>OW443336.2:0-4857825 GCA_937001555.2 Hypsopygia costalis | reverse complement strand
GGAAGAAACAGCATAATCATATCAGCAGATATATTAGTCGAATTATAATAGATCGAATTGCCTTTAATAAAAAACATTAAAGACAATTTGATCTACACTAATTTGTGGCGGAAGCACGTAGAGTAGTGTAGTTCAAATTGCCTATGTCCAGCAGTGGATAGATCTGTATCTATCCACTGATGATGATGATACATAAGATATGACTTAATTACATATTTACTTAGAGTTAATAAGCTTTAGAGTTAATAAGAAGAATGATAATATAATAATTAAGATAATATCTTAATTATTCTATTAACATGTAGCTCGGTATCTTACGAGTATGTTTACTGTGAGATTATTATTATCTTCGATGTATGTGATTGTCCATTCAATAGCGATATTGTATCATAAGATAAAATATTATCTTATTACAATTTTTTTTGAATGGAACAAAGATTTTAACTGTGCCTTATTTTTAAGTAATTGCAGGAATGACTTATGAGACAGCTTCAATAAAGTCTGACATAAAAAAAAACTAATTTTGGGCAATAGTGCATACCCCAAAGATGTGAATTGATAATGATATACAAACTTGTTTATTTTATTTTTTGATACCTATAGCCATGACACTAGCAAAGTTTACATAGATCTTAACATTAATAGGCACAGAGTACCGAAACAATTCAGTTACGTAGATATAGTTACATTATCCACATCTGCCGAATTAGTATTGTTAGATGGTAGAGGAAAATTCTCGAGTGGAGGTCGCGTACGAAACGCGGCGTTGATGCGTAGGGCGCCTCTGTTTGGATGAATGGATGACCCCAAGAAAGCGGCTGGTAGGGGATGGTTGCGCAAAGCGGAGGATCGCATGTGATGGATTGGGGAATGCTTATATCCAGCAGTGGGTGGATACAGGCTGATGATGATGAAGATTACATTTCCAACATTACAAAAAATACTATCAATGTAATGTAATAAAATATGAGAAGTGATAATGATCACTTTGTGATACTGAATTAAAAAATATATTGAAAAAGTTTATATTGTATTAAAAATAATAATATTCTAATAACAATAAGTAAATATCTAGGTTTATCTACCTATGTTTTCTATGTATCATAAGTATGTATTTACAAAAAAAAATACATATTTACGTATGTTTATCAGTTGTCTAGTACCCATAACACAAGCTTCGCTTACTTTGGGGCTAGATGGCGCTGTGTAATTTGTCTGACAATATTATTATTTATTTATATGGCAGTAACTTGAGGGAAATGAGGTAGTGACGTGATATTAAGGCAATAAAAAGTTGCAATAAGGCAATAACAAATTGGTTTAGCTATATATTATCAATATATTTATTTAATTGATATTTATCTAAACCCCATGTAAGTGTAAATATACACCATATACTTCTTTTCTTTCTTCTAATACAATATCATGAAATATATAATCTAAACGGAGAACCAAAGTTGTCAACATAGTCTATAGAGTTTGCAAGATGAAGTGGCAATGGGCCGGTCACATCTGTCGAGTAAGTGATGGCAGATGGAGGAGGAAGGAATTAGAGAGGAGGCAGCGCGTAGGACTATTATCCTTCTAGACTCTAGAATCTAGAGGGTCCGATGACCTTAAGAAAGCTGCTGGAAGAGGCTGGATGCGGAAGGCGGTGCATTGTATTTGGTGGAAAGCATTGAGGAAAGCTAATATCCAGCAGTGGGTAGATACAGGTTGATGATGATGATGATATAATCTAAGATGAACATATTTAAATAAATTGTTGTATTACATTAAATGACGAAAAAAGGGTACTAACGCGCAGTAACAGCTGCAAGCACTATCAGGACCTTCATGACGTTAACGAGTATTATTGCGAATACGATATAGCTAATATATAAACGTTATTATCAGTTATTCATATCTGTTATTATCAGTTAATCACTAATTTGCTACGAATTTATCTTATTCATGTTGTAAGTTAATAATCACAGCTAGCGATGGTGGGAAAGATTAGTCGGTCACACAAGAAATTAGCGTACGATAACTTAAATTATTTATATGGTTAAAAATGTGATGCATTGGTATTTCTGTAGCCATACCTATAGAGGCACACAAAGAAAACTTAAAGGCCACTAGAAAAAGAAAAATACTTATTTGATTTTTACTTGTCAAACGCTTTCCATTGATACCCATATGATAGGGGTTCGTGACGGAGGCCCACCACACATTTCCACCACCGTATCTCCTGTGTAGCCAGGATTACAGCGGCGACCACCAAAAAAGGCAATGAACAATGAACTCGATTGCAGTCCCGGGGGCGGCATTGGCTATGACTACGACTTTGCAGCAGGCGTCATGAAAAAGAATAGATTATCAAGTTGAAGGATATATTTTATTTTGTCGACCATTACAGCTTAAAAGCTTTGTTAAGTATGTCGGTCTAATTAATCATGCAAGTTGTCGACCGTAGCCTGTCTGTGGATGAGTGCATTCTCCGTGGTTTCGTCTCACGGGCACTCCGGGCGTTAAGCCGTCGTTCCGGCTGTTGTTATCATAATGGCTGGTGAGGCATGTCAGTGGCCCTAGACCAGTAGTGGAGCAAAGCTCTAAAACCATTCGGTTGTGTGGCTCATCACGATCTCTAGAGTTACAGCCTACCTCACTTGCATGTAGTGCAACCTACTGCATGCTTCCGCCAATAATTAGTTCATGCAAATTACTGCAGGCCGACACCCACCCACTACCGTCAGTAGATGCATGCGACTGCCGTGGCTGCTTTGTTTTCTCTTTTTTCTCGTTTGTCATCTCTGCTCCAGCTGCTGCCATCGATTCGGCGAATATTCGCCATCTGCAACAGAAAAAACGTGCGACTGATGCCGCCCCGGCTGCCGTGGTCATCTCTGCGAGATGTGTTTCGCCATTCACAGGCGATCTGTACATGTTGATGGTTAGAATATATATGTACTTTTTATCCACGTGCAATGCCGCGGTAGACGCGTGTACTGTATTGGATATGCGTGTTTTACGTATCATGTTAATTAATTCAGTTTCCGTAAAATTTTAAACACGTCCCAAAGTTAGTTAATGCTACATGCCAAAATATAGACTGTAATGATAACGTTTATGTTTTAGTTTTTAAGGTTCCGTACCGCAAATGGAAATAAGGATCGCTTGTTTAAAAGGAGCACTTCGTTATCCGTATGTTGTCTATAAGTCTGTTTGTTTCTCTTTGCCTGGATCTTTTTTTAGGAACGCGCAAAGGTATTAAAAATAAACAAATATATAGAAATAAAAATATTTATTTTCAGACAACTCTATGATCCATTTTGTTAGTAAACTTATATCTAGTTAGTGTTACTACTTATATTCTACCAGCGACAAATAACGTTAATTAAATGGCCAACAAACGGACAGTCCCCGCTGTCGGCTATCGCTCGTTATTAAGTTGAAATTAATATAAAATACTTAGGTCGGCAATCCCTTGGAGGTGAGAAACAAACAAACTTCTAAGGCAACGCAGTGTAAAGATACGGCTGGTTATGCCACTAGTAAGATAATCTGCACCTAGAGGGCACTTCCCATTGACCTAGAATCGAAAATGAAATTTGGAAAGAAGCAAGGTCTTATAGCACATGTAAAGGAAATATTGGGTAAATTTACAGTTTCACATACCATGTAAATGATCAAACTCCTAGATCCATTGTTCTATTCTAAGTGAAGAATGTTAGGGTTCAAGTAATGTTGCCATAGTTTGTAATAACTTTTAATCATATGGAACTCACGGAACTCTTAGTGCACGAGTTCGCACTTGCCCGGTTTTTTATTTTTTATATAGCCTTGTATTAATTATGTGCAAATACAGATTAAATAAGTAAAATAAAATACCAATAATAATATGCATTTTTTTGATTATATATAATCTACAGCGATATTATCGTAATGCTTGTGACATGTTAGGTACGTGATCGATCAGGAATTAAAGAATGACGAGACTAGTATTGCAAATAATACCTCATATATAATTTTATATAATATTTTACTTTTAGTAGATCGCTGATTCTGCAGCCCGGCACACTACAGGTTCCTTTAGTGAAATTGGCCCTAGATATTTTTTCCGCAACATAAAGAACCATTCGAAAAAGTATTTAAGCCCCATAGTTTTTTATAACTCACAAACTCTATACACTTCACATCTATACGCTTCACATCAGGTGAGCCGTATCCTTGTCTGTCACCGATGTAGTGAAAAAATAATAAAAAAATTAACTATACAATTTTTTGGCCTCAACTCGATTTATATACTTCGCTCGCTCGACCAATTATTTGTATTTTGAATGTTATGCATTTGATTAATTTTTTTTATGCATTTTGAAATAAATAAATATTCAAAATAAACATTATCTTGATGATAAATAATATTACTTTTTTATTTTGAAGTAATTATGTAACTTTAATTATCGGAATTTAAATTTATTAATTTCAATAATATGGTATGACTTTTTAACTTACGAGTTATACTCATAAAACTTTATCAAAAGGGAACGTTTATTGAAAAACATAATAACGGCATAAAGTGTTACTTAATGCCGCCACGGTCGGACGCACATGTCGGTCATTGGAGCTGCGTTTACTTCCGAATTCTTTGGACATCATTATGCAATTATCATTGAAAGATGCAAGATTCTTCTCGAATCAAATGAAAAAGATCTATTCACATGTCTTACGTTGATCTATTGATGATATGTTGATGTTCTAGCATTAATAGGCTACGTCATAGATAATATAATACTGGTTGTGTTAAGTAAGAACTGTATTCATGTGCTACCAGAACAGATTGTTATAAAAATGACAAGGAATATTTTTATAGATAGATATAACATTTATTGGGTCGCTGTTACACATTTTACTTCTTCTAAGATAGTGGCAAATACTTAGATAAATGCAACCAAAGATTTTCAGCGAAATTCATTGAGCTTATGAAATCATCCGGTCATTCTGTCTGTCCGTTGCCATGAAACTCAAAATTTCGACATTCTGACTTCGGATTCATGTAGAGCATCAAAAAGTAGTAATGTAAAGTGACCTTGGTTTTCAAATAACAATACGGGATTTCGAAAAAAAAAAAAAAAATTCGCCATGGTGGCGCATGCTGCGCATCCGATGTTTTTATATGAGAGGGGGGCAAACAAGCATGTGGGTCTCCTGATGGAAAGCAATCACTACCGCCCATGGAGTTCAGCAACACCAAGGGGTCACCGATCCGTTACCAGCCTAAACTCCTTTATTTCTTACTTTCTTTTTGGTGACCTCACTCAAACGTAGGAACATAACAACCTTTAAGGGAATTGTTATTTGGCTGCGGTATTCTGTGAGGTGGAGGTACTTCCCCAGTCGGGCAGCTCAAACAATATGCTACCTCTCTTTTCGCCTCTTTTCTCTATTTACACTCCATTCACAAATTATGAACATGTTGTGCATGTGCTCCAGCAACACGAACGGGTTGGAGGCTCTGTGATAATTATTGCCCTTAGAGGCAAATCACTGATTTTCAGTTCCCACCTACAGAAAATCACTGAATAGCAGAAGGCATAAAACAGCGTCGAACAAAGAGTAATATCTGAATGTGTGGTTATACAGAGGTGTCTATGTATATAGAATTTTTTCGCGTGAGAATAAGATGTTTTTCCAGGATACAAAGTATCATATGTTACTCTGATTCTCTCATCATAACACACCCTGTTATGATGAGAGAATCAGAGTTACTTTGTATCCTGGAAAAACATCTTATTCTCACGCGAAAAAATTAAATTAATGACCACTCGGGCGAAGTCGCGTATAACAGCTAGTTCCAAATTACGGAATTAGCTTCGGAGTTGGTATTCTGAGCATGTAATCCAGGGGCCATACCGCCTAAGCTGAAGCCGATTCCCATGGGATATTTTCAATGTAAAAATCAAACTCCAGTTTAGATTTTGGTAACTATGTTTAACTTAGCTGGTAGTAACTCTGGAGCTAAACACGATGAGTACTAATCCATTCTATAGTTTGTTGTTTTGCATTCAAAAAATACGACGGGAATCGGCTTCAGCTTCGGCGGTGCGCCCCTGGTTGATCAATAATAAAATTCCAAGGTTAAATAGTTTATTGCGTATGTCAGTATCTATTAAACTATCTGTGACCTTGTTGATTACGAAGATACACTGATTCTAGTTCAATGAACATCGCAAAATTACATTGATTGAATTGACAGTATCTTATCGGACTGTACGAGTATACTGTATGAACGTTTTCTTTGGTGAAAAAATAATTTTACATATATATTTAAAAAATAATTTAACATATATATTTTCTAATAAAGGTTAGTTAATTTAAATTATGACTTTAACAATACACAAAAGAGTATATATGCGTGTGTGTGTCAAATACATAGTAGTGTGTGTAATGTTTACGCATAATTAAAAAAAAAAATTAGCATTCTTAGCAGCCTTAACATAAACTATAAGTGTGCGAAATTTCGTACTCCTCTGGGCAATTTTCGTAAAAAGGTGTACAAAGTTTTTGTTTCACGTATTATTATATAGATAACGGATAGCAACATTCGATATCACGTTCTAGTTCAAATTCAAATTCAAATTCAAATTCAGTTTATTGGTAATTACAAGTTTGGTTTACAATGATTTGGGATCTCCTCTGTTAAGTTAAAATAACCTGTATTAGAGGAGTCCCCCTCTTCTCCGTGGCAATTTTAATCTTGTAATACAAAACTAATTGAAGGTAAAATATTTCACAAACTTTATGGTTATACTGTCTTATTCTAATCTAATTCTAAAAACGTATCTCCTTAACATTTATACCTATATAAATTGTGTAGTTGTATGTTCGAGATACAATATGTATGTGTAGTGTGAGTGTTATAATATGTAATGATAATGAAAATGAAAATAACTTTGTATAAAATAAATATGTAATAAAAGAAGATAAATAAGTAAATAAATTTCGCTAGGTCGTTACGGCAGATTGACGGAATGTGGACTTTAACAGGTTTTCAGTTTGTTCGTATGTTAATGGGATTAAATATGTAGAAATTGTGCTTTTACATTGTGTAAGGGTCTGGGTATAAATCCTTAGTTCTCGGTTAATTTTATTGTATAGTTTAATGGATTGGTGACAAAATTGTTTGTCGGCGAATACTGTGTGGCTGCGTTTATAGTTTATCACTGAGAATTGGTTACGTTTTTTTAGTTTGTCTGGGTCTATCTTTACTTTTTTGTGTGTTTTGAGTATGGTTTGTAAAATATATAATTTTCTTACAGTTAAGACTTTTGCTTCAGCATATAATTTTTCAGTTCTGTATAGTTTCTTTTTCTTCAACATAACTTTAAGGATGAATCTTTGTGCTCGCTCTATAGTTAGAAATTTAGTTTTATGTGAGTTTCCCCAAATCGGTATACAATAAAGTAAAATAGATTGTACTAGAGATTTATAGATGTAGGTAATGAGTTGTGTGTCTGTGATATCTCGTAAGTATCTAAAAATCCAAATGAGTTTCCTAGCTCTGTTCCCCACTTGTTCAAGATGTGGATACCAAGAAAGATTTCTATCCAGGATGATACCAAGATATTTGGTAGCATCCACCCTGTCTAGTATGGAGGAATTTCTGCAATTTTATTTATTCGTCGCCATCTCTTCAATATACTTATTATTTAATATTGGTGTGATATAAATATTGGAAGTACAATATACCTCCATGAATGACAATGTTATAATGTATTTAGCTATTTAAAATATAGATTTGCATGCCGAAAGGTGAAATGTAATAGAGGTTGCTATTATGTTTTTCTTACATCTATTGTTACCTACATTTGCAAATAAATTGATGGATTGATTGATACTAAAACTGGGGCGATACCTGCTAAGTTGAATCCTATTACCATCGGATTTTTTTCATTACGAATTCAAACTTTAGGTTAGATTTATGGTACCTGTGCTTAGCTTTAACGGAACTGAAGATGTTTGTCAAACTAAAACATTAGACTTATTTTTCGAATCAAAATGTTCGATGGTAATCGGTTTCAGCTTCGGCGGTAGAGCCCCTGGCATGGCTGTGTTCATCTTGGTCTCTAGAATACCTCTATTTTAGAACGGATGAGTGGGGGCTTTTATTGCTGTAATTTTTTTATAACTTATGTTAACTATCCCGTTAAGTTTCCTGTTATATTCCTTTTTGATTTACACCGCTAAATATACAAATTCTTAAAAAAAAATACACTTATTTTCAAATATTTTTTATATTCTTACACTAACACTTACGTAAGATATTACATACTATATTATATTACGTAATAAATATGTTATTATAATATATTAATAGTATGATATTATACGCTGTTCCCTACCTCTCTTTTTCTGAGCCTCGTCAGCAGAGCAGCAGGGTGCACCACGTGCAGGGGAGGTTGGCTTTTATTCAAGTATGATGGTGAGCTACTTCCACTCTAAAAAAATGTATATAAATGAAATAGTTATGAAAAATGTTTCATAATTTCCCATCCCTAGAGCTTTGACGTCACTTTCGTTATCTTCGGGTTAATACGAGATTATATTTAAAAACATAAATATTATAGATTATATATAAAAAATAAATACGTACGTATTTATGTTTTTATCATAATCTGGGAAAACCCCAGATAAGCGCGAGTTGAACTTACGTCTTCGTAGTTGCGTATCATTAATTAATTGGGGTGTAAGTAGCTCGCTGTCAACTTTGTGGGCCAAATTTAATTGTATCTGCCAGGCACTGGCGCAAGAGAAGTAGGACATATCAAGCCCGATTAGGGAAGTACCTCCAACTCACTGAAGACCGTAGCCTATTGCCTGCGGCCTTCAATGAGTTTATTGGTTGCGGCCGATGGTATTATTATACCATCGAGGATTATTGTATTCGTTCGAGTGAGCGATGCTGCCTTAGTAGCGCCACTCACGTTCACCAGTAGTGGGTTACGAGCGCTCAAAGCAATATGGATTGAATTGCAGGCGTCTATACTCTATGGTGATTCGCGTTACATCAGGAGGGCTATATGCTTGTTTCCCGTCTGATATGGTATTAACAAAATCTATCTATTTTGCAAAAGCTCAAAATTTTCCATAGTTGTGCCTATTACGTACACCTTCTTAATTAAAAACCAAAACTTAACATTCAACGAGAATTAAAAGTAAGTAATGCGTACCGCTGGTTCCTGATGGAATAAATATTTGAAGGACCTAACTAAATTTTTGATACTTGATTGATAGAACTTTTTAATACTTGATTACATAAACT
This sequence comes from Hypsopygia costalis, assembly GCA_937001555.2. NCBI lineage: Eukaryota > Metazoa > Arthropoda > Insecta > Lepidoptera > Pyralidae > Hypsopygia > Hypsopygia costalis. The sequence goes on along the minus strand of OW443336.2, from coordinate 4,848,524 downwards.
CAATATTTAACATAAACATGTGAGGCCATAATCAACTTCAATCAATGTTATGATAGAACATTTTCGGTAAAGTGAATAGGTAATTATGATTTTCAAATTTTAAATAATAATAAATAATAAATATTGTCAGACAAATTACATAGCGCCATCTAGCCCCAAAGTAAGCGAAGCTTGTGTTATGGGTACTAGACAACTGATAAACATACATAAATACATTTTTTTTTTGTAAATACATACTTATGATACATAGAAAACATCCAGACCAAGACAAACAGACATGTTCATGCACACAATTGTTTGTCCTGTGTGGGAATTGAACCCACGAGCGTTGGTGTCGAAGCCGCGTCATTGACCGCTACGCCACCGAACTCGTCGTATCTTGAGAAGTTTTTATACTATCGAAGTAATTCTTCCACTTCCTCATCAATAGTTATTGTGACGTCCTTACATCCCTACTTCATATCATAAATGTGTGTGAGTTTGTTTGTTGCGCTTGCACGTCGAAACTACTCAACCCATCATCACGAAACTTTGTACTCATATTCTCAAAGGTATTAGGAAGGATATAAATTACTTTTTATTAAAAAAAAGTAAACGCGGGCAAAAGCCAGTGGAAACTAATCGAGTAAAAAACATACTGTTTATAAACATAGTAATTTGAGGTGTAAGTGGTTCATTAGAATCTTTGAACCAAAGCCAACTTCACCTGCACGCGGTGTAGCCTGCTGAGTGACAAACAAACCTCTGGCGAAAAGAGAGGTAGGGAGCGTAATGGTAAGCTACCCGACTGGGGAATGTACCTCCACCTCACATAATACCGCAGCCAAATAACAATTCCCTTGAGGGTGGTTGTGTTCCTTCAGGTGAGTGAGGGTACCAGAAAGGAAGGAGATGCTGCATTGGCAGCGGGGGTGGCGGCGCGCGAGGTATATTTTATGTTGCGAGAAATATGGCTACGGTAACCGCTTCAAATCAGGCGGGCCGTGTGCTTGTCTGCCTCCCGACGTAGTATAAAAAAACATACCTATAAAAGTTTGGGAAACCTTGGCGAATATATTAGTCTACTATTATGTTTGATAAAAATCGGTTAAGTTGTTCTTCAGACAGCTATAGAAAGCGAAAGATTTTCTTCAAGAGCTTTTATATATTTTTCAATGTGCACTTGTGCAAGCTCCGCTCAATGTACGTCCGGGTTACCGGTTTACGAGCAAGTTCAGTACAATTATGTCCGGTTCCAATTGGGTTTTAACAACATCGTGTGTAACGCGTTAGTGTTATTGTAATATAACTAATGAGGTACATAATAACACGTATGTTATAATATTCTAGTGGACATGAATTTATGTAACACTAATTTCGTATACAACTAACAAGTGACGTCGTTACGTCACTTTGTTTTTGTTATTTTGAGGCGTCGTTATATGATATGTCATTAGGGTTAGTAAATGCGTATGTACTATGGTGGATTTAAAGGCCCTGGTAGACGTGAAAGAAGTGCCACTTTGAAATAGCTATATATATAAAAATCAATGCCAATTTCGTTGTAATTTTATAACTCAATAACGGGCTCACCAATCCAAACCAAATGTGTAGGCTTTGTTCGGACTATTTAGTAGATGGTTTATGTGAAGTTTGCACAAAATCAGTAGAGCGGTTCTTCATTTATCACATTTTTTGTAATTGAAACTTTTTTCAGTGTTGACAGTACAAGCATGTTGTCATGTCATTCATGCGGTCATTTCATTTTGGACGTGCTTCGACTTTATGTTGCCTGTTGCAGAGTCGGTACCCCCAGCCGTTTGTTTATTCATGCTCAAAATGGAACAACAAAAAATATTGTTTATCCAAAAGTTTTGGATTAAGTTTTCAAATAGCTAGCAATTAATAAAATATTTTTTTGTATCAATAAATGAATTTGATGTTCCAATTAATTTTTTTTAGTATTTCACTTTATACGTAGCGAAGCACGTACCGGGCCGCTAGTATATATATAAATAATCAAACTACTTTTAGAATTAATTTCGAAGAGTCAATCAGCCAACTTTATCTGCACGTGGTGCAACCTGTCGACTAGCGAAAGAGGCTCTGTCAAATGAGAGGTAGGGTACAGAGTATTTGTTAGCTGTCCGACTGAGTAAGTACCTCCACCTCACAAAATACCGCAGTCAAATAACATATTATCAATCATCGGAGATCGGTGGTCTAATGGTTAGCAATGGCCACTTTGACTCCGAGGTCGTGGGTTTGATTCCCGCACAAGTCAAACATTTGTGTGCATGAACATGTTTGTTTGTCTTGGTCTGGGTGTTTTCTATATATTATAAGTATATATTTACAAAAAAAAGTATTTAAGTACATTTATCAGTTGTCTAGTACCCATAACACAAGCTTTACGCTTCATTTGGGACTAGATGGCGCTGTGGAAATTGTCCAGAAATATTTATTTATTTATCATTAAAACAGTTGTTACATTCCGTTTTTATTATTTATAACAAACGTAAAAGTAACAAAAATCACAATAGTTTTATCATCATCGCTATGAGTCTGTATTTTTTACCCAGTGCAGGATATGCTTTTTCCAATATTTATCAAAATTTCACAATATGCGATCTTTCGGTTTCCGCACGCATCCTGCCTGCCACTTCCCATCGCTTGTTTTGTGGTCATCGGTCCCTCTAGCCCATGGTAACATTTAAATCGGTGCCATATTAAAACAACTTTTATGCAGATGATTTGCAGATTTTGCTGTTTTATAGACTAATAATGATTTAGAACTGATCTCATCTTGAAATAAATGATACGAACTGAAAGTAAATCCAACAAAATCGCAAACTATAATTATATTCAGCCCGAATTTATTTCCAGGCAGCCCGACGTTTGTTTCTCTGCATGATGTTTCTCAAATTCCTTCGGTTGTCTTTGATGACATCTGCATTTCTTTCAGTGTGTCGGTCAAAAACCTGAGAGTTATTTTTGGCTCCACTTTATTCTAGAAGGTTCATTTGGACGAGGTTAGCAGGAGATTGAAGAGACGTTCTTCGTCGTCTCAGAAATTAACAACCCTCAAGGGAACTGTTATTTGGCTGCCGTATTCTGTGAGGTGGCAACCTCACAGAATACGGAGGTGAAGAGAGGGCAACACTAAGCCAATGTCAACATCGTACTCGCAGCTAAATAATGTTTTAAAATAGTTTTAGTGATTAAAACAACCCAAACTGTGCAATAACAAGTGAATAAAGTGCTAATAATCATGGACAAAATAAAGTAAAAAGTGTAAAAACAAAAACAATTTGTGAAAAGTGAAAAATTGCGATCGACCAAATGACACTCGAAAATCGAGTGAATCGTGAATTAGCTTGAACTTAAATAAAACTAGAAAAGTGCCTATAATAAAAAACAAGAACAAAGGAACAACCTCAAAACTGCTACGCAACGATAATTTCAAACGTATCCCAACAGCGCCATCTATCACATTTCGTCGAAACTACCCAACCGCATCATCGATCAAGCCGCAACCTGCCATCTAGCGGTAATTATTGAAACTACGCAATAAGCATCAATCTAGACTCGATACCACAGCCGATCGAGCCACAAAATAACGCGTATAAATTCCTACAGAGGGCGCTAGAAGTACCATAACACTACAAATTATGGAAGAAATAAAGAAAATGTTATTGAGTATGCAGCAAGACATGAAACAGCAAAAACAGGATATGTTAGAAATGAAAGAAGATATAAAAAATACTATAATCCATGGCATTAATGAGAAGTTCAACAACTTGGAACTTAAAAACGAACTATTGGAGAAAAAAATCGATGAACAATGTACAAAAATAAATAACCTGGAAAGACAGTCCAGACGCCGAAACTTAGTCTTATTTGGCTTAGAAGAATGTGAAAACTCATACCACGAACTCGAAGAATCAATAATTAACATAATAAATACACATTTAAAAGTTCTATGCGCTATCAATAACATTGAAGCTGTGAGAAGACTGGGAAAGAAAGGAGAGAGGATCAGACCGGTGATAATAACATTTAACACGACGGGTTTCAAAATTAAAGTTCAGAAAAATAAAAACTATCTAAAAAGCACTCCATATTACATAAAAGAAGATTTCCCAAAAGAAGTATTAAACAAGCGCAAAGAGTTGCAAAGTCAACTGCAGAAAGAAAAAGAAGCAGGCAACACTGCATATCTAAAATACGATAAACTCATTGTAACGAACAATAAGCACTCCCCCCTTCGCAACCACGCAAGTAAAAGGAACCTGTCAGAATCCCCGGAGGCATCTCAACTTGATAGTCAACAAGAGCAACGCCCTAACAAACAACCATCGAAGAAAAATAAACCAACAAATATGAAAGACTACATAATTCAATCGCCTAAGCCGATCCCCACCGAAAAAACAGCTATGGTTGGACCCCAAGACCAAACGACGTCACCACAGCATATAGCAGCATAGCAATCAAATCCAAGCCCTCTACCCACTCTTCATCTCCCAGTACGGCTGGTCACCGCGGGAGAGCTCGACCAAAACCCTCCAAAGAAAACCACTCAAAGGAAAAACACCTTCAATATATGTACCCTTAACGCAAAGTCACTATCTACCGAACCAAAACTTATTGAGCTAAAGACGGCGCTACAAGATATCAACCACGACGTCGTAGGATTGTGCGAAATTCGCCGTTTTGGAGAAAAAATAGTAGAGGATGACAAATACATCATGTACTATCTAGGTCAAACTAAAGGACAATGTGGCGTAGGTTTCCTGGTTAAAAAGATACACAAAGAAAAAATTATAACATTCACTGGAATATCCGAAAGAGTATGCGCACTAGAAATCGTACTGGAGAACCTACATTTTGGAATAATCCAGGCATATGCACCTACTGAAAAGTCATCCCAGGAAGAAATAGACAATTTCTACAACGACTTAGAGAAAGCTCATAACTCTACCTCCACGAAGCTTATAATTTGTATGGGAGATTTTAATGCTCAAATCGGAACCCCCAAAACATATGAAAGCTCAATTACTGGGAAATATGGATATGGTAAAAGAAGCGTTCGAGGGGAAAGACTCATCCAATACGCACAAGAATATAACTTAAAAATAATTAACACAATGTATAAGATAAAACCCAAAAACCGTTGGACATGGATCTCTCCAGACAAAACACAAGAAATGAAATAGATTATATAATGGCCACGAAACCTAACATAATCTCGAACTATGAAGTACTAACAGCATTCTCATATGGATCAGACCACAGGGTACTAAGAATCACAATCCCGTTAAAAACAACAACTAAGAGTAGAAGAAACTTCTCAAATTCATCAAGTAAATTGATAACAGCAATAGAGCAAGAAACGTACCTCAAAAACCTTAGCAGCTATATACCAGAACTTATAACTACGCATATCAACTATAACACGGAATCTTACTACCAAAAAATCAATCACTGTATAAAGGAAAGTTTAAAAAGCATTAAAGGAAAAGAAAAAAAGAAAATTCTATCAGAGAAAGCGGTAGAGCTCATGAAGGAAAGGACTAAAATACAAAACAAGGAAAAATTAAACAAAACCGATAAAGAAAACCTAAAAATACTTTATAAACAAACCAATAAAGAAATAAGAAAATGCTATGATACTTATAGAACAAACATAATACAACAACACATCGAAAAATCAAGGTTAGCTAAAAAAGCTCAAAAAGAATTGAATAAATCAATTGCAAGGATCCCATCACTACAGCCCGGCTCGAGCAAATGCAACTCACGTACAGAGATCATAAATAGAGCTACGGACTTCTACTCCAAACTATATAGTCAATCTGACTTAACAAAGCAAAATAAGGCTGTTCACATCTACCACAGCACAGATACAAGCCCGACAGAGCCATTTTCAGAGTCAGAAGTATTAACCCTTTCCTAGCGAATATACGTAAAATAATGAAAAACAAAGTTTTTATGATTCTATATGGATAAGGAGTAGTAAAGAAAACAAATTTATTTTTTTCAGATTTTTTTATTATATCTAGATATTATTTTTATAACCTAGACTTACAAGTACCGTCAGAAACTTTGGGTCACAAAATTACTAATAAAATAGGTACTTTTAGTATTTTTTTTGGCTCGAATTAATAATAAAATTAAAAAGTAATTACACATTAGCAGCGTGGTATTCGGCAAAACAATTCTTTTTTTCATTTGTGTACAAAAATATATTGTAGTGTGAACATTTTGAGTGAGATTTTGACTGCAATTTTCCTTCATGGTGCATACTTCACATCTCCCTCTATTTGGCACAAACGTAAGCCAATGTACGCCGCGGTTTCCTAAACGAACTGCTTTCAATGTCGTGAAGCCAGTTTTGCGCCTCTTAGTTGGTCCAGGACTAGACACAGAGTCTCCTGATAACCTTGGTGTATATGAAGGACATCAACAAGAATAAAAATTCTTGTTGATGTCCTTCATATACACCAACCCTTGTGATAGCACAAGATCTGGATCAGGATCTCCTACATTCTTATACAGGTGTCTTTTACATTATAAGTCCATGAATAATATATGCATTTACAAATGTAATGTCTATAATACCCCAAAACATCATATGTCACCATTATGAGAAACTTCCTGTCCACGCAGTATAGTGCTCTCAATCTATCTGCTGTATCAACACCCGTCATGTTTGAGATGTAGTCTTTGATGTCCTTTGGACAGGTGATTGTAGATGTAGACCCATTTTTTTTGCGCGATACTGTAGCTTCATCATTGCCATGAAAATTAGAAGCCAAATGTAAAATTTTGTTGTCCTTCCATTTATAATATGTAGTATTCAAATTAGAAAATCTATAATCATATCGTTTAGAGTCAGCTACCAGGTTATTGGGAATGTCTTTATGTCTATATCTGATAGTTCCCCAGGTATAAATTCCTTTTCTCCAACCAACTACCCTCGTGTTTGCAGAATATTTTGGTAAATACGTTTCCACATCACGTTTCTTCCATTTACGATTAGGCTCAATGGAATTTTTGGACTGTGCATGTGTAACAGTTTCTTGAGTCTGTAAATTTCCTTCTTTTGGTCTATTTCGGCACTAGGATCTTCTGTCTCATATCCTGTATTAGATTCAGTTTGGCTCAGCATATATTCTTCTAATGTTGACTCTAAATATTTCATGATAATTCCTAATTGAGGGTAGTTGTTCGTCAGATAATTCCACATATGAAGTTTTGGCACAGTCTAGGAGATCTTCCACAAGTAAGGCTTCTATCAAAGCCGTACTCTTTGAAATAATCATTATAAAAATCTGTAACATAAGATAAACAAATATCATAATATATTCTATCCAAGTAACAAAAAAATCAACCAAAGTCACTGACGGTACTCATAAGTCCTCTTACATTTTTATCGTTTTTTTAGCACTAAAATTTAAAATTATAATCTAAAACACTATTATTTGTATAGTTAAAACTACACTCTAAAATAATAATATAAAACAATAACACTTACCTCGTTTATTTTATTTTAAAATGATTTCTAAAACTAAAGCAATACGCAGTTCTCAAATCCGAAACAGGTCGAAATTTGAAAGTGTCACTTGCTCGCGGTAAATAGGAAAAAATTAAATAAATATCTGTGATTGGCTAGCGTAGTAGTACTCGAAAGGATCGTCAGTGTCAAATATGTAACGTACGATCGTATTATCGAAATAATGGACGGGGAATCACCCGGTACAAATTTGTACCGTCAGATAGGAAAGGGTTAAAACAAATAATGAAACTGAAATCGGAAAAATGCCCAGGACCTGATGGAATCTCAAATGAATGTATTAAAGTTGCAAGGACTCTTCTACTACCACCAATCATTATTCTATGGAATAAAATGCTAGAGGAGGAAACTGTGCCGCATCTATGGTTAGAATCGGAAATAATATTGCTATTCAAGAAAGGCGATGCAGCAGACATAGGAAACTATCGCCCCATTAGCCTCATGTCCTGCTTCTATAAGCTGTTCGCCTCCTGCCTACTAGAAAGAATATCGCCAAACATCGACGCACACCAACCGATCGAACAAGCAGGATTTAGAAGCGGTTTCAGTACGATTGACCACATTCAAGTCGTAGACCAGGTAATAGAGAAGTACTTAGAATTCAACCGTCCCCTGTATTTAGCTTTTATAGATTACAAAAAAGCTTTCGACTCTATATCACACGAAAGCATCTGGGAAGCGTTAGAATCACTAAACATAAAAGAAAAATATATTAACATCTTGAAGTACATCTACGGCAATAGTACAAGTAGAGTTAAATTATACAGAGCTGGCGCACCAATCAGCATCAACAGAGGAGTCAGACAAGGCGACCCAATATCTCCAAAACTATTTATAGCCGTCCTACAACACGTAATGGGTAATCTACCATGGTCTAAACGAGGGATTAACATGAATGGAAACTTTTTGAGCCATTTAAGATTCGCTGACGACATCATTCTGTTCGCAGATCGCCCACAACAACTAAATAAAATGATAACCGAATTAAACCAGGCAAGTTCAAAAGTGGGTCTGGAAATGAATTTGGATAAAACAAAAGTGATGACCAACCACCTTAGGTCACCAATTTTGATCAACAACTTACCCCTTGAATTTGTAACAAAATACACATATTTGGGAAAACAGATATCATTCAACAAAGATAGAAACTTAGAAGAGGTAGAGCGGAGAGTCGCGATCACTTGGAAGAAATACTGGGCCCACAGAGAAATTTTTAAGTCACAATTGCCGTTATCGACTAAGAAAATAGTTATGGATACAGCTATTCTGCCATGTCTAACTTACGGATGTCAAACATGGACGATTGACAACAAAACCGGCAACAAAATTCAAACCACTCAAAGACGAATGGAAAGAAGCAGCATGGGGCTAAGGCTCAAAGACAAAGTGAGAAATGTTGACATCCGTAATAAAACCAAAGTCACCGACGCTTTAACTTTTGTGCTAAAGAGCAAATGGAAGTGGGCAGGCCACGTCGCCAGGTACGAAGATAACCGATGGACTCGGAAATCAATAGAATGGTCCGGCCCGCCAGGAAGAAGAACGAGAGGTCGCCCGCATGCTAGGTGGGCAGATGAACTAGCGGAATTAGCAGGTAAAGACTGGCTAAACACAGCCAAGGAACGCAACAAGTGGTTTACCTTGGAGGAGGCTTTTACCCGAAGGGGGTCCATATAGAAATAAGTTACTAATTGAACTGCAAAATTATTAAATTTATTTAAATTAACAATAAAAATTTTAGTATTATGAAATCAAAAAAATATTACAAGTAAATTATATAATATAATAGTTACTGTATATTTACATGGACGAATAAAGCTTTATTATTATTATTATGTATCTCTCTTAATTCACGGGTATTAATTATTATTCTGTGAGGTGGAAGTCAAATGTATATTGGAAATCTAAAACGATTCATAGATGCATAAAAGTTCTTTAAACTAACAAAATTAAGCATCTAGCGGATTCTTTGAACAACACATGGCAGTGAAAGGAAGTCGAGTTGTTCTGCCATGTGTTGTTTGACAAGACGGCAAGCCACTTGCTTAAGTTAGAGCCATTCGGTAGAGATGTCGCTGTAGACAGTCTTCAGTTAATAAATAACAAATTATGATGCCGATTAGTAATCGAGACCGTGGCGAAAATTTATATATAGCCTTATAAAATTAGATTCATGACGGAAGGACAACGGTAAAAATATACCATTTTGGAGGAAATTTAATCAGCTTCGATTATTACTTGTTTTTCATTTAGTTTATGCGATGTAAATATCAAACAAAATGGGAATTCTTATGTAGATGAACTGTTTTCGCAAAATAAAATAATTTATTAATATCAGTAGTAACAAGTGGATTAATACTTACTTTATTGTATAAACGGTCTACCTGAGGGTTTATGCGAATGGGTCGTTAGCTTCTTGACCAGAAGATGCCATTAATATTGAAATATATTGCTACCTGTATTGCGGTGAAAATTTTGTGACCTATGAATTTGGAAAATTTGAACTTTATCGCGATTCTTTTTTCAAGCAACATTTCCAAGTACATTTTCCCGCTCACGGTTCCTTGTATATGTCATAATTGGGCATTATTTATAATGGCTGGCCAATGTGTTTAATTGTTAATTGTTAATAATTAAGCTTACTTGGCACCACATTGACGAGCTCGGTGGCGTAGCGGTCAATGACGTGGCTTCGACACCAATGCTCGTGGGTTCGATTCCCACATAGGACAAACATTTATGTGCATGAATATGTCTGTTTGTCTTAGTTTGGGTGTTTCCTATGTATAATAAGTATGTATTTACAAAAAAGAAATGTATTTACGTATGTTTATTAGTTGTCTAGTACCCATAACACAAGCTCCGCTTACTTTGGGGCTAGATGGCGCTGTGTAATTTGTGTGACAATATTTATTTATTTATTATTTTATTATTAACCATCTATTTCCAGTGACAGGACACAAGAAAACCCTAACCTAACCAAAAATCAACTCAAATCTGACCAAAGCATGATTTATCACATTGACCAAGTATTAGTCAGTATGAATAATAAGTAATTTATTACATTGACCATAACATATGTTCCAAATACCTAAAGGTTGACTGGAAGAGATCTCTAAGTAGAAGAGATAAGCCCGCCTTTGTACATAACATTTCCTTATAATATTGTAATTGTGGTTTTCTTGGTGTACAATATAGAGAATACAACAACAACAGCAACAATCAAGAGAACGGTAAGTATCGCACATTTGCGGTATCTAGTTCGAGTCTTGGAAACCTATCATCAATCTATGTTCATTTGGTTAGGCTCAATTTATACCGCGCGGAATGGAATGGAAGCGACTTTTTGCAACGAAATAGTATATAGCATAATGGACTTTATGTCAATTGTATAGCATATAAACTTAAATACGAGCCAAAAAAGGTCGCGCGTCTTCCGGGGAATCCTGACATATTACTGATACCACATGAGTAAAGAAACGGAAGAGAGAGAAAGCTGTCTAATTTGTGCCTATTCTCATAGGGTTGACACCTTTTGCTCATACAAAAGGGTTAGGGGAAAAAAATAAAAATAAATGTACATTAATAAAATGTATTCGACACACGTACACTAAAGTTAAATTCTAAAATACAACGTATTTATTCTAAAAACTAAGTAAATATCGTGACTTCTTAATCTTACATCACAGAGTACCAGATCACTTACTTAGGTACTCTTTACCTAAAGAAACCAAAAGTGTATACTATTGATAAAATTAATATTCACTACATTGAAATTGCAATTAATTTAATATGAAGAATTATATGATATTGAATTACAGCTTATTAAATAATTTATATCTATCTATCGGCCTGGTAATGCATCTTACCAGGCCGATAGATAGATATAAATCGTGTGCAAATTGTAATAAATAAATTAATCAAATATCTACCTACCTAGTTGAATCCCTGGGATAGTTTAAATACAAAATATTTTTCCTTTTTCTATTATTGTTCATACACACAGTACAGTAAATAACCATTTTGTCACACTTTTTTTCTATTTTTAACATTTGTTCAATACTTTTATTCTCATACCTACTCGTAAACAACGTGGTGCGAACACAAACACCTATACGTGCAATACGCAGGCCCTGAGCCTGTCCACTGGCGGAGTCAGTTTGAACCAGTTTTTTCCAACCGCGGCGTGTATGCGACGAGCGGCCAGTGGACACGCACATAACACAAGGCCACGCATGCTTATAATAGTGTACATTAGCACCGCGGTTGAATGAAGCTTTTTCTCTGTTCCGTTTCTTTGCTTATGTGCTGATACTGTCGGCGCTGTCTGTAGAATCCTCGAGAAGTGGTGCGAACGGGTAGTCGATCGGGTTGGCCACAGCAATGGAATACGCGAGAATACTCGAGCATTTCAGCGAATTCGCCTTATCGCGTCATGAGGCGAAATTGACGCTTCTATTCAATTCCATTCCGTGGCGGTATAAATTGAGCCTTACACTATAGCAGGCCCTTCATACCTACTGATGCTCCCAGTATCGAATTGCGTTCGTCCATTATACTCACTTACGGCCAGTTACTTTCAATTAGAATAGAAAAGTGAACTTACGCAACAGTCAGTGTACTAAAATTAACGTTATTCACTTAGTAATGTTCTTGCAAAATGTGCCAATAATATTAATTAGCTGTCAATTAGCGATGAGAGAAGATTCAATTTATAATTAGGCATCTTCTAGATGGGAAGCTATTTAGTAAGTGTAATAATGTTAAGCAATATTATTACAACACCTGTTTGGTGCATCCTGCAGACTGACAAACGAGGCTTTAGGGTTTTCCCCAGATTCCTTCATGAAGTAAGTTCTCCCTTGCAGAAAGTATTTTATGTATGTCTTACTTCCGATGTTATTATTGCAATAAATAAACATACAAACAAACAAACTCTCGAGGGTTGTTGTATTTCTGCGAGTAAGTGAGGAAGACCTCCTACCAAGAAGGTAGGAGGTACTGCGTCGGCAACGGGAGTGGCGGTGCGCGAGTGATATTTCATGTTACGAGTGCTTATACTACGTAAAGTGGCGAATAAGCATGCAGCCCACCGGGGTAAACCAATTGGTTTTTTTTTTTTTATACTACTCAGGGTTCAGACAAGCATACGGCCCGCCTGATGTGAAGCGGTTACCGTAGCCATATTAACGCTCGCAACATAAAATATCGCTCGCGCGCCGCCACCCCCGCTGCCACCGCAGCATCTCCTTCCTTTCTGGTTTCACTCACTCGCAGGAACACAACAGCCCTCAAGGGAACCGTTATTTGGCTGCGATATTCTGTGAGGTGGAGGTACATTCCCCAGTCGGGTAGCTTACAATTACGCTCCCTACCTCTCTTTTCGCCAGAGCTTCGTTTGTCAGTCAGCAGGGTGCACCGCGTGCAGGTGAAGTTGGCTTTGGTTCAAAGATGTTGATGAACCACTTACACCCTAAAAATGGTTCGCTTACAAATACGCTGTACCCTACCTCTCTTTCGCCAGAGCCTCTTTCTCTAGTCGGCAGGATGCACTACGTGCAGGTAAGGTTCGCTATGGCTCTACAATACTTGGTAAGCCAGTTCCACCCCAAAACTAAATTATGTATCGAGGCATTTTGTTCCTTTTTAGGGTTCCGTACCCAAAGGGTAAAATGGATCCTATTACAGAGACTCCGCTGTCCGTCCGTCCGTCCGTCCGTCCGTCTGTCACCAGGCTGTATCTCATGAACCGTGATAGTTAGATAGTTGAAATTTTCACAGATGATGTATTTCTATTGCCGCTATAACAACAAATACTAAAAAACAGAATAAACTAAATATTTAAGGGGACTCCCATACAACTAACGTGATTTTTTTTGCTCGTTTTTGCTCGATATTGATAGCGGTAACAGGTAAACGCTTGAAATATTCACAGAATATTAAGTAAGCTTAAAAATAAATAATAAAATTTAAATAAAATACATATTTAAGGAGGGCTCTCATACAATAAACTCGATTTTTTTTTCCGTTTTTATAGATAATGGTACGGAAACCTACGTGCGCGAGTCCGACTCGCACTTGGCCGGTTTTTATATTTGCGGAGAGAAGCGAGGGCAGTCGATTTGCTACAAATAGAAGGTGTATGCATGAGGTCAATTCGTTTTATAGTCATTGAGATCATTACATATTGATGTAAATTGCCAACCGTACGTGTTAGTATATATAACACCGTGTTAGTATATAACACCTAATTTGGCATATCTGATTTCGAAAACTCAACTCAAGCTGGTTTACGATGCATAATAAATAATAATCGTAATATGTAAATACATTTTACAAACATGGTTTGTCATACCGTCATATGATAATATTCTAGTTTGATTGATCGACAGTGAGTAATTAAGTGAAGGACAATCGATGAAATAATCTAAAAGACTGCCCATTTGGTAGTAATTGATTGTTTCAGCAATTCTCGATTGGACGGTAATCTGTCTAACAGTTTCCGCAAAAACGGTTGAATTTATTATTTATTTGAATGCGCTTTTTTGTATTACTAGTAATGACGTTGTAAATTCGGCGGTTATTTTTTGTTTTGCATTTATAACTCTCGAATTGTATCTCTCTACCGAACCCACTAATATGTCACTTTTTCATTACAGGCATCCTTCATGAATGTTCGTACAAAATAGAGTAACTTGCGCCATCGTCATGTAAGGAACTAACACAATTTGATACTATGTTTTGTTTGACGTCAGCTGCTGGTTTTTTTTCAAAAGGAAAGCACAATATTGTGCTATACTGGTGGCCGATCGTGCGATATAAAATCGACATTCTCTGTCTCATGTTTGCCACGTCAACCAAACTATTATAAATTATAAGTCTATGATTACAGGCGTAACAATTTTTCAAAGAATGATTAAATTATTTTTAATAATCCACAAATTTTGAATGGCTTAGATATAATACAAATAAATAAATTTTCCTGGACAAATTACACACTGCCATCTAGTCCCACACTAAGCAAAGCTTGTACTATGGGTACTAGATAACTGATACATTATACATACACATCATCACAGAAAACACCCAGACCAAGACAAACAGACATGTTCATGCTCACAAATATTTGTCTTGTGGAGGGATCGAAGCCGCGACCTCGGAGTCAAAGTGACCATTGGTAGCCTTTCGACCACCGGTCTCGTCTAAAATAATTAGGTATGTGTCACATCGTCACGGATGACTTTTTAACGTGCTTGGTTTTGAAGCGAGGCGCATAAATCTCTTAAATTTTCTATAATAAAGCAATGTGCTATGTTTGTCTATGTATGCAATGTTTGTCCTTATTTTTTGGTAGGTACAATAAATTAGATTTACATTAAAAGAAATCGTCCGCATTCCAACTTTAAAGTGTGAAGTGTTGCCTTGCTTTTATTTCATTATTAAATTCGTATTATATCAATTTATGTACGTTCAAGAACCGTGACGTGAGTAATTTCACGGTTATTATTTTCGTCTTTTCGCTTTAATTCACGTGACAGTCTTTGAGGAACTTCCAATTATGGTATTTTTTTATTTTAATACTCTAAAGTAAAGAAGATTTTTTCAAGGCGATTGTATTATTTTTTGTGTAGGTATGTTGTACGATAGTGCAATTATATTATGAAACGATTTATGACTATAGGCGAATATCACAGTAATAAAAATTGTCCTCTGTTGTACACAGGCCTCCCCCCTAGAGTAGACAGTCATACGCTCCGATCCTAAGCAATTAAAATGTAATATATTAACGGGTGACATATAATATTATCTATCTATCTTCTATATATAAAAAAATAATAATAATATACTATTTCCCTTGGTCACGACATCACGCGTGAACAGATGGACCGATTTCGCTTTTTATTTTTATGTTGTATTTGTTACTGTCAGGAGAAGGTTCTTATCACCACCATCACCATCAGGTTATTTTAGTTTCCACTACAGGAGCACGACCCTCTCTCGTCCGTGCCAGACAGAAGGAGGATTTGGCCTACACTCCCAACGCTGGCTGGGTTGGGGAGGCCTGATCGATGTTTTATGATGTCCCTTAGTCGCCTTGTACGACATCCACGGGAAGAGACAGAGTGATTCTGTTCTAGTCTGCCGGAAACCACACGGCCAATTAGAAAATTAAAGAAAATGAATATTAGCTTTTCTAATGTTACTTTGTCGTTTACAGAACTGTCAGTCATTTGACAGTTTGAGCGAAACCAATTCTAATACAATATTCTTATTAAGAAGACAGGACAACGTCTGTACGGGCTAGTAAATAATAATAATAGGAATACTTGTAATAATACATATAACTACATAGGAATGTAATATGATAATATAAATGACATACTGTTGTTTACATTCTAGCTTACTCGTGAAACTATAAATTTTGCATGCCATGAACGGTTGTTAGAATCTGCAATTTTAGTTAATTTATAATCAGAATCAGAAATCATTTAATCGTTAAATTTGAGTACAATGAGATGTTACGTTGTTGGTTAGCGTTCATTGACGTACCATGTACGTCAATGTTAGCGCTACACCAAATTTTACCTTTACAGGTATACGAGATTACAAATAATTATTATAAATTATTATATTCTAATTACATTACTATATAACGTCAAATTATTTAAATTATTCATTATCATACATGATACAACAAGAATTTCATTATGTCAATTAATAGATTTTATAATTTTTAATTTAGTGTTTTTTTTTTTTTTTAGTTTTTTTTTTGTTATTATTTAATTATTTTAATTTTAAATTTGTTGACATTTAATTTGTTCATATGTATTTAATTTATTGTTTAATTTGGTTATTATTTTAATTTTTAATGAATTAGAATAAAAAATGTCTTATAACATCGTATTGGTGTACTTATGCTGTAATGGTGTTATAAATGTTTTAAGAATAAATAAATAAATAAGTGGTCCAGTTAATTACATTGTAGATTTAACATATATGATCAAATATGTAACTACATTTATTCAAATAGAAGTCTATTCTATTCTAAAAAAGTGGGGTGAAAGTTTTGTGCGTCCAGTGACATCCTTCGGGGCCGTAATTAGGAATACAATTTGACTGATTTGACTTGACTTCACGTTCCACCTGAGAACAAGTGACGCATCTATCTCTCTTCCACTCCATCGGCCGATGATTCCTTATGACTGTAACACGTAAAATTATCGTCCGTAAACCGATTTTACAGACAATCATTTTTTTGCTCATTATTTATTACGGAAATTCACATTTGTCGAGTTTATGCGATTCCGGTCTATAATGTGACGAGTTTGATGAGTAAGGTTTGATTGGAAGTGCCCAATCAACGGAAGCGGAAGTATCGAACAAGGTGGCAGCCGGTCGTCGAGTACGTAAATTACTAAAACGTACGCAGCGAGAGAGCAATTACCTCGTTTTACGATGGGTGGTCCTATTTCTATTACATTATGTAATGTTTAGACTATTATTGACGATGTTTTGCTTTGGAATTGAACTTGTATGTATAAAATTATCATTTGAATTTATAGAAGTCGATGTGAAAGTATGGTGCCTTAATATACATTCTATAAGAAGTGCAGTGATCTGAAGATTGGTTAAGTGGTCAGCAATGGTTCGCAAGTTTGATTCCGTCACGAGATAAACATTTGTGTGTTTTTGTTTTTATTTACGATCAGTTTTTGGACTATGAGTAATTGACCCATTATTTTATGTAACGTTCCACAGCACAGGTTGGTTGAGATCTCTTAGAGAGATAAGCTCTCCTTTACAAAACAACTTTGTTACTTTTGCACTGGTTACAATTTATATTAAGCAGTAATTTTTTTAACAGTTATTTTTTTAATTGTATTGCATACATGTGCAATAAAGAGTACATAATTCATTATTTATGTGCTGTATAGTCATGTTGAAGTGCACCCCAACGGGAGCATTTCACTTCTTCCACATGGGTGTTTAAGCTCTGGAGTTCCACCACCTAAGCTGAAGCTGATTTCATCAGATGTTTTTTATTGAGAAAGTCAAAGTTTTAGCTTAGATTAGTGGTAATTGTGTTTAACTTAGTTGGAACGCTGAAGCATTTAGACGAACCCGGTGGTCGAATGGTTAGCAATGGCCACTTTGACTCCGAGGTCGCGGGTTCGATCCCCGCACAAGACAAATATTTGTGTGCATGAACATGTCTGTTTGTCTTGGTCTGGGTATTTTCTATGTATTATATGTATGTATTTACAAAAAAAATGTATTTAAGTATTATATCAGTTATCTAGTACCCATAGTACAAGCTTTGCTTAGTTTGGGACTAGATGTCTATGTGTAATTATTCCTGGAATATTTTTATTATTTTATTGTGTTAACTCAGTTAATGATTTAATTACAACTAGCTGGTCTGACAGACGTTGTCCTGTCTTCCTAACTATAGAATATTGAATTTTAATTGGTTTCGCGCACGCTGTCAAATGACAGCCAGTTCTGTCAAACGCTATAAAGTTACGCTAGAAAAGTTAATATGGTAGTTCAGTTTTCTTATATCTTCTAATATTTCGTGCTGTTTCTTCTTTCATAAGAACCGTCACCTGACAATAAGAAACACAAAAACTAATTACCAAAATCGATCCAGCCATTCGTGATGCGATGGCGATGACCAAGAGAAATAAAAATTCATATTTATATATATTAGATTAAAATTACCTACATTTATCACATGTCAAGTTAGTTCACATGAATCTTCGATCAACATATGTAATGAAATTGTAATAGATTTTTGGCTGCAGGCTTCACTGAGGCTTAGCCTGACTTTCAACTTTATTAACCCTCGACAGCTAATGTTCGCCCGCCCCCTATAGGCGCTAACCATTCGTCGTTTTGACGAACATTTTTTTTGAGTTATATATTTACATGTATTAATTAACTTTTCGGCCCAGCAATTATACTATAAAGTAAAACAAAATGATGTACATAACCGTCGGACGTCGGTCGGTTGGCCGTGTGGTTTCCGGCAGACTAGAATAGAATCACTCCGTTTCTTCCCGTGGATATCGTACAATGCGACTAAGGGAAATACATTATCAAATATCGATCAGGCCTCCCCAAACCGTTTGGCCAGCGTGGGGAGTGTAGGCCAAATTCTCCTTCCGTCTAGGACGGCAAGAGAGGGTCGTGCTCCTGTAGTGGAGACTAAAATGGACCTGATGATGAACCGTCAGACACTGTTACCTTTCTGAAGTATTAGGCGGATACTGAGTTGACAAGTAACGTTGCGATGATTGAGGCATGTACCGAAGACAGAGAGCGAATTTTCTGTCGCATAGTCGTCGAATCGACGAAGATTAGCTGTCTAGGGTTAAACTTCAAAATAAATTTATTTATTTATTTATTTATTTATTTATTTATTTATTTATATTTATTTATTTATTTATTTATATTTATTTATTTATTTATTTATTTATTTATTTATTTATTTATTTATTTATTTATTTATTTATTTATTTATTTATTTATTTATTTATTTATTTATTTATTTATTTATTTATTTATTTATTTATTTATTTATTTATTTATTTAAATCATAGCAGTATCCTACATTGATTGTGCCAATGCCTCGTTCAATAAATCGGCTGTATATACCAGGCGCAGAAGAGGTTGGCTTTGATAGTGACCCTCTTATACCCCTCTCATTTCTCAATATTTGTCTCCACAATAATTGAATTTGGTATTAATATTATTAGACTACTAATATTTATGCAAATGATTTGGTCGAGTTACATTTAATCAAAACGAAGGTGTACTCGTAAATGGTGTCTCTTCATATCAATTAAATAAATAAATAAATATTTCTGGCCAATTTTCACAGCGCCATCTAGTCCCAAACTAAGCAAAGCTTGTACTATAGGTACTGGATAACTGATATTATACTTAAATACATTTATTTTGTAAATACATACATATAATACATAGTTACATTGATAATGTAGAAACATGGATAAATTAACACCATATGCAAACATTTATAAGTAGCAACATCACACATCATTCGATCTACATATGAAATGCATTTGTTAGCATGTAGGTCAGTCTATCCTTGAATGTTTACGAAACTATTTCTCACTAATAGATATATCGACGAATTTATTTAGCTTTATTACAAGTGCTCTCATTTAAGTAGCGAGCTAGTAACTTGAGAGGGAAACGTACGCCTCGCGCACGCATTTCCGCAGCGAGAGGAAACCGCCTATCTGAGAACTGGATACAGGACAAAGACCTATCACCGGTCATTCCCTCGATCGGGAGTCAAAGGAAAGTTGCCCATGGTCGCATATAAATGCATGAACTTGATACACTGTGGCACTTTTCCGAGCGCCACCGAATAGAACACTTTTCCTTTCGGAACGTGCGTTTTCCGTTAAGAAAATAATGTAATTATACGGAGTTGTTTAACCATCATTATCATGGCGAAAATATTCTTGGTGAGTACTTTTTATATAACGCAGGAAGCGAATAGATAAATGGGCATCTCGAGCTGCCACGGTGTTATTGTAATTTGTTACCAGATCTGTTACCTCTCTCACGTAATGCAAATATTACATTAACTGTGATTGATTGGGCTCTACGCCTGTTTTGAATAAACTGTGATGGATCGCTTCGTGTTCCTTCGTTTCAGGTGGTCGTTGCTTTTGCTGCACTCGTAAGCGCTAACGAGGTAGAAGACGTCGAACAAAAGAAGCGAGGAACTGGGAAGACAACCAGTTTGAACTCAATCCCAACAGGTGCACAGAAACCTGACTATTCTTACAATTTATACCCTCAAACTTCAAACACGCCGAATAACTCACCCAGTGCTTATCAGTCTAACCCTTCATATCAAACAGTTTCTAATTCTTTCTACCCAAGTCAGAGTGCGCAATATTATGCAACCAATACTCCTGCTGAGTCTTCTTACCAGCAACAACCTCAGATAAACTTGATACCACCGACAACGCCGTCACAATTTGTGCCATTAAATTTCATACCCAGTCCTGGATACCAGGCTAAGTATCAAATAGTTCCATCAAAGAATTCCCACGGGAGTCTACAGCTGGCTATTGTACAGCAGCCGACGAGTTTCCCAACTCCTTCTTTATTACAATATCCACAATCTCTTCTCTCATCAAATCCTAATCAACTTCACCAGCAGCAAAATCCATTTGCATCAATTTCTCCACATAGCTATTTTAACGTGGCTCCAAATTACCAGTCTTTAATTGGCAGTCCACACATAGGGCAGCCATCGACGATGGTTCTCGTGTCACAACCGAATCCTTCTTTGTACAATAATTTGTTATACCCGAATCCTGTTCAGAGCTTCTATAATTATTATCCTTCTAATTCCCAAACGAAGTATAGTCTGTCTTATGGACCTTCGCAATCGGCGGAATATGAAAAAATACAAGGATCACAAAATATCCCAAAGGAGGAAAACGACGTGGTAGCTAACGCTGAGTATGCTGCAAGTGATGTAAGTTCAAGCTACAAAAATGCGTACTCAGCAAGTCGAGGGTCTTCATATTCGAAGCTATGATGTGTATATATCTTCATTAATGAACATGTAATGGATAGATAATTAGTTCAGCATGTGTATTACGTTGCCATTTATTGTAACCATTAGGTATTTATTAAGCGAAGTAAGACTGGTCTATTGTTACTTGTTGATTAGTTTTGTTGTTAATATTAATACAATGTTGTATAAATGACCATTTTTGTTTTATTTCATGCCATCATTCGTCATTAATTGATGTGTTTTTTTATATTTATGGATTTGTCAGATTAGAATTGATAAAGATAGTATAAATCATGGTTTGCGGTGTAACTGGATCACCATTATTTTTGAACCAAAGCCAACCTCACCCTGCTGACAGACTAACGAGGCTCTAGCAAAAGAGAGGTAGGATGAGCGTAAATTGTAAGCTGCCCGACTGGGGAAGTACCTCCATCTTATGGAACACAGCAGCCAAGTAGCAATTTCCTTGAGGTTTGTTGTGTTCCTACTAGTGAGTCAGGTCATCAGGAAGGAAGCAGTTGGCAGCGGGTGTGGCGACGAGTGAGCGATATTTGTAATATGTCATGTTGCAATTTGCGAGCGTTTATATGGCTAAGGTAACCGCTTCACATCGTGCGGGTCGTATGCTTGCCTGTCACCCGACGTAACATAACAAAAAAGGTAGAAAAACACCTGGCATGTTCCTTACTGACAGATGTGGTCACATGATATGCCTACGTGATCAGCATATGTATTTTAAATGGAAGATTAAATTTTTTACAACCATTTCGTGACGTAGCAATATGCGGAAAAACATCAGTTTCGCTGGAAGGTAGTAGATATTATCTATTACTTATTAGTAGATATTATCTAGATAATATCTACTACCTACCGGCGAAACTGAAACCGATTGCCATCGGATTTTTTTAATGCGAAAATGACACTACTGCTTAGATTGTTGCTGTCTAATCAGCTGGAAGAAAACCTAGAGCTTTATTCATCATCACCATCATCATCAGGTCATTTTAGTCTCCACTACAGGAGCACGACTGCACGACCCTCTCTCATCCGTCCCAAACAGAAGGAGGATTTGGCCTACACTCCCCACGCTGGCCAAACGGGTTGGGAGGCCTGATCGATGTTTGATAATGTATTTCCCTTAGTCGCCTTGTACGACGTCCACGAGAAGAGACGGAGTGATTCTATTCTAGTCTGCCGGAAACCACACGGCCAAGCTTTATTCACTAAGACAATTTTTTTTAGGTTATTGATGTAAACAATATTGCTTAGAAGAAATTTAACTAGGAACACAATCTTGAAAGCGATAGTTAAGGCATAAGACACGTGAAATCTCGGATCACTAATTATCGTCTCCAAACACTGCATAACCAAAGATTATAAACCTAGATTGTAATAGCCTCGATGCATAAGTCTAGACAATTTATGCGATAACTACCTTCTAACTACTTTCCCTTACGCTCACTGGAGTTTGAACAATTGTATTTTGTTTTATATTAAGTGTACATTGGATTTGACTTTAAATTATATCCATTACTATTGTTCATTCATTCGATTTGCAACAATTACTGCTTCTCTGACATACTCGTAATATCTTTGTTCGAAATGCTAAATGTTGATTATATCTTATAGTGAAATTTGATATTCGCAAAGGTTATTCTTACTATTATAGACAAGTTTCACAAAGATTAATAAAATTTTTACTTTCCGACGCATTAAATAAATAATAGTTTAATAATTCGTTTTAATTAACAAAATTTGGATTTCATTTTATTAATTAATTATTATGTATTATAAGTATTAAAAAAAAGTTTATTTTTATACAACTGAAGATGTAAAAAAAAAATATAAAGTGAAATTGTATAAAAAAAATCTAAATAATAAAATTAAATCCAAAATTTTAAAAATATTTCAATTTTATCCAAAATTAAGAAATTTTGTTTAAGTTGCATGAAAAAAGTTTTTTTATGCAACTGAAGTAAATATTAACTCAAAAATTTGTTAATAAAAATTAACTAGTAAACTAAACATTTACGTACAATTTAGATAATCAATACCAACGAGTAGAATGTATATTTTCTGTAAATATATAATTGAAATAATAGTTATAATTGAAGTTATGAAATTGATATATCGCTTACGAAACCGATTAAATTTCATATCGATCAATTTTGTGAAGTTACCCAACGGAATGTCAGAAACAGTTACAAAAGTATGTACGAGTCACAACTATGACAAGTTGGTGAAAAATAGCTATGTTGTACAAATTAAGCGTTTAATGAACGTGGGACCCATAAATGACATAACTGGTCTTCGTGCAATGAAGTAAGTAAATATCGTAGAGAACTCTTACCATATAAGTGGTGCTAGTCGGGTTAGTGAGAGTGATGGAAAGTAAATAAGAGATTTATGCCGAGGTGACTTTTCGACTTGATCACGTTTTTCAAATTGCTTCCAAGGGAGGCAATTCAAAAAACGAATAAATAAAACAAATATTCCTGGACGAATTACACACTGCCATCTGGTCCCAAACTAAACAAGGCTTGTACTATGGGTACTAGATAACTGATGTGATACTTAAATACATTTTTTTTGTAAATACATTTATTACATAGTAACACCGAGACCAAGACGAACAGACATGTTCAATGTTTGTCTTGTGCGGGGATCAAACCCGCGACCTCGGAGTCAAAGTGGCCATTGCTAACCATTCGACCACCGAGTTTGTCAATGATATTAAAATCGGGGTATACAATTTGGTGTTGAAGCTACAAATCTATCTTGTCCTTCCAAAATTCAGTCACACCACTGGATAGATGAAGGATCAAGGAATTTATTACGTCAGGTAAGGACTATGGAACATCGCGTGCGGGGAAGGGGCAAGCGCTTTTAACTTTTCAAAAATTGTTAGCGCTAATGTATGTAATTTCGCCATTGACTCAGTCGCGCCATGTACATGAGGCGAAGATTTAACTCAAGATTTAAAATAAAAAATTGATTTTGATATGTTTTACTTTCTTTTTGTTACCAATACAATCCCGGGACTATCCCGGGATCCCTGGATTACCTGTAGATAATCCCGAAATCCCGGGGTTAGAAAAATCGATCGGGATCGAATCCTCTACGCGTGACTGAGTCAATGTCGGGCAATTGCTTGCTCTGATCTTGTCACAACAGAGGCATGCAGGCAGAACGCATCTATATGTAAAAACATCTTACAAGTCATATCGCTTATTTTATATCGGCAGCAACTTATACTGAATAAGAATCCTGTTTCACTTCCACAGCATTAAGGTGAATAAGTGATTTGATTATAGGTATTGTCATAATTAATATCTATGACTTATGTGTATGTTACACCATTTTCACCATCTGTTACTATTATGTACTGATATGTTGTGGATCGTTGAAATAAATGTTTTCTTTATTTCTTTCTTATTTCTTTACTCTGTGTCAAGAACGCACATCTGTTTCTTGTACCACAGAGTAAGTAATAGTACTATTATACTATCACCGTCTGAGTGAAAGGGAGCATGCCTGATAGTACTCTGGTATTATTCTGGTTAACAAGATGCGTAATCGACCGCACCTGCCGTGTACAGGTTTTTTCATACTACAAAGCAGGCAAACAAACGTAAGATCTCCCCGTATGGGTTTATCGGAATTATGAGAAATGATTCATTGCTCTCAGATTTTTTTATATATATATGAGAGGGGGGCAAACGAGCATATGGGTCACCTGATGGAAAGCGGTTACCGTAGCCATATTAACGCTCGTAACATAAAATATCGCTCGCGCGCCGCCACCTCCGCTGCCAACGCAGCAACTCCTTCCTTTCTGGTGACCTCACTCACTCGCAGCAACACAACAACCCTCAAGGGAATTATTATTTGGCTGCAGTATTCTGTGAGGTGGAGGTACATTCCCCAGTCGGGTAGCTTACAATTACGCTCCCTACTTCTCTTGTCGCCAGAGCTTCGTTTGTCAGTCAGCAGGGTGCACCGCGTGCAGGTGAAGTTGGCTTTGGTTCAAAGGTGTTGATGAACCACTTACACCCCAAATGCGTCGTAGCAAAAGCAAAAAAAAAAACCTGGCTACACAGGAGACAGTAGTGGAAATGTGTGTTGAACCACCGTCCCACCCGATATCGCTTACTTCTATTGTGTTTCTATGTTTTATCTAATTGCAATAAAATTTGATGAACAAACAAACAATAATAGAATTAGAACCGTGCGAACCCACGATTGCCGACTGAAATAAACAATGTTTACTGTTTAAATTACGTAAATTTATTTATTTGTATCTAATTTGCAAGTTTCGCACGAGTAGTATCGAATTCGGCAATAAAAACAGAACTGCGAGTTGTCCGCGATAACTTTCGTTAATGTAATCGGTTGTAAACCGAGTGCTTGTCACACTTGTTACTGACAAGTTATATTGTGCTGGTAAGTATGTTTCTTTATTACTTATATATATATACACATATATATATATATAATATTTATATATATATATATATATATATATATCACTACATAGTATAAAACAAAGTCGCTTTCTCTGTCCCTATGTCCCTTTGTATGCTTAAATCTTTGAAACTACGCAACGGATTATGATGCGGTTTTTTTTAATAGATAGAGTGATTCAACTGGAAAGTTTATATGTATAATATATGCATAACATAGTAGAAAAACACTGATAATTTAGAGGTTTCTAATGAGATGTCGTAAATAAACACATTTTTTTGCTCTTTCATTGCAAACGCTGGCTGAACCCAACGAGATAGATCAAAATAATGTAGTACAGTATTGTTCACCTTAAAATGGTCAACAAAAAAGTTCGCGATGGTATATGTCTATCTCTTAGTGGTAACACACAATAACCGTTATTTTATCCTTTGCTTTTTACAAGAAATAATGCCTTATTTACGAAGCGATTTTAAGCAATACAGAATTAATCCTTATCCAATTAAGTACCTTAAATACATTGCGCATTTAATATAGATCAATATGGCCCTTCACAGCATGTAATTTAAATGAATAGTTTAGAAGATATTACACATTTAAAATGCAGGGACATAACGGCTGTGGCGGTACCGGCCGCGGAGCCGGCGGCGTGTGCCTATAACTGGGGAAGGACTGGATAGGACAAAGCGCAAAGACCTTCTGTAGTACATTTAGTATCAGCATTGCACCCGTGCGAAGCCGGGGCGGGTCGCTAGTATATATATATATGCATCCTGCTGGCTGACTGACGAGGCTCTGGTGAAAATAGAGGTAGGGCATAGCGTATTTTTTAAGTTGCCCGACTGGGGAAGTACCTCACAGAATATCGCAGCCAAATTTCAATTCCCTTGAGGGTTGCTATGTTCCTGCGGGTGAGTGAGGTCACCAGATAGAAAGAAAGGAAGGAGTATAGGCTGACAACGGATCGGTGACCCTTTGGTGGTGCTGATCTCCATGGGCGGTGGTGATTGCTTTCCATCAGGCGACCCACATGCTCGTTTGCCTCCCTCTCTTATAAAAAAATACAGACCTTTATTTTAGTAGTATGGCCACAGAATAAGAAATAGGAGTGTGGCGTTATTTAAGTCATTTTTAGGGTTCCGTACCTCAAAAGGAAAAACGGAACCCTTATAAGATCACTTTGTTGTCCGTCTGTCTGTCTGTCTGTCTGTCAAGAATTTCTATGTCGAGAATGCGTGGAGGTATCAAGCTGAAATTTGAACTGTATACTCAGGTCTACGGTCCCATGAAGTTGTAAAAAAATCAAACTGCTAAGTTTACGTAAAAAAACGTTACGGCCGTTTATTCAGCAAAAAACGCATATTTCGAATTCTCAAGGGAATCAAAACCTATAGGGTACTTCCCGTTGACCTAGAACTATGAAATTTGGCAAGTAACATCGTTATAGACTACAAGTACAGGAATAAATCTCAAAACTATACATTTGTAAGTAGATCTTAAAAAATAGGGGATCTATATTTTTTATAGGGTGTCGAAATTTCAAATTGAAACTACTAGTTCAAATGGGGTATCATATGAAAGGGCTTGATGTACACAATGCAAAATATATTTTATTTATTTTTTCGACGCATTATTTCTTATTTATAATGAAAAATATCAAATTTAATATTGATACTACCTACGGAACCCTCGGTGGGCGAGTAGTTTATCAACTCATATTCATTTCATTACTGCAGCTGCTAAAATACGAGTCTCCCCTTAATCGAAGGGGGTCATTGTCAGGTCAGGCATAAACCAACCCCCCGGATTGTTTTAAGCCAGTTTTTAAGCCGCCGACGATGAGGACGGTAATCAAATGACAATAGCCGGGATCGAAAGTGCTTTAAAATTTTTTTGATTACCTATTAAAATACTTCGAGATTCATATTTTTGTGGTATGTGGCAAAAATCGCTCTTATTACTTTATTTTTTAATGTAGAGTAGAGACTGCATAACGACATGTAATTCATCAATATTGGTTCAGTTGTCCGATATAGCTCGTAACTATGTAGACGGTCAAACATATATAAGGCTATTTTAAGGGCATTTACAATTAAGTAAGGAAAGTACGATTTAAGCATTTAGAAGTAAAAAATAATAATTTTATCTAATTTTAAGTTTATTTTAATTATAGCGTGACTGTGAAATAATTTATTTGATGTAAAAATTAATATCGCTGTCGATCGGCTCGGACACCATGGCCTCTCGTTGCAGGAGCGCTGGCAGAATCCCACGCCATGGCAGCATTAATGATATTATTCGTCGGGCCCTTTCCACCGCCGGCGTCCCAGCAATTTTGGAATCAAACGGTCTGGTACGCGACGATGGGAAGAGATCAGACGGTATGTCATTGCTGTCATGGAAGATGGGTAGCCTTTGGTGTGGGACGCAACATGCGTCGACACCCTTGCGCCTTCCCATCTTCCATATACGTCGGGTTCTGTGGGGGCTGCTGCTGCATCAGCGGAGACCCTCAAACGGCGCAAATATTCAAACCTCATCGGTAGTTATGTTATTGAGCCGTTTGGGGTGGAAACGCTTGGCCTATGGGGTCCGAGCGCAAAAATTTTATTTAGGGACATCTCCAAACGGTTAGGCGACTTTTCCCGCGACCAGAGGGCTGGCCTATTTCTCGCTCAGCGAATAAGCATTGCCATCCAGCGTGGCAATGCTGTTAGCCTTCTGGCCACGTTACCCTTTGATGGCGATGCGGAAGAATTTTTTGATGCTATTTAGATATTATATTTTATTAATTTTAATTAGTTTTTGTTATTTCCGTTTCTTTTTTTTGTTTGTATATATAGTTAGTCGTATTTAGTATTTATTTTAATTGTATATTTTAAGTTAAATAAAATTAATTGATTGACAAATATATTTGGTGGAGAACAAAAAAGTAATGGATTTTATGAACATGCTGTACATGTAAGCTGACGGCTTCTTTGAGCGTATTGTTTTGACATTTTCGCGTTCAGTTTGACATTTAGTTCCGTCATACGCATGATGTTCATCTACAGTGTGTTAATTTTTCATTTTTTTTATTAATGTTATAATCGATGTTGTCTCGTAACGTAGTGTGTAGAAAAATTATAAATTGCGTGAAATACATTCTTATAAATTCTTCATGTTTGCACTTGATGTAACATGACCTTATATACAAGTCAAACCTCATCATAATACAATCCTCTTTTTGAGTTTCCCTGTAGTCGGGTATGGCACGGGGGCCTACCACAAATTCCCACCACTGTGTCTCCTGTGTAGCCAGGATTAACAGCAGCAACCACCAAAAACGGCAATGAACAATGAAGTCCATCGCAATCCCGGGGGTAAACTACGGCTGCCTTAGAACTCACAGCGAATTTAATCAGAAGAAATTAGTAGAAGTAAGAAGCTTTTGGAATTTGACTTCTCCTCTAAGCAGTGTGAGAGACAGCAATATTATGGCAAATAAGGCATTAAAAGCCTAATTAATTAAAATAAAATTAAAATAAAATATTTTATTGCAGACCAATATGTTTACAATTAATATGTTTATAATTAATTGTAAATATAATATACTATACTAATTTAAACTACAACATGTTTTGTCGGCGACATGTATCGCGTTGCATTCGACAACCGACCTCGCAACTTCCGAAAGAATTATTCCCAGTCGCCCCCGGTGGCGATACCCGCGGGGGCAACTGGGAAAATACGGCGCCCTCTGGCCAAAATTCCTCCTTTAAAAAAGTTTAATGGTGGAAAGAAATAGCTAGTCAAGTGAAGCTCAACCTCCACGGATTTTAAGTATCAAACACTGTAATCTGCAATCGAGTAATAAACAAGAGCGTTAATGACGTAATGAAGATTTATATTGAAAGATAAACTCTATTAATTATAGATAGTTATCTAAATCGGCGCACCCAAAAGTAAACATTCACTTGTGGACCGGCCCAGACCGGTCTGCTCATCAGTGGGCAAATTATACGCACAGACACACATGCCGCTCTCCGACACCTAATAACTATTAATTACTTTACATATTAGTTCCAGTCTAAAATATTTTTGAGCTGTGGGCCAATTTTGTAATATTTCATCATAAGTATAATTATCACATGACTGTATATAATGTATTATATGTTGTAATGTCTTTTTTTTATTTTGATTCTTCTACAGTCGCACCGCTCGCCATCGACAGGGAATTCATCCTCACGCATTAGAGCCTAAATGGTCGCGTACTGTGTGGTTCCAGAGAAGTTTTCTCCCGCGTACAGCGTCAAGCTGTGGAATGAACTGCCTGTCGAGGTTCTTTCAGGAGACTGCAGTATCGGGTTCTTCAAGAAGGGTGTCAAGTTTTTACAGGGTCGGCAACGCGCGTGTGATGCCTCTGGTGTTACAGGCGTTCATAGGCTACGGTCTCGATTGCACGCTCGGTCCAGGCGGAACGTGACAATAACTCATGCTTTTTCGTGCATGCAGCCGGCGTACATCGATTAATAAGACGCTATCACGTCAAAAAAAATGCTTTACTTATCCTTACAGTTAATTCGTTAAACTGGGTATACCCTGAATGTAGAAAAGCATTACGTCACCCAGTAACATGTATAATTCTATGTAATTTGTTTTTAAATAATTTTGTAGTATAAATTTCACACAAAGACGGTTTAAGGAATGTGACGGGGGCCTGTCTCGTACCTATGCATGTTTTTATATACCACGTCAGGTGCCAAATAAGCTCACATCCCACCTGATGCTAAGTAACTGTACTTATCGTTTATAGTGAAATGATATGTGTTATCTCACTCGCAGGAACAACATGTTTTCAGGACGGGGGCCCACCACACATTGTCTATGTTTCCTGTGTAGCCAGGATTGACAGCAGCAACGACCAAAAAAGGCAATGGACAGTGACGTCAACTGCAGTCTCGGGGGTAAAACTATGCCTGCCATGGAACTCGCAACCAATTTAATCAGAAGAAAATAATACGAGCAGGCAGCTTTTGGAATTTGACTTCTCCTCTTGACAATGTGAGAGACTGCAATATGGCAAATATGGAATTCAGGATCAACAAATTCTATGAAGTGGATGTATTTCCCCAGTCGCGGTCGATATACGTGACCTATCTTTCGTCTTAACCTCGTTAGCTAGTATCCTGGGTGTACGGGATGCAGCCGAGGATGACTTAGACTCTAAAGAAGGTGGTGGGCATTTACACCATTATAGGTTTGCATAAAGATACAGTTTACCATGACAGTTGAGCAGTTGAAGCCACGCCATAAGGTGAATGGTGAGAGTTATGGGCGAGAGTGCCAACCCACCATCTATCAATCTTTTTAAATGAGGAATTTTGCCACGGAGAGACGGTTTCGGTTGCGGACGATCGTATTTTAGATGTTCTAAGGTTGGTTGCCGAATGTTACATCAGAGATCAAATGTAATTCGATATAGGGCTTTAACTGAACGGGTGACTTAGTGTAGTATTTTATTCTTACGTTACATAACTACTAGTATCATCATCATCAGGTCCATTTTAGTCTCCACTACAGGAGCACGACCCTGTCTCTTCCGTCCTAGACGGAAGGAGGATTTGGCCTACACTCCCCACGCTGGCCAAACGGGTTGGGGAGGCCTGATCGATATTTGATAATGTATTTCCCTTAGTCGCCTTGTACGACATCCACGGGAAGAAACGGAGTGATTCTATTCTAGTCTGCCGGAAACCACACGGCTAACTACTAGTATATATACTAGTATATACTCGTATATTCTAGTATACATACTAGTAGTAGTAGTAGATATTATGTGTATGTATAAGACGGCCGTTCGCGTCGGGGTTGAAATGTTCTACTGAAGCGGCGGCAAAGCAGCGGAAAGCACAGCGTTTGACTACCTTTTTATAGTAACTTTTAAACTTTTGCGTTCCATGCAGCGGAAAGCACAGCGTTTGACTACCTTTTTATAGTAACTTTTAAACTTTTGCGTTCCATGATTTATGAAAATAATGTATAAGGGTATTTACATACCTTTATTATTGCCTGACGTTTTGACTGTAGTCAATCTATGACCACGACCAATTGACGCGGTTGGGGTTCATCAACATCTTTCAACCAAAGCCAACCTCACCTTCACGTGGTGCACCCTGCCGACTGACAAATGAGGCTCTGGCGAAAAGAGAGGTAGGGCATTGCATATTTCTTAAGCTGCCCGATTGGGGAAGTACCTCCACCTCACAGAATACCGCAGCCAAATACCAATTCCCTTGAGGGTTGTTGTGTTGAGTGAGGTCACCAGGACGAAAGAAAGAAACGAGAATAGGCTGGCATCGGACCGGCGACCTCAGGTAACATTAGGTGACCCACATGCTCGTTTGCCCCCCCTCTCATATATCTTCGACGAGCTCGGTGGTCGAATGGTTAGCAATGGCCACTTTGACTCCGAGGTCGCGGATTCGATACAAGACAAACATTTTTGTGCATGAACATGTCTGTTTGTCTTGGTCTGGGCGTTTTCTATGTATAATATGTATATATATAAAAAATGTATTTAAGTATTATAGCAGTTATCTAGTACCCATAGTACAAGCTTTGCTTAGTTTGGGACTAGATGGCCGTGTGTGATTTGTCCAAGAATATTTATTTATTTATTTATATACATATATAAAAAAAAGATCAAACATAAATATCCTTTTGCATGATCGCGTTAATTCCCGTTGTAATTGTAATGCTATTTTCATAATGTTTTTCATAGACAAAACCATATACATAAATTCTACAAAAAAAAAAGAGATAAACACAATGATGTTGTAGGTACATAATATTATTACTACTTTTCAAAACTGCCCACACGTAGCCGTCTGTGTACCTGAGCATAAAAATACGTGTTATCAGATCTATAATAAAACTATTACACAAGTCTTAAAGTCAAATATAAAATTTCATACATCAAATTTAGATGATAATCTGGGTTTGCAGTGCGAAAATAAATTATTAGATGATATCGCAGACGTAACAAGTTAAATCGAAGATTTATGAGCAGTGAAATTATCACGAATTTACACTGCAATAAAAGACCATCAATTCAACTTTTTGACGTGAATACCTCTTTAAAATTGCTTACATATGGAGACATTTAAAAAAAGAATGATAGAGATATACAGTTTGGTGTTGCAGCTAATCTATCATCTCCATACAAAATTCAATCACAGCACTGGATAGATGAAGGATCAAAGAATTTATTACGCTAAGTAAAGACTATGGAACATCGCGTGGCGGGGGGGGGGGGGGGGGAATATTCTTTAGTATACCTACGAGGAAATGTTCGCGACAGTAAAACTATGAGATCGCAAGCCGTGAAAATGAAGGACTAAATGTATTATAACGCACACTACAACACAACTGAGTAGATACAGACTGATGATGATGATGACCAATACAACAAGATAAATTTGACATAACTTGCACACTAACTAAAGCGATACCACAGACATACTAAGAAAGAGCTATCAATGTCAAGCGTATCACAGTGTACAATATCGACATCAACCTATGAACATCCCACTATTGAGATACCGGTCTCCCCTCAATCGAAGAGGTGTTGAGCGTACTCCATCACGCTGCTCAATTGTTGGTTGGCAGGTGTTTTGAAGCCGCCCAAAAGCCACTGCGGCTTAACGACTGTCATCTAATGACAACAACCCAAACCGACGGCTTAACGTGCCGTAAGAAGCACGGAAGAGCTTGACATAAATACTCCATCCATAGACAGGCTACTATCGACGTTGCTTAACTTGCGTGATCGATTACACTGACACGCGTAACGATGCCATCGAGCTCCTCGCAGGCACAGTGCATAATGTACATAACATTAATCTTGAAGATTGTTGGTTTCCTGCGAGTGAGTACCACAGACCATTAGACGTAAGGACGTAAGGTGTTTGTAACTTAGTCCTAAAATTCTATAAATTGCCTTGGATAATAATAGAACGTCCGCGTGGAATTTAACATAAAAAAAATGTTGAATTGCGTTCTCCAAAAAATATTTTTTATTAAAAACTAGCTGAACCGACTGACGTTGTCTCGTTTCGCGCAATGTGTAAAATGATTGACAGTTCTGTCAAACTACATTAGAAAAGTTACTGTGGTCGTTCAGTTTTCTTAAATTTTCTAATTTTCGTGTAACTTTCTTACTTTTTTTCTTTCCTATTAACCTTCTCCAGACATAGATTTTTTTTTTATTAAGCTTTGTTTGTTTGTTTGTTTGTAAAAACTTTATTGTAATACAGCAATAACAAATAAGCATTATGCAAAAACATGTTATACAATGGCGGACTTATCCCATCAGGGATCTCTTACAGTCAACCATGGAATGTTCACAGGAGTTTACTAATTTTGCAAGGTAGATATATGAAAGCACTTTACAATAACTTTGTACAAATATTTTTAGGAACTTAAAATATATATATATATATATATATACAATACATACTATACATGAATAATACTTACACAATACAGTACATAATTAATAAATAAGATACAATACATACATATAATACATACATACATACACAATAAATACTATTATAGTTTAATATATATCATTAGCTTGACATGTCCGAAGGTTCAGTCCAGAGCTTCAGCAATTTAGACTTGAAAGATTGAATAGTTTGGGCCATCTTCACATCAACGGGCAGATAATACTTTAAAATATTACGATCTAGCTTATGGGCTAATAAGTAATTTAACATTAACATAAACTTCTAACAGATATAGGCACCAGAGTTGCTAAATTAAAGTGGCAGTGGGCCGGACATGTCTGTCGCTTCGGTGATGACAGATGGAGCCAGAGAGTATTTCACTGGATACCTCGATCGGGAAGCCGAAACGTAGGCAGACCAGCGGCCCGATGGTCGGACGACATTAAGAAGACGGCAGGGCCGACCTGGACGAGATACGCCGCAGACAGAGAAACCTGGAAATCCATGCAAGAGGCATACGTTCAGCAGTGGACGCGTTTATGCTGAAAAGAAGAAGAAGAAGATAAACTTCTAAATATTACATCAAGAATAATGTCCATTGACTTTATAATGAATGAATGAATGAATGTATGATTATAATGTCTATTAAGGCGAAACATTTTCTTGTTGTGTTATAATGAAAAGCAAAAGATACATTACCAAAGAGAATGTAACCACTACGTTTTAAGAGACGGATGTGCCATACAAATAGCGTAATTCTAATATGTATGAAATGGAAGCGAAAACAATCAGAATTTGTACCAAATTCGCTTCCGATTCATAGAGTCGTTTTTTTACTTTGAGTTGCGCCAGGCTGTACATTACTTTGTAACACATTTTAATTAAATTAATGTACCTAGTAACAAACATATCGCCTTATATTTTCGTTTTAATTTGAATTAATTAATTACATAATTTACAGCTCGATTATTGACGAGACATAATCAGTCATGATAAATTATGTCACAATAAAATCAATATTATCATTGCTGGGTATTAACAACAAATCCCTTTGAAAGACGTTTAGTGGGGAGATTAAGTACTCCAATTTGTTGAACACCAGTTGTAGTGCATACAAGTGACCACTCCCAATACTTTCTAGTGCCCGCTATAGATCTCACGTAGGGCTGTCACCTTTGGGAGTGTATCTTTTTTAAAACACTTATTAAGCTCGAGCAGAAGGCCGATTTCTCGTAATTATTTCACGATCGCAATATGAAAGTGGATCGAATCGAGATTGAATTATGAATTGACTAAAAATATTATACATGATTTCATTAATTATTATTGCTGGCAAAATAACATTCTTAATTTGTTTAATTGTCGGTCATAGGTATTTCGACTCAAATTAAACTTTTTAGTTTCATATTGTGAGACGAGAATACCAACCAAATTTGACATTTGCGGGATGTTGACTGGATGGGAACTGAATTTTGATTATATTTTAATTACGAGAATTGCCCCTCTGTTGTTATTTTTGGGACAAATATAGTTATTGAAATTTTACTCGTTTTCTTTTTTTATACTACGTTGGATGGCAGACAAGCATACGCCTGATGCGAAGCGGTTACCGTAGTCATATTAACGCTCGGAATATAAAATATCACTCGCGTGCAGCCACCCCCGCTGTTAACGCAGCAACTCCTTCCTTTCTGATGACCTCATTCACTCTTTTTTGGCCGACTTCTGCTTCTCGTATAATTGAAAGAGTTATAAAATTTAAATTCGGGGATAAATTTTATTTCATCATGAGACAAATTTCATAGCATATAAGTTTTTTTTTTTGAATTTTATAATTTAGAATTCTTTGTTTGTAGGGCTTACAAAGCCCTACGAGTATATCAGTATAATTATGTAATTTTATAATGTCGGAACTGTCCACTTTGTTACTGGACAGCGTCCCTTTCCGTGAAAGTATAGCTGCGCGCGATGCACAATGTACTGAAGAATGATCGGAATTCCTCGCCGTAGTGCAGGAAATATAGTAATTATATCTTAGACCTCGCCCACACTACGAGTAACAGTTTTAAGCGGGCGGTTTTCTAAACGGTGACGGTTGGTGTTGCATGTCACGAAGGAGAAATATAAAAGGATATAAGTGACGTGATAATTATCACCCCACGCACATCTATTGAGAACTATAATTAGGATTAGTCATTTTTATTTTCTACGACGCCTAACGAAGGGCATGTTCGGGCGATGGATTTGCGTCATATACGCAATCTGGCACCCCTACCTAGGGAAATACGCCAGAAAAACGCTAGTTAAAACTAGTTTAGCGTGTGAGTCTTAAGTCAGTGAACTCACACAACGCCCTATATGTAGTCACATATAAACAAAATCAAATCAAAATATCTTTATTCCTTGGACTTTATAAAGCACTTAGATAAGCGAAGAAAACCACCGTAGAGGGGCCGTAGCCCCGGTACGGATTTCCCACCCCTCTCAAGGGGTTATGTCGTTAAGTCATGACCAACGATTGATTTATTTTTTCTAGCCAGTTTCCCGTAAGAATTTTCAAAACTCCTTTCTTAGTTCCCCTTATAAATACACAAACTACGACGATGCCACATGGAGGGGACGTACTTATAATAATGCAGATTGGACATTTTACTGAAAGAAGACATCATTTTATTTTTAATTCTAAATTGTCATCAACCTTTTTAGCATACATTATGATCATCGATATCAGTTCATTCGAACGATATCCACCGCTGAACACAGGACCCTTAGACTGCCTCACCGATCGAATGTTTGCATTTATCTGCTCCCCATGATACGCTGCAACCAGTTGCCAGAGCCTCATTCGCTAGTCGGCAAGCTGCACCACGTGTAGGTGAGCTTGGCTTTGGCTCTAAAAATCATAGTGAGTTTAGAACGTAGTGAGTAGAGTTAAGACCTTTAAACTGACTGAATACTTCGTAGTCTACACTTTTTTCTAAGACAAAATGACAGTTAGCATGAAAATTTCTATCATTGATATATTGATATACTTACTCTGGAGTTTATCACTCGAAGCTTAGACTCTCTACTTGGTACATTGCGCAATCATGAGCTTTTGTACGTCGAACTGAATTGTGTATGATGATTTTATTACGTGTTGTTTTTATTTAATTTAGAAGAGCACTTTAAACAACTCTCATAAAAGGGGTTATTAAAACATGAGTGCAAGATAAACAGTACGTGTGTTTTAATACATTTTTCATTGGTTTAAAAAAAGAAAGAGATTTTTAAGTCACCTTTTTGTGTATGTTACGCGACAGCACTGCCCTATAAGGACCAGTTTATAAGATTATTTTGACGTAAATACGTCTTTAAGATTACTTACATAGGGATGCAATCTAAAAAAACTAATGATAAAAAAATCGGGGATACAGTTTGGTTATGAAAAATAGTAATACTGTGGTTTGGTGTTGCAACTACATATCAAATTCAATCACACCATTGGATAGATGAAGGACCAAATTGTAACAAAAGTCCAATTTTCGCAATCAAAAAACTCGATGGGAATCAGTTTCAGATTGGGCGGTAAATCGGGTCGTGAAATCGGACTTCGATTACGAACTACAGATTACGAACGAGCTCGTTTGAAGTTCCTAAAACGTCCACTTCAATGAAGCCATTGTCGATTTTTATTCATAAAATTGAATAATATATTACCGTATCTTCAACCTGGATGTTTAGATTGTACCACCACCTTTAACTTCATACAATTTAAGACATATTAGACTGCAAAGTCCAGGGTCAATTCTGTAAAATTTTCAAACATATTTTAGTGTATTATTGTCATTACTATAAGAAAACTGGCCCCTCAATTCAGACAGACAAATCATAATATCGTAATGTTACATCTTCAAAATAAGGAAAAAAATATACAAATTCGCAAACCATATGTAGCTGACAAGAAAATTGTGATGTGCATTATGTAAGCAGTAATCAGAGCATCATCAAAAGTGGAATGTATTACACTATGTAGATAATTTTCTGGACAGTATAATTTTATACAGTGACAGTGTAATCATAAAACACACAGTAAACATAAAACAGCAGTAGTTAACAAACTATGAAATCGACGCCTACACACACCATAGATACGCTGCCACGGCGGCGCCGTCTGCCTGTTGCATGATTCAAGCGAGGTTCACAATACGCGGCATAACATAGCGATAGGAGCCAGAACCACGTCATTAAAGACCTCAATCTGCATCAACCCATATTCTCCCCTCAAATGAAGGAGGTTTAGAGCGTACTCAACCACGCTGCTTAACTGCGGTTTGGCGGAGAAAATTAAAGGAGTATACAATCCGGTATTAAGACTTGCTTGGAGCCTTTCAATTTGGTAAGCATATCAGTTTCGTCGATGCATATTCTCGACTTACACGAAAGGCTGACCATATTGATATGCTATTCGAAATGTTAATTCTCATATGCATGTGTTGCCCTATAACCACACTAATACCATATCGAGCAGGACACAACCAGGAGTTAAACAATTTTAATCGATATGCAGAAGTCATTTGATTTGTTATTGCATTATAAATGTATGGCTATCGGCAGGTAGATGCGCTTAAAGGCGCATGTCGATGTGTCTATAGCTAATGGGAAATTGTTAAATTGAAGTTCCAACACCTTATATGCCAACAGGCTAATACAATTTATAGGACGAGTATATTCGTTAATATTTATGTTTATTGTTACGTATATTTTATTTTTTTTAAACTGCACACGTGGATGCCTGCACTTTCTGAAAGTTGATTGATAGAGAATGCTTTTACTATTAAGCCCGCCTGTTGTACATTGTTTATTGATCAATTAAGTTAAATAAATTTGATAGAGAAAACTTTGTTAAAGTAGCCTTATATAGAAACCTCTTTTTCGAACGGAGGGATTTTCAGAACAATGCCAAAGATATGTTTTAAAACATCTTTAGCCCCTGTATATGCGCCTCTCTGTCAATCTCACTAACAAATGTTATGCGCGCGTGTTTCTGTATGAACGCGTCGAAATTCAATTATCTATTAAAGCGCTTCTAGTATCCAGTAGGTTTTAGGAGGTCATTATTGTATGCTGTTGATGTACTGTTCTCTATGTGTTTATTGTGGTTAGTATAAGTTTAGGTTCCTTTTATATTGCTCAAGTCCGCGTCAAGTGAGCTCTTAGAATTTTATAACAATGGTATGCTGACGAATGTTTACAAAGTAAGTAAGTATTATAAAGTAATAATAAAGTAAAGTGAGGATTTTAAGTCAAATAAAAAAAATGATATTACATGACAATGATAGAGTGGTTAGCAATGGATATTTTAGGATCAGGAGTGACGGAATCATTCACTATATAGTCGTTCAATAAGTTTAATTGAAGGCAACAAAGGTATTTCAAATCGTCGGAGTGTTTATAATAGCTCTTAGGTATAATTTCGCCTAAACCACTTCGTAATCTTCTTCGTTCTACAAGAGAATGCATTTCTATAATAAATAAATTATTAAATATTTCTGGACAATTTACACAGTGCCATCTAGTCCCAAATTAAGCGGCAAAGCTTGTACTATGGGTACTAGATAACTGATATTATACTTTAATACATTTTTTTTTGTAAATACATACATATAATACATAGAAAACACCCAGACCAAAACAAACAGACATGTTCATGTACACACATATTTGTCTTGTGCGGGAATCGAAGTCACGACCTCGAAGACAAAGTCGCTATTGCTAACCATTCGACCACCGAGCTCGTCAAATAATGCACCTGATATGTATTGTTAAGGTGTGTTCAGCTGGCTTACAAGCTTTATTAATCATAGTTTAATGTCGCCTGATGTTAATAGCTTAATGAGGCTTTTCTTGTAGGTAACATTTTAACAAGAAATAGAAATTCGTCCATTGATGGCACATTGACTACTGGAACAAGGACACGGTACGGCACTTGCACTCCTAACTTTGGAATAGTAATTAATATTTAAATCAATGCAATCATCACAGAAAGTTCAATTAAAATCTATATATGAAATAAGACACTCCTCAATATTTTTGAAAAATCTTTCCAACGCATATCGTCGGAACATATGGCACACAATAGACATACATAAAAATAACAGGCCTTTGGAGCAGAGTCTTATAGTGACGAGCAAAAGCCCAAAGATGGACGGACTATTTGTTCAAGATCGCAAGGAACTGTCGGATGCAAAGGCACAACATCGATCATTGTGAACGAAGAAGATTTTGTTCTATGTTCACTAGGTACATAAAATTTTGTATTTTATGTACCTAGTGAACATAAAATTTGTATAGTTCAACAACAGACCATTTCGTTGGGCTAAAATGATGATGATGATGACAGATGCAGAAGCACATATTTCTGTGGACTA
This sequence comes from Hypsopygia costalis, assembly GCA_937001555.2. Taxonomy (NCBI): domain Eukaryota; kingdom Metazoa; phylum Arthropoda; class Insecta; order Lepidoptera; family Pyralidae; genus Hypsopygia; species Hypsopygia costalis. Next base: position 4,808,036 of record OW443336.2, on the reverse strand, counting down.
TATATTAGCACAGATAACACTATTTTTGTATGTGTTATGTATAGACTGGTAACAGTAGTCATGTCACGCATCAGTTAACCCGTGGTTCGGTTCCGTACCCGAAATCACGGAGCGTGTATACTGACTGACACATATTCGATAACATCTGTAATAGTTATGTAAGTATTGTAGATGTTATTGTCCAGTTCAGGGCTGCTACTCTATGAACATTACTCTTAACGTGAATATTATTTAAAAAAAATTGGTTGTCTGTAAAGCCGGTGTACGGGGCTATAATTTTACGCGATAACGTCATAAAAAACATGACCCGATCGTGCCTCTCTATCGCTAGTTCCGCGCTCTCGCTTGCACGCTCGGCTCAGGCGGAACGTGATAATGAGTCATGCTTTTTTATGCGTGCAGCCGGCGTTCATCGATTTATAAGACTTTATAATCAAATGTCAAAAAAATGTGTTGCATCGCGGCATGCGACTTGCTGTGTTCGTTCGCAGTAGCAGAATCGCATAATTAGGCTTAAGAAAATACTCTTTTAAGTTTTATTATATTAATAAAGAAGAGTGTTTCTAGGACTAGAGTTGGTAGTCATACAAATAGCATTGGCCACTTCCCATACTAGCTTGGACCTCACTTTGTCTGAATTTTAAAATGAAGTGAACATTAAGGCACAAGTAAGAGTTATATTAATAGTTATTGCATAAAATATAATCTGTTTTTTTTTATTGCTGGCAATCTCATTTCTATTTTGAACCTGAGATTGCTGGCAATCTCATTTCTTTTCTTGAAATAATGTAACATAATCTACTATGTCTGTTTAACATGTCTGTTTGTTTTGGTCTGGGTGTTTTCTATGTATCATATCAGTTCTCTAGTACCCATAGTACAAGCTTTGCTTAGTTTGGTACATAGACTGTGTGTAATTTGTCCAGGAGTATTTATTTATTTATTATTTACTATATGACTCATCTCATCGAAGGATCATTATTATTTACTATATGACTCATCTCATCGAAGGATCACAATGTAAGGAACCCTGATGGGGACCTTTACATAGAGCTATGCTGTAAGTTAAGAGCTGATGCTGAGCTGAGCTGAGGGTTGGGTGACTCCGAGAAGAGCTAAAATGACCAAACCCGTCGAGTGTTAGACGCGGTACACTTATTTATTAAGTTAATTGTCTTCACCTAATTGCAACAGAGCCACATACGGCGCTTAACTAATTTACTTTATAAATTGTTATATCTTTGTAGGTATAGACACGTATGTGTGCGGAAAACCATACTCATCTTCAAACACTTTACGGTTCATTTTGGCCATTGTTCTATTGAAAGAAAAAAAAAGTGATTTGTGGTAACGAAGTGACAACCCTATTTAGGTGCCATTGTTTCAACGACTGAAACGGGCGACGGACAAGTGATATAATTTGATATACATAACGACCGATGTCTGTTCGTCCGATATTGAATGATAAACCAATCTAATCTTTATGTCAAGTGCGTGGGATTCAATTTGATTGAAAAGCTGATTGTACCATTGAACAGATAATATCGGATGTTAATTGATTTATTGTTTAATTTGTAAAACGGAGGTGGGAATTTGACTTTCGTTTCTTTAGTTTTAGAAGCTTAAGAAGTTACAAAATAGGAACTGATTGTGATTTTTTTTATTATTAGTCGTTTGACGGTAATTAAGAAGAATTGTTTTTTAATCATTTTCGATATCTCATAAATTTAGTGAACCGATTTCGCTTTCTAATGGACTTAATAATATAATTAAGTAGGTTGTCTACCATACACTTAGGATTCTTCACTGAAGAATAGAATAGAATAGAATACAGGCTATGCAAAAGATAAAGAAAGAGTATACGCGTATTATAGCATATATTATTGACGAGCTCGGTGGTCGAATGGTTAGCAATGGCCACTTTGACTCCGAGGTCGCGGGTTCGATTCCCGCACAAGACAAACATTTGTGTGCATGAACATGTCTGTTTGTCTTGGTCTGGGTGTTTTCTATGTATTATAAGTATGTATTTACAAAAAAAATATGTATTTAAGTACATTTATCAGTTATTTAGTACCCATAAGACAAGCTTTGCGCTTAATTTGGGACTCGATGGCGCTGTGTAAATTAGCCAGAAATGTTTAAAATATTTAAAAAATATTTATGGTTTTTCGCCTTAAGAACCTATAAGAACCCATAATCTTTGTGATTATATAAGTTCCCCTTTATTTTGAAATTCATTGTAAATTTTAAAACGGAATGTTAGTGTATTTTTTTAAACAAAAGTAATTTATCATAGGTTTATGTAGATTTATGTAGGTATCATATCCAGTTATACGTCAATTAATATTAAAATTGGAAGGAAATGATAACATGATGTGTTCACATAAGTTACCTTTCAATTTTTTTTCTATCAGAGCCAAATATAATAAAATTATTATTGGTAACCTTATATTTTTTCTAATAGAGATGCTCTAGTGCAGCGATTTCCAAAGTGGATTGTACTCAACCTAGTTCAAGAAATAACACAATGTACAAATACAATTCAAATATATTTACGAAAAGTTTTTACATAAATTACTCCAAAAAATTTATTTTTAGGGTTCCGTAGCCAAATGGCAAAAAACGGAACCCTTATGGATTCGTCATGTCTGTCCGTCCGTATGTCACAGCCACTTTTTTCCGCAACTATAAGAACTATACTGTTGAAACTTGGTGAGTAGATGTATTCTGTGAACCGCATTAAGATTATCACACAAAAATAGAAAAAAAAAAAATCAATAAGTTCTGGGGGTTCCCCATACTTACAACTGAAACTTAAAAAAATTTTTCTTTTTTTTCATTAAACCCATACTTGTGGGTTATATATGGATAGGTCTTCAAAAATGATATTGAGGTTTCTAATATCATTTTATCTAAACTTAACCCATTTTGGAAGTGTCTCTCGCGCAAACGAATAGAGACACTTCCAAAATGGGTAAAATGTGTCCCCCCCCTGTAACTTCTAAAATAAGAGAGTGATAAAACTAAAAAAAACATAATATGATGTACATTACCATGCAAACTTCCACCGAAAATTGGTTTGAACTAGATCTAGTAAGTAGTTTTTTTTTAATACGTCATAAATCGTAACTTTTATATTATGTTACTTGCTGCTATGGAATCTATGCTGCTATTGGGCGAGTCCAACTCGCACTTGGTCGCTTTTTTTTTACACGAAGCCTAGACACGTATCGCCAATAGCGAAATAAATGTATTACTGGACCGTTATCAATGGAACCCGTGGAGGCTGTATTGCGGGGACCAAAACAGCCTAGGATTACCTGCAACATATATGACACAACAGTAAGACACAACGTTCCAAAGCTAGCAGAGAAAATGACAATAAAAAAATTGCAAAACAAATATGACAACAAAAATGGGGATTTTAAATTAATTACAACTTAAAAAAAACAGCAATTACGATAGAACTCTAAGGAACTGGGGTCCTACCGCCGAAGCTGAAACCGATTACGCGGAGACTGAACCGGGGCCTTACAGCCGAAGTTGAAGCCAATTCATCATCAGGTCATTTTAGTCTCCACTACAGGAGCACGACCCTCTCTCGTCCGTCCCAGACAGAAGAAGGATTTGGCCTACACTCCCCACGCTGGCCAGACGGGTTGGAGAGGCCTGATCGATGTTTGATAATGTATTTCACTTAGTCGCCTTGTACGAAAACCATTACTATCGAATATTTTGATTCGAAAAATAGGTTATACGTTTAAGTTATTGCCAAACATCTTTAGCACTGTCGGTAGAGCTCCTGGGTTATTACTAGATAAGCTAAACACAAGTACCACCAATCTAAGCTGAAGTTTGATTTTTTCAATCAAAAAATTCGATGGTAATTGGCTTCCCGTGGATGTCGTACAAGGCGACTAAGGGAAATACATTATCAAACATCGATCAGGCCTCGCCAACCCGTCTGGCCAGCGTGGGGAGTGTAGGCCAAATCCTCCTTCTGTCTGGGACGGACGAGAGAGGGTTGTGCTCCTGTAGTGGAGACTAAAATGACCTGATGATGAATTGGCTTCAACTTCGGCTGTAGGGCCCCGGTACAGTCTCCGCGCGCCCAAATAATTAAAATTGGGATAAGATATTGTTTTGCCTTACGAGTGGTGTACTGGCTTATGTCAACTTTCTTTATCATTTTGTTGCACAAAAATGAGAACATGGTAAGGACGTTTTGCGAAAGATATCTTGACTATTGGCACGTTTTTAATATTTCGGCTTCCTTTTTATCTAAAAAAAAATGTATATCTATAATTATTTTGTTGTGAAGTTCCACTCGTTTCGTGGGGTTGGGGATGAATTTAGATAAAACGAAAGTTATGTACAACGATCTCATCGTCCCTAGCACGGTTATCGTAGAGAATGCAGCTATTGAAGTGGTTAAAGACTACGTTTACCTCGGATAGGCCGTATGGCCTACCCGAGGTAAACGTAGTCTTTAACCACTCATGGTTGAAATTACCCCGGCTCAGCTGTATAGCTGAGCCGGGGTAATTTCAACCATGAGATCGATAGACGCATTCGACTGGGCTGGGCAGCTTTTGGGAAGCTTCGGCACATCCTCACCGCAGATATACCCCAATGCTTGAAGACCAAAGTGTTCAATCAGTGCGTCCTCCCTGATATCACCTAAGGTGCAGAGTCTTGGACGCCGATCGTTGTGCTGGTTCACAAACTTATTAAACAACCAGCAGAGGGCAGATACAGGTTGATCATTATCAACCAAAAAAAAAAAAAAAAAATATGGAATTCTACATCATTATGTAAAGTTCCATATTTTTTTTTATGTTACACAGAGTAATCTAATCCGAAACTAAGAAGAAGTTGTTCTAGATTACTGATAAAATATACTTAAATACATTTTTCTGTAAATACATACTACAAACCTCCAGACTAAGAGAAACAGGTTCATGCACACAAATATTAGTCTTGTGTGAGAATGCAACGAATTACTCTCGGAGTCAAATAGCCATTGTTAGTCGACCACTGGGGCTTGTCAAAACAAATGAGCTTAGATTAGTGTTCCGATAAATTAAAAGTTTGGGAACCTAGAGCAACCGTCCTGTCTGGTGGGTATAATTACTGTTTTCTATCGGGTCACGACCTACCGTACTACCGTTTTGATATCGACGTGACAGACAACCATACAATGTGTACGCATGTACGAGTATGTGATCGATTAGGATATATGATGATGGATCACTATAGAGATGTCACATTTTATAAGGTACAAGTTCGACTTTCTTTAAACTCGATTGTTAAAACGATAATAATCGATCATTTGCCTTTACGTGGATATCATCATTACCCTATTACCAATATACAATACAAAATCGTTGACTGTGATGAGCTCTATGGGGTCGGTGCGCGTTTAAATGATCACACAAGTTAAGCTACGTCGACTGTAGCCTGTTTATGGATGGGTTTATTTAAGTCGAGCTCTTCCGTATTTCGGAGGGTACGTTTTTTTTTTTTTTTTATACTACGTCGGGTGGGAGACAAGCATACGGCCCGCCTGATGTGAAGCGGTTACCGTAGCCATATTAAAGCTTGCAACATAAAATATTGCTCGCGCGCCGCCACCTCCGCTGCCGACGCAGCATCTCCTTCCTTTCTTTCTGGTGACCTCACTCACTCGCAGGAACACAACAACCCTCAAGGGAATCGTTATTTGGCTGCGGTATTCTGTGAGGTGGAGGTACATTCCCCAGTCGGGTAGCTTACAATTACGCCCCCTACCTCTCTTTTCGCCAGAGCTTCGTTCGTCAGTCAGCAGGGTGCACCACGTGCAGGTGAAGTTGGCTTCGGTTCAAAGATCTTGATGAACCACTTACACCCCAAAACGTTAAGCCAAGTCGAGTGGCCTTAGGGCGGCTTGAAAACACTGGCCTCCGTCAACCCGTAGTTCAGCAGCGTGGAGTATGAATACCCCTTCGAAATAGGTGAGACCCGTGTCCCAACAGTGAGATGATGCCGATGCCGCCGATGAAGCCGATCCTGCAAGTAAATGAGCTCGTTTGGAAAGAAACAATTGTTGAGAGCGAGGTTGATTGTGGTGGTCGCACACTACCAGCTATATGGCTACAGTACAGACATTAATAAATAATAATACATATTCCTGGACAATTTACTCAGCGCCCTCTAGCTTCAAATTAAGCGAAAAGCTTGTAATATGGGTATTAGATAACTGGTGTAATACTTAAATGCACTTTTTTTTTAAATACCCAGACCAAGACAAACAGACATGTTCATGCACACAAATGTTTGTCTTGTGCGAGGATCGAACCCGCGATCTAGGAGTCAAAGTGGCCATTGCTAACCATTTGACAACCGAGCTCGTCAAATTTAATCAAAGTCGTCAAAGTTAATCGCTTCATATCAAGTGGGTCGTATGCTTGAAGCATGACGCTATCTAGCTCCTCATTATTATGGGGTCGTCATCGTCGTCGTCATCCTTTATTCATTCCACTGCTAGGATCATCATCATCATGAAGTCATTTTAGTCTCCACTACAGGAGCACGACCCTCTCTCGTCTGTCCCAGACAGAAGGAGGATTTAACCTACACTCCTCACGCTGGCCAGACGGGTTGGGGAGGCCTGATTGATGTTTCATAATGTATTTCCCTTAGTCGCCTTGTACGACATCCACGGGAAGAGACTGAGTGATTCTATTCTAGTCTGCCGGAAACCACACGGCAAACACGGCCACTGCTAGGATACGGGTCTCTTATCAATCGAAGGGGTTTTAGAGCATACTTCACCACGCTGCTCAACTGCGGGTTGGCAGAGGCCAGCGTTTTCACGCCACCTACAGGCCACTCACTTGGCTTAACGATTGTCATCTAACGGCCGGGACCGACGACTTAACGTGCCCTCCAAAGCACACAGGAACTCAGATAAACAAACCCATCCACAGACAGGCTACGGTCGACGTTGCTTGACTGCTACGCGCAACGACGCCATCGAGCTTCTCAGTTATTATAGGATATTCTACGTTTATTCGGAAAAACCAGGCTTAAGCAGCATTAATTATTTAATTAAATAATTAATTTAGATTATGCCATGTAACGGATGCCAAACATGCTTGGACGAGTCAAGATCCAAATTCAAAATTTCCAGATTTTCCATCATCACAGAGACAGTGGGACGAGCCGCTTTGCAGACTGTTACGAAATAACCTTTTACAAACATGTAGCAATTCTGCAGAGCGTGCCCGTCTCCTGGCTGTAGCGGAATGGGAGTCTGGATTATGGCTACAAGCATTACCATCTCCTAATTTAGGAACTCTGTTGGATCGCGATACCTTCCGTCTAGCGGTGTGTCTGCGTTTGGGCACTTATATAAACGCCCCGCATCGTTGCCCCTGTGGTGATACTGTCGATCAACTTGGTCACCACGGACTTTCGTGTCTCAAAAGTGCAGGCCGCATACCACGCCACGCTAGCCTTAATAATATCATCCACCGGGCTCTTGCCAGCATCCGTACACCCGCGGTTTTAGAACCGAACGGGCTTGCACGTGATGATGGAAAGAGACCGGATGGAATGACACTTGTGGCTTGGAGGTTGGGGCGACCTTTGGTGTGGGACGCTACCTGCGTCGACACCCTTGCGCCGTCTCATCTTCGGGTCACTGAAGTTAGGGCTGGTGCGGCTGCAAAGTTTGCTGAAAACCTCAAACGGCGAAAATATAGTTGCTTGGATCAGAGCTACATATTTGAGCCGTTTGGGGTAGAGACGCTAGGTCCGTGGGGACCATCAGCACATAAACTGTTTCAACAGTTATCAAAAAGATTGATCGAAGTATCACATGACCAAAGGGCTGGCCAATATCTCGGCCAGAGGATTAGCATTGCCATCCAACGTGGCAATGCTGCCAGCCTTTTGGGCACTTTTCAAGTGGGTGACGATTTGGCGGGGCTTCATTATTTATAGTTATTTATTTGTAAGTTATATTTAAGTAGGTATTTTATTTATAAGTTATTTGTATATTATTAAATGTTTAGATTAGATTTTTAAATAATAAATAGCGAATACAGTTAATACATTATGCCATTATTTATGACACCTCAACAATCTATCATAAACAAAATAGGTTTGACCATCATAAATGATGAGCTCTGCGGTAGAATAGCTAGCAATGGCCATTTTGACTCCGAGGTCGCGGGTTCGATCCCCGCACAAGACAAACATTATTGTGCATGAACAAGTATGTTTGTCTTGGTCTGGGTGTCTTCTATGGTATTGTATGTATGTATTTAGAAAAAAAAAGTATATAAGTATTATATCAGTTATCTGTACCATAGTACAAGCTTTACTTAGTTTGGGACTACGTGTGTAATTCGTCCAGGAATATTTATTTACTTATGGCACCTATTATACTTTTTTTTAATACCGCGTCGAATGGCAAAAAGTATACGGCCCGTCTGATGTGAAGCGGTTACCGTAACCATATCATCGCTCGCAAGATAAGATATCGCTCGCGCGCCGCCAACTTCGCTGCCAGCGAAGCATCTTCTTTCTTTCTGGGTGACCTCACTCACTCGCAGGAACACAACAACCCTCAAGGAAATTGCTATTTGGCTATTATTTATGATACCTATTATAATAATCTATCATAAACTAAATGAGTTTGACCATCACAAATGATCGATGCGCGGTTGCTAAACCGATCTAGTTTCGTAAGTATTTTCGTTGTTATTCTAATTTTCGATACGCTGATAGTTGTGCAACTATTGCGTCATCATTCATGTATGGTTTTGTATGAAAGCATGGTATTGTGTTTACTTACCGACCGTGACCATGAGCCTGAGTATCGAATGATAAATGGAAATTTAATGAATAAATACATTTTTTTAATATTTAAAAAGTAAAATTATAGCAGAGGTTATCGCACCCACATACCTATATGCTTTCAATAATGAAATATCCGCAACTTCATCCTTTCTGGTGACCTCACTCTTTGGTAGGAATACAACAATCCTCAAATCCTCGGAAGTACAACATTACATTAATCTTCTCAAAGAGGTGAACTACGCGTTGGATCCTTATCCCCGCGCACGCCTAGCATGTGATCCATTTACCGCGATTTTAAGAGAGAGATATATTTTATATATATATCGTGACAAGACAAACATACTGGTCGTAGAAACGTGTGCAGGCAACCCGATTCGATGGACTTACGACATCGTCAAAATCGCTGGGGAAAGATGGATGAGAAAAGCTCGAGATCAAGGCGAATGGCGTGCAATGCAAGAGGATTTTACTCAGCATTGGGTGGCAACAGGCTGAAGAAGTAGAAGAAGATATATATATATAATATATATATATATATATATATATGTATATATATATATATATATATACAGAGGTATATATATTAGAGATAAACTGGTTCATAAACCAAACAAAACCTGTATTTCAGGACACCAGCTCCCCATAGAAATGACATCAGATAAGGTACGATAAACCGTACAGAATAACGGCAAGAAAAGAAATACCAAAGGAAAAAAAAAGAAAGAGGATAATTTTAAATAAAAGTCGCGATATTACTATTCCCTCTCTATCTTTGAGCATGATAATTTATTATACATATATATTTATAATAATAAATTGTAACCAAGATAACATTCGTAGGTCATTATCTATTTCACAAATTAATTAAATGTATCTAGATTTCATAATCAGATCCCAAAGAAATTACATACAGTCAGGGGTCCTACCGCCGAAGCTGAAGCCTGCTGGTATTTTGATTCCAAAAATTGGTCATAGGTTAAAGTTATTGACAGACATTTTCACCTTAGTCGGTAGAGCTCTATGGTTTCTACAGTTAAGTTATTTGTTTCACATTTATTTATGTTTAAATTTTATGTATATATAAAATCAAAAACCAAATATTTAAATTAATGCAAGAATTACAAAAGAACTTCCATATTTAAAATTTTGCAGATGGGACTGAAAAACTGATGAGAGGGGACAGATTTCTATACGGAATTTCGGTAAGAAACCGGTGGGTGCTGCTGCGCACCTTAAACCAGAGACCAGGGTTAGAAACATAAGTTTAATTAATTTCTAAATTAAGCCGTGGGTAATTAATTTCTTATTTACAACTTTATAATTATACGTCTTACGGTACGTTAATCAATTATGGCCACGACTTAATTATTCGTAGCATAATAATTAATATGTTGAACATTTGACCTTAGCACATCAGGTGGTCCATATATTCTTTCAAATAACTAAGTAAAGGAAACGGTCTCCATGTAAGGCATACTGGCTGGAAAAATATCTATTAAACATATATTTTTTATAACTAGTGGTCGCCCACTGGTCGAAATTCGACCAAAGAGTATATATGCGTGTGTGTGTGTGTGTTAAATACACGGTGGTGTGTGTATTTTTTTTTTTATTATTGATTTAATGTATTTTTTAAATTTGGCCGTGTGGTTTCCGACAGACTAGAATAGAATCACTCCGTCTCTTCCCGTGAATGTCGTACAAGGCGACTAAGGGAAATACATTATAAAACATCGATCAGGCCTCCCCAACCCGTCTGGCCAGTGTGGGGAGGAAAATCCTCCTTCTGTCTGGGACGGACGAGAGAGTGTCATGCTACTGTAGTGGAGACTAAAATGACCTGATGATGATGATGATGAATGTATTGTTTATATATTATTTTAAAAAAATATTAGCACTCTGCACTCATTCTCTATATAAACTAAAAGCGTCTCTAAAAAGTCTATATAAAAAAGGGGTACAAAGTTTTTTATTACCTATTAATATAATAATAATATGTTAAAGATTTGCAATTTATTTTAATACTAGACGCCTATTCCTTATTTTTAAATATTGTATTTTTGTTATTACTTCATCCGTATCGTCGATGACTACTCTGCCCCCATACCCTGGTTGTTTACATGAAAAGTGTAGAAGAAGATGCCTTTTATGGTTAGAGATGTGAAGCGTATAATTTATCGATGTAAGATATAGCAGAATACCACAGAATAATATACAATAATACCATAATATGGGGTACATCACGAGCTCGGTGGCGTAGCGGTCAATGACGCGGCTTCGACACCAACGCTCGTGGGTTCGATTCCTACATAGGACAAACATTTGTGTGCATGAACATGTCTGTTTGTCTTGGTCTGGGTGTTTGCTATGTATCATAAGTACCTATGTATTTACAAAAAAAAAATGTATTTACGTATGTTTATCAGTTGTCTAGTACCCATAACACCAGCTTCGCTTAATTTGGGGCTAGATGGCGCTGTGTAATTTATCTGACAATATTTATTTATACAATACGGTAGAATATCATATCTGGATGGAGAGGGCTATGCTCGGGGTTTCTCTGCAGGATCGAATCCGGAACGAAGAAATTCGACGGAGAACCAAAGTTATCGACATTGCCTTCAGAGTTTGCAAGCTGAAGTGGCAATGGGCCGGTCACATCTGCCGAGTAAGTGATGGTAGATGGGTGATAACTAACGGAGATTATGTGATGCTAGTGGACTGTACAGATGTATGAATATGAAGGAAACGCTTAGTAAAATTATATGAAATTATAATTACTGAGATCACAAACGAGTTGCAGGATAAGACAAGACTGAATCCAAGACAAAGAAACATATCAAAAACAAAATGTCAAATACAAAAATAGAAATATATACATAAATATACATTGCACCCAGCCAGTCGCTAACAATGGAAAAAATGGCTAAAAATGGGAGGAAGGTATTAGACTGGAGGCCGCGCGTAGGACGACGAAGTGTTGGGCGCCCTCCTTCTTGATGGTCCGGTGACCTTAAGAAAGCGAATGGGAGCGGCTGAGTACGGAAGGTCGAGGATCGTATCTGGTGGAAAGCATTGGGGAAGGCTTATATCCAGCAGTGGGTAGATACAGGCTGATGATGATGATGACCATATCTTGCGGTAGATTTATTGGTAGAATTACTTTCAATTTACTGTCATCCCCCTTAAACAATGAAACTATAACGCAAGTCTATTACCAAACATATTGCAGACAATGATTGCAGGTTTTATGAAAAATCGATTAAATAAGATTGACATGAGAACAGGATTCCTAACACATCCTTAACCAACGAAATGACAGCTTACATCTAAAATAAAATTACATCTTACATTAACTTTCTTCAAAATAATCAACATGTGCGTTATTCTTACTGACGGGTCAGTTGCATAAAGTAGCTTAATTTATAGACGAATTATAAAGATTATATGTTTGGATTAAAATGTTAGTCGAATGTCATGTTCGGGGCACTACCGTCTACCGCTGACGGCTGATAATTTGATTGACGTGAAATGTCCGTCGGGAACTTGATTAGCGATTAGAAAATGGAAGACGATAACCAAATAACAGCTGTTTAACAAGCATGGATTAACCTGTTGGTGTCACTCGTGTTTATCATTTCCATTAAAAAACATATTTTTAAATAAACTATTTGAATGTCGGATTGATGGAATTTTGTTTTGCATTTAATAGGAAAAAAACTGACTTTTGAATTGACTTTTGACATCTTTTATAATAATACTTGAACAAGACCTTATTAAGATGTTGTCTCGTGGTTGTCGTCGTCGTCAACTCTTATATACATATATGGGACTCCCCTCAATTGAAGGGGTTTAGAGCATACTCCACTACGCTGCTCAACTGCGGGTTGACGTAGGCCAGTGCTTTCAAAGTGACTTGGCTAACGACTGTCATCTAGAATAACAACCGCCGGGACCGACGACTTAACGCGCCCTCCGAAACGCGGAGGAGTTCCAGATAAATAAACCTATCCATGTTCAGGCTACGGCCGACGTTGCTTAACTTGGGTGTTCGATTAGACTGACACACGCAACGACGCCATCGACCTCCTTCAGATATGATATTGTTCATGTTAGGTATTACACATAGGTTACCTACATATGAAGCATTAATAACTATAAGGAAGAAATAGAATTCGGAGGCTGTCTAGCTGATATAATCTTGAAACTTAGCCAACAGCTTATATCATCGACATAAGTTGATACTATTTAAAACGCCCATCTTTAAACAAAAGGTAATAATGCATTCACTACATAACATTTAAAATTCGTATCTAACTACTACTATCTATCCTCTAGACTATCGTCTAGACATGTAAAATATGCCTTCAGGCTCAATAAGTAACATATAAGTCTAAAAACGACATTTCTCAGTAATTACTATTAGGGTCCGTTTACTCAAACCAGCTCGGAAAGGAGAGCAGATTTTGGATCCATTTAAAATATAGTTTTGTGTCATTGGCATAAGGTGTTGTTTAAAAATCCACATTGGCTCTCGAGCATTCTCATATAACAATAGAAGTGAATTTGAAAAATAAACCTTATGCCAAAGATACAAAACTCTGTTATAAATGCCACCAAAATCTGCTCTCCTCTATGAGCCGGTCTGTGCGAACGGAGCCTTACTAAGATATGACATAAGGCCGTTTGTTCACCGCCGCCGTCACCGGGACGTCAACGAGAACGGGATTATTTCGGGCCGAGTTTAAGATGCCGTGACGGCGATCATGTATCCACCGCGCCGATATCGGTGGCTCAGTTAGTCTTTTATCGTCGTTGGTCTTAACGTTGTCGTGCGTGATAGTCGCAACGAACAAACTAAGAGGATGGCTAGTTTCAACCGGCGACAATTCCTTCTTCTGCTTTTGTACGTCCGAAGGCGTAGGCGATGTAAAGCATTTTGGATTCATCCGCTAATACGTGAACGATACGTCACAAGAACGTTTTATGTCAATTTTTACGATAAAAACTGAGTGAACGACGGGGTTCGACGGTGGATGGACAAGAACAATCGTATTTTGTATTGCCGGCATATCGGTCTGTCATGAAACCGTGCCGAGTTCTAGCGGTCACGCCGAACTACTCGAAAATTCGGCGGCCGGGATGACGGCGTTGGGGTGACGGACGTGCGATGGACACGCGGCTATTAGTAATAATTAGTGATCGGCGTTAGTAGTGCCATTTGAGGTCAATGGACTTGAATGTTGATGTTAATATGGATATGACCACGGGATTCCGGGATTACATTTAGTCTAGTTTAGTAGTACATTATACTTTTCCAGTTGTCGCTGTATCGTTAAGTGTAATCCGTGAAAATTTGATTATATAGAAATTAAAAAAAAAAAGTCTCCAGACGAACAGTTAAGAAAAATAATAAAATAAAAGTTAAGTTTAGTTAAATAAAAGCATGGTAAAACATATAAATAGGTACGTAAAATACAAATACATAGTACTAAAATAATTCAAAGTTAAACAAAATTGTTTAATGAAAATTCCGGGATTTGGGAGACCCATATCGACAATGGTCACAAATCCCGCGTAATGGCACTACCAACGCCGATCACTGGTAATAATCTATGCATCGCTACTTCGGCGCCGTCATTTCGCTGTCGGTGAAGTCCCGGTGATGGCGGCGGTGGACAAATGACCTAACAATGATGTCACTGCCTAGTTCAAACGCATGCAAGTCACGTATACAAAATTCTGCATTAGAATTGACCCCACATTAAGGAAAAAGTATATAATATGACTATTAGACAATAGTATAATTATTAGCAAAACAGCGACGTGCAATTAATAAATTGTAAGAAAATTGTGACAGAAAAATAGACAATTGCTAACAAAAGGTACGGACTCTGTAGATTGTAATTATTGTTTTTTACTTCTTCTTCTTCTTTTTATCTTTCTTTATTAAAAGTACGCCAAACAAGAAAAATATTATTGTTTAGCTGAAGATTTCACATTGCATTGTTAATTTAATTAGGTTATTTCTTTAATTTTGACGTAATTTTGTGACCTTTGTTCATTGATTGTTTGGCGCCGACTCAAAATTACTTAGGTGTACTTAAATTAGTTTAAGAACTTAGTTATTAAGGTCAATAAAAACAAAGTTTATTATTTTTTGCTTTTCATTTTTTTCGGCGGCGGTTTAATTTTTTTGTTAAAAAGTTTTTATTTTATATTTTTTTGTGGCTATAGTGTACTATTTACTACATGCTTAATTTTTGATTACTTTTAAAATAGCTGGTCTGAAGCTCATTCTTCGTGAGGGTTTTTTTTTTGTAATACACAACTCAACATTAAAATCTGTGAATGAACCATAAATCATCTCCTGTTTTCCTACCCTTAGGGATTTTTTTTCAAAATTTATAATATGAGACCTACTTTGGGGTCAACCTTTTCCAATAAAAAAAGAATTATCAAAATCGGACTACGCTGTGAAAAGTTATGGATCATACATAAAAAAATATATACGCGTCGAATTGAGAATCTCCTCCGTTTTTTCGTCGGTTAAAAAGAGAAGTTTGTTAATTATACTCATGTTCATCGGTATTTTGTGAACGAATTGATTTTAATTTTTTTTTGTTTTTGAAAGACTTTTGTGCTCCCGCAACAACCTGCTCAATAGGCTAGACGACAATTTTTTCTTTCGGTTTGTTATGTAAGGACGTCACAATAATATAACTATAAGTGAAAGAATTACTTCGATAGCATAAAAACTTCTCGAGATATGATAACTTGAAAATCACAATTTTGGACTTTCCCGAAAACGCTCCATACAAAAGGCTACATAATTATGACGTCACACTTATGTATTTTGTATACGTTAAAACAGAAATTTGTACGACAGCTATGTGAAATACTGCGTTTATGTTGCTAGTGCCATAACAAAAGTTATAGTATTTTTGATTGTTTTTCCAAAATTAATATTTTTTTTTATAATTTCATTCTTTTAAATTGGACTTTCCTACTACACTTTGATCGATCATAGAACAAGTAGGACATAAGTTATCAAAATTTCAAGATCACAGATCGTTCTAGTTTTGTATATTTTATGACACTGTTATGTACATTTTATAATTTTTTATCATTGTCGTCTAGCCTATTACTCATTTAATCTGGAGATATTTGAAAACATACAAAAAATAAAATGAACCGTGTATTTAATTTTTTTCTTCTCTTTTTCTATTTTTTCTTTTTCTCTTTTATGTATTTAAAATACATAAAATGGAAAACAAACTTCATTGGAGTCGACGATTATTTATATCGTTCTGTACCTAAAAAGTGCTTTGAACTTATATAAGACCATGACAATGTCAAGATTTGTTAACAAGCAAATAATTTACTTTAATAAAACCCGCAACTCTTGGTGTTACCGCGCATTGCTTCCGAAATCTTCAATTCACAAAGATCGTTGAACCTGTCTATTTAAGACGAAACGCAATAATACAAGCTAGTATTACGTAAATAATATATAGAGATAGCTAATAAAAGTGCTAGAATATTGTCACCTTTCCCCGCTGGATCGGTTTCACTAGCACTTTCTCAGTAAGTGGAGCAGCGCGGAGCCTACGCACTCCCTTTTGTAATTGATACATAGCACGCTAAACTTCACGCTGACTTGCCTGCCGATGGAGCAGAGAGATCGACAATTGGACCCGTTATGCAGAACAGGTCCAAGCAACATTTTGTCACTTTTAAGTTAAAGCTATTTAAAGTTAGCTGCTAGAATCTGTTGCGAATATATAAAACTCGATTTGAAGGTATTCGCTATCTATATCTTTCAATTTAGCATAGTTTGTCGGTTGGATCTATTCTTGCATAACTCGGTCCAATTGATCGAGTTAATTTTTTTATTAATTAATCGATTTTCCACTGGATTATGCTGAAACTATTGGTAGATATACTAAAACATAAATACATTGGCTTATAAGTGGTTCTTCAACATGTTTGAACCAAAGACAACCTTGCCTGCACATGGTGCAGCCTGCTGACTGACAAACGAGGCTCTGGCGAAAGGAGAGGTAGGGTATGCGTATTTTTTAAGCTTCAGTAACACGAGACGAAAAGGGTAAGGTTTCTTTTCTTTCTGTTCTTGAAAGTAAAATTACTGACAGATCTCCTAATAGATTCCGGTAATGTATTCCAGAAACGAGAAGCTTGTAGACGGAAAAGTGGTATTCAGAGTAAATAAGAATTATTGAACTAAGTTCAAGGATATGAGAGTCGAGAAAGATACATGCATTTCAAATATTCTGGAGAATGGGGACTGAAGAGAATAGAGTAAAGCGTACAAAGTAAGTCAAATGTCGGCGTTGGCGAATAGAAAACTGGACCAGCCTATAGGTCCAGTTTGTTACGGAGATCTTCATTTAGATCAGGATAACAGACATCAGCATTATCAATTAGTGGTATGACATGGGTTTGAACAACTGTGACCTTTGTAGCAATAAGGGGAAAACTCTTATACCGATTGACAAATCGCAATGTAGATACTACCTTATATGACTTACTTCACCAATTTGAGTACTATGCAGAAGTACACGCAAAGTAATATACACAAGTGCGCACACACATGAGACGTCAAAGCAACAACTGTGATTGGTCTGCGGCTACTTTTATATACCTCCACCTCACAGAATACCGCAGCCAAATAACAATTACATTGAGGGTTGTTGTGTTCCTGCGAGTGAGTGAAGTCAACAGAAAAGATGCTGCGTTGGCAGCGGGACTGGCGGCGTGCGAGCTACATTTTATGTGGCGAGCGTTAATATGGCTACGGTAACCGCTTTATATCAGGCGGGCCGTATGCTTGTCTGCCACCCGACGTAGTATAAAAAAAAAAAAAAAACTTATGTAGACCATGGTAAAAAGGCGAGGTATGTTCTTTATCGACAAATGTGGTTAGAACTAGCATACGTCATCAGCTGCATTGCTGGATATTAGCCGGAGAATGTCAAATTATGACAACTTAATTGGTGACGTAATTTGCAACATACGGGAAGAACATACCTTGAGTCTTTCTACCATGATACAAACAATCATTGCAGTAAAATCCGCCAGCGACTAAGCGGCATGTTCGCATGCATGGGCCGGCAACATGCATGCATACATACATGCGTGTGTACATGCATGGGCATACGAGTATCCGTGTATTCTTGTGAGACGCTGGCCGCGCATACATGCCCCTTCTAGTCTCTTTACATGTTCTGCGGTACAAACAACAAGATTATTTATTCCTCTAAAAAGTATTTCAAAAATGTTTTTTCGTTCATAAAGTTTCACAATACCAGTGAATGATATAATCTTGATAACTGTAACTGGCGCATCGGACTTGTGACCTGCGTGATCGGTTCTTAAGGGGACGCCAGCTGCCAATATAATGTTATATGGGAAAATCAGTCTGAGTTACCTGCGTACATTTAAAAAAAATCTTAAAATTCTTAATATTACCGAATAAAAACATTATTATATTCACCATAGAGAAATTGTTGATACATTTATTTTACAACATCTAATATTAAAAACAAGAAGATTTTATTTTTTTATCAAGCGTTAATAAATAACTAAATAGTATACTGACTGTATTTTGCTCATTAAGCTGTATCATTTGTTACAATTGTTTGATTGTAGAAATTATAAATTGCCTGCCGCCGACATATTGTATTTAAAATAGCGCCGCGTTTAGGTGAACATACTTTGCCACGCGAATCCAACGTGTGTCTCAAATTTTAGCTTAATCAGACACTGGTTAAAATTTGACTTGCAAAACAGACACCGCGGGAAGCTAAACAAAAACTTGTAAAATACATTAATTTACAAATCACGTGATTATAACACAACTGCATTTTTGGTGCAAATTGAATTCATACTTAGATTATTTGGAGAATTTCATGAAATATTCTAGAAAATAGCTGCTATGAAACAGAGGGTATTATTCTATAAACAAGTAATAATAATAATTTATGTATTATTAAAAAAAAATGTTGCCGCAAATTGCTAAATAAAAAAAACATGTTGCACTCCGCGAATGCCGACAGAAATGAAAACTTGGACATTAACGTTGTGCTTTTTTGAATATTTTTTAATGGTTAGGGAATAATTTCGCATGAATTGCTTTATTTATCAGTATAAAAGTACTATCATTTATGTGGTAAAATACAATATTCATTTATTGCGCTATCTCTGGCGTCTACCGTCCCCTTAACCTATTGCGCTCTGTCTGACTGTCTTGTCGATCTTGAACGGTGACCGCCAGGACACCGTTATGGGACGAGATTTTGCACAATGGATTCTTTGCATCATATGCAATCTTTAATGTTGAAACAAGTGGCTCTTCGCTTCCTAATTATGTGAACACTCGTGTTGCACTCGATTTTTTTTATATTACATCGGGTGCCCAACAAGAATCCCATCTGGTACAGCCATCCTTATTAATATTCGAAATGCGAAAGTGATTATTTGTTTGTTCCGCTGTCTTCGCGGCTTAACTACTGAATCGATTAAATGAATGAGTGATAAAATTGTACATAAATCAAATTGAAAGTCCAAACAAATTAAAGTTCCAAACTGATGGACAGCTGTTTAGAACCTTTGAGTCTGAGACGAGATCCTTACACATTGAAACCTACGTGTACTATCAAACTGTGGAATGAACTGCCTGTTGAGGTTTTCCCAGGAGGCTACAGCATGGCGTTCTTTAAAAAGGGCTTGAAGAGGTTTTTACTTGGTCGGCAACGCATATGTGATGATAAAGCAGCCGCCGTAACCTATAGATAGACGCTTTCTACACAAGGAGCATTGCTCACTAGCTGGCACCTCCGTTGCTAACGCTGTATCTCACGTCTCGAGACATCACTCACTTTTACAATAAATAGCGTTATTGTTATTCGGCTGTGGTCTTCTGTGAGATGGAGACACTTCCTAAGCATGGACACGAGTTACTTTTCCCTGAGCCCCGTTTGCTACTTGGCATGATGAGCTGCTGAGCTGAGTTTTTGGTTCATTCATTTCAGTTCATGAGCTACTTACTCCCAAAACTTGCGTAATGAGTGAAAAGCATAATAATAAATTTATCATTTGATATTATTTCAAAAGGTCTACAGTGCATCATATTGTTTTCAATCGAAATGTCAGTAAGATTACTAAATTTGAAAGGCTCTGTGATACAGTTCTCGTGTCTGTTACATAAATGTAACTATTACTATTTTTATTGTAGTATTTTTTATGGAATCGAATTCGGAACGAAGAAATTTGATGGAGAATAAATGAACGAATGAATGAATGTATGAATGAATTAATGATCGAACGAACGAACGAATGAATGAATGAACGAATGAGTGAATGGATGGATGGATGAATACTTTTTATTGCATAAAAAAAAACATTTATAAATAAGCAAATACGTAAGGACTTAAAGTACAGTAGGCGGTCTTATCGCTAAAGCACTCTCCTTCAGACAACCTTAATGCTAGGAGAGAAACAAAAATACACAATATGGCAGTTGGCGCACATGGTAAAACAAGGCAATATATTCGAAATTTTAACATATGACCTAACCAACCAAAGTTGCACTAATGTTGTCGACATAGCCTTCAGAGTTCGCAAGCTAAAGTGGTAATCGGCCGACCACATGGGAATGGCAGTCTTATAGTCTCCTTTAATTTTACATTCTAATGAGTATGGATACCTAGCAAGTGAAAACATTAACAAACGTTTGAATGGTTGATTAAAAAACAAAACAGAATATAATGACATTAAAAGAAATTAAATAAATATAAGTAACTAGCGACCCGCCCCGGCTTCGCACGGGTGCAATGCTGATACTAAATGTACTACAGAAGGTCTTTGCGCTTTGTCCTATCCAGTCCTTCCCCAGTTATAGGCACACGCCGCCGGCTCCGCGGCTGGTACCGCCACAGCCGTTATGTCCCTGCATTTTAAATGTGTAATATCTTCTAAACTATTCATTTAAATTACATGCTGTGAAGGGCCATATTGATCTATATTAAATGCGCAATGTATTTAAGGTACTTAATTGGATAAGGATTAATTCTGTATTGCTTAAAATCGCTTCGTAAATAAGGCATTATTTCTTGTAAAAAGCAAAGGATAAAATAACGGTTATTGTGTGTTACCACTAAGAGATAGACATATACCATCGCGAACTTTTTTGTAGACCATTTTAAGGTGAACAATACTGTACTACATTATTTTGATCTATCTCGATATATAGCGACCCGCCCCGGCTTCGCACGGGTGCAATGCTGATACTAAATGTACTACAGAAGGTCTTTGCGCTTTGTCCTATCCAGTCCTTCCCCAGTTATAGGCACACGCCGCCGGCTCCGCGGCCGGTACCGCCACAGCCGTTATGTCCCTGCATTTTAAATGTGTAATATCTTCTAAACTATTCATTTAAATTACATGCTATGAAGGGCCATATTGATCTATATTAAATGCGCAATGTATTTAAGGTACTTAATTGGATAAGGATTAATTATGTATTGCTTAAAATCGCTTCGTAAATAAGGCATTATTTCTTGTAAAAAGCAAAGGATAAAATAACGGTTATTGTGTGTTACCACTAAGAGATAGACATATACCATCGCGAATTTTTTTGTAGACCATTTTAAGGTGAACAATACTGTACTACATTATTTTGATCTATCTCGTTGGGTTCAGCCAGCGTTTGCAATGAAAGAGCAAAAAAATGTGTTTATTTACGACATCACATTAGAAACCTCTAAATTATCAGTGTTTTTCTACTATGCTATGCATATATTATACATATAAACTTTCCAGTTGAATCACTCTATTTATTAAAAAAAACCGCATCATAATCCGTTGCGTAGTTTCAAAGATTTAAGCATACAAAGGGACATAGGGACAGAGAAAGCGACTTTGTTTTATACTATGTAGTGATGATTAAGAATCTTAGTAAAGTATATCGTCGTGAGCTAGTGATAGGCATCACTCATATCTCCCGTTAGTTAGTATCATTTTCTAGTAGTATAATTTTTCATGAGAATATAATTTAAAAAAAAAACGTAATTGTAAAAATTAAACGGCGAAAATAACTTTATTCCAGAGAAGTTTTCTTCCGCGAACTTTCAAGTTGTGGACCTCTTTCTTAATAGACTTTTTTTTCTTTACGCAACTAAGGTAGCAAATAAGTGTACGATGGTATAGCACTCATCGCAGCCTATGGACAATCGCTATAGTAGACGTATCACTCACGCGTTGCCGAACCTGTAAAACCCCTTCACACCTTTTTGAAGAACCTGTGTTCTCTTGGGAAAACATCGGCAGTCGAGCTGTGCGACTATAGTAGGAGGCTGTAGGAATCATACGGGCAACTCTTCTGAACACAACCCATTATATAATCGGTAGAACACAACACACAAAGGAAGGCAAAGAAGAAGAAGATAAGGTTTCAACAAAATCGTAAAGATGGCAGGGTCAGCAACGCTTGAGTGGTGTTGGCAAGGCAAGGCAAGGTATGGGGCAAAAAGATCCTGGAGTGAAAGCTACGTACTGGCAACCATAGCGAGGGACGGCTGCATACGGTTGGACTGACGACTTGCAAGGGATTGCAGGTAGTCGTTGGATGCAGGTGGTATTGTACTGGTCACGTTGGAAATCAATTGAGGAGGCCTTTGTTCAGCAACGGGCTGAATGATGATGATCAAGCAGGCTGTATTATTTGCTATATGCTGTCTCTCATATTGCTAAGAGGGGAAGTCAAATTCCAAAAGCTTCTTACTCCTACTAATTTCTTCTGATTATATTCGTTGTGAGTTCCAAGGCAGCCGTCTTACCGCAGGGACTGCAATGGACTTCATTGTTCATTGCCTTTTTTGGTGGTCACCGCTGTTAATCCTGGCTACACAGGTGACACAGTGTTGGGAATGTGGTGGGCCCCCGTTCCGTATAAAAAGGCCTTCTTATTTAACTTCTTAGTGGAATTAAAAGAATGAAACTATAAGAATATTGATTTTTAGAAACTGAAGGCTCACCATATAAATAAATATTCCTTACACCCCGTATTAACAAATTACACACGGCCAACTAGTACCAAACTAAGCAAAACTTGTACTATAAGTACTAGATAACTGATATTATACTTAATTCCCAATTTTTTTTTTTTTTGTAAATACACACATTTAATACCCAGACCAAGACAAACAGACATGTTTCATGCACACAAATATTTGTCTTGTGCGGGGATCGAACTTTTCTTTTTTGTGGATCAAACCTGCAACCTCGGAGTCAAAGTAGACATTGCTAACCTTTTGACAACCGAGCTCGTAATAAATATAAATAATAATAAATCTAAATAAATCTCTCGTAATAAATATAAATAAAAATAAAGTGTAATCATTTAATATTCTTAATACATATGTCTGCTGTATCACTGTAAGTTCTCATACCTTGTATAATTGTGTATTTTTGTGTGCAAATTATGTCAAATGTATCTTGTTGTGTTGTAGTGTGCTTTATAATAAATGTTCTATCTATCTATATATCTATAATCATGACTAATATTTTTTTAATCTAGGCTACTTTGCAGATTACACAAGAATCTATGCGGCAATAAAAATATACTTCAGTTGAAATGTAAATCATTCTACATGTCTGAACATTCTCAAGTCATCACTCCAGCGTCCACGCCGATAACATCTATCTAACGGTTCAAAGACGATCACTTGTGCAATAAACTTGGTGTCTGTCAAGTCATTATGATATGCAGAGTTGGTATGCAGGGCGGATGTGACCGCAATATGCTATGGCAAAAATAAAGCAATGCTATCATCAGGTCAGCTGAAGGACGTTCACTGCTGAACATTCATCTGCTGATCATTTAGTTAGACTTTCATATTTTTGACCTGAATAAGTCTTTAAAATGGCTTCCATAGGGAGGCCATTAAAAAAACCGGCCAAGTGCGAGTCGGACTCGCGCACGAAGGGTTCTGTACCATTATCTATAAAAACGGCAAAAAAAAAAAAAATACGTTTGTTGAATGGGAGCCCCTTTAAATGTTTATTCTATTGTGTTTTTTAATATTTGTTGTTATAGCGGCAACAGAAATATATACTGTGAAAAATTCTACTGTTTAACTATCACGGTTCATGAGATACAGCCTGGTGACAGACGGACGGACGGACGGACGGACAGCGGGTTCCTTTGTACCCTTTGGGTACGGAACCCTAAAAACGGCAAAAAAAAAATACGTTTGTTGAATGGGAGCCCCGTTAAATGTTTATTTTATTCGGTTTTTTTTAGTATTTGTTGTTATAGTGGCAACAGAAATACATAATGTGAAAATTTCAACTGTCTAACTATCACGGTTAATGAGCCTGGTGACAGTCGGATGGACGGACGGACGGACAGACAGACAGCGAAGTCTCAGTAATAGGGTCCGTTTTACCCTTTGGGTACGGAACCCTAAAAATGAACGATGACAAAATCTGGGTATACAGTTTGGTGTTGCTGCTACAAATCTATCATCTCCATCCAAAATTAAATCACACCACTGCATATCTTTCATCTGAAAGATCAAAGAATTTATTAAAATTAAGGACTATGGAACATCGAATTCTGGAGAGGGGGATTCGCTGCCATTTTGAGATAATTTTAGTGCATATAACGTATTCACGTACAACACACGGCCGTGTCCATGACAGCGCTACACCCCATTTTTTTTACACTGCGTCGGGTGTCAAACACGCATACGGCCCATCTCATGTGAACTGGCTACAGTAAAAATCGCTCGCAGGAACGCAACTACCCTCAAGGAATATACTTATAATAATATATAACATACTATTTGACAACAGCCTGGACCGATGGCTTAACGTACCTTCCGAAACACGAAGGAGCTCGAGATAAATAAACCCACCCATGGACAGGCTGCGGTCGATGTTGCTTAACTTGCGTTTTCGATTAGCCTGACACGCGCAACGACGCCATCGTCTCTACTCATTACTCACTCCAGTCTCATTCGCTCACCACAGAACTTTGTACACAGAGCGCCCAAAGAAGTAACAAAAATGCATTTCAAACCACGGTCACATAATTTATGATGTGTTATATTGCGAAATATTATATTAAAAGTAACGTAATACAGGATCGCATCGTGTGGGAATGGCGATGCGGTGAAAGTGCGATGAAGCGAGCGTATTACAAATTAACCTTTTAGAAAAAAATAAAGCCAGAAATTGTTTAGTTGGTTAGCTTTCGAAATAAATCGTTGATAGATAGAAATAAGTTTTACTTCGTCCGCTATGGCTAAATGTGAACTAAATAAATATTCTTTGACAAATTACAAATTGCCATCGAACCAATCGTAGCAGAGCTTGTACTATGGGTAACTGATATTATACTTCATCATCATTATCATCAGGATATTTTAGTCTCCACTACAGGAGCACGACCCTCAATCGTCCGTGCAAGACAGAAGGAGGATTTGGCCTACACTCCCCACGCTGGCCAAACGGGTTGGGGAGGCCTGATCGATGTTTAGTAATGTTTTTCCCTTAGTCGCCTTGTACGAAATCCACGGGAAGAGACGGAGTGATTCTATTCTAGTCTGCCGGAAACCACACGGCTAATATATACTTAGTATGACTATATTATACTTAGTATGTACAATTCGGTTTCACTCGTGGACGGTCAACATGTGATGCTGGGGTAAAACTACTAGAATGTATATATGAGGCTTGGGAGGAGTCACGGGACGCCTATGGGGTGTTTTGTGACTTATCTAAGGCTTTTGATTGTGTGCAGCATGAAACTCTAGTCAGAAAATTACACCACTATGGTATAAGAGGCATCGCTCTTGATCTTCTTACTTCTTATCTGGGTGATAGGGTTCAGAAAGTAGATGTTAATGGAAAACGATCACATGGATCAGCTGTAGCGATGGGGGTGCCACAAGGTTCTATTTTGGGCCCTTTCCTGTTTCTCGTGTATATTAATGATCTACCTCATCTTGTAAAGAATAATCATGAAATAGTATTGTTTGCAGATGACACTTCTTTAGTTTTTAAGGTAAATAGACAACAATCAGAAATTGACGATGTAAACAATGCTCTTTCAAAAATAGTAAACTGGTTTAGTGCTAATAACCTGCTTTTAAATGGTAATAAAACCAAATATGTTAGATTTTTTACAAAAAATGTTAAACAAGTGAAAACCAGTGTGGTGATGGACAATGAGAGATTGGAATTGGTCAATAAGGTTGTTTTCCTTGGTATAACATTAGACTCTAAATTACAATGGGGCCCACATATAGAAACGTTATCAGCTAGACTCAGCTCAGCAGCTTACGCCGTAAGGAAAATACGTCAACTAACTGATGTTGACACTGCGCGTTTAGTTTATTTTAGCCATTTTCACAGCATTATGTCATATGGTTTATTGCTTTGGGGTAGTGCCGCGGATGTAGACTCAATTTTTGTGCTCCAGAAGCGAGCTATCCGTGCTATTTATATGATGAGTCCCAGGGAGACACTGAGAAATAAATTTAAAGAGATAAATATTATGACATTACATTCTCAATATATTTATGAAAATCTTATTTACGTTCATAAAAATCAAACCAAATTTAGGAAAAACAGTGATCTCCATCAATTAAATTTAAGAAATAAAAACAAACTCGCTATGCATATTACTAGGCTCCATAAAATCTCTAACTCGTTCCCAGGTCAATGTATACGCTTCTACAATAAACTTCCAAACGACGCGTTTAAATTATCCATGGGTAAATTTAAGAAATATATCAAAACTAGACTATGTCAAAAGGCTTACTATTGTATCTCGGATTACATAAATGATAAAAGTATTTGGAAATGAATTGCTCTTGTTATGTTATGTTAATGATTGTATTTGTATTTAATGTAACGATATTGGCAATTAAAAGAGTCGGCCTTGAGTTTCTTGCCAGTTCTTCTCAAGAAGCCCCGTCGCCGGAACTGGCACTTAAATTCACTTTCACATTCAAGATAGTTTGATGAAAGTGAATCTAAGCTCTGCGGATTTAGAGTAGTGATGATTTATACATATTCTTATATTTAATTTGTATGACGTTTCTAAGTGCTTTATAAAGTCCAAGGAATAAAGATATTTTGAATTTTGAATTTTTTTTGAATTTTTATGACTTAATACATACATAAAATAAATGGGAAACATACAGACTAAGACAAACAGATCTGTTCATGTACACAAGTGTCAAAGTCGCCATTACTAGCCATTCGACAGCTTGATAATACTGGCCTCCTCCAACCTGCAGTTAAGCAGTGTGATAGAGTATGCTCTTAGCCTCTTCGATTGAGGGGAGACTCATATTTCAGCAGTGGGGCTAATAAGAGTTGTTGACGATATTCATCAAAGCCGAGACATTGTTATTTTGATGGTTTTCTTTGACCCCTACAAACGAATTTGTAACACCACTGGGATATAATTGGTTCATTATGCTTTTTTGAGCAACCACCAACCTGACCTGCTGGTTAACTAACGAGGGTCTAGCATTTCGTTTATTAATGTTTAACTGAGATGGAGCTTTGTTATTACATAATGTTATAGTTTAATTTAGTTTTAATATCAGACACACATGAGAACATCTCCATATCAAAAACTTTATACCAAGTTTGTGAGCAAATAAACGATTTATTATTATGTCTATTAAATTCACGGGATTAAACCCGGTGCTTTCCAAGGCGTGCACGGGGATATGGATCTAATGCGTAGATACCACTTAGAGAAGTAATATCATAGTATACGCTATGCCGTGAGCTACTCCAGGATATATCAATGGAACAATAATATACCCATGGGGGGACTGGCATTGTAACTACTCGTATTGCAAAGTGTGTTTGAGAATAAATAGACTATATGGATGATTTGGGTGATTATTATCACAGAATACCGCAGCCAAATAACAATTTCTAGAGGCCTAGAGAAGTGTTTTCTTCTTATCAGTAAGTAGGTTTATCAATAATACGAATTGCGACAATGGCAGCGGCGAAAGAGACACGCCAGCGATACTTTATTGCAAGCGTTTAAAAGAAACTTTAACCGCTGCAAATCAGATGGTATGTATGCTTAATCTGCCACTTGCGGTAGGTATAAAAAAAGATTGAACCCAGTATCCCGACTGCGGAATTATTATAGATGATGATGATGATCAAACTGTTTTTGACCAATCATAAAAAAGAATCAAAATGATTTTTCAAAAGCGGTTCTACTGACCTCATATGTATTTGATTAATAACATACTGCAATGCACTCAACATGTTATGTTTTTTTTTTTCAAACAACATTCGTTCGTCAACTATTGACTCATCTTTTGATAGATTACGTCACACGCAGATAAATTATCTCACTGCAATAAATATTACCTTTCGAATAGTTTCAATTACTCCATAGAAACAAAAAAATACAGATCTTAATAGCCTGCTATTAGAGCTAAATCGATCGATTCGTAGCAATTTCATAATAACTCGATTGAATATTGTGGGCAGGGCTGAGTGAAGGTGGTAAAAATAAAGAAAAACTGTTGCTTACTAAAGATTATGAAATGTGCTGTCTAACGCAGTATAACTTAAATGTGATGGCAATCTAAGTTTAACTTTTTCTTATCGTCATGTGCCAAAATAAGCATATAGTTCACTTGTTGTAAAATGCTTACCTCAGGTTTTAAAAGCTTGTAATAAGCGCGGTAACGCTCACATTCCCATCTTAATATGAATATTTTTTAATAATTACCTACATTAATCGCACAGCGAGCGATGGAGAGGGCAGTGCTTGGAATTTCTCTAAGGAATCGAATCCGGAACAAACAAATTCGACGGAGAATTAAAGTGGTCGATATAGCTCTCAGAGTCAGCAAGTTGAAGTGGCAGTGAGCTGGCTACGTTCAGACGAACGAGTCAGCGATAGCAGATGGGGAGGAAAGTTCTAGAAAGGAGGCCCCATAGGGGCGACGAAGCGTGGGACGCACCCTCTCTAAATGAATTGACGACCTCAAAAAAGTAGCTGGTAGTCGTTGGATGCGGAAAACGGGGGATCGGATATAGTGGAAACATTGAGAAAGGGTATACCTTTCTCAATGTTTCCACTATATCCGTTTCCATATATCCAGCAGTGGGTGGCACAGGCTGATAATGATGATGATGATGAACTACGTTATGTAATAAATAATATTTTGAAATAGTTAACTAATGCCGCGTTTCTAGGTTGAATTTTTTTATAATCTGTGGTTCCATCAAGATGAAAATGATGAATCATGTTTTTGCACTCTGTTGGTTGTAAAATTAAATTTCAAAGTCGAACAATGCTCACATTTGATCTTTTGTGCTTTATATTTTATCTATAAGCGGATACATATAATTGGCTCTTTTGATTGTAAATCTGAGCTATTTATTTAATTTTAACAACTGTTGGTGTTCCAAATTAAAAATAATAATACAATACAATGATATTTATATGACACAGTATCTTTGTTGCCCCAGTAACACATTTAAGTCAATGCCTTGACGTTTTGACAAAAATCTGGATTTTTCTCAGCAATTACAAAACCTGATACTTTATATAATGAGTTTTTTTTCTCAGTTCCCGTTACACGAAGTGTTAACTTTTTTATCAAAAAAAAATCGTAAAGTATGGTTACTTTATAATTATTAATGTATAGTTAACAAAGACTTATATTACAGAGGACAGAGTAAATTATTTTTAATCTATCTATATATCTAAAACAAAGTTGGATTTGTTCGAACACGAGAACGACTTTACCGATTTTCAGGGTTTTTGATTTGTTAGATTTCTCTTCGTCCTGAATAGCAGAAAAACTATTAAAACATTGGAAAATTGACGAAAATAATAATATAAAATAAAAAAAACATTTTCCCATACAAAAAATGTCAGTTGAAAAAGGATTGAGATATTTATTGGTTGTTAAATATTTATGCGTGCGTTCAGAAATTTATATTGACTGTTAGGCGGTACGAAGTTCGCGGTTCAGCTAGTATCTTATCTAAGCACACATTTCAAAATTCCAGTTGATTTTTATAAAATATTTTTTTTTATGAGGAAAGTATCAGGAGCATCATACGTTTTCATATCAAAATAATAGGTATCTTCAGTCTGGAATATAATGGGTCAGCAATGAGTAACCTAAGCAATAATTGCAGACAATAATAATAGGAAAGGTGGGCTTATTACAGAGCACTAATGGGAAAACTTTCCGCAGAATTTTTTTTTATACAATCTATGTTGGCAAATAAGCATACGATCACCATGATGGTAAGCAGTCATCTCAGGTTATGGACTCCGTAAAAACTGAATTACTTAAAACTTTACTTATTGCATCTAATAATTTGGACAAGGGGAAAGCTAAGTTTCACGTCAAAGTATTTGTTGAAGTTACTAAATAAATAAAATAAATATTCCTGGACACACTGCCACCTAGCCTCAAACTAAGCAAAGCTTGTACTAAGGGTACTTGGTGACTAATATCATCTTTAAATACTTTTTTTTTTAAATACACACTTTTAATATATAGAAAACACCCAGACTAAGACAAGCAGACATGTTTATGCATATAAATATTTGTCTTGTGCAGCGATGGAACACGCTACCTCGGAATCAAAGTGTCATTGCTAGCCATTCGACCGCCGAGCTTGTCAAATTTAAAAATAAAAATTACCACTGGCAACCCTAATTATGGGATGATAATTATATGACCCTATAGTCACAATAGTAACCGATATCATAACTATGCTATTAGAGTGTAATACCATGCTTTTAGCCCACGGTATGGTACACCGTGACTTTGTACTTTTACGGCGATGTAACGTAATACAATTCTATTCTCAAAAATCGGTCAAGTTAAAGTGCATTTATTAGCCGACTCCAAAAAAGAAGGAGGTTATCAAGTCAGTTGTATTTTTTTTTACGTTTGTTACTTCATTACTCCGTCATTTATAAACCGATTTGAAAAAATATTTTTTTATTTGAAAGACTATACTTTGTAGTAAAGTATATGAAATGAAATGATGGATGAAATGAAAAAAATCAATGGAAAAATCGATATGAAAAATATTTCATATCATAAAATTCAGTTCTGATAATGTTTTTAAGTTTTTAGTGGTGCATACGGTTCAAGAGATTTGTGCAGTCGGTTTTTTTCTTGTTATATTATACTGACAATAGTGTATACATACAATATAGAAGCAGTTGAGCTTCACTTGACTAGCATCTCTTTAGGTTTGTTATACCTTATTTGCCATATTGCTGACTCTCATATTGCTAAGAGGCGAAGTCAAATTCCAAAAGCTTCCTCCTACTATTTTCTTCTGATTAAATTCCTTGTGAGTTCCAAGGAAGCCGTAGTTTTACCCCCGGGATTGCAATGAACTTCACTGTTCATTGCCTTTTTTGGTGGTCGCCGCTGTTAATCCTGGCTACATAGGAGACACAGTGGTGGGAATGCGCGGTGGGCCCCCGTCCCCCGTTATACTGACTCTTGCTCACGGGTTCGCCCCGCGTAAACACAATACCTGGTTTGATGATAATAACTGGTTTGGATCGTCATGAAACACATTCTCGCAGAAAGGTACTCCTCTTTCACGGTATTCCTGAGGTGGAGGATGAAAATTTAACTCTTGAGCTCAACAAATTATTTAGTGATCAGTTACAATTAAAGATTGCATTTGGCTCTTCACTTTCGTCTGGTAGTGGCTCACTTATTGAAGCTTGTCATCGGCTTGGTGTGAAAAAAGATAAGCCACGTCCTGTTTTGGTTCGATTTGCCTATGCTGATGTTCGTACATCTGTATGGAATTCTAAGACGAAGCTCAAGGGTACTAGTATCTCTGTTTCGGAATTCCTGACCAAGACTCGGCAAGAAGTGTTCATTGCAGCACGGAAACACTTCAGTGTTAAAAACTGCTGGTCATCTGATGGAAATATTGTGATCCTTTTGCCCGACAATATGCGTGTCAAGATTGCAACTATGACAGAACTCCGCCAACTCCAGGCCCTGCACCCGCACGGCAGTCCACAGTAGACGGATAAACCCAGGCATGGAGAAGCATCTAACAAGCAAGCTGCAGGCACATAGTAGGAGTCACGTTGAGGTGCTTAATTTGTACTTTATTTTTATTTTTAATTCGACGGTATGTAACTTTGCAGTCGAGTTTTTGGCTTTTGTTTTTTGTCTTTTCACCCACTTGTATTAATATAAACTTTACAGTAGTTGTAGGTAAAATATATTTCTTTTCGGAGGAAACATCATATGATCAAAACTTGTAGGTACTCAACTCAAAATAGCAATTAGAATGAAATTGTCAAAGTGACATACTCTTTATTCCTCTTCATTTTTTTAATTGCTGGCAACCACGCTGTATTATGTATTTTTTTTTCTATCTTGAGCAAAAGTAAGCAATTAGGTTCTGCATGAAAACTTAGCCAAGGATGTGAGTGGTGTTTTGTTTTGTACTTATAGATATATATATATATATTGGTATATTTATTGTGTATTCTTATTTTGTTTGATTGTGTATTGCTATTTTTTTTTTGTTTTGTTTATATTTATTAATTTAATTTCATGTCATTAGATTTTAATGTCAATGATGATTATTTTCTTTCATGCTCGTCTGATGAGTTTGGAAGTGCTCACAGTGATATATCTTCTGCTTCTGACATTGAACCTCTTGATGCCAAGTTGCAGTCTGTACTGAACAGTAAATCCCACTTCCTTAACCTTGTGCATATTAATGCCCAGAGTATAATTGCTCATTATCCTGATTTTCTTGCATCTTTTAGCAGCAGCGACATAGTTGATGGCATTTTAGTTTCAGAGTCCTGGCTAAAACCTTCTCTTCCATCTACACTATGTTCTCTCCCTGGCTTCCGGCTGTATCGTAATGATAGGATTGGCGCTGGGGCTGGTGGAGTATGTATTTTTCTTCGCGAGCATATTCCGTGTGTTGTGGTTGCTCAATCGTCGAGCGAATATTCTGCCTCTATTGAGTATCTGTTCCTCGAAATTACTCTCCACCATAATAAAATCCTTCTAGCTGTGGCTTACAGCCCGAATGACAGAACTGACTATTTTCAAACTCTTGAGTCAGCCTTAGAACAATTTCGGCCCTCATACGACAATATAATTTTAATGGGAGATCTTAACACGTGCATTTTAAAAAATGACAACAGGACTAATAAACTTAACAATTTAGTATCTTCATTAGACCTTCATCTGCTTCCCCTGTCGGCTACGCATCACGTCCCTAACACTAGACCATCCCTCATTGATGTAATGATCGTATCAAACGTTGAGTCTGTTAACGTACATGGACAACTTGCAGCCCCATTCTCTTACCACGATTTATTATTTCTTACTTATAGGGTGCGCCATCCCAAACGTATTAATAAAACTATACTCCAGCGTAACTTTAAAGACATGGATGTGAGTCGTTTGAGAAAAGAATTCAGTAATATCGATTGGTCTAAATTCTTTGCAGCTGATTCAATTGACGAAAAGGTAGATGTTCTCAACTCAAATCTTTCTGCACTTTATGATCGTCATGCTCCCTTAAAATCTGTCAGGGTCAAACATTTACCGGCTCCTTGGTTATCGCCATCCATTAGAAGGGCAATGAGCAAACGTGACAAAGCAAAGATCAAGCATAGGAGATCACATACGGAAAGTGATATACATGAATATAAAAAGCTACGTAATATTTGCAATAGGATGTGTAGAGATGCAAAACGCCGTTATATTCACTCTTCACTAGAAAACTTGCCACAGACTCATGTATGGAAATTTTTACGATCACTGGGTGTGGGTAAACAGTCCGGTAACGTCTGTGGGGCTGTAGACATCAATTCATTAAACGGATATTTCTGTACGCCCCCCGTTACAGTTGATCTAGCTACTAAAAATGCTACACTATCTTCTCTTTTAAAACCCTCTACGCCCACAGGTGATGAATTTACGTTTCGCTGTATCACGGAGGATGAGGTTAAAAAGAGCATTTTGTCTATCTCTACAAAAGCTGTGGGAACTGATGGCTTGAGTCTCGACATGCTGCTACCAATTCTAGACCTAATTGCTCCGGTAATAACACATGTGTTAAATTTCTCATTAGCTAACAACATCTTTCCTAAGGCATGGAAACGAGCTCAAATAATCCCAATTCCCAAGACAGCCAACCCTTCTTGTTTCTCGGAATATCGTCCGATCTCTATTCTTCCATTACTATCTAAGGTTCTAGAAAGTGCTGTACATAAACAACTTCATACTTATCTCTCCCAAAACAATCTTCTTAGCCCCTTTCAATCGGGTTTCCGTCCTTACCACAGCACAACGAGTGCACTGCTGAATATCACAGATGACATACGTCTCGCTATGGACAGGACAATAAGAAACTCTCCCTGATTATTCTGTTAGATTTCAGTAGTGCATTCAATTCGGTCGATTTCGATATTCTCCTTGGTATTCTTCGCTCTATTAACTTCTCTTCGACTGTGATAGCCTGGTTTGAATCTTATCTTCGAGGTCGCTGGCAGCGCATTAAAATCGAGGAACAAACATCTGACTGGTCTGAGTTGATTGCTGGCGTGCCACAGGGCGGTGTGTTATCTCCATTGCTCTTCTCTATCTTTATAAATGAATTAACTAAAGTCATTACTTCTCCTTATCACCTATACGCAGATGACCTACAAATATACAATCATTTTCTTGTCTCTGACATATCTGTTGCCATTGAGGCTATGAACCGCGAGCTTTGTGCGGTCCAGAAATGGGCCGAAAGCTTCGGTCTGTTAGTTAATCCGACAAAGTCCCAAGCCATTGTGGTGGGTAACAATCAACTAAAATATAGGCTCAAGTATAGTGATTTACCAAGAGTGTGCTTTGGTGGCAGTCCAATTCCCTTCTCAGACAAAACAAAAAATCTGGGTCTGATTATTGATGGCACCCTTTCCTGGACGGCTCAAGTCAACAATGTTAGCAAAAAAATGCATTACACCTTTCACTCGCTCAAGAGACTCCAGAACTTCCTTCCCTTTAAAACTAAAATTATGCTTGCTCAATCCCTCCTTCTCCCAATTCTTGACTATGCCGACATCTGCTATCTTGATGCAACTGAAGAGCTACTCAACAAACTGGAACGGTTGCAGAATTTGGCTATTCGTTTCATTTTTGGTTTGCGCAAATATGATCATGTCTCTGAATTTCGCACCCAGTTGAAATGGCTCCCTATCCGCCTTCGCAGAAATGTGCACATCCTGTCTTTCCTTTACAAATTAATTAAAAATCCTGATTCACCTCAGTACCTTCGTTCCCGTTTTCCTCCTTTACCACCTCCTACCCGCTCCCAACGTCCCTGCCTTACGAAAACATTAAATTATCCCCCTTCCAACACAACGTTTTTCTTTAACTCATTTACTGTTCGTGCAGCACTGCTCTGGAATAAATTACCAGTGGACATACGAGACAGTATCACTGTGACCACTTTCAAAAAGAAATTAACAGAGCATTACTTAACTCAAATTAGTTAATTATATTTTGTATGTTTAGATCCATAAAATGTCAACATTAGCATGTTTGCATATGTCGCCTTAGCCAAATAATATTTCTATACTATTGTTAAGGTTGGCTGGAAGAAATCTCTTAAAGAGATAAGCTCGCCCTTGTACACCTTGTTTACACTGTTTTATGTAACAATATTATATGCAATAAAGAATTAAATACAATATCGGAATAAAAATATCGTATGATTATTCCATGATATCGACGGTCCCTACGTATAAAGCGACATGTCATTTCAGACATGTCTGCTTATACTACGATATAGTAATTAAAGAATAATATTATTGGACAAATGAGTTAATTTCTTACTTTTGAAAATTATATACAATCAAAAAAAAAGAAAATGTTTTTTTACGGACAATCTATAGCAATATATGCAATAAAAAAAATATGCAATTTTTGACATGTCGCTTTATACGTAGGGACCGTCGATATATTTAGATCCTGTTTTTTAGTATGTGTGTCAAATATTATGTATGTCAATCTATTTAGCTGTTTACATGTGAAAAAGTCATATACCTACACATTTTATATGTACGAGTATGTATTTGCAAAAAAAAAAGATATTCAAGTACGTTTATCAGACATTAAGTATTCACAGTACCATCTTTGCTTAATTTAGGACTAGATGACGGTACTTGTCTAGAAAAATAGTAAGTAAATAAAGTAAGACCTAGAAGAAGAAAGTAAGATCAGACCTAGACAAACAGACATGATCATGCACAAAAATGTTTGTCTTGTGCGGGGATCGAACCCTCGACCTCGGAGTTAAAGTAATCATTGCTAGCCATTCGACCAAAGGGCTCGTCAAATATGTTTTGCTTTTTATATTGCACTAGCGACCCGCCCCGGCTTCGCACGGGTGCAATGCTGATACTAAATGTACTACAGAAGGTCTTTGCGCTTTGTCCTATCCAGTCCTTCCCCAGTTATAGGCACACGCCGCCGGCTCCGCGGCCGGTACCGCCACAGCCGTTATGTCCCTGCATTTTAAATGTGTAATATCTTCTAAACTATTCATTTAAATTACATGCTGTGAAGGGCCATATTGATCTATATTAAATGCGCAATGTATTTAAGGTACTTAATTGGATAAGGATTAATTCTGTATTGCTTAAAATCGCTTCGTAAATAAGGCATTATTTCTTGTAAAAAGCAAACGATAAAATAACGGTTATTGTGTGTTACCACTAAGAGATAGACATATACCATCGCGAACTTTTTTGTAGACCATTTTAAGGTGAACAATACTGTACTACATTATTTTGATCTATCTCGTTGGGTTCAGCCAGCGTTTGCAATGAAAGAGCAAAAAATGTGTATATTTACGACATCACATTAGAAACCTCTAAATTATCAGTGTTTTTCTACTATGTTATGCATATATTATACATATAAACTTTTCAGTTGAATCACTCTATCTATTAAAAAAAACCGCATCATAATCCGTTGCGTAGTTTCAAAGATTTAAGCATACAAAGGGACATAGGGACAGAGAAAGCGACTTTGTTTTATACTATGTAGTGATAACAACAAAAAACATAGTTTTACCACAGTATAAGTAATAGAACGGGAGTGGCCATACCACTCCCTGCCGCTCTCTCGTGTCGACCTCACCTCCCCTCTGAGACGAATCTGGAACAGTTTGTATGGCGCCGCACGCACACACGCTCATTCGCGCCCTGCACAGACGACATTGTTTATGTAATAGTGAACGACGCGACATTTTTATGGAGTAGCCGGGGTGTGGTTTTACGTAATTTTGACCAACATTCAATGTTCCCCATTAGTTATTTGTTTATAGTGAACGTACTAATATAATGGCCGTTTTAGCACTTTCGCTATAACTACATCATTTTATGTCGGTTATGTAAGGTAACTTTATCGTACTTGAGATAAACGTAGATATGTTAATTGCGTAGTTGGAATGTAGCCAAATAAATAAAAATATAATATATATAAACGTTCGATTTATTAATATACAAATGACACAAAACATTTCAGTAAATGCATCAAGATGAACCCGGTTGTCGAATGGCTAGCAACGGCATCGGCTACTTTGACTCAGAGGTCAGGGGTTCGATCCTTGTAAAAGATAAAATAAGCATATTTGTGTACACGAACATGTCTGTTTCTCTGCGGGATCGAATCCGGAACGAAGAAATTCGACGGAGAACTAAAGTTGTCGACATAGCCTTCAGAGATTTCAAGCTGAAGTGGCAATGGGCTGGTCACATCTGCCGAGTACGATGACCTAAAGAGAGCGGCTAGGAACGGCTGGATGCGGAATGCGGAGGATCGTATCTGGTGGAAAGCATTGGGGAAGGCTTATATCCAACAGTGGGTAGATACAGGCTGATGATGATGATGATGATGATGATGATGAACATGTCTGTTTGTGTCTGGGTCTGGGTGTTCTTTTTACAAAAAAAAAAATGAATTTAAATATAATATCAGTTACCTAGTACCCATAGTACAAGCTTTGCTGACTTTGGGACTAAATCTTTTTTTTTTACACTACGACGGGTGGCATTCAAGCATAGGGCCCGCCTGATATGAAGCGATTACCGTAGCCATATTAACGCTTGCAATATAAAATATCGCTCGCGCGCCACCACCCCCACTGCCAACGCAGCATCTCTCTCCCTTCTGGTAACATCGCTCACCCGCAGGAACACAACAACCCTCAAGGGAATTGTTATTTGGCTGCGGTATTCTTTGAGGTGGAGGTACATAAATAATAGCTCGGGGAAAAAGTCTTTTCGCATTATAGTATGTATGAACTTGTAATAAAATCTCTTTGGTTATACCATTTGTATCTAGCAGGTTTTGATATCTATAAAATGTTTAAATTTTAAAAAAGAGAATTCCAAATTCAAATTAGGTAAATGTGTGATTTTCATTTGTTTTTTTTACTGTCAAGATGAGTGAATCTAATGAAGAAATTCGATACATTTTAAAATTTTACTACAAAAAAGGTAAAAATTCAACGCAAGCTGCGAAAAAAATTTGTGATTATTATGGACCTAGTGCAGTGTCTGTGAGAGTAGCACAAATTTGGTTTAAGCGTTTTCAATCCGGAAATTTTGATGTCAAAGATGCACGTCGCTCTGGTCGCCCTGTTACGGATAAAATGGATGCCATTTCTGAAAAAGTGGAGCAAGATCGGCATATCAGTAGTTACGACGTAGCTGAAGAACTAGGAATTGACCACATAACAGTTTTGGCGCATAAAAAGGTCGTGGTCAAAGACCGGCCAGGCTTCAGAGACTCTGGCGAAACCCGGGTTAACCCGCAACAAGGTGATGCTGTGTGTATGGTGGGATTGGAAGGGAAGATATTCATTATGAGCTGTTACCGCCAGACAGGACTATCGATTCTGAACTCTACTGTGAACAATGATGAGATTAAAGCAAAAAGTTGAGAGAAAGCGGCCGGAATTAATTAATAGAAGGGGTGTGATTTTTCATCATGATAACGCTAGACCTCACACATCTTTAGCCACTCAGCAAAAATTAAGAGAGTTTGACTGGGAGGTGTTAATGCATCCGCCGTATAGTCCTGACCTTGCACCTTCTGATTTCCACCAGTTTCGGTCTCTTAAGAATTCTTTAGGCAATGTCAGGTTAACATCACGAGAAGACTGCCAAAACCACTTGTCGCGGTTTTTTGAACAGAAGTCCCAAAATTTCTATAGTAATGGGATCATGTCTCTACCTACAAGATGACAAAAAGTTATCGAACATAATGGCACCTACATACTTTAGTTAAATGTAAATAAACTTTATTAAAAAATGTTTTGAATTTTCATATAAAATACGAAAAGACTTTTTCCCCAACCTAATAAATATGAGTTATTTGTCCTGGAATACTTATTTATCTCGTTAGGGTTTCAGTACTCGTTACTAATTTAAAATTAACTCCTCATTGAGAGGGCTAAGTAGTGTCCTTCAAGGGAGATGAAAAAATTTCAAGAAGAACTGGAGACCGATCTCACTCCTGACGCCTGGACTACATAATATAACCAGCCCCCTTACCACCAACTCTTATTGCAATTCAATAACTGAATAGAATGCTTATTCATACCAATGAATAAGCGACTCTATTTCAAATGTAATAGAGTCGCTTATTCATTGGTATGAATAAGCATTCTATTAATTAAGTACATATATCATCGTCTGATTATTTTATTTTTAATTCTCATTAAATGTCAAGACCATAGAGTTTAATGAACTTGTATCTCTCATAATCCAAATTAACTGCACAATGCTAATTGTATTTTAACTCAAGTTCAACTTAGAAAACAATGGCAGTAAAATGGCGGTAATAAGATAAACTTTCTTTTTAAGGAGCGCTTTCTATACTATTATTTACTTCTTAGTTATTACACAATTAATAATAATTAACAATTGAATAATTGGTGTGTAAGTGGTTCATCAACACCTTTGAACCAAAGCCAACTTCACCTGCACGCGGTGCACCCTGCTGACTGACAAACGAAGCTCTGGCGAAAAGAGAGGTAGGGAGCGTAATTGTAAGCTACCCGACTGGGGAATGTACCTCCACCTTACAGAATACCGCAGCCAAATAACAATTCCCTTGAGGGTTGTTGTGTTCCTGCGAGTGAGTGAAGTCACCAGAAAGGAAGGATATGCTGCGTTGGCAGTGGGGGTGGTGGCGCGCGAGCGACATTTTATGTTGCGAGCGTTAATATGGCTACGGTAACCGTTTCACATCAGGCGGGCCGTATGCTTGTCTGCCACCTGACGTGAAAAAGAATAATAATCGAAGTCAAATTCCAAAAGCTTCCTACTCCTACTATTTTCTTCTGATTAAATTCGTTGTGAGTTCCACCAAGGCAGCCTTAGTTTTACCCCTGGGACTGCAGTGGACTTCACTGTTCATTGCCTATTTTGGTGGTCGCCGCTGTTAATCCTGGCTATACAGGAGACACAGTGGTGGGAATGTGTTTGGACCCCAGTCCCGTTATAAAAAATGATTTGTAATGGTTTTCATTACTATATTGACTTCTAGCTGACCCGGCAACCATTGTTCTGTCGTTTAAATTATTAATTTCTGGATTTATTTTTCTGGATAGATGGATGGACCCTAGTCACCTAGCCGTGTGAGATATACTTTACAACCTAATCTCATACCTACCAAATATCCACCTCACAAAATATCGCAGCTAAATAACAATTCCCTTGAAGGTTGTTGTTTTCCTGCGAGTGAGTTAGGTCGCCATAAAGAATGAACGAAAGGAAGGAGTATAGGCAGGTAACGGATCGGTGCCCCCTTGGTGTTGTTGATCTCTATGGGCCGTGGTGATTGCTTTCCATCAGGTGAGCCGCAAGTTCGTTTGCCTCCATCTCATAAAAAAAACATACATAAAAAATATAAAACTCAGTAAACCAGTCGAGCCGTTTCGAAGGGGTGCGTGCACAAACACTGTGACACTAGATTATATATACCTACTCGGATATAAAATCTAATATCGTAAAATAATACAAAGAAAATAATACTTCCTTTCTAGTACATTTTTCATCAAGGCATCAATTTTGACAGCTGATAACAGTAACTAACTTGACTAGATTCATTACCAAGTAAGTTAAACTAAGTTAAGTATCTATTAAACTAAGTAAGCCTACAAAACTAATTGCTTGCCTATACGTTCCCTATTCGATACATCAATCAACAGGCGTCTTCGCTCCACAGCAGTGATACCACTATCACCCGCAACTCAATATGTAGACTAGTGCAGTATTTAATAACAAACTTCTACCACGCGCGAACACTTTCTGACCGGCAAGCCGGCCGAACGCATTCACGCTACGCATTTCTTAAATAAAAAAAGTTTGTATCTATTTTGCATAAGTTTGAATATAAATCTTTTATTCCATTGCTTCTTCATTTAAAATAAAAAAAATAAAATGACATTTAAGTTGTCAAATTTCCCGCGCAAAATTTTACGCATAGATTAAATATTTTCTCAATCGATTATCGAGTGCAATCGATGGTGAAGTTTTTGTTTTAATCAATGGTCTGTCAAATTATAGGATTTCCTACGGCTGCGCTTGAGTGACGGAAGGCTTTCGTCGCAACATCGGATATGTGGACAGAAAACTGTGGTTGATCAAGATGCGGTGATTGCCTGGACTTCGGTGTTTGACAGTGAATGCCATAGACTTAGTGATTGTTGATGGTGTGTGTTACTCGGACTTTTTGGACTTCGTGAATCTAATTCATAATAACGCAAGATGCTGGTTTTTAAGGTAAGATATACGTAGATAATTTCTCTGTGTATATAACTAATGTATACTTTTCAGTCAACTAGCTTAATTAACAACATTTTAATTAACATCAGAGCTTTTTTTCTAAACGATTAGTTTTATCCCTTTGATTAGTAAATGAGGCTTTTATGGAAGAGAAATACAGCGTAGCTAAAGAATTAGTCCAAAGTTCTGTCCAGTCCAAAGAGCCTACTTCGAAATGCAATTTCGGAAATTATCTGATAGAAATGTCATGCGATTGACTAATTAATTAAATTAAACGGGTCACTCACTTATTATTGTCGGCAAAGTCGACTAGTTTCAATCTCATACTGAAATCTTCATCAGAGCAAATGTCCAGACGCGCTCTTCCTCTCTTTATCGCGACAAACACTCGTTTAATTTAATTAATTGACTATGATTTTTCACAAGTTTTAATAATATTATTCATTGGTGGATGTAGAGATACAACAAAGCCTACGTTATTGAAATAACACAATAAGCATGAAATATTGACGTAGACCACTTCTTTGGCCTATGGTATGCAGGCCAAAGAAGTGGTGCTTTAGATTGACATTCGTTTCATCATCATCATTATTATCAGCCTATATCTATCCTTTCCCAATGCTTTCCACCATATGGGATCCTTTGCTTTCCGCATCCAACCGATACCAGCCACTTTTTTTTAGGTCGTCGCTCCATCTAGAGAGAGGGCGCTCTACGTTTCGTAGTCCCATACAAGGCCTCCACTCTAGGACTTTTCCTCCATCTGCTATCATTCGTTTGTAATTTTAATTTGCAAGTTAAGAAGTTCTGTTTTCTCTCTCAAAAATAATACAAGATCAACCTTAACAACACTTACGTTTCCTAAGAAGTTTTGACAAAACTTATGATTGTTGGCCATTGGTGGAACCTTTTCAACATTTTTGTTCAACATTTTTGTAGAAAACTACGTACATACCTTGATAACGCTGTAAAAGCGAAACCGGTTGATAAAAAATAATTTAATTAAGTGAAATAGTACAAGTGATTTTATTAAATTCAAAGCAGTGGCAAATGAGTGAGGGTTGATGACGATGCGAAAGCAAATGTCATTAATTTACATTTGCTTTCTCGTCAAGTCTCACTCATACTACTGCTGAGATACGGGTCTCCCCTCAATTGAAGGGGTTTAGAGCATCCTCCACCATGCTGGTCAACTGCGAGTTGGCGGAGTCTTAGACTACAAGAAGATAGACTACAAACTCTATCTTTTGTCCAAAATTTTGAATTGTCAGTTTATAGTAGGCACCCCGGGATTTTTTTAAGGACCGGCTGTCTTCTACGATAAAGATACCTAAGGTGGGACACCGCAGAAGTAAAACGTTTTATTGACAGTGGCAGTGCAGGCAATTAGGGAGCGATACATTGGCGAAAAGAGAGGTAGGGCATAGCGTAGTTTATAAGCTGCCCGATTAAAGTACTTCCATCTCACAGAATACTGCAGCCACATAACAATTTCCTTGAGGATCGTTGTGTTCCTGCGAGTGAAAGGACGAAATATAGGCTGGCAACGGATCGGCGACCCCTTGGTGTTGCTGATCTCCATGGGCGGTGGTGATTACTTTCCATCAGGTGCCCCTGACGGAAAGGAATTACCTTAACCTAAAAAAAGAGGGGGGCAAACGAGCCTAACATGCTCGTTGGCCCCCCTACCTGCGTGGCAAACAATCAAAAAATTACAGAATAAAAATAGGTGGTTTTTAATATATACCGCTATACATCAGCTAACCCGTATGCTTGTTTGGCACCCGGTGTGGCATAAAACAAGCGAAAAGTATTGTTAAAGACGCGGGTTTACTGAAAGGCGAATGCGTTTATGTCTTTTGTTAGTCAGAAATAACCCTGTCATGCGTTCCATCTATCCTTATATCTTCAGCTTCGTTGCCCGTGTCAAACTAATCTATCACACAAGTTAAGCTACGTATGTCTATGGATGGGTTTATTTATCTCGAGCTTGTCCGTGCTTCGGAGGGCACGGTAAGACGTCGGTCCCTGCTGTTATCATTAGATGACAGTCGTTAAGGCAAACCGGTGGCTTTTAGGCGACTTGAAAATACTGACCTCCGCCAACCTGAAATTGAGCAGTGTGAAGGAGTATGCTCTAAACTCCTTCGATTGAGGGGAGACCCATATTAAAACAGTGAGATGATTATAGATTGACGTCAACTACTTCAGCATCCACTTAAATAGTTCCTTTAACTTTCCACTTCTCCTTCTAGTGCGTAACCGTTTGTTTTTATTATTTTGCTGTTCAAAATATTTCACGTTTATTGATGATAGATGAATATCTATCATCATAAAAACCTAGTCATCGGCAGGGAATTGATGAGGTTGAACCGAACTGGTCAAGTCTTGGAATAATGAAGTGATTTATATTTTTTGTTGTAAACTATAATTTATAGTCAATATGAATTAAAGTATAAAACGATAAAATTAATCAATTGAAATAATTTCAACAAAAAAAAAAAAACCGACTCCAAACATTACTCTGCATTTATGTATGTAGATAGATACAAACTGATGATGATGATGAAAAAAATATGAGACCAATCTGGAAATATACTCTTTCAAATAAAAAAAGACTTTTTCAAATCGGTTCATAAATCACGGAGTAAATAAGTAACAAACATTAAAAAAAAATAGAGCCGAATTGAGAACCTCCTTCTTTTTTGGAGTCGGTTAAAAATGCCGTGTGT
This sequence comes from Hypsopygia costalis, assembly GCA_937001555.2. NCBI lineage: Eukaryota > Metazoa > Arthropoda > Insecta > Lepidoptera > Pyralidae > Hypsopygia > Hypsopygia costalis. Next base: position 4,763,543 of record OW443336.2, on the reverse strand, counting down.
GGTAATGTAATCAAGAGCTTAGTGTAGGCAAATAATATATACTATGCGAAGTGTAAGTTACAAAAAAACATTATTGGATCTTGTAAATTGGTTCGAGCAGCTGTGTAATTGCTTCTTTTACATTTACCATATTTGGTTCGTTCCAAATAAATGGCTTTTCGCCTACGTATGTAAATAGTAACACGAGAGCATTTATAGTATGTACAGTTTCATACGTTCTTTACCAGTTAATGAAAATAAACATTTGGATGAAAACTATTTCGTTAAAGGATGTTCCATTTTAATACCAAATTAGTTTTAGATTCAGATTTTGAACATTCGTCAATCTGTAATTTTTTTCCGATCCTCGGTTATTTCTCGAAAAACTTTAAGTAATTGGGTATCATATCATTTACGCGCTATCAAGGTAAGACAGCCTTAAGCGTTGCGATGCGGCATAGATCGATATTTTCAGTTAAGTTATCTACCGCGTAATAGTGCGGTATAATCACAGTATAAGTAATAATACTAAAGTAGTATAATTCCTATGATTTACTTTAATATTTGGACCCGTTCTATACTCGTACCGCGCCGCATCGCTCTGGCGCAAGGTCGCCTAGTAAGTACAGTTTCACCTTTAGCCGAAAGATCTTCACTGATCGACAAATCATTTGAGGATGACGATTATAAATTTATGGCTACTGCGTTGATAACTCGATTTATTACCTTGCTATTTTTACTAATTAGTTGTATCATAATGTGTATTTACATGCGGATGTTACATACGAGATCCAACGATAAAAAAAAACTTGTTGAATGCATTTAGTTTTTTTTACGGGGATTCTTTGCATACATTTTACTTATCTGGGTATGCGGTTGCTTGTAATAGTTATTTAAAAGCGTCAGTAAAAGACTGACTTGCATATGAAATACAAAACTTTAGATACTACACTAGACAGAACTATAAATATTGAAAACAGGAATTGGTAAAATTTTCAGCGCAACTCTCTTATTTTTTTTTTTCCATCTCCTGGCATATCTACATCTGGCATTCATAATAACAAACAGAACGAATAAAAGAATTAGTGAAATCGGTCTAGCCGTTCACGCGTGACGCCGTGAATAAGGGAAATAGGGATTCATTTATATATATATATATATATATATATATATATATATATATATATTAATATTACACATTACATATACATATATTACATTACAGACAGATTATTACATAAATAAGAAAACGGATTGTTTTACTTATTGTAAACATGTAACACTTTTGCTTCATAAAATGTTTGCGATATGCCACGTACGCGTGAAAACTATTGTTACGTTTAGATATTGTTAAGATGTTTATCAAAAAGTTTTTACTTGGCCACATATCACGATGTATGCGGACCATAACAGTACGTTTGATGGTACAGATATTTGTTACACAAGCTTACACAACTAAAATGACCGCAAAGGGCTACTTGGAATACTGATGTTACATGTTTATTGTCACCATTTGTGGTCTGCTTCTTTTATTTTTATATTTTTAGTGCATGACGCCTGAAGTAATGGCGATTGCAGAAAGAGCCTTTGGTATCATATCGAACAATTCCTCTGAACACAGCGCATTATACAATCGGTAAAAAACGCAAAGGGAGGCAAAATCTCAACTTAAGGTTTCTTCTATTTAGACTTAAGGGTTCACCTTCAGTAAGCTTATGATTATACACAATCCTCACGGCTCATCTTTGAACCAAGTCACGATCTGTAAGCTGGTATTCAGGTGTTCCCGCCCAAATATGGCTCCTTATGAGCTAATAGTAACAGTACTCCATATCTCGAATCTAGAAGTAGAACCTGGGCTTTGAATACCAAGATGTCATTAAAAATATTTGATACTGATACCGACTGATAGAGTCATTAAATTGTCCCAATAAAAAAAATGTATATACTTATATTCGTATTATCGCAGTTTACATATACCTGTGACAAATTTTATTTATTTAGATTATGTTTCGTGGTATATATTTTTGTCGGGAAATTTTAAAGATCGCAGTAGAGAACTTAAGCATAGTAAGACATTTATTTATCATTCCAAATATTAGCTCTTCAACCCTCAAGGGAATTATAATCTGGCTGCGGTATCCTTTGAGGTGTAGGTACTTCACCAGGCGGGCAGCTTACAAATACGCTGTACCCTACCCATCTTTTGCTAGAGCCTCTTTCGCTACAGGTGTAGGTGAGGTTGGCTTTAGCTTAAAGATCATGGTGAACCACTTCACCCCATACCTTTCCGATATCGCAATGACTATATGTCACTTCACGTATGGCAAATCTGATGTAATAACTGTATTTCGACGCCTACATGATGCTTACAAGCGTAGACATCTCGTTTGTTTTAATATTGAAACGCCAAAGAAGCATACCGCCTGTCTGATGGTAAGGTAATGATAAGCCCGCCTTGTAGCTTATGCACGCTTACAACACCGAAGGCATCATTCACGCGATTTCAATCCTGTAAAATTCCTTAATGATTTTCTTGAAGAAATCCATGCTGTCCTTTTGATATTTTTGATATAATGTCGGCACAGAGTGCATTCCACAACTTGAGTGTTCCTGTAAAGAAACGTCTGTGATATAATACACACCCGGAAAATTACCCTCACACAATGAAATCAGGGGGCCGACCCCGAAATAACAATGCGTAATTTCGGTCAAATATTCGGTTTTTTAAAATACATTTTAAAGTACAGTTAGTACTCCGAGAAAGTATATTTCATATTTATCATCAATAGTATATTTCATATATATCAAGAGTATATTTCATATTTATTGTGTTTTAGGACAATAAATTTGGCTTTGTCGGATGTAAAATCCACATCTGTGTGAGGGTAAATAATCTTGAGTTTGAATTTCAACATGTGCGGGTAAATTCTGAGTGGGATTTCAGTTTATGAGGGTAAATCTTGCGTGTGATTTATTAACATTTCTGTAGATTAATAGTAGTTTATAAAACTGTTGCATAATAAGGGTTCTTGAAGTGTGAGTTTATCACATGAGCCGAAGGCGAGTGTGATAATAGGATCACACAAGTATTTTAAGACCTAATTATGTGCAGTTTCATACATTACTTTATCTAATCTCATAATAGATGATAATAATATTTTAAATAAAACCATGAATTTAACAATTAAATTTAATAATTTAACAGCTTCATTTCTTACTTATAAATCCATTTGCAGATCGAGCATGCGTGGTGCTCATGCGCGACGCGCCTCTCTAATCTCCGGCTCTAAATTTTAGTATGAGAGTAGATGAATATTTTTTTTGCCCCTTTACTATTTTTGCGTTTGTGTTGTGTTGCTTTAAAATGTTAATAATTGCTTTTATTTTTAATTGAACTGATAATTCATTAACATTTTAATGTTATCCTCACTAAACTTTCAAGTTCGTGATTTGTTTCGACATCAACCCATAATCATCCCACTGTTAGGATACGGGTCTCCCCTCAATCGAAGGGGTTTAGAGCATACTCCACCACGCTGTTCAACTGCTGGTTGGCGGAGGTCAGTGTTTTTAAGCCGCCCAAAGGCCACTGACTTGGCTTAATAACTGTCATCTAATGACAATAGCCGGGACTTCCGAAGCACGGAGGAGCTCAAGATAAATAAACCCATCCATGGAAAGGTTACGGTTGACGTTGCTTAACTTGCGTGATCGATTAGACTGACACGCGCAACGACGCGATCAAGCTCCTTTTTGATTTATTGCTGATTATAATTAAGGCCATTGAATATACTAAGACTCTCCGTCAATGACTTAATCAATTAGTAATTTTCTTACAGTTACAGGGTTTACTGTAAAAGATCAGGCACAATCTAAGTCGTGCTTCATTGCTTTTTTTGTCCGCAACTATTGCATGATGTCTAATTACAAATTAAAAAATCTGACATTTAAAATGACGATAAAAGGAAGTTATTACATTGCAATGATGTGCTTTTTCGCCCGCGACTTCGTCCGCGTGGAATAGTTATTTTTTAATTATTTATTTATATTAATAAAAATAAATAAAATTTCTTAAATAGAAGTAAATTAAGTTACTCCTTATTAAATTAAGCTATTTGCAAGTGAAAGTCCCGTACAAATTAGTCTAGCCGTTAAAGAGATTAGCCGGAACAAACAGACAGACAAAAATTTAAATAAAAAAATGTTATTTTCGTATATCTACCGTGTATACATCCATTGTGCATTTAGTAAAAAGCGATTATTTTAATATTACAAACAGAGGCTTCAGGTGACCAGAGGGCTGGCCATTACCTTGCTCAGAGGATTAGCATTGCTATTCAGCGAGGTAATGCTGCCAGCATTCTTGGTACGCTACCGACGGGCAACGATTTGAGGGAAATTGTTTTACTTATAATTTTTGTTTTATTTCTTTTCTTCGTTTTTTTGTGCCTCTTTGTAAATATTTTATTTGTAAATATTCAGTTTAGTAATATAGTTAATTAATTTAGAATAAAAATAATTGTATATCTTGTTAGAAAACAAACAGACACTTTTATTTATCTATATAGCAGTATAGATAAACCTTACTGCAATAACCTATGTTAAAAATAGACAGACATAGACACTGACAATATAGTTGTTATGACGTTTTCAAGTACAGCCCGGGGCTTATTTCGTGATTATTTTGTTATCTTAGAGACCTCTGTTTTGATATAAGAGATAAGTAAACATTAAGTTTTGTAATTCATACTTTATTTATTTTTATTATCGATTGGTATGTCTTGGATAAATAGAGTTTTATAAAAATGGCTTGAAGTGTTTCAAATTGCAAATGTACGAAGATTCATCATTCTTCATCCTACGCGTGTGCGGTCGTTTATGTAGTCATATTCTATTGAAACGCCTACGTGTTCTAAGAGAATACGAAGCTGTTTATACTTAATTCACAATTATAGTTATTTTTATATCACTCTGATGGGTATGCACAAGTATATAGTAGGTTTACAACAATTAGGCCTTGGAGTTTAGTGTTAAATTTTTACCATCGAAATGTTCAATAGAATATAAATATATGGACATTATGGATTTAATACCCGATAACGCGTCGGACCACCTTTTTTAATACGCTTTTTTATTAGCTTCGTATTCTTGTTTGTTTGCTTGTTTGTTTGTATGTTTGTAATCGACTCTGAACTCGATTATTTTTATTAAAGTTCCAAACTATTTATCGCCGATGCTATAGATGACAAGCTTGTACGAAGGGTACTAGATAACTGATATAATACTTAAATATATATTTTTTGTAAATACATACATAATATTACATAGAAAACACCCATACCAAAACAAACATACATGTTCATGCACTCAAATATTTGTATTGTGCGTAGATCGAATCCGCGACTACGGAGTCAAAGTGGCCATTGCTAACCATTCGACCACAGAGTTCGTAATTCTTTAATTAAATCTTTTCTCAGGAGCTACATACTGTTTTTTAAAAGCACGTCTACGGGAGATTGAATTGGAACAGTAGCTATTTCCAAAGTTCATAAATTTCTATATCTACTCTCATAGTTACTACAATTTAGAGATTAAAAAACTAAACACAGAATCTTAATGTCAGTCTTTTACGCACAAGCCATCAAAATAAATTTATAAAGTTACTTTTCGATACAGCTCTTTATGGGCAACTGTATCGAAAAACAACTTCTTTTCCATTTCAATACAGCAGGAAGCAGGTTGCAATGCAAATGCATTGCAACTTTGCAGAAATTTTCTACATAATCTGTGAACGTTCACAGATTGCAATGCAAATATAATCTTATATATCGATTTGTTGATGGGCCCCTTTTACATAAAAAGATATAACCTCCTCAGACATGCTTATATCTCTGTGATATGACCCACTATTCTTATTCATTATTACATTTGGGGTGATCTAATATGTCACTAGATAATATTAAGAAATATGCGGTCATCGAATTTGAATTAAATTTTTAGAAACATAGTAATTAACAATGCTAATTTTGTTACTAAAATACTGACCAGTATTAACTAATTTTTGCATAGAATTATTTTTCAACTTTGGCCGCTGTTTTAATTAATTTAATTATTCTTTTTAGGGGTTCATTTTCAAAGGACATCACGGAAAGCTTCTACACAGTCTTCCACTTATAGAGACATATATCATTTAACTGTATTATAATTATGGATAATTTCTTTTTTAAATAATAAATGAATTAATTAATTTCAGTATGGGTTTCTTCAAGAAAGGCGTGAAGAGGTTTTACAGGATCGGTAACTCGTGAGTAATGCCTCTGGTGTAGCGACCATCCATTGGCTACGATAACTGTTTACCATCAGGCGGGTCGTATGCTTGTTTGCCATCTTAGTTGTATAAAAAAAAATACGAGAACAAGAACTTTAATTACTAATTTTATAATTTATTCGAAATAAAATAGCGTCGTTGTAAATTAGTTCCAAACATGTAAAGACTTAAAAGTGAACGGATCTAAACACATACACATACACCTACAAAACAATTACGTTGTACGTGTACCTAATAAAAATCGATAGTTTCGAGTGAGAGTCTATTTTGGTAATAAAAATGTGTAACGTCCGGTAATCTTAATTGAATGATTTCGTAATATCGAACCACACTAAGGCTGATTTAGACAAGACGAGCGATCAGATCCGGCTTGCTAGCGGTATTATCGCTAATGCGTTGCTCTTGAGAGCGGTAAGTGCGGTGCGGTTCCGATAAGCGTTGCTGTTGTGATTTGGATAGTAACTACTCAAATTGAATGTCATTTATGTCCATTTGGTTTTATTAAAAAAATATATGGTAACTGACAATTGTTAAGTGACACTTAAACTAGTGGTTATATTCAACAATAAGGTCAATTTTAAATTAGGATATGAATTAATGCCGATAAAAGACTTCTTACTACAATATTGAGGAGATCACCGAACAACTTTCGTAAATCAATGTAAATGTTGATTTACTTTTATTAACCGACTTCAAAAAAGGAGAAGGTTCTCAATTCGACTGATTTTTTTTTGTATGTAAGTTCTTCGATATCTTCGCGAATTGTGAACCGGTTTTCAAAATTCTTTTTTATTTGAAAGGGTATGATTGCAAGGTGGTCTCATATTCACCAAGTCAGGATCTGATGATAGGATCCCAGGGAAATTAAGGGAAACCCTTAAATTTTATAAGCACGTATGGTTAAATTCTTTTTTTTTTATTTGAAAGGGTCTAAGGTTCCCTAGGCTCTCAATTCGACTGATTTTTTTTTGTATGTACGTTCTTCGATATCTTCGCGAATTGTGAACCGATTTTCAAAATTCTTTTTTATTTGAAAGGGTATGATTGCGAGGTGGTTTCATATTCACGAAGTCAGGGTCTGATGATGGTATCCCAGAAAAATCGAGGGGAAACCCTTAAATTTGTCGTGTGGTTGCCGGCAAAAAAAATTGCGCCACTCCATTGCTATGCGCTGGATATCGTACAAGGCGACTAAGGAATCTTGTCTGACGCAATAACTTTTCTCCCGGAAGACGGGCAGCAGCGTCTCCCGGGGTATTCCACCAATAAGCTGCGCTCGCCAACTGAAGTCGGTTTTTTTTTTAAATCATCTTATTTTAACTTTGATGTTCAAGTATTAGTCACTAATTACCTGTCATCTTATGTAAGTGTAATATTACCATTATCTTACTATCTGCGACCTACGGTTTGTTTTGTCTCTTAACGGTTAAATAGCTTAAAAAAGTCATCTGCTCTTTATTATACTGGTAGAGATACCTTTTTAGAATGCCTTAATATTTATATTCCAATAGAAACAAATGGTCATCTTTGATCGTGTACGTAGACCAATTTACGTTCAATTGGTATGAACTAGTCCTAACTAAACCCCGCCTTTAAAAAGCGTGATAATTGATGACACGGCGACGTACTAATCATTTAGGAAGATGCCACATAATATTAGTGACGGTTTTCAACATATCACATAAATGACAGGCAAATTAAATGCAATCAACGCAAAATACACTCTTTGAGTAGCTAAATACCTGGTAATGTTTTGACAGAGGAGTGATGCAAAAAGGAAAGGCACAGGCTGTTAAATCCATCTCAATACTATCGCATGTGATGTGAAATTTTAAAACAAAAGGCGATTTCGTTTCACAAGACATTATTATTTTTTGAACGGAATACATTTCACTTACACATCAATCTAAGTTATTCTTTTTGAGTGTTATAGGTGATTGCCACACTGTTATATTCAAATGACTATTAATATATGCAGTGTCCAGTGAAGAATGGATCACCTTGAAACAGGTGATGGATGAACCAATGCCCTACTGCCTCAGAATATGGTAATTTGAATTTCGTAAAAGTGGCACAGTTTTTGAATTTATTTCGATTTTGTTTTTTAACACGACATACGACGACTTTTTTATATAAATAACGAATTATGTGATTATATTTTTTATGATTTTTATATTTTTTATGATGAAGGTGAAAATTCGCATAAAAATGTTGATGTATCATTTTTATTCAAAAACTGAAAAGCAATAATTAATTATTCATCTTAAATGTCATCACAAGGAGTTACGTCTAATAAAAAAGAAATTACGTATATAGTATAGATAGTAGCTATCAAAGGATCGCATGGAACTTTGTTTCAGTCGAGTCCATTTTAGTCATTTTCGTAGACTCAAGCCTTGACAGCGAGAAATATACTTTGAATGGACCCGAAACTCGACTCTTGCACTAGTCAGTTATAAATCTAAATACTTTCTGTGGGTGTAAAAGCGGGATAGATACATATCGGTATTGGGTTTGCAGCAAGAAGGGATCCGGATCTAGATATTGTAGGAGCGGTTCTATGGTTATTTCAAGCTATTCGAGATCTATGTTTCTTCTTTTGCTTGAAAACGTAAAAATTCTAGTGGTCTTCAGGCGGTCGAGTTTTTGTGACTCGACAGATTCCTTTATGGAGAAACACCCTATATGGAGCCCTCACTTGTGCGCATTTCGACTGAAGGGGAACTGAGCAGAGATAAGCTGAGTTTTCATACATCTCCCATCATAAGCGAAGGACAGCGTATTGTACTTCGTTTTATGAAAAACTCACTCTACAATGAAAACGCACACTAGACTGGGGTGATCTGTACCATGGCGCTGCAGCGTAGAGTTAGAGTATATGATTCTGTGGTAGAGGGCCGACATGTGATACTATTTCGTAGTACGGACTACGATGTCGCCGGCGATTGTGATTTCGCAGTCTTAATCGGATTTCTAGTAACATCAGAATTTGTTAGGCAGTCATTGACCTGTGACGGAACAGTATCATATGGCACGCTCTATTTGTGGACGAATTTTCGCCGCGACAACGTACGGCATTTTTCACGAATATCGACGAAATCGTCGCGCAATATTCCTATTGCATAGTATTATATTATCTGTTCTATTGCTCAATTCGCCTATTTCACTTTTAGGCCAGTAACCGCTTCGAAATTCTTAATTTTTCGACAATTATTTTAATAAAAATACAATAAATATTCATAAAAAGATTTACTCTATACAAATTTGTAAGACGTATGTCTTATATTAAGCTTAAAAAACAAAAAGAGAAGCATGCAAGAAAGCTGGCTATGCCTATTAGTGTAAACGTCTATGCTACGATAATCGCTAGCAAAAAGCTTGTTAGTCATTAGAATAATAAAAAAAAACCTATATTATATCACTACGATCTAATCCGAAAATGATGATACAGCCGTATTAGTGTAACCGCACGTAACAGAGCACGAAAGTGTTGGATTCTCTCGACCACATAAATTACGAGTAAAAGCAGATAGAGTATAATACTGTAAGCGAACCGGTTTCGTAATAGGCTTTAGTCTATTTTTTGCCGTTCACCTGTTTGCCGTAATGGTGACTGCAGGCGAGGCACGCCTCCCGCCGCGCCATCTGTGGCCCTGCCACAATCAATATATCTGTTGAGGTATCTTAACTTCATACATATCTCTGATTCAACAATTATATAAAGGATACTATTTAATGTAACATCAAAAAATACTTATTTCAAATCAAATGACTAATTTGATGTGCAAATCAGGTTTTTTTTTGTGGATCAATTTAATATTTTCCTTATTTAAAACGAGACTTAAACACTAGCGCCACTAATGAAAACAAAAGTCTTATCATGTGAACGGAGTTTGGAAAGTAAATTTCTGTTATTTATCTCCCCAGTTGACTAAGTTTTTTTATACTACATCGAGTGACAGACAAGCATACGATCCACCTCATCTGAAGTAGTTACCGTTGCCATATATACGCTTGCAAAATCAAGTAGCCTAAAAATACTTTAAAGTGTTGGTGTTAAAGCCAAATTTACTTTCCAAACTCCGGTCAAAATATATTTTAATAATTATAAGTTTTTATTTCAATTGCGGCTGAAAGGGCTTAGTATTTCAGTCAATAAATTTGTTTTTATTTCGCTAGATTAGATATTTATGCTATATACTCGTACGTACATTTTTAGGAATCAATTGAGTATTATTTGCATCAACTTGGCAAGGAAGCTACTCTGAAATTACATAAAAATAACAATTTCATATATCTTTTATAAGATACATATTTGAATGGTGGTACATAGACAAATAGAAAATGTTAAGTTTAACATATTATAGACACAGAAAATGAATTATTTTTGCTATAGGAGAGTAAATTCCTTAATTACAGTTGTTTAGCTCGTAATATTAAACACTGTCAGTCAACAAAAAAGTCTATAGGACTCTACATAAGATGAAGTATTTGATGAAGCGTCAAGCGATTCTAAGATTTTTTTATTATGTGTTATGTTTGTCGAGAGTATGTATGTATGTATAATTGTTTGTCACGCTCTGCAGTCTGAACGGCTCGATGGATTTTAGCTTGAGAGGTGTCATTAGATATGTATTTACTGTGAGAGTGACATTGCATATATCAAAATAAACAAAACTAAAAAACGGTAATTTAAAAAACTAAAAAACCCGACTGCTTTTCTGTATAATTTGGAAATGAAAAACCCCTAAAACAAGAAAACATGTAGCAGTCGGGACCCTACATGTGCACTAAATTCACTAAGCCTCCATTTCTAGAATGGGTCCCATCTGCTACATGTTTTCTTGTTTTAGGGGTTTTGCATTTCCAAATTACACAGAAAAGCAGTCGGGTTTTTCAGTTTTTAAATTACCGTTTTTATTAAATGTTAGTTTTCAAATAAGTAAAATAATTAAATTCCATATAAAGCGGTATTCAGATTAATCAGTTTTAAAAACAAATTCCATGTCATTCAGTTTGATCAAATTGAGCTACTGTTTAATTTATATACTGTTTGATTTCCCTAGTCCCTGCAGTACGCCAGCCACGCGCCACTGGCGGTCACCTTACATACAACTCACTTATCCACTTTTACTTTCAGGTCGCACCAGTTTTCCTTTTCATCCTCGTCGTGGGAGCTGAGAAGAAAATCGAGTTACAAGACATCGAGGAGGACAATTTAAAAAGCGAAAAGGAAAAAGAAATCGAAAAGACAGAGGCACGAGCACAAAGTTCAGGATCAGGATCGGGACCGGGCTTGCTTCCTCTCGAATTTCTAAAGAACGGGTTCCTTCGCTACTTCGAAAGTCCTACACATGCTCACGCCCAATCTCAGCCTTCGCAACCACATCGATATGTTCAACAGTATGATGTTACTGAACAACCTGAAAGGCTGCCAGTTGCCACACCAAAAGTACAGTACAGCTCGCCAACGGCTCAACAAGCAATGGTTGGCTACTTGTCAAACGTCCCAATGCAAATTTATCTAGTCCCACAGTATTACAACGAGCAACAAGAACAGCCGGCTAATTCTCAACCAGTACAATACGTATCTCCGGCTATGACGCGAGTCGCTAGCTACCCATCAGCACCTGAAGCAGTACAAACGCAAACAAATTACGTAGAAGTCCCGACTTACGTCGCACCTACAGGAAAGGCATTTGTCCAGCAATATACCTCACCAGTAGCTTATGTGAGCTATGCGCAACCGACTGCTGCACCAGTGCAGGCAACTACTGCTCCTGTTTTAACATACCAGGTGCCCGTTATGCAGTATCCCACAGCAATAGCTGCACCACCAGTTATAAATAAAGGTTACTATCAGAGCGCTCAATATACTGATGGCAACACAGTGGAAGACGTTCAAGAAGAAGAAATTCAGAAATCGTATCAAGCACCAACGGCGGTGACGTATACTAAGCAAGCTCCAGACTTTCCCAGATATTACTCTTCGCGAACACCTATCAGAGAAGAATACAGACATACTTCTGTTTCCGAACTACCTCCTCCAAATCCGTTACTTTTGAAAGCTCAACCGTCTCATCTAGCTCATTTGCCAAAGGCTTTACCGATGTACAGGCCGTTGACAAAATCCGTTTATTCATCTGGAAGCCATTTGTCCTCGGCGTATACGCCAAGACCATTTGAAGCGTTCGGACCACCTTTCAAGAGGCGTCCTACTTCTTTACTTGATTCATACATTCCATCTAGTGTTCAGATAGAGTACCTCAAAAGAGGTTATACCAAAGATCCTTTAGTTGCGTATGAGGAGTTGGCTAGTGGAAGGCATTTCTCTCACTCACCACTATCACACGGTCCAGCAGCTCACTCATCAGCGCCACACCCATCTATATCTCATTCCTCAGTTATACCGAGACATTATGAGCGAGGATTTCTTCCCAATCAGATGTACCACACCGCCGCTGGTGGAGTAACCTTCGGACACTACAAAAGGACACCGAAAGTAGATAAGGTCTCGACGAAATAAACCGATTCTCAAGTCATATTTAACATTTAGTTTAAGTTATCTACGTCTCAAAGACTAATGTTGATAATAATTGTTAAGTTTTAATATAGAATAACTGTACAAATAAGGATGTATGAAGAATGTAAATTTCTAATGAGGCTCATTGCGCAGTGTAAAATTATGCTAATTCGAATGGTCAGTATTTTACCAATATGTATTTGTTATTTATAATAAAAATATTGAAAGTGTATATGTTTATTGACTTTTACCTAATTCTTACAAAACATCTAGCTACCATCTGAGATGAAGTTGATTCCGATCGAATCTTGCAAGTTAAATTTGACCCACTTTTGACCAACTTGGTCAAAATCGGAATCAAAAGTAGGTCAAATTAATCGACCCAGTGTCCGATTATCAGACACAGGGAAGTGGGTCAAAATCGGACTCTGATTGAACTGAAATTTGGAACACACATTTGGTGTTGGTATGAGACTGTGACAAAGACCATTTTAACCCAATATGCCAGAGGTCACAAAACGGCAATTTATGGTTTTCACTTTATCCCCTATGATATTGGTATCAAATGAAAAGGCTTGACGGGCGAGACACCGTAAATACTTCTTTAATGACCGATGTGGTCACGTGATTTGAACTTGCCTACGTTTCAGCTGTATTTTATATGGGTTAAGACCTCCAAACTCCTGACGTAATCTTGGCAATATACGTATCTGTCAGGGGAAGAACACAGCAGGGCCCAGGGGCTCTGCCGCCGAAGCTGAAGCCAATTCCCATCGGATTTTTTTAAATGCAAATATCAGAATCCAGAATAGATTAGTGGCAATTATATTTAACTTAGCTGGCAGAAACCCTGAAGGTTTACTGATAAAGCTAAAAATGTTTGTTAATAACTTAAATCTAACGTCTATTCTTGGGAATCAAAATATTCGATGAGAATCTGCTTCAGATTAGGCGGTAGTGCCTCTGGTGTTTTTATACCGTGGTGCGCTTATGCTATAATATTATTATGCTTATAAAGGCATTTTGTTTACTTTACGAAGACCCACTTGAAAAAGTAATCTTGGACCAACATTTCTACTATTCAATACACATGAAATCCTTTCACCGAGTGATGTAAAAATTATATAATACCTATATAATTAGACACAGGCCTAAAATTGCATAATATTTTGAATTAACTATAAGTACATACTTATATTTAAACTATTTTATATCCGATATGTCTTGTCTAATTTAAATTCAAATTTTCATCACTCGATTAACAAGATTGCGAACGAAAAGTATATAATTATCGTCAAATTATACAAATTACCATCGTGTTTCATGCTTTATAATGATTTATGTGTTTAGTGGCCTTTTGATGTCTTCATTTCTTTTATCACTTGGATGAGTTTGTCATCTAAGTTAATACTTATTTGTCATCCAAACCCGGGCCCCTACCTTTGAAGCTGAAGCCGATTATCACCAAATATCTTAATTCCAAAAATAGGTCTTGCGTTTAAGATATTGCCGAACACCTTGACGAGCTCGGTGGTTAAGGTCGAATGGTTAGCAATGGCCACTTTGACTCCGAGGTCGTGGGTTCGATTCCCGCACAAGTCAAACATTTGTGTGCATGAACATGTTTGTTTGTCTTGGTCTGGGTGTTTTCTATGTATTATAAGTATATATTTACAAAAAAAAAAAATGTATTTAAGTACATTTATCAGTTGTCTAGTACCCATAACACAAGCTTTACGCTTAATTTGGGACTAGATGGCGCTGTGTAAATTGTCCAGAAATAATTATTACCTATTTATTATTATTACCTTCAACTTAGTTGGTAGAGCTCTATCGTTTCTACCAGCTAAGCTAAACACAAGTAGCATAAATCTAAGTTGAAGTTTGATTTTCGCAATCAAAAAATCCGATCGTAATCGGCTTCGGCAGTAAGGCCCCTGCTTGGTAACCAGGGGCCTTACCGCCGAAGCTGAAGCTGATTACCATCAAATATTTTGGTTGCAAATATCAACCTTCAGCTTAGATTGGTGGTTTTGGGTTTAGCTTAGCTGGTATAAACCCTGGAGCTCTGCCAACTTAGGTGTGTAACATGTGTGGTACATGTGTAAGAGATTATTATAGTCATTAAATGACAATACTGCTCGTCTATGGTAAGTATCGATCAGTCACATATCGGAACAGGTATAGTACTAGCGATTTTTCAAGTATTCTAGCCACACTGATTAATAAATAAATAATAAATAAATAAATATTTCTGGACAATTTACACTGCGCCATCTAGGCCCAAATTAAGCGCAAAGCTTGTGTTATGGGTACTAGACAACTGATAAATGTACTTAAATATTTTTTTTTTTGTAAATGCATACTTATAATACATAGAAAACACCAAGACCAAGACAAACAGACATGATCATGCACACAAATGTTTGTCTTGCGCGGGAATCGAACCCGCGACCTCGGAGTCAAAGTGGTCATTGTTAACCATTCGACCACCGAGCTCTTCAAATGTTCATAGTTCATAGTTATTTATTGCTTTCATGTGGTAAATACATTGATCTTAAGAAAAAACAGGATCCTTACATGAGTCCTGCAAGGGCGTTGCAATGTTCGATACTTGGTTATGAGCACTAGTTTCGAATGAGATGTTAAGCAAAAGTGAATTCAGTTTAAACTAATTTTCATAATTAAAATTATGAAAATTAGCACCGACAATAATATCTGCAAGAAGAAAAACAGTGAGGACTGTACTGGACTTTTTTTCTTCTGGAACACATTGCGCGTAGCTACACCCTGATTTTCCACCGAGCGCAATTCTTCCGCAACCAAAGATACAGCCACAAATACTGCTCATTAATCTTATAATGTTTATGCAGATGCATAATCTAGTTTCTGAAGCGAGTTTTTTTTTTCGTAATAAAGAATTTAAGAATGTAATATTATCTGCTAATGGGCCATAAATATTTGAAGTCACAATTCGTATCATCTTTTATTTCGCCACAGGCGATTTGCGGTCGCTACATAAACATTAGACAATTTAGACATACCCAGTTATTACATAATAATGTTTACATGGTCTTGAGTTGATTCCGGTTTGCAATTTCGTTTTTCAAAGCGTAATTTTATTTTTTTGTGTACAAGAGAAGAGTAGGTAGGTAAATTGGCTAAAAATAAAAACGTATAGATACTAATTTAGTTCAATGACAATTCAGATTCAGTTTACAATTGTAACATAATGGTTTCTGGAACCCTACCGCCGAAGCCGAAGCTTATTACCATCTGTATTTTTGGTTGCAAAAATCAAACCCGAGAAAATATTATGTTTTACTTAGCTTGCAGAAACCCTGAAGGTTTGTTAACACACATTTTTAACTTTATCAGTAACCTTTAGACTTATTTTAGTGAATCTAAATATTCAATGGGAATCGGCTTCTGCTTCGGCAGTAGCGCCCCTGTTCTTCTGGGCTTCCGGCCGCATGAACACAGTCATCATGATCATAACTTCAGCCAAAGAATGTCCATCGCTGATCATAGGCCTTCCCACAGAAATGGGATTGGAAATGGTATGCAATAAGAATTGATTGAGTTCATTACGGAAGACATTTTAAGCTATCAGTCCTGGGGATCTACCGCCGAAGCTGTAACCGATTACCATAGGATTTTTTGAATGCGAAAATGACACAACTGCTTAGATTCTTGGTACCTAATTAAGTTTAGCTCAGCTTGCAATCAAAAAATCCGATGGTAAACGGCTTCAGCTTCGGCGGTCCGTGCTTGTTGTCTAATGACCTGACTCTAATATCGACGGCCAGTGAGCGAGTACAACATGCAAGGTGCCTATGATATTTATCGGTAATATTTTTTTTTATATACTACGTCGGGTGGTATTTATATACTACGACAAGCATACGGCCCGCCTGATGTAAAGCGGTTACCATAGCCATATTAACGCTCGTATTATTAATATAAAATATCGCTCGCGCGCCGCCACTCCCGCGGCTATCGCAGCATCTCCTTCCTTTCTGGTGACCTCACACAACAACCCTCAAGGGAACCGTTATTTAGCTGCGGTATTCTGTGAGGTGGAGGTACATTCCCCAGTCGGGTAGCTTACAATTACGCTCCCTACCTCTCTTTTCGCTAGAGCTTCGTTTGTCAGTCAGCAGGGTGCACCGCGTGCAGGTGAAGTTGGCTTTGGTTCAAAGATGTTGATGAACCTCTTACACCCCAAAAATTCATATAAAATTATTAATTGGTATAAAAATATAACTGAACGAAAATAAATGACAAAAATCTTTACTTACACGAATTTGCCTATGCAATATAACTAGGCGCTGGCTGTCGTATGACCAGTAGTCTGTTCTTTATTTCATTGTTGTGATAAAAAAGCATTATTACCCCAATTTGTGGACGAATTTTCGCCGCGACAACGTACGGAAATGTAGCGCAATATTCCTAGTGCATATTATCTGTGCTATTGCTCAATTCGCCATCTTCACTTTTAGGTCAATAACCGCTTCCAAATTCTTAATTTTTATTTAACTTTGGTGATATCAGTCTTCATCAACATGATGTCTTTTAAATTGATAACAGTCAAATATTGTGGTCTATCGACTCTGGCTTTAAGCCTACCCAGCAAATTCTCTGTATGTTGGTGTGGCCGGAGCTTCTTTTTCATATAAAATAAAGTGGTTGCGGAAGGGCTCCGCCTTCGACCACGGTGACTTTTTCGAAATTACAACATATAAGTCTGCTCATTAACATATTTTAAACGAGAATAATCATAATATATTATGTTATACTAAGTCGAATGGCTGACTAGCATACAACCCGCCGCGGTTGTCGTCGGCTCGTAGCCTTGCAATATTATATAGTATCGCTGGCGTACCACCAACTTTACTGCAATTGCAGCAACTCCTTTCTTGCCGACAACCACACAAACTCGCACGAATATTACAAACTTCTTTTTTAATAATAATGTGTGGCATGTGGACTCAACGATTATTGTTCCGATAGTCGTGTCAGTAAACGGACTTATAGCTAAGAGCCTCGACCATCACCTCGAGAGGCTCTCGCTAGGCAGTTGGGTCAAGAACCAGATACAGAAGGCGGTTCTCCTGGACACGGCCCGCTTCGTGAGAAGGATCCTCACTCTGGAGCCCTAATCACCGGTAGCTTGGGTCTTTGCCCCGCTATCGATGGGTTTGCCCCTTTTTTATATTTTTAAATGTATTTTTTTATATTATTTATAATGTAAATACATACTTATGATACATAGAAAACACCCAGACCAAGACAAACAGACATGTTCATGCACACAAATGTTTGTCCTATGTGGGAATCGAATTCACGAGCGTTGGTGTCGAAGCCGCGTCATTGACCGCTACGCCACCGAGCTCGTCATTCTTATTAGTTGGCTGTGGTTTTCTGTGTGGTAGAGGCACTACTGCAGTCGGGCAGCTTAGGTATATAAGTTACGTTGTACATTATCTACTTCTCTTTGCAGGGCAAGAGGCGAGAGGTATGGCGAGCGTAATTGTAACATAATTGTAACTGCCCGATTTGGGAAGTACCTCCACCGCACAGAAGACCACAGAGAAATAACAATTCTCTTGAGACTTGTTGTGTTCCTGCGAATGCGAGGTCACAAGGAAAGTGTTGCGGGGGTGGCGGAGCCATATTTGCAATATGTCATGTTGCGATTAGCGAGCGTTTATGTGGTTATGGTAACTGCTTTACACTGGCTGGCCTTGTCTGGCTTTGACTGGCTTGTCTGGTACCCGACGTAGAATAAAAAAAGGAAGCTTCGCGCGAAAAGTTACATAAATACAAGTACACCTCACAATGATGTAAATGAACCTCAATAAATCCAAGTTGAGTGTAGTTTTCGCACCAGCCTTATGTAAAAGATGGATGGCTCCCTGATGGCTCTAACAACCTGACGGTTTCTGATTAATAGCTTTAATTGAAATGGTTATTACTCGCCGATAACTCGCTTTTTGACATAGAGAATAAATTCACTAATAAGTACATAGACTAGTGAACGTTTCATAATTAAGGTATTAAAGTCAAAGTCAAAGTCAAAATATCTTTATTCCTTGGACTTTATAAAGCACTTAGAAACGTCATACAAATTAAATATAAGACATGTTATAAGACATATTAAAGACTGATTTTGAATTAGTAGCGATTACTTTATATGTTACCTCCATAAAGTATTCACTTACCTATGATAACAAATAACTTCTTTTCTGGCACAAAAATAACTTGTCTTAAAATTTTTTTTTCGTAAGTATATCCTGTAATTTTGTAAAATAAGATAAATTTGAAAATAACGATTTGTCATAAAAAAAAATGCTATTATATTATTATTTAAATATGTAGTTGATTTCGGCCAACTTGCCAGATTAACATATAAACATTTTACTCGAAAATTAAACAGAATAAAATCGAAAATTAAAGAAAATGGTTCGAATCCCATCTAGGTGGGGAGGCAAATTTTTCCAAAGACATTTATAACATAAAAAGTTTTTTCATGAGTACATTATATGTAGGAACCGTTAAAATCCACTTAAAATATAATATTTTTTCTCCGTAATAATTATTAATTAGGTCTTGTGTTAGGTAGGTGCTTCATATACCCTTGACAGGACAGAATGCATCAATACTCGAAGAAGTTAAAATCCACAACAGAGTGATCACTGGAGTTAATCCTGGCTACCTATGAGACACAGGTGTGGTGGGCCCCCGCCTCGACAAAAGTAAACTGTGGAGTTATAGTGCTTTGTAAATCCATTTGGCATATTTGCAATTAGCTGTAATCAAATTGAGCCCTTTTTTTGTTATAATTTTGTCGATTAGTCTATTTCTTTTAATGTCGTTGGTAAGCAATAAGTGCTGCAACTAATATCGAATTTGTAAGCTATTAAACCTACGAAGACTTCGATAGATCCGTCCGATGATGGATGACATTTAACTCGAGCTTCTTCCGATAACATAATTCATAACAGTCATGTATACGATGGTATAGGTCACTATGAGAACTGATCAATAGCTTAGTAAAAACGCACAATACATTAGGTACACCAGGATATTTATAGGTGAACATTTTTATTCCCAAGCATCCATACAAAATTATTAATGGGCAGTAGTATAAAAAAAATCTGGCCACTGCACCTGGGGCAGAGACAACTGCTATGCAGCTATGATAACGACAGTCTCTTAGGTCTACTATCGACATTGTATGGGTGCCGGCAGTAGTTTAGGTATATGAACTATCTGGTGGCAGAACCAGTTGCTGTTACTAATTATTTAATACAAATTAATTATTTATATTAATCACTATTACTCTGTAGATAATTATGATCAAGTACACAAAATGTTTGTCTTGTGGGGGAATCTAACCCCTAACAATCGCGTAAGTCAATGTGACTTCTATGCATACAATATTAAAATATGAAAATAACGCCATCTACGGACAGTTTCTTGATTAAAAAACACTGAACAACTTTCACCAGTTTAACAGACTAGTTTGCTGCAGAAAGCACTATGTTTGTGCGTTTTGCTATATTGTTAACAATTTCACGAATCATCACTAGATGGCATTGCTTTGGAAATAAATTCATCATCATCAGGTCATTTTAGTCTCCACTACAGGAGCACGACCCTCTCTCGTCCGTCCCAGACAGAACATCGATCAGGCCTCCTCAACCCGTCTGGCCAGCGTGGGGAGTGTAGGCCAAATCCCCCCTTTTTTTTTTTTTATTTTTTTTTTATACTACGTCGGGTGGCAGACAAGCATACGGCCCACTTGATGTGAAGCGATTACCGTAGCCATATTAACGCTCGCAATATAAAATATCGATCGCGCGCCGCCACCCCCGCTGCCAACGCAGCATCTCCTTCCTTTCTGAATTGTTATTTGGCTGCGGTATTTTGTGAGGTGGAAGTACATTCCCAGGTCGGGTAGCTTAAAATTACGCTCCCTACCTCTCTTTTCGCCAGAGCTTCGTTTGTCAGTCAGCAGGGTGCACCGCGTGCATGTGAAGTTGGTTTTGGTTCACAGATGTTTATGAACCCCTTACAACCCAAAAACTTTATAAGAAGTTGCCAGAAGATGAGGTACTTTTTGATGCGTGAAGATAATAACTGTATTTACGCAAAATATATTTACTATATTTCGATTACGTTACATAATATTGCGTAAAATATATTACACTATATATACTTACTGTTTTGCGGGAAAAATATAATATAAGATTTATAAGTCGTGCTTCGGAGGGCACGTTAAGCCGTCGGTTTCGGCTGATGTCATTATATGACAGTCGTTAAGCCAAGTCAGTGGCCTTTGGGCGGCTTGAAAACACTGGCCTCCGTCAACCGCAGTTAAGCAGCACGGTAGAGTATGCTCTAAACCCCTTTGATTGAGGGGAAACCCGTAAACCAACAGTGGGGTGGTTATGGGTTGATGCTGAAAGTTTATAAATAGTGTATGAGGCGAAGCTTTGGGGCATATTTTGACGTGGATAAGTCTTTAAAATTGTTTCCAAAGGGAGGCATATCAAAATAAAACCGGACAAGTGCGAGTCGGTCTCGCCCACTGAGGGTTCCGTACGTAGGATCATTATAAATAGTTCAGGAATCTAACCTCTTTTATTACGATTTAAT
The DNA here is from genome assembly GCA_937001555.2 of Hypsopygia costalis. NCBI lineage: Eukaryota > Metazoa > Arthropoda > Insecta > Lepidoptera > Pyralidae > Hypsopygia > Hypsopygia costalis. The sequence continues at coordinate 4,742,046 of OW443336.2, read as the reverse complement.
TACAAATGTACAGTTTTTAGATTTATTCTTGTACTTGTAGCCTATAACGATGTTACTTGCCAAATTTCATAGTTCTAGGTCAACGGGAAGTACGCTATGAGTTTTGATTCCATTTAGAATGTGTCGAAATATGCGTTTTTTGCTGAATAAACCATATTATATGCCTGCTGGCCGTATCTTTTTTTTACGTAAACTTAGCAGTTTGATTTTTTTATAATTTCATGGGACCGAAGACCTGAGTGTACAGTTCAAATTTCAGCTTGATACCTCAACGCATACTCGAGTTAGAGGGTCTTGACAGACAGACAGATAGTCAGACAGACAGACGGACAACAAAGTGATCTTATAAGGGTTCCGTCTTTCCTTTTGAGGTACGGAACCCTAAAAACGAATGATAACATAATCGGAGGATACAGTTTTGTGTTGCAGCTTTATTATTTATTTATAAAAAAAAAAATATTTATTTCAATGTTGTATATTTTTAAACCTTTTACCATGCGTTTTAGTGCAGTACGTGCATTGTTCCTACAGAATCTCGGACTATAGCGAGCTGCTGTCGAGAACGACAGCTGATACATCGCACAATGAAACATAACTTCATAAACATCGGTTCACGCAATTTGCTTTCTTCTCTGTCGAAATGCGTTACGGAACATTACATTAGATGCCAATTTCTGCGCACGCATTTAAGACGCTTGAATGTCAAGATGTGGTAAAACGCATTTACTTTTTTTTTAGAATATCATCATTATACATAATAGTGTGTGGTATGAGCTGTTGAATTATAACAACATAAGTACTTACTCGTTTCGTTAACATTTGTAACTTTTTGTAGTTCAGTTCAGGGTACCGTAGTAAAAAGGAATATTTGAAATTTAATTAAATTTACTTTATTGTACTCATATCAATGACGTTATTTTTCTATAGATAATGCTATTATGCATCAAAAACAACCCTCCAAAAAGTAAGCCAAGTACACAGGTAATTTGATCTATGTACACTACTTCGCCACCTATAATTTCATGCAAACTACTGTCGGCGGGCACCCTCCTACTACCGTTACTAGATGCATGCCACTGACGTGGCTGCTTTGGTTGTCTCTGCTCCAACTGCTAAGGTTTCGGCGAATCTCCAACATCTGAAACAAAAGAAACATGCGACTACTGCCGCCCCGACTGCCGTGGTCGTCTCTACGACACGTGTTTCGCCTCTTCGCGAGGCATATTCAGGCGATCTGTAAATTAAATAAAATTAAATCCGAAAAAATTTAAATTATGTGAATTATATGTAAAATACATACTATGTTTCCAGTGCGAAATTTGAAATGCTTGGTGGATTTTCAAACCAGAAAAATTTCATCAAATTTAGAGGCCTTTTACAAAAGAACAGCTCCTTTGACTGGTATGTTCACATGCGATTTTTAGTAAAATTTAAAAAGATTTGATAGATATTTTTAAATGTTTGAGGTTACGTTGTTTTCGTAATAAAGTGACGATCTGTTATAGCGGACTTGCTCAACTTGATACACGAAGATTTTGTTTTCGTTTTTAAATTAAATTAAATATTCATTTATTTATTCAGATTTGAGTATCCATATAAAACATTATTATTAGTAAGTAAGAATTAATTATTTAACATGTCAAAAAATTATTATCAAAATTACAATAAAATAGTGTCAATTCAATAAGTAATATGTCAAATAAAATAGCAATGTCAAAAATAGGAATAAAAATGAAATATAAATTAAAATGTCCAATTCATTTTGTTATGTCTATAATTATAATAATTTATTGTAGCATGTCAATATATTATGAAACATGTCAAAGAAACTGATATTGTGAAAAAATAAAAGGATTAATAAATGATTTCAAAATTTAAATTGTCGGGTTATTTTTGACATCTACCTATTTTACTGGGGGGTAATGGAGGCGCGTGCATATCACTATAACTCTTAAACATAGGCCCATGTAGTCTTTCTGTCACTGTGGCGAGGAGGCTATTGGCGCTGCCACGCACACGCCGAATCAGGGACGCCACTCTTTTACGCATAATACAATAAAAGTCATCTACTCGATTTTCAGCAAACATCCCTGACGCACTGCAATGTCGTGGCAGCCCCAAGAGCGCCCTGAACACATTGTTATATTGGACACGCAGGACGCTACGCGCCCTTTTAGTATAGTTGATCCAAAGACTGCAAGTGCTTTAAACAATGTGACCTTCACACTATTTGTACACTTAGCAAATCTCCGAATCAACATATTACCCCGGACAGCCAGCGCCCTGCGTTCCCTCTCAATGTCAACATCATCATTGAGCTTCTCAGTGACCCAGTGTCCCAGGTATTTAAACTGCTTGACAAAGTTAAGAGGAGTGCCACAGAGTGTAACTGTAGGTATACATGGATAATGTTTTGTACCAGCCCTAAACAGCAAACACTCGCTCTTTATAGAGTTATACCTGAGACCATGCGCCTCAGCATATCGCTCACAGACTGAAACAAGGTTCCTCAGAGCCCTGATTGATGGGCTTAGCAGCACCATGTCATCAGCGTAACTAATATTGTTAACAATAGTTGGTGGGACCACCAACCGAACATCCCACACCAGTGCTGCTAAGCTCCTCAATCAGCCGATTTACATACAAGCTGAAGAGCCGAGGCGAGGTCAACCCCCCTTGCCTTACCCCGCACTCCAGCCCATAGGGTGAGGATAGTGCGCCCGCCCATTTCACTACATTGGTTTGATGACCATACCAGTATTTAAACATTTCAATTAACTCACCAGGCAATGTGGTCTCTTCATACAGCTTCGTTTTAGGTGAAACTGAAAATTTTGTTGATGAATTGTCGCGCAAGTCTTTCCAGGAAATTATTAGACCACTTTGAAATACTTACCCCCAAAATAATTTCTCTTATCTTTAAATAAAGTTCATTTTCAGCGAAATTTATTGAGCTTATAAAATCGTCCGGTCGTTCTGTCTGTCCGTCCTGAAACTCAAAATTTCGAAATTCTGACTTCGGATTCGTGTAGCACATCAAAAAGTAGTAATGTAAAGTGACCTTGGTTTTCCGATATCAATTCGGGAAAGTGGCCAATTTTTTTTTTTTTTTTATACTACGTCGGGTGGCAGACAAGCATACGGCCCGCCTGATGTGAAGCGGTTGCCGTAGCCATATTAACGCTCGCAACATAAAATATCGCTCGCGCGCCGCCACCCCCGCTGCCAACGCAGCATCTCCTTCCTTTCTGGTGACCTCAGTCACTCGCAGGAACACAACAACCCTCAAGGGAATTGTTATTTGGCTGCGGTATTCTGTAAAGTGGAGGTACATTCCCCAGTCGGGTAGCTTACAATTACGCTCCCTACCTCTCTTTTCGCCAGAGCTTCGTTTGTCAGTCAGCAGGGTGCACCGCTTGCAGGTGAAGTTGGCTTTGGTTCAAAGGTGTTGATGAACCACTTACACCCCATTAAATATAATGTTAAAATAAATAAATAAAATAAATAAAATTCGCTATGGTGGGTGGCGCATGCTGCGCGTCCGATGTTTTGAAGTGAAAACTTCTTTAGCGGCGTTTTGCACTTTTTGGGATGGGTAAAAAATGTTAAACTCGCGTCAGGACACGTGGTCTGATCGAAAATTCGTAAGACGGAGGGAGCGTTGACCGCGGGCGCTGCGTAAGAGAGGAAGTAATATCCCCCTCTCTTTCTACCGCCCGGCGAAAATGTATGCCTGCACCTGCTGTTTATTTTTAATGTAATATAAATTGACATGTTTGTGTACGATAGCGCGATAAATTAATATTGTATTTTACCACATAAGTGATAGTATTTATTTTTATACTGATAAATAAAGCAATTCGTGCGAAATTATTCCCTAACCATTCCAAAATATTCAAAAATGCACAACGTCAATATTCAAATTTTCACTTCTACCGGCACTCCCGGAGTGCAACCCGTTTTTTTTTTATTTTAGGTTTCTCTGTCAACGATTGTTACTTTCGTCACATATGTACATAATACTATTATTAAATTGGATGTTAATTACAATATATAGCCAGTGTAAAGTCAATATATTTTTAAAAATGGAAAAATTCACCTGCCCCCCCTAGGTGGGATTTGAACCTACGACCTCTCGATAACCGCTCGAGTGCTCTTCCAACTGAGCTACCAGGAAGGTTTGTGTTGCTGACGAATTTTTGCATCTTATATTTCTACTGTGTGAGTCATTTCTACAATGTAAAGTCATTTTATTCGTACTCTATCTGAATTACGACGATAAAATACTAATGTATTATTTTATCATTTTACATATTTATACATTTTAAATAACTCACAACATACGAGATTTTTTTTTACTAAATACAATAATTAAATAAATTGTTTAAATTTGACGATAATTCCATAAGTGAGCGATATTTTGCGATTATAGGTATTTCTAAATCAAAGCTTTATTGTCCATAACTGAGAATAATTTGTAGATGTAACAAAATGTGAAATATGTACAATTATGCGTAAGTATGGCTAATGTTTTAAGTGTCCGTACGTAACAGTTACTGAAACGCAATCACAGATCGGTTCCGCCTCTCAATAGAAAGGAATAAGGTATAGAATAATAGGCATTACTTGAGTAATTATCAATTAATGTCCTACATGATGCGCATAATTGTAATTAAATTATTAAATGTTACGACAATTAATTATAAAGTTTATTAGCACGCAGACGCTATAGCATATCTGGAAAACTTACGTATTATAAAGCGACGTAGGGCGGGCGTAATTGTAAGCTGCTCCACTGGGGAGGTACCTCTACCTTACAGAAGACAGACAAATAACAATTCCCTTGAGGGCTGTTGTGTTCCTACTAGTTGGTGAGGTCACCAGGAAAAAAAAGTTGCGTGGCAGCGGGACTGGCGCACGAGCGATATTTCGAGTGTTCGTATGGCTACGCTAACAGTTTCGCATCAGGTGAGCTGTATGCTTGTCTGCCAACCGATGTAGTATAAAAATAGAGACACAGGGCAAATATAAACTTCACGGGGTTTTAACTGTACTAGCAATGGGGGTGGGAGGATGGTGACATTAGTGATGGTGATTGTGGTGATGGTTGACAGATGGTAAAAAGTTTTGGCACACCATACAAAAAACTACTACAAAAACAGACCACGTCTGTATACGTACAAATATGTGTGGAGATGCGTTAGGATTGACTGTATAACAAAGTAGGTGGTACCCTGTGACGTAAGACGTACTTTAAATATTGTAGAAAATATTTTAATAATAAATATTTTTTTTTATATATATGATGTTGTATATTGGTATATAGTTGAGTCAATATTGGCAAAAGTTCCACCAAATGTTAAATATAAGTATCAAACTATCAACACAGTTCCTATTTCCAATAAAAGTTACTAAATTAAGTGAAATCGGTGGCCCTATGACACATCCCGTACAAACAAGTAACGTTACTGACGTTACGTAACACAAAAATTAATAAACGCATCTGAGTGAGATCACCAGCGCACAAAATAAACACATGCTCATGTATAATGCATGCGGCGTTCGGTTATTACACCCGAATTCGTGCATGTTAACAACGAGATGCTTGAATTGAGAGAAAAAGTGAAAATGTAAGACACGAAACGCGGACTTGTATGGTGACCAAAAATTCGACCAATTGGGGATATTTGCACATCAAATACGACGTCGGATTAACCCAGTATTTGATCAATTTGTAATTATGAAGTGACTCTCTAGATGAAATGGATGCGGATGGAGCGGGAATATAACTAGGTCGGATTCTAGCCCACGGGGCCGAAATGGAGGTTAAGTGAAGTGAGTAGATTCGCCACAAACCCCAAGCTCCCAAGCACGTCGAGGTCTTTAATTGTGACGAGTTTCATCATAATCGGTTCAGTGGTTTTCTTTCCAATAGCTATATTCATTTCCAAAAATTACTTTTTAGCGTATTTACATACGCCAAAAAGTCATTTTTGGCGCGTTCGGCTCGATCCGCTCGCTCTACTCAAATATATTCAGCAGTGGGTAGATACAGGCTGATGATGATATTGATTGATTAATCCTATATCAGTGTGGGCAAGAAAAATCGAAATCAAAATCAAAATATCTTTATTCCTTGGACTTGACGTTTCTAAGTGCTTTATAACTTAGAAACACACAAAACAAATTAAATATAAAAACATGTATTTAAATATTTAATATTAATATTAATGTCTAAATCATTATTACTCTAAATCCGCAGAGCTTAGATTCACTTTCATCACACTATCTTGAATGTGAAAGTTGTTGTTAGAGCTAATCGCGCAATACTGCTAAAACGGGCTGTAATTGTACAACAACGTTTTTTAAGCGTTGGTAAGTGTCTTGAAAAAAAATTATTGTCATTTGGAAAGGCAATACAGAAAATAACATACTTTTCTAACTCCGTTCATGAACTGCATTTTTTTCTCAAAATAGTAAACAAAGAAACTCTTATTGTTACACCATGTCCGTCTGTCTGTCCGTCGGTCCATCCGAGGCTTAGCTCAGGGATCTATTAGTACTAGAAAGCTCAAAATTGGTTGGAGTATACATATTAATGATGTTAACAAAAAGATAAAATAAAATCTGAAAAAAAAAAAAAAATACATGATAACGTCTTATAAATTGATGAACGTCGGCTGCACTCACGAAAAAGCATGACTCATTATCACGTTCCGCCTGAGCCAAGCGTGCAAGCGAGTGCGCGGCTTGTGACGCATTTATCTCCCTTCCATTTCATCGGCCGATGTTTTCTTATGAGGTTATCACGTAAAATTATCATCAGATTAGTAAACCGACTTCTACCTACGCGAAATGTGGGGATGATTTCTTTTCCTTGGATCTCCTACGTCTTAAGTATCGATGGGTCTTTCAAAGTAAGCGACTGTAAAAACACAATTTTTCGAAATAACGTTCTGTTTGCGAAGTAGTGAGGTTTAATAACCCAATTTTTTCGAGTCGAGTGAACCTAAAATCCTAATAAAGATAACTCATAAAGTAATAACAATGTTAAAAGCGGAGCTACAATTTTAGTTTGGTTTGTCGTGGCATATTATTGTGACGCCTGCGTATCCAACCAAACTATGCATGTAAGGCTACAACCAGAAAACATCACATATTTTCAGTATTACAAAATTTACAATACGATCGATTTAGACGAAATCCTAACACACATTTTGCCGATTTTTATTTCATATTATTTATCCTTTATTGATTGAGTTTGGACAGAAATTTTAAAATAAAACTTATTTATGGTCACCCTACCGAACTATTCCACGATTTGGTCCACGGTCAAGCGTTTAATTGATAAATAATTAAACCGTCTGCAATATATCTTGCACATAAATATTTTATTTAGTACATAATGAACACACTGTTTGTTTGTGTCTCCACAATAAAGTACGAAAACGTTACCATTTTAATTGAGCTATTTTCATTGGTAGATTATCATCATTATCACCACTGGTAGACCCGCTGGTAACCTACTTCAAAGATTTCCACTAAATGCGATTCTCGGCATTGAGGATCCAGCCACTTCCAGCCGCTTTTTTGAGTTCATCGGTTCATCTAGACTGTGGGTATCCAACGCTTCGTTATCCCTTACGCTGCCTCCAATCTCCGTTCTTCCCCATCTGCCATGGCTCGGCATATGGCCTACCCACTGTCACTTCAGCTTAATAATCTGAAAGCTATGTCGTTGCTATATTGTCTCTATCGTCAACGTTACTTCTTGAATTCTTGAATGTTTTCTCTAAGCCTTAGATTCTCCATAGCACGTTGTAGAATAGCCCAACGTCGATAATCTAACTCTTACCTAGATTATGATACTTACCAATTTTTAGTGTTTTTGTATTTCCATGTTCAAATCAATAACTGAAAAATTAAGTGCTTGAAACGAAACAGTGACAAGAAACAGTGTTATTATAGTCATTATAAATTCAGTTGGATGTAGTTATTACTTAATTCTCCAGTCTATGATTATTTTTATGCACTAATGACATAAATTAATATGTAAATTAGTAACGTCTCATTTGTATGTTTGTTATCTAACCTCCGTAATACCAGTAGACCCACCCATACATTTTTTTTTTGCTGAGAGGTCAAATATATTGAGAAATTCGACAACACCATTGTTTCTATTTTACTCATATCAAAAATGTGAAAGTTTGAGAAGATAGATGTATGGATATTTGTTACTCTTCATTTATGGATGTTAGTTACATTATGCTTATGGTCTTACTATTAGCTGAATTTTGTGTTTTCCTTGTTGAATGGAAAGATGGAAGTAGAAAGACGAATAACTTTAATTTTTAAGCTATTGCATAGCTTTTATCGAGGACTTTGAGACCGAATCAAGAAATTCCGTAATGAAAATAAAACCTAACACCCCCCAATACATACTCTTATTTCGCCAGTGAGTATTATCGGAGTCAATGGCTTTACCGCGGCAGTCCACGAGTGCCCCACGTATTTTTTTTATATATGAGGGGGATGAAGCAAGCATATGGGTCACCTGTAGTAATCACCACCGCCTATAGAAATCAGCAACACCATAGGGCTGCCGATCCGTTGCCAGCCTTTTAATGGTAAAATTGACTCTGTTCTCGAAGGATAACATGTCGTTTTTTTTTCGGAGTACTGCTGAGGGAAGATGATTTTACAATTTCACAGTTAGTAGTAGAAAATATCTTTTGCATAGTGAAGAATTTTCAGTAAAATTGAATTATAATTATAATGAGATGAAGACTCAGATCGACCATACTCTTAAAGCGATATAAAGATGCTTTTGTACTTAAATATCACAAAAGGTCACTGAGCCAGGGGTGTCTTAATGTCCTTAATATTGTATAGTGGACCGCTCATCGTGCGGTTCAGTTGCATTGCCAAAACCATCTCCGAGAGAAGAACGATCCAAAGGTCAAAGTTTACCGCTTGATCTGCTATTAACTATACCATCAGAATGTATCCCTAAAATAATGTACTTTGAGAAAAAAGGCCGAAGTAAAAAAAAGTAAGTATAAAAAAAAATGTTTCACAAATAAGTCACATTTTGCAAGTGACTCTGATGACTCACTTGTAGTTCTGTACTTATGTCTGAAAAAATCAATGTATAATAAATAGGTTTGCCTGAAGAAAACACAACCAATTTTTCCTAATAAAAATCATTTCTTTCTATGATTTGATTAATTTCTCGGCATACTTAAAATTCTTTGCAATTATGAAACAGACAGACAGATGACAAATTAGTATAATATATTACTATAAGATCATTATCTTCTCGAACGCAGATGAATATTTTATTGTCGTCTCGCTAGCATAGCGATAAACAGTTAACTTATTCTTAGTTACATTACATAATTGAAAAATTATTTCCTAGAACTAAAAAAGCCAATTATGATGCAAAATAAGAATTAATTTAGAATTATATAAAAATATCACAATGTATTTTTTAACATATATGTTAATGTGTTGTAATTGCTTGCATCTTTTATGTAACGAGATTTAGCATGAGTTATACTGAGGCCTGAGGGTGCCGTCGAAGTTAGGAATCATATTAAATAAAGTGATTTACAAGTTTACCTTAGTATCATGCATCAACTCGTGAACGGGTGCTGCCAGAGGGGACTGGTCTGCCGTGGTTGTCATGGTTGCAAGGCAAATAATAGGAGGATTTAGATAAGTAGTATTAGTACGTTATTACTATTACTTATACTGTGGTATTAGACAATAATATAATTATTAGCACACCAGCGACGTGCAATTAATAAATTGTAAGAAAATTGTGACAAAAAAAAGACGATTGTTAACAAAAGGTACGGACACCGGGGTCTGTAGATTGTAACTATTATCAATAAAAAAAAAAAGTTTACCTTAGAAACAAAAAAATGGTTGTCTGTAAAGTCGGTTTACGAATGATAATTTTACGTGTTAGCGTCATAAGAAACATAAACCGATCGGGCTCTCTATCGCTTGTTCCGCGCTCTCGCTTGTTCCGCGCTCTTGCTTGCACGCTTGGCTCAGGCAGAACGTGACAATGAGTCATGCTTTTTCGTGCGTGCAGCCGGCGTTCATCGATTTGTAAAACGTGATCACGTCGAAAATCATAATTTCCTTTTACAAAAAAAAATGATAGAGATTGAGTATAGTGCCACAAACTTATCTGGGCCGGTGGCGAGAACGGTACGATCGACTTAAGTGTTGCCATTAAACGAAATGCCGCCAGATTTAGAGGAAACATAAAAATCAAAGAAATATATACACTGTTAAAATAATAGCATTGATATAGTTACTTATTAATTGTGTTGTGTGGTGTTTCAATTAAATATCAATTGCCTTCTATTTTTTGTTGATTAGTTTTAAAAATGCACTACGTTAAGTCGCGATCATAGATATTATATAATATTAGAGAGTTATAATATTGCACAGAAATAACTCGTTGACTATTTTTTTATTGTAAGAAATGAAATATGTGTAGAAAAAGATAATATGTATTTAAAAAAAATACACCTCAATGGAATGTGCATACGCGGTAAGTAAATTAATTGTACCTGGCAATACTACATTTCAAGATGGCGGCTTTAGTTCTAAATTTCGCCACCGGGTCAGATAGGTTTGTAGCACTGTACATGTGTTATTGGTTTGTCTTTGTATGTCTTTGAGAGTCTTCCTGGGATTAAGTAATGTTGCCAGACGTAAGAAGATGCCTCGCCTAGCGTAGTATAAAAATACATTCCCACTGACGTTACACCTATATATTATGTGAGTGGGACCAACGTATGTTCCGCCAGTAGGTATGTTGTCTAATAACATAATAAAGTAACACTACTCAATATACTGGCAAGGTTATCAACTATACTTCTCGTGGTTCTCACGAGTACAGTATTACGAGGAAGACCGGCTTCAGCTTTAAAATGGTTCAATCTTCTCCGAAATCCTTGTGATGTAATCTTGAATAAGCTCTGTTAATCACCACTGTTAACGATACAGCAGGACAGGCCAAGTATACGTTAAAAGTGATAAATGACTCATATTTACAATGTCTGTAATCACGTACGTAATGTCATAGCAATTACGATTACAAACTATAATCCAATAAAAATCAGTAGCGGGTCGATCAACACGCCTATCTAACTTAATTTTTTTTTAAACATTTCACTTGTGTTTCATTCAGACCTGTCTGATTCAGAAGAATGCTAAAATAACGTGGACGGATCGAGTCAAAAATGAAACTGTTTAGCAGAGAATGCATTTATTAATACTTGATACATTCTAATTTGGTGTAATGCCATTTTAATCGACTAATTTTAATACTGATATGATAAATTAATTTTAACAATAACATATTACTTGCTATATAATATTTTTATTTTCTTACGGATTTATATACTGGTATGAAATTAATTTCCATTAAATTAAAATTTTAGTATTGTTGCTATATTTAAGTATTTATATGTATAAGACGTACTCCTAGTATGGCTATTTTACATTTCAGACGTTTTACTAGTAGGTCCGTTTTACTTTCATGACGTTAATGCATCATGGTTATTTCGCTTATTTGACATTCTGATGCATAGGGGCGTTTACCATATGGTTGTCCCACAAATGCTCTTCTAGTTGCCCGATCCTGTTACATCCTCTCTAGGTGGCAAACCACCGAAGTCGCGCTGCCTTGTACTTGCCAATGATCGTAACAAGAGATGACGTAAACATTTTTAAATGTATTGATCAATGCCCAGTCATGACCACATTCATTATTAGCACCATAACATAACCACTCTTATTACTCTTACGTCCATAATAGCAGGAAGATTATAAAACAATTTATGATGAGTGAATTTCGTCATCAGTTTGAGCTATTGAAAACGATATGCTGTTGGAGTTACATGTTTATAATAGATCTAGTAGTAGGTAGTAGATGTTGCAAGGTGAATCCATCATTAACACACTTTATTTTGTTTTTGACTAGTGACCCGCCCCCGGCTTTAATTACAACCTTCCATAACAAATGCAGTAGGAGATAATCACCATTTAGAAAAAGATTGTCTAATCTCATTTTTGTTATCAAATAGCTTTACGGCTCTGGAATCATGTCGTTTTTCGAAGGAGTTAGTCTTTGTATTTCTTCATTTTATTTCCAGCTTCAGGGGCATGCCGAAAAATATCGTCACGAATCTTCTTGTTCCTCTATTATTTGTAATAAGTCAACAGTAAAACGATAGTTCAATTTTTCTGCTGCTTTGCACGACTTCTTAGAATGACTGAGCAGCCCGATTCAAACAATCAAAGATTCTACTAATTTTATGCACTCAAATGATTACTTGCACCATAATATTACCCTATCTCTATTATGAATCATTATCATTATATATTAAACTAGCGGCCCGGTACGTGCTTCGCTACGTATAAAGTGAAATACTAAAAAAAATTAATTGGAACATCAAATGCTAGCTATTTTAAAATTTAATCCAAAACATTTGGATAAACAATATTTTTTGTTTTTCCATTTTGAGCATGAATAAACAAACGGCTGGGGGTACCGACTCTGGAACAGGCAACATAAAGTCGAAGCACGCTCAAAATGAAATGACCGCATAAATGACATAACAACATGATTGTACTGTCAACACTGAAAAAAGTTTCAATTTGACAGCACAATCCCCATCTGAAAAAAGTTTCAATTTGACAGCAAAATCCCCAATAACAAAATGATCCGCCATTTATTGAATTCATTTGTTACAAAAAATGTGATAAATGAAGAACTGCTCTACCGATTTTGTGCAAACTTCACATAAACCATCTACTAAATAGTCCGAACAAAGCCTAAACATTTGGTTTGGATAGGTGAGCCCGTTCTTGAGTTATAAAATTACAACGAAAATTGGCATTGATTTTTATATATATAGATAGAAGATTATGAAAATTTGTAAGCACAACCGCACTCATTTAGATTGTTCAGCAGTGAGCTTGATCGTGAACGCCTATCTTTAAACCAACACTAATAATCATCGTTTTAGTTGTTCTATAGACTCTTTGTATAATATTTATGTCGTTATCTGTGTATGAATTGTATGTAATACTAGCGGCCGCCCGAGACTTAGTCCGAGTGGACTTAGAAAATAAACAATTATTGTTAACAACTACTATTCGGTGTATAAAAATTATATATCGGGAGGCAAAGCCCCTGAAAAATGGAGCTCGATGGCGTCGTTGCGCATATCAGACTAATCGATCACGCAAGTTATGCAATTTCGACCGTAGTCTGTCTATGGATGGGTTTTGTTTATCTCGAGCTCCTCCGTGCTTCGGAAGGCACGTTAACCCGTCGGTCCCGGTTGTTGTCTTTAGACGACAGTCGTTAAGTCAATCAGTGTCCTTTGGGTGGCTTGAAAACACTGGCCTCCGCCAACCCGCATTTGAGCAGCGTGGTGGAGTATGTTCTAAACCCCTTCGTTAGTGGGGAGGCCCGTATACCGAGCAGTGGGATAAATAAGGGTTGGCGACGACCAACTAGTATGTATCGTACTACTCCTAGTCTAAACTAATATTATAAAGAGGTAAGATTTGTTTGTTTTCTTGAATTTTTGTTTGTAACGAATAGGCTCCGAAACTACTGGACCGATTTCAAAAATTCTATCACCAATTAGAAAGCTACATTATCAGGAAGTAATATAGGCTATATTTTAATTTCGAAAAAATTAGGGATCCGTAAGAAAATTGCAATATTGTAACACAAGATAGAGAACAAAAATCTTTCTTGACGTGCGATGTGAAAACTGTTGATGTTATAACAAAACAATGTATTACGGATTCATAGGCCTTAATAAAATCTACAAAAAAATTCGCAAGACTATATATCCAAGACCTATATTTAAGTCACAATATGAGGTTTTGTGTTCTATTTTTCAATTAATGTTCCAACATAAACAAAAGTGGGTCAAATTCATCTCAAGATATTTACGCTTATCCAAATATATAGTTTTATCATCAAGGGTATCTATCTAGAAGTAAAATCCTTTTTAATTCATTAAAATCGGAAGCACTGTTTAAAAGTTATGACGAGAATTACAATATTGTATAAGTAAACGCCTAAAGTATTAAAAAATCAAATCATCCTTTGCTGTCGTTGCAAAAACTATTGATAATAGAACAACACTACTGATTTGTAGACATTATTGTAATCTACTAAAAGTCCGTGACACCATATATTCATGTACGTATTCTAAAATTTGATTCAATAATCGCTGGGAAAAAGAGTTGGTTAAATTGCGTTTAAAAAATATAAAAATCAAACACCAAAAAAAAAAATTAAAAAAAAATATAAAAATTATGGCTACCCGTGCGAAGCCGGGACGGGCTGCTACAATATTATAAAGAGGAAACATTTTTGTTTGTTACAAATTAACTCGAAAACTACTGGGCGGATTTCGATAATTCTTTCACCATTAGAATGCTACATTATCTCTGAGTAACATAGGCTATATTTTTTACTTAATTGTTCACCCGTGCTAAACCGGGACAGGCCGCTAGTACCTAATAAAACAAGTTGCGAAACCGTTTGTCAGATACCAAGAGTTTATGTTAGACAAACTTTGTTTGTCTATTAGTATTCTGTATAAGTAAATTGGTATTCCGCAACATAAAATACTTACAACATCTCAATACTTCAACCACAAATGTTCGGTAACTGTATAAACTTATGTTTTAGTGCATTTCAGTAACTATTTGGCGTGATGCCGACACGTGGAAAGAACAATATAAATTGGTAGAGCAAGCCAGGAAGTCTTGACAGACTTAACGGTACAGCGCTATCAGGGTTGCCATATTTATTTTAGATTAAATAAATAAATATTCCTGGACAAATTACATACCATCTAGTCCCAAACTAAGCAAAGCTATGGATGGATACTAGATAACCGATATTATAATAAAATACATTTTTTTTTTTTTCGTAAATACATTCATATAATGCCTAGAACACTCTTAGACCAAGACAAGGAGATAATGTTCATGCACACTAATGTTTGTCTTGTGCGGGGATCGAACTCGTGATCTCGGAGTCAAAGTGGCCATCCTCATCAAGCGTAAAACGGATAAATTTTTGACAGCAAAAAGCGGGGCATTTAAAGAAGTAAGTGTACAGTCCGTTTTTAATAGAATGACTACATACCTGTGTATTTTAGCATGAGAATAGTACACAAACAAAAATATTTTTCCGTGATAAAATAAAATAAAATGTGATAATAAATCTTCTCTGTATGTGTAAGAGGCAACCATTATTGACTGATCTATCAATACACAGCTCACATCACTGGACCGATAGTGTTGAAATTTCGTATACACGTAGCTATTATGACGTAGGCATCTGCTAAGGAAGGATTTTCGAAAATTCCACACCAGGAAACACGCGTATAAAGTCACTGAGACGCAAACAACTTATATTCCTCCAAATATACAAAATCTGGGGCTCCGTCCATGAACTGTAGTTGACGAAATCATAATTATTTTATGCGTTCATTGCCAAAAGCGGTATAAACGAATAGCAATTCCCTTAACCTTTCGTATGCCGCGGATTTTAGGGCTGTACCAAGGGGTGTACGAACCTAATACCCACCACGGGACAGCGGCATGTGAGGCGTTAAGAGTTGTTGTGTACCTGCGAGTGAGTGAGGTCACCAGAAAGAATGTAAGGAAGCAGTATAGGCTAACAACAGATCAGCGACCCCTTGGTGTTGCTGATCTCCATGGGCGGTGGTGATTGCTTTCCATCAGGTGACACACATTCTCGTTTGCCCCCTCTCATATAAAAAATGATGTACCGCGTGGGGCACTTTAGGTTAAACTAGCTGGACATTTTGCCAAGAGATATCTGGGTGCCACTGAAGCGGAGATAGGAAGAGACGAGCTGTGCTTAAAATAATCCCGAGAGCTAAGCTGGTGTTGACTAACTACTTGCTAAGGTTAGCCAACTAGTGCTTAATTAGTTTTAACAACAGTGCAGTGCCATAAAACTGTTGGACTAAGTTAATATATTATATAAACTTTTATTGGAAGATTAAGTAAGTATAATTTATTCTATGTCGAAAATGACTTATTATACTGACTACTCAGTAATATTAATGTCACATATTGCCAATTTATTACTTGAAATTAAGATCTGGGTTTCAAGTTGTTATGACTTATTTGTAAAATTTCTGATTAATTACCTAATTAAAATTAAATGTTAAATAATTATCGCCTTGATATATTAAGATATTAAATGTAAGTTGTTTATTGTGTGTGTCGATTATTGATTTTTTCTATAATTGGATTGTGATAGGACAACGAATTAATTAATAGCAAAGACTAGAATAGAATCACTCCGTCTCTTCCCGTGGATGTCGTACAAGGTGACTAAGGGAAATACATTATCAAACATCAGGTGTTGATCATCAGACACTGCTGCTCAAATTAAATCATTATGGTATTAAAGAGAAGGCTCTGCAAATGGTAGAATCATACCTTAGTAATAGAACTCAAACGGTGGATGTAAATGGCACAAAATCAAATGCATTTGATGTAAAAATGGGCGTGCCCCAGGGTTTAATTTTGGGTCCTCTCTTATTCTTGGTATACATCAATGATTTGCCTGATTTGGTAGAAAAAATTGCCAACGTTTGCCGATGATACCTCACTTATTTTTAAAGTTGCTAGGTATAAAGACAAAATTGATGATGTTAATAATGCTCTCTCTGCAATTTTGAACTGGTTTACTACAAATAATCTCCTTCTTAACTCATACAAAACTAAATGTATTAAATTCACGTTACCCAATGTCAGGCAAGTCCATGCTGATGTAGTCATAAAGGATAACACCCTAGTTTATGACAATGATACTGTTTTTCTTGGTATTACCATTGATTCAAAGTTGCAATGGGGCCCTCATATAACGAAACTAGCTCGCAGACTCAGTTCCGCAGCTTATGCGGTTAGGAGAATAAGACAGATAGCGGACGAGACAACTGCTAGGCTCGTTTATTTTATTTATTTCCATAGCATTATGTCATATGGCATATTGCTTTGGGGTAAAGCAGCTGACATTGATAAAATTTTTGTATTACAAAAGAGAGCCATTAGATCAATTTACAATTTGGGTTCTAGGGATTCACTCCGTGAGTTATTTAAGGAGATAAACATCCTCACTGTCGCTTCTCAATATATTTATGTAAATATTATGTACGTCCGTAAAAATATTTCGAATTTTACAAAAGTATGTGATATAACTAATGTCAACTTGCGGAACAAAAACAAATTGGTTATTCCAAAACATAGACTGGGGAAGGTCAATAATTATTGACCTTCCCCAGTCTATGTTTATAATTCGTTACGAATTATAATTCGTTTGTCGTAAACTGCATCCGCTACTACAATAAGTTGCCGGAATCGGTCCTGATTTTACCCGACACTAAATTCAAACAGCTTATTAAGACCACCTTATGTAAAAAGGCTTACTACAGGACCGACGATTACCTTAATGATAAAAATGTATGGCAAATTCTCGGCACAGGATGTGAAGCACAGGCGTCTTATCTTTACAAGTAGTAATGTGGATATACATATTTAGACTTTATACAATATGTATATACACTCTATACTATGATTTTTTATATTTTTATTTTTTTTACTATTTTATTTTACTTATTTTTTTTTTTTATTTTCTCTCTTATTTTGGTTGACATACCATTTTTTTTATTGTACATTGACATTCTTTTTATTGTATTATGATAATATTGTATGGCTATTTAAACTAAAAAGACCTATATTGACAGAGTTTCTTTCGGCATTTCTTCTCGTCAATGGTCATTCCGAAATGCTGGTAGATAAAAAATATACCTAATTGTAAAAGACGTGCCTAAGTGCCCGCGAGGGACCACAGAATAAAGAATTTTGACTTTGACTTTGACTTTGATCAATCAGGCCTTCCCAACCCGTCTGGCCAGCATGGGGAGTGTAGGCCAAATCCTTCTGTCTGGAACGGAAGAGAGAGGGTCGTGCTCCTGTAGTGGAGACTACAATGACCTGATGATTATGAAAGAGTTTATAGTAAGCTTAATAGCAATGGCGGCTAGTATGTGTACAAATATACCAATACAAGACGAAGAAGAGAATAAACGGTATGTTTGAATCTTCTTTACATTTTAAATCTTGGCCCTGGAAAATCTACGTATTCTGTAACAAAAAAAAATCACCATTATTTATTAATATTTATGTAGCATGTTTTCTTACATATTGAGTCTGATGTATATTTATTTATACATTTTTTATTTTACTAAGTCGACTAACAAACGTACTACCAGCTAGACGGAAAGCAGCCCCCTTACCACCAACTCTTATTGCGATTCAATAACTGTATAGATTGCTTATTCATACCAATAATTCCCTTGAGTGTTGTTATATTTCTGCGAGTGAGTGGGCTCATAAGAAAGGAACGAATTACTGCGAGGGTGACGGCGCACGAGCGATATTTCATTTTGCGATCATTTTTATGGCTACGGTAACCGCTTCACATAATCAACACGACAAAAAAATTATGTCTGTTGTATGGGAGTCCCCCTTAAATATTTGTTTTATTTTATTTTAATTATTTATTTTTAAAGTTTCATAAGATACAGCCTGGTGACAGACAGACGGACGGACGGACAGCGGAGTCTCAGTAATAGGGTCTGTTTTACCCTTCGGGTACGGAACCACGGGTAACTATTTAATGTAACCTACTTATTGTTGCAAACGGAGAAATTGACAATTTATTTTTTTATTTTAATATATTTGTAGCTATTTGCGATGTGGACCAATCGGCCTTTCACTTGGCAGTGACAATGGTTGCTTACTAGAATACTCGGAACTCGCGTAGAATCACAATAACATTGCGAATTGCCCGCCATTTATTGTTGATAGTTTTAATATAAATTCCATATTTTTTTCTTTAAAGCTTTCTCTTTCGATAGCAGAAAGAATGAATGTGGAACGATTGAAGAATTTTCCGAAATGTATATTTTTTAGCCTCTAAGGTTTCCTTAGAGGCTAAAAAATATACATTACCGCGCTGAATGGCAAGGCAAAATAAATAAATAAATAAATATTTCTGGACAATTTACACAGCACCATCTAGTCCCAAATTAAGCGCAAATGTACTTAAATTCATTTTTTTTGTAAATACATACTTATAATACATACAAAATACCCTGACCAAGACAAACAGACATGTTCACGCAAACAAATGCTTGTCTTGCGCGGGAATCGAACCCGCGACCTCGGAGTCAAAGTGGCCATTGCTAACCATTCGACCACCGAGCTCGTCAAAATAACTGTCGCGAGAAGAGTCCACTAGACGCTTTGCCTCTATACAAGGTGCGTGCGCCCATGGGCAAAGTGATTCGACCCCAAACGGCTCCAAAAAATATTTAGGTTGGAGGATGAGGATATTTCCGACATTTAAGGGTCTTCGCTAATACAGCAGTAGCCTCCGCAAAATACAACGTTTATGCAAGATGGGAAGGTGCCAGGGTCTCAACGCCTGTTGCGTCCCACGCCAAAGGCTTCCACATCTTCCAAAATTGCAATCACCGGTCTCTTACCATAATCGTGTAACAGACCATTTTGTTCTAAAATAGCTGGCGGTGAAAAAAGACCCGACAAATGATATCATGACATGGGATTCTACCAGCGCTCCAGCAAGATGAAAGGCCACGGTGCCCGAGGCGGTCGACGTCTTCTCTACGGCGGCTGTGATGTGGAACAACTTAAGGGATTCCGAAAGCTGGCAGCAATACGAAAAGTGGTCCAACATAGTGCGAAGACGGCAATGTCCCTTAATACTCGTATTTGAGGGAAGCAAATTCGTCAAATGTTCCATTATATGTTTTTTGTATTCGAAAAAAATATATGAATATGAAGCCATTCTAGGTGGCATATTTAGTTTGAATTATTATATTAATTAGTATTCTGTGACGTTTAATATAAACCTCACAGAATACCGCAGCCAAATAACAATTCCCTTGATTGTTGTTGTGTTCCAGTGAGTGAGTGAGGTCTCTAGAAAGAATGAAAGGAAGGAGTATAGGTTGGCAACGGATCGGCGATCCCCTGGTGTTGCTTATCTCCATGGTGATTGCTTTCCATCAGGAGACCCACATGCTCGTTTGCCCCCTCTCGTATAAAAAAAGCTGTATAAAACTGCGTACAGTGTGCCAAGCTTATATCACATCACAATATGTCTACTAGTCTAGTAGACATATTTTTCTCACTTAATATGACATAAATTATATATCTATGTGGAAAATGGAGAAGATACACCCACCCATCCAATAACAAACAGCACTTCACATTGGCTTGCGTGTGCAAGTAAACGTAGGTGTATTCTCCGTGGTGTAAGTTTGACACGGAAACTAGGCCATATTCGAGATGAGATTTTAATGTCTACTACTTTAGTCGAGTACGTTTTATGAGTTATGCCATAACTGGTTTAGTGGTTTGAGTGGCTTTATTGGTGAGATCAAGTACTTATTACGAGTGTATCGTAACTGTTTGCCTACAAATTCTTGTCTGGGTCATATAACACTACGATGATTTCATCAATGCTGATTTGAATTATGCTAATTAAGACATGTTCATTATTTAGCTGTCAAATTTGTTTCTTAAATATGATGCGGTTTTAATTTTGGCAATTGTTCTAAATTATCTATCGGCATATGAAGTTTGTTTCCTTATTGAAGTATAATATGGCTAATTCTTTATAGTGAAAGAGTGTTGATTGCATTCGTAGTTGGTTTTATTAAGCACAACGAAGCATGGTTGGATCATTTGAGATGCAAGAGATTTCGTCGACACAAATAACAACTAGCCAGCCAAATACCAATCCCTTGAGGGTTTTTGTGTTCCTGTGAGTGAGTGAGGTCACCAGAAAGAAATAAAGGAAGGAGTATAGGCTGGCAAGGAATCGGCGAGCCCTTGATGTTGCTGATCTCCATGGGTGGTGGTGATTGCTTTCCATCACGTGACCCACATGCTCGTTTACCACCCTCTCATATAAAAAAAAACAAGCAACGCAACTGGAACCTGGACTCACAAATCGTAGACTTTTAGACTACGTCGGATGGCAGACCAGCATACGGCTCGCCTGATGTGAACCACTTACCGTAGCCATATTAACGCTAGCAACATGAAATATTGTTCGCGTACCGCCACCCCTGCTGCTAACGCAGCAAATCCTTCCTTTCTGGTGACCTCACTTACTCGCAGGAACACAATAAACCCAAGGGAATAGTTATTTGGGTGCGGTATTTCGTGAAGTGGAAGTACTTCCTTCGGGCAGTTTGCAAAATACGCTTTGCTCTAACACTCTTTTCACCGGAGCCTCGTTTGTTTGTCAGCGGGTCTATCTCGTGCAGTGAGGTTGGGTTTGGTTCAAAGATGCTACTGAACCACTTACACTGCATGTATGTGACAAATATGGCAAAATTGTATGCTGCTATTCAGTCACAGACGTAGATATAGTATCCCAAAACATACAAACTAATAAATAACTGCAGCCGCTACAACAATCATCTGACAAGACGATGTGGCCAATAACGATTACATTCTTACTTGAGTAGGTCGGCATCAATCATCCCACTGTTAGGATACGGGTCTCCTCTCAATTGAAGGGGTTTAGAGCGTACTCTACCACGCACAACTGCGGGTTGGCGGAGACCAGTGTTTTCAAGACACCATGATATATTACACAGCGCTATCTGGTCCAAACTAAGCAAAGCTACTATACTATGGGTACTAGATATTTGTGCATAAATACATATATATTACATAGAAAACACCGAAACCATGACAAACAGATATGCTCATGCACACAACTATTTGTCATGTGCGGGGATCGAACCCGCGACCTCGGAGTCGAAGTGGCCATTGCTAGCTATTCGACCACCGGGCTCGTCCTTATGCTATAAGTACATAATTATAATGAATTGATGCCGGTACCACAAAACCTTCCATTATATTATTTCTAAGTTTACAACACCGTGCTTTATTTCTAAGTTGCACATTCATTACGCCTACTGTTTACCACTTGTTGTAATCTTGATGTTCGTGTCTGTCGTGTCATAGCCGTGTTGTAATTGAAGCTACCGTGTAATGGGGTCAGGAAAATAGTTGGCACGACATACGGTTTGCAATTTTTTAACTAACGGCCTATGTCGATTTACGACAGATAGAAACAACGCTTGGGCCCTCTTTCAATAGTCTCTTCTCAGTTGGACACTCTTGGCAGAGTGGTTTGTGATAATGGGCAGGTCATTACGAATGGCGGCTCCTGTTATATTTCTCCATTTGGTTCTGTTCTTAGCGTAATAATTTTTTTGAACTTCATCTATCCAGTGGTGTGATTGAATTTTGGATGGAGATGATAGATATGTAGCTGCAACACGAAACTGTATCCTCCGATTATTTTTAATTGCCTCAATATAAAAGTATGTTTAAAGACTTATTCACATCATAAAGTCGCGAATTTCATAAATTATATTTCTTTCAATTTTTTTGTTAACATCTACTGATGTTCAAGCTTATGTTCTTGCCTCCCTTACCGATATTTTTGACCATAGTTTTTTAATATAAATATATATTATAAAACTATAGTAAAAAAATATATATATATATAGGAACTTTTTTAATATAAATGTATAAATATTTCTGGACAATTTACACAGCGCCATCTAGTCCCAAATTAAGCGCAAAGCTTGTGTTATGGGTACTAGACAACTGATAAATGTACTTAAATACAGTTTTTTTAAATATATACTTATTATGCATAGAAAACACCCAGACCAAGGCAAACAGACATGTTCATGCACACAAATGTTTGTCTTGTGCGGGAATTGAACCCGCGACCTCGGAGACAAAGTGGCCATTGCTAACCATTCGACCACCGAGCTCGTAATCTAAGTTATGTTTAAGTAATTTTAAGATTAGTTTAGTTTATAGTGTGTTGTTAGAGAGCTACTTAGATTGACCTTTGTCATCGTTAAAATTGAAATGTCGGACATAATAATGTTCTTGACTATACATTGAACAGTTCGCACGTGCCAGCGTAACAGAACTGTTATATGCAATACTCAAATAACGGTAGACAATTACTATTAAATATACACTGTGAATTGCAAGTGTCAGAAAATGTATTGTAGATGTATGTAATACTATTGTTCGGTACCAACCTTTCGCTACTTTAACCATCAATCATGAGGTGACACCACAACATTACCTATTATATAATAATAAATAATAGATTTCATTATTATTTACGGTAGACTAGATTTTACACGTGGTTTCGCCCCGCGTGAAGGCGGGACGAAGTGACGTGCGAACTGTGCGAAGCGTGGCGTGGCGTGAAGCGTGGCGTGGCGTGAAGTGTGGCGTGGCGTGAAGCGTGGCGTGGCATGAAGCGTGGCGAAGCGGCGTAGATACCTACCAGAGTGCTTAGTGCGAGTTTTTTGCTCACATTCGAACGTGTTAACGTGTACAAGCCGACCAAATTGAGAAAAAGTTTCATATTGTGAATTTACCAGACGCGTGTTACATATCCAAACTAGCCGGATGGCTCACTTCAAAATGTGAGCACGTAAGCCACATAATTTTGATATGTAACACGCGTATTATAAATTCACAACATGAGAGTTTTTCTCTATCTGGTCGGTTTGTTTACGTTGAAATGATCGAACGCGAACAAAAAACCCCGATAAATTATTGTTCTATTCCACTCTGTTTAGTGAGCGTGGTAACACACGCACTGGAAATTTGGCTGGATTATTCCGGACGGCACAAACTTCTATGACGTTCTCGCGAGCCGGACTATCTTTCCGTATACTATTTGGTTCCGGCCAGAGAAATTCATCCGAAAATTCTGGTACATATAACTTCGCGCTTACGATTTTTGTGGCTTCACATACAATATAGACATATCTATTTTTTTATTTCAGGGGCAACAATTTTATTAGGAATGTAATTGTCATTACGAACTCGGTTTTTTAATACCTAGGTATACTATGTACTCGTACTTATAATTATTAATAAAACTAGAAAAACTTAATTAAGTGAAACAGTGTAATTTTATTTTTTTTATCTATACGAAATGTCTACAGAGTTCCACGAGTTTCAATAATCACAAGTCATAGTACCGAGATTGCTCGTTTTAACTGTACCTATGCTATACCTACTGGGTATAGCACAGCATATACCGCAGATCTCACATGTTAGAGTGACATCTGCGGCGGCGTACTGAACTCAAATTATGTCACATCGTAAGCGCGGCCGCCGTCACGGTCTGGCGTAGAAAATTTTCGCAAGATCATTGTAGATAGTGCTTATTTGCATTCATTTTGAACCATTACATGTCGAGTGTGAACGATGTAATCTCTGATTAAACGTTAATTAAAAATATTGTACCTATCTAAATCACCGAAACAATAAATTTTCTAGCGCCTAAAGGGTTCTTGTGTTTTTTCGAGTGAGTAACTTTACCAATATAAATTTTACAGCAGATTGATTTTCAACCGAAAATGAAAAAAAAAATTGTTTTGCATTTGGTTTTATCTTCAATTTGAGCCCGCAGGACTTTCCGCTTTGGCCTTCATTGGCCGTCCAGAGAAGAGTCGTTAGAGATATATGTTCCAGGGGTGGAGATGTTAAAGGGCATAGCGCGAGTAACTTTGGAGAAAGCGTAGCACACCTCTCGATACCCCGGGTCACTCACACCGGTTTTACCCCCGGCCGATTTCCTGGTATTTCGGGGGTCCACCTAGTGAGAGTGGCGAGCCACCGCCTGCTGCACATGACTGCACATGACCGTCGATGTTGGTAGTTAGGGCAGGTATTTCCCTCAGTTATGGTTTCTCTTCTGTAATAGTCCAATACCGTTTTATTTTTAATTATTTCTTCTGTAATAATTTATCCACATTTCATCTCCATAGCCCAATCAATTTGTTTTCTTACACACTTAGCAATACTTCTAATGCCTGCCGAGACCTGCTCATGGGTATATTGTTCCATTGATATATCCTGGAGCGGATCACGACGGGTGTACAACATTACATTAAATTTCTCTAAAGGGCCTCTACGCCTTGAATCTATATCCCCGAGTCACCTACTAAAAGACCGGGTTTAAGTCCGTGAATGTAAGAGAAATAGTAATATAATAAAAAAACATCGGATGCGCAGCATGCGCTACCATAGCGAAATTTATTTATTTATTTATTTTGGCCACTTTCCCGAATTGATATCGGAAAAGCAAGGTCACTTTACATTACTACTTTTTGATGCTCTACACGAATCCGAAGTCAGAATTTCGAAATTTTGAGTTTCAGGACGGACAGACAGAACGACCGAAAGATTTTATAAGCTCAATAAATTTCGCTGAAAATAGGGTGTGACTGTGTGTTGTATGTGAATACGTTACATGCACTAAAATTATCTCAAAATTAAATAAAATTACCCCTCCCCCGTATGCGATGTTCTATAGTCCTTACTTAAAGTAATCAATTTTTTGAGCTTCATCTCTATCTAATAATTTGATTAAATTTTGGATGGAGATGATAGATATATAGCAGCAACACAAAACTGTATCAAAAATGTATAATTTTTTTGGATGGTAGCAAAAGAATAAAGACGTATGCTTGTCAAAGTTTTTCACGAGTAGAAAAAATGGGGCCAAAGTTTCTCACAAAAAAAAACCACCTGAATATTTTGACAAGGTGATATTGCAAAATTAAAGGAGCTGTTACAATCGTCCATCATCATACGTAATAAATTTTAGCATAATCGAAACTAAGACTCATTGACTAATAGAGATTTATTGTAATTAAAACTCGGCGCGTACGTTGTAAATCTGTCTGTCTGTCAGTTGTGTAATTTCGACATTACAATTTGGTGCCTATATGCATGCAACTATATTCAAAGTTATATATTATTTTTATTTGAGCGTAAATCCATTGACAGGCTGTATGTAAAGCTGAGAACACATTAGTTTTGTTGTCTTTTTTTTAAGCTACGTCGGGTGGAAGATAAGCATACGACCCGCCTGATGTGAAGCGGTTACCGTAGCAGTATTAACGCTCGCAACATGAAATATCGGTCGCGTGTCGCCACCCTTGCTGCCAACGCAGCATCTCCTTCCTTTCTGGTGACCTCACTTACTCGCAGGAACACAACAACCCTCAAGGGAATTGTTATTTGGCTGCTGTATTCTGTGAGGTGGAGGTACTTCTCCAATCGGGCAGCTTATAAATACGCTGTACCATTGACAATTATTAATAATTAAGCTTACTTGGCACCACATCATTCGTCATCTAGGTAAACTATTTCCGATAGCGGGACCATTGTCCACGATTTTTTTTTGTTTAAGCTGTCCGTGTGCCTTAAGGAAAATACGAAAGAAAAAGTAAGCCGACTCGCTTGAGCAGTTCTCTAGTTTTGCGCTTAGCAACATTCATTTTTATTGATATATATATATATATATATATATATATATATATATATATGTATGTATATAAGGCATACAACAGTAAATAATGACATCGTTACGTATGCTATCATATTTGCAACTCGCTGCAAATCTTTAACATGAAAGACAGATGTTCTTGGCACTTCACGCCGCTAATAATGAAGCAAGTAATATTAATAATACATTCGACAGCTACTAATGAGTGCTTATTGTATTGATAAGATGTAATTGATAGTGAACTGTGATCTTTATATGCATCTATTACATGTGGTGTGATGCATAATATTGCATACTTCACTCTTATATAATAATACCGGGTCAGCTAGACCCGGCAAACGTTGTTTTGTCATATAAATTATACTAATATCGCTATTAAATAATTTTAACGAAAAAAACCGCTCCACAAATTACTCTTCAATCGTAGGCACCACTAAAAAGTTAAAAACACTATTATTAATCTAGAAGTATCTCTTTCATATAAAAAAGTTTTTTTCAAATCGAAAAGAGAAACGAAAGAAAGGAGATGCTGCGTTGGCAGCGGGGATGGCGGCGCGCGAGCGATATTTTATGTTGCGAGCGATAATATGGCTACTGTAACCGCTTCACATCAAGCGGGCCGTATGCTTGGCTACCGCCCGAAGTAGTATAAAAAAAAATCGGTTTATAAATGACGGAGTAATGAAGTAAAAAAAAAATACAACCGCATTGAGAACCTTCTCCTTTTTTGAGTCGGTTAAAAATAGTAAAAGGTGAAAATTTAGGATTGTATGTTTTTTTAATGCCACATCATAATAAAATAAAAATACAATATTTAAGTGCGGGTCACCCTTATCATTTAGGGGTATGAAAAATAGAATTTGGCCGATTCTCAGACCTACCCGATATGCACACAAAATTTCTTAAAAATCTGTCCAGCCGTTTCGGAGGAGTTTGGTAACAAACACAGCAACACGAGAATTTTACATAATAATAGATGTAATTGGAAAATAATAGCATGAGCCACAAAAAATAGTAAATGAGCCTCAAAATATTAGGTTAGGTTAGGTTTGGTATATTTTATATCAACTTTAGTCGCCAAGTAATTGTAATAGTCGCCCAGTTACACAATTTTAGATGCTTGGTTTATTACTATACATAATAAGTGTGATTAGTTGTTCCACTACCTTATATGCAGTCCAGTAATCCTTTCTATAAATTTCACAATAGTATGAACGTCTAAGTGATGTATTATGGACTACGAAATGCTGTAGATGGCCTTGCACTAGATGGTACGAAGATCGGTTGCATTTACATCAAAGACATTCAATCACACACAATTAATTTAAATATCTAATTTATTTGATACTATGCTACTTTTATGTATATGTGTTGAAAATTGTGATTAACTGCCAAGATGTCTAATGCTCACAACTTCGATTGCCATCTCTAAACGCTAGCAACCAGACAAGATGCTTGTAAACTCCCGATTTTTAATCCAAAACTCTAAAATTACACGTCATCTGTGTTTTTAGTACTAGCACTACTTTTTATTCTGTGACTAGACGGTTATTCGCAGCATGGAGCGGATCGAGCGAGCGGAGCGGTAGTGATATAACACTTTATATCCTGGACGGTAAATGAAACCCCGCCAGAAGCTCCTCGGACGCCCTCCAAACTAGGACAAGTCGCGGGAAACCCGGACAGATGCCTACTATATGCTCTATATATCTATCATCATCATCATCATCAGGTCATTTTGTCTCCACAACAGGAGCACGACCCTCTCTCGTCCGTCCCAGACAGAAGGAGGATTTGACCTACACTCCCCACGCTGGCCAGATGGGTTGGGGAGGATATATATACGTGTGTTTATTTGGTAGAATAGTATTTCAAACATGATACTATCTGTCTGTCTGTAAAAATGTGTGGTCGTAGACCGAATTACCCGTATCATCTTGGGTGACTCAGTTATAACAATAAAATTTTGTTCAACAAAATTATGACCAAAAACAATGCTCTTAACTTCCGCGTAAACATTATTTAACATGTCATGCGGTAAGATTGTTTTTAATTAGGCAGGTAATTATAATGCCCGATATTGCATAACCATACCCGGAGCCGTCGCTTTCCTCGGGTAATCGTTATGAGACCGAGACACTTAATGGCCGACGCATTCCCGCCATTGTTTCCGAATTTACATTTAAGAGTAAATAGTTAGAAACTTGTATTGTTAACATGTCAAACAGTGACTAAGTTTTATATAAGACTAGCTGACCCGGCAAACGTTGTTTTGCCCTAAAAATAGATAAGAACCCATTCTCAGACCTACTGAATATACATGTAAAACTTCATCAAAATCGGTCAAGCCGTTTCGGAGGAGTATGGTAACTAACATTGTGATACGAGAATTTTATATATATTAGATATTCTGAAGGATTATTTTATTTTGTCGCTATTTCCGACGACCCACGCCCCATTCGCCCCAGCTGCCAACACATTAATTTCTTCCTTCGTGGTGACTTCACTCTGAAATACAACAACCCTCAAGGTAATTTTTATTTGGCTGCGGTATTGAGTGAGGTAGAGGTACATTCACAGAGGTAGGCTTCGATTCATAGATGGTGGTGAACCATTTCCTATAAATTGATACAGAAGCTGCTTGCTCTTGAAGTCTTGGGAGGTATTAAGAATTCCGAGCAGTTCAGAAGAATATCTACTGAAAGGAAAAAAAGCAATATCAATTTGTATATATGAAAACGTCTCTATCATCTGTATATTTGCTGAAAGTTTAATGTATAAAAAATTAGCCGGCCCGGCGAACTTCGTATCGCCTGTAAATATTTTTAGGTATATTTTTCAGATGAGTTATAAATTATCCTATCTCTCAAGTTGGATCAAACTGCAAAATTTTATTAAAATCGGTCCAGTAGTTTATAATTCCATCGCGGACAAACAACGTGACACGTCATTTTTATATATTAGGACTAAACTTTTTAGTGATAAAACTAAACAATAGCATTGCAACTCGCCGTAATTGAATACTAGTTTGTTTTCTAACTACGTATAGCCTTAAAAATATAGTAACTAAGATGACTTGTTCTACAAATTAGAAATAGAACCTGATTTTATATTGTCATTTTGTATAGTGTAAATATATTTGTTCTGAAAAACGGTTGCATTGAGCACTGAGTCGAATTAGCATTAGCATTTGATTGGCGTTTTTATTCAAATTAACCATTTTTACTTTGGGGATTTTATATCTTATTTTTGCACACCAGGCCTAGGCACGTATGAACTTTTAATTTGCAAGTCAACTGTATTGTTATCCAATATTTAGTCTCTGTGTAAATATAAGTAGTGACAACAGTTTTACGTCATTTATCAGCAGACAGAATCCGGTCGGAAATCCTATTTCTGCATAACAATAATAATATAATATTCCATAAATGATAAACTCGTGTTTGTTCAAGCAAAGTATGTCACACCAGACTTGAGACAAAAACGCGGAGGTAGCTTAAAGCTCCACCCCCATTTGACTCAAGTCCTCCTCAAGGAGGGTGTTCCTCAAGGAGTAGTACTGTCTCCATTTCGCCCTTTTTATTAAAAATTACTTTGTTTTTAGTTCATGTATATCGAATCTTAGTTAAATGATACACTTAGTTAAATAATTTATGTATATAGTAACTGTATATATATAATCTATATATATAAAAATCAATGCCACTTTTCGTTGTAATTTTATAACTCAAGAACGGGCTCACGTATCCAAACCAAATGTTTAGGCTTTGTTCGGACTATTTAGTAGATGGTTTATGTGAAGTTTGCACAAAATCGGTAGAGCGGTTCTTCATTTATCACATTTTTAAAATAATTAATTGTTGGATTAAGTTTTAAAATAGCTAGCAATTAATAAAATATTTTTTTGTTTGAATAAATGAATTTGGTTCCAATTTTTTTTTTATTATTTCACTTTATACGTAGCGAAGCACGTACCGGGCCGCTAGTATTTACATAAACTTCAATCATGTTTGTATTAATAGTAGATTATTGCATCGAGCACAAAGTAATTTATTATTGCACCGAGTGCCTGATTTAGAGCCCGAGCGTTAGCGAGGGCTCTAATCTAACAGGCACGAGGGCAATATAAATTACTTAAGGCGAGGTGCATAATCTGCTTTTCTTTCAACTAATACCTATAGGAATAGTAGATAAAAGAAACTCATATCAAACAGTTAAAATAGAAGTTTCTATAACACTGTCGGCTTCATTTAGAATGTTTTCCGGAGTTAATGTGTCGCTAGATGATTCCATTTTAATTCGAAGCCGAAGCACTCAAAATCAGATAGTATCACACTTTTATCGTTTCCAAAAATATTATCAAGCAAAATTAACAAAGTTCCCGCCAAATCACTTTTTTAAATTTCTTTCAGTTTTAACTCAGAGTTAGCAGCAATCATTTTCTAAATTTGGAACAAGTAGGATAGAAACGAATAATACGTACGAAAAAAAAAGTATTGATATCGGCTGGCTGAATAGAGCTAATCCATTGAGATTGGCACCTTTTGGTGCGATTAAAAAAAACTGTGCAATAATGAAATTTCATACATTTTTATTGCTCTAGAGCATTAAAGACTCGTTTTGTACTGAGTTTTTAGTGTGATTGTGATGAAATTAAAGCATAGTTGGAAGAAAATACAATTATTATTACAAAAATTGCAAATTTTGCAATTTTTGTAATAATAATTTACTCTACTGTTCCTATTTTTATTTACTCTACTGTTCCTATTTTCAGCGAAATTCATTGAGCTTATGAAATCGTCCGGTCGTTCTGTCTGTCCGTTGCCATGAAACTCAAAATTTCGAAATTCTGACTTCGGATTCGTGTAGAGCATCAAAAAGTAGTAATAAAAGTGACCTTGGTTTTCCGATATCAATTCGGGATTTCGAAAAAAAAAAAATTTCGCGTCCGATGTTTTTAAACTAGCGACCTACCCCGATTTTGCACTAGCAATTTTGCAATTCAGTAGGTTTTGAGTTAATCTATTACAACTATAAATACTCTTCTTTGTTTATGTATGATATTAGTGTAGATATACAACAAAAACTTATTTTGTATTATATAATATCATTTCTTAATAGGTGTTCGATATGCATTTATTTAGCTTTCGTTTATTTCAAACATCATAAATCATATCATAATCAGGTCATTTTAGTCTCCACTACAGGAGCACGACCCTCTCTCGTCCGTCCCAGACAGAAGGAGGATTTGGCCTACACTCCCCACGCTGGCCAAATGGGTTGGAGAGGCCTGATCGAGGTTTGATAATGTATTTCCCTTAGTCGCCTTGTACGACATCCACGGGAAGAGACGGAGTGATTCTATTCTAGTCTGCCGGAAAACACATGGCCAATTTCAAACATAACTTGAAGTGACTTGGGAAGTGAGAAACACACTATTTTAAATATTTTGTAATTTATACTAGTAGTTTTACTACTATAAGACATTATAAAACATCATTGTTCTGGTACAACCACCACTAATTACTATGTCATAACATGATACCTAATTAGCTATATTACAAGTGTGGTAACAAGGGTTAACTTCAGTTAGTATTACCTCAGTCTAGTTAATATTCTTAAGTGTATATTACTTTCACAACATAAATATTTATTACTATATAGGGCTGTCATGATTTGCTCTTGGTAGCACCTAATGAGTACTTAATAATAATTACTAGTGGTTGCCCAGTGATCGAAATTCAAATATAATTAATTTAAATTATTATTTTAACAATAAACAGAAGAGTATATATGCGTGTGTTTGTCAAATACATCGTAGTGTGTATAATGTTTTTTTATTGATTTATTGATGTATTTTTTATGCATAATTAAAAAATTATAATAGCATTCTGCACTCCTTCTCTATATAAACTATAAGTGTGCGAAATTACATACTCCTTCGTCCGCGCAATTTTCGTAAAATGGGTACAGGGGTACAGAGGTTTTGCTTCACGTATTAATATATACTCGTAGATCTCTAAGGACACTAACGCTACCATCAAATACGTTAAGACATCGGTCCCGGTTGTTGTCATTTAACAGTCGTTAAGACAAGTCAGTGGCCTTTGGGCGGCTTGAAAATACTAGGCTCCGACTACCCGCAGTTGAGCGGCGTGGTGGAGTATGGGCTATACCTGTTCGATTGAAGGGAAACCCGTATTCCAGCAGTGGGATGAATAAGCGCAGACGACGATGCAATATCTGCAATTATGCTGTACTTACTACTTTTTATTGCAAATTGACTAGATAATGTTTTGTCGCAATATTTATTGTTTTATTGTTTCTGAAGCTCGATGGGGTTATTGTGCCTGTCAGTCTAATCGAACACTCAAGTTACACAACGTCGACCATCGCCTATCCACCGATGGGTTTATTTATCTCGAGCTCTCCCGTGCTTGGGAGGGCACGTTGAGCTGTCTCGGTCTCTTATTATTAGATGTCGGCTTTTATTATTAGATGACGACTTGAAAACACTGGCCTGGGCCAACTCGCAGTTGATCAGTGTCGTGGAGTATACTATAAACACTCGATTGATGATAATTTAACTAGGTCAAAATTGTAGTGTGTTTTTAAGGTGTATTTTTAAAACTTTTTAGATAACCATTTAAAATTATTATATAAGAACATTGTTTACGACAGGGGTGTGCGCTCGCCATTTCGAAAGTAAGATGATCTGCGCATACTCGGAGGCATTATACACCGTTGAGTGTGCGCACATTATTATCTGATTGATTGATGCAAATGATTATCTCATGAATCAAAATTTTAGTCTGTAATTAAAATTTGATTCCGGTTATATAACGTTTGATTACAATAACGAGCCCGGCGACCGAAGGCTAGCAAGGTCTACTTTGACTCCATCGCGGGTTCGATTGTCGCACAAGACAAACATTTGTATGCATGAACATGTCTGTTTGTCTTGGTCTGGATGTTTTCTATGTAATATTTGTATGTTTGTAAATAACAAAAAATGTATTAGAGTATATTTATCAGCCCCCTTACCATCATCTCTTATTGCGATTCTATAACTGAATAGAATGCTTATTCATACCAATGAATAACATACCAATGAATAAGCGATTCTATTTCAAATGGAATAGAGTCGCTTATTCATTGGTATGAATAAGCAATATATTCAATAATTGAATCGCAATAAGAGATGGTGGTAAGGGGGCAGATATCTAAAGTAACCATAGCAGGTACAAGCTTCGCTTAGTTTGGGCCAAAATGGCGCTGTGTAATATCTCTAGGAATATTTATTTAGTTAGTTATTATTACGTTACGTATAATTTTAAACGTAGTTATAAACATTAGGTATTTGATGTTGAGATATATTTTTTTTTTCGATTAAACGTTCTTTGGATAGCGCTTCGGTCAACCATATAATATACCTGAATTTATGATCCTTGACTGTATAATGTCTTTTTGTAACTAGAACTTTTGACAGCCCTGATTGAACTTTACAATGTATGCTCAGCAACAGGGTCGTGATTGATCAGCGGGGCAATTCTTGTAATTAAAATTTAGTCAAAATTCAGTTTCGATCCAGACCTCATATTTGGTGTTCTCATATGACGATATGGACATTCAAAGTTTTATTAAAAGTATGAAAAGCATAGCCAAGAGTCATAGAAATTAAACATTTCTTTTTTATACTATGGCGGGTGGCAGACAAGCATACGACCCGCTTGATGTGAAGCCATACTTTATGTTGCTAGCGTTAATATGGCTACGGTAACCATAGCCATACATAATGCCAACGCAGCATGTCCTTCCTTTCTGGTGACCTCACTCACTCGCAGGAACACAACAATCCTCAAGGGAATTGTTATTTGGCTGCGGTATTCTGTGAGGTGGAGGTAAATTCCCCAGTCGGGTAGCTTACAATTACGCTCCCTACCTCTCTTTTCGCCAGAGCTTCGTTTGTCAGTCAGCAGGGTGCACCGCGTGCAGGTGAAGTTGGCTTTGGTTCAAAGATATTAATGAACCACTTACACTCCTAAATTATTTATCCCGGCTGATTCATTTGGGGCTGATGGCAGTGGGCTTTTATAACGTAGATTGTATAATTCATTTTACTTACTTTTTATCATCTTTAAAACGTCAATTTTGTATAAAAAATGTTATATAATATAACGTTACAGTTTTTAATAAATACATAATTACATTTAGGTGTTCAGTACGCTTCTTTCACAGCCGTCGTTGTATTAAAAAAGATTTATTAATTCTTCGACTTCTTCTTCGACATCCCTTATTCATCCCACTGTTGGGATACTTGTCTCCCCTCAATCGAAGGGGTTTAGAGCATACTCCATCATGCTGCTCAACTACCGGTTGGAGGAGATGAATAAATACATAATTACATTAATCGTAGTCGTTGTGTTAAAAAAGATTTATTAATTATTTGGACTTTTATAACGTAGATTTTATATTCAGTCTAGTTACTTGTTATCATCTTTAAAACATCAGTTTTGTAAAAAAATGTAATAAAATATGACAGTTTTGTAAAAAAAATGTAATAAGATAATATTCATTTATTACCAGCCTTTAGTCCATAGAGTTATTAGTATTATTAGTAGGTATACAAAATTGTTTTTGTCTACTCAACTCAATCTTACATACGTTTTATTAAAATAAAATTCGTAATTGTAAAAAGCTATATGAGTTACATTTTTAGGGGTAATATATAAATATTATTTTCCATTAATTGAAAAAATATTTTTTTTCGTTTGTCATTTTCCTTGTTCTCTCTACGTAGGTATTAATAATTTTAATGTAACCAATATTTAATAAACTGACCGTTATTTCATTAGGAATCAGCGTCATGTATCAACTGTTTTCTGCAATTAGCACGTTTATTAATTTCCAACCCGATTGTCAAATTTAAACTTCACGCAGGCATACTTTCAAATCCAAAAAAAGCAGAAAATATTACATAAAATAAACAGATAATTAATATTTTATTTAATTGTTAATTTGTAATTATAGATGATAATTACAATTTTGACCCCGGTTCGTAGCGCCAAAAGCACGTCGTGTTTTCGACCCAACTACCTACTTATATGCAAATAAATCGAAAGCGCCACCAGCTGACTGAGTAAACATCGTTCACTAAACACAGGTGTTACCATAGATCTACATCTATATAGCGTAGTGAAGAATATAATAACTAAGTCTTAACGACGTCAACCTTTATTCATCCCACTACTGCTGGAATTATGACCTCTCCTCAATCAAAGGGGTTTACTTTAGAGCATACTCCAAAGTAATACTTTGCTGTAAGTATTACTTTGGAGTATGCTGAAGACCAGTGTTTTCAAGCTGCCTAAAGACCACTGACTTGGCTTAACTACTGTCATCTAATGACTACAACCGGGACCGACTGCCTAATATGCCCTTCGTAGCTCGGAGGAGCCCGGGATAAATAAACTCATCCGTGGAGAAGCTACAATCGACGTTGCTTTCCTTACGTGTTTGGTTAGACTAACACGAACAACGATGCCACCGAGCTCTACGATCCTCCTATGTCGATGGCTATTACAAAATATAGCAAGAGGAAGAAATGGCTCTTAAATTTTTTAAATAGCGTTATTGATTTCATCGACTTATTTTTAGAAAATAGTGTAATAAGTTCATAAAAGTGTGAATTATTATTGGCCATTAATGGGTGTGGAAAAGTGGGCTATTAATTCACACTTTTATGAAGCTTTGAAAACCTGATTGAAATTTTCTTTTTATAACAATACATTTAAAGTGAAAATATAGTTGTAACAGATAATATAATTCTTGTATAGAAATAAATGAATAATATAAATATTGCTAGACATACATATTACAACGCGCTATCTACTTCCAAAATAGGCATAGCCATGTTCATAAACACTAGATAATTATTACTAGATAAACTTTTTATCGTATTATTTTTACGTCCCAATAACGAGTAGCATTTTTTTATACGAGAGGGGGCAAACGAGCGAGCGAGATAGAGAATGTAGGTCACCTGATGAAAATCTCCACCGCCCATGGCGATCAGCAACACCAAGGGGTCGGCGATCCGTTGCCAGCCTTTTAAGGCAAATAAAGCCTCTGTTCTTGAAGGTTCCCAAAGTGTTGGGAAATATCGTTGAAGGAAGTTGGATTCCACAGTTTCACCTTGTTATGTTTGATTTAAATTACACATTAGCACGTTATATCGATAAGAAATTTACTTCAGTAGCAACAACATCATACATTATTGCAAACGAAAAGACTAATCTTTTTAAAATTACCCTACGTTTGACATTTTTTGTAATTTACATTGGCGACTGGAAATGATTTTGTTATACAATAATTGTAGTTAATTATAGAAATAAAATCAGTCAAGCCCTTGTGAGAATACCTTACCCTTATGTTTTATTTAATTATTTATACAGTTTATTTAATTTTACAAAAAAAGGTACGAAATAGGCTATACAGGGTCGATTTAATTAAGTACCGTGATAGGATACCTCATTACTTATTGATTACTTATCGCCTTTTAATAATGTATAATTCTTTTATTTGGTATTATATAGAGCAGGGTTTCCCAACCAGGGGGGCGTGCCCCCCTAGTGGAGCGTAGAGGGATGTCAAGGGGGGCTTGAGACGTTTGTGTTTTCAATAGAAAAAATATTTCAATGCGTTAATGAAGTAAAGACTGTAGGTAGAATATGAAGTAAACACTTTAGGGAGAATGCAAGCTCAAATATCTCACTAGTATTGTCACTATATTCCATAGTACTCTTATAGATTAGTTGATAAAAACGTTTTAATTTAGTCAAAGTTCATTTTGTGATTCTTTTTGTACAAATTACATAAAAATAAATGTTGTTAAAATAATGCGATTTTTATTGTAGGTACTTACTTACTGAAACATTTATGGGGGGGGGGGCATGAAAATATTATTTGTGATCCGGGGAGCCTTGATGTAAAAAAGGTTGGGAAACCCTGATATAGAGTATCTTATTATTGGTAACAAATATACATTTCGCAATAACTTTACTAAAAGACTGTTAAAATTATAAAATATTTGAATTGTGGAAATGATAACTACGAGCCCTGTGGTCAATTATCACAACAATGGCTACTGTGACTCCGAGGTCGCGGGTTCGATCCCCGCACAAGACAAACATTCGTGTACACGAAAATGTCTGTTTGTTTTGGTCTGGATATTATCTATTTTATATGTACTCGTACCTACGTATTTAGGAAAAACAATTATCTAAGTATTCTATCAGTTATCTAGTACCCATAGTATAAGCTTTGCTTAGTTTGGGGTTAAATGGGGTGTGTAATTTGTACAGGATTATTTAATTATTGGGAATTGCAATGTAAGAATTCAATACAATATTTTATTGTTAACGTTTTTTAAGTTGTAATGAAACATAAAGTTATTATAAAAACATGACAAGCACAAATCACAACCACAAAAATAAATTGTAACATAAAACATAAATCATTGACTAGATTTGAGCCAACAAGTTTTTGCAGTGAAAGTGCGCAGTCAAGTTCGTCGGGGAGGCTTTACCGAGACTATCTATGTGTGTGCTTTCGGTCAAGCGAAGAGTCACTGCGCATCTTACGTTTCCGAGGTATAAAAGAACGTAACATTGTGTTGCGCCGAACTATTGCTTTGAATATACCCGCTTGGGCACTCTGGAGTACATACACAGGTACATTGGATGCGTGATTTGTGTGTGACAGTGTAGTGTTGTGCTAGTGTTGTGAAGATTCATTGACTTGTTTTCTTTTGACAGAAAGTGCCGCGGCTAGTGACTTCGGAAGCAAGATGCGGTGGTTTGCGCTGGTAAATTATTTTGATTTTTGTTTTGTATTGCTCAGGTTCGATTCCTGACTTAAGTGTGTGGAAAGATAGTAAATTAGAATTGTAGTAAAATAGATTTTTATTTTATATAATTTATAGAATGAGCATAAGTTTATAGTAATCTTTATTGATAACTTAAGTGATAAAAATAATAACAGATCAAAATTAACTTACATACATAGAGTTCTTTTAACATGTAGCATTAAGTCATATTAGTGTTTTGGAAGGAAAAACATTTAAGTTGCTTGCTTAAACATAAATCACTTTTTAATAGACTATTTTATAAAAAAAAACTATGTTATCTCTTATAGGTGATACAAATCAGTTAATACTAAATTGAGTATTTTTATAGTTAACAATTATGTTTCACGGTTTCACTTTTAATTGCTAAAATATAATAAAAAAAAACTAATTGTAGAGTTAATAGATATCGTAAAGTAATATTGAAAATATAAAAACAGATGTGTATTTAACGTTAAATCTTTACTTACTTAATGTTAAATCTTAACAGACGAGCTCAGTGGCGTAGCGGTCAATGACGCGGCTTCGACACCAACGCTCGTGGGTTCGATTCCCACACAGGACAAACATTTGTGTGCATGAACATGTCTGTTTGTCTTATTCTGGGTGTTTTCTATGTGCCATAAGTATGTATTTACAAAAAAAAATGTATTTACGTATGTTTATCAGTGGTCTAGTACCCATAACACAAGCTTCGCTTACTTTGGGGCTAGATGACGCTGTGTAATTTGTCTGACAATATATATTTATTATCAATGAGTGTTGTTAAACTTGATGTTAAAACAATGTACAGTGGGCAAAATAACTGGTCTACTACCTTTAGGATGATTTTTGTTTGTACTTTTCGAATTTTGATATACATGTAGAATATAAGATTGGGGTATAAGTGACTCACCACGATCTTTGGAGACAAAGTCAATTTATCTGTACGTGGTGCACCCTGCCTATTAGCGAATGGGGCTCTGTTACATTTGGTGTTGATAATGTGCTTA
Source organism: Hypsopygia costalis (assembly GCA_937001555.2). Classification (NCBI taxonomy): domain Eukaryota; kingdom Metazoa; phylum Arthropoda; class Insecta; order Lepidoptera; family Pyralidae; genus Hypsopygia; species Hypsopygia costalis. The sequence continues at coordinate 4,702,595 of OW443336.2, read as the reverse complement.
ACAGTTTGTGCAGACTAACTATGTAGGTCATCTATATACTTAGTGATTCGAATGTAAGGTTTTTTTATACTACATCAAGTGACAAACAAGCATACAGCTCGCCTGCTATAAAACGGTTACTGTAACTATTTAAACGGTTCCAATGCAGCGCTACAGCTCCATCCTTCCTGGTGACCTCATTAACTCTTAGAAATACGACAACCCTCAAGGGAATTGTTATTTACCTACGGTATTACGGTAGAGGTATCACCGTGTGACTCAATCCAAAGGCGCGCTGTGAGGATTGTTAACGAATCCAAATTGATGGACGGTTTAGAACCTTTGAGTCTGAGAAGAGATTTTGAATCCCTTTGTGTGTTCTACCGATTGTACAATGAGGTGTGTTCAGAGGAGTTGTTTGACATGATGCCCACGGCCTCCTTCTACAGTCGTACCGCTCGCCATCGACAGGGAATTCATCCTCACACCAAAGGAATTCATCCTCACACATTAGAACTGAAATGGTCACGTACTGTGCGGTTCCAGAGAGGTTTTCTTCCACGTACTACCAAGCTGTGGAATGAACTGCCTGTTGAGGTTTTCCTCAGGAGGAGACTACAGCATGGGGTTCTTCAAAAAGGGCGTATAGAAGTTTTTACAGGGTCGGCAACGCGCATGTGATACCTCTGGTGTTGCAGGCGTCCATAGGCTGCGGTAACTGCTTTCATCAGGCGGACCATATGCTTGTTTGTCACCTTAGTGGTATAAAAAAAACTTCCCTAGGAACCTAGTCTAGTGATTAATTGAGGGGAGACACGTATCCCGACATCGGGATGACTATGTTTTGAAGCCGAACTTCCCTAGTCGGGCAGCATACGATATACGCTATGACCTACTGCATGGCCTGCACTATGCTAGTCAGCAGGTTGCACCATGAGCAGGTAAGGTTGGCTTTAGTTCAAAGATGTTGATGAACCACTTACACCCTCACTTCGTCACTATCTATCTCGTAGAGCGCGTTGAACTTTTTTGTACTAAAAATCTTTTTGTTAAAGTCTTCAGTATAAAAGAGTTTAACGCGCTATTTTTAAACATTTTAATAAACAACTGCAAACTTCTTACTTTCATTATTTTAATAGTTGCTTTCTGCCAACGTTCCGGTATATTATAAATATTTAAAATGCTAAAATTCTTAGTTTTACTTCATAAATTTGACAACGGAATTGCAATATGACACGTACACTTCTACACGTACACACAGTAGACACTAACAAATTAGCAAATAATATTTACAACAGAGAGAAACAAAAAAGGTATAGTACATATACATACATAAATATATAATTATACGTACATTTACTAAACCAAATGAAGTAAAACGAAATGAAGCGAAACGAAAAAATTAAACAAAATGACACGAAGGAATCGAGGTATATATTCAGTCATTGGGCCCTTGTGAGCAATTAGACACGTATATAATATATACATATATCGACTATATGTACGTACCGACTCGCCCTGGCTTCGCATGACTAGAATTATAGTGGCTTACGCAATGCACGCCTGTAAAGGACCAGTCGTTATTATTTTCTCCGATATCTTCAACAATCATCGCATTATTTCAGCCATTTCACACAAAACCTGCAATTATAACTAAATCTTCCTCATAAATCACCTCGTGAAAACCGTATGAAAATCCGTTCAACAGTTTTTGAGTTTATCACATTACAGACAGACTTTGTTTTGTAATAATTATGTAGCGAATTGATTATTGTTGTGAGTTTAAACACAAAAATATTTGGTTCGAATATTGATAATCCGAAAGTTTTGTACCTTTTCCTATTATCAAGCTAAGACAACCTTATATACTTATAGCCGTTCATTCCCCGTGACACCCTCGGAATGATACCACTTGGATATCATGGAGAATCGCTATTGATCACACCCCTGAGCGTTAGTAATGCATCCAAAAATCATCATGAATACCTCTCAAAATCGTTTATTATTAGCTCAGTGTCTTCGTAGATGACAGAATACTGAAGTTACTATCTATCTATCATTAATATAGATATTAGCTAATATCTAGTTAAATAAGCATCACTAGGAATGTGTCGTGGGCAATAGTGATTGCCTCTGAGACATACTACATATATGACACACTGTGTCATAGACAATGAACGCTATATGCCTCCTGATATGTGTGTTCCTCTGTGTGAGTGAGGTCACTGGATGAAAAAGGTCAAATTTAAATTCAAATCGTTTATTTTATCTCTCTATAATTACAATTTTGCAAAAAGTGCATACATATAGATGTTACAAATCTTTAAATAGAGAGGGACTAATTCCTGAACAAAGCCCATGGCTGTATCTTAGTGCACCAGTTCCCTCCCCGCGAAACGTGGATGGTACAAAGTACCAAGAAACAGTAAACAGACACAGTTCAATACACATTATAAATATTGTATAGATTATGTAACGTGTAATTATAGCTAAAATTTTAAGTTTGTGTGTGGCATGTGTATGAGGCTGGGGTGCTGCGTTAGAGTAGTAAGGAACAATAACTGCTTTACATAAGCAGGTAGACCATTTGCTTGTATAAAGAAACTAAATTTTTCATCAATCATTCTATCATTAATATTCATTTGACGAGCCCGGTGGTCGAATGGCCACTTTGACTCCGAGCTCGCGGGTTCGATCCCCGCACAAAGCAAACATTTGTATGCATGAACATGTCTATTTGTCTTGGTCTGGGTGTTTTCTATGTATTATAAGTATGAATTTAAAAAAAATGTATTTAAGTAGATTTATCAGTTGTCTAGTACCTATAGTACAAGCTTTGCGCTTAATTTGGGACTAGATGGCGATGTGTAAATTGTCCAGTAATATTTATTTATTATTTATTTACCTGAATACGAAGTAACGCATCAATAACAACATAAATTAAAAACAAATCTACATACAACTTAAAACATGTTAATTGACCGTTTACCCAGATCGCTATCGTACCAAACCCCGGCCACTCCATACAAAAATGGCGCTTTTGCATGTAGTAACCAAATGACGTCTGTACACGTGCCTATGTTTGAGTGACGTTCTCTAGGGCTGACATTATTCAATTATTAGTCGGACATGTAAGGGGGTATAAGTGGTTCATCAACATCTTTGAACCAAAGCCAATCTTACCTGCACGGGGTACACCCTGTTGACTGACAGACGAGGCTCTGACGAAAAGAGAGGTAGGACATAGCGTATTTTTAAGCAGCCCGACTGACGAAGTACCACCACCTCACAGAATACCGCAGTCAAATAACAATTTCCTTGAGGGTTGTTGTGTTCCTGCGAGTGAGTGAGGTCACCAGAGAGGATGGAGTTGCTGCGTTGGCAGCGGGGATGGCAGCGCGCGAGCGATATTTAATGTTGCGAGCGTTAATATGGTTACGGTAACCGCTTCACATCAGGTGGGCGTAGTGAAGAGAAAAAAAACGTGTGGCACTCGGGGACTGCCGCGGTAAAGCTATTGCATAGCATTTTTTATAAACTAATGCTCGTTTGCTCGTTCATCCATCCATCTATCCATCCATCCATCCATCCATCCATTAATCCATTCATCCACCTATCCACCCATCCATCCACCCATCCATCCATTCATTCATCCATCCACCCATCCATCCATCCACCCATCCATCCACCCATCCACCCACCCACCCATCCATCCATCCACCCATCCACCCATCCACCCATCCATCCATCCATCCATTCATCCATCCATCCATCCACCCATCCATCCATCCATCCACCCGTCCACCCGTCCATCCATTTATCCACCCTATCCACCCATCCATCCATCCACCCGTCCACCCGTCCATCCATCCATCCACCCTATCCACCCATCCATCCATCCATCCATCCACCCACCCATCCACCCATCCACCCATCCATCCATCCATCCATCCATCCATCCATCCATCAATCCATCCATCCAACCATCCATCCATCAATCAGTCCGTCCGTCCGTCCATCTATCCATCCATCCATCCAAATTGTTTTTTTTTTACCTTCCATGTGTTCAGACATCCATCCACTGCACAAATAACTCTCAGCTTTTACATACTCGCATATTATTTTAAACTGAATGGAAAATAAAATACAAGCGACGTCAATTCGTATGTTGTGGCATTCCTTGCGAACGGTTCCAAATCGGTTCCATAGGGGAGGTGAGGTCGACTAGTGAGAGCGGCAGAGAGTGTCCATACTGTACGTTAGTACTATTACTTATACTGTGATCGTACGCTAAATACGAGTACACGACTGGCTTATATAACAGCAGTCGAACACAAAATGTTTCCGCATTGTATAAATTACTTATGTTTACCGTGCATTTTTTTTAGTTATGGACATCCGTGTCGTTGTAGTTAACATATTTTACTGACTTAATGACCCATTGAGTCAGCAAATTATTCTATTTGCTTTTTGAGTCCATAGCTCCTTTTTCTATAAATATTACATGACCTTCTAGTACAGTCATTTGGTTCGAAAAATAGTGGTTACTTGGAAAGGTTTCCGGGAGTTTTGAAAATTGGTAATTTTATAGATTTTCATGTGCTCTTTCCGAATTCCAACTTTGCCACCTCGTATTTTAGCCGCTCGCACCGCCATATTGAAAAAATGATGTCTAAAAGCAGTTTTTTTGGCAATATCATTTTACGATAAATACAGTTATACAAAATGAAACCAGAAAGAATTTTCTACAATAATAATAAATAATAAATATTCTTGTCAATTTACACAGCGCCATCTAGTCCCAAATTCACAATTGAAATTAGGAAAGATCACATCAAAATTTATAAAATTGCCAATTTTCAAAACTCCCGGAAAACTTTCCAGGTAAAACTACCTAATGACTGTACTATTAGCTAAATACCAATGCCTTCGAGGATTCCTGGGCGTTATCGGCATCGAGCGTCAACACATAGTCATCCCACTGTTGGGATGCGGGTCTCCCCTCAATCTACGGGGTTCAGAAAATTCTCCACCACACTACTCAACTGCGAGTTGTCGGAGGTCAGTGTTTTCGAGCTCCTCGATCTCTAAGTGACCTACTTAAATAGGAATTAATTGGACTAAATATTATTTCATTTTACGTTAAAGTGACTACATATAAAATATTAAATGCAATGAGGTTCTGCATTATAATTGACCTTAGTTATAATATAGTGAACAGGATTTAACATTTAAAATGAAGTAACAATAGCACAGATCAAATGTCACTTATATTGACATATGTTTCTGTTCATATAACAGATTTTTCATACTCAGTATAAAAAGAAATAGGTGACGTGAAATAGATGAAGAAGCATACGGGTTACATGATATTATACAGCTATTGTAGCGCTTCCCTTATCCCACCATCTCTCTTCCATCACAGAACCACGCATGCAGAGTTGCGATGTCATTATTCCACCGTTGAGAATCTCTTCGAGTACTAAAAAGTTCGGCAACTCCTACCTTTGTCGCACCATTATAAAAGGGAACCTCTTGCCAGCACCTGTATTTATTCCTTACTATAACATGGGGTCATTCAAACGAAGCGTGAAGAAGCACCTCGCGTGCTAGCATGGCAGTGTCAACTGACAGAACACTGTTGTCTATTCTCTTGTCTAGTCTTTACTCAGTTGCCGCTGCAATTTGGGTTCCGCTTTACCCTTACCTTCAGGTGAAGCTGAAAAATATATATATATGTATTAAGTACAAATATGGATATGGGTAGGCATGTCGTGTTTCCTGTGTTTACCAATATTCATTCCACTGCTGGGATATGGGCCTGCTCTCAGTCGAAGACTCTTTTCGGGTACTATACTCGGGCTGACGGAGATTCTGTTTGATACAAATTAAATAATACACTCAATTACAAAACACTAGAAAATATTTGAGGCCACAACACAGCACATACTAATTTATAGAAAGTGTAGTGGAATAAGAAAGTTTTTATATATAAATGTGTAATACTGTATAAAAATAATGTGAATATATAAAAACCAGTTTCTTTATAATAAGTATTATTAATATTATGTAGAATGAATGAATTATCACCGAAACGTTAGCATATTAATGCGGTGTGATCTGTTAAAGTAGGAATGGAACAAAGACATTCAAAAATTAATTATTATGTTAATTCTCTTTGAAGTGAAACAATTTTTTATATATGGTTAATCTTTACAAATAACAGCGTTTTATGGCGGGGCAGTACCAGTGGTACTGCAAAATCCACAATTTAGAATTCATCTATGAAGTAATAAACAGATAATTAAAATCTAGGAAAATTATATTGATATTGTTGAGGATATATACTAGGGAATATATCCGATGGAAACATGATTTGATGAAGTTGACTCGATAAAATAAATTCACAAAGATACTTCTTGTTTCGTGTCATTTTATCTTCTATTTTCAGTTTTATTCTTAAAATAAGTAATTTGACATTATAAGGCATGTACTAAAAAAAAGGTCATAAATAGCTGGAGGTATTTTACCCGATAGATTTTTTATTACATCTTTAAATTTTTTTATCGATTATTTAATTGATTTTCGATCAGTAGGGCGCTCGCCAGATTCGCTAGTGTCTCGCGGAATTGTCATATTGTTTTTAGCACTGGCTCACCTCGCCTTAAATTACGTCTCAATTTTCAATTTTGTTTTTATTCAACACTAGCCGACCCGATAGACGTTATCATGTCTTCCTTACCATGAATATTGAATTCGAATTGGTTTCGCACACGCTGTCAAATAACTGATAGTTAAATAAATAAATAAATATTCCTGGACAAATTACACACGTCCATCTAGTCCCTAAGCAAAGCTTGACCTATGGATACTAGATAACTGATACTATACTTAAATACATTTTTTTTTGTAAATACGTACATATAATACCTGAAAACACCCAGACCAAGACAAACAGACATGTGCATGCACACAAATATTTGTCTTGTGCGGGAATCGAACCCACGACCTCGACCACAGAGCTCATCAAACGACATAAAATTACATTATAAAAGTTGGTGTGGACATTCATTCTTCTTAAATTTTGTAATTTTCCGCGCAACTGCCTTATTTTTTCTTTATAAGAACCTTCTCCGGACAGTAACAAAATACAATATAAAAAGAAATAGCGAAATCAGTCCAGCCGTTCACGCGTGATGACGTGACCAAGGCAAATAGGGATTCATTTATAAGTACAAAGATTGCTGTTACATTGCCAAAAGGAAATATCAAACTCCAAAAGCTACCTACTCCTATTAATTTTTCTGGTTTAATTCATTTTCATTGCGGTTGTGAGTTTCAAAGCAGGCGTAGTTTTACCTCCGAGACTGCAAAGGACTTTGTTGATCGCCGCTGTTAATCCTGGCTACACAGGAGACAGAGTAGTGGTTTCTTTTAATTGTGAATTTAAATTAATAGAAAGTTTAATAACTAATTATTATTAATGTTAACAATCAATATCATAAAATTATTAATACGTAGGTTTTGTTAAATTTGTAAGTGATTACCGAAACAGAAAAAATAAATGATTACTTATATTTAATACCTAAGTGTATAAATGAAATAAATTTGAATTAATTATCTATAAAAAACATATTACATAATATAAAAAAAACACTTCTTTTTGTATTGAAGTGAATGAAAGCGTCTAACAATCAAATGCATATTTTAATGCATAAGGTTGTAATTATATACCTACACTCATTCGGTTTTTTAACTTATTTTTATAATACGTGTTTTTTTTTATATTACTGCAACGTTCAGCAATTTCGCTGCCGAAATAACCGGGAAAAATAAACATAATTTGTCAATCGGTTTTGTATTTAAACTAGTGATGCACCTTGTAATGTATATGTGTAAACCTTGATACAAATTACAATTTTAGAACACAACGGCCTTGAAACAAAAATAAATACTATATTTTTTTAATATTTTATAATTATGAAGAATTTTACATACAAATATATATTTATAATATAATAAATACCATTATGCGATCGTCTCATGTATTTTCAGTGAAATTTATTAAGCTTATAAAATCGTCCGGCCGTTCTGTCTGTCCGTCCGTTGATTTCGAAATTCTGACTTCGGATTCGTGTAGAGCATCAAAAAGTAGTAATGTAAAGTGACCTTGGTTTTCCGATATCAATTCGTGAAAGTGAAAATAAATAAATTTCGCTATGGTGGCGCATGCTGCGCGTCCGATGTTTTACTATTCTATAATGTATGAATACTATAAACTATAATGAATTCATTTATAATATATAAACATTTTTATCTCCAGCACACACATAATTAGTTATTTCCAGTTTTATAATAATTACTTATAAACCTATGTGAAGTATAGAGAAAAAAAAACAAAAAGATCCATAATATGTGCCGCAGTAACACGAAATGCTTTTTCTTGCTGCCTGTTACGCTTTCAATTACTGTTTTTTTGTTATTTCATCTTGCAACATTTAGTTTTTTTTTTGTTATTATGTAATATCCGAACATAAGCGCATATTAAGCTCAGTACAGTCGTAAAACTCTTCTCGCATAATAGAATATTCATGTCGGCCATTTCCATGTGAAGTGTACTCTTATCTATTCATTCGACTTCTCTAATATATTTCGTATTGAATGTTATATAGCAGATAAGTGTCAGTGGAAATACTAATTAGCCTAAATGGTTTTGATTTATTTTTAGCAGTAAAAATTAAAAATTAAATGTTACTTAATATCCTAATGTAAGATTATTTTTATTATTTAAATAGTTGTCTTGGCCAACTTGCCAGAATATTATTAATATTTTTATAAATGGAAAAATTCAGTCAGGTGGGAGGGGGGGACCCTCCCATGGGATCCTACTTAGGGGGAGGTGAATTTTTCCATTTTTTGAAATATTTATAAGATTATTTTTATTATTCTTGTGGCAAATCTAAGGCATAAACCAAAAGGCATTAAGAAGTAGGCAATGAGTAAGTTACGTATCTAGTGTTGTAAGCAGTATCATAATCTTATGATACTGCTTACCATCAGACACGTGGTTTTAAAACCAAGCGTACGATCCGCCTGATGTTAAGTAATTATCGTAGCCGACGTTAGCAACATCATAACAAACCCCCACGGGAAGAAATTTAGCTCAAAAAATAGATTTAATGTCTTTGCACCAAGCATAAATGTTAGATTCCGGTTTTTAGCTAATAAAGCGAAAATTTTGTAACAATAAAACTTTGTAACATTGACCCTAGTATGGACAGGAGCCGTATTTAAGTAGCTAGCTACGTAACAGATTGGGATAGATTTTTTTTAAAATAACAAGCATGTTTAGTATAAATTAATTATATGCCAAACTACAAGACAGTTTATCGGCGTAGTTCTCGTCGTAGGTATTTTTACATATATTCAACATCTTGAGCACATTATCATTATATCTACTATATAAAAATAAGTCGGGTTTTCCTTCCTGACGCTATAACTCCAGAACGCACGAACCGATTTCCACGGTTTTGCATTCGTTGGAAAGGTCTCGGGCTCCGTGAGGTTTATAGCAAAGAAAATTCTGGAAAAATTTGAAAAGAAAAGCGGGAAAATCTTTCTTCACATACAGCGCCATCTGGTGGCGAAACGGAGTTCGCCGGGTTTGCTAGTATTATATATAATTCTACTGAACATGTGTATATCACTGAACACCTCTTAAACGGCTGGACAGAGATCAATGAATTTTTTTTGTATGCGTTTGGGTGGCGCCCTGGATGGTTTAGATTCACAAATCAGCCCGGCAGATGGCGCTGAAGTAATGGGAACGGGAAGATTGAGCCACAGCAAAGCGTGGGCGGGCCGCTAGTTATTTATAAATTATAATTTATAACATCCATATGTATATTACCCGGCAAACGTCGTTTCACCATAAAAAATAGATAATAACCTATTCCCAGACCTACTGAATGTACATATATAATTTCATCAAAATTAGTCAAGCCGTCACGGAGGAGGATGGTAACTAAAACTATGACAAGAGAAATTTATATATTAGAGATACATTTTAGTGCAAGCTGTTTAATTTCATTTTATAACCTTAAAGTGCTGTCCATCTATTTTGACATCTATGACTTTTCCAATATTTAATGTCTGTATTTATTTTCTAATAAAAGAGTCATGTGTAATCGGCAATGAGGTGCAAATATGTGCAAATTGATCTCGATATTGAAGTAAGGATGCGTCATGCATTGGAGAGTTTTTATCATTAACTAAGAAACGGGTAACGTACGTACTTACTCGTACTAGCCTTCACATTCCTGAAGGCCGATTCCCTTATATTATTTTACAATCTCAGAACGAAACTTGACGCAATAATATACGTTTTATATTTTTTTATATTAATAATAATAATATTTCTGGACAATTTACACAGCGCCATCTAGTCCCAAATTAAGCGAAAAGCTTGTGTAATGGGTACTAGACAACTGATAAATGTACTTAAATACATTTTTTTTTTGTAAATACATACTTATAATACATAGAAAATAATAATAATATACGATGATGAATTTTGATTAGACTACAAATTATTTATTTGATTTCAATTAGTAATTAAAATGAATTCTCATTGCAAACAACTCAATGCGGTTTTTTTTAACGCAATAACGTTTTTTTGTAAAATCACTTTTCGTAAATTCGTTTTTTTATATACTACCGAGGGGACAAACAAATATACATATCCTATTTTGTCCTAAAACCAATATACTTACCACATACTTACGCAGTAAATAAATACGAATGTGAAATATAAATTATTTACCTGATTTCAATAATGAATTAATATCAATTAACGTTGCAAACAAAATACCATTCTTAGTTTGTTGCATTTTCGATCTTAATCCGATATAACCACACTTTAATTAAATATTGTTTTTTTAATCTAGAATTATTACCGAGTTTTTAACTTTTATCTAACAGGATATGCCAACGTGATTATCTCAGGCAGAAACTTTGACATTTCATATTGTGATACGAGAATTCCTTTTTAATTAAATAGAAATTTGTATTTTATAGTTATATAATATCAACCCTCAGTATAGAAAATAATCGAATTTCTACAAATGCAACTTTAACACCTCGGAGCGCAGATTCAATTTCCGCTTTCAGTTATAAATTTACGTTTCTAATTAAGATTAAGTTGCATAATTTTATGTTACGTTATTTATTTTATGTTAGTAGCAATCAAAACTGGCCAATTTTACTTTAAATGATTGATAAAAATCTTATCAATTTTTATTCCCAAAAACATATTTATATATGTATAATGATCATAATTTTTAACCGTATCCAAATTGGACGTTCGCGTGAGCAAATTCTTCACCAGTGAAATTTTAAAATTAACTCTCACGTAGGAACCTATGGTATTGATTACAATAAATTAAACAAATTTCTTTTGATAACAACGACAAATTAAGAAAACAAAAAAGCGAAAATTGATTAATTAATTTTTTTTCTCCTTTTATTTTTTTAAACGATCTGGATACGTGTTTTTCCTTACTTAGATACATATTTTTTTATGTTCAACCCTAGAGTGTTCATGATAGTCATCATGATTGCGCGTGCTCATCATCGTTGCGATGTTGCATTACACTACATACAGTCGAGTGATTCCGAATCATCATTGGATAATGATGTCGGAATGACATAACGCGAAGTGGGTCTGTAGGTCGCCATGATACAAAATTTTAATGGGTTTTTTGCACAGATAAGGAACTTGAAATTATTTTCGGTGATTTGATAATGATGTCATTAAATTTATTTTATGATCTTGATTAATGACATGAACAACGTGAGTCACCATGAAAGGAGGCACGGGCGGATCCACCGTTGTGGGCACTGTGGGCATGCTCACATCCCTAATATACTTGTAATGTCACACTATCACAGTCTATTAAGATCGACAGGCTGATAATAACAAACGTTATACTTTAATAATTTTTTTTTAAATCGGGTTTTCCGGTGGCTGTGACCGCAAGTGACGGCCCCCTTTTTTGAGGACTGGATTCGCGTTTGAGTAGTTGCTGCGTTGGCAACGAGGTTGGCAGAGCTTTATTTCTTAGTGCGTTATATGGCTACGGTACTGGCTTCACCTCAGACAAACTGTATGCTTGTTTGCTACCGAAAGTGGCATAAAAAAACCTCATTAACTCACAGTAACACAACAACACTTAATCGAACCTTTATTTGACTGCGCTCTTTTATGAGTATTACGTTCTCTACCCCAAATCTCTTTTACTAAAACCTCGTTAGTAATTCAGCAGAGTGCACCACATGAAGGACGGTAGCTATGGCTCAAAGTTAGTGGTGATCTACTTACATCCCAAACACATTGATTTACATGAAACCTGTAATAATTTGGGTACTCGGTCGGTACTTCGTCCATATGGGTTCATATAAATATATGATACTAAACTCGCAAAGTATAAACCTTTCACCAGATTTAACTCTCTTAATAGTGATAACTGTAAAACCTAAGGCCACGTACAATGTGAACAAATAGATAGGTAGACGAATATAGTGACATAGTTTACGAAAATAATAACGGGCAGTAACGCGATCATGCATAAAGGTATTTACATACATATACTACTACAAATGAAGAGCGGAGTCTCCTAATACAGGCATCTTGTTTGCCTAAAAGGAAACTCCAACCTTATTTATAATTACTGTCCATGTAAACTGAAAACAACTGAAATAAACTTTTTGATTAATTTTGATTTGATTTGATACCTTTATTTGATTGCCTTATGTTTCGACCATGTTGCACGGCCGTGGTCCCAGGCTGACTCCTGTCAACTGTCAACGCGAAAGTTTTAGGTTAGTTTAGTTTTCTGCTCTTTAGTTATGATATATCCGTAGTAGAAGCTTTGCTTAGTTTAGGACTAGATGGCGCCGTCTAATTTGTACAGAAATATTAATTCATTTATATAAACAAATCAAATATATTTAAAAAATATTTAAATTTAAAAAACTGTAAACACTCACTGTTTTACATATGAATAAACTTAGTTCATAATCTAAAAATAAAAGTAATAAACCGAGCATCTAAAATTATAAAACTAAACGACTTTTACACTGACTTGGCGACCAATGCTGATATAAAACATACCAAACGTAACCCAAACAAACACTAAATGGGCGACAAAAACATGGTTCATGTTATTATTTTCCATATAATATTAACTGTTCTGGTTGTTTAGAAATTATATTATATACTTTTTTTAAAGACGAGATTTTCGCGCCACAAATAGCCATATTGGTTCTTTTATATTTTCGCTAGCGTTTCCGCTTCAACTTTGCCTGGGTATATCCCAATCCTGTGAGAATTTTCAGTCGAAATCATAAATTCGATCAAACAGCACATCATGTTCTCTGGGAGTGTGATCTTTGGCGGCGGGAGCGGGACATGTTGAATTCCTTACATGTCGTATCCGGGGTAGTATACTATTCTGATTTGTTGCAACAAGGGAGAATTACCGAGCGTGCAGACGATTTTGCAACTCATATTATTAGAATCTATGTGTTAGGTAACTCAATTTAGGTCCCCAAAATAGTGTTAGATATTTAATATCCTTGGTGGACGGCATTTGACCTTCAATTGACTAGTCGTCTCTTTAGGCACTTGACAAAACTCTCCTTTGTCTTCTTCGCAGTTGGTTAAAAACGGTTACAATAAGATATATCGATAGGGATCGAGAGGGAACTAGGAAGTATTGTGAGTGTGGCAACTCCTGACCGGCGGACTTTCTCCGCAGCTATCTCGCCGAGGCCACTTTCATCTCGGCTCACCTCGTACCACACGTAATACTCATCATCGGTGTTATTGGGCGATATTATGGGAGGTTACGTTACACTAGCTTTATCTCGTGACTTCATTTGGGTGGACTGTTTCTTATTCGACCGCCAATGAAGCAAGGGGTTATATTATTCGAGCCAATGTACACCCGAGTAAAAAAAAAATATTATTCGCTATTAGATATATTTATCTAATAAAAATCTATATTACAAGATTTTTTTTTATATACCACTAAAGATGCAAACAAGCATATGGCCCGCCTGATGGATATCAGTCACCGTAGCCTATGAACGCCTATAACACCAGGGGCATAACACGCGCGTTACCGACCCTGTAAAAACCTCTTCACACCCTTCTTGAAGAACGCTATGCTGTAGTCTCCTGAGAAAACCTCGACAGGCTTTATTATCTTATTCTGAAAGGGAAGCACCGGTGGCACGTCGATCCTCTTGAATATTTTTTGCACTCCCTATTCTTTGGTAACTGTATTATGCTGAAATACAGGTTTTAAACTTAGTTCGGCTACGGATGCTGTATTGCTACTGCTCTATAATACTTGGCTAGATAAGTTAGACTTAAGCATAAAATTTGTGTATTTTTTCTGGAAATAAACTATTATTATATACTATTATATTAAATTTCTGCCCTGACTGTCTGGGGACATGGTCAGTACTCCTTTAATTTTGGATGTTCATTGTCTCTACTTTTTATTTCAATAATCAACCAAAATGTGTTTTATGAAAACTTTTTAAATAAAACTCATTGATGTAACTCTCACTCGACAATTGTTTTCGATATTAAATCGACTAAAGTCACGTCACTATTTTAATGTGTATCAGATGTCATTGCCCTGTCTGTATTAATCGTTGCTGGAATTAATTTATGACACGCAAGACGCAATTATCTCAATATGAAGCAGTTCGATTGGAGATTTACTTCCATATTTTATCATTGACGAGCACGGTGGTCGAATGGCTAATAATGGCCACTTTGACTCCGAGGTCGTGGGTTCGATACCCACACAAGATCCACTTTATTTATGTGTATAGTAGGTACATAAATATATGGTTATCTACCTATCACACACAAAAATACACACACACAAAGATATTATAGTCTAAGATCTGACAGCTATATTTACATGTTACTGATTTCTTTATGAAAACTTAATTCAAATTAGTGATTAACGAAAATATATCTCAATACTGTCATGTTGCCTAAAAACATTTTTTTATGCAATATGACACATTTGTGTGCATGAACATGTCTGTTTGTGTTGGTCTGGGTGTTTTCTATGTATTCTAAGTATGTATTTACAAAAAAAATGTATATAAGTATTATATATCAGTTATCATATATTAGTTATTATATATTAGTTCCATAGTACAAGCTTTGCTTAGTTTGGGTGGTTTGGGACTAGATGGCCTGATAGTTCTTGCGAAATCTAAACTACATTAGGCAGGCCTTACGCTTCATTGTTCTCCGAGATGTATATTTTTTTTTGTATAAACGGCCAATTAACTACTGAAATATAATATAATAATAATCAATGTGTAACATATTCAAGAACAGAACTCTCACTTATTTTGCATTTGGGGTGTAAGTGGTTCATCTACATCTTTGAACCAAAGCCAACTTCACCTGCACGCGGTGCACCCTGCTGACTGGCAAACGAAGCTCTGACGAAAAGCGAGGTAGGGAGCGTAATTGTAAGCTACCCGACTGGGGAATGTACCTCCACCTCACAGAATATCGCAGCCAAATAACAATTCCCTTGAGGATTCTTGTGTTCCTGCGAGTGAGTGAGGTCACCAGAAAGGAAGGAGATGCTGCATTGGCAGCGGTGGTGGCGGCGCGCGAGCGACACTATAATTATGTTGCGAGCGTTCAAATGGCTACCGTAACCGCTTCACATCAGGCGGGCCGTATGCTTGCCTGCCACCCTACGTAGTATAAAAAAAAAATAAAAAAAAATCGGTACCTGTCATATACTCAAAGCGTGGAAGAGATCCCTTATGGAAATAAGCCCGCTTTTGTGCTATAAAAAATTAGGTTTAAAAAATTAGTAACATCCATACTTAATATTATAATTGTGAAAGTGTATTTGTTTGTTTGTCCTTCTTTCACGTCGAAAGTAACAAACGGATTGACATGTTTTTTTTTTTTTTGGAGATAGTTTACTGCTTGGAGAGTGACATAGGCTACTCTTTATCCCGGAAAAACATCTTATTACCACGGGAAAAAATAAACTTTGTAAACATTTGTTCTTCTTTTACGTCGAAAGGAACCTAAGTACTGACATGATTTTTTTAACGGGGATAGTTTACGGTCTGGAGAGTGACATAGGCTACTTTTTATCCCGGAAAAACATCTTAATCCCATGGGAAAAAGTAAACTTTGTAATCATTTGGATATCATCAACTATCACGTGGAAAGGAACCAACATGATTTTTTAACAGGGGATAGTTTCCGGTCTGGAGAGTGACTTAAGTTATTTTATCCAGGAAAAACATTTTATTCCCACGGGAAAAAATATACACAAATCAATGGCAGCTCTCCTGGGCCACTCGGGTGAAGCCGCGGGTAACAGCTAGTATATAATAAAGATATTACAAACAAATAAATAGAAACTACTTTTGAAATATTTTTTAATTAATTAATTAACTTGTCGACTTCTTATTTATGATTGCAACATAATGTTATGATCCACCGTCATTATACAATCCATTATTAATGTCGGATACTAAATTAATCATTAAAATCTGCATTCTAATTTAAATAAATAATATTCATAATTTCTCGTCGATTTCGTAAAATTGTTGAAAGAAATATCATAGTTATCGTAAATCTAATTAATATCAGACAGTAATTAATTAATTATAAAATATTATATAAATAAATAACTAATCTTGGACAGATTCCACGCTGACACCTTAGCCATCTAGTCCCAAACTAAGCAAACCTAGTACTATGGGTATTAGATAACTGTTAGATATGCTTAAATATATTATTTTGGAATCGAACCCGCAACCATTAAGTTAACCATTCGACCTCCGAGCTCGTCAAATGTCATGTTAAATCTTCTGGGATTAATTTATTCTGTTAATAAACAGAATAAATTAATTTGTAAATACACAAAAAAATAGAAATATTGGAAATCTAATTACTTGTCAATGAAGAAATTCAATTAAAATAAACGAAAGATATACCGATAACTTGATAAAAGTTGATGTATGTCATTATCATCAACCTGTACGTACAAACTGATAGACATAGGCTTTCCTCAATGCTTTCCATCATATTAACCACCGCTTTCCGCATAAAGCCACTTTTTTGAGATCATGGCTTCGTTGTCAGAACTCCCCCCCCCCCCCCCCCCCCTTCTAGCATCGCCGACCCAGCAAATGTGGTTGGCCATACGTAGTATGACATATAAGCTGCACACCATGAAGTGGTGGTATGTTTGTTTCTCACCCTATATAAGAAAAATAATCTACGATGACATGGAGTCGTCATCTCTGGCTATGTATTTACATGTGCTCACCATATAATTCAAGTCTGTATTCCTATCGCGTAGCTAATTGGATGGATGAATAGTCGGTAATTTAAAGCAACGCAAAACTATATTACCTAGTAACTAAGTTCGAACAAACGAACAATTTTACTATCAAACTTCAAATGCTTTTTTGATTATACTATTTAGACACAGAAAGTGACTTTATTTTATACTATGTAGAGAACATTATTATATACTGGCATATAACTACTCATCAATTGTAAACTTTCGCGTTCAATCGCATGATTTATGAAAATAATAACGGGAATTATCGCGATCATGCATAAGGGTATTTACATACCTTTATTATTGAGGAGCTCGATGGCGCCTCGTAATCTTTGCTAGATAGTAAACCTAAAATTAATGAAAGCAACCCAATAATTAGAATTAAAAAGCTTTCTAAATTTTTTCTTATATATCTTGAAAACTAAGTTTTGGAAACACTTGGTTCCTGGCCGCTCCTTCTTTATTGCGAATAACGGACAATCGTCTCATTGTTTAAGGTTTAGTTACTGATCAATATGATAAACTATGGTAGGGTCACGGAAAGCGATAGTTTTGTGGTAACAGGTGGGTCGCGGGAATAAGCACGGGCGA
This sequence comes from Hypsopygia costalis, assembly GCA_937001555.2. Lineage (NCBI taxonomy): Eukaryota > Metazoa > Arthropoda > Insecta > Lepidoptera > Pyralidae > Hypsopygia > Hypsopygia costalis. The sequence goes on along the minus strand of OW443336.2, from coordinate 4,684,605 downwards.
AAGAAAATGAGCGTTGCGTAAGCGATCTACTGAGCGATAATGTAGCGTCCCGACAGTTGCGCAGGCTCATTAATGCTATGCTTGTAAGAAATAATTTTCTAACACGTTACAAGTTTTTTTGTACGTTAGAATTAATGACGCATACAAGATTTAATGGATTCGTTCAGATGATGTTCTCGAGAAAAGCTGAACCGATTTTTATGATCTTTTATTTGTTTGATTTGTCTTCGTCCTGAACCGCAGAATAGCTATTTATATTCAAATGTCAGAAAACACTAACGAAAAAAAAAAATAAAGAAAATTCGTTTTCAAAGACGTTTCTGTGTAAAAAAGTAATTTTTTTTTTGTTGTTTCAAGTTGCACGCCTCTACGAGGGTAAGGAGAGGTGGGGTAGGATACCTATGTAATTGTATTTTTTTTTTTTTGTATTTTCGCAAATAAGTTTATCTTATATTGTCAAGGTAAGGTCTGCATGGGAAATCTACAGGAGTGAGATGGGGACAGGTATAAACTGAGCCACAGCATATCGTGGGCGCGCCGCTAGTAGGTATTGTATAAAATAATAAAATTGAAAGATCTTTGCATATAAGTTACATAAAAAAATCTATAAGAAGTCCATAACCTTAAAATAATTGTAAATTTCTCAATATTGTACATACAAACTGATATTTGCACTTAGAATATATTGATGTTGAATATGCTCTTTCATTCAACAAAACTTCGTTGCTGGGATAAATTATTGGTACCATTCGCTATATATAAATAAAAATATTAAATTGATCCACAAAAATAACCTGATTTGCACATCAAATTAATCTGTTCGCACATCAAATCCTGCATTTGATATGCAATAAGTATTTTGATATGTGCAAAATAGCTTAAGTTAGGTTAGCAATGTATTTATTTGATGTTACGTTAAATAGTATCCGTATATAAATAGTCCAATATTTATAAATATAAAATAAACTGCTCATCATAATATTGTTGATTCTCCGTAATGCAGGAAGAATAGTAATACACGTTTAACAAGTAACAAGTCATTTTGCAATAATGTGGTAATGTCTTCTGATTTCTAACACATGTCTACATAAACCTTTGACTTACGTGGAGCGATCATCGTCTGCAACCATTTCGCAATATTGCCTCAGCTATAGATTAAGTTGAGATATGTTACGTTACCTAATTGCTGGCTGAGAAAGTCTAGACAATCTGTCAGTCACGCAGCAAATGATATACATTATTTTATGTACCAATTTAATCTTGTACCTTATAGTTGGGGACCATAGGTAATCAATATAACCATGTAAAAACATTTATGATAATAAGCTAAACTATCTTCAATATTTCACTATACTATACGGGACGGGGCCCACCATACATTCACACCACTGTGTCTCCTGTATAGCCAGTATTATTAGCGGCGACCGCCAAAAAAGGCAATGAACAGTGAAGTCCATTGCAGTCCCGGGGCTAAAGCTACGGCTGTCTTGGAACTCACAACGAATTTAATTAGAAGAAATTAGTAATATGAAGTTTTTGCAATTTGACTTCCCCTCTCAGCAAAGTGAGAAACAGCAATATGGCAAAAAGGGCATTAAAAGCCTAAAGAAATAGCTAGTCTAGGTGGTGGGAATGTGGGGTGTACCGTAAGTATTGTGGGAGGGAGGCCCCCTCCCACAATACTTACGGTAGAATCATCATTATCATCATCATCAGGTCATTTTAGTCTCCACTACAGGAGCACGACCCTCTCTCATCCGTCCCAGACAGAAGGAGGATTTGGCCTATACTCCCCACGCTGGTCAGACTGGTTGGGTAGGCCTGATCTTTGATAATGTATTTCCCTTAGACGCCTTGTACGACATCCACGGGAAGAGACGGAGTGATTCTATTCTAGTCTGCCGGAAACCACACGGCCACAGTAGAATAAGACTGTTATATTATGTACATAACCTGTGGAGAGAAAATAAATAAATAATTATTATTATATAATTTCTCAGTACAATCTATGTTATAAATATTTTTAAAATGGAAAAATTCACCTTCGCGCCTAGATTAAGGACTTGAACCCACGACCTCTCGATTACTGACAAGTTGGCCGAAATTATAATAATACAATCAATACTTACCTGCAAAATTTACAGCTAAATAAGTAAATAAATATTCTTGGACGAATTACACACTGCCATCTGGTCCCAAACTATAGATAACTGGATATTATACTTAAATACATTTTTTTTTGTAAATACATACCTATAATACATAGAATACTCCCAGACCATGACAAACAAACATGTTCATGCACCTAAATATTTGTCTTGTGCGGGGATCGAACCTGCGATCCCGGAGTCAAAGTGGACATGGTTAGCCATTCGACCACCGGTGTCGTCACTTATTAATTAATAGACAATATAATACATAGACAATAACTATCTAAAATTAGATCAAAACAAAAAACACTAGTACAAAATGAAGACTAACTCGCCATCGGCAATACCACTGATTAAATTAAAAGTCTAATTACAAACCTTTACTTAAAGTATATTTTAGAGTTTCTTTTGAAATCGACTCATAGTATCAAAAGATTTTTTTTTTTTTGGATATTTAATTCCACTCGAACGCAGTCATAGGTACAATTAATATACAGCTGCTCATTTTCAGTGTCTTGTTATTTATAATACGTATAATGTTGCCTGATAGACAATGCTCTTAGTATTAAGTCCGCCTTTTGTATTCTTATTCTAATTTCAATAAAGTTTAAATAAATAAATAAAATAACTCAAAGAAAAAAATAATACATTTTTTCAGAGTTCTTAACTATATATTTCATGAAGATGTATACATGTTTATAATTTGGTACACAAAAGTTTATTTATGTAGATAAGGTTTACATTCTTTATATTATTTTAATCATCTAACAAGAGTTTTGTTATCAATTTCAGATATTCATCTGCGTAGTGCTGTCGAAGACATTTGCTGAACCAGAACCGAAGAAGTATAAGACAGAAGTTAAAGATAAAGGCAAACAAACAAATACGAGTTTAACAGATGAAGAAAGACAATTTTTGAGAGAAGTAGAAGATAAGTTTGGTATTAAATCTGATATTCTTGCTGGGACTAAAAAAGCTGAAGAAGAGAAAAAGGAAACACAAGTAGAAAAAACTTCTACTAAACCACCATTTCCGGCGGTAATAGCGATAGAAATTGTCAATGACACAGCGACTAAATCAAATGGAAAGCGAACTATTGATGCTAATCTTGGGTACGGATATAAAACCGATACTGGGTATGCCTATACATATTTAGGAAAATCATCTCAAGAAAAAGGCAAATTTATGATCTACCCGTATTCACAGGAAGACATTCCACCTGCACGGCCTGATACGTACCACTCACAAAAATCAACAGAGCATTACACAACATCTTCCCCTAATGTCGAAATTCATCCCTCTAGAGCATTCGAATTAGTTGATGTAAAAGACGAGCAGCCTTCGTATCATTATAGAAAACCTGATGAACATAGGAACACCTATGATAATATTCAAGGGTTAGTTTCTCCTCCTCCTGCTTATGCAGCGGAGCAGCATCAAGAACAAGTTCCATCGTCAACACCTACCACATTATACACTACGTATAATGGTGAACAGATCTCCGGTCTAACTGGAAAATTCCCTATGGTCATGCCAAACTATTTAGTGGATCCATCACAGTTGATTAAATATCCCCAATTTCAAAGTGCAGGTCTGTCTCAAGACCATTTACGCACGTCTGGTTCACCAGCAGAACAGAAAGTGATACCTGTTTTAGTTTTAAGAATACCCAGCTCTTATCTTACTAACCCTACTGCAGAATTGTATCCGAACTTACCACAAAATTATCCATTATCTCAATACTTGAATCACGTGAATCTACAAGAATTAGTCAATAATTACTTTAAGAAAATTGGGTATTCTGCAGCTCCTCAAATAATGGCTTATCAAAGCCCTCTTATCTCGAATGCAAATCAGACACCCGTATCTACTCCAGTTACGAATTATGAACCACAACAATATGCTACTCCTTACATACGACCTTCATATACACAAGCTGATATAGCCGGAGTGCAATACTCAGCAGTGAAACCAGTAATGGCTAAATATCCACTAACATATGCTCGTCCTCAGTACTATATATCTACTTCTCAACCAGCCTATCAACAACCAGCGCCGCAGCAGCAGTATGCGTATACATATCGATTTGTTCCCAAAACAGTAGAACAGCAATCGTATTACATACAACCACAATATCAAACAACGACACAACAAGTGGTACATCAGCAAGACCAACATGAACATGTTGCTGTAAATCACCAAACGAGTGTTCAAGATACAGAGCCTCATGCTGAATATGGGGCCCCTCAACAAGAAGCTGCTCATGCAACTCCTGTAGCTCCGGCTGTTGAGTATGGAACTCCAGAAACACACAGTGCATCTGTACAAGCTTCAGCGCAACCTGTCGCTGCTCATTACGAGACACAAAATGTACCCACACAAGAATATGGAGTACCTAACGAAGAAAATGTCCAGTATGTGACACAGCACGCAACAACCGCAGATTATGGTCCTACAAAGGTCAATCTACCAGTTGTATATACTAATTCACTCCAGGCAGTGCAAGAAATAGCATCTCAATACAGTCACCCGAGACATAAGGAAACGTATGCTGTTTATCCATCACAATCTGGTCATGTTCCTCGTCATCATAATGCACATGTGAATACGGGAGCACAAAGCTATTATTATCAAAAACAAGTTACTGGCGACAGTGATAATACATTAACTTTAAGTGAAAATTATCCAAGTAAGGATCATACTATTGCAACAGTGTTACCAGTAAGTTACAAGCACGCAAGAAGACCGCATGTGCCGACTGTACAAACAGTCAGTTATGTTACACCAACGCCATATTCACATAAATATCAATCTCCGTACAGAATAATGGTGCCTCAAATGGTTTTAAAGACAGCAGAGAAAATAGCGTATATACATTCACACTCTGTACCACATCATTCCAATCAACATGGTCGCGAACAGCATCCTGAAGCTGAGTACACGGTACCAAATCATTTTGTTCCGCCAGTAAGTCAGCAAAAACCTCCAGTGTACCCCAGAAACTACCACGCCCATCCAAAACGAATGATTGTCAAGATCGAATCCAAATCGGATAACCTATCACCGAAGAAACTCGAAAGATCCGAGAAGTCAGCATAATTGATTTAATCTTTGCTTTAAAGTAATTATTGTTATGAACTTTTTGTAAATATAGGTTTAAGTAGTTAGTTTTATACGAGAAAAATGTCGATATGATATGGGCATGAATTTCTGATTATTAGTACAAAAATAATATTGAAATAAAATTTATATGGCTTTTTAGGCAAAAGTTATTGTCAGAAGAAGGTTTGCAGAAACAATTAGGTTTAGGAATCACAAAAATAATGCATTATTTATTGTATACCACTGTATGCTTACAATGTGCTATAACTATCGGAAATATATTATTTAAGACCATATCCTGAATATTTGAGACAATGTTGTCAAATTATAGATCTACAAAGAAGTCCTGAAGATTTTTGTAATTGATTTATCAATATTTTTTTAATTGGAGGTGTCACTTTTGGGTTTAGAGGCCCAAGTATTGTGTGACCTATAGGCTGTAGAAGAAAAATAAATAAAAAAACTATTTATTCCTAAAACGTGAACATGGCTGTTTGGACGTGCAATATTTTTGGATTATGAATATTATTACTTAGTAAAACTTCTCATTATCTGTTGTTTTAATTTCTTAAATTAAATGTAAGACTATGATGAAATATTGTGTTAATTTAAAAGAATTTCACAAATTTTAAATTGTGTTTTATTATATTTCGTTTAGGAGTTTTATCCTAAATGGATGTATCAAACCCTATTGTGAAAATAATATTCAATAATGGGAGTGTAAGTGGTTCATTAAGATCTTTGAACGAAAGCTAACTTCACCTGCACGCGGTGCACCCTGCTGACTGACAAACGAAGCTCTAGCAAAAAGAGAGGTAGGGAGCGTAATTGTAAGCTGGGGAATGTACCTTCACCTCACAGAATACCGCAGCCAAATAACAATTCCCTTGAGGGTTGTTCTGTTCCTGCGAGTGAGTAATGTCACCAGAAAGAAAGGAAAGAGATGCAGCTTTGGCAGCGGGGATGGCGGCGCGCGAGCGATATTTTATGTTGCAAGCGTTAATTTGGCTACGGTAACCGCTTCACATCAGGCGGGCCGTATGCTTGTCTTCCACCCGACGTAGTATAAAAAAAATGTTACTCTACTGTACAGTTACTGTCCTAAAACGAGGATGAAATGTTCTTGGAACTATACAGTTTGAAACGGGGAGCTAGTGGAGATGTTATACCTATACATATAATGAAAAGAAGCAGATGAAGATAATATATTTCGGTGGAAAATAATAAACATGAATATGCACGCACAATGGTTGGAGAGTAACAAACTTTGTTTTTCATGGATATCGTAACTAAACAAAAACTATATATCTAAATTCAAAATATACAAAAAAAAATCTATATATATAAAAGCCTTTAGGCGGCTCGAAAACACTGGCCTTCGAAAAACCCGTGAGTTTGAGCAGCTTGGTAGCATATGCTCTAAACCCCTTCGGTTGAGAGGTTAGACCCGTAACAATAAAAACTGAAGATTTCATAAAAATAAAGATTTTATTGTTTATTCAAAAAATAAAAAAAAATAAAAAATTTTTTTCGTTTTGAAATCGGTTTTATCGTTTTAAGATTTAATAACTGTCATTTCTTTCGATAGCTCCCCAATCGATTTGACATTCTTCAATTTTCCAATGTTTTAATAGCTATTCTGCTATTCGGGACGGAGATAAATCCAACAAATCAAAAACCACGAAAATCGGTCCTGCGGTTCTCAAGTTATAAGTGTTCGAACAAACCCGACTTTGTTTTATATATATAGATATAAAATAATGTCGTGTCTTGGTCGGGAAAGTATTAAAAACATTGAAAAATTGACGAAAGAATTAAATAAAAGAAAAAACGTTTTCCCATACAAATAGTGCCAGTTAAAAAGGATTGGAATATTTATTGATTGTTATGTAAATGTCAAATCGATTGGTCTCACTTTTACGTCGCGAATGTTGTCTGTGATTTGTTTTGTGGATTGAAATATTTATTGTTGTCAATTGGTACTTTTTTTGTGACTTTGTAAAGTACTGAACTTATTATTTACCCACTGCTGGGATACGGGTCTTCCCTCAACCGAAGATGTTTAGAGCATACTCCAACACGCTGCTCAACTACGGGTTGGGCCACTAACTTGGCTTAAGGACTGCCATCTAATGATAAACACCAGGACCGACGGCTTAACGTGCCTTCCGAAGCACGGACGAGCTCGAGATAACAGAAACTCATCCATGAACAAGCTACGGTTGACGTTGCTTAACTTGCGTGTACAATTAGACTGACACGTGCCTCACGCCATCGTGCTTCTCTATTATTTTCTATTATTCATTGTATTAATTTCAAGAAATCATAAATTTTGTTCATATATATATGTACATCACGACATTCATTGACTGTTAGGCGGTACGAAGTTCGCCGGGACAGCTAGTATATATATATATATATATATATATATATATATATTTAATTATTCAGCGAGGTAATGCTGCCAGTCTTCTGTGGACACTGCCGAAAGACAACGATCTTGGGGATATTTTTTATTTGTAAGTAAAGTATTTATTTATATATTTATTTTTTATCCGAAACAAAAAAAAGTTATGTTTTCTTTGTTTTATAGATAAATTAGATAGGGTTTTAGATTAGTTTTAGTTTAATATACATTTTCATAGTTAGATATCGGTTAATATAAAAAAAAAAATAGAAGAGTTCGCAACAAAGTTAACTTTTTTTTATATTATTTTTCCGCACATTCCCACCACAGTGTCTCCTGTGTAGCCAGGATTAACAGACACAACCACCAAAATAGGCAATGAACAGTTTTGCAGTCCCGGGGGTAAGACTACGGCTGCCTTGGAACTCACTACGAATTTAATCAGAAGAAATTAATAGGTGTAAGTAGCTTTTGGAATTTGGTAGTTATATCCTCCTCCTCCTCGAGTCGTGTTCGTCATGTTTGAGGGTCGTGACCTCTCATGATCCTCGTACACATCAAGCTCTACTATATTTAATATTATTACGATAGGATAAAATTGGTTTTGGTCCTGATTGGTACCAAATTCTTATACCGTAAATAGAAGTATTATTGCCGTGTGGTTTTCGGTAGACTAGAATAGAATCACCCCTTCTCTTCCCGTGGATGTCATACAAGGCGACTAAGGGAAATACATTATAATATAGATAGAACTATATTTAGGAAATATGTTTAGCCGGAAAGGCAATCCACTTTTTAACCTTGTTTAAATTGGGAATCCAGCAAATGCAAATTTTACCTATAGCCAAAGAGATAATACCACTGCATTATAATTTACAATACAATACTTAAGTATTTCATTCACTAAAAACTTAGTCATGAGTGAAAATATACACTGACATATATCAGTACATTTAGTAATAATGGCGTGTTTGAATCTTGATTGATATAAATACTTTGTCAAAGAATAAATGCTCGGTGTCTTTGAAGCCACTAATTATGTTGCATTGACACTAACGTTAGCACGATCAGCTAATTAAATCCTCTTGTGATATTATCACGACATGGACGCATCAATCAAGAGCTGATTGCTACGTGAACGTGAGAAGAATGATCAATTGAGCTACATATTATTCTTGAATGAACAATATAGTGTCGTTGCCGTTTATCGTTATTTATCATTATCAGCCTGCTACCCACTGCTGGATATAGGCCTTTCGTAATGTTGTCTGCCATATGAGATCTCCCACATGCACGAATTCTGAAAAACTTGTAGGTAATTTATAATTTTGTAAATAGCGGGCGGTGGAGAGGGCTAAGCCTGGAGTTTCACTAAGGGATCGAATCCGGAACGAAGAAATTCAATTCGACTGAGAACCAAGGTTGTTGACATAGCTCTCAGAGTCAGCAAGTTTAAGTGACAGTGGGTCGGTCATATCTGCCGCGTCAGTGATGGTAGGTGGGTGAGAAAGGTCCTAGAGTGGAGGCTGCGTATGTTGCGACGAAGAGTGGGACACCTCCATCTCTAGATGGGCCGACGACCTTAAGAAAGCGGCTGGAAGCGGGTGAATGCGGAAAGCGGAGGATCGCATATGGTAGAGCATTGGGGAAGACCAATCTGCAGTCGGTAGATACAAGCTGATAATGTTGATAATGATTTTATAAACATATGTAAATAATATAGTTTTACATATGTTCATAAAAACATCTTATATACATAGGTATATAATAAGTCACGATGGTCAAATTGAAAATTTGCCATGAAAAATGGTGCCATTTAGGTAAAACGCATTGTCACGACTTGTATTTAAGATACGTAGCTCGTAAGATGGCATAATTATTTTCTATAGCCCCTGAAGAATACAAAAAAGATTTTTGATCACACTTAATCGACAGAAATATTGCGATTGAGTTTCATCGATACTAAATATTAAATGGTCTGGTTTTAAAAACGCTCACCCATAAATAGAAAAAATATTTATCAATTTTTTTGTCAATACATATTATGATAATCTTTGTAAAAGGGAACCAGTCGAATGCGCATATTAAACAGCCAGCCTAAATTTTAGACTAGCAAACAGGCCTAATATGCAACTACTTATCTAGGTACTTTATGTAATGCACAAACATTATTATTTTCGTGATAAAAGTTTCTAGCGCCATCTATTGGAAACTACGCACAATACGTGGTACAAATATACGCAGACTGGGACTATTTGAGGAATTTTTATGTGGTATTTTATTATAGTTAACAGTCTCCATAGATTTATGTAGATGGCGCTGACTGTATTATATTGTAAGATTGTATCGTCAGAAGGCGTTTTGCTCTGGCTCAGAATATTAAAAACTTGTTCTTTATCGAGCACATAACAGCTATCTATTTCATCTTTGTTACTCAAACCGTTTGTATTATAGACAGCGGTTATTAACGATAAAATCATATACGACGATGCTATTAAGGATAATTGATGAATACGTTTTGACTTCAACGAAGTCGATGTTAAATATTGACAATAAACGTTCATTTTTAACAATAATTTACTGTTTATTTTAAATTGTAGTTCAATTTACATATTTCTTCGCCAAGCCGCAGTTGAGCAGCGTGGTGGAGTATGCTCTTAAATCTTCGATTGAGGCGAAATCTGTACTCCAGCAGTGGGATGTATTAGGGTTGACAATACATACTTATTTATTTTCTTCGCACATCATTGTTGTTGGTAAACCTTATCAGACATAATATAGATGTATCCATAGGCATTCTATGGATGACTGTAAGAGATTCCTTATGGGATAAGTCTGTCGTTGTACATTTTATTACTAGGGTAGATAAAAATATTTTATTTGTTTTACGTGCGATAAAGTTGCGTTTCCACAACTACAACAACATAAGATATATTGATGAGCTCGGTGGTCGAATGGCTAGCAATGGCCACTTTGACATCGAGTCGCGGGTTCGATCCTCGCACTAGTAATAATACTAATATTTGTGTGTATAAATATGTCTGTTTGTCTTGTTCTGGGTATTTTCTATGTATTATAATTATGTATGAACATATTTACGAAAAATAAAAAATATATAGTAGTTAGTTTATGAAACTGTTGCATAATAAGGGTTCTTAAAATACGAGGGTTCTTAAAATACTTAATATTCAGGTTATGTAGTATTTTTTTTTGTAAAGTTCCAATGCATTTGCATTGGAACCTGCTCAATGTAGCTAAACCCCGGGCTGAAGCTGTATTGAAATGGGAAAAAAGTTATTTTTCGATACAGTTAAAGTTAAAGAGCTGTATCGAAAAGTAACTTTTTAAATTTATTTTGATGGCTTGTGCGTAAAAGACTGACATTAACATTATGTGTTTAGTTTTTTAATCTCTAAATTTCAGTATGAGTGTAGATAAGTATTATATCAGTTACCTGGTACCCATAGCACAGGCTTTGCTTAGTTTGGAACTAGGTGGCACTGTGTAATTTATCCAGGAATATTTCTAAATATTTATATCATATTTATGTTAATTTGCCTTGCTAATCACATACATGCAACCAAAAAGGAGTAGGTTACAAATCAGGGACCCGCCACAGAGGTTACCGCCGAAGCTGATTATGATTATCGTCGGATTTTTTTAATGCGAAAATGACACTATTGCTTAGATTGTTGGTATTTAAGTTTAGCTTTTTTTTTTATATGAGAGGGTAGCAAACGAGCATGTGGGTCACCTGATGGAAAGCAATCACCACCGCCCATAGAGATCAGCAATACCAAGGGGTCGCCGATCCGTTGCCAGCCTATTCTCCTTCCTTTCTTTGTTTCTTTGTTTAGCTGGAAGAAACCCTAGAGCTCAACCGACTAACTATGTTTGTCAATAACTTCAATTTAACACCAATTTTCGGAATCAAAAAATCCGATGGTAATGGGATTCAGCCTCGGCGGTAGGGGTACAGGGAGCCTACCGCTTCTGCTGAAGCCGATTCCTATCTGGTTTTATTATTGAGAAAATTGAACTTCTGTTTAAATTTATTATAAACATCTTTAGTTTAATCGGTGGAGCGATTCCGTCCCTACCTGCTTAGCTTTACTTGCATTAATTTAAGGCGAAGTTATATTTTCGCAATCAAAAAAATACGGGGTGGGTAGTATCGCTACACTAACTACAGTAACATTTTTTGCGTGATAACGTTTTCCAGGTATTATAAATAAATTTATCACAAATAGGTCATAGCGCTTAGATCCTGTCCCGCTGTTAACTTACTTTTTTAGAGCACTTCTATATCTACACGACAACGTTTATATATTTTGTCTAACCCTCTCCGTTACGGAGTTATACTTATGACTAATTTATTGGTCGCGTGGAGTGTTTCAAGGCCCTTTTTCAATCCCTCCCTCCCCGTACGAATACGCTTGTGCACGATATCGTAGGTATCCTAACTACTATATGACATTATCTATTTTAAAAATATTTATTTATTTATTCTTACATACATATATTGAGCCTTACAGAAAATCCAATGCGCTCAATTTTGCCCATTGATATCATTCAACATTACATAACAACATACATAATAACATACATTACAAACAATTATATTACAAATAAAATTATATTTAGGTACATTCCGTATTCAGCATAAATTGTTACATAGAATTTTCGATATATTCTACAGCCGCTCTGTGGAACTGTACCTTAGTACAACCGAATAAGTCAACCGCTGGGTATTTCAATACTAATGCATTGAGCAGTCGCAGCGCTCGGTTGATCGGAGCGCTAGCTGCAGCAGTTTTGTAGCGCGAATAATTTATGATGACGCGCCCGCGTGTAATTATCCGGCACAAACAGCGACAGCAATTCTAATACCGTCGGATCATGGTTGTATCCCCTAAGAAGACTGAATACGTACTCCATCAGTGAGACCATACGCCTCAATTCCAGAGTATTGTATCCAGTCATACCTAATAAAAATTATACAACACTTGGCAGTACAAACCTTGAGTCTTTTTAAAAACGTTTTCACGTTAAAAACTCGATGGTAATCGGCTTCGGCCGAACACTACTGTCGTGCACAAAGCGCATATCTCTATTACATAGTCTGTAGTTTTAAAAACTGTAGATCATTGTGACATTGCTTAACACAGGTAAAGGAAAATCATCGTTATTACCGTGGAAACTTTCTCGTTTTAATCTCTCACATTACATGAACCTTGAACTTTTATAAAATATAGTTAGCACGTCATTCGCCTCGCCGTCTCCCGCGAGTTATGTCGGAAATCAGAGATTTTCACTCTTACACTGAGTTCCTTATAATTACGTCAGCGTCCATCTTTAGTAACGTTGCCATCTTTAAACGCTAGCAACCAGGACAAGATGCGTGAAATATCGACGAGCTCGGTGGCGTAGCGGTCAATGACGCGGCTTCGACACCAACGCTCGTGGGTTCGATTCCCACATAGGACAAACATTTGTGTGCATGAACATGTCTGTTTGTATTTACAAAAAAAAATGTATTTACGTATGTTCATCAGTTGTCTAGTACCCATAACACAAGCTTTGCGCTTAATTTGGGACTAGATGGGGCTGTGTAAATTGTCAAGAAATATTTATTTATTTATTTATATCCGGATTTTGAATCTGAAAACGCGGACATGTCATCTGTGTTTTTAATACTAGTACTATTTTTTATTCTGTGACAAGACGGTTATTCCCAACATGAAGCCGGCGGTAGTGATTTAAAACTTTTAACCCTGGAAAAATTAAACCCATCCCTGCCGCTCTCCAGACGTTCTTCGTAACAGTTGTTAAGCCAAGTCAGTAAGTGGCCTTTAGAAGGCTTGAAAACACATGCCTCCGCCAATCCGCAGTTGAGCAGCGTGGTCGATAATGCTATAAACTCCTTCGATTGACTCATGACCATAGCTACCTCATAGAAGACCTTATAGTATAGTATAGTAAAAACTTTATTGTACAATAAAACATAAATAGACAATTACAAAAATAAAATAAAATAAAACACAACAGATTTTATCTTACAATGGCGGACTTATCCCATTAGGGATTTTTTCCAGTCAACCATAGAAAACCTAAAGGATATTGGAATTTTAAAATTTGGCGGTAGGTATATTGATAGGTAGATACTTATTAGAAAAAAGAAAAAACCTTACCACCAAGAGACAATTAATCTAGCTACGGCCTTCTATGAGGTAGACGTACTTCACCACTCGGGATCGATCTCTAACTCTGTTTCGTCACCACCAAGTTAACTAGTCGGCAGGATGCCCATAAGTGAACTTAGTTTCAACTCTATAGTTAAAATATTAGACTTTTAGATTAGTATAGTATTTATATGCCTTCGGAACTGTGGGAGATTAGAACGAAATAATCTATATCTCTGGACACATGAATATATTCTAACAATTTGGGTTATAATTCGATGTTTCGTTACTGAATATTATCACAGTCTCTAAAAGTATAGCTTTAATATATAGTTTACAAAAAAATAAAAAAACACTCTTTAATGACCAATAGAACTAAAAAATGAGAAATAATTTTTAATATAGGCAGAAAATATAAATGAACGAAAAATATTAGTATTATTATGGAAAAAGCGTGGGGTGCTCGATAAATGAAAAATATGGGACAAAGCATTACTGTACTGTCATAAGTAGGTAGGTGGATAAGTATACAAAGTATTAAATCTGACGGTTCAAAGTGATAGAGCGGGCGCTGTATGGAGTTGAGTGTGCAAAATATGAGGACCGCATTCTATAAACAGTTTTGAATTCAGAAAAGCTTGTAGATTATGATTCTGAATGTTGCCAGGAAGTTTCTTGGTCCAATTTTTTTTTATACCCCATTCCCTTGGATATCGAGTAAATGGACTGAACAAATGCTTTACAACAATTTTAATCATTGTTTTATTGAAAATTTTCAATTGTTTCTTATGATTAAAAATACTTATAGCTACTAAGTGGAAATAAAAAAACAAAAAAAAATTGTTGAAAAAAAAAATATTACATAAAAGGATATTTTATGTATTTTTTTTTTTATAAAAAGAAATGATTACATAAAATGATTACAAAAATCTTATCGATCGACCTATACGATCCTCTTTTGAAAAAATAAAGAATACTGCTCTGCCGTGTTTCTAGACATACAAACAGCCTTTGATAAGGTGTCGCACAAAGGCCTCCTGTGCAAGACAAGGACATCTCTACCCCAAAGCTATTATCTACTTGTAGAGTCCTGTCTCGCAAATCGAATATTTCAGGTGAGAGAGGAAGGAGAACTGACTGAACGGACATCCATAATATAATAGTAGGAGTTCCACATGGATCAGTGAACACTGTGAAGACTTCCAAGAAACACTGATGTAGAAAATAAATCAAAGATCAAATGTAAATGCCAATCACTTTTATAATAAGGAAAACAAAGGAGTAATTTATAAAATGCACTTGAATGTACAATAACGCATAAGCAAAAGGAAGTTGAGTATGCAAAATGTGAGGACCGGCAATACACTTTCCATTTTTAGGAGAATGTGTATCTACATTTTGCATAATAAGGATTTGCATGTTTTGTTAGTATTATTATTTCTTTTTAATACTTTTTTATTTTTACCCGCGGCGGAACGGAGACGGTACATGCGTTTGAGGTGCTAAGGATGTTTGTGCAAATCAATGTTGCCATTTATCTCCAAAACTACGAGTCCGATTTAGATGCGGTTTTCAGTGATGGGTTCGGGTTTGATTGGTGCATGTTCTTAGATAGGCGTTACGGTGACAACTCACCAGGGGGCGCTGCAGTAAGCATTTGTTTGTAAAACCAATGTTGCCATTTCTCTCCAAAACTACGAGTCCGATTTAGATGTGGTTTTCAGTGACGGGTTTGGTTTTGATTGGTGCATGTTCTTAGATAGGTATTACAGTAACAACTCACCATGGAGCGCTGCAGTAAACATTTGTTTGTGAAACCAATGTTGCCAAATGCCAATAAATATCTCCAAAACTACGAGTCCGATTTTGATGCGGTTTTCAGTGATGGGTTCGAGTTTGATTAGTGCATGTTCTTAAATAGGTATTACGGTGACAACTCACCCGAGGGCGTTGCAGTAATCATTTGTTTGTGCAACCAATGTTGCCATTTATCTCCAAAACTACGAGTCCGATTTTGATGCGGTTTTCAGTGATGGGTCCGAGTTTGATTGGTGCATATTCTTAGATAGATGTTACAGTGACAACTCACCAGAGGGCGCTGCAGTAAACATTTGTTTGTGCAAAACCAAAACTACTAGTCTGATTCTGATGCGGTTTTCAATCGTAATACCTACGCTTGCTCTCTAAAAAGGTTGAAATAAAAACAAAATTAAAAATTTTGAAAAAACACACGACGGTTAAAACGTAGTTGAAAAAGGATAAAATAATTTTGAAACCCCCGACTTAAAGAATTTATGCTATGAACTTAATAAAAAATCCAAGAAAATCCGTCAAGGGCTGCCATCTCTATTTTAAATTTCAACATAAATATAACTATGTATACAAGTTACTATAAAACTGCCAAATAACGCATATACCGTCTCCGTTCCGTCGAGGGTAAAAAAACAAACTGTACAAATATAAATGAAAATTTTTGATTACTTATGTAAAAATTTCCTTTTATGTTTTTTTTTTCAGCAATATTTGTTTAATTTTTTATTTGTTTTTTTTTATTTCCACTTAGTAGCTATAAGTATCTTTAATCCTATGAAACAATTGGATATTTTCAATAAAACAATGATTAAAATTGTTGTAAAGCATTTGTTCAGTCCATTTACTCGATATCCAAGGGAATGGGGTATAAAAAAAAATTGGACCAAGAAACTTCCTGGCAACATTCAGAATCATAATCTACAAGCTTTTCTGAATTCAAAACTGTTTATAGAATGCGGTCCTCATATTTTGCACACTCAACTCCATACAGCGCCCGCTCTAGTGCAGGCGCCACAGGTAGTTGAGTGTGCAAAATATGAGGACCGCATTCTATAAACAGTTTTGAATTCAGAAAAGCTTGTAGATTATGATTCTGAATGTTGCCAGGAAGTTTCTTGGTCCAATTTTTTTTTATACCCCATTCCCTTGGATATCGAGTAAATGGACTGAACAAATGCTTTACAACAATTTTAATCATTGTTTTATTGAAAATTTTCAATTGTTTCTTATGATTAAAAATACTTATAGCTACTAAGTGGAAATAAAAAAACAAAAAAAAATTGTTGAAAAAAAAAATATTACATAAAAGGATATTTTATGTATTTTTTTTTTTATAAAAAGAAATGATTACATAAAATGATTACAAAAATCTTATCGATCGACCTATACGATCCTCTTTTGAAAAAATAAAGAATACTGCTCTGCCGTGTTTCTAGACATACAAACAGCCTTTGATAAGGTGTCGCACAAAGGCCTCCTGTGCAAGACAAGGACATCTCTACCCCAAAGCTATTATCTACTTGTAGAGTCCTGTCTCGCAAATCGAATATTTCAGGTGAGAGAGGAAGGAGAACTGACTGAACGGACATCCATAATATAATAGTAGGAGTTCCACATGGATCAGTGAACACTGTGAAGACTTCCAAGAAACACTGATGTAGAAAATAAATCAAAGATCAAATGTAAATGCCAATCACTTTTATAATAAGGAAAACAAAGGAGTAATTTATAAAATGCACTTGAATGTACAATAACGCATAAGCAAAAGGAAGTTGAGTATGCAAAATGTGAGGACCGGCAATACACTTTCCATTTTTAGGAGAATGTGTATCTACATTTTGCATAATAAGGATTTGCATGTTTTGTTAGTATTATTATTTCTTTTTAATACTTTTTTATTTTTACCCGCGGCGGAACGGAGACGGTACATGCGTTTGAGGTGCTAAGGATGTTTGTGCAAATCAATGTTGCCATTTATCTCCAAAACTACGAGTCCGATTTAGATGCGGTTTTCAGTGATGGGTTCGGGTTTGATTGGTGCATGTTCTTAGATAGGCGTTACGGTGACAACTCACCAGGGGGCGCTGCAGTAAGCATTTGTTTGTAAAACCAATGTTGCCATTTCTCTCCAAAACTACGAGTCCGATTTAGATGTGGTTTTCAGTGACGGGTTTGGTTTTGATTGGTGCATGTTCTTAGATAGGTATTACAGTAACAACTCACCATGGAGCGCTGCAGTAAACATTTGTTTGTGAAACCAATGTTGCCAAATGCCAATAAATATCTCCAAAACTACGAGTCCGATTTTGATGCGGTTTTCAGTGATGGGTTCGAGTTTGATTGGTGCATGTTCTTAAATAGGTATTACGGTGACAACTCACCCGAGGGCGTTGCAGTAATCATTTGTTTGTGCAACCAATGTTGCCATTTATCTCCAAAACTACGAGTCCGATTTTGATGCGGTTTTCAGTGATGGGTCCGAGTTTGATTGGTGCATATTCTTAGATAGATGTTACAGTGACAACTCACCAGAGGGCGCTGCAGTAAACATTTGTTTGTGCAAAACCAAAACTACTAGTCTGATTCTGATGCGGTTTTCAATCGTAATACCTACGCTTGCTCTCTAAAAAGGTTGAAATAAAAACAAAATTAAAAATTTTGAAAAAACACACGACGGTTAAAACGTAGTTGAAAAAGGATAAAATAATTTTGAAACCCCCGACTTAAAGAATTTATGCTATGAACTTAATAAAAAATCCAAGAAAATCCGTCAAGGGCTGCCATCTCTATTTTAAATTTCAACATAAATATAAATAAGTATACAAGTTACTATAAAACTGCCAAATAACGCATATACCGTCTCCGTTCCGTCGAGGGTAAAAAAACAAACTGTACAAATATAAATGAAAATTTTTGATTACTTATGTAAAAATTTCCTTTTATGTTTTTTTTTTTCAGCAATATTTGTTTAATTTTTTATTTGTTTTTTTTTATTTCCACTTAGTAGCTATAAGTATCTTTAATCCTATGAAACAATTGGATATTTTCAATAAAACAATGATTAAAATTGTTGTAAAGCATTTGTTCAGTCCATTTACTCGATATCCAAGGGAATGGGGTATAAAAAAAAATTGGACCAAGAAACTTCCTGGCAACATTCAGAATCATAATCTACAAGCTTTTCTGAATTCAAAACTGTTTATAGAATGCGGTCCTCATATTTTGCACACTCAACTACCTGTGGCGCCTGCACTATGACTCAAAATCAAGTTCAAAGAAGTCGGTTACAAACTGACAAACAAGGAAACATACAGGTGAAGCTAATAAAAGCGTGTTAAAAGTCTCAATCCGACACTGTATGTTATCATGAATTCATCAATGTAACGGTCCATTATGGATTATCATTTATTAGAGAGCAGATTGAACATTTAACACTGGCGGCAAGGCGCGCCTTATCGTGGCTGGTCGGAGAACATTTCACTCTCATTTCCCAAGTTCCGCGTTTTCCGCACGCCCACCGGTTAAGGAATCAGGAAAACTGAGCTTGACCGGTGAGCTATCATTAGATTGTATACACACAGACGATTAGATTGACAAGCATGATATATGTGTCATGAAAATACGAAAACTGTAAATTCACATGTTTAGCCAATTAACAGATTCGTCTGTATCAATTTAGAGTAGGCAACACGCAACTGCCTCTGGTATTGCAAGCGTCCATTAAACTTCTTACCACTAGGCGGGTAGTATGCGTATTACCGCCTTGATGGTAGGTATATAAAAAAAATCGAAAAAAAAATAGTGATGGGAATTTAATTTAATATTTTTTCATAAAGTATTATTTATTTCATAAAGTAAGTAGTATCGATTTGAACTTATTATATAAAACCGCCGCACCGTTCTGGTTTATGCTTAATAAGTTTTAAAATATTAATCTTTCGGTCCAAACTAATCTTTAAAACCGCTGAATAAATTTTGATGTAATTTGATGTGGAATAAGTCGAATAACTTATTGCCCAGGATATGTTGACCCGTGGGCAAAAGTAAAAAAAAAATCCTGCATCATGCAAAAAAAACTCTTATAAAATGTCAATTACTCCTGGACTAAACGTATGGGATCGCTAATTATTATTCGCTTATTTCATTGACAAATAGCGAATATAAAGTTGCGTTGTAAAAGTTGGTTATTTTCGTATACTAAACATGCACTTCCTACAGGGAGTGCACAAAATTTATTGAATCTTGTATAAAAAAACATTTTCGTAATTATGGTAAAGACCTCATTTTGCTTGCCCTCGCAAGCACTATACGCACTCTGCTAATCAAATAAAATATTAAATGCAAGTAGATAACGAAACACAATACACTAATAATATTATTTAAAAAAATCAGACGCGCTGCATGCGCCACCATAGCGAATTTTTTTTTTTTCGAAATTCCGAATTGATAATTGAAAACCAAGGTCACTTTACATTACTACTTTTTGATGCTCTACACGAATCCGAAGTCACAATTTCGAAATTTTGACTTTCATGGCAACTGACGGACAGACAGAACGACCGGACGATTTCATAAGCTATCAATGAATTTCACTGAAAATATATAAGATGTGTTTATGCACCCACAAAAGGGCGTAGTGGCAAATAAATAATATCTATTTCATTTGGTTTCACGAAGGTGCTGTCTGTGTGTATCATTAAGGCATAAGGGAAACGCGGAGGAAATCGTTGGCACTCCAATCAGTTGCGTAACTGATGCAGGATACTCGTGTTATGGGACAGGTATACTGGTTCGGTTCCTGCAGTAACCGCTTTAGGGCTCGCAGGAGGGATTACTAGAGCTTCGAAATATATTAGTGTATATTATATTTTACACTGAACTGACTGAACTTTAATAGCTGCGAGGTGTTTTAAAAGTATGTAGATATATTGGGGAGTAAGTGGTTCATCAACATGTTTTTTTTTATACCACTAATGTGACAAACAAGCATACGACCCGCCTGATGGAAAGCAGTTACCGTAGCCTATGAACGCCTGTAACACCAGGGGCATCACACGCGCGTTGCCAACCCTGTAAAAACCTCTTCACGCCCTTTTTGAAGAACCCTATGCTGTAGTCTCCTGAGAAAACCTCGACAGGCAATTCATTCCACAGTTTGACAGTACGCGGGAGAAAACTTCTCTGGAACCGCACTGTACGCGACCACTTAGGCTCCAATGTGTGATGATGAATTCCCTGTCGATGGCGAGCGGTGCGACTGTAGAAGGAGGCCGTGGGCATCATGTCAAACAATTCCTCTGAACACACCTTATTATACAAACGGTATATAATACAAATGTTTGAACCAGAGCCAACTTCATCTTCATGTAGTGGATTCTGCTGACTAACAAGCGAGACTCTGGCGAAAAGAGAGGTAAAGCATAGCGTATTTTTAAGCTGCCCGACTGGGGAAGTACCTCCACCTCACAGAATACCGCAGCCAAATAACAATTCCATTGAAGGTTGTTGTCTTCCTGCGAGTGAGTGAGGTCACCAGAAAGGAAGGAGTATAGACTGGCAACGGATCGGCGACCCCTTGGTGTTACTGATTTCCATGGGCGGTGTGATTGCTTTCCATCTGGTGATCCACATGAAAATTCGCCGAGCAAAGCGATGCTGGTTGGCTGGTCCTTAAATTTGAGTTTAGTGCAGAGTTCTGACAAAAAATCTCAACTATATTGAAAGTACAATTATTGAAGAATAATAAATCAACCTAATTTATTGAGAAATGTTATTATTCCACATTTTTTAGGATTCCGTACCTTATAAGGAAAAACGGAACCCTTATAAGATCGCTTTGTTGTCTGTCTGTCTGTCTGTCAAGACCCTCTATGTCAATAATGCGTGGAGGTATCAAGCTGAAATTTTAACTGTATACTCAGGTCTACGGTCCCATGGAGTTGTAGAAAAATCAAACTGCTAAGTTTACATAAAAGAAAGATACGACCGTTTATTCAGCACCCTAGTGCATTCCCCATTTATTATAGTCCTAATCAAATTTATAAAGATCAACAATATTTACTTGTGAGTTTTGTTCCTCCGTTATATGTTGTCCCTTTAATATTTTGTTGTCCTATGTGTATGTTATGTTCTTTTTACTCCTTTATATATACTAACCTATGTACGTCAGGTCTGTTTGTGTTATGTTGTGTTGTTTTAGATCACTCATTGGACCCCCGCTATTTGGTACCGATCAATAGTCACATTATTATGAACAAGCTCAAAGTAGCCCAACGAGCTATGGAGAGGGCTATGCTCGGAGTCTCTCTGCGAGATCGAATCAGAAATGAGGAGATCCGTAGAAGAACTAAGGTTACCGACGTAGCCCAGCGGATTAGCAAGTTGAAGTGGCAGTGGGCAGGGCACATAGCACGGAGGACGGATGACCGATGGGGTCGAAAAGTTCTCGAGTGGAGACCACGTACCGGCAAGCGCAGCGTAGGACGTCCACCCACAAGGTGGACAGACGACCTCATTAAAACCGTGGGATCGCGCTGGATGCAAGCCGCTTCCAACCGGTCTTATTGGAGATCTAGAGGGGAGGCCTATGTCCAGCAGTGGACTTTCAATGGCTGAGATGATGATGATGATGATGAATAGTCACATTGATTTCATTGTGTCTTTCTCAACCTCGACATTGGCAAAATCATCGTCAAACAAAAACGATGGAGCCATTTAATTAAAAAGAAGAAGAAGAAATATTCAGAAACAATAAACCAAAGACTAAAAAAGTTGCAGTCTAGTCCTGTACAATCACTTTCATTGCATACGATCATGATATCAAAATATCATACGTATTTCACAACACAAACAAACAGTTATTGTTAATATTTCAAGAGATAATCGCCTGAGGACAACCGAAGGCACCGATATAATAAACAAGGGCTTTCTCTCGACGGGCGGAGATGGCCGCCCAAGGAAGTGCGGCGTAGAGTTATTAGATGTGCTGGGAAATCTCTAAATGCTTGCGTAACCGAGGGATATGCGAATTCAGGTAAAGGCCTGTATAGATTAACGATTTAGTGAATCAGGGATATAGCAAAGCGGGTTTTATATAGCAGCAACTCGATCTGGGTACCTTGGGTTGATTGTAAGAGACTTACACAGTTCAACGAAGTGTTACTATAAATAAGTACAATTAAAACAAGTAGTAAAAAGATTAATTATTCGTTTTTTTATTTTTTTTGTTACAATAAAATAAGTCAATTAAATGAAATACGCTACAGTAAGACCTATGCTCTACATTGCGAAATATCTACAATAACAATATAATACAAGACATTGTCGGAAATAATTATGTATTTAATTAATGCTAATAAAGACACCATGGAATCAATATCGCATTTTCATTATTATAATCATTCGGTACTCAATATCCACATATTCTTATCACATGTGAAAAGAATGTTTGCAAATAAAATTGAATTAAATATATAATAATTCTTGATCAAAGAATTATTACTGAAAATTTATAGATATCAATGGCAATAATAAAAAATATATTAGGCAAACAAAATACAATTATTGCAGCGCGCTAAATGGAGGAGTATTTTAAATATCAAACTCATCGTTAAAGTAACAAACAATAATATTTTAATCACCTTTGAGGGAGCACTGTTTTACAATAAATTACCTTCTAGTATTAAGGACTCTTTTAACGATTTAAATCTCAATTATACAATCATATCCTTGTAAACTATTGAGTTCATAATAGAAATGTGAAATAGATTAAGATTATAATAAACTAGCGGCCCGACCACGTTTCGCTGTGGCTCAATCTTTTCGTTTCCATCCATTTCCTTAGAGATGGCGCTGTATGTGAAAAAAGATTTTCCCGCTTTTCTTTTCAAATTTTTCCAGAATTTTCTTTGCTATAAACCTCACGGAGCCCGAGACCTTTCCAACGAATGCAAAACCGTGGAAATCGGTTCGTGCGTTCTGGAGTTATAGCGTCAGGAAGGAAAACCCGACTTATTTTTATATAGTAGATAATATTGTTCTCATGTATGTAAGTGGGTTTATCTGTAATCTTTATTGAGAATAAATTCTTTAAACCTAATATAAAGGAAAATAATCACGGTACTGCACTCACACTCTTTGAAGTGGATACAGGCGAGCTACATAGCAAGACAGAAGATGGGCAAAACAAGTAACTAGGTGGCATGGGCGGAGTGGCAATAGAAGCAGAGGACGATCCAAAGAGCGAGCGCAGGACAGATAATAAATAATAATAATTATTATTGTCAGACAAATTACACAGCGCCATCTAGCCCCAAAGTAAGCGAAGCTTGTGTTATGGGTACTAGACAACTGATAAACATACGTAAATACATTTTTTTTTTGTAAATACATACTTATGATACATAGAAAACACCCAGACCAAGACAAACAGACATGTTCATGCACACAAATGTTTGTCCTGTGTGGGAATCGAACCCACGAGCGTTGGTGTCGAAGCCGCGTCATTGACCGCTACGCCACCGAGCTCGTCAAAGATGAAATAAAACAAATAGCGGGACAAGAATGGATAACCAAAGCTGACAGAATGTTATGGTAAAGGTAAGAGGAGGCCTTAACCATTATATTAATATAATCGTTTATTTTTTAATACATTATTTTGTTAAACAATTGTAAAAAGATCAATTAAAATTCAATTAATTATGATGTATTTATTCTTCACCGAACAGCTCTACATTTTTTTTTTATACTATGACGGGTGGCAGACAATCATACGGCCCGCCTGATGTGAAGCAGTTACCGTAGCCATATTAACGCCCGCAACACAAAATATCGCTCACGCGCCGCCACCCCCGCTGCCAACGCAGCATCTCCTTCCTTTCTGGTGACCTCACTCACTCGCAGGAACACAACAACACTCAAGGGAATTGTTATTTGGCTGCGGTATTCTGTGAGGTGGAGGTACTTCCCCAGTCGGGCAGCTTAAATATACGCTATACCGCGTGCAGGTGAAGTTGGCTTTGGTTCAAAGATTTTGATGAACCACTTACACCCCACATTTTGATATTTCTTGTATTGTAAGCGCTAATAGGCTATGGTTACCCCATCACATCAAGCGAATAAGTCTATTTCTTACCAGACCCGTATATATGAAATGCAAATACTGACGTCATTACGCATGGTTTCACTATGTAGATATTTTTCATTTCGATTTTAATACCACGTAGTGTGTCAAACAAGCACATGGGTCGCCTAACATAAAGCGGTTAAATGCTTGTTATAGGAGCATTGCTCACGCGCGGTCACCCCCGCCGCATCTTTTCTCATCTGTTAACCTCACACATACGCAGGAACACAACACTACTCATTTTTTTTTTATGTGAGATTGGGGCAAATGAAAATGTAAGTCAACTGATAAAGCAATTATCTCCGCTCATGGGGACCAGTGAGTGATCTCTTTCGTTAGCAGGAACACAACAACTCACAAGGAAATTGTTATTTGGCTGCGATATTCTAGTTAAGTTGTTGTGTTCCTGCGAGTGAGTGAGGTCACCAGAAAGGAAGGAAGGAGATGCTGCGTTGGCAGCGGGGGTGGCGGCGCGCGAGCAATATTTTATGTTGCGAGCGTTAATATGGCTACGGTAACCGCTTCACATCAGGCGGGCCGTATGCATGTCTGCCACTCGACGTAGTATAAAAAAAAAAAACCTGCAGCATCATCTCACATGCTTCTCGAAGTATCCCTAAGACCCGAAGTATACGTCATTAAAATTGTTTCCATAGGGAGGCAAAACAAAACTAATGATATCAAAATCGAGGGATAGAGTTTGGTGTTGCAGCTACATATCTATTATCTCCATCCATTGAATCACACCATTGGATAGATGAAGGATCAGAGAATTTATTACGCTAAGTAAAGACTACAGAGTGCCTAGTGCGAGTTTTTTGTACGCGTTCGATAATGTGAACGTAAACAAACCGACCAAATAGATAGGTACTCTCATGTTGTGAATTTATATGACGCGTGTTACATATCAAAATTATATAGCTTACTCGCTCACATTTCGAAGTGAGCAACCCGGGTAATTTGGATATGTAACACGCGTCATATAAATTCACAACATGAGAGTACTTATCTATTTGGTTGGTTTGTTTACGTTGACATTATCGAACGTGAATAAAAAACTCGCACTCAGCACTCAGAACATCGCGTGCGTGAGGGGGAAGCGCTGCCATTTTGAGACAATTTTAGTGTATATAATGTATCCACGTGTGTACGCGTCCATGACCCAGCTGCACCCCATTTATTTTTCCTCTGAATATTAATTGCTTGTTGTTTAGTAAATATTAATTAATAATTCATCGGCCTTTATACGCTTTGGAAGCGCTATTATAGCTGGGAGAGACATTATAGATCCTCAAACTGTTGTGTTGTCAAATTGTAAATTATTATACAGGTAATTTATTATATAGGTAAAAGGTATTAAATGGGTAATTTGATCTACACTACTTTGCGTGCTTCCGCCACCAATTAGTTCATGCAGACTATTGCGGGCCGGCACCCACCCATTACCGTTAGTAGTTGCATGCGACTGCCGTGGCTGCTTTGGTCGTCTCTGCTCCAGCTGATGTGGTCGTCTCGGCGAATCTCCAACATCTGAAACAGAAGATACATGCGACCGTGTCCCGACTGCCGTGGTCGTCTCTGCGACACGTGTTTCGCCTCTACGCGAGGCATCCTCAGGCGATCTGTAGATGTTGACGGTTAGAACAACAACCTACAAATGCCATTTATAACGGTAGTGGGTGGGTGCCGGCCGGCAGTAGTTTGCATGAACTAATTGGGGGCGGAATCACGCAAAGTAGTGTAGATCAAATTGCCTGTAAATTTGACTTCCGCAAAATAACACGTGAATCAATTAACTATTATATATAGGTGCTCGTATAAAATGGAGGATAATATTTTTTTTTTTTTTTTTTTTTTATACTACGTCGGGTGGCAGACAAGCATACGGCACGCCTGATGTGAAGCGGTTACCGTAGCCATATTAACGCTTGCAACATAAAATATTGCTCGCGCGCCGCCACCCCCGCTTCTAACGCAGCTCCTTCATTTCTTTCTGGTGACCTCACTCACTCGCAGGAACACAACAATCCTCAAGGGAATTGTTATTTGGCTGCGGTATTCTGTGAGGTGGAGGTACATTCCCCAGTCGGGTAGCTTATAATTACGCTCCCTACCTCTCTTTTTGCCAGAGCTTCGTTTGTCACTCAGCAGGGTGCACCACGTGCAGGTGAAGTTGGCTTTGGTTCAAAGATGTTGATGAACCACTTACACCCCGTAATAGAATAATAAATAAGAAAAAAGGCAGTGGTATTTTTAGGGTTCCGAACCTCAAAAGGAAAAACGGAACCCTTATAAGATCACTTTGTTGTCCGTCTGTCTGTCTGTCTGTCTGTCTGTCTGTCTGTGTGTCTGTCTGTCTGTCTGTCTGTCTGTCTGTCTGTCTGTCAAACATTTCTATGTCGAGAATGCGTGGAGGTATCAAGCTGAAATTTGAACTGTATACACAGGTCTACGGTCCCATGAAGTTAAAAAAAAATTAAACTGCTAAGTTTACGTAGAAAAAAGTTACGGCCGTTTATTCAGCAAAAAACGCATATTTCGACACACTCAAAGGAATCAAAACCTATAGGGTACTTCCCGTTGACCTAGAACTATGAAATTTGGCAAGTAACATCGTTATAGACTACAAGTACAGGAATAAATCTCAAAACTATACATTTGTAAATAGATCTAAAAAAATAGGGGGTCTATATTTTTTATAGGGTGTCGAAATTTCAAATTGAAACTACTAGTTCAAATGGGGTATCATATGAAAGGGCTTGATGTACACATTGCAAAATATATTTTATTTATTTTTTTCGACGCATTATTTCTTATTAATAATGAAAAATATCAAATTTAATAATGATACTACGTACCTACGGAACCCTCGGTGGGCGAGTCCGACTCGCACTTGTCCGGTTTTTTTTATAATTTCTTACTTATGGTATACGTATGGTATAAGAAAAAGGAATACTTACATAAGATTAAACGTCTCGATAATAATGAAGTCGTTGTCAACCAATATCATCTTTGTACTAACAATGTGTATTTGAGATATTTGACAAAAAATACTCGATCAAATTTTAGAAGAAGATAATAATTTTGATTTAATATTGCCTATAATAGGCAATATTAAATCAAAATTATTATTTTCTACTCTATAGAGGAGCTTGATGGTGTGGTTACGCGAGTCAGTCAAATCGAACATGCAAGTTAAGCAACGTCGACCGTAGCCTGTCCATGGATGGGTTTATTTATCTCGAGCTCCTCCGTACTTCGGAGGGCACGTTAAGCCGTCAGTCCCGGCTGTAGTCATTAGATGACAGTCGTTAAGCCATGTCAGTGGCCTTTTGGCGGCTTGAAAACACTGGCCCTCACAACTCCTCATTGTTTTATCTATATTCTTTCAAAAAGTCTGATGAAGTTAGTACTAAATAAGATGAGTAGTTTCCGAGATGACCTCAAATTTACATAACAACAAAATTTGTATATATAAAAAAATAATAAAGCAGGTGTTCACATGTAGTTTTGTGGCTCATAAACACCGGATGTGACCTAATTTTAGGGTACCGTACGTCAAAAGGAAAAACGGAACCCTTATAAGATCACTTCGTTATCCGTCTGCCTATCTGTCTGTCTGTCTATCCGCCTTTCTGTCTGTCAAGACCCTCTTAACCCTTTGAACTGTATACTCAGGTCTACGGTCTCATGAAGTTGTAAAAAAATCAAACTGCTAAGTTTAATCAGCAAAAAACGTATATCTCGACACATTCTCAAGGGAATCAAAACTCATCGGGTACTTCCCTTTGACCTAGAACTATGAAATTTGGCAAGTACCATCATTATAGACTACAAGTACAAGAAGAAATCTCAAAAGTATACATTTGTAATTAAATCTTAAAAAATATACTTTTTTATAGGAGGTCGAAATTTCAAATTGAAGCTACTAGTTCAAATAGGGTATCATAATATGATGCTTGATGTGCACATTGCAAAATATATATAATGATCCTACGTGCGGAACCCTCGGTAGGCGAGTCTGACTCGCACTTGTCCGGTTTTTTTTTATAAATTATATCTATTAGAGACAGAGGCGTGATACATTATTTTATTCGATTATGACAACTTATGGGAATTTCCAAGAAAGTTTCATCACGTGTGTTTCATTTTAATGAGGTGGTTCAAAGTAGTAGGCAGTGAGTTAGGTAACTCATTTTGTAATAATGATTTGATAACCTTTGACATCTAAATTTTGGGCAAAATAAAGACTTTACTGTAGACTTTGTCTGAGTAGTGATGGCTGTAGTTCTCTCAAGTAATATTTTTTAATATGTTCGAGAGGGGGGCAAACGAGCACGTGGGTCATCCGATGGGAAGCAATCACCACCGCCCATAGAGATCAGCAACACCAAAGGGTCACCGATCCGTTGCCAGCGCATGCTTCTTCCTTTCTTTCGTTCTAGTGACCTCATTCACTCGCAACAACCCTCAAGGGAATTGTTATTTGATTGTGGTATTCTGTGAGGTGGAGGTACTTCCCCAGTCGGGCAGCTTAAAAAATACGCTATGACCTACCTCTTTTTTCGTCAGGGCCTCGCTTGTCAGTCAGCAGGGTGCACCACGTGCAGATGAGTTTGGCTTTAGTTCAAAGATGTTGATGAACCAATTACACCCCATGTAATAATATATATGACTATATACCTTGTAGATGCTTTCGAAACAAGTAGTATTACTTGAGCTCTGGCAATTTCGCTGTTAAAATAGCACGTCTTTACGGCAAATGACCTTACTCGTAGGAATACAACAATCATCAAGAGCATTGTAATATGGCTGCGGTCTTCTGTGAGATGAAAGTTTACGCCCAGTTGGACATACCTTAGCTCTTTTTTTCAAGATGCTCCTTAGCTAGTCGACAGAATGCACCACGTGCAATTGAGATTGACTTATGTTCTAATCATTGTGACGACCCTTCACACCCTAAAAAATGACATAAAACTCGAAAAAGATACGGATGCTACATCATAATCACAGTTGAAATGCAAAGTTTGAGCACCGCATGCACCGGGCATGCAAGTGTGCATAGCGCTATCGTCCATCCGACCACACTGCACCCACTGCATACCCACACAAGTGCACCGCCACGCTCCGCCACCCCCGTATATAAACCTAACACAGACTAGCCTTGAACTTCACTTCACCACGACTGCAACGCACCGCTACTGAAAACGTAAAAGCAACGCAAATAATCGTCCACCCTTAACGCATGTCGACGAGATTTCTAGGATTGTTGTGTGTGCAAACTATGTAGTGACTGTCAGTGTTGGTGATTGATTCTAAAACCGTGATGATGAAACCCGTACTGCAAGCGGTGAGTGACTGCGTAATCTTTTATATATAAAGGTTTAGACGACTTCGTTATAGTTATTTAATAATCAATCGTGTTGGCGCGATACAGTATGGCATATAGTTCATAATCTTGAATTTCCTTGCTAGAGTTATTTTTTATTAAAATAAATATATTTAAAAGAACTTTGGAATACTTAATAATTCAATGTGAAAATTAAACACACGAATAGAAAATGAAAGGACCACGGGCAGTACTATTAAATTATTTACTATGGTCACTCTTATTCTTCAGCTTTCCAACTTAATCGTATGATTAAGTAAAGTTGCAGACGTAAGCCAAAAAGGGTTCACACTCTTTAGCTTTGATTTGAACAGAGCATTTAGACTTCTAAGTCGCCTGATTATTATCAGTACTATTAATCCTCTTGTGTCTGATATCAGGAATCAGAAGTGTTAAAAATTGCATAATTATATGACATTTTAGATATTAAGTTTAGATATTTTAATGGTATTATGTATGATATTTGATGTGTTAAATTGATTTTAAGAATAATAATAATAACCCTTCTCAATAAATAGGTTAAAATATTCAGAAATTATGGTAGAATAAAAATAGCATAATATTAATGATGAGGGTGGCAAAAGAAATCAGTTTTTTTTTCGTATTCGCTCTTTCGTTTATTTTCCTGACTGATAAAAAAATGTTTCGAATATAAAAAAGAAAATGTCACTGAAAATTTGAATATATTCCTCAAAAAGAATGTATACACTGTAGATCGCCAACAATTTATTTACTGAATTCATGTTCATGTTTAATACACCCTGAATACATTACTCTCTTTCTGCGCAGTCACATCATATCTAAATAATACATTTGTGTTTGTATTTGAACTCTTAAATTTAAAATGTATGACCTACTCAAAAATACTGCCAGAATTGCTTCATGCAAATGGAAATCTACAATAAGTATTTAACTCTTCCAGCTGATATTTAAAATCCATTTATTGTTGCTATTCATTTTGATGCACTATAATTATTATATAATTATAATTATAGAATATGCTACGGACATAAGCATATTCTATAATTATAGCTATTTAACTAAACATCCATTTTATATAATTTTAATAAATCTTTTTATTTTACTATGGGAATAAGATGTTTTTTCCGGGTTAAAAAGTAGCCTATGTCACTCTGCAGGCTAAACTATCTTAACTATCATGACCTTAAACTATCCCCGTAAAAAATGTCTATCTTTTGGGTCCCTTGGGATGAAAGATTTTTTAAATACACAATTTTTTAAATATAAAAATCTTTCATCCTAAGGGACCCACCCTTGGGATGAAAGATGTTTTAAATCTGACAAGCACGAAACTAAAAGAAAGATAGCAACGTTTAATTTTTTTTTTCTTGTTTTGATCTTTACATAATTTAGGCAACACTCTAGCTCCATTCATAACAAGCTATGTTCTTAAAGGTAAACAATGTTAATAGGAAATCTATTTGCAACATGATAATAAATTATGCTCTTTGACGTCTCTCTAGAAATAATAATCTAATTAAGGGTATTAAATCAGCGGTATTTTACTATTTATATCTATTTGTATTTGTAGTGTCGCGTGACGCGATATTCCAGTTCTGAATAAAATAAAGTAATTTTCCAAAGTTCTGAAAAAAGCATTAAGCAGTGGAACAAACTCCCCTGTCGAGGTTTTCTCGGGAGACACGGCATGGGGTTTCAAAAAAAGTGTAGATATTAGCCCCTGATGCTACATGCATCCATAGGCAGCAGTAATTGATTTCCATCAGCCAGGCTGCATGTTTATTACCGCCTTAGTGGTATGAAAAAAAATATGTTACTTAATATCATGGTATATTTTTTAAGCTTTATAAATAAACTAGCTGTGCCCGCGACTTCGTCCGCGTGGAATAGTGTCTTTGGGCAGCATTTTTTAATATTTCGGCTAATTATTTTACAAATAAGACACATACGTATTAATACTTATATGAGTTGCAGTGTGCCATCTAGTGCTTATATAGCTCTTTTGTGGAACATTGTACATTCATCCCAACCAACAGCTTACACTGCTGCAACTTTCTTCCGCGCTCACTGCTTTTGCTAATGTTACATACCGGCATGTCCTCATCAGCTAAGTTCAATGGTAGTTTTAGAACCGAGTGCGCTATACCCCTATAACTATTTACACTTTATTTTGCTTTTAACCGTAAACACAGAAAACAAAACTTCTTATTATGAAAATAACTTATCTAAGTATTTTATTTAATTGTATAAAAACCTATTTAAAAAAATATTATAAACCCAAATGAATTAAATTTAACTAATTTTATTGACCCAAATAAACAAAATCTCTATACTAAGTATAACTTTTTACACTTGTACTTAAGAACTTGTATAATGTTCGTAAACTTTATTATAGCTTTAAATGGGGCTTACAAACATCAAAACGTTTTACATTAGTTAACGAGCGAGCGCGGGTCAGTTTCGCGTGGTCAAAAAAGCTTAGCGCGCGGCGATGTCCCATATGTCACTGGTGGCGAGCGTCGACGGGCCGCGGGGCGAGCCAGACGAGTGGCGGGCGGGGTATTCAGGTACTCGCCGTTCGTTCCGAGATCGAGAAGTTTTGGGTCCACGCGTTACAGCCTCCCCCTCTAACCCAGACGTTGCGCCCCCGAAGTCGGGTTAGCCTTACGAGGTCTCCCCCTCTTACGTTTCTCCTGTACAGGAGCCTGGACGCGCCCAACAAAAGGAGTCAAAACCGAAACGTGGTATCTACCTAACAAAGTACCATCGCTAATGCGCTCCAAGGCATAAGTCGAAGCACCAACTACCTCCTGCACACGATACGGCCCATCACGGCGAGGTATGAACTTTGGTGTCTGTCCTCTGCTCGTGTCGTTAGAGCCTTGAGTCTTGAGCAATACGAGATCCCCTACCTTGTAATCCGGCGCCGGGCGGCGATTCTCGTCGGCGTACTTCTTTCGAACTGCCTGGGCCTTTTCGTGCACGTCTCGAGCATCGATCAACACTGCAGGCAAAGACTTGAGGAACGGCGTGATAGAGAGAACGACATTCTCATTTTCGACTATAGTTCTCATATCAGAGTATATATCAGCAGGCGCGCGCATCTCGCGCCCGAAATTTAAATAAGCAGGCGACTGGTTTGTGCTTGCAGTAACCGCAGAGTTCATGGCAAAACGAATCGCCGCAAGATGGACATCCCAAGTGTTGTGATCATTACCTACCAAAATAGCCAGTTGAGGTTTGAGGTCGCGGTTCTTGCGCTCGACGGGATTAGCCTCAGGGTGGTAATATGACGTTAGAGCCTGTTTGATCCCCATGACGTGGCAGGTTTGCTGCATCACCTCGGACACGAATTGAACGCCGTTGTCACTTATGAGCCTTCTCGGGACACCGTAGCGCAAAAACACCTCGTTCACTAACACCTTAGCACACTCTTCACTAGTGGCGGATGAGAGACTGAACAATTCTACCCACCTAGTACAAGTATCCTCCACTATGAGGATCCATTTGTTACCAGAGGGCGTCTCTGGCAACGGACCAAACAGGTCCACTGCGAGGACTTCGAATCGGCGTGATGTAGCGGGCACTTGAAGCAACCCAGCAGGCTTCCGGGTATCTGCCTTATACCGCTGGCACGCCACGCAGTTTTTAATGTATTGAGCAACGTAAGCTCTCATACCAGGCCAATAATACTTACCGACGATGCGCTGTAACGTTCTCTCTACGCCGAAATGTCCAGCGGTAGGGGCGTCGTGGTACTCAGCCAACACGTCCTTGCGCTCGTGTTCCGGTACCACCAAACAAGCGTCATCATCGTCTTCGTTCTCGGGACCATAACGATATAACACACCGTCAGCTATAACATACCCTTTGTCAGACCAAGTCCTCCCCCTAAACGGATCGTCGGACTCCAATGCTTCGATGATCTTATGTACCTCGGTGTCCTTCGCTTGGCTCTCTCGAACATCTTTGGGGCAGCGCGACGGCAGATCCACAACGGCAAGGCACAGGTCACAGTCTGCGTCTGCAGCGCACGCGGGACGCGACAGCGTGTCCGCGACCACATTTGACTTACCAGGTGTGTACTCTATCTTTAGGTTGTACTCCTGAAGACTGAGCGCCCATCTAGCGAGACGACCACTGGGCGATTTCAGACTCATGAGCCACCTTAGCGGCTGATGATCGGACTTGATTGTTACCTCTGAACCGTCAATGTATCCACGGAACTTAGATACAGCCCACACGACGGCGAGGGCCTCTCGCTCCGTCGTGTTGTAATTTCTCTCTGCTGTCGTGAGGAGACGACTAGCGTACTCGACAGGTCGTTCGTCGGTCCCCTCCCCCTGGAAAAGAGCCGCCCCAAGAGCATAGCTGCTGCTGTCAGTCCTGAGGACGAATGGTTTCGTCTCGTCAGCCTGACGAAGAATAGGAGCCGAAACCAGGAGAGACTTAATCTTCTCGAAGGCGTTTTGCTGCTCAGGGCCCCACTCCCAGGTGCTTGCCTTTTTTAGCAAACGAGTCAACGGCGCACTGGTTTCGGCGTAATTTGGCACGAAGCGTCTGAACCAGCTTGAGGTTTGCAGAAAACACTTCAGGTGCTTCACGTTCTGAGGAGGAGACATGTTGGCTATAGCGGAAGTTTTGTCCGGGTCTACATGAATACCACCTGGTACGATGACATGGCCCAGGAACTTGACGCTCTCCCTCGCGAAGTGGCTCTTTTCGCGATTCACCCGCAGATTAAACATAGCGAGGCGATTAAACACCGCTTCCAGATCTGCGAGGTGCCTTTCAAAGGACTCCTCAGACAGCACTAGCAAATCATCCAAATACGCGACCAGAGTGATACCAGGTAGGTTGGACTTGAACCGGTCAATGAGCCTCTGGAAAGTGGCCCCAGAATTGCGAAGCCCCATCGGCATGCGCTTGAACCTAAAGGTACCCAATGGCGTAGTGAAGGAAGTGAGGTCCCTATGGTCGGGATCTACGCTCACCTGGAAGTAGCCAGACCTGAGGTCCAGCGTAGTCATAAACTTGGAGGTCTTCGCAGCGTGGAGCACGTCTTCAATCCTGGGGAGTGGGTAGCGATCAGGCTCAGTCACTGCGTTAAGCTTACGGTAGTCGACGCACAGCCTGTAGCTCCCATCCTTCTTCTTCACCAAGACGACGTTGGAAGCCCACGGGGATTCGCACTCCTCGATGACATCCGCATTGAGCAACTTTTGCAGCTCCCTCTCCAAAGCTTCCTTCTTCGACGGGGACAACCTATAAGGAGGTGAAGCGATGGGTTCCTGATTTTCACCTACCTTAATCTTGTGGGTGGCGAAATCTGTAGGAGGTCCCTCGGCAGCAAACTGGTCTGCTCTGCTATGCAGAAACGCATTGAGCGCATCTCTGTGCTCTGGTGGAAGCTTCGTTCCTTCGTCGTCGCGCAGCGAAATGTTGGAGATATCGGCTCGCATCAGCTCTGTGCTATTTAAAATAAAAGATTGCACGAAAGGAAATACCTGGTCGGGGTTGTCAGAAAAGTACCACGACTCCTGGGCCAAGTCCAATACGACACCAGCCTTAGCGATAAAATCGCGGCCTAACAATGTACGAGTATCTTCCCCCGGGAACGTCACGAACTCCGTAATTACTTGCTTACCCTCTAAAACAACCGGTACCGCGGCGGTTAATACCACTTTAGTACGTCGTGATCCGTCCGCAAGCCCTATGGTGCGTTCCGTCTCACGAAACTGTACCCCGTCCGATTGTAAGATAGAATGCAATAATGGGCTAGCCACACTGCATGTAGCCCCCGTGTCTACTATCGCGACCCCCACCCTATTCGCAACGGCAATAGATATAGTAGGGTGCGATGGCAACGTCACCCCCGGTGCACGTACAGCACTGCTGTCACTGAGGATGTTGAAGTCTGAAGACTGCGCAGGTACGCTCTTACCCCGACAGTTCTCACATTTCGACCTAACCACCCCCGGCTGACCGCATCCATAACAACGTATATTATTAGTCCCCATATTAACATTGTTACTATTAGGAACCGCATCATTTGATTTGACGCCCTTATTTTGCAAATTGCGACAATCCGTAACAACATGACCGTAGAACTTGCAAAACGAACAACGAACGCGCTTATCACGTTTCACTGTCTCGTTCGAGTTAGGCGCGAGTTTCGCACCAGTAGTACCGCGCGGACCCATAGTAACGCTACGTTCGGGATCGCGTCGCTCGCGCAGCCGTAGCTCGCATGTTCGAGAATCGTCGGGACTCGTCGCGGATATTGCGGCGCTCGGGCTCGCTACCGTGAATGCAAATGAATTTTTTTGGGACTTGATTTTCCGCAATTGCATCTTCAATGACCCTCGCTCTCTCTACAAACGAATCTAAACTAATACCGACTTCATTTCTCGGTAACCGTTTTCTAACACGACGGTGTAACAACCCGTAAATTATGTCGATTTGCATACATATAGGTACTACGTACGGCAACTTCACTAATAACGATCGTACTTTACATATAAACACTTCTGCTCTTTCCGCGTCCTTTTGTTCAGCTCCGAATATCTCGCGTAGGACCTTGTACGCCGGTCGTTGGACCCCGTACATAGCACGAAGTCGCGCCACAGCGTCGGACCAGGTCGCGACGCCGGCGCGGGCTCCGCGCCACCACACGGCCGCGTCGCCCTCCAGCAGCATGGGGAGGCCGCGCAGCGCGTGTTCGTCACTCACGGCCGCGCACTCCTTGAACACCTCCGTCGCATCGATGAACGCCTCTAACACTTCAGCGTCGCGTGAACTCCCGTCGAACCTGGCGGTGCACTTGGAGAAGTTACCTCCGGTGCTGACGGTGGGCGCAGGCGTGTTTGGCGTTGACGTCGGACTCGACGGGCACCGCGGCCCACTGTAAGGGAGTGACATCAGCGTTTCCACTAGGGTTCTGTTCGTTTCCGCTTGCATTCTGGCGAATGACTCCATGACGCCTGCCAGGAATCTCTCGGCGTCCACGCCTGTGGATGCGCTAGCGCCAACGGGCGCGGGTGCGGGGGCCGCGGCGGCGCCCCGGCCTGGGGCGTTTGACTTCGCCGTTGGATTATAGTTCTCCGGTTCGCTCGCGTCGTCGCTTGTAACCTCGTTACCGACTGGTTGCCGCTGGTCGCCAGTGGCTCGTGTAGATCGCGTAGCTTTCGGCATGCTCACGATGTCACACACTTTTTTATCACGTAGGCAATAGATATGGCCGTTGCGTGTGTTCGCAACGCGGGAATTACACAGATTCTCACTCAAGTAGGGTTCGAAGCCGCAAGTTGGGCACCACTATAATGTTCGTAAACTTTATTATAGCTTTAAATGGGGCTTACAAACATCAAAACGTTTTACATTAGTTAACGAGCGAGCGCGGGTCAGTTTCGCGTGGTCAAAAAAGCTTAGCGCGCGGCGATGTCCCATATGTCACTGGTGGCGAGCGTCGACGGGCCGCGGGGCGAGCCAGACGAGTGGCGGGCGGGGTATTCAGGTACTCGCCGTTCGTTCCGAGATCGAGAAGTTTTGGGTCCACGCGTTACACTTGTTTTTATGAACCATTTGTAACCGATTCCTAGAAATCCCTTTCGGATATTGCGACTTCTGACTGAGTCGGCATGCAAAGGCATAAAGACTCATTCATAAAACTATTAAGCTTTCTTATCTTTTGTTTACATTCACAGATGGTCAAATGCTTTGTTTGTACAATGCTCAAAAAAGTACTGTTTATTTGGTGAGGGCAATTAACTTACCGTTCTTAGGTACCTCCCTAGCATACAAATGTGCAACAAAAAAAAAATGACGTAATAACATCTAATTAAACTCGAAAGTAATCTACTTTTAACGAATGAAATAAATAAAACAATGACCCAACTAAAGAAAAAAATATTTAATAACTTATCTACTAAAGTAAGCAAATCGAATTGTAAACAATGTGCAGTGAATAATAATGCATTTGTAGCGGAAAAAATAATAATTGTCACGTGTCTGCACGTTTGGGCAAGCCCACTTGGGCATATTTTTTCTGTGCCGTACCACCGTTTTTTACTCATGTGGTACCACGCCGCGTAACGACCCCCGGCCCGCTCCCTGACGGGGGTCAGGGAGTGGGCGCGGCAGCTTTCAATGTGTACGGGTGGTGTACGGCGTTGAGATAGGCAAAATGCCTGGCATTTACAATAAGTGCCCAGTAAGTACCTGTAAATGCCCAATAAATGCCTAGTTTTGGGCATAAATAGGGAATTTATAACTATTTTTTGGACATTTATTGTAAATGCCCGGCATTTTGCCCATCTCTAGTACGGCGCGATGCTTGGCAATTTTTTTACTCGCGTTAATTTCAGTTTCTCATTTTGTAATGACTGCGTAAATGTTATCTACATCAGGATAGCACTAATATTTTGTCTCTTGTCGCAAACTTATAAAACATTCACTTATACCTTACATAATTCCATACAAACTTTCATCCCCTATTCCCTATTGTTATTTTACCCCCGTGTGGGTAAAACTTTTACAAACTTTGAATGTCATATTTATTTATATCGAATCAACAGCCTAAAAAATAAGTTTCAAGCTTCTAGCTCTAAAAATAACGATACTTCCATACAACCTTTCACCCCCCCTTTTAACCCCTTACAACCCTTTTTTGCATTAAAAAGTAGCCTATGTCCTTCCTCAGGCTCTAAACTATCTGTGTACCAAATTTCATTTAAATCGGTTCAGTAGTTTTGCCGTGAAAGCAGGACAGACAGACAGACAGACAGAGTTACTTTCGCATTTATAATATTTATATATAATATATTATATATATATATATATTATATATATATATATATAAATATATAATATATATATATATATATATATATAATATATATAATATATATATATATATATATATATATATATATATATATATAAATATATAATATATAGTAATAGTAAATATAGTAAATAGTAATAGTAATATAGTAAGGAAGTAAGGATAAGGATAAAAATAAAATTGCTTTTATTTCGACCAACAAAAAGTCATTATTAAATAAAAGTATTAGTAACAGTTAATAAGTTCACCTATTGTTAGTAACATTAAAAAACAAAACAAGAGAAACAGATTACATGTATTTGCTTATATTTATATTTATATCATAGTATAGTAGAGAGGTGCTCGATAGCGGCTTTCCGCGAGTAAGTCTAAAAGAACATACAAGTTAAACAACGTCAACCGTAGCCTGCCCATGGATGGGTTATGTTATTTCGAGCTCCTTCGTATTTTGGAGGGCACGTTAAGCCGTCGGTCCCGGCTGTTGCCATTAGATGACAGTCGTTATGCCAAGTCAGTGGCCTTCAGGCGGCTTGAAAACACTGGCTTCCGCCAACCCGCATTTGAGCAGCGTGGTGGAGTACGCTCTAAGCCCCTTCAGTAAGGGGAGACCCGTATCCCAGCAGTGGGATGAGTAAGGGTTGACTACGATATCATAGTATTATTTACGACTTTGTATTTGGTATTAGTTTACGTGGTGCACAACAGTAAAGCTTATTTCCGACATCTTCTACCATCTTCATCGTATTACAGTCAATATAAAACTATCCTTTCTCCTTCCTCATGAAGCACTCCGCCCATTGGTAGAACCCAAATGAAAATCTGACCGGTAGTTTTTGAGTTAATTAAGTTCAGACGGACAGAGGAAGTTACGCAATGGCGTAGGAAATACAACAATTATTGCTATCTACATCAGTTCCACGATCAGTTCAGGCTTTTCCTTCGTCCGGCTTATTGTCATTGCGTTCTTCCTTTTGCGTTTGTTAAGAGGTTAATTATATTTTCTGTTATTATTTACCACAGTAAAGACTACAATGGATTCGGATCAGGGACCCCTATCGCCGAAGTTGAAGCCGATTACCAACGAATATTTTGATTTGAAAAATAGGTCTGACGTTTTAGTTATTGGCAAACATCTTCAGCTTAGTCTGTCTGTCTGCTCCAGGGTTTCTACCAGCTAAGGTAAACACGAGTACCATAAATCTAAGTTGAAATTTGATTTTCGCAATCAAAACATCCGATCAGGGTCAGATTAATCGGTAGGGCCCCAGAGACGAGTTCTGAGGACTGTAGATTTTTTTTTATACTACGTCAGGTGGCAGACAAGTATACGGACAGTTTAATGATAGTTTAATGCCTCATAGCAATAAAGACATCAACCAGTCATCAATCATTACTAAGTTACATGTACGCCGTTGTAAGTAATGACCCTACAAAGCAGGCGTAACTAACAAAAGTAATATTTTACGGTAGGAGCCGGGACGTTGCAGTTTGTGTTTACGTACCTACACACATTAACACACAGAATCTATATAGTGAATAAGTTAAGCACAATATTAGTAATTTCATGCGAGCGGAACCCTCGCGATTTCTGTGGTGTCTTCCAATTCAATTTTAATATCTCAAAATTATTGGTGCGATTACAGTGCTCAGTAAATAAGTTATGCACTAAGTTTTATTATTCGTTTTAGCGGTTTGCGAGTAATAGCTCAAAGTATTCTTTAGTTAACGCGCATGATACTTAAACTACTAAATTGATCTTGTTAAATAAACCTGAAAATATTTCCTATATATCTGCACGTCAAAATCGGAGTACAGGTTCAAGAGTTATCGTGACATATGTATATATAAAAAACAAAGTCGAGTTAGTTACACCCTATATAACGCAAGAATAGCTGGATCGTTTTATTTTTTTCCTGATTTATAATAGCTATTCATATCAGAAAAAACAAAAAATAAATATGATGAAATTATCAGGTTAAGGTTTGTTGGGAAAAAAAGTTAATATTAAAAGGTAAATTTGCGACACAATATAATTAAACAAAGTTATGTTAAGAGGGTTTATTTCTACAACGAACATGCGACGCCATTGAAAAAAAGGTCATAATTCGTTAAAAAAAAAGAGATTTTAATATTGTTTACTTATAACGCGCGGTATTATTACTTTTATCATTACAACACAATTATAATTAGCAACTTCTTAAATATTTGTTGAAAGGGTTAAAGTGTATTTTTCTCTATTTTGAATTTGTCGAGCTGTATAAATTATTTTCAATGGCAGGTCGACTGTGCTCCATACGCTTTTATTAGTTTTACATTCTTATTTTAAAAACAAATGAACGATAACAATTTTATCTACCGTACTCACTTATGAGAAAAAATCAGTTACGTCCTTGCGTTTTGCAGTGCCTATAAGTCTGATTACCCAGTATTACACGTGGCATCGATCGGAATAATTGGTTTGTCAATTATAAACAATCATTTTGCACCTTATCATCATAGTAATAGGAACACGTAACTTCGGTATCGTGCCGTGAGCTTGGAAAAGGGAAAACATATTATTTGCTGGGCAATGACCAGAGATGATTGGACTATGAATGCAGTTATG
Source organism: Hypsopygia costalis (assembly GCA_937001555.2). Classification (NCBI taxonomy): domain Eukaryota; kingdom Metazoa; phylum Arthropoda; class Insecta; order Lepidoptera; family Pyralidae; genus Hypsopygia; species Hypsopygia costalis. The sequence goes on along the minus strand of OW443336.2, from coordinate 4,643,007 downwards.
CATTGATTTACTTTGTAGTCTAGACTATAAATACTACCTGTTTTTGTTACGGTTTCAATTTCATTCATCCCACTGTTGGGGTACGGGCCATTCCTCAATCGAAAGGGTTTAGAGCGTACTCCAATGTGAACTTAATTGTGTTTTCAACAGGGACTCAAAAACACCTTCATAAAGGATACACATTCATAACGGTTACAGATTCAATCTGTTACAGAATTATTCCTGTAACACTTATTGGCGTGTTTTAAACCTGTTTCGCTAGTAACACTTATAAAGTGTAACAGATATAAACGTTTCTGTTACCAATCTGTTTTAAAACTGTTTCTACATTTTTCTAGATGTGTGTACCTACGCACCATACTTACCTACGTCCACGTAGGCATTCGACTCGCGGTAATTTTTTTTAGTATAACCACAGTATAAGACTGAGTTGCGTCGATTAGCGCGTCTACTAAACCGATTTGGCCGAGTCGAAAGCGATGTAATGACTCGACTTTTTAAACCGATTCAAACCGATTTGAGCATAAACCGAGTTGCGTCGATTAGCGCGTCTATTAAACCGATTTGGCCGAGTCGAAAGCGATGTAACGACTCGACTTTTTAAACCGATTCAAACCGATTTGAACATAAACCGAGTTGCGTCGATTAGCGCGTCAGCGCGTCTTGCGTCTACTAAACCGATTTGGCTAAGTCGAACTTACTTACGCATCTCGCTCGCGTCGCTGTGCGCGCATTCGCCCGTTTGGCCGTTTGCTCGTTTGGCCGTTTGACCGTTTGCTTGTTTGGACGTTTGCCCGTTTGGCCGTTTGCTCGTTTGGCCGTTTGCCCGTTTGCCCGTTTGGTCGTTTGCTCGTTTGGCCGTTTGACCGTTTGCTTGTTTGGCCGTTTGGCCGTTTGCTCGTTTGGCCGTTTGCCCGTTTGGTCGTTTGACCGTTTGGCTGTTTGGCCGTTTGCCCGTTTGGCTGTTTGCGCGTTTGCCCGTTTGCTCGTTTGGCCGTTTGCCCGTTTGGCCGTTTGCTCGTTGGCCGTATGGCCGTTTGGTCATTTGGCCGTTTGGCTGTTTGCTCGTTTGCCCGTTTGCTCGTTTGGCCGTTTGCAACAAGTAAACGAGCAAACGGGCAAACGGCCAAACGGCCAACCGGCCAAACGGCCAACCGGCCAAACGGCCAAACGGCCAAACGAGCAAGCGGGCAAACGAGCAAACAGCCAAACGGGCAAACGGCCAACCGGCCAAACGAGCAAACGGGCAAACGGCCAAACGGCCAAATGAGCAAACGAGCAAACAGCCAAACGGCCAAATAGGCAAACGGCCAAATAGGCAAACGGCCAAACGTCCAAACGAGCAAACGGGCAAACGCGCAAACAGCCAAATGGGCAAACGGCCAAACGAGCAAACAGCCAAACGGCCAAACGAGCAAACGGGCAAACGACCACACGGGCAAACGGCCAAACGAGCAAACGGCCACACGGCCAAACGGCCAAACGAGTAAACGGGCAAACGACCACACGGGCAAACGACCAAACGGCTAAACAGCAAACGAGCAAACGGCCAAACGGGCAAACGGCCAAACGGGTAAACGGCCAAACGGGCAAACGTGCTAACAAGCTAAATAAATATACATTGCTTTCGACTCGGCCAAATCGGTTTAGTAGACGCGCTAATCGACGCACTCGGTTTATGCTCAAATCGGTTTGAATCGGTTTAAAAAGTCGAGTCGTTACATCGCTAAAAATGATGAATATTTGTCAAAATGGTAATTAAATTTTAATACATTAATCAGATTTTTTTTTAATTCTTCGATGCTGTATATACTTACATTTTTTATATATTAAAATGCTATAATACAGAGCCGATGTTGAGGACATCAGCCCTCTTTTTAGGGTTCCGAACCTCAAAAGGAAAAACGGAACCCTTATAAGATCACTTTGTTGTCCGTCTGTCTGTCTGTCTGTCTGTCTGTCTGTCTGTCTGTCTGTCTGTCTGTCTGTCTGTCTGTCTGTCTGTCTGTCAAGAATTTCTATGTCGAGAATGCGTGGAGGTATCAAGCTGAAATTTTAACTGTATACTCAGGTCTACGGTCCCATGAAGTTAAAAAAAAATCAAACTCCTAAGTTTACGTAGAAAAATGTTACGGCCGTTTATTCAGCAAAAAATGCATATTTCGACACACTCAAGGGAATCAAAACCTATAGGGTACTTCCCGTTGACCTAGAACTATGAAATTTGGCAAGTAACATCGTTATAGACTACAAGTACAGGAATAAATCTCAAAACTATACATTTGTAAATAGATCTTAAAAAATAGGGGGTCAATATTTTTATAGGGTGTCGAAATTTCAAATTGAAACTACTAGTTCACATGGGGTATCATATGAAAGGGCTTGATGTACACATTGCAAAATATATTTTATTTATTTTTTTCGACGCATTATTTCTTATTTATAATGAAAAATCTCAAATTTAATAATGATACTACGTACCTACGGAACCCTCGGTGGGCGAGTCCGACTCGCACTTGTCCGGTTTTTTTTTTCTTTTATTCATTACCTTCAAGTCAATCAAAATTAACACAAAATTTGGAATTGATGTCTTCTAATAGTTTTTACCGCGCGTTATTGTTCTATGATTACGTAAATAAACCTCCGTTAAAACTGTACGAAGGCGGTGGCGGAGGCCAAGATACGATTTCTTGCGGAGCTTCCTCAGTAACGGAGGCGGAAGCGAAGTTCCGTTACAACCCTATTTAAAACTGTGGCTATAATATACCATAGTAGTGAGAAAGGGAAATCCCCAATGGCCCCTAAGGAGTCGGCGCGGGCGGCATCGGCATCGACAAAGCTGTCCGGGGCACGCGCTGCAGCGCTGTTGCCGTTTGTATCTTGTACTTAACAATACCGCAACGCCGCGTGAGCTGTTGCAATCGGTATAGTTATGCCAATGTAAACCTTATTGGCTGTAACAGTTATTAACACTTATAAACCGGTATTTCGGAAAACAGATTCAAAGTGTAACACTTTCTTTCTGTTTCACTTTAAAAACAGAAATGAAAAACACTGTTCATAACACTCCATTCGGTTACCGTTAAAGTTCCTGGTTTTCAAGCTGCCGAAAGGCCACTGGCTTAGCTTAACGACTGTCATCTAATGACATCAGCAGGAACTGAAGGTTTATCAAGCTATCAGAAGCGCGGAGGAACTTGAGATGAGTTAACTGACATCATCCATAGACAGACTACGGTTAATGTTGCTTGACTTGCATGGTTAATTAGACTGACACGCGCAATAAAACCATCGGGCTCCTCAATAATAACGTTGACAGCGTCGTTGCGTGTGTCAGGATTATTTATTTATTTAATTTTTATTTAATTTATCTCGAATTCGTGCTTCGGAGGGCTTTAAGTCATCGGTTCTGATACTGACTGTTTTCACTGAATAGAATAGTTTTTAATGAATATGTTGACGAGCTCAGTGGTCGAATGGTTAGGAATGGCCATTTGACTCAGAGGTCGCGGGTTCGATTCCCGCACAAGACAAACATTTGTGTGCATGAACATGTCTGTTTGTCTTGGTTTGGGTGTTTTCTATGTATTATACGTATGTATTTACAAAACAAAATGTATTTAAGTACATAATTATCAGTTGTCTAGTACCCATAACACAAGCATTGCGCTTAATTTGGGACTAGATGGCGCTGTGTAAATTGTCTAGAAATATTTATTTATTTATATCAACATACATGGAGTCCTTAGTGAAAAATAAAAATTATATCATGAAAAAAAATACAGAACTTTTTTTTTAAATAATAATAATACTTTATTTGGAATTTGGAACACAGTTATTCAGTATATACAATTCAAGATTGAAACGAGGACATCTGCAGTAGTAAAGAACTGTGTCGGAGGTATCAACGCTCTCCTCCGAATACAATTCAAACACAAAAGCGAGCGCTATAGACTATAACGCTATAACATACTATTTTACCAATATTTATTAATATATTTTTTGTCGATATTTTTGATCTATTTTCACCCCATTTCAGGGTTACGTTTTATCCCAGAAGGCCAATTCTTGTAATTTTTCTACGAACGCAGATTGAAAGTTGACCGAATCGAGATTGAATTGTGAATTGACTAAAATTATATACATGATTTCATTAATTAATTATTATCAATTCCTGTTGTTGGCAAAGTAACATTCTTAGTTTGTTTAATTTTCACTCATATTTCGATACAATCCCGCTTAAATTTAATTTTGAAGTTACATATTGTGTTACGAGAATACCAAATGTGTCATTTATGAGATCGAGACTGGATCGAAACTGAATTTTGACTATATTTTAATTACGAGAATTGCCCCTCTGGACACACTGTATAGTGTCGGTGAAGTATGTCTTTTTCTTTCATTCAGCCTTATTAGCCATCATATCTACAGTTACCCCTTTCTTACCCCATATCATCGCTCACACAATAGGCTATTTTTTGCGGTTTACATATATTGGGACGTCTCAATAATATAACCATAGGTGCAAGAATTACTTCGATAGCAGAAAAACCTCTCGAGAATTATGTTATTTCGAAAATCACAATTTTGGACTTTCCCGAAAACACTCCATACAAAAGGCGTTATGACGTCACAAGTTTGTATTTTGTATGCATCAAATCAGAAATTTGTACAACAGTTATGTTAAATATGTTTTTGTAATTAGTACTATTACAAGATATATGGATTTTTTATTGCTTCTCCAATGGAAATATTATTCTTTAATAATTTCATAAATGGACTTTCCCGCCAAACTTTGATCGACCCTAAAATAAGTTGGACGGAAGATGTTAGAATGAAAGTTTGCAGATCTTTATAGTTTTGTGTGTTTTACGATATTGTTTATATATTATACTAGCTGCCCGTCCCGGCTTCGCACGGGTAGAAAGTGTTGTTTTCTTTTCCTCGCAATTTTTATGTCCATGAACCTTCCTTATACCTTAACAAAAATATTAAAATAAAAATTAGCAGAATTGGTCGAGCCGTTCTCGAGTTTTGCGCTTAGCAACATTCATTTTAATATGGGACCACCTGGAGAGTGTACCCTCTCAAACGAATAAGAATTATTAAAATTGCTGTACAATTGACGGAGAAATCATTGAATTAAAAAAAAATACATACAGTCGAACATAGAACCGCCCTACAGGTACAATAAACAACAATAATAGGTAATTTCTGGGACAAAAACTATTCCCATAGTCGCCTTGTACGATATCCACGGGCAGAGACGGAGTGATTCTGTTCTAGTCTGCCGTTACAGTACAGTTTCATCGGCACCACTCCCAGTGAGAATCTCAGCTTCAATTATACATATTTCGCTGCTAAACATTGACTTTACTTCAGGAAGGAGATCTTCCCCAAATTTTAATAATATTTTTGAAAACTCTTGGGCACGATAAGTTCAATCTATAGCTTCTACTGCCTTATTGTTTTTTTTTCGCATTCATCTGAAACGATTAGACAGCAATCCTGAAACATTTTCGCTTTGTCACAGTTTCGTGTGACAAAGCATGTCGGTGTTTCCGTTCTGTATAAATCGAGTATAATATTGAACATTGTATTTGCGTCCTTCCGCTTAGAAGTAATATATGGCTGCAATACCTGGCGATGTTGCTGTGAGATATTATTTTGGCGCCTGATTTCAGCGAGGATTGCTCTCGTCAGGTATGTTTTTCCAGTCGCTCCTGAAGCATCTAAAAAACAGTTTCCCCTCGTTGTTTAAAAGACTTTGCATCACAAAATCTTGCTACACAGCGTCCCGCAAATGCACGCATTCTTCTGGTTTGTGCGAATATATACCTATCGTTCCATTTCAATTTTAGCGTACACGTCTATAATAAACTGACTAAATAGACCACGTTACCTTTGTAAATAAATAAAACGATTGCGTCTAACTTGTAACAGGTAAGAATAAAAGTAGCACTGCGCGGTTATTTTTTTAGAATACAATCAATATTTTGTTAAACTATTTATTGTTTTTTTAAGTAGCTTTTTTAGTTCTATTTGCTATTATAGCGTGTTTTTTAGTTATTTTTTTAAACTATAATTTATTTTAAACACCATGTTGTTTATGCAAATAAATTTAGCTTTGTTCTGCATCAGGTGTTCCAAATCTTGGATTTATATACCTCAACAAAAAAGGCTCATCAGGCTGAACAAATTTTGCTAAGGCGTCATTTTTATATTTCTTATAGTTTAGCTGAACCATTATGGTTCTGCATCAGGTGTTCCAAATCTAGGATTTTTATACCCCAACAAAAAATACTCATCAAGTTGAACAACTTTTGCAAAGGCGTCAATTTTATATTTCTTATAGTTTACCGTAACCATTATGGTTCTCCATCAGGTGTTCCAAATCTTGGATTTATATACCTCAACAAAAAATGCTCATCAGGCTGAACAACTTTTGCTAAGCCGTCAATTTTATATTTCTTATAGTTTAGCTGAACCATTATGACTCTGCATCACGTGTTCCAAATCTTGGATTTTTATACCTCATCAAAAAATACTCATCAGGCTGAACAACTTTTGCTAAGGCGTCATTTATATATTTCTTATAGTTTAGCTGAACCTTTATGGTTCTGCATCAGGTGTTCCAAATCTTGGATTTATATACCTCAACAAAAAATGCTCATCAGGCTGAACAACTTTTGCTAAGGCGTCATTTTTATATTTCTTATGGTTTAGCTGAACCATTATGGTTCTGCATCAGATGTTCGAAATCTAGGATTTTTATACCTCAACAAAAAATACTCATCAAGTTGAACAACTTTTGCAAAGGCGTCAATTTTATATTTCTTATAGTTTACCGTAACCATTATGGTTCTGCATCAGATGTTCCAAATCTTGGATTTATATACCTCAACAAAAAATGCTCATCAGGCTGAACAACTTTTGCTAAGGTTTCATTTTTATATTTCTTATAGTTCAGCTGAACCATTATGATTCTGCATCACGTGTTCCAAATCTTGGATTTTTGTACCTCAACAATAAATACTCTTTAGGCTGAACAACTTTTGCTAAGGCGTCATTTCTATATTTCTTATAGTTTAGCTGAACCTTTATGGTTCTGCATCAGGTGTTCCAAATCTTGGATTTTATACCTCAACAAAAAATGCTGATCAAGTTGAACAACTTTTGCTAAGGCGTCAATTTTATATTTCTTATAGTTTACCGGAACCATTATAGTTCTGCATCAGGTGTTCTAAAGCTTGGATTTTATACCTCAACAAAAAATACTCATCAGGCTGAACAACTTTTGCTAAGGCGTCATTTTTATATTTCTTATAGTTTAGCTGAACCATTATGGATCTGCATCAGGTGTTCCAAATATTGGATTTTTATACCTCAATAAAAAATGCTCATCAGGCTGAACAACTTTTGCTAAGGCGTCATTTTTAGATTTCCTATAGTTTAGCTGAACCTTTATGGTTCTGCATCAGGTGTTCCAAATCTTGGATTTTTATACCGAGATGGAAATTTCGGGTCAACGTTTTCAAATCGATGCCATTTTCGTAATTGACGTCTCAGAAAACCATAGAATCAACACCCATATTGATATTATGACATTTCAACCCCATCGCACCCCCCACAGGAGTGCTCTTGTGTCACGTCGGTTATGTTAGATTATAGCTGTTGTTTTCGGAATCAGCGTCCCGATAAACCATAAAAACAATACCCATAACGATTTTCAGACGTTTGCACCTCATTTCACCCCTTTAGGGGTTGAATTTTGAAAAATCCTGAAACACGTATTTACTCATTTATCTACAGAAGTGCTCATGTGAAGATTCGTATAAAATAGTCCAACTAATCTTGGTTCCCCATACAAACTTTGGACCCCCGTTTCACCCCTTTAGGGGTTGAATTTTCCAAATTCCCGTCTTAGTGAGCACCTACGTCCTAAAAGGAACCCCCTTGCAAAGTTTGAGACTCCTAGCACTTGTAGTTTCTGAGATTTCGTGATGAGTGAGTGATTTACTCTTTTATATATATAGATAATAATTTATACAATTTTTTAACATTGTCAAATAGCCTATTCAACCATCTCTCATTCTCTTCGTCTCATGTCTTTCATATAACATATAAATTTATTTATCATAGCTAATCCGAAATAAGTCATTCATTTATTGTATAACTAACCAAGTTACTAAATAGTCCCATAAAATCTGTCATACGCTTTAATTCAGCTTTCTCTAATATTTATCTGTTTATTACGTCAGCGTGCCCCATTTGTAAACGGTGTCCCACTTGTGGGACAGGCCGTAAATCTTACTTATGTAATGTCAGTTAAGTAAATTGACCCTTCATCTAAACGTCGAATATTTATAAATAACAGTGGTCTCTCTGTCTATAGCACTGAATATGTTTCCTATTAAACTCGGAAGTTTATTAATAGGCATTTTTTTTAATACTACGTTGGGTGGCAGACAAGCATACGTCCCACCTGATGTGAAGCGATTACCGGAGCCATATTAACGCTCGCATCATGAAACGTCGCTCGCACGCTGCCACTTCAGCTATCAACACAGCAACTCCTTCCTTTCTGGTGACCTCACTCACTCGCAGGAATACAACAACCTTCAAAGGAGTTGTTATTTAGCTGCGGTATTCCGTGTTTTTTTTTATTTTTTTTTAATTTATCTCGAGGTCGTCTGTGATTCGAGTGTTTCACATAAAGCCGTCTGTCCCGAATGTTGTCATTAGATGACAGTAGTTAAGCCTAGTCAGTGGCCTTCAGGTGATTTGAAATTACTGGGCTCGCCAACCCGTAGTTGAGCAGTGTATCCCAGCAATGGGATAAAGGTTGAAGACCATTCTATCAATACAATTATGATAAAACACACAACTATTGCGTTGAGAAGCTTGGTGGCAACGTTGCGTGTGTCAGTCTAATCGAATACGCAAGTTAAGCAACGGCGTCCTTAGCCTATCCATGGATGGGTTTATTTATCTCAAGCTCCTCCGTGCTTCGAATGGCGGGTTAAGCCGTCGGTCCCGTCGGCTGTTATCATTATAGATGACAGTCGTTAAGCCAAATCAGTGGCCTTTAGGTGGCTTGAAAATACTGTCTCCACAAATCCGCAGTGATGGATTATGCTCTAAACCTGTACAATTGAGGGGAGACCCATAGAGTAGTGGGATGAATAAGGGTTGAAGATGACACAACTATTGTGTTAATGCGTGAATATTTTAATACTATCTGTAGCCGTGGCTTCGCCCGGTTGGACGTCGGTTAACGCGCCTAAAAATGACGCCTAGATCCTGTCTCGGAATGTAATCTATGTTCGTGCCAAATTTCATTAAAACCGGTTCAGTAGTTTAAGTGTGAAAATCGATCTATTCATAATATGATGTATTCTGTGCGTAACTTGACGCCGATTACGAATAACCGCCGCTAGGGCTGTGAGTTTTCTTGTTTTTTTTTTTTTTTATGTGAGAGGGGGGCCGAATGAGCATGTGGGTCACATGGTGGAAAGCAATCACCACCGCCCGTGGAGACCAGCGAAACCAAGGGGTCGCCGATCCGTTGCCAGCCTTTTAAGGAAAATGAAAACTCTGTTCTTGAAGGCACCCATGTCGTAGTTGTTCGGAAATACCGCTGAGGGAAGTTGATTCCACAGTTTCACTGTTCGTGGTATAAAATGTCTTGGGAAACGTACTGTAGTAGATCGCCAATTATCAATACGATATGGATGGAATTTTAATTTATGGCGAGTTGTACGATAGTGGAATTCAGCGGCAGGTATCAAACAGCTCATCGGAGCACTCCCCGTGATATAATTTGTATAGAACGCAAAGAGACGCTACATCTCTGCATGTAGAGAGAGAGAGAGTCCAATCGATCCGAGATCATTGGGTCACCTACGATTCGAGCTGCTCTTCGTTGTACCAACTGTACGATAAAGTCGAACAAAGAAATACATTAAAAATAAATAATTAATAAATAAATATTGGTGGACAAATTACACACGGCCATCCAGCCCCAAACTAAGCAAAGCTTGTACTATGGGTACTAGATAACTGATAAAATACTTAAACACATTTTTTTGTAAATACATACATATATTAATACATAAAAAACATCCAGACCAAGACAAACAGACATGTTCATGCAAAGAAATTATGATATTATATATTTATTATTATATAAATTATTATATTATAGTTATGCATCAAAATCATAATAAAAAAAATCATTGTAACTTTTTAGTCGTCAGAACTAATGTATATGTTTATTTTAGTTGAATAGAATAGAATATTCTTTTATTGAATAGTTATTATCTCTATTTTCGAGATTTATTTCCTTTTCATTTCCTGTAGAAACTCATTCATGAATTTCTGCTATTCCCAAAGGTTGACTGGTAGAGAATGCTATTAGCGTTAAGTCCGCTGTACCCTTATGTAATTTTGTGGTCAATAACGTATTAATATATAGACTAATATAAATAATCTTAGTTTGGCATCTAATTACGCGAAACAAAGTCTTTTTTTTATACTACCTCGGGTGGCAGACAAGCATACGGCCCGCCTGATGTGAAGCTGTTACCGTAACCGTATTAAATCTCGCAACATAATATATCACTTGCGCGCCGCCACCCCCGCTGCCAACGCAGCATGTCCTTTTTTTCTGGTGACCTCACTCACTCGCAGGAACACGACAACCCTCAAGGGAATTGTTATTTGGCTGCGGTATTCTGTGAGGTGGAGGTACATTCCCCAGTCGGGTAGCTTACAATTACGCTCCATACCTCTCTTTTCGCCAGAGCTTCGTTTGTCAGTCAGCGGGGTGCACCACGTGCAGGTGAAGTTGGCTTTGGTTCAAAGATATTGATAAACCACTTACACCCCAAATTCAATTAACTAGCAAGCTCATAGCAAGCAAATGTAAGGCATGAAATGATGTTACAAATTACGATGGCGCGCGTGGGCAGTATGATGCGAAAATTTCAAACGGATTGTACATACTCGTACAAGGCAAACATGCATCATTGCGGGTGCTCGAGCCAAAAATGCATTTTTTTTTAATGTTAGCATAGATGTTAGTTATAAACAAATCGCTGAAGATTCCTAGTGTCATTTTAAGTAACTGTATTTCTTTAAAATAGTATTTTTTTTAGATCCTAATTGAGTATTCATTTGACGCCGACTTAAAATTAGTTACATTATTTTATAAGCTTGGTTAGACAATGTTATTTTTCGATTTCCGATAAAAAAATAAAAGATTGTTTTTATATATTTTTATGTTAGCCACAAAAGGCTAAAATTTAATAATTCGCCAGTCTATCATCTTCTTCATCAGAGCTGACAGGCATAGCCTATATAGGTCCAAATTAAAGATTGTATTCTTTATTCTCAAATGTGGGATCAATTCGATACAGTATTTTGAACAAAATAATAAATTAATTATCTATGTCATTTATATAAAGTGCATTTGGCAACCCTAATCTTCGCGGTTACGTACTGGCGCGTAATGTTAGATGATATCATAAGTTTGTAACGGTAATTGCCTAGTTCAGTTACTTTGCGATTTGACTACACACAGATTTTTTTAATAACAATAACTGTTAGGATTCCGTAATAAAATAATTATTAATTTGTAAAACATTAGTACACAATAAATAAATAAATAAATATTTCTGGACATTTTACACAGCGCCATCTAGTCCCAAATTAAGCGCAAAGCTTGTGTTACGGGTACTAGACAACTGATAAATGTACTTAAATACATTTTTTTTTGTAAATACATACTTATAATACATAGAAAACACCCAGACCGAGACAAACAGACATGTTCATGCACACAAATGTTGGTCTTGTGCGAGAATCGAACCGGCGAAAGTGGCCAATGTTTATTTTATAATACGTGTTAACTAATTATTATTGCAATAAAGTTTTACAAATAAACAAACAACTAAAGTCTAATATGCGGCGCGTGGCAGGAAACTAATCGGTCCTCTGTAAGAACCGGCAAGAATGCTGGTTCTTCCATGGCACCAATTTTCGAATCGGTTGGAATTGAATAGAGCTCAGATGACAAGAGCCGTTTAATACTGCTGCTGAGCGGAATAAAACTAAACGAAACTCCACGATCCTTGAAGCCTGGTTAACAAAGGCGAGGTGAGAAAATGAGTGGATTAAAAGGAGTTATGACTGATGATTATGAAAGAAGGATGATAACGAGAGTGACCTGTCTGACGAAGGATAATAATATACTTGATAGATGTAAAGTAGGAATTATAGTAGAGGTAAATAGTTACATAAAGTGTAAAAACGGCTCCTATTTAAAGAGTCGATGGCGTCGTTGCGCGTGTCAGTCTACACGAACAAGCAAGTTAAACAACGTCGACCGTACGCCTGTCCATGGATGGGTTTATTTACTCCGTGCTTCGGAAGGCACGTTAAGCCATCGGACCCGGCTGTTGTCATTATATAACAGTCGTTAAGCCAAGTTGGTGGCCTTTAAGCGGATTGAAAACACTGACCTCAGCCAACCCGCAGTTAAGCAGTGTGGTGGAGTATGTTCATGTTATGAATATGTGTATATATCGTCATTAGATGACAGTTGTTCAGGCAAGTCAGTGGCCTTTAGGTGGCTTGAAAAAACTGACCTCCGCCAACCCGCAGTTGAGCAGCGTGGTGGAGTACGCTCTAAATCCCTTCGAATGAGGGGAGACCCATATCCCATCAGTGGGATGAAAAAGGGTTGACGACGACTATTTAAGTCGGAGGAGAGAAAAAAAAAACATCGATGCTATGCGACGATTATTAGAATGTCGTAAACTGCGTATGAAAGTTTATTTTAATGCAAATAAAGCTTAAACAATAAACTATATCTCACACAACTTATTAATCTACATAAAGTTTATTTTATTAGTTAGTTTTGCATCTCATTTGCATTTATATTGCTAGGAATCAGTGAATTAACCGAAGGGAATACTTTCTTCATCTTGAAAGGCTATCACAACAAATCAGATGGACTCGACCTTATCTGGTCCTACAAGAAAACGTACTTAAAATTCAAGAAGGTAAAAGAAAAGTGAGTGAAATTCATTAGCAAGTACATAGACATATTATACTATACTAGTTCAAAGACTGTATACAAAATATGCCTATGAAAACTTGTTCAGACAACGATCACTTTAATTAAATAATAAATACTTAGTAAAACCTATATAATTATGTAGGAACCTAGAAACAAATATATCACCAACAACACTTTACTGTCAGTCGTCCACCCTTATGTTGGAGTTACGGGGCCCTACCGCCGAAGCTGAAACCGATTACCATCGTATTTTTTGATTCATCATCATCATCATCAGGTCATTTCAGTCTCCACTACAGGAGCACGACCCTCTCTCGTCCGTCCCAGACAGAAGGAGGATTAGACCTACACTCCCCACGCTGGCCAGACGGGTTGGGGAGGCCTGATCGATGTTTTATAATGTATTTCCCTTAGTCGCCTTGTATGACATCCACGGGAAGAATTTTTTGATTGCAGATATCAAACTTCAGCTTAGATAGGTGGTAATTGTGTTTAGCTTAGCTAGTAGAAACCATGGAGCTCTACCTATTTTTCGAATCAAAATATTCGATGGTAACTAAACGGCTTCAGCTTCGGCGATAGGGCCCCGGGTACGGGCCACACTGCTCAACAACGGTTTGGCGGAGGCCAGTGTTTTTAAGCCGCATAACTGACTTGGCTTAACGACTGTTATCTAATAACAACAGCCGGGACCGATGGCTTAACGTGCCTAATGAAGTTCGACGGAAGTCGAAATAAACTCATCCATGGACAGACCTACCAACTACCTTGGGTAAAAAAAATCTTTGAAAACCAAACAGACGTACCAATTGGGTAAAAAAAAAAAATTTGAAAATCAAGTCATTCTAACACGGATAGATTTTGCAGAGCAAAATTTGATCCATGCTTAGTCTGCCGTACTAATGTCTCATCCTGACACACTAGTAATAACTAGTAATAAGCTATTTGACAATGTTCAAAATTGTATAAATTATTGAACGATATCGTAAAATACAAAAAAATATAAAGTTTTGACGAGCTCGGTGGTCGAATGGTTAGCAGTGGCCACTTTGACTCCGAGGTCGCGGGTTCGATTCACGCACAAGACAAATATTTGTGTGCATGAACAAGTCTGTTTGTCTTGGTCTGGGTGTTTTCTATGTATTATAAGTATGTATTTACAAAAAAAAAGTATTTAAGTACATTTATCAGTTGTCTAGTACCCATAACACAAGCCTTGCGCTTAATTTGGGACTAGATGGCGCTGTGTCAATTGTCCCGAAATATTTATTTATTTATTTATTATCTTTAAAAACTTTCATTCTAATATCTTCCGTTCGACTTATTTTAGGGTCGATCAAAGTTTGGAGGGAAAGTCCATTTTAAAAGTACGAAATTATTAAAAACGAATATTTCGATTGGAGAAGCAATAAAAATACTATAACTTTTATTATGATACTAATTACATAAACGTAATATTTGACATAGCTGTCGTACAAATTTCTGATTTGACGCATACAAAATACAAACCTGTGACATCATAACTCAGTAGCCTTTTGTATGGAGCGTTTTTGGGGAAGACCAAAATTGAGATTTTTCAAATTAACTTATCTCGGGAGATTTTTGTGCTATCGAAGTAATTCTTTCACCTATTGTTATATTATTGAAACGTCCCTACATATCAAACCGAAAAAAATGTTAGTCAAATAGCCTATTCTATAAAAAGGGGGTTTGGCTGTGTCATGGACAAGGCCGTGTGTTGTACGTGAATACGTTATATCATAGAGAAAGGTTATATGCACTAAAATTATCTCAAAATGGCAGAGCTTCAATCTCCTTCGCACGCGATGTTCCCTAGTCCTTATAAAGTCCGTAATAAATTCTTTGATCCTTCATCTATAAAGTGGTGTGATTGAATTTTGGATGGAGATGTTAGATTTTTGGCTGCAACACCAAACTGTATCCCTCTATTTTGTTGTCATTAGTTTTTTTTTTATTGTTTCCTTAAAGAAGAAATCATAAAGACTTATTCACATCAAATACATTTGAAAACCTAGACATTCTAACACGGACAGATTTCATTGCAAAATTTGAGCCATGCAAAGTCTGCAGTACTAATACACACTAGTAATTAATGAATGAATGAATTTATTTATTGCCTTACATGAGGTATATAGACGTACATAGCAGTGTTCAATTGTTTCACACATTTAGTCAGCATTACTAACATGTTAAGTAAGTACCTACATGTAATTCTATAAAAAGCGTAGGTAGACTAAGCCCTGAGTCAGTTTCCCTCTCAAAATAGTTATTCCCACGGTGAGATGTTCCGATAGAACAGGTAGTTAAAAGCGACAAGCTCGGAAGCACTTTCCCCTTCAGCGTGCCGTGCGGTGAAAAGAGCAGAGAAACCGGTCGGGATCATCCTGTCGCCGCTACCCTCTGACCTAAGCCTTATACAAGCCATATACATAAAATTTATTTTACTAGCTTTATCCGATTTTAGAATATGTTGACTCGTTACGTCGTCTATAAAAGGAAGTTGTTGTAATATGCTGAATTAATTACTTTCTCTTTCACTTGAAACATTGTATGGTTTTTCTTTGAGTATTAAATAAGGATTTGTAGTGTTATCACTTCGATCTTTAATACTAGAATACTATACGTTATAATTATTAGCAACATATATATTGATATAGTTGAAATAGGGATTCATTTTTATACAGCCATCGACCATATATTTTAGTTGACGAGGTCGAATGGCTGGCAATGGCCACTTTGAGTCCGAGGTCGAGGGTTCGATTCCCGCACCTGACAAATATTTGTGTGCATGAACATGTCTGTTTGTCTTGGTCTGGGTGTTTTCTATGTATATTTATATGTATCCAATTTGTATTTAGTTTTTTTTTTTATCTTTTTATCTCATAACTTTTTCTTTGGTTTATAGATAAAATATATAGGTTTTTAGATTATTTTTAATTTTTAACTAAAAATTTTTGTTACTATGTATTATTGTATATATTTATTTACAAAAAAAAACTGTATTTAAGTATAGTATCAGTACCAATACCCAAAGTACAAGCTTTTTTTGCTTAGTTTGGGACTAGATGGCCGTGTGTAATTTCTCCTGGAATATTTATTTTTTTATATATATATAGATTAAATAAAATGTGTGCTAACTAGCTTTTGTTATTCCATATCTATAAATATTACTAGCCTTCGCTGCATGTTTTGCTATTCATTCGAATAATATTACAACAATATTTCACAAGGTGTGCTAATAGTATAAGTAATAGAAATTTATATATGGTGTTTATGCCCATCGTAGCCTAGCCATTGACTGCGCCTTTGACATGTAAATTACGTCAATTGACTCCCATTTACTGTGACCCTGGCAGCAGCTATAAAGCTGCCGAGAACTTCTAAAGTGGATGAAATTATTGTCCAATGAGATCTTATATTATTTTCGTATTCTATGATTTTATCAAGAATCATTGTAGTAAACTGTACTTTGTCTTGATATGACTTTTTTGATGAACCCTTTGGTGGAATGGCTAGCAATGGCCACTTTGACTCTGAGGTCGCGGGTTTGATTCCCACACAAGACAAATATTTGTTTGCATAAATAGATGTTTTGTTTTGGTCTGGGTGTTTTTTATATATTATATGCCTGTAAAAAGTGTATTTAAGTAATTATATCAGTTACGTAGCACCCATAGTACATGCTTTGCTTAGTTTGGGACTAGATAGCAACGACCTTATGCCTACATCTAATGCTCCCCTGTGCACCAAACTTGCAGTTATATATCACAAGATTGCGAGCTTCTAGCTCAGTACACCTACCTGGGGGCCTACCGCCTAAGATAAATATCTTCTGTTTAATCGGTATAGGGCATTCGTCCCTACCGGCTAATTACTATTAAATGTGAAGTTAGATTTTCGCAAACAAAAAACCTGATCGTAATCGGCTTCAGCTACGGCGGTTGGCCCCCAGGCAAGAGGACCTTCAACTGTTCCGCAAATACGTCCTGTAAACCAACCAGGCAGGTCTTACTGCCCTTTCGCCTGCCAGCAGACTACTTAGGCACTATTAAGTCGATAACTCGTGCAAATTACCTCTTAAAAATACAATAGATGTCTTTTCGCTTGGCACACATCTATTCAAGAACTAAAAATTTTTTATAGTTATTTTTTTGCCACATTACACACACACTCATAGGATTTTTTCTTACGTATTCATCACTAAAAGGTTTGTGACAAAACTTAATTAATTTGTCAAAATTTAATTATAGTTACTTGTGACCAAATTACATTAAAGCAACCAAACGAAACTCTAAATAAGTTAAGACGCCGCTATTACGATTTAAAAGGCAAGGATCTGAATTTTTTCAACAATTGCAAAAGAATCCAACCCGGCACACTGCCACTTCCGCTTGCTGACTCTGAAAGCTATGTCGACAATGTTGGTTCTCCTTCGAATTTCTTCGTTCCACACGCGGTCCCTTAGAGAAATGACGAAATGAGAAGTAACCTCCTTTAAAACAAAGAAATTTGTAATGTATAGGTAAACGGCACAGAGGAATTCCTATTATACATGTTTAGAGGAAAAGCTTACAAACAGGTCTGACATTTCTTCAGAAGAAAAAGTAGGAGGATCCCTTTGAGGCAGAATATATCTGAATTTACAATCATTCGATCGCTAATACGCCTACGTACGGTATAACATTATCACTAATAACGTGCAATGAGATTCAAATGCAGTATAATAATCCTGAACGGGTTTATCTCACCTTTTCGCCCCGCCATTTGCAAAGTTCACGATTGAAAGCTAACACGAGCTTTAACCCGAGCTTACGCTTTCTATTGTGGGAACTTCACGATGTCACGATGATCGGGGATTGTGCATTTCCTTTGTATTTCCTTTGTATTCAATTTAATTTATATTAATTACTGTTATGAAGGGAGGTGGTAGAACATTATTAATGGACTTACATTTGCCCCGCGAGTTTGTAGTTTCGTACGCTTGTTGAAAATATCATCTGACTATAATACATAGATATTATGGGGTATCTGCATCAACCTATAATCATCCCACTGTTGGGAAATGGGTCTCCCCTCAATCGAAGGGGTTTAGAGCATACTCCACCACGCTGCTCAACTGCGGGATGGCGGAGATTATGGGGTATATTTTATTCTTATTTTTTATTATAGGTCTTATTTAATTGAGTTTATTGTTATTTATTTATTTACATTTTTTTTTTAACTTTATTGACAATAGAATAAGGACTTAATGCTAAGAGCATACACACATAGGTACATAATTATACACGGAAAATTTAATTTCCCGATTGTTATTATACTTTTGGGCGATCAATAACAATTATCGATCGTAATAAAAGAAAACAGAAAAAAGACCAAAAAATATGAATAAGTTCCACAGCACTGTTTCAGAAATCTGCTAATTATCAATTTCATATGTGATATATGTGACACTTTGACCCCCTTGATGTTGCATACTTTTATGATGTTAGGGTTCAAGTAATGTGGATATAGTACTTTTTATAACCGTGTCGGAGTCCGACTCGCGAATAGCCAGCTTTTGATAAATAAAGATGGCAGCTTTTTATTTATTTCTATACCACTAAAAGTTAAAGGCTAGCAATGAATCGGTGATTCCTTTGTGTTGATGATTTCCTTGGGCGGTACTGATTGCTTGCCCTCGGGTGACTCACATGCTCGTTTGCCCCCCTACCATTAATAAAAATAACATCAGCCGTAGCCTACAATACAATTGCATAGCTTTGTAATACAAGTATTGTTCCTGGCACTCTCGCTGCTAATGCAGCATGTATCAACATCAGGAGCCCTCTGTCTAAGCTGAAGCCGATTACGATCGGATTTTTTTTAGAAGAACGAAGACGTTTATCATACATCAAGCCTAAAATCGGACTTGTGTTTATAGTTATAGTCCGATTTCCAGCTTCAGCTTAGGCGGTGGGTCCCTGGTAACCTCACTCTCTCGAAGGAATATAACAGTAGCCTCACAATGTAGTTCCATTTCCCAGCGGTCTTCTATGGTAGTTGCTTTACATCAAGCGTTCCTTACCTGAGTGGTACCACAGTATAAGTAATAGTACTAACGTAGTGGTACTTAAAGATCACACATTCCCACCGCTGTGTCTCTGTAACAGCGCCACTGCCAAAAAGGCTATGAACAATAAAGTCTATTGCTGTCCCGTAGGTAAAACTACGGCTGTCTAAAGCTCAAAACGAATTTAATCACAAATTAGTTGGAGTTGGCTTTCCCCCTTGGCAATGTGAAGGTAGAGATTAAAAGTGACGGTTTCAAAATCAAGAGTTTTGTACTGTTAGATAACAACAATGTACGAGTGAGTTTACGACACCAAGCCATAGATTTATCTCAGTGTTAGATGTTGTACAGATTTCACGGTCGACGCGTTACTCTTGGAGTATGGCGAAGGAGCTGAGTGGCATCATTGCGCAGTCTAAGTATGCGTTAGTCTAACCGAACACGCAAGTTAAGCTACTACTACTACTACTAGACTAGAGTACATATAAAGAACCATATATATATCTTGGCCGTGTGGTTTCCGGCAGACTAGAATAGAATCACTCCGTTTTTCCCGTTGATGTCGTACAAGGCGACTAAGGGAAATACATTATCTAATATCGATCAGGCCGCCCCAACCCGTTTGGCCAGCGTGGGGAGTGTAGGCCAAATCCTCCTTCCGTCTAGGACGGACGAGAGAGGGTCGTGCTCCTGTAGTGGAGACTAAAATGGACCTGACGATGAAAATATCTATACCATAGACATATATAGAAGACATCCATAGACATGAAGGTTTATTTACCTCGAACTCCTTCGTGCTTTATATGATAGTTGTTAAGTCAAGTAACTGGCTTTGGGTCGGTTTGAAAACTTTGGCGTAATGGAGTACTCTCTAAACCCCTTCGATTGAGGAGTGACCCGTATACTACCAGTGAGTTGAAATAAGGGTAGATAGTGAATATCTCTATCACTATACATATCCAGCGTTTAGCATCACTCACAAGTACCTGACCATTTAAAAACCTTTTACTTTAAGCCTTTCTGTAAGAACTCCATACTATAATATTCCTAGAAAAACCTAGGCAGGAAGTTTATTCCACAACTTGAGAGTAGGAAGCAAAAAATCTCTCTAGAACCGCTCTATACGAATGAATGAATTGGGTAATATTGTCATAGATTATACAATCTTTTTTGAAGACGGAATTACATGAGATCGCCATTCTTTGGCAGCCACCATATTGTTTAAAAAATAGTAGCATTTAGGTAATCGTGCAATGTCATAATTCAGCTCAATCGTGTCAGATTTTTCTTGCTACATTTGATTATAGACACCGCGGAAAAACCGAATAAAAGATTGTACAATTGATTTAATAACAACTATCTATACCAGTGAAACGTAATAAATATTCAACCATGTACAACTATTCCACCACACTCATAAATAGGCTGTGATGGATTGCTTCACTAGGTCACGACAGGGAAAGTACTATATTTTTCAACAAAACCCCTCAGACCAGTCCACGGGTCGCACCGGCCCCAAGAACTTTGCCATAATCTCCTGCCTTACTGATTGAAAGTGAAACCTAATACAAAAAAGTCTAGGCAAACCCGTACAGGTAGGAATGGCTCGTTAATTAGTATTGACTCCATATTCACTGTCCAAATGATTGCATCTCATTTTCTTGGTCTTGTGTAGTAAAAGTCTAGTCTAGTCTTCTTTGTCAAGTAAAAGCGGAAAGTTAACATACTTGTTGCATTACTTATCAATTTATTTATTTATATACACACAAGACAGGTTAAAATCGACATAAACACCATTATAATAGCATATAATTAGTACAGAGCATAATGGTATGTAAATAAAAAGAAGTCTCTTCCTCCCATTTAATTCCGATTCCACTGGTGATCGATTGAATCACCAGTGAAATTTTTCTCCAAATTCCAATAACCCCACAGTCGGGCTACCAAGTTTTAGTTGCATTTTTACAAACCGTCGGCTCTCATCCCATCACACCCATGTCCATCAACACCACCCGACCACGCCGTCTTTTATAATTATGCAATTTTCCTTTTTTTTTTTAAGTTGAATAATTTTTTTTTTGGGGTTAATTCGAATAATTTTTTCCCCTTAAATATTTTTTTATTATTTCCATCGTTTTGCGTTAATTTTACTTTCTTTAAGTGTGTTAATGTATCTTTTTCGGCAAATTTTAATTAAATAAATTATACGCGTATAAATGAAGTGAAGTTCTTTTTTTTAATATTCTTTATTTACATGACAAAATGGTATGTAAATAAATAAATAAATACAAAAAGTAATGTACAGAGCTAGATTATAACCCAAAACTATGTATGCCTAGCGGCTTTTTAATTATTGGAATTAATAGCGTGCGCTAGAGCTGCTCATATGGAACAGCAATAAAAAATATTTTATTTAACTTAAAAAAGAAAAAGATGAATTTACGAAAAATAATGAAAAAGAATCACAAATACTATTCTCTCGCGTCCGGATGTAGCTGGATCTTCCGTTGCCTCCGGAATTGAGACAGTGTTGAGTGGAAGATATCGATGTCTCTGTTAGAGATAAGAATTTCGTCATATTGGCGGCACATCCTAACTATGGGGTTGTAATACGATGTATTCTTGGTGAAGACTTGAAGTCAAAAAATATTATAATTCTGGTTACGAGATCTAAATCGGTATTGAAAGATAACAAAGAAAGAAGATTTGATGAGTCTAACTTGTTGTGAATAATTTTGTAAAGTAAAATAATTATACATATAATTATATTTATATAATCGTCGAATATAATTTAGTCGACTTTGGAAGTCGACTTGTTGCCAAGGTGGCAAGGGAATCGTTTTTTGGCTGCAGTATTCTGTGAGCGTATTTGTAAGCTGCCCGATTGGGAAGTATGTCCTACTTCCCAATCGGGCAGCTTACAAATACGCTGTGTCCTATCTCTTTTGCCAGAACCTCATTCGCAAGTCAGCAGAATACACAACGAGCAGGTGATGTTGGCTTTGGCTCAAAAGATCGTGGTGAGTCACTTATACCCCAAAAGAGTATCAAACATCTGTTTCACAAACTTCCACATTTATAACATTAGTAAGATTAATTATAACATTATACAATCATTTATTTTCTTTTGTTTCAGATACGGATACTAGTTATAATACAAATCAGCAACGTCCGCTGCCAAGATGGGTTCAGCGATCGAGATTTACTACGTCTACAACAGATGGCCTCTAATGAAGGGCAGATCGAAACGATCACCGGCTACAGCACTAACATCATTCAAAGAGACCCGAACAGCCAACCCATCAGTTCGGTGAGTGTCCAATATCACATGACAGATGCCGAGAAGAATGAAGATTACAACAGAGCAGATCGTGTTCGAAGTAGAAAAGTTTACAGAATCAAGAACCCTTTCGACCATCAAGAGCAACAGGATGAAACTCAGATGAATACTGAAACTCCAGACAGCGGTACCGGAGCTAGTAACCAGTATGCTGCGATGCAGTACTCTTTACCACCTGATGAATTTTTACAACAAATGAGGGCAGAAAGTCAATATTATCAGCAGCAACAGCAGGCATCTACACCAGCTCCGCAACTGGGATACACGGCGACGCCACAACCCCAGTATCAATATTCAACAATATCACCTAACTACGATGACAATAACCAGCAATCTACTTTAATGCCACAGCTCGAATCTAAAATGTCTCACGATCAAACGTATTACAACCCAAACAATTACCAATATGGAGGATTAAATTCATATGGCTTAGATAATATTCAAAGTACACCATCCCCAATGACTCCACATTTATCGACGTCATTACCAGGTTCCTTTGTTAGCACTCAGTCCAATGGATACGTCTCTAGTTCCTCTCCAATTTATATTTCAAGTCCTCCAAATTTGCAGCACTATGTTTCATCTCCATTATCTGCTATTCAAGCTGCCTCACCGGACTACAGCAATAGAGTCACTACAACTATTAATAGCAACTCGCTCAGTTATGCCAATAATGATCTGCATAAGAAAATGCTAGAACATTATGACAATGCTGTCAATGGCATTAGATATCCAATGAATATGCAACAGCAATATTCGAATGACTACCCATCATCAACACCGACACCTTCATCCTCATCTTATTCGGATTCTGCGCACGAACCATGGCGTAACTCGGTAAATAATGGAGCAAATGCACATTCAAAATCTTTACAAGATATGACATTATCCCAGTATCAAAACTATCCATACAATAACCAACTAGATGTCAGGTCAACTTCTAATGGAGATAATATGAACAGTGATACCCATCGCGCAGGTAATATGCCTGCGGCTAATACATTGTATTTAAACTTTGCTCAACCAGAATATCCATCAAACAATTTAAAAAGTCGCACCAGGGACAGCGAGCAAGATAATAATCAGGCTTACTATTCACATGGTGATTATGGCTGGAAACTTTCAACTCGGAAACCGGAAACTGAAAACTATCCTCCCATAAGCTATAATAGGTATATATCTGGCCAATCAACAGCGCTACAAGCATCACCTGGTTCGGCAGTTAGCCAAATGACTTTTCATATGGAATCTGGTAGACCACAACATGGATATGATCAGGTATCTAAATCTAGCCCAGATAACGTAGAAGCCCAGGAATTTGCTAGAGTAGCTGCTAAAATACAACAAAGGCAGCAACAACAACAACAACAACAGCAGCAGCAGCAGCAGCAACAGCAGCAGCAACAGCAGCAGCAACAATTTTATGAAGGAAACTATCCATCCAACTATAATAATCACGCATACGTCCCTACGCCCGGGCCGCCGTATACAAATATTGATAAACAAAGAAATAGATACAATGAAAACATAAATCCAAATTCATACATATACAGTACCGCGCAGACTGATTTGATTACAGCGTCTCCTTACTATTATCTAAATTCAAAAGAAAATAATATAGACACGAAACCAAAACAACCGTTTGATCATGACAAAGCTTTGAAAAACATTGTTCCCATAGATGTGTCAAATGTTGTTGCAAATTCTGATTCGCAATTAAAAGAAATTGCGGGATTAGATAACAATAATAGATTTAATTTTGCTAATTTCGGTAAAGATCAAATTGAACAAAATCTAAAACAATATTACCGGTCAGTAACAGATGCATATTACAAAGACAAGAATTCAATTTATGGTTTTAATATTAAGACTAAGCCTGATGATCTTCTAATAACTGATAACAAACACTTAGATTCAAATATACCTCATTACGCAAAACAGACCCAATCTCAGGAAACATTATATAATCAAGGAAACTACCACGATAATAAGCGTTATTTAGATGGAGTAACGTCAAACTTTAATTTCTCTCCTTCACAAAATAATAATTATCAGGATAGTATTCAGTCATCGGCTAATATTCAACAACAAAGTTTACAACGGCAACAAAATCAGATATCACCAGACGTATCAAATATTTTAAAACTAAATGACATCCCATATCGCTTGCCATCAATATCGCCAGAAGTAGATGTTCTTCGATTACATAATAACTTTGACCAAGGTGTCTTACCCACTCCGATACCAGGTAGAATTAATCAAAACGTGGGCAGTCATCAACTCGACGTGTCAATTTTGAGTAAATTTTTAAATAAACAAACTCCCCTTAATTTTAACAGACCCGAGTTAGATTTGCAATCGAGTGGAATGTTGTCTACAATAAATGGCATTAAAGTGGCAAACCCTTTTAACGTAGACTTGAAGTTGGTAGCAGATATGTTGAAAGGAAAACCGGCGATTGATGATAGCCAATTATTGCCGTTACGTGATCAATACAAGACGTTACCGCTTAAGTTAGATTTAACACAGCTACAGCAATTACTTTTGAAGAACGAAAATAATGCTAATTTTGCTTCTATAAATGATGGTCTGAGCGCATTTTCTAGCCCTTATTTGGATATATATGGTTCAGGACGATTACCTTATCAAGGCGTTAAATATTCGCGTAGTCAAGAAGAAGAAGAAAGTATTATACCTATTGCAGATGCTTCGAATAATCATCCAATAGGGGCCGTTATAGAACAAATGGATAGTCTATCAAACGAACGAGAAGTAAGTACTGGGGCAGATATAACAGCACATGACAATGAAGCTTTACCTAATAATTTTGAAAACAGACCAAAAAATACCTTTATTTCAGGTCATAGGATAGGAGATAAACACAGGCATCCAAACTCACTGCCTGATCAACATTATCAAAGAAAATTCCCAAAATCGCAAATAGGAGAGCCATATCCTTTGTTGAAACCTCCACCTCGCCAGTCACGAAACAAAGGAAGTCGAAACAGATTTGAAGGCCGCAGGCGACGAATAAATAAGCCCAAAATAGTCCGAGTCCTAAAAACGGAACCCTTATTTGAATCTGGCAGTGAGATTGAAGAGGAAGCCACAGTTCCAACTCTATTACGGCCACCACCGCCTATTGCAGATGCTAAAGCTGATATAGATAGAAATGATGAAGAAACGTAAGAACTTAATGATGATTTTTTCACATTTTTTTACGTATCTTATTATTTTGGATATAATATCTACTTTGCCCTTTTATTAGGCAAATTGTAGCCTGGTACAAATCGCTGAAATGCTTGTACATTAAGTCAAGTTCGTCTATACTGTAATATAATTTAAGATAATTGGTGGCGTAGAAAAACTACTTGATGATATTTGGGGATTACTGTTTAAAATCTTTGACTAAGTTTACATTTACTCACCAAGCAACTATTGTAAATGACTTTCATTTTATTGTTTAGCTTTGTTATTGTACCTACTTCATTATAAAATCTGGTACATTAATTATTATGTAGTTTATGAACAAAAATGTTATATATTTAATTGGATCTTTTTTCTGCAAGAACCATATGTGCGTGTGCGTTAAAATAGCCAAAGAATTAGGAAAAACATCCATTCCTGATTGTTTTTTCAAATTCTTTGTGTATTTAATGATATCTGTAAATAATTTTAATCTAAGCAGTACGAGTCTAGTTACAAATCTAATATTTACGTAAGTTGTAAATACTCGAAGCATTTTTATATATCGTTTTGTTTGTGATAAGCTAGGGATGCGTTATTTAAAATATTTGTTAAGATTGTCCAGTATACGTATCATAATTGTTGTTTAATTGTTACACAAAAAATAAACGTTGTTTGAAACTGATGCTGATTTTCTTGTTAAATATTCAGTGAAAATGAGATTCGTGTAACACGTTATTATGATTTGATAATGTGTTCAAGCATCGAGATGACATCACACGTTAATATGATGATCACAAATGCTTTCTCTCGAATAATGTTAATGATCTATTGCAGAGACCAATGTCCTCAAGGTAAATGAGATTATATAATGTTATACTTCATTTTCATCACCTATACAACAGTAAGTCGTACAATATCACATTGATCTTGATGATATTAATTTATGCATATCTTAAAAGGCTGTTGGAAAATTCTGCTTCGAAGCTTATTCGAAGAAAAAAAAATTGCTAATGCGCAAAATTCTTGTTATATAAAGTCATGGTTAACTTTTATAGCCCTTTTATATGACGTAAGGCATATTTTGCATAAATTATTAGATTTATTTAGATTATTTGTAATAAAATTAACTAGGACAATAAATAAAATATTTAGGTAAGTATCTGATCAGCCATGTACGACTTACTTTTGCCCGCGGCTTTACTCAGCTTAACACAATATCTGAACAAAAATGTATGCGTTAATTAGAACAAATTCTGTATGTATACATGCAGATCATCCACCATACTGGTCATACAAATCCATTCACATAACAGACATCCGTGCTTCCAACTTTACAAACTTTCACGTTCATAATATTAGACCGAGTAGGATTACTACCAAAGGTTTCGAACACTTACTACGTTTTATGTCTCACGATTATCTCATCTTTCACAATCTTCAGAATTATTAGAACTAATTAAAAATATCGCAATATTAAAGAGTAATTATTTTGTTAATTGTAGTATAGTAGTTCATAAGAGCTATGATCATGTCCAGCAAACATATGAAGACACATGAAATGGTCGTAGATCCCAGCGTTGCGTGCGTTTCGCTTTCTGAACGCACCGACAACATACTCGCAGCTAACCAATCGTCAAGACATCACTGATTGGATCAAATTACGAAACAGTTCTTTTTTTGTTCATAAATCATTTAAAACGTCTATCATATGCAGGGACATAATTGATCTCGACTTTCTTAATAGGTTTTTGATTTAGGAGATTACCATCAGATTTTGATTCAATTTTAGATGATAATTCATTTATCCTAATTGGTTTGCAGTGCATTTCTTAACATGATTTGTTGTTAATCTGATATAGTGCTGACATAAACATGAAACTTAGAGAATCCTTCAATGCTATGTAGGCCGGTGGCTTTGGGTGGCAGCGAATTGTGGACTGGCAAGGAAAGATAAGAAGATGCGTATACAAATTCTTTCACAGTACAAGTAAGATTTTTTTTATACTACGACGGGTGGTAGACAAGCATACGGCCCGCCTGATGTGAAGCGGTTACCGTAGCTATATTAACGCTCGCAAAATAAAATGTCGCTCGCGCGCCGCCACATCCGCTGCCAACGCAGCATCTCCTTCCTTTCTGGTGACCTCACTCACTCGCAGGAAAAAAAAACCTCAAGGGAATTGTTATTTGGCTGCGGTATTCTGTGAGGTGGAGGTACATTCCTCAGGTGGTTTACAATTACGCTCCCAACCTCTCTTTTCGGCAGAGCTTCGTTTGTCAGTCAGCAGTTGTCAGGTTCGCTTGTCAGGCAGAAGTTGGCTTTGGTTCAAAGATATTGATGAACCACTTACATCCCAATATTCCCAATATATTTATATCGAAAAACATGTGGAACGCATTAGCAGTCGACGTTTGGATGGCTCCTACGTTATTTTCCTTCAAAACTGGATTAAAAAGATGATCTTTACTGATGAGACTTGACGTTACCTAATATTATCATCGCTTGTGTAGTATAGTTTTATAACTTAGTTATTTGTGTATTTTATTTATTTATTTATTTGGGAATTCCCTTGTTTCATTTATTACTCGATGTTCTACTTACCAATCACTGTAATGTCCACTCCACGCCGTTCCTCTAAGGTTAACTGGAAGAGATCCCCATGTGGGATAAGTCCGCCTTTGTACCACTTTATTTTTCATGTACTTATGTATTTGATCAGCTTATTATTATTATGTAATTTGAACAATATCATCATCATCATCATCAGGTCATTATAGTCTCCACTACAGGAGCACGACCCTCTCTCGTCTGTCCCAGACAGAAGGAGGATTTGGCCTACACTCCCCACGCTGGCCAGACGGGTTGGGGAGGCTTGAACAATATAGATAATACAAACAAAAAAGCAATACATGCAATGGTAACGTCTCATGCTTCATATTTTCTGGACACACAAAGTCAACAAATAAAATGTTCCCCGACATATATTGTATGTCGAGGAAGCTGTAACAATGTTTTTGTTACGTCGTCGATAATCCATAATCATCCGACTGCTGGGATACAGCCCCCTTACCACCAACTCTTATTGCGATTCAATAACTGAATAGAATGCTTATTCATACCAAGGAATAAGCGACTCTATTCGATTTGAAATAGAGCCGCTTATTCATTGGTATGAATTAGCATTCTATTCAGTTATTGAATCGCAATAAGAGTTGGTGGTAAGGGGGCTGGTCTCCCTTCAACCGAAGGGGGTTTACTTCACCACGGTTCTCAACTGCGGGTTGCCGCGGCCAGTGTTTTCAAGACGCCTAAAGGCCACTGACTTAGCTTAACGATTATCATCGAATGACAACAACCGAGACCGATGGCTTATCATGTCCCCCGAAGCACGGAGGAACTCGAGATAATAAACTCATCCATGGACAGGCTATGGTCGACGTTGCTTAACTGGCATTTTCGTTTTTTTTTTTTTGCAACACAGACCACCTAGTGCATCTCTACTATGATGAAGCATTTGATATCGATCATGACGAGCTCGGTGGCCCACATAGGACAAACATTTGTGTGCATGAACATGTCTGTTTGTCTTGGTCTGGGTATTTTCTATGTATCATAAGTATGTATTTACAAAAAAAAATGTATTTACGTATGTTTATCAGTTGTCTAGTACCCTATAATACAAGCTTCGCTTACTTTGGGGCTACATGGCGCTGTGTAATTTGTCTGACAATGTCGTAAAGGGTGCTCGAGAGACACGTTTACGCTTTTTTGAGGAGCTCAATGACGTCGTTGCGCGTGCCGGTTAAATAGATCACGCAAGTGAAGCAATGTCGACCATTACCTGTCTATGGATGAATTTATCTCACGCTCCTCCGTGCTTCGGAGGACACGTTAAGCCGTCGCCAGCTGTTGTCATTAGATGACAATCGTTGACTGAGGGGAGACCCGTATCCCAACAGTGGGATATATATATTTAACTAATGACGAGAAAGAAGACGTGTCCAGTGGTCGAATAGTTAGCAATGGCCATTTTTATTCCGAGGTCGCAAGTTCAATCCCTACACAAGACAATTATTTGTGTACAGGAACATGTCTGTTTGTCTTGCTCTGGGTGTTTTCTATGTATTATATGTATGTATTTATAAAAAAAATGCATATAAGTATAATATCAGTCATAGACATCCTAGAAAGACATCTAGTCTCAAACTAAGCAAAGCGTGTATTGCTTAGTTTTGGACTAGATGGCGGTGTGTAATTTGTCCAGGAATGTAAATATACATATAAAGAATATAAACTGTATAAGGGCATCGGGGCAATCGCACCCATCCAACGAGGCAACGGGGTCAGCGTATTGGTAACATTGTCTACAGGTAGCGGCTTATTGGACTACCAGTAGGCCAGATAAGAAAAAATGTGCTATGAAATGAAAGAAATTAACAAAAAAAAAAACACTAAATACTTTTACAAATCGTGAATTTTATCTTGTCATGAAATAAATAACTAAATCCTTATTTGCATAAAACATGGTATACATTATAATGATCTTAGGTGCTCAAGTAGGGCGTTCATGTCCAATTAATGACCTTAGCATGCAAATATTAATTTTAATTTAAAACTTATGTTCAAGTAATGCATTAATACCGTAAAAGATTTTCTCGTTAAGCTATTTATACAGTTTCTTTTCTTTAATAATTATGTATTTATTGTTCTCTCCACAAAGATAACAGGAATATTCATTAAGGTAGCTTAAACAAGGTTTAAAGTTCTAAATAAAAAAAATTACTGTGGAGAGAACTGGTGCCTGAGCTAGGTAGGCAGAGTCCACGTGTACTAATAGTATGCTACAAGTCACCAGTCTCCCTCCGCTCCTGAGCTATTTACAATATAGTTGTTAAAGACATAGTCAGTATTATGTATTCACACACAGTCCACGGCGATAGTCTAAATGAAGTAGTGAACAATATGAAAACTTAGCTTATTATTATACAATGTATCTTTAGTATTTTTTTAATAAGTAAACGATGTTGCGAGAACTAGTTAGTTATTGCACATATACCTACTATTAAAATACAATACCAAAAGAATACTAGTTAAACGAGTTACACGCCAATAATAGCCATTGACTTTTGTAATATCTCCATGAAAAGAATTTTCTAATCTGATTTCCATACGAAGCGCCGTAATAGTTAAGAAATCGTTACAGTAATAGTGATGCGCCTATATTCCTTCGCGTATTAAGTAATACCGAGTTGAATTAATTCATCCGCGTATTTCCGTTAGAAAAGCACAGATGTATCCGAAACCTGTTCGTCACAGTCGGTCACCGCATTGTCAAATCTAGAGGCCCCGATGACATCGATATAAATATGAAGGAAATACACGAATCCACACCAAACAAGCCAAGCTTGTGGTTGGAGAAACAAGTTCATTGAGTGGCCAGCGATTAGCTAATCTATATGGCTGCTTTTGTAAGTATATTAATGAAGACAGCAGTCGCATCTTGACAAATCTATCAGAGCATAACCAACACGCTTTTAATTTCAGACGGAGTTGGCGTTGTTCGCCATCCTAGTGAGCGGAAGCTATGCAGGACTCTTGCATGGCGGGCATCATGACGTTGGCGACCATGGCGACCACCTAGACCATTATGATCATGGACCTAGCTATGCTTCAAGCTTCCACCCAAGTTCATTCCCAGCTGGATCTTTGCCATCAGCGAGTTACCACGGTGGTGCCGTTCTCAGTGGAGGACTTAGCAGTGGATTTAGCGCAGGATTCCATGGAGGCAGTTTCTCTGCACATGGTCTAGGACATACTCACGCTGCCGCTGGAGGCGAAGCTCCACTGCCAGGTGCCAAATCGCATGTTATCGACAATATCCATGGCCTCGCCAATACTCACGGAGCCCCGACTAAATACAATGTCCACGAAGAACATTACAAAGTCCTAAGAGAAGAAGTCCACAAGGTACCTGAACCAGTTCCCGTACCTGTCCCGCACCCAGTGCATGTGCCTGTCCCTCAACCGTACCCTGTGAAAGTACCAGTTGTCAGGAATGTCCCAGTCCCAGTAGTCAAAATCCAGCACGTGAAAGTCGATAAGCCAGTGCCATATCCCGTGGAGAAGATCGTTAAAGTTCCATACGAAAGGGTCGTCGAGGTGCCAGTGGAGCACCCTGTTCCGATCGAAAAGGTAGTTGAAGTGCCAGTTGTGAAATGGGTGAAGATACCAGTGCCTGTTGTGAAGACATACGCAGTACCTCACGTGAAGACGGTTCACCACAAAGTTCACGAGCACCACCACCACCACGGCTGGCACAGCCACGGACACGGCCATGGACACGGCTGGCTCTAAATAGACCAATCAAGTGTAGCCATACCTAGTCCGGTCTTTTGTAAATAGTTAGCTCATCGCGAGGCTGCATTCTAGGGTGTAAACTAAGTCATTAATTTAGGTGTAATAAAGCGTTCACGAAGTTATCATCGCTTTGTAAATAGTAGGCCAATTACTTTATTAAAACAATATCCAAAGAATTAATGGTTTTTTATCTGTAACGTGAAACTTAATAACCTTGTACCCATATTGTCTGTTTAATAATAATAATAAATACTCCTGGACAAATAACACTCGGTCATCTAGTCCCAAACTAAGCAAAGCTTGTACTATGGGTACTAGATAACTGATATTATATTTAAATACATATTTTTGTAAATACAACACCCAGACCAAGATAAACAGACATGTTCACACATATATATGACTTGTGCGGGGATCGAAGCCGGAACCTCGGAGTTGAAGTGGCCATTGCTAACCATTCGACCACCGAGGCCGTCAAATTTAGAAAACATATACACAAACAATATTTATAAAACGAAATAAGAGTTCGTACTATCATAGTACGGAGGAGCTCGATGCCGTTGTTGCGCGTGTCAGTCTCTACGACCACGCAAGTTAATCAACGCCTTCCGTAATTAGTTTTCCGCTCATCCGATTACAATGAAACTTTAATGGATTGTTCTGGAGATACCCGGTATATCAAGGTATAGACAGAACATCGTCTGTCGGGTCAGTTAGCTTCAAATAAAAGAGAACTTCTGTATGTAAAAGAGTTGTAATTTACAAGCTTTAAATATTATACAAGTAGTCAGCAACTTGAAGTTTTGGTTGGCCGGCCACATCTGCAGTGTTAGTGACGCCAGATAGGGGACGAAAGTCCTAGAGTGGAGGCCTATGGGGCGACAATGCAATGCAACCCTCTCTCTAGCTAGATGGACCAACGATACCAATAATGCGTGATACGATTGAGACGATACAAATGATGAAGAGCATTGGGAAAGGCTAATAATGATGATAACGTGATACTATTCAAATTGATTAAATAATCATTTGGAATAGTTAATTTCATAATATCTAATTCATAAATACAACGGGATTAATTTATGTAAATAGTTTATTGTCTGTTTGAAACTGTAGAAGATATTAATTATTATTTAATAGTTAATTTCGGCCAACATGACGAATTTATTTAAATATTTTAAAATTTAAAGAATATCAACTAAGCGGGTGAAGTGAATTTTAACATTATAAATATGTAAGAGTTATTATTGATTTGAGGTGTAAGCGGCTCATCACGATCTGTAGGTTCAAAGGCATGGATGTGGCGAAAGAGAGGGTGCAGCGTACTTGTAAGTTGGCCGACTGGGGAAGTACCTCACAGGATACCGCAGCCAAGTTACAAGAACCCGTCATTTCGAAATAGGCATGAGTTACACTTTTAAAATATGACTTTTTGGCGCCATTTTATTTATTGAAGCGTTTTACATATTCCCTGTGAAAAGGACGCATCTTCATACATCACAAGTCAACTTAAAAGGCAAACGAAAATTGAAGGCTGTTTGAAATTGGCACGAGTCCTGGACTTATGCCTTTTGCTATTTCCAAAGTGTCACATTTCACATTTTCCAAGAGTTCTGTCGCATCAGGGCTTGTGACAACACAACTCCATAGATTGCTTAGTCAGTCAAGATTTCCAACTCTTACAGAGGATGGGTACCAGACCCCCTTACCATCAAATAATACTCCAGCAGACTACCAAACTTTCTATACAGAGGTTTTATAATGGCCACCAACTTCAGCAAACAATGAATATCACGAAAATCAAGTTGATTAACGGACAGTTCTTCTGAAAATATTTGATTTTGTATGAACATCAGAGAGGCCATTTTGAAAAAATCATTAGTCCTGAAACTTAAATCAAAAATATCTGTATGATAAATGCTTTTTTTTTATAAATAAAAGTCACAAAAATAATATATTTCTTTTATTTAACTACTCCTATGTTCAGTTTCTTTACCGCCAATAACTTTTTTTATAATTAACATATTTTTGTTGTTCCTGAAAACTTTTAATTAATGGACTTGTGTCCTTTTCGAAATGACAGGTTTTATTCTCTTGAGGGTTGTCATATTCCTGCGAGTGTATGAAGTCACCAGCCCCCTTACCACCATCTCTTATTGCGATTCAATAACTGGATAGAATGCTTATTCATACCAATGAATAAGCGACTCTATTTCAAACAGAATAGAGTCGCTTATTCATTGGTATGAATAAGCATTCTATTCAGTTATTGAATCGCAATAAGAGTTGGTGGTAAGGGGGCAGAAAGAAAGAAGTTGCAGCAATGGCATCGGGGGTGGCGGCGCGCGAGCCATATTTCACATTGCGAGCATTAATATAGCTATGGTAACCGCTTCACATTAGGCGGTCCGTATGCTTGGCTGCCAACCGACGTGATATAAAAAAAATATTACATACCACTAACATATTTAACCAGCATAAAGTTTGTCCGATGGCAATCAGTCACCGTTGACTATGAACACTTGTAATAACTAGGGCAATTTTGGTCCTTTTTTATACCACTAAGGGTGGTAAACGGTAATGACCACCTGATGGAAAGCATTCACCGCAGTTTATGGACGCGTGCAACACCAAGGGTGCAGGAGAAAATTTAAACGGCCATGGAAGACGTAATGTATGTTACAAACGCTGAAATGTACAGTAGGTAAGTATTTAGTATTGGAGTAAGTAAGTATATATATGTATATTATTTTATACTACGTTGCGGTTACAGTAGTCATATTAACTTTCATAACTTGAAATATCGCTCGCACGCCGCATTTTTGACAAATCCGATACTTTATCCAGTATTAAGTATCAACATATTTAGAATTTCAATCTAGACAAAGCGTAGCGAAGAATAGTCTAAACCATCTTTACGTAAAATGCATGAGAAAATGATTTTAATTTGTTTTGGTGCCCAAATAGTTAAATCACTAAGCCTAGGCTCTTAAGAATGAATAGGAGGAAAAATATAGAAAAAGAGTGAAATGAAAGAAAGAAAAAGAAAGAGAAAAGAAAAGAGTTAGAGTGAGAAAAGTAGAAAAGAAAAAGGAAAAGCAGATAGGTACGTAAAGAGAATAATAGATTGAAGTCAAAAAGTGCAGTAATTTCTTCGGGTCGGCATTGTTGTTCGACAAATACTGTCGAACCGGCAATGCCGGCCCGCTTATCTGTGTAAAAACCCTTTGTAGTTTGATTATTCTATTATTATAATGAAATAGTATTTACTTTCTATTGACAACCCCATTATTAGTGCTTATATTATAATAATATAAGTCGATGACATCAAATTAGCGAATTCGATAACTCGAATTATAATGTATAAATAAAAATAAATATTCATATGAATATTTTAAAGTTTTTGTGAATGCGAAAGTGACGATTATGTCAATACTCTATATTAATAATAATATTCTGGGCTATTTATCTGAAAAAAGGAGGTTAAAAATACATGCTGATGATCGAAATTATATCGGAATGTCAGAGATACTTTATAAAAGGGACTACTTTTTTCTTTTAAATTAATAACAAATGAACACTATTACCACAGTACTATGTACAGAACGGCCACTCCCTGCCGCTCTCTCGTATCGACCTCACCTCCCCTCTGAGACAAATTTGAAACAGTTTGTATGACGCTGTATACACACGCTCATTCGCGCGCTACACAGACGTCAATATTTATGTAAGGACACGACATTTGTATGGAGTGGCCGGGGTGTGTTATTACGATTGATTTTTCAAACTAATGTATTTCGTATGGAACCTAGGATACGGAGTGGTGACACATGTACCATCCATGGCACTAGTCCATGGCACTGAGCGTCAGAAATCGGTAGTTCCTGAAATTAGCACATTCAATCGAACAAACAATATCTTCAGCTTTCAGTCGAGTCCGGTGGTCGAATACTAGCCATGGCTACTTTGACTCAAGATCGCGGGTTCGACCCTCGCACAAGTCAAACATTTATGTGCCTGAACATGTCTGTTTGTCTTCGTCTGGGTGTTTTCTATGTATTATAATTATGTATGTGTTTACAAAAAATGTATTTAAGAATTTCTCTGATAACTAGGACCCATAGTACAAGCTTTGCTTTACGGACTAGATGGCCGTGTATAATTTGAGCAGGAATACTTATACATTCTTTTATACTACGTCGGGTGACAGACAAACATACGGCCCGCCTGATGTTAAACGTTATAGTAGCCATATTAACGCTCGCAACGCGCGCCGTCATCCGCTGCCAACACAGCAACTCCTTTGTGGTGTCTTCACTCACTCGCAGGAACACAACAACCCTCATGATAATTGTTATTTGGCTGCGGTATTCTGTGATGTACTTCCCCAGTCGGGCAGCTTACAAAAACGCTGTACCCTACCACTCTTTCGACAGAGCTTCTTTCGCTAGACGGCAAGGCGCACCATGTGCGTGTAACGTTGGCGTTGGCTCAATTTTTTTGGTCGTAGTGAGTCGTACCTTACACCGCAAAGATTAAATTTACACGGCGCCCCTGTACGAGACTACCTATTTTGGATAGGTAGTCTCGTACAGGGCCGCCGGCTTTTAAAAAACCTCATGGGTGCTCATACGCATTTGATAACTCGAAAATAATAAATTGAGACAACATCACATACATTGTCCTGGTCCCAAACTAAGGTTCTCCTATGGAAACCAGTAACAACGAAGGTACCACAAACACCCAGACCCAACACAAATATCTGTTTCATCAACAAACATTTGTGTTGGTGCGGGAATCGAACTCGCGACCACTGCGTCTCAACCGGCGCTCTAAACCATTGCGCCTAAAGTCGTCGGGTAATGATAAAACGCCCATCCCAAAAAGGCGATTACTGATCAGTTTCTTGGTGTCTATTCTCAGGGGTGCTCGAGCCCCCGAGCACCCACGGAGTCGGCGCCTCTGGTCTCGTATTTTTATGAGTACAATTGGGGCAAATAACATAATATCAGTTACCATAGACCTAGTTATCATAAACTAGAACTAAACTTACGCAATAATAATGGCGACAACCGGAAGACAGAGCTATATCGGTCACCATGTTTATTAATCATTTGCATATAAATTCCCACGATATGTGTAAAATTTATGGAGAAACCCAACACTTATTTTACTACCAAATTCTAAGTGTGAATCGATAAAGGGTTTGGTGACTATGTAATTCTTGCATAAACTTGTCATATCAAATCATGTACGCAATCTGGATGGATTTCAATTTTTATTGGTTTATTCGAAACCCTGTCATCTAGGCCTTTATTGCAACACATCGCAGCTAAATATAGAACAAATTTATTACTAAACCACTAGCCGGATTCTAGCCCGCGGGGCCGAAATTTAGGTTGAGTGGAGCGAGTAGAGTCGCTGAAAAAATTTATGTTCTTAAATTAAATTATTAGATCTCAAATTTTTTTCGAAACAGACCTCAAGCATGTCGAGGTCTTTAATTGTGACAAGTTTCATCAAAATCGGTTCAGTGGTTTTGGACCCTATTCATTTCCAAGAATGACTTTGCTCCACTCAATAAATATTATAGGATAGTAATATACCGAGCATCTAAAGTTGTGAAACTGAACGACTATTATACTGACTTGGCGACTAAAGGTTGATATAAAACATACCAAACCTAATCTAACCTAGTATTGCTGTGGCTCATTTTGTATTTTTTGTGATTCATGTTATTATTTTCTAATTTTAAATATTCGTAGACAAACTGCCGTCTAGTCCCAAACTAAGTAAAGCTTGTACTATGGGTACTAGATAGCTGATATTATAATTAAGTACATTTTTTTTGTAAATACAAACATATAATACATAGTAAACACCCAGACCAAAACAAGACATTTTCATGCACATAAAATGTTTGTCTTATGTAGAAATCGAATCTGCGACCTCTGAGTCAACGCAGCCATTGCTTGCCATTCGACCACCGGGCATACTTTTTTTTTATTATACCGGGTAGCAGAAAAGCAAAGAAACAAACAAATAACACTGCATATCTAATAAAAGGAATCAGATTATACTTTCTTTTTTTGCTTCCAAAAATCAATACGATTGATTTTTAATCGATAACATATCGATAATCAGATCGATAATCGATAACCAAAATTTTAGATTGCGAAAATCAAACTTCAACTTAGATTTATCGTACTTTTGTTTAAGCTTAGCTGGTTGAAACGATGGAGCTCTATCGACTAAGCTGAAGTTGTCAATAACTGAAACATAAGACCTATTTTTCAAATCAAAATATTCTAAGGTAATCGGCTTCAGGGAGGGCCCTACCCTGAAGCGATTACCGTATAATATAACGGCCACAGCTTAGAAGAAATTCCTGAAAATTTCTTTACACATGCGTTCCATGAGCTGAATGATTTCATGATTTGTTTTATACTATGATCTGTATATTTCTTGCACCCTCTGGCTTTGAACAGGCTTTACACATAATGAGCTTTAAACTTTTTAGCAAGAACTTCGTAAGTGCTCAGAACTAAAAAAAAATACAACAAAAATGCCCTTAATTTCTTTGTTGTGTTATTCTAAGTGCTATTATTAACAGTAAAGTAAATACATAGAGACAAACCTATTCTTGCAATGTCAATTTTATAAAAATAATACACAGAAAAATTGACCATTCTGAAAAAGCTCGTTCAGTTCAAACTTCACAGAGTATAGACAAGTACTTTACATAAGTATCCTTTCATCTATTTTGCAACCAAACAAAAGTAACTTGTAAAGTTATTATAATGTAATAAAGAAATATTTAACTATTAATATCACATTATTATGTTGTAGTTAGATACTTATCTCCTCATCAATCCATAGAACTCTTAACCATACATTAACCATTTTTTTTTCTTACGTCACTTCATTCATTATTTTAACTTGTATGAGCATAGCAAGACCTGATTCCATCCCCCCATGATACACTGCCATCAACACCGACCCGCAGTCTGTCTCTAAAAGTGCTCCAAAGATAATTAAATCAAAACGCTTGCATAATCTTAGGAAACAAGGTGCTATTGAGACCACAGATAACATTAGCATAAAGTTTAAAGAATCTTCGGATACTGTGACATCCGCTACATTCGAGAATAATTTATTCATAGGCGTTGTATCGAAAGACCAACTTTGACTTGGTATAAATATTCGGAGATGTAACATAGTCACTCACACACCACTCGACCTCGGAAGGGACAACAGCACTTTCTGTTAGGCTGGCTTCAAGGCGATTAGCTAAAAGCCATGGCATTCTCTGTAAGTGACATGATATGAGAAATGAAATCAGTTCAGGAAAACTGGTCACAAAATTAACCTACTTTTATTTGTTACAGGTTAGGATACTTTTCGCAACAGCGATAGTGTACACTGTCAATGCTGGAGTTTTAAGTGGCCATCATGACTCATTTGCACCATCAGGTTTGAGTGTACCTCCAGTGGCGTACGGCCCGCCTTCACAGTCATACGGCGCTCCTTTAACGGGAGTTGAAGGTGGTTATGTCGAAGATCACCACTCCCATCTCTCCCACGGTGCTGCGGCTGGTGCTTTTAGCGATCACGGATCGTTCTCCGGTGGACATTTGGACACATCTGGTGGCAGTGTTGCAGATTTAGGAGCAAGCGGTCATTACGATGGTCATGGCCATGGTCACCTCCATGGCGCAGCTGTCGGAGGCCCTAGAGTTATCGGAACAAGCGTATCCGTTGGACGTCCTCTCGAACATGCGACTCAATACGAGCTTCAGTCTGTCGTGCAGAACGTCATCCGCCGTATACCAGTTGAGGTAACACGCCACGTCAAAGTTGCTGTACCTCACCCAGTTCCAGTCCCCGTGCCTAAAGAAGTCAAAGTACCAGTCCCACAGCCCTACCCAGTACATGTTGACGTAGTCAAACACGTGCCTTACCCCGTATACAAGACTCAACACGTCGAAGTTGAAAGGCCAGTACCTGTAGAAGTTGTTAGACAAGTTCCCGTAGAAGTGATCAGGAAAGTGCCAGTTCCAGTGGAAAGGCCATACGAAGTTATTAGAAAGGTACCCGTCCCAATTGAGAAGCACGTTCATGTCCCATATGCGGTATGGAAGCCCTACCCTCTCCACATCATCAAACACGTCACCCACTACAAGAAGAAGCACTGCTGCTGGTGAAAGAACACCAAACAGTCGTGATTGTGCCAAATAGTCAGTAGACTTGTAAATATTTATAGTCATTAGATATACGTGTACATAGTTAATAGATATATATAATGAATGATACCTCACAAGTTATATATTAAAACCAAAATTTTGATTTAAATTCGTATTTTATTCCACTCCTTATGAAACAATGAATATTTTTTTCTTTGTAATAAGTATGAATCGCTAGTTCTTGATAGATAATAGAATTTTCTACAGTTACCTTATAAGTATCAGTATATCATAATCTAATAACTTAAATGTTTTTAGGGTTCCGAACCTCAAAAGGAAAAACGGAACCCTTATAAGATCACTTTGTTGTCCGTCTGTCTGTCTGTCTGTCTGTCTGTCTGTCTGTCTGTCTGTCTGTCTGTCTGTCTGTCTGTCTGTCTGTCTGTCTGTCTGTCTGTCAAGAATTTCTATGTCGAGAATGCGTGGAGGTATCAAGCTGAAATTTGAACTGTATACTCAGGTCTACGGTCCAATGAAGTTAAAAAAAAAACAAACTGCTAAGTTTACGTAGAAAAAAGTTACGGCCGTTTATTCAGCAAAAAACGCATATTTCGACACACTC
This sequence comes from Hypsopygia costalis, assembly GCA_937001555.2. NCBI lineage: Eukaryota > Metazoa > Arthropoda > Insecta > Lepidoptera > Pyralidae > Hypsopygia > Hypsopygia costalis. The sequence continues at coordinate 4,602,161 of OW443336.2, read as the reverse complement.
AAGGGAATCAAAACCTATAGGGTACTTCCCGTTGACCTAGAACTATGAAATTTGGCAGGTAACATCGTTATAGACTACAAGTACAGGAATAAATCTCAAAACTATACATTTGTAAATAGATCTCAAAAAATAGTGGGTCTATATTTTTTATAGGGTGTCGAAATTTCAAATTGAAACTACTAGTTCAAATGGGGTATCATATGAAAGGGCTTGATGTACACATTGCAAAATATATTTTATTTATTTTTTTCGACGCATTATTTCTTATTTATAATGAAAAATATCAAATTTAATAATGATACTACGTACCTACGGAACCCTCGGTGGGCGAGTCCGACTCGCACTTGTCCGGTTTTTTTTTTTAATAAAAAAACAGATGGAAAATTCAAGAACCTATCTATCCATTGTAATAATAAAGCAGAACCTGCATGGGGTTGATGTGACCGCCCGTAACTTCGTCTGCATGGGCTTCAGAAAATAAATAATTTGTTGATTTCCTTTCTTCTATTATTCCTTTCTACTAAACTTACAGCAGGTTTTAAGTTAGACCTTCAGTAATAAAATTGTGAAAACAGCATCCAATTTAATGCAGTAGTTTTTGCGTGATACGTGGACGAACATACAGCCAGACAGATAAAAATTCTAAAAAGAATGATTTTGCTCCAATATAGGTCTATATCGTCACAGTATTTTTTTCTAAATAACTTCTATGTATAGACATCGGCCTGTTAGAATTTTATTAATATGTAAAGATTTAAAACTATAAAAGTTTTGTTTCTTTGTAATAATATCTTTATCGTACATAAAAACAACACAACAATACATTTATTAAAAAAAACTTGTAATGAACGACTTCTCCTTCTCTTCAAATTTTATTCAATTCAGACATTCACCTTTGAATGTCTGAAATGAATAATAATGCAGTATAGGTCAAGAATGTCAACTATAAAGAATTTTCCAGTACAATTGCACAATCAAACTATCGTTGCGTAATTATTGCTCGCCGACATCAATCTGGAAACCCATTAAACTAGATAACGATACATCCGTTTTCTTAAATTTCTGCAGAATGCCAAGAAGTATTATTTTATCATTATTTTTTCATAGATGACCACCTGCTGCTTCCTCGTATAAACATATTGCCGTGTTCATACATATAAGCGTCGTCTCAGGAGACTACAATCTAGGGTTCATCAGAAAAGAGGAAAAGGCGTACAGATAAAAGGGTTTTTACGGTTTTTACAGAATTAGCAACGCGTCAGTGTCACTAGTATCTATAGGCTGCGGTGACTGTTTGCAATCTTAATAGTATATAAAAAAATATTCTGCAAAATTTCTTTGCAAACTTCTTCGCCGTTTTCGTGTCATGACACAAAGTAGTCACAAACTTTCACATTTAAAACACTAGAGGCATACCAAAGGAACATACGCCCCCGTAGATGCTTGTACACAAGAAGGTGAGTTGCTATCTTAGTTGCTAAAACAGCACTTCCTGTATGCCATACGGCTCACCTGATGGGAAGTCGTTACTGTAGCCTTAGGAAATATCGGTCACGCACAGCCATCTCCGTAAACCTCACTCACTAGCAACAACAACTCATCAATCTTCAAGGGCAATTTTGTTTGCCTGCTGTATTTGCACCCAGTTAAAACTAAAGCTGATTCACTACACCCAGTTAATACTAAAGCAGCCATCCTAACGACAGTAGTAAACGATCGTTAGGATGGCTGATTCGTCGTATCGAGACAATAAGTCCTGCCACATGAATATGCAAGTAGGTTGTATTCAGAGAAGTTGTATGATATGATGCCACTTCCTATTTCTATAGTCGCACCGCTCGCCATAGGCAGGGAATTAATCCTCACACATTGGAGTCAAGATGGCCGCGAACTGTGCTGTTCCAGAAACGTTTTTTACTGAAAAATCTCAAGGTGTCAAATAACGTTCCTGCCGAAGTTTTCCCGGGAGACTATAGTATGGAGATCTTAAAAAAAAAGCATTGAAACTGTTGAAAGGGTTTATATAGTTTCGGCAATGCATGACTCTGGTTTTGCGAATATCTAAGATAGGCTCGATGACTGCTTATAGGCAGGTCGTATTCTTATTAGTCATCTTAGTTGTATAAATAAAAACTGCAACCAATATCTCCAAATGCGACAGTCAGGTTTATAGTTCTTCCGCGAATCATAAGTATCAACGACGCAATCCTTCCGCTTAATGACCGGATAAAAACCACAGCATATTAAAATCAAGACCACTAATGTGCCTTAAGTATAATTAATTCTGATACCCCGATATTAACTTAAAAGCACTACGTGTTCTCATCAGAGGGCATTGAAAGTCTTCCATGTAATGTAAATCCAAAAGTTTAGCAAATCGTGACACAAAAACAATTGCTGCTGTGCAGGATTTAGAAGAAGGAATAAAAAGGATTCCACACCTCTGTTTAAAACTCTTTTGAAGATTATACCTCTGCAGATATGCAAATCTTCCGGCTATAATGTCTTTAACTCTTCCCTCATCAGGTCCTCGCCCTTTTTTTTATTTTTATTGTATTATGTATAATAATATTGTATGGCGATTTAAAAAAGACCTATATTGACAGAGTTTCCTTCGGCATTTCTTCTCGTCAATGGTCATTCCGAAATGCTGGTAGATAAAAAAAAATATACCTAATTGTAAAAGACGTGTCTAAGTGCCCGCGAGGGCCCACAGAATAAAGAATTTTGACTTTGACTTTGACTTTCTTTTTGTATGAAATGAAATTGAAAAATAACTTTATTTCAAATAATTTGTTTTTACATAACACATGGTCAGGATTTCCTTTTAAGTAAAAAATATACTTGTGATAGGAAACCATGCTCTTCCGTATTTGTAATATCGTATTTTATATCAAAGTCAAAATTCTTTATTCTGTGGGCCCCAGAATAAAGAATTTTGACTTTGACTTTGACTTTCTTTTTATATGAAATGAAATTGAAAAATAACTTTATTTCAAATAATTTGTTTTTACATAACACTTGGTCAGGATTTCCTTTTAAGTAAAAAATATACTTGTGATAGGAAACCATGCTCTTCCGTATTTGTAATATCGTATTTTATATGAGAGGGGGGAAACGAGCATCTGGTTCACCTGATGGAAAGCAATCACCACCTATGGAGATCAGCAATACCACTGGGCAATGTACCTCCCCCTCGCAGAATACCGCAGCCAAATAACTATTCCCTTGAGGGTTGTCGTGTTCCTGCGAGTGAGTGAGGTCACCAGAAAGGAAGGAAGATGCTGCGTTGACAGCGGTGGTGGCGGCGCACAAACAATATGCGATAATGTTGCGAGCTGAGTTGAGTTAATATGGCTACTGTAACCGCTTCACATCAGGCGGGCCGTATGCTTGTCTGCCATCCGACGTAGTAAAAAAAATGCACATGGTTTATTCCATGTAAGTATAATAATTATTTTATTACGTGAAACGGTATAACCATAGTACTATATACTTGGTATAAATAATAGTCACGGGTAAAAATGGATAAAATACCTTAATTTTAACATCATTTACTCAACTACAATAGATTATAAAGAATTACAGAGATTTTATATTATGACCATATATTATGACGAGCTCGGTGGTCTAATGGTTAGCAATGGCCACTTTGGCTCCGAGATCGCGGGTTCGATTCCCGCACAAGACAAACATTTGTAAAATGTTTAAATACATAAACATGTATGTTTGTCTTGGTCTGGGTGTTTTCTATATATTATAAGTATGCATTTACAAAAAAATCTGTCTAAGTACATTTATGAGTTGTCTAGTACGGATAACTGTGTAAAATGTCCAGAAATATTTATTTATTTATTTATTATAAAAATCATGAAACAAGAACTCTACATTTGCTTAATATCTTAAAAGGAATATTCATAGATTACTAATAGCCTTAAAAAAATTTATATAAACAAATGCTAAAACACCACGATGCAACTGTTTCCATGGCGATTTAAAATTATACTACAAAATCATCATCAAACGACCATATTTTATATAGTAAAAACATATCCGATTTGCCAATAATATTTCAAAATTTTATCATATAATACGCATATTAATTATACTTCCTTCCATAATGTTCGTGGGAAACTGCAGTCTTGCCAAATGCAACACATTTTAAATCAAAATTTTGTATTGAATTTGACATTGAATTTATTTTTAATCACTTGATCAATATTTATGTGTAGAAAGGAAATTTTGGAAAATTTTGCAACGATCACCTTGTGCGTTCCATTATGCAGAAAGTTGAGAAATCGTAATTTTTCTCAAATATGCACACTGGTTTAATTATTCTATGATTTGAATAACTAACTTAACCAATAATTGCAAATTTAAAATTACACTTTAAAATTTTTAAATCTGTATTTTTGTATATACATATTTTAACAAAAAAAAACCGACGACAAACATTACTCTACATTACATAAATGTAGCTACAGGCTGATGATGATGGAAAAAATATGGGACCAATCTGGAAGTATACTCATTCAAATAAAAAAAGTTTTTTTTCAAATCTGTTTATAAATCACGGAGTAATTAAGTAACAAACATTTAAAAAAATATAGCCGAATTGACAACCTCCTTTTTTTTGGAGTCGGTTAAAAATAGATCTTTGCTTCATAACAGGAAAACCGCTTAGAAAAACTATGATTTTATATTACCATATACTTGGGGTGTAGTATTTCATCAACATCTTTGAACCAAAACCAACCTCACCTACACGTGGTGCACTCTGCTGACTAACAAACGAGGCTCTGGCGAATAGAGAGGTAGGGTATAGCGTATTTTTTAGCTGCCCGACTGGGGCATAGCGAATCTTTAGCTACCTGACTGGGGAAGTACCTCCACCTCACAGAATACCGCAGCCAAATAACAATTCCCTTGAGAGTTGTTGTGTTCCTACGAGTGAGTAAGGGCAGCTTACAAAATGCACAATGCCCTACCTCTCTTTTTGCCAGAGCCTCGTTTGTCAGTCAGCAGGATGCACCCCGTGCAGATGAGGTTGGCTCTATTTCAAAGATGAACCACTTACACCCCAAATTACAAAATCTTTAATTTATAACAGGAAAACCTTTTAGTAAAATCACAAAAACTATGATTTTATAATACCAATTTCCTTACAAAAATACGTTTGCTATTGGATTTCAATTACCATGTTATATAATATGGTCCATAAGATAAAATTAGTACTACTCGTTCAGCTTAACGAGACCAGGGCTCCTACCGCCGAATCTGAAGCCGATTACCATCAATTATTTTGATTTCAAAAATGTGTCTTACATTTGAGTTATCAATAAACATCTTTAGCTCAGTCGTTAGAGCTCCAGGATTTCTACCCGCTAAGCTTAACACAAGTATCATACATCTGAACTGAAGTTTGATTTTCGCAATCAAAAAATCCCATGGGAATCGACTTCAGAGAGTATATTATTCTGTGCTTCAGCTTAGCCGGTAGGGTCCTAGATACCCGTCACCCCTCATGTAATTATGTACTTAATTCTGTAATTAAGTACATAATTACATGAGGGGTGACGGGTATCTAGGACCCTGTACCCTGTGTAGGGGTCTGTACCCCTCGCCATTCGAATTCATCTCATACTTATCCGGGTTTTGATAGACGCTTGCACAAAATGTATGTGTCCACCTCGGAGCTTCCCATATCTTTTTCGCTGCAGCCCCATTAATTAATTAGTGCATGTGATGCACCACTCGCAAGCAAGGTTGGTTTTGGTTCATTGTAATGTAATGGTCTGACCAAAACGTGATCGAGTAAATTCGAACCACGGCTACTTACTTCTTAATATGCAATTGAGAATCATCATCATCATCATCATCAGGTCATTTTAGTCTCCACTACAGGAGCACGACCCTCTCTCGTCCGTCTCAGACAGAAGGAGGATTTGGCCTACACTCCCCACGCTAGCCAGACGGGTTGGGGAGGCCTGATCGATGTTTTATAATGTATGTCCCTTAGTCGCCTTGTACTACATCCACGGGAAGAGACGGAGTGATTCTATTCTAGTCTGCCGGAAACCACACGGCAATTGAGAATGAAAGTACGTAAATAACAGAATGAAAGGGCAGTTTTGCTGCGCCACCTACCCTTTCCAGTCTGAGACTTTCCTCTACCCAAAGGTTGCCTGGAAGAGATTGAGTAGCGATAAGGCCGCCTGTTATACTTTAATATGCTACTGTCCTTTGTAATATCTATATTGTTGGTGCAATAAAGAGTATTGTATTGTAAATCCTCCGTATTTAATTAAAAATAAGTACTTTTTGCCATTAAAAAAGTAAACAATTAAATAGTAATTGCAGTTTTATTTCACACTTAATTTATAGTTTCTTTGAATATTTATACCTATAAAAGATTATATCTAGATCAATTTCGAAAAAAAATCTGTAATAATCTATTCTACAATTTTTATTAAAAAGGGGTTTTTTAAAGGGTCGGCAACGCGTGAGTGATGCTTTCGAAGCGTCCATAGGCTGGATAATTGCTTACCACCAGGCAGATCATATGCTTGTTCGCGATCCTAGTGCTAAAAAAATCATATAAGTAAGTAAACTAACCAGCATATATATTCAATAGAATCATACACTAAATGAATAATTACATTACACGAAACATTGCCTACATTAAAATAACTTTGAATGAATTAGCATATGCGGCCAAACATTTTTTCAACTTAACAGTATGGAGATCTCGCCGACGATATTGAACCTCGTTAGTAGTCAAATCGTGCTTCCGAATACATAACATTTATATAAAGTTGTGCTCATTTCTGATATCAGTACAGACGACAGCAAGCGCTCAACCCGCCTGCTCGCGGGCTGCTCCTCATATTTGCAGCCATGGATTTTAAAGTAAGCAGATTAAAGTTAAAAAAAAAAGATAATTAGGGAACATTAAAAAAAGACACAAGGATCCCGATTGATAGAAAAATCAACATCTTTCAAAGCTATTTCTATATTAACGCCCTTATTTCTCATTTCAGATGCGGTTTACAATATTAGCCTTGATCTTGGCAGCAGTGAATGCTGAAATGGATGATCAAGGTCCTCAAACCTTTGACACCTCTGCACAAGAAGCGGCACCATCACCGCCACCTCCTCCATCTGCTCCTGAGCTTCAACATGAACCACAAAACGAGCAACCACGATATGAAATGAGAGAAGTTATCGTTTACCTGACTCCCAGTCAAATAGCTGCCCTGCAATCTGGCCGAGGTTACCTTGAACCAGTACCTCATCCCATACCGAGTGACCAACAGCCCAATATAGAATTGCAACAAGATGCTTATGATCAAGAAGAACATCAAAAACAACTGGAATTACAAAAAACCTTGGAAAATCAACAGAATGCTGAAGAGGAAGCTAATGCTTTCCATAGACAGCATGAAGAGCTTCAAAAACAACTGGAACTACAAAAAGCTTTAGAACTACAACAGAGAGCTGAAAACGTAGCTCAAGCTCTCCATAGACAGCATGAAGAACTTCAAAAACAACTGGAGCTACAAAAAGCCTTGGAAAATCAACAGAAAGATGAAGAAGTAGCTAAAGCTATCCATAGACAGCATGAAGAGTTTCAAAATCAATTGGAACTACAAAAAGTCCTGGAAAATCAACAGAATGCTGAGGAAGTATCTAAAGCTATCAATAGACAGCAGGAAGATACCGCACGTCCTCCACCACCAGTAGAGGAACCTAACGAAGAAGAAAAACCTCAAGAAATTCCAGCTCAATATGGCTATCAAGCACCTGTGATAAATCAAAATTATTACGTACCTGAAAGACTGGAATCTGATTCGAAGGGTTACTCTTACTTCAAATCATATAATAAACAGAAGCCAAGTGATCTCGTAAACATAAAAATCTTTCACCCGCATCCACACGACACCAAATTGAGCGAGGAACTAGAAGCTAAAAACTTGGAAACACACATAGATCCAATATTCAAGAAAAAGTTCAAATTGATCCCTTACGAATATATGTCAAAAAAACCACATGAATCAGAACAATTCCAGGAACAGGAACAGGAGTTTCTGAAGTCACTTGAGCAGAATAAGCCTGAGCAACAACACAGCCTATTATCTGTACAGCGTGAACAGGAGTCGTTAGATTACCAGAACTATAAGCAAGAGGAAATTAGAGAGAATGATGAAAAACCAGAAGACGAATATATGAAAATGAAGTACGCGCCCAGTTACAATGACCAAAAACACGCAATAGAGATACAAAATTTGCTTAAGAAGCAAAGCGCATTGGCTAAAGCCGAAGCTATAGCCAACCAAGCCCCCGTCGAAGTCCACAGAGAAGTAAGCGTTACTAAACACCAACCAATACATATTATTAAACACATTCAAGTTCCAGTACCCCAGCCTTATTTAGTTAGAGTTCCTGAGCCATACGAAGTAAAAGTACCTCAACCTTATCCAGTACTTCAGGAAGTTATCAGACACGTACCGATTCCAATTGTAAGGACAGAGAAAATTCAAATTGAAAAGCCGGTGCCCTATGAAGTTGAGAAACGGATTCCTGTACCTGTTACTAAGAAGATCTACGTCAAAATAGATAAACCGTATTATGTACATAGGACTGTTCCTGTCGAAGTCAAGAAACCAATACAGGTTAAAATTCCTATCCGAAAAAATCAAAAGTATACAATTGTTAAACATGTTTGGGGGCATTAATCTCTTTAATATCTGTTAAGTAATTTAATAATTTATATTTCAAGATGAACTGTAGGAAAGCTTGAGAGATAATATTATTGTTGTGTTGAATTTATTGTTTGTTATATTTTATTGACTGTGATTACTTCGTTTTAGGAATTTTATTAGTAAATACTACATAGTGGTAATAAATAAATGCCTTTAAAGTAATGTTGGTGTTATTACTGCTTTACAGATTTGCATCCTTGAAATAATCAGGCGTTCAAAAAATATTCTAAATTTGACCAACGGTGTTATTTTTATAATGTCTAATGCTTTATTTATAAAAAGTAAGTAAAAAAATAAACATATTTATTGTGATATTAAATACATGTACTGATGAGTCACATATGTACTTGCCCATAGACAATAGATTCATGTTTGTGTACTGCCACTTTACTTCTAAATATTCATATGTTTAATGTAAGTGATTGCTAACTAAAAATAATAACGCAATTACTTATAAATATTACAAATATAATATCATTGGGACTAGAAATAATATAAGCGTATGAATGATCAATTGCTCGTCAATTTTCAATCGAATTAATTTCTCAGAAAAAAAATATTTATAAGTTGCATGAGAACATGAATAGCTAAAACGTACAAATATATTTAGGAAGCATTATAGTGATGTGTTTACATCAACAACAAATAACCGTGATAGTTTAAAAAAAAATATTCTCAGGAATACTTAAAATAACGTTAAAACTGTCGCAAAATGTTCATTTTTTTATGTGACTGACAGAATTATAGAAAAATCAACGCAAAATGTAGAACTTTAGGATAATATTGTTACTTACTTCTCAGAAATTTTGACGATTATCAGACTCTTAGCGCTAAACAGAAAACAGAAGCTTTTTGGCTCCTTAAAGTAATTGTTGCGAATGACTAAAAATAAGAGCACAAAATATTCTACTCTCAAATCGTGGTTCTGATTTTAATGAACTATGGTATATATTTGAAATAGCATATACATACAATTTCATGGGGCATTATAATGTGTCTAGTAGTTTTTATGCCAATAAAATTGTTTTGAAAAACAACAGCAATTTCTCAGTTGGCGGTGAACGAGTAGGATTTATTTATATAATCCGCAATAAATTAGTACAAAATTGCATTTTTAGTATAAAGTCAACTAGAACTAACATAGATACTCTACCAATCGATCCTAGAACTACGAACATTGTTAAAGGAAGTATTTTGCGTCTATTTCTAAAACTCTACTCATATTCAAAAGAAAGTTCTTGAGTCATTGTGACTGTCTTAAAGTAGTTCATGTCGCACATTGGCTAAATTCAATGTTTAAATGTAACGTCATAGTTTACTGCGACTTAAACTCATATAGCTTAGTCAGCGACAACCCAGTATATTACTGGGTAAACAGCATTAAGACTTTAAAATAAAGTTTCTGTTCTTTACATAACACACAAGTACATCATTGGTGCTCCTCGGCACACCCTCCACCAGCAACTAACTTTCTTCATTCGTTATTACAATATAAACTGCCGTATTATCCGTCATCAATCGATGGAACGACACATTGTACACTATAATCCCAAAACACTGTAACATCATTAGTATTTTTCCCAAGAACTTCGTCGCAATCATCTTTCCTCTTTATATTACAAAACGCACTCGATCAAGTTAGAAAGCAGCCTACCACAGAATACGGAATACACCAGGAAGCTGCGTACCTAGTTTTAAAATCACAAATATTTGTATTCATGCGTTGCGTAAACTGTGTCACCACAGTGCCCCGCATCATTCCTATAACCTTTAGTTATGTATTACCTACTGATTATTTAATCTCAAGAACGTTAAATTTAATGTCTTTTTTATCGATTTTTACCCGACTGTCTAAGGCAGGGTTATGTTTTCCTAGTCTACTCATATATACGTAAGTATGTACATTTATTTAGCATACTCTACAGCCTAAACCATAGTCATCGTCATCATCGTCAGCGTGTATATATCCACTGCTGGACATAGGCCTTCCCTAATATCTTCCACCATATGTGATCCCCTCTTTCCGCATTCAGCCGCTTCAGATCTATGTGGAGGGGGGGGGGGGGGGGGCTTCGTCTCCGCATACGAGGTCTTCACTCCAGGACTTTCCTCACCCATCTGCCATCACTGACTCGGCAGACGAGGCCGGCCTACTGCCGCTTCTGCCGACTCTTTCCTCAAGCTTTGTCGACTAATTTGGTTGTCTGCCGAATTTCTTCGTTCCAGATTCGGTCCCGTACAGAAATGCCGATCATAGCTTTTTCCATCTCTTCTCGCTGAGCGACTATAAATTTATTGTCCAGCCCCGCAGCCTAAATCGCTTGGAGGATTTACGAGGAGTAATTCGATTCGTCTCAGATATGAGAGTGACATATTGTATATTATTTCAATCGGGCGTTAGCGAAAAAAAAATGGATGGAGCTAATATCAAACAATATTGGTAAATAAGTGGTTGGTGGTTTTTGTTTTGATAATTTCTTGTTTGAATTGTACTCAAAGAGCAAATAAGGGCTTCAAACAGTCGATGGCTTGGAATCTTACACATCGCAGGAACACAACAAGCCTCAAGGGAATTGTTATTTGGCTGCGGTATTCTGTGAGGTGGAGGTGTTACACTGAGTCAACCTACCTCCCATTTGCCAGAGCCTCGTTTGTGAGTCAACTGGGAGCATCATGTGTAGGTTAAATTGGCTTAGTTTGGTAGTGGCCAGGTTACGGTGGTGAACTACTTAGGTACACCTCAAGAAGTAAAATTTTCGAGGTTTTTCTTAGAGACTCCCTATAGCTATTCTTCAAAAGGAGCATAAAAAAGTTTTTATCGTGTCAATAAACTGGATCAATTGTTATTTATTACAATCAATAAGTCACAATAACTAGGTACTCTTCATTGCGTGAGCCGTATGCTTGTTTGCCATCTTATTAATTAAAAAACTGGCATATTAATATATCATACAGTAAAATAAAATCTTGTTTAAAAAAAAACGAGGGGAACGTGACTCATACTAATTATGCTATGTTACGATATTCATTCATCAAGATGAACGTTTTGCCAAAACGGGTTTCATAGCCGACCTTGATAAAAAGATTATGTAAATCACTAATCTTAATACCTACTCGAATTTCGAAAGTGACTTCACAAAGTGAAGGCTTTTAAAATGGCAAATCGTTTGTTGGCATCAGCGGCAGAATTTCTTTCAATAAAATCAGAAACACTTGCGCAAATGCAGTATGCAGTCGAAGATAAAGCAAATCTGGGTCAATTTAACCATATACAAGTTATGCGCGAATCTTTTTTGTCTGTTACATGAGACAACTGTGGATGTAATGCAAAAAATATGATGACAGGAATTAAATCATCTTGAATAGCTTGACAAGCTCGGGTTCGATTCCCGCGCAAGACAAACATGTCTGTTTGTCTTGGTCTGGGTGTTTTCTATGTATTATAAGTATGAATTTACAAAAAAAAAAAATATTTAAGTACATTTATCAGTTTTCTAGTACCCATAACACAAGCTTTGCACTTAATTTGAATTAAGATGGCGCTGTCTAGATTGTCCAGGAATATTTATTATTTATTTTATCTACTTGCAAAATCTCCTCAGTAAGCCGGGGCCCTACCGCCGAAGCTGAAGCCGATTACCGTCGAGTATCTTGATTCGAAATATAAGTCTTACGTTTAAGTTATTGCCAAACACCTTCAGCTAAGTAGAGCTCCATCGTTTCTACCAGCTAAGGTAAACACAAGTAGCATAAATCTTTAGAAGTTTGATTTTCGCAATAAAAAAATCCTATGGTAATCGACTACAGCTTCGGCGGTAGGGTCCCTGTTAAGTGTAGTATAAGGGTTGCAGTTACACTGATATCAAGCTATTTGTTGATATATCGATGTTATTCATTCGATAATAACACATTTTGATCTTGTTGTGTGCAATTTAAGTGCTGCTGGTTTTATGTCAGAAAAATATTAACATTTTCGATATAGGTACTGTTTAAAGTCACAATCGTAATGCTATATTTTATATTAGTTAATTTTGTGAGTATTTATTTATTTTATTTTATTTTATTTTATTCATTCGGAAAACTTACAGCTATAAGCATCAAAATATACAGTACTGATTAACTTCAAAAAGCCATTAAAAAGTTTTCACAGGTAACAAATACACTTATGATACTAGTTCAAATTAAAACTTTAAACTTGTAGATTTAAGATATCCACATCCAAGAAATCACACAAGTCAATATATACCCTTTATTATAACCATTAAGTATCATAATCAAATGAGAGAGAATCATTTGTCGCTGAAAAACCGACCGGACAAAGCTCGCCTAATTACCGCAGGACTACTTGTAAAAATGTCGATTGTCGGGTAATCATACGATAACACATTGTATTGCTTGCTTGCTCTGCAGATAAAAGAGTTTTGACGATAATTTGTGTTACATCGCGGGACATTAAAAGGTTGGAATTTTCTTAGTCGTCTATATGGAACATTGAATTTAATTTCATTGTGGAGTTGGGGACAATCTATTTTATTATTCAATATTTTATTCATAAAGATAACATCAGACGTATTTCTGCGTAGTTCAAGTGGAAGAAAATGATACTTCTTACATCTGGCGATATAATCGGGAAGTTGATTTCTGCATTTATACTGCAAGTACCTCAGGAATCTTTTCTGAATATTTTCTAATCTGTTTCTATAAACATCGTACATAGGATTCCATACTTCAGAGGCGTACTCAAGAATGCTTCGCACAAAGGAACAGTATAAAACCTTTATTGGTTTTGGATTGTTAAAATTCGCACAAGACCTAATTAAGAATCCAAGTGCTCTCGACGCCTTGTTCGCAATATAATCAATATGTTCGTCAAAAATTAATTTAGAGTCAATAATTACGCCAAGGTCTTTGATTTTATTAGTTCTCATGAGAACTTGGTTACGGAGAATATAATTAAAATTCACAACGTTAGTTTTTCGAGTTACTGTCATTGAATAGCATTTAGAAACATTTAAGTCCAACATATTATTATTGCAATAATTATCAAATCTATCTAAGTCCTCTTGTAATAAGTAGGCGTCATCAATTGTTTTAATATCTCTAAAAATTTTTGTGTCATCTGCATATAGTACAAATTTTGAATATTTAAAACAAGTAGCGATATCATTAAGAAAAATAGAGAACAAAAGAGGCCCGATCAAAGAACCCTGAGGTACACCAGAAGGTATAGACATCCAATTGGACATAAAGCCGTTCACAGCTATCGCTTGGCTACGGTTACCTATATAGGACGTCAACCATCGATATAAGTTACCGTGAATCCCAGCAAATAACAACTTCTGTAGTAATATGGAATGATTAATGCGGTCAAAGGCTTTGCTAAAGTCAGTGAATATCATGTCCACTTGTGATCCCGAGTCCATATTAGAAGTGATATAGTCATTAGAGAGTACGAGGTTGGAGACTGTTGATCGACCCTTGATGAAACCATGCTGTTCAGGGATAAACCAATTAGCTAATGCGGCGTATAATTGCCTATGCACAACTCTCTCAAAAATCTTGGCAAAAATACAGAGCTTAGATATAGGTCTATAATTTTTTATGTCGTCTTTATCGCCACCTTTATGGATAGGTGTCACAAAAGCAGATTTCCATATGTTAGGCACGTAACCTTCGTCTAAAGACCTTCTGAAGAGAATGCAGAGAGGGACAACCAGACTACGGGCGCATTTAGCAATTAATATGGGTGATATATTATCTGGTCCAGCCCCTTTTGATAAGTCAACACCTTCCAGCAACTTTAGTACTTCAGATGAGTTAATTTGAATGTCACTATTGTTGAAACTGGGGCTGTGAGCATTCAAGTTGCAATTCCCATCACTATTCGGGGTTGTCAAAAAGTTTGCTTGGAAGTAATTGGCAAATAAATTACACACCTCCTCTGCATTGGTTCCCGATACCCCCTCATATGTCATAGACGAAGGTAGCTTATTAGAAGACTTATTTTGCTTTATGAATGACCAAAATGTTTTAGGGTTGCTAACAATTGCATCTTCAGTTTTACTCATGTATGATTTATAACATAAATCTTCTAACAGTTTAGCCCTTTTCCTCAAAAATGAAAAAGTAACATAGTCTTCATGGTTACCATACCTCTTGTATTTACGCCAGTACTTAAATTTTTCCTTTAATACCTTTTTTAGGTCGTAGTTATTCCAAGGTGGGAAAGAACTAGGCGTTACAATTTTATGAGGTATGTGAGCGTCCCGAAGACCATTGACGGTGTCATAAAATACCTTAATCGCATCCTCAATTGAGCCTTCGTGTAATCTACTTTGCCAGTCAACGTCATCAAGAGCAGCACACATAGCCTCATAGTTGCCAGAGTTGTAAAAATATTTAGTAAACTTATTAATTTCAAGTGGGTTCACTACAGCAAAAGAAACATCAATTCGGAGCGACCTATGATGAGGTATGTCTTCAGGAACGAGTGGTTCTTCACAGGGGGAAATATGGAGCTCATCATTGGAGAAAACCAAATCTAAAAATCTGTCGTTGTGGTTCCGCACTTGGCTACACTGAAATAAGTTACACTGCGCCAGGGTATCGAAGAATTCTAGTTGGCTTTTAGTAATTATGCCACTCGGCGCAAGACAGCCGCCCTGGATATGCCAATCGACGAGAGGGAAATTAAAATCACCAGTTATAATAAATTTATCACCTGGGCTAGAGCTAACAATCCCGAAAAGTTTATTTGAGAAATTCTCCAACTGTATATTTATACTATTTCCATCGTTCTCCCTACAAAGATAAAGAGAACATATATGTAATCTAACAGGATTCCTACTCCCCGGGGGTTTCAATGAGATAGTTACCCAGAGATCCTCAGCGGAAGAGCACCACTCGGGTCGCACTGCCGCCGTAATGTCACATCTGACTGCTAGGAGAACGCCACCGCCGAACTTTTGATTGGTCAATTTATAGTCTCGGTCATTTCTCCATACGACATATCTGTCATCAAATAGTTCATGATTACATATACCCTCTAATAGCCATGTCTCATGTAAAAGATTTGCTTTGGGACTAGATGGCAGTGTGTAATTTGTCCAGGTATATTAAAAAACATGTCTGTTTGTTTGGGTCTAGGTGTTTAAAATGTATTTTTTTTATATTTTATGTATTATTATATTTTCTATGTATATTAATCCGCAGACAGTCCGCGTCCAGGACCAGCAGTCTAAGCCTATCCAGCTGCAGCGGGGAGTACGTCAAGGGGATGTCATTTCCCCGAAACTATTCACCGCTGCTCTGGAAGACGTATTTAAGACGCTGGACTGGAAAAAACGGGGCGTCAGTGTGAATGGCGAGTACATCTCACACCTTCGGTTTGCCGACGACGTGGTCATAATGGCTGAATCGCTGGAGGATCTCGGTCGTATGTTGGTCGATCCCAATGCTGCATCTCGACGTGTGGGGCTGGGCATGAATTTCGACAAGACGAAAGTCATGTACAACGATTTTGTCATCCCTAGCCCGGTTATCGTAGAGAATGCAGCTATTGAAGTAGTTAAAGACTATGTCTACCTCGGTCATTCCATACAGCTTGGCCGGGGTAATTTCAACAAAGAGATCGACAGACGCATTCGACTGGGCTGGGCAGCTTTTGGAAAGCTTCGTCATATCTTCGCCGCGCAAATACCCCAGTGCTTGAAGACTAAAGTCTTCAACCAGTGCGTCCTCCCTGCAATGACATATGGTGCAGAGACTTGGACACTGACCATCGGACTGGTCCACAGGCTAAAGGTCGCGCAGCGAGCGATGGAGAGGGCTATGCTCGGGGTTTCTCTGCGGGATCAAATCCGGAACGAAGAAATTCGACGGAGAACCAAAGTTGTCGACATAGCCTTCAGAGTTTGCAAGCTGAAGTGGCAATGGGCCGGTCACATCTGCCGAGTAACTGATGGCAGATGGGGGAGGAAGGTATTAGAGTGGAGGCCGCGCATAGGACGACGAAGTGTTGGACGCCCTCCTACTAGATGGTCTGATGACCTTAAGAAAGCGGCTGGGAGCGGCTGGATGCGGAAGGCGGAGGATCGTATCTGGTGGAAAGCATTGGGGAAGGCTTATATCCAGCAGTGAGTAGATACCGGCTGATGATGATGATGATGATGATGTATATTAATATAAAAAAAAATATTTGAGTATATTTATCACTTGTCAAGTACCCATAGTACAAGTTATGCTTAGTTTGGGGCTAGATGGCGCTGTGTAATTTATCCAGAAATATTTATTTATAGTTAATTGATTCAGGTGTTATTTTTCGGAAGTCAAATTTACAGGCAAATTGATCTACACTAGTTTGCGTGCTTCCGTAACCAATTCCGCCGGCCGGCAATAGTTTGCATGAACTAATTGGTGGCGGAAGCTCGCAAAATGTAGATCAAATTGCCTATTTATTAACTAGCTTTTATTAGGTCGACCTGTATGTAACTATGTAATGGAGTCTAAGGTAACTAATTTAACCATCTTCCAAGGATCGTAGCGTAATGACAATTGGCAGCTGTATGTAGTTCTGATGACAATACACTAATATGGTACTGTCGAACTGATCTGATGATGGAGCCGAAAGAAAAAAAAAATATGAACTGGAACTTCATGATGGAACATCGTATCATAGCTGTTTTTGGATTTCTTAGAAAAGTCTTGTAATGAACTTTGACCACGATTAGGTTTCAAGGTCTGATGATGAAGTCGGAAGATAGGCACTGGCATTCCATGATGGAATATCGTATCATAGTCGTGTTTGCACTGTGAGAAAGGCCACGTAATGGACATTGAAAACGATCAGGTGCATTTATAAAAGCGTGTTTTCTAGTGTTTTTTAAACTATTAATTAATTTATATTATACTCTTACCACTGGACGGATCGGCTTGAAAATTGAAATTTGACTTACAGGTAAATTGTGACATAGGCATCCGCTAAGAAAGAATTTTTGAACATTGGACACGGGGATACGCACGTACAAACGAAGTCGCGGGCATAAGCTAGTATTAAATGAAATTACTTACTGTGTAATTGGGCAGTGTAATGATTTTACACTTACCTAATTAACTGGTTATCATACAAATTCTCGACCAAATTGTAGAACGTAATAATTGCCTACTGGATAATTATTCGAGCGATTCTTTCTCTTTGCGTGCAAATCTGTGGGAATCGTAAAGTACTATACTCTACGCTTGAAGCATTAAGTACTTATTACGGTCGCATTTTTTTTATACTACGTCTGGTGGCAGACAAGCGAGATAATTATGATTATAATAGTTAAAGATAAAATTAAAATAATTATTTATATTAAAATGATTAATCTTTTTGATTGGAAGTCAAATATACTATATATATTATATAAATAATTAATTACCTCATCAATAAATGGAAATATAAAGGAATAATCAAACTACATCAGCCTGATGTGAAGCGGTTACCATAGCCATATTAACGCTCGCAACATAAAATGTCGCTCGCGAGCAGCAACCCCCGCTGTCAACGCAGCTTCTCCTTCCTTTCTGGTGACCTCACTCACTCGCAGGAACACAAGAACCTCAAGGGAATTATTATTTGTGTGGAGGTACATTCCCCAGTCGGGTAGCTTACAATTACGCTCCCTACCTCTCTTTTCTCCAGAGCTTCGTTTGTGAGTCAGCGGGGTGCACCGCGTGCAGGTGAAGTGAGCTTTGGTTCAAAGATGTTGATGAACCACTTACACCCCATAACTATTCTCCATGCTTTATGATTACAAATAGCTAGTAATGGTGGATCTAAGGATCCATCACTAAAATATCGTTGCCTTATGCCTTATGCTTTTGTCTGCCTGCCAGGGGCATGAAACGATTCATATTATTTGTTATATCGTCGACAACCCTTGTTGATCCCACTGCTGGGATACGTGTATCCCCTCATTGGAAGGGGTTTAGAGAATATTCCACCAAGCTGCTCAACTTTGGATTGGCGGAGGCCAGTGTTTTCATGCTGCCTAAAGACCACTGACTTGTCTTAATGTCCAGCATCTTTTCTTATGACGACAGCCAGGACCGACGGCCTTATGTGCCCTCTGAAGCACGGAGGAACTCGAGATAAATAAATCCATCCAAGGGAGAGCACAAAAGAACCATGACGTCGACGCGTCACTGGTGCTGCATGCAGCACTGGACCCACTCTAATGCCTAGGCCGCACTCATCGCGATAACGCGAATATTCGGGTTAAACTCGCGCACATCAAACGATTTTATCGCGATTAACTTCGCTTGCGCTGCCACACTTCTTCAGTCGGCCCGCACCCGTCGTTCCTAGCGGTGTATAATATAGCTGAAGTGTGACATGGGTTGGAGTAACTTAATTTTTTTTTTCTCCTTTTTCTTGCTTTTAATTTTTATTTAGATGACATAAATGTAAAAAATATTATTTGCTGCCATAAAATAGATACAGAGTAACCGCGGCGTCCATATTGTTTTTTTGCGTTTTACATCGCGATAAACTTTACATCGCGCAATACACGCATTATGTGGCCACGAAGATTCGCCGTAGACCGAAGACGAAGTTCATCGTCCGAATGTTATCGCGATGAGTGCGGCCTAAGCATAAGATAAGATAATAAAAATATACTTTCAACTTTAAAACCCAGGCCAATGTCACCTTCACTTGGCTATGTAAACTAGAAAACGAGGGGCTGTCAAGAGATGGGTAGATAACGATAATTAGGGAGATAAAATCTTTCTCATTGCATGCTTCAAAAGTTATGAATAAACGGGAATTAACGAGATCATGCTTAAAAGGTTTTTACGTAGTTTTTTTACCAAACACGTTTCGAATAGAGTGCTTAGTGCGAGTTTTTTCTTCGCGTTCTATCATGTCAACGTAAACAAACCGACCAAATAAAGAAGAACTCTCTTGTTGTGAATTTATAAGACGCGTGTTACATATCAAAATTATGTCGCTTACTTGCTCACATTTTGAAGTGAGCAACCCGACTAATTTGGATATGTAACACGCGTCTGGTATTTTTTTCTTAATTTGGTCTTTTTCATAAACTTTTTCTTAATTTGGTCGGCTTGTAAACGTTCGAATGTGACAAAAAAGCTTACACTAAGGACTCAGATTGCACCGCCAACGCCGTGGTCACAACCAAACCCACGGTAAAAAGACTCTTCCAATATGATGGACTAAGTCACGAATTTGACTGTCAAAATCTGTCTCTACGCTACTCGACTTAAGAGTACAAGTAGCAAGTAACCTGCATGCAGGTGAAAGCCGAGTAAGACCTGCTACTGCTCCGCTTGCGTGCTCGGTTGGTTTACCGAGCGCAAGAGCGGAGCAGGTAAAGGTCCTCTCGTCAGGTTCGTTTACTGGACGAGAGACTCGCATCCCCGTGATATAACCGGAAGGTACAAGGTACAAGGCACACGGTGCGCACTAGCTGTTAGGTATAGTAGTCCCTGGTATAGGGTACGTTGTCAAAATCTGTCAGTTTCCATACAAGAGACGGCTGATGACGTAGGCGGGCTCAAATCTCGTGACCACATCTGTCGCTAAAGAACATACCATCTGTCTTTACATCATGACAACAACCTATAAGCATGATCGAATCAATTCTCGTTTATTCTGAACTTTGAATCAAAGCCAACCTCGCCGGAAAGAATATTGGCTGACAACAAACGGCGACCCGTTGGTGTTGCTGATCTCCATGAACGGTGGTGATTACTTACTATCAGGTGACCCGCATGCTCGTTTGGCCTCCTCTCATACTTATTCAAAAAAGAACATTTATTTAATACAAACCATCTTCAAGAATCTGTCGGTATATTGGTCATAATATAGCACTGTATGGCTGACGGCTATTCATATAACCTATTAGCGACCCCAGCTTCATACGGGTTCAATAAACTATATATAACCTTTGTTACTAGCTGATCACGCCGCTGTCTATAAAAAAAATATATTTTTAAATCGGTTCAGTAGTTTTTGAGTTTCACCATTACAAAAATAAAAATATCTATTTATATTATCAGAACATAAGTATTTTCCCTGCAGCGTTTTTATATTAAAATAGTAAGCTACAAAATGTTGGAGCAATGTACCACCTCCATTGCGATTCTCAACAGTGAAGAATGCTTCAGAAATAAATTCAAGTATATTGATCTGTTAAATCTGATCGGACAGATCGGATCTGATAAATTCAAGTAGATTGATACTTGATCAACAACGATTTAATCTAAATATATAAAAGAAGAAACTGACTGACTGACTGACTTATATATCAACGCACAGCCCAATTTTTCAAAATTCATCCCTTAAGGGGATGAAACGGAGGTCCAAACTTTGTATGGGGAAACAAGATTAGTTGGACTATATTATCCGAAACTTTACACGAGTACTTCTATAGATAAATGAGTAAACACATGTTTCAGGATTTTTCAAAATTCAACCCCTAAAGCGGTAAAATGGGGTCAAAAAATCTGAAAATCGTCATGGGTATTGATTTTATGGTTTATCGGGTCGCTGATTACGAAAACAACAACGATTTTAAAATTCAACGTGGCTAACGTGACCATCATCCTCTATTGAGGTGCGATGAGGTTGAAATGTCTATATATCAATATATGAGTCGTTTTTACGAGTTTTCGGAACGCCAATCCATACTAATATTATAAATGCGACAGAATGTCTGTTACCTCTTCACGCTTAAATCGCTGGACCGATTTAGATGAAATTTGGTTGAGGGATACCTTGAGTCCTGGGAAAGGCCTAAGATACCTAAGATAGTTTTTATCCCAGAAATTACCTATTATTGTTATTTATTGTACCCGTAGGGGCGGTGGTGTATTTATTGTACTATTATTGTTATTTATTGTACCCGCAGGACGTGACCATCATCCCCTATTGGGGTGCGATGGCGTTGAAATGTCTAAAATGTGGTGAAAGAGTCTGAAAATCGTCATTGGTAATAGTTTTATGGTATATCGGGTCGCTGATTACGAAAAAAACAACTATTTAATAATCCAACATAACCGACGTGACAACTCTATAGGGGTGCAGTGGGTTTGAAATGTCAAAATATCAATATGGGTGTTGATTCTATGGTTTTCTGGGACGTTAATTACGACAATGGCATCGATTTGAAAATATAACGTAGGTACATACATAAGTGGACACGAATTACTTAAAAAGATTTTTCAAATTTTACCTCTAAGAGGGTGAAACGGAGGTCCATAGTTTGTATGGGAAAACGAGATTAGTTGGTCTATTTTATCCTAACTTTTACACGAGTATATCTATTGATTAATGAGTAAACACGCGTTTGCCCCGAATGTCACGCGAGCGAAGCCGCGGGCGTAAGCTAGTCCTTAATAAAGATGTGCCATGATTCCAGCAATATTGTCAGAGATGAAAACTTTGTATGTGAAATTTTAGGAATATTCCATATTTTGGCAAATTTCCTAATAATATTGGCAATATTGGAGAAAGCATTTAATGATTAACTATCTCTTGATCTATCCGTACGTTATAAAGCGTTGTAAATACCCAAGGAAGGCCTCTTCCTTTTCTTCTTCACCAACCCTTACTCATCCCACGGCTGGGATATGGGTCTCCTCCTCTCAATCGAAGGGGTTTAGAATGTACTCCACCACGCCGCTCAACTGCCGGTTGGCCGAATCCACTGTTTTCAAACCACGTAAAGGCCATTGACTTGGCCTTATGTATCCTCCGAAGCACAGAGCAGCTGAGATAAATAAACCCATCCATAGACAGGCTACGGCCGACGTTGCTTAACTTGTGTGATCGATTAGACCGACACGCGTAACGACGCCATCAAGCTCCTCAAGCAAGGCCTACTTTCGTCTAATTCATACTCGAAAAGACATGACACCAGTGGCGGACTAAGGATTGGCAGCGGGCCCTAGGCGAAATTGTATTTTCGAACCTAGTAAAGAAGTTTTCACTTCCAAAATAAAAACCCTGGAGTTCTTCAAAAAGGGCGTGAAGAGGTTTTTATAGGGTCGGCAACGCGCGTGTGATGCCCCTGGTGTTACAGGCGTTCATAGGCTACGGTAACTGCTTTCCATCAGGCGGGCCGTATGCTTGTTTGCCACTTTAGTGATATAAAAAAAACTAAAGACCTAACTTTCGGGCCCATAAATTACGGGCCCTAGGCACGTGCCTAAGTTGCCTAGGCCTTAGTGTGAGACTCCACCAAAGCGGAGATGTGAGAGCGGAGACGAGATGTTTTTTTAACAACCAATACCACCACACATCTCGTCTCCGCTCAGCTCCAGTTCTCTCTCAGTCTCAGTCTCCGCTTCAGACATCTCCGCACATCGCCGCTTTGGTGGAGTGTCACCCTTAGTCCGCCCCTGCACGACACGACAGTATGCAATTTCATACACGTCTCAACTTCATTCGCTTAACTAAATAACCATAATCAGTATTGCATGATCAACCTCCAAGCCACAGTTACGGCGATTTAGATAACAAAGCTCGGTTACATGCATAACAACTGTATGTATTACTTAATAATAATTAGCTACGGTCGAATCCACTTATTGTTACTCAATTTACGCCTATATTTCCTTGATTATAAGGTACTCATAATGATTAGTAGATAATTTTATAGTGGTGATTGATAGATTAAAGTTGGATTAGTTCTTTTGTGGTTACATTTTTGTTGTCGTGTGTTATGAAACAGTGACTGTGTTTTTTTTTTGTTTAGTCATTTTGTTAACATACGGTGAGAGTTGAACGTACAGATTCTTAAAAGAGGTCAAGTAAATATGCATGCCACTTTTTGGTCATTCTCATTAATAATAGTAAGATCAAAGGAGTACTCTGTTCATGTCATGACATGTTATATACATAGTATATTTCAATAATATACATATACAGATCTTGTATGTTATAATTATTATTTATTTATTTATTTATTCAATAATTGCATTACATGTGTTACTGATTACATATTGGTTACATAGTATTACACAGCACATACACACACATGTACCTTTTCAGGCATAGCAATATGGATAAGAGGGAGGCAGACATCTATAGCGTTTTATCTTCGAGGTATTCCTTGATAGTATAATAAGTTTTCTCAAGAAGTAGCTCTTTTATTAATTTTACGTATTTACTAAACACAGTTTCATTTTTTATAACTGAAGGTAATTTATTATAGATTTTAACAGACATTGAATATGGGCCGCTACTATGTAATATCATGTTAGATTGCATATTGAGAAGGTTATTTTTATTATCATCTTCATAAGAAAGAAAGGAAGGAGTATAGGCTGGCAAGTACTGGCAACGGCAATCGGCGGTGTCGTTGATCTCCATGGGCGGTGGTGGTTGCTTTCCATCAGGTGATCCACATGCTCGTTTGCCCCCCTTTCATGTAAAAAAGAAATCATAAATAGTTGGAAATAGATGTTCGGTTCTTTCAACGTTACTCTACAACATATTGTTGATAATTTTCTAAAATTATCAATGATACCTAAATTATAATAAAATGTATCTTTTGTCTTTTACATGTTTGTTATATAAATCTATCGTAAACGTTTCGACATTTTATTTTATTTAAATGCATATTATATTCCCAATAATAAAATAGTTAACCTTTATGACATTATCCGAAATATTCGTAAATACCTTTAGATTCAAAAATAATCTGGATGTGAATAAAAACAATAGTAATAAGTTAAAAACAACACTTTAATATCACAATTTCACTGGGACTCAATCGACAATCGCTTAGTCATAATAATTAATTACTTAACAAGCATCAAGTGATTTGAACAACTTGTGAGAACAAACACACAGATCGCCGACCGGTGGTTACACGAGCAGCATTCGCATTATACGTAACAATTTCATAATTTTCACATAATCGTAAAATTACAATCCAATATAGCATTTACGCGACCAGAACTCACGGATTGAACAATTTCTAAACCTAAATCAGGTACACTGCGAGCTGAAACAAAGGTATCTACTGCAAACTTAAGTCCAACAATCTTAAATCTAACATTACTAGATTTGTCATTATGTAAAAACAAACTGGTGAGATTAAAAACTCTTATAGAAGAATTCGTTTCATCAAATTCTGATCTTCATAAAACACTGTTCTATTATAAGCGAATAACCAATCACCAGTTAACTCTTTACAATAATATAACAGGCAAGATAAAAATTATTTTAGTTGATGGAGAGAAACTCCACATTTTAAAGCCCGTGGACTAAATTAAAGACAATTAATATCCTCCGATTTTGTAGCTTTCGCCACTGTAACCTCCAGATAAAGCATGGCCATGATCAGATACGTAACCGTGCGCCGGCTGGATCTCAGCGTATCCCTTCAAACCTTCTCCACCTTCATAACCTTCAAATCCACCCAAATGCTCGTAGCCTCCGTGCTCGAAACCTCCATGATGTTCCAGACCTCCGTGGTGCTCAAGGGCAGCGTGATGATCAGTGTTTATTCTATGGTCTTCAAGAACGAGACCATGCCCATGATGGTGCTCAGTCTCAGGGTGGATCAGCTTCAGCTCCTGCTCAGACTTGCCTTTCTCAAGAGGGTGTTCTAGAAGATGATGATGTTCCTTCTTTACGTAAACAGGTACAGGGTGGAAGTGTTCGAATTTGATTGACTGGTGTGACTTAGCGTGCTCGTGTTGAATTTGGTGGTGGTGGCCAGACTCTCCAATTAATGCGTGATGGTCGTATTTCTCTTCGATTTGGGGAGCTTCATCATGGATGATGCCGGGGTAGGCGCTCGCCACTGCCAAGAATCCCAAGAAAATCTGTTACAATAAAAGAACCAATTAGCTAAGTATCGGTCGGGTGATTTTAAGCGTTGAGTCATGAGTGCAACGGCGGATGTCTGCCAATTAATTTCAAGGGATCCGAGATATACGAGATAGGCTCTAGTCGGTCTTACGAAACTGGTATTGCTGAAAGCTAAGCTCTAGGAACACCTTTGGGTTTTACGTAACGTGAAAGTCTTCCTATAAATCTAATCACGGCGCTGTTGAACAGGAAGCCAACTTTGTAGTCGCTTCATTGAATTGGCACATAAATGAATTTTAGTTATGTAGGGAATTGTTCTCGTAGAATTATTGGGGTTGTGTTATGTAGAGTTTAATCTTGTTTTTTTTTTAGATTAATTAGATATATTAGCTAGGTATTACAAGTAAAATTAGTTTTAATTTAGATATATTGCATTTTATCTAATTTTAAGTTTATTTTCAGTTGTATTTACTGTATTTTATTATATTCTCAATTTATTTAGTAATTCGATCAATATATATAGATAAGATATTACAAGACGCAACGTATTATTTAAAACATTTATGTGTAAATTACAAAGTAATTTACTTTCGAGTAAGTATTGTGATTCTGATTTATTCTATATTGTCATTTTGTCTGCTTGTTCGTTGTTCAATCTGTATAAAATAATAATCGTATGTTGCTGAACTTGATAATGCTTTGTTTTAAATATTTATCTAGACTGCCTTTGTTTTTTTTTTTTACTTCTTAAATACTCATGAATGTATTGTTAAGGGCACTTTTATGCAAGAAAAAAAACTTAAAAAAAAGGTAAATAACACTGTCTGGTAAATTCACGTTTTGTATAAAATTCGCTGTGGAGTATCGTTAAGTAAAAACATGTAAATTTTTTGAATGAAATTAAGTATTCTTTGGTACAATGTTCCAAGATTAAAAATGAGAAATTCTTCCATTTCTCGCTATAAAATATAGAGCTATTTAATTATTTATTTCAGGTTATGAAAATTGTCTAAAATAATATAAATTAGGAAATGGGAATAGTTTAAATGAATTATAATGTAAATATTAACAGAAATAATTGTTATGTTATTTATTTAGGTTCTCCCTCAGGCACTACAAAATAAAGTAGTCTGGGAAAGTCATAATGCAAGAAAATTTTATAGATTATCACAGACTTCAGAATTTAATTAGGTATGTGCTTTCTAATTAAAACTGTAAATTTCACAAGAAATCATCAACAAAAGAAATATTCAATCAGAAATCTGTTAACTGATGTGATTTCAAAATAATATGATTATAGCATTGTTATTCGACTTATAAAGGCTACTCGAATTTTAGACGATTTTTTTTTTATTAGGCATAAAATAAAATGAATACTATTTAAAAAATGTAACCTAATTTAGCAACAAAAATTATTTAAGAGATTTTAATTTAATTTAAGAAAATTTTATATCACGATTTTAATTTTAAAGGCCCCATGGCGACACAGCACGACACTCATAAACACAACACGAACGAACACAAACACAATGTAAGTACGCACGTGGTATTTCATCGTGGACTGTACAATTGCTCACTGCACGAGAGGGTGGCGGATTATGCCAGCAACTGTAATTTGCATCGCTTATATACCCAATTTCACTTGCATCGGCCATGTGTGAGTGCTCCATTTTATTACATGAGTGCAAACGCATTGACAGTCTATCGACATCGAAACAATAGATAGAAATTCGTTGGGAGTTATTCGTAAAAAGAGAGATGTGACACTTTTTATCGATAATTTTCACGTAATATCGAATCGTAATTGTTCGGTAACGCATTTGCATATGATTGTAATCTTATTTGAATAATTTATGTTAATTTTATCGAAGGGAAATGTTTTAAACATTTTTGTGATGATTTATTAATTGGTTATTAGGGTTTTAGGGTTATGAGCACTCGTAACCCTCAATGCCTACTTACTCAATTTTACGTTCCCAAGGGTCAAAAGTGTATTAGCATTTTATGTCACGTTTAATTTTGAATAATATACGTTCATTATGAAATTAAAATTTCATTAATCTACTTTATAGCATTAGTCATTCATTAATTAAGCAAATTTTATATTTTATTAATGTCTGTTTTATTCAAAGTAAGCGTAAGCTCGATGTTGCTGCACTCTGACCGTATATGTAATTATATGTATTTTTTTATACCACTTCTGACAGCTGTCAAGCACACGGCCCGCCTGATGTGGTGAAATGGTTACCGTAAATCGAAACATAAAATATTGAAAATATTGCTCGCGTGCCGCCACCCTCGCTGCCAACGCAGCAACATCTTTTGTAGTGAGCACAGGAACACAACAATCCTCAAGGGAATTGTTATTTGACTACGATCTTCTGTAAGGTGGAGATACTTCCCCAGTTGAGCACCTTACAATTACGCTCCCGTACCTCTCTTTCGCCAGAGCCTTGTCAGACAGCTAGCAGGGTGCACCACATGCGGGTTGGCTACTACACATGCTGGTAAAGATAGTGGTGTCCCACATGCACCCCAAAATATAAGTATCCGGTTTCATTTCTTTTCGTTTTTATAATTAACATTATGCCTTTTTTTTTGTATTAACACTACTTTTTGACCTACATTAATAAACTTACATAAAGAAAAAAATGTGTTAATCTTTGCTGAACGATTTGTACGCGTATCATTAATCTCAAGTGCTAATATATATACATAGCAATAATTTACAATATGCTATTCATAATTATGTAAAGGACATTGTTTTTGCTTGTATGAACGTTGGGGACGAAATCAAGATTTTTGTACATTGATCAAATAAACGAAATTATGTTGCCTAATTTACTACCTTTCGATTAAAAAAAGAATTATTCCATTCGGTACCCTAGGAGCCGAGAAATTAAAATGTGAAAGTAACTGATTTGACTACATTTTGAGGTTATAAAATCTACAGGTCTATTGATTTTATAATTACTGAAAAGGATATTATCACGACCTTGACGCGTCTTCTAGTTGAATCTGGATCATTCTATTGCATGCTGCGTAGCTTATAATGGCCGAAGTGTCGAGCTTCACCTTTGTTAGCAGTGCTTATCGTCGAAAACCTGCTACCTACCAGGAGCGCCAGCTTTTAGAAAACCTCATGGGTGCTCATGCTCATTTGATGCCTCGAAAAAGTGGCGAAGTGTGAGAAGAGAAATGCACACTGATCGACCGACAAATAAATAAATGTCCTACTTACATACATGTTTGATAAAAATATGAAATGAAACCATTATATAAAAATAAAACTAGTTTTTATTATCAAGAAATATTATAATATTTAAAGGCGCTAAAAGACGATTACTGATCTGTTTGTTGATGTCTATTCTCAGGGGTGCTCGGCACCCACTGCTTATTTTTCATGGGTGCTCGAGCCCCCGAGCACCCACGGAGTCGGCGCCCCTGCCTGCTACAGATTTCTTTTTGTACTACGTCGGGTGCCAGATAAGAGGTTACCGTAGCCATATTAACGCTCGCAACATAAAATATCCCCCGCGCGCCACCAGCCCCGCATCTCCTTACTTTCTGGTGACGTCACTCACTCGCAGGAACACAACAACCCTCAAAGGAATTGGTATTCTGTGAGGTGGAGGTACATTCCCCAGTCGGGCAGCTTACAATTACTCTCCCTACCTCTCTTTTCGCCAGAGCTTCGTTTGTCAGTCAGCAGGGTGCACCGCGTACAGGTGAAGTTGGCTTTGGTTCTAAGATCTTAATGAACCACTTACACTTGCGGAAGTGTAACGATGGTATTACTATACAAATCAGTCGCTTTTTTTTACTTGTATGGTGACCTGATATGGCCCGCCTGATGTGTAGTTATTATAGTCTATGAATACCTGCAATACAAAGTGTCGCTCACGCTTGGCTCATGCCGCACGTCGTATCTCAGGAGTTTTCTGATGACCTTACTATCCAACGAAGCCACTTGACACTTTTTGTGTTGCAAGCATTCAAAGGCTACAACAGATACTTCCATCAGGCGGGCCCTTATGCTTCTTTGTTACCCGACATATAAAACAACCAACTGATTCGTATTGTATACCATTGTTACTCGTCACTGGCCTAAAAACAATTGTAGATAGATAGATAGATAGAATATGCTTTATTTACACTATACAAACTACAGAAACAATTCAGTCAGCATACAGAAAATATTCACTTACATAGTAGGTATATATGTGCAACAAGGCGGCCTTATTGCTAAAAGCAATCTTTTCAAGGCAACCTTAAGGTAACGAATACATTAAATGAAGTAGGTAAGGTTCGCAAGACGGAAAGATTAAAATACAAATTATACAATAACTAATAAACATGATATGGTATTTACTAATACACATATAACATACTTATAATATGATATATACATACATATACTTACACACATATATATATACATACATACACACACATACACATATACATACATACATAATACACATATTTAATATAATTTCATGTCTGCGCTACGATAAATAAGAAATCAAAGACCAAGAAAATGATTTTTTACTTGTCTCTTAAAAATTGTATGTAAGTACTCGGATTCATAATAAAATTCATGCTCCATGTCCTCGACACATCGGACAGCTATACATTTAAACGTCATTTTAGTGACTTGAATTATGAATCTGAGTTGCAATTGCTTTTAGGCTGCGATCTTCGTAAGAGATACGTCCCCAATTGTTCAATCGCTGTGCCCTACCAACATCTCTCTATCGCATTGTTTGCCAACCACGTGTAGACTAGGTTGGTTTAGTCTCTTCATAAGTGACGGTGAATTGGTGAGCCACTTACTCAGATAATTTAATGTCTGAAAGGAGTACAAGAAAAAAAACATCATATTGTCATTTTATTTATTTGAATAATTTTTTATATTATATAACATCAACAAATATTTCATTTAGAAAGGAAGCTGGGGCACCTATCGTATTATAACGGCCCCGGCTTAAGTACCATAATATTGTCATAATATGTGCGCAACAGCCAACTGTACGGTTACCAACTAGACAACTGCAATAGTAGCCAGTTATAGCATTTAATGTATCGGCTACATTCCGATTTTTAGTAATTAACAAATAACAATAGTATGTCCGAGAAGCAACATGTCTGGATTTTATTCGTGCCCTAATCAATTTATTATCGAAACCTAAAATCAGCGGCATGTCATCCTCAATAACACCATCAGCTACTTCAATTATGTATTCACCCGTATTACGCACATGTTCACCATAATATGAAGCAGCCTGTTTTAACTGATAAGAGCCCAATGCAAAAGTTCTTAATTGATTTAATGTGAGTTTAGGAAAATCATTTAAATGTTCATTATTAGCATCAATACGCTCAAACATTGCCCATCTTCTATTTAAATGTTCATTTTGGACATACTGTGAGACATAATTTTCTAAATTAATACGATCTCTGGCAATTGCTAAGAAGTCCGTTGCTTCAGGATTATCTTCAATCAATGGGTGGAATTTATTAAGAAGAGCACAAGCTATCTTAAGGTCTTCCATCAGGTGTGCCGAAGCCTAATAAAATATTCCTGTCTGAATAATTTGAAATCTCTTTTTATTCTACCGTTAACAATTTCTACAACCCATCGGCACATTGTCACCCATCTTGATCGGTTGGCCTGTAAGGTTGTAAGCTGGTGCTCTCCTTCCAGTAAAGACTCTGGCATATGTGTTTTATAACCATATGCTTCTAATATTGGTATCACATCCCTGAATCCTCTATCCAAGATAAACACATCTCCTGGCCTGAAAAACGATCGCATTGGGCCCTCCTCATTTTGAAACAAACCTGACATTATACTAGCATCATTATCAGTTGCCTTGTATGGTCCTAAACAATCTATAATGTACCCATCGCATGATACAATTAAAAAGGGTTTAACTAAATGACTATGTTTGTGCAAACTATATGTTTGTTTTTGGTATAGATAATTGCTACTGCTTTGAACATAGATATATGTTCCATCGCAAATTGTAATGGCTGGTTTGATTTCTCTTGGCATCTGAGCATTACCAAAGAATCCCTCTGGAATAATTTTATTTCTAGCTGCTACATCCTGTATTGTCATACATTGTAGACCCAAATATAATGGCACAAATTGTTCAGTAAGACATTTTCTAGCCTTAGACATATACTTTTCTAGAGTCGTCCGAGACATTTTAAATAATGTAGAAAGCCTTTCATTACTATCACCAGTTCTTAATTTGACAATAAGTATGCTTAAAGCTACACTTGCTGATGAAACTTCTTGGTGCAATGTTGGTATATGAGATAAAAGTTGTTCAAATTGCTCAGCATTCATGCCGAGCCAGTAACGGCAAAGATGTGGTTCCATCTCATGAATCTTGGTAAAATCAATTTGTCGAATAGATGTATTTCTCATCAGTCTCATCATGTCATCCTTTTGAAACCCAGTAAAATAAGATACACCTTCTACTTCATTCCAATCAATATTCACAAGATGAAACCGACATATTCTTGCTCGAAGAGGAATGTATAGGTTATGGTACAGGAGAGCCATCTCTTTTAAAGCTGCAGGCACCAATAATCTTTCAGGGTTGTTACAAAATGGGAACAAACAACCTCTTCTTGTCACTGCACATTTATAAGTCTGTGAATGTACTCGTGGTGATATGTGGAGTGGTCTAGGTGGTACTTCTTCAACAGGTTCGGGTAAAGGAGGTGGCATAGGTATAGCCACATCGTCATCCATAGCCACGTCATCATCCTGCAGGCCTGCTGCCATCTGAAGCAGTTCTCCATCATTTCTGTTAGCGTCTAATAAACGTTGTCTTACAATTTCTCTCGTGGCTGCCATCCAACAAGGATAACAGACTTTATTTACTCGTGCCACCTGTAAAAAGAATTTATGTAAAAAAATCTTTATTATGAGTAATGAATATGAAAGCCTCATAATGAAACGGAGATGGGCAGAGATATGTTTTCATACATTTTACGCCACTCATTACTTTATGTGGAGTTCAACAAAGTGTGAAATGTGTGAAAACTGCTGTAGTGGATAATGAGCCTAATGACACAAGGATATTTCCAGATAAAGCCTAAAACAGTACTAGACCTATTGTTGGTGTGTATGTTGCTTATGTTTAAACACATTGTGGCTTATGAAATATCAGTGCGGAACTGATGTTCGTAGTGTGTGAGTTGCTGTGACACATATGAAACCTTCCAGAATTAAGGAGGTACTGCATAGGCAACTAGAGTTGGAACACCCTAGTTTTTGTGTCACAAGTCTAGACTAAGGTTGCTTGCCTCTTATTTTAAGTGATTTTTTTGCATTAAATAGAATAGTGTAACCACACAAAATAATAATAAACCATACAGGACCGTCTAGTCACAAGTTTACAATAATTATAAACAACAATAAATATATAATATTAACATTACTGAACGTACCTGATGAAGAGGAGTCCATCTTAGTATTATAGTCCTTTCGGGACAATCCTCACTCACTCTGTGAGTTCTTCGTATATTTATCATTGAATACCCACATGCATAGCATACTTCACGATGTCCGATTGCAGGCATAGGTGTTCATTACTTGACTGTGTGAAGCAGTTTGAATCAATGTGAAACATTCATGACACAAAATGTCTTCAGGAGATAGCTAAAAGAGAAGAAAAAAAAATGTTAAACTACAGGTACGATATTTTGTTTACAATGAACTGCTTTCCAAGAGGACAAGGTATATGTAGGGATACAGTTTGTTAATGCTTAATATAATTTGAAGAATTGTATCGGAATCAAGTAGGTACTTACAAAAAAAAACTTACCTCCGTCGGCGAAATCCACGAACGTAAAATGCTGAGTATATTATCAGCACCAGGTTCTTGGAGCGTATGTGCTCTCAAGTTGTGTGCCAACAACAGTGAACAGTTAATGCAACGACGACGCCGGTATTGCTCACGTGCAGCCATGACTCACGTAACACAAAAGTTCACTAAACAGTGACTGCGGAGGAACGATAGCTCGCTCAACTCAACGCTTCAGAAAGAAATTCGATGTCAATTTAATAATATTCAACGCTAGAGCGTTATATTATGATTTATGATTCACAGATCACAGACAGATTGGCACAATGTAGGATAGGTTATGTAGCAAGAACACAACACAGACGCATGAGATGAGACAAACGTCAACGTCAAACAGACGAGTGCAGCGGCCGTTTCGTTCAGAAATAATACGAAACGAAGTATTTTTATGTCATAGATGTTTTTTGTCGGTAGATTAGTACACGGTGAAGTCAATTCTCACATCATATAAATTATATCAATATCACAAATTCACAACTCATTAGAGTATAGAGTTATATAATTGAATTGTTGATTAGTTTTACAATACCTATTTTTAGTTGTAAGTTTTTAAACATAAACACTGTTGAATTTCGAAACGGAACTCGGAAGTGTTCTATGCGACTTTTGGATTTGAGTAAGAAATCGATAATTTCCTTTTTTATGTGTTAATGTTTTCTAGGGTACCAAAAACGCTTCAGTTTTGTACTCATTTGTAAAAAAATAATTCAAGAATTTTACGCACTATTTCCTAGATGTACAATTAGGGGTTCAAAAGCCCCAAACTTAACCAATATCCTTTACTAAGCATTGTGCTAAATTAATAGTAGAAACTGTTTAGGTGGAATTGATATTAATCGATCGATACATTAATATTGTAGCTGGAATTATGTAATACTAGTGGACCGCCCACGCTTCGCCGTGGTTCAATCTTCCCGTTCCCATCTCATTTCAGTGGATTTCCCATACAAACCTTGTCCTGACAATAAGGAACACAACTAAAAAAGATTTATCCAATATCATGCAGCCGTTTGAAATTTAGGGGCCATCCATAAATTACATCACACGAATTTCATGATTGTTTGACCCCTCACCCCGTCCTGGTCACAGCTGGTCACATTTGAGAGACTCGAGACTCCCCCCCTCCCTAGTGTGACGTCACAAATTTTGCAAATTTACATCTAGATTTGCAAATATTTTTGAGTTTTCGTTAATAGTTCAAAGTTCGTGTTTTAACAGTTAGATTACAATATATTTTGAAATGTCACGTCACGAAATGTAGGACCCCTCCCACCCCCTTGTCACACAATGTCACACTTCATCGACCCCCTCCCTCCCCCGTAAAGTGTGACGTAATTTATGGATGGCCCCTTATGCGCATACATACATTTCTGAGATTCATTTTTATGTATTAGAGATAAGATAATTAACCATCAACGGTGATGAGAACTTCAATAATCATTTGACGAGCCCGGTGGTCGAATGGCTAGTAATGGCTACTTTGACTCTGAGGCCGCTGGTTCGATCTCTGCACAAGACAAACATGCACATGTCTGTTTGTCTTGGTCTGGGTGTTTTCTATGTATTATAAGTAGGTATGTTTATATTTACAAAAAAAAATGCAGTTTAATACATTTAACAGTTGTCTAGTACCCATAGTACAAGCTTTGCGCTTGTTTATTTTTTTATATTACTTCAGCATATTCGCTCCGCCTCGCCTGGTCGCGCGAGCTTATGGTAAGCGAAAAGAGGAGCCCCAATTACATAGACAACGGATTGAGACCTTGATGTCTTGTCAGTTGACGCAGCCATGCTGGCCTACAAGATGCTTCTTCACGCTTCGCTTGAAAGATCCCATATTGTATGAATGAGGAAACACATATGCCGGCAACACGTTCCGCGACATAGATAGGAGTTGCCAAACTTTTTAGTACGCGAAGACATTCCTTCGCGTACTTAGCCGAGCGTAGGGATAACGATCCCAAAGGTGAACTTGTGATATCGCAAGCCTGCACGTGACGTTATATGATGGACAGGGGAGGTTGTGATAAGGGAAAACAGTTTTTCAGAGCACTCTCCGTAGTACAGGCGGTAAAATACGCTTAGTGAGCCAATATCTCTGTGGAGCTGGAGAGGTTCAAGATTCTTGGTGACCTCTTCGTCGCCAATTATGCGGACCGCTCGTCGCTGTAACCTATCGAGAGCCTCGAGGAGATACTGTGCGGAACCATCTCATAGATGCGAGTAGTACTCCACGTAGGCCCGAACTTGAGGTTTATACAAAAGACGAAGCTGGTCCGGCGCGAAGAACCGCCGCAGCCTGTTCAGGATCCCGAGTTTCTTAGAAGCTGTTGAGATGAGGCTCTCAATATATTCCCTTTGGTTCAAGTTGCAGCGAATATTTGGGACTAGATTGAAGATGTAAATTGAATAAGTGAGTATAGCGAAGCACTATATCCGTTATATACTTATATTACGTAGTACTATGACTTATACTGTGCTATATTTTAAATTTTACTATAGTAATAAAATGTTAACAATGATACAGCTTGTGCGATGGTTATATAATCTGTGGTCAATTAAAAACTTATAATATTACGCAGTCCGTTTCCGCGACAGACAGATATTTTATTAATTTTATGTGATACGGAATATGGTACTTAAAGTACTTGTAAATGGCAACGATTAAAAATAGAAATTTAATTAATCAACTTATTTAAAAATTTACTGGCCACTACTGACCTGACAGATGTTGTCCTGTCTTCTCGCGCACTCTGTCAAATGACTGACAGTTCTGTCAAACACCATAAAGTTTCATCAGAAAAGTTAATTTGGTTCAGTTTTCTTACATTTTCTAATTTTCCGCGCAATAGGCTATTTGACTGTTCAAAAATTGTATAAATTATTTAACAATAACGTAAAATACACAAAACTATAAAGATCTGCAAACTTTCATTCTGATTTAATATCTTCCGTCCGACTTATTTTAGGGCCGATCATAGCTTGGCGGAAAAAACCATTTTAAAAGTATGAAATTATTAAAAAATAATATTTCCATTGGAGAAGCAATAAAAAATACTATAACTTTTATTATGATACTATTTACATAAAAAAATCGTACAAATTTCTGATTTGATGCATACAAACTGTACTGTGACGTCTTATCTCAGTAGCCTTTTGTATGGAGCGTTTTCGGGAAAGTCCAAAATTGTGATTTTCAAATTAACATATCTCGAGAGATTGTTGTGCTATCGAAGTAATTCTTTCACCTATGGTTATATTATTGAGACGTATGGTTACATTACATATCAAACCGAAAAAAATATTGGTCAAATAGCCTATTCTGCGCAACTGTGCCCTCGTCGTCGTTGACAACCCTAATTTATTCCACTGCTGCGATATGGGTCCTCAATAGATGGGGTTAAGAGCACTCTCCACCACGCTGCGCAAATACGGGTTGGCGTAGGTCAGTGTTTCCAAGCCACCTAAAGGACACTGACTTGCCTTAACGACTGTTATCTAATAATAACAGCCGGGACCTACGTCTTAACATATCATTAGATGACTATCTTCTTCGATATTAAGTTTACCTATAGTTTACTTATTCTTCTATACCCAACAACCAATAACAAAATAGGCCATTTGACAATGTTAAAAAAAATATAAATTATTTAAAAATATCGCAAAATACACAAATCTATAAAGATCTGCAAACTTTCATTCTAATATCTTCCATCCGACTTATTTTAGGGTCGATCAAAGTTCTTCCGTTCTGCGGGAAAATCCATTTTAAAAGCAATAAAAATACTATAACTTTTATTATTATACTAATTACATAAACTTAATATTCAACATAGCTGCCGTACAAATTTCTGATTTTATGCATTCAAAATTACAAACCTGTGACATCATAACTCAGTAGCCTTTTGTATGGAGCGTTTTCGGGACAGTTCAAAATGGTGATTTTCAAATTAACATATTTCGAGAGATGTGTGTGCTATCGAAGTATCTTTCACCTTTGGTTATATTATTGAGACGACCCTACATATCAAGCCGAAAAAAAATTTTGGTCAAATAGCCTATTGTAAATAAAAGCCCGACTTCCCCTACCAAAATGTTCAGCTCATCATTCAAACGAAGCAATTAATTGGATTATTTCGCTCAACTCCAATTACATAAACTACAAAATATCTGTTATCATTCAATCACTAATTCTTAAACTTAATTATACGCTCATGTCGAAAACAAACTTGCATTATTGCACTATTGCCTCATTACTTACTTTTCTAGACATTATTAACCGGCTAATTATTTAAGAACAATGAAGAAACATTTAGCAATAACATATTTAGTAATTAATATAAAGAAAGAAATGAATATACTTTTGTATAATTATATATTTTGTTTTCGTATTATATTTATTATGTAATTTTAACTTTAGATAGAATATCATATTAGGGTTGCCAGATGGTCGGGAATCGTTTGGATTCTCCGGACATTTCATGTGATGTTCAGACTCCTGACAAATAACAAAATCTTCCGACAAATAGACTTATCTTCTCATCATATTCTACCGCAATAATAATTTGAAAATGGCACACGCAGTGCACAGTAAAATTTTGACTTTTTTTTAATACTACGACAGATGGCAGACAAGCATACAGCCCGCCTGATGTAAAGCGGTTACCGTAGCCATATTAACGCTCGCAACATAAAATATCACGCCCGCACCGCCACCCCCGCTGCCAACGCAGCATCCTGTCTTAAAATTGGATAATAATCGATTTCAGCGTCTGGCGGTAGAGCCCCTGGCTATTCAATTTATTTCATCTCATAATAGTAAGTATATTTTAGTGATTTGCATATTCAATTAATGTACAAGACTACGTAATATTTGCTTCATTGTTTACATTTTCACATATTACCGCAATTACTATAACTATCTCACTGACAAATAACATTAAAAAGCAATGATTGTCGGTTGAGAAAAAGTCATTTTTCGAAAGAGGCCATTCACTAAAAACAATACATTACAATACATATTACATTAGTTTTTGGACACAAAAGAATCGTCTCTCACAAAAAATAAACAATCTTATCGCAATTATATGCTACGTTCACATGGAACTCACGAGAACAAGCCATTTTAATCATTAAAATAGTACCTACCTATTATAAATATTTTTTTCATTTTCAAAAATATTTATAATAATCTGGCAAGTTGGCTGAAACAACTAGGTATTTAAAATAATAATAATTAAAATGGTTTAAGGAAAAAAAGTTTATTAATATTAATACAACTTTAAGTACACAGTTGTAGGTTGTAGTAATGTTAATAAACGATTATTTTTTTTTGCTTTTTGATATGCGGGTTGTTAGTTAATTAAATCAACCCATTTTTTATATAGTTCACCCTTGACCATAATAAGTAGTAAGTGTTTGTTTGCTTATAAAACTTCATGGCAATAAAATACAATGGAAGTAAGACGTATGTCTTACTTTTCTAAGTTCGTAAGTAAGACATACGTCTTACTTCCATTGTATTTTATTGCCATGAAGTGTTTTATTGTATAAAGTAATATTTGCAAGGGAGGACTTATTCCGTGAAGGAATTTCTTCCAGTCAACCTTTGAGTAACCGGATGGAATTCGTAATCGGCGGTGAGAGACAATATACAACTGGTGGACCGTACAAAAAAGTATGTAAGTATATGCAGTAGTAAGTAAATACAGGTGGAATCATTTAAGACATTATTTTTATGTCGTTTCAAAAATGTATATATATTAAAAATATGGGTATATTATAGATACACATTTTATAATCTAAAACTCTCCTCTCCTGATCTACTCAGACTCTCGATTAGAGCACAGTATAAGTAATAGTACTACCACTCCCTGCCGCTCTCTCGTGTCGACCTCACCTCCCCTTTGAGACGAATCTGGAACATTTTATATGGCGCCGCACGCTCACACGTTCATTCTCGCTCTGTACAGACGTCATTGGTTATGTATATTGTCAACGACGGGTAGGGTTCCCAACCCTCCCGGATTGCCCGGGAGACTCCGGTAATAATGATTAATCTCCCGACCTCCCGGGCAACAATAATTTCTCTGGTTTATCTAAAAAATATACTCATCCTTCACTCACACGTCACTACTCGTTCTCTCTATTCTTATCTTGTTCTTTCCATTCCTGTCTCTAATGCTTCTTGCGAGCGTGTATTCAGCAAATATAAATTAAAAAAATATTTGAGGTTTTCTTTCCATGTCCCTTCCCCCCACCCCTCATTAAACATCCATAAAACTCTCCCGGGTGGGTCTTTTAAGAGTTGGCAACCCTAACGACGGGACATTTGTATGGCGTGGCCGGGGTATGGTTAGAGCATGCTCACCTCACACATCTGCGCCAACGCCATGTGAACGCCGCTTATCAATGCATCAGAA
The DNA here is from genome assembly GCA_937001555.2 of Hypsopygia costalis. Classification (NCBI taxonomy): domain Eukaryota; kingdom Metazoa; phylum Arthropoda; class Insecta; order Lepidoptera; family Pyralidae; genus Hypsopygia; species Hypsopygia costalis. The sequence goes on along the minus strand of OW443336.2, from coordinate 4,562,263 downwards.
GTGCGTGAAGTACCTACCTACTTACGCAATTTGTGAGACAATTAAACCCTATTTAGTAATGGGTAAATTTAAAATTACGAGAGCATTATTTCCTAAATAAACTTTTTAGTATTTTAATTAAATTTTGAACGGCACAGTTAGTAACGTTACAAGCATAGATTGCACGATGGATCTTTAACGCGTTTAGTAAGACCATAAAATTTCTAATTGAAATATCTACTATATTCATCCACTGCGGTATTTAAGATTGTTGGCTAGAAATATGAACATTAACTTAAACAAGTCTCTGTCGGAACCCGACATGGATCGTGTGGGCCAAGATATGACCGCTGGTACTCTTCTCACTACACCGCCCAACCCGCTGTCGGCTCGTTTAAAGAGGAAGCATGGCGATGACTTTTCCTTAGAATTTGCCCAGTTTAAAGAAGAGATGCACGGGATGTTCGCTACGCTGCTGGCTACCCAAAATAAGGAATTCTCTAAAAATGCTGCTACATTGAAGGAAATCCAGCAGTCAAGCAATAACATTGAAAAAACAATTGTGTTCTTAACAGAGCAGAACGAAGAATTTAAGAAAAAAATCAATACTCTGGAAAATAAAATAAAGGAGGACAAACAATATATTACCGTATTGGAAAATCGCATTGAGAATATGCAAATTGAAGAAAGAAAAGCTAGTATTGTGATCCGGAACGTTCCTATCAAACCAAAGGAAACCAAGGAGGATCTAATAGAGGCAGTGGAATGCCTGTCGAAAGCAGTGGGCAGTCAATTATCCAGATCCTCTATAAATCACGTATACAGGATACGTGGGAAGAAAAACTCCTCGCCTAACACACAGATCGTACTAGAAACCACTTCGACATTAATAAAGCATGATATCCTGAAGTCCTGCAAAATTTTTAACATAAAGCAGAAAACTAAATTATGTGCCAAACATCTAGGTATGAAAACCGCCGAAGACACCCCTATCTTCGTGTCTGAAAACCTCACGGCCAAGAACGCCCGCCTGTTCTTCCTTGCACGCGACCTCGCAAGTACAAATAAATACAAGTACTGCTGGACATCATACGGACGTGTATACCTGAGGAAGGAGGATGACTCCCCGATTATCCCTATTACTAGTGAATCGCAAATCCAAAGCCTATGCAACACTATTAAGGAATGACTTTTTTGTGTGATATTATACATCATTTCTCAGGCACTTAATATGCAGGTATTTTGTAACCCCATATTAATCATAATCTTTTGTGTCTTAGACTATATTATACACTGTGTACTACAATTGTTAAGCTTCATAGACTGTAATTCGAATACTCTGGTATCTCACGCAGCCCAGGGTGTCACTCGCATGGTCAGCGCCCTTATATATCCGAGTTTATCTAATATTTACTTGTGCATCCATTTGGTTACTCAATTAAAAAATAAAAATATATATTTTGAAATTGCAATAAATAGCAATACATTTTTTGAAATCACATACAATCATAATATAATAAATAAATTATTTTATAATCTACCACCTAAAATAAAATCGACCTTCAATCACATTGCATTGTTAATTTATAACCTGTTGTTTTATCCATTATATATATCTTACATAGTTCCTTACAGTTACATATGTTCTTTCTTCCTTGTCAATTATAAAATACAAAAATATAACTCATTGCCTAAAATAAGACAGTATTTGTTTACCAGACTTACTGCACATAACTATGTACATCTAACGCACTCTTTCTCTAAGTATCTTTTCAATGGGTGACATAAGAAAGACAATAGCGGATGTTGATAAGCTTGAGATGGCGACATCGACAGAATGTGATGGTAGCGAACTTGCCAGTCATTACAAAATAAATCCCTCAAATTTTACAATAGTGGCTCAAAATATCCGAAGCATATACCGAAATTTTGACGATTTTATATTGAATATGTCTTCGATAAACATTGATATGGATGTAATAATCTTTACAGAATGCCGTATTAACCCAAATAAACCTATACCAAAATTAATAAATTACAACTCGTTTTCTACAACCTGTCATATGAATCAAAACGACGGAGTAGTCGTTTACATAAAAGACCACCTGAAACCTAAAGTCGTTGAAGTAAAACTAACACATGCGTCTTGCTTGCGAGTAGATATATTTATTCATACTCTCCTATGCATCTATCGCTCTCCATCAATTAAAAGTGTTGAAGGTTTCACTGACTCGTTATCCAGCCATATAGACACACAGAAACCTCGCAGTAATATAACAATAGCCGGAGACATAAACATAAATATTATTCCTAAAACGACAGAACAGCTGCACGAGACTAAAAACAGAATGTACTACTTAGATATGTTGTCTACACATGGTATACTACCTGGGCATACTATCCCAACGAGGGAAAGTAGCTGTCTTGACCATTTCATGCTAAAAATAGATAAAAAAAACCATAAAGCATTTATTGCTATTCTACGTACTAGTATAACAGACCATCTTACAACTTTTCTTTCCATATCTAAGACAAATAATAGTATAACTGCTACCAAAACTTCGCAGAAAATTGATTTCGAAAAGGCTCTAAAGACCCTTCAAAATAATAATCTCAATGAATTACTTGCAATGGATAACCCTGACATGCTAACTAACTGCCTAATTAATAAAATTACTGATTCAATTAAGAAAAATACAATTTATAAAACAATACCTAAAAATAAAAGAATATTGAGACCATGGATGACTGAAGGTCTATTGAGGTGTATTAATAATCGCAATAACCTACAAAAGCAACTTCGTGAGGATCCCTATAATGAAATAAAAAAACTTACTTATACTCGTTATAGAAATCACTGTAACAATATCATTAAAAAAGTAAAACGAAAGTACGAAAGAAATTTATTAACCAAATCTGTCAAAAATAACAAGCTTCTCTGGAAAACTATTAAAAATATCACTTACACACACCAAACAAATAGTACAAATTCAGAATTACTGTCCCTGCGATCATCTCCTTCTGAATCTGCCAACTATATAAATGCGTATTTTGCTAATATAGGACAAACACTAGCTAATGATATAGGATCAACTATAAATGAAGTCACCGTGAAAGAATATCTTAATGGTCTCCCTAGTTTAGCTCAATCTTTCACCCTGTTGGATACTGACTCCGCGGAGATAGATAGTATCATAACAAGTCTAAAACCACACAGTGCCCCGGGTTGGGACAACATACCGACAGATTATATCAAATATATAGGTAAGACTATTACTCCTTATTTAGTACATTTGGCTAACCTATGCTTTAAATCAGGAACATTCCCTTCTCTATTAAAAAAATCGATTATCACTCCAGTATACAAGGGTGGTGACAGAGACGATGTCGGGAACTACAGGCCTATCTCAGTCCTTCCCGTACTAGCCAAAATTTTAGAAAAATTATTGAACGCTAGATTGTTGAAGTATTTAAATAAATTTCACATATTGTCACCTCGACAATTTGGTTTTAAACAGGGTGTATCTACCGAAGATGCAATAAAGTCATTAACAACACTTTTAATTGACAAAATAGATAAAGGAAATAAGTGTCTAACTGTCTTTATAGACCTGAAAAAAGCTTTCGACGCCGTCTCTGTTCCCATACTTGTCCGGAAGTTGGAAATGATTGGCATACGCGACAATCAACTCTCCATCTTTAAAGATTACCTGACAAATAGAAAACAGAAGGTTAAACTGGAAAATTATAATAGTGAAGACTCTGAGGTGACATATGGTGTGCCACAGGGTAGTGTTCTTGGGCCAACACTATTTCTCATCTATATAAATGACCTCTGTAACATGAAACTTAACAATTGTAATATATTTACATATGCTGACGATACTGCCATTGTTTTTACTGGCTCTTCATGGAAAGAGGTCAAAAATAAAACGGAGATGGGGTTGGCCCAAGTCTCTGCGTGGCTAAAATATAATCTTCTTACTTTAAACGTTTCCAAAACTAATTACATCTGTTTTGGGATAGATGACAGATCGCAGCCTAAACAAGATCTCAATATTCAAATTCACCAATGTACTAATTCGACGAATGATCAATGTAACTGCCCTGTAATAAATAAGGTTGTTCACACTAAATACCTTGGAGTAGTTGTTGATCAGAGACTGTCCTGGTACCCCCAAATCGAGCTATTGGCCTCGAGAATTAGAAAATTTATTTGGATGTTCAAAATACTGAGACATATAATACCAAGAAATCCCGCCACGCCAAATAAACTTTTGAACCAAATATACCAAGCTCTGGTACAGTCAATACTAGCATACTGTATCCCGATTTGGGGTGGGGCTCTGAAGACACGATTCCTGGTATTAGAAAGAGCACAGCGCGCCCTCCTAAAAGTTATGTATTTTAAACGGATGCGATTTTCCACAGATTTCTTGTATCAGGAATGTGGTCTGTTGTCTGTTCGCAGATTATATGTGGTAAACACCATTCTGGCAAAACATAAAAGGCTTATATATGATCCGAATACTAAAGAACGTAGGAGAAATAGGACAGTAGTACAGCATCCCATGGCTACGACTCGATTTGCTTGCGTGCAGTATCATGTACGATCAAGCCGATTATATAATAAAATAAATAATCAAATTGAAATATACCCTAAAACTAGCCGTGAATGTAAATCCGCTCTAACTCAGTGGATAAAATTCTTGAGCTATGATGATGTGGAGGACATGTTGGGTGGCGTGAGTGGACTAAAAATATGATAATGTAATAAGGTGGTTCGTCATAGTGTTGTACAATTTTTTCTAACTAGAAGGAGTTGTGCAACATTATGATGAACATAAAATAACATAAATTCATAGATGTTCATTGTAAAACTATGTAGTGTTAATTTTTTGGATATGTATTAGAATACGGAGTGGATGTATTAATAAAGTATATGTTGTGAATCTAAAACCACAAAATACATGTAGAAACATAGATAAGAAGAGTGGAGTTTCCTGGCACAGGCACATTTTTGCCTAAAAGGAGGCTCCAACATCTAGCTTTAAGTTTAATTTTTGTGGAAAGTCAATAAATACATTTTTATTTTTTATTTTTTTTTATTTATTATTTTATAAAACTAAAAAGCGTACAAGTAACTGCCTCATTAATCTGAAACAATGATTGTTACGTGAGTGTATTTAGCCATTGTATCATCAACTCATACTATTTCTATTTTTTTATTTTGATCTGATAACGTAAATCGAAGAACCCCTGCACGCACGAAAAAGCACGACTAAATGTCACGTCCCGCCTGAGCCAAGCGTGCAAGCGAGAGCGCGGAACAAGCGATAGAGAGGCACGATCGGCCTATGTTTCTTATGACGTTATTACATAAAATTATCGTCCGTAAACCGGCTTTACACATAACCAATTTATGCAATATGTAATTAAAAAATTTGGAAGTACCTATATTCTATAAAAATCTATGTAGTATGTACCCTTGTACATTTTACACAGATCTTTTATATATTATTCTGTGCTTTTACGATTGTTGTTGGTGGAGGCCAGTGCCTCCGCCAACCCGCAGTTGAGCAGCGTGGAGGAGTATGCTCTAAACCCCCTCGATTGAGGGGAGACCCGTATCCCAACAGTGGGATAATCATGATTATGGGTTGATGCCCCTACCACTTTATATCAGGGACCGTAGTTTTCCCACCAGAAATAGGGTTGTCATCTCTAAACGCTAGCAACCTGGACAAGATGCGTGAAAACTCCGAATTTTGAATTTTAAAACCCGGACATGTAATCATTATTTTTTAGTACCAGTACTATTTTTTTGCTGTTACAAGACGGTACTCGCAGCAGGTAGTGATTTAAAAATTTTAACTCTGAACTGCAAATGAAACCCCAGCCGGACGTTCCCAGGACGCCTTCCAAACTACAACAAATTCGGGGAAACCCGGGGTTGCCCGAATGGCAACCCTAATCAGACATGATACAAAAAATATAATTTAAATACTCTTTATCACGAAGGTAACGTACAGAAATTATCTATAATTTTCAGTTTGCGACTGGCGCTTTGAAAGTAAACGGATACACAGTTCTGTTACCTACAAAGAGGCAAGGACATTAATATTTTGGACATTTTAGTTTGCGTAATCTTTTATGGTCTACTTAGACTTAAAATGGCGATAAGATTCGATATTATCGAGTTTGTATCAGAATTAACCTTAATTAAAATCAGATCATTGGTTTGTGAGGATTTTTTTCTGTAACTAGCCATCGCCTGCGACTTCAACCGCGTCGTCTTTCTTGCAAACTTTCATCCCCAGGGACACAGGTGCCGCTGAAACAGAAGCTGATTACCACCAGTTTTTTAATTCCACATATTGGTCTTAGCTTAGAATTATACATCTTTAGCTTAGTAGATAGAACTCTAGGGTTTCTACCAGCTGAGGTAAACAATCTAAGCATTAGTTTCAATTTCGCATTCAAGAAATTTGATAGTAATCGGCTTCAGCTTCGGCGGTAGGCCCCCTGTTATGTGGTTCATAACGGATCCATCTCATTCACATAAGTCTACACTGTAGACGTAGGAATCTTAGCCTTTTTTTTTTATACTACGTCGGGTTGCAGACAAGCATACGGCCCGCCTGATGTGAAGCGGTTACCGTAGCCATATTAACGCTCGCAACATAAAATATCGCTCGCGCGCCGCCACCCCCGCTGCCATCGCAGCATCTCCTTCCTTTCTGGTGACCTCACTCATTCGCAGGAACACAACAGCCCTCAAGGGAACCGTTATTTGGCTGCGGTATTCTGTGAGGTGGAGGTACATTCCTCAGTCGGGTAGCTTACAATTACGCTCCCTACCTCTCTTTTCACCAGAGCTTCGTTTGTCAGTCAGCAGGGTGCACCGCGTGCAGGTGAAGTTGGCTTTGGTTCAAAGATGTTGAGGAACCACTTACACCGCATTCAAAAAATTCGATGGTAATCGGCTTCAGCTTTGGCGGTAGGCCCCCCGTTATGTGGTTCATAACGGATCCATCTCATTCACATAAGTCTACACTGTAGACGTAGGAATCTTAGCGTCACTTTCGTTCACTCAATCCTACGTCCTATCGAGACAACTTGTATAAAACCACATGAATATGCAAACAGCTTGTGCTCAGAGGAGTTGTTTGATGCCTACGTCCTATTTCTATATTCGCACCGCTCGCCATAGGCAGGGAATTAATCCTAACACATTGGAGTCAAGATGGTCGCGAACTGTGCTCTTCCAGAAACAGTTTCTACTCAGAAATCTCAAGTTGTGAAATGACCTTCCTGCCGAAGTTTTCTCAGGAGACTACAGTATGGAGTTCTTAAAAAAAACTATCGGCTAAGCTGAAGCCGATTACCATCTGAATTTTTGATTGCAAAAATCAACCTTCAGCCATTGAGATATTACTTATATCTCAATGCCTTCAGCTCAGATTTATGGTACTTGTGCTTAGCTTATCTGGTAGAAACTCCGAAGCTCTATCGACTAAACTGTAGGTGTTCGTCAATAATTAAGACGTAAAAAGTATTTCTCGAATTAAAATATTTGATGGCAATCGGCTTCAGCTTCGGCGGTAGGCCCCCGGTTCTGTAACTGGTACCATGTATTCGATTACAATTCATAAACAAAGAAAACATTTTTTTAAGCACAAGCTTTTATAGATTGTTTTTTAAAAAAAGGAACTAAAACGATTACTTAGTGCAATCACTACATAGTATATATAAAACAAAGTCGCTTTCTCTGTCCCTATGTCCCTTTGTATGCTTAAATCTTTGAAACTACGCAACGGATTATGATGCGGTTTTTTTTAATAGATAGAGTGATTCAACTGGAAAGTTTATATGTATAATATATGCATAACATAGTAGAAAAACACTGATAATTTAGAGGTTTCTAATGTGATGTCGTAAATAAACACATTTTTTTGCTCTTTCATTGCAAACGCTGGCTGAACCCAACGAGATAGATCAAAATAATGTAGTACAGTATTGTTCACCTTAAAATGGTCTACAAAAAAGTTCGCGATGGTATATGTCTATCTCTTAGTGGTAACACACAATAACCGTTATTTTATCCTTTGCTTTTTACAAGAAATAATGCCTTATTTACGAAGCGATTTTAAGCAATACAGAATTAATCCTTATCCAATTAAGTACCTTAAATACATTGCGCATTTAATATAGATCAATATAGCCCTTCACAGCATGTAATTTAAATGAATAGTTTAGAAGATATTACACATTTAAAATGCAGGGACATAACGGCTGTGGCGGTACCGGCCTCGGAGCCGGCGGCGTGTGCCTATAACTGGGGAAGGACTGGATAGGACAAAGCGCAAAGACCTTCTGTAGTACATTTAGTATCAGCATTGCACCCGTGCGAAGCCGGAGCGGGTCGCTAGTGTTATAATAAAGCACTTGTACTGTTCCACGTTATTACTTTTATTTTTTCCGACCGGTTCCGCAGCTAAGCCATTATCAAGGTAAGCAGATGATGTTTGTGTTTCTCATACCGCTCGGTAAAAATAAATGTAATTACGTGGAACAGTACAAGTGCTTTATTATAACATTATGATAATAATGTTCCACCAAGTGCCAACAATTAACAGTATCAGTATCTACTTTATAGTGTATTTCGCTCATCCAGTCCTTTCTTTAATTTGATACCCATATCATATGTGTAAATTGAAAATACTCAAACAACTCATCCGAATAGAATAGATTGCGTGCGGCCACTACAAAATGTTGTAGCCGCACGCAATCTATTCTATTCGGATGAGTTGTTTGATTTGATACTTGTCAATAAGTTCCACTACTCGTATCGTACAACTCGCCATAAATTTAAATACCATCCATATCATCTTGATAATTGCTGATCCACTACAGTACGCTTTTTAAGGCATTTTCTACCACGAACTCTGGAATTGTGGAATCAATTTCTCTCGGCAGTATGTATTCCCAATATTACGACACAGGAGCCTTCAAGAACAGAGTCAATTTTTCAATTATTAGGCAGATAATTCATTCCACAACCGACGAATTCGTGGAAAGAAACCTGTCTGGAATCACACAGGTCGTGACCATCTTGGCTCCAATGGACGAGCTCTGTGGTCAAATAGCTAGCAATGTCCACTTTGACTCCGAGGTCCGCGGGTTCAATCCCCGCACAAGACAAATATTTGTGTACATGTCTGTTTGTCTTGGTCTGGGTGTTTTCTATTTATTATATGTATATATTTACAAAAAAAAATGTATAAAGTATAATATCAGTTATCTAGTTCCCATAGTGCAAGCTTTGCTTAGTTTGGAACTAGATGGCAGTGTGTAATTCATCCAATAATAAAAACAAAAAAAAGCTAAGCTCTTTCGACCAGTTCTTCTAATACCTACTTCTAATAAGTACTTCTAATACCTATTCGGAAAAGTAAGACTAAGTAAGTAGGCCTTTACGTCAAACTCGTCAAACTCTTGTGATGTCTGATATTTGTGCTCGATTCATTTGTAAAGATGTCTAACTGATTATCGAGCGTAAAACCACATGGTTATGAAACGTCAGATTCGCGGTTCACAAACCATCCAGGTGAATATCCCACGTAGGGTTGTCGACTATACGGTTAATTGTTTAATGAAATTAGTGGTAGATTTTATAAGTCCTTCTTTGAATAAAATAATGACGACGATTACTTGCTATGCTCTACTATAATAAATGTTTATTTCTGCAATAATCAGGCGTCCGTCCCTCTTCTGTAATAGCCCGATATTAAGTTCAACCAGATCTCATCTCCATAGCCCATTTATTTTCCACTTCGCAATAGTCTCAACGCCTGCCGAGACCTGCTCATGGGTATATCGTTCCATTGACATATCCTGGAGCGGGTCACGCCGGGCGTACAACATTACATCAAACTTCTCAAAGGGGCCTCTACGCGTTGGATCCATATTCCCGCGCACGCCTATCAAATGACCGGGCTGGACCCGTGAATTAAGTAAGATATATAATAATAAGTACATAACGAAATTTCTTTTGGTTCGCAACATGGGCTCAACTTGTCTCTGAGTCACTAAAGGCGCAATTATTATCTTTAATAACTTTACAGTTAAAATAAATTGGTAACCCTAGCCCCGTGTCATGATTTATTAATTACTCTGACGAATCAAGTCATGATCATTGAATAATATAATTTGATCAGTGAACAGTTAGACAAAAAAATATTATAAAACATTTAAACATAAGTGACTATAAACTACGATGCCTTACATAATATTTACTGAATATTATTGTAGGCAGATGCGTCCTCCCTGCTATGATCTACGGTGCAGAGACGCTGACCGTTGGGCTGGTTCACAATTCACATACTAAAAGTCGCACAGCGAGCGATGGAGAGAGCAATGCTCGGAGTTCCTAAGGGATCGAATCCGGAACGAAGAAATTCGACGGAGAACCAAAGTAGTCAACATAGCTCTCATAGTCAGCAAGTTGATGACTAGATGTGGCAGTGGGCTGGCCACATGTGCCGAGTCAGCGATGGCAGATGGGGAGGAAAGTACAGTGGAGGTCACGTATGGGTCGACTAAGCGCAGGGCGCCCCTCTCTAGATAAACCGACGACCTCAAAAAAGTGGCTGGTAGCAGTTGGATGCGGAACGCGGAGGATCGCATATGGCGGAAAGCAATGGGAAATTCCTATATCTAGGTCAATACAGGCTGATGATGATGATGATGATTGAAAGCTCAAGTAGTACTTGCGACTACATTCGTGTTCAATCAGATATCAAGTAAATTTAAAAATTATATAGGTAGTGTGGGTGAATTTTAATGAGATAAACACCCAATTAAAGTTACTCTAACTAATCATCTTAGTGACATGCGCGGAAATAATGCCATCAAATAAATAGAGACGAACTTCTTAGCTTCCATGGATTCACAGTGAGGGTGCCGGGACCATCGTGGGCAGAGAGAGAAACCCCAAGCTGATCCCGAGACTTGTGACACGGGTGTAGGTTTAAGGGGCCCCTTTCCGAAGTACATCAACACTCACCTTCACTACTTGTGTTTCTCTCCCTGCCCAGCCAAATCTGGTAAGAACCAATTTTAAAATTATATTTAATTTTTTTTTTTTTATAGTACTTCGGGTGGCAGACAAGCACACGGCCCGCCTGATTTGAAGCGGTTACCGTAGCCATATTAACGCTCGCAACATAAAATATGGCTCGCGCGCCGCCACCCCCGCTGCCAACGCAGCATCTCCTTCCTTTCCCTTCTGGTGACCTCACTCACTCACAGGAACACAACAACCCTCAAGGGAATTGTTATTTGGCTGCGGTATTCTGTGAGGTGGAGGTACATTCCTCAGTCGGGTAGCTTACAATTACGCTCCCTACCTCTCTTTTCGCCAGAGCTTCATTTGTCAGTTGGCAGGGTGCACCACGTGCAGGTGAAGTTGGCTTTGGTTCAAAGATGTTGGTGAACCACTTACACCCCAAAAATAAATAAATATTTCTGGACAATTTACACAATAGTCCCACATTAAGCGCAAAGTTTAATTTGGGACTATTGTGGTCGTTCGTCGGTGGTTCGTTAGTACTATGTGTACTAGACAACTGATAAATGTACTAAAATACATTATTTTTTTGTTGTGCGGGGATCGAACACGCGACCTTGGACTCAAAGTAGCCATTGCTAGCCATTCGACCACCGGGCTCAAATCCAGCAAGCCAAAAAAATTAAGCGAAATCATTTTGAATCGCGGCAAATTTTTAACATAAATGTTTTCTATCATTGAATTATCATAATCTAAATGTCTTTCTCAAGCTAATTTCAGAGAAAGATTTCATTGAACTTTTTGCTTAATGAATTACAAATGTGAATACAATTTAATTATAATTCTTAACACGCTTTGTTGCTAGTCTGTACATAATTTTGAGAAATGTACACATATTTCTTTAACGATGCCGGATTGCGTGTGTATCTAGTATTGCTGCTATTACCATTCCAAATTTAATTTCACACGTTTTATATGTAAACTGTTTACATTATGTATGTCACGGAGTCTACACAACTTGGTATTCTAATACGAAATGAGAAAATAGATTTTATAATAGGAAGTCTAACATTATTGTACCTACAATTTACATTTTACGATTTAGTACATTTGTTTTTTTTTATACTACTTCGGGTGACAGACAAGCATACGGCCCGCCTGATGTGAAGCGGTTACCGTAGCCATATTAACGCTCGCAATATTAAAAATATTGCTCGCGCGCCGCCACCCTCGCTGCCAATGCAGCCTCTCCTTCCTTCCTAGATAGAACGGAAGGAGTTGTAGGAGTGGTCTAAAAGCTGCCTTACATTAACCAACATAGCCGTGGCGGTCACGTTGGCTAACAATATATCTGAGTATGGATGTGTTGTCAATCATGTTAGCAGATATTTTAAATGACAACACGTCCTTACATAGCTAAATTGTTAGTTAGACAACATGACCAACACGGCTAACATGGTGGTTAATGTATGGCAGATTTAGATCCCTGCCGATCAGAAGACCCCTCCCGATCAGAAAGTCTAAGTAGCAAAACGTCCAACAAAGCGAAACGTCTAATGAGCAATCTGCCTAGTTAGCTAATGGCCCATGTAGCAAAACGTCTAATTATCAAGAGGTCTATATATCAAAACGTCTATTTAGGAAATCGTCAGTTTTTCATTGTGTACACTTATGAACATAAATAGTAAAAGTCATACCTTTAGACGGGCCCTTCGGACTCCTGTCTTCCCTGTCGCCCCCATCGGGGAGACATTAGGACTTTTACAGTACTGGCGTCTCCCCAAGGCTCGATTCAGAGTTAATATAATTTTAAAAGTAAGTTCAGATGTCTCCCCGGTCTTGGGGAGACGCCAATACTGTAGAAGTCCTGATGTCTCCCCGTGGGGAACCGTCAGGGGAGACAGGAGACCCAAGGGTACACGGGAGGTCTACGTTTACCACTGGACTACTTCGCTACTACCTCTTTCAAGAGTCGACGTCAGCATCGTGTAGATGCTGTAGCTTATATGATGAGTAGGAGACATCGGGAGAGATAGTAAGCACGTCGATGCTCGTATTTCTTATTAGAGGGATAAAAAATATAAGATGGAACGTTTATGAAACTTTATTTTACCCATAAGCAGAAAATTTACCAATAATAATAAATAAATAAATATTTCTGGACAATTTACACAGCGCTATCTAGTCTCTAGTAGCGTAAAGCTAGGTCTATGGGTACTAGACAACTGATAAATGTACTTAAATACATTTTTTTTTTGTAAATACATACATATAACACATAGAAAACACCCAAGACAAACAGACATGTTCATACACACAAATGTTTGTCTTGTGCGGGAATCGAAACCACGACCTCGGAGTCAATGTGCCCATTGCTAACCATTCGACCACCAAGCTCGTCATCAAGTTACTGCTACCAGCGATTTCATCACAGCTCCTGGATAAAAATAAATTTATGTTTGAATCCAAAATATATTATGTTTATGTACCAGATTTCATACAAATCAGTTGAGCCGTTTACCCGTGGATGAGTAACAAACATCCATAGATCCTCACAAACTTTCACATTTATAATATTAGTAAAACTTTTAAGTCTATGATTTTGCCTTTCGAAAATGTTTCCCAAAACTTAAAAATAATAAATAATTACAAATTATATTTCTTAATTAATTTGACATTTAAAACTGATTTATTGCGGTTATCACATGGCTGAAACTGTATCGATATTCAAATTAAAAATATCGGTGAAGGACTTTCTAAAGCAGATTTTTCGAAATTCTGAAATGTCAATATATTTATTTGGCACCTACCTACTATGCACAAACTCTTCCAAATACGGAAACCATAATACTGCAAAGGTTAAATAGGCTAGTTTCCAACTTTCGCAAATTATAAAAAATATGAACATAGACTGGGGAAGTACCTCCAGCTCACAGAATACCGCAACCAATAACAATCTCTATGAGGATTGTTATGTTCCTGCTAGTGAGTGAGGTCACCAGGAAGGAAGGTGTTGCTCCGTAGGCAGGGGGGTGGTGGTGTGAGAGCGATATTTGTGTTCATACGGCTACGGCAACCGCTTCACATCAGGCGGTGTGACATGTATATGCCACACAGATTTTATGAACTATTCCATGTCGTGTGTTTTCCGGCAGACTAAAATAGAATCACTCCGTCTCTTCCCGTGGATGTTGTACAAGGCGACTAAGGGAAATACATTATAAAACATCGATCAGGCCTCCCCAACCCGTCTGGCCAGCGTGGGGAGTGTAGGCCAAATCCTCCTTCTGTCTGTCTGGGACGGATGAGAGACGGTCGTGCTCCTCTAATGGAGACTAAAATGACCTGATGATGATGATGATTATATGTCGATGAAATCTTTACTAGAGGTAAAGTTTGTGAGTTTGTGATATTATTGAGGGTAATCTCTGGATCTATTGAATCGAGTTAGAAAATTATTTTGCCAATAGAAAGCCACGTTATTTGTACGTGTCATAGGCTTTTAGGTATATTAACCCGAAAATTTTAAAGACTTTTTCGTAAAAATATTTACCGCCCAACGAAGTGGGCACGTTTCAGCTATAATAACTTTTAAACTTTCGCGTTGCATGATTTATGAAATATAAGAACGGGAATTAACGCGATCATGCATAAGGGTATTTACATACCTTTATTATTGCCTGACGTTTCGACCAGGTTGCACCGGCCGTGGTCCAAGGCTGACTGAATACCCTTATGCATGATCGCGTTAATCCCGTTCTTATATTTCATACGTTTCAGCTAGTTTACAGAGTACAATATAGGACTTTACAGCGACGAAAAATCTATCTAACTTACCGGCTAACTTAATTTTAGGTAATCTAGTTGTTTCACAATAATACATTTTCTTCAGATGAAGCAGAAAACCACCTTTATTGAAGTCGGCTAAAAGTTTGCTTGCAATAAAAACGCCTTCGGCTCTAATGTCGAAATTTTCGTCCAATTTTAGTGTCGTTCGTTATAATTACTCTCTCGAACATATACAAAATTAGTACCTTGGTAGAGATATTCCATCGCGTGTTTATATCTCAGTCAGTTCTTGTTACGATAATGTTATCAACATAGTTAATTGAGCAACCGACGTTATTGTACCATACGTAACTGCCACAGGCAGTAATTTGCAAGACATTATGCTAGTAGATGTAATAAGTACTTGCCGAGTTACTGAGCAATCAATAATTGACTAGCAACTCTGCTTAGGAATGTCCCGTGTACCAGAATTAATGCCACAGTGTAAGTCATAGTGCTATGTAAAACTTAGAAACAAATGAGCAATGAATGTGACCAAGGCACATATGTCAGTCATACCGTTACCCCTTTCTTACCCTATATCTATGTAGTCATATCGAGATTTAGTCATAAAACGATTTAGTCATATCCAGACTTAGTCATAAAGCGATTTAGTCATACCGTGTGTATCTAGTCTTATCGAGAAGTACTTAGTCCTAAAGCTTCTAACCTCTCTCATACAATCCAACTACTTCTTTTTTAGTCTTCATCTCTCATTATATCCATTTACATTCAAATTCACCATTCTCTTTGTCACTTGTCTTTCATTCGTCTGAGATGCCTTTAGATAATTTATTATTGTATCTCTTACATTCACGGGCAAACCAGGGGCCCTACCGCCGAAGCTGAAGCCGATTAACAGCAAATATTTTGATTCGAAAAATAGGTCTTACGTTTTAGGTATTAACAAATATCTGCAGCTCAGTCGGTAGACCGTACTAACAGCTAAGTTAAACAAATGTCAAAGCTGGAATTTGTTTGTTTGTAAGTTCTTTAATGCAATAACAATAAAAATAAATAAATATTTCTGGACAATTTACACAGCGCCATCTACTCCCAAATTAAGCGCAAAGCTTGTGTTATGGGTACTAGACAACTGATAATTGTACTTAAATACATTTTTTTTAAATACATACCTACTTAAATACATAAAAACGCCCAGACCAAGACAAATAGACATGTTCATGGACACAAATGTTTGCCTTGTGCGGGGATCGAACCCGCGACCTCGGAGTCAAAGTGGCCATTGCTAACCATTCGACCACCGAGCTCGTCAATATGTAATACAATTCTTAAAAGTAAAGAGTAATACGCTTATCCTTATGAGACTTATCCCTAATAGATGTCTCTTTCAGTCAACCTTAAGATCTCTTCCAATCAACCTTATATTTTTGTTATTTTTTTTTTAGTTTGATATTCGCAGTCAAAAAATCTGATGCGAATCGGTTTTAGCTTAGCCGGTAGCAAGGTTCGAAAGGATTATCAATGATAATTATCACGACAATTATCGTGATAATAACAGATTGATAATTATCGATTGATAATAACAAAACATTGCGCACGTGAAAGTGAACTGTATTTGAACGTGTATGACCGCACTTGCGTCTAACCGAACGCACGAATTATCAACGGCCAAGGGGAAAAATTCAGTTCGAATTACGCAGATGAAGATATCCCATTGGCTTCTTTGGTCAATCCAATTTAATATATTTATAATGTCGAATCTAACGACACTGATTTTTTCTCAAACTACCTTTAATTATGTTAATTTGTATTGGATAATTAATAAAAATTATAAAATTTCTTTGTTTTTATTTTTTGTAGAATTACTCAAATTATAATGCATTTGTTACAAAAGAATATAACAAATGAAATCTTACACTGATGATAATTATCTGATATTTATCTGACAAATAACATCAGTGTAAGATTTCATCATTTCATTAAGATTCATCAGATCAGATAAATATCAGATAATTATCGGATAATTATCAAGAAGCGTTATTATCTTAATAATTTCGAACCCTGGCCGGTAGCCGGGTCCAATAAAGTCGTTGTTTCCTATTTATCTGATTGATTGACAAAAACATATTATTATGACAACACGCCAGTCCATTATGAATTCATCTTGATCTTACGGACTAACTATTGCTTTTAGTGTAATTTCTTAATTCCTGACAATGTTTCTATGTGAACGGTAATCCGTTCTGTCGAAAATGACCGTCGTTTTTTTTATTATCACCATGAGCAGTTTCCTATAAAGTCCGTTTGCCAACATCCATGTTTGTCATACATAGAAATCTCATATCATATTCATACCAATGAATAAGCGACTATATTCAATTTGAAATAGAGTCGCATATTCATTGGTATGAATTTGCATTCTATTCAGTTATTGAATCGTAATAAGAGTTGGTAAGGGGGCAGATGGTGTTTGAAATCAATGGAAAACATACATTCAGCGAATCTACTTAGTCTTGTGCTTAATCGGACACTCTCAGGTGCGCACTCTAATAGTACAGTCCGATTAATGTACTAGTACACCTTATTAGTACTATTAGTACCTATTAGTACTCAGAAATTTAGCCGACAATAATCATGTGATCAATGTAAATTTGGTAATTACAAGCACTATACAGCGCTGTATAAGATTTTATATGAATAAAACACACGGCGCTGAAAGCGATTTATACCAGTGCAGGGCGCTTACCTCCTATCTCGCTTACTCTTACGATAACATTGCGAGACGCTTTATTCTTTGTCTCTCGGACAGACCACAGACAGACAAGTGTTTCGGGCTTGGATAACCTACTGTACGAGTGTACGAATAGTCCGATTAGTCCGAATAAGAGTTCGCGTTCGGTAACGTTTCTTTTAGTACAGTGTCAAGTACCGTCACCTATTAGTACATCGTACATGTACTACTCAAGACTAAATCTACTCGCTTCACTCAACCTCAATATCGGCCCCATGGGCTTGAATCCAGCCTGATGATGAATTGATGTATCACGTTATTCACGGTGCTGAAAACTTCATCATCATCAGGTCCATTTTAGTCTCCACTACAGGAGACGACCCTCTCTCGTTCGTCCTAGACGGAAGGAGGATTTGACCTACACTCCCCACGCTGGCCAAACGGGTTGGGGAGGCCCGATCGATATTTGTTAATTCGCTTAGTCGCCTTGTACGACATCCACGGGAAGAAACGGAGTTATTCTATTCTAGTCTCCCGGAAACCACACGGCCTAAGCTGCTGATGAAAACTTAAGAAACTAAATTCGATAATTTATGATAGAAAGAAACCACAAGAAAACAACTAGGTATCCTACATACCTACGCAATTGTTTATACAAGAAAGTAACAAAATTAAAGATCCAATCGTAATAACATAGGAATAGTTTTTATAATTAATGCAAAAATCTACGATTAAAATTCATTACAATTATTAAATCGAGCGAGAAATTACATGTACAGCAGGGCCAGTTATGTTCGAAGAACGTCGATTTTATATAAAGCTGCGCTATCTATCAAACCGTATGGGTACTAATTCGACGGCCATCTTGCCCCTCTGACCTACCTAACCTCTTACTATGTCCCCGTCGTGGAGTTACATTTCCTTGCTGGATATCCGACTAGATAGAAGTACTTTGACAGAATTTTGATAATTTTCAACATAATAAATATCTAAATTCAATCCAAGTACTTCTATTATTCAACTGAAGTTATGATAGTGTAAATACAAGAGAATCTATCAAGTGAAGTATTGGTTAAAACTGATTTTGGAGTTTCGAGTCGGGCATGTCTAGTCTAGCTAGCGAATTTGTGATAGGTAGTTGACCTTACATCGTGCGGGTTCTTACCTATAACAAATTGGCAGGCGAGACTAAAGGCGCCCGATTCTAAAAACTCTAAAATCAGTTTTAACTGATACTTCACTTGATAGGTACCTATATATAAATACGACATGGTATTATACCTAGGTACGTATAGGTATAGCTTTAGTAACCAAATGTTTGCCTTGGAGCAGCACTTTCCATACATGCAAGAAATTTTCAGAGTTGCCACTCTTTTCCACTATACTTACTTTACTCTTTGATGTACAGGTAGGTAGGTACGTACCTACTCACTTTACTTGTGTCAAAATTAATCGATATTACGAAGTCCCTGGTTACCTCATAGTTTGCATAGTTTCTAGCTAATAGCACAGAATAAGAAATAGTAGGTACTAAGTACTAATAGATTAGTGATAGAATAATGTAATATTTGTTACCTACATGTAGTAACTATTTCATCGACGAAGGGTTACCATACGTACAGATTTCCCCGGATTTGTCCTAGCTTGGACAGCGTCCGGGGAGTTTCATTTGTAGTCCGGGGTTAAAAGTTTAAATCACTACTGCTCGCTCCATGCTGCGAATAACCGTCTTACAGAATAAAAAATATTACAGTACATCATGTGACATGTCCGGGTTTTAAGTTTGAAAATCCGGAGTTTTCACGCATCTTGTCCTGGTTGCTAGCGTTTAGAGATGGCAACCTACATGTAGTATCTATTTCGTAAACATTATTACACTATGTTCTAACTATGCTAGCTGACGTGACAAACATAAGAAAGAGAATGTCAGACTTTATATAGCGCTGCCCTCAAAAACCGCTGTAAGGATGGTCCTTCAGCCTTGCTTGTAATATAGTTAACATACCTCCGACACAGCTATTAGACGTGCAGTTTATAAAAAACACTGAAGAAAGATGTATTACTTTTAATTTCTATTAAAACCTTCCATCATAATTGCTCAGTGCTTCCATCCAGTTCCTCAGTCCAACGAAGAATTTGCGAAGAATGTTCAAAGTTCAAAAGGCCGCTTACGTTCCTACTTTTCGTCTCATTTACGCGGTAAAAATCAAGTATTCTGATTGGTAGTAATATATCAATCGAAAATGACCAAATATCGTTTAGCAAATCACAGATCAGCGTAATCAATAGCTTGAAAGGATGTGTTGCCAGTGCAACTAACTTAAATTAAACATTACAAAATGATACCGAAACTAACAAACCCTAAACTTTCCAAAGACCCAGCACGTGACTCGAAACAAAAAATCGTATCAAACTGTCTCATTTTCTTACGTGGTGATGGCGTGAAACTTACGCCAAAACCCACAACACAACACTGCGATGGAAATCAATAGACGGGGGCCCACCGCATATTCCCACCACTGTGTCTCCTGTGACGTAGCCAGGATTAACAGCGGCGACTACCAGAAAAGGCAAGGAACAATGAAGCTCGGTCCTTGAACTATTTAGTTTAGTATATTGTATCTGTGGCGCCTAGTACTATAAGGGTTCACGTACACTACAGGCAGGCTGCAATGCAGCTCCATAAAACATCGGGCGCCGTATTATTTTTGAATCAGTTCGATGCCAAACGATAAAGGCCGTGCTTTAAATGGTAGGCATGGAACTCATTCAAAAATAATGTCAGTAAAGTCAAAGTTGTACAGTTAAACGAATTAATACCATTCGTGACTTTTGCACACCATTGCGTGCGGTTTATAAACGCTACTTACAATAAAATCAGAAGTCAAATTTTAACATGGTTTAGTACATTATGTAGATAGAATTAATAACCATGGAATTAACATGTCCTGTCAATCGTACCTACCATGTGCATACCTAATAATGGCACCTGGACAAATGGTATTTGTCCAGGTGCCACCTGGACAAATACCAGGTAATGATTCTTTTCACCTTCACTCAGACCTTAAATGATAGGTTATTTGACGATGTTCAAAAATTGTATAAATTATTTAACAATATCGTAAAATACACAAAACTGTGAAGATATAAAAACTTTCATTCTAATATCTTCCCTCCGGGTCGATCAAAGTTTGGCGGGAAAGCCCATTTTAAAAGTATAAAATTACTAGCGGCCCGACCACGCTTCGCTGTGGCTCAATCTTTTCGTTTCCATCCATTTCCTTAGAGATGGCGCTGTATGTGAAAAAGATTTTCCCGCTTTTTTTTTCAAATTTTTCCAGAATTTTCTTTGCTATAAACCTCACGGAGCCCGAGACCTTTCCAACGAATGCAAAACCGTGGAAATCGGTTCGTGCGTTCTGGAGTTATAGCGTCAGGAAGGAAAACCCGACTTATTTTTATATAGTAGATTAAAAAATAATATTTCCATTGGAAAAGCAATAAAAATAATAATTTTTATTGTGATACTAATTAGGTACATAAACGTAATATATTTAACATAGCTATCGTACAAATTTCTGATTTGATGCCTATACAAACAGGTAGGTGATCTTGAGAGATTTTTGTGCTATCGAAGTAATTCTTTCACCTTTGTTTATATTTCTCCCTTTTATTATAGTAGTCTTTGATATTAATGAGACGTCCTACTAAAAAAATGTTGGTCAATTGTTCATGATATTGCCAATTTGACGACCACAACATGAACTACTGATCACTAGGCTTGTGAACCATTTTTTTTTAAAGATTTGTTATTTATGGGCGTCACAATAATACAACTTTATGGCGAAAGAATTACTTCGAAGCATAAAAACTTCTCGAAATATGATAAGTATCTTGAAAATCACAATTTTGGACTATCCCAAGTTATACTCGTTTGCATTCGTTATGGTCCCATTGACAAAACATTTTTTGTATTCTCATAACTGACAGTCATTGTTATAGTTTTGTTTTGACAGTTAAAGAGTTGTACTCAAAAACTGACAGAATAAGTTCTAGAAATGAAACCGATTAACATACTTATATTTCCCTTGTTAGGCTACGCTACAGTTTCTTGGCTTCAGTAGATTGGCGATACTATAAAGAAATAAAGAGTACCTACACGCGTACCTTAGTGCCAGATAGTAAATGAAACTATTTTTACCGCCATACGGCTACCGATCGAACCGAACGTAACGAATTTTACATTTCATAAGATTTCGTATAATTATATACTGATTTCTAAAATTAGATTCGGCGGGTTCAACTTAAATAAGTGTATGTTCTCTTGCATGTGCACCCATGGCCTTTGTTACTATATTAAATGTTTCAGTTTATTCTTATATTATTTGTAACGTTTAAAATGGAATATTATTGCATATTTGTGTTTAGTTAATAAAAGTAATTCTATTATACAGATATAGGTGCCATGTCTAATTAAATGCATCAAATTAAAAAAAATATGCATTTTCTGCATTTCATTTTCGTGGTTAATTAGACTCGTATGCAGGGCCATAAAATCATAACTTAAAAAAAATCGATAGGTTCGGTTCAGTAATTCAGCCATCGGAATTCGAATCGATGAAATCAGTGCAGCCCTATTATCCTTATAATATCCGATTAACTCGAGTTCCTATTTAACTCTTTATCTCTCTATTAAATTAACTCGAGTTCATTCGAGCTCTGTGCGAATTTTCGTAATAAATAAATAAATAAATAAATATTGTCACACATATTACACAGCGCCATCTAGCCCCAAAGTAAGCGAAGCTTGTGTTATGGGTACTAGACAACTAATAAACATACGTAAATACATTTTTTTTTTTTGTAAATACATACTACATAGAAAACACCCAAACTAAGACAAACAGACATGTTCATGCACACAAATGTTTGTCCTATGTGGGAATCGAACCCACGAGCGTTGGTGTCGAAGCCACGTCATTGACCGCTACGCCACCGCACTCGTCGTTTAATATATAAGTACATTATTACAAATCATATTTTATATTTCATGGCTTTACCAAATAATACAACTAATAATAGAAAACTATAAATGATCATAATTAAATACTAAATTAAGACGAATAAATAATATTTTCTATGGGTCTAATTTTCTAAGGCGAGTTGTCTACGTTCAACCTGATAATTGGTATGGAATTGAATGGTGTAAAACAGATACAGCAATTCAATTTCATACCAATCCAAGTTCAGTGGAGGGTGATTAAAAAAATGTAAAAGTACTTAACTCGCGTGCATTTACCGATAAAAATAAATGTAAATAAAATCAGAAATAACGAATCAATTGATAAAATGTGATGGAGGGATGTTTCCGAACGAAATAAAAGTAGCATCATACATGAAACGTTGCCGGCCAATCACAGAGCAGCGATAGACATTTTTGTTTTTAACGACTGGAATTTGAAAAGTAAACTCAAAAGGAAACGTTTTTTGGCCTCGTCTAATTTTTGGATGTTGATTTTTGGTGATAATATAAATGTAATTAGATTTATTGTGAGTTGTTTTTGCAGAAGTAGTGGGTTACGTAAATAAAGTTATCACATGTGATTGTTATTTGTGTAACGCGGTATACTTTGTAAGAAAAATGATTTCTCCAGAAGATCTGAATACGCTATTGTAAGTAGTTTTATTATTTATTTATTCCTTACAATTATTATAAACGCTTATTAATATTACTGTGTTTATCATGAAATTCCTTCAAACTTACAACGCAGATGTTATGCAAAAAATCAACACGAAATATGCATTTCAATTTCAGAATACACCATACATTTTGCGTTAAATATTGCCGTTAGTATAAACTTTGAACTATAGTTCCTATTTGTATTTCATGTTTTTATTAGCTCGACGTAGCGTAATGCTTCATAAAAGTTGTATTTTCTGACTGTACCGTACTGGTATACTATATAGATTGAAGCACCTAGACGGCTAGAAGCTTCATAGCCTCTATAACCGTTTTAGAGGGTTAGACTATTGCTGTTATATAGCTCAGGCCTTTGAAAGGCTTTCGAAACATACAGCTAAGTAGGCTGTTTATAGGGCATAAAGGCGTTATAGGCTTGTGGTCTGTCAAGTGTCTAATTTAATAGGCTATAGGCTAAAATGCTATTAGGACCCAGTAACGCTAGCTAGATCTAAGTATTTAAATAGGAAAGATTTTTTTTAGCTAATGGCAGGAAATTCTGAGGATGGTTACCTTTTCCATACTACCCAAACAGGGAAAAGTTCGGTCAGAGGGTCTTCTTAGGGGCGTTGGTCTTTGCTATATTAAAACTATATAATACTATATTTTTCAGTAATGAAGTGCTCCAAGAGATATCTCAGAATGTCCGCAGTATGATGGAACAGCTCTGGCTTAACTGGGCACATCTCGGCGTTGATGATAACACAAAAATCAACAATATTGCAAAACTCGTGCAAATTGAGAAAGATCTGCATCGCGATGTCATTTCTGAGACTAGAACGAAGCTCGAAATTATGCAAACTCAAGTTGACAGTGAGTATATTCTTTATTGCTTTAATTTTCTTTATACAGTGTAGATATGGCCGTGTGGTTTCCGGCAGACTAGAATAGAATCACTCCATCTCTTCCTGTGGATGTTGTACAAGGCGACTAAGGGAAATACATTATAAAACATCAATCAGGCCTCCCCAACCTGTCTGGCCAGCGTGGGGAGTGTAAGCCAAATCCTCCTTCTGTCAGGGATGGACCAGAGAGGGTCGGAGACTAAAATGACCTGATGAAGATGAGTGTAGATATATAGTGCGTAGTATAGTGTAGATATATGCATACATTTGTACCATATGTTTTAATTATGGTCATACATGAGTGAGATCACCAGCAAGAAAGAAAGGAAGGAGTATAGGCTGGCAACGGATCGGTGACCCCTTGGTGTTGCTGATGTCCATGGGTGGTGGTGATTGCTTTCCATCAGGTGAGCCACATGCTCATTTGCCCCCCTCTGATAAGTGAAAAAACACCATAGAATAGAGTGCCTCCACTTCATAGAAGTATAGCTCATTACATTATTTATTCTCATTAATAAATTAACTAAAAAATTTCCTCCAATTAAAACCTCCAAGAAAAATTACTCATTCTTCCTACCATTGATTATGCTGATGTGTTGGCTTTATCGGAAGGTTACCTCAATAAACTAGAGTGTTTACTGAACAACTGTATTAGGTAAAATTTTTGTCTATGCAAATATGATCATATTTTCGTATACCTTTACAAACTTAAATGACTTACCATCAGGTAACACAGAAACGTACATGTCCTTTGCCAACTTTATACTGATCCTAAGTTATATAAACAAATGTTTGATTTTGTAACAAAAAAAAATATAATAAGGTATATAAAAGGTTTAAGTATACAAATTATGTGTTAAGTACGTCAAGATAGAATAATTTTGAACAGGGACTCAAAAACACCTTCATAAAGGATACACATTCATAACGGTTACAGATTCAATCTGTTACAGAATTATTCCTGTAACACTTATTGGCGTGTTTTAAACCTGTTTCGCTAGTAACACTTATAAAGTGTAACAGATATAAACGTTTCTGTTACCAATCTGTTTTAAAACTGTTTCTACATTTTTCTAGATGTGTGTACCTACGCACCATACTTACCTACGTCCACGTAGGCATTCGACTCGCGGTAATTTTTTTTAGTATAACCACAGTATAAGACTGAGTTGCGTCGATTAGCGCGTCTACTAAACCGATTTGGCCGAGTCGAAAGCGATGTAATGACTCGACTTTTTAAACCGATTCAAACCGATTTGAGCATAAACCGAGTTGCGTCGATTAGCGCGTCTATTAAACCGATTTGGCCGAGTCGAAAGCGATGTAACGACTCGACTTTTTAAACCGATTCAAACCGATTTGAACATAAACCGAGTTGCGTCGATTAGCGCGTCAGCGTCTTGCGTCTACTAAACCGATTTGGCTAAGTCGAACTTACTTACGCGTCTCGCCCGCGTCGCTGTGCGCGCATTCGCCCGTTTGGCCGTTTGCTCGTTTGGCCGTTTGACCGTTTGCTTGTTTGGACGTTTGCCCGTTTGGCCGTTTGCTCGTTTGGCCGTTTGCCCGTTTGGCCGTTTGCCCGTTTGGTCGTTAGCTCGTTTGGCCGTTTACTCGTTTGGCCGTTTGACCGTTTGCTTGTTTGGCCGTTTGGCCGTTTGCTCGTTTGGCCGTTTGCCCGTTTGGTCGTTTGACCGTTTGGCTGTTTGGCCGTTTGCCCGTTTGGCTGTTTGCGCGTTTGCCCGTTTGCTCGTTTGGCCGTTTGCCCGTTTGGCCGTTTGCTCGTTTGCCGTTTGGCCGTTTGGTCATTTGGCCGTTTGGCTGTTTGCTCGTTTGCCCGTTTGCTCGTTTGGCCGTTTGCAACAAGTAAACGAGCAAACGGGCAAACGGCCAACCGGCCAAACGGCCAAACGGCCAAACGAGCAAGCGGGCAAACGAGCAAACAGCCAAACGGGCAAACGGCCAACCGGCCAACCGGCCAAACGAGCAAACGGGCAAACGGGCAAACGGCCAAATGAGCAAACGAGCAAACAGCCAAATGGGCAAACGGCCAAACGTCCAAACGAGCAAACGGGCAAACGCGCAAACAGCCAAATGGGCAAACGGCCAAACGAGAAAACAGCCAAACGGCCAAACGAGCAAACGGGCAAACGACCACACGGGCAAACGGCCAAACGAGCAAACGGCCACACGGCCAAACGGCCAAACGAGTAAACGGCCAAACGACCAAACGGCTAAACGGGCAAACGAGCAAACGGGCAAACGGCCAAACGGGTAAACGGCTAAACGGGCAAACGTGCTAACAAGCTAAATAAATATACATTGCTTTCGACTCGGCCAAATCGGTTTAGTAGACGCGCTAATCGACGCAACTCGGTTTATGCTCAAATCGGTTTAAAAAGTCGAGTCGTTACATTGCTTTCGACTCGGCCAAATCGGTTTAGTAGACGCGCTAATCGACGCACTCGGTTTATGCTCAAATCGGTTTGAATCGGTTTAAAAAGTCGAGTCGTTACATCGCTAAAAATGATGAATATTTGTCAAAATGGTAATTAAATTTTAATACATTAATCAAATTTTTTTTTAATTCTTCGATGCTGTATATACTTACATTTTTTATATATTAAAATGCTATAATACAGAGCCGATGTTGAGGACATCAGCCCTCTTTTTTTTCTTTTATTCATTACCTTCAAGTCAATCAAAATTAACACAAAATTTGGAATTGATGTCTTCTAATAGTTTTTACCGCGCGTTATTGTTCTATGATTACGTAAATAAACCTCCGTTAAAACTGTACGAAGGCGGTGGCGGAGGCCAAGATACGATTTCTTGCGGAGCTTCCTCAGTAACGGAGGCGGAAGCGAAGTTCCGTTACAACCCTATTTAAAACTGTGGCTATAATATAGGTACCATAGTAGTGAGAAAAATCCCCAATGGCCCCTAAGGAGTCGGCGCGGGCGGCATCGGCATCGACAAAGCTGTCCGGGGCACGCGCTGCAGCGCTGTTGCCGTTTGTATCTTGTACTTAACAATACCGCAACGCCGCGTGAGCTGTTGCAATCGGTATAGTTATGCCAATGTAAACCTTATTGGCTGTAACAGTTATTAACACTTATAAACCGGTATTTCGGAAAACAGATTCAAAGTGTAACACTTTCTTTCTGTTTCACTTTAAAAACAGAAATGAAAAACACTGTTCATAACACTCCATTCGGTTACCGTTAAAGTCCCTGATTTTGAATTTATAGCAGCAAACCAAATCTAGGTATAGTAATAGTCATATAATTTTCATTTAAAATTAGATATAGTGAGTTTTGCCATTTTGTTCCCAACAATTATTCTGTTTTGACAGTGTTTTAAAAGTTCATAATAATATTTTATATTTTCAAGAGATTGTTGCCATGGTATGTTAAAAAATTGGTTGTCTGTAAAGCCGGGTTACGAACGATAATTTTACATGATAACGTTATAAGAAAACATCAGCCGATCGAGGTGCGTTACAAGCCGAAAGCTTAGGCTGATTGTCCCTGTCTATCCTTGCTTGCCTGCTCAGCTCGGGTGGAACGTGACAATGATTTGATTGAATTTTTCATGCGTGCTGCTGGTGTTTATCTTATATATAAAATCTTATATATAAAAATGAATTGCTTTTTGTTAGTCTCGCTAAAACTCGAGAACGGCCAGGCCGATTTAACTGATTTTGGTTTTGAAATGTTTGTCTTAACCGAGGGAAGGTTTAAACGGTGAGAAATTTTGGAAAAAATTCAAGAAAGATAGTGAAAACAACAATTTTAATTTCCCATACAAAGTGTTCCTACTATAGTCGAATGTCATAACAGCAAAGATGGCGAACCTACCTATCAATAGTGTCATTGTCACAAAGAATCGACGTCATATTTGTTGGTTGTCAAATATGACTTTCTCAGAAGTGACATAGAAATGACACAATACTAAAAGACATCAAGAAAGGAGTTGAAATATGTAGTGACAGTTTATGGTAAATCATGCTTTGTACAGTACTTAAGAATAAATAATAGAAATTTGTAAATTTCATAAACACTCGGATTGTACATTACAAAAATGATTGCAAAAAATGTAACCAGTGTCAGCAATGCGAATAGACCAGAAAATGGGGGCTGAACGCAGAACGAGGTTTGTGGATTCACATAGAGTTGTATAACTTTGCATATGGTAAGACCTACATCACATTATATAAGTCTGTCATATTAACCAAGGTGATACCTATTACAAAATAAAACGGATCCTCATTATTAAATTTTCTGAAGTACCTAAATCTGTAATTTTAATATAATCATATTTTATCATTTAGTCATAAATTTATTTGGCGAGAACTTTCTTTACTGAAGTCTAAAGGGCTGCCAGGTTTTTATATCGGGCTGCCAGGTTTTTATATCGACATCATCCGAGACATGTACCGAAATTCCAAATCCATAGTTTAGACCTCTGTCGGAGAGGAGAGACAAAATTCCCATTAACGTCGGTGTCCTCCAGCGATCAGTCTTAGTCTGTTTTTGTTCATATTAGGCATATTCTTATATATTAGACATTTGTGGTTTCTTATACATTAGACGAATTGTCAAGTAGTATCATGGATCCACATGGACCAGGGGGCTTACCGTCGAAGCTGAAGCCGATTACCATCGAATATTTTGATTCCAAAAATAGGTCTTATGTTTAAGTTATTGACAAGCATATTCAGCTTAATCCGTAGAGCTCCAGAGTTACTGTCAGTTAAGCTAAACACAAGTATCATACTTTTAAGTTGAAGTTTGATTTTCGTGATCAGAAACACCGGTGGGGATCGTCTTCAGCTTAGCCGGTAGGTGTCCATGTATGCTGATATAATTGCACTGGTGGATGCGGGCAGTTGGTTCGATGAGTGAATTAATGGAAGAGATCACTTGAGAACTATGGGCTGAATCCGAATACGGGAAAGATCGAGTACTTGGGCTGCAAAACAACAGATCCCCGAACGACTATGCACATAAGGATATGGTCGAATGCACGGACAGTTTAAGTACTTGGGTTCTGTTCTTCGATCATCGGATAGCATCGACTGCGAGATTTCAGTAGCTTGGACTAAGTGGCTTGAGGTAACCAGTGTCATCTGTGACTACGGATTGCAATCCCGCAAAGCGGGATCTCGCATTCCCGCGGGATCACGATGCTTTAATTAATCTGCGGGATCCCGCACATTCAAAGGGCGCAAATAAAGAATTTGGCGCTAAAACTAAGTAAATTTTTATTTATTTCCAAAATTCAAAAAAGTACGATGAAGAAACCAAAAATACAGATCGTACATATACATTCTTCATGCCAAGAAAAGTTGCAATACTTACGCCAAGGAATAAAAAAAATTATAGAAAAAGTCGTAGTTCAAGACGATGAAATATATGCAGATTACGTCTTGGAAAATACACTTAAAGCTAGAACATCTGCTACTGATACAAATCCTACTCTAACGCTAAAAGAAGAATGAGAAAAAAGCTTCTACAAGAAAAAAAATATTTAAGAAAAAACCAGACATTGTTGTCTGGCTTTTTCATTCATTTGACATTCGTGGTATGTATCCACATGGACCAGCTCTGTGCGGTGGGTCGACGGGTGTTCATGTATGCTGATATAATTGCACTGGCGAATGCGGATAGAGTGCAGTTGATGCGATGAGTGAATTAATGGAAGAGGTCACTTGAGAACTATGGGCTGAATCCGAATACGGGAAAGACTTGGGCTGCAAAACAACAGATCCCACGACCGTGCACTTAAGGATATGATCGAATGCACGGACGATTTAAGTACTTGGGATCTGTTCTTCGATCATCGGACAGAATCGACTGCGAGATTTCAGTAGCTTGGACTAAGGTAACCAGTGACATCTGTGACTCCGAAATTTCGTCAAGTTGAAAGGACAAATATATAAATCCAAGATTAGACCATTTTATAAGTTAAAGTAAAAAATCGTCAATACTTGAGCGACACGTACAGGTGTTGTCTTTCATGGAGTTGAATATGCTGCGCAGTATGCGCGAAGTTTCGTAGAAGGACCGCGTCCGGAATTCTCGGACATGGCAAGCAAACTGCAAGAGAGTCATTTAAGCTGGTATTGTCAAATTTTATGGAAAGCGGCAAGTTAGGAAACAAATGTCTTGCAATGGCACATCCTCCAGGTTCGGGCACACAGGGACACTTCTTAAAGAGACACAGATCTTAGATCGTATATATTTGTTAATTAGATAGATGTAGGTGAAACAAAGTTCACTGGGTCATCTAGTTGATTTATAAGACTTTATCATGACAAAAAAATACAGAAGCAAAAATTTTTTAACATTGATTTGCAAGTGGATTACTCAAACTCATGATATGATTACTACCTATATTGTCTGGATATGTTTCTGTTATTTAATTTTACAAACAGACAAGTATAGCCAACATTTTACTGGTTACATATTATTATATCACTGACATTTGTGTGTATCATATAATTTACAGAACTAAAAGAAGAAACTGAGGAGTTGAGCAAGTGCTTATCGGTTGACATCACAATACTGGAATTCAAGGAGGACATGATGCTGGTGGATTATAAAAAAGAGTTGGAGGACCAGATTGCAGGGTATGTATTCGTTTATAAGATGAATCAGAAATGAGGCTTTTTTTTACTATGTCAGCCCGTCTGATGTGAAGCAGTTACCATAGCCATAATGATGAGGTAAGCTGTGGTATTCTATGATGTGGAGGTGCTTTCCTAGTCGGGCAGCTTACGATATACACTATGTCCTACCTCTCTTTTCAACAGAGTGGAAAAATTCGCCTTCTCCTTCTAGGTGGGATATGAACCCTTCTCCTTCTAGGTGGGATATGAACACGTCTCGATTACCAATAAAGTGCTCCTTCCAACTGAGCCACCAGTATTTTTTCCATTTTTAAAATGCTTATAATATTCTGGCAGGTTGGCCGAAATCAACTATTTAAATAGTTATTGAATGTTATTATATTTTCATTCAGGTACAGAGAACAAGTAGAAAAGCGACGAATGAAGATGGAAAGACTACTGGAGTGGCAACGAGACCTTGCAGAGAAACTTGGTGTCACCATCCGGGAGTTGCAGGATGTTCCGCTGCCCTCTGAGGAGGAACTCGACAGGCTGAAAGAACACCTTGAAGTATTGCAGGCAGAGAGGGACAAGAGGGCTGAGATATTTCTTCACACACAAGTTGAGATTAAGGATATTATGGGTTAGTGAAAGCACAGTATGGTCACTCCCTTGCGCTCTTTCGTGTCGACTTCACCTCCCCTCTGAGACACGCTCTGCGCAGATGTCATTTTTTATGTAGAAGTTACCAAAGCGACATTTGTATGTAATGGCTGGGGTGTGGTATAAGAAAAAATTAAGATAAAGGATTTTCAGAGAGAAGTATTATATATATTTTTCATAGCATTTACTCTGAATGTCCAGGGTATTGTCATATCCCTTCATCACTCCCATCTCTTACCATATTTGGTTATTTTGACTTCAAATGTAACAGCTTCATTATTTTCAGAGAAACTTCAGATCAAGCCCCAAAACAAGTTTGAGCATGTAGTGATGACATCGCTGTCTGTGGACTTCAAAGTGACTGATCTGAACATGGACCGCCTTGCCAAACTGCAACAGGACCTGCATGAGAAATATGACCAGACAAATAATCGGGTATGTGATCATTTTTTTTGAATTGGGTAAGGTTATACCATATACCATTGACAAATGATGAATCGTCTGCTTGTTGTATATCATGGTTTTTGAATGAGGTGATGGCGAAAGAGGAATGCCTTATTTTTTTTTACTACACACTAAGGTACTACAAGCATTGATCTGCTTGGTGGGAAGCAATCGTAACAGCCTGATGTTCGCATCAGTATTTCTACTGCATTGCCAACCTTGTGAAACCCCCTTTACGCCTCTATTGAAGACATCTTTTGCCGCCAATGGTTACAAATCAAAGTTGTCAAAGAACTATAGATAACTTATTCAGCAAAAAATCTGCTGACTTCAATGAAAGTTTCATAAATCGAAGTCAATTAAATACGCATTATTAAGGATAGATAACGCAGAAATTGCTTGTCATATCTTGATCAAATTTAAAAACGATCACTTTTGATACACCAGCTTTGAAATAACAAAAGTTCTGAAGTGACACACATAAAAAACAGTTGAACTGAGAACCTCCTCCTTTTTTTTTGAAGTTTATTAAAAAGATTACTGCTGATAACAATTCATCAGAGCGATGGAATGAATGAATAAATGACCTTTGGTGGCTGCATAACGAATGCAAGTTCGATTCAATTTCTTTATTTGCTTGATAAGTGTACATTTTATGGTCTTACATATTTATAGCACTTGGAACTTAACACACTTTTCGGGTATTGCAAACGTGTGTGTTTACCTGAAACGGAGCCCAATTAGGCATCCCATAACGGTTAACGGTCATCCCTCCTGCACTACTACCTCAGGAACCGACTCAGTTAAGTGGTAGGCCTGTAGTTACTGCCTCTGCCTGGTAGTATGCCTCAACTGTGGTCTTCTGTAAACCAACATTTTCCTCTCTAGGTTTTAGAACTCCGTGAGCGTCTCTCCAAACTGTGGGACTGTCTCGATGAAGATCAGATCTACCGCGACAACTTCCTGCACGCCCATCCTGGCTGCCATCCTTATACCGAAGCTGCCATCAAAGAGGAAATCAAGAGATGTGAGCAAATCAAACGGCAAAAGATACAGGTTAGAATGTTTACCGTCATTCCTATATCTGTTATTATTTCAACAGAAGAACTGTGCCTGGGTGGCGTCATCGCGTGTGTCAATTTAATCGAACACGCAAGTTAAGCAACGTCGACCGTAGCCTGTCCATGGATAAGTTTATTTATCTTGAGCCTTTGGGTGGCTTGAAATTGGCCTTTGCTAAACCGCAGCTGAGCAGTGTGGTTGGAGTATGCTCTAAACACTTTTGATTGATGGGAGACCCTTATCACAAAAGTGGGTTGATGCTGTACTGCCCGCAAGTTCCCAAAGACCATAAATAATTTCATTTCATTTCAATATTTTCGAGTCACCTAAAGCCCACTGATTTGGCTTAATGACTGCCTCTCTCTCATAAAATCAGCTTAAAACTTAACGTACCGTGAAATGATTTATTCGTAAAAACTCCCCAACCCGTCTGGCCAGCGTGGGGAGTAGGCCAAATCCTTCTGTCACGGACGGACGAGAGAGGGTAGTGCTCCTGTAGTGGAGACTAAAATGACCTGATGATGATTCTATAAAAACTTGTTGTGGCCACATGATGCGTGACACATGGGGAAAATGGAGTCAGGTTATAACATAATGGTATCCTAGAGACGGAAAGAGGAAACGAGTAAGACAAATAAATGAAATTGGAAGATGATATAAAGTGGACCGTGGGTTATTGGAAGTTGTTGGAGGAGGCCATGCCAAACGGCACACTGAAATCAGAGACATATTATAACATAGTTTTTAATTTAAATGCATAGTGAAATGTAATACTCCATTTCAGAACAATTATTATTATTATTATTTCCAACGGGGACGCCGGTTATCGGGCGGGTGATCAGCCTTACCTGAGGCCATTTCACCCATTTCCCCCAGTCCTCCCTTTTGGGGAGGATGTGGGTTTATCTGGCAATCACGGCGTTCCGTCGAACCTACCTAATCAAATATTTCAGAAATACTTTATTATTATAAACGTGTATTTTAGGTATTCGTAGCGAACATGCGTACTAAAATCAAGCTGATGTGGGACAATGTCATGTATTCTGTTCGCGAACGCGAGGAGTTCCTGCATTACTATCAGGATATCTTCACTGAAGATACTCTCACGTTGCACGAGTTGTACCTCGAGAAGATCAGCAAGTTCTACAATGAACACAAGTTAGTAACTTCACATTTATTATTATTAATTTGTTTTAGGTAGTATCTGCGATCAGTATGTTAACTTTTAGGAGAGGGGCAACTTTCGTAATTAAAATGCATTCCAAAATCAGTTTTGAGGTGTAAGTGGTTCATCAACATCGTTGAATCAAAGCCAACTTCACCTGCAAGCGGTGCACCCTGCTGACTGACAAACGAAGCTCTCTACCCGACTGGGGAATGTACCTCCACCTCACAGAATACCGCAGCCAAATAACAATTCCCTTGAGGGTTGTTGTGTTCCTGCGAGTGAGTGAGGTCACCAGAAAGGAAGGAGATGCTGCGTTGGCAGGGGGTGTCGGCGCGAGCGACATTTTATGTTGCGAGCGTTAATATGGCTACGGTAACCGCTTCACATCAGGCGGGCCGTATGCTTGTCTGCCATCCGACGTAGTAAAAAAAAAAAAAAGTTCCGATCTAGTCTCAATCTCACAAATTTTAATGTCATATTTGATATTCTTGTATACACAATATGAACTTCAAAGTTTAATTTATGTAAGTGGGATTATATCGAACTAAAACCGAAATTAAACAAACTAAGAATGTTATTTTGCCAGCAATAAGAATTGATAATAATTAATTAATGAAATCAAGTCAAATAAAACATCTACAATATGAAATTGAGTCTTTTTACTATAAACAAATCGAAACAGAAAACAACAAGGTACCTATGTTCTTTAACGATGCGAGCGCTCAAAAGTGGTATCCGCGAATATTTGTGTTTTCGGATAATGATAGAGCGTCCCTGCGTCACTATTAAGCCGCATTTTCACTAGGCGACATGTCGCAGATACTTATCGCTCGACATTGACGTAGTTGTCTCTGCAAAAGTTCTGGGACAATGTCCCGCGACATATGACTCGTTTACATTGGCTAGTCGTGATCAGTATGTCGCCCGAAGAAGTAGTGTTGTTCAGTGCAGCTTTCATTTTCAAAACACAAAGCGACACACGTTTTCACCACTCAAAGCCTGTCCGGCGACTGTCGAGGGACACGAAAGTCGCGCGAGTCGACGCTCGCAGAGCATCGACTAGCGACAAGTTGCGCGACCCGTAAATGTCCCAAGCGACGTCGGGCGACATCGCGCGGGACACGTAAATTTCGTGTCGAGCGACAGAGTCGCACGACGAAATGAAAATGCGGTTTTATAATATCTCTTGTTTTCGGCCTTTTGCTATAACTTCGTAAAGTCAACGCTGCGGCTGCTTGATTTCCTCCTTGTACACTTATTAACATAAATGTTAATCTTGTAACACATTCAGTGCTGCATTGTACAATCAGCACATCAATACTTGCATCCTTGTTTGCAACCTTTAAAATTTTACTTATATAAGGTATATGATTTTAGAAACATATTCGAACTCGTGGTGACGCGCAAGAACCTTTGGATGAAGATGACTGAGTTGGAGGCCCGCGCGTCGGAGCCAGGACGGTACCACAACCGCGGCGGACAGCTGCTCAGGGAGGAGAAGGAGAGGAAGGCTATCGCCAGCAACGTGAGTAGTTACACGTAACAAACATTTTAGAACCACTGTTCGACTTAGACCTGCTAATGTTCCGCTTGCGTGTTCGGTTGGTTTACCGAGCGCAAGAGCGGAGCAGGTAAAGGTTCTTCCGTCTGGTTGGTTTACTGGACGGGAGACTCGCAATCCTGTGATATAACCGGAAGCTTGGCACACGGGGCGCACTAGCTGTTAAGTATAGGGTACGTGCTCGACTTAGGACTTACTGGCGCCCCAGTGTGGGTACAGAAACACTAGACGTACTGGTGCGTCGGGAAGTGACCGTGCAGCTCCGGTACCTATCATGGAAATTGATGCGTGGTGGTAGGGCCCAGATACTTGGGAAACCGAGCGTCGGTTCGCTACGAGCTACTCGACTCAAGAGTCCTAAGTAGCCTGCATGCAGTGAAAGGGGAGTAAGACCTGCTACCAATCCGCTTGCGTGCTCGGTTGGTTTCCTGAGCGCAAGAGCTGTGTGGGTAAAGGTCCTCGTCTGGTTGGTTTACTGGACGAGAGACTCGAAATCCTGTGATATAACCGAAAGGTTATATCACAGGATTGCTTAATATCCCACCTAAGGGGACCTTCCCCCCCGAAGGGGAATTTTTCCACTTTTTAAAATATAATAACCGAAAGGTTGGTGCACAGGGGCGCATTACTTGTAGGCATACGGTCGTTGCTCAGGGAAAAGGAGAGGAAGGCGTACGCCAGTAATGTGAGTAGTATACGTGCGCGAACATATAACAGAACAGTAAAGGGTGTGGAGAATTTATCGTTCATAGGAGTTCAGATAGTGAAAAATGCTCGTAACTCTAAAATTACCGCCGTATTTACCTACTGCCTAAGAATGGAGCATGCCTAGTAATGTTTTTCGAGCGAACAGAGCGAAAAAAAAATTGGTTTGGCGTTACAGGTTTATTGTTTCTGATAATAATTTCTAGTTATTATAGGTACCATTAAGGAATTTATTCAACAGTAGACAGTACATCCAGGCTGAAAGAATGATCAGGCATTATAGTAAAACAAGCATTGGCCCACTTATGTACATAGTTTATTTTGCTTTAATAGATATCTCAAAATTACTTTATGAATTGGTTTTGTTTTAGTTACCCAAAATCGAAGCACAGCTCCGTGAACTGGTCACGGAGTATGAAGCGAAGACTGGAAACACCTTCACGGTAGACGGCAAACCACTTCTGCAGCTCATTGAAGAAGAATGGGAGAACAGGAAAACTGTAAGCATGAATATTATTTATTTGCCTATTGTAGATTTTAGGTATAGGTACTTCAATATGTGCAGATTTTATTGTACACCAAATAACAGATAGACAATCAAAAAAATAATGATTGTGAATTTTAAAAATGTACAAAGCCGGCTTATCTTAATGGCAAGAAGCAGTCATACAAACAAAATTATACTACTTATAATAAATAATACTAAATAATTATTAAACATACATACATTAACCCTGTTACATCTGATAATAACAGAAATTAAGGTACTTTGATTACGTTATACACATTTACATGTATATATATATATATATTCTTATATATAAAAATGAATTGCTTTTTGTTAGTCTCGCTAAAACTCGAGAACGGCCAGGCCGATTTAGCTGATTTTGGTTTTGAAATGTTTGTCTTAGCCCAGGGAAGGTTTAAACGGTGAGAAATTTTGGAAAAAATTCAAGAAAGATAGTGAAAACAACAATTTTAATTTCCCATACAAAGTGTTCCTACTATAGTCGAATGTCATAACAGCAAAGATGGCGAACCTACCTATCAATAGTGTCATTGTCACAAAGAATCGACGTCATATTTGTTGGTTGTCAAATTTGACTTTCTCAGAAGTGACATAGAAATGACACAATACTAATAGACATCAAGAAAGGAGTTGAAATATGTAGTGACTGTTTATGGTAAATCATGCTTTGTACAGTACTTAAGAATAAATGATAGAAATTTGTAAATTTCATAAACACTCGGATTGTAAATTACAAAAATGATTGCAAAAAATGTAACCAGTGTCAGCAATACGAATAGACCAGATAATGGGGGCTAAACGCAGAACGAGGTTTGTGGATGCACATAGAGTTGTATAACTTTGCATATGGTAAGACCTACACCACATTTATAGGTCTGTCATGTTAACCAAGGTGATACCTATTACAAAATAAAACGGATCCTCATTATTTTCTGAAGTACCTAAATCTGTAATTTTAATGTAATCATATTTTATCATTTAGTCATAAATTTATTTGGCGAGAACTTTCCTTACTGAAGTCTAAAGGGCTGCCAGGTTTTTATATCGACCTCATCCGAGACATGTAACGAAATTCCAAATCCATAGTTTAGACCTCTGTCGGAGAGGAGAGACAAAATTCCCATTAACGTCGGTATCCTCCAGCGATCAGTCTTAGTCTGTTTTTGTTCATATTACGCCTATTCTTATATATTAGACATTTGTGGTTTCTTATATATTAGACGAATTGTCAAGTAGTATCGTTGATCCACATTGACCAGGGGGCTTACCGCCGAAGCTGAAGCCGATTACCATCGAATATTTTGATTCCAAAAATAGGTCTTACGTTTAAGTTATTGACAAGCATATTCAGCTTAGTCCGTAAAGCTCCAGAGTTACTGTCAGTTAAGCTAAACACAAGTATCATACTTCTAAGTTGAAGTTTGATTTTCGTGATCAGAAACACCGGTGGGGATCGTCTTCAGCTTAGCCGGTAGGTGTCCATGTATGCTGATATGATTGCACTGGCGGATGCGGATAGAGGGCAGTTGGTGCGATGAGTGAATTAATGGAAGAGGTCACTTGAGAACTATGGGCTGAATTCGAATACGGGAAAGATCGAGTACTTGGGCTGCAAAACAACAGATCCCCGAACGACCGTGCACATAAGGATATGGTCGAATGCACGGACAGTTTAAGTACTTGGGTTCTGTTCTTCGATCATCGGATAGCATCGACTGCGAGATTTCAGTAGCTTGGACTAAGTGGCTTGAGGTAACCAGTGTCATCTGTGACTAGGGATTGCAATCCTGCATTCCCGCGGGATCACGATGCTTTAATCAATCTCCGGGATCCCGCACATTCAAAGGGCGGATCCGCGGATCCCGCAAATAAAGAATTTGGCGCTAAAACTAAGTAATTTTTTATTTATTTCCAACATCCAAAAAAGTACGATGAAGAAACCAAAAATACAGATCGTACATATACATTCTTCATGCCAAGAAAAGTTGCAATACTTACGCCAAGAAATAAATAAAGAAAAAGTCGTAGTTCAAGACGATGAAATATATGCAGATGACGTCTTTTAAAATACACCTATAGCTAGAACATCTGCTATTGATACAAATCCTACTCTAACGCTAAAAGAAGAATGAGAAAAAAGCTTCTAAAAGAAAAAAAATATTTAAAAAAAAAACAGTCATTGTTGTCTGGCTTTTTCATTCATTTGACATTCGTGGTATTAGACGAATTGTCAAGTAGTATCATGTATCCACATGGACCAGCTCTGTGCGGTGGGTCGACGGGTGTTCATGTATGCTGATATAATTGAACTGGCGAATGCGGATAGAGTGCAGTTGATGCGATGAGTGAATTAATGGAAGAGGTCACTTGAGAACTATGGGCAGAATCCGAATACGGGAAAGACTTGGGCTGTAAAACAACAGATCCCACGACCGTGCACTTAAGGATATGATCGAATGCACGGACGGTTTATGTACTTGGGATCTGTTCTTCGATCATCGGATAGAATCGACTGCGAGATTTCAGTAGCTTGGACTAAGTGGCTTGAGGTAACCAGTGACATCTGTGACTCCGAAATTTCGTCAAGTTTAAAGGACAAATATATAAATCCAAGATTAGACCATTTTATAAGTTAGTAAAAAATCGTCAACACTTGAGCGACACGTACAGGTGTTGTCTTTCATGGAGTTGAATATGCTGCGCAGTATGCGCGAAGTTTCGTAGAAGGACCGCGTCAGGAATTCTCGGACATGGCAAGCAAACTGCAAGAGAGTCATTTAAGCTGGTATTGTCAAATATTTATGGAAAGCAGCAAGAAGAAACAAATGTCTTGCAATGGCACATCCTCCAGGTTCGGGCACACAGGGTAGGCACTTCTTAAAGAGACACAGATTTTAGATAGTATATATTTGTTAAGTAGATAGATGTAGGTGAAACAAAGTTCACCGGGTCATCTAGTATATATATATATATATATACATGTAAATGTGTATAACATCTTCCATATATATATATGGAAGTTTTTATTTGTTTAGTTTATAAAACTATTGCAATAAGATACAATGGACGTAAGCCATACATAAAATAATATTTGCAAGGTTGGACGGATTTCGTAAAGGAATCTTTTCCAGTCAACCGTTGCCTTTGAGCAACCGGTTTTTTGGAGTTTGTTTCGATGATTTACTCGTGGACCTGTGATTAGTCCAGGAATATTATTATATTTTATGTATATCGAGTGGTGTGTAGAGTGTGGTGACGTGTGCCTAGATACAATGGGAGTAAGCCATACATAAAATAATTTGTAAGGGCGCACTTATTCCGTGAAGCAATCTCTTCCAGTCAACCGTTTTTTGGTTTAACAGTTTATGTTTCGATGATTTACTTGAGGACCGTTGATCAGTCCAAGAATATTAATGCATGTATATCGAGCGGTGTTTAAAGTGTATTGTCGTGTGCGTGTCCAGGAGCGCCACAACAAGGCGTCAGCGCGGCGGGCGGGCGCGACGCCCACGACGCCGCTGTTCCGCTCGCTGGCCACGTCGCCGCTCGGCAAGAGGAACAGGACCGCCGCCGGCCTCGCCGCCACCGCCGACAGAAACAGGTACCACACACAGTTCACTTTTTTTTTTTCAAATAATAGAGGAATAAGAACATTCCTGACGATATTTTAATAATATTATTCCTGACGATATTTTTCGGCATGTCCCCCAAGCCGGGAATGAGATAAAGAAATAATATAACGAGGCTCTAAAGGACTTTGATTCCAGAGGCGTAAAGCTATTTGATAAATAATATATATTGATACCTACACTGGTAGCCCGATGGTGACTTGTGTAATTCCAGTTTAAAGCAATATTATTTAACAATAAACTACAAAGATTACCAGTGTAAACAGCTCTGTTCACGAAAATAGAACTGTGTACCTCGTTCCTAACTGCGGCTGCTCAGTCGGGCTCGGGCGGCCTCCGTTCTCGCTCAAACATATATTTTAATGCAAAAGAGTTGCTATATTTCTTATCCGTTAGACGTCTTGGGACAGATCATTTTTTTTTATCTTAGATTTTTGGAGTGAGAACTTCTTTAGCGGCGTTGTACACTTTTTGGGATGGGTAAAAAATGTTAAACTCGCGTCATGACCTGATCGAAAATTCATAAGACGGAGGAAGAGTAGACCAATCGCGCGGCGCAGGAGAGGAGTAATATGCCCCTCGTTTTTACCGCGCGACGAAATTGTATGCCTGCTCCTGCTGTTTATTTTTAATGTAATATAAATTGTCATGTTTGTGTACGATAGCGCAATAAATTAATATTGTATAATACACATAAATGATAGTAAGTACTTTTATAGTGATAAATAAAGCAATTCGTGCAAAATTATTCCCTAACCATTCCAAAATATTAAAAAATGCACAACGTTTATGCTCAAATTTTCACTTCTGCCGACACTCCCGGAGTGCAACCCGTTGAGGTATTTTGATATGTTATTACTATACTAGCTGTACCCGCGACTTCGTCCGTGCGAAATAGTTATTTATTTATTATTTAATATTAATAATACATCCTTATTACATCAGTTATCTGCCAGTGAAAGTCCCA
This sequence comes from Hypsopygia costalis, assembly GCA_937001555.2. Taxonomy (NCBI): domain Eukaryota; kingdom Metazoa; phylum Arthropoda; class Insecta; order Lepidoptera; family Pyralidae; genus Hypsopygia; species Hypsopygia costalis. The sequence goes on along the minus strand of OW443336.2, from coordinate 4,520,767 downwards.
TTAATCGGTCCAGCCGTTTCATAGATTAGCCGCAACAAACAGACAGAGAGACAGACAAAAGTTGTAAAAAAAAAAAATATATTTTGGTATATGTACCGTGTATACATTTTAGTAAAAAGCTGTTATTTTGAATATTACAAACAGACACTCGAATTTTATTTATCTGTATACATGTTGCAATTATAATTTTTAGGCTGCGGCATCAGATTATATTCATCCTTCTGCTTCTGCAAGTGTACTTTAATAGTGTTAACTCTACTTTACACTAGAAAACTGTACAAGACAATATATTAGAGCAGTATAGTGAATAATAAGCAGGTCATTCCCCTCCGCAGACCACCAACAAAGCGACAGCTGATCACGGGCAGTGCCAACAAAGCTGTCACCACCTTCGCAAACAACCTGTCTGCTCTGAAGCGCTCCGCTGTTTCTACTGTGAAGAGGTAAGCAAATGCTGCAATAGTATACAGCACTAACGATGTTTGGTGTATATATTTCACTCTAAGGCCGGCCTTATACCTTATGCCGAAATCCCCTGATTAACCGGTCGCATACCGCGAATTTTAGTGCTGTACCAAGCGACGTACCAACTCTGTACCCACAATGGGATCGTGGCACGCGATGGGTTAATTCAGAAACTGAATTAAAGATCTTAATTCCAGACGCACGGAATTCTATGCAAAACACCTATTCATCATGATATTATATCATCAGGTCCATTTTAGTCTCCACTACAGGAGCACAACCCTCTCTCGTCCGTCCTAGACGGAAGGAGGATTTGGCCTACACTCCCCATGCTGGCCAAACGGGTTGGGAAGGCCTGATCGATATTTGATAATGTATTTCCCTTAGTCGCCTTGTACGACATCCACGGGAAGAAACGGAGTGATTCTATTCTAGTCTGCCGGAAACCACACGGCCAATTCATCACGATATAAAGTTATTAATTTGCACAATGTTTATTGTATTCTCCTATAATATTGAATTATTTATTATTTGTATGTACCTACATATGAATCTATAGTTAACATAGTAGTTATATCCCACAAATTTTTGGTATTCCACTTTCCCATTCATGAAGAGATGGAATTTATTCTTATTTTTTTACATTTTTTTAAACTTTGTTTTTATTAAAATGGTTTTATAGTGGTAAAATTATGATTGTATCGAACATTTTTATTTTTAATTAAAAATTATCATTCTATTTAGTAATTTAAAAGCCCTAGTAACTCGGTATACTTGTTGAAATATTCACTGTTTATATTGAATCAAAATGTTTCGTAAACAGCAATTTTTGGTAAATTTCTATTCAAAAATGATAACATAGTTCATTCTTTACCATTCCAGTGCCCATTTGTGAAGTGGGAAAGGCTACATCGATTTATGGCAAGTTCGACTCACTCGTGGAGCTTGCAATTTTATTATGTAAAGAATGAATGATGTTTTGCCCGTAATTTATTTTAGAAATTATGTAGTTTAGTTACTAGCAGTAGTACTATTTATATTAGTTTTAAAATTTTGATAGCGCAATTATTAACAAATTGTAGAATAGACATTGAATTTCTGGTAGTATTTATTATTTCTTTTAGTTTTAGGAGTTTCTTTTATTATTTTTGATGTTCGGTTTATTATAATATATCCCTTGGTCAATTTCAAATTTGTTTTAGTATGTACCATCAATTAGTTTGATTGGATGTTTTGGTATTTTTCTAGTAATGTTTCTCTTTTTAGCAATGTTTTTAACTGAAAATGTTAATGATTCTCGATACGCACGTTCGTACGAACCAGTCGTGTTTTACAATATTTTACAATAATTTTGCCGCTCACGTATATACTGATTTTTAACCTCGTCTCCCCTAGTACATATCGCAATGGCTTCCGTTTACTAGAGCTAGAGTCAATATCTCCGCCAATCAAACAGCGTGCTGGAGTATGCTCTAAACCCCCTTCGTTGAGGGGAGACCGGTATCCCAGCAGTGGGTTGAAGATAGAAGACAGACTATTTAGTTTCGTTCTGCTGGGCTATCTCCGCACTTAGCCACTTGATTGGGCCATTGTGTGTGTGTCTTGGTATGTGATCTCGCTCCAACCAGTCCACGACGTCCCAAAAGGTTAGCAGCCTTTTCAGACTGCTGCAGGCTTACTATGCCGTGGTTTGGAGGAGTCGTGCCCGTTGATCTGCTATGCTCCTATGCATTATGTAACACGTGTTGTGGCGTATCTTCTGCCTCCTAGCATCCCTTGCATAAAGAGCTCTCGGTTACACCTATAGCACAGTGTAAATGATAGTACTACGTACAATATGGCCACTCCCTGCCGCCCTCTCGTGTCGACCTCACCTCCCCTTTGAGACGGATCTGGAACAGTTTGTATTGCACCGCACGCACATACGCTTATTCACGCTCTGCACAGACGACATTGTTTATGTAGTAGTTACAGATGCGACATTTGTAGGGAGTAGTTAGGGTTCGCCTATATATAAACAGGCGTTTGTTTCGGGGACAGTGGCCGGTTATGATACCTTTGGCTTTGCGAATATTGTTCCTTTTTTACCCTGATGAGATTACGGGCCTTTTTGATTCGGAACTGTATTCTTTATTTGTATCAGAATGCCAGGGAAATCAAGGGAAACCCTTAAATTTTATAAGCATGTATGGTCAAAATCATTTTTTTATTTGAAAGGGTAATTGCGAAGTGGTTCCATATTCACCAAGTCAGGGTCTGATGATGGGATCCCAGAAAAATTGAGGGAAACCCTTAAATTTGACCTATGGCAGATAAAATTGTGCCACTCCGTTGCTCTGCGCTGGATGTCGTACAAGGCGCCTAAGGAATCTTGTGTCACGCGATAACTTTTCTCCCGGAAGACGGGCAGCAGCGTCTGCCGGGGTATTCCACCAATAAGCTGCGCTCGCCAACTGTAGTCGGTTTTTTTTTTTTTTAAAAATCAACTTTTTCACTTATTAAAAACGAGCTAAGACGCCTGACTCGGAACTGTATATAAAATTGCTATATTTTTTTATGACAGGCGTATAAGTGGACGTTTGGCTGGCCGTGCTGTTGCCGAGAACAAACCAGAAATTGCCAAGAGGAAACTCGATTATGGTGTTGATGGGAAAAAGACGCCCAAAGTCAACGGCAGCATCTTGAAGCATAAACGTACGGTAAGTAGCAGTTGTAGAATACATTAGTAATAAAATTTCGCAGAATTATAATTTCAATTAAGGGCCCAAGCAAGACATATTACTTTTAGCACCGGCGATCAACAAGTTAAAGCTAGGAAAATTGAATTATTCAACGTGATATTAAAAGTAAAAATTAACTATACAAATCCCAAGCTCTAACTGCTTATTTGAAATAAGTTCGGATAGAGATTTCATGAAAATTCGATGTCTATTAGTCAGATCTAACTGACTCCGTTTTAGTAAATTGATATTTTGAAAGACTAATTGAGTTCATTTCTTATAAGTAGGGTAAGGGGTTTTATTTATGTTATATATACTTATAATACATAGAAAAGACCCAGGCCAAGACAAACAGACATGTTCATGCACACAAATGATTGTCTTGTGCGAGGATCGAACCCTCGGAGCCAAAGTAGCCATTGCTAGCCATTCGACCACCGGACTCCGGTCTGAAATGTGTTATCGATTTGATATGAATTCGCATACACAATTACAGAATTAAAGCCACACGTTTTGACCATTAATTTAGAGTTGTAACACTGATAAGTTATTTAAATAGTTGTCTTGGCCAACTTGCCAGAATAATCGATGACCGGTCGAGTGCTCTTCCAACTGAGCTACCAGGAAGGTTGTTGAAGAGCCTAGTTTAGTAGTGTAATTACTTAATAGGTTGATGACGCCACACTATGACTCACGCAGTACAATATTTAAGATGCAAAAATTCGTCAGCAACACAAACCTTCCTGGTAGCTCAGTTGGAAGAGCACTTGACCGGTCATCGAGAGGTCGTGTGTTCAAATCCCACCTAGGGGCGGCAGATGAATTTTTCCATTTTTCAAAATATTTATAACACTGATAAGTCGTATCAAATCTGCTACACACTAAGTTGCCAGGCGATGCGGCGGGCTCGTCAAACCATTTTATCAAATGTGTGTGATTTTGTGTACATATATGTGTGTGTGGGTATATATGTAGGTTATATTGTGTGTGATGTTTGGTAGTCTCACGGCAAGCGTCGCAGCGCGGGCCGCCGCTCGACCACCGGCTCCTCGACGGCCTCCCGCGACGGCCGCGACCCCCGCGATCCCCGCGACCCCCTCATGGAGACCACCATGCTCACCACCTACACTGACTTCAAAGTAAGACGCACACTACACCACACTACACCTTGGAAACTCTACATTTATTACCATTACTTACTTCGATATCAATTCCGACCATATTTAAATTGAATTCACCTTGGATTGCTTTCACAAATTCTTCGACAGGAAACAACTTATTATGTAAACATAATATTAGATAAAATTTAATATTTACATCTCAAAGAAAACTAATTTATACATCTAAGGTTAAAAATAAAAAGACTAAAATATATGTAACATTGTCCGCGATGGAATCCTAAATTACTGAAACAATTGGAATCAAATTTTGCACACTGTGTGCAGTTTGATCCAACTTGAGAGGATAGTTTATAATTCGAAATAAAAATCATTGGGAACGGAGTTAAGTGAATTATGTTTTTTTTTCCCTGAGACGTTTATAAATTGTCGTTTAGTTATATCAAGAGTTATTTTAGCAATGATTCTCGATATGGGTAAACAACATTTTAACTTTTGACAGCCATAAAATATTATAATGTTTTCCTATGAGATGACAAAGTGCATAATTTACGACCATAAGTCCCATTTAAGATCTATAGGTAATAGCGGCGCTAGTGTGTTGCGTACAATTCATAATTATTTTTAGGATTCTTCTAATTGACTATTATCTATTTCAGGACGGCATAAACGAGAAACAAATTGGCCGCAGCTCAATGGCGAACGGAAATACCCAACACCACGCCCCACCGACCATAGTTTATACGGCCATAGATGAAAACACCACCCCAAAAAAAACTCCAAGAACAAAAACCCCTCTAACACCAAAAGTTGGCAAGGAAAACATCCAACACATCAACCTACCCATGACCCCTAAAAGCAACCTCCTATACACACCTACAAGACTCACTCGGTCAGCTTTAAAAATTAACGGAGATGGCTTCGCAACACCAAGAGCTCCACTTAGTGCGAATAAGGTGAACCTTCAAAGGCAAAACACAGTCAGCACTTTAGCAGTGAAAACTACACCCAATAATGTCAGCCGGTCTAAATCTCACACCCATTTAGTAAGAGCTAAGAATCTACCGCCTCTCATTTGAGAACAAGCCTGAACGATCGCGTATTTCAATGTTTTATATGATAATGAATAAACAGACGAGTCAAGTAAAGTAACATCAGTCAATAGTAGATTTACTCACATTGTCCAGTATTCTGTTATTTGACAAAACCTGATTTGGAAAGTTTTCTGCTAATTAACAATTGACAACGTTAATTAAAAATGTATAATATGACTAAGCTTTAGCAAAAAATATTTCATCAAATGTTGTTTATTTGTTTAACAAACCATTTTCAGATCGGGACATTTGCACCATATTCAGTGGTCAAATGATTGTCGATTAAATAAAACATTATAAAAACAAAATTTTCCTAAGTGGTTATTTTGTCAAATATGTTAAATAAACATTGGCAGAAAAAGGTCATATTAATAAATGAAACATTATAGAATAAAAATTTGCTAAAAGGGTTTTAGTCAAATGTTAGTCAACTTCCTTGCCAACATACCTAAATTACAGTAAGTCAAATTGGAAACTTGGAGCCAATAATCAGACTGCAGAACTGCATATGAATATAATTACTCTGTGACTTTATTTTTGTCAATCAGAAAATATTTTTGAAACAAAAATCATTAAGTATCTTTAATTTATGCATTTTTTTCTGCATGTTCATTGATCAATAAATTCAAATTACTACTAATTGACTCAATTTTAACCGACTCCTAAAAAGGAGGAGGTTCTCCATTCGGCTGTATTTTTTTTTTAATGTTTGTGACTTCATTACTCCGTCATTTAAACCCATTTGAAAAAAAAAAAATATTTGTAAGAGTATAACCAGATTCGTCTCATTTTTTTTTATGTCAAAAAATTCAGTTCTGATAGTGTTTTTTATTTTTAGTGGTGCTTACGATTGTAGAGTAATTTTTGGAGTCGGATATTTTTTTGGTTAAAATTATGTATCGGATATAACTCATTACCATACACGTCTTCACCTGTCGAAGTCTGTGTAGATTAGAAAGTATGTGTTTTAAGTATTACAGGCCATGCCGAAATTACATGTCCGAATATGCGGCTTAATGACGCATGCTATGTCTTTACATGATTCGTAATTCTTGGCATGTGTAGCTGATAATTTTAATAGCATGTGTAACATCACGCTGTATTTTCGGCCCTGTAATTTCGGCATAGAGTGACATTACACATAACCTCACCTCCTCTCTTGAGACAAATCTGGAACAGTTTGTATGGCGCTGCACGCACACGTACTCATTTTCGGTCTGCACAGACGTCTTTGTTTATGTTGTGGTTAACGACGCTACATTTGTAGTAAGTAGCTGGGGTGTGCTTATTGCTTCAGATCAACAACCTTTATAATATTTTCCATATATGAAAAATAATTATTCTTATCTATTTCAGTGTTATAAGTAATATATTGAGATACGCGAACGCTGTGATACTATGTAATAATGGAGACATTGTACTCAACGATAATTAATTGTAATTATATTACTCATTGACAATATTCTCAATTTTATAATTCAATTTTTATATTTTCATTGAAACTTGTGATGTTAATATTTTACGTTGAAATAATTTCTCCTGTCTTGTATATTTGAATCTCTTATCATGTGGGTATGTTTACAGTGGATGGCAAATAATTTGGCGCACATGGATATTTAAAAAAAAATCACACGCTTATACCATTGTGTTATTTTGTCAACGAAAAGCGTGAAATGGTTGCGTATTTTATTTTTCGTATGTTAAGTTTTTATGTCAATTGTTTTAAATCACTTAACAATTAAAATAACACTATAATACCAACAACAGTTTTGTCACGATTTTGACAAATATTTTTCTGTTTCGATCAATTGCGCTATGTTATTTGCCACGTTGTGTAAGTTTGTTTATAGTGTTATTATGAATAGTATTTTGATTTCCTAGTATAATAAGTTTATTTTAATTTTTAAACGACAAATTATTATTTAGTTTTAGACTAGTTTTGACGTTCTTATTATAATTTTATCTCATTTTTTATTGCTTCTAATGTTTATAAAATTAAATAACACGGATTGTTACAATGGAGACGGGACAATTGTGTAATGCCCAGTTCTCCTAAAATTAATATTTTTTTGAAATAAAGATTTCCCTGTTTTCAAAGAAGTGCTTTGCATGATTTGATAATTTAGAGATTGTCTCTGTGAAATCTGCAGTTTAAGCTTACATTTTTATTCTGTGACAATTATTTTAGTTGTTTTTCAAATTTGCACGCGCCGTGATGTACAAATTAATTATTAGACATTCGTTTTAACAATCAAATTCCGGTGGACATTTAAAACTAAACCTGGGGCCTACCGCCTAAGCTGAAGCCGATTCCCATCGGAATTTTTGCTTGCGGAAATAAAACCTGTGCTCAGATTAATTGTAATTGTGTTTACCTTAGATGGTATAAACCCTGAATCTCTACCGACAAAGCTAAAGATGTTTGTTAATAACTTAAACCTAAGATCTATTTTTGGAATCAAAATATTCGATGGTAATTGGCTTCAGGTTCGGCGGTACCTGATCACGTTGATCGTGTTTTGCTAGAGAATAGTATCGTAACTAATATGGGCGTACTTGGTTTAACCAAGCAGTCTGTTCAGGGTTGCCTAACGCATTTAAATACAATGTACAAACTTTGCTTTCATGCTTATACTAATAAATGGGTAAGTTTTTTAAGCCGCAATTACAAGGCAAGATTTTTTTTTTTGTAAAGTACAATATTTTTAAGAGGCAGCTTATGTGCGCGAAGAGAAATGTATGATTAAGTACTTAATTATAAACAGTATTTCAGGTTAAGGCACTCGCAGATTTGCAATTCACGTACCTTTCGCATGCTCTTCGTTGTATATTGCGATCATTTGATATTTATAATTTTAATTAGAGATGTTATGGTGTAAATTATCATTGTAATATATTTGCATAGTTGAAATATTTTGGTTTTATTTTAGTACTAGCTGCCACCCGCGGCTTCGCCCGCTTTAACTTCTTTTTTAGGGTTCCGTACCTCAAAAGGAAAAACGGAACCCTTATAAGATCACTTTGTTGTCCGTCTGTCTGTCTGTCTGTCTGTCTGTCTGTCTGTCAAGAATTTCTATGTCGAGAATGCGTGGAGGTATCAAGCTGAAATTTGAAATGTATACTCAGGTCTACGGTCCCATGAAGTTGTAAAAAAATCAAACTGCTAAGTTTACGTAAAAAAAAGTTACGGCCGTTTATTCAGCAAAAAACGCATATTTCGACACATTCTCAAGGGAATCAAAACCTATAGGGTACTTCCCGTTGACCTAGAACTATGAAATTTGGTAAGTAACATCGTTATAGACTACAAGTACAGGAATAATTCTCAAAACTATACAGTTGTAAATAGATCTTAAAAAATAGGGCGTCTATATTTTTTCTATAAAAACTTTCAATTTGAAATTTCGACACCCTATGGTGTCGAAATTTAGGGTGTCGAAATTTCAAATTGAAACTACTAGTTCAAATGGGGTATCATTATGAAAGGGCTTGATGTACACATTGCAAAATATATTTTATTTATTATTTTCGACGCATTATTTCTTATTTATAATGAAAAATATCAAATTTAATAATGATTACTACGTACGGAACCCTCGGTGGGCGAGTCCGACTCGCACTTGTCCGGTTTTTTAATAAAGTCCTTCTTAATACCTTTGATATCTGTACAAAGTTTCATGATATTGGGTAGTTTCGGCGTAGTAACTCACGTACAACGCCATTTAAACTACTGCCGGCCGGCATCGACCCACTACCGTTAGTAGATGCATGCGTCTGCTGTGGCTGCTTTGGTCGTCTCCGCCGTGCCGGTGTTGCCGGCAGTAATTTGTATCAACTAATTGATGGCAGAAGCACGCAGTCATCATCATCATCATCAGGTCTTTTTAGACTCCACTACAGGAGCACGACCCTCTCTCTTCCGTCCCAGACAGAAGGAGGATTTGGACTACACTCCCCACGCTGGCCAGACGGGTTGGGGAGCACGCAAAATAGTGTAGATCAAATTGCCTGTACATTGGCAATTGTTTTATACAACTAAGGTGGCATACGATCTGCCTGATGGTAACCAGCCAACAGCATATTGCGGCCATGGCCACTGAGATTCCTGAAAATTGCGTGAATGACAAATCGTATTTGTTGTAAAAATGTCGATATTTTTCGACTTTAACGTCGGCCCTACTGGTAGAAGATTCCGTAGAGCGGTGGAAAGTGACAGACATGATATTCAGGCGTTTTGGAGACCAGCACATACGGAGCCACTGTTTAGCGAAGTCAATATTGGTAGTTTAATGTAAGTTTTAACTCTAGAAGTGTAGCGTGGTTTACCATCACCTTGTAAAATTAAATAATTTTCCAGTCACTACATAAAAATGCCGTGTCGATAACTATTATATAAATAATAACGTAAGGGCAGAGCGTATATGACACACTACACATGCATGTGTAAGTGTGTCATATACGCTCTGCCGAAGGGCGGATTCAGTTTTGGCGCCAGGAGTCACATAGTTGTGGTCAAGTCGCTTCACGTTATACATAATTTTATTTATTTTTGATAATAGATACAAGTAAAAAAGTAGGTATTTTATTAATGTATGTCGTTAAGTAGGTACTGTATTTAATCTACATAATATTGTGACAAAAAAATATATAAAAACATTAAGTTTAACAATTTTAATTAGTGGTCCACCTAGGTCCTGGATCCAGCCCAGGTGGGGGTCATGACCCCCATGACCCTCCTCCTGGATCCGCCCTGGAAGGCATCCTAGAAATTACATCCTACGAATTATATAAAGGTTGCTCTGCACACTGCTCTTTATTCTTACTAGCCCTCTTTCTCCAGGATACCTACTTAAAATGTAAGTTTCAATATCTTTGTGATTCTCATTTATTTATTAATTTAAACTTTATTGTCTACAAAATTACATAAGGGTACAAAAGGCGGACTTAACGCTAAAAGTATTCTCTTCCAGTCAACCTTTGGGAATAGCAGAAATACACGAATGCGGTTCTAAAGCAGATAAAAAAAATAGAACAGAGTCTAGAAAATACATGTATATTTACATATATATAAGTGTTGCGGCGCAACGCCTGCAGCCTTCTAAATAGCAGCAACTTGTATTATTGCAGCTGCTGGATACTGATTCGCGCGGGCGTTCCGCCGCCTTCCATACAATACTCACTTCATCACAGAGTAGACTTAGTTCCTGAATGAGTAGTTCGATTGTACCAGTTCACTATACAAGCCGGTTCTTGTCACTCACTCTTTCTTGTCCCATGTAGTTCACTGCGTCATTTAGTTCAATCGAGTGACAAAGAGTAAAAAGAACGGAAATACATAAAGCGTACGAGTTAGAATGAGAGAGATACGTTGTAATGCCAAATAGAGAGCGAAAAGGACGGAAGATTCTGAAATTGTTCGGGATAAAACGAGACAGATAGTTTCGTGCGTGGTTAACTGACCGAATTAGAACTCGAAGGCTAAGGGCATAATAGCCCTGCCATACACTCGTCGAGTGGCGAGGGAAGTAGCGAGGGAAGTAGGCAGGAACGTAGTGTGGCCACGCTACTCGTCATGCCGCTCGTCTTGCTCTTCGTCTTGCCCATCATTCCCTGTTTTGTCGGTTTTTTGGGCGCGAGTCAAAGGGCCGGCAAGTGAGCGCGGCTACACAATCGCCTCGGATGCATTCCGCATCGAGCGCTCGGGCGCGTAACACGCGTCCTATTTTTTAAATCATTTTTTTTAAAATCATGTCTGTCATGAACATTTCCCTATAAGAGCTGGTAGCAAAAAAGAAATGTTTGATGGCATCTTTTAGACCGTTAGTCCATAAAAAAAAGCTATAATAAAAATGCATATCGCGGACGCTGCCGCAGCTTCAACGTCCATTGTATAGCAAAGGCGAATGTCCAAGTGCGGAGCGTCGCGAATAATTGCGCGAGTAGAGCAGTGTGTGGGCAGTGAGGGAAACATCGCGGCAGCGCGAGGAGCAAGGCGATGAGCAGCGCGAGGAGCATAGTGTGGCGGCGGGGTAAGAACCATAAGCTGTCAGCGAAAATAAGTTGAATTTTTATATTAATTATTATTTTAACTACTAAGTAATTTCTTTTTACTCAAGGTTGACAGTCCTAAGCCTGTGAAAAGTTTGAAGGAAAATCAATATTTGTAAGGGAATTTATAAAATATTTAATTAGTTATAGGTACTTACTTAATACAAAAATACAATGCCATCAAAATGATGCAATAGAACTGAGAAGAATGTAGAAGGAATCAGTCAACAGAACTACTGAGTAGATTGAATCAAAGATACATTGAACTAAACGAACTAAGTGAGTCAAAAGAACTACAGAAGTAATTGAACTAAATGAACTAGATGAGTGATGTAGTTCATTTGCGTCAAAAGAACTGCATCTCTCTTTTCAGTTCAGTGAACTGTTTCGCGCAAGTCTATCACAGAGCCTTGTCGAATATACATCTATTTTTACATTATACAAAAAGTAGTATCATTTTCCACCTGTGTATACCCAAATATACAATAAGTATTTTCTAGACTGTTATATTTTTAACTAAGAGAAAAAAAACCGATATTACTCATTCGAATAAAATAAACAAACATACTAATATGTCACTATTATACACGTACATACAAATACATATATAGATAATATAGGAAGATGATGATTCAGTTCTTCGTTAAACCATCCAAAAGACAAGAGTGATTCAGGCAGCGCGTTCCATAGACGTAAAGCTTGCAGTGTGAAGGAATCGGAAATAAAGCCAGAATGGTAAAGGGGAATAGAAAGCTGAAGAGTATATTTTTTTATACCACTAGAGTGGCAAACAAGCATACGGCCCGGCCCGCCTGATGGAAAGCAGTTACCGTAGCCTATGAACGCCTGTAATACCAGGGGCATCACACGCGCGTTGCCGACCCTGTAAAATGTGTATTGTTAGAACGAAGTGGAAGGCTGTGAGAGAAATTGAAACTTGCATTTTAAGTATTCCGCAGAGATAGAACTAGTTAGAAGAAAGTGTAATTACGCAGAGTAAACTGTTGTCTCCATTGATGAATATGCAGCCATTTTTTGGGGTGTTAGTGGTTCATCAACATCTTTGAACACCCTGTTGACTGACAAACGAAGCTCTGGCGAAAAGAGAGGTAGGGAGCGTAATTGTAAGCTACCCAACTGGGGAATGTACCTCCACCTCACAGAATACCGCAGCCAAATAACAATTCCCTTGAGAATTGTTGTGTTCCTGCGCGTAAGTCAGGTCACCAGAAAGGAAGGAGATGCTGCGTTGGCAGTAGGGGTGGCGGCGCGCGAGCGATATTTTATGTTGCGAGCATTAATATGGCTACGGTAACCGCTTTACATCAGGCGGCTCGTGCTTGTCTGCCACCCGACGTAGTATAAAAAAAAAATAAGTTCGAGACCGATATGAAGAGATGTGATCAAATTTGAGAAGACAGTAGATAAAACGGATAGCGTTGTTGATATGTCGGTCCAATTTATTGAGTACATTTAGATCTAGATAACAGACATCAGTATAATCAATGAGATTCCTAAACCGATTAAGGAAACTCAATGCCGATATGACCGCACGACTCACTCAGCTATTTGCGAAGTCCAACTAAGAGTGGAGTCTATATAAAGATCTAGGTTTTTGAGAGTACTATTGAACGAAATGACAGTATTTTCAAACAGAACAGGCGACACATAGCTAAAATCAATCCTGGGGCATGAATTGTAGGTAAAGTCGAGAGCTCATGAAGCTTTTCTCTTTTATTAGGAGCCTTACATCTACAGCGATTGTAATATTAACGGGTCAGAGTCCACCGTGTAAGGCTTCACGAGTTCTTGACTGTACAATAAATAAAACGTATAAATAATAAATAGAATCTCTTTGAGCTGCCCCTCCCTACCACCTCTTGGCGACGCCCTTGGTTGTCTGCACATATCGCGGGCTTCAAACCATAGGGGCGTATAAAAAAAAAAGAGTTTTTTTTTTATAATGTCATATGTCTCCAAAATTGTCGATACACAACCTCCTAATTTTTCATAATAATAGCCAAGTTATTTTTTATAAAAATAATTAATTACTTTTTGGCGTATGATCAAAAGTGAGATATAATATAATAATTTACAAACCAAAAAGACGTATAGCAACCGTAAGAACAATTTAATAGTAGATTATTGCATCGAGTACAAAGTAATTTATTATTGCACCGAGTGCCTAGCGAGGGCTCTAATCTAACAGGCACGAGGGCAATATAAATTACTTAAAGCGAGGTGCATAATCTGCTTTTCTTTCAACTAATACCTATAGGAATAGTAGATAAAAGAAACTCATATCAAACAGTTAAAATAGAAGTTTCTATAACACTGTCGGCTTCATTTAGAATGTTTTCCGGAGTTAATGTGTCGCTAGATGATTCCATTTTAATTCGAAGCCGAAGCACTGAAAATCTCATAGTATCACACTTTTATCGTTTCCAAAAATATTGTCAAGCAAAATTAACAAAGTTCCCGCCAAATCACTTTTTTAAATTTCTTTCATTTTTAACTCAGAGTTAGCAGCAATCATTTTTTAAATTTGGAACAAGTAGGATAGAAACGAATAATACGTACGAAAAAAAAAGTATTGATATCGGCTGGCTGAATAGAGCTAATCCATTGAGATTGGCACCTTTTGGTGCGATTAAAAAAAACTGTGCAATAATGAAATTTCATACATTTTTATTGCTCTAGAGCATTAAAGACTCGTTTTGTACTGAGTTTTTAGTGTGATTGTGATGAAATTAAAGCATAGTTGGAAGAAAAGATTATTTATCGTACCATAGAGGCTTAAGTGCATACGACTATCGATTTTATTTCATCCTAATTAAAATGTTGCGCTGTAAAGATGTAAATATATGCATTCGACCCTTGAATTTCATTTGATTGCTAATAAAATGTCACGCCAAAAAGGAAGTATACGCATACGACCTTGATTTTGACTCGTTCTTTCAGATATTCCTATTGCTGTCCAGGGCAATTTTGCAACGGACGCTTTGGCCTTTTGTTGTAATTCCGTCTTCACCGGGAGCCTTACCATTTACAGCTGTTCAAGGGCTATTCTTATCTCACCGATGCTGATGTCTGGAATGTCTTCGGTTTCGTGTCGGGTTAGCGGAGCTCGGCGATCACTTACACGAACAGCTAATGTAGGGACAGAGGCATGTGCAGCATAGAGTTTACCATAGAATCTCTCCACCTGCCTCGTTTAAGTCGGTGGTCGCTACCGGTACCAAACCTGTTAATCACCGAGACATCCCTAAATAATCATTATGATAAAGTCGATCTCATTCCTAGTCACTTTGTCGGGGCTTTGTCAGGCACATTTCTTCTGAGGCTTCATTTTAAAGAACGAGTTCATCAAAAAGAGCCTCTCCATTTGGAGGAAATTTACCAGCATTTGCCCCCTGTGGTTCCTCTACCCCATACCAAACCCTCCGACGATTCAGCGCATTCTTGTACTTGTCCCACCTTAGCGTTGAAGTCCCCGACAACAATCGTGAAGTGGATCTGTCTGCCTCTCGACAGGTCTTAGTGGTGTTATGTATGGCCTTTGTAATATTTTCATACATGGCCTCGATCTCTTCATCCTGTTGTGTCGTGGTTGGAGCATATACCTGTACTACTTTCAAAGAGTATCTCTCCGTCAGTTTTAGTACAAAATATCCCATATATCGACACACTGGATATACCCACTATGTTGTTGACGAGAGCTTTATGAATGAGGAAACCGGCACCGCCATGGGAAAGCTGGTGGTGGTCTCCTTCACGGTAATAGAAGATCTCCCTCTCGTCGGATTTCCGGCAGACCCAGAATCAAAATATTTTTGTTTATCTTAATGTTTTTTCTTTCTTAAAAATATTCCAAGCCGTATACTTTTAACTGTTGATGCTGTTGGTACTATTGATTGTAATAAATAAACAATTATAATAATATTTTAAATAATATAGATTTTTCAGCAATTTTGAAGAGCATTGTTGATTTTAAAAACGTTTATTTGTTAGATAAAAAACAATATGACGTTTTTAATTAGAAGTTCTTTTTTTAAATAAATAATATTTCCGTAAGTTTTGAGTATATTTTACACTTTACCCTAATAAAATCAACAATACATTAATAAAAACAAAATATTCAACACTTGATAGATCTATGCGTCCCTCTTTGAACAATACTAATTCTTCTAATCTCGTCAAGCCAAATAGATGTATAAACTTTAAAAATCATAGTAATTGTGGGTTTTATAAAACAATTATTGACTGCAAATTACCATTCCATGATGCATAAACTACGTTGCGATAGTTCTTTTCATTTGTACGA
This sequence comes from Hypsopygia costalis, assembly GCA_937001555.2. Lineage (NCBI taxonomy): Eukaryota > Metazoa > Arthropoda > Insecta > Lepidoptera > Pyralidae > Hypsopygia > Hypsopygia costalis. The sequence goes on along the minus strand of OW443336.2, from coordinate 4,504,998 downwards.
CATATAAAAAGTTTTGTATTATACGTCCATCGGTCCTAAGCATTTTCCAAAGAAACATGATAACGTCGAGACAAATAGATGTAAGTGCATTATTACCGTCTTTAAATTACTTATTACAAATTAAAGTATATCACATAAATATGTAAGTAGTTTTAAAGGCATATGCAAATTTATAATTAATTAGGTGCATTCTACAAAAAGTTATTAAGTTTTTTCTCCCTCCTGAAAAGTATGGATTTGCTTATACGCCCCTATGGTTTATAAGCCCTCGATATATTTGGAGATCATCAGAATAAAAGTGGTAAGAATAACTGAGTGTGACCTTCCATGACCGTTAGGTTCGATCAGATAACCCTCTTTCGCTATCTAGTCCACTTTTTCGATCTGGATTTATGTTTGATTCCTTCACTCTTCAAGCTATAAAACTCTTAGAACGCCCTACTCGACTCTCTGAGAAGAATTTCAAATAAATTTAATTTCGAAAATAAAGTTTATTCTAATCTTTTAAACAGTTTCCAGTAACTAATCATCTTTATTTATATGTAATTAGCTTCCACCAGCGGTATCGCCCGCGTTTACTTTTTTTTAGGGTTCCGAACCTCAAAAGGAAAAACGGAACCCTTATAAGATCACTTTGTTGTCCGTCTGTCTGTCTGTCTGTCTGTCAAGAATTTCTATGTCGAGAATGCGTGGAGGTATCAACCTGAAATTTGAACTGTATACTCAGGTCTACGGTCCCATGAAGTTGTAAAAAAATCAAACTGCTAAGTTTACGTAGAAAAAAGTTACTGCCGTTTATTCAGCAAAAAACGCATATTTCGACACATGCAAGGGAATCAAAACCTATAGGGTACTTCCCGTTGACCTAGAACTATGAAATTTGGCAAGTAACATCGTTATAGACTACAAGTACAGGAATAAATCTCAAAACTATACATTTGTAAATAGATCTTAAAAAATAGGGGGTCTATATTTTTTAAAGGGTGTCGAAATTTCAAATTGAAACTACTAGTTCAAATGGGGTATCATATGAAAGGGCTTGATGTACACATTGCAAAATATATTTTATTTATTTTTTTCGACGCATTATTTCTTATTTATAATGAAAAATATCAAATTTAATAATGATACTACGTACCTACGGAACCCTCGGTGGGCGAGTCCGACTCGCACTTGTCCGGTTTTTTTTTTTTATAAAAAGTATCCCATGTCCTTCCTATTACCTTTGAAAATATATGTGTACAAAGTATCATGTTGATCTTAAATTTAAATAGGTAGTTTCGCCGTGAAAGCTCAAACTCACATTCTCATCTGGGGGCACGGCAGTGCCCCCACCAAGTCGTGCCGAAGAAAAAGCGGCACGGCCGTACCATACCATCCTTTTCTCGAAGCACTTCAGGCCTTTATCGACCCCCTATAATTTTGTTGTGGATAAAACTAGGAACCTGAATTTTTAGTAACCAAGCAGGTATTGTATAAACACGGTATATTTAAAATTTCATTCAATTTGAACTAGTAGTTTTAGAATTATAACTAGTCAAAGTTCCTTAATTTTGTCACTCGCTCACTGACTCACCGATCATCAAAATTCTAAGGCACTTCTAGCAGACATAGAAGCTTCAAATTTAGAATACAATTCGTGTTTACTGTATAAATTAAGGAAAAATTAAAATATTTTGCAATTTCCGTCCAGTTTTCTAGATTCACTAACTGCATAAATAACTTTGTAATCCCATATAAATATATGGGATTACAAAGTTACATTTGCGGTAAATGAATCAGTGTACCTGTATTATGTACGAGTATAATATAATGGAATAATGGGTGTAGATAGTAACGGCATATAATTATGTTCAAAAGTAACTTGACTAGGGTAAAATGGTCAACGAAATGAAAAAGCAAGAATGGGACATGTATTATGAAGTTGTACCAAAATCCCGCAAAGTATTAAATAGACTAAATTGCCAGGAAAAAAAACATAATCGTAACCGCGCCCGGCGGATGTGGTTTTACAGAAATGCGACCACTTTCTTCCAGGCAACATCTGGGTCTTACTGGTATATCCCAGGTATACACATAAATGCGGACCACGATTTATTTAACATACGCACTGTAGAAAAAAAAAATCTTTTTTTCTACAGTAATATCAACAAGTCGGTATCAAACATTGCTTACTAAATAGTTCCTTATCTTAACGTAGCGTCACATGAAGTTGTAAAAAAACAGTCTGAGCAAGAAAGAGAGAGAAGTATAATCATGTGCATGTGATGAAAAAGTGGTGGAAAAAAACGTGCATTCGCCTTTGGTAAAACCAAAACAACGTACTACGTAATGTATGTACACGACATATTATTATGTTTCTTAAATTCACGGACTAACCCGGTCATTTATAGGCGTGCACGGGATACAATGCGTAGAGGCACCTTACCAGGATTTATCAATAAAATAATATACCCAAGAGCAGGTCTCGGCAGGTATTAAAACTATTGCTAAGTGTGTTAGAAAATAAATGGACTATGGACAAGAGATTTGGTTGGATTACGTAATGGACCGACTATCTATCGTTATGGGCAACAGGCGGTGGCTCGCCACTTACTAGATGGGCCCCCGAATTTCCACGAAATCGGCAGAGGGTAACACCGGTGTGAGTAACTCAGGGGTGTCCATAGGTGTGCTGCGCTTTCTCCGAAGTTACTCGCGGCATTATGCCCTTTATCACTTCCACCCCTGGAGTATATACCTCTAACGACTCCTCTCTGGACGACCAATGAAGGCAAGCCAGAGCTAAGAGTCTTGCGGGGGCTTTCTTGTGTTTCCACTCCGACCAATAAAGACATGCCGGGGACGAAGGAACTCTGAAGATTTGATACCCGTGGTGTTGTTACTCCCCAACAACTCGCTATAAGCTGCCTTGCGGGCTTGTAATATTGTATAGATATAGTTACCATACACAAAAATATTATAGTATATCTAATAGATATACAGCGAGAGATGGAGAGGGATATGCTCGGTATTTCTCCGAGGGATCGAATCCGGAACGAAGAAATTCGACGAAGAACCAAAGTTGTCGACATAGCCTTTAGAGTGTGCAAGCTGAAGTGGTAATGGGCCGGTCACATCTGCCGAGTAAATGATGGCAGATGGCGGAGGAAGGTATTAGGAGCCCGCGCGTAGGATAACGATGCGTTGGCCCTCCTTCTAGATGGTCCGATGTCGTTAAGAAAACGGCTGGAAGCTGCTGAATGTGGAAGGCGGATGATTGTATTTGGTGGAGAGCAATGGGGAAGGCTTATATCTAGCATTGGGTAGATACAGGCTGATGATGATGATGATGATAGATATTCAAATACTGGTTAACTAATACTTTTTATTCATTATACAATAAACTAGGTATTTACTGTCCAAACTTGTCAAAAATTGTAACATCAAAGCCTCCGAGAAAAATCCCTAGAGACAGGAAGTGGGCTTTGAGAAAAACTATAGCTGAAAAGAACTAGTATCGGATAGGAAAAAAAGGAGGACTACCTACAAAAAGCAATGAGATGCCATCAAAAACATAACTTGTAAAAAAAACCAAGTCTCGCAACTCAGTTCTTCTACCGTAAAAAGTTGTGAGATCCATGTAATACCAAGTCGGTTAATTCATTCAGTCCCTACTTGAGGGACCTTCCCTCTTAACTTATTACGTAATTAGCTAACCAAACAACATCTTATACTGACCATATCAATATTAAAAATCTTTTATAGTTTTTAAATAAACAGATCGACTTGGCCATCGCATGAATCTCACAAGTGTCGATTGTTTAGTGCGATGGCCAAGTCAATCTGTTTATTTATAACATAAAAGATTTTTAATATGTCTTAGTCTGGGTGTTTTCTATGTATCAAATGTATCAAAAAAAAAAATGTATTTACGTATATTTATCAGTTGTCTAGTACCCATAACACAAGCTTCGCTTACTTTGGGGCTAGATGGCGCTGTGTAATTTGTCTGACAATATTTATTTATTATTTATTATTGTGGTCAATAAAGTGTTAAAATAAAATAAATAAATAAAAATAAGTTTACGTTAACAATAGGCTGTGGTTGGTTAACCTTGTAGGTATCAATGAAATATTATTTAATAAACATCATTGACGAGAGACATAGTATTGTATAACAATATCTGCGGTTAAATAATTAGTTCATTTTTCTTACTACAACCATGTTTAACAATAACCGTCATATTACAGAAATTTTAAGCAGTAGTAACAGTAAGTAACTACACTGTATTATACCTATTGGAATGAGTGCTTAGTGCGAGTTCGCGTTCGATCATATCAACCTAAACAATCAGACCAAATACAGAAGAACTCTCATGTTGTAAATTTATATGAGGCGTGTTACATATCAAAATTAAGGTTTACTTGCCCGGCTAATTTGGATATGTAACACGCGTATGGCAAATTCACGATATGAAACTTTTTCTCAATTTGGCCGGCTTGTAAACGTTACAGTGTGACACGTTCGAATGTGAGCAAAATACTAGCACTAAGCACTCAGTTTGTATGGCGCTGTACGCACACATACTTATTGTCGCTCTGTATCTGTACAGACGTTATTGTATATGTAATAGCACAGTATAAGTAATAGTACTACGTACAGTATGGCCTCTCCCTGCCGCTCTCTCGTGTCGACCTCACCTCCCGCATATTCACGCTCTGCACAGAAGTCATTTTTTATGTAGTAGTAAACGACGCGACATTTGTATGGAGTGACCAGGGTGTGGTAATAGTGAACGACGTGACATTTGTATGGAGTGGCAATGCTGCAACTGTGTTTAACTATAACCGTCATATTACAGAAATTACCTACTCTGTATATGTTGGACAGAACTAAGTCCAATTTTCGAATGGTCTATATCAGTTGTTCTCAACCTTTTTTTGTTCGCGGACCACTACGAGGTTTTTGTTGCGTGTCGGGGCCCCAACTGTCATATAAATCCATTAAACTATAACTCGAGATTTGAGTATTTTGTATAATAGTGGTCAATCTCTTTCATTATAACTATTATAAGTTTGTATCATGGACCATAATTTACCTCTCACGGAACCACCACTTAGCAGGGATTGAATAACCGAAAAAAATTGGATATATCGGTTAAAGGTATGACGTCATACCTTTAAATTTCGATACCTTAAAGTAAAGGTATCTTAATAATTTCGGTATTGTAATACTCCGGTATCGTTATTTTTTTAGATATCTAAATTATAAAATAAAGGTTTTAAATTTCGATACCTTAAAGTAAAGGTATCTTAATAATTTCGGTATTGTAATATTCCGGTATCGTTATTTTTTTAGGTATCTAAATTATAAAATAAAGGTTTTCTTTCCACAATGTCGGCCGCATTGGTAGGTAAGTACTTGATCGATACCTACGTCGCGTCGTTGTCGCATCATTTTTTCGGTACCGAAATGGTTTTGGCTAAGGTACTGGTAATATAAAGGTATAATGGTACCGTAAAAAAATAAAGGTATTCTTCTTGTTTTACCGGTATCGTAACCACAATTCTCAACCGTTTTGGCTCTACCTTTAAATCAAAACGATATCGTAATTTTATACCAGTACCATACCCTTATACCTTTACCGCTTTCAATCCCTGCCACTTAGATATGATATGATATTAGATATCCCTTAGGACCACTGGTGGTCCGCGGACCACCGGTTGCGAACCGCTAGTATATATTGTGGATAAATAAATGACCTTGTTAATACAGTAGTCCCTATTACTATAATACTTTTTACAATATCGGATCCTTCAAGCGAAGCTTGAAAGAGCATCTTGCGGGCCATCATGGCAATGTCAACTGACTGTTCTGTAAGATCTCTTGCCCGTTGCCGATGCGATTTGGACTCCTCTTCTCGCTTAATATAACGTAGAGCCATTATGATGGGCTATTTAATAAAAATAAATATTACTTATCTATTTCAAGTACATACCTATTTTTTTTATTTAAACTTTATTGACCCTAAAATAATTGACAAAAGGCAGACTTAATATTAAGAGCATTCTATCAGTCAGCCTTTGGGAAAATGAGATAAAACTCGAATGCGGTTCACAACATAATGAACATACACACAATAAATATCTACATATCATCATCATCATTATCTTCAGCCTGTATCTACCCACTGCTGGATATAAGCCTTCCCCAATGCCTTCCACCAGATACGATCCTCCGCCTTCCGCATCCAGCCGCTTTCTTTTAAGGTCATCGGACCATCTACATGTGAAAACATAAAATTATATATGATACATAGACATATGCTAATTATACACATATACACAGTCATACACATATACATAATTATACACGTATACATAAGCATACACATATACATAATAATTATACACGGAATCGCAAAAGAAAAGCAGTAAGTATTTACTCTGCTGATGACGATGATGATTATTGTTTGGATAAATTCTCAAATAAATTAGCTTGAACATTCTTTTTCAAATGGAACTTGCAGGAAGATTCTCTGATGCAATCAGTTTATTTGGGTTGAATAAAACTCAATATCACGAAAGTACAAATAAATTCAAGAGAATTCTGCAAGATTTTCGCCCGAGATTCAAACCACATAGAGTTCGTAAAGTCGTAAAGTAGTTCTTGCATCAACTCATACATATCTCACTGCCGGGTTACGATATCTCCTTAATCAAAAGAAGGTTTAGAGCGTACTCCACCACGCTACACAACTGCGGGTTGGTTTAAGCCGTATTAGTTTTCCACGCCGCCCAAAGGCCACTGACTGGGCTATTGCTCCTATAAATCTCATATTTTTTTTGTCTTAATATCTCCTATGTACAGACATCAACCAGTTAGATTTATTTTTAAATAAATAATAACAAATAAATATTCCTGGACAAATTATACACTGCCATCTAGTTTCAAACTAACCAAAGCTTGTACTACGGGTACTAGAAAAACTGATATTATATTTAAATATTTTTTTATACATATACATGAATAACACCTAGATCAAGACAAACAGATATGTTCATGCAATATTTATCTTTTGCGGAGATTGTACCCGAGACCCCGAAGTCAAAGATAAATATTAGTCCTTGTTGGCCATTCGACCACCGGCCACCGGCCTCGTACCCACCCCTGTTGGGATACGGGTCTACCCTCAATCGAAGGGGTTTAGAGCATACTCCACCACGCTGCTTAACTGCGGGTTGGCGGAGGTCAGTGTTTTCAAGCCGCCCAAATTCCACTGACTTGACTTAACGACTGTCGTCTAAAAACAACAACCGGGATCGACGGTTTAACGTACCTCGAGATAAATAAACCCATCCATAGCCAGGCTAAGGTCGACGTTGCTTAACTTGCGTGATCGATTATACTGACACGCGTAACGACGCCAGAGAGTTCGTTCGATAATAATGTCCTTCGATATAATTTGTGTATAAAGTTGTATATAGATAATAATGTCCTTCGATATAATTTGCGGTTATCCTATTGTAATTATATTTGTATTTCGCATGAAATCGCTCAGTCAGTGCTAAACCACCAGCTTTGTGCGTAAGTACAGCTAAGACACTTCGACCTTTGTACCGTTCTTAGCCCTTACGTATTGAATAGGAGTTTCAATCGCATTATGACTGTCAATCGTAATCTGCTTTTAGCTGTACATACTGTGGTTTATAATTTCTTGTGACGTCATAGTCATAGATGATTGCAATTTTGTCTACCTATAAAAGCATAGAATGTAAACATCAGTGATAATTATGTAGAAATATACTCAGTATATCGGCGACATATGGTGCAGAGACTTGGACACTGACCATCGGACTGGTCCACAGGCTAAAGGTCGCGCAGCGAGCGATGGAGAGGGCTATGCTCGGGGTTTCTCTGCGGGATCGAATCCAGAACGAAGAAATTCGACGGAGAACCAAAGTTGTCGACATAGCCTTCAGAGTTTGTAAGCTGAAGTGGCAATGGGCCGGTCACATCTGCCGAGTAAGTGATGGCAGATGGGGGAGGAAGGTATTAGAGTGGAGGCCGCGCATAGGACGACGAAGTGTTGGGCGCCCTCCTTCTAGATGGTCCGACGACCTTAAGAAAGCGGCTGGGAGCGGCTGGATGCGGAAGGCGGAGGATCGTATCTGGTGGAAGGCATTAGGGAAGGCTTATATCCAGCAGTGGGTAGATACAGGCTGATGATGATGATGATGATGATACTCAGTATACAACAGTAAGTCAAATCTTCCGTTCCCGTTTTCCACTTGTACCTACTCCTACCAGGGCCCCTACCGCCGAAGCTGAAGCCGATTACCATCGAATTTTATTATTGCGAAAGTCTAACTTCACCTTAAATAATGCTAATATATTAAGCTAAGCAGGTCGGGACGGAAACGCTCTACCGATGAAACTGAAGATATTTATCATAAATTTAAACAGAAGTCCTAATTTCGCAATCAAAATAATAATAATAATAATAAGCCTGCCGAGACCTGCTCATGGGTATGTCGTTCCATTGACATATCCTGGAGCGGGTCACGGCGGGCGTACAACATTACATCAAACTTCTCAAAGGGGCCTCTACGCGTTGGATCCATATCCCCGCGCATGCCTATCAAATGACCGGGCTTGACCCGTGATTAAAAAAAGAAATAATAATAAATATTGTCAGACAAATTACACAGCGCCATCTAGCCCCAAAGTAAGCGAAGCTTGTGTTATGGGTACTGGACAACTGATAAACATACGTAAATACATTTTTTTTTGTAAATACATACTTATGATACATAGAAAACACCCAGACTAAGACAAACAGACATGTTCATGCACACAAATGTTTGTCCTATGTGGGAATCGAACCCACGAGCGTTGGTGTCGAAGCCGCGTCATTGACCGCTACGCCACCGAGCTCGTCTTAGGCGGTAGGACCCCTGTTCTCAATGCCTCTCTGGTGGCAATGCGTCCACTGGGCGTCGGGAAGTGAGCGTGCCTTATACAGCTCCGGTACCTCTCATGGACATCAGGTAGCCAGCTAACTGGCACCCCAGTGTGGGTACAGAAACACTAGACGTACTGGTTCGTCGGGAAGTGAGCGTGCCTACAGCTTTGGTACCCATCATGGAGATTTGGGAGTGGTGGTAGGGCCCCGATGCTTGGGAAACCGAGCGTCGGTTCGCCACGCACTACTCGACTTACATAAATGTGGGTGCATGCAGGTGACAGGGGAGTAAGACCAGCTACCAATACGCTTGCGTGCTCGGTTGGTTTACCGAGCGCAAGAGCGGAGCGGGTAAAGGTCGTCTGGTTGGTTTACTGGACGAGAGACTCGCAATCCTGTGATATAACTTTAACCAGAACTGGAAGGTGGGCACACTGGAGCGCATTAGCATTTAGGTACCTATAGGGTACGTTCCCAGTGCCTCTGTCTCAACAAAACTTTGAAGTATCCAACATCGAACACATGATTTTCAGCGAAATTCATTGAGCTTATGAAATCGTCCGGTCGTTCTGTCTGTCCGTTGCCATGAAACTCAAAATTTAGAAATTCGGATTTCGGATTCGTGTAGATGTAGTATCAAAAAGTAGTAATGTAAAGTGACCTTCGTTTTCTTATATAAATTCGGGATTATTAAAAAAAAAATCACTATGGTGGCGCATACTGCGCGTCCGATGTTTCTATCTGCCATTTACCCAGTTCTTAGTGCGAGTTTTTTGCTCACATTCGAACGTGTTAACATTTACAAGCCGACCAAATTGAGAAAAAGTTTCATATTGTGAATTTACCAGACGCGTGTTACATATCAAAATTAGGCGGGTTGCGCTTCAAAGTTTGAGCAAATAAGCCACAGAATTTTGTAACACGCGTCTTATTCACAACATGAGAGTTCTTCTCTATTTGGCGGATTTGTTTACGTCATTTTACGTTAATATGATCGAACGCGTACAAAAATTCGTACTAAGCTCTCTGATACCTAGCTCTCCGTTCGCCTTCAAGTTAGAAGCTCCTTACAAACTCACCACACACACACACCACAATCCTTGTAGGTATAAAACACGTTGTCAATAGGCTATTTGACAATGTTCAATAAAAATAAAGTTTAAAAAACTAAAACCCGACTACTAAAAACACGCTCTAAAAAGTACGAAACAAGAAAATAGTCTCCGCCGAAATTATTATGTACATACTATAAAACAATTACCGACTTTTAAGTAAACAACTTACTTCACGTAGTATATTTTAACGTAGTTTTTTATACATCATACTGATAGAGATATGTGTAAAGGATAGCCGTGGTCGTATGCCACCTACTGTAGCTGTAACTACGTTAAAATATACTACGTGAAGTAAGTTGTTTACTTAAAAGTCGGTAATTGTATGTACATAATAATTTCAGCGGAGACTATTTTCTTGTTTCGTACTTTTTAGAGCGTGTTTTTAGTAGTCGGGTTTTAGTTTTTTAAACTTTAATTTTATTTAACTTATTTTGGAGTTATGTGAATTCGTGTGTAACGTAATAGGTAGGGGAAAAAGTCTTTTCGCATTATAATATGTATGAACTTGTAATAAAATCTCTTTGGTTATACCATTTGTATCTGGCAGGTTTTGATATCTTTAAAAAGTTTAAATTTTAAAAAAGATAATTCCAAATTCAAATTAGGTAAATGTGTGATTTTCATTTGTTTTTTTTACTGTCAAGATGAGTGAATCTAATGAAGAAATTCGATTCATTTTAAAAATTTACTACAAAAAAGGTAAAAATGCAACGCAAGCTGCGAAAAAAAATTGTGAGGTTTATGGACCTAGTGCAGTGTCTGTGAGAGTAGCACAAATTTGGTTTAAGCGTTTTCAATCAGGAAATTTTGATGTGAAAGATGCACGTCGCTCTGGTCGCCCTGTTACGGATAAAATGGATGCCATTTTTGAAAAAGTGGAGCAAGATCGGCATATCAGTAGTTACGACGTAGCTGAAGAATTAGGAATTGACCACAAAACAGTTTTGGCGCATTTGAAAAAAGCTGGGTACACTAAAAAGCTCGATATTTGGGTGCCTCACGATCTCACTGAAAGAAACCTAATGAACCGTGTACTCATTTGTGATTCTTTACTACGACGTAATGAAAGCGAACCGTTTTTGAAGAAGCTTATAACTGGTGATGAAAAGTGGATCACGTACGACAAGAACGTGCGAAAAAGGTCGTGGTCAAAGGCCGGTCAGGCTTCACAGACTCTGGCAAAACCCGGGTTAACCCGCAACAAGGTGATGCTGTGTGTATGGTGGGATTGGAAGGGCATTATTCATTATGAGCTGTTACCGCCAGGCAGGACTATCGATTCTGAACTCTACTGTGAACAACTGATGAGATTAAAGCAAAAAGTTGAGAGAAAGCGGCCAGAATTAATTAACAGAAGGGGTGTGATTTTTCATCATGATAACGCTAGACCTCACACATCTTTAGCCACTCAGCAAAAATTAAGAGAGTTTGACTGGGAGGTGTTAATGCATCCGCCGTATAGTCCTGACCTTGCACCTTCTGATTTCCACCTGTTTCGGTCTCTTCAGAATTCTTTAGGTAATGTCAGGTTAACATCACGAGAAGACTGCCAAAACCACTTGTCGTGGTTTTTTGAACAGAAGTCCCAAAATTTCTATAGTAATGGGATCATGTCTTTACCTACAAGATGGCAAAAAGTTCTCGAACAAAATGGCACCTACATACTTTAGTTAAATGTAAATAAACTTTATTAAAAAATGTTTTGAATTTTCATATATAATAAAATACGAAAAGACTTTTTCCCGTACTTCCTGCCTAAGTTGTTATTGTTACACATGTTTGGTTTTTATTACATTTGATGCCTGAATTTATAAATTCTCGCAATTATCAGGTGATTGCAAGCAAACCTGTGAGCAACAGCTAATAATATTTATATATTTGAAATGTGCTAACAAAGCTCTTTCATTTGATACCCCACACGATACTGTCAAGGAAAAATATTTTTTTAGTTCTTTACTTTATGTCCCCTAGAGGGCGCTGTAGCAATTTTAACGTGACGTCATGTAGCCTATAACCAGCGGACGATCAAGAGGCTTCCAACGACACCTCATTTGTCTAATTATGATAACTATTTTAGAAGTTATGAGGGAACAGATGAACATCAATAGCCACATACATACATACATACATACTTACATACATACAGGTCAAAATCATAACCCTCCTTTTTGCTTCGCCGTAGTCGGGTAAAAATTGTATAAATTATTTAACAATACCGTAAAATACACAAAACTATAAAGATCTGCACACTTTCATTGTCATATCTTCCGTCCGATTTATTTTAGGGTCGATCAAAGTTAAGCGGAAAAGTCAATTTTGAAAGTATGAATTTATTAAAAAATAATATTTCGTGGGAGAAGCAATAAAAAATACTATTTCTTTTATTATGATATAATTATATAAACGTAATATTTAACATAGCTTTAACACAGATTTCTGATTTAATCCATACATAATACAAACATGTGACGTCATAACGTAGTAGCCTGTTGTATGGAGCGTTAATTGTAATTTTCAAATTAACATATCGAGATATGTTAATTTGAAAATTACAATTTTGAACTTTCCCGAAAAGAAGAAGAGATTTTTCTGCTATCAAAGTAATTGTTTCACGTGTGGTTTTATTATTGTGACATCCTTACAGCGTCGGCCTGGCCATATAGTCGAGGTGGCATTTGTCAGCCGGGCCCCAGCCTGCGCGGGCCCCCCACGGGCCTGGCTCGCGGGGCTTGCGGCAACCGTAGGATAATATACCATCTACCATCATCTAGTCACGGGCCCCGGTCTTGTCAGCCGCCCGGGCCTTTCCGGCCCAGTCCGACCCTGCATCCTTACATATAAAACCGAAAAAAACGTTGGTCAAATAGCCTATTCCTCTGACCAAATCCTATCGCCAGTGTTGTTCTGACGTTCACAGTAATCGCTATTATTCATCGTCTTGCCCGAGACAACTATCCAGTTTCCAGCATCAGGCATTATATTTATCTTTATATGTTTCAGCGAGCTCTCAACTCTTGCAATATGCATGATTGACGAGCAAAATGCGGTGACTGGATTCATGGCGTTATCCGACCACCCGCCATTGCCGTGTGTCGATCCCGCTGATTGGGAAATGTGGATGAGGAATACCTTTGAGTATGTTTAATTTTTTTATACTACCGGGTAGCAGGCAAGTATACGGCCCGCCTGATGGGAAAGCTGTTACCGTAGCCATATTAACACTCGCAACATCAAATGCCACTCGCCTGCCGCACCTCCACTGCAAGCAATGCAGCAACTCCTTCCTATCTGGTGACCTCACTGACTCGCATCACAACCCTCAAGGGAATTGTTATTGAGTTGCGGTATTCTGTGAGGTGGAGGAACTTCCCCAGTACTACGATCGCACTACTAGTGATGCATCGCTTAGGACCGCGGATCTGCTAGCTAATTCGCGCAGCGCATTTTCATAGCACCTCATCCGCTCCGCTACACACCTTGCGGTTCCAAGGTGTGTAGCGGAGCGGATGAGGTGCTATGAAGATGCGCTGCGCGAATATTTTTTTTATACTAGCGGGTAGCAGGCAAGTATACGGCCAGCCTGATGGGAAAGCTGTTACCGTAGCCATATAAACACTCGCAACATGAAATGTCACTCGCGTGCCGTACATCCACTGCGAGCAATGCAGCAACTGTTTCCTATCTGGTAATCTCACTGACTCGCAACACAACCCTCAAGGGAATTGTTATTGGGCTGCGGTATTCTCTGAGAGGAAGGAACTTCCCTAGTACTACGATCGCATGGTGATGCATCGCTTAGGACCGCGGATCTGCTAACTAATTCGCGCAGTGCATCTTCATAGCACCACATCCGCTCCGTTACACACCTTGGAACCGGTCACAGGGGTATTCATAGCTTAGTATTGACCGCGGTCTCCTCGTATCACTGATCGAATGGTAACTCAAAAGATTGGAGTAAAGTATGATTTTGAATATTCACAGGCGCTTCTACCTGTCTCGAAACACTTTGTTCGTACACTTCTTGTGCTCCACTGATGAAGTCAACGAGTTTTTCGTAGAGGAGGCGTTTACTTCTGTCTTCAATAACGACGCCTATTTGAACTACATTCTGCTTATTGTACCTAGCAGATGTCCTGAAGGTAACTGTAATGTTCGTATTTCTGATTTTATAGTCATCGTGACGACATACGATAGACGAGATAGACGGGTTCGATGCACGGCTAGCAATGGCCACTTTGACTCCGGGGTCGCTGGTTCGATCCCCGCACATGACTAATATTTTTGTGCATGAACCATTGAGATATCTCAATGGCATGAACATATTTTGTTTGTCTTGGTTTGGGTATTTTCTATGTATATATTTACAAAAAAAAATATATTTAAGTACATATATCAGATATCTAGTACCCATAGTACAAGCTTTGTTTAGTTTGGGACTAGATAGCGCTGTATAATGTGTCCAGGAATATTTATTATATTTATATTATTTATTATATCACTATCTATCTAATATATTTTGAAAAATGGAAAAATTCACCTGCCCCCCCTAGGTGGGATTTTTCCCAGGTGAATTTTTCCATTTTTCAAAATAATAGGTCGGGGAAAAAGTCTTTTCGCATTATAGTATGTATGAACTTGTAATAAAATCTCTTTGGTTATACCATTTGTATCTGAAAGGTTTTGATATCTTTAAAAAGTTTAAATTTTAAAAAAGATAATTCCAAATTCAAATTAGGTAAATGTGTGATTTTCATTTGTTTTTTTTACTGTCAAGATGAGTGAATCTAATGAAGAAATTCGATACATTTTAACATTTTACTACAAAAAAGGTAAATATTCAACGCAAGCTGCGAAAAAAATTTGTGACGTTTATGGACCTAGTGCAGTGTCTGTGAGAGTAGCACAAATTTGGTTTAAGCGTTTTCAATCCGGAAATTTTGATGTGAAAGATGCACGTCGCTCTGTTCGCCCTGTTACGGATAAAATGGATGCCATTTCTGAAAAAGTGGAGCAAGATCGGCATATCAGTAGTTACGACGTAGCTGAAGAATTAGGAATTGACCACATAACAGTTTTGGCGCATAAAAAGGTCGTGGTCAAAGGCCGGCCAGGCTTCACAGACTCTGGCGAAATCCGGGTTAACCCGCAACAAGGTGATGCTGTGTGTATGGTGGGATTGGAAGGGAAGATATTCATTATGAGCTGTTACCGCCAGGCAGGACTATAGATTCTGAACTCTACTGTGAACAACTGATGAGATTAAAGCAAAAAGTTGAGAGAAAGCGGCCGGAATTAATTAATAGAAGGGGTGTGATTTTTCATCATGATAACGCTAGACCTCACACATCTTTAGCCACTCAGCAAAAATTAAGAGAGTTTGACTGGGAGGTGTTAATGCATCCGCCGTATAGTCCTGCCCTTGCACCTTCTGATTTCCACCTGTTTCGGTCTCTTAATAATTCTTTAGGCAATGTCAGGTTAACATCACGAGAAGACTGCCAAAACCACTTGTCGCGGTTTTTTGAACAGAAGTCCCAAGATTTCTATAGTAATGGGATCATGTCTCTACCTACAAGATGACAAAAAGTTATCGAACATAATGGCACCTACATACTTTAGTTAAATGTAAATAAACTTTATTAAAAAATGTTTTGAATTTTCATATAAAATACGAAAAGACTTTTTCCCCAACCTAATATATTTATCTGGCAAGTTGGCCAAGACAACTATTTAAATAATAATAATCTATCTAATAACCTAATAATAGATAATAATATATTATTGTACTATTTGGAAGGTGAGACATGGAACTATAATTGAATACAAAAAATAACCTCCATTAGGTCGATGTATGTTCGTCTAATAGAGTTTCAGTTGTGGACGTATATTGGCGGAAATAATAATGATTTAGAACTTCATCATGTGAAAACGTAACTTTAAAGCCAAATTTGGGTTAGTACTTGTCTTCGTCAACCCTTATTCAACCCACTGCTGGGATACGGGCTTCCCCTCAATCGAAGGGGATTAGAGCATACTCCACCACGCTGCTCAACTGCGGGTTGGCGGAGGCCAGCGTTTTCAAGCCGCCTAAAGTCTCACTCACTCGCAGGTACACAACAACCATAAATAAAAAAGTTATTTGGCTTTAGCTCATAGAATATGAGGTGGAGGTACTTTCCTTGTAGAGGAACTTAATTAATATGCTGTGCTGCCTCTCCTTTGCCAGAATCTCATATATCAGTCACAAGGAAGTCAAAACATGCCGTGAGGTTTGCTTTGTTCAAGGATGATAATGAACAACTAACACCCCAAAATTCCCAGCAAATTATTACTTCTGTAATTTTTACAGATTGCTATCTGAAGTTCCCTGTGTTACGAAGGTGCTCCGTGTTTCGTTCGAAAATCTGCAAGGAAGGTGAAAATAATCTGCTTATGATAGTGGCTGCTAGGCAGGATTTCTCGCCAAAATTAAAAATACGACGAGCTGTGTGAGTGTATTTATTATTTATATTTCTGTACTTAATAAAAGATAACACACAAATTCATTACTAACAAAAAATAAATAAATAACTTACTTAATATAAAAAAAAAACAAGTATTGATTACATAGATATGACAAACTCAACACTCTTTCACGCAGTATATTGTAATAAAATTAAAAGCTTCAGATATAAGAGAGGGATGGAATGGAAGCAAAAATGATGGATCGGAAAAATAGTGCTATAGTTAAAACAGTTGCTTATTACAGTAACAAAACAAACGTAACAGAGGGAATCGCACAGGGATCAGTTTTGGAGCTCTTACATTATCTTATATATAACATCTGACAATAACCCGCAAAAAAATAGGCAGACATCAAAATGTATAACAGCGGCTGATCTTGGTTTGGTCAAAACATGACAGTAGCACAACACATCTTGTAGCACGATAACTAGTTAACACCAAAGGAAGATGGCAATAGGAAATACGATTACCAAAACGCGCAAGTTTTTCACATTAATGATCACAAATGAAGAAAACCATACTTATAAAATTACGAAATTCACTACGCCTGATATTCTAGACGAGGCACAAATCATTCAGATAGCCCTTTGATTATCTCAAGACATATTTGGCATCTAATGAAAATTTCATATTATGTATTATATGTATACAGAGAACATATTATATATAGGTACTATTTGATCGCAACTATATTGAAGTCTTGTGACACACGGTAGTTCAGGTTATTGAAAATCTCATCATAGATTACTCATAACTGCTAGTTCGTTTCCGTCATCGTATTCATCAGTTTATTTATTTGTTTCTTTTTGCTCGATCTTTTTGCTGCGTCAAATATTTCGTTCTTTCTTCCAACACGTTTCCGGTTAGTAAGATATTTTCTCATCGGAATATTCATCGTCTGAATATTCTTGATATTCAATATTGATACAGGTACCATCACTAGTATATATGTAATTAGTTGGACATGGGTTGCTCATCATAAATATCATGCCGTAAGTTTGAGTCTCATAAATCTCAGAGAATTTCAGATTTTCCGGTTTTCCTTTTTCAGGTTTTGTATCTGGGCTTTTAGTATTACAACACGAAGTCAATATTGCCGCACTTAGTATTATCCACAATATTTTAAACATTGTTATTGATATGAATTTGAAATTAATTTAATATGTTCAAATATGCCTTTTGAGATTTACGCAGCAAATGAGCTTTGTTTGTTTGGGAGTTGTTTTATATTATTAACTAATGAATAATAAGGAAAATATGATTGAATTTGTAGGCATTTTGGATAACCATTGTAAGTAAGTGTATCACCGCATCGATCGAGTGACGTATGATGCATTTAGTACACTCTCAATTTGAATGATGATATATATGAATAATATATACGTATAAGATCGGGTTAACGAGCATATGGATCACCTGATGGAATATAATCACCTCCGCTCATGGTACATAGATGAAGAGGGCGGAGCCTCGGGTGGAAGGTAGTGTTTAATATATTATATAGATTGTAGTGTACGTCTAAACTGATGTATGTTTGTGTACAGCGAAGCAGACAATGACGATATAGTAGAGATCTTGGACAAGATATGTCCAAGACTGAAAGAATTGTACGGAGAGTATTACGTTAGTGAAATCATCGCCAGACACCCAGAGAGTGGCAGGAAGATCATTGTTGCCGAAGTAAGTTCCTATGAGTGATTTTTTATATTTATAATAATAAATAAATAATAAATATTGTCAGACAAATTACACAGCGCCATCTAGCCTCAAAGTAAGCGAAGCTTGTGTTATGGGTACTATACAACTGATAAACATACGTAAATACATTTTTTATTATTATTATGATACATAGAAAACACCCAGACTAAGACAAACAGACATGTTCATGCACACAAATGTTTGTCCTATGTGGGAATCGAACCCACGAGCGTTGGTTGCGAAGCCGCGTCTTACTAAAGTTTAGGGCGTAAAAGGCTCGCAATCATCTTTGAGCCAAAAACACCCTGCACTTGGCACACTCTGTCGATTAACTAACAAGGTTCGAGGTAGGGCAATACGTACTTTACAAGTAACCTCCACTTCACATGTATTTTGTTTATTTACTACCTCTTTTGACAGAGCCTTTTTCACTAGTCGTAGTAGTTGCATGCGAGGTTGGCTTTGGCTCTAAAGATTGTGGTGAGCCACTTACACATAAAACATGCACACAAATGTTTGTTATGTGCGTGGATCGAACCCGCGAGCTCGGAATTACAATAGCCAATGCTAGCCATTCGACCACCGGGCTCGGCATATAGGTACTGTCATATACTATTTATATACGTCACTAGCAAACCCGGCGAACTCCGTTTCGCCAATATTGGTTGTAGTACATTTTATCTATCAGAGATGGCGCTGTATGTGAAAAAAGATTTTCCCGCTTTTCTTTTCAAATTTTTCCAGAATTTTCTTTGCTATAAACCTCACGGAGCCCGAGACCTTTCCAACGAATGCAAAACCGTGGAAATCGGTTCGTGCGTTCTGGAGTTATAGCGCCAGGAAGGAAAACCCGACTTATTTTTATATAGTAGATTATACACTATTATAAAAACGGGATTTACCCCGATTGATATTACAGTAGTGATGTACTTAACCGTGAATCCTACATCTATGTTTGAAGGTATCATTATCCATTGGCCATTTTCAAGGAAGGCGCATAAAAACGTTGTCGCGGAGGGACGCGCGCCCATTGTTACGGCGTTGCCGAATCCTGCCTTAGACGTTATGAATCTAAAGGATTTTAACGATCACTCTTATAACGCTCTCTTTATATAACCTTATAAATAAAAAAGCAGTGGCACTTCGGGAGTGCCGACAGAAGCGAAAACTTGAACTATTACGTGTGTATTTTTTGAATCGTCAGGAAATATTTTACACTGAAATCTTTCCTGACACTATTGACTGAAAACATCCCTGTTTTCTAACTCTCGTATTTGTATTTCGGGGACGAGAGTAGCGTGGACGCAACGCACAGAGCAAACGTCGCACACTGTATATAGGCTAGACCCGCCCGCCCCGCCCTACCTCACACCGCACCAAATAGACCGGTGTCGGTTACGGTAACCGTGTCGCGAGTTCAATGGTTTTTTCCCCTCTCAAAAATGCCCAACGCGCCTAAAGAAGTTTTCACTTTAAAAAAAACAATAATTTTGTGTTGCATAGCATGAAGACCGAGCCGTAGGAGTCATGTGTTTAAACTCTAATATCAATCACGAGAAACTACAAAAGATGTATGAGCTGAATCCATTTTATGGTCTCAAGAAGTCAACGCCGTTAGAAAGAGAAAGACAGAGGCGAAATAACAATCTACTTCACACATTTGGGTAGGTGTTAATTTCCGAAATGGCTTTCCATTGGTCTAAAGTATGAAGAAGACAGCCTCACCTGCATGATGTACACTGCTGACCAACTAACGAGACTCTGGCGAAAGTAAGGTAGAGCACGACGAGCCCGACTGGAGAATATGTCCTTTATAGAAATCCACAACCATATAACAGTAACTATCCTTGAAGAACACAACAACCCTCAAATGAATTGTTATTTGGCTGCCACCCCCACTGCCAACGCAGTAACTCCTTCCTTACCTCATGTAACCACAGGATTGTTGTGTATTCTCAAGGGAATTGTGTAAACTTTATTGAAATAAACTTAAGCTCTAAACAATACATATAATTAAACTATAAAACTAAAGTACCTAAAATTAAATAACACTAAAATAAAACTAACCTAAAACTAAAATAAATGTAAAAAGTTTGGCCCATGTGGCATCGTTCCCAAGATGGCAGCATTACCTTGCTGGATGGCTAAACTGATCCTTTGGGCGAAGAATGTGCCAGATCTTGGGTCACCGGTTACGTCGACCAATCTTTTTTCTAATTCTCTTATAAAGTTTGTTGCTGGGACCCCTTGCACCAAGTGTTTTGACCCCGAGTGGAACAAATGAGTAATCAGGGCCGATAACACTGTATTTCTTGATTTTAAGCCGCTCAGCCGTGTCAAGGGAATTGTTATTTGGCTGCGGTATTCGGTAAGGTGGAGGTACTTTCCCAGTTGGTCAGCTTACCAAATTCGCTTTGCGCCACCTCTCTTTCCACCGTCGCCGTTTGTCAGTCGGCAAGTGCACAACGTGCACCTTTTATACCTTTGTGTTCACGATTTTAACAATTTTTTTTTTTACAGTAACCCCATCATGGACGGCATATGGAGTCCATTTAGTAGAATGGGGAAATTGGAGACCATTGTTCACATGGACAACGTAAGTTATAAATAAATAGATATTCCAGAACAAATTACATAATGCCATCTAGTTCCTAACTAAGAAAAGCTTGCACTGTGGTTACTATATAAATTGATATTATACTTAAATACATTTTCTTTTGCAAATATGTACATATAATAGTTTATGCACATAAATATGTATTTTGTGCGGGGATCGAACTTCCAACCTGATACAAAGTACCGGGCTCATCTAGGATACAACTTCGGAGATCTGGGGCTTGCCATGCTACAATGTAACAAGGTATTCCCTTTCTGCATAAAGCCAAGATTACGTCACGAGTTTAGTTGTCCAAATCTGTAATTTTTCATACAAAATAAAGCTGATGACGTAGTCTAGTTCAAATTATGTAACCTAGCTATCAGGGGGATTACATACCATGTTATATAGTACTATGGGCACATCTCGGTCACTGCATACAAATGTCACGTCAGGGAACATTTATATGGAGGTGAAGGAGAAAGGAGTGAATGAGCTCCTCTGTGCTTCGTAGGGCACGTTATGCCGTCTGTTCCGGCTGTTGTCATTAGATGATAGTCGTTAAGCCCAATCAGTGACGTTTAGGCAGCTTGAAAACACTGGCCTCTGCCAACCGGCAGCTGCTGCAGCTGAGCAGCGTGGTGGAGTATGCTCTAAACCCCTTCGATTGAGGGGAGACCCGTATCCCAGCATTGGGATGAATGGATGGTTGTCGATGGCGCTTTGGATAATGCTATTTGAAATCATTCAGGAATCGTCGAATCTGGACCATTTGAACAGAAGAGGGAAATCAAGCCGAGTCAACTTCGGTCTCGCAGCGATGCGTCGAAGTATGGGAGAGCTGCATAGAATGCGGAGGTCCGAAGATAAGGACATGAACTCGCCTACACCATCGCAAACCACAAACTTCTCGGTCGCCGACCTGCTTGAAGCAGACCCGTTTGACTACGAAATTGTTAATATTGACACCAATCTCTTCGCTCTACCTGAGGTTCTTTCCATAGATAAGTTGTAAGTATCATTAGGTTCATATCTTCAAGTTGAAGCGGCAGTGGTCCGGCCCCATTTCTGAGTTTATTTTTTACTTTTTTTATTTTTTATACCCGTGACTATTACTTATACCAACTATGTAGTACTATTGTTATACCGTTTTACGTAATAAAACAATTAATTAATTTTACGTAATAAATTTTTAACTTTTTCTGTTGTTCAAAATCGTTAGGTACCTTATTATAATAGGTCGGGGAAAAAGTCTTTTCGCATTATAGTATGTATGAACTTGTAATAAAATCTATTTGGTTATACCATTTGTATCTAGCAGGTTTTGATATCTTTAAAAAGTTTAAATTTTAAAAAAGATAATTCCAAATTCAAATTAGGTAAATGTGTGATTTTCATTTGTTTTTTTTACTGTCAAGATGAGTGAATCTAATGAAGAAATTCGATACATTTTAAAATTTTACTACAAAAAAGGTAAAAATTCAACGCAAGCTGCGAAAAAAATTTGTGACGTTTATGGACCTAGTGCAGTGTCTGTAGGAGTAGCACAAATTTGGTTTAAGCGTTTTCAATCCGGAAATTTTGATGTCAAAGATGCACGTCGCTCTGATCGCCCTGTTACGGATAAAATGGATGCCATTTCTGAAAAAGTGGAGCAAGATCGGCATATCAGTAGTTACGACGTAGCTGAAGAACTAGGAATTGACCACAAAACAGTTTTGGCGCATAAAAAGGTCGTGGTCAAAGGCCGGCCAGGCTTCACAGACTCTGGCGAAACCCGGGTTAACCCGCAACAAGGTGATGCTGTGTGTATGGTGGGATTGGAAGGGAAGATATTCATTATGAGCTGTTACCGCCAGGCAGGACTATCGATTCTGAACTCTACTGTGAACAACTGATGAGATTAAAGCAAAAAGTTGAAAGAAAGCGGCCGGAATTAATTAATAGAAGGGGTGTGATTTTTCATCATGATAACGCTAGACCTCACACATCTTTAGCCACTCAGCAAGAATTAAGAGAGTTTGACTGGGAGGTGTTAATGCATCCGCCGTATAGTCCTGACCTTGCACCTTCTGATTTCCACCTGTTTCGGTCTCTTAAGAATTCTTTAGGCAATGTCAGGTTAACATCACGAGAAGACTGCCAAAACCACTTGGTGCGGTTTTTTGAACAGAAGTCCCAAAATTTCTATAGAAATGGGATCATGTCTCTACCTACAAGATGGCAAAAGGTTATCGAACATAATGGCACCTACATACTTTAGTTAAATGTAAATAAACTTTATTAAAAAATGTTTTGAATTTTCATATAAAATACGAAAAGACTTTTTCCCCAACCTAATATAATAAAACAATTATTATACTTACATGGAATAAACCATATACATATTTTTTTACTACTTCGGGTAGCAGACAAGCATACGGCCCGCCGGATGTGAAGTGGTTACCGTAGCCATATTAACGCTCGCAACATAAAATATCGCTCGCACGCCACCATCCTCGCTGCCAACGCGGCATCTTTTTCCTTTCTGGTGACCTCACTCACTCGCAGGAACACAACAACCCTCAAGGGAATTGTTATTTGGCTGCGGTATTCCGTGAAGTGGAGGTACATTCCCCAGTCGGGTAGCTTACAATTACGCTCACTACCTCTCTTTTCGCCAGAGCTTCGTTTGTAAGTACCGCGTGTAGGTGAAGTTGGCTTTATATGCATTAAATTAGAAATTTGTATGTCAACTATATTAAATACTAGCTGTTACCCGCGGCTTCGCCCGCGTGGTCCAGGGAAGCCTGCTGCCATTGATTTGTGTATATTTTTCTTTTGTTGTATTTTTTTTTACTTCGTGGGATAAAAAGTAGTACCAGTATGTACAAATTTTAATGATGATTGGCTGCATAGTTAAGGCATGAAGAAATAACAAACAAACGAATATTTGTATGGATGGAACGGCCACACTCAAGAGAAAATAATTGTTCACCACATAAATGTTTGTAATATCATTTGTCCTTCTATCACGTCGAAAGGAACGTAAGTACTGATGTGATGTTTTAACAGGGGATAGTTTCCGGTCTGGAGAGTGACATAGGTTACTTTTTATCCAGGAAAAATATTTTATTCGAAGGAAAAATAAAGAGGGCTAACATTTATGTGGTGAACAATTATTTTCTCTTGAGTGTGGGCGTTCCATCCATACAAATATTATAAGTGTTAAAGTAAATTCGTTTGTTTGTTATTTCTTCATGCCTTAACTATGCAGCCAATCATCATTAAAATTTGTACATACTGGTACTACTTTTTATCCCACGAAGTAAAAAAAAATACAACAAAAGAAAAATATACACAAATCAATGGCAGCAGGCTTCCCTGGACCACGCGGGCGAAGCCGCGGGTAACAGCTAGTTTTATATATAAAATTTATCTATACTATCTCATTCTATACTAATATTATAAAGCTGAAGAGTGTGTTTGGTTGAACGCGCTAATCTCAGGAACTACTCTTGAAAAAATATTTTAGTGTTAGATACTTAGCCTATATTTCAAGGAAGGCTATAGGCTATATAACATCACGCTACGACCAATAGGAGCTGAGCACCGGTGAAAAATAGGAAAAAAATATTCCTTTTGAGGGCTTATGTCGCGTGCGCTGCGTAAACGGTTGAAGTTACGCATAAATCATGTATGACGGAATTGTTCCTCTTTAAAAGTTCTAAAAAAAAGTCCGCGACAGTATATGTCTATCTTTTAAGATTGACACACTATAACGTTTTTTCATGGTAATCAATAGGAGAAAGTAGGTAAAAAAAGGTTATAGTGAGTTAATCTTAAAAGATAGACATATGCTGTCGCGGACTTTTTTTTAGAACTTTTAAAGAGGAACAATTTCGTCATACATGATTTTTGCGTAACTTCAACCGTTTACGCAGCGCACGCGACGTAAGCCCTCAAAAGGAATATTTTTTTCCTATTTTTCACTGGTGCTCCGCTCCTATGAGTCGTAGCGTGATGCTATATAGCCTATAGCCTTCCTTGAAATATAGGCTACCTAACACAAAAAAAAATTTTCAATTCGAACCAGTAGTTCCTGAGATTAGCGCGTTCAAACAAACAAACAAACAAACAAACAAACAAACAAACCTCTTCAGCTTTATAATATTAGTATAGATTGTACTTATGTGTGCCGTTACAAAAGTTAGTATTTTTTAATTCCTTCTCCGATGGTAATATTTTTTGAAATAAAACTTCTTTACGCACGTTTGACTTGGAAAGTAAGCTGGTGAATACGTGACGAGAGCGTTACGAAAAGTGTTATCGGGCGAGGCGAACGGAAGTTGAGAGGGAGATATAAATAGAAGTTTTATTTCAGTCGTGTGGTCTAAAGCGCACTCGTTTTTTAAATAATTTGACCCTTTTAAAATGGACATTCTCACCAAACTGATAGACCGTCTGGATGTCTCCCCCGCCTTGGGGAGAGAGGGGATGTCTTGCCGAGGGGGACCGTCAGGGGAGACAGAAGTCCGAAGGGAAAACTCTGACATAAGTTATTAAAATGAAACATTTGCGGATCGGTCATGTGTTGTGGCTTTTATGATTGTGATAAATATTTTTCATAATTTTAAAATGTTGTCAAGTGGCTTATGAGGCGGCTTGTCCAGTGTGTCCTTTTGAGACATCTTGCTGCTTACCCTAACTTTTTTATCATTTACATGCTATAAAACAATTGCTGACTAAATTAAATTAAATTATATGTTTACACTTTATATGCGGAAAAAGTCAAAAGAACTGGAAACGGAAGAGATTATCTTTAAAGCAGACCAGAAGGAGAAGTAAGTAGTTCATTCATGCCTACACTACCTATTTAGGACACAGATAAAATTTCTTGCTTTTCATACAACATCCATAAAAAAATTTCAGGCAATAAACCTTCTGTTGCATCCACATGGGAAGAAGAATTACAAAAAACATCTTATGCTGGAGGGAATAATGCTTTTATGATTGAATTGCTCGGTCTTCGAGAAGATATACATGACAGGTACGTTATTGAACTCCTGTTTTCAAAAGTCTACTTCAAGAGTAAAAATTTGTGGCGAACATTCTGTCATTCTATCACAGGTTCTATTCTAGCTTTGGAGGGCACTTTAAGCCGTCAGTCCTGGCTTGATGTATTCATTAGATGTCAGTCATTAAGCTAAGTGAGTAGCCTTTTGTCTGCCTAAAAGAAAACTCCAACACTACTTTGCTTGTATACTATAGAAACGAAAATATACATTATGAAAATATACTTTTATGTTTCTATAGCCTGTCTGTGGATTGGTTTAATTTATGTCGCGTTCCATAGCACTTTAGAAGCGTTGGTGATAAGCGGTTGTCAATTGGTTGCAGTCGTTAAAAGTGATCTTTGGGAGGCTTTAAAACACTGGATTCCACCCTTAGTAGGGTAACGTGATGGTGACACGCATACTAGGACATTCCAAAACCGTCCAATTAATAAGACCCGTTGAATCTGAATCGGCTACACCTTAGAATTAGCCTCTAGAATTGTTTGTTCGATAGCGCATGCACACACGTGTTCAGTATTCGGACAAACGTCATTAGTGTAACATTGGTAAACAGATTCATCACACCGCATTGCTTAAGTGGTAGGTGGAATTGTTTGTTGATGACAAATTCTGTCGTTTCCATAGACAAGCTTTCGATTTGCTGGAAGTTGCTTTCGAAGTGATGAAGGACTATGACTACTGTATCATCCAGCTTCCGTGTGCTGTTACGCCATCGTCACTCTTTCAACATTTCTGTGTAAGTTTTTTGAAACGAAATATTTCCGTTGAATTTATCAGGTTGCAGATTGATCCTTTAGAGAAACACCGAGACGGTCAGAATCCAAGTTTCTGCATAGCGTTCACTGTTTGTGTGACAAGGCTTTTGGAATTTCTTTTACTCGCCTGTTTCATTCTAATTACAAATCTTTTGTAATACAGTCAAAACCGGATTTCAAATTAATGAGACTGAATCGATATTAGATCGTAATTCTATGGAATCGATATCGCAATTATTACGAGTAGAATACCACTTTTGAGTCAATTCATAATTCAATCTTGATTCAGTCAACTTTCATTCTGAGTTGTTAAATAATTAGGAGAATAATTCTCCTTAATAATAACCTTCTGTTAGCAAATACGTTAGTTATTCGACAATAGATTGCGCTACACATCACTTGCATCCCTTTGAGAAAATCCGGTTCTTCTAAAAACCATAGAGCAAATCTCGTTAATCTGAGGGAGTAATAAAATTATATTGTAATATCGAACACAGGTGAAAGAAATGGGAATAAGTCTTTAAAATTGTTTCCGTAGGAAGGCAATTAAAAACACGAATGATAACAAAATCGGGGGATACAGTTTGGTGTTGCAGCTACATGTCTATCATCTCCATCCAAAATTCGATCATACCACTGGACAGATGAAGGATCAAAGAATTTATTATGTTAAGTAAGGACTGTATAAATAGGGACAAACCCTCCACCTTCCCATGGCTCCACCGATATCACGGTCATAATATGACCGAATAGCGGCAGATGCGCTTTACGCTCTTTGGAATATCGCGTGCGGTGAAGGGGCAGCGCTGTCATTTAGAGATAATTTTAGTGCATATAACGGCCGTGTCCATGACACAGCCACAGCCCATTTTTTCTTTTACATGAGTATTCAAATAGATAATCTAAAAATGATCACAGTATAATAATCATATTCGATACCTCCAAGGAACACTACGCCAACTGAAATTTCGATAGTTTTCTTTTTTTATCTAAATCAATTCATTACTTCTTTAACATTATGACGAGCTCGGTGGTCGAATGGTTAGCAATGGCCAGTTTGACTCCGAGGTCGCGGGTTCGATCCACGTACAAGACAAATATTTGTGTGCATGAACATGTCTGTTTCTCTTGGTCTGGGTATTTTCTATGTATTATATGTATGTATTTACCAAAAAAAGTGTATTTAAGTATTATATCAGTTATCTAGTACCCATAGTACAAGCTTTGCTTAGTTTGGGACTAGATGGCCGTGTGTAATTTGTCCTGGAATATTTATATTTATGTTATGCTACCTGAATTTTATTTTATAAAAGACACACAGACACAACAAAATCGACAAATACAAACCGCTAAATAAATGTATAACTCATAGTAGCGGTGTGTATCTGGATGTGTCAAAGTCAAAGTCAAAGTCAAAGTCAAAGTCAAAGTCAAAGTCAAAGTTTAACTCAAAGTCAAAGTCAAAATTCTTTATTCTGTGGGCCGTCGCGGGCACTTAGACACGTCTTTTACAATTGGGTGTATTTTTTTTTTATCTACCAGCATTTCGGAATGACCATTGACGAGAAGAAATGCCGAAAGAAACTCTGTCAATATAGGTCTTTTTTAAATCGCCATACAATATTATCATTATACATATATATACATGTATGTTTTGAGTTGGCGTAGTGTTCATTGGAGGTATCGAATTAAAATTCAATTTTACAGTACATCCCAACAAAAAATTACTACTGCTGCGAACATGCTCTGTACGTGGCGCATCGGTCTTCAGTGCTTGGGTATGACTCTCATCTGGTTATACGTGTAGTATTTGACGGCAAGACCGTGTGGTTTCCGGCAGACTAGCATATTATCACTCCGTCTCATTGTTAAGGAGGAGCGGAGTTTCCTAGCACAAGTATATATATATATATACTTAAAAGTAGCTTCAATCACAAAATATTTGTTCACTATATTGTACCAAATAAAGATATTTGTATTTGTATTTGTCTCTTCCCGTGGATGTCGTACTAGGCGACTAAGGGAAATACATTATAAAACATCGATCAGGCCTCCCCAACCCGTCTGGCCAGCGTGGGGAGTGTAGGCCAAATCCTCCTTCTGTCTGGGACGGACGAGAGAGGGTCGTACTCCTGAGACGGACTGGACGGACGAGAGTGGAGTACGACCCTCTCTCGTCCCTCCTGATGATGATGATGATGATTTGACCTATAGATGCCGCATTCATTGCACAGCATACCTATAGTTAAAGGAGCTCGTTGGCGTTGTTGCGCGAAGGAGTCAGCAGTCTCATCGAAAAAAAAATCGCAGGCAGCCTGTCCGTGGATGGGTTTATTTATCTCGTGCTCCTACGTGCTTCGGAGGGCATGTTAAACTATCGATCCTGGATGTTGTCATTAGATGACAGTCGCTAAGTCAGTGGCCTTTAGCCGGCTTGAAAACACTGGCCTCGGCCAAGCCGCAGTTGAGCAGCATGGTAGAGTATGCTCTAAACCCCTTCAATTGAGGGGGAGTTCTCCATCATCCATATCCAGTAGTGAATGAATAAGGGTTGATGACGACTACAGCAAATAGTAAATATATTATCTATTGTATTCTGGTGACAACTTAGAACCTACCTTGGAATCCAACTTGGTACCCAGCTTGGATCCCAACTTCCAACCCAACTTGGAACCCAGCTTGGAACCCAGCTTGGAACCCAGCTTGGGACCCAGCTTGGAACCCAGCTTGGAACCCAACTTGGAAGCCAACTTGAAGCTCAACTTGGAACCCAACTTGGAACCCAACTTGGAACCCAGCTTGGAACCCAACTTCTAAAATTATATGTTATTCCAGCAAGCTAAGGGTCCGAGAAGCTGAATTATGTGATGTGCCGCAGATAGCCCATTTGATGCAGAACCTGGAAGGCAAAGAGACCATCTGGACCATAGAGAACTCCATTCAGCACGATAAGGAGAACAGTGTATTTGTGTTTCTGTGCGGAACCAACGTCATCGGCGTAGGAATATTAGAGTATGTCGGTACTCGGTATATTCTTACTAATATCACAGTATAAGTACTCTATTATCATAAATGCAAAAGTGGGTTTCTATGGTTGTTAATTTCATGGTAACCAGTGCAGTAGTTATGACTTGAAAGCTCACGTCTAAGTACTGAACTGATTACCATGTAATTTTGGATGCATGATATATATATATATATACATAAAATTAGCCGGGTAGCTCACTTCAAAATGTGAGCAAGTAAGCTAAATAATTTTGATAATATAACATGCGTCTTATAGATTCACAACATGAGAGTTCTACTCTATTTGATTACGTTTGTTTACGTTTACATAATCGAACGCGAACAAAAACTCTCACTAAGCACTATGTACCCATTTTTCAGGCCTCCAGAACAAATAGACTTCATCCGAGCGAAGTACAACATAGACTCTTATCACATTCATAAGTATCATATGCGTGGCTTAACTTGCGGGTTTACTATCTTGAAGACCATGCTGGCGTACCCCGTCTTCGAACCCCATTACAGGTTCTTCGCTAGAGATATGTTGAGACTGTCTGATAGCGATATCATGCTTTGGATGACCGCCTATAAAAATAAATGGGTATGTATTTGTTGGTTGTACCACAGTGTTAGTAATAATACCTACTACAGTATTGTAGTATATGTTATACTACGAATATTACCGCTGAATTCCACTATCGTACAACTCGCCATAAATTAAAATTCCAGCCATATCATTTTGATAATTAGCGATATACTACAGTTCGTTTTGCTAAGATATTTTCTACCCCGAACGGTGAAAATGTAGAGTCAACTTCCCTCAGCGGTATTTCCGAACGACTACGACATGGGAGCCTTCAAGAACAGAGTCTTTATTTCCGTTATAAGGCTGGCAATGGATCGGCGACCCCTCGGTGTTGCTGATCTCCCCTTATCCCTTAAATATTTATTTTATTCTATTTTTTAGTATTCGTTGTTATAGCGGCAACAGAAATACATCATCTTTGAAAATTTCAACTATGTAACTATCACGGTTCATGAGATACAGCCTGGTGACAGACGGACGGACGGACGGACTGACGGACGGACAGCGGAGCCTTAGTGATAGGGTTCCTTTTTACCCTTTGGGTACGGAACCCTAAGTTGTAAGTACATAACAAATCGTAGGAAATTTTGTTAGCTTTACAGAAGTACAAAAAAGTGCCCGAAAACAGCTTTCTTTGGGCAGTTTTAAAACTGAAAAAAGTGCATAAATTATACCCTTTAAAAAAATTGCCTATTTTGGGTACCACTACCATCTGTCTTGTTCGATTAGGCAGGAAACAATATTATAAGAAACAAGTTCGTCGATGGAATCCAGCTCTTTGGCGGCCGAATCATCATCATCAGGTCATTTTAGTCTCCACTACAGGAACACGACCCTCTCTCATCCGTCCCAGACAGAAGGAGGATTTGGCCTACACTCCCCACGCTGGCCAGACGGGTTGGGGACGCCTGATCGATGTTTTATAATGTATTTACCTTAGTCGCCTTGTACATCCACGGGAGGAGACGGAGTGATTCTATTCTAGTCTGCCGGAAACCACACGGCCCTCTTCTCACATAAAAAAAAAATGTACTTACAAGCTTTGCTTAGTCTGAGGCTAGATGGCAGATAGTCTATCCAGGAACATTTATTTATATGTATAATAATTTTTAAACGAGCCGGTTATTACAGGTGGCCAACAAAGCAAATTCTATGATCTCCGCGATGATACCACTAATTCCGAGGAGATCTGAAGTCACCTGCACTCACATACCTCAATTGCGAAGGATTGATACGCTATCTGGGAAAATGTATGCTGTTTCCATATATTAAAGTAGGATAGTGTATATGCCATTAGTGTTAGTAAATCAGTTATGCTGTTTCCACGTTATCTCGCAAACCGCCGTCCGTCGCCGCTGCGGCACAGCTGCCCTAGTTTCTCTTGGATTTCTAGGAATTCTTACACACTGCGCCGCAGCAGTGACGGCGAATTTATATACTCCGATAGACAGCATAACGTATAAAGATCTATGAGAAGAAAGATCTTAGACCATGCTCGTATATGGACGAGCTCGGTGGAGCTAGTAGTCAAAGTGCATTGTTGGTGGTTGAAGATGAGTGAAATACCTAATATCGTCACATGATGTGTATTCAATGTATACAGGAGAGAGGGCCTTAATTACTAAATTACCAGCTATTTGTATTAACTTATTGCTATGTCAACAACATTCGTCAATGTCGTAGCGCGTAACGTGTGCTCGCGGTGAAACTCTAAATATGGACTTTTAACCGCATATTACATTCGGGTTAGCAATGGCCCATTTGACTACTAGGTCGCGGGTTCGATCCCCGCACAAGACAAATATTTTTGTGCATGTACATGTCTGTCTGGGTGTTTTCTATGTATTATATGTATGTATTTACAAAAAAATGTATTTAAATATTTTATTTTATTTTATTTTTATTTTATTTTTATTTTATTCGGAAGACCAACAGCTGAACTTATCATAATACAATTTTTCAGTAGCAATTTCAGAGCCAATTACAGGTCCTCACATATAGCACTATGTTAGCTTACTAGTGATGTGAACAATAAATTAGAACATTAGAACTTATTAAGAATTAAATTCTGTATAAATAATATCTAATACAATATTTAAACCAACAAATTATAGTAAAAATGATACAAAATCATTGCTACTCCTACGATTCTATTATATATATATATAATTTAATTATATATATATATATACATATATTGATTTGGAGCCAATTGCTAACCTAGTACAAACTTAGCATTGTCTCATACAACAACCGCTTCGCCTTTGTAACACTTGTGTTAAATAAATCAATGTCAACCGTTCTCGATGCCTTGTTAAAACTATTGCTCGCTCGCCAGAGGTATGTGTTCTGCCTATAATTTGTATAAGCGGGGGGGAGACTAATGAAGAGATTAGGTCTTAGTGATCTAGAGGGGGCTCTAAACTTTAGTTTAGCTAATAATTCTGGGCAATCAACTTCACCAGAGGCTATCTTAAGGAGGTAAGTTATATCAGCTACGTCTCGACGTATATATAAAGGTACTAGGTGTTGATCTACGGCAAGTGATACATAATTATCGGATTTATACTCTCGCTTAAGACGATAGCATAAGTGTCTCACAAACTTTTTTTGAATGTTTTCGATGCGGTCGATATATGTATTGTACATAGGGTTCCAAATCTGAGATGCGTACTCCACAGTACTTCGTACGAATGTGCAATATAGAACTTTAAGCGTTTTAATTTCTTTGAAAGCTGTGGAGTTACGCAAAACAAAACCGAGCGCTTTCGAAGCTCTAGAAATCACGGCATCGATATGCGAATCGAATAGTAGCTTAGAGTCGTGGTAGACACCCAGATCGCGCACTAAACTATTACGCTGGAGAATATGGTTCTTGAGAGTGTAGTTGTTAATAAGAATGCTAGTTTTCCTACTAAACGTTGTAATTGAACATTTAGAGGGATTAAGGTCAAGGAGATTAACGGTACAGTATTCTTCCAGTCGGGTGAGGTCTGATTGTAAAGCAGCAACATCCGCAGAAGTCGTTATAGACATAAATATTTTCATATCATCTGCGAAACAGAGTAGGCGTGCAGATTTTAGACAGCTTACGATGTCGTTGACGAAGATCGTAAAGAGCAGGGGCCCGATCAGGGAACCTTGCGGGACCCCACTGGGGACGTCCACCCAACTGGAAATAAAGTTACTAACAACAACAGCTTGCGACCTGTTATCGACATACGACGCGAACCATCTAAGAAGGTCACCTCTAATTCCTACGTTCATTAGTTTCGTCAGCAGCCGAGCGTGATCTATACGATCGAAACATTTGCTATAATCAGTATAGATCACGTCAACCTGCCGCCCGCTGTCCATAGATTCAGTAATATAGTC
The DNA here is from genome assembly GCA_937001555.2 of Hypsopygia costalis. Lineage (NCBI taxonomy): Eukaryota > Metazoa > Arthropoda > Insecta > Lepidoptera > Pyralidae > Hypsopygia > Hypsopygia costalis. The sequence goes on along the minus strand of OW443336.2, from coordinate 4,471,358 downwards.
ATTAAGGAGTACCAGGTTCGAGACGCATGATCTACCAGCCAGAAAGCCATGCTGAACCTGATTTAACGACTGCCTTATAGATGGGTAAAGTTTGTTATATATCAGTCTTTCAAGCACCTTAGACACAATACATAGTTTAGAGATAGGTCTATAGTTAGTTACATCTAATTTAGAGCCTTTCTTATGGGCCGGAGTTACAAAGGCAGATTTCCAAACTTTAGGCATTTTACTTTCACGAAGTGACCTTTTGTAGAGGAGCGTAAGAGGTACACATATTGTATGCGCTGTGGCTATAAGAAAAGAAGCAGGAAGATGATCAGGGCCGGCGGACTTCGAACTGTCAAGGGCAAGTAGCTGTTTTTTTACGTCATCAACTGTAATATCAATACAGGATATGTCACTGACACATTGGTTTGAAGAAGAATGAACTTGACTGTTAGAGCATTGGTGTGGGGGTTGCGGCATATTGGAGTGGTTACGGTATAAGAAATTTGAATGAAAATACGCCGAGAATGCCTCACATATACTTTCACCTGTATTTACCTCATGACCATTATAAGTCAAATTACTGGGTATTGAGTTAGTATTACGCTTAGATTTTATGTAAGACCAAAAAAATTTCGGATTATTTTTAATAGACTTTTCTACGGACGCAATGTATTTACTATGGCATAGGTGTTCCTGCTCTTTCACTCTGTTCCGTAATAATTTAAACGTTTCAAGATCGGCACGGTTCCCATAAATCTTAAATTTCCGAAGGTATTTATTTTTCTCTTTAATAATATTTACTAATGCTCCGGAATACCATCTCGGATATATACCGTCGGTAACCGTAATTGAAGGTATATACTTGTTTCTGAGACTAGCAAATATGTCATAAAAGAATTCGACTGATTCCTCGAAAGTTCGGTTTGAAAATTCCTTTTCCCAATCAATTTTTAAAATCTCATTATTGATCACTATGTAGTCACCCTTATAGAATAAGAATTTTTTGAAAGATGGCGCTTTTAAAGTTTTTAGATATACAAAATCAACACTGACTAATAGCGACTTGTGATAGGGGTCAATGGGTACTAAAGAATCCGGACAATTAATCACTTTAACTACCTCAGTCGAAAGTACCAGATCTAAAATCCTCCCGTACTCATTTAATACCCCATTATATTGGCCAATACCAAGAGTATTCAAATCGTCCACAAATGAGTACTCATCGTTACTACTCAAGTTACGTGAACGATACGCTAGATCATCGCTCCGTTGCCAGTCAATGTTACTCATATTGAAGTCACCCAAAATAAGAAATTTATCATATGGATTGCGCAAGACAATGTCAGATAATTTCGACATAAAATTTGATAGCTGTTGTGAGAATGAATTGCCCAAATTTTGTTTGCACAAATAAACTACACATAAATGAAGTCTAATAGGTGATCGGGTACCTACCTGCTCTAGAGTTATGGTTAGCCAGATATCCTCAGCACTGGAGTGCGAAGATGGGACAAGGGTTACAGCCAAGTCCTTGCGGGTCGCTATAAGCACACCACCACCACGAGATTGTCCCGTAGCCACATAGTCACGATCCCGCCGCCAGACCACATATCGATCACTAAATAATTCACTATCCGAAAATCCGTCCGTTAACCACGTCTCCGTCAACGCGACAATGTCGTGATTACTAAGTTCTAAATTACGTTTAAAAGTTGATGTCTTGGTTCGCAGTCCCCTGACATTTTGATAATAGATGTTAAGATTAGTAGAATTAGCCATTTTTGCAAACAATTTTACAGAATAACATGATACATAGTACAAATAATATGAGGGTATATAGACAAATTAAATAAATATAGAAAGTATGTAGGCGAGATCTGTGCGAGCAAGCAATTAATATATGGGCAATGAGGAGAGAGAATGAGACAGACATATTTCTAACTGTTCTCTGAGAAGAACTAAGAATGTTTGAGTAATTCCATAAGCGAAGTAAGTACAGTGCACTCAAGTCAGTGGTTAAAAACATTTTGTACTTGTGAATTGGTGTTAACGGTTTTAGAATACAAGGATTGCGAATGACACTTATTTTGTACATAAATATCAAGGCTAGTGGCTCCAACACTAGCATTGACAACATAAAGATAGATGACTTAAAACTTAAATTTACTTTACACTGAGGCACTAAAATCCTGTACGAGTATATAAAGCATATTAACTTAATTTGTTTAAATCACTTTCAGATTTTATGATGTGTATTTTCGAAGTGTCATTGTACCTTGCGTGTATTTTTCCAAACTTGACCCACACGTACTGATATCCCTTTCCCTCCTTCAAAACGGATTTAGTCTTCGTGAGCAAAGCTTTGGACTCCGGGGTGAGGTGGTCGTTCACATAAACACGTTGCACACTGTCCCTGAAGCCAATGGCACTCGCTTGTAGGTTTTTAACTGAACGCGCTGCGGCCACAAAGTCCTCCTTAACGTACCGGTTAGTGAAGCATGCTATAATAGACTTCTCTTTGGAGTTGTGTACAGGTACACGGGCTATATAATTTATATCAGACTTCGAATAAGGGTGCTTAATATGCTTGCTGATGGACTCAATAATAGAAAATAAGTCTTCCTCTTTCTTAGTGGGTACTCCTTTGATCTCCACGTTATTCAGACGGGTCCATTGATCTTTTTCTGAAAGCGTCTGTTTTAGCCGATCCAAAGAATCTTGCGAGGCATTTACAACTTCCTTAAGATGGTTTATGATAGGGATATTTGCCTCCACAGCATCCAGCCTCCGAGTACATTCGTCTAGTTTTTCACTATTAAACTCACAAGATGACCGTAGATCAGACAGCTCCTTTTTTATGGATTTCACATCCTCAGCTAAAGCCGGAAGACTGGAGAGATGATGCTTCATGTCTCTGATTTCGCTCAAGATCATCTCAAGAGACACTGATTCCTCACTCCCAGTCGGCATGTTTCTGCATTGCATGCACCTCCATGTTGCCCTCCTATCGGCTCCAAGCTTTCGATAGCCTGCCTCTGTGATCCCGGCACACGCGAAGTCGAACATTTTCTTACATGATGCACACTGAACTCCATCAGTAAATGCGACATTACAGCGGTTGCAAGAATTCATAGTAACACAGTAAGGTAGAAAACAAAAACTTCAAACGTAGGTCTAAGATGGTAGGTATAAAAATGTTGTTGATCTCTGACTTTTACGAATGACTTGATTAGCGTGTTGTTTTAAAGAGTGCTCACCGTCAACTGACCCCCACGCTGGCCAGACGGGTTGGGGACGGGTTGGTTAGGATAACTGATATATTATATCAGTTATCCTAGTACTCATAGTACAAGCTTTCTTTAGTTTGGGCTTTACTATTACTTATACTGTGGTTTGGGACTAGATGGATTTTTGGGGTGTAAGTGGTTTATCAACATCTTTGAACCAAAGCCAACTTCACCTGCTCGTGGTGCACCCTGCTGACTGACAAACGAAGCGAAAAGAGAGGTAGGGAGCGTAATTGTAAGCTACCCGACTGGGGAATGTACCTCCACCTCACAGAATACCGCAGCCAAATAACAATTTCCGTGAGGGTTGTTGCGTTCCTGCGAGTGAGTGAGGTCACCAGAAAAGGAGATGCTGCGTTGGCAGCGGTGGCGGCGGCGCGCAAGTGATATATTATGTTGCGAGCGTTAATACGGTTACGGCAACCTCTTCACATCAGGCGGGCCGTATGCTTGTATGCCACCCGACGTAGTATAAAAAAAAATGATGGCAGTGTGTAATTTGTTCTGGGATATTTATTTGTGCCTCGGAATTTGTACCCTACGGATTTCCTATTATTCACTACTATTTGCTCTTGTTGGTAATTTATTAGTCATTTCCCTCGGAGAACAAAAGTTACTGAGAGGTTACAAATACAAAGCTGATAATATGTAGGGTTGCCATCTATAAACGCTAGCAACCAGAGGGGCAATTCTCGTAATTAAAATATAGTTTCGATCCAGTCTCGATCTCACAAATGTCACATTTGGTATTCTCGTAACACAATATGTAACTTCAAAATTAAATTTAAGCAGGATTATATCGAAATATGAGTGAAAATTAAACAAACTAAGAATGTTACTTTGCCAACAACAAGAATTGATAATAATTAATTAATGAAATCAAGTATATAATTTTAGTCAATTCGCAATTCAATCTCGATTCGGTCAACTTTCAGGACAAGATGCATGAAACTCCGGTTTTTGAAAATCTCCGAAATCTTAAAACCGGATATCATCATCAGTGTTTTTAATAAATAAATAAATATTTCTGGACAATTTACACAGCACCATGTAGTCCCAAATTCAGCGAAAAGCTTGTACTATGGGTACTAGATAACTGGTATAATACTTAAATACATTTTTTTTAAATAAATATATACATATAAATAAATAATAATAATAAATAAATAAATATTGTCACACAAATTACACAGCGCCATCTAGCCCCAAAGTAAGCGAAGCTTGTGTTATGGGTACTAGACATCTTTTTTTTTTGTACACTTTTTTTTTGTAAATACATACTTATGATACATAGAAAACGCTCAGACTAAGACAAACAGACATGTTCATGCACACAAATGTTTGTCCTGTGTGGGAATCGAACCCACGAGCGTTGGTGTCATATAATACTTAGAAAACGCCCAGACCTAGACAAACAGACATGTTCATGTACACAAATGTTTTTATTGTGCGGGAATCGAAGCCGCGACCTCGGAGTCAAAGTGGCCATTGCTAACCATTCGACCACCGAGCTCGTCAAAGTTTTAGTACTAGTACTATTTTTTATTCTGTGACAAGATGGTTATTCGCAGCATGGAGCGGGCGGTTGTGATTTAAAACTTCTAACCCTGGACTACAAATGAAACCCCTCCCGGAAGATGTCCGGGAAGTGGGACGCCCTCCAAACTAGGACAAATCTGGGGAAACCCGTCCTGGTCGAGGGCAACCCTAATAATATGTAACTTTTCTGTAGTTTAACATTTGCTGCATGGTGCACCAGCAAGAAGTTCTCCAGCGTGCCGAAGGTGGTTGTCAACTCTAGAATTGTAGTCGTGGGAGCCTCTCGGGCGGCGATGGCTTTTCTTGAGACATTGTTGTTTGGGTATGAAATCTTTCTTAGATAATTAAGGGCTTTTAAAATATAGAGATAGAAGACAAACTAGTTTTTGTCTTAGAACATTAACTTATTTTTACAAGCTTTTATTTAGTTTCACTGCCGTGTCAGTAATCTATCCTTGCGGCTAAGCTTTGGAATTCCCTACCATCTGTTGTAAAGATGTCCTCTTCTGTAGATTCTTGCAAATCGGCTTTAAAAGTTCCTATCTTGAACTGCTAGTACCAACTATATTGTATATAAATATCATTACATAGTGTACTTATTATGTCAATTTAATTTGTTCTGTGTTTGTGTCTTGTTCCACCCTCGGGATATACATTTGGGGTGTAAGCGGTTCATCAACATCTTTGAACCAAAGCCAACTTCACCTGCACCCGGTGCACCCTGCTGACTGACACACGAAGCTCTGGCGAAAAGAGTGGTAGGGAGCGTAATTGTAAGCTACTAGGTTTAAAGCAGTGATCCGCTTTAAACCACACGACTGAAGTACTTCTTTAGCTCTACTAACTTACATCTCCCTCTCAATTTTCGTTCGCCGTTTCCGTAACGCTCTCGTCACGCATTAACCAGCTTATTGGAGAGTAAGCTGGTGAATGCGTGACGAGAGCGTGCGTAAAGAAATTTTACTTCAAAAATAAATATGCAAGCATTATTATTTACTAAATACTTTATGTTATTATATTAATTTTATTTTTTCAGCGATTCATCGACTTACTTGACGTTCGCGAACGTAACCCTAATATCGCCTAACGGGTTACCTTACGTTCGTCACACGAAATCGCACGCAGACACCATGTTTCCAATACACCGTAGTATGTCAGAAAAATACTTAAAAAGTGCACCGTACACGTACTATGTCAACGTGGTGCATGAAACCGTTGTGGAAATTGACAAGTAAGGGGCAATAAATAATAAATATTGTCAGAGAAATTACACAGCGCCATCTAGCCCCAAAGTAAGCGAACCTTGTGTTATGGGTACTAGACAACTGATAAACATACGTAAATACATTTTTTTTTGTAAATACATACTTATAATACATAGAAAACGCCCAGACTAAGACAAACAGACATGTTCATGCACACAAATGTTTGTTCTGTGTGGGAATCGAAACCACGAGCGTTGCTGTCCTAGCCGCGTCATTGACCGCGACGCCACCGAGCTAGTCAATAAAAAACCTTAGAGCTTTACTTTAGGCAGCCGTATGCTATGTTTTGACGAGCTCGGTGGTCAATCGGTTAGCGATGGCCACTTTGACTTCGAGGTCGCGGGTTCGATCCCCGCACGAGTCAAATATTTGCGTGCATGAACATGTCTGCTTGTCTGGGTCTGGGTGTTTTCTATGTATTATTATGTATGTACTTACAAAAAAATATGTATTTAAGTATAATATTAGTTATGTAGTATCTATAGCACAAGCTTTGTTTGCTAGACTTTTTACTGGACTATTTGTCACTGTTGTTACTGCCCTCTTACCATTCATATTAATGAATAAGCGACTCTATTCCATTTGAAATAGAGTCGCCTATTCATTGGTATGAATAAGCATTCTATCCAGTTATTGAATCGCAATAAGAGATGGTGGTAAGGGGGCTGGACTAGATGACCGTGTGTAATGTGGACAGGAATATTTATTTATTTATGCTTATTGAGTGAAAAAATAAAATTTGCCCCAGACGAGATGACGTAAATATAGCGAACAGAAAAGCTTCATTCTGAATAGCCGACAACAATCAACTGTATTCATTTTCATTATCATCAGGTCCATTTTAGTCTCCACTACAGGAGCACGACCCTCTCTTATCCGTCCTAGACGGAAGGAGGATTTGGGCTACTCTCCCCACGCTGACCAAACGGGTTAGGGAGGCCTGATCGATATTTGATAATGTATTTCCCTTAGTCGCCTTGTACGATACCCACGGGAAGAGACGGAGTGATTCTATTCTAGACTGCCGGAACCCGGAAACCACATGGTCAATTCACTTTGCTCTCCGATATTTCAATGGCTTCACCGCGCGCAAACGGAAAACGTCGTCTGTTCAGGTACTTTGTTGTACAAAAACTTACATACCTATTAATTTTAACAGGGTAAATAAATTCGTTAAGTTGGCAAATGAAAGTGTATTAAATTACGACCTTCTGTTCGTAATGGTTGGAAAGCAATACCAACATCCTGATTACTTTAACGATGTTTTTGAAAGACAAAAACAAATCAGGTTAGTTCAAATATTTTTCAGATTAAATAATGTCGATTTTTCGATTCATTGCTAGATAGATCGATGGGAAAGTACATATATTTAAATTCATTGGGATGGACGGTGAAACATGGATGAAACCAAGTGACACTTACCTACCGTGAAAAGAAGTTCAAAAAATTTTCAGCATTTACAATTCAACATTTGTCAATATTGACGACTTCTTCCATCAGATCAAATTAAATAAAATTTGGGTGTAAGTGGTTCATCAACATCTTTGAACCAAAGCCAACCTCACCTTCTCAGGGTGCACCCTGCTGACTGACAAACGAGGCTCTGGCGAAAAGAGAGGTAGGGCATAGCGTAGCCCGACTGGCAATGTACCTCCACCTCACAGAATACCGCAGCCAAATAACAATACCCTTGAGGGTTGTTGTTTTTCTGCGAGTGAATGAGGTCACTAGAAAGAAATGAAGGAAAGAGTATAACAAAGTAAGAGACCAAGACCTAACAAACCCGGATTGCAATAATTTTGACACACTTTTATTAGGTCGACCTGTATGTAGTAACTAACTATGTAATGGAATCTAAGGTAACTAATTTAACCATCTTCCAAGGATCGTAGCGTAATGACAATTGACAGCTGTATGTAGTTCTGATGACAATACAATAATATGGTACTGTCGAACTGATCTGATGATGGAGCGATATGAACTAGAACTTCACGATGGAAGATCGTATCATAGCTGTTTTTGGATTTCTTAGAAAAGTCTTGTAATGAATTTTGACCACGATTAGGTTTCAAGGTCTGATGATGAAGCGGGAAGATAGGTACTGGCATTTCATGATGGAATATCGTATCATAGTCGTGTTTGCACTTGTGAGAAAGGCCACGTAATTTTGAACTTTTTTTTAAATGACTTTGAACACGATCAGTTGCATTTATAAAAGCGTGTTTTTCTAGTGTTTTTTAAACAATTAATTTATTTCTATTCCAGGGAAGGCAGTGTAGCTTATCAACGTTTAGACATACCCCAGTCTCCAGAAGTGATCCGAACCACCAGCGAGTATGTTCCCGAGAATGTGTTTATTATTAATAACATAGTCGACGCTAACAAATCTATCACGTATGTGAAGAACCTTATTTGGCATAACCATCGCTGTAAGTATATGATTAGGGTTGAGGAACTGAAGTTGGGTTAGGTTAGGTTTAGGGTTGCCAACTTTTTTTTGACAAAAAAACGTATAATATGGTTTGGTTAAGAAAAAAATTAAGTATTTAGAAGAAAAAAAAGTATTTTTCGAATTTTATGTTTTTATTGCTATAAAAACGTATTTTGATGTGCGTTTAGCACATGCTATCAATTTTTTGCTATCTTTAAATGTTTCAAAGCTTGTTTGATCAAAATTGAAATAAATAAACAATTCGTTTTTAATTAAATTTATTGACGTTTCTATTCCCCTCTTCTCGCCGCTTTAGATCACAGTAAAGGTTGGAAATAAAGTATTTTCACATACTTTATTTGTATGCAAAAGTATAAAGTATAATTACCAAAAATAAAGTAGGATACGTTATTTTAAAGTATGGGTGGCAACCCTAGTCAGGTTAGACTTGTGACCATCAAAAGCCGAGTGAGCGTAGTCACCAAAGTTCATATTATACTCAGACATCCACTCATACAAAGAATTGAATATGTTAGACATGTTTTGAGATTTCCATATTCTGCTGCTGAGTTCCACTATCGTACAACTCACCTTATAATTCCATGCATATCATCTTGATAATAATTGACGATCTACTACAGTACACTTTTTAAGACATTTCCTACCACGTACTGTGAAGTTGTGGAATCAACTTCCCTTAGCAGTATTTTTAAATAAATAAGGCATGGGAGCCTTTGAGAACAAAGTAAATTTTTCCCTTAAAAGGCTGGCAATGGATCGGCGACACTTTGGTGTTGTTGATTTCTCTAGGCGGCGGTGATTGCTTTCCATCAGGTGACCGGGACGCTTGCACCCCTCTCTTGTTAAAACAAAATTAAGACCATTTACGCAAAAAAATAAATGTACAATGTGTACGTTTTGAGATGTAGGTTTTTTTTTTATACTACGTCGGGTGGCAGACAAGCATACGGCCCGCCTGATGTGAAGCGGTTACCGTAACCGTATTAACGCTCGCAACATAATATATCACTTGCGCGCCGCCACCCCCGCTGCCAACGCAGCATCTCCTTCTTTTCTGGTGACCTCACTCACTCGCAGGAACACAACAACCCTCAAGGGAATTGTTATTTAGCTACGGTATTCTGTGAGGTGGAGGTACTTTCCCAGTCGGGCAGCTTATAATTACGCTCCCTACCTCTCTTTTCGCCAGAGCTTTGTTTGTCAGTCAGCAGGGTGCACCACGAACAGGTGAAACTTCACTTAGGCTTTGGTTCAAAGATGTTGATAAACCACTTACACCCCAAAAATCAATCTAGTCCCAAACCACAGTATAAGTAATAGTAACACCCAAACTAAAGAAAGCTTGTAGGTACTATGAGTACTAGATAACTGATACAATATTTAAATACATTTTTTTTTTGTAAATACATACATATAATAAACACCCAGACAAACATGTACATGCACACAAATATTTGTCTTGTGCGGGGATCGAACCCGCGACCTAGTAGTCAAAGTGGCCATTGCTAACCCGAATTTAGCTACCCGGTTAGCAATGGCCACTTTGACTACTAGCACCACCGAGCTCATCTATATATTACCGAGCATAGTCTAAGATCTTTCTTCTCATAGTCTAAGAGTTTACACATTATGCAGTCTATCGGAGTATAAAAATTCGCCGTCACTGCTCCGGTGCCGTGTGTAGAGTTCATAGAAATCCAAGAGAAACTAGGGCAGCTGTGCCGCGGCGGCGACGGACGGCGGTTTGCGAGATAACGTGTAAACAGCATAACTGATTTACGAACACGTGAAGGGTGAAGTTGGCTTTGGTTCAAAGATGTTGATAAACCACTTACACCCCAAATTTTGCAACTTGGAGATTTCGAGAGTAGATCTTATGAGATGAAAACGTTTTACAACCATAGGTATGTTTCTTTGCAACTTGAAGGTTATGAGACGGTCGAAATTTTAATTTGTTACAGATAACATAATTGTGTACGGGGCATACATACATGCATATTGTTGTTTGACGGCCCTCTTGGAAATGGGCGTGAAGCCAGAAAATATTTATTTTGTAGAACCATTCCCGCCAGAGGACTGCAAGAAAACCAGAATACCTGTTTTTAGCAATGTTTATGTGAGAATTGGTGCCATAAATACAAATAACTTTAAAATATGTAACGTTTTAAGTTTCTGTGTTATCTTGGGGGGGGGGGGGGGGGGCTAGGGGCGCAGCCACGTATTGCGGGAGGCTCGGGGGGCGAAGCCCCCCGCCATATAAGATAAATATTGCCAACCCCGACTTCACGTAGACTTCGCTCAGGGGGTGCACTTCGCTCAGCGCCGGAGACATCCCAGAACTCCGCTTGCTAATTAGGTAGGTATTATTATTCTCTCAAATTACATACTAAACTAATGGTCACCTCAGTTAATTTGCCATTTAACCAGATGGCTAAGCGTCGTCTAGCTGTAGTGTTGAACGTTGCAGTCAACAAGTCGGCTAAACGACGTATAGCTGTGTGATTGAATAGCGTTGTTCAGTCAAAGGGCTAACTGTTTGATTGAACGGCTATTTTAACCAGTTGTCTGCGACATATATACTAAGTATGGTAATCACTTTACATCAGGTGGGCTGTGTGGTCATTTTGTTCCTGGTGAAGGTATGGAGGAGCTCGATGGCGTCGTTGCGCGTGTCAGTCTAATCGAACATGCAAGTTAAGCAACTTCGGCCGCAGCCTGTCTGTGGATGGGTTTATTTATCTCGAGTACCTCCGTGCTTCGTAGGGCACATGAAGCCGTCGGTCCCGGCGGTTGTAATTTGATGACAGACAGTGGCCTTTAGGCGGTTTGAAAACACTGGCCTCCGCCAACCCGCAGTTGAGCAGCGTGGTGGAGTATGCTCTAAACTCTTCGATTGAGGGAAGACCCGTATCCCAGCAGTGGGATGAATAAGGGTTGACGACGAAGGTATACAAAAAGGTCGTCTCTTGTATCACAGACTTTCTCTTTCCAGGTAGACCAGACAATGAAAGAAGTCTTGGACAATTTGAAGGTAAACGTGTACCGAGCATATTATTTCAAATCGTGGACTGTCGGGTTGGATAACCTCGTGAACCAGGTGCAGTTCCTCTCGCATTTCAAGATGTTGCAGCTGGAGTGCTCCGCATTCTTCTATTATGGGAAACGAGGGATCAATACTCAGGCGTTTGTTGGTAAGTCTATAGGAAAGGTTAACGTGTTTTGGAGTGTAAGTGACTCACTACTACCTTTGAGTCAAAGCCAACATCACCTGCGCGTGGTGCACACTGCTGACAAACAAGGTTCTGGCGAAAGAGAGATACGTCTCAGCGTTTTTAAAACGTTGTCCTACTAGAGAAGTACCTACCTTCACGTCATAGAATACCTGTAATAAGTTTTAAGATGTTAATTATGGCCTAAGTTTGTAGATTATAATAATATATTAAAAATGTATTTTGGTAGGCTGTTGCACGACCCACTCTCGTCCATCCCACACAGAAGGAGGATTTGGCCTACACTCCCCACGCTGACCAGACGGGTTGGGGAGACAGGCTGTTGATTACAAATAAATAAATAAACATGTAAATAAACATGTGCCGAAGCCAAATAGCAATTCCCTTGAGGGTTGTTTTGTTGTGAGTGAGTGAGGTCACCAGGAAGGAAGATGATGCTGCGTTGGCAGCAGAGGGGGCATCGTGCAAGCGATATTTCATGTTGCGAGCGCTTATATGACGGTTACCGCTTCACATTATCACGCCACCGTGTACAGCAAATTTTCTTACAAGATAGTGAAAATGTAATTTCTTAATGTCGGATAATCAACGATGAATAACGTTTTTCTCCTGTTCAGCTATTCATAAAAGTGGAATTGGGTATGACGGAGGAATCCTCATAGACCACCAGTTCAGGACAAAGGATCCAAATGTATACGCCGCAGGGCCTTGTACTCGATACTACAGGAGATATTACGCTGAAAATATGAGACAAAAGTATTACGATTCCCATGAAGCCGGAGTAAAGGTCCTATTTTCTATACTTATAGTCAAACACCGATATTTCTCTCGTCTGATGCGCGTGATTTACATCCAGGAGGAACGGGGGCCCACCATACATTCCCACCACTGTGTCTCCTGTGTAGCCAGGATTAACAGACCACCAAAAAGACAATGAACAATGAAGTCCATTACAGTCCCGGGGGTAAGACTACGGCTGTCTTAGAACTCACAATGAATTAAATGAGAAGAAATTAGTAGAAGTCAGAAGCTTTTGGAATTTGACTTCGCCTCTTAGCAATGTAAGAGACAGCAATATAGCAAATAAGACATTAAAATTAATCGGCCTCAGCTTCAGCGGTAGGGCCCCTGCTAAACCTTAAAGCTATGTCGGTAACGCTACTTCTACTACGTAATCTACTTATTTCTATTTTTAATATATAATCCAGTTTTACCATTTCAGTTAGGAACACTAATAAGAAACAAATTAGATCCGCTCTTCAATCCCATAGAGAAAACACATAAGAGGTAAGTTAAGAAATTAGAAGAGAAAATCTATTTAAGTTCTAAAATTTCTGACACTAGTTTTAAGACAGCGTCTAGTAAAGAAATAAATGGGTCAGATAAGCAAACGTAAGTGACGAACCTTTATTTTATGTAGCTAGAACTGGTACCTAAAAAAAACACATAAAGAGAAATAATCTAAATAATTATTCTTGGCAACTTGATCTACACTATACTGTTCGCATCTCTGGGCCGGTGCGCCCAGTACTTGTTTGCTTCATTTGACTGTATAGAACGAAGAGCAGTTCGAATCGTCGGTGACCCAATGATCTCGGATCGACTCTTTCTCTGCTCGGTTCACGGCTCTATGCGTTCTAGACAAATTATATCACGGGAAGTGCTCGGATGAGCGATTTGCTTTGAGACACCTGCCGCTGATTTCCACTATCGTACAACTTGCTATAAATTAGAATTCCATTCATATCATCTTGATAGTTAGGCTATTTGACAATATTCAAAAATTGTACAGATTATTTAACAATATCGTAAAATACACCAAGCTATAAAGATCTGCAAACTTTCATTCTAATATCTTCCGTCCGCCTTATTTTATGGTTGATGAAAGTTTGGCGGGAAAGTCCATATTAAAAGTATGAAAATATTTAAAAAAAAAAATTCCATTGCAGGAGCAATAAAAAATACTATAACTTTTATTAGGATACTAATTATATAAACGTAATATTTAACATAGTTGTCGTACAAATTTCTGATTTAATGCATATAAAATACAAACATGCGACGTCATAACTCAGTAGCCTTTTGTATGGAGTGTTTTCGGCGAAAAGTCCAAAATTGTGATTTTCAAATTAACATATCTTGAGAGATTTTTGTGCTATCTAAGTAATTCTTTCACCTATGGTTATATTATTGAGACGTCCATATATATCAAACCGAAAAAAATGTTGGTCAAATAGCCTATTGGTAATCTACTAAAGTACGTTTCCGAACACATTTTATATCACAAACCGTGAAATCAAATTCTCTCAGCGGTATTTTCGAACAATTACGACATGGGAGTCTTCAGGAAGAAGAAGAAGAAGAAGTCTTTATTTCTCTTTCAAAGACTGCGACGGATTGGAGACCCCTTGGTGTTGCTCATCTCAATGGGCAGTGGTGACTGCTTTCCACCAGGTAGGCAACCCACATGTTCTGCAATAAAAAAACACTGCTTTGCGTGCTTCTGCTACCAGTGAAGTAGTTCATGCATTCTACTGCCAGGCGACACCCATCTACTACGCTTAGTAGTTGTATGCGACTACTATGGCTGCTTTTCACCTCTGCAATTGCTGTGGTCGTTTCTGCGCTTCTCCAACATCTGAAACAGAGGATACATGCAACTACCGCTGTCCTGGCTGCTGTATGATTCTCTGCAACTGTGTTTTGCCTCTCCACACTTGAATCAATCTTATATAGATTTTTTTTTCAGGCCTCCTTATAAATTAGGGTGTAGGTAGTTCACAACCATCTGTATCAAAGCAAACTAATCAACATGTAATGAAGGTTCCTCTGGGACCTTCTAATTTACTTCTATTTTTGGTTCTAAAGATCGTGGCGAGCGACTTATTATCCTTACTAATCCTTACTTCCTTACTATCCTTACTAATCCTTACTTCCTTACTTCCTTACTAATTCCTTACTATACTATTATACTATATACTATAATATTATAAATGCGAAAGTAACTCTGTCTGTCTGTCTGTCTGTCTGTCCTGCTTTCACGGCAAAACTACTGAACCGATTTAAATGAAATTTGGTACACAGATAGTTTAGAGCCTGAGGAAGGACATAGGCTACTTTTTAATGCAAAAAAAGGGTTGTAAGGGGTTAAAAGAGGGGGTGAAAGGTTGTATGGAAGTATCGTTATTTTTAGAGCTAGAAGCTTGAAACTTATTTTTTAGGCTGTTGATTCGATATAAATAAATATGACATTCAAAGTTTGCAAAAGTTTTACCCACACGGGGGTAAAATAACAATAGGGAATAGGGGATGAAAGTTTGTATGGAAATATGCAAGGTTTATGTGAATGTTTTATAAGTTTGCGACAAGAGACAAAATATTAGTGCTATCCTGATGTAGATAACTTTTACGCAGTCATTACAAAATGAGAAACTGAAATTAACGCCAGTAAAAAACTTGCCAAGCATCGCGCCGTACTAGAGATGGGCAAAATGCCGGGCATTTACAATAAATACCCAAAAAATAGTTATAAATTCAATATTTATGCCCAAAACTAGGCATACCGCAGCCAAATAACGGTTCCCTTGAGGGCTGTTGTGTTCCTGCGAGTGAGTGAGGTCACCAGAAAGGAAGGAGATGCTGCGGTGGCAGCGGGGGTGGCGTCGCGCGAGCGATAGTTTATGTTTTATAAAAAAAAAAGTAGCGGGCAGCGTTTGGATGCGGAAAGCGGAGGATCACTGTGGTGATAAGCATTGGGAAAGGCCTATATCTATATAGTGGGTAGATACAGGCTGATAATGATGATGACTTTAATAAGCTATTTGCAACAAACACTGCAAATAACTCATATAAGTATTAATACGTAAGTGTCTTATTTGTAAAATAATTAGCCGAAATATTTAAAAATGCTGCCCAAAGACACTATTCTACGCGGACGAAGTCGCGGGCACAGCTAGTACCCCATAAATGTGTGTTTTATTCAAAATTAAATTTAAGATGGGTGGGTGATAATGCACTTATGACCCTGATTGTACTTTCTTGAGGATTGTTATTTCGCGGGAGTGAGGTCATCAGATATCATCATGATCACAGATGGCATCATCACAATAGTGTTAGATATTTAAAATCCGTGGTGCACGACAGTTGAACTTCACTAGACGTCAAGAAGCAAATAATGAGGGAGATAATCGATAGACGAAGATTAGAACAGAAACACTAGATTTTGAACAGAAAAAATATTGTGAGTTTTGGAAACTACGAAAGGTTAAATGTATACGTAACATATAGAAAAAAATATTATATCTATATTCTATATCTTCTATAATATAAAAATGAATCGCTGAATGTGTTGCTAAGTTGCAATTTTATTCTCAAGAACAGCTAAACCGATTTCGCTAATTCTTTTTTTTAGAATATTCCTTGAAGTACGAGGCTGGTTCATACGCAGAGAAAAAATTTAAAAAATTGCGAGGAAAATAAAACATAACTTTTTACCCGTGCGAAGCCGGGGCGGGCAGCTAGTGTATAAATAAAAATGAATGTTGCTAAGCTTTTTGTTTTAATATTTCGTTAAACTATAAGGAAGGTTCTTATGGAGAGAAAAGATGTAAAAATAAAAACACCACTTTCTACACGTGCGAAGCCGGGGTATACAAATATATAAGCAAAAAATGTGTAGTATTTATTATGAACAAATGTTAATTTAATTATTAAGTTTGTGTGATAATGTTTAATTTAGATTATAATAATGTAATTTAATATTAATTCAATACAAGTTTGCATGCTGACTGTATCAGCCAAACATGCGAAAAATTTATATATCAAGACCCTTATACCATGTTTGTGAGCAAATAAACAATTTATTATTATCACATTGCCAAGAGGGGAAGTAAAATTCCAAAATCTTCCTACTGCTACTAATTACTTCTGATTAAATTCGTTGTGAGGTCAAAGGCAGCCGTAGCCGCAGCATCATTAGCCCAGGACTGCAGTGGACTTCATTGTTCATTGTCTTTTTTAGTGGTCGCCGCTGTTAATCCTGGCTACACAGGTGACACAGTGGTGGGAATGTGTGGTAGGCCACCGTCCCGTATCACAGATGTCATCAGATAGGAAATACTGCGTTGGCAGCAGGGCTTCCAGTGTGGAGTAATACTTCGTATATTGCAAGTGTTTATAGATTACTGTAACCGCTTTACATCTACAGAGCCGTATGCAACAAGCATACGGCTCTGTAGATGTAAAGCGGTTACATTTTGGTTCTGTAAATATATACATACAAAATGTATATATTTACAGAAAAGAGTCACTTGAAGAGATAGAGCAAAAACTACCAAACTTGAGAAAGCCCATAGTGACATATTGCAAACTACCAGGCGGGTTGCAATATTTGGATGTACGTGGACCAGGGAAAAAAGAACCTCATTATTACGTCCAGTCTCTATCGTATAACGTTAGTATTGCATTTTGAACCTTATGATGAGATCACGCAAGCCTGACGGATTATGAAGAAAAAAATTTCATTATGCTAATTTTGGATGAAGTATTTGATTTTTTTATTTTTATTATTATACCCAGCGATTTCATCTTATGACAATAGCCGGGACTAAAGACCGTGCCCTCTGAAGCATAGAGGAACTCGAGATAAATAAACCTATTCAAGGACAGGCTACGGTGACGTTGGGTATTCGATTAGACTGGTAAGCGCAACGATGCCATCGATCTCCTCTTTTTTTTTATACTACGTCGGGTGGCAGACAAGCATACGGCCCGCCTGATGTAAAGCGGTTACGGTAGCCATATTAACGCTAGCAACATAATATATCGCTCGCGCGCCGCCACCCCCGCTGCCAAGGCAGCATCTCCTTCCTTTCTGGTGACCTCACTCACTCGCAGGAACACAACAACCATCAAGGGAATTGTTATTTGGCTGCGGTATTCCGTGAGGTGGAGGTACTTCCCCAGTCCCCTTAGGATCAGTAGTACCATTGACTAGTACCATTGATGGTAAAGTGACCCAACTTTGTATCTCTAGTACCATTAAAGAAAAGTCAAGATATTCCCCGTGATAACTGATGGAACTAATCGGGTAGCTTACAATTACGCTCCCTACCTCTCTTTTCGCCAGAGCTTCGTTTGTCAGTCAGCAAGGTGCACCGCGTGCAGGTGAAGTTGACTTTGCTTCAAAAATGTTGATGAATCACTTACACCCCAAACCTCCTCCTCCTCATTCACCTCCTCACTAACAAATAGTACATATTACGATAAAACGAATATTTTGTATATAATTCCAGGGATACGTGTTAGAGACATACAAAGTGGGATACTTTAAGCTACACTTAACAACAGACTTTATTGTTGATGGTATAACATGTTTGAGTCCGGAGAAAGAACCGCTGGAGAACTACTCAAATCTGTATGGTTTGTCGGCGGTGGTGTTGAACAATGTGCAGATAAGATATGCGGTAATATGAACCGTAATATCAATCAATTTTTTTATACTACGTCGGGTGGCATTCAAGCATACAGCCGGCATGATGTGAGGCGGTTACCGTAGCCATGTTAATGCTCGCAACAAGAAATATCGCTCACGCGCCGCCACTCCTGCCGCCAACGCAGCAATTCCTTCATTTCTAGTGAACTCACTTTTTCGCAGGAACACAACAACCCTCAAAGGAATTATTATTTGGCTGCGGAATTCGGTGAGGTGAAGGCACTTCCGCAATCAGGCAGTTTGCAGATATGCTCTAGCTCTTTCGCTAGTCTAGTTTCGCTAGTTTCACTAGTCGGCAGGGTCCACCACGTACTGGTGAAGTTGGTTGTGGCTCTAAAGAGTGTGCTGAGTCACTTACACCCCAGTATAAAATCTAAAAATAATTAGTTGCGAGAATCCTGTTAAAATGACCCCACGAAAGATAGACCACAGTAGGCTGGGCTACATAAAGGATATGATTCAAACGTCAGATATGTGTCGAAGATGATTTTTGTGTTGAACATTACGTGTGGTCTATTGGTGTGTGACCTGTTGCGTATTTTTTTGAGTTTGTGTAAATAATGAATATGATAGACTATGAGGTCCCATTTAAAAAATCATATCTATTCGTAGCTTACTTTTATTTATTTAACAGACATATGCGAAATTATTACATTACCTTTGTGTTATGTTATTTCAGGCCAAGAAACTGGATAACTTCTATGATTTTTTCCGTCAGCCGTGGGCTTACTTTTTATACATAGACAAATTTGACGAATTACTTGGAATTGTAAAGGAATTGCTTCCGAAGGTAAAAACCATACCCAATATATATTGCGACGGAAAACGGTTCCTGTTGAGATTGGGACATACGTACGTTCATAGTATATTTAAGTAAACATATAAATAAAAATTTGCTTCTAGTAATGAAAATTAATACAAAATCTGGAATGAATGTGTTCAATTAGTTTTTATCGCGCGTTACTGTTCTATGATTACGTAAATAAACCTCCGTAACAACTCTGCAAAAATTGTACGGAGGCGGAGGCGAAAGTACGATTTCTCGCGAAACTTCCGCAGTAACGGAGGCGAAGGCGAAGTTCCGTTACAACCCTAGCTCCGCTGACGCGCACACTGCGTACGCTCAACCAAATGGCCGAGACAACAGACCTTTTTAACCCGACTTCAAAAAAAGGAGGAGGTTCTCAATTCGTCGGGATCTTTTTAAGCTATTGCATAGATTTTATCGCGGGCTTTGAGCGCGACGACCGAATCAAGAAATTCCGTAACGAAAATAAAACCTAACACCCCCCAATACATACTCGTATTTCGCCAGTGAGTATTATCGAGTCAATGACGCAGTTGTAAATGAGTGACTAATTTGAACTATCGTTTCTACGTTCGCGCCTCGATGTTGTCAAATTACTCTTTTTGTAACTTTATTCGATGTTGGTGAAAGACTAGACTTTTTTTGAACTTTTTCGCTATTGTTATTTTTGACATTCGATTTTGACATTACTAATTTTGGGATAAAATGTTTTTTTTTTTAATAAATTTAATAAATGGAACGAAATCGGAGTTTGACGTTTACTGCTACGGATGACTTACTATGATCACACGAGCCCGACACGAAAATTCGAATTTGACATATAGTTTTTCGGGCGTTTTATTATTATTTTTTTTTAATTTTTTTACTATTTTATTTTACTTTATTTTTATTTTTTTTCTCTTATTTTGGTTGAATACCATTTTTCTTTTTATTGTATTATGATAATATTGTATGGCTATTTTAAAAAAAAGACCTATATTGACAGAGTTTCTTTCGGCATTTCTTCTCGTCAATGGTCATTCCGAAATGCTGGTAGATAAAAAAATATACCTAATTGTAAAAGACGTGTCTAAGTGCCCGCGAGGGCCCACAGAATAAAGAATTTTGACTTTGACTTTGACTTTAACCTTACTTTTCACGGGAGCTTAAGTGCTACCGTAAGAGTTTCGGATTAATATTTTATTTCAAATATAAGTTATAATATGTTATTGTCAATTCTATATCAGTTTGGGTTTTGTATGACTACTGAAAAGGTGTAAATGTCTTATTAAAAATACTGCATAAATAAATAAATAATTATAAGTTGATAAAAAATGCTATGCAATAGCTTTACCGCGGAAGTCAACCAAATCTTAAATTGCTTAGCACACAATCAAAACGTTTCTACGACGGAGGTGGCAAGCAATCCGAACTCTAACACGCGGCCACGCTGTCCACAGCGAAAACCACTAAGCCGGCGCGCGTCTCATATAACCTTTGCTTAATTTGGGACTAAATGGCAGTGTGTAATTTGTCCAAGAATAATTATTTATTTATATTATTATAAAATTGAGTTCTCAGGAGCTACTGGTTTGAATTGAAAAAATATTATTGTGTTGGATAGCTCAATCAACAATACACTATGACCAATCGCGAAAGAGCGGGGCATCGATGAAAAATGCTGTAAAAAGAGCGGGGAATCAATGGAAAATGTTGAAAAAAGAACGGGGCATCAATGCAAAATGTTGAAAAAGAACGGGGCATCAATGCAAAATGTTGAAAAAGAGCGGGGCATCAATGGAAAATGTTGCAAAACGGTGGAAATCCGACATGAGTGAAGCCGGGGCATTAGTCGCAAATAAAAGTTCAGTTCGTGTTTGGCTAAATTATATATTATTACAATTATTATAAAATTACATGTGTTGAAGAATAAAATTTCTAAAACTAGTAACTCTGGTAAAAGCTGAGGGTTCTCTATAAACTGCTGGGGACCCGAAGGATGTGATTCCGATCTGCAAAAACATGATTCCTCTAGTTACTGTCCCGATACTGATACTGGAGAACTTAATTAACTCTGAATTTACTTAATTAAACGGCGGCGATACACATGCCAGAATCAGGAAAGTAGCTGACATAAAAGTTACTGGCATATACGAGTAACTGACACACTGCGGATACATTACAGGAATGCCAATTAGCGTATACACATGACAGTAGCTGGCGCGTGCAAAGAGCTGGTATGCTAATGTGCAAGCTACGGGCATGTGTATCCCCAGCTAAAAATGAATCGCAAGATATATTTAACAGATTAGAAATAGATTGGCATATTTCGCCACTAATAAACAACAATATTAAAATAACCAACCAAAATTATAATCATGCAGCTGAGCCGGGGTAATTTCAACATAGACGCATTCGACTATGCTGGGTAGAGATGTGACGAGTCAGGCTGAATCGGGTACTCATCGAATACCTGATAGGAACCGAATCCTGTATTTTGACTACTCGAATGCCTGAGGTACTCTTGTACTTTGAGTACTCGAATACCTGAGCTACTCCTGCATTTTGAATACAGGATTCGAATACTGAATACTCGAATACAATATTCGAGTACTTACGGTATTCGAATGCATTGCTTGGAATTTCGCGCGCTTAAACTACAATCATAAGCTTTATAATCTTAAAGCAGAAATTTACGTATACACATAGCTCGTTAAAATCCACACGAATTTAGCGGGAAGAGGAGAGAGAGAGAGAAAGAGAGTGACTGAAAACAATAAAGTATTCGAATACTCGAGTACTTCTCCAAGTCAGCCGACTCGATTCTTTTTTTACGAGTACCAAAATACTCGAATACCAAAATAGGCTACTCAGTAAATCCCTATGCTGGGCACCTTTTGGAAAGTTTCGAAACATCCTCACGTCAATTATACCCAAAAATTCTTTAAGACTGAAGTCTTCAATCAGTTCGTCTTCCCCGCCATGACGAGTATCCATATCTGCGACGACCTGCCTACCATTAGGCGGGTGGTATACTACCCTTGTGGTATAAGAAAATAATCAGGTTTTACTTACTAGAACATGCTGTCCGTTTCTATTGACAACGAGAGGTCCACCAGAATCACCGCCAGCAGTGCCTTCCCCCCAATAACCTTTAGTGCAGATGATACTCTTCGTCATTATAGAGCCCATGGTAGCCCGGCATTGCCACACCGGCATCACTTGGAGAAACACGTGTCTTAATACTGTGTCGTGTGAGACCCCATTTTGGTCTGAAAAATGTTTATATATATATAAGATTTCCGATGACTTATCCCGTTTATCTACTCTAAAACAGTCTCCATATTCTGAATACTCGGAAACGCGTGGCCGCTATCCACCGTGTTAAGTAAGATATTATGTGAATTCCGCGATGGAGGTGGATAGATAGATACACGTTTCCGAGTATCTACCCTAGGGTAGTTTTAGGGTGGATAAACGGAATAAGTTTGGGATGTAAGTGGCTTACCATGATTTTTAGAGCCTAAGCCAACCTTACCTGCACGTGGTGCCTACCGACTAACGAAAGAGGCTCTGTAAAAAGAGAGGTAGGGTACAACATATTTGTAAGCGGCTCGTCTAGGGAAGTACCTCAACTTCGCAGAATACCGCAGCCACTTAACTATTCCCTTGAGGTTTATTGTGTTCCTGCGAGTGAGTGAGGTCACCAGAAACGCCAACATAATTTGAAAAAGTATGTCAACTCATCAGCGCAGTGAACTGAGTTAGTGCAAGTGCGCGGCGTAGCGCAATGTTACCCATATCTAGCAATATGGAAAACATTAACCATGTATTACGGTTGAAATGATAACAATTAAATAAGCAGTGCTGTCTGCTTTGCTGGGAAAACATACACATTATTTCGATTTTTTTGAATATAATATAAGAATGATAATGATTGATGAAAAAATCAACGGGTGAAAAAGGAAATTTACTCACAGTCACTTGTTATGCCGAAACCTGCTGCCACCGCCCACTCCCCTTCAAACTGATTGTTGACATCTCTACCACTAGGAATGGCAATTGGTTGAATGGTTGCTAAAAAAAAATATCCAGATGAATAGAAAATTGGGCTATTATTTAACATCATTTTTTCGACTTCAATTCGATGATTAAACTTAAAAAAAAATGATAATGTCGTAAGTTTTACTGAGAACCCGCGAATGCCCGACTCCTCCTCATTTTAACCGCTTACTATCGCTGTGTATGACATCATCGCGGAAGATATGTATGCGGCCCGGTACGTGCTTCGCTACGTATAAAGTGAAATACTAAAACATGAATTAATTGGAACATCAAATTCATTTATTCAAACAAAAAAATATTTTATTAATTTGCTAGCTATTTTAAAATTTAATCCAAAACATTTGGATAAACAATATTTTTTGTTTTTCCATTTTGAGCATGAATAAACAAACGGCTGGGGGTACCGACTCTGGAACAGGCAACATAAAGTCGAAGCACGTCCAAAATGAAATGACCACATTAATAAAATAATACAACATGATTGTACTGTCAACACTGAAAAAAGTTTCAATTTGACAGCACAATCCCCATGTGAAAAAAGTTTCAATTTGACAGCAAAATCCCCATTAGCAAAATGATTTATTGAATTCATTTGTTACAAAAAATGTGATAAATGAAGAACCGCTCTACCGATTTTGTGCAAACTTCACATAAACCATCCACTTCACATAAAACATCCAACGAACAAAGCCTAAACATTTGGTTTGGATAGGTGAGCCCGTTCTTGAGTTATAAAATTACAACGAAAATGGGCATTGAATTTTATATATATAGATTTGCTGTAGACAAAGATGGATCTACATATATATAAAATTAACTTAGTAACTTTTAAACTGTAGGAGTTACAGGAGGCTTTCGAAAATACCCATTTTTCTTTACACAGTTTTAGTTTTTTCTAGATCGCCCATTGGATTATGAGAAAGAAGTTCACCGAAGTGGTGTCAAAATAATTGAAGTATTATATATATATTTTTAATTTATCTTCACTATAATGAACTTTAAAGAAAAAAATTAAATATAGACTAGATATGTAATTTTGGCTAAGTGTATATCGTGTTATATAACAAAATTAATAATTTCAGACACATTGCAACTTCTAACTGCTACTTATATATACTGTCCCACTGCTGAAAGTTGGCGGGAAGTGATCTCTATTACAGATAAGCTCGCCTTTGCATACCATTTATATTAGGTTGGGGAAAAAGTCTTTTCGTATTTTATATGAAAATTCAAAACATTTTTTAATAAAGTTTATTTACATTTAACTAAAGTATGTAGGTGCCATTTTGTTCGATAACTTTTTGCCATCTTGTAGGTAGAGACATGATCCCATTACTATAGAAATTTTGGGACTTCTGTTCAAAAAACCACGACAAGTGGTTTTGGCAGTCTTCTCGTGATGTTAACCTGACATTGCCTAAAGAATGCTGAAGAGACTGAAACAGGTGGAAATCAGAAGTTGCAAGGTCAGGACTATACGGCGGATGCATTAACACCTCCCAGTCAAACTCTCTTAATTTTTGCTGAGTGGCTAAAGATGTGTGAGGTCTAGCGTTATCATGATGAAAAATCACACCCCTTCTGTTAATTAATTCCGGCCGCTTTCTCTCAAGTTTTTGCTTTAATCTCATCAGTTGTTCACAGTAGAGTTCAGAATCGATAGTCCTGCCTGGCGGTAACAGCTCATAATGAATAATGTCCTTCCAATCCCACCATACACACAGCATCACCTTGTTGCGGGTTAACCCGGGTTTTGCCAGAGTCTGTGAAGCCTGACCGGCCTTTGACCACGACCTTTTTATGCGCCAAAACTGTTTTGTGGTCAATTCCTAGTTCTTCAGCTACGTCGTTACTACTGATATGCCGATCTTGCTCCACTTTTTCAAAAATGGCATCCATTTTATCCGTAACAGGGCGACCAGAGCTACGTGCATCTTTGACATCAAAATTTCCGGATTGAAAACGCCTAAACCAAATTTGTGCTACTCTCATAGACACTGCACTAGGTCCATAAACGTCACAAATTTTTTCGCAGCTTGCGTTGCATTATTACCTTTTTTGTAGTAAAATTTTAAAATGTATCGAATTTCTTCATTAGATTCACTCATCTTGACAGTAAAAAAAAACAAATGAAAATCACACATTTACCTAATTTGAATTTAGAATTATCTTTTTTAAAATTTAAACTTTTTAAAGATATCAAAACCTTTCAGATACAAATGGAATTACCAAAGAAATTTTATTACAAGTTCATACATATTATAATGCGAAAAGACTTTTTCCCCTACCTATTATAAACTCTTGTAACCTTTTTTTTTTTGTAATGTGAAAAGAATATAGAACTTACATGAAAATTTAATGCTGTAAGGCAAGTAAATCATCGCAATATCATTGCGAGCGATTTTCCCATCGCGGGGTCTCCAATCTGGATGCGTGATAACGTCGTTGGTAGTTGTAATGTAGCCGTCATAGTAAAGCATATTGGAGCCAAGGACAACGGTAATGTTATTGGCTTTGTCGACGCCGTCGAACCAGCAATGGGCCGCAGTGACCAACCGATTGTGAGACAGTAGCGAAGATCCACATACGGATGTCATAGCTGTGTCCTCGAGGTTAATTATGAGACCAGCCTGCAAAATGAAATAGGTAGTGATAATTATCAAAGCATAGAAAAATCTCATATTGTTGGAATCGATGTGTTAGGTAACAATTCAATGTTTTAGGTCCCCAAGAGAGTTATATACTTAATATCCATGGTGCACGGCAGTTGAGCTTCACTTGACTAGCCATCTCTTTTTTGCCTTATTTGCCATATTGCTTTCTCTCACATTGCTAAGAGGGAAAGTCATATTTCTTACTCCAAAATTTTTTTTCTGATTAAATTCGTTGTGTTCCAAGGCAGCCGTAGTTTTACCCCCGGGACTGCAATGGACTTCACTGTTCATTGCCTTTTTTCTATATAATCCTGGCTACACAGAAGACACAGAGTGGTGGGAATGTGTAGTGGGCCCCGTCCCGTTAAAAAAAAGCACAGAAAAGTATTAAACAGCAAACAATTTCCTGTAAATACCAGTAAGGATGCGCGCCAATGGGCCCCGTCCCGTTAAAAAAAAAACACAGAAAAATATTAAAAAGCAAACAATTTCCTGTACATACCAAGTAAGGATGCGCGCCAATGGGCGCGATAGCGCTTTTGGCAATTTTGATATCTTCGTGATCTGATTTCCTATCAGCAGAAGCTTTATCTTCAACTTCTCTGATCCTAGTTGCAAGAGCAACCCACTCTCTCATGGTATCCGAAATTGCTTATTGGCTCGGCTAGTGTAGGTGTGCTGATAGCAATACCCATGAAACAAAATAATAATAGAGGACGCATGTTTCGGCCGTTCGTATAATACTATCTAAATTTATTTAACATATATTCGATCTATATATATTATTTTGTTTATCCTGTTGGGTATTTCAACAAGGTGATTAACAAATACATTAATATATTTAGGTAACAATTATTTAATTTTAAGTTATTATTGTAAATTACTTAGGTAATAATATATTTAACAACATTCTGAGGTGTGTTCAGAAGAGATGTTTGATGAGATGCCTACTATCTCCTTCTACAGTCGCATCGCTCGCCATCGGCAGGAAATTCATCACATTGGAAGCGGAACCTGAGAGGTTTTCTGCCGCAAACTCTCAGATGTTTTCCTAGGACACTACAGTATAAGGTCCTTCGTAGATCAAATTGCCCGTAAATTTGACTTTTGAAAATAACACCTGAATCAATTTTAGTTAATTGATTCATCTAATTGAATAGATGAATAATGGTTTTGACCAACGTCCTTAGTCAAATACAGTTTAGACGTATTTTTGTAGAGTGATTTTGACTATCGTTTTTAATCAAAAATGGTTTTGTATGATTTAAAGTTCAAATTATCTTATATTCTATATTACGTTATATTCAATACCCGAAATGTAGGCGCTTCTAGGTATGACTAGTAACCTCGGTTATATCACCTCATTCACCTCCCTCTCTAAATCAAGCTTAGCTTGCTCGGCTTGTTAATCACAAGTAACAAACGTCTTCGGCCAAAAGTGGCCTAAACTACTTTTGACTACATAAAACAGTTACAAATGGTTTTTATTCTTGTTCAAAACAATTTTTGTCAATTTTTTGCAGTCAGTAGTGATTTTGACTGGTTATGAATTTTGACTGTAACATGTACTTCAAAGTCCATAATTGTCAACTTTTACTTTTCCTTTCCTCGTTGATATCATTATTCGTCATTATGTCGTAGGTAGGTAATTATTTCACCAAAAAAGGAACGAATGTTTCATATCAGGAAAATGGGCATAACAGGGTGTAGGTAATTCCATTTTCAGTATTTAAATGTCTCATTATATTATTGTTTCAAATGATTATTATTAGATTACTTTCACAATGAGTTTCTGAACGTCCATGTCTCGTATGTCACTGATGGGTTTTACTGAAAATCAGTGCCTGACTCACTCTCCGTGGTTTATACTGAGTATTTTTTTTATACTACGTCGGGTGGCAGACAAGCATACGGCCCGCCTGATGAGAAGCGGTTGCCGTAACCATATTAACGCTCGCAACATAAAACATCGCTCGCGCGCCGCCACCCACGCTGCCAACGCAGCATCTCCTTCCTTTCTGACGACCTCACTCACTCGCAGGAACACAACAACCCCCAAGGGAAATGTTATTTGGCTGCGGTATTCTGTGAGGTGGAGGTACATTCCCCAGTCGGGCAGCTTACAATTACGCTCCCTACCTCTTGAAATCCTTTTAAATTAAGCATGTGGACGCACCTGACAATGTTCATAGTTAGTTTCAGATATACGTGTTTCTATATTACATTATGTAAAATGATTTATTTGTCTACTACAGCGTTTCCTAACCTTTTCAGTGTTATTACCCGTATGACCAATAAAGGAAACTAATTTTACCCCCCTCTTCTTAGATTAGATTTTATTCGAATGAATGAATGAATGAATGAATGATTTGAATAGATTTTATTCGCCTGAATTAATTTGTTATCTTTTATCAGCTTGATTACCACCACAGAATTCCTATTTTACCCCTGAGCGGGTAATTGCTCCTAGGTTCGGAACCAAGAGTCTACTATATCAATGTTAGGTATTTACCCGCTTGTAAATTTTTTTCAGGGCGACAGCCAAGGAAAAACATTAGGAGATATACTTTGCTCCATCGGAGAAAGAATAAGCAACCCAGTAAGTGAATTAAATAAAGTAGCATCGGCATCGGTTTTTGGATGGTCAAGCCACCATGGCTTTCTACATCACCAATCCTCGGCAGGGACGGACTAATGCCTAAGCAACCTAGGCACGTGCCTCTAGGGCCCGTAATTTTTGGGCTCCGAAAATTAGGTTTTTAATTTTTATAATTAATTGTTATTTTCGAACTGAAAACTTCTTTAGTAGGCCCGGAAATACAATGTTGCCTATGGCCCGCTTTGCCCTTAGTCCGCCACTAATCCTCGGGGGCATCATCATCCTCATGGGCAGTCAAACGTAATATTCAGAGAAAACACACACCGATCTAGTCCCACTGAGCTAACTAAGCAAAACTTGCACTATGAACAGAAGAATCTTGCAGATAAACGATAAGCATTCTTGGGTTACCATCACCCCACAATCGAAGGGAGTTTAGCTTCTCCACCACGCTGCTCTACTACGGGTTGGCGGAGGCTAACGTTTTCACTTGAAAACGTTAGCCTCCGCCAACCCGTATTAGGGCTACTTAGCCCGAAGGTTACTTGTCTTAATGACTGTCATCTAATGACAACAGCTGGGACTGAAAGCTTGAAGTATTTTTCGGATCACGTTGGAGCTCGAGATAAATAAACCTTAGTATTGTATGTACTGAACTTACCGTGATAGTTTGGTTTTCTACATAGTTAGTCGCGATAGTTTCTGTGACCATTCAAACGCCATGGTCACGGGACGACTGTGGACAGCGAGTAGATGGTAGTCTGTTAAGGGTAAACATAACTGTCTACCTTCTTCTTCTTTGCTTATTGTTAGGCATTTTACACACTACACTCACGAGAAAATATATAAATCATTCGCAGTAAGCCCCGTTCGAACTATAGTGATGTAAACAACCGTGAAAGTTTAAAAATTATATATAAATAAACCTATGTAAGACAGTTGACGGTTTGTTTGGTGAATACTTAGGTGATTTGTATGGAATTCCGTGCGTTCGGAATTAAGAGTTATTCCGATTCTGAATTTCGTGACTTATTCGGATTGTGTACGGTCTAAAGTTGAGGCCTCATTAGTGCGTTGCGTTGTGTCGTCGCAATGGATAAACACATCTTCTAGAAGCAAGCTGACTGACAAACGAAGCTCTAGCGAAAAGAGAGGTAGGGAGAGTAATTGTAAGCTACCCGGCTGAGGAATGTACCTCCACCTCACAAAATACCGTAGCCATATAACAATTCCGTTGAGGGTTGTGTGTTCCTGCGAGTGAGTGAGGTCACCAGAAAGGAAGGAATTGCAGCGTTGGCAGCGGTGGTGGCGACGTGCGAGCGATATTTTATGTTGCGAGCGTTCATATGGCCACGGTAACCGCTTCACATTAGGCGGGCCGTATGCTTGTGTCTGCCACCCGACGTAGTATATAAAAAATCCGTATTCAACCAATTACAAGAAACTTTTAGTACTGTACTCATATTGCTTGCCTGTCGTTGTGCAAGTTTGTCACGCTTGGTGCTATACAAATCTAATTGCATACCATTTCTATTTGATTTTATTTCCATGGACGCCACAGTCTTAGTGGTTTTTATATATTACTAGCGGCCCGGTACGTGCTTCGCTACGTATAAAGTGAAATAATAAAAAAAAAATATTGCAACATCACATTCATTTATTCAAACAAAAAAATATTTTATTAATTGCTAGCTATTTTAAAACTTAATCCAAAACATTTGGATAAACAATTTTTTTTTGTGTATGTATAAACAAACGTCTGGGGGGTACCGACTCTCGAACAGGCAACATAAAGTCGAAGTACGTCCAAAATGAAATGACCGCATGAATGACATAACAACATGCTTGTACTGTCAATACTGAAAAAACTTTCAATTTGACACAATCCCCATCTGAAAAAAGTTTCAATTTGACAGCAAAATCCCCCATTAACAAAATTATCTCCCATTTATTGAATTCATTTGTTACAAAAAATGTGATAAATGAAGAACCGCTCTACCGATTTTGTGCAAACTTCACATAAACCATCTACTAAATAGTCCGAACAAAGTCTAAACATTTGGTTTGGATAGGTGAGCCCCTTCTTGAGTTATAAAATTACAACGAAAAGTGGCATTGATTTTTATATATCGATGCCTTACAGCCGAAAAGGGATAAGCGGCATATCTGGGGGCACGGCAGTGCCCCCAGATATGCCGAGTCGTGTCGAGCAAAAAGCGGCACGGCCGTACCATCCTTTTCTCGAAGCACTTCAGGCCTTTTTCGACCCCCTATAACTTTGTTGTGGATAAAACTAGGAGCCTGAATTTTTAGTAACCAATCAGGTATTGTATAAACACGGTATATTTAAAATTTCATTCAATTCGAACCAGTAGTTTTAGAATTATAACTAGTCAAAGTTCCTTAATTTTGTCACTCACTCACTGACTCACCGATCATCAAAATTCTAAGGCACTTCTAGCAGACATAGAAGCTTCAAATTTAGAATCCAATTTGTGTTTACTGTATAAATCAAGGAAAAATTAAAATATTTTGCAATTTCCGTCCAGTTTTCTAGATACGCTAACTGCATAAATAACTTTGTAATCCCATATAAATATATGGGATTACAAAGTTACATTTGCGGTAAAAGAATCAGTATACCTGTATTATCATTTTTTTAACGGAGATGTTTATTTACGGTCTGGAGAGTGACATAAGCTGCTTTTTATCCTGGAAAAACATCTTATTTCCATGGGATAAAAAATAAACTTTGTAATCATTTGTCCTTCTATCACGTCGAAAGGAACCTAAGTACCGACATGATTTTTTTAACGGGGATAGTTTACGGTCTGGGGAGTGACATAAGCTACTTTTTATCCCGGAATAACATCTTATTTCCATGGGATAAAAAATAAACTTTGTAATCATTTGTCCTTCTATAACGTCGAAAGGAACCTAAGTACCGACATGATTTCTTTAACGGGGTAGTTTACGGTCTGGAGAGTGACATAAGCTACTTTCTATCCCGGAAAAACATCTTATTTCCATGGGATAAAAAATAAACTTTGTAATCATTTGTCCTTCTATCACGTCGAAAGGAACCTAAGTACCGACATGATTTTTTTAACGGGGATAGTCTACGGTCTGGAGAGTGACATAAGTTACTTTTTATCTCGGAAAAACATCTTATTTCCATGGGATAAAAAATAAACTTTGTAATCATTTGTCCTTCTATCACGTCGAAAGGACTATATATATATATACATACATATATACATATATATATATATATATATATATATATATATATATATATATATATATATATATATATATATATTCGTCCGCAGACCTTGATAATTAAAATTTGTACATATTGTTACTACGTTTTATCCCACGAAGTAAAAAAATTGCAACAAGAAAAAAATATACACAAATGTATGGCAGCGCCCCTGGAACACGCGGGCGAAACCGCGGGTAACAGCTAGTAATATAATATACCCATGAGGCAGTCTCGGCAGTCTCGGCAGGCATTAGAACTATTGCTAAGTGTGTTAGAAAATAAATGGACTATGGAAATGAGATCAGTCCATTACGTAATCCACCCAAATCTCATGTTTTGGGTGGATTACGTAATGGACTGACTATCGATCGTTATGTGCAGCAGGCGGTGGCTCGCCACTTACTAGATGGGCCCCCGAATTGCCAGGAAATCGGCAGAGGGCAACACCGGTGTGAGTAACTCAGGGGTGTTCAATAGGTGTGCTGCCGCTTTCTCCGAAGTTACTCGCGGCATTATGCCGTTTATCACTTCCACCCCTGGAGTATATAGCTCTAACGACTCCTCTCTGGACGGCCAATGAAGGCAAGCCAGAGCTGAGAGTCTTGCGCGGGCCTTCTTGTGTTTCCACTCCGACCAACGAAGACGTGCCGGTTATGGGGTGTAAGTGGTTCATCAACATCTTTGAACCAAAGCCAACTTCACCTGCACGCGGTGCACCCTGCTGACTGACAAACGAAGCTCTGGCGAAAAGAGAGGTAGGGAGCGTAATTGTAAGCTACCCGACTGGGGAATGTGCCTCCACCTCACAGAATACCGCAGCCAAATAACGGTTCCCTTGAGGGCTGTTGTGTTCCTGCGAGTGAGTGAGGTCACCAGAAAGGAAGGAGATGCTGCGATGGCAGCGGGGGTGGCGGCGCGCGAGCGATATTTTATGTTGCGAGCGTTAATATGGCTACGGTAACCGCTTCACATCAGGCGGGCCGTATGTTTGTCTGCCACCCAACGTAGTATAAAACAAAAAAAAAAAAAAAAAAAAAAAAAAAATGCCGGGGACGAAGGCCCTCTGGAGATTCGATACCCGTGGTGTTGTTACTCCCCAACAACTCGCCATAAGCTGCCTTGCGGGCTTGTAATATTGTATAGATATATTTACCATACACAAAAATATTATAATATATCTATAGATATACAGCGAGCGATGGAGAGGGATATGCTCGGGATTTCTCCGAAGGATCGAATCCGGAACGAAGAAATTCGACGAAGAACCAAAGTTGTTGACATAGCATAAGTGGTAATGTAGAGTTTGCAAGCTGAAGTGGTAATGGGCCGGTCACATCTGCCGAGTAAGTGATGGCAGATGGCGGAGGAAGACATTAGGAGACCGCGCGTAGGATAACGAAGCGTTGGCCCTCCTTCTAGATGGTCCGATGTCCTTAAGAAAACGGCTGGAAGCTGCTGAATGCGGAAGGCGGAAGATCGTATTTGGTGGAGAGAATTGGCGAAGGCTTATATCTAGCATTGGGTAGATACAGGCTGATGATGATGATGATAGATATACAAATACTAGTTAATGGTTTTTATTGATTATATACAATAGACTAGGAAGTATTTACTGTCCAAACTTGTCAAAAATTGTAACATCAAAGCCTCCGAGAAAAATCACTAGAGACAGGAAGTGGGCTTTGAGAAAAACTATGGCTGAAGCTCAAGAACTAGTACCGGATAGGAAAAAAGGAGGACTACTTATCTACAAAAAGCAATGAGATGCCATCAAAAACATAACTTGTAAAAAAACCAAGTCTCGCAACTCAGTTCTTCTACCGTAAAAAGTTGTGAGATCCATGTAATACCAAGTCGGTTAATTCATTCAGTCCCTACTTAAGGGACCTTCCCTCTTAACTTATTACGTAATTAGCTAACCAAACAACATTTTATACTGACCATATCAATATTAAAAATCTTTTATGTTTTAAATAAACAGATCGACTTGGCCATCGCATGAAAACACAATGTATATATAAGTGATACATATTATATTAAATTAGATTATTTAGTGCGATGGCCAAGTCAATCTGTTTATTTAAAACATAAAAGATTTTTAATATTGATATGGTCAGTATAAGATGTTGTTTGGTTAGCTAATTACATAATAAGTTAAGAGGGAAGGTCCCTTAAGTAGGGACTGAATGAATTAACCGACTTGGTATTACATGGATCTCACAACTTTTTACGGTAGAAGAACTGAGTTGCGAGACTTGGTTTTTTTACAAGTTATGTTTTTGATGGCATTTCAAACTTTACAGGAGAGTGATTTGAAGTTAAAATTTTATGAAAAAAATTCATAAAAACTATAGTTTAGTTCCCGAGAGGCTGGAAATGTGTTTAATGTGTATTTAACATACTATCTATTGAATTACAGTGTTATTTTTTTATAATTCAACTTGCAACCCCTATTTACTGTCGGTATTCCTCAAATGATCTCATTTCACAAACAGGCAAAATGTCGTAAATGAAAATACAAGAATTATTCGCTTCCAGCAAAAATGATATAACTACACCTCATGTTTCATTATAATTGAACTAAAATAGCACAAGTGTGTGATTATTGAAAATAAAATTGAGGAAATATGGTATAACCAGCTATCAAATGAAAATTTACTGAATGCGAAATTGTTTATGTAGATTTTTTAATAGGAATAATTTGCTTATTAGAATACTCTTTCGATGTGTTTCTTCTTAAAAAATATTTTTTCGAGTAGAAAAGATTTCAGGTTCGCCCTAGAGTACTAAAAATAAAAATGAATCAAATCAGTCTTTAATTAAATCTTTAAAAGAAGCAACTGACTGACATATATCAACGCACAGCCCAAACCGCTGGGTCTAGAGATTCCAAATTTGGCAAGTAGTTTCCTTATGACGTCTAGGGGTAGATTTTTCAAAATTCTACCCCGAAGGGGGTGAAACGAGGTTCCAAAGCTTGTATGGGGAAACAAGATTAGTTGGACTATTTTATCCGAAACTTTACATGAGTACTTCTATTGAGAAATTAGTAAATATGTTTCAGGATTTTTCAAAATTCAACCCCTAAAAGGGTAAAAAGGGTTGTATAAGTCTGAAAATCATCATGGGTATTGTTTTTATGGTTTATCGGGTCGCTGATTACGAAAACAACAACTATTTTATGATGTAACATAGCCGACGTGACATAGAATCACCCCTGTGGGTATGCGATGGGGTTGAAATATGTAAAAGAAGAAACTGAATGACTGATGATATATATCAACGCACAGCCCAAACTGCTGGGTCTAGAGCTTCAAATTTGGCAAGTAGGTTCCTTATGATGTCTAGGGGTGCACTAAGAAAAGATTTTTCAAAATTCATCCCCTAATGGGATGAAACGGGGGTTCAAAGTTTGTATGAGGAAACAAGATTAGTTGGACTATTTTATCCGAAACTTTACACGAGTACTTCTATAGATAAATTAGTAAACACATGTTTCAGGATTTTTCAAAATTCAACCCCTAAAGCGGTAAAACAGGGTGAAAAAGTCTGAAAATCGTCATGGGTATTGTTTTTATGGTTTATCGGGTCGCTGATTACGAAAACAACTACTATTTAAAATCACCCCTGTATCAAATGGGGGGTACGGTGGAGTTAAAATGTCATAATTATATTGATATACCCATATTGATGGGTATTGATTCTACGGTTTTCTGGGAAATCAATTACAAAAATGGCATCGATTTGAAAATATCAACCCCTAAAAGGGTAAAATGGGGGTCAAAAAATCTGAAAATTGTCATGGGTATTGTATGGTTTATCGGGTCGCTGATTACGAAAATAACAACGATTTTAAAATTCAACGTGGCTAACGTGTCCATCATCTTCTATTGAGGTGCGATGAGGTTGAAATGTCTATATATCAATATTTACAGGTTTTCGGAACGCCAATCCATACTAATATTATAAATGCGATAGAATGACTGTTACTTCTTCACGCTTAAATCTCTGGACCAATTTAGATGAAATTTGGTTGAGAGATACCTGGAGTCCTGGGAAAGGACATACCTAAGATAGTTTTTATCCCAGAAATTACCTATTATTGTTTTTTATTGTAACCATAGGGCGGTAACGTGACTAGTATATTGGGGTGCGATCGCGTTGAAATGTCTAAAATGTGGTGAAAAAATCTGAAAATCGTCATAGGTATTGTTTTTATGGTATATGGATTACGAAAAAATCAACTATTTCAACATACTCGACGTGACAACTCTGTAGGGGTGCAATGGGGTTGAAATGTTATAATATCAATATGGGTGTTGATTGTATGGTTTTCTGGGATTTACGACAATGGCATCGATTTGGAAATATAACGTAGTGGACACGAATTACTTAAAAATATTTTTTTAATTTTACCAAGAGGGTGAAGCGGAGGTCCAAAGTTTGTATGGGAAAACGAGATTAGTTGGACTATTTTATCCTAAATTTTACACGATTACTTCTATTGATTAATGAGTAAACATGTGTTTGCCCCGGATGTCACGCGAGCGAAGTCGCGGGCGAAAGCTAGTTAATTATGAAATTGAAGTTTACAACGTTCATTTGAGCATATACAAGTATTCTTAAGATTAGTACACTGTTAATATCACAATTGTTTGTCTCAAGTCTTTGTTTAATTCATAAAATATTTTAAAGTATCAACTATAGGAGTGTAACAAAAATATAACTTATTCTTCGTCTTGTTGTCGCTTGGACCCGTAGTTTCAATAGAACGATACCGACAACTGACATTTGAAAATTATTATTGAACAGGTAAACGACAAAGACGTTGAGAATGGACTGGTATGAGGATAACTTTTAGTTCTACCTTTTTATCTAACCGCCGGAATCGTTTAATTATTGGGAGGGAAAAAAAAAGGATAAGCGACAAACTAATTCTAAATATTTACAGGGGCTATAATAATATGTAGATAATAACCTCCCTTTTGCTTTCTATTTATGAAACGGGAAAATTATACTAAACGCCAAATAAAGTCTCAAAAATGTGGCCTAATTACAATAAACGACCAATATATTTTATAAAGGAACAGGCATAAAATACTAACCCGAATTTAACAAATAATTATTTATAAGCAAAATATCATAAACGTATGTTTCTGAATGTTTGCTTCCAGCAAAAATAGGTTAACGTTCTAATGATTGAATATTACAGAGAGCCCAAAAAGCATAAGTTATTTTGTATTCAAATATTTTTTGATCAACAACCAAAAAAAAAAAAAACTTCAAAATTTCTGTCGTTTACAGCGAATAAATTTAGCTCATGTCCCTATTATTACCACCGCCTAAGCGACATAAAGTGTCACTTAGAAACATGTAACCCAGACCAAACGACGCAGAAAAAAATGACGATTCTGGCCATATATATAAGTCCATTCTCCAAAAAATGGCGCTTATCCCTTTTCGGCTGTAAGGCATCGATATGTATATATAGATGTAGATATAGATTATGCTTTTATTATTTCCAGTCATACAAATTCAACACCAAAATGAAGGTCCGGTCGAACTTCGAGAAGTCTCCTCACATCGAAGCCATCATGGACTACGTTATCGACTGGCTCTCAGAGAACGACATACTCCTGCCGATGTTCCTCCGTCCGGAACAGACCGCTCAGTACATGCATGATCTGGAAAACCACCCAGCGTTCCACAAGAAAAAACGGAGTGTTGCTAAAATGTTTTCTAAGATCCTTTAAATTTTAAAGTTATACCTACATAACATGCATTATTTCAATATTAATAAAGATTTTTTTAAATATTATTTTGTTTGGCAATACTATAAGTATATCCAATAGTATATCCAATATTTTACGTTCAAGTGGCTCATCTTTATAGCTAAAGCCAACCTCCACTCACCCTGCACGGTAGAAGAAGGTGCATCTTGTCGACATGCGGACGGAGCTCCGGCGAATAATTTTATCAGTTCCGAAAGATGGCAGCTATAATCTCTAATAGCTATCGCGGCCAACTAGTTAAAATAGCCTTTCAAGTCAATGGCTAGCTGTTTCATTGAACAACGCCATTCAACCACATTTTTGAAATTGGCCGTGTGTTTTCCGGCAGACTATAATAGAATCACTCCGTTTCTTCCCGTGGATGTCGTACAAGGCGACTAAGGGAAATACATTATCAAATATCGTTCAGGCCTCCCCAACCCGTTTGGCCAGCGTGGGGAGTGTAGGCCAATTCCTCCTTCCGTCTAGGACGGACGAGAGAGGGTCGTGCAGTGGAGACTAAAATGGACATGATGATGATTCAACCACAAGTCTTAATTTCGTTTAGGAGTGGTTGAACAAAACGTTCAACAGACGACAATCTGTATAAATGCAAATTTGTTAATGTATCTAATTTGAGTTTTGGTATCTTTATGTTATTATTTCCGTTGACCGTAACAACTCCACTATTTGTGACAACTAAATACTGCAGGAAATATAATTTGATTATTATTTTTCATCATCATCATCAGGTTATTTTAGTCTCCACTACAGGAGCACGACCCTCTCGTCCGTCCTAGACAGAAGGAGGATTTGGCCTACACTCCCCACGCTGGCCACACCGGTTGGGGAGGCCTGATCGATGTTTTATAATGTATGTCCCTTAGTCGCCTTGTACGACATCCACTGGAAGAGACGGAGTGATTCTATTCTAATCTGCCGGAAACCACACGGCCTTTTTAATTATTATGCTGTTTGGCAATACAATATATCCAATATCTTAGGTTGAAGTGGCTCATCTTTACAGCTAAAGCTCCTTACTCGCCCTGCACGTTAGAACAAGGTGCATCCTGTCGACGAGCGGACGGGGTCTCGGCGAATAATTTTATCAGTTCCGAAAGATGACAGTTATAATTGTTGTAGCAATATAGGTATCGCAACAAACTGGTTAAAATAGCATTCAAGTCAATGGCTAGCTGTTTTATTGAACAATGTCATTCAACCACACGTCTTAACTTCGTATAGGAGTGGTTGAATAAAACGTTACTTTTGACCGTAAAAACTCCACTATCTGTGACGACTGGAAACATGCTGGAAACATAATTTTATTATTATTTTCATAATGGCCTGGCCTAGCCGTGTGGTTTCCGGCAGACTAGAATCACTCAGTCTCTTCCCATGTATGTCGTACAAGGCGACTAAGGGAATTACATTATAAAACATCGATCAGGCCTCCCCAACCCGTCTGGCCAGCGTAGGGAGTGTAGGCCAAATCCTCCTTCTGTCTGGGACGGACGAGAGAGGGTCGTGCTCCTGTAGTGGAGAGTAAAATGACCGGATGATGAAAACAACTTTTAACAATAAAAAAACAATAGTTGTTGACGCCATACTGTAAACAAAATGAAACTAGTGCTTCAGTAACCGAGAAATTAACTAATTTAATGATAGATACAGCGGTGTTTCAGTCAGCTGTGATATCAGATTCAACTATAAAACTGTTTTTTACTACGTACCGTATCCATATTAACGCTCGCAACATAAAATATCGCTTGCGCGCCGCCACCCCCACTGTCAACTCAGCATCTCCCCATCCTTGTAATTGACAGGCGTTGATCAATGAAACAGCTAGCTGAATTTGCGGTATAGCGTTGAGAAAAATAAATAAAACAGGTGTAACTATATGAATGGTAAATAAATTTATTTCATCACTTTTCGACGAATATCATTGTTACTTTTCATTCTTCGTAGCAAGAGCGGATAGAAAAGGTAAATATTTGGATGCCTGTAAAAGAAAATATTCACAGTAGAGTAAGTAGACAATATATACTGCCATCAAATTCCCAAAATATTTATTTTAATAGATTTCAATCTATAATTTTATGCTTCTTAACCGACCCAAATGGATGAGTATATGAAAATTGACTCACTGGGAACTACCTTTATTTTTTGGTAATTGTTCTTTTGGAAAGTGGAAGTTTTATGAAGTGGTCCTATTAGCATATTTAGAATATAGTTGCTCCACATCAGGCGGGTGGTATGCTTGTCAGCCATCGGCTTAAAATAAAATAAAAAACTGTTTGGTACTTACTAATCGTAGCAGCTTTTCCCACATTTCAAAAGCGGCTTGATTGAAGTTCATATAATATGTTGAGTTTTTGGATGTTGCCTTGTAGTAGTTTATGCTATGTCGTTTTAGATGTCTGGAAAGATTATAGAACTACATTTTTGTACTTTGTTACATGTTAAGTTGCATATTTCCAAGATGTTTTTGTCTATAGATACGTTTTATATGCCTTTAAGATAATGCCATTTACTGTCGCCAAAACATTAGCGCTAAACAAAACCAAATTGCAATATTGTAGATAAAATCCTTCTTAATTTGTATAAGAATAAAGGTATATATACCATAAATGCATAATAGGCCAGAGAATAAATTGATATATGACCTATATCCAGCAGTGGAGCGGTATCTACATACCGGCTAATGATGATGAAAGAAAGAAAGAAAAATATTTATTTCAACGATCCACAACATATCAGTACATAATAGTAACAGGTGGTAAGACTGGAGTAACGTACACATAAGTCGTAGATACCTATTAATTATGACAGTACCTATAATCAAATCACATATGCACCTTAATGCTGTGGAAGTGAAAAAGGATTCTGATTCAGTATAAGTTGCTGCCATACCAGCAACACTGATTTTCAATCAGAACCTTAAGGGCGAAAAAAGTCGCATTAAACAATTTGTGGCAATGATTTTGATAGAAGATACAGTACCTATATAAAGTTGGGGAAGATACAAATAATATAATATGACAATAATTGATAATATAAATAAAAATGTGCATATGTTGGACACAGGGTTCTTCTATCTATGATTAGTATAGTTTCGATGTTTTCTTACCTTAGGTCTAGCAACGAAGCAATTCTCACAGCGAGGCTTAGCACACTGGCATTCTATTTTCTTTTTGTTCTGCAAATAATAATAAAAAAAACGGTAACAATAAAACTAGATATTAGCGTATAAATGTCTCACCATCATCTTTTAGCCTAAGCCTCACCTACACGTGGTGCACCCTACTGATAAACAAAAGAGGCGAAAAGAGACAGGCACAGCGTATTTGTAAGCTGCCCTACTGGGGAAGTACCTCCACCTCATATTCAGCGAATAACATTTCCTTTGATGGTTGTTGTGTTTCTGCGAGTGAGTGAGGTCACCAGGAAGGTTAGACGTGCTGCGTAGGTAACGGGTTTTTTATATGAGAGATGGGCAAACGAGCATGTGGGTCACCTGATGGAAAATAATCACCACCGCCTATAGAAATCAGCAACATCATGGGGTCGCCGCCGCTCTTTAAGTGAAAAATTGGCTCTGTTCCTCCAGGCTCCCATGTCGTATTTCTTTGGGAATACTGCTGAGGGAGGTTGATTCCACAATTTCACATTTCGTAATAGCGGCGTAGTGGCGAGCCAGCGATATTTTATGTTGCAAACGTTTATATCGCTACGTTAACCGCTTTACATCAGGCGATCCGTATGCTTGTTCGCCAACCGACGTAGGCAGTATAAAAATCTTACTTGCTGGACGCGGAAAGTGGATGATGCTGATGATGATGATGATGAAACTTACTTGTATGCAGATGCAGACAGATGAGATTTTCTTCTCTAATATTTTGTAATGAACCGATCCGCAATCGTCACACTGAATATGAAAATAGATTTGAAATAAATTTAATTTTAAAAAGAAAATATATTATTACCTACCTTTTAGATGGTTTAATAAAGTACTGATCTTCATCTTCCTATGTCTATTTATGTGTATGAATGTTTATTATTTTGATATAATACAATACGGTCCATGTATGTTTATTTTATTTGAATAGAATAATTAATTAAAATATAAAATTAAAATATAATATTATTTTTATTATTTGTAACCGCTTCACATCAGGCGGGCCGTATGCTTGTCTGCCACCCGACGTAGTATAAAAAAAAACAATATTATTCATATTTTCCAGATCTCATTTTCTTTCATTTGC
Organism: Hypsopygia costalis; assembly: GCA_937001555.2. Lineage (NCBI taxonomy): Eukaryota > Metazoa > Arthropoda > Insecta > Lepidoptera > Pyralidae > Hypsopygia > Hypsopygia costalis. The sequence continues at coordinate 4,429,698 of OW443336.2, read as the reverse complement.
TTTACATAGTAAACATGTGTGTCTCCATGCACACAAAATGTTGCCTTGTGCGGGAATCGAACTGCTCTATTTACATTTTATACGATAGTTTTATACGAAAGCAAAACTCGGTCTGATGAAAATAAAATGACATATAAATACTTACTGTAGCTGTCATCTGCGAACAAGACTTATCGCATTGGTTTGTACTCATATTCCAAAATTATTGTTATTTCGCTGTCGCCGGTGCTTGATTTGGCCCAAATCTGATTTGAAGTTCCTTTTTGAAATCCGGAATATTCTGAAAACGTCATCGAATTAACACATATTAAAGCGTGCCACGGACCCAAGGTGGGCATTGCCTTTGGTACAGAATTCACAGATTGTTAACACACGCGAGTGGTTAAGTTTCATTATAGAGTATTAATCAACAAACAAGCGTACGGCCCGCTTAATGGTAAGCAGTCATCGCAGCCTATCGACGCTTGGGACACCAGAGGCATCATTCACGCGTTGCCGATTCTGTGAAAACCCCTTTACGCCTTTCTTGAAGCTTTCCCTTTGCCACACCCTGGCCACTCCATACAAATGTCGCATCGTGAACTACTGCATAAACCATGACGTCTGTGCAAAGCTTAAATGAGCGTATGTGCGTGCGGCGCTATACAAACTGTTCTAGATTCGTCTCAGAAGGTGAGGTCGATACGAGACAGACTTCTTGACTTTACTAATATTGACACATGCGCCCTCTCTTTGGTTATCTCGATATTTTAGATTTGTATATAGCGCTCTCTATAAAGAAATGTTAATAATAGTTAACTATAGTTCTACTTTCTGCCCCTAGACCGACGGCCTAATAAGTATAGATGAGACGGTCCTTTTTGCGATCGAATTACCTACATTAATATAATTTATAACTTTAAATTTATCTTTTTTCTTCCAATGCCGCCTAAGCTGCTCCTACTCGCGTTCCTGTTGTACAACTGGCAAATCAACGAAGAAAAAACTGAACGAAGAAAGAGAAAACCATTTTCTTTCAAATTTAATTCGTTTATTCGACGTTAAACGACGTTTTTTTATATACGAGAGGGGTTCAAGCGAACATATGTCCACCAGATGGAAAGTTATTAGCACCGCCCATAGAAACCAGCAACACCAAATGGTCGCCGATCGTTTGCCATCATTTTAAGGGAAAAAATTCCCGAAAGAGAGACTCTGTTCTTAATGGGAGCATTCATGTCGTATTTATTTAGAGCTAAGGAAAGTTAATTTCACAGTTCGTGATAGATAATGTCAATTATTATCAGTTTACCTTAAAATAAAAATACTTACACCCAAGCAGTTAATATTTGCACATTTATGTTGTTTATTGTCAAGGCATTTTCCCCCCTGAAATAAAATAATTAAATATATTAAATATAAATTCAGAGAAAAAAATGTTTCCTTTGCACAAGTTAAAATGCGCCATGAGAAGAAAATTGAAAGCCATGTAAATTAAATTCTAGAAAATGTTATACATATATTTCGGGTAAATAATTCACTGTCCTATTAGTATATATTATTATGATCAAAGATATTAGATCCAACAATAACATCAATCGAATCTCCGGCGAAAGAGAGGTAGAGTATATCGGGTCCCACTGTGGTCTACTGTGAGGAAGAAGTTACCTCACAGAACACAAATATAACCGTTGAAGAATATTATGTTTCTGCAAGTGAGTGAGGAGATGCGTCAGCATCAGCAGCAGGGGTGCCAACGTGCGTGCAAGTTGATTATATTTAAGGCAGTTAAATATAGAAATATAGTAATATAATATTATCATTTTAATAGTTATTTCGGCCAACTTGCAATAATAATTTATTTAATAAGTTTAATGTTATCAAAAAAAAAAAAACTGAACAATTTATACAGCGTCATCTGGTCCCAAACTAAGCGGAGAGCTTGTATTATGGGTACTAGATAACTGATAAATGTACTTCAATACATTTTTTAGTAAATACATACTTATAATACATAGAAAACATACCGACCAAGACAAACAGACATGTTCATGTACATAAATGTTTGTCTTGCGTGGGGATCGAATCAGCGAGCTCGGAGTCAAAGTAGCTATTGCTAGCCATTCAGCCACCGGGCTCATTATAAAAAGGTGTTATCAAACAAATTTGTCGAATTTCATCTGTAACAATGAATAGCTATGCCTTGTTTAGTAGTGTAATACTTAAACGGCAGATGGCGCCAGCAGTAGTAGATAAATGGAAGACGTCGTCACCATCACAAACAATCTTGGTAGCTCAATTGGAACGAGCAATCGACCGGTAATCGAGAGATCGTGGGTTCGAGTCCCACCTGTCCGGGCGAGGTGATTTTTCCCATTTTGAAAATATTTACAATAGGTAACATGCTAATTTGTGAGTAAACAAACAGTATATATACCGGTGGGCATATTTCTTCAGGACGCAGTTTCGGTTTTGGTCGTCTTGGTGGCCTGCATGGTGGATTGTGGAAGCAATGCGAGGGTGTATTGCATGGAGCACTCGCTCGCGAAGGCCAGAAGCACGGCATCAGATAAGGGAAGCAGGAGGACGGCGGGAGGCAAGCAGGGAAATGGTGGCAGGATCTGGCTGCTAATGGCTGAGGGTGAAACATAAAGTTAAATATCTACTTCACAATTCAATAGTGACCAGCTGATTGAATAATTTGTAGGTACTACGAAAGGGACATGTGCGAGGGACGCGAGCGAGAAACTTTCACTCAGTCTGTTTCACACAGACAGTCTGTACTCCACTCGCATGTTTCAAATAAGCCCGCTCCGCTACGCTCCCTCGTACCTAGGGTTGCCAACTCTTGAAAGGACCAACCCGGGAGACTTTTATGGGGGGGAGGGGGTTCGGCTTTTTTCGATTTAGTAAAGAAGCAACCCGCAAAAGTCCAACCTCGTGGTATAGTTTGTCACTATCTAAGTCAATATTCAACAATCCCTGGAGTCTAGTATTACCGTATTTCCTATTCATGTTATTGGTTTTTTTAGAAATAAAATGTTCATTGCTTGGTATTCCGGATCTTCAAAGTTATACCACTTTTTTAGAAAAACCGGAGAAATTACTGTTCCCCGGGAGGTCGGGAGATAAACCATTATTACCGGAGTCTTCCGGGTAATCCGGGAGGGTTGGGAACCCTACTCGTACCGCTCAGCTACGTCGCGCATTTCCGGTGTGAAAACCTGCCTTAGGGGCTAAACCAACATTGTGCTAAACCAACATAAACATTGTACTGAATTTTTTGACAGTGAAACTTCAAGACGACAAGACAACACAAGACGTCAACAAGACGTTTGACGAGATGCTATGAATTGACAGACGATTGGACCCTGCGCTACAGTGCTGCCAAAAGACCCTCATTTTCGCATCCAAAAAGTCCGATCCAATTCGGCTTCAGCTCCTACATAGGACTCCTGTAAATCGTAATTGTAGTTTTATTTTATGTCAAATAGATAAACATTGAACAATGTCCGATGCCCAGGGCTTGGGTTTATGCTATTCCCTAGCTATTGTTTACTCGCGGGTCGTACTTTGAAGATAATGTTTACCACGGCTTTAGCCGCGGTTTAATAAGTATAAAAAAACAATTATTAACTTAGTGTATATTCGTATGTTGCGTAGTGTCACAGGACACCTAGTCGACTAGGAGGTCTGTGCAAGTGTGCATAGTGTATATGTTACAGAAGTATAATGTTACTAATTGCGTTTTTATATTTATTTTATCGCGGCCGAAGAAGTGGCATACTCCGGCCACTCCATACAAATGTCGCGTCGTTTACTACGACATAAACAAAGGCCTCTGTGCTGAGCGTGAATAAGCATGGTGCATGCGGCGCCATAAAAACTGTTTCAGATTCGTCTCAGAGGGGGGAGGTGAGGTCGACACGAAAGAACAGCACGGAGTGGCCATACTGCACGTAATACTTGCCTTATATACTTGTCTTATAATGTGGTCGTGGTATAGGTAAATAAGATTATATCATAGAGAAAAGGGTGGTCCGTAGTTTTAATTTTATGTTTCATATAATACACACCTTCTGGAGAACACAACTGGATCTTGGCGTCAATTCAACCTAAGAAGAAAACATTTTTTTTTGTAATTCTATAAGTATACAATAGGCAACTGAACAATGTTCTAAAATTATCAATACTCTCTATCAGTAACGTAAAATACATAAAACTTGAACGATCTGCGATCTCAAAATTTTAATAACTTATGTCCGACGTGTTTTTTATTCAATCAAAGTTTGATGGAAAACTCCATTTTAAAAGTATGAAATTATAAAAAACAATATTACCTTTGTAGAAACAATAAAAAAATACAATAGCTTTTGTTACGGCACTAGCTACATAAACGCAATATTTAACATAGCTGTCGTACAAATTTTTGATTTAATGCATATAAAATAGCGTATCGTGACGTCATAATGCTGTAGCCTTTTGTATGGAGCGTTTTTGGGACAGTTCAAAATTGTGATCTTCAAGTTAATTATCATATTTCGAGAAGTTTTTATGCTATCGAAGTAATTCTTTCGCCTATAATAGATAATAAAGAATATAAAAAAAAATGGTTCAGATGCCCATTCCTGTTAGCTTGATGGCGTCGTTGCGCGTGTCAGTCTAATCGAACACGCAAGTTAAGCAACGTTAACCATAGCCGGCCCATTAATGCATTTATATGCGAGATAAATCAACCCATCCATCCTTGGAGAGGCTAACATCGACGTTACTTAACTTGCGAGTTCGATTAGATTGACACGCGTAACGACGCCATCGCGCTCCTCATTGTCAACAGTTGTGATAAATATAATTGTTTATTAACTTTCATATTTTAAATAGTCTATGGACCTATGATTTTTTGTTCAGCGGTATTGCTAGTTAGCGAATTGCCTTAAAGCTCATACAACAAAAAAAAAAAATCTTCTACTTACAGGTGCCGGGTCATATTTCGGTTTTCTTTTGACTGCTATCTGTCAAAAATAAAAGTTATAGTCAATTACTAACCTTTTAACCACCATGCCATGGTCGACAACTTTAAAGACACAACATCGAGATAGTACAAAAACAAGTTCTTTAGCGATAAATAACTTTGAAAAAGTTGACTTGCCTACGTCATCAACTGCATTTTGTATGGAATATGGGTAGGGGTGTAAGTGGTTTATCAATATCTTTGAACCAAAGCCAACTTCACCTGCACGCGGCGCACCCTGCTGACTGACAAAAGAAGCTCTGGCGAAAAGAGAGGTAGGGAGCGAAATTATAAGCTGCCCAAATGGGGAAGTACCTCCACCTCACAGAATACCGCAGCCAAATAACAATTCCCTTCAGGGTTGTTGTGTTCCTGCGAGTGAATGTGGTCACCAGAAAGGAAGGAGATACTGCGTTGGCAGCGAGGGTGGCGGCGCGAGCGATATTTTTTGTTGCGAGCGTTAATATGGCAACGGTTACCATTTCACACCAGGCGGGCCGTATGCTTGTCTGCCACCCGACGTTAGTATAAAAAAGTCATGCCATGGCCGACAACTTTAAAGACAGAACATCAAGATCATGGTACAAAGACATAATGTTCTTCAGTGATAAATGTCGTCACGTGAGTTGACTTGCTTACGTCATTAGCTGTATTTTGTATGGAAAATGATAACAGATTTTGACAACCAAATTCGTGACGTAGGTTGGGAACATACGGGAAGTACCTTATGTCTTTCTACCATGATCTAGATAACGACGCCGCTGTTTATTACTTTTGACTAGATTCGTTTCTTAATTAAAGGATGAAACAAGATGAGATTATTATATCAAGTGAAACTCATCTGCCGTGCACCACGGATTTTAAATATACTACACCAAATTTGATATAAAACAAAAATTGATATATTAGATAAAAGCTAGTTTCCTAAGTTGGACCAAATTGCACACAATTTGCAAAGTTTCACTTATATAGTTTCTGAGTGTATTCAGGACGGAATCAGAATCGGCTTCAGCTTCGGCGGTAAGGCCTCTCGCCTTACCGCCGAGCCGATTCCCATCGAATTTTTTGATCGCATTTCAAACTTTAGCTTAGTTTTATGACACTTGTGTTTAGTTAGATGGCACAAACCCTGGAGCTCTACCGACTGAGCTGAACATATTTGTCAATAACTTACACGTCATCAAAATATTCAATATAGCCCTGGGGCTATGTTGAATATTTTATGTAGGATCTGGATCCTACCGTCGAAGCTGAAGCCGGTTACTATCGGATTTTTTTACTGCACCACACCCTATACCCAGTGGCGGACTAAGGCTTAAGCGGGCCCTAGGCAATAGGCTATTTGACTAACATTTTTTTCTGTTTGATATGTAGGGACGTCTCCATAATATAACCATAGGTGAAAGAATTACTTCGATAGCACAAAAATCTCTCGAGATATGTTGATTTGAAAATCACAATTTTTAAACTGCCCCAAAACGCTCCATACAAATGACTACCGAATTATGACGTCACAGGTTTGTATTTTGTATGCATCAAATCAGATATTTGTACGATAGCTATGTTATATAGTACGTTTATGTAGAAGAAGAAGAAGAAGAAGAAAAACATTTATTGGAACATAACACAACACTATTAAACAAGTACAAGCTGTATATATAAGTTAGAAAGGAGAACGAAATAGTGCTGCATGATGCCCCAAATTGGACCCAGCTCAGCATTATGCCGTGGACTGACTATGTCAGACCCCAGCGCTGATTTTCAGCTGGGACCAGTTCGTGACACCACGGACGAACAAACAGTCGCAAAACATCTATTTAAACCTATATACAATATATATTCACACACATACATACATACACATACATATTATGACACATATAACATTGTAAACTTAAATTAGAAAACACAGCACAGAAATTTTACCAAAAACAATACAAAAAATCGGGCTCCAAGAAACCCGTATCCAGGACCCTAATCCGTTGATAAAAACGCAATGAGTCAACGAATGACTGGTTACAATACAATTTACGGCCATCTGTCATTCGTTCGCTCATTGAGACAGGAAAAAAAATCATCTATTATTTATTTACTCTCAAGAAAATAAGGTGATACTTAAATATGAAGAAGAATTTAGTAACTCTAAACTTAGTGTGTGTCCTTACAAGAATAAAATGTTAGCGTATATCTATTACATTCAGGTGTAGAATCAAGTACAAATCGGACATTGCGTTTATGAGCAAAAAATGCAATAGTGTTATGTAATTAGTATCATAATAAAAGTTACAGTATTTTTTATTGCTTCTCCAATGGAAATATTATTTTTTAATAATTTCATACTTTGAAAATGGACTTTCCCGCCAAACTTTGATCGACGCTAAAAAAAGTCTGACTGAAGATATTAGAATGGAAGTTTGCAGATCTTTATAGTTTTGTGTATTTTACGATATTGTTAATTTATTTGTATATTTTTCACATAGGAAAATAGTCATCAATTTTTAAACATAGGAAAATAGCCTATTATGTATTTCCGGGCCTACTAAAGAAGTTTAAACTTCCAAAATATAAATTAAATACGTAACTTTCGGGCCCCTAACATTACGGGCCCTAGGCACTTGCCTAGGATGCCTACGCCTTAGTCCGCCTCTGATTTATACCCCACCATAAGTGGTGTAAAAAAAATACAATCATAGGTCTCCGTTCGCGTCGAACGTCTAGTATTTATGTATGGTATAGTATAGACAGTACATAATATTATAATCCGACTTATGCAATACAAGTAATACAAACATACCTACTTACAATTACTTGTTTGTGGAAGCTGGTGTATCGTGTTAGGTAAGAATACCTGTGTTACTACGAACCACCAGGCTTCCACCTCCGGATGCGAAACCGAACATTTAACAGCACCAAATACACCTTTACAATTACTATAATTACAATAACATCTTCTTAAATATTTACTAATGATGAATTATTTATGTGTATTTATGTGTATAAATAAGCAACACTAAAAATCGCGCAATTATTACCTTCATTCCAAATGAGTTGCAGCAGTCAACAACACATTTTATCGGCGGACAGGGGCTCTGTCAAAGAAAGTTAACTTAAAAGGTCACTAACGAACAAAACGAAAAAAAAGGTTTTTGGTGGTCGCCGCTGTTAATCCTGGCTACACAAGAGACACAGTGGTGGGAATGTGTGGTGGGCTCCTTTCCCGGTTAAAAATACATAAACTTATACACAATTAGATATATATGTACAGATGGTTTAATTCAACGTATTATAATTTTGGCACCAGAGATTGTGCAATGTTCTTGCGTAGTTATATAGCATGGGTTCTCAAAAAGAGATTTTTACAGGGTCAGCTACGCGCGTGTGGTGTCCCTAGTGTTGCAGGCGTCCATTAGTTTCAGTGACTGCTTTTTATCAGGCGGGCCGTATATCCGTTTCCCGGCTTAATGTTATAAAACAATCGATTACAAAGAGTGAACAGACTTAGTATTATAAAAACAAGCAAATTTTTATAAAATTACCTTGCAGCGACATTTTCCTACCGGACACGATGTGCACTAAAACAAATATAATAAAATATTATTGTTAGAAATAGGTACGTACAATGATCAGCAATTTATTTTTTCTATTTACTGCTGTAAAGTCGCAATGTGACGCCATCTACCTTTTTGATATTACACTTATAAACAGGGCATAGCAGTCCATCGTCACAGATGAAATTCGGAAAATAAATATATTTGTTAAAATATTTATTTATTTAATGGCTTTCACTACTTTTCCTCGAGTTTAAAACTCGAGGCCTACAAAGAAGCAGTAACTTAACATTATTGTACTGGACTTACTGTGTTACTGCATGAAGCTACCGGGCACGGTGGATCCTGTAAAAAATATATCCATCAATACATATTTTTTAGCAAATATTTCTTTAAGTAAAATTGCCTTTTATTTTTCTAGGCGCAATAAGTTAACAATGATTAAATTTCAAAGTCGATTGAAAAGCTTTGTTCGTAATCCGTAACATATAATACTGGTGCGTTACTGAGGGAAACCAATATGTCGTTATGAGGATTAAAACTCGTGGTTGGTTGGTATTGTGTGGCTGGGCATGCTGAAGGGCGTAGTGAATAGTAGAAAGGAAGTTCTTGAATCGATCTAGGTCGTCCAATTCTTATATCGATGCGAGTTTAGGTCGCCCGATGCAGGCAATATGGGGTATTCCAGATCCCGACCATAAGGGACGCAAGTGGTATGACTTTGGAGCACTAAGTCAATGTATGCTCCACTTGCTGTATTCGTTGTGGTCTTTCACGTGTGACACGCAACATTTTTATGAACACGAAGCGACGAAGTGTAGGGCGCCATCTATTTTTATTTATTTAATATTGTTAATATATATTTAATATTGTCAGACAAATTACACAGCGCCATCTAGCCCCAAAGTAATCGAAGCTTGTGTTATGGGTACTAGACAACTGATAAACATACGTAAATACATTTTTTTTTGTAAATAGATACTTATGATACATAGAAAACACCCAGACCAAGACAAACAGACATGTTCATGCACACAAATGTTTGTCCTGTGTGGGAATCAAACCCACGAGCGTTGGTGTCGAAGCCGCGTCATTGACTGCTACGCCACCGAGCTCGTCATTTATTTATTTATCTTAGCTTAGATGGACCGACGACTTCAAAGAAGTGGCTGGTAGCGGTTGGATGCGGAAAGCGGATGATCGCATATGATGGAAAGCATTGGCAAAGGCCTATATCCAGCAGTGGGTGATACTGGCTGATAATGATGATAAATCTATGTTTGATGTACAAATTATACACAAGTACGCTTTGTCTTTGCTCAGGAAAGATATGTTCAAATTTTGAATTCTTTAACTTTATCTATGTTGCAGTTGTGTGTTATGTCAGACCTTTGGATGCAGCAGAAAACCAGTGTTTTCAGCACCAGCACATCGTATATGTGTGACAATAGAAACACAAGAGACGCAGCTCAGTGTATAAAATTTCTAAGATTGCTCATTTTGAGAAATTTTATATTTATAGAGCACATAATACGATGTGCTTTTTTATAATAGGCTAATTGTGTATATTTGTTTTTGTTTAAATTAGCACTTTCAGGAATGTGTTTGAAGAAACAAATAAATGTTATATCTATCTATCCTGCCGATAATGGTGTAGAGCAATGTTTGCCAATTAGTGGTACACATATCCTGGCGTACGCGAACTAGCGGCAAGGGGTACGCAAAGGAATCTCTTAACTAAGACAACAATGCTAAACCAATTTGAACTCATAAGACAGGTGTAGGGCATAGCGTATTTTTAAGCTGCACGACTGGGGAAGTACCTCCACCTCACAGAATACCGCAGCTAAATAACAATTCCCTTGAGGGTTGTTGTGTTCCGTCACCAGAAAGAAAGGAAGGAGTATAAGGCTGGCAACCGATCGGCGACCCCTTGGTGTTGATGATCTCCATGGGTGGTGGTGATTGCTTTCCATCAGGTGACCCATATGCTAGTTTGACCCCCTGTCATTTAAAAAAAATCTCTTTCTAGAAGTGGTACGCAGGAAAAATTTATTGGGAACCGTTGAGCCTGTAGAAATCGCTAATTCTACTTCTGACCATTGCTATCACGTTAACGCAAACAACTAATGAGGCTATGCCTCTGATGCAATGGTACTTCTGTGCTCGCGGTCAGCAGTTTAATGTTAATCAATTTCTAGTATTTTTTTTGCTACGTTGAGTGGTGCACAAGCATTTGGGGTGTAAGTGGTTCATCAACATCTTTGTACCAAAGCCAACTTCACCTGCACGCTGCACCCTGCTGACAGACAAACGAAGCTCTGGCGAAAAGAGAGGTAGGGAGCGTAATTGTAAGCTACCTGACTGGGGAATGTACCTCCACCTCACAGAATACCGCAGCCAAATAACGGTTCCCTTGAGGGCTGTTGTGTTCCTGCGAGTGAGTGAGGTCACCAGAAAGAAAGGAGATGCTGCGATGACAGCGGGGGTGGCGGCTCGCAAGCGATATTTTATGTTGCGAGCGTTAATATGGCTACGGTAACCGCTTCACATCAGGCGGGCCGTATGCTTGTCTGCCACCCGACGTAGTATAAAAAAAAAAAAAAAAAAAATTTGGCTGCCATATTCTTTAAGATGGAGGTACATTTCCCAGTCGGGCAGTTTGTTTTTATACTACATCTACGTCTGCTAAGTATAAATCATTGGTATACTCACACATGGTGATGAACAAGGTGGAGAACAAGGCATGCAGCAGGGATCCATACAAAAGCTGGTGCATCTAACGCGCTGGAAAACAATAATAATAATAAATAAATATTGTCAGACAAATTACACAGCGCCATCCAGGCTCAAAGTAAGCGAAGCTTGTGTTATGGGTACTAGACAACTGATAAACATACGTAAATACATTTTTTTTTGTTAATACATACTTATGATACATAAAAAACACCCAGACTAAGACAAACAGACATGTTAATGCACACAAATGTTTGTCCTATGTGGGAATCGAACCCACGAGCGTTGGTGTCGAAGCCGCGTCATTGACCGCTACGCCACCGAGCTCGTAATACGAAATCTTTATTTTTTTTAAAGTAAGGAAACCAGGAATACGTGGTTTTGTCTGCTGAAAGGAAAGGAGCACATCCTTTTCCATAAACCAGTTATGTCAAAAATGGTGTGATTCGATCATGATAAATTCGATGTTGATTGTATACAAAAAACAAAACAATTGGCCGTGTGGTTTTCGGCAGACTAGAATAGAATCGCCCTTGCAGGGCTCATGTAAGGATCCTGTTTTTTCTTAAGATCAATGTATTTACCACATGAAAGCAATAAATAAATATGAATATGAATATGAATCACTACGTCTCTTCCCGTGGATGTCGTACAAGGCGACTAAGGGAAATACATTACCAAACAGGCAAACATCGAATAGACCTCCCTAACCCGTTTGGCCAGCGTGGGGAGTATAGGCCAAATCCTCCTTTTGTCTGGGACGGACGAGAGAGGGTCGTGCTCCTGTAGTGGAGACTAAAATCACCTGATGATGATGGTTAAGTTTCAGAATAAGTAGACAGTCCATAAATACATTTTTGAGAGAATATATTTCTTCTTTGCCAGAATCAGTCTTGTAATTACATAGGTAAAATTTATAAATGACCGATAAAAGAAAACTCACTTTCAAAGAAGAAGGCAGATCAGTCTTGCTCTGAAAAGAAATAAAAGTAAGGTGAAAATATTTTTATTCGGCAAATAAATCTGTTTCAGGACAAAATATGGCCTTTTTACGTTTTAATGCACAATATTCAGTCTTAGTCGACTGACTGAAACTTTATCTTCTATGTCAGTTTTCATTAGTATGTACCCTAAACTTTTTTTTAGTACATAAAGTAACAATAAGTTACATCTATAAAATAATGAACCTACCATGTGCTTACAGCATTTGTTTCTACAGCAGACTTGTACTATAGCAGTTTGGTGGAAAACTGCTCTGTCGTCATCCTTGCGCAATTTCTTAGATGGCTGTGATCCAACGATGGTCATGTTAGATAAGCCGAACATATTGTGCTCTTTGTCCAGGCGAAGTATAGTGGATAAATATCTATCATTGACGCTGATACTTTTTCCTAACTCTTCTTCAGATTCCCTACTGCAGTTTGTACTCGTGGAGGAATTGACGGAGGAGATGGACGGTGAACTGTAAGTTCAATAAGCATTTTGTCTATATTTTAATAACTAGATAAACTTGTCAAAATAACTCGCTCATTTCCACCCTAACAGTTACCATCAGAAAATACTCAGAAACACGTGTACATCTGTCCACCCTGATAAGATATTATGTGCGTTCAGGCTAGACAGATAGACACGCGTTTCCGAGTATCCACCTTAGGGTGGCTGATTTAGGGTGGATAAATGGAAGAAGTCAAATAATTGTACTAAATTGTTATTTTTATGTGTATGTTATTTTTATTCGAATATGGGAACCAGCAAAATTATAAACAAATGAACTGCAATATTAAAGTTTACACATCGCATTCATTCAGCCGCTAGTGGGAATGAAACCAAGTATAAAACCATCATCACACATTGACATTTTAGAATATTATTAATTTTTGGTAGTTAGTTAAGTTAACTTAATTTAAAAAGAAATCAATGCCCAATATTTGCATGCCTATGAGAAAGAGGCGATCATTTTGTACCGTTTCCAAATCCACAACACCTGTTATTGTAACCTAATGTTCTAGCAAATAAATATTCTATTCTATATTCTGTTCTATCAAAATAAGAAGCCACCAATCATGGCTAACATTAATAATTGTTAGATCTAAAACGTTTTCATCATTGAAATTAAAAGTAGTTCCTCCTACGCAGATTTATGTCTTATTCCCGTATCTTTAGATATTGTCAAAATGTGTTTTAGTATCAATTCTAGATGCATACCATCAACTTAAGAGACAAAACTCATCTGCAAATTATACATTGTCCCAATTATCAATAGAAATTTTGGCAAGAGAGAGATTATGGCATTTCTAGCAGCGAAGAAATAGATCTATAAGATACTCCAACTATCCTCAAAGGTATTATTAGCCAGCCAGCAAGGACTTTAGGAGTGAGGAGTGGCTGCGTTTGTCGAGGGAGTGTCAGATGCAAACGATGCTGCTTCTACTGCCTATGCTTGTTTAGCACAATAGGTGGCATAAAATATAAAAGTATACAACATCCAGTCGTCATAAGTTTACAATATAATCAGGATTGGTGAGTATAAATCATGTCACGACTATGGATCGTTTTATCTTTAAAATGAAATTCTTTATTCTGTCACTTGGCCCTCGACACGTTTTACATTTTTTTTACTGTTTTTTTATCTGCTAACATTTCGGTTTTACACGTATAAAAACGTAATTTAATACAGTTACCTTGTTATTGTGTCTTCTGTAGCCATTGCTAAGATCTTTTATTTCTTAACTTCGCTCCTGTTAATGCATTTACTTTTCTGGAACGACACGTATGCGTCTGTACTTTGGCTTCTAATACATACAAATGGTTTTATTAATAAGATACAAACCTAGAGTCAGGCGATTCATCCTGACCTTCAGTAAGCCACTTCATTTTAGTAAGTTTTAGTATGTTTGGGTTATTGTTACTTGGGAGATTGTCTTCATTTTCACAGGCGTCAGAAACGGTTGGTGGCTATTGAAATAGTAAAAATCTTATAGTTAAAATTATGTTTAACAGTGGATTTACATAACATGATTAATATGACGAGCTCGGTGGCGTACCGGTTAATGACGCGGCTTCGACACCAACGCTCGTGGGTTCGATTCCCACACAGGACAAACATTTGTGTGCATGAACATGTCTGTTTGTCTTGGTCTGGGTGTTTTCTATGTATCATAAGTATGTATTTACAAAAAAAAAAAATACGTATGTTTATCAGTTGTCTAGTACCCATAACACAAGCTTCGCTTACTTTGGGGCTAGATGGCGCTGTGTAATTTGTCTGACAATATTTATTATTTATTTATTTATCTTAATCAGTAGCACATAATTAACAAAGGTAATATTTGGAAGACTGATGAGTGATGGCCGCATTGGCATCAAAATGTTATTAGTATTCTTACATACATGTATTTTTGTACGTAGTAACTATGTATTCTGTATTAAATGCTTAAGTGTGATGCCTAATAAGTACTATTTCTTTCTATAATATTATTAAAACTCACGTGAGACATTATACTAAATTAATTAAATAAATTATACGGGTCACTCACGTCTTTTTGTCGGGAAAACCGACTAGTTTCGATCTCAAAAGGAGACCTTCATCAGGAAAAATGTCCAGACACGTCCACCCTTTGTCTCTCGCGCCGGACACTGCGCGCCAATGCGCGCGCCGTCCGACTGGAAAGGGTGGTGGGGGGTTGGTGCGTTGATTGGTGGAGCGCTGCCCTCGACGATGACGTAGTGGTAGCCGTCGAGGGCAGCGCGAGAGACAAAGGGTGGACGTGTCTGGACATTCGCCCTGATGAAGGTCTCCTTTTGAGATCGAAACTAGTCTGTTTTCCCGACAAAAATAGTGGCCCGTTTAATTAATTTCTTTCTTTCTATATTTCATTCATACTTATAAGACAAACTATATATCGACACTGATAAGCAGAATAGATCCAACCGACAAACTATGTCTAATTGAGAGATGTACATACTCATAGATATAGATTCTAGCAATTTGATGACATATGATTCCCGAAACTTATGCTGCGTAAATTATTCCTCTTCAATAATTAATTAATAAAATTATTTTAATAGCTTTAACTTAAAAGTAACAAAATGTCGGTATAAATATGCATATATAAATATGTATATAAAATGTTACAAGTATATAAGTAATAAGTGTATAAGAAAGAAGATTAAAGACTAGACTTAGCTTTCAGATGCGCCTTTGTAGGTACGTATCTATCCCTTAAAAACACTGAAATGTTTTCTAAGCAGCAATAGTAATATTATGATAAATTTAAAGCCCATTAGTAGTGTAATTTAAGCTATAGTTGCTATACCAGTCACTCAGCTAGGAACCCATTTCTTTAATTTTAGTAAGCATGTTCGAAATTGTTGGGTCTAACTGCTAAAATGACATATATTTATTTATATACCCTTAAGTATAAAAGAGCTGTCAAATTTCCAAGAGGCATGGTAGTAAGAGAAACTGGTATGATATATGTAGCATGTTATATTTAAAAAAAAACAATGAAATACACAGTATGGTACTCTCCGAGAATAGCAAGGTTAAATATAATGGGGCACCATCGCATCGTGGAATTATATTTTAAAGATGTGTATCACACACGAACCCATAGGCAGCACAATGAAAATTTCGCAATGACCTGTTGAACTGACAATTAAATGTATAATATTGTTACTATTACGTTCATAAACATTAATAATAGAGTCGCATTGTCCAAATTACCGTTGAATTAGCCTAGGTATTGTTACTAATGTCTCTTTATGCCGGATGAGAAAAGCCGTAAAACGTATTAGTGAATTTTTTCGCTATTGTGTTTAGTATTGCAAACAGTTGCATCAGAATTAGGAACAATACTTTCTGTGCAATGATTTTTCTCTATTAATTAAATTTATTAAATGTAAACAACATTGAATAAATTAAATTAATAGAGAAAATAAATTAATAGGAGAATTAAGAAAAGATGATACTTTCTGTGGAATATTTTGTCCCATTAATTAAATTTATTAAATGTCTTAATTTACTAAATTGAATTAATTGTTCTTTTCCTAATTGTGAATGCGTTACAAGATACTATTTCAAATGCACTTACTTGTGAGATCAATAAATTATCTTCATTAAGTTCTTTATCTGTGACATAATAATAATCTTTCTTATGAGATTCGACAAGTTCATGAAGGGCCTTGGATCTCTCCACTTTAATAACTTCCTCCTGTTCAACCTAAAATAAATAGATAGAAATAAATAGATAGAATATGCTTTATTTGCACTATACAAACTACAGAAACATTTAAGTCAGCATACAGAAAATATCAACTTATAGAATATGTATGTCCAACAAGGCGGCCTTATTGCTATAATAATTGCACTGAAAAACAGGGCTGAGATCACTCTGTGATCCCAGCAATGATCCCTGAGGGTGCGCCAAAATTTCAACATCACTTCTTAAATTTTTTAATTTGTTGTATTTGTATACCATTGAATGTGTGAAGTGAAGTTGAAATAAATATATAGTCCTATTCTAAAATAAATAAAAAATATATTTCTATTGCTAAAACCTTAAGATAACGGACATTAAATGAAGTAAGTAAGGTTCTCAAGACGACGAAAACATGAAAAAACCTAGTAACAAATTTGTAATACCATACAATATAACTAATAAACATAATACACATATTTAATATAATTGC
This sequence comes from Hypsopygia costalis, assembly GCA_937001555.2. Taxonomy (NCBI): domain Eukaryota; kingdom Metazoa; phylum Arthropoda; class Insecta; order Lepidoptera; family Pyralidae; genus Hypsopygia; species Hypsopygia costalis. The sequence continues at coordinate 4,412,733 of OW443336.2, read as the reverse complement.
ATGTCTACGCTACGGTAAATTAGAAATCAAAAACCAAGTAAATTATTTTTTACTTGTGTTAGAAAATATGTCATTTTACTTTTTGCAATTTGTAAAATTTTATGTTAGAATCAAGATTAATTACCTCCTCAGCCTCATCATCAGGATTGTGGAAGGAAGGTTGATTATGCCCTTTATCGTAGGAGCTAGGTTTGATGTTGTTCACCATACATACGTAGGTGAAATACAGATTTTGGTCAGAAGCACTACTCGCTAATTTGATGGTTGCATCCCGGTACATTTTATTCTGTTTATTTGTATGTCGTTCTAGAATATCCATTGGTGCTTCTTCTTTAGAATTTTAAACTGTTTCCTCGAAAATAATTACAATGGGTTTATGTGAAGATGTTTGCATGTACCTGAATCCATACTCTGATTAATTTTATCTGCAATTGATCACGGAGCCATGATTGATGTTTGATTGCTTGGTGATAGGATAGATTTGACACCAGTTTAAAATAAGATTGTATATATATTACTCTTTGAATAAGATTTTTATTTCGGTCGTTTAGGAAATACTCTTTAGTAAATTATTTTTATTTTTCAAATAAAAATAACACAAAGATATAAACTTACTTAGGTAGGTACTTAACTAAATAAATAATTTATAAATAATTTAGTTTTATGGTTGTATTTTATGTGTGTATTAGCTTATAATAGAAAACGATGTTTCTCAGAAATACAACCACATAGGTCGTATCATAGTATCATTTCTACAGAGACATCATCTGTTTACTTCGATAATTACTTAGGGAGAAACCGGACGTTAAAATAAATTTAATGAAGAGTACATGTGCTTTATTAATTATTGTGTATATATACCGCAGTATTTTTTATACAACGTCAGGTGGTAAAAAAGCTTCGGCAGCGGCTCGCTTGATATGCAGCGGGTAGCCTAGCCATATTTACGCTTGTAACATGAAATATCGCTCCCCCCCCTCCCCTGGTGATCTCACTTACTTGCAGGAACACAACAACCCTCGAGAAAATTGTTATTAGCCTGCAGAATTCTGTGAGGTACTTTCTCGACTCGAGCAGATTAGAAATACGCTGTACTCTGCGTCTCATATTTTTATGCCAGAGTTTCATTCACTAGTCGACAGGGTGCACCACCATAAAGTTACATTACTATTACTATGAATGATGTTACGTGAATAAAAAGTTCTCTCACCATTTTAAGCCCTATGTACAATAGCTGTTAATGGAACACAAATTCCGCAGCGTGTAATTGTACAAAATATGGCACCATTATCAGATTAGGAAGCAATTTTTCACGTGTCGCGAACAAAGCAGACCACATGACATCGAAACGGGGTCAGCCGACTGTGACCTGTAATGTACGCTTCTGTTGATTGTTAGTTGATTTCGTTTCTTGGAGTACTTCCATATGGTGGGAATTAAAGAATGTGTTCGTCGAGCTTGGTTGTCGAATGGCTTACAATGGCCACTCTGACTCCACTTTGATCACACGATACAAATGTTTGTCTAAAACTAAAGGCAAACATTTGTGAACATGCCTTGGTCTGGGTGTTTTCTATGTATTGTACAAATTTGCAAAAAAAACTTATTTAAGTAATTCATCAGTTTTCTAGTATCCATTGCAGTCATCATCATCATCATCATCAGGTCATTTTAGTCTCCACTACAGGAGCACGACCCTCTCTCGTCCGTCTCAGACAGAAGGAGGACTTGGCCTACACTCCCCACGCTGGCCAGACGGGTTGGGGAGGCCTGATCGATGTTTTATAATGTATTTCCCTTAGTCGCCTTGTACGACATCCACGGGAAGAGACGGAGTGATTCTATTCTAGTCTGCCGGAAACCACACGGCCAAATGTACAATACAGTAATAGTCGTAATATAAAGCTACATAACCAGCGAGTAACATATGCTATATTTTATTGGCACCCGTGGGAAGCTGGTGTAAGTATGCTATATTTTCAATTAACCTAATAGGTTAGGGTCACCAATCGTCCTGTTTTTTCCAGGACATGTATTGGTTTTTGGTGTGTCCTAGAGTGACCTGTATAGTTTTTAAGCGGCGTCCTGGGTTTTTAAAGCGCTCTGATTTACAAAAGTTAATATGTACCTGGGTGACCAATTTCATAGAAAACTTTGAGGCTAATCAAATAAAAATCAAATAATCATTTTTTTCATTGAATATCTTAATATTTAATAATATAATCGTTTATTTTCTCTCACAATATAAACACTGTATAATACATTTGAATCTTGTATCTTTTAATATTTAAATATTGCTACTCTTTTACTGCGTCTTTTAACTAACTTATCCTGGTTTTTAGAACTTCAATTCCATATTTTTGATATTCGGTGTTCGTAGCCCTAATAGGCGCATTATATCCTATCTAATAGCTAGCGTTCCGTAGGTACTGTGAGTTCTAATACAGAGTGTTATGTGCGAATTTTTTGTTCTCGTTGGATCATGTCAATTCAAACAAACCGACCAAATAGAGAAGAACTCTCATTATTGTGAATTTATAAGACGACTGTTACATATCAACATTATGTGGCTTACTTGCTCGGATTTTGAAGTGTGCAACCCGGCTAATTCGGATATGTAACACGCGTCGGGTAAATTCACAATATGAAACTTCTTCTCAATTTGGTCTGCTTGTAAACGTTATAGACTACAAGCCCATGGAAAAAAATTACCTGTGAAATGAACCAACGTGAATACGCTTAGAAGGCTGTTACTATATCAGAAACTAACTCTGAGCAGTCATTTCTGAGCGGTGCAGGTGAGTATGTGAGTAAATGGAATTTCCCTGGTAGGTACAAGTGAGGAATTACGACAAATTATTAATGTACGGCTTTTTTATAGTTTATAGATGATTAAAAAATAAATGTCAAAAATCCTAGTGCCGTACTAAAGCGGTGGTGACGGAAGTCAGTGCAAATTTTTAATTCGCCGATAATTGTAGAAGCAATATTCCGGTCATTTATTACTGTACGGCATTTGTGTAATTCCTTTTATATACATATACAAACACTTTACCCATGAACGCCGTACATATTTCCAGCGGCTGGTTCATTTCACAGGTAATTTTTTTCCATGGGCTTGTAGTCTATTAACACGTTTGACCAAAAAACTAGCACTAAGCACCAGCGGAGATCGTGATACGAGTATTTAGTCCACGCAACCGAACTTGCGGGAATTCTCATGTAACAAATGAACCTTATTATCTTCTCAAAAGGCATAGAAAATCGGTAGCATTACAACCGTCAGATTCAATTACATTCCAAGAATATAGAGGTAACTGTTATGGCAAACGATGTAGGAGTAACTATCAGTACTCCATGATGTGAATGACATCAGTTGCCGCAAAAACTATTTACAAAGGCGAGGTAAAAACTGATTTTGTGGAGATTAGCTCGCTGCGGGCACAGATTCCGGTCTGGTCGGCGGGTTTTAGTTTGTATGTACTTTATTATTTGTTAGGGAGTGTAATTGGTATGTAGTATTTGTTTTAATTGTATAGCCATAGAGTATTGGTACTGGAGATGTTGAATTCTAAATGCTAAAGAAAGCAATTATCTTTTCAATAAGAAGATTTACAATGGTTTCTCAAAAAAAAAAAAAAAAAAAATTTTTCATTTATACACTTTAAATAATATATACAGAAAATGTATCGGGAAGAGACACTAGAATAATTCGGTTGAATTTTTTCACCGTATAATATGATTGCTTCTGGCCCATATAGTAGCTACAAACCTAATATATTAATCTATGCCTTGTAGTTAAGTTAAAGTGACTCTTAACAATGAGAGAGACAGCAATATCTGCTATTACTGTCTATCACATTGCTAAAAAGGAGCCGTAGTCTTACCCCCGGGACTGCAGTGGACTTCATTGTTCACTGCCCTTTTTGGTGGTCGCCGTTGTTAATCCTGCCCCCTAGCCAAGTGTAATTCGTAGCGTAACGAACGTTAGATAGATCACGTGACATTTGTCAAAATCGAACATTTTAGTATGAGAATTGACAAATGTCACGTGATTTATCTAACGTTCGTTACGCTACGAATTACACTTAGCTAGGGCTGGCCCAGCCCGATAGAGATAAATCACGTGACATTTGTCGATTCGAACATTTTAGTATGAGCTCCACAGTTCAAATTAGCGATCGCTACGCTTTTCTACTTCGCAAACTGCCGTTTGGCTAGCCCCCCAGGGGACACAGTGGTGAGAATGTATGGTAGGCCGCCGTTCCATTAAAGTAACTCTTAAGTAAAACCTAAATTTTAAGTGATAAAAGTAATTATAAATTATGATAATATTTGTTAATTAAAAAGTACAACCTAAAAATATGGAAAAGAAAAAACATTTGGGTCACAAAATTTCGTCTCAGAGCTAAAAACGCTATTAAAAAATAAACCTCATAAGTAAGTAGAGTTTGTGGCCGCCTGTACGTAATTAATACTTGTGAATAGTTGTAAACGCCTGCACCGATCTCAGGCTGTTTGTAGCGGTGATTCACATCGCGACAGAGGTGCTGCACCATTTGAAGCAACATAACTTACATTTTTTTTTAAATTAATGGGTCGTTAGGTGAATCAAACTAAATTCGGAAGAAACATTTGGAATAAAAATTTGTTACGAGAGTGGATAGCCAAATGATACAAAATTTTAATGATTATTTTACTAAAAACAATGGTTGTGGCTTTGAGTTACAAGTACCTCAGAAAATTTCACAAGTGATTCTACTAATTAAATCGCCGTACTATCAAGCAGTGGAATCGACTCGAGGTTTTCATAGGAGACTTATAGCATTGGGTTCTTCAAAAAGGGCGTGAAGAGGTTTTTAAAGGGTCGGCAATGCGCGTGTGATACTTCTGGTGTTGCAGGCGAACAAAGGCTGCGGTAAATGCTTTCCATCAGGCAGGCCATATCTTTGTCTGCTCCCATAGTGGTACAAAACATATATATGAACTGGTATATAAAGATTTCCTATGAGGAATACCTCATAGGAAATTTTCAAATGACTTTGTGTCAACCAAGAAGCTCCAGTTTAAAATCTATAATACCCTGCAAAGTATCGTTATCGTCGTCAACCCCTATTCATTCTACTGTTGGAATACGGTCTCCCCTCAATCGAATGAGTTTAGAGCATACTATACCACGCAGCTCAACTGCGCGTAGGACAAAGTATCGTAATCCTGTCAAATGCCCCGGGCCGGTTTTAGATGATTATTTTGCCGATAACAAAACAAGATTTTGAGTAGGAGTTTATAAGTAGTTTAGAGATGTTTTGGGGTGTAAGTGGTTCATCAACATCTTTGAACCAAAGCCAACTTCACCTGCAAGCGGTGCACTGTGCTGAATGACAAACGAAGCTCTGGCGAAAAGAGAGAGAACGTAACTGTAAGCTATCCGACTGGGGAACGGTAATCGCTTCACATCTGGCGGGCCGTAAGCTTGTCTGCCACCCGTCGTAGTATAAAAAAAATGTAGGTATTTATTATATATTTTGAGCTGTTAGTACGTACTTAAAATGTTGATGACCACTGAGTAACATCGCCCCAAACGGAGGCTTTGTACCGTATCATTTTTGTAGTGGACCCGGCACCTGCCGGCACGACGTCAATGATTTAATAAATCACTTTTAATCATTTCCAACAATATCGAACAAACAAAGTTTAGTTATGTGAATCGGTGCGTTATTACAAGGGATTAGAGTCGTAATTATGAGTTTTAAAGCGTCTGTGTTAGTTTTGTGGCTGTGTGTAATTGAATGGACTGTTTATGCACAATTTGGAAGTAAGTTTAGTACATTTTTTTTAATGTAAAATTCGAATGACTAAAATTATAAGATCGACATTTTCATAATAATCATGATTATATTTCTCTTTATATAGAGTCGGAGCAGTATGTTTTTATTTTTATTTTTTATATTTTCATAGATAAGTAGTATTATTATAATACGATTTCAGATTATATGTATAAATATATAATCTAAAACATGATAAATAGCATAGTATTATTTAGATATACTAGCTAACAAATTCGAGGAAAATTTCCAAGTTTTCTGTGAACAATATACCTATCTGGAACCAGTCACAGTTTATCATATCATACGTAGAGTTCATCGGTCTTTATCTTGTCATAATATTTTTTTTTAATCTGAGACCTTACCGTTTAATGATGAAGCTGGTTCAAACAGTTTTTTTTACTTCGAAAATAGGGCTTCAGTGTATGTTAGTGATAATTTTTTTTTATATGAGACGGGACAAACGAGCATGTGGGTCACCTGATGAAAAGCAATCACCACCGCCCATGGGGATCAGCAACACAAAGAGGTCGCCGATCAGTTGCCAGTCTATACTCATTCCTTTCTGGTGACCTCACTCGCTCGCAGGAACACAACAACCCTCATAGGAATTGTTATTGGGATGCGGTATTCTGTGAGGTGGAGGTTCTTCCCCAGTAGGGCAGCTTAAAAAATACGCTAAGCCCGAAAGAAGAAGAAGGCGAAAAGAGAGGTACTATTTTCGCCAGAGCCTCGTTTGTCAGTCAGCAGGGTGCACTACGTGCAGGTGAGGTTATCTTTCGTTCAAAGGTGTTGATGAACTACTAACACCCCAAATTGTAACTTACTTGGAAGAACTCCAAGGGTAGGTACCAGAATGTACCATGGAGCTGTGCCAACTAAGTAACAGCTAAACTAAACAATAAGAATTTCGCAATCAAGGAAACTGATTTGAATCAGGTTCAGTTTAAGTGGTATGGCCCCTGTACTATACGTAGATAGTTAAGTTCATACCAAGTCGAAATAATTATGTTAAGTGTACATGAGTAAGGTATAATATACTCATAAATTTTACTTGAGCAAAGTAGTATTTAAGTTGTATAACAAATAAGTGGATTAACTACCATTATTTGCCGCTATTTTTTCATTAGGTATTTAGTGATATAAATAATAGTACTAAAAGGAACGATAAATAACATTATTTGCGCCAAAAGTAAAAAAAATATTTATGTCATTATTAGATTATACGGTGAAATATTTTCTTACTAGTCGATACAATACTACTATAATAATGGTGTACATGCACCCCACAGAAATAAATGCACCCCCTTGCCCATTGCTCCCGGCGCCAATGAGTTATATATAACTCTTTCAAACGCACCAGACATCGTCAGGATGTAAAGCGCTTACCACTTAGACGAAGTATCTCCCTCTAAGGTTCACCATTATCCAACCCAAAGTCAACTTCACTTGCACGTGGTGCATACTGCCTAGCATGCCTCTGGCAAAGGAGTGGTAAGAGTACAGCGTATTTATAAGCTGCTAGACTAGGGAAGTACCTCTAACTCACAGAATACCGCAGTCAAATACCAAGACGGTTGTTGTGTTCCTGTGAGTGATTCCATGAAACCATCAGGAAGGTCATCACGAGATTTTGGGGTGTAAGTGGTTCATCAACATCTTTGAACTAAAGCCAACTTCACCTGCACGTGGTGCACCCTGCTGACTTATAAACGAAGCTCTGGCGAAAAGAGAGGTAGGGAGCGTAATTGTAAGCTACCCGACTGGGGAACGTACCTCCACCTCACAGAATACCGCAGCCAAATAACGGTTCCCTTGAGGGCTGTTGTGTTGCTGCGAGTGAGTGAGCTCTCCAGAAAGGAAAGAGATGCTGCGATGGCAGCGGGGGTGGCGGCGCGCGAGCGATATTTTATGTTGCGAGCGTTAATATGGCTACGGTAACCGCTTCACATCAGGCGGGCCGTATGCTCGTCTGCCAACCGACGTAGTATCAAAAAAAAAAAGGAGTTGCTGCGTTAACAAAAGGGTACAGTAACCGCTTTACATCAGGTAGGACTTGTGCTTGTTTGGCACTTTTCGTAGTATAAAAAACAATGGGATCCAAAATGAAGAAAAGGTTATTTTATAGCGATTGCCAGTAACAGTTAAAATCAGAATACAATTATGGTTTAATTTGTTGGAACCAAAATAAACTCCAATTTGCATCCAAAAACATACAATTTTACTTTTCAGAGAATCCGCAATGGACGGGCTAATTCTAGATATTAGTTCCGATCAACTCTCGTTTTCATCAAAATTATAGATGCATCAAAGACCGTTTTAAACCCTACATTAATGAACACAGACCATGTAATTTTGAGCTGATGTCATAATGGACCCATGAACCACTGAACCAATAATTGCATGACACAATGATGTAGCCTCGATTAGGATACTGTGTGATGATATCTCATCAAGGTCATCGTTTGAAACCTCATATTACCTGGGCAGTAAACATTTTATATCAATGCTCAGAATTTAAAAACTGAAGTTAAACACACGACTGTTTTTCAAGCCTGGATAGACCATTTCATGTCATTATATTATAATCATCATCAGCCTATTATTATTATTTAAATAGCTTTAAATTCAATTTAAATAATAATAATTTAATTAGTTTGGTGTTATCAAAAATAGCTGAATTTCATCTGCAACGATGGACTGCTATGCCTTGTTTAGTAGTGTAATTACTGAATAGGTTGATGACGCCACACTGTGACTCACGCAGTAGAATATAACATGCAAAAATTCGTCAGCAACACAAACCTTCCTGGTAGCTCAGTTGGAAGAGCACTCGACCGGTCATCGAGAGGTCGTGGGTTCAAATCCCACCTAGACATCATCATTATCAGCCTGTATCTACCCACTGCTGGATATAGGCCTTTCTCATTGCTCTCTACCAAATGCGATCCTCCGCATGCCGCATCCAACCGCTACCAGCCACTATTTTGAGGTCGTCGGTCGATCTAGAGAGAGCGCCCTTCGCTTCGTAGCCCCATACGTGGTCTCCCCTCTTGGACTTTCCTGCTCCATCTACCATCGCTGACTCGGTAGATGTGGCCAGCCTACTGTCACGTCAACTCGCTGACTCTGAGAGCTATGTTGACCACTTTAGTCGTCATCGATTTTTTTCGTTCTGGATTCGATCACTTAGCGAAACTCCAAGCATTACTCTCTCCATCGCTCGCTGTGCGACTTTTAGTCTGTGAACCAACCCAACGGTCAACGTCCAAGTCTCTACACCGTAAGTCAAAGCGGGGAGGACGCACTAATTGAACACTTAGGTCTTCAAGCATTGGGGTATATCTGCGGTGAGGATGTGCCGAAGCTTCCCAAAAGCTGCCCAACCTAGTCGAATTTGTCTATGGATCTCTTTGTCGTTGGGGGGTACGTTAAGCCGTCGGGGGCTATTATATAAATAAATAAATATAAATATTTTTACACAGCGCCATCTAGTCCCAAATTAAGCGCAAAGCCTGTGTTATGGGTACTAGACAACTGATAAATGTACTTAAATACATTTTTTTGTAAATAAATACTTATATATAATACATAGAAAACACCAAGACAAACGACATGTTCATGCACACAAATGTTTGACTTGTGCGGGGATCGAACCCGCGAACTCGGAGTCAAAGTGGCCATTGCTAACCATTCGACCACCGAGCTCGTCATTTATTGTAAATAGATGACACTCATTAAGCCATGTCAGCGACCTTTAGGCGTCTTGGAAACACTGGCCTCTGCCAATCAGCAGCAGCGTGGTGAAGTATGCTGTGAACCCCTTCGATTAAGAGGAGACCCGTATCCGAGCAGTGGGATGAATACGGGATGAGATGAGATGCCTATTCGACCATCTTGGGGTGTAAGTGGTTCATAAACATCTTTGAACCAAAGCCAACTTCACCTGCACGCGGTGCACCCTGCTGACTGACAAACGAAGCTCTGGCGAAAAGAGTCGTAGGGAACGTAATTGTAAGCTACCCGACTGGGCAATGTACCTCCACCTCGCAGAACACCGCAGCCAAATAACAATTCCCTTGAGGGTTGTTGTGTTCCTGCGAGTGAGTGAGGTCACCAGAAAGAAAGGAGATGCTGCGTTGGCAGCGGAGGTGGCGGTGTGCGAGCGATATGTTGCGAGCTTCTATGATCGAAGGTTGCGAGCGTTAATATGGCTACGGTAACCGCTTCACATCAGGCGGACCGTATGCTTGTCTGCCCTCCACGTAGTATAAAAAAAAATCTTCAGCCGTCTTCGTGAGATCTTGATCTAGAGGTGCGACTGGAAATGTTTCTTCAAAGTACATACTCGTATACAAAGCGTCCGTCTTCGTTGTCTTTTATTCCCCCACATCTACCGTCAATGACTTGACAGATTTTTCCGACCTGTCCAACTCAAAACTCGAGTAGTGGTAATAAGCAGACATTATAGAAATCTTTGTTTTGGCATTTTATATTTTGACTAGCTGGTCGGACAGACGTTGTCCTGTCACCTTTACAAAAAATTTTACAAACAACAAAATCAATTCAATGAATATTGAATTCGAATTGGTTTTGTGCAATCTGTTAAATGACTGACTTTCTGTCAAACGATATAAAGTTACATTAGAAAGTTAATATGGTCGCAATTTTCTTAAATTTCATAATTTTCCGCGCAACTTTTTATTTTTTCTTTCATGAGAACCTTCTCGTGATAATAACAAATACAACATAAAAAGAAATAGAGAAATCGGTCTAGTCGTTCGCCTGATGCCGTGACCAAGGGAAATAGGGATTAATTTTTACATATTTATATAATCAATAAATAAATAAATAAATATTCCTGCGACCATCTAGTCCCAAACTAAGCAAAGCTACTATACTATGTACTATGGATACTAGATAACTAATATATAATACTTAAATACATTTTTTTGTAAATACATACATTTAATACATAGAAAACGCCCAGATCAAGACAATCAGACATGTTCATGCACACAAATGTTTGTCTTGTGCGGGATCGAACCCGCGACCTCGGAGTCAAAGTGGCCATTGCTAACGATTCGACCACCGAGCTCGTCAAATATAGATTATCAAGAGTTTCATATAATTTGGTGTCCGCGTCGTACTACGTTTACGGTAAAATAAACCAAAGCCTATCCGCTTTGGTTTATTTTACCGTAAACGTAGTAAGGTTGAGTTACCAAAAATTCCGAACTTATGAAAAAGATTTTCAAAGTATCAGGTATCAGGCCTCCTTCAAAAATAACTTGAAAATACTTTTGTTTTCAGGTATGACGATAAGCGTAGGAATGGGAGGAGTAAGAATGAACGACGAAGACTTAGATAGTAAGGTAAGTCAACAATTTTAAATTAATATATTGTGTGCAACGACGCTATTAAACAGTGTCTATTGACAGAGCAATCATTAAAAATACTACAGATATTTTTAATGATTTACTAGATTGATAAAAAAAATGATTTTGTTATATAAAGGGTAATTATTTCTTTACATTGCCGCAAATTGAAAACAACTGAAAAACGTGGCAGTGTTCACAACAAACCTTCGTGCAGGCCTATTATTATTTATGTTAGCTTAATATTTATATTATATTAGCTTGGTACTCGTAGCTTGGATCGCAGTATCCTAGTTAAAAAATAGGCAATGGTTATTTGTAAATATAATTGTATTACTTAAAGATTAACAAGTAAACAATGAAATGACTAACAGCATTATTATGTGAGAACAAATTTTCCAGCATACGGACAGCACCTTCTCCACCTTGAAGAAAGGCTATAAATACATAATATAATTATAGCTTTTCCCCATTTAATTCGGAAAAGCGCTTTTTCTCCAATTATTGGTACAAGCTAATTACTAAACTTCATTCTAAAATACTATGTAGTATCCGTCAATGGCTTCGCCCGCGTGAAAGTCGGTTTTTCTATATATACGACTAAGGTGCCAAACAAGTGTACGACCTGCCTGATGGCAAGCAGTTATCGCCGCATATGGACGCTTGGCGAATTAATAACCCTTCGGGAACAGCTTTTTTCGGTATAAAAGTTATATTCTGTACTTTTAATATATTGTAAGTTAAAACCAGAACAATCAATTTCGTATATGAAATATTAGTAAGAATTGATAATAAACAAAATGTTTTCTACAATCTGATTTAATTTTATGGTTCCAGGGTCCCTGCCCGCCGGACACAGTATGCGTGCCTATCAGCTCTTGTCCAATGTTGGGAGACTTGTTGGATTTCTCGTGCTTCTCCTCAGATAAGTATGAAAAATTTGCCACGTTCTAGGATTTATGTATCATTAAAGTGAGAAATAAGGATAAGTCCTGCCTGATAGTAAATAGTCAACGTGGCCTATGTTTGCCTACATCACCAATGGTATTCAGATCACTAGGTAAGCGAAGAGTCGAAATTATTTATAATTCAAGATGAGCAAAATGACAGGCATTTATAATAAGTGCCCAGTAAGTACCTGTAAATACCCAATAAATGCCTAGTTTTCGACATAAATAGGGAATTTAAAAGTACTTTTTGGGCATTTATCGTAAATGCCCTGCATTTTGCCCATCTCCACTTATAATTAACTTACTACAGGATATTTCATGATTTTAATTTTTTCTTGTTATCTGGTACTCGCACATATTTGAATTTTCTAAAGTTTACAAACTAACAAACAATCGAACAAGGTTTCTAATCTTTCGGATCAGCGGTTTAGAGTGGTCGTAGATCTGTCAGTTAGGACTTTGCCCTGTTACTCGTAGATGAATGATTCTAATCGTGTATCCACACATGGCCGGAGGCACGGCTGGCGGCCACAGGCGGCTTTAAAATAGCGCCACGGCAGTCTGCAAGCCGGAGGCAAAACCGGCGACATATGTAGATGCATCATGAGGAATGTACCTCCATCTCACAGAATAACGCAGCCAACCAACAATTCCCATGAGGGTTGTTGTGTTCCTGCGAGTGAGTGAGGTCACCAGAAAGGAAGGAGATGCTGCGGGTGACGAGGGTGGCGGCGCGCAAGCGATATTTTATGTTGCACGCGTTAATATGTCTACGGTAACCGCTTCACATCAGGCGGGCCGTATGGCTATCTTGGGATCCGCATGCCAATGCCTTCTCAATTAATGTCTCCATTTCGCCGGATTGCAAGATGCAATGTCATTAGGCGATACAACATGGAAGCCCTCGCGAAAACCATATGTGGGCAAAGTCATCACTGCGATTAACACTGCGCTAGTGATCCATTGACGATTTGCCTAAATGACGCAGGAATAAAGGGAGAGGGTAAACGCAAATGGAAAATTGCACTAAATTCCTTTTACAGATATTTCCATCGCTTAAACGAGCTCACCTGTGGCAATGTCAACAATGAGGACTACGTTTGCTGTCCTTCTTGCGACTGCAGTCGAGTGTACACGGAGGGCACCCAACAGTGTGGACAGAGCATGGTCAAGGGCAGCAACTACAGCGGTATCGGGGCTCATCCTTGGGTTGCCAGAATTGGATTTACTCGTAAGTTTTTATTTTGTGATAGTGTATGGTGCTGCCTTTGTAAAAAAAACATAGCTCAGCGAATTGACATGACCAAATTATTGAGTACTGGGTGATTTAGATTTTTCCATCATTCATGTTCCTATTTTTTTCTTGTCTTTATTTCAATTTTTTCTATGGAATACACTATCATTTCCCAAATCGTAACCGAAAAAGAAATGTTGAAAGAAACCTGCCAAAATGGGCCATGATTGTTGCAGAATTATGTCTTTCATTTATTGATAATAATGTCTCATTTTATTTTAGCTAAATAAAATTAAATTTGCAGATAAGGAATCAGGAAATGTGCGATTCGCTTGCAGTGGCTCTATTATATCAAAACGCATCGTGCTAACAGCAGCTCATTGTGCCTTGGCCAAGCCAGAAGGATACAAATTGTAAGCAGTGTTAATAAATTACCACATTAAGTTGTTAAATTCTCCACAGATTTAAGATGTAGATCTAAAAGCAAGTTAGATTGAAACTAAGCATTCCATATTTTCTTACTACGATGATGATACGCGAACCATTTTTATTTTTAGTTTTACTGAGTAAATAGAATCTTTTTAATCGCAACGTGATTTTGAATGTTTTATGAGACGAAGCTTCGTGCTTCGGAGGATACGTTACAAGTGGCCTTTAGGCGTCTTGAAAGCACTGGCCCCCGCCAACCAGCAGTTAAGCAGCGTGGTGGAGTAGGCTCTAAACACCTTCTATTGAAGGGAGACCCGTATCCCAGTAGTGGTATGAATAAGGGTTGACGACGATGAGACGAAGATTTACCATCGGTGTAATTTCCTGCCCTGCTTAGGAGTATTTACTTAGTTTCGCATTTGTATGTAGGCATAGAAATGCGAAAGGCCTGTAGTCCTACAAATCCAGTGTATAGGTTAGCCCACTTCCGTGGCCACATCAGCATGAAATTGATTTTTTTCTTGCTCCTTTTCCGTCGCTCAGAAACATCATTCGCCAAAGCAAGAAAAACAGCGTTGGTACGGTCGCGCTCTGTAGCATCGGCGATAAGGCGTGCTCGCATTATCTTTCTCCCTCTAGCATATGATGTGCCTGAGCGACGGAATAGGATAGAGCATGAAAGAATACAATTCCGTATTGATAGTTGTGTGCCAATTTTATTCCGTTTCTAGGATTTCTATACATTTGCCCGCTAGGACAGCACATTGGCTATGTTTTATTTCATCACAATTTTAGAAAAACATGTTGTTCATGTTCTAGATCAACGGTCGTAGTAGGAGAGTGGGATACTGGTCGAAGTCCTGACTGCAATGATTATTTTTGTGCGCCCCCTACGCAAGCTATCAAAGTAGAAAATGTCATAGTCCACGTCGGATATGAGCAGAAGATATTCAGGCACGATATTGCGCTTATTGTGCTTAAACAAGATATCAAATATTCTGGTAAGTATTTATTTATTTAAATTCTTTATTGACCACAGTAAGACGAATGGTACAGAAGGCGGACTTAATGCTAAAAGCATTATCTACCAGTCAACCTTCGGGAAGTGCAGACATCCACGAATGCGGTTTAAAAATATATTAACAAGAAACATGAAAAGTGACTAATATACCGACGCTTGCGGATACAAAGGTCGTAAAAGCCATTTTGGCTTTTTGGCAAATGGCTTTTACGACCTTTGTATCCGGAAGCGTCGATACTATACGTAAACTTTACTTAAACATATACTTATTACAATTATACACACATGTATTACACTAAGTACGATGAGAAAAGACTTTTGCTTACAATTGAGACATTTTTTACCACTAAGACGTACAAAAAATATATGGGCCGCCTGATTTGAAGTAATTTTATTTTGATTTAATTAAAAAAAGTAAAGCATTGCATCGTAGTGTGGTTGCGTTATGTAGACCCAAACAACCTCATTACTCCCTTTTTGAAAAATCGCATACGCATGATTGCAAGTGAAAGGCAGTACGATTGGCTTTTAGAACTTGCAAGGGAGCCTTGTGACTAATTATGATAGTCACCAGATCTATACTAATATTATAAAGCTGAAGAGTTTGTTTGTTTGTTTGTTTGTTTGAACGCGCTAATCTCAGGAACTACTGGTTCGAATTGAAAAATTCTTTTTGTGTTAGGTAGCCTATATTTCAAGGAAGGCTATAGGCTATATAGCATCACGCTACGACTCATAGGAGCGGAGCACCAGTGAAAAATAGGAAAAAAATATTCCTTTTGAGGGCTTACTTTTTTAGAACTTTTAAAGAGGAACAATTCCGTCATACATGATTTATGCGTAACTTCAACCGTTTACGCAGCGCACGCAACATAAGCCCTCAAAAGGAATATTTTTTTCCTATTTTTCACCGGTGCTCCGCTCCTATTGGTCGTAGCGTGATGTTATATAGCCTATAGCCTTCCTTAAAATATAGGCTAAGTATCTAACACTAAAATATTTTTTCAAGAGTAGTTCCTGAGATTAGCGCGTTCAACCAAACACACTCTTCAGCTTTATAATATTAGTATAGAATTAGATAGTATAGATTAATTTTATATATAAAACAATCAATCAATCAATCAATCAGTTTTTATTTGTATGAAAACAGGTATGAATACAATAAGATCTTAAAAGTGAATATATAGTTCTGGACTGAATTCTGCCATTCCGGCGTACAAATATTTTTATAAAATTAATATAATTATTAATAATCCCAATAAAATATAATTATTACAATTACACTATATGCAACCAGTTAAAATATTACAACAATATAATTTAGATTTTATTAAATATAATATGTTATGTCAATTCTAATATAATTCTAATATAAGTCAATAAAATTCAGTATCATTATACAATTAATAATTACATTTAAATTAATAATACAATGTCAATTACTCCGTCAAGAATCTTTAAATGTCAAAATTTGTGCAGTCTAAATATTCCTGTATGCTATAAAAAACTCGTTCAGTCAGCCATCGTCTTAAGCGTTTTTTGAATATATTTGGCCGTAAAGTTTTAATTGAGCCAGGAAGCCTATTATAAATTTTTATGCACATTGAGTGGCAGTTTTTTGTCACCAAAGTAAGGTTTGTTGATGGCATGTACAATTTATTTAAATAAGCTGCTCTTCTGTTCCGTTTCAGAATATCATCCTGCATTTTAAACTAGCTGTTACCCGCGGCTTCGCCCGCGTGGTCCAGGGAAGCCTGCTGCCATTGATTTGTGTATATTTTTCTTTTGTTGTATTTTTTTTTACTTCGTGGGATAAAAAGTAGTACCAGTATGTACAAATTTTAATGATGATTGGCTGCATAGTTAAGGCATGAAGAAATAACAAACAAACGAATTACTTTAACACTTATAATATTTGTATGGATGGAACGCCCACCCTCAAGAGAAAATAATTGTTCACCACATAAATGTTTGCCCTGTTTATTTTTCCTTGGAATAAAATATTTTTCCTGGATAACAAGTGACCTATGTCACTCTCCAGACCGGAAACTATCCCCTGTTAAAACATCACATCAGTACTTACGTTCCTTTCGACGTGATAGAAGGACAAATGATTACAAAGTTTATTATTTCCCATGGGATTAAATTGTTTTTCCGGGATAAAAAGTAGCTTATTTCACTCTCTAGATTACCCTATTAAAAATTCATGTCTGTACTTAGGTTTCTTTTGACGTGAAAGAAGGACAAATGAACTTTATTTTTTAATAACGTACGTTTACGGTATGGAGAGTGGCATAGGCTACTTTTTATCCAGGAAAAACATCTTATTTCTACGGGTAAATACATACTTTGTAATCATTTGCCCTTCTTTTAAGTCGAAAGGAACCTAAGTACCGACATGATTTTTTTTACGGGATAGTTACGTAGTAGAGTACGGATATGACTTTTTAAAATGGGGATAGTTTACTGTTTGGAAAGTGACATAGGCTACCTTTTATCCCGCAAAAACATCTTAATCCCATAGGAAAAAATAAACTTTGTAATCATTTGGCATTCTATCATGTCGAAAGGAACGTAAGTACTGATGTGATGTTTTAACAGGGGATAGTTTCCGGTCTGGAGAGTGACATAGGTCACTTGTTATCCAGGAAAAATATTTTATTCCAAGGAAAAATAAACAGGGCAAACATTTATGTGGTATTACGTAAGTACCGACATTATTTTTTTAACAGGGGATAGTTTCCGATCTGGATAGTAACATAGGCTACCCATAGTACCTATTTTTCCTTTGTTGTATTTTTTTTACTTCGTGAGATATAAATAGTAATAACAAACGTTCCTTAATTAGTATTATCAATATTATATGAATAGTAATATCTCACGAAGTAAAAAAAAAATACAACAAAAGAAAAATAGGTACAAAGTTTAATGATGATCCGCTACATAGAGCGTTAAGAAATAACAAACAAACGAATTTACTTACTTTTAACACTTATAGTATTAGTATGGATCAAGACAAAAAAATTGTTCACCACGTGATTGCCCTCTGCGGGGATCGAATTATTTTTTCCGTGGGAATAAAATGTTTTTTCCTGGATAAAAAGTAGCCTATGTTACTATCCAGATCGGAAACTATCCCCTGTAAAAAAAATCATGTCGGTACTTACGTTACTTTCGACATGATAGAATGCCAAATGATTACAAAGTATGTATTTACCCGTAGAAATAAGATGTTTTTCCTGGATAAAAAGTAGCCTATGCCACTCTTCATACCGTAAACGTACGTTATTAAAAAATAAAGTTCATTTGTCCTTCTTTCACGTCAAAAGAAACCTAAGTACAGACATGAATTTTTAATAGGGTAATCTAGGGAGTGACATAAGCTACTTTTTATCCCGGAAAAACAATTTAATCCCATGGGAAAAAATAAACTTTGTAATCATTTGTCCTTCTATCACGTCGAAAGGAACGTAAGTACTGATGTGATGTTTTAACAGGGGATAGTTTCCGGTCTGGAGAGTGACATAGGTCACTTTTTATCCAGGAAAAATATTTTATTCGAAGGAAAAATAAACAGGGCAAACATTTATGTGGTGAACAATTATTTTCTCTTGAGTGTGGGCGTTCCATCCATACAAATATTATAAGTGTTAAAGTAAATTCGTTTGTTTGTTATTTCTTCATGCCTTAACTATGCAGCCAATCATCATTAAAATTTGTACTACTTTTTATCCCACGAAGTAAAAAAAAAATACAACAAAAGAAAAATATACACAAATCAATGGCAGCAGACTTCCTTGAACCACGCGGGCGAAGCCGCGGGTAACAGCTAGTTAGAGATAAAGGCTTTTAATTATTAATTAATTATGAACGAGGTCTGAGGAGCTCGATGGTGTCGTTGTGCGTGTCAGTCTAATCGATCCCGCGAGGTAAGCAACGTCGACCGTAGCCTGTCTATGGATGGCTTTATTTATCTCGAGCTCTTCCGTGCTTCAGAGGGCAATCCATCGGCCCAGGCTATTGTCATTAGATGACAGTCCGTAAGCCAAGTCAGTAGCCTTTGAGCGGCTTGAAAACACTGAACTCCGCCAAACTGCAGCTGAGCAGCATAGTGGAGTATGCTGTAAATCCCTTCGATTGACGGGAGACCCGTATCCCAACAGTGGGATGATTATGGGTAGATGCCGAACAAAGTCTGGTTTATAAACAAAGCTACTGGAATGGACAGCTGATAAAAACGAATAAAAGACAAATTTATACTGAGTCAAACCCAAATAATGGGAAAAGGATAAGCGAATAATACTGATGATGATGAGTGGAAAAAAGATAGATATGCTAGACATCATTGTATTGACTAATAAATTAATTATATATTAATTATAAAATATCTAAGAACCAATCGTTCCCGTGATCAAAATCTTCTGTATCTATAAAATGCAACAGTTACTGACTGATCTACCAATACACAGCTGAAATCACTGGACGATTATTAGCATTTATGATCGAATCATACAAGTAGCTATTATAACATAGGCATTCGCTAAGAAAGATTTTTTGAAAATTCACAAGGGATACCAGAATATGCGCATACGAAGTCGTAGGTGCAAGCTCTCTGATTAATTGTATGAATTACAAAAGACACTGCAAGTAACATATTATATTATTATATGTGGTATAATTCTACGTGGCCATAATTATATGAACTGGGGCCTACCGCCGAAGCTGAAACCGATTAGGTACTACCGAATTTTTTGATTCCATAAATTGCTCTTTGCTTAAAGTTATTGACAAACATCTTTAGCTTAGTAGATAGAGCTCTAGGGTTTCTACCAGCTCAGGTAAACACAATTGGGTTGTTTCCAATGTTTAAAAATTGTACAAATAAATTAACAATATCGTAAAATACACAAAACTATAAAGATCTGCAAACTTTCATTCTAATATCTTCAGTCAGACTTTTTTTAGCGTCGATCAAAGTTTGGCGGGAAAGTCCATTTTAAAAGTATGAAATTATTAAAAAATAATATTTCCATTGGAGAAGCAATAAAAAATTCTATAACTTTTATTATGATACTAATCACATAAACGTAATATTTAACATAGCTGTCGTACAAATTTCTGATTTGATGCATACAAAATACAGATCTGTGACGTCATAATTCAGTAGTCTTTTGTATGGAGCGTTTTGGGGCAGTCTAAAAATTGTGATTTTCAAATTACCATATCTCGAGAGATTTTTGTGCTATCGAAGTAATTCTTTCACCTATGGTTATATTATGGAGACGTCCCTACATATCAAACAGAAAAAAATGTTAGTCAAATACCCAATTGCCAACTATCTAAGCATTAGTTTCAATTTCGCACTCAAAAAATCCGATGGTGATCGGTTTCAGCGTCGGCGGTAGGGCCCCTGCCCCCCTAGCCAAGTGTAATTCATAGCGTAACGAACGTTAGATAGATCACGTGACATTTGTCAAAATCGAACATTTTCGTATGAGAATTGACAAATGTCACGTGATCTATCTAACGTTCGTTTCGCTACGAATTACACTTAGCTAGGGTAGCCAAGTGTAAATCGTAGCGAAACGAACGTTAGATAGATCACGCGACATTTGTCAAAATCGAACATTTTAGTATGAGAATTTCACGTGATCTAACGTTCGTTACGCTACGAATTACACTTGGCTAGGGGGGCAGGTCTGATTATATGAAGCGATCGCCATTTGGTCGAAATTCGACAATAAATTAAATAAAAGAGTATATTATATGCGTTCGTGTGTCAAATACATGGTAGTGTGTGTAATGTTTTTTTTTTATTGATTTAATGTATTTTTATATTTTGCGTAATTTTAAAATAATATTAGTCTAATATTGCACTCCTTCTCTATATAAACTATAACCACACCCGGCCACTCCATACAAATTTGCTTAACTATTACATAAACAATGGCATCTGTACGGAGCGTAAATGAGCGTATGTGCGTGCGGCCCCATACAATCTATTCCTGATTTGTCTCAGAGGGGAGGTGAGGTCGATACCTGTAGCCTGAGTGGCCGTACTGTACTATTATTTATACTGTGCGAAATTTCATACTCATCATAGTTTTTGCTTCACATATTAACATAATTATATGAATGATGACTTATTCGTTAGTGAGTATCAAAACCAAAAATAAATTTACGAGCCAAATTATATGCAAATAAACTTCGACAAAGGTTCTTGTACCCGTGTGAAACTGCAACGAATAAAACCCAAACAATTGCGGAAGCCTGTTCCGTCCTTGATCATCAGATTGACGTGGAAGCCACTAGATGTAATCTCTTCATCATTTCAGTGACAGCGGCGCCGCTCTGCCTTTACGACAAACCGGAAGTGGTCCTAAATGAACGAGCGTCGCTGGTCGGATGGGGGAAATTGTCCGGACAAAACACTGCGGTATGATTTCAATGATTTAATGATTGCATTTCAATGTCAGCTTGATGTGACCTTGGATGATGTTGATTTGTTGTTGTTATTTGTGAATATCGTTGAAAAAGTACACTTTTAATGTACGAGTATAGGTATTTAGTATAATTATTTCTATTCGTTCGGGTTATGTCACCGGGTATATCTATTGTGTATGAATTATTGAAACAATTTTTAGATTGCAAAAATTTGCTATTTTTCAAGGTTTTATATAACAGTGCTATTAAACATTTGCGCGCGTGGAACGCGGTATTTGTAATCAAATCTTGCAAGTTAAATTTGATATACCTCCCAGCGTCTAATTGAGCCGCAATTTGCATACCCATTTGGTTCTTGTGACAAGGTACGTTTAGTCCAATGTGGCGGCTGCCACAGAATTGCGATTTATAATTTCCTCATTAAACCCTATATACGAGTATATGAGTAAGAGGATCGAACCCTCGGAGTCAAAGAGCCGTAGCTACCTATTCAGCCACCAGGCTCGCAATGATCATAAGTTCAACATGCAACGTAAAACGCGTCAATGTAAATTCGTGTAATTTTTCAGGTCAGTCGCCAACAGATGCTGGATGTCCCCTTAGTCACCTTGGAGACTTGTGAGCGTATCTTCGGGGAGTCAGTTCCTATTCACGAGGGGCAGCTTTGTGCTGGTGGAGAAGAGGGAAAAGACGCTTGTTCAGGCTTCGGTGGAGCTCCGTTACTCATTAATAGAGCTGGGAAATATCTTCAGGTAACATTACTTGAAAATGATATCTCAAACTCTGATTTTTGATATGAGAATTCGGTGAAAAGTAGTACCATGTATCTATAAATACTACTTTGAAGAAGGTCGAAGTCTTTCATGTTTGCGAAATACCACTTTGGCAACCCATTAGTCATTAAAACTAATTAGTGTCGCGAACTAATGTAAATATTGTTAGTAAGAAATTCAAATATCGAAACAAAATGAAATGAAATAGGTACATAAAACCATAAAGTTAAGATATAACTAACTTTATATAAAACAGTAAACTGTGTGATCTTTTTGTGGCAGTTAATACTGTCAATAACAGAACACCACCTTACGCAATGCAGTTGGTAAAATGTTTCGTCGCAGGGCACCAAAAATTCTACGATACGTTGCATCGCAGGGCACCACCGCGATTGACATCTACATACAGACATTCAATATAGTAAGCAGACTAAACATTAGAAGTTTGAATGCACGCCAAAACAAACACACGTAAATACCACACACACAACCGCAAATACAGGGACGGAGTTACTAATCACGAAAAACACATTCACAAATAAAGTTGATTTTTAAAAAAAATTGAAACCGACTTCAGTTGGCGAGCGCAGCTTATTGGTGGTGTACCCCGGTAATGCTGCTGTCCGTCTTCCGGGAGAAAAGTTATTGCATGACACAAGATTCCTTAGTCGCCTTGTACGACATCCAGCGCAGAGCAATGGAGTGGCGCAATCATAGCCTTTCAAATAAAAAAAGAATTATGAAAATCGGTTTTATAATTCGCGAAGATATCGAAGTCGAATTGAGAACCTCCTCCTTTTTTGAAGTCGGTTAAAAAACGAAATCTAAAACAAATATTGCATTGTATCATATCGCACATCGATCATTATAGGAATATCCTAATGCAATAGTGTAGTATTCCTATTATTACAACTTGTAATCTATTACAAATAATACTTACAACTATTTACTTGTTGTGAATCCTCAGAGCAGGAGCGCCATGCTGTGTGTGATAGTACTTAGTATCACATTTGCCGGGTGTCCCGCGACAGGACATTCTTTTCTAATCGGATGTCTAGTACACAGTAAAATGTTAGTGTTGGAATTTCGTCTTTCTTTTTATAGCTTATTTTTCATCATTATTATAATTATTCAAAAGATAACTTTGTTTATGTTCCGTCGCGCTATCCGCCATGCAGGTTACAATACTTTGGCAATTGACTGTGACCCAAGCTTTTAAAATGTATATTATGTTTTATATGTTCATATTTATATATATACGTACCTAACCTACTACTACTAGTCTTACCTATTTATGAGTTAAGAAGAGATGAGTTATATTCTGAACTTAGAATAAAATGTACATACATTTTGGTAGTTGGGAGTTAAAATGATGCATGTGAAATCGTCATTCGAAATTATAATATTTTCAGGTGGGCATCGTGTCTTTCGGATCCGAAAACTGTGGCAGCGAGGGCATACCCAGCGTGTATACAAATGTAGCCCATTATTACCAATGGATTGTCGACAATTCGCCATCATTTTGATTTTGTATCATCCTTCATGTTATTGCATTTAACACGTGCCTTGTTCTCTTATCCCGCGTTGACCCGCCCGTTTAGAATAATATAAATACCTATATTATATGAAACCTCCCGAAGTAATTATCTAAATGATTCTAAAGATATCTAAATGAGTGGAAACGACATATATGTATCCATTGTAGAGTTTAATAGCGCAGTGACATAATTTATAGATATAAAAATGAATCTCCATTTCCCCTTGTCATCGTATCACGCGTGAACTGATGGAGCAATTTAGCTAATGTTTTTTTTTATTGTGTTTATTGTCAGAAGAAGATTCTTATAAAAAAGAATAAGGAAGTTGAGCGGAATAATAAAAAAATGTCAGTCATTGAACTATATCAACTAATTCGAAATCAATATGCATAGTTATACATAATATTACGGTTATTTGGAATAATTTGCTTGAGTATTATATTGTTAGATAAAAAAAAAATACCCAACATTCAAGGTTGGGTACTTTTTTTTTACGTTTTTCAGTATCTATTCGGGTACTTTGGTTAAGGTGAAGTGAGTCCAGGAAACACGCTTATTGAAAGAATAGTTCTATTAAACTATTTCAATTTGGTTCCTAGAAATTTAACTATGAAATCTTAAGTCCTTTCTGCAGGGCACAAAGCTATTGAAAACACAATTAATAATTTTTGGCTCGATAGAAAAAAATCGCGAACTTACTCTCTAAATTTGCACTAAGTAAAAATTATAACTATTTAATACAATTTTTTTGTAAGGAAATTATACCAAAATTTTCATAATTTTAATTACGAGAGCACTATGCTATTACTTTTAAAAATAAAATAATTTAAATAAAATTATTAAAAGAATAACGATTTGCGGTCGCGCACCCTCCCCGATTCTCGATCGCTCTCAACGTTAGTGCTCTAGGAGCTGCGTTCGAGGTAGGACCTGTGCCGCGCGTCCGTTCAACGCGTTGTCATAAACACGTTGAAATAAACACAGTGTAGGAATATCAGTAAGACAACAAAACAACGATGATGATGATACATTTATTTTTTTACTGAGACCCGGTTTTCTTTTCTCATGCTAGATGTTTCTTTGGAAAACTTTATTATAAATCTTTCTTGGAATATCTGTAAACCCACATTGAAATTCGTTCAGTAGCGATTGAGTTTATCGCATGTACATGTTGGTACGCGATCATCGAAATCGGTTTGGCCGTTTAGGCGTCATAATTTTTATTTTTTATACTTCGTCGGGCCGTAAAAACATACGGCCCGCCTGATGTGAAATGGTTACCGTAGTTATAATAACGCTCGCAACTTAAAATATTGCTCGCGCACCGCCACTCCCGCTACCAACACAGCAACTCCTTCCTTTCTGGTGACCTCACTCACTCGCAGGAACACAACAACTCTCAAGGGAATTGTTATTTGGCTGCGGTATTCTGTGAGGTGGAGGTAAATTCCCCAGTCGGGTAGCTTACAATTACGCTCCCTACCTCCCTTTGCCAGCGCTTCGTTTGTCAGTCAGCAGGGTGCACGGCGTGCAGGTAAAATTGGCTTTGGTTCAAAGATGTTGATGAACCACTTACAGCCCAGATATAGTGATAACCCCAAAGATAGTGGAACAAACAGACATCCATACTTTCGCATTTATAATATTAGTAGGTAGATAGTTAATTGATTCAGGTGTTATTTTGCGGAAGTCAAATTTACAGGCAATTTGATCTACACTACTTTGCGTGCTTCCGCCACCAACGTTTTTGGTGTAGGACACGACTTACGCTTAATATTTTTTTGGTGTAGGAGCTAGGACGTTGGATCATTAATATTTTAGGGTGTAAGTGGTTCATCAACATCTTTAAACAAAAGCCAACTTCACCTGCGCGCTGTGTACCCTGCTGACTGACAAACGAAGCTCTGGCGAAAAGAGAGGTAGGGAGCGTAATTGTAAGCTACCCGACTGGGGAATTACATCCACCTCACAGAATACCGCAGCCAAATAACAATTCTCTCAATCAATCATGAAATCAAATCAATCATGAAATCAAATCAATATGTATTTACAACATACATACTAACTGTTACCCGTGGCTTCGCCCGCGTGGTCCAGGGAAGCTGCCATTAATTTGTGTATATTTTTTTCTTGTTGTAATTTTTTTACTTGATGGGATAAAAAGTAGCTTATGACACTCTCCAGACCGTAAACTATCCCCATTAAAAAAATCACGTCCGTACTTAGGTTCGTGTTTGACGTGAAAGAAGGACAAATGATTAACTTTATTTTTTCCCGTGGGAATAAAATGTTTTTCCGGGATAAAGAGTAGCCTATGTCACTCTCCAGACCTTAAACTATATAAAAAAAAAAACATGTCAATCCGTTTGTTACTTTTGACGTGAAAGAAGGACAAACAACCTTTTACCTTTATTATGCTATAGTGATTTAATCTTAAAAGATAGGCATATGCGCAAATTTACGCAGCGCACGCAACGTAAGCCCTCAAAAGGAATATTTTTTTCCCGTTTTTTATCGGTGCTCCGCTCCTATTGGTGTTAGCGTGATGTTATATAGCCTATATATAGCCTCCTTGAAATATAGGCTAACACTAAAATATTTTTTCAATTCGAACAAAGAAACAAACAAACTCTTCAGGTTTATAATAATAGTATAGATAATACATAGAAAACACCCAGACCAAGATAAACAGACATGTTCATGCACACAAATATTACTCGTATCTTGTGCGGGGATCGAACCCACGACCTCGGAATCAAACTGGACATGGTTAGCCATTGGACCACCGGGGTTGTCAAATATAAATACTGTTAATATCAATACCGCTGTATGCTCGGGCATAGTAGCTAGGGACAGACGCGTGCTGTACGGCACATATCGATTCCTAGAAGGATGAAGAATAGTGTATGCTGGCGCGTGATAGTTAGTTAGTTTAAGTATGTACCTATTTTAGTTTGACCAATAATAAATATAATTGAATATAAAAGAATTATTGAATAGTTTTCTTTTTATTTTGAATTCTTTACTTTTCCATAATATACCAAAACATCACTTGTTTGCATGTTGAATATAATATACTTCATTAATAAAAAAAATGTATTTTTACATGTGGTTTATTTATTTTCATATAATTATATTTCCAGTAAGTACTTTTAACTATTGTGTGTAGGTGTAATACTACACGGGTGTAGATAGTCGCTTCGCTATACTGTGGCGTCTCGGCAGCGATCGCGCGCTTGTAAGCGAGTACCCCGCGCCGGCTCCTCTCAAGCCCCGCACCTCACCCCCTCGAAAACGGCCAAGCCCTGGACTCACGTCACCTTAAGGAACGTGTTAAAAGCTCAGAACTCTTAAACATATTTGAAGTTATATGAATCCGTAAGGTGCTGTTTGGTAAAGCTTGAAGAGTTCAGCGGAGACGTAGTACGATTCGCGTATGTTCGCACGCTACGGTCGCAATCGGCGTGCGTCCGCTACGTTCGTGCGTCGTTGTTTTGTAGTGCGTTTCATCAAATAGTTCCTATGCCGTCATGTTGGTACTACTATGAAAATCAAAATCAATCGCCTCAAATAACATAGCAATAAAGGTTAGTACCAACTTGACGGCAGAGGACTTATTTGATGAAACGCACTTTAAACGCGCAGACGCGTGCGGCGAATTAAATCCATGCATGCCATGAACGCCCGCGCGCGTGTTAGCGCATGCCCATATTAGTGTTTTACCTTAGTGTACCTTAGTGTCAGAAGTTCAACGACCAAATATATGAACCCAAACGAACGCTCATAATACACGATACACTGTCTGCATCCAGTTTTACGAGAAGTTCTTTTAAAAGATAGAAATCTTTACATATCAAACTTATAAGTTCTTTGTAAAGTCTTTACATTTATTAGCTTAATTTTGTTGAACATTTGTTGCTTAGAAATAAGTATTACAATACGTTTCATGTACTTGTATCTTGTTTTAAATTTTTGTTTCTTGGCTCTACCAAGAACTGTTCCCGTTATCTTATATAAGTCCAGTGCTGCAGCATTATAAGTACACTATACAGTTACATATTACTATATTATCGAGGCAAGTGTTGTGATACGTAGATTATGACATAGTTAAATTAAAACCGTCCAGTATTTAAAGTTGCAATAAAACTTTTAACCAAATATTCAGTATTTTATTTTTTTAAATATTGACTCACGATTTTAATGTTTTTTCACATTGTACTTAAATAAATAATTTTGTCTGTCCATTGTGTGTTGAGTGCCTGTTACACAAGGCGATTACGTTTCCTGAAATTTAAAAACATCGATTCAGTATCGTTTGTTTAAAATTTACTAATTATTTAAAGCTGCATGCAAACTAGGCATTAAATTAACTCCATTTTTCTTAAAGAACCCTAAAGGTTTTTTCTCCAGTAATTTTAATGGATATTATAGATTCATAGCAGACTAGATGCCGGTTGTCTTTTAACAAACAATAGAGCGTTGAATTTTTCGTCGTTTCCAATGTTAGGCAAGCGTTGACATGAAAACAATTATATTAACGTATCAGCGAAGCGTTTGAGACGTTTGTTACGAACGCCAAAAGATTGATAAAACTTTATACAATTGTATAAGGTTTTTGTGTAAAACAAGTTTTTTTGCTCCCCAACCCGTTTGGCCAGCGTGGGGAGTGTAGGCCAAATCCTCCTTCCGTCTAGGACGGACGAGAGAGGGTCGTGCTTCTGTAGTGGAGACTAAAATGGACCTGATGATGATGAAGTTTTTTTGTGTTACTAAGAAAGTGGTGCTCCTATGTATGCCTACGTTTTTGTATCATAGTGTATTGACGGCTGGTTGTATCTAGTCTGCTCAAAATCATATAAGTATGTATTTTAATTTCTGAATTAAATTATTCTCCTTAGTACTTTTTTATTTTCGAAATACGATTGTTTTCTATATTAAGTACGTACCTATTATTGTTTGAAGTTATGTTAGTCATTTGTTATTAACTATTATTTTGTTGGAAAGTAATAGCATGAGACTAGACTTGTGTAGTTCCTGAGTGAGTAGTTCAATTGTACCAGTTCACCATACAAGCCGGTTCTTGTCACTCACTCTTTCTTGTCCCATATAGTTCACTGCGTCATTTAGTTCAACCGAGTGACAAAGAGTAAAAAAGAACGGAAATACATAAAGCGTACGAGCTAGAATGAGAGAGATACGTTGTAATGCCAAAATTGCTAGCGATAGAGAGCGAAAAGGAGGGAAGATTCTGAAATTGTTCGAGTTATAACGAGACAGATAGTTTCGTGCGTGGTTGACTGACCGAATTAGAACTCGAAGGCTAAGAAGTAAGAACATAAGAACCATAAGCTGTTAGCGAAAATATGCTATAGTAGTAAAGACATTAATTATTATTTTAACCACTAAATAATTTCCCTTTATTCAAGGTTGACAGTCCTAAGCATATGAAAAGTTTGAAGAAAAATCAATATTTGTACGGGAATTTATAAAATATTTAATTAGATAAACTTATTTAATACAAAAATATAATGTCATCAAAATGATGCAATAGAACTGAGAAGATTGTAGAAGAAATCAGTCAATAGAACTACTGAGTCGATTGAATCAAAGATGCATTGAACTAAACTGAAATAGTGAGTCAAAAGAACTACAGAAGTAATTGAACTAAATGAACTAGATGAGTGATATAGTTCATTTGCGTCAAAAGAACTGCATCACACTTTTCAGTTCAGTGAACTGTTTTGCGCAAGTCTACATGAGACACTAAAATTAATTAAATGGGCGACTGAAATACTAGTTTTGGTATGTTCATATCACTATTAACCGACAAGTTAGTGTATTAGTCGCCCAGTTTTATAATTTTAGATGCTCGGTTTATTATTACCCATTTCATTATGAGTATCATTAATTATTGCAATCTTAGAAAATATTATTTATTTATTATATTAAAGGTCATAACAGTATATACTTTAGAGCCATCCTGTTGTAATGTTCAGCGCACTCCCGTGTCTCCTTCAGTATTGAGCAGATGGTTCCGATGAGGTCTACCTGAGCTGAGTCTTGGATTTGTTGATTGAAAATCTGTAACAGATTATCACTACATGATCACAATTGTAATTTTTTAAATGAGGTTTAAGTGGCACACCACCATCTTTAAAGCCGATGGAATTGCACGTTTACGTTTACGTTTATTGCGACCCAGCATGACCAAGGAGATGTAGGGATAAAATATGTTAATATTTTTGTTTTGAAATATGCAGACTTTTCCTTCTAGACCAGAGGTTCCCAACCGGTGGTCCGCGGACCGCCAGTGGTCGGTGAAAGGTAAATTATGGTCCGTGATACAAACTTATAATGTAAGAGATTGAGCACTATTATACAAAATACTCAAACCTCGAGTTACAGAATAATGGATTTATATGACAGTTGGGGACCCCACACGCAACGAAAACCTCGTAGTGGTCCGCGAACAAAAAAAGGTTGGGAAATGTTCTAGACAAACGTCACTTACCCCGTCAATTGTGACTGTTGGTATGAACGCTGGTCTCACGAGCTTGGTTAAGTATTCAGAGTCGAGTTGCAGTTCCGTCCCCTTGCCCGAAGTCACACATTCGCTCACGGCGTCTGGTGATATGTTGGATTTCTGTACACACTGCAATCACACATAGGTAATACTTATTAAGACAGGTAGGTATTCGACAGTGGAAGGATCTCCATCTAACAGAATAACGCAGGAGAAGCCATTGAGGGTTGTTGTGTTCCTGCGAGTGAATGAAGTCACCAGGGAGGTGTTGCTGCGTGGCAGTGGAGGTGCCAGCACCCGTGCGATATTTTTTTGCTGCGAGCGTTTATATAGTGATGGTAACCGCTTCACATCAGGCGGCATTGGGGTGTAAGCGGCTCACTGCGAGCGAAAGAGGCTCTGGCAGAAGAGAGGTAGGGTACAGCGTATTTATAAACTGCCCGACTGAGGAAGGAACTCCACCTCACAGAATACCGAAAAATAACAATTTGTATGAGGATCTTTGTATTCCTGCGAGTGAATGAGGTTACCAGGAAAGAAGTTTGCAGCGTTGGCAGCGGAGGTGGAAGCACGGGTGCGATATTTTATGTTGCGACGGTAACCGCTTCACATCAAACGGGTCGTATGCTTGTTTGCCCGACGACACCAGAGTATATAAAAGAAAACACTTTTTACTAAAATTAATAATAAACACAAACTATTGGACATTCGTAATAATCAATATTAATAAATGTCGGTAATAAGCGATTCTTGTATTAGTAATAAGTATAAATATACATAATAATGCCCGATCGTCGTGGTACACGATCGGGCAAACGGCTCTCACGATTTCAACGATATCAATATGGCAGTCTACAAAAGAGAAAATTAATCGGGCAATTTACAATGTAAAGGTAGTTTACTTTAAAAACTAAAGTCATCAGCCATTACATCGTCCCCGCCACCTATGGTGCAGAAACTTGGACTCTGTTCGTTGTGCTGG
The DNA here is from genome assembly GCA_937001555.2 of Hypsopygia costalis. NCBI lineage: Eukaryota > Metazoa > Arthropoda > Insecta > Lepidoptera > Pyralidae > Hypsopygia > Hypsopygia costalis. Next base: position 4,381,636 of record OW443336.2, on the reverse strand, counting down.
CCCTTAATTGAAAGTCGCGTAGCGAGCGATGGAGGGAGCTTTCCTCGGCATTTATATATAAAATGAAGTTCTCCGTCGAATTTCGTTCCGTATTCGGTCCCTATGGAACTAAGAAATTCGACGGAGAATCACAGTTGTCGAGATAGCTCTCAGAGTTTTCAGGCTGAAGTGACAGTGAGCCGGCCACATGTGCCGAGTCAGTGATGGCAGATGGCGGAGGAAAGTCCTAGAGTGGAGACCTCGTATGGGGCAACGAAGCGTTGGGGGTCCCCCCTTTGAGATTTAATCAATTGAGAATTAATCAACCCTATAAAAGTGATATTTTGAATGCATTAATAAAAATACCTCAAGGTTTCCACTGGCTCCCGCGAAGTTGGTCATTTCGCAGGCGACATACGACACCTTCTGGGCGTCCGACCTATTGGCCATCAGATCCAGAGTGCACTCCTGGACAACATTTCCGAGGCACTCTGATGCCCCGTGCTGACACTCAAAGCCTCCGTAGCCGTTTTCTATACTCTGTAAAAAGTAATTTATTTATTGTTACTTTTTGGAGTTTACTCATTTTATATTTTCGGAACAGGCCCACTAAGTATTCCTACCACTGTGCCTCTTGTGTAGCCAGAATTAACACCAAAAATGCAATGAACAATGAAGTCAGAAGGTAAATATACAGCTGCATACAACGAATTTGTTCAGAAAAAAAATTAAGTGATATATTTATATCAAATTTGTTCCAAAGCCCCTTGCATACCACGTTTTTTCAAGCGCCATGCGCCAACGACATGTGTTTCACGCAACAGTTATATATTTTATATACAGAGTGTATTTTTAACCGCTGGTCAAATTCAAGGACGCGATTATGTTGTTAATATTAATCACGAAACAATGAAAAAAACTCTACCAACTTAGTTTAGTTTTTATAGTACCTGTCTGTCATTTTACTGTATTGTTGATAACCGCTGTGCGCGTGCAGTGCGGGCGGTCATATTGGAAAGCGTTGATCAAAGCCACCGCCTCCAGTGTCTTTCATCACCTCTATCTATTTGACCAGTCTTTAAAATTACACCCTGTATATAAAAATGAATGTCTATTTCGCTAATTCATTTTTTGTGAAGTTTTCTTATGAAAGAAAAAAAGAAAAAAGTTGTAAAAAATATTAGAAAATTTAAAAATAAAACAGAATGACCATATTAATTTTTCTAACGTAACTTTATGTCGTTCCAACGTTAATTAAACTGTAATCAGATAATTTTCTTTTTTATATATAAATGAATGAATGAATGAATGAAATTTATTTGCGTGAAATGTGGTATACAAAGTTGTTAAATTAAAATATACAGAACAATACACACTTCACCAGAAACTGGCGTGAAAAATATAATGTCCTTATACTAATTTATTTGTATACAATAATCATGTCTATGTTCTATTTTCCAAATTGATACAGTGGGTCTATAAATATAAAAATTAATTGAGTTATAGTCCTATGCTAATTACAATAATGTATAATATAATATAAGAGGGGGCAAGCGAGCATGTGGGTCAGCTGATAAGAAGGATGAAGAAGAAGTAAAGTGCAGACACGCATAAGTTTTGATACTCACTAATAGTAATAAAAAAGCATTAACGCAATAGCATGATTTATTGGTTATAATATATGCCGGTTTTATTAGCGTTATTATATAACCGGTAACGAGCGACTCCGATGACAGTGAAATAATTTCCTGTTTATCCGGTAATATAGGTCAAAACTGCATACATTTCGGACCAGTTTTGACAAGGATCATAATTCCGTGGTGCACGGCAGTTGAGCTTCACTTGACTAGCAATTTCTTTAGGCTTTTAATTTATCTGCCATATTGCTGTCTAATCTATCACATTGCTAAGAGGGGGAGTCAAATTCCAAAAGCTTCTTACTTCCTACTAATTTCTTCTGATTAAATTCGTTGTAAGTTCCAAGGCAGCTGTATTCTTACCCCCGGGACTGCAATGGACTTCATTGTTCATTGCCTTTTTTGGTGGTCGCTACTGTTAGTGCTGTCTACACAGGAGACACAGCGGTGGGAATGTGTGGTGGGCCCCCGTCCCTAATAAAGGGTAATAATGTTTGTAAAGTTTGTCAAAGAAACGTTTAAAGTTTATGCTTGTAATTATGCAAGTATGCAATGCAACTAAGCTGTAGTCCCAGGCGCGGATTCAGGAGGGGAGAAGGGGTAATAAGGGCATGAAAAAATAGGGATGGAAGCGGCTTACCACGATCTCTAAGGTCAAATCCAACCTCGCCTGCAGGTGGCACCACCTGCTGATTAGCGAAAGAGATTCTGGCAAAAAGAGGCAAGGTACAGCGTATTTGTAAGCTGACCGTTTGGGGAAGTATCCCCACCTCACAGATTACCGCAGACGAACAACCATTTCCGGGCGGGCTGTATGCTTGTCTGACAATCGACGTAGTATAAAAATAATAATAAGAAATACCCTTCCTTGAATGAAATTCAGAATTCACACCTATATATCCCTTCGTATTGCTGCAGCAGTTACTTACCTGCATTATTTTCTTCAATTAACTTATCATCATCATCGGCCTGCATCAATCCACTGTTGGTTATAGGCCTTTCCCAATGCTTTCCACCATATGCGATCCTCTGCTTTCCGCATCCAACCGCTACCAGCCTTCTTTTTGAGATCGTCGGTCCATCTAGAGAGGGGGCGCCCTTTAATTAACTTATAATCGTGTGTAACTCACACACATCTGCCGAGTAAGTGATGGCTGATGGGGGAGGAAAGCATAAGAGTGGAGGCTGCGCGTAGGACGACGACAAAGCGTTGGACGCCCTTCTTCTAGATGGTCCGACGACCTTAAGGGTCCGTTCAAACAAACCGGCTCGAAGAGGAGAGCAGATTTTGAATGCGTTTAAAATAGAGCTTTGTATCATTGGCATAAGGTTTACTTTAAAAAATCACATCGACTCTCGTGCATTTTCATATGACTAAAGAAGTGAATTTAACAAATGAACCTTATACCAATGATCTAAAACTCTATTTTAAACGCCATCTGCGCAACACACACAACAACACACAGTGCGAACGGACACTAGGAAAGCGGCTGGATGCGGAAGACGGACAATCGTATTTGGTGGAAAGCATTGGGGAAGGCTTATATCCAGCAGTGGGTAGATACAGGCTGATGATTATGTGTGTAGTAACTTTCATATAAGTAAAGTCTGACGAGCTCGGTGGTCGAATGGTTAGCAATGGCCACTTTGACTCCAAGGTCGCGGTTACGATCCCCGCACAAGGTAAACATTTGTGTGCATGAACATGTCTGTTTGTCTTGGTCTGGGCGTTTACGTATGTATTTACAAAAAAAAATGTATTTAAGTACATTTATCAGTTGTCATACCCATAACACAAGCTTTGCGCTTAATTTGGGACTAGATGGCGCTGTGTGTAAAGTGTCAAAAAAAAAAGTATCTATTACCTTTGCCTTTCCAAAGGGAACTAATCTTAGCAGGAGGTGATCAGACAGTAGCTGGACAGCTGGTTGCAGGTGCTTTAAAACGAACGATCTGCTGTCTGGACACATGCTCTCGTAGTAGACTGACAGGTATAACTGAAAGATACAAAGTAATAGATATTAATATTAAATTTTAATTTAGGCCCACGAACTCGATGTATTAATGTTTTCATTTTTAGGGTTCCGTACCTCAAAAGGAAAAACGGAACCCTTATAAGATCATTTTGTCCGTCTGTCTGTCTATCTGTCTGTCAAGACCCTCTAACTCGAGGATGCGTGGAGGTATCAAGCTGAAATTTTTCACTGTATACTCAGGTCTGCGGTCCCATGAAGTTGTAAAAAAAATAAAACTGCTAAGTTTACGTAAACAAAAGATACGGCCGTTTATTCAGCAAAAAACGCATATTTTGACACATTCTCAATGGAATCAAAACTCAGGGTACTTCCCGTTGACCTAGAACTATGAAATTTGGCAAATAACATCGTTATATCACAGTATAAGTAATAGTGTTATATACTACAAGTACAGGAATAAATCTCAAAGCTATACATTTGTAATTAAATCTTAAAAAATAGGGGGTTAGATTCCTGAACTATTTATAATGATTCTACGTACGGAACCCTCGGTGGGCGAGTTCGACTCGCACTTGTCCGGTTTTTTTATATGAGAGATTTTTGAATTGTAATTGTTTTGTATTTTTTTTTAATTGCAAACGAGCATGTGGGTCATGGAGATCGGCAACATCAAGGGTTCGCCCATCCGTTGCCAGCCTATACTCCTTTCGTTTCTTTCTGGTGACCTCCCTTACTTGCATGAACACAACAACACTCAAGGGAATTGTTATTTGGCTGCGGTATTTTGTGAGGTGGAGATACTTCCCCAATAGGTCAGCTTAAAAAATACGCTATGCCCTACCTCTCTTTTCGCCAGAGTCTCGTTTGTCAGTCAGCAGGGTGCACCACGTGCAGGTGTGGTTGGCTTTGGTTCAAAGATGTTGATGAACAACTTACACCCCAAATCTAAAATATCCCGTTAAGACCGCTATTATACTAGCTGTATAAAACAGTAAATTTCAAGAAATTATGTAGCTTGTAGCCATATATAGTTGTGATAATAACGCCCCAAATAAATTCCTTAAGTGACACAATATATTGTTCTGTTCGATTTACAGGAGCTCGATAGCGTCGTTGCGCGTCCAGTCTAGTCGATCACGCAAGTCAAGCAACGTCGACCCTAGCCTGTCCATGGAACGGGTTTATTTATCTTGAACTCCTTTGTGCTTCGGAGGGTACGTTAAACCTATCTCCCGGCTGTTGTTGTTAGATGACAGTCGTTAAGCCAAATCAGTAGCGTAATTAATAAAAACATATGTACATAATTATGTTAATTGGCAGCTTCGATTAACCCACATAAATACCATTGTCTCAAAACAGAGTTCGATAAACTATCCTATATACATACATAGTAATATACTTAGCTGGTCATTGAAACAATGAACATGATTAATGCATTAAAACGATTGACCCCCGAGTCTGCACGAGTACCGCCAATATTATCAATATGTATAATTAAGTGATAAGATTTAGTACAACTTTCACTGTCCTACTTCAACTTGGGCGACCTCTAGTGACGAAGGTTCAAACTTAGATACGAGTATGCATATTATACATTCACATATCTAACTTATAACTTGATACATATCCTTATTTACCCATCAGCAATTCTTTTATTAGGAGCTTGGTGGCGTTGTTGCGTCGGCCGTAGCCTGTTCATGGATGGGTTACTTTATCTCACGATCCTCCGTGCTTCGGAGGGCACGTTAAATCGTCGACTCCGACTGTTGTCGTCAGATGACAGAGTCGTTAAGCCAAGTCAGTGGCATTTATGCGGCTTGAAAGCCATGGCCTCAGCCAAACCGCAGTTGAGCAGTATGGTATGCTAGAGCATACTCCACCATACTTTCGTTTGAGGGGATCTCCATATCCCAGCAGTGGGATGAAGGTTGAAGAGTTTTGGGGTGTAAGTGGTTCATCAACATCTTTGAACCAAAGCCAACTTCATCTGCACGCGGTGCACCCTGCTGTCTGACTAACGAAGCTCTGGCGAAAAGAGAGGTAAGGGAGCGTAATTGTAAGCTACCCGACTGGGGAATGTACCTCCACCTCACATAATACCGCAGCCAAATAACAAATCCCTTGAGGGTTGTTGTGTTCCTGCGCGTGAGTGAGGCCACCAGAAAGGAAGGAGATGCTGCGTGGGCAGCGGAGGTGGCGGCGCGCGAGCGATATTTTATGTTGCGAGCGTTTATATGGCTACGGCAACCGCTTCACATCAGGCGGGCCGTATGCTTGTCTGCCACCCGACGTAGTATAAAAAAAAAAAAAGTAGCCAGTCGATGTTTTCAAATATGTAGTCTTTCTAAACGCAAATAGGCAAATATTTCAAATTTTCAGGTTTTATAATTTTTTATTTGTGTTTAAATAATCTCGTCAGCCCAGTATATCATATGGGCTGATATGATAGGTTATATAAAGGCAAATAAAAAACTTTCACGGGCATCATAATCTACGCCAAACATAGGCAGGCACTTTTGCTTGGCGTAGATTATGATGGCCGTGAAAGGGTTAATAGGAGCTCGGTGACGTCGTTACGTGTGTGTGTCAGTAATCGAACACGCAAGTTAAGTAGCGTAGCCTGTCCATGGATAGGTTACTTTATTTCACGATCCTCCGTGCTTCGGAGGGCACGTTAAATCGTCGATTCCGACTGTTGTCGTCAGATGACAGAGTCGTTAAGCCAAGTCAGTGGGCTTTATGCGGCTTGAAAGCCCTGGCCTCCGCCAAACCACAGTTGAGCAATGTGGTGGAGTATGCTCTAAACCCTATATCATATATAAGCTGGGATATCCATATCCCAGCAGTGGTATGAACAAAGGTTGAAGAGGACATTTTAAAATTTTAAGGGGAAGTCATTTATCCCTCATGCACGCTTTGAGCCAGTATCCTTTTGAATCCGTATCTTTTGTAACACTTTGTGTAAAAATCATTACAAAATATTGACACATTCGTGTAACAACTCATTGATACACTTGTAACACTAGTGAATTTTAATACGCCACATCGTCTCGGTCACTTAGGCATGCCAAATGTGTTAAATAAGCGTTCAAACCGGTCAGCTGCTTTTAACGTTTGTTCATAAAACAGTATGACTTCACAATACATACCTAATATTTGAACGTGAATATAATTTTAAAAACGCTTCCTGAATGCGAAACAAATTTAAAAATTGTGTACCTAGCAAATGCCACGTGCTTATAAGCATTACTTAAACCACTTGGCCGTGTGGTTTCCGACAGACTAGAATAGAATCACTCCGTCTCTTCCCGTGGATGTCGTGCAAGGCGACTAAGGGAATACTATGGAAATACATTATAAAACATCGATCAGGCATACCCAACCCGTTTGGCCAGCGTGGGGAGTGTAGGCCAAATCCTCCTGTCTGAGACGTACGAGAGAGGTTCGTGCTCCTGTAGTGGAGACTAAAATGGCCTGATGATGATGATGATGAAATCACTAGTAGAAGACGAATTCGTTATATGAAAAAAGATTTTTTTCATATAACGAAAATATATAATGAAAAAAGAAAAGATTTTTTTCAAATAAACATTTTTTTCGGTGCTTCTTAAAATGATTATTTTTAATATGAGCTCATCTCAGCGGGGGGGGGGGGGGGGGCAGGAGAGCGAGCCTGTTGGGTCACCTGATGGAAAGTGAGCCTGTTGGGTCACCACCGCCCATAGAAATCAGCAACACCATGGAGGCACCGATCCGTGTCGTATTTATTTGGGTATACTGCTGAGGGAAGTTGATTCCTGCTACAAATTATTTAAAATCTAAATAATTATCGTGCGTGCAGCCAGCATTCATCGATTCATAAGACGTTATCACATCAAAAACGATTTTTAAGGAGTTCGTAGCAGTACCACAATTTTTTTTTTTTTTTTTTTAGTTACTTAGAATGATGCAAACTTTATGTCTGTGTGTTTGGGCATCGATAAAGTTCTTCTCGATTATATTTTTTTATACGAGACAACACTCGCCAGTCGCTATATCAGTTTCCGATGACACGCAAAATCGCTTGTGCAAATACATAAGTTCTTCTCTTCTTCGTGTCGAAGCGCAAACACTGTGTGTAGAATCTTTTGTTTTCGATAAATATAAATGTTACAATAACAACATTATAATAATACTTATAAAGTATAAATAAAAATTAATTCTATTCAAGATTGTATCAGTCTGTCAAATACAAAAGATATCTTCTACAATTTATTCAAGTGTAGAAAATGTGTATTTATTTGTATACGTATGTATAATACATACGAGTATATACGTGTATTTATTATTGTACATCTAAGGTGATAAATAAGCATAATAGTGTGTCTGATGGTAAGCAGGCAGTTTGATCTACACTGCATTATGTGCTTCCACCATCAGTTAGTTTATGAAAACTGCTGCCGGCTGGCACCCATCTACTACCGTTAGTAGATGAATGCGACTGCCATAGCCGCTTTAGTCGTCTCCCAGCTGCTGCGGTCATTTCTTGTCATGAATAAACTGGTGACGGAAGCAGGCAAAGTTGTGCAGATCAAATTGCCTGTAAATTTGACTTTTGCATAATAACACCTATAAATTGAATTAACGAATGGAGGCCCGTATCCCAGCAGTGGGATGAATAAGGGTTAACGACGACGACAATCTGAAATTGATCTGATTTTATAAAAAAAAAAACTTTTTCCCTGGGTTTTCCAGAAAGAATACATACTACACTGTATTTCATCATCATCAGGTCATTTTAGTCTCCACTACAGGAGCACGACCCTCTCGCGTCCGTCACAGACAGGAGGAATTGGCTTACACTCCCCACGCTGGCCAGACGGATGGAGGAGGGTACGAGTATATACATTATTATGAATTACCATTTTAATTAGGACGAAAAAAAAAACTAATTACATGTTTGTCACAATGCGTTAAATTTCAGCTAAATCGGACTCTAAGAAGTCGCTCAAATTTTTACAAGCTTGTACATACACTGCTATACACTGTACAAAAAAAATGTGTTGTTGCTGTGTCACTTCATGGACACGGCCGTGTGTTCTATGTGAATACGTTATATGCATTAAAATTATATCAATATGGCAGCGCTTCCCCCTCCCCTGCGCGCGATTTTCTATAGTCCTTACTTAGCGTAATAAATTCTTTGATCCTTCATCTCAATGATATTATATGATTGAATTTTGGATGGAGATGATAGATATGTAGCTGCAACAAATTGTATCCCCCGATTTTGTTATCATTCGTTTTTTTTTTAAACACCTTCCTATGGGAGTAATTTTAAAGACGTATTCAAGTCATAAAAAAATTATTTTGAACTTAAAACAATTACAGTGCGGTAGAAAAACGACCTTGTCAGTAAGTATATTCTCACTGAATATCAAACAATCGCATGTATTGTATCATTGGCATCATCAATGATGATGATTGACGATAAGTGCGACATTGTGAGGGCGACAATATGGCATAAAAACTATGATTTCTCTTTCCCATTACTCAATGATGATTACCATAATTGCACAATGAAGTAAGTAGGTAATTAGCCATTAATTTTGATTGTGTTAATGAACTTGATGCACAATGACGTACAAAAACTAGAAGCTGCCATTCATTAACCAACATCTTGTCTAACAATTTAGCTGCATGTGTGATGTGTGATGTGTGATGTGGCATGTGTGATGTGTTGTCAATTAAAATTTCTGCTAACATGATTGACGAGCTCGGTGGCGTAGCGGTCAATGACGTGGTTTCGACACCAACACTCGTGGGTTCGATTCCCACATAGGACAAACATTTGTGTGCATGAACATGGCTGTTTGTCTTGGTCTGGGTGTTTTCCATGTATCATAAGTTACAAAAAAAAAATGTATTTACGTATGTTTATCAGTTGTCTAGTATCCATAACACAAACTTAGCTTACTTTGGGGCTAGATGGCGCTGTGTAATTTGTTTAACAATATTTATTTATTTATATTGTTAGGCAACGTGACCAACACGGCTAACATGTTGGTTAATGAATGAATTAATGAATGGCAGCTTTAAGCAAAATAATGTCCGCAGTAGGCAGAAGATGATATAAATCTTACTTATTTATGATGATTATTAAAAGAAGCTATAACTCCATCATATGCATTGTAAATTCGTCCTTAGGTTTTCAGTTTAAGATTTACAATTCAAACTCGTTGTTATGTCATTTATTTATAAACAATGTTAAAACAAAGACAATCATTTGTTTGAAAATAATGTTAAATATGGTAGCGTTTGAATATGGTTAAGTGGTAGAGCTGCCAGATCGTCATTTGGGTGCTGTTTCTGTGAGGACGTTTTTTGGGTGTTGATTGTGCATTTAGTTCTAGTATCGATCGATCGAAGGAATTAGTACATACTCGTATTTAGATGATGCATGCATTGTTGTCAGCTCTTTACAGTTTAGGATCACAAATATTTAAAATACGTTTTATTCACTTCAGACCCACCATACCCCTGACCGTACCTCTTTTAAGTTTAAACCATACCACTAGCTAATAGTGTTGTGAGCATCACAAATTTAAGCCATTTCAAATAATAAATGTTTAATATTATTTACCAGATAAATAGTAAATTAAATATTGATTGGATTAATAAAATAAATATTCCTTGGCAAATTACACACTATCATCTAGTCACAAAACTGAGCCAAGCTTGTACTTTGGGTACTAGAATTATATAGAAGTGATACAAATTTTAAATACATAGAAATTACCCAGACCAATACAAACATACATGTTCATGCACGCAAATATTTATCTTGTGCGGGGATCGAAACCGCGATCTCAGAGTCAAAGACGCTGCTTAACTTGCGTATTCGACTAGATCGACACACGCAGCGACGCCATCGAACTTCTCGACACAACACAGTTGTAATAATTACTTCGTACCACCAAACCCCAGGCACTCCATACAAATGTCGCGTCGTTTACTACTATATAAACAATGACGTCTGTGCAGAGCGTAAATGAGCGTGTGTGCGTGCGGCGCCATACAAACTGTTCGTGATTTGTCTCAGAGGGGAGGTGAGGTCGACACGAGAGAGCGGCAGGGAGTGGCCATACTGTACGTAGTACTATTACTTATACTGTGGTACCACGTAACAATAGTGAGAATACCGAAATATGACTGAAAGTTAAATATAACTATGGTGGATATAGAGGTACTCTAATATTGGTATTTTGCTCGCAATAAGAATTGCCATTAAGTACTGAATAAAACTAAAGAGTGTAACATAATTCAATTTCGATTCGGTCAATTTACTTTGTGTGGTGTGAAACAATTTCGAGAATCGACCTTCTATTTGGTTTATTTGGTTTCCTATTATGTTTTTTGCGAGGTACTTTCCTAGTCGACTCTTGAGCAAGAAATACGAGTACCTATCTATATTGGCAAAACATTGTTCATTAACCGACGGTCTTAAATTTGTTGTGAGTTGCGAGGAAATTGTAGTTTTACTCCCGGGACTACAGTAGGCGACATTGTTCATTGACTTTTCTGTCCTGCCCCCCTAGCCAAGTGTAATTCGTAGCGTAACGAACGTTAGATAGATCACGTGACATTTGTCAATTCGAACATTTTAGTATGAGCTCCACAGTTCAAATTAGCGATCGCTACGCTTTTCTACTTCGCAAACTGCCATTTGGCTAGCCCCCTGCCCCCCTAGCCAAGTGTAATTCGTAGCGTAACGAACGTTAGATAGATCACGTGACATTTGTCAAAATCGAACATTTTAGTATGAGAATTGACAAATGTCACGTGATCTACCTAACGTTCGTTACGCTACGAATTACACTTGGCTAGGGGAGCAGGGGCTCTACCGCCGAAGCTGAAGCCGATTACCATCGGATTTTTTTATTCCAAAAATCGGTCTTAAGTTAATGTTATTAACAACCATCTTCAGCTTAGTCGGTAGAGCTCTAGGGTTCCTTCCAGCTAAGCTACACATTTGCCAACAATCTAAGCAGTAGTGTCTTTTTCGCATTCAAAAAATCTTTAGCTTTGGTGGTAGGGCCTCTGATAACACAGGAGACATACTCGTAGTGGTGGGAATGTGCGTTGTGCCCCGTTCCGTTTAACCGGTGGTCTTTAAAGGTTGGAATTTACCTAGTGGTAAATCATTTAAATACGTAGAGCAAATGACCTAAATTTTATATCCACTAATTACTTTATTACATTCTGTACAAAGTTAAACATAATTCATTCTGTCAATTTCCATTATGTGGTGTAATATATAAATATAAATATTGTCAGACAAATTACACAGCGCCATCTAGCCCCAAAGTAAGCGAAGCTTGTGTTATGGGTACTAGACAACTGATAAACATACGTAAATATTTTTTTTTGTAAATACATACTTACGATACATAGAAAACACCCAGACCAAGACAAACAGACATGTATGCACACAAATGTTTGCCCTGTATGGGAATCGAACCCACGAGTGTTGGTGTCGAAGCCGCGTCATTGACCGCTACGCCACCGAGCTCGTCGTTTGCAAAATAATGATTTATAGATAAAAAATATTTATGAGAGTAGATTTATTCTAACTTTTTTGTATCCATATACGATTTGGAAAGCATATCATTTTTTTACGATATGACGAATTGAACAACAGTTTGTTATTTATTAAAATAATTATATGCAATTGTTGTTCAATTCGTCATATCGTATTTTAATAGTTTTTGTCATGTCATTTGTGATATTAAGTTTTGTGATATTAAGGTAAGTTAGTTATTTATTAATTATATATTTTATAATATATATATTATTGTATGTATTTTTATTCAATTATTTATCACGATAAATCTTCGTATATACATAATAATGATTCTCATAATATTACTATACTTCTAGTTTTCATTATTTTTTTTTTATTTGCGAACCTGCCCATTCCATGCACAAATTCATTACCCTAAGGTTGCCTTGAAAAGATTGCTCTCAGCAATAAGGCCGCCTTATTGCATATATACAACTCTGTAATAATTTATTGATTCACTGTCCTTCTAATTTGTATTATGCAAATAAAGCATATTCTATCTATCTGTCTATCTATTAATAGCTTCTGTCGTATCTTTGAGCAACACGGCCTCATCGAATTCATCGAGTGAATGGTTCTCCAAAGACTCCAGCAATCACACCGATGATGATGATCTATATTAAATTTACCAATATTGCCACTTTACTGATAAAAAATATGTATCTACTTACTCGCGATTTATATTTTGCGTAAATTTTTAACAAAGTTTTTGTTAGTACCTACTGTTACCATTAAAGTTTTATGAAAATATTAATCCAGAATGTATACGATTCATTCAATTTCAAATTCATTCAAAAATCAAACGCGATATATTCTTACCTTTTGAGGAACATCAGCATGACCACTACTTAAAACTACAAATAAAAATATAAAAAATTTCACGAACACCATTTTGCACTACACTATTACTACTCTTATTATTATATTATTAAAACTATTTACGCGCATGCGCCCGCGTCAGTTTGTTCGCGTTTAAACAGTATTGAACATTTGTGTAAATAGACGTTTCTTTTGGAGTTGAATACAGTGTTGCCATACAAGTGGGCGACCTCTAACCAATGTAAATGGGAAAAATTAAAGCGTAGCGGCGCGGTGACCGAATGGTAAGAATAAATTCTTGCTATTTCAGTTGCATGGTATTTAAGAATTTGTATATATTGTATACAAGTTTAAATTTGGTATCCCATATGCGATTTCGATGAAATTTACTACTTCGATTAAGATTCTTCTCAAATTCATCTACATCATAATTGTTTTTTTTTAAACTAGCTCTTACCCGTGGCTTGCCCGTGTGAACATTTTTTTTTTTTTTAATACTAAGTCGGGTGGCAGACAAGCATACGGCCCGCCTGATGTGAAGCGGTTACCGTAGCCATATTAACGCTTGCAACATAAAATATTGCTCGCGCGCCGCCACACCCGCTGCTAACGCAGCATCTCCTTCCTTTCTTTCTGGTGACTCTCACTCACTCACTCGCAGGAACACAACAACCCTCAAGGGAATTGTTATTTGACTGCGGTATTCTGTGAGGTGGAGGTACATTCCCCAGTCGGGTAGCTGACAATTACGCTCCCTACCTCTCTTCGCCAGAGCTTCGTTTGTCAGTCAGCAGGGTGCACCACGTGCAGGTGAAGTTGGCTTTGGTTCAAAGATGTTGATGAACCACTTTAGTTTTAGGTTAGTTTTATTTTAGTGTTATTTAATATTAGGTACTTTAGTTTTATAGTTTAATTGTATGTATTGTTTATAGCTTAAGTATATTTGAATAAAAAAATTAATGAACAAAAAAAAGTTCTATATTTCGAACCAAAACATTAGATGGTACTCGGTTTCAACTTCGGTCCCTGGGTCCGCCGTTTAGCAGTGAAAGAGTAACAAACATCTAAACAAAAACACATACATGGATACATAATAAACTTCACGATTTTTTTTATACCACAGGCAACAAACAAGCATACGGTCCGCCTGATGGAAAGCAGTTACCGCAGCCTATGGACGCCTGCAACACCAGAGGCATCACATGCTCGTTGCCGACCCTGTAAAAACCTCTTTACGCCCTTTTTGAAGAACTCCATGCTGTAGTCTCCTGGGAAAACCTCAACAGGCAGTTCATTCCACAGCTTGGTAGTACGTGGAAGAAAACCTCTCTGGAACCGCACAGTACGTGACCCCTTCGAAATTTATAATATTACAGGAAAATATTATAACAGCTCTATGGTAAAAGAAAGCACTAACTTACCTTTTAAAATATCGCTGATATTTGCATATACAGCGTATATGCTATAGCCAATGCCAGTATTAGGATCCAATAAGGCTGTATCAGATATATTGCGTACAATAATATCAATAATATTGCAATGAAGATAAGTATTTCCATTTAATTTTGGTGGTCATTTTGCCTGTTTGTGTATGCAGGATTTGATATGACATTGTAAGAATTACTCTTTATGTCACATTGATTTATATTCTATTTGTTTATGGAACAAAAGAGAGACAATATATATTAAAAGATGGAACCATTCATAGTAGAAAGACATATGGTATTAAATTTAATTATTAAATACCTATTAAATATTTCTGAACAATTTACACAGCCCTATCTTATCCCAAAGTAAGCAAAGCTTGTACTAAAGGTACTCAATTATTGATATTATACTTTAATATTTTTTTTTGTAAATACATAGAAAACACCCAGACCAAGACAAACGTCTGTTTGTTTTGGTCTGGGTGTGGGTGGGTGCGCACAATACCGCAGCCAAATAATGGTATGGTATGGTATAAAAAACATGTCTATGTTCATGCATAGAAATTTTTGCCTTGTGCGGGGATCGAATCCACGACCTCGGTGTCAAAGTGGCCATTGCTAGCCCCGAACACGTCATGTGCTTTTGCGACAAATGTGATCAGATCACGTTATTTGACTAGCCTACGTCAGCTGTATTTTGTATGGAAAATGAGAGGTTTTAACAACCAAATTCGTGACGTAGCCTTGGTAACATACGGGAAGAACATACCTTGTATCTTTCTACCATGGCATCATTACTCTTTGTATGGAACCACGATGACGACGGTACACCCCAATCGTCCCAAGTACACGTTAAATCTATCAACGTCACGTGGGATCAAAGCGGCTCACCACGAACTTTAGAGCCAAAACCAACCTCACCGATACGTGTTGCGGCCTGCCGTCTATTGGAAGAGGTTCTGGCGAAAGAGAGGTAGGGTCGACTGGTGAAGTACCTTCACCTCACACAATACCGCAGCCAAATAAGAATTCCCTTGAAGGTGGATTCCTTCTGCGAGTGAGTGAAGTCACCAGAAGGGAAGGAGTTGCTGCGTTGGCAGCGGGGGTGATGGCGCGCGATTTTTTGATGTTGTGTTAGTATGACTACTATGACCGTTTCACAACAGGCGAGCCGTATGATTGTCTGTCACCCGGCGTGGTATAAAAAAACTTCAATTTTATACAATGCATTTGCCAAATAAGCCCGTCTGCATAGGCGTTTATTACTGATACATATAAATAAACGACAAAACATTTTTTTTTTGTAACACGCTTTTATTACTTAAAAAATCTAAAATATTTACTTACTACACTCAACAGTCGTCATGCAACAGTAGATATATATAGATAAAAACCGGACAAGTGCGAGTCGGACTCGCCCACCGAGGGTTCCGTAGGTACGTACGTAATATCATTATTAAATTTGATATTTTTCATTATAAATAAGAAATAATGCGTCGAAAAAAATAAATAAAATATATTTTGCAATGTGTACATCAAGCCCTTTCATATGATACCCCATTTGAACTAGTAGTTTCAATTTTAAATTTCGACACCCTATAAAAAATATAGACCCCCTATTTTTTAAGATCTATTTACAAATGTATAGTTTTGAGATTTATTCCTGTACTTGTAGTTTATAACGATGTTACTTGCCAATTTTCATAGTTCTAGGTCCACGGGAAGTACCCTATAGGTTTTGATTCCCTTGAGTGTGTCGAAATATGCGTTTTTTGCTGAATAAACGGCCGTAACTTTTTTTTACGTAAACTTAGCAGTTTGATTTTTTTTTAACTTCATGGGACCATAGACCTGAGCATACAGTTCAAATTTCAGCTTGATACCTCCACGCATTCTCGACATAGAAATTCTTGACAGACAGACAGACAGACAGACGGACAACAAAGTGATCTTATAAGGGTTCCGTTTTTCCTTTTGAGGTTCGGAACCCTAATAATAGTATTAGGTACAGTATAGCCACTTCCTGCCGCTCTCTTGTCTCTCCTCCCCTCTGAGACCAATCTGTAACAGTTTGTATGGCGACGCATGCACACACGCGCAATTAATCTCTGTACAGACATCATTGTTTATGTAATAGTACGTATGGTAGGTGAACCATGCATGGCCACTCTAACAAACAGTTATTACTATTAGTTATACTGTGGTAATGGTAATAGTTAGCGACGCGAAATTTTGATAGTCACGCATTTTCTTTTACATAATATTATTTAGTATTGCCATAGTACAGTTTTTTTACAACTTACAGTTTGGTGACTATGTTCGTGGCGGGCGCAAGGAATTCGGCACAATACAATAATAAAAGAAAGCTGGATGCGCATGCACGTGTAGAGCAAAATATCGACATGAAAGATATAGTGGGAGAACGCAGGTAGCGCGGTAGTAGTGCGCGGGGTCACTAGAGACGAAGTGAGGGAGTGCGGGGGTGCCTTGTGCCTCCCTCATACCCCGACCGCCACAAATGTAGTCTCTAACTGTACCTGTATCCGGCGGACTCGCCGGAGTGCCTGGTTGGTTTACTGAGCAGAGACTCGCAATCCTGTGATATAACCGTAAAGTTGGTGCACAGTGGAGCATTAGCTGTAGGCATAGGGCCCTAATACTTATACTGTAGTGCTAAAAGTGATAATTAAATATAACTAATTTCTTTACTCTATGATATAACAAAAATAAATTGTTGGCTAATTAATATAAAAATACATTAACTGCCCGTTTACGTGCTATGATGCGTACGTATGATGCGAACTGCGTAGGTGGCAAACTGCGTGTGTGAAGAATAGCGTTTATGACAAACAGCGTTTATGACGAATCCCGTTTATGGCGTAATGTGACATAATGCGAAAGTGACGAAATGACAACCAGCGTTGAATCCTTTTTTTACCCGACTACGGCGAAGCAAAAAGGAGGGTTATGATTTTGACCTGTATGTATGTATGTAAGTATGTATGTATGTATGTATGTATGTGGCTATGGATGTCCATCTGTTCCCTCATTACTTCTAAGCTAGTTATCATAATTAGACAAATGAGGTGTCGTTGGAAGCCTCTTGATCGTCCGCTGGTTATAGGCTACATGACGTTACGTTAAAATTGCTACAGCGCCCTCTAGTGGACATAAAGTAAAGAAGTAAAAAAATTTTTTTTCGTGACGGTGTCGTGTGGGGTATCAAATGAAAGAGCTTTGTTAGCACGATTCAAATATATAAACATTATTAGCTGTTGCTCACAGGTTTACTTGCAATCACCTGATAATTGCAAGAATTTATAAAATCAGTCATCAAATGTGGCCCTTAGCAGACTCAGATCCATAGATGGACTGTTCATTTATTCACTGGAACCTATTAAATTACTAAAAAATCCTCATGACCTACTATCATTTGAGGAGTTGAAAAGATTAAGAAATCGTTGATCGATTTCTTAAGCCTAAATGGCGTGGAAGTTTTACTACCTACTTGAATACAATATGAAATAATAAAACCTTAACTGCTATATGAGTCTGCTCTGCATAATAATTATATCTAACACGAATTCACATAACTTCAAAATAAGTTAAATAAAAATAAAGTTTAAAAAACTAAAACCCGACTACTATAAACACGCTCTAAAAAGTACGAAACAAGAAAATAGTCTCCGCTGAAATTATTATGTACATACTATAACACAATTACCGACTTTTAAATAAACAACTTTTCTTTTCAATCTAGCGTCTACTGCGTACAGTGCAAAATTTCATCATCGTCATCATTATCAGCCAGCCTATGTTTCCACCATATGCAATCCTCCGCTTTCCGCTTCCAGACGCTTTTTGAGATCGTCGTTCCATCTTGAGAGGAGGCACCACAGGCTTCATGCCTACATCATCTTCTTTACGACAAGCTCGGTGGTCGAATGGTTAGCGATGTCCACTTTGACTCCGAGGTCGCGGGTTCGATCCCCGCACAAGACAAACATTTGTGTATAATGCACATGTCTGTTTGTCTTGGTCTGGGTGTTTTCTATGTATTATAAGTAGGTATGTATTTAAAAAAAAAATGTATTTAAGTACATTTATCAGTTGTCTAGTACTCATAACACAAGCTTTACGCTTAATTTGGGAGTAGATGGCGCGGTGTAAATTGTCCAGAAATATTTATTTATTTACCCTTATAATTCACTTTAGACCTAGCGCGCCTTATCATATTTTCTAATCTTCTATTCTTCTCAACATGCTGGTCTACTATTGAGCAAATAAGCTTTTTAGAGCCAACCACAGAATTTTCAGTATTGTATCTGTCTCGTATAGTTGTGAGTTCGCTTGATATATTTGTTGGTAGTTGCGCAGTTGATCGTATGTAGTAGGTTCTAACTTCGTCGTCAAAACCGCCAATGTTTGATGCTGGTGGCGTGTAGTTGTCTCTGCATTCTGTGCGAAAAGTTCTGTAATTGTAATTGGCAATTAAGGTAGGTAAACAATTAGGTTCATGTGACAGTACGCTTTTTAAGACATTTTCTACCACGAACTGTGAAGTTGTGGAACTTCCCTCGGTATTACCAAATAAATACGACATGTGGGCTTCAAGAACAAAGTCAATATTTCCCTTAAAAGGCTGGCAACGGATCGGCGGCCCCCTTGGTGTTGCTGATTTCTATGGGCGGTGGTGATTGCTTTCCATTAGGTGACCCACATGCTCGCTTGCCCCCCTCTCATGTAAAAAAAAAACGATTTTTACCTGGACACATACATATGGTTTGTATGTACCTAATTATTAGGTATGTAAATTAGATAGGTAGATAGGACTCTCTATATAGTTAATTGATTCAGGTGTTATTTTGCGGATGTCAAATTTACAGGCAATTTGATCTACACTACTTTGCGTGCTACCGCCACCAATTAGTTCATGCAAAACAAGAGACGACCACGGCAGTCGGGGCAGCGGCGGTCTCATGTATCTTCTGTTTCAGATGTTGGAGATTCGCCGAGACGACCACAGCAGCTGGAGCAGAGACGACCAAAGCAGCCACGGCAGTCGCATGCAACTACTAACGGTAGTGGGTGGGTGCCGGCCGGCAGTAGTTTGCATGAACTAATTGGTGGCGGAAGCACGCAAAGTAGTGTAGACCAAATTGCCTGTAACTCTCTATATCTAGCGTGGTGGAACACTACAATCCTCAATTATTTGAATGAGGTCTCCTGTAAGGCGAAGGTACTTCCCTAGTCGGGCTAAAGATGCCGTAGGTCACCTTCGCTAGTCGGCAGGGTATAGGTGCACCAAATAATACATTACATACGTTGGCGACGTCATGGTCACCAGACGTGACCCCGTCATCCCGTGACTATGGCATCTGCAACGTCCCCGATATGTCGGCAAGACATAAAAATCGATCGCGCTATGTCCCTTACATGCCTCCCCAACCCGTCTGGCCAGCGTGGGGAGTGTAGGCCAAATCCTCCTTCTGTCTGGGACGGACGAGAGAGGGTCGTGCTCCTATATGGAGACTAAAATGATGATGATGATGATGTCCCTTACATTTAAACAGTAAATTCTAAACTAGATCAGTAACTTTACCCCGGAAGCCATCTTGGTTTGTTGTGGGTCCTGATCTCCCTGAAGTCTTGCTTAAATGTTTCTCTATCATACATAGACTGAGGTTGACGTGGAGGTAACCAGTATTTTTCAGTATTTAGTCTCGGCTTCCTAACCTGAAGAAAAATGATATGCATTATTCAGTTAAATATGCACTGAATGCAGCTTTTATAACTTACTAAATAGCTACGTGACAATGTTATAAAATTTATAATCAAACTTAGGATTTCGCGCGAATAATCGATAATTTCATGCCATACTAGATTCCACTCGCGATTTCGCCCTCGTTACTTTTTTTTAAATAAAAAGTCCTATGTCCTATAGCCTTACTACCTTTGAGAATATGTACAAAGTTTCAAGATGATCGGTTGAGTAGTTGCTATTCAATATTTTGCGATGCGGATTCTTTGGTTAATTGATCGGCCGTATATGGCCGGTGGTGGAGCCTGCTCGTGGTCAGATATGGGTCCAAATATTTCACTTTCATGTCGAAACTACTCAACCGATCATCATGAAACTACGAGAAGAAACAATTGTCAATTAGCGAATTATGCAACTTATTGTACTCTGTAATATCATTTGGAATCTCTTTTTTGTAAAATGGAAAAATTCACCTCCTCTTCTATCGCGGGCCTTGAGCGCGGGGACCGAATCCAGAAATTCCGTAACGAAAAAACCTCACGCTCCCCACTCCGACGGGCAAGGAGGTGTGGCTTGAAGGCCGTGCATCGTCTAACGTCGTTTCAGTTCGGCAGTCTTCGACACGGCGTTGTGTGCGTGCGATTAGACGTATTGTACGACTCTATGAAACTCGTTTTATTTATTTAATAATAGAAAAATTTGTTTTCTTATCGGTCACCACGCTCAAAAAGTGTAACTTGAATTAATATCAAAGAAAAAGCAATACTGCATGAATAAAATAAATAAATAAAATTATAATTGCATAAGTTGATAAAAAATGCTATGCAATAGCTTTACCGCGGCAGTCCCCGAGTGCCACACGTATTTTTTTAATTTTTTTTTTTATACTAAGTCGGGTGGCAGCCAAGTATATGGCCCGCCTGATGTGAAGCAGTTACTGTAGCCATATTAACGCTCGCAACTTAAAATATCGCTCGCGCGCCGTCAACCAACGCAGCATCTCCTTCCTTTCTGGTGACCTCACTCACTGGCAGGAACACAACAACCCTCAAGGGAGTTGTTATTTGGCTGCAGTATTCCCAGGTCGGGTAGCTTACAATTACGCTCCCTACCCCTCTTTTCGCCAGCGTTTCGTTTGTCAGTCAGCAGGGTGCACCGCTTGCAGGTGAAGTTGGCTTTGGTTCATTGATGTTGATGAACCCCTTACACCCCAAAATTAATTAATTGGTTACAATAATAACTTATAACTTACCCAAACAGTATCACCCAACGTATAATATGTTTCAATATTTTGCGATGCTGATTCTTTGGTTAATTGATCGGCCGTATATGGCCGGTGGTGTAGCCTGCTCGTGGTCAGATATGGGTCCAAATATTTCTCATATCCATCGTGAGTTGTATCTATGGGCTCTAAGTCTTTGTTGAAGCTTGGTTTGATGTCATACTGGAATTAAATAAATATGCCTTGGTTTAATATACATAATAAATAGGCCTTGAGTTTCTTGCTAGTTCTTCTCAAGAAGCCCCGTCGCCGGAACTGGCACTTAAATTCACTTTCACATTCAAGATAGTGTGATGAAAGTGAATCTAAGCTCTGCGGATTTAGAGTAGTAATGATTAATACATGTTCTTATATTTAATTTGTATGACGATTCAAAGTGCTTTATAAAGTCCAAGTAATAAAGATATTTTGAGTTTGTTTTTTTTTTATTTTGAAATAAATAAATATTACTGGAAAAATTACACACTGACATCTTGTCCCAAACCAAGCAAAGCTTGTACAATGGATATTACATAACTGATATTACCTATACTTAAATCCATTTTTAATCTATACGTAATAATACATAGAAAATACTCAGAGCAAGACAAACCGACATGTTCATGCAGACAAATATTTGTTTTGTGTGGGGATCGAACCCGTGACCCCGGAGTCAAAGTGGCTATTGCTACCCATTCGACCACTGGGCTCGTCAATAGATAGACATTTTTTAAATCATTCATTAAAAATAGTCGGTATCGTGTGAATCCATAGAGATTTCCTCCTGCACGCTATTCATATCTGTGTGTAATCGATCATGCAAGTTAAGGAACGTTGACTGTAGCCTGTCTATGGATGGGTTTACTTATCTACAGCTTCTCCGGGGTTCGGAAAGCACGTTAAGCCGTCTGTTCCGGCTGTTATCGTTGATAGTCGTTAAGTCAAGTCAGTGGCCTTTGTCAAACCTGGCTCAGTTGAGCAGCGTAATGGTATACGCTCACAACGACCCTTCTGATACCCATATCCCAGCAGTGGCAAATACTTGACCTGTAAATCTTTTTACCAGATGCCAAAGACGGAAGTGTAATTTTTTTCGAAAGTAAGTATTGCACGTCTAATTCTTTGTCGTCATTTCGCTCGAAAGCATTCACTGCTTGACGGATTTCAATACAATATGTTTTTGTTCGTTTCAATTCATATTTTTGTTTCTAATATTTATAGGAAAACATTTTTAAAATATATCAATTATCATTTTTTGTACATAGCATATTAATGATCGAAGTACATAGTAAAGTTTGATTTGACAATGACAATATGACGTATTATTAGATTCGGTGTTAGCAGTTTGGAAGTGATGAATAGGTACAATATAGCGACCACGATAAACAAAATTGGAGAATAATAACAAAAAGAAAATGTTACAATTTTGCAGCCCGGTCTTTTAATTTTTAGCTTATAATCTTTTTAATGGATGGGTTATGAGAAGGGTCCGCTGTACAGTGTTTTGGCGGAGGCCAGTGTTTTCAAGACTGCTGGATAGATTACGTAATAGACCGTGCCTACCAAACAACGGAAGAAGTAGGAATAAATTGAATCCACCCAATGCCGTTTATTTGTAATTAATTTGTAAGTTATCTGTGGCTAACACAAATAACACCATGGCTTCTGAGTTCTGAGTATCATATTTTAGTTTCGCTTTACATTTTACTTTAATACAGAGCTCAGCTAGCGTCTCAAGGAAGCAACTGGCGATACTCGCGCAGGGAGTTTTCTCGCGCAGCAATTCAGCATTCAGCGATGATAAGACAGATTTAGAATAGTATTAAAATAATATATAATTTGTATTTTTTTGAATAGTTTTAGTTTAATTTAGTTTCGTATCTAGTAGTTGCTCTTTTTCTAGCTGGCTCTTTCTTCGCTCAGAGAGTAAGCATTGTTATTCAACGAGAAAATACAGTTCTTTTCTTAATTCTTGCTGTCATGGCAAACAGGATTTTCTTTAGTATTCAATTTTTTCTTTATTTTTCTGTCTTATTGTTTTATGTTAGTGTTTTTAGTTATTAAATTAACTATTTGTAGAGCTGGTATGTAAACTGATAAATAGTGAAAAAAAAAAATAGAAATGCTTTACTAGGTTTACTTAAATTTAAATATAATAGTTCGCAATGTAAGAATAATTTCGTTAAGTAAATTAGTATCCACAGGTTTACAATAGTTCCTCGACTATTACCTGAGCTCGAGCAGGGGGTATACTGAAAATTAGCACTGCGTAGACATCTACTATGCAGTACAGTGATAAGTATGCTCCAATTGTCGAGAATGACCATTGAGACGATGTAACTATATTGTCCTCGCATGATTTTTTTCTGGCAATTAATACTTTTTTTTATTATTTCCAAATACCTGATTGTCCAAGTAAGCCGGATTCTTAAATTGGTCCTTGTCTGTTACCAATCGTGGTGGAATTACAGGTGTAGTGTACGAACTTCCCATCTCCGTGCTCCCGTGAGTTGAACATTGTGGTGGGCGGTCCTGAAGCTATAAAAAAACCTTGTATGTAACCCGAGGGTTCCAATTTATTATATTTAATTCACGTCTTTGTATGTTCATGGAATGTCAAAGCCAACCTCACCTACATGAGGTACATCCTGCCGACTAGCGAAAGATCCTCTAGCAAAAGAGATATAAGCTGCCCAACTGGGAAAGACTCTACCTTACGGAATATCGCAGCCAAATAACAATTCCTTTGATGGTTGCTTTTGCGATTCGGCTGCATATTTATCAGGGTGGAGAGATAGGGAGTATTTATCAGTTGCCCAGTCTAGGGAAGTACCTCACCCCACAGAATACTGCAACTATATAACAATACCCTTGAGGGTTGTGGTGTTCCTGTGTAAGTGAAGACACCAGGAAGAAAGAAGTTGCTACGTTAGCTGCGGGAGCGGCGCGACGGTGCGCAAGCAATCTTACATGTTGCGAGCGTTTGGCTCTATCTCTATATGGCTAAGGTAACTACTTCACATTAGGCGGGCTGTATGCTCATTCTATACCCGATGTAATATGTATATGTTATGGTCAATGTAATAAATTAGTTATTATTCATACTGACCGATAGTTGGTCAATATAATAAATATTTTTATTATATTTCGTATTAAATTGAATTGGCTCCCTATCCGCCTTCGCAGAAATGTGCACATATATCCTTCCTTTACAAAATTCTAAAAAATCCTGATGCACCCCAATATCTTCGTTCCCGTTTTCCACATTTACCTACTCCGACCCGTTCCCAACGTCCCTGTCTCACCAAAATTTTGAATTATCCCTCATCCAACACATGTTATTTCTTTCAGTCCTTTACTGTCCGTGCGGCGCAGCTTTGGAACAAACTGCCTGGACATATTAGAGATAGCTGTACTGTCGCTACATTTAAAAAGAAGCTAAAGGAGCACTATCTTACCCATGACTTGTGATAAGTTTAATTTAGGTAGTATGTAACTCGTATTGTTTAAAAGATACCTACTAAAATGTTATGCATAGCTTGCTTGACTCCCAGCCATGTAAAATTTCTGTATGTAACGGGTTGGCTGGAAGAAATCTCTTGAAGAGATAAACTCACCTTTATAGACTTGTCTGTTCACTAATTTTATGTATTTGTTGTTATGCAATAAAGAATTATGTATGTTTTGGTTAGATTTGGGTTGATTTTTGGTTAAGTTAATGTGTTCTCAACTGGTCCTGTCAACCTAGAATCTAGATGATGAATGATGTGGTGCCAACTAAGCTTAATTATTAATAATTGACAATTTAATACATTGGCCGGCCATTATAAATAATGACCAATTTATTACATTGACTGTAACATATATATACTATTATTTTATATGATTAATCCGATTTTATTGTTTGTATCGTACGTATATATTGCATATAAAATCTTACCTTCCTGCAAGGAGGATATATATATTGGTTTTGTTCATAAGAAGTGTGTTTGTTGTGTCTGGCAGTGCTCGGTAATTTGTACCCGAAGTCCTTGGTACTTTGTGATTGTGTCAACTCCTTAGTAACATTGTAATCTCGGAGATAACCTTTTAATTCTTCAATTGGCTGCCTCTGAAACAAAATATTGATAAGTGCACATTTGTAAATTATAAAACTCCTGTCATAGAAGACTGATTCGACGCTGATCGATTATGTAGTCAATAAGTTCGATCAATGTTGTAACATAAACCTAAATTTAGCCGGCCAATGTGCACATTAGCCGAAACCCAGCTAAAATGTTAATTTATATTATTATATCTCGTCGTCAACCCTTACTCATCCCACTCGGATACGGGTCTCTCAATTGAAGGGGTTTAGAGTATATCACGCTGCTCAACTGATTCTGGCGGAGGCCAGTATTTTCGAGCCGCCTAAAAGCCACTGACTTGGCTTAACGACTGTCGTCTATAGACAACAATCGGAACCGACGGTTTAACGTGCCCTCAATAGACATAACCCATCCATAGACAGGCTACGGTCGACGTTACTTAACGTGCGTGATCGATTATATTGACAAGCGCAACGACGCCATGGATCTTCTCTGGTATTTACACAATATACCGCAAATATTGTCATTAAATTAATTCTTGTATATTTTAGGGACTTACCTCACGTTTCAAGACTTCAGGTAAATCTCTCCAGCCATGTGCAATAGTCTCACTAGAGACATTGGTTTCGGGAAACTTTTTTATCGGATATTCAATATTCACTGTATCCCAATAAAGCCTGGGCAATTTCTTGGAGTATATGGCCTGCATGGTCTTCTTCTTTCTTTACTAATATGTATATAATTTCTATTATTACTTATTAATACAGATAAGTTACCAAGTATTTTAATACCAACTTTTACTGGATATCTTTCACTATGGTTACTGTTTAATCGATCATACCGTCGAAGCTGAAGCCGACTACCGTCGGAGTTTTGAATGCGGCAATGACACTACTGCAGTATAAGTAATAGTACTTCGTACAGTATGGCCACTCCCTGACGCTCTCACATGGCGACCTCACCTCTCCTCTGAGACAAATCTGGAACAGTTTGTAAGGCGTCGCACGCACACACACTCAGTCACGCTCTACACAGACGTTATTATTTATGTAGTACTAAACGACGTTACATTTGTTTGGAGTGGCCGGGTTG
Source organism: Hypsopygia costalis (assembly GCA_937001555.2). Classification (NCBI taxonomy): domain Eukaryota; kingdom Metazoa; phylum Arthropoda; class Insecta; order Lepidoptera; family Pyralidae; genus Hypsopygia; species Hypsopygia costalis. Next base: position 4,354,994 of record OW443336.2, on the reverse strand, counting down.
TGCTACTGCTTATATTGTTGGTCAATTATGTTTAGTTCAGCTGGAATAAACCCTAGAGCTCTAAGCTAAGCTGGTAACGTTTGTCAATAACTTTAATCTAATACCAATTATTGGAACCAAAAAATCGGCCGTCCGATGGAACTCAAGGTGCTTTGGCTATTCGCCTGCGTGTTATTAAGTTACCTACTTAGAGATAAGAATAGGTTTTCGCTCGTTGTTTTTTAGGTGAAAGCAAATTTTCTCAGAATTGAGAAAATAAAAAATCACGAGCCCAATCATTTACCCTCAAACGGAGATCTATTCTATCATATTATTATAAATTTCATTGTAAAACGTTAGAGCCATATGCGATATATTTGTGGCATATATCTTTTTTTATACAACCTTGGGTGGCAGACATGCATAATATGGCTCGCCTGATGTGAAGGGGCCACGGTAGCCATTATACCGCTCGCAACATGAAATGTCGTGGTGGGGCCTCCACGCTGCCAATGCAGGAACTCCTTCCTTTCTGATGATCGCACTCATAGGAACACTACAACCCTCAAGGGAATTGTTATTTGGGTCCGGTGTTATCTGAGGTGGAGGTACATTCCCCAGTCGGGTAGCTTACAATTACGCTGTACCCTACCTCCCTTTTGCCAGAGCCTCTTTCGCTAGTCGGTAGGGTGCACCACGTGCAGGTGAGCTTGGCTTTGGGTCTAAAGATCGTGGTGAGCCGCACAGCCCATTATTTACACGATAACCGTATCATTATCAGCCTGTATCTACCCACTACTGGGTCTAGGCCAATTTTTTCCATTATAAGCGATCCTCCGCTTTCACAACCAGCTGCTTCCGGCCACATTTTTGAGGTTGCCGGTCCATCTAGAGAGGAGACGTCCCACGCTTCGTTGCCCAACATCAAAAGACATTGGATAGGATTAAAAGATATAGATATAGGATATGAAATTTCCCCTCGCTCAGTTATATTTTTTGTGTAAAATGATTCTCAAACTCCTGAGATTGAGGAGAGAGGCCCGTTTCTTAGCAGTATGATAAATAAGAGTTGACAACAACGTTTTTCTGTGCCTTATTTCGGCACTGCCCAGGTCTCAGATCTTGATTTTAACTAGACAAAAAATTTGTCGTTAATTTGTCGAAATTTGTCGCCCAAAGCAAAAAAATTGTCGGTCTCCCGGTAAAGAGTTATAAGGTTTTTTTTTGTGGCAGTGCCGAAATAAGCTTATTTCGGCACAGCCCACTCGAGATCTATTAAACTACAAAACATAGCGAAGATATGATTTTCCCCAGAATTAGTCGTCATTTTGTCGAATTCATACACCAAGTATCAGAATTAGTCGACCTCCCGTTAAATAGTTATAAGTATTTATTTGTGGCAGTGCCGAAATAAGCCTTATTTCGGCACTGCCCAAAAAAACTACACCACCTAGCGAAAATCTGATTTCACCCAGATGTTGCCTTGAATTTGTCGAAATTTGTCGGATAGAAAACACAACTGGTCGATGCGTAATTAAAAAGTTACACGCATTTTAATAATTCACGTTGTAGTCAGAGAGCCTAACGTAGGCAGAGTAGAATAACACCACCCCATTCACATATGGCTATCGTAAAAAAGCAACTAATGTAGTGCTAAAGAACACCTAAAGCATTCGTAGATCAGAAAACAGTTGCATGCATTGACAAACTTTGCCACTCTGAAAAAGGAAGGAAATAAAACGTTTACTGTTGCATTTTGTGCATGATATAATTTTGATGCAAGATCTCGGACTATACTTATTATGAGAATTATTAAAATGCGAGTAACTTTTTAATTACGCATCGACCAGTTGTGTTTTATATCCGACAAATTTCGACAAATTCAAGGCAACATCTGGGTGAAATCAGATTTTCGCTAGGTGGTGTAGTTTTTTTGGGCAGTGCCGAAATAAGGCTTATTTCGGCACTGCCACAAAAAAATACTTATAACTCTTTAACGGGAGACCGACAAATTTTTTGCTTTGGGCGACAAATTTCGACAAATTAACGACTAATTTTTTGTCTAGTTAAAATCAAGATCCGAGACCTGGGCAGTGCCGAAATAGGGCACACACTAATTTTTTGTCTAGTTAAATAAGGCACACCATTTTTCCATCTCGAACACTCCTCCCACACATCCCTCATTTGTTTTGTACGTACAACAACCTCGTTCCGCGAAACATTCTCCAAAAGAGCTGCACTTAGCGAGACTAGGTAAATAAAGTATTTCTATTGGTGCTTAATTTCTCCGCTACTCATCTACGCACGCGGCACGACAGCAACCCGTAATCATCCTACTGTTGGGATACGGGTCTCCTCAATCGAAGGGCTTTAGACCATACTCCACCATACAGCTATAAGGAAGTAGATGCTGCGTTGGCAGCGGGGGTGGCGTCGCGTGAGCGATATTTTGATGTTACGAGCGTTATATGGCTACGGTCACCGCTTCACATCGGCGGGTCGTATGCTTGTCTGCCACCCGACGTAGTAAAAAAAATAATATATTATATATATATATATATAATAGGTAGGGGAAAAAGTCTTTTCGCATTATAGTATGTATGAACTTGTAATAAAATCTCTTTGGTTATACCATTTGTGTCTGGCAGGTTTTGATATCTTTAAAAAGTTTATATTTTAAAAAAGATAATTCCAAATTCAAATTAGGTAAATGTGTGATTTTCATTTGTTTTTTTTACTGTCAAGATGAGTGAATCTAATGAAGAAATTCGATTCATTTTAAAATTTTACTACAAAAAAGTTAAAAATGCATCGCAAGCTGCGAATAAAATTGGTGACGTTTATGGACCTAGTGCAGTGTCTGTGAGAGTAGCACAAATTTGGTTTAAGCGTTTTCAATCAGGAAATTTTGATGTGAAAGATGCACGTCGCTCTGGTCGCCCTGTTACGGATAAAATGGATGCCATTTTTGAAAAAGTGGAGCAAGAGCGGCATATCAGTAGTTACGACGTAGCTGAAGAATTAGGAATTGACCACAAAACAGTTTTGGCGCAATTGAAAAAAGCTGGGTACACTAAAAAGCTCGATATTTGGGTGCCTCACGATCTCACTGAAAGAAACCTAATGAACCGTGTACTCATTTGCGATTCTTTACTACGACGTAATGAAAGCGAACAGTTTTTGAAGAAGCTTATAACTGGTGATGAAAAGTGGATCACGTACGACAAGAACGTGCGAAAAAGGTCGTGGTCAAAGGCCGGTCAGGCTTCACAGACTCTCGCAAAACCCGGGTTAACCCGCAACAAGGTGATGCTGTGTGTATGGTGGGATTGGAAGGGTATTATTCATTATGAGCTGTTATCGCCAGGCAGGACTATCGATTCTGAACTCTACTGTGAACAACTGATGAGATTAAAGCAAAAAGTTGAGAGAAAGCGGCCGGAATTAATTAACAGAAGGGGTGTGATTTTTCATCATGATAACGCTAGACCTCACACATCTTTAGCCACTCAGCAAAAATTAAGAGAGTTTGACTGGGAGGTGTTAATGCATCCGCCGTATAGTCCTGACCTTGCACCTTCTGATTTCCACCTGTTTCGGTCTCTTCAGAATTCTTTAGGCAATGTCAGGTTACCATCACGAGAAGACTGCCAAAACCACTTGTCGTGGTTTTTTTAACAGAAGTCCTAAAATTTCTATAGTAATGGGATCATGTCTCTACCTACAAGATGGCCAAAAGTTATCGAACAAAATGGCACCTACATACTTTAGTTAAATGTAAATAAACTTTATTAAAAAATGTTTTGAATTTTCATATAAAATACGAAAAGACTTTTTCCCCAACCTAATATAAATATATATATATCGTCCCTTAGCTAACAACACCGCATAAGTCATTCTTGCCAACTTTACAGGAGACGAAAAAAACTGTCTATTTTAAAAAATCGGTGGAATTTTTCTGTTATTACTTAATAAATAGCCTAGTTAGCGGTTAACAAATATTTATTTATATTTATTTTGACGATTTACTCTATTTTAGCTTTTATTTTATGACTTGAGCTGTGTTGACAGATATTTTATTAGATTAAGGCGGTGTTGTTTGCGGAAATGTTAGGGAATAAGGTATTGATAGATAGATTTACAAAGAGAAGTTTATTAAGAAATACTTCAAGAATAATTAACAATCGTTATAACATAGGTATCTATAACCTAAATCATAAGAATCACATTGTTGACAGCAATTGCTTAAAGGTATTTGGTGACACACGAACCTTTAATGAACACGAACAAACAACTTGGGAGGCACAATCTGTTTTTTCAGCCTAAATCTAACAAACCAATTTTTTACAGACTTGGTGACGTACATTATCAATCGTCGAAACGTAAGTTCGTCTATCAGCTCTTTTGGATGATTCTGGATTTTTTGTAGTTTTATTTGGTACTTTATTACGTGAGAAGTTATAAATAATCTTCGCTGCTCCCAGTTATGTTGTCACATGATCTGAGTTTCGGTTTCTTGCAAAACGCAGAAGTGTACGGTGGTTTCATGGATCTTACAGGCTTAACGTCTTATACGTCTTGTTTCACTTTAAATGTTTCTTTGGTCTTTGCTTTTCTGTCTCTTCTGTATCATATATAATTTTCACCTTTCATCCTTTATTAACATTGCGTTCATATTTCTTTAGATCTTTTGTCACCTTGTTCTGTCGTTTTTATGACTTAACAGATCGCTATGATATGAAACATTACTGAGTATGACCACTTTTGAAGAACACGATGGAGTAACAGAGACACTGGATTGCTGCATATTGCTCTGGGTTATATTATTTTTATCTGTACATTGAGTATTGTTTTCATTATAGAAATTGGGTCTTGAGTATTCGTAGATACGAGAATATCTTGAAGGAAAAAAAGTAGGGAAAGATTCGTCATGATTTAAATTTATAGAATTTTATTAAGGAAATATTTCCTTGGTCTTGCACAACATTCTCACTTTCTATCTTGACATTGACAACATTCAATACAGAAGGCTGAGGATCCTCGATGGCCACCGTAGCGAATTCGGGTGGTCCTTGTTGCAGATCAAAGAAATCATTATCACCTAATATTATAACTTATAGATTGTTAATATCAATGTTTTCAATATCCAAGTCTATTTTTTGATCAAATATTAAGTTTATATTGTCCTGGCTAGTTATATTTCTTTTCATGGACTCCCCAAAGTATTGTTCGTTTAGGTATTGGTGTTGCAACAATTTCCTATTTATTAAGAGAATTGCATTCTTTGGTATCAGAAGAACTAGTGTTATCTTTTTCATTCAAATGTATAAAAAATAATAGGAATTATTGCATTAAAAATATAAATTACTATGTAATTTAAAAAAATAAAATATGTGGACCTCAAAACAAACCTAATCTACTGACCTAGTTATTTTTTTTTATACTACGTCGAGTGGCAGACAAGCATACGGCCCACCTGATGTGAAGCGGTTACCGTAGCCATATGAACGTTGGAAACATGAAATATTGCTCGCGACTGCTGCCAACACAGCAACTCCTTCCTTTCTGGTGAACTCACTCACTCGCTCAACTCTCACTCAAAACAACCCTCAATGGAATTGTTATTAATTCTTTTTTTATCTTCTTTGCAACTTTGTTTACGCCGTTTATGTTTTGACATCAGTCCTGCTTCTTGTAATATACATAACAATTCATCACATGAACTCTGATTACTCCAGGAATCAATTTCTTCTCCATCCATAGTGTATTTCAATTTTGAAACACCGCCTAAGTTAAAAAAAAAAACGATGGTAAACACCGCTTAAGTAAGTATGAAGATATTCTATTGTCATTTCTTTCTATATTAATATGTGTAAATCAATAAACATTACTTTATTATATAGCTTACCTCTTAACCTTCTATTATAACTTCTTGCAAAGACCTTTCAGCGATAAAACCCACATCAAAATGTAATAATTACGGAGCGCTAAGTATTTTTACGAGAAATGTATGATAGACTAGCGACTTGTGCGGTGTTGAGAGTCCAACTGACTTGCGCGCTGTCACTACTTTTCGAATTACGGCTTCTGATTGGTTGAATCTATAATTATGTGACCAATGGTTAGACGCGCAATGAGCAGCTCCATCGAATGGCATTAAAATGTGAAAACCGCCAATTTTCGACTTGAGCGGTGTTGTAAGCTAAGGGACGATATATATATATATATATATATATATATATATATATATATATATATATATCAAATCAAAACAGTGTTATCAAAGGCCACTGACTTGGCTTAACGACTGTCGTCTAAAGACAAAAACTGGGACCGTCGGCTTAACGTGCCCTCCTAAGCACGGAGGAGCGCGAGATAAATAAACCCATCCATAGACAGGCTACGATCGATGTTGCTTAACTTGCATGATCGATTAGACTGACAGGCTATCGAGCTCCTCCATTCTCTCACATCTTATTCGAAATGCAGCCACTCTTTTTTGAAGGTAAATGACAAAAATAAAAAAAAGTCACGTGTAAGTTTGGTAAAAATTCGTTTACTTCTTCACAAATGACTGAAAATGTTATCAAAACACAGTATACGTGTTATATAACTAACGTTAAAATACGGGCTGCAATAAATACAAATGGCGCCTCGAACCACAGAGTACAGTAGATGGTATGCCTACGGAAATTATACTGGTACTCGTAAACTATAAACAATATTGTCTGTGGCATCCGCTAAGGCAGTTGATTAATCTGAACATTATAATGGTGAATAAATTTTAGTAAACTGTAAAATAAAAGTAAAAATAGTTATCTACAAAATTTTAATAAATTTATATAAATCTTTTAAAAATGGAAATATCACCTCTCCCGCCTAGGTGGGATTTGAACCCACGCATTTGCAATCAATTTATTTAGTAGTGTAATACTTAATAGGTAGATGGCGCCACACTGCGACTTCACAGCAGTAAAATATAATATGCAAAAATTCGCTGCCATCACAAAACTTCGTTAGCACAGAAGAGTATCGATAATCGAGAGGCTGTGGGTTCGATTCCCAGTTAGGTGGGAGAAGTATTTTTTTAATATTTATAATATTTTGGCAAATTGACCGAAATCAAATATTTAAATAATAATTAGCCATATTGTGTTTATTACCAATTAAAATAAGACTGTTTTTGCGCATCACACACTAAGCATCTACTATTTAGAGTGAGACAATGCTATATGCGTGTAAGAGACGGTAATATAGCTCTCTCTTGTCTCACCTATAGCAGTATCTCGCTCTAAATTTCCCTTCGCTTAGTTACATTTGTCGATCAAAATGTCTGCCAGGCGTCCGCGCGGATCATTTATACTACTTCGAGTGGCAAACAAGCATATAGCCCAGTTGATGTGAAGCAGCTACTGACCGTAGCAAATAGAGGTTTGCAATATAAAGTATCGTACGCGCGGTTGCGTTTCCACCAGAGTTGTACAAGTAGCAGAGCGGTACAAGGATGTGTACGGAAATCTCTGAAACCCAAGATCTTACCGCCGAAGCTGAAGCAGATTACCATCGGATTTACTTTATAGGTAATAGCCCAGCTGGACCAAACCCTAGAGCTCTACCGAGTAAGATGTTTGTCAATAACTTAAACCTAAAACCAAATTTTGGAATTTAAAAAAGCCAATGGTAGGTAATCGGCTTCAGCTTCGGCGGTAGGGCTCCATGTGGGTGTTTCCACCAGAGATCTATAGTATTTGCTTAGTCTGTGACGCGTTTCTTTTTTTTTTTAGAAAATGTTTAGCAGCCTTTAGAAATGGCATATTTCTTGAGGCTGCTAAACATTTTCTAAAAAAAATGCAATCAAATTCTTACAAACATTAAGCGCAACTTGCGTACATGTACACACAGCATTTTTAAAGATACGAACACGCCTTGGTTTTACTAATGGTAAATAATTTAGAAAATCACATCAAATATACAAATGTTTTTAACTAAAATTTATTCACCACGCCTATAAAATGCGTTAAATATATCGCTTAAAATTACATATAAATAAATTATATTAAGAAACGTCTCTACGAATATACAAAATCAATACAAATCCTTACTTTACTAATACAAATAACATCACAGTTCATAAACAAGTTAGTTAGATTACAATACAGATACTTCAAAAGTAAAATTTTGAATTAAGGCTCGAGCAGACTGGCGATTTTTTGGTATAAGCGTTTGCTTTAGTTGAATCATTTTCGCGATTTATAATTTTATACAAAACAGACCCGGCAAACGCCGTTCTGTCATATAATTCATTACTTTACAACCTGTTCTCATACTAAATATACATAAAAAAAGCTGCTTTGGGATGTGTGAGCACAATTAATACTGTGACATGAGATTTTTATATAGATTACTTTATTGTAATGTGGGAAGGCATAACGCATACCATTCTAGAATCTAGAAAAAGTGTGTCTTGAGAGTGCCTAGATACTTTTCTTCTAGACTTTAGAAATTCACAAATAATATAAAGAACTAAGTGTCTATAACACTTACAAATTATATTATTCGTTGGAGTTCTGAATAGATCCAAATAGAATTTTTTTCTCGTGCAGCAATGAGCTTCACTATTTAAAAGATTATCTATTTGATGGTTATGTAATGTTAATCCTATGGGTATATATAACCTGGTGGGAGGAACAGCATATACCTATAAAATATTTATCCTTTTGTCATTTTTTGCGCTAAAAGTAGGTGAGAGTAAGAGCCCGAAATCAACCGAACGACTGCCTAATTCGCGACTAAAAAAGTATCTAGTCTGCTCGAGTCCTTATAATAGTCTAATAGAAAAATGAAGAATACTAAAATTTTAAAACTAAAACAACAATTTGGTGAATTCGCTCAGTGCACTCTCGTAATTTAGGAACATATACATAGGTACACTTGAAGTTAAACTACCTTCTTAAGGTAGTTGAATAAGTGTAATTTAATATACAAAACAAAAGTGGTGAACCTACATTCGAATTTGAGGATTACAAATGTCAAGATACGGCAACACTGACTCTGAAAATCTTAATAAATAAATTATTTATATTTAAGTCTATTATTTATTGTATTTTGTCGTATGTTCTTTTTCTATTCAATAAATAATAAAATTAAAAATTTTATATATTGAAGCAATGAAAATAAGGTCCATAATACTTAGTTTGTTTTGATCCCAATTTAAAGCTTTAAATAAGAAAAAAAAAATAGGCAATAATCTCAACATTTTCATTATTTTTTAATCTACGCGCCAGTGTTGCCATCTTGTAGTCATAACGAAACCCTCTTTCACACAAACTCAAATGAAACATCGAAACCACACATTTAAAAATGTACAAAAATCGGGTCGTCACCCATTCAGTCGGATTATATAAAAATTATTTTACGTACTAGGTATTGAGTAAAAAAGCTACGTTTAAAACATTAGGCCCGAGGGATAGCGATGCATTTAAAAATACTGCCTATTAGCGATGTACTTAGAATAGAGTAAGCTAATGAGAACGATAGCGTATATAAATCAGTTGGGTAATATCTTAGAAAATATCACTTTATTGTGGAGTAAAAAATATAAACTTTTCAATTGTCCAATACATACATTACTGACATCGACATACTGATATTACTGAGCATAATGACAACCTTCAGGGTCCATGATTACCACAGCTAATATATTTTATGGGCAGAATAGTCAGGAAGTAGCACTATTGTTTTAGGCTTTATTCAGAACAATTTAATATTTATGTAAATGTAAATTATATACATGTAATGTTATAATAAAGCACTTGTATTGTATACGTGGAAACGTAATTACATTTATTTTTACCAAGGTAATCAGATGGTGTTTGTGTTAGAGTAGAAACACAAAGATCATCTGATTACCTTGATAATGTCTTTGCGGCGAAACCGGTCGGAAAAAATAAATGTAATTACGTGGAACAGTACCTACAAGTGCTTTATTATAACATTATGATAATAATGTTCCACCAAGTGCCAACAATCAACAGTATCAACTTTCTAAACATTTACGCAAATTATTAATCATTTTAGATAGCAAGTTAAGATAAAAGTCAAAATAATTTTAATACATTCGTCAGATACAATTTTGATTGACACAGTTGTGGGATTGCAATGGTTTTTTTTTTCTAACAGGAGTGCCACTTCCAGACTATAGTGACCTTTAAACACGGCACAATATTGGTAAAAAAAAAATTGCAGGCACATAATTTTCTGATTTAATCTGCTCTGTATCAAAGACATAAAAAAAGTTATCATACCGTCGCACCGACAAATTAGAATGCAGCCTTATAACGACCAAATTATTTCTTAGAAAATGTTTGTACCACACAGAAACACTTCATCTTCGATCAAGTATACTATTATTGATAATTTGCTATATTATACTATCAAGCAGGGATTGAAAGCGGTAAAGGTATAAGGGTATGGTACTGGTATAAAATTAAGATATCGTTTTGATTTAAAGGTAGAGCCAAAACGGTTGAGAATTGTGGTTACGATACCGGTAAAAGAAGAAGAATACCTTTATTTTTTTACGGTACCATTATACCTTTATATTACCAGTACCTTAACCAAAACCATTTCGGTACCGAAAAAATGATGCGACAACGACGCGACGTAGGTAGCATAGGCGTGTGATCAAGTACTTACCTACCAATGCGGCCGACATTGTGGAAAGAAAACCTTTATTTTATAATTTAGATACCTAAAAAAATAACGATACCGGAATATTACAATACCGAAATTATTAAGATACCTTTACTTTAAGGTATCGAAATTTAAAGGTATGACGTCATACCTTTAACCGATATATCCAAATTTTTTCGGTTATTCAATCCCTGCTATCAAGTAGATATTTATACTTGATTGAAGCTTCTAATCATTACTTAACATACTGTCTCACTGCTGAAGGTTGGCAGGAAGAGATATATTAGAGATAAGCTCGTCTTTACATACCATTTACGTAAATCTTGTAACCTTTTTTTTTATGTGAAATAAAGAATATATGTAGTTATATAGCAGCTATCGTTTTTCTATTAATTCGGCAAAACTCTTATTTTAGCCTGAACATCAGAAACTACAAACAGTAAAGACCATAACAGAGAGTATTTGAAAATTATTGTAAACTATAAGCATCCATAGGTTATAGTGACTGCCTACTATCACCTAATAAGTCGTGTACTTATTTGCGATGATAGTGGCATTAATAAAAAAAAATCTTGTCAAAAGATTTCAAGAGACTTTACAAAGCCAACAATATTCATTTGTCGTGTTCCACAAAAACGACGCTTAACGTGCGAGTTTTTTGGTCACATTCAAATGTGTTAACGTTTACAAGTCTCCCGAACTAAGAAAAAGTTTCATATTGTAAATTTACCAGACGCGTATTACATATCCAAATTAGCCGGGTTACTCACTTCAAAATGTGAGCAAGTAAGCCACATAATTTTGATATGTAACACGCGTCTTATAAATTCACAACATGACAGTTCTTCTCTATTTGGTCGGTTTATTTACGTTGACGTAATCGAACGGGAACAATAAACTTGCACTAAGCACTCGGGAGGCAAATCAAAGAACTAGTTCGTAAAGGAAGTTAGTTCTGTATTCTACCACCAGGGGCTTATTGTATATAAAAAATGGCGCCACTAACAACTCAAACTAATTATTCAAAATTTTATAAGATTTATTTTAAATTTCTGATTGAATTATTTTTATTGTGCCGTGTTTTACATTACTAAGAGATTGCTGCCGCCTACATATGAGATTGTTTCCTTAAGGGTACGACAGCAATGCTTGTTGGGGCCATGCGATCTTAGCGTCTATTCTCTTGTACGCCAATATGAAGTTCTGTCCGCTTTTCTCTGACATAACATCTTGAGGGCAGTCGTTCTCGTTCAACATTGTTTCTGCAATTAAAATAAAATTATATTGTTTTGTGTATTTTTATAAACATTTATTTTCATCGTTTATTTTACTAAAATTATGTTGCTGCCTTGGCAGCGGGGGTGGAGGCGCGCGAGCGATCATTTATGTTGCGAGCGTTATTAATAATTGGTTGGTAATATGGCTGCGGTAACCGCAACAGGCGCGTCGTATGCTTGTCTATATATTATATAGATGGTGTATAGAATTTCGGAGTGACAACGGCTTTAAGTTAATAAGGATCTGATGGAAGAAAGGTAATAAAGCATAAACAGCTAAACTGGAGAAACCCCTCTCCCCCACACCTGACAGAGAGCCGTATTCAAATTAGTATACCTTTAAGAATTGCTGGATTTCCGAGGTAAATATCTAATAATAAATAGACGTGGAAGATACTGCGTTGGTAGAGTGCGGCAGCGCGTGAAATAAAATCCTTGTATTGCAAGCGTGTATAGACACGGTATTCGCTTCTTACGACAATGTTTTATACACATAAACTTTCGTAGAGACATATGCATTCGAACAGCGAAAACCCCATGTAAATCGAATGAGTAGTTTTTGAGAACTTAGGGAACATACAAACACCTGGGTTTTTTATTTTATATAAGAGGGGGCAAACGAGCATGTGGGTCACCTGATGGAAAGCAATCACCACCGCCCATGGAGATCAGCAACACCAAGGGGTCGCCGATCCGCTGCCAGCCAATACACCTTCCTTCCTTTCTTTCTGGTGACCTCACTCACTCGCAGGAACACAACAACTCTCAATGGAATTGTTATTTGGCTGCGGTATTCTGTGAGGTGAAGGTGCTCCCCAGTTGGCCAGCTTAAAAAATACGCTATGCCCTACCTCTCTTTTCGCCAGAGCCTCGTTTATCAGTCGGCAGGGTGCACCACGTGCAGTTGAGGTTGGCTTTTGTTCAAAGATGTTGAAGAATCACTTACACTCCAAAACACAACAAAACAGAGAATCTCCTTTTTTGAAGTCGGGCAAAAGAGGTGTCAATACACTCTTGACCTTTGACGGTACATTGATAAGTAATATCACTTTCGTGTACACCACGATAGTGACTACACGTGTAAAACGGTAAACATGTATAAACGCGTATTTGTCTTTCAAATACCGCGCCGTCGCGGTTGACACGTGATTCATAAGGTCATTGGTTGTTATACAATACGAATTATCAGTATTTGTCTAGTGTCTAGTTGGGACTAGTATATTGTTGGCACAGACAGTCGTCGTTTTGGTGCGAGATTGGAGTGTTATCGACGTGTAACAATTAAGGCTTGCGCAGATGAGGGACTTTATGGAAATGGAAAAAAAAAACAGACTACTACGCCGACCTCAAATGGATGATCAAATTCTAGAAATCCCTTAATTAATTCTATTTTTTTTTTAAGTACCTATGCACCGCCAATGAATATAGATCCATGTGAGTATTTTATAAAAATAGTCAAAGTTTTTTTTTTTTTATACGACGTCGGAGGCAGACTAGCATACGGCCCGCCTGATGTGAAGCGGTTACAGTAGCCATATTAACGTTAGCAACATAAAATATTGATCGCGCGCCGCCACCCCCGCTGCCAACGCAGCATATCCTTCCTTTCTTTCTAGTGACCTCACTCATTCGCAGGAACACAACAACCCTCAAGGGAATTGTTATTTGGCTGCGGTATTCTGGGAGGTGGAGGTACATTCCCCAGTCGGGTAGCTTACAATTACGCTCCCTACCTCTCTTAAGTTGATTTCTTTTTCCAAATTTGAAAAACCAACTTAGATATTTTGTAAAAAATAATCATAAGGACCGATCTATGGACAAAAAGAAACTATATTCATACGTATTGCTTCTTCAAACATATACAAAAATACAATACAGATTTTTAGAAATTGAAAATCCTAATGGAAAAAGACAAGCGAATAATGATGACACAATAAAGGTCCGAGCAGACGAAAGGCCCGAGGACGGTTGCCTTCCAAAATAGAGCACTTGCAATTCGCAAACGAGTCCGAAGTCCCTCACGTACCAACGTTGTCCGATGCAGTTGTAAGAAGAAAAGCACCAAAAGAGCGACTATCTGTATTCCATTTTCTCCGCTAAAATTGATCGCTTACAACTGCATCAAATAACGCACATAAAGGATCGCGGACTCGTGAGCGAGTTGTAACAGATCTATTTTGGACAAAAAAAGTCCGCGGACTAAAGTCCCAGGTCTGCACAGGCCTTAATTGTTACACGTACATTACACACTCTAATCTCGAAACAAGCGAACTGTCAGCGTCTGTCTCATCATTCGCTTTTGTCGTTTTCCATTTGGGGTCGGCGTAGTAGGTTTTTATCTTCGATTCACTTTCATCATTGCCGTCTCTGCAGTTATCCCATTCGTACCCATGTCTTTTTTTTTTTAAGAGAAAACTTCTTTAGGCGCCGTGCACTATTTTGGGATGGGTAAAAAATGTGAAACTCGCGTCAGGATCACGTGTCCTGATGGTAAGATAAAGCTGCGAAACTACAAAATTCAACTTTAAGCAAAGACGATACGATTGAGATTGGTTTGAATCTTCAATCAGTAATATTCCTAACCATTAAAAATATTCAAAAATGCACAACATTAATGTTCAAGTTTTCACTTCTGCCGGCACTCCCGGAGTGCAAGTAGTGCAACCCGTTGTTTTTTTTTTACAATCCATCCACCTTTTTTCGGTCCTGCTCTTTCATTATATTCATTCGCATTTAAAAATTAAAATTAAAAAATAAATATATCTGTACAATTTACACGGCGCCATCTAGTCCCAAATAAACGGAAAGCTGGTATTATAGATAGGTACTAGACAACTGATAAATGTACTCAAATACATTTTTTTGTAAATACTTACTTAGAAGACACTCAGACCAAGACAAACAGACATGTTCATACACACAAATGTTTTTCTTGTGCGGAGATCGAACCCTTGACCTCGGAGTCAAAGTAGTTAGTTATTCCTGGCCAATCGACTATCGGGTTCGCATGTATCGTTCTATTTGTCACATGTCTTTCAGTTTATCATATGAAGGAAGAAACTCACCATGTCCATCATGTAATGCAAACAGAGCGTAGTCCTGAGGATTTGTGATGGCTGCAGCATGGGCCAACGCCCGACACAGGTCCCTGGCGCGGGCGCCGGGCCGGCACGGGAGCGCCACGCGCCGGATGGAGCCCCGGCACTCGTCCGGCAGCGCCACCCGGACCACTGCTACGCCACCGCCGCAACCCTCGATGGATCCTCGCCGGTACTGCTGGTAGTAGAAGACTTTTTTATACGACGCTTTATGCCAAACAAACGTACAAATGTAAAAAATCAGGCGTGCTATTTTTACATCATCACGTCACCAAGCTGTTCCTTGGCTGCGGTTGGGGAAGTACCTCCACCTCACGGAAAACCGTAGGCAAATAACAATTTCCAGAGAATTGTTGTGTTTCTGCAAATGAGTGAAATTACAGCAGCAGGGGTGGTGACGCACGAGTGATTCTTTATGCTGCAAGCGTCTACGGGTTACGGTCACCGCTTCATGAGGCCGTATGCCAGCAGTATGGCATAGTATATATAAAATGTAAAATATTTTGGGGGTGTAAGTGGTTCACCACGATCTTTAAAGCCAAAGCCAAGCTCACCTGGACGTGGACCCTGCCGACTCACTAAAGAGGCTCTGGCGATATAGAGGTAAGCTACCCGATTGGTGAAGTACCTAGGCCTCACAGAATGCCGTAGCTAAATAAAAATTCCCTTGAGGGTTGTTGTGTTCCTGTGAATGAGTGAGATCACCGTAAAGAAAGGAGTTGCTACGTCGGCAGCGCAATATTTCATGTTGCGAGTGTTAATATGGCTACGATAACCGCTTCACATCAGGCAGGCCGTATGCTACTCTGCCACCGGGTGGTGGATTTTTTAAACTAAGTCGGGTGACTTAGTTTAAAAAATATATATAAATTCATATAAAACACTTACTGGAGTAGCACTATCAGGCCCTGTGTCCGGCGCCAGCCTCTTCAGCACGGCGACGGCCGAGAACAGGGCCGTGAGGTAGTAGCCGCCCTCGCCGGCCAGCACGGCCGCGGGCAGCAGGCCGGCCATCAGCTCCGCCTCCAGCTCGGCGCACACCAGCCGGCTCCGCGCCACCGTCCACGCCAGCACCGGCAACAGGTCGTCGGCTCCTAGTGCCCGCTCGCCTCGGATCTGAAATATACACGCTGGTTAATAGATTTGTCTTGTTTAATAAATAAATAAATAAATATTTCTGGACAATTTTTGACGAGCCCGGTGGTCGAATGGTTAGCAATGGCTACTTTGACTCCGAGGTCGCGGGTTCGATTCCCGCACAAGACAAACATTTGTGTGCATGAACATGTCTGTTTGTCTTGGTCTCGGTGTTTTCTATGTATTATAAGTATGTATTTACAAAAAAAAAAAAAAGTATTTAAGTACATTTATCAGTTGTCTAGTACCCATAACACAATTTAGTGTCCGACCGAATGTTCGGTTTCGGTTTCAGTTTCGGTCGAGTTTCGGCAAAAATAACGAGTTTCGGTTTAGTTTCGGTTTCGGCGGCAAAACTGCCGAAACTACGACCGAAACCGAAACTTCATTCGAGAGTTCCCGCGCTGTGCTCAGTCATGTTCGGCGCAGTAAATTCCATCCACGCGACGAAGATATTTTGCCGCGTCCACGTGGCTAATCATGTCGTGACTTGTTTGCGTTTGCAGTGCGTTTTTTTTGTTGTTTGTGAGTTTTCGAGTGTTGTTTTGAATTCAGAAGTTTTATCATGTGATATTGTATTAAGGGTAGGTAGTAAACACAATAATTTAGTATAACAAACTAATGCATAGATTATAGTAGATTCAAGTCTAACATAACTATCTGAATATTTTGTGGTTAATTTAACTCATTCGGTAATGCTATACGTAAACAAACAATAGTTAGGTACTTGGTACTTACTATAGTGCATTAGTGGTGATAATATTAAAGATTTAGAGTTTCAACGTTCAATTTAATAAATTATAACCAAGTATCTAGCAATTATAACGTAACGTAATTATTATTATGTTTTACCCGCGACGGAACGGAGTCGGTATATGCATTTGGGGTGCTAGGATGTTTGTGCAAATCAATGTTTCCAATTATCTCCAAAACTACGAGTCCGATTTTGATGCGGTTTTCAGTGATGGGTTCGGGTTTGATTGGTGCATGTTCTTAGATAGGTGTTACGGTGACAACTCACCAGGGGGCGCTGCAGTAAATATTTGTTTGTGAAACCAATGTTGCCATTTATCTCCAAAACTACGAGTCCGATTTAATTGCGGTTTACAGTGATGGGTTCGGATTTGATTGGTGCATGTTCTTAGATAGGTCTTACGGTGACAACTCACCAGGGGCGCTACAGTAAACATTTGTTTGTGCAACCAATGTTGCCATTTATCTCCAAAACTACTGGTTTGATTTTGATGCGGATTTCAGTGATGGGTTCGGGTTTGATGGGAGCATGTTCTTAGATACGTGTTACGGTGACAACTCACCAGGGGGCGCTGCAGTAAATATTTGTTTGTGAAACCAATGTTGCCATTTATCTCCAAAACTACGAGTCCGATTTAATTGCGGTTTACAGTGATGGGTTCGGATTTGATTGGTGCATGTTCTTAGATAGGTGTTACGGTGACAACTCAGCAGGGGGCGCTGCAGTAAACATTTGTTTGTGCAACCAATGTTGCCATTTATCTCCAAAACTACTAGTTCGATTTTGATGCGGATTTCAGTGATGGGTTCGGGTTTGATGGGAGCATGTTCTTAGATACGTGTTACAGTGACAACTCACCAGAGGGCGTTGCAGTAAACATTTGTTTGTGCAACCAATGTTTCCATTTATCTCCAAAACTACTAGTCCGATTTTGATGCGGATTTCAGTGATGGGTTCAGGTTTGATTGGGGCATGTTCTTAGATAGGCGTTACAGTGACAACTCACCAGAGGGCGCTGCAGTAAACATTTATTTGTGCAAAAACAAAACTACTAGTCTGATTCTGATGCGATTTTCAATTGTAATACCTATGCTTGCTCTCTAAAAAGTTTGAAATAAAAACAAAACTAAAAATTTTGAAAAAACCCACGACGGTTGAAACGTAGTTGAAAAAGAATAAAATAATTTTGAAACCCCCGACTTAAAGAATTTATGCTATGAACTTAATTAAAAATAAAAACCAAGAAAATCCGTCGGGGGCTGCTTTCAACATAAATATAAATAAGTATGCAAGTTACTATAAAACTGCCAAACTAGTTCATTCAATGGCAGGATTTTCTTGGGGTTTTTTTATTAAGTTCATAGCATAAATTCTTTAAGTCGGGGATTTCAAAATTATTTTATTCTTTTTCAACTACGTTTCAACCGTCGTGGGTTTTTTCAAAATTTTTTAGTTTTGGTTTTATATAATACGTCGGGTGGCAGACAAGCATACGGCCCGCCTGGTGTGAAGCGGTTACCGTAGCCATATTAACGATCGCAACATAAAATATCGCTCGCGCGCTGCCACCCCCGCTGCAGACGGAGCATCTCCTCCCTTTCTGGTGACCTCACTCACTCGCAGGAACACAACAAGCCTCAAGGGATTTGTTATTTGGCTGCGGTATTCTGTGAGGTGGAGGTACATTCCCCAGTCGGGTAGCTTACAATTACGCTCCCTACCTCTCTTTTCGCCAAATCTTCGTTTGTCAGTTAGCAGGGTGCACCGAGTGCAGGTGAGGTTGGTTTTGATTCAGAGATGTTGATGAACCACTTACACCTCCAATTATAAGAAAAGTACTTACATTCAGATAATTGTTTCGAAAAAGTTTCGGTTTCGGTTTCGGCCGAAACTGAGACTGTTACCGAAATTCGGTTTCGGTTTCGGTTTCGGTCGTAAAAACTAGTTTCGGTCGGACACTAACACAATTATATTTAACAAATATATTTAAATACATTATTTTTTGTAAATACATACTTACAATACATAGAATGTTTGTTTGTTTGTCTTCGTTTAGGTTTTTACATGTATGTGTTATGGTCAGGCTGATGTAGGGCCATGGTCGCTCTAGGCCTTAAAATATCAGCCAGCATCAGCCCTCCCAGCACGCTATACCCGATTTACCCGATTTTTTTTCAAATGCATTGAAATCAGTTTGTCACAAAGGTGAAGGAAACAATCGTAAAACAGAATGCATTATACTGTTTTACCCACCCGTAGATACATGTTCAGTAAGCTTCGGACAAGTGGTTACTTAAT
Organism: Hypsopygia costalis; assembly: GCA_937001555.2. NCBI lineage: Eukaryota > Metazoa > Arthropoda > Insecta > Lepidoptera > Pyralidae > Hypsopygia > Hypsopygia costalis. The sequence continues at coordinate 4,335,759 of OW443336.2, read as the reverse complement.
AAAACGAGGCATTTAAATAATAACATGAGCAAGCCGGCAACCTTTTTAGTTAGCCAGCCGCCCGTAATATCTCGCCTTCTCGCCGCGCCGCCCTAGCACATGAGTAAAGAAACGGAACGTTCGTTTCTTTACTCATGTGGCCCTAGGCCCGGGCGTAGTTGGCCTTATGGGAAATCCGCCTCTTTATGGTCAATGTAATAAATTAGTTATTATTCATACTGACCGATACGTAGTCAATGTAATAAAACATGTTTTGGTTAGATGAGTTGTTTTCTAGTGTCCTGTCATCGGAAATAATCAACTTAGATGATGAATTATGTGTTGCCAAGTAAGCTTAATTATTAATAATTGTCAATTTATTAATAATGACCAATTTATTACATTGACTGTAACATGCGTATTTACAAAAAAAAATGTATTGTCTGTAAAGTCGATTTACGAACGATAATTTTACGTGATAACGTCATAAGAAAACATCGACCGATGGAGTGGAAGAGAGATAGATGCGTCACAGGCCGAATGCTTAGGCCGCGCTCTCGCTTCCATGTTTATGCACTAGTTATCTACTATCTATATCACAAGATATACATATGATACATAGCGACACCTAATTTCAAACTAAGCAAATTATTGCTTGTCCTTGCCCGGAAATAATTATTTGTTTATATATTATAAGATCCGAGAAAAGCAAACCTAAAACCTAAACCCCTTACTTACAGCATTAAACATAACAGATATGGCCGCTAGAAGGTTTTCCAGTTTATCCAACGGGGAGTCAGCTTCTTGCATCTTGAGGAAATGCTTTGAGATCACAGCCAACACCGCCGTGGAGGGTACTTTAGTTGATTCCTGTAAATAAACACACATTATGAGGCATATCTTCTATCCTATATCTTAGACAAGATTCCATGCAGATAGTTTTCGTTTTGATGAGTGTTTTCCAATATTTGCAGTAACACAACAAATACGAGACAGTTATAAAAGAATTATGTTCTAGTATCAATGATCAAAGCAAACTATACACTTTTCCTACACAAACAGATTTATATTTATAAATCTGTTTGTGTAGTAAAAGATAACATATAATGGCTGGCTTATTTTAGATGGCACGATGTTCGTTGTGGTACTAGAGTTTCATTGACAAAACCAACTTTGTACCAAAGGGCCTACCGCCTAAGTTGAAGCTGATTCTCATTCTTGGGTATTTTGATTCCGAAAATCGGACTTCTGTTTAAATTTGTGATAAATATCTTGTTTAAACGCCGCCGTCCCTACCTAAACTAAACTAAACCTTATCAATTTGGTTTATACTTTTTAATTTTGAAAATCGCGATGCAAGATCAAGAAAATCTGAATAGCGCCATCTGTTGATTGGTAGAAGTGATTGCTTGATCAAATAGTCATTTAAATTACTTTTGAAAATAGTAGTCGCCCAAAAAATATTCAGTATCCTGGGAAGTCAATAAACAAATATTCTTGACAGTATGTAAAATTCTTTCCTTTTATATTTTTTGCTAGTGTAGTATAAATTACTATACATAACTCGGAGGTAACACAAATTACATCACTCGTGGCTCTTTATAGCTCTCGCCTCGCGCTAGACTTCAAATGCACACTCGTGATGTAATTTGTACCTTACGTGATAAACTACTATTGTTAAATGTGCTAGTTGACTAACCTTGACGCCGAGTTGCAGCGGTGTGGCGTGGTGCGCTCGCTCGATGGCAGCGTGCAGTCGCCGCACGTCGGCCGCATGCCAGCTCGCTAGCAACGTGTACAGGCGCGCTCGCAGCGGCCGCACCACTAGCCTGTGCATCACACCTTCCAATATCGCGTCTAGGTTTAGGAATTCCGTTGGTTTTAGCTGTCAAAAAAACACAAACATTTATTAATCGGCAGGGTGCACATTCGCCGTGTGCTTTCCGGCAGACTAGAATAGAATCACTCCGTTTCTTCCCGTGGATGTCGTAAAAGCCGACTAAGGGAAATACATTATCAAATATCGATCAGGCCTCCCCAACCCGTTTGGCCAGCGTGGGGAGTGTAGGCCAAATCCTCCTTCCGTCTAGGACGGACGAGAGAGAGTCGTGCTCCTGTAGTGGAGACTAAAATGGACCTGATGATGATGAGGGTGCACATGTGTAGGGTGAGCTACATACAAAAATTTTGCAAGCTCTAAAAGACAGTCCTAGGTTTTATCACTAGCCAGATCTGAGACGGTAAGTACTGCAATGCAGCGACTACAATGACCATTTAAAGAAATGTAAACGTTTGTTATACCGAAATAACGTGGATGAAGATCAGCATGATTAAGATTGCAAGAAGAAGAGAAAAAAACTCGGTGCTTTTTTCAGCAAATTTTCATTGTTAATTTAGTACCCATAGCATATATAATTCCAGAGTATTACACGTATTTACCTTCAGCCTCTCCTTTTCGACTTCTTTCTCGAACTCCCTCTCGCCGTGCTTGACGAGGTAGTTCTTCATTCCTGACATGAACTGCCTCATGTTACGCATCATCACCTGTGACCAGAGAATACTGTGATCATTAGGATGAACATAATAGCTTAACCGAATAACGCGAGTGATGCATTGTGTTGCTCACATTTTAGCATTGCATTTATAATTATTATCTGGTATTTTTCAGCTGCTTCTTATCAAGTATTTTTGGTGGTACCTGATATTAGCAGTCCTCTGACATAAACCCATAGGATATTTATCCCTATGCTGAGATACGGGACTATTCTCAATAGAAGGGTTTTAGTTCAGTTGGCAGTATTAACTGTCGCCTAGTGAATATAGCCGAAAGCGACGGCGTCGTGACGCGGACACGTTAAGCCGTCGATGAGATCGCTCCCAGGTCTGTCTGGTGTAAGTGATACCATCGCCAGCCTTTTGGTAGGTCATGTTTAGTAACTGGTCAAAGGTTTGGACATATACTTGTCTTACAACAGGGTAAGTATAGAAATTATATCATACCTGAGGACACGTTTCCTTAGAATCAAGAGTACACGCGATGAAGTTGTCAATGTTCTGCGCGAAGGTGGTGCTCTTGTCTTGTGCCAGGTGAAGTGCGTACGCACGTACTGCCGCGCCAGCACCTCTACCAGTTCGTCCGCCGCGTAACGCCCGAACTCGACCGGCCGCTAGAAATAAGAATGAATACGTCACTTCTCCTGGAAATCATCAATGCTGAAAATCAGGAACACACAATCCTGAAGGGTATTGTTATTTGACTAAGCTCTACTGTGAGACGGAGGCAATTTACTTAATTGGTGACAAATAAAATTACTAAAAGGCCGTGTAGGGTTTCTTGAGCAAAATATCAATCAGGTCATGGAATAAACTTTCTGTAAAGGTTTTCCCAGGAGTCGGCAGCATGTAAAGGGAGTTTACATAAGTTAGTCAACATTATATTTGGTGTTGTAAACATCCACAAGACTACAATTTATCATTATTATAACGCAAGCAAAAAAAAAAAATCGGGGTTGAGTTCGTTACGTAGAGTTTACTTCTTTTTACCTGACGAAAATGACGAGCTCGGTGGTCGAATGGTTAACAATGCCCACTTTGACTTCGAAGTCGCAGGCACAGAACAAACATTTGTTTGCTATAAAATGTCTGTTCGTCTTGGTCTGGGTGTTTTCTATGTGGGTATTATACATATTTACAAAAAAAATGTATTTAAGTATATTTATATTTAAAAATTAATGATTTATTATTTATCTGGCATCTTATGTACTGGGAGTTGTTAGAGGCAAGGTCATTAATAAAGAACTACTGGATGTGGTTGGTTTTTGCGTCCCCGACCGGTACGTGTGGCGTAGTCGTCGACCACGGTTGCTAGTGGTTCCAGCTGGACGCACCAATCTGCTCAACAAATCGCCGTTGGCTAGGGCGCTGCGCACTCTCAATAAGTTAGCTGAGGACATTGACTTATTTGTTTGTCCTCTGAGTGAATTCACAAGGTTGGCACTGTTTGTGGTATGTTATACAGTAATATAATATATTTGCATATTGTAATAAGTACTTACACATTCGTATTAGGCTAGAACCTGTAATGACTGTGTAAAATTGGTTGAAATAAATAAATAAATAAATATTCTACCTGTATTTCTAATAAGCTCATAGGCTATTTAAACATACTAAAAAAATATTGACCATTTTGTGCCATCCGTAAATCTGGATGAATCTTTTTCCCGTTCCATATATCCCCACTGATAGTAGAACCATCTAAACCGATTTGACAAAATTGTGTATGGACATAACTGGATCAGTATTAACTTTATAAAATTTGCATAATATTACGTACATATTATTTTGTTTGTTTACAATTAATTAAGTACAAACTTAACTAATTGGTAACAACTACATAAGCAATCGTACTTAATTAATAAGTACAATTACTTGAGTAATTGTCCTTAATTAACTGTACCTACCAATTAATTATTATGAAGTTAAGTAATTGTACTTAATTAACAATCAATCAATTAATCAAAAGTTTATTTGCGAACAATATGGGTAATATAAAGGTCGTATTAAACTTATATAAATCCATCACATTCTGCTGCAAAAATTACAATAATGTCAAGATTTTACTAAGATTTAGAAAACTACTAAGAAGTTTTTGAACTTACTAAGTAAACACTTGCAAAAAAGAAATACATATTAATACAACTATGTGGTGTGAGTAATAGATACTGCTATTTATATACTGTCAACGTAGAATATGGTCCAATTACTGTACCAATTATTTTAGGCGGGGTGGTACCAGTGGTACTGCAAAATCCACAATTTAGAATTCATCTTTGAAATAATAAACAGAGAATTAAAAATCTAGGAAAATTATATTGATATTGTTGAGGATATATACTAGGGAATATATCCGATGGAAACATGATTTGATGAAGTTGACTCGATAAAATAAATTCACAAAAAAGAAATAAATTCACAAAAAATTCACGAAAAGAGGTAACCTCTTTTCGTGTCATTTTATCTTCTATTTTCGGTTTTATTCTTAAAATAAGTAATTTGACATGTACTAAAAAAAAGGTCATAAATAACTGGAGGTATTATACCCGATAGATTTTTTTTATTACATCTTTAAAATTTTTAATCGATTATTCAATTGATTTTAGATCGCCAGAGTCGCCAGTGTCTCGCGGTATTATCATATTGTTTCTAGCGCTGGCTCACCTCGCCATAGGTACAATTACGTAACTTTTGGGATGTAAGGGGTTCATCAACATTATTGAAGCAAAGCCAACCTCACTTGAATGAGGTGAACCCTGCTACCTGACAAACGAGGCTCTGGCGAAAAGAGAGGTAGGACATAGCGTATTTTTAAGCTGACCGATTGGGGAAGTCCCGCACCTCACAGAATACCGCAGCCAAATAACAAATCCCATTGAGGGTTGTTTTGTTCCTGCGAGTGAGTGAGGTCACCAGCAAGAAAGAAAGGAAGGAGTATAGGCTGGCAATGGCAACCTATTGGTGATGCTGATCTCCATGGGCGGTGGTGATTGCTTTCCATCAGGTGATGCACATGCTCGTTACCCCCCCCCCCCCCCTATTTAAAAAAAAGCAGGTCGCTTAGGGTTACTTCATCAAAATATCAGTTTGTGGAATTAAGTTTATAATATACATTCTATATGTATTCCCAGGATGCGACAGCATGGGGTTCTTTAAGAAATGTGTGCACGCACCTCTCTCCCTTGCCCTTATAGTAATTATATGAAGCGTAACTCTCTCTCTTTCTATCTTAACTAACTTATATCTCCCTCTCAACTTCCCTTCGACTCGCCTGATCACACTTTTCGTAACGCTCTCGTCACGCATTCACCAGCTTGCTCCCCAAGTCAAGCCTGCGTAATGAAGTTTTATTTCAATAACCATTTTTTAGCCATCCGTGAGTCCGAGTGAATCTGTCCCCCGTTCCATATATCCCCACTGACACTTGAACCCTCTGAACCGATTTGACAAAATTTTGGGTGAACATAACTAGATCATGTTTTTTTTTTATACTACGTCGGGTGGCAGACAAGCATACGGCCCGCATGATGTGAAGCGGTTACCGTAGCCATATTAACGCTCGCAACATAAAATATCGCTCGCGCGCCGCCACCCCCGCTGCCATACTCACTCGCAGGAACACAACAGCCCTCAAGGGAACCGTTATTTGGCTGTGGTATTCTGTGAGGTGGAGGTATATTCCCCTGTCGGGTAGCTTACAATTACGCTCCCTACCTCTCTTTTCGCCAGAGCTTCGTTTGTCAGTCAGCAGGGTGCACCGCGTGCAGCTGAAGTTGGCTTTGGTTCAAAGATGTTGATGAACCACTTACACCCTAAAATTTTACAAATACGAGAAAAGCTGCTAAGACTAGTTTTAACTTAAAAAAAAATGAGATGTGGCTGTCATGGACACGGCCGTGTGTTGTAAGTGAATAAAATTATCTCAAAATGGCAGCGCTTCCCCTCCCCCGCACGCGATGTTCCATAGTCATTATTTATTAAATTATTTGATCCTTCTTACTTCTTACTTATATAATTTGACGAGCTCGGTGGTCAAATGGTTAGCAATGGCTACTTTGACTCCGAGGTCGCGGGTTCGATTCCCGCACAAGACAAAGATTTGTGTGCATGAACATGTATGTTTGTCTTGGTCTGGGTGTTTTCTACATCATCATCGTATTATAAGTATGTATTTACAAAAAAAATGTATTTATCAGTTGTCTAGTACCCATAACACAAGCTTTGCGCTTAATTTGGGACTAGATGGCGCTGTGTAAATTGTCCAGAAATATTTATTTATTTATAATAAATTATTTTGATGATGATGATGTGTTATGATTGATTTGTAGCTGCAACACCAAACTGTATCCTCCGATTTTGTTATCATTTGTTTTTTGCACTGCCTCCCTATGGTAGCAATTTTAAAGTCAGTAATTTTTTATGTGAATTTCAAAGTTCACGTCAAAAATGTGCATAATATTACCACAGATATTACTCACATATGTAACTTAACGTGAAATCTGACGTCTGAAACAATTCATTCGCATCGTCACTATTCTCCTTCACGTCACACGATTTACAAGTCAATAATCTTTTACAAAGTCGTTTCCAAAACCTGGATATTGCATTCACGAATTTGCGAAACGGATTCACTTTCACACTTTCAGGTTTATCTGAAGATATTTGATGACAGTGGCAATGTGGAGGCTTGGCAACTATTGTTGATTCCATTTTATGCACACTATGGGTAGCTAACTTCTTACAGAGAGCTGTAACAGCTTCAGTTCTTGCCAGTCGAAACTGGAACTTCGGTTCCATTAGCTGCTCTTTAGTTACAAACACCCATTCACTTTCAAGAACGAATGTATTCAACGAATCAATGTTGAAGTTCTTTATTGTTGTCAATGCATACAATTCTTTTGCAGGCAAACCCGACGTAGATGCGTCCGAAAATCTTCTAGGCTTCTGGACCTCCTTAAATTGGTCAAAGCTTATATTCGACTTCTTAGACTGTGATTTTGCCCAACTATCAACCCTATTTGGTTGCGACGTTTCAATTGGTTTCGCGGATTTTCCTTTGAACAACTTTTTGAACCACCTCATGACCGATCACTTTGCGGTTTAGTCCCGCGTGCACGAATGATTTGAAGCGGTGATTTCTCATTCACACTAATTTGACGAGTTGCAACAACCGATGCAGATACAAAACTGTGCGGAACTACGCCGTATGACTAAGAGTCCCACGGCACGAGCAGACCTTTACCCTTTTAGTGAATTAATTATTTACAAAGCTAATATTACACTGATAGCTAGGGCTGCCACTCAATGTAATATATTATAGCTCTATACATTTCACTGTAAAACAAAATATTGTACAAAACACTTAGTTATTTTGACGTGATAACTTCTTATAAATCGATTAACGCCGGCTGCACGCACGGTAAAGCTGACTCTTTGTCACGTTACGCCTGAGCCGAGCGTGTAAACGAGAGCGCGGAACAAGCGATAGAGAGGCACGATCGGTCTAAGCGTTCGGCTTAAGATGCATCTACAATATGACTTCCACTCCATCGGCCGATGTTTTCTTATGACGTTGAAAACATAAACCGACTGCACAGACAATCAATTATTTTTATGGATTATCATGAACTCAATTTTCTTTTTAGATTAATTATATTATCAAAGTGTAAAAAGTATACCAAAAAAATGATATGTCAATTTTTGCTCAGAAAATTATAATGTAGGAGGTTACGGAGAACTTTCACTTTCAATATAAAAGTGTCCCGCGTACTGTTATCATCTCTTGGTTACTCAAGACCATCTTATACTGGAAGTGTACCGCTTGTTGTTGACTGAACATAAACTCAACTATCGATACAAAAAGTCATTTTAAAAAAGAATCGCCATGACCAATAATTGCTACCCGACGTATTTAGTATAAAAAAAATAAAAAAAATGAGTAAGCATTATGACCACGGAAAAACTACTATAGGTACGGATTCCTCATTTTTTTTATATCTAGGCTATTTTTTGTTTCGGAAACTGAATCGGATCCCAGGGCAGCAGTAAAACTATCATCATCAGACTGTATCTATCCACTTCTGGATAAACCTTTCTTAATGCTCTCCATCTCCACCAAATGTGATCCTCTGCTTTCCTCTTCCCAGCCCCTTCCTACACTTTATTATAAAAATATTATAGTCAAACTATATGTCGATAATCTACGCGAATGAAGTTGCGGACACAGACTATACTTGATAGATTTTTTTGTATATTTAAATCTCCGATCATAATTTTAATGTAAACTCTTGGTTCTTATACCTAAATAGAATGTAAAATAAAAACAATTAAAAATTGACTACAAACATGTAGAATTTAAACGTCTCATTATTCTGATGGGTATATATGTATAAGAGATAAAAATGGGTAAACCCTGCGAGGTTTTTGTTTTGTGGATTATATATATATAATATAATATGATGTTAATGTATGAAGTGAGGTGTGTTGTACAATAAATTAAAAAAAATCCTGGACAAAAATTACACACTGTCATTTAGCCTCAAACTAAGCAAAGCTTGTACTATGGGTATTAGATAACTGAAAACCATACGTAAATATATATATTTTTTGTTAATACATTCATATAATACATAGAAAACACGGCTAACTAGCCTAAGACAAACAGACATGTTCATGCATGCAAATTATAATATGTTATTAACAATAATTATGCTAGTGCCAACCCTAGTGATAACAGATGTGTGCACCCATTGTATGTTTGAATATTACATGATAAACGAGTGCCAATTGATTGTCACATCCTTTTAATAGACGATATTTAGAGCACCTAACTGGGGTGGTCTTAAACAATGCGAAATTAGACCACGTTTGAACTATCAGCTGCGTTTAGACAGTTTAATTTAGGTTATGTCTTTATCAATTTAAGTTCAAATACTAAATTATGTAAATATATCTTTGTTTATTTGTTCTTCTTGTTGAGTGTGATGACTGATAAGATCGTGGCTCTGTGCGGAGTTGTATTTTTGTTAAGGCCGTTGTAGCTGCGAAAGTGGCGCCAGTTGGAATAAAAAAAACATAGGTAATATCGTATCACATAGAATGAACAGAAATTCCTATGGACAGTTGTTATCAAGTCAATAATAATAATAAATAAATATTCCTGGACAAATTATACACTGCCATCTAGTTACAAACTAAGCAAAGCTTGTACTATGGCTAAGTAGGTAACTGATATTGTACTTAAATATATATATTTTTTGTAAATACATATTATATAATTAATAGAAAACACCCAGACGAAAACAAACAAACATGTTCTGCTCGGTAATCAAACCCGCGACCTCGGAGTCAAAGTGGCCGAACTCGTCAATCAATAAAGTATTTTTTACGTCATTGTAATAACCATCAAAATATTTCACTTTAGAAGGATTAGCAAAATGTGCTAAAACGTCTGTTTATGTTACATTTCGCAACCCAAAAAAAGTTATGACCTATTTTGAAAAAAACTGTCATAATGGTTGACGCTTAGTTTAATCTATAAAGGAAATTTAAAGGAATTCGTCTGTCCCGAATACCTATAAAATACAAATCTCTGCTTAAATAAAAATAGGTTACTTTGCTATTTTCATCTTCTATAATAAAAGTTAACAATGCGTGCAACGACATCTATAACAAAGTCAATTTATTTACGTAAATTGGCTGTTGGATAGGTTTTTTAAAAACTAGGTACTATTCTTATAAAAATACTTTATTACTAAAAAACCTAATACAAAAGGATGTGTTATTGCTTCCTCGATTGGAACAACACAGGCACTTGGTTTTGGACACTTGGGTCCTACGACACTGCACTCGCGCAGTGTCAGCGGTTTCCGAGTAATGATTGCTTCATTGGATGTGAACAATCACCGATGTCCATGAAGCCTGTGGTGTGGTCGGAATGGAGGTTTAACCCGTAACAAGCTCATTACATGGAGTATCCCATAATCAAAATATACACTTGTATGTTTTGTTATTGCTGAAAAAATCTAGATCCTTGCCTTCAAAGTCGTCAAGGCGTCGTCATAATTAGTTAATGACTTTATCAGCTCAAATATAAAATTATGCAAATATATCTTTATTTATTTGTACCTTTATGATGAGTGAAATGACTGATAAGGAAAGAGCGACCCATCTTGGTTCAGCACGGCTTGCCATTTTTTGTCAATATAATTGGGGGTGTAAGTGGTTCATCAAGATCTTTGAACCAAAGCCTGCATCTGGTAGACTCTACTGAAAAAGAGCAAGTACAGGCGAAAAGAAAGGAGTTGCTGCGTTGTTAGTTGGGGTTGTGGCGCGTGAGCGCTATTTTACATATATTGCTGCCGTTAATATGGCCACGGTAACTGCTTCACATCAGAAGGGTCACATTCTGGTCTGCCATCCAACGTAGTATAAAAAAAAATGTTTAAAAATTCACTTTCACGCCTAATGATTTTTTTAATATACCACGAAGGTGACAAACAAGCATACGGCCCGCCTGATGGAAAGCAGTTACCGTAGCCTATGGACGCCTGTAACACCAGAAGCATCACATGCGCGTTGCCGACCCTGTAAAAACTTTTTTACGCCCTTTTTTGAAGAACCCCATGCTGTAGTCTCCTGGGAAAACCTCAACAGGCAGTTCATTCCACAGCTTGATAGTACGTGGAAGAAAATTTCACTGGAACCGTACAGTACGTGACCACTTCGGTTCTAATGTGTGAGGATGAATTCCCAGTCGATGGCGAGCGGTGCGACTGTAGAAAGAGGCCGTGGGCATCATGTCAAATAACTCCTCAGAACACACCCCATTGTACAATCGGTAGAACACACAAAGCGACGCTAAATCTCTTCTCAGACTCAAGGGCTCTAAACCGTCCGTCAATTTGGATCCTCACAGCGCGTCTCTGAATCGAGTCACAAGGTGCTAGCTGGTATTTAGGTGCTCCCGCCCATAGATGACAACAGTACTCCATATGCGGCCGTACTTGAGCTTTGTAAAGCAGAATATGACTCGAACATATCAAACACAGCAATGATCCAACTGTATGTACCAGATGGGTATGTGGGTGCACGTCGCCAACCCGCTGCGTTGTATGTTCCTTATGTCAGAACAAATCTACATAAGTACGCCCCCTTGTTACGAGCCATTGGTATAATAATATTGACATTTTTCACTGTAGTCTGCCGAAAATCATTGAAGTGACGCAGAAATATATTGAAAGTGTAGTGTGATATATAAATTCAGTCGTATGTGATATATCCCATATTAATTCAGGTATTGTTAATATTTTTGTGATTATTTAATTATTTGAATTTTCAATTTGTTTACATTTAATTTATTGTGAATAATTTGAATTTTTAATGAATTGGCAAAAAATGTATGTATGTATCTTGTAACATCCTATTGGTGTACCTATGCAGTAATGATGTTATAAATGTTTTAAGAATAAATTTGGAGTCGAGACATTTGGTCCATGAGGCTCATTTGCAAAAAACTTTCTTTCAGTAATTTCACCAAAACTGGTTGCCGTCTCTGGAGACAGGAGGGCTTGCCCTTTAAAAATAAAGATATATTTATTTGCATAAAATATGAGTAATATACATACAATCGAATGCAAATATGATGTTTAAAATAATATTAAATTGTCCTTCATATTTTGCCTTGCCGGCGTACAAATTTTGTGAAAAGGAGCACATAGGCATGTCGCAATAAATAGTTCTGATGCCAAATGCTAACAGGTCAATAAGTAACATAACTAATTTACAAATATTTGTCATCTGAAATTACGAATACAGTAATAACATTTTTCAGTTATAAGTTTCTATAAGTGGTTTTTGAACATATTATTATTCAACGTCTTTAAATGGTTTGGTATTTTATTAAATATTTTAGGCCATACATAAAACATTCTTTTGCATCATCGCAGTCTTTGCTTTCTTCGCTCAAAAAGTCAGCATTGCAATTCAGTGAGCAAACGCAGTCAGTGTTGTTGCCTCCGATGCCGCATGGGACCGATATTTTTGAGGAATATAGTATTTTTTTATTAGTATTATTTTTAAGTAATTTTAAGATTAGATTATTTTTATTTAGTTTAGTTTCGTTGTATTTTGTTGTTTTGTAGGTACTATGTTGTAATCCTTACTTAACGTTAGAATAAAGAAATAAATATATATCGCATTCGTCTTAAAACGATGGTAGAACAAAGTAATGTCTTTATCTCTGTGGGTAGTATATTCGCTAGTCGGCAGGCAAGGTTGGCTTTGGCTATAAAGATAGTGGACGACTTTTGGGGTGTACCCAAAAGTTTATGATCTAATGTCAAAACACACAAAACTTGCGTAATACATATTTACACACATCCTAAGTATCGCTTAGTCAATACAGCGATAATATAAATCTGGTAAACGTTGACCTGTAATGTGTAATGCAGGCGACTGTCACGTGTTCATGGAAAGTGGTTTATATCTTACTAGCCCGCCCACGCTTCGCTGTGACTCAATCTTTCCGTTCTCATCTCATTTATAAAGCTTGTCCTGATAATTTAATCATATTATTTTTTTCGTTAATTATTCTGATATATGAATAGCTATTCTGCTGTCGGGATGGAGAAAAATACAACAACAATAATCATAAAAAAAGGTTCTACTGTTCTTGAATTACAAATGGACACAAACACCTACATTCACAAACAGCGCCTTTGTTTTATATATAAATATATTTCTAAATAAAGATGACTGTACCCGACTACGGCAAAGCCGAAAAAGAGGGTAATGTTTTAGGCCAGTGTATAACCTAGGAAATCCTAGAAAGGAAGTTCACTTCTCTACTCGAACGCAGCATACAACGAACAACCATGACAACCACGACAGACCAGTCCCTTCTGACAGCACTCGTTCACGAATTGGTGCATGGGGCAGCCATCGCCGCATTCAACCATTTTATTGGGAATGCGGTGACCCACCACACGGCACCACCGGTATGAAAACTTTAGGCAGCCCTGACAGTCCAGGTAGTCATGCTACCTGTACTGTCAGGGCTATATATTTCCCTATGGTCTTTTTCTTTCTTTTCTCCTTTACCAACCAGATTCTTACATTGTTTGACCCAGCATATTCGTCTCTTTTTACCCGACTGCCGAAGGAGTGTTATGTTTTTCGAGCATATGTATGTATGTCTTATTATTTGGCACGCTCTACGGCCTAAACCGTTCGACAGATTCCGACATAAGAGGTGTCGTTAGATTCGTCTTAATCACGTGAGTGACATAGGCTATATCAAAAATAAAAAAAACAATATGGCGGCTATGAGCCGCAAAATTGTCGTTGGAGTAAATTTTTTTTTCTTCTAAATATATCGATATGGGTATCAAAATAAAGGTCTCGATGACCTGATTTCAAATATATATTTGATATATTAGTTTACTGCGACTTTTCTTGTGTGGAATTATATTTATTGTTGCGCGTGATTAATAAATCTGTTGTAGGTGCGCAGTCGGGTTTTTCTTTTATTTTTTTAAATTAACTTGTTACTTACCTAATAAGGGATCTAAGCGATCACGAAAGCTCTTGGCGCGCGTGGCGATAGCAGGTCCACGGCGCGGTATGGGCGACTCCCACTCACATGGATCCTCCTGAGAAATACAAAATACAAAATTCTTTATTCAGTATCATGTTATTACATTTCCATGTTGCGATTTAGGTTTTCTTTTAAATAAAAATATATTTGTATTAGAAAATCCTGCCTCTCCATAACAATAGTTTAGATCCAGAGTGATTCTTAGTAGGACACTTAGAAGACTAACTTTTGTGGTGTGTATGTGTGTGTGTGTGTGTGTGTTTTGTTGTGATGATAATAAAATGTTTTTACTATGTGTAAGTTCCTATAAAAATATTCATTATCATTATCACAGCGCCATTTAGTTCCAAACTAAGCAAAGCTTGCACTAGAGGTCGACAGTCGACGGTTGTAGACAGCTGACAAATTTACTTAAATACATTTTTTTTTGTAAATTCATACTTATAATACATAGAAAACACCCAGAGCCCGACAAATATTTGTCTTGTGCGGGAATTGAACCCGCGACCTCGGCAGTCAAAGTAGCCATTGCTAACCATTCGACCACCGAGCTCGTCAACGCATTTGAACTGTATTTGCTGGTATTTCTATTATTTGCAATAAATTTGATACAGAGCCAATATTACGTTTATTTAAACGTAATATTGGCTCTGTGGTGTGTATGTGTGAGTGTGAGTGAGTGAGTGAGTGAGTGTGTGTGTGTGTGTGTGTGTGTGTGTGTGTGTGTGTGTGTGTGTGTGTGTGTGTGTGTGTGTGTGTGTGTGTGTGTGTGTGTGTGTGTGTGTGTAATAAAATATATTTTTACCATGTGTAAATTTCTATAAAAATATTCCTGGGCATATTGCACAGCGCCATTTAGTTCCAAACTAAGCAAAGCTTGTACTACAGGTAGTAGACAGCTGATACATTTACTTAAATACATACGTATAATACATAGAAAACACTCAGAGCCCGACAAATATTTGTCTTGTGCGGGAATTGAACCCGCGACTTTGGAGTCAAAGTAGTCATTGCTAACCATTCGACCACCTGGCTCGTCAACGTATTAACGTATAACGGGCGTAGCGTAAACTGAGTTGACTGGATGGAAACACGGGCCCAACGATTTTATTATTTTGTCTGATCATTGCCTTAGACTGATGAGGGAGAGGGGTGTGATGACT
Organism: Hypsopygia costalis; assembly: GCA_937001555.2. NCBI lineage: Eukaryota > Metazoa > Arthropoda > Insecta > Lepidoptera > Pyralidae > Hypsopygia > Hypsopygia costalis. The sequence continues at coordinate 4,320,468 of OW443336.2, read as the reverse complement.
GAAACCTCCGACCTACCGAATTATTTTTTAGCTTTTAGTACACTATTTTCAATAAAACCGTTTAAATTAAAAGTTTTTTTACATAATTTTTATTTTCAAGTTTTTAGTTTCTAATTTCATTACATAGTACCTTTCGTTCTATTAAGTTTAGATTTGACTTTTGTCATTATTTTTTTTACTTTTAAATTTGTCTTGTATTCAAATGATTACCCATATTGAAAAAATGGGTATCAAATGATACCCATATTGAAAATTGAGAAGATATGTAACCGCGCCAACCGGCCATTTTGTTGACGGCCATCTTGGATTTTATAATATTCATCGTGAACTGTGTTCTTCTAGTCAAGCCTTTTCATTTGATACCCATATTGAGGTAGTCGTGACAAAATTTGTATACCGCCATTTTGTAGCGGCGGCCATCTTGGATTTTCATTTTTTTTTCACGTGAACTGTGTTCTACTAGTCAAGCCCTTTCATTTGATACCCATATTGAGGTAGTCGTGACAAAATTTGTAAACCGCCATTTTGTAGCGGCGGCCATCTTGGATTTACAATGAAACAGAATTTATTTAATTGTATTGTCACCAAAATCCAAAGTGTATACAAAATTTCAAATTAATCGGTTGACAGGAAGAGGGTGAAATTTGAATTACTAAATTTGACCCAAGAATAAATAATAAATAAAAAAACAAACGGGGTGAGCTAAATAAAACCGTTTAAAAAGTTTAAATTTTAAAAAAGATAATTCCAAATTCAAATTAGGTAAATGTGTGATTTTCATTTGTTTTTTTTACTGTCAAGATGAGTGAATCTAATGAAGAAATTCGATACATTTTAAAATTTTACTACAAAAAAGGTAAAAATTCAACGCAAGCTGCGAAAAAAATTTGTGATTATTATGGACCTAGTGCAGTGTCTGTGAGAGTAGCACAAATTTGGTTTAAGCGTTTTCAATCCGGAAATTTTGATGTCAAAGATGCACGTCGCTCTGGTCGCCGACCGGCCGGCCGGCAGACCGGCCAGGCTTCAGAGACTCTGGCGAAACCCGGGTTAACCCGCAACAAGGTGATGCTGTGTGTATGGTGGGATTGGAAGGGAAGATATTCATTATGAGCTGTTACCGCCAGGCAGGACTATCGATTCTGAACTCTACTGTGAACAACTGATGAGATTAAAGCAAAAAGTTAAGAGAAAGCGGCCGGAATTAATTAATAGAAGGGGTGTGATTTTTCATCATGATAACGCTAAACCTCACACATCTTTAGCCACTCAGCAAAAATTAAGAGAGTTTGACTGGGAGGTGTTAATGCATCCGCCGTATAGTCCTGACCTTGCACCTTCTGATTTCCACCTGTTTCGGTCTCTTAAGAATTCTTTAGGCAATGTCAGGTTAACATCACGAGAAGACTGCCAAAACCACTTGTCGCGGTTTCTTGAACAGAAGTCCCAAAATTTCTATAGTAATGGGATCATGTCTCTACCTACAAGATGACAAAAAGTTATCGAACATAATGGCACCTACATACTTTAGTTAAATGTAAATAAACTTTATTAAAAAATGTTTTGAATTTTCATATAAAATACGAAAAGACTTTTTCCCCAACCTAATATATTATACATAAACTATACTTAAACATACACATATTACATTTATACATACATATTCTATCATCATCATCATTATCAGGTTATTTTAGTCTCCACTATAGGAGCACGACCCTCTCTCGTCCGTCAAAGACAGAAGGAGGCTTGCCAGACGGGTTCGGGAGGCCTGATCGATGTTTGATAATATATTTCCCTAAGTCGCCATGTACGACATCCACGGGAAGAGACAGAGTGATTCTATTCTAGTCTGCTGAAAACCACACGGCCAATCTAAAAAATTCTATCACACATACTACATATAATTCATAAATAAATAATACTTACAGTTTCGTATGGCTGCTGTCGTTCCGAGGGTGGTATCAACCCGTCCCACTGAGAGCTGTCCCACGGTTCAGAGAATACTGTCCCATCGTCACTCGCCTGGGGAATTTATTTATATATTGAATAAGTTATATTTTAATATAGATAAATAAATAAAAACGAGATGCACTCCGCGAGTGCCGGCAGAAGTGAAAACTTGAACATTAACGTTGTGCATTTTTGAATATTTTGCAATTGTTAGGGAATAATTTCGCACGAATTGCTTTATTTATCAGAATAAAAGTACTATCATTTATGTGGTAAAATACAATATTTATTTATTGCGCTATATGTATGTACACAAACATAACAATTTATATTACATTAAAAATAAACAGCAGGAGCAGGCATACATTTTCGCCGCGCTGTAGAACGAGAGGGGGATATTACTTCCTTTCCTACGCGCCGCACCGGTCCTCGCCGCTCCGTCTTACGAATTTTCGAACAGGCCACGTGTCCTAACGCGAGTTTAACATTTTTACCCATCCCAAAAAGTGCACAACTCCGGTAAAGAAGTTTTCACTTCAAAAAACAATTTACAGGCAATTTGATCTACACTACTTTGCGTAGTTTGCGTGCTTCTGTCACCAATTACTTCATGTAAACCGCTGCCGGCCGGCACCCACCCACTTCCGTTAGTAGATGCATACGCTTTGATCGTCTCCTCAGATGTTGGAGAGTCACAGAGAAGACCGCACGAAAGCAAAGTTGAAGAAGCAAATTGCCTGTGATTTTTGGTTCATCTGTACGCTTAGTGTCTAAACATACTGCACCGAACATACGCGCCCGAAAATCGTCATTGCTTTATTTTTTTTTTACATTACGATCCTAATTACGTGTATATTAAGTGTGTGAAAAATACTTCATGTATTTCAGCATAATAGGTACGTAGTACCTACCTATTCATTTGGTACATTGCTATCAATCACTTACTCTAAATTTTTCTTTGCAGTTGAACTATCGTCTCCCAAGATATGTGTTAAAGGCGGTGATAGCGAAATGTATAGATATGGTATAGAAATCATACAAAATGATGCCCGCGATTTCGTTCACGTGGAAATTTTGATGTGTATGTTGACAGCCTGCTCAAAATCAATGAGGAGGATCGTGATCAATGAGGCAATGAGTATATACTACGTGCAGCTCTCTTCGACTCCGAGCTTCGGAGGGTACGTTGAGCCTTCGTCCCGGTTGTTTTCATTACATGACAGTCGTAAAGCCAAGTCAGTGGCCTGTGATTGATTTTAAAATAACTGGCCTTCGTCAACCCGCAGTTGAGCGTGTTAGAGTATGGTCTAAACCGAGTAGCCTATGCTACTTTCACATGTACGCCGTACGCCGAGTTCCGCCGTGTGTTTCGCGCCTTAACGCATAGGCGCAATTCTAGATTGTTATCTATGTCTGTGCCAAAATTCATCTAGACCCCCTAGACTGATAAAGCTGAAGCCGATTACCATCCGATTTACCGATTACCATCGGATTTCTTAATTGCCAAAAGCAAACTTCGGCATAGATTGGTGGGAATGGTATTTAGTTTAGCTAATAGAAACCCTAGAGCTCTAGCGACTAAGCTGAAGATGTTTGTCATTAACTTAAACTTAAGACCTAGTTTTCGAATCAAAATATTCGATGTTAATCGGTTTCAGCATCAACGGTAGGTCCCCTGATACGTTAAACCGTTCTGCCCCCTTACCACCAACTCTTATTGCGATTCAATAACTGAATAGAATGCTTATTCACACCAATGAATAAGCGACTCTCTTTCAAGTTAAATAGAGTCGCTTATTCATTGGTATGAATAAGCATTCTATTCGGTTATTGAATCGCAATAAGAGTTGGTGGTAAGGGGGCTGGAGTGATTGAGAACAAACATCCATCCATCCAAACTTTCGCATTTATTATAATTAGTAAGATGTAAGCAAAACAAAATAACATAGCGTGCAGTGTATGCGGTCGGCGCGGGCAATACCTGCATACTATGCTGAAATTATGTTTGATTAGGATTGCAATGTAATAAACATAATTTTCGGAGCGGTCAAGTTTTTTTTTTATACTACTAAGGTGACAATCAAGCATACGGTCCGCCTGATGGAAAGCAGTTACCGTAGCCTATGGACGCCTGTAACACCAGCAGAGGCATCACGTGCGCGTTGCCGACCCTGTAAAAACCTCTATACGCCCTTTTTGAAGAACCCCAAGTTTCAAGTGAACGAGAACCTTTAACCGCAATTCACATGTCCACATATCAGATCATGTCGACTTCCCCCTCCCGCGCTTCTGCGAGACGGTCGAACTAAACTGTCTGTGCGATTTAATATTGCAAATTAAATAATTTTATTAATTTGTTTCGTAAAGTGTGTGGGCATTTCGGTGAATTTTGGTGATCTCATCTGAATTTATCATTTTCGCTTTAAATTTCGATCTTATTTAGGTTTTATTTGGAAATAAGTAAATACAGTGATTATTATTCGCAAACTAGTAGGTATACTAAAAAAAATATTTTTGTGCTTCTTGACTGCAGCTGCATCAATCGTAAAACAGGTTTGGCCCGTAAAAGGTACGTAATAATTTCATATTTTGTTATTCTATTAGTGTTTTTATTGGTATTAATATTAGTACAACAAAGTCTCTCAGTGTTGTCACTTTATAAATTTACCCCTGAATCGGGGAAAATTTTATTTTGATAGGTAATAGTTTTATTCCTGCTAACTCGTAACATAAATAAAATGTCTAGTAATACCGATGATCCTGGTGGCACGACACCAATTTTTGGCCGTAGTAATTTGACGCCGCGATCTCCGCCGGCAACTAATGCTAAGAGAACATTAGGTGATATATCGCCAAGCCATTTATCACCCGATGAAAAGCGATTACAGCGGTCAGCAAGTACAGATAATATAGACAACTTACACAATTTAAGCCTTAGCACCTCAGCTGAAATTGTTGATCCAAATATTGATTATGTAGAATTTGTTCGCGAATCCTCTGAATGTCTGGCAAAAATTAATGAAATAATTATCGGGCAGACCTCGCGAATTGGCGTTGCAAATAAATCGACAATAATGGGCATGACCCAACGAGTTACCTCACTGATATCTATGCTAGCCATAAAGTCAGCCACGGCGGAAAAACACCTCGCTATTTCGGAAAAAAAGCTCGCTCTTGTCGAACGAGATTTATTAGCACTAAAATTAGATGCAAAAAATAACCCCGTTGCGCCTATAACTAAGGCTAGCGAGTCGTACGCCGAAAAACTGAAACTTCGCTTGCCAAAACAAATTAAGCCGGTTCAAACTCGCGAGCCAGTGCCCTGTGTCGTAGCCTATCCAACTGAAGAACGATCGGCGGAATTCACAACATCCGAAGCGACTAAGGAGGCACTTATGAAAGCTATTAAGCCATCCGATGATGGCTTTCAAATTGTAGGGGTCAAGAAAACTGCGAAATCCGGTGTAGTAGTACGCGTTTCCAATGACGCTCAAATTAAAAAGCTGCAGTCAATTGAAAGCATAAAATCGGTTGGACTTAAGCTCGAAAAGCCCAAAGGACGCCGCCCGCGTATTATTATAAAAGATATTCCGGACACAATGGACGACACAAAATTTTTAGCCGCGTTATATAATCAGAATATAAAGGACGAATTAAAAATTACATTTACGGATTACCTAAAAGACATAAAAATCGTGCGTCGTCGTCCTACTGCCTACGGCAGGAAGTGGATGGGAGTCGAAATCTCCCCGGAAATACGCAAACACCTTATTTCGACAAAAGATAAGATTTTTATAGATTTTGCCACATGTAGATTCGTGGACGATATAGAAGTCGTGCGTTGCTTAAAATGCCAGCAATATGGGCATGTCAGTAAATACTGCTCTGCGAATAACCCCACCTGCGCTCATTGCGCCGAAGCACACGACTCACGGGAATGTCTGAAGAAGTCTGAAGCAGACTTCAAACCTACATGCGCAGCTTGTAGGCGTCAAAAAAAGACTGCTGACCACAAGATCGGGTCAGAGTCTTGTCCCACATACGCAGCACGGTTAGAGTTCAATATTTTAAATACTACCTATGGATAACGTCGTAATTGCACAACTAAATCTACACAACGACAAAATTGCAACGTCCGAGTTAGATAAGCTCGTTGCGGACTATAAGCTCGACCTTGTTTTAGTTCAAGAGCAGTACCAAAGATCGCAATTAAACAGTAAATTTATACAACTTAATAACAAGTCGCGCGCGGGTATATATGCGCCAAGAGGCGGATTTACTATAACATCAATCAATCACCTAATGTCCACTCACTGTGCGGTAGCTGAAGTAACATCTCCATATTTGAGAGTATTTGTAGTCAGTTGTTATTTTCAATTTTCTGACCCTGTGGATACGCATTTGTATCACCTACGAAGAGTGTTGCATGCTCTTACCGGTCATAAGGTTATTATAGGGGCAGACGTAAATGCATCATCACCATTATGGCACGGCAAGTTGAGAGCGACCGATGCCGACAGACGCTCTGCTGTTGAAGAGTTCATTGTTGAAATGCATCTTCATATTCACAATACCCCTGAAGCACCACCTACTTTTAGTAGCCCTATGGGCGAGTCTTTTATTGACGTCACACTTTCTAGTGCAGACGTCCGAATACAAAACTGGCGCGTTCTTCCTGAAGCTTCTTGTAGTGATCACCGTCTGATCGTATGTGAATTCTCCCCAGTTGTTGAAAGCTTACATCGGCAACAGTTAATAGGTTTTCAATATAAAACTAAGAATGCCGACTGGGCAAGCTTTGCTTCACTTTTCGCTTCCCGCGCTAAAGATTTTACTCGTAGTGAACTTACAGTCACAGAAAGTGTTGAAATTATGTCTGACACATTCGTGTATTGCGCTGACGTTGCATTAGGCCGAAAACCTATAGTTAATAACAGACGATGCGATTGGTGGAATGATACCCTTGTTAGGTTGCGTAGGAATTTCCGTGCCGCTAGACGTAAGATTTCAAAATTAAAGAAACGTAACATCGAGGGAGAAATTTATCAAACAGCTCTAAGTGACTTGCGTATTGCTAGATCTCATTATCGCGCTGCTGTTGAAAAATCCAAAGGTAATTTATTAAAACGTATTGTAGAAAGATTAAATAGTGAGGGCCCGTGGTCTCCCCTATATAACGAATTTAAAGCAAATAGGCGGATTGATCAGGCATACGTATCCAATATAAAATTTAATAATTCACATACCCTTGGTGTAGAAGATACCGCTGAGACAATTCTGCATGCGTTAATTCCTGATGATTCCGCCGATAGTGACAGTGACTACCATCGTGAGGTTAGGAGCGCGGCGGATATGTGCCCTTCCACTCCAATATCAAATGTACCGTCGATGGATGAATTTATGTCTATTGTTAAAGCTTTGCCTACAAATAAAGCATCCGGTGATGATAAGATTTCGAATAGAATGATTAAAGAAGCTTGTAAAGTAGCCGCTGAACCTATCTTAACAATACTTACTCGGTGTATTGTAGAAGGTCATTTCCCTGGCATTTTGCGAAGTGGTGTTATAAAAATAATACCAAAAGGCGGTGATAAACCACCGGACGATCCGAAGTCCTACCGTCCTATTACTCTGCTACCGTCGTTGGGTAAGCTGCTTGAGCGCTTGGTTGTGCCACGGTTGCTGCCCGGTGGCCCGCAATTTCATAAAAATCAGTACGGCTTCACCATTGGCAAGTCTACTGTTGATGCTGCGCTCGCAGTGCGCAAAGTTGTTGAACTCTCGGAGAGCAAGTATGTTGTAGCTATTTTCTTAGATATCTCAGGTGCCTTTGATAATGCTTGGTGGCCAATGTTGTTGCTGAAACTTAAGGTGAGAGGTTGCCCTAGCAATATCTACTCTCTCATTCGATCGTACTTTTTGAATGGTACAACTAAATTAAAACTTGGCCATTATGTTGCTTCAAAGGTGCTCACGCAGGGCTGCCCCCAGGGTTCAGTGTTGGGACCGTATCTCTGGAATATCGGTTTTGATGATTTTTTTAGCCTACCCTTACCGGAAGGGTGCTCGTTAACTGGTTACGCTGACGATGGTCTCTTATTAATCAATGCTAATTCAAGATCTAGCATAGAGAAACTAGCCAACACTAGCCTAGGCTTAATTTCAGATTGGGGTTATCGTAATCGTCTCGATTTTGCGCCACATAAAACATATCAACTCTTGCTTAAGGGAAATTTACAGGTTTCACCGCGATTTCATTTTAATGGAGTATCTGTTGCTAATAGAAGTTCGGTTTGTTACTTAGGTTTGCTTTTGGATAGAAATTTTAATTATATTGAGCACATGAAGCAAGTAGGTGAAAAAGCAAAAAAGAATTTCTATGCCTTAACACGAATTTCTACCTCTACGTGGGGATTAACTTTCAAAACGTTAAAAACTATTTATACCGCCACATACTTGGGTTGTGTTACGTACGGTTCACCTGCGTGGGCAGATAGGGCTACTATAGGTGCAGCACGTCGTAAATTGCTTCAAAGCCAGCGCCTTGCTCTGATATTTTTATGTAAGTCGTATAGAACTGTAAGCACCGAGGCACTACCCGTGCTAGCAGGTGTGTTACCGGTAGACTTAGAAGTACAACGCCGCGCTTCAATGTACTATACATCTAAAAATATGGTCCCTGATTTCTTGAAAACGCGTGATCGTGAAAAAATAGTTAGACTGTTCAAACCTATTAATGAAGTATTTGAAACATTGCTGTCTGAATGGCAGGAAAGGTGGGAAACTTCTACCAAAGGACGCCACTTGTATCTGTTCTTTCAATCGGTAAGAGATAGATTAAAGAAAAAGTGGTTAGAAGTCGACCACCCCGTTGCGCAATTTTTAACTGGACATGGCAATTTTAAAGCTAAACTCTTTTCGTTTAAATTAGTGCCGTCGCCCTTATGCGAATGTTCTACTGCTAATTCTGAATTCGATCAAACAGCACACCATGTTCTCTGGGAGTGTGATCTTTGGCAGCGGGAGCGGGATGACATGTTGAATTCATTGCAAGTTGCATCCGGGGTAGTATACTATTCAGATTTGGTAGCAACAAGGGAGAATTACCAAGCGTTCAGACGATTTTGCAATTCATATTATTGGAATCGATGTGTTAGGTAACAACTCAATGTTTTAGGTCCCTAATAGTGTTAGAAACTTAAAATCCGTGGTGCACGGCAGTTGAGCTTCACTTGACTAGCCATCTCTTTAGGCTTTTAATGCCTTATTTGCCATATTGCTGTCTCTCACATTGCTAAGAGGGGAAGTCAAATTCCAAAAGCTTCCTACTCCTACTAATTTCTTCTGATTAAATTCGTTGTGAGTTCCAAGGCAGCCGTAGTTTTACCCCTGGGACTGCAATGGACTTCATTGTTCATTGCCTTTTTTGGCGGTCGCCGCTGTTAATCCTGGCTACACAGGAGATACAGTGGTGGGAATGTGTGGTGGGCCCCCGTCCCAAAAAATATCAGATCATGTACCTGTTCAGAGAGCGGCCTCAGATCATGCACGTTGTCGTAGCAAGAGGCGCGCGGGGGAGACCTCACTTCTTCAGGTAACGCCACGGGATCCAAGTTTAGCCGCAACTCGGGAAACCTAGTAACATAAATAAAAACATAAGTATTTAAAAATGGAATAATTCACCTCCATCGCCTCGGTGGGTTTTGAACCCACGACCTCTCGACTGAGCTAACAGGAAGGTTTGTGATGGTGGTAAATTTTTGCATTTTATATTTTACTGCTGTGAAGTCGCAGTGTGGCGCCATCTACCTATTAAGTATTACACTACTAAACATGGCATAGCAGTCTATCGTTGCAGATGGAATTCGGCTATTTTTTGATAACACTAAACTTATTACTCCTTCCAACTGAGTTACCAGGAATGTCACAAACCTTCCTGGTAGCAGTGAAATATGTATAATATTCTGGAAAGTTGGCCGAAATCAACAATTTAAATAATAATTATAATAAAATATTTCAATAATAATTACAATAATTATAATAAATCCGTCCCTTTTCTGTAATAGCCCGGTATTAAGTTCACCCAGATCTCATCTCCATAGCCCATTTATTTTACATCACACTTCGCAATAGTCTCGACGCCTGCCGAGACCTGCTTATGGGTATATCGTTCTATTGACATATCCTGGAGCGGGTCACGGCGGGCGTACAACATTACATCAAACTTCTCAAGGGGGCCTCTACGCGTTGGATCTATGTCCCCGAGCACGCCTATCAAATGACCGGGCTTGACTTGTGATTAAAAAGAGATTATAATAAAAACAATCCTACTACTACTAAGTATTGAAAAAAAAAGTAAATTTATCGAAATCGGATTGTACTATTTTCACTGTAACGCTCCCTAGAGAGTACACTACAGTACATTTTGATACTCTAAGGTTGACCGGAAGAGATCCCTCTTAAGGGATAAGTTCGTTGTTATATATACCTAACGTATTTTTCAAGCTGCCCGACTAGGGACATCTACCTCACAGAATACCGCAGCCAAATAACAATTCCATTCAAGGTTATTGTGTTTCTGCGAGTGAGTGACGTCACCAGAAAGAAAGAAAGGAAGGAGTATAGGCTGGACTCCACACGCTGGCCGTGTGGTTTCCGGCAAACTAGAATAGAATCACTCCGTTTCTTCCCGTGGATGTCGTACAAGGCGACTAAGGGAAATACATTATAAAATATCGATCAGGCCTCCCCAACCCGTTTGGCCAGCGTGGGGAGTGCAGGCCAAATCCTCCTTCCGTCTAGGACGGACGAGAGAGGGTCGTGTTCCTGTAGTGGAGACTAAAATGGACCTGATGATGATGACATATTTATATATGAGAAGGACGTGATGATGAAGAAGAAACATTTATTACATAACATAAAACAACACTATTACATAAATTACAAGCTGTATAAGCACGTATAAGTAAGAAACAGGAAACAAAAACAGTGCTGCATTATGCCACAAATAGGACCCAGCTCAGCATTATGCTGTTGCCTGACTATATGAGACCCCAGCGCTGATTGGCAGCGGATGCTGCGCTGGCAGCGGGGCTGGCAACGGATCGGCAATCCCCTAGTGTTGCTGATTTCCATGGGCGGTGGTGGTTGCTTTACATCGTGTGACCTACATGCTCGTTTGCCCCCATCTCATATAAAAAAGACAACCTGTACCCACTGTTCGATATAAGCATTCCCCAATGCTTTCCACCAAATACGATCCCCCGCCTTCTGCATCCAGCCGCTTTGTTAAGGTCATTGGACCATATGTTTTCTATGTATCATAAGTATGTATTTACAAAAAAAAATGTATTTACTTATGTTTATCAGTTGTCTAGTACCCATAACACATGCTTACTTTGAGCTAGATGGCGCTGTGTAATTTGTCTGACAATATTTATTTATTATATAATATATAATGGACCATATAGAAGTCCAAACGCTTCGTCCGTATAGAACCAAAATACTCACCTCTGAGCGACAACTTGGTGAACAGTAAAGTGTTGCACACCATCGTCCACTCCACTAAGACGACACTCTTGCTCAGCAAGCGACGGGAACGTACCGCTTTCGCCGTTCGAACATTCATCGTTTTTGTCTAAAAAAATTGAGGAAACAAAACATATTATTTATTATCAAAATTACAATGATAAGGAGATAGGTAGTGACAAACCGATTCAAAAATACGACCAATACAAAACATATATTTCAAAACTCAAAGTGCTTGCGAGTGTTTTGCTCACATTCGAAAGTGTTAATGCTTACAAGCCGACCAAATTGAGAAAAAAATTCATATTGTGAATTTACCAGACGCGTGTTATCCAAATTAGCCGGGTTGCTCACTTCAAAATGTGAGCAAGTAAGCCACAAAATTTTGTTATGTAACACGCGTCTTATAAATTCACAACATGAGAGTTTTTCTCTATTTGGTCGGTTTGTTTACATTGACATGATTGAACGCGAACAAAAACCCCGCACTAAGTAAATACTCTGAAGTCTATTTCGATTTGCGTATATTTTTTAACTTCCGTTTACGTAAAAATATATACACCATAATCCGAAAAGACGTTAAGTCCGCATATGTACAAGCTAAAAAAACTTTATTTTAAGTTTTAAGTAGTTTTAAGTAGTAAAGCATATAGGTGGACAATCGAATAATTGCAAAAACATAAAATTTATATTAAATGCTAAATTGACGTTCGATTATCGAAAATATAACCCCAGTGAAGAGTGCTTATATTAGTGCAAGTTTTTTGCTCACATTCGAAAGTCACGTTTACAAGCGGACCAATTTGTGAAAAAGTTTCATATTGTGAATTTACCAGACGCGTGTTACATATCCAAACTAGTCGGGTTGCTCACTTCAAAATGTGAGCAAGTAAACCCCATAATTTTGACATGTAACACGTGTCTTATAAATTCACAACATGAGAGTTCTTCTCTATTTTGTCGGTTTGTTTACGTTAACATGATCGAAGCAAACAACTCTCACTAAGCACTCGGAATAAGAAGAGAATGATTTTTGAGGCGATAAAAAAAGCTTTTCGTGGTAATATCAATTAGTATTTTTGTTACTTACTTAGAACTTACTCGTACATAAAAGAATACTTTTTTTGGAAAGAAAAAAACAACAACGGGAAATGTAACGGCACACCCAAATAAAAAGTTGGTATACTAAAGATTTACAATAGAAAAGGAAAGATGTATTGTGTAAGAGTGAGATGATGTTCACGTTAATTTGTTACTGCTTTGACATTTGTAGGTATCTAAAATATTTTCTAATTGCTTGGGCGATTATGAATGAGCAAGAGATGGCAAGCTGATGATGTACCACACTGACTCACCAACAAATCAAGAAGCCACCGCTTAGGAGATCTATTAAATCACCTACCATTATCCAGGCTGGGTGCGGTGCAACAGAGAGCGAAAAATCGCAGTATTTGTGAAGGTCGTCCTGCTGAATGAAACAATGAATTGGTGCCTTTCCCACATCCTTTTGATGGCTCTATTAAAAAAAATACATAAATCTTGTCATCGGCACTCCTGCTTTACGCACCCAGCCCATTTATATATACATATATATCATAAGTATCATATATTTAGAGTAGGCTAGAATCGCAAGTCTTGCAATCATTAAGGTATGTTTCCGAACTCCGATGCACGGAGCAGTGCTGCTGCAACAGCGCTGCCGCAGCGTTACTGCCCCCTTACCATCTCTTATTGCGATTCAGTAACTGGATAGAATGCTTATTCATACCAATGAATAAGCGACTCTATTTCAAATGGAATAGAGTAGCTTATTCATTGGTAAGAATAAGCATTCTATTCAGTTATTGAATCGCAATAAGAGATGGCGGTAAGGGGGCTGGTCCTCATACATTCTCAATATACCTAATATAGGGGACTAACTTGCATCCGCGATTATGTGCATTAGTATGCACATATCCCGGTATCCCGTGGGAATTTTTCAAAACCTTTCTTAGCGGAAGCCTACGTCATAATATCTACCTGTATGCTCAATTTCCATCCGATTCGTCTAGTGAATGACACACAGCTCAATCCATTAAACGAATCGGGTTGAAATAATGCATAAGTGGATAAATCAATCCACAACTGTTGCTTTTTGTACGTACAGATTACATTCCAAGATGCGAAGCACTGCAGTGGAAGCACTGCTACGTGCAAAGGAGTACGGAATTACACCTTAAAAGTCACGCACAACTTTGATTAAAAAATAACGTCAATAAAATAAAGAAATAATGACAAGAGGCGGTCTCTAGGTTACTTTACATATCTATGATTAGTATTATAATAAGTGTACATCAAAACCAGACTACTTGATACCCCGACTCCAGAAAAATCTCCAGTAGACTTAATTTTTCTGTGTTCAAACATCAGTGTACTTCAAATATATTGGGATGACATGATCTTAAGATGGTCTGAATAAAATATAAATATAGACTGTGTAGGAGATAAATGAACTATGAAATCAACTTCCTTCAGCAATATTTCTACATATGACATATCTTTTTGGCTTTCCATCAGGTGACCTATAATGTCCGCTTGCCCCACTCTCATATATATAAAAAATACTTTTCTATTGTTCCTTTTTTGATCGACTGGAAGAGTACCTGCACCTCACAGAATACCGCAGCCAAATAACAATTCCATTGAAGGTTGTGTTCCTGCGTTTGAGTGAGATCTCCAGGAAGGAAGGAATTGCTGGACTGGCAGCGGATGTCGTCACGGACGGCTATGGTAACATCAGGCGGGTCGTATGCTTGCTGCCATATGTGGTATAAATAAAAACTGAGAATACTAATTCTTGAAAAAATATTCCACTTGGCAATTTATGATTTTCACATATTGCGTATTATCCTTTCCGATTTGTAGTATGGATGCTAGGAAAGAAACAAAAAAAGACAATAAAATACTTAGTTATTTACCATAAAAAAATTATTAAGTTTAAGTTTTATACGCCCAGGACAACCCCCTTACCACCATCTCTTATTGCGATTCAATAACTGGATAGAATGCTTATTCATACCAATGAATAAGCGACTCTATTTCAAATGGATGGTGGTAAGGGGGAAGGAAACTCAGTCGAATTAAGTCTACGAGGAAATTAAAATGATACATTTTAGAAAGCCAAACCAATTAAATCCCATTAAATGCCAATGTCTAGTAAATTTGCTTACATGTAGAGTTACTACTTGCATTGTCGGTTGTTTATAAATATATCAAATCAAATCAAATCAAATCATTTATTTCGCGAATATGTGTTTCGCGAATGTGTGATATACAATTGGAATATAATATTAATAACATTTGAACTGCCACATTCTGCCTTTCGGCGTGCAAATTATAAAATGTTGGTACATATGTATTCGAATATATATTGGTAACTAATTGACGGTAAGCGGATATCACCATCACCATATAAAGAAAGGTAACTTTATATTTGTAAAATGTAGATTTTTGACCTGATAACGTCTTAAAAATCGATGAACGCTGGCTGCACGCACGAAAAAGCATGACTCATTGTCACGTTCCGCCTGAGCCGAGCGTGCAAGCTAGAGCGCAAGAGCTTGTGACGCATCTATCTCTCTTCCACAGGATCGGCCGATGTTTTCATATGTCGTTATCACGTAAAATTATCGTCCGTAAACAAACTTTACAGACAATCAATATTTTTTATATCTATCTATTCGGACTAAAATAACTTTAATATTCATTAATAATAGAATATTTAGATGATTCTTTGATAATTTAAATAGCTCTGAAACTCGTATGTTGCTAGTAATATAAAATACTTACGAAAGAAGCAACATCTTATATATAAAATTCTCGTGTCACAGTTTTCGTTGCCATACTCCTCCGAAACGGCTGGACCGATTTTTATGAAATTTTGTGTGCATATCGGGTAGGTCTGAGAATCGGCCAACATCTATTTTTTATACCCCTAAAAGATTAATGTATATGGCAAAACAACGTTTGCCGGGTCAGCTAGTAAAATATAAATAAATAAATATTCCTGGGCAAATTACACAACGACTTATTAATACTACTTAAATACATTTTTTTGTAAAAACTTACATATAATACATAGAAAACACCCAGATCAAGACAAACAGACATGTTCATGAAAACAAATATTTGTCTAGAGCGGGGATCGAAGCCGCGACCTCGGAGTCAAAGTGGCCATTGCTAGCCATTCCACCACCGAGCTTCTCACATTGAAAACGGAACTAACCAGAGATCTATACTGTATTAGCTTGAAATAAGTCAATACAAATCTATAAATCTAACAAACTAAATAAATCTAAAGTAATTAAGTACTGGATAGGGAACTGCTTTTTAAAATAACTTTGGTTTAGCATTGAAATTAGTAAAAAAAAAATAGTGTACCGACAAAAGTGAAAAGTTGAATTGATGAAACACACGCAATTGGCGTGTGTATTTTTTGAATCGCCAGGAAAGGTTTTGCACTACTGAAAGCATTCCCTTTTTCTAACTATGGTACATGTATTTCGGGAACAAGAGTAAGGTTGACGGACTAACTTTTGGGGCGTAAGTGGTTTATCATCTTTGAACCAAAGCCAACTTCACCTGCACGCGGTGCACCCTGCTGACTGACAAACAAAGCTCTGGCGAAAAGAGAGGTAGGGAGCGTAATTGTAAGCTACCCGACTGGTGAATGTACCTCCACCTCACAGAACACCGCAGCCAAATAAAGGTTCCCTTGAGGGCTGTTGTGTTCCTGCGAGTGAGTGAGGTCACCAGAGAGGAAGGTGATGCTGCGGTGGCAGCGGGGGTGGCGGCGTGCGAGCGATATTTTATGTTGCGAGCGTTAATATGGCTACGGTAACCGCTTTACATCAGGCGGGCCGTATACTTGTCTGCCACCCGACGTAGTATTAAAAAAAAAAAAAAAAACTTACCAATAGCGCACGCGCACAGGGAAGCATGCGGCGCACGACCCGCCTGGCCCGCCCTACCTCAAACCGCACCAAATAGAAAAACCGGTGTCGGTTACGGTAACAGTGTCGCGAGTTCAATGGTTTTTTCCCCTCTCAAAAAATGCCCAACGCCTACGAAATTTTCACTTCAAAATACAAAAATAAATCTAGACATTAAATACAAGCCAGCAAATTAACTAGACTCAGCAATAAGTGTGACTATAACCCAAAAAGTGCATAACGTAAAATTTCCAAAGCAAATCGAGCTACGTTCACATATAGCACTGACTTATGAACTCCCAACTGGAGTCAATGGTCCAAGTCTGGTCGTTCTTGCCTGTTGGTGGCTTGGCAGTGACGCGGGGAGGCTGCACAGCCTTCATCTTCGGCTTGTTGCGGAGAGACACCAGGTTGTCCACGGATGATGACGTGTTGGGTGATGATGCTGTGAATTAGAATCATAATTCGAATTAGGCTTCGATGTGGAAAGTGGTCGACATGGCTCTCAGAGTCAGCAAGCTGAATTGGCAGTGGGTTGGCCAGATCTGCCGAGTCAGCAGCAGGGAGAGTAGTCCTAGAGTGAAGGCCGCTGAGACGAAGAAGATATATAAACTGATTGATCATTTTGGTAAAAGAATTAGGGAGGATCTCTGTCCAGCTGTGAACATTTGGGGTACACGTGTGTATAAGTTCATCATTATTTTTGAGCTAAACTCAATCTCACATGCACGTGGTGCTCCTTGCTCACTGACAAACGAAACTCTGGTAAAAGAGAGGTAGGACATAACGTATTTATAAGCATCGCCATAGGGGAACCTCCACCTCGCAGAATACTGCCGCCCTTCCCTTGAGGGTTGTTGTGTTCCTAAGAGCCACTCAGCTCATAATGTATTTTTTTTTATAAATGTCCTTTCTTAAAAGGTCCTTTTCCTGAAATTATCTTTTCTGAGAATGTCCTTTCTCTGAAAATCCTTTTATCTAAATATCCATTTCTCAAATTGTCCTTTTCTCATAATGAGCCTTTCTCAAATTGAAAAATATAAAAAAAACCGGACAAGTGCGAGTCGGACTCGCCCACCGAGGGTTCCGTAGGTACGTAGTATCATTATTAAATTTGATATTTTTCATTATAAATAAGAAATAATGCGTCGAAAAAAATAAATAAAATATATTTTGCAATGTGTACATCAAGCCCTTTCATATGATACCCCATTTGAACTAGTAGTTTCAATTTGAAATTTCGACACCCTATAAAAAATATAGACCCCCTATTTTTTAAGATCTATTTACAAATGTATAGTTTTGAGATTTATTCCTGTACTTGTAGTCTATAACGATGTTACTTGCCAAATTTCATAGTTCTAGGTCAACGGGAAGTACCCTATAGGTTTTGATTCCCTTGAGTGTGTCGAAATATGCGTTTTTTGCTGAATAAACGGCCGTAACTTTTTTCTACGTAAACTTAGCAGTTTGATTTTTTTTTAACTTCATGGGACCGTAGACCTGAGTATACAGTTCAAATTTCAGCTTGATACCTCCACACATTCTCAACATATAAATTCTTGACAGACAGACAGACAGACAGACAGACAGACAGACGGACAACAAAGTGATCTTATAAGGGTTCCGTTTTTCCTTTTGAGGTTCGGAACCCTAAAAATGAAAGTGACTGAGGACATCAGGAAGGCAGCAGCTGCATTGGTAGTAGCAATAGCAAGACAAGGCATTGCATAATCAAATAGATACTTACGAGAAAGTTCCTCTATGCTATGCATGTCCCTTAAAGGGTAGTAAGGGTGATTCTGGGTGGGGGGCTCCGAATACCGCTGCGAGAGATTCATACCAACTCTTATCAACTTTCTTCTTTGCACAGGGGGCAATGCGGCCTGGAACGAGTATAAATAAATATTTCTGGTTAATTTACACAGAGCTATCTAGTACCAAAGTGCAAAGCTTGTATTGAGTACTATCAAACCCCGGCCACTCCATACAAAAATGGCGCTTTTGCATGTAGTAACCAAATGTCGTCTGTACACGTGCCTATGTTTGAGTGACGTTCTCTAGGGCTGACATTATTCAATTATTAGTCGGACATGTAAGGGGGTGTAAGTGGTTCATCAACATCTTTTAACCAAAGTCAATCTCACCTGCAGGGGGTACACCCTGCTGACTGACAGACGAGGCTCTGACGAAAAGATAGGTAGGACATAGCGTATTTTTTAAGCAGCCCGACTGACGAAGTACTTCCACCTCACAGAATACCGCAGTGAAATAACAATTTCCTTGAGGGTTGTTGTGTTCCTGCGAGTGAGTGAGGTCACCAGAGAGGATGGAGTTGCTGCGTTGGCAGCGAGGATGGCAGCGCGCGAGCGATATTTAATGTTGCGAGTGTTAATATGGTTACGATAACCGCTTCACATCAGGTGGGCGTACTGAAGAAAAAAAAACGTGTGACACTCGGGGATTGCCGCGGTAAAGCTATTGCATAGCATTTTTTATTTTTTAACGAATGCTCGTTTATCCATCCATCCATATCCATTCATCTATCCATCCATCCATCCATTCATCCACCCATCCACCCATCTATCCACCCAACCATCCATTCATCCATCCATCCATTCATCCACCCATCCACCCATCCATCCATCCATCCATCCATCCACCCATCCATCTATCCATCCACCCATCCACCCAAATCCATCCATCCATCCATCCACCCATCCACCCATCCATCAATCCATCCATCCATCCATCCATCAATCCATCCATCCATCCATCCATTCATCAACCCATCCATCCATTCATCCACCCATCCATCAATCCATCCAACCATCCATCCATCAATCCGTCCGTCCGTCCGTCCGTCCATCCATCCATCCATCCACCCATCCATCCATCCATCCACCCATCCACCCATCCACCCATCCATCCACCCATCCATCCATCCATCCATCAATCCATCCATCCACCCATCCATCAATCCATCCATCCATCCATCCATCAATCCGTCCGTCCGTCCGTCCGTCCATCCATCCATCCATCCAAATTGTTTTTTTTACTTTCCATGTGTTGAGACATCCATCCACTGCACAAATAACTCTCATCTTTTACATACTCGCATATTATTTTAAACTGAATGGAGAATAAAATACAAGCGACGTCAATTCGTACGTTGTGGCATTCCTTGCGAACGGTTCCAAATCGGTTCCATAGGGGAGGTGAGGTCGACTAGTGAGAGCGGCAGAGAGTGTCCATACTGTACGTTAGTACTATTACTTATACTGTGGTACTATACAACTGATAAATGTACTTAAATACTTTTTTTTTTTTATAAATACATCATCTATTATAAATATATCATATATATAAATAACAAATGAATTAGTAAGTAATCAGTATTATTTTATTTGCACTTCTTCCAATAACTGTCGCTAATGTATTAAAGCTGCTATTGTACATGAGCTCTCTCCGCCAACCCGCAGTTGAGCAGTGTGGTGGAGTATGCTCTAAACCTCTTCAACTGAGGGGAAACCCGTATCTCAGCAATGGGAGGAATATGGGTAGATGCCAAACCAGATTTATATTTTTGGCTTTTGCTCAATGCTAGGCATCCATTAATACAGTTTAAAAGATACCAAATATACAAAGATAGCCCTCTTACTGTTTTAATTATTTTTAAGTATAGATAACTCTCAGCCACTATTTAGTTGGTTACTAAAATTAATAAGAGTTTACACTAGACAAATGGCAGAGATAATTTTCTAGAGATAATTAAGGTCGCCTATGTATAATCATTGCAAATATTCTGAGTATCTTATGTTCTTTGTCCATAATAAAGGCAATATAAACTAACAAACAATTTAACCAGACAGAAAAATAGTAAATAACATTATCTCACCTCATTAATTGCATCTACAGGATCTGCATAAAAAGGACTGCCAGCATTATCCTTCTCAGATTCATCAAATTCAATGGAATCCTTAATACAATCATCTTCCAACTTTACAGTTTCCATACTTTCGATACTACAATTCTCTCTAACTTTTAGTGCCGCTTCGATTTCTTCAGTCAATTTCTTATTCATGTTCATAACAATATTAAGTTTGTCTGGCCTTTTCGCTACGACGTCACCCTTACTATTTGTAGTTGCAATAATTTCATTAGATCCATTGAAGCTCTTTTTTAAAGAGCTATCGGAGAAGTTTTTCTTTTCATTTAAACTTTCTGTCGAATTAAGTATGTGTATGTTTTCCTTTTCAAGTATTGACTGAGTACTTTTTGCTGCATTTAACTTCGCTGTAATGATTAAGCAATTATTGACATGGGTACTTAATTACGATGTGGTTAATAACTGTATTTAAAAGTAACTTACGTAATGTATCCGGCAAAAGGTCTGGCCTTTTACTTTTCATAAAGCCATTATTGATATTATTATCATTTTCGGACTTTAAAGGTTTAAAAGTAGAACAGTTATTACTTTCTGGCCCCCTTATGTCTTCATAATCTGACACTTTGTCCATTAACGAACTTCTATAATACACGCCTGGAGATTCTAAAATATCTGATTCCTGAAATGTTAAATTTAATGAGGAGTTAGGATTAGATTTTACAATAAATAAATAAATATTTCTGGACAAATTATACACGGCCACGACAAATTATATCTAGTCCCAAACTAAGCAAAGCTTGTACTATGGGTACTAGATAACTGATATTATAGGTACTTAAATACATACACTGGGTGACCTTTGGTTCTATGTATATAATACACAGAAAACACCCAGACCAAGACAAACAGATATGTTCATGCAACACAAATATTTGTCTTGTGCGGGGATCGAACCCGCAGCCTCGGAGTCAAAGTGGTCATTGTTAGCTATTCAACCACCGAGCTCGTCAATAACAATGTATACATAATTCAACAATATTTTTTATAATACATATAGTAAGAGTATTTTCTCTCAATAACATCCATATTAACATTCATTTAATTAGACTTGCATAATTATTACGATATTTATGTGACGTGCTGTTAGTTATGACGTTTATAGATAGATATGTATAATTTTGTGTACCAAAAAAATATTGATTAATGAATTTTACCCTCCTACCTGATAATGTCTGGACTCCTTTCGTTGGGAGTGTCTACTCCTCCTCGATCTACCAGAAGGTGTCGTGCTCGTCGTATTCGTACTGGGAGATAATATTTTATCACGATCTTTACCCATCATTGGGGACACAATAGATTGATTAGAAGTAGGAGAGAAAATGTTTTTACTAGACACTGGGGAACTTCGAGACAAAGGTGAGAATATTTCACTTTTGTTTGTCTGACTGATGGGAGAAAAGACACCGCTTTTCGACGAAATAGTATCATTAGAAACAGGTGAGTTGATTTGACTTGTCGGTGAAAATATGCCGCTGGTGACAGAGTTAGTTCCGTTCGGCGAAATCAAATTATTTGGAGCGAAACTGCTACTTGATTTGGTGAAACTATTTACTATTGGATCGACAGACTCAGATGTATTCGTCTGTGACTGCGGTTCTGCCGGTGATTCTGGTTCGGTGGTATTTGTTTGTTCAGCCATTTGCCTTTTGAAGCTGCCGTGCAAACTCGCAGTCATTGCATTTATGCACTCTCCTTCTGGTGACATACGATGCATCATATTCTATACGGGAAGAGCAATACGTTTTGGTCAGTAAACATCGTGATTCACAGTTGTACGAATTAGTAAAAATGTTAGAAACAATTTCGAGCAATTTTACCACATTGAGATCATGCTTAGAGCAAGCAAGACATGCAAAATTCGCCTGTAAATATCTCACCTGCAAATCTCCGTCCGGTTCTGGAAAGTTTTTGCCTGTATCTATTATGTTGAACACCGAATCTGTGCTACTATTATTGTTGATTGCATTAGACGCAAGCGTTAGTTGCAGCCGGTCACTTTGTATGCTCTCATTGATCTGATGATTGTGGATTTGTGTGTTATTGACACAGAAGGTAACTGTTGTCGTGACTGTTATGTTTCCATTCTGTGAAGCCTTGTTAATAGGACTGAAAGCTTTAGCTTCGGATTTCGGTGATAAGGAGTTTTTTGATAAAGGCGGTTTAGTCCAACGAGGAGGTGGTGGAGGTGGAATAGTTTTAACGTTATTTGAGGTGGGAGAATGTTGTGTGGCTGTAGGAAACGTATGAGGTTGTGTTATATGAGCCTGAAAATAGGTGATTTAGATTAATATAAATTAGAATACAACACCAGCAAGCTACAGCATAAACAATTATAAATTAACTTACGGTACTAGATATAAGGTTGAGTGTGTTTGGTGGGGTAGGTCTAGGTGCTCGAATGAACGAGCCACTGGGTTTTGCCGGTGGGGATGGAGGAGTTCTTCCTTTAAACGTGCTAAGGCTCTGACTTTGACTCGGTGGGGAACCAGACGTCTCGATTGGTGACATCTTTAGCACTACGTTTTTGTCTTTATCTGGACTTAATACTCGTTCTCTTGAATTTGTTCCTGCACCTAGAAATTAAATTAACTTCATGAAAAGCATCCAGTAGTAACTACTGAATATTATTTAGATTTTTCACACTATCATAGGTTACTTATAGAACAAGAAATTGCATCAAAGGTCTGCAACATATTGACTGGCTGTGATAAGGTAGCGGATAAAGCGCATAAGGAAAAAATGTACATGCTTACGATTAATCCATTCATTGTCGGCTTACGTATTAAGAACTTTACCCTCATTCCGCTATACATACTATTTAGCCTAGACATTGTATATAAAACCTAGACGCTGATGGGCAATGAAACTTGAATAGGTTAATGATACTTGAATATAACAGGAATAACAGGATTACTCACTTGCATTAAAACTGCTAAGACTAGATCCTGTGTCCGAGGGCGTGACAGCCATCGGCACCACACCATTGGCTAGTTGGCATGGCGAGAGCAGGTTGTTAGGATTATTTTTTGGGTTTGCCATCGGATAGCCCCAGAATTCTTGACCAAGTAACGTTAAAGAACTGAGCTGTTGTCGACTTTTTGCCTCTCGTAGAGCCCGCGGTAGTTGAAGCTGGACTGGCAGTTCATCGCTGGAAAAATATGATGATACTCTATAATATAACCGTAACGAAAAAGATACTATTATCAATTTACGAGTAAATTTTATTGGCCATAATTTTTTGGAGACTACAATCCAATGTGTGCTGTTTTTTGAACAAAACACACAACAGTATCAGTTTTACTAAATATATTCATTAAAATATATTGCTATATACTTATTCCTACGTTCATAATTAAACGTTCTTTTTATATGTAAGTTTATTAGGATGTAAGGGGGCATAGGAAAATTCTATGTATGTATGTATCTATATCTTCCATATGACCCCCCTCCCCCCTCCCCCCCGACTCGAAGATTGGATCCGTCCTTGGCTCATCTCGCTTCCACTGAAGCGTAGCTGGGTTGACATGAAGTGATTTAAAACACATCGTCAGGCTAGAAGGTTCTTTTCTTGCATCTACTCATTCCACCATGCTTCGCACCTACAAAAAGTAGAAATGCTAACTTACCAGCACTGGGAATAATGTGCGATCAGCTCTGGTATGTTATCGAATCGATTATGCGACGTCTCCAATCCGATGCGACCCTCGGAGGCTTGGATTAGGTAGTGTTCGATGTAGGGCCCCTTATCGGCAGGCAGGCGGACACTGATGGCCATTGTGTCCGGTTGACTTGACTGGCGGACGACGAAGTTCTGGAATTTCCAAAAGAAAGATTATTTATTATGGGAATATAATAATTCCAAGAATTTACCTATACGAGAAATAATGCTGAGGATGATGATGAGAATGGATGGTAGGTGCACTAAATATGGTGGATCTTCTACATCATTGTGCAACGATTCCATATTTCTAAGAATTAGTTTCGAAGTTCTATGGCGATGAATTACTATAATCTTTTTACGATTATAGGGAACTAGCGACCCGCCCCGGCTTCGCACGGGTGCAATGCTGATACTAAATGTACTACAGAAGGTCTTTGCGCTTTGTCCTATCCAGTCCTTCCCCAGTTATAAGCACACGCCGCCGGCTCCGCGGCCGGTACCGCCACAGCCGTTATGTCCCTGCATTTTAAATGTGTAATATCTTCTAAACTATTCATTTAAATTACATGCTGTGAAGGGCCATATTGATCTATATTAAATGCGCAATGTATTTAAGGTACTTAATTGGATAAGGATTAATTCTGTATTGCTTAAAATCGCTTCGTAAATAAGGCAATATTTCTTGTAAAAAGCAAAGGATAAAATAACGGTTATTGTGTGTTACCACTAAGAGATAGACATATACCATCGCGAACTTTTTTGTAGACCATTTTAAGGTGAACAATACTGTACTACATTATTTTGATCTATCTCGTTGGGTTCAGCCAGCGTTTGCAATGAAAGAGCAAAAAAATGTGTTTATTTACGACATCACATTAGAAACCTCTAAATTATCAGTGTTTTTCTACTATGTTATGCATATATTATACATATAAACTTTCCAGTTGAATCACTCTATCTATTAAAAAAAACCGCATCATAATCCGTTGCGTAGTTTCAAAGATTTAAGCATACATGGGGACATAGGGACAGAGAAAGCGACTTTGTTTTATACTATGTAGTGATAATAAATAAATAACTATATATAAAATTACACATCATATTATTATAATCCCAAATTAAACGCAAAGCCAGTACTTGCAGCTATAAGATAACTGATAAATATACTTAAATTGTTATTTTTTTTGACGTGAATCGTCCTAAAATCACTTTAATACTACGGGCTGGTACCCGTCAGAAAACTGGACTGTAACAATTGGTCTATACCGTCCTAACTTAATAAATACAAAAGTATAAGTCATACATGAATCGCATGTCATTATTTAGCGTACTAGTTAACTCGCTGATTAGAACTTAAGTTTGCATCGGGGCCGGGCGGGGCGACGGGGGAGGGGCATTGCGTAGATTCGACTCGCTGAATAAAGAAGTTTCACGTTACGGCCTTGTGCACCGACCTACCTAGCCCCACCCGATTTTTTTTACATACATTTATATAATACATAGATAACAGCTAGACCAAGACAGATTCATGCAGATAAATGTTTATCTTGTGCGGGGATCGAACCCGCGACGTCAGAGTTAAAGTAGCCATTACAAGCGATTCGACCACCGACCTCATCTGAGCGATTCAAAGGAAAGGAGGAAAAGTTCAGTGATTGGGTTCATGGTAGAATAATGACTCTTTAGAATTGCTTATCTCCGCCAATCCGCAGTTGAGCAGCGTGGTGGAGTTTGCTCTAAACCCTTTCGGTTGAGGGGAGACCCGTATCCCATCAGTGGGAGGAATGATGATGAGGCAGACCATGTTATGTGGCACATGTCATTTAATGAATACCTAATTATTAATTATTCTCTCTTTTCTTAAAACATCTTTATGTAACTACACTTACCCCTTCCTCTTTCCCTTGCAATAAATGAAAAGCACCCGCTCTCTGTATCCCCGGTAGAAACCACACTGGATGTGTTCTGATCAACCTCTCCAGCGTTCCAATGTCGCATGGCGGCTGCTCCTCTGATCCCGACCCTGAAGAGTCCACAGAGGAACAGTCCCCGCGAGCACCTTCGCCATCCGAAGATAGACTTTCTCGACTCTGTAAAAGATAGTACTTTGTTAAAATAAATAAACTTTTACCTTATTACCCAACTGCTAAAGAAGGGAGGGTAAAGTTTTTCGAGCATATGTTTGTAAGTATGCCATCATTTCAGCGCACCCCGGCCACTACATACAAATGACGCGTCGGTAACTACTACATAAACAATGACGTCTATGCAGAGCGAGAATGAGCGTGTTTGCGTGCGATGGCATACAAAACGTTCCAGATTCATCTCATGACCTTTACACACGTTGGCGCTTGGCTTCACTCGGCCAACTAGGCGAGCGACACCGAGTGATGACAAGGAAAAGCAAATAGGCTGTCTGTCTACATGTTGGCGTTGGCCATCACTCGGCAACGCTCGGCCAACGTGTATAGGCCACTTCAGAGGGGAGGTGAGGCAGACACGAGAGAGCGGCAAGGAGTGGCCATACTGTACGTAGTACTATTACTTATACTGTGACAGCAAAAGGACATCTACTGCTGAGCATAAACTCCGAAGTCCTCGCTACGTATAAAACCTGTGTTACGGAGCTCCTTGCTCTCTCCCGGTTGGTGCATTTTTATGTTCTGTTTTGAATTTTCTTATGTATGTGTTTTTATTATAAAATTTTGATATTATCGCGATGTCTTATATTTACTCGAATAGTTGGCAATGTCCGCTGTAACGAACACACAATTCTGCATGTGTGTTTTACCTAATTTGGCAATATCCGCCTCACGGTCACTTAATTTCTAGAAAAGTATAAATAATAGATTTTTTAAATTAATTTTCTAGGGGTCCGCTCAATATAAAATAGTGAAAGCAATATCAATTTGCAATTTTATTCTTTCTGCCAAGTTAAGGGTTAAAACAAGTAGTTGGAAGACAAAAAGCAATTAAATTATTTCAAAATATCCCAAATAAACTTAGTGGTCGATATTGTACCCTTTACGATGATACAAAATGTTTCACTAATTACGATACGCTTGCTTTGCTCGTGAAATGTAATAGGTAAATATTAGTAAGTCCCTTTCTGTCTCTACTCGTACGATATGAGTAGCGAAGCATTGCGGGAAGGGTTGCCATACGTACAATATTGTTATTATTTTTGTCAGTTTCGTAGCCATGGACACAATTTTGAGAAGTAACATGGATGTTATGATTTTCAGACATTTTTTTTTTGTTTGATTATTTTACAATTTATATATATAAGATATATTGGCCGTGTGGTTTCCGGCAGACTAGAATAGAATCATTCCGTCTCTTCCCGTGGATGTCGTACAAGGCGACTAAGGGAAATACATTATAAAACATCGATCAGGCCTCCCTAACCCGTCTGGCCAGCGTGGGGAGTGTAAGCCAAATCCTCCTTCTATCTGGGATGGACGAGGATCGTGGATCACTTCGACATGTCTTAAACTTTTTTGTGTTTCGACCACTAAGATGGTAAACAGGCATGGTCTGATGGAAAACAGATACCGCAGCCTAAAATAATCATATATAATGCATTAGCATATCGTATAGTGTAATTTAGTAATTTTACTGTAACTTTTCCAGTATTGATAGGATGGCAACCCTTACGGCGTAGTGTGGGGTATCGTCGCGTAATGCGGGGCTTAGGGGCTCAAAGAGAGCCGCGTCTGCGGCTGGCTTTATGATGCCAACGTAAATGTGTGCGTAGGATATTAAGATTAAATTAAATGGGGAAGTCAATTTGTCTCCCTTTAAAGTTACAATGTTCGGTAATAGTAATCATTTCTGCAGAATTTTCATGTTCAATAGAACTCTATCACGCGCCGCATACATTATCGTGTGTGTATTACCTTTGTAACACTTTTATATTATCTCAGGTGGCAAACAAGCATACGGCTCGCTTGATGTGAAGCAGTTAGCGTTGTCATATACACGCTCGCTCGTAACCAACACAGTAACTGCTTCCATCCCGGTGACCCCACTCACTTTCAGGGACATAGCAACCCTCAAAGGAATTGTAATTTTGCTGTAGTATTCTGTAAGACGGCAGTACGTCTTCAGTTGGGCAATTCAGAATTACGCTGTGCTCATCAATGACTTCTTCACCAGAGTTTAGCTAGTCATGCAGCAGGGTGCACTACGTGTAGGTGAGGTTGGCTTTGGCGCAAAGTAACCATAAACCACGGCAATATATTTTAATCAAAAACTTTACCAATTTGTCCCACTGTGAAGTTCATTTTCAGCATATTACATAACGCTACCAGGATCGTGAAAAAATATAAACAATAAATTATAAATAAAAAAAAATAGAATCACAACCCCACTCTACGAGTTCCCGCCAAAAATTCCTAGAAACTAGATGATGTTATGATTGCCAGCGCGAAATTTAATAAAATTGCTAAATCCATGTCGTGAAATATTTTCAAAAAATATCCACGATGCGCACTTCAAATAGAAAGAAAAACCTTTGTTCAGAAACTTGGAAATATTACTGGATCCCCGCAAAAGGCCACAGAGGGCGAACAATTTCATAAATTCACATGCATTCTGATTTTAGTCATATGTTTCGCTGTTTATATGCGACACTTATATCGGCCCTTTTTAGGATTCCTTAGTCCGTAGTAGAAAACTTGATAGTTTTGTCAATCTATCGCTAGGCTATCTATTACAAAGAGGTGAAGTTTGTATGTTTGTTTATTTCTAGGATGTATACATATTCGAAACTATTAATTTAGTTTAAAAAAACTGTCACTAATATTTAAAATGACATGGTAAATATAACATACTATAGGTAAGTATCTTTATCTAATCTCATACTGAAATTTACACATTAAAATACTAAACACAGTATCATAATGACAGTCTTTACGCACAAGCTGTCAAAATAAATTTAAAAAGTTATTTTTCGATACAGCTCTTCTATGGACAACTGTATCGTAAAATAACTTTTTTACCATTTCGATACAGCTTCAGCCCTGGATACAGGTATTTTAAACAGGTTGCAATGCAAATACATTGCAACTATGCAATTTTTTTCTACATAATCTGTGAACGCGGCGCCGCGCGGCGCGTCGCGCATGCGCACTACGCATGCTCGATCTGCAAATGGATTTTTATGTAAGAATTATAGCTGATAGATTAACTTCATGGTTGTATTTAAAATATTATTATCATATATTTCATGAGATTAGATAAAGTAGTGTATGAAACTGCACATAATTAGGTATTAAAATACTCGTGTGGTATTATTATAACACTCGCCTTCGGCTCGTGTTATAAACTCACACTCGTATTTTAATAACCCTTATTATGCAACAGTTTCATAAACTACTAATATATAATACGACACGCGGCAAAAGCCGGGAGTACAGTTAATTGGTTTAACAAAGAAGAGACAATAACAAACAAATAAAACTGAACAGTAGTGAATACGTTTAAAAAAGCTTATTTGGTGCTAGTTATTTTATAATTGAACGTAGACGTATAGTCGCTGGCAACATAAAGTAGTAGCCGCGCACTGACACCCCAGCTGCCAACGCAGCTACTCCTTCCTTAATACCTGTAACCTTGGTAAATTACAAAAAAAAGTAGAATAATATAAGAATGTTTATTTGTGAATTAATTAACCAATTCCAAGTTTTTATTTTATTTTATGCAAATAAAAAAGATTAACATAGTGCCTACGATGTATTTCTAATTTGTTGAAATATTAAGTGACTTATCTAAAAACTTTGTAAAAAACTTAACTAATGTAACTACGGAACCTTTTCAAAAAATTGCGCGCTCGACACATGGATATTTTTATAATAATATGCGGTCAGTGAACCCGAGGTAGGGGTATTTCAAAGAAAATATGTTCAGAAGGCTTCTCACAATTTTCTTTTCTCATATTTTCATGAATTTAAAATAGCCAGTGGTCATATATTGTAGACTAGCTATTACCCGCGGCTTTGTTCACTAGTACTATGTTTTTTTTCTGTTGAAATTATTTATTTTATAATTTTCATACAGGAACCCTAAATATATATTGATATAATAATTTTATTACTAGCTTTCGCTCTTGGTTTTGTCGAGGTGATGACGACGGAGACATTGTCGGAATAAAAAGTATCCTATGTATTATAAACTATCTGTTTGACGAATTTCATAAAAATCCGATCAGTCGTTTTTGCGTTATCGATCGACAAACAGCCAAGCCTCTATTTAGAGGCTTTTCGGATTTTTATCCAAAAATTTTAATATTTCTAATATACTAAGATAGGTATTTAATTTAACAATGATTTTTTACTAAAATACGATATAAAGCATTCATATGCAAAACTCAATTAAATTCTGATCGGGAAAGGCAGAAAGATGAAGCCTGTAGAGCGGTACCAACCCCAGCGCATTAATATTTATAGTCGGCCGTATCTTAATTATGACATAATCCCTGCAGTTGGCAACACTGCGATTTAAATTAAAACATGTACATTTGTTCCTATTAACTCCAATTTATTTAGCTTTACTTTACTAAGGACGGGGGAATATTGACACCTCACAATATTGTATTTATATTTTTGACTAGCAATGAAAATGGCTCCATTCGTGTGGGTTATTTTGTGTGATTCACCATTATCGTCACTATTATATATAGATATTTTTTTTATACTACGTCGGGCGGTAGACAAGCATACGGCCCGCTTGATGTGAAGCGGTTACCGTAGCCATATTAACGCTCACAAAATAAAATATCGCTCACGCGCCGCCACCCCCGCTGCCAACGCAGCATCTCCTATTTTTCTGGTGACCTCACTCACTCGCAGGAACACAACAACCCTCAAGGGAATTGTTACTTGGCTGCGGTATTCTGTGAGGTGGAGGTACATTCCCCAGTCGGGTAGCTTACAATTACGCTCCCTACCTCTCTTTTCGCCAGAGCTTCGTTAGTCAGTTAGCAGGGTGCAGGTGAAGTTGGCTTTGATTCAAAGATGGTGATGAACCACTTACACCCCATTATAAATATAATAAATGGAAATATTTTTGGACGAATTACACACTGCCATCTAGTTCCAAACTATGCAATGCTTGTACTATGGGTAGGTACTAGATATCTTATCATCTAGATATAAGATGGGTACTAGATAACTGATATTATACTTAAATATTTTTTTTTTGTAAATGCATTCATATAATACATAGAAAACACCCAAATCAAGACAAACAAACATGTTCATGCACATAAATATTTGTCTTGTGCGGGGATCGAACCCGCGACCCTGGAGTCGAAGTGGACATGGTTAGCCATTCGACCACCGGGATCGTCAATATATATTCAACTTATTATAACATGTAAAAATTTGTAAGTATAGATGTATTGATGTTTGTGACTCTTTCATGGGTAAACGGCTGTATGGTTTAACTGAATTTTGGCATACATATAGAATATGTATGCCAAAATTGGCTTCCCATTCGTCAACGCAGACAACAACGGTTGCTCTGTACTCTTCATTCTATCCTTACTAGTCCCCTTTCTCCAGAATACTTGAAAAGTAAGTTTCAGTATCTTTGTGATTCTCATGACCGTCAACTTCGATCTGATAATTCTCTTTCACTCACTACTCCACTTTTTCGCTCAGGTTATATGTCTGATTCTTTCACATTACAGGCGTCACGACTCTGGAACGCACTACCCATCCCATTGAGAAAAATATCGAATAAATTTAACTTCAAAAAGAAAGTATATGCTCACCTTTTAAACAGCTTAATACAGTACTGAGTAATCTTATTTGGCATATTTATGTGTATGGATATGTATATACTATAGAATGTATATGTATATGTATATGTATGGATATGTATGTATTATAGAATATATGTGTATAAATGTAATATGTATATGTTTAAATATAGTTTATGTATAGTATATTAGTCACTTTTTATTGTTCAAATTCAAAAGTTTCTTTTTAAAATATTTTTAAACCGCATTCGTGGATGTCTGCACTTCCCGAAGGTTGACTGGTAGAGAATGCTTTTAGCATTAAGTTCGCCTTTTGTACCATTGGTCTTACTGTGGTCAATAAAGAATTTAAATAAATAAATAAATAAATATGTTTTGGATATTTTTTGTCCATGTACTTTGTACATGCGAGGCGAAGTCACGGGTAGAAGCTAGTAAAATAATCAGGGGCCCTACCGCCTCAGCTGAAGTCGATTACCATGAGATATTTTGATCGCGAGAATCAAATTACGACTTAGATTTATGCTACCTACTTGTGTTTAGCTTATCTGGTACAAAACCTGCCCCCTTACCACCATCTCTTATTGCGATTCAATAATTGAATAGAATGCTTATTCATGCCAATGAATAACCGACTCTATTTCAAATAGCATAGAGTCGCTTATTCATTGGTATGAATAAGCATTATATTCAGTTATTGAATCGCAATAAGAGTTGGTGGTAAGGGGGCAGGTCATTTTAGTCTCCACTACAGGAGCACGACCCTCTCTCGTCCGTCCCAGATAGAAGGAGAATTTGCCTACACTCCCCACGCTGGCCAGACGGGAGATATTTATCAATAACTAAAACGTAAGGCCTATTTTTCTAATTGAAATATTCGATGGTAATCGGCTCGGTTCTGAACCTAGGGGTAATTACCCCCGCAGGGGTAAAATAGGACTTCTGTAGGGGTAAATAGGAATTCTGTAGGGGTAATCAAGCTGATAAAAGATAACAAATTAGTTCAAACCAATAAGATCTAATATAAGGAGGGGGGTAAAATTAGTTTCCTTTATTGGTCAAAAGGGCAACAATATTGAAAAGGTTAAGAAACGCTGCCCTGATCAAATAACATAGCTATAAATAAAACAAAACATGCAAATAAGATACGTGGTTGTTTCGTGAAACCTACACAAAGCCTATGCTTTGTGTAGAAGACCTATGCCTTCCACCAAATGCGATCCTCCGCTAAGAATATAGATGTACTACTGTGATTTGGGACAAATTTGTCCAGAAATATTTATATTTAAACCCAAGTTTTCCCTCTGACGAATAACGGCCAACTTCCCGAGCCGCCGCCAATTCCATCTGCTCTGTTTTTGATTACCGGTGAAACTTAATCTACAAATTACAAGGCGACTTTCTAGAAATTGTTACTGGCGCGTCGGCAATCTTGAATTTTTCCTTCAAATTGCTCGCAACGCGTGTTTATTATCTTTTTTGTAGAGTTTATTATTATGATAAATCTTTATTTTGTAATTTTTATAATAAAAAACGGATATGTTTATAATTTGAATGTCTTATATTATTTGCTCGTTTTTATATCATTAAAATTTAAAATTTGCATACAGTCCGCCTGATTATAAACTTTTATGGTATTACCGAAGTCTCAATATCAATCAATAAATAAATATTCCTGGACAAAATACACACCTAGTCCCAAACTAAGCAAAGTTTGTACTATGGATGCTAGATAACAGATATGTCGTAAATACATTTCTTTTTTTTTTTTAATGGAAAAATTCACCTGCCTCCCCTAGGTGGGATTTGAACCCACGACCTCGCGATGACTGGTCGAGTGCTCTTCCAACTGAGCTACCAGGAAGGTTTGTGTTGCTGACGAATTTTTGCATCTTATATTGTACTGCGTGAGTCACAGTGTGGCGTCATCAACCTATTAAGTAATTACACTACTAAACAAGGCATAGCAGTTAATCGTTGCAGATGGAATTCTACTATTTTTTGGTATCTATGGAAATACCGGGGGGGGGGGGGGGAGTGAATTTTTCCATTTCAAAAAATATTTATCTGGCAAGTTTATTTAAATAATAATATAGTAAATACATTTTGTTTTTGTGTAATACATAGAGAATACTCAAACCAAGACAAACATATTCATGCACACACATGTTTGTTTTGTGCGGGGGTCAAACCCGCGACCTCGGAGTCAAAATAGCCGTTGCTAGTCATTCCACCACGTTATAAGAACCCACATGCTTTAGGGTTATGTTAACCATATTCAGGTTTGATACCTAATGTGAGTAAGAAAAAGTGGTAAGAGATGGTTAGAGACTTCAGAATACGTCGCTCGTTTATCCCTGTGGCAGCCCTAATTTCATACGTACGAGTATATAAATTTTGTATGGACCAAAAGAAAATTAACGCTATTACAATACGAACGATAATGAATGTTAAATGTACTTTATTTGTTAGTGCGCAGGCATTAATGTGTCTAATTGGCATCAATTACTTCAGCACTTTATTCATTCAAGCGTATGTTTAAACTAAACAACGCACCTGATCTATTTCTTCTTAGGTATACTTCCGCTAGAGGTATAGTAGAGACCGATTTAGGGGGGAAGTCGGATACGAGGAAATGCGACTTAGAATCGCTAAAAAAAAATTAATTTTCAACGATTATGCATCACTGTGGCCACTATTACATTAAATACCAAAAAAAAAGTTACAAAATTAAAGGTCGTCATACAAGAACGGACCCTTCATTTACGAGTCCGTCTCGCACTTGACCGGTTTTTCTGAACAACAAATAAAAGCTTGTTAAAAATATTTTTTTTAGCTTTATATTTTTAATATCTTTTTGATTGCATGAAAACGGAAATACCTCAAACGATTCTTTATTTTTGATAGCGCCTCTGTGAAGTTTATTAGACAAGAAACAAAGTAGCATCAACTTGACATTATTCAGACGATTTCCATTCAGCTTCATAATCTTGGAGTAAAAGCGTTTTCTATTTGAAAGAAAATTTGCTTTTCTCCGCGAATAAATTACAAGCAAGATGTTGCGGTTGGGCTTAGAGAATTAATTTCTGGTTTGTTCCCACGCCGTTGATGGTACTAAAAGTGAATGTATCTAGTAGCGGTTGCATAGGTTTATGTGAAATGTGTATTATTACGTTAACTAACAATAAGCATGAACTTAACAAAGAAAGTCGTAATAGTGTGTATAATTTACCTATTTTAATATGTTTATTATAAAACAAATTCCCATCGCTCCGTCACACTAAAAATTACAGTTGTAGAATTCCCTGCCGGGACACATATTTCCCTTTTCACCGTTACAATATTTTAAAATAAAATATGTCGTGCTACTCCGTGCTTTCGAGGGCACGTTTCCGGGACCAACGCCTCAGCATAGGCGTCTGTAATCAAATCCTGCAAATTAAATTTATTTTTCATTTACTTAGGTAATCTTTATTGTACGGCTTACAAAAGATATACAAAATGCTCACTGTCCTTCTTCTTTAATCTCAGGCTCTATCTAATAATTTACCTTCAATTTATCATTCTAATATGATTTACATTGACATTCAAATTAATTACAAAACCATTAATTATTATTTGTATAATAAACAATTGTGACATCGACGCAATTTCAAACAAATGTTGCGGTAAAATTAATAGCAAGCAATTTGTGGCTTAAACGGCAATTATAAGCTAAAATGCTGCAATAGGTATACGCGGGAAATTAATATCGCGATTGGCGACAATAATACACCAGTTCCAAAGCAATATATCAAGTGCAACAATAGTAGACCCCTTGCCAAGGTGTTAAATTTAAGAGCACAATAGCACGAACCGCGGTGAAGTCACAAGAATGCATATCATATCTGGGAGTATAATAGCCGGTGCGAACGTTTCCGAAGGAGGTTGTATGCTTGTGGATTTATGTGGAAAGTTGAATTGCAATTAGTTTTCGGTAGGAATGCGTTTATGAGAGGAATGTGCGACAAGATGCGTGATGAAAATCGTTTGTGGAAATGTATGTGGTTAGTGGTTAATTTTGCACTGCGGGGTAGTTTAGCGGGTTAAATTAATCGTTATAGTCAAATGCCATCACGATGAAATGTAGTTTACCATAATATACTAAACATTTAATCACATCATTTTCAGGTTATAAAACAAAAAAAAATCTAAACTTTGAATTTGATTCTGCTGTTGAGATTATTACTACTAATAATTAAAAAAGTACAAGGTAAAGTTTATGCTTGTTTGGCACCCGACGCGACGTGGTAAATGTAATCCAAAAGTATTAATGAATGATAATAACGAATGTATTTTTTTTATTTAAATTCAATTTAATATTAATTTCTAGTTTTTTGCATAAAATAATCTGTTAAATAATGTAAAGAAGGTTTTGTAAATATGAATTGACATATTACATATATATGGCTATGTATATACGTAAATATTTTGTAAAGATTTCCTTGTAACGTTGTTTATATATAGTAGGTTAGGTAAAAATAATACTTCATAATACATTTCAAATTTTTATTTAATCCCTACACACCATAGTAAATATAAGGATTAGGGAGCGTTAATGAGAACTGACCAACATAATTAAAGCGACACCTATACTCAAATCCCTCAATCTCTTAAGGGAGAGGCAGCTGCGTTCAGAACTCATAAAAATATACAACCACTTGACGCTTAGTAGCGCATAACAGTCGACTTTTACGCGAGTTGGGAACTAAGTGCGAAGTGGCGGCACGTGCCGCTGCGGCGCAAATGCGAGCAACGTTTTAGGTGCCCGCCTTGGCCACCTGTGACCGTTTCTGAGAATAGCGAAGTTTTAATGAGCCTGCAACTTCGCTTGTATGGTTATGTTAGGAGTGTATATTAATAAGGTTTAAGTTTAGAATATGGTTCATAGAAAAAATGGAGATAGCTAACGATACCAGATCAGGAATGTGCCAGAAATCAAACAATAGGAAGGTTTATATAATTATTCATCTCACTGCTGGGATACAGGTCTATCTCCAATCCAAGGGCTTTGCAGCAAACTCCACCACGCTGCTCAACTGCGGATTGGCGAAGGCCAGTGTTTTCAAGCCGCATAAAGACCACTGACTTGGCTTAATGACTGTCATGTAATGACAACAGCCGGCGGCTTAACGTGCCTCCCGAAGCACGCATGCACGTAGAATATGTAGGTAATATGTATTATATATAAATATATTCACTCGGTGAATTTTTAAGAGAAAGCGAATTTTATCTGAATTACGAATGCCAGAGGAATCATCGAGATGCTCGGTGGCGTCGTTGCATGTGTCAGTTTAATCGAACACACAAGTTAAGCAACGTCAGTCGTAACTTGTCCATGGATGGGTCTATTTATTTCGAGCTCCTCCGTGCTTCAGAGCGTACGTTAAGCCGTCCGTCTCAGACTCTTTTTGTTATAGATGACAGTCGTTAAACTAAATCAGTAGCCTTTAGGCGCCTTGCGGCGTTTGAGTACACTTATACAGCTCTTCATAGATATTAGGTAGGTATTAAAATAGTCAAATACATTAATTACATTACGCTATTGGGAAATAGCGTGTGTATTGTTAGTTGAATGTAACTACCTGGTATCATTCAAACTTATTATAGCTATTATCGCTTTTTTTGGAAACGGTTAATTTTGTGCGTGTTCATTTTGCGTGTCATTATAAAAATAAACCGGTAGAAATCAATTAGATGTAAGAACATCTAATTGATTTCTATAGTAATTTTGTAATATTCATATGAAACTGAAAGGACCGTTTGTTAGATTTTTCTTAGTTTTGATGTGATTACGATTTTAAAATTGCTTCCATAGGGAGGCAATTAAAAAAAAACGAATGATAACAAAATCGGCGGATACAGTTCGGCGTTGCAGCTACAAATTTATCATCTCTATCCAAAATTCAATCACACCACTGGATAGACGAAGGATCAAAGAATTTATTACGGTAAGTAAGGACTATAGAACATCGCGTGCGCGGGGGGAAGCGCTGCCATTTTGAGATAATTTTAGTGCATATAACGTATTCACGTACAACACACGGCAGTGTCTATGACACAGCCATACTCCATTTTTATAGTTTTTTTGTGTTATTATCTTAATGAAAAAATGGAACTTAATTTTTTTTTTATATTTATTGTATTACTTCCATAAAATCATAAATTTAGTTCAGCTAATAAGTAACACTACATTCATCTTTGACTGATTGCCTGTTAGGCGGTATGAAGTTCGTCGGGTCAGCTGGTAGTTATATAATTACATATAATATGTATATAGAACTAGCATTAGCTCTATATATTTTGAAAATTATTAGAGAGGAAAATGCAGAGATACTGAAGAAAGTAGAGCTACATGTTCCAGACAGGTACATATGGAGACGACGCCGACCACAACTATTGTCAGTGCCTCGAGTATGAACAAATCTGCTGAGTGAGGCACCGCTAACGCGTACATTTCACACTCTTAACATTATAGACGGGAACTGGATCTCTGGATCTCCTCTGGATCTGGATCTGGATCAGGAAGGACAGGACTCTGAACAAATTCACAAGAACTGCATTTTTATATCGTCTTATATATTATCGCCATAGGTAACGTTAGTGATATGTAAATAAATATTTTCTGTTAGTACATGATGAGGTGCCACATTCTATCAAGAATATTGTACAAAATGATGGTTACAAAGTTTTAAATGAAGTAAATCATTTATTAGAGCAAGGCTGGCCAAGAAATGATACAAGGGCGGTATTAACCCAAAACTAACCATCGTAGACAAAAGAAAAGTCGAGTATCAAGACGGTTATTGCTTGTTACATCTCTCAAGTTCAATCAAGTAGAGTAAACAGTTGAAGGGGATGCTGCGTGCGGGGTATACCCCGCACGCAGCATGACTCACCGACGACCACTTGTATTCATAAAATCAATAAGTCGAGTCGAATCGAGTCACTGGTGAGTCTTGAATTGATAAAGAATATGAATAAAGAGAAATTTATTGAATAAGAATTAAGAGGGCATAACGAATTTTACAAAGCCCAACTGTGGAAAGTACCTCCACCTGACAGAATACCATAGCCAAATAACAATTCCCTAGAGAGTTGTTGTGTTGAGGGTGTGTGCGAGTGATGAACCAAGAAGTTGTTGCGTTGGCAGCGGTGGGGCAGATTTCATGTTACGAGCGCTGTATGCTTGAATGCATCCGATATAGTATAAAAAAAACCGGACAAGTGCGAGTCGGACTCGCCCACCGAGGGTTCCGTAGGTACGTAGTATCATTATTAAATTTGATATTTTTCATTATAAATAAGAAATACCCCATTTGAACTAGTAGTTTCAATTTGAAATTTCGACACCCTATAAAAAATATAGACCCCCTATTTTTTTAGATCTATTTACAAATGTATAGTTTTGAGATTTATTCCTGTACTTGTAGTCTATAACGATTTTACTTGCCAAATTTCATAGTTCTAGGTCAACGGGAAGTACCCTATAGGTTTTGATTCCTTTGAGTGTGTCGAAATATGCGTTTTTTGCTGAATAAACGGCCGTAACTTTTTTCTACGTAAACTTAGCAGTTTGATTTTTTTTTTACTTCATGGGACCGTAGACCTGTGTATACAGTTCAAATTTCAGCTTGATACCTCCACGCATTCTCGACATAGAAATGTTTGACAGACAGACAGACAGACAGACAGACAGACAGACAGACAGACAGACAGACAGACAGACAGACAGACAGACGGACAACAAAGTGATCTTATAAGGGTTCCGTTTTTCCTTTTGAGGTTCGGAACCCTAAAAAGAATTGGGTATATTCAAAATTCTGATCTGCAATCTTTTATTATCTTACTTTTGACATGTTAATGTTCACCCAATATTTTGGTGAGAGAGTCAATTTTAAAAGAAAGAAATTATTTAAAATTAATTAAAAACGCTACACGCTATTAAAAATTCTATACCGGCATTACTTATTGATAAGCCACATATACGTTGCAGGAAGACACACGAAATAGGTAGCTTTTTGGGTAAAATAGTTGCTATGGGCGAAGGACAACCACCAGGATGTAGCTTGAACTACCGACTCTATAGTCGGTTGCTTGTTTATGTGTTGATTGTTTTTTTTTATTTGAATATTAATGCAGTGCAACTATTGGTGTTGACTAGATAACGTTTTATTCAACCGCACACTAAAAAATTTGTGATACCAGTGGCCCAACAATTTATTGATATAAACGAATGTACAGACACCTCACATTAAAATTAACCCGTAAACGGCTGCAAATGATCTGGGGGGCCTAATCCAAAAGATCAGGCTTTACTAAATATCTTTTGTAGGATCTATGAGAAATGTATCATCTCTGAGAAAATATCAGTCAATATTTTTTTTTCACTGTATTAATTAGACAATAAAATAGGTCTTGCTGGATGAAAACTTGAAATTGACTGACCCAATCGTATGAATTTTTAAACTGAATTATTTAATTGTAGGCCTCATTTCAAAGTAGCCCCCCAAGACATACGTGTATAGTAGAGATTAGATATTTCTTTTCATAGTAGGGGATCCCCATTGACATGACATCTGACTTATTCGTTTGTTATTGTCATCATTAGCCCCTGATTGGCGGTGGCATTGTGGGTAAAAATAGGGGTCATTTGTACCAATGCCACTATTATTGTGTTATATCACCGCTGATTTTTCTTTTTA
Source organism: Hypsopygia costalis (assembly GCA_937001555.2). NCBI lineage: Eukaryota > Metazoa > Arthropoda > Insecta > Lepidoptera > Pyralidae > Hypsopygia > Hypsopygia costalis. Next base: position 4,279,898 of record OW443336.2, on the reverse strand, counting down.
TATTGGTTGTAATTTATAGTTTTCATATTTCATTTAGAAGAGAAGCTAAGAACAAAATTACGTCTTATCTGGTGGTAAAATTGTACAATCTCCTTTACAGGTTTAACGATTTTAAAGCAAGTACCTAGAAAAACTTTACTTACATCATTTTGACTTTTTTTTACTTCATACAACTAGTAGTTTTTATTATTTAATAATTTAAACCGATCTAGAAGTATTTTTATTGTATGTGTTTTTTTATTATATTATATTATGTATGATTATTGTCAGTACATATTGCCATTTTGTCACTGAAAAGCTGAACATATACTACATGTACAGCTTTTCAGTGACAAAATTTTGTTTAAAAATAACATCAATAACCCTTACAACCAATCTATTCAAAATTCTGAAAATTCATTCATTGCATCGCACTAGATGCAAATTAAGCAGGGTGGGTTTTTTTTTAATCGAGCGACGATTAAGCGCGCCCTAGCCGGCGATAAGGCGGAAACGGAAGGCGGGCGGACGATAATAGTTCCATGTTGACAATGGAAGTAATTATGACTCGTAGAGCTATACTTCAGGTTTCATAAAAGAACACTTATATTTTTTTGTATCACAGTAGTGGCAAAGAATCATACCTGCCTGATGATAAGCATTTATCGTCGATTATGGACGCTTGGGATATATATCCCATTGTCGAGATATATAAACCCATCTATTGACGAGCTACGGTCAACGTTGCTTAACTTGTGTGTTCGGTTAGTACTTTAGTAATTCCTCTAAATGGACCGATATTCTCAAAGGAACAAACGGAAATGAGTGAACGAAGAAAGCAGAGGATCGCAAATGCTAAAAATATAAAATAAGCGTGTAAGTGGTTCATCAACATCTGTGAACCAAAGCCAACTTCACCTGCACGTGGTGCACCCTGCTGACTGACAAACGAAGCTCTGACGAAAAGAGAGGTAGGGTGCGTAATTGTAAGCTGACCCGACTGGGGAATGTACCTCCACCTCACAGAACACCGCAGCCAAATAACCATTCCCTTGAGGATTGTTGTGAGTGAGGTCACCAGAAAGGAAGGAGATGCTGCATTGGCAGTGGGGGTGGCGGCGCGCGAGCGATATTTTTAATGGTGCGAGCGTCAATATGGCTGCGGTAACCGCTTCACATCAGGCGGGCCGTATGCTTGTGTGCCACCCGACTTAGTATAAAAAAAATAATGCCGGAAGGCTTTAGTGAAGGTATACGAGTATCCAGTTAGATACAAGCTGATGATAATGAAGATGAATATTAGTAGGATTGATTCTATAGTCGAATAAATTTCATTATTTACATCGAATTAACGAGAATTATTCGAAATGAATGAAAAGATAGAGTAATTACATTCCCCGTCGACATTTATCAACGGTTTCAAAGCCCGACTATGAAATGAGATTTTGATTTAATTAAAATTTTATTGAATAATTGGGTTGTTTCCAATGTTTAAAAATTGTACAAATAAATTAACAATATCGTAAAATACACAAAACTATAAAGATCTGCAAACTTTCATTCTAATATCTTCAGTCAGACTTTTTTTAGCGTCGATCAAAGTTTGGCGGGAAAGTCCATTTTAAAAGTATGAAATTATTAAAAAATAATATTTCCATTGGAGAAGCAATAAAAAATGCTATAACTTTTATTATGATACTAATCACATAAACGTAATATTTAACATAGCTGTCGTACAAATTTCTGATTTGATGCATACAAAATACAGATCTGTGACGTCATAATTCAGTAGTCTTTTGTATGGAGCGTTTTGGGGCAGTCTAAAAATTGTGATTTTCAAATTACCATATCTCGAGAGATTTTTGTGCTATCGAAGTAATTCTTTCACCTATGGTTATATTATGGAGACGTCCCTACATATCAAACAGAAAAAAATGTTAGTCAAATACCCAATTACATTAAATGCGATTCAATGGGTACTGTGACTGTGTTTAGAAAAGTTGTTGGACATGATGCCCACGGCCTCTTTCTGCAGTCGCACTGTTCGCCATTGACAGGGCATCCTCACGCATGAGAACCAAAGTGGCCCACGTACGAGTACTATCAAGCTGTAGAATGAATACACCATGGTTCTTCACATAGAAAAGTTCTTTACAAGGACGGCGACGTGCGTGTGATGCCTCTGGTGTTACAGGCGGATTGCCATAAGACTGATGTAGCATCAGTGGTATAAAAATAGAAAGTTATATATTGTGTGAGAATATGACGAGCTCGGTGGTCGAATGGTTAGCAATGGCCACTTTGACTCCGAGGTCACGGGTTCGATCCCCGCACATGACAAACATTTGTGTGCATGAACATGTCTGTTTGTCTTGGTCTGGGTATTTTCTATGTATTATATGTATGTATTTATAAAAAAAAATATTTAAGTACATTTATCAGTTGTCTAGTACCCATAGTATAAGTTAGCGCTTAATTTGGGACTAGACGGCGTTGTGAAAATTGTCTAGAAATATTTATTTATTTATTTATTTATTATATATGTCCAAAGACGCGTTATGTCCTTTAAGAGATTTCTTCTAATCAGCTGTAAAGCTCTCTCCTCGTGGTCTTCTTCAGTAAATAATTTTTGTAACAATAGTAGCAATACAACAAAAAAAAAAAAAAATTAACCGAAACAAAAAAAACCGACTGCACATTTTTTTTTTGTTATTATTCTTCATTTTTTTCGTGGATGCTGCTATATTGAAATAATACCTACATTCTAAGTCACTCTTATAGCTGACAGCTGAGATGAATCGAATTACACCTTATATGTTAAAATCCGTTATGCAGTTTAGGCTGTAGAGCGTGCCAAAGAAATATACATATAAGGTACATCTGAGTTTTACATACCTTTATTTACCTGAGTTATACATGCCTGACGTAACGACCAAAAGGCCAATTCTCGTAATTTTTCTACGAACGCAGATTGAAAGTTGACCGAATCGAAATTTAATTGTGAATTGACTAAAATGATATACTTGATTTCATTTATTAATTATTATCAATTCTTGTTGTTGGCAAAGTAACATTCTTAGTTTGTTTAATTTTCACTCATATTTCGATATAATCCCGCTTAAATTTAATTTTGAAGTTACATATTGTGTAACGAGAATACCAAATGTGACATTTGTGAGATCGAGACTGGATCGAAACTGAATTTTGACTATATTTTAATTACGAGAATTGCCCCTCAGGTTGCACCGGTCGAAACGTACTTCCATGCATGATCGCGTTAATTCCCGTAGTTATTATAATGCAACGCGAAAGTTTAAAAGTTATTATGAAATATACATACATACACTCGAAAAACATAACCCACCCTTGTTCGTCAGTCGGGTAATTAAAACTCAGACATCCGTTAAGAACCAATGTTTGAAAATTCTAAAACCAGCTGATATTACATTCTAGGAGTTACGTATAGACATTAACAAAACCGAAACGTTACCTAAAATGGACAATACACCTATTAAATTTCAGGATAATTACCATTACACAACCACCACTAACTTTCACAGTTCCGAGTTCACACATAACGTTCGGTCCAAACTGGCAGTTAAGTTTACCCGTCTATTAGGAGGGTTTGCGATGGTCTATGTCAGGGCTGTCCAAGCAGGGCCCGCGGGCTGCATGCGACCCTCGGCTTATATTTGTGCGGCCCGTGACGTGTTTTTCATTTATCGCTACAGTTTTTGTACAACGAATCTGACTGAAAATTATATATAATTAGAAATATTAAAGTTAGAAATATTATAATTAACTGGTTATACTAAGCTTAAACTTTCAAAGTAGGTAGGAATAATGTCAGGTAGGTATTTGTTTGTGCGGCCTGGTAATATCTTTAGTAATTTGTAATGGCCTGGTATTGTATATGGTTTGGACAGCCCTGGTCTATGTAATGAACATCGCTCAGACCCTCAATGTCGACCGTGACGGACATTCTATTACTTAGCAAAAGGGTTATAATTCCCATGTTAATACTATATTGAACTTTAACTTGAATATTTTACTTAAAATACTGGGATGTGAAGTTTTATCTCTATCCTCCCGAATTAAAATTCCTACTAAAAACTTTCTATCACATTATAATAATCTATATACCATACATGTATATAACAATGAATCCTTGTTTCTCTTGGTCAAGGCATCACGTGTGAATATTTTTTTTATAAATACCTACTAGTTATAATACATAGAAAACACCCAGATCAAGACAAACAGACATGTTAATGCACACAAAACAACTATCTACGATTGGTTGGAACTGAGATCTCTTACAGATCTAGACAGATCTAGACATCTTACAGGTAAGTCCGCGGTTATACTGTTTAATTTATTTGTCTACTATTCTTTTGTTAATTGTTTTGTATTATAATAAAGATACAAAACAGAAGTATTACTTTGTACCAGCTAATTGCAGGAACTACCAAACGGGTTTGAGAGACAACACTAAAATACTACGATTAAAAGTCGAAAGAGCGGGTGCAGTCATAAGGCGTAGCTACTCACATATAGACATCAACTAATTTGTAAAGCACTGAAGTAAGAAGCAAGTAATAATTACCTTTATCCAAAACATCTAAAGTTTACATTCAAAAACCACAAAATCAGATTGCATTGAGAGTCTAATCTTCTTAATTATTTCAGCGTGTAAACTGTAAGAGCCCTTTGCGTAAACTTGGAATGGAATCACTTTGATCTCACCCTTTGATTAACTTGTCTTTGCCAACTTTTAAACTGAGATTGAGATTTGTTTCATTTAGTTTATGAGCCTGTTACTGGTAGCGTTTATCTTCAAGAGTTAATTTTACATTTTTTTTTCTTTTCTGTGATATTTGTTGTAAGGTATTTCTGCTTTACCGAACCCTAAAAGAACATAGTGAATCTTTAGATATTAACTTTGTTGTCCGTTTGTATCGTCGAGTTTGGTCGAGTGCACTTCCAACTGAGCTACAAGGAACGTTTGTGTTGATGGCGAATTTTTGCATTTTATATTTTACTGCGCGAGTCACAGTGTGGCGCTATATACCTATTAAGTAATTACACTACTAAACAAGACATAGCAGTCCATCATTGCAGATGAAATTCGTTCCTATATTTGTCAAAACCTTTCTCGGTAACATTTCTAATTCATTCTCGGACATTCTCTCTGTTATTTTATATTATTTTGTTTTTATTAGTAATCTGATATAAATGTATAGTAATAAATGATTGTTCATTATATTTGCATGCTAAGTATGGGTGTGACACGCTTGTTCTGTATTTGTTTGGATATACTTTATCATCTGTTACGATCCACCGTGTTACTGCCTTTAAAGACATATCATTTCAACACGTGGATATATTAACAAGTGCAATTGTTATTATTGGACCACGATAATTAAACATTTAGTTGCGCCTATGATTTTTTCCAAGAAATTCTTGAAACCCAAGTTTAAAATTTAAAGTACCTAAACCATATATTAGAAAAATAACCACAATTTTTTGTTATATTGTGCATTATTGGTAGACCGTTTTGCTGCTTTGAAGTAACGTGCGGTATAATTAATTGGCAATGTTTGAGAAATTACATACTTTAGATATACAAAAATATAACTTCTAACCCTAAAATCACAAACCATCACCATTCTATGTGTAAAAAGACGACTAAACATAGGCCGTGACGAAAAATCATCCTACCTCTACAAGCTACGACATTTTCTCTCAAAACACGTCCGTGTGCACTCAACGCCTTCAACAAGAACACTCTAGGTGTAATGTTGTGCACTCGATCGCAAGCTTTGTGAATACTTGAATTTTGCGACGCCCCCCTGTACTTTATCTGCACCATTGTCGGCTGATGCTTCCGTCACTAAATGGGATGTAGACATTATACCGTGTTATGACTGTATTTAGTTTTATATGTTTTTTTAAACATTTGTTACTAATGTGATATGTTATATATTCATTTTATATTTCTCGGTTTATTAAAAGTTTATTGACTTAGATATTAATAAATAACTAAATATTCCTGGACAAATTACACACGGCCATCTAGTATATATGCCATATTATAACTTAAATACTTTTTTTTTGTAAATGCATACATTTAAATACATAGAAAACACCCAAACCACTTCATCATTATTAAATTTGGTATTTCATTATAAATAAGAAATAATGCGTCGAAAAAAATAAATAAAATATATTTTGCAATGTCTACATCAAGCCCTTTCATATGATACCCCATTTGAACTAGTAGTTTCAATTTGAAATTTCGACACCCTATAAAAAATATAGACCCCCTATTTTTTAAGATCTATTTACAAATGTATAGTTTTGAGATTTATTCCTGTACTTGTAGTCTATAACGATATTACTTGCCAAATTTCATAGTTCTAGGTCAACGGGAAGTACCCTATAGGTTTTGATTCCTTTGAGAATGTCGAAATATGCGTTATTTGCTGAATAAACGGCCGTAACTTTTTTTTACGTAAACTTAGCAGTTTTATTTTTTTACAACTTCATGGGACCGTAGACCTGAGTATACAGTTCAAATTTCAGCTTGATACCTCCACGCATTCTCGACATATAAATTCTTGACAGACAGACAGACGGACAACAAAGTGATCTTATAAGGGTTCCGTTTTTCCTTTGAGGTACGGAACCCTAAAAATGGCTATAAATCTGCAAGTCATTCGCATATAGGTGGTACACTTATCAGATACACATATATACCCTTTCCTTTGTTTGAGACTAGATACAAACATATTATATATATAGATACAAACATATTTTCATTTAATCAAAACTGTAATCGAATACAATTTACAATAAAAGATCTCCCGGTTAAGTCTATACATAAACATACGCATCGCATCATCGCACTCGTATGTATAATACCTACATAGATCTTTTCCATGCTTCTATTGAAATGCAATCGAAAGGTAGTCCCTTTTGAATACAATGCAATTCATACAAGGCTTCTTCGTTTTGAAATATGAAAAGTGACTGCAAAGTTTTATTGAAAAGGAAATACTACCATTTTATATTGAAGACTGTTCTATAAGATCAATAAAATATTTTTCTTTCTTTCAACGTTATCACAGTATAAGTAATAGTACTACGTATAGTATGGCCACCCCCTGCCGCTCTCACATCACAAGGCGACATCACGTCCCCTCTGAGTCGAATGTGGACCCGATCGCAAGGGCTGCCACGCGGCGCAGCGTATTACGAAAGCCCATTCTTCGTATAAAATTTGTTCTCAACTGAACTTTTAAATGGTAAAAAGATTTATTTCTTATTATTTAATCATTACCGTTGAACTAATTGTTTTTTCAATGCAAAATCAATAACTTTGCTTGAATTTTACATATCATCGAAATCGTTGAATCGACATTTGATTAGACAGTTCGACGTTTTTGGAATTTTCGGATGTTGAATATTGATATTTATTCCACATTTTTAATAGATAACCACTACATTAGATTGTGGAACAACCAATTACAACCCGCGTGAAATGTCTCACGTTACAGCGCAAGGTAACTACTTCGTTATACAGTCAACCATAAGGCATTCTCACACACATTTGTACGTATACAGACGCGGTCTATTTGTGTTACAGTTTTTTGTATGGAGTGGCCAGGGTGTGGTGATATACTTAAAGAAATATGACATAAAAATGTAATAAAAGCAGAAGATGTATGTAAATTGACGAAAGTATGTCACTGATTCGCACAAATATCTCAAAAGCGAGGAGCCGCTTTCAGGAGTAAAGCGCGCATTGAGCACCGCAAATTTAATCACGTGCGGGATCGAAAAATATTGCTTTCATGTAGCATCCAGATCGTATTCACATATTGAAAGGGAAGTAGAAACGACGCGTTTATCCAACCGCCAGCAATGCATCAATTTGTGTAGGAAATGGAAGAGAAACATTCTCCATATATTAAAATAGAATTATTTGACTTGCTTATTTTGTTGTTGTGTTTTACATTCTGGATCGTTGTTGTATGAATTTAGCAAGGATCACATCGCATTAAGAAACTCTTTGAGGAGATGGAAAACAAAAGTGGATTGACTAATACTACTGAAATATTTTTTGAGCTCTCAAAATCCAAATCATCCTCATTACGTCCACCGCTGAATACAGGCCTCTTCTACGAGTAGTTTTCCGCCGCTTGCAGCCATAGGCTCACTGCAATATCTAATAGATCATAGGACCATTTAGTGAGGTCCTCGTTTTCTGGTTTTCCACAACTTTTCAACTTTTTTGGCCTGAACACTGCCATTTCAGCCTCCTGACTCTTAGAGCTGTCGGTAATTCTAGTTCTACTACGGACATACTCATTCCTAAGTTTATCACGTAGAGCTACTCCGCGCATAGCTCTCTCCATCACACGCTGTGTAACTTTGAACTTTCGAATGAGGTCCATAGTAAGAGATCATGGGCCCTACCGATTACCATAGGATATTTTGATTACGAAAATCAAACTTTACCTTAGATTGGCGGTAATCGTGTTTAGCTGGTAGAAACAATAGAGCTCTAACGACTAAGTTGAAGGTGTTTGTCATTAACATAAATCTAAGATGTATTTCCGCGATAAAAAAAAAGCCGATGGTAATCAGCTTCAGCTTCGGCGGTAGGGCCCCGTGTCCTTGTGTCGTATTAACTAGTTACCCACACTGTCTAAATCTATAAAATATTAGATAAATAATATGAATAAATAATGTGTATGATTAGTATATGTGTATAATTAGCATATTTCTATGTAACATATGTAATTTTATGTTTTCATAGATATTATTGTGTGTAAATTAATTTCTGTTATTTTGTGAACCGCATTCGAATTTTATCAGCTTTTCCCAAAGGTTGATTGGTAGAGAATGCTCTTTACATTAAGTCCGCCTTTTGCACCCTTCTTCTATGGTCAATAAAGTTTAAATAAATAAATAAAATAACATCAATCAAATCCAATTTCAAAATAAATATCAAAAAACGATATATTTAATCACAAACAGACTCGTTGTACATATGTTCCAACCATACATAATCTCGGTCTGCCTCTTGCCTCTTGTTTTGTATGTATGCAGTATACTGGATTGATGGTAGACGGACAGGTGATATTAAAAAACACCTACCAGTTTAAATATACATATTTGACTGGGTATTTATTTTTTATTACATTGCGAAAGAAAATACGACCGTGGCAGATACTAGGGGCAAATAATTACGAGTATATCACAAAATAAAAACATAATTTATGTCAGTATTGCTCCTAGTTGCAAAAAATATCTCTCTAGCTCTACATTCTCAGCCCAAATCTAAGAAACCTTGTTATTACACATTAACTAATTGCATAACTGCATTATAAATAGGGACGGTATTAGTTACCATTTCGCAAAAACGGATGCAGACGCCTTAAGCAACATAAACCAGTATGCAAATAGAACGGATAATATTATTAAACTGAGGAAGTTAGTCCGGCGCTGAGACGACCGTGGGACGGTTCATTAGAGGCACTACCGAGTTCTCGAATTGTTGAAATAAACTAAAAGTTTCAGTCCTAAAAGGAACTTAGTCTTTTAAGGCTGGCTATTTGTTCAGGTAAATTTATTTAACGGAGGGCATTTTTTGTATACAGAATGTCCCAAAAAAATAGATAGGCTTCACCTTGGTCTCTTTAATATAAAATTTTGACCTTAGTAAAAATATCACGGTTTTCAAGAATTTTTAAATGTATTTTCAGAAAATTGCGATTAGATTTTCTTATGTCATTTCTACAAAAGCAGATTTTTTCGATGTATCCTACATCAAAAAAATCCGCTTTTGTAAATTGAATACGATGAATAGGATGTTTGAAGCCCAAAGAGAAAATATAATCCAAAAATTGTAAGATATTATTTTCTTGCTGAATCAATTGACATTTTGCTGATGAATTTTTTTTAATTGTCAATGTTTGGATTCATTCGCTCATCCTTAGTCAAAATCTAAAACTATTTGCTCGTACGACCAAACTCCCTATTCTAGTTTCATATTTTGTGTAACCTGATTTTGATTTAATTGCGTAATATTTTTATTATTATTAGAATTATAACGATAATGTTTAAGCACCTTTCCCAGCCAGCAGCTAAGACTATCCTGGTCAAACCAGGAGGTGTGAAATTTATAAGAAGTTACACGCTCTGGGATGAGGAGGGGACGGTCGAACAACCGCCAACACTAGGCTACAATCAGTGGGCAATTCAATCTTAAGCCATTGCAATGTAGTTAAGTTATCTTCTATATAAATAAAAATGAATGTTGCTAAGCGCAAAACGGCTCGAACAATTTGGTTAATTTTCTTAGGGCACACTGAAAGTTTTAATAAAGAGAAAATATAAAAATTGCGTGGACAATAGTAAAAAAATAACTTAACTTGACAGAACGAAGTCTGTCCGCGCAGCTAGTAAAGAATATAAGTCAGGAAAACAAATACTATGATACATACCTGGCTAAGACTATCCCCCAAGCTGCCTTCATTATCAACAGGCCTGAACAGTTGATTATCTTTCAGTGGTAGGTCTCTCGGCCTGTGTTTCCTCTCTTGAGCTTCCCTCATCGCTTGACTCTGAAGCCTTTCGAAGAACTCCCGAGGTTTTAATGGGGGAGGCTCGTCGTCTGGAGGTGGTGGAGGAGGAGGTGGTAACCTAGTTCGAGGGGAACTTCGGATGAGGGACCGCTCGTCATCTTCGGTGGAACGCTCGTCATGGTCAGAGTCGGAACTTCTGCTATCACGACGTCTCACGCCTTGAAGGTGAGGCTCGAGAAATGTTGCATTTCTGGAACAAAATAGAAAAGTAGAATTTAATATTCATAAGTTCATAATTTATTGGACGTTTATATGCCTGCAAAAGAGGATTATCATGAAAATGTACTCACTAAAATCTAGTATGCACTAATTAAGTAACTGTTTAACATACTCGTAACTACACGTCAACGATGTGACAAAATAATACCCGAGAAAGACAGATTTTTTTTTTAAATTTCTTTATCTCTACTTATTCTTTCTTTTTCTCTTTTATTGCTATCAAATGACTTTGATGGTGTAAATCTTTAAATGTAATAACACTAATCATTTAATTCAATACTTCTTCTTTGCACAAAGAATTTTTTTTTAAATTTCTTTATCTCATCTTATTCTTTCTTTTTCTCTTTTATTGCTATCAAATGCCTTTGATGGTATAAATCTTTAAATGTAATAACACTAATCATTTAATTCAATACTTCTACTTTGCACAAAGAATTAGTGTTGCGCTCCAACGAGGCAACGGGACCAGTATATTGGGAACTTTGCCTACAGGCAGCGGTTTATTAGATTATTTTGCTTTTAGTTTATGATGTGTCATTAGTTTAAATTTAGATGTATTTATTTAATTAAGTTTATCTTAAGTTGTATTTACCATGCTAATCATAACGCATCAAATATAGCACGCTTTAATGACATATCGAAATTAGATAAACAATTTAGATTAATTCATGCAACGTTGCTTAAAACACAAGATTTAAACCAGATATTTTAAAATAAATTTGTGCCCCCTAACATAACCCTAATTTTCTAAGAGATGAAAATAATCACATTTACTTGCAATGTAATGTAATTGAATTTTAAAATTTCAAATGCAATTGTAAGGTTGTATTACATTCAATATTGCACTAAGACCGTTCTAAAAATGCTGCATTATCATATGAAAAGCAAAGTAGAAAGTCACTAAAAATTCAGGCAATCTAGGTAGGTAATTCTCCATCAACCCATAATCATCCCACCACAACATATAGGTCTCCCCTTAATCGAATGGGTTTTAGAACATAGGTACTCCACCACGGTGCTCAATTGCGGGTTGGCGGAGGCCAGTGTTTTCAAGCCGCCTTAAGATAACTTGGCTCAACAACCGTTATCTATAACAACAGCCGGGACAGACGGCTTGAAACGCCTCTTAAAGCACGGAGGAGCTCGAGATAAATAAACCCATCTATAAACAGGCTACAGGCAATGTTGCTTATATTTTAAAAATGGAAAAATTCACCTCCTTCACCTAGGTAGGATCCCACCTAAATCCCAACAGTATTTATAATATTAGCAAGTTGGCCAAAATCAACTATTTAAACAAAAATGAATATTGCTAAGCGCAAAACTCAAGAAAGACGCGACCAATTTTGGTAATTTTTGTTTTAAATATTTTCATTAATCCTAGTCGTGGAGAGAAAAGACGTAAAAATTGCGAGGAAAATAAAACACCAAAGGCAGTTAGTATCACAATAAATACTAGTAAGTAGTACTTTAAATAAATAAACCAGCAACACCAACCTACTGATTACAATTTATATTATTTGCAACATCGTAAAAGCATTTCCCTATCAAGTGCAGTCAGACAGAACCAGTGAAAGTTTAAACAACCACAAGACAGATCTGGCATCGGAGGCTGCAAACAAAATCAATAACAGTATTTACGCCTACAGATGGGGCTGGCCAGACCAAGGGACATTAACTAAGATTTATTTCCCAGCGCCACTGCTGGCGTGTACTCGTATTAATTAAAAACCTTTGCACGGCGCGAGTTTGCTGCGAGTGTGTTGGACACCCCTAGAATTATGTTGAGTTAGTGCCGAATGGGAACTGCTGAGTTGGAATGAGACCAATAAGGTAGTAAGACACAAAGGTATTGAAAAGAACCAATTAGCTCTATCTAATAGTGAGAATCGTTCCCTTATTGGAGTGGAAGCACTTATAAAGTTATATTCCACTATCGATTCTTAGATCAATGTAGCATGTTCATAGGTAAACGTTTTACATCAGGGCGGACCGTGTGCTTATCGGTAAAACTTCAAAATATGACGTTATTGTATATGTATATAGTGAACATGTCTGTTTGTCTTAGTCTGGGTGTTTTCTATGTATCATAAGTATGTATTTACAAAAAAAAAATGTATTTACGTATATTTATCAGTTGTCTAGTACCCATAACACAAGCTTCGCTTACTTTGGGGCTAGATGGCGCTGTGTACTTTGTCTGACAATATTTATTTATTTATTGTAGATACATAAATATAATGAGGTTATATTTATGTTCCTACAATACAATTCAATGCAGATAAATTTGACAATCGATGGTAAATTCTGCATACTTTGTTCTCTGGTGAACAAAATAGTGCATATAGTCTCATGCATTTATGTCTAAAATACTATGCAAAAAAATCAATAAACGCTATTACGCCGGGTAACGCATCCAATAACAAACCTACAACTCGAATGAGCACATCCCTAACAGAATTATGTAAAGTGATAGCTGAAGAAATGAGTGGGCAGATAAAGGTTGGCACGGCACTACGGAATGAAGATAATAACGACAGTTTGATTGCAACACGGCTCAGCACTTAGCCGAGAGAACTGTTTACGAGATAGTTAACTTCGTTACTTGCATTTCATGATCATTAATTGCTGTTTATGTGACCTCTTGGGTTATTCATTGTCTACTGGAGACTGACTTGATCGTGATCTCGCCATAAATTAAAATTCCATTCAAATCATCTTTATAATTTACCGAGCGACGACTGTACGCTTTTAAGGCATTTGCTACTGCGAACGGTACGATATGAACTTCCTGGACAATGGTGGCAAACAAATATGACAAGGCAGCTTTCAAGAAAAGAATACTACTATAGTAATGTTTCTATAAAGAGTGGTTATGGATCGTTCAGTGCTGTTCCTATCTTTTTTAATTTACAGTTAATTTACAGTTAGTTAGACCAGTAATAAAACCGTATTGCATTAAATATCCTATCTATGTATTGTTTTGATTACTTTCGTTTATAAAATCCTCTTGTAAATGATGTGAAAGAGTGCAGCATACCAGCATCACATGTGCACGGAAGAGATGTTAAGCCTTATAATACACATGGGGGGGGGGGGGGATAATCGGAACAATGTCAACCCTTATTCATTATGCTGCTGGGAATTCGCTTTCACCTCAATCGAAGGTTTATAGCATAATCCACCACATTGCTCAACTGCGGGTTGCCAGAGGCGTTTTCAAACCGCCTAAAGACTTGGCTTAACGTCATCTAATGATAACAGCCGGGGCCCACGACCAACGGTAGATAAACCAATCCATAGCCAGGCAACGGTCGATGTTGCTCAACTCGCGTGACCATTCAATATTCTAAAGTCGAACCTCACTATGAAAGTAAGTTAAAAACTAGACTAAGCGGTGATAATTTATTTTTTTCTGATTTGTAGACAGTTTTCGCAATGTTGCCAGTTCAACGGGCATGTGTCGCGGAACTTTTTTGTTAAATATTTTCAACACAGGCGGACGTCGGAGTGCTGAAATCTCTCCGGCAGTTTGAACAGCTGGTATTCTCGTTCCTATGTTTTATTTGTACCACTTTTATTTTCAATGATAGTAAAGTTTTATACATTTCTTTTAGTGAATATTTCCAGCTGGATATTTGTTATTTGTTTGGTTAGTAAATCATTTCATTTCATCAATACCTTACGCCAGTGACTCCGCTATTAGTATATATCTTGGAGATTATTAAAAAATTCAGACAATATGTTAAATGAAATCGAATCGAATCGGATCGGATCGAATCTAATCAATTTATTAATGAGCATGTGTATATTCAATGATGTTATTTACAACTGTTAGATGTTCTAACATAGTCTGCCATGCAATAGCTGGCGTATGAATTAACATTAAACAGATTCATTGCATGCAATAATAAAAAAACAGATTTAATTAGTACAGGTACATGGTTCAATCACAAAATAAATTGAATATAATTTATTTTGTGATTAATTACACATAATATTTTTTCTTTTAAATAATCAGATACAGTATAATTTTTCAACTAGTATTGTTCTTAGTGTATTTTTTTAATAAATTGATTTTCTATTTTCTTAACTACTGAAGTAAATTATTGTATATGGTAAAATATTAGAGCCATGTAGAGTACGTTTTTACTTTTTAGTGCTGTTCTAACTCTGGGAACCCAAACAAGTTAATTGTCTTTGCGGTAAAGTTTTGGGAACAGGCCCGGGTTTTAACAAACAATACACATTAATTAAAACTTAGATCTCTTGACATTATCTACAAAATATTTTTTATTATTTCAAAATATTTCTTGCATCCTCTACTACTGTAGAAAATCAAATTAATAGCATGTAGTAGGGTATTAATGATCAGCAACATCTATGATGAATATCAATATCAATGATCTACAAATTTCAGCAATCTACTGCGTATAATTCATAATTTTGAATCCACAAACAAACAAGTTGGTTTAAAAGGTATTTGTTTGAGAATTAATGGGTCTAAAACAACTACGCTTCAGCAATATTTTTTTTTATATACTATGACGGTTGGCAAACAAGCGTATGGCACGCCTGTTGTGAAGCAGCAATGGTTGGCTATCGATTGCTGCGACATAAAATAACGCTCGCGCCGTCTACTTTCTCACTTCTTTCTTCTTGGCCTCACACTCAAGAACCCTCTGTTGCACTCATAGTAACACAAAAACCTATTATAGAACTCTAGAAAATTGTTAATTGGCTATATTTTACTGTGAAGTGAAGATATATTTCGCTGCAGCTTATTCTGTACCCTACCCTTTGAAGGCGTACTGAAGTACATGGAACATCTTTCTAGGAAGTAAGGAGAGATTCGACGAGCTCGGTGGTGGAATGGTTAGCAATGGCCACTTTGACTCCGAGGTCGCGGGTTCGATCCCCGCTCAAGACAAATATTTGTGTGCATGAACATGTCTGTTTGTCTTGGTCTGGATGTTTACTATGTAATATATGTAATTATTTACAAAAAAAATGTATTTAAGTATCATATCAGTTATCTAGTACCCATAGTACAAGCTTTGCTTAGTTTGCGACAAGATGGCCGTGTGTAATTCGTCCAGGAATATTTATTTAGTTACTAAAACTGATTTACAAAAAAAAATATATTTCAGAATAATATCAATTATCTAGTACCTTTAGTACAAGCTTTGCTTAGTTGTAAAGTCTCCAGAAATATTTATTATTTATGGACTATAATGTCCATAAATAATAAGAAATAAATATTTCTGTTACAGGAAATCAGCATACGACCCTGTATTTACATATAACTTTTATATACGCCAGTTTTACCACTGCAAAATAATTGGAAGCGTTTCATCATGCGAGTGCAGTGAGCTGCCACTACCCTTTTTACGAGCAACATAATTTCCATACCGTCTCCGGCTGGCGTCAGTGACAAATTGAGTGTCACCGTGTCACCGACGGACGATGTTATTACGAGTTTTAATATATAACCCATGAGACTTGCTGCGACGGAGATACGCTATAAATTGTGCGTGCGTGTCGGGTCGCCGGTCAAAAACAGAATTTATTTGTTTTAAAATAAAAACATTACAAGATTCTGTTCTGTGTACGATAATTGGAAAAAAATGTGGTGTAGCTAGCTCACCGTAGTGGCCAAAATATAAATTTGGGTCAAAGCTAGCCTCACCTTCACGTAGTGCATAATAGGGCTCTAGCAAAAGAGGTCGTCGTCGACATAAACCCATAATCATCCCAGTGCTGGGATACGGTTCTCCCCATAATCGTAGGGGGTTTTTTTTATACCATCAGCGTGGCAAACAAGCATACGGCCCGCCTGATGGAAAGCAGTTACCGTAGCCTATGAACGCCTGTAACACCATAGTCATCACACGCGCGTTGCCGACCCTGTAAAAACCTCTTCACGCCCTTTTTGAAGAACCCCATGCTGTAGTCCCCTGAAAAAACCTCGACAGGCAGTTCATTCCACAGCTTGACAGTACGCGGGAGAAAACTTCTCTGGAACCGCACAGTACGTGACCACTTAGGCTCCAATGTGTGAGGATAAATTATAATAGTTAAGGTTTAGACTTCACAATAGACGACAAGGGCTTAGAAGTTTCGCGCTACTCAATTGCAGGTTGGCGGAGCCCAAGCCGCACCTGAGCAGCGTGGTGGAGTATGCTCTAAACCGCTTCAATTGAAGGGAGTGGGAACAGCACTGGGATGAATTAGGCTTGACGACGACGGCGACAACGATTTAAAACCTGGCTGTAATTGGTATTACCTAACTTATAATGTTATTACGATTGTAATTTTCTTATTTTAATGGGGATAGTATATTTAAAATTATTAATACGACAGCAAAAGAAAATATATTTCAAAATTAAATTTATAACTTTGACGAGCTCGGTGGCGTAGCGGTCAATGAAGCGGCTCCGACACCAACGCTCGTGGGTTCGATTCCCACATAGGACAAACATTTGTGTGCATGAACATGTCTGTTTGTCTTAGTCTGGGTGTTTTCTATGTAACTATCATAAGTATGTATTTACAAAAAAAAAATGTATTTACGTATGTTCATCAGTTGTCCATAACACAAGCTTCGCTTACTTTGGGGCTAGATGGCGCTGTG
Organism: Hypsopygia costalis; assembly: GCA_937001555.2. Classification (NCBI taxonomy): domain Eukaryota; kingdom Metazoa; phylum Arthropoda; class Insecta; order Lepidoptera; family Pyralidae; genus Hypsopygia; species Hypsopygia costalis. The sequence continues at coordinate 4,262,411 of OW443336.2, read as the reverse complement.
TAATTTGTCTGACAATATAAAAAAAAAACTATGGTCGTCCGTGAGTCACTACAACAGGTTTCAGCTGAAAATCGGCGCTGCACGATAGTGTGGTAAATGCCGAGCTGAGGCCTTTTAACCCATATTAGTTGTGTTTGTTAGATAAGTTTAATTATTGTTATTGTGAACGTGTTTTTTTTTTATTTATTTTATTATGGGCTAACAAATGCTTCTTCTTCCTCTTCTATAATTGGCGAATTTTACAAACCATAAGATTAGGTTACTAGTTACACAATAGCCTAACCAAGCTCTTGTGTAAACAGTTAATACATTATAATTAAGTTGGCATTGCATAGAGTCGGAGTTCTTTTGTGGCGAAATAACAGCAGAGCCCGCGGGCTAGCTAAGTGAGGAACAACAAAAGCCCCTCATTAGGGCTGTTGCCGGCCGGTGAGAAATGGTAGCACAAAGAATATATAGGGATCGCATGAAATGTAGCTTCAGCAGGGCCTTTATACACGAGTATTAGACATAATATGACAAAATGTAATTTGAATTTTCAGGCGCGTATCTAAACGTAAGATCGGTACTGCCGGTCAACTCCTTCATGAGAATGGTTCCTTAAAGTGGTTTAAAGTATTGAATGTCTTTGTTGTTTATTGAATGTATGATTATTGTCTTCCTATTAATATCTTACTATAAATATTGGGATATTAGTTTCCCCTCAATCTATGAGGTTTAGAGCGTATGATCTAGTGGGTAGGAAATTGCTTAGTAGTATAGTAGAAAACAACTCCGCTAACCCGCAGTTGAACAGCATAGTGGAGTATGCTGTAAACCCCTTCGATTAAGGGGAGACCCGTATCCCAACAGTGGCATGATTATGGGTTGATGCCGAAGCCAATAGTAGAAAAACAGTGCAATTTTTTTATAAATTTCTTTTTGTAAAAGGATGACTCTTATAGTAAAACCTTTGATGTTGCCAGCATGCAATGATCATTATTCAGTCATATAAGAGGTTAAGGAATACAAACATACCTATTGCTTGCGATTCTTAAAGAATCACTGGTACTCGGTGTTATTAATATATTAAGGTAAATTTATCTTTAGTTACAAAACTTTACAGGCTGCGCATATGCCAATAGACATCATATTATGACTCCAATTAAGTGTTTTTAAGTTTCGCCAGCCCTATAAAAATAAAAATACTTTTTCCTGTAACGTAGTACGACATTCGCAATTAATCTCGGGGTTCCGAGCTGAGTGTAAATAATCTGTTGCTTTACCAACTGTTGTGTGAGGTGGCCATAATTTACCCATTTACTAGGAATTTATATGAGGAAAGAAAGAAAATTTCTACGTGCAAAACTTTTTCGAACAAAGTGGATTTGCTTTGCTATAGTTAGTTCATTTGCGCTTCAGATTCACCTTCATTGTACACTATTTATTTTTCTCCATACCCTCGAATTTGCTAATTAGCTAGTTCTGATATTTGTTTGCAGCCTTCAATACGACCGTAAACTCATACAATCAAAATTTCATATTATTTTATTACGCCAAATTTATTTTTTTAGGCATTCTTTCAAAAATGAATCATAGTCACCCTAATAACCCTGCTAAATCATAAAATAACAGTACGTGTAACAAGCTGCATATTACCATATTAATATTAATCTGTGTTTCCGACACGTGTGACAAAGCTGTCGTCGAATATGACGCTCTAATTAATTGTCGGTCGTCATACGCGCCGGTCGCGTCACTAATGGCCGGTCGGTGTTGGTGTAGAGTCATATGAAACCTGAAGTAATCTTGATGTAGATACCAAATAGATAAAAGAGCATTAGATTGATGATAAATAAATAAGTATAAATAAGATAGAAGTAATTAAAGAAAAAGGAGTCGAATATGACGCTCTAATTAATTGTCGGTCGTCATACGCGCCAGTCGTGTCTCTAATGCCAGGTTGATGGCAGTGTAATGTCATGAAATCTGAAGTAATGTTGATGTTAATAGATAACAAATATAATAAATATTCATGGACAAATGACACACTGACATCTAGTCCCAAACTAGCTTGCACTATGGCTACTAGATAACTTATATTTTAAAGACGTATTTTTTTTGTATATAATATAAGTACGTATATATAATACATATAAAGCACCTAGACCAAGACAAACAGACATGTTTATGCACACAAATATTTGTCTTGTGCGGGGATTGAACCCGCGACCTTGGAGTCAAAGTGGTCATTGCTATTGCTAGCCATTCGACCACTCGTCATATATTTTATGTTAAGAGTTCTTTGCAAGTAAACAACACACATAGTAACCTGTATTTCCCCCGTACTTATGTCTAACTGGGATCAAACTGCGACTACCCAATACCAGAATTTGTACATATTAAATTGGGATGTAAGTGGTTCATCAACATCTTTGAACCAAAGCCAACTTCATCTGCACGCGGTGCACCCTGCTGACTGACAAACGAAGCTCTGGCGAAAAGAGAGGTATGGAGCGTAATTGTAAGCTACTCGACTGGGGAATGTACCTCCACCTCACAGAATACCGCAGCCAAATAACAATTCCCTTGAGGGTTGTTGTGTTCCTGCGAGTGAGTGAGGTCACCATAAAGATAGGAGATGGTGCGTTGGCAGCGGGGGTAGCGGCGCGTGAGCGAGATTTTATGTCGCGAGCGTTAATATGGCTATGGTAACCGCTTCACATCAGGCGGGCCGTATGCTTGTCTGCCATCCGACGTAGTAAAAAAATATATATATATTATTTTCCATTTCACCACTCAGCTGAGGAATTAAGAATATTTCAAAAACAAAATAAATGCCAATAAAAACTAATTTCGAACTATTTCAACGGATCTTCACACTGATGTCTATAAAATGGACTAAATGGACCAACCACTGCAGTTTTATTGCAACGATCTAACGCTCTAGCTGAAAATAGTTACACACAACCGTGTTTGAATGCCATTCCTGTCACAAAGAGCCGCCGAACGGATTTGTATTGACCATTGCGTATAGGTGTTTACTATGCGTTCTCGATCAACAGACTAACTTACTCCTTCAACTAATATTATAAATACGAGATTGTCACTCTCTTACGGGTAAACAGCTGAACGGATATTGATAAAATTTGGCATATATATAGAATATATCACCCATGAGATGGACGGATCAGATCAAAGCCTCAACTGATTGCTCGGTTTGCGAGTGCACCCGGAAAGCTGCAGTCGGCGATAAATGGCGCTGTATTATCAAAATGATCACTCATCGTGAGTCATAATAATGATCACGACCACTCTGACAAGAGTGTATCGACTAGGTAGGAGCAAGGAATAGAATATATTATGATTAACATAGTCATCATAATTTTGATCCAGATATTCTGAGCGCGAAGCGCGAGTTGAGCTTAACTTTCACATCCCTATTTTCCTACAAATATTTTAAATGTGAATGTGAGTTTGTTTGTTACACTTTCACGCCGAAACTAGTCAACCGATCATCATGAATCTTAGTATACATAAAAAGTATTCTATATCCTACCTAATATATAAACTATTTCCTAATATATAATCTTTTTGAGAGTATGTAGAGTATGTACTCTCAAAGATTATATATTAGGAAATAGTGTATAATTAGATTTGATATATAATACTTTTTATTAAAAAAAGTAAACGCGGGCAAAGCCGCGAGTGGAAGCTAGTTTATAATATATATTAGTAGGATTAGGACAGGGTAAAATAAAACGAGATCGAAGCAATATACAAGTTTTGGATCAGGCATAATATCATCCTCATTGTTAAAAGTCGATCACGACTGAACGCACGCGGATTTAGTCATATCATGAGGTCATATCGAATCGGTGATGATATGCAATTCCATATTTATCTGAAGCGTACAAAGAGCTTCTTTTTCTATCATAATAAATAATAATAATCATCATTTTATTTCAGGCAATGTTTACAAAAACAATACACCCATAATTATAAATACCTTATAAACTAACATACATGTTTATATAAAAACTTAACTCCAGTATTATTATATTATACACGCAGTGTCGGCGACGTGTATGGCGAATCGGTAGCCGTCCTCGGAATCTCCGGAACACGGCCATAATAAAACCATAATAAAGAAGAACAATCCACCACATTAAAGCAAATGAGGTAAAGCATGAAGAAGAGCAAGCCGGACCAATGTCGGTAGTAGCTTATCTTCATCAGCGTGTCTATAACGGCAACCGGTACAGACTGATCTATCAACGTACAGCTGAAACTACTGTCCAAACCGGGCTGAAACTTGACATACAGGTAGCTATTATGACGTACACATCCGCTACTAAAGGATGTTTGAAAATTGCCACGGTATACGCGTGTATGAATACGCAAGCTGATTCCTTTATAAGTTTGTTCGAGTTTCGATCGAGTTTCTATGGGTGCCAAGAAAGTAACAACTCGCGCAAGTGACGTTCTAGGGCACTTGTGGTTCGAAGTGATAATGGGCACTTTGAAACACTACTGCCTGGTATGCTAGATATAAGCACAGTAGAGCAGTCTCTACTGTGCTTATATCTAGTATATTGGGGTAGCTACCGACCAGGTATCAGGATTATATGTACTCGATACCTCCAAGGAACACTACGCCAACTAAAATTTCGATAGTTTTTTTTTTATCTAAATCGATTCAATACTTCAGTAACATTATGCTACCTGAATTCTATTTATAAACGACACACAGATACAACAAAATCGCCAAATACAAACCGCTAAGTAAATGTATAACTCATATTAGCGGTGTGTATCTGGATGTGTATGTTTTGAGTTGGCGTAGTGTTCATTGGAGGTATCGTACTGACATAAATCCATAGACCGCAATCGACTGTCTGACGCATTGTTATAGACTGGAAATGGTTTTGTACTCGTATCTGAATCGTACCTCCCTTTTGCCAGAGTCTCTTTCACTAGTCGTTAGGGAAAATCACGTTCAGGTAAGGTTGACTTTGGCTCTAAAGTTTCTGGTGATCCATTTACACCTCATAACATTAAGTAACATTAGTTTATGCATTGACAGGAGTGTATCTCCAAAAGCCATAGTTCAGTTAATGAGATTATAACCTTGTCGCGCCGTCGTGCCACGCCGGGAGCTTTCAGCTGTGCTTTCAGGCAGTTCTGTCGACGTAAACTCACCTTAAGTGAATTAAACACAAATTGCATTCTTTAATGCATTTTAGACGTGCTTTTAACAGGTATTAGGTAGAGTCATTTTTTTTATAAAATAACGGGTGACAAATAAGCGTACGGCGTGCCTGATGTAGAGCAGTCACTACCGCCATGTAGGCGCTCGCTCGCTAGCACCCCCACTGATAACGCAGCATCTCCATAGGTCTTGTGACCTCACTCATTCGCAAGAATAACAATTCCCAAGCACATTGTTACTTGGCTTCTATAAGTTGTTGTGGTATTCTATAAGTTGGTGGCACTTCCCTGATCAGGCTTGAAATGCCCTATATCTTACGTCAGATGCTCATTTGCTTCACAGCAAGGTGCATCAGGTACAGGTGGATGGTTTTAAACATAATCATGAAGTCAAGGTCCAGGTATGGCCTTAAAGATGACCCACTTTTGACGAGCCCGGTGGTCGAATGGGTAGCAATGGTTACTTTGACTCAGGTCGCGAGTTCGATCCCTGCACAAGACAAACATTTTATGTGCATAAACATGTCTGTTTGTCTTAGTCTGAGTAGGTACTTTAAAGTATTATAAATAAATAAATAATAAATAAATATTGTCAGACAAATTATACAGCGCCATCTAGCCCCAAAGTAAGCGAAGCTTGTGTTATGGGTACTAGACAACTGATAAACATGCGTAAATACATTATTTTTTGTAAATACATACTTATGATACATAGAAAACACCCAGACCAAGACAAACAGACTTATTATAAGTATCTATTTAAAAAAAAAAAAGTATTTATCAGTTATCTAATACCCATAGTACAAGCTTTGCTTAGTGTATAATTTGTCCAGGAATATTTATTTATCCTTATAACACGAAATAACTCAAAATAAAAACTCTACCTATACATTTTTTATGAACAAACGTAGCAAAAGCGTTTATTTCAGTAAATTAATGTAAACACGGGTCTTATTCGGGCCCTCATTATATATTAACCATTGCTGCGTACCCTCCGTGATGGGCCCCCTCAGATCCCCTGGATTAAAGAGATGGCGACGTCTCACTTTTGCATAATTATGTGCAATTTATCAACTTGGAAAAATCAATCTGTAAGAAACATCGTTGTGTATTGTTGCCTTAAGGTTTATTGCTTTTAATTGTGCTTATTATATCGTTATACAGGGTAAGGATGTCCACTGAAAATTTACTGTAACTATGGTCGAAATTCGACCATAATAAATTTAAATTACGACTTTAATAATATTATTCCATTACAAATTAAATGTAACGTCAAAATACTATTATTACATGTAAATGTCAAATTTTTCATTTAAATATTCGTTCATTGATAATACGACGATTTATTATAATGTCTTTCACTTTATGCGTAAACGTCAGTAAGTAGTCAATTTCAAGTATACTTTTTGGTTCCTTAGTCTAGCTAGCTAGCTTGATAATTATTTGCAGTATGAAAAGGAAACTTCATCATATTGTGTTATTCGCTTGGATGCACTAGAAAAGACATGATTATTATTTTAATAGCTGATTTAGTGAACCATATATAAGGTTACAGATCATTTGCAACAATTTTGTATTTGGACGCCTTCATGCGAAAGCTAACCATTGCTAGTTATGATTTTAGAAGTGTAATATATATTTTTTTAATTCAAGAATTCAAGTCCCAAAGTTTAATTCAAGAAATTTTCTATTAAAATAAATTATATTGATAATAGTACAACATGTTTTTATCGACGAAGGCGGCGAGAGTCGGCGAAGCGAGAAGGAAAGAAAAAGAAGGTTATCATTTTAGCAATAGGATTTTTTTTCAACACTATAATGAAGACAGACCAGGAATGGATAACTTTAGCATATAGGTGACCATAAGTTGTTGCACATTATCTGTACTACAACCCCATACAAGGTTACACTTTAATTTAAGGTCACCCCGTACAATGTTCATTTGATCATTATGTTTATTTGAATATTATAGATATGAACAGCTGACAAACTAACAATTTGTGCCTGGTGGCTGGCGGCGAGCCCGCCTTGATTACACCTATTTGTCTGTCCCAGCCGGCGACTAAGCTTCCGAAGCCTTAGTTTATTGTCCTCTGTACACAAGTTACGCTTCAAAATCTGTAAAGACTTATACCGAGTGGCAAACAAGCTTACGACTTGCATGAAATGAAGTGAGTACCGTAGCTTACGCGTGCAAATAGAACATTGCTCGCGCATCGTCTCTCCCGCTGCCAATGCAGCTTCTACCTGGTGACCTCACTCACTGGAATACAATAACCATCTAAAGAACTGTAAAGTGACTATTCTGTAAAGTGGAGGTACTACTACTTGGGCCGCTTCCAACTAAAGCGTTGTGCAATACCTCTATCACCACAACCTAATTTATTAATTGGAAGTTTGCTGTCTACACGCAGAGATGTCGCTTCATATTGTGTGCTTTACAAATTATACCAAGGCGAGTGCTCGACTGTGCTGTTCAATTTACCATCTGCTCAGTTCCACTATCTTACCACCCGTAAATAATTGAAATTCGACCCACGCCATCTTGACGATCGTCTACCACAGTACAGTTTTTAAGACGTTTTCTACCACGGACGGTGAAATTGTGGTATCAACTTCTCTCAGCGGTATATCCGAACAACCACATGGGAGTCTTCAAGAACAAAGTATATATTTCCCTTAAAAGGCTGGCAAAGGATCGGCGACCCCTTGACGTTGCTGATCTCCATGGGCGGTGGTGATTGTTTGCCAACAGCTGACTCGCATGCTCGTTTGCTCTTATATAAAAATAATAACAAATAAATTAAAATAATTACGATACAAAATATAAATAAGATATCTTATAGGACAAACGATGTCGGGATACTGACCTGAGACCCGCAGGTGTAATATATAATGACGTATAAAAGATAATGAGGATAATTGGGCTACCTATTTCATTGTAAGGACCACGTTTGATTCCTATAAGGAGATACGCAGGGAGCCCAATTATCGTATCATTAAAATTTTAATAATTTCGTTTGCTTTTGAAATGCATGTAGAAATAACGACATTTTGGCAAAATTTGTCAGAGTATTTTTTTTTTACTTTCACGAACTGCCAAATTATGGAATCAACTTCCCTTAGCAGTATTCCCAAATAAATACGACATGAGAGCCATCAAGGACATTTTTCCCTTAAAAGGCTGGCAACGGATGGGCGGCGGGGATTACTTTCCATCAGGTGACCCACATGCTCGCTTGCCCCCTCTCATATAAAATAAAAATGGCCGATAAGAGTGAATGGAACTTTTGTTCCATTCTTCGTTATCAGCCATTATCAGCGAAATTCATTGAGCTTATGAAATCGTCCGGTCGTTCTGTCTGTCCGTTGCCATGAAACTCAAAATTTCGAAATTCTGACTTCGGATTCGTGTAGAGCATCAAAAAGTAGTAATGTAAAGTGACCTTGGTTTTCCGATATAAATTCGGGATTTCGAAAAATAAAAAAAAATCGCTATGGTGGCGCATGCTGCGCGTCCGATGTTTTTTTTTACACTTACTGTATCACGTCAAAAAATGGGAAAAAGACAAGCCTTAATGACAATTTATTGAACGTAATAACGACAAACGACATGAACTACTGTCTTTCTAACTACTAATCATGTGTGGCCAGTGTGATGATGTGATATGTCCTCATAGCCTAACGAGGACAAGCATGCAACATCGGATGTACTTCCGTTGAGTTGAAGGTTTTTGTGAACCCACAGTTTCTCCGAGATTACTGGAAAACATTAATGTATGAATAATGTGCAGCTCTACGTAGAGTATGATAGACGTTTAAATAAATTCATTATCATCATCATCATCATCATCAGGTCATTTTAGTCTCCACTACAGGAGCACGACCCTCTCTCGCCCGTCCTAGATGGTAGGAGGATTTGGCCTACACTCCCCACGGTGGCCAACCGGTTTGGGGAGGCCTGATCGATATTTGATAATATATTTCCCTTAGTCGCCTTGTACGACATCCACGGGAAGAAACGGAGTGATTCTATTCTAGTCTGCCGGAAACCACACGGCCATCTAATCCCAAACTAAGCAAAGCTTGTACTGTGGATACTATATAACTGATACATTACTTAAATACATTTTTTTTTGTAAATACATACATATCACAGAAAACACCCAAACCAAGACAAACAGACATGTTCATGCACACAAATATTTGTGTTGTGCGGGGATCGAACTCGCGACCTCGGAGTCGAAGTGGCCATTGCTAACCATTCGACCACCGAGCTCGTCCTTTTTTTTGTATTTAACTTGAGCTATTCACTGCTACACTGGAAGATGCATTTATTTTTGGACTGAAACATATGGAGCTACAAGAGTGAGAACATGGGCAACCCCTATGGCGGCCTTACACCTTAGGCCAGTTGTCAACCACTCGCTACGCGCGAGGTCGAACGCCCGGCCAACAACTATGGCAAGGCAGACGAACGTGCTATACCTCTGTAGCTAAACCACAAGCACGTGAGTATTTCCACGCGCATAAAGCCACCTCGAATCCGGACCCATGACTGGCAAATTATGGGCTTGTCAGCCAGCCCCCGAAGTACCCTGATTCAAAAAGCCGGACCCGTAGTTCCAGCTGCGAAACTCCTCACAGTCAGGTACTCTGTGGGGAGTAGACAGTGTATGAGCAAATCCACCACCACCCGTGGCTCCACCGACCTCACGGTCATATGAGCCGAATCTTGACTCAGCATCATCATGCGCGCAGCATCATTACTCTGAGGCGCTTTTTGCCGTGGGCAATTCTTGACTCATGCGCAGACATGATTCATGAGACTCTATGATCCGTTAGCTCAGTATTAAATATAAGGACGGATTCGCTAATCAGAGAGGAACCAAAGAGGGATTGCGGAAAAAAGGTCAAGCCACATATTACTTAATCGTTACTTTGTCAAAGTAAAATCCCGTAGTCTGCAGTATGACCATAAGTCTGACAGAAATTAATCATCATCATCGCCATAATTAATACAAAAAATAATATATGTAAATAATTATTGCACAACACAAAATATCCTTCCTATTATGAAACAAAATCAGAGATAAAATTTTGTTTCTTTTTATTATTTCTATCTAATTTTTTTTGTGTATCATGTACTCGTTGTAGCGGTAACTTTATTACGGGAAACGATAACGAGCACGCCCTAAGAATTTTAATATACCCATTTTAGGGTATTTTTAATGCGGCAATCTCTTTTAAGGGCTCTTCTACGGTTATTCGCTCTTTTGCTTGCTCTTTTCATAAAGCGTATAAGAATAAGTAAATTAGATAATCTCACTTTTTAATAACACGCTTGTTCCAAATAAGCGTACGACCGGCCTGATAGGTTACCGTAGCCAATAAATGCTTGAATACAAGTAGTTGTCTAGTCTACATATGTGTTACATACACATATCTTATCTTATCATATAAGATATATCTTATCTTATCATATAAGATAAGATATAAGATAAGATACATACACATAATGATAATAAATAAATACTTTTTCTAAAAATAATATTAAATGATCTACTGAAAATATAATGAAGAGCTCGATAGCGCGGGTCAGTCTAATTGAACACACAAGTTAACCAATGTCAACCGTAGCCTGGCTATGGATGGGGTTATTTCTCTCGAGCTCATCCGCGTTTCGGAGGAGAGGACCTTAAGTCAACGGTGCCGACTGTTGTCATTAGATGACAGTCGTTAAGCCAAGTCAGTGGCTTAAAACCTCCGCCAAGCCGCAGTTGAAAGCGTGGTGGAATATGCTCTAAACCCCTTCGATAGAGCGAACATCCGTAACCAAGCAGTGGGATGAATAAGTTTGACGACGAAAAACTTCCTAAGTTTGAATAGTCTTTACCCGAAAATAGTTTTATTCAATTTGACGAGCTCGGTGGCGTAGCGGTCAATGACGCGGCTTCGACACCAACGCTCGTGGGTTCGATTCCCACATAGGACAAACATTTGTGTGAATGAACATGTCTGTCTGTCTTAGTCTGGGTGTTTTCTATGTATCATAAGTATGTATTTACAAAAAAAAATCTATTTACCTGTGTTTATCAATTGTCTAGTACCCAAAACACAAGCGTCGCTTACTTTGGGGCTGGATGGCGCTGTGTAATTTGTCTGACAATATTTATTATTTATTTATTATTTAATGACAATGCGGGCAAAGACACGGTTAACGGCTAGTTTTATATAAATAGTAAATGAAATAAAATTCCTATCCTAACTTATTTAATGAATAATAATAATAGAACTTGAGATGCAAACTCGGCATCTCGAGTTGAAATCTGCGTGCAGCGGTTTCTATGAAAATATTTTAATATTGCGGATGAAAAGGAAAAGTGCTTCCAGTATTTGCCGTTGAAGTTCTCATATTTTCTGGTTGCATAATATTCTGCAATATTCGCTGCATTTTGTACAAAAGAGTAAATGTTCCATTGAATTTGAGAACACAATTAGGAAAGTTGATATAAACGAATTCTGTCTTGAGTTCTCAATTTACGTATATTGCAAATTTATACATTCTCGTGAAACCCTATTACCCACTGGAATACGGGTCTACCCTCAATCGAAGGGATTTAGAGCGTACTCCGCTACGCTGCTCAACTGGGGGTTGGCGGAGATCAGTGTTTTCAAGCCCTAAAGGCAATTAATTGACTTGGCTTAACGACTGCCATCTAATGACAACAGCCGGGACCGACAGCTTAACGTGCCCTCCGAAGCACGGAGGAGTTCGAAATAAATAAACGCATCCATGGACAGACTCCGGTCGACGTTGCTTGACTTGCGTGATCGATTAGACTGCCACGCGCTACGACGCCATTAAGTCCCTCTAAATTTATACATACTTACGTTAAATCATCATCATCATTTGACGAGTACGGTGGTGGAATGGTTAGCAATAGCCACTTTGGCTCTAAAGTCACGGGTTCGATTCCGCATGAGACAAATATTTGTGAGCATGAACATGTCTGTTTGCCTTGGTCTGGGTATTTTCTATGTATTATAAGATATGTATGTATTTGTAAAAATGTATTTAAGTACATCAGTTGTCTAGTACCCATATTACCAGCTTTGCGCTTAATTTGGGACTCGATAGCGCTGTGTAAATTGTTCAGAAATATTTATTTATTTATTTATATCAAAAGAAAGACGCCTTATGAAAGCAAAGTATCTTTAACAAAACAAGACAATCACTTAACCTGTATCAGAAGCTCTAGAATACGCTCTCGTATTCACTAAGGAATGATCGTCAAGTGCTTATTGCATCAATAAAATGCTCCGTGAATTCCTACAGAGTTCCAGACCAATTCTTGTGCATTTGTTAAAAACAAATTTAAGTTTACCGTCAACATAAACCTTATCCCCTAGCGACTAAAATTCAGATTGGCTTGAGTTAAAGAAACTTGTCCCTAGACGAAACCTAGACGAAGGTACATGCAGGATGGCTCCCGTTTGGGGATTTCGAGTAATTCTTGAATAGATTTCAATGTCTTAAACTTTAGAAGTAGTTGAAGCGGAATAAAACCGTGATTTGGTGACTTCATTGGCACCCTATTCAGTTTTGACTGGGTTGAATTCAAGATACCTAGTTGGAATATTGAATTGTTAACACATCGACTTACTTTCAATACAGGATAGTAACTTGGAAATAATATCTTTTAGAAGAACTATAGTATAAGTAATTGTACTACTACGTACAATATAGTCACTGCCTGCTGCTCTCTCATATCGCCCTGGATCTCCCCCCCCCTTTTTTTTCTGAAACTAATCTGGAACAGTTACTGCCTAAAGCGCCTCACGCACACACGCGTAGGAGCGTGTGTGCGTGCGCCATACAAACTATTCCAGATTTGTGTCAGAGGGGAGGTGAGGTCGACATGAGAGAGTGGCAGGGAGTGGCCATACTGTACTATTACTTATACTGTGATTTCACTTCAAAAATTATAATTATTTTAAAATCGACAATTGTTAGAAATTTAATGCATCGAGATTTGGTTCATTTTTGCCAAATCTAAAAATAAACTTTAATTGCGAATGCAATGTAAATTTTATTCAAAACAGCGTCGGTGTTGGGCGTGGTTCATGCCAAACATATTGCGTAAGGAACCCGGCTTCAAGGAAAGAGGTCAATGGCCACTACTAGTAGTAGTAGTAACAAAACAATGCTAGTAGTAAATGTGATTGTATCTCTGTAATAAATGTGTTTCATTGTATTGGCTGACGTCACATAGGTAGCGTAGGTAGTTTATTTTTTTAAATAAGTGGTTGAAATTGACGAGCTCCACGGTCTGTCTAATCGAATACGCAAGTTAAGCAAGGTCGACCGTAGCTTTCCATCATCATCGCCTGTATCTACCCACTGCTGGATATAAGCGTTCCGCAATGCTTTCTCTGAGTGTGGGGTGTAAGAGGTTCATCAACATCTTTGAACCAAAACCAACTTCACCTGCACGCGGTGCACCCTGCTGACTAACAAACGAATCTCTGGCGAAGAGAGGTAGGGAGCGTAATTGTAAGCTACCCGACTGGGGAATGTACCTCCACCTCATAGAATACCGCAGCCAAATAACGGTTCCCTTGAGGGCTGTTGTGTACCTGCGAGTGAGTGAGGTCACCAGAAAGGAAGGAGATGCTGCGATGATAGCGCATGCTTGTCCGCCACCCGACGTAGTATAAAAAAAAAACAAATACGATACTCCGCATTCCGCATCAAGCCTTTGCCCAACGCTTTGTTGTCCTACGCCTATAGTCCGTCCGTGGATGGGTTTATTTCACTCGAGCTTTTTTGGTGTATCCGAGGGCACGTAAAGCCGTCGGTCGCGGCTGTTGTAATAGGCTTGTATACCATTTTTTTTTCGATTTGTTATTTAACGACGTCACTATAATATAAATATAGGTGAAATAATTACTTCGATTGCATAAAAACTTCTCGAGATATGATATTTTGAAGATCACAATTTTGGACTGTCCCGAAAACTTTCCATACAAAAGGCCACCACACACCTTGCTATTTCATATCAGAAATTTGTACGACAGCTATGTTAAATATTGCGTTTATGTAGCCAGTGCCGTAACAAAAGTTATAGTAATTTTTATTGTTTCTACAATGGTAATATTTATTTTTTATAATTTCATAACTTTAAAATGAACTTTCCCACCAAACTTTGATCGAACATAAAACACGTCGGACATAAGTTATTAAAATTTTAAGATCGCAGCTCGTTCTAGTTTTATGTATTTTACGTTACTATTAGAGAGTTTTTATAATTTTGTAACATAGGCAACTAGCCTATTAGATGATAGTCATTAAGCCAAATCAGTGGTCTTTAGGCGGCTTAAGAATACTGGTCTTCGCCTAACCGCAGTTGAGCAGCGAGGTATATATATGGTATATGGGGTACTCCATTCTCTAAACCCCGTCCATTGAAGGGAAACCCGTATCCCAACAGTGGAATGATTATGGATTGACACCGAAACACTACAGTCAAGTATTCGGGTAGTCGTACATGCCTCGTGCTGCCCAAAGCCTGCCTTGGCTTAACAACTCTAGGTTTGCAGCGAAGTATTTAAAAAGGCGTCATATACGAATATTAATATAAATTTATCTTGATATTAATTACCTTAGTTGGCAGGACGCATCACGTGTAAGTGGGGTTGGTGCAAGTAAGGTCTAACGATAGTGGTGACCCCCACACACTTACTTTCGAAAGGTCAATGCCCAAAAATCGTTTCTGTTCAATCGGTCTACAGATTTTCAGCCTTTTCCACCATCCTCACACGGCCAGCGGTTATAATTTACGTGACGTCACTAAATCACGTCTGGAGGTCCCGTGGCGCTGGGGAAATTATAACCTCTTTATAGCGCACAATGGCCGCCAAGCTGTTCGATGCGATTTAATAACTAGCCCCTTTGTTGGTCTTTATATCATTTTGTTGCAGTATTTTGGCTGGGTTTAGAATTTGTGCTATTTGACTATTTTGAAACTTTAAGAATGACATAGTTTAAAAAAAATATATGTGAATAGCTTCTGAATAAATCTTATTTAAAATGACAGATTTATTGAAATGTAATTAAAAATATATATAAGTTGATCGTTATTTTTAAAATTATGTTAGGAAATCAACTTGAAAAAAAAAAAAAAAAAAAAAAAAAAAAAAAAAAAAAATACGACAGCTGACAGCTGTCGGTGCAGTGAAAAATCAATATTTTAAATTATAATATTTTTTATTTAAAAGAATTGGCATTATGTGTGCAAGCTGCTTTCGGCATCAAATTTTAATTCAAAAGAATATAAATTCAAGGATACGTGAAAACCTACAAAATCATCACATCACAAAAAGCAAACACATACGTGCGTGGACACACCAGAAGGGATTTACTGTAAGAATATTTAACAGGAACACTACATACCTATCTCCACAAGAAGAATTTTAATAGCTCAGTTATAGTCTACCCGAATATCCTACTGCCAATTAATTTTCCAAAAGGTTTTTTAAGAATCCTACTGCTAAAGATTTGCTCCTGGACACATATAATCAAAGCTCCTATTTTTTTTTTTGTAATTCACAAGATAAGTGGTCTCACTCAATTATTTTTAATTTATACAAGCTACTGAAGAACTGTTTACTGATTCTGAAATTGCATCGCCAGCTCTATCAAACCATATTAATGGTCTAAAGTTCAAAGTGTTTCGTGCTGTGTTGTGTTTTATATATACATATTTAAGTTTGTGTTATTATTTTTTTAACTATTTTAATTAGGTACGTAAGTATTTTTAATTGTTTTGTGGATGCAGCCCGGCTCTCTATCCGCAGACAGCACATCTTCATCAAATCACACATGTAGTAACTGTAGTAAATCATTTCATACTCTACGTGGCCTCCATATTCATTCTTCGAAAGTTCACAAAAGTGTAAACTCACTAAATACCTCCTCATCTGTACCACCACAATCGCAACCATCTGCCTCCAATCCAACGCAATACAACATCGCCGCCTTTCATCTACACCTCAGCCACCTGAAAAATAATATTCCCGTTGTGAAACGTATTCCACGCGGTGCCAGGATTGCCGTAGCAACCAGATTATCCCACCTCATCAATAACTGCGTTGAGAACAATAGTTCACAATCATGGCAGCAACTACTAACTTTTTCTTTCTCAACTCTACATGCTCCATCAGACAATAGCCAAGTGTCTTTTTCCCAAAAAATTAAAAATAATTGTTCCATTCCCATCAGTCATTACCCACCCACCAACAGTAATACTCCCATTCAAAATAGAAAATCCAATTCCAAATATAATCTCAAGAAAAATGTAGAATTGAAAGTTAGCAACGGGGATTTAAAAGGCGCCGCCAGACTTCTTTTCACTAGTGATGTGCTGTCTCCGGACACACCAGAAACCTTCTCGGCTTTACAGACTAAACATCCACCAGCTCCAGCTATACCTTACTTCCTAGATCCGCCTACTACACCTGACGTCTGTCTCCGCATCCAAGATAAAGACACAGTGAATGCAATTAATTCATTCAAAACCGGTTCAGCTGCAGGTCTTGATGGAATTTCTCCTCAACACCTGAAAGACTTAACGTCACACTGTGTGGGCGATGCAGGTAAACTTTTGATCAGATCCTTAACAAAATTATTAAATGTCATGCTTTCAGGAAATGTCAACCCCGAAATTGTCCCTTTAATTTATGGCGCAAACCTGATCGCCCTGACAAAAAAGGACGGAGGAGTAAGGCCAATAGCAGTGGGTTCAACTTTTCGGCGTTTGGCTTCTAAAATTGCGGTACGTTACATATCATCCTCTCTTCAAAAACAATTTGAACCAATACAGGTAGGCTTTGGTACTAAAGGTGGTTGCGAAGCAGCGGTTCACGCCCTACGCACCTATTTACAAGATGACCAATGTGAGGTATTGCTCAAAATTGACATAAAAAACGCTTTTAATTCGGTTAACAGAGACACCCTGCTGAATGAAATTAGAAATAATATCCCGGAAATTTATAACTACTTACTTAATTGCTATGCCGAACCTACAAAATTAATATATAAAAATTACGAACTCTCGTCAGAAGTTGGTTGCCAGCAGGGTGATCCCCTCGGACCAGCCATTTTTAGCCTAGCCATTAACCCTATAATTCAAAGTTTAAAATCAAAATTTAATGTATGGTACCTAGATGATGGGACCCTAGGGGGTGACGTCGATACCGTTTTATTGGACATTTTAGAAATCAAAAATAAATTCAGCTCTATCGGTTTGGAACTAAATTATAACAAATGTGAACTTTACGTACACAATACAAATAGTCATAGTGACATAATTCAGCGATTCAACGCACTTACCTCAAACATAAAAATAGTAAATAAACAATCATTAAACCTTCTAGGGTCACCAGTTTTCGATGATGCCATACCCGACGTAATCACTCAAACAATCACAAAATTCAAAAACTGTTCAGACCGCTTATATGAAATCAATTCACATTCGGCAATTACGCTTTTAAAATTTTGTCTTTTCGTTCCAAAATCTACATATCTGCTCCGCTGTTGTCCTCTCTGGAAACATCAAAATTCCCTAATTCCGATTGACACCCTTATAAAATCCACCTTAGAATCTGTTTTGAACATCCAACTCAGCGAGCAATCTTGGACTCAAGCTTCTCTTCCCATCAGATATGGTGGGCTAGGGATTCGCAAAATTTCCAGTGTGGCTCTGCCGGCGTTCCTATCATCTGTCCATAGCACGGCCGATCTCGTAGGTAAAATTCTGAAGACCTGCTCTTCTAACTATGAGATGGCGGGCTTGAACGATGCTCGGAATGCCTGGCAAATGGCTTGTCCGGGTCAAAATTTACCCTTTCTGACAAAATCTCAAAGGAGCTGGGATGATTTTATCTGTAAAATTAAAAGTTCAGCGCTCTTAGACTCCAGCTCGGGTTCAGCTCGCGCCAGACTGTTGGCCGCAGGGAGAAAAGAATCCGGGTATTGGCTTCATGCCTATCCTTGTGCTAACAATGGTACCTTTCTGGAACCTGATACCTTGAGGCTGGCAGTCAGCCTGAGACTGGGAGTGCCGGTCTGTGCCTCACACAAATGCCCTTGTGGCAAGGATGTCGACCAGTTAGGACACCACGGACTTTCCTGTCAGCTAAGCGCAGGACGCTTTTCGAGGCACGCCGCCGTCAATGACATAATCCGCCGCTCTCTTGCCACCGTCAATGTACCTGCATTACTAGAACCAAACGGTATTTCAAGAGACGATGGTAAGAGACCGGACGGAATGACCCTGATTCCGTGGAGCATGGGACGGGCTTTGGTTTGGGACGCTACTTGCGCCGATACGTTGGCCCCGTCTCATCTCCAAGGAACTACACAGAAAGCAGGCGCTGCGGCGGAGGCGGCCGAGAAAAGAAAAATTTCGAAATATCGCGGTCTCGGTTCGGAATACACTTTTGTGCCGTTCGGAGTCGAGACCCTGGGTTCGTGGGGTCCTAATGCGCTTAAATTAATGAATGAGCTCTCCAAGCGCCTGGTCGAGACCACTGGTGACCGAAGAGCTGGCAGCTTTCTCGCACAACGCATTAGTATTGCCATACAACGAGGAAACGCTGCCAGCATCTTCGGTACAATGCCACGGGGGCCTTTTTTAGATAATATGTAGTTTTATTTTTATTTTCAATTTAGTTTTTAATTTAATTTCTTAGAAATACTTGAAAAATTGTTAGTAAACATTTGCACGCCCCTGCGAGGGTAGAATAAGTTGGGCATGCAATTATGTAACATCTGTTACACCTTATTTTCGCAAATAAAATACCTTATCTTATCAGCCCCCCTAGCCAAGTGTAATTCGTAGCGTAACGAACGTTAGATAGATCACGCGAAATTTGTCAAATTCGAAAATTTTAGTATGAGAATTGACAAATGTCACGTGATCTATCTAACGTTCGTTACGCTACGAATTATACGTGGCTAGGGGGGCTGATCTTAAAAAAATTGTGTTGGCTCACCATCATTTTTACGCCAAATCCAATCTCACCTATACCTTATTGATTAACTAACCAATATCTGATAAAAGTGAAGTAAGACCCAGGAACGTAGGTGCTGTTAAGCTGCTTGACTGGCAGACTTCTTCCACCCAAAAACCTTTGAGGATTTCACATTCTTGCATCCACCTCGCAGCTGCCAAATAACAATTACCTAGTGGCCTAGCCAAGAGAATTGTTGTGTCCCTGCAAGTTAGTAAGTCACCCACACACACAGTCACAGGACTTCTATGAGGACACACAGCCAACAACAGTTCCACAGTCAAGGATTTCTATGAGGACACTCGAAAGGAAGGAATTGTTGAAATGGCAGCAGGATTGCAAATGTCTATAGGCTACTGTCACCGCTTGACATCAGGCGAGCCGAATACTTATCTGTTACCTGACATAGGATATAAAAATAGTGACGTCACAAAATCACATCCCCGTGACGTTGGGGAAATAACCTCTTTAAGGATCAAACAGAGATCCGTATCCGAGCAGTATCGCACTGCAGAATCGGTTGTTGACAGTTGTCAGTTAAAATTAAAGGTCTATGGCAACATGGAACTAATTTTGCATTTACTTTAGTTTGTGTTTAAATATGCCAGTTTAATTTTGAAGGACGCATTGGTTATGATATTAAAAAGTCCTTAAATTAATTTCTACAGAATAATTAGGGCTACAAAAAAAATGTATACATTTTTAATATAATAATTACTACATAGTTTATTCCATGTTAAAGGTAAGGTAGGCGGTATTTCACTTCTTAGTACTTGCACTTTGTGTCAAACATATTCTATTGTATTATACTGATCTCATGGCTTCAGTTACACCAACCAGTGAACTACTTATTGGCCTGTTATAGTAAATAAATATTCCTGGGCAAATTACTACTGCCATCTAGTTCCAAACTAAGCATAGCTTGTACTATGTGTACTAGATTACGCATATTATACCTACCTACTTAAATACATACATACAAATGTTAGCATAAAAGTTTGATAAAAAGAATTGCTTGTATGTAAACTCGGTTTACGGCTTCGATCAACAATAGACAACTATTGTTGATCGAAGGTTTACGGACGTACGTGATAACGACATAGGAAAATATCGGCGGATGGAGTGGAAGAGATATATTGCATCAAAAGCCGAACTCTTAAGCGCGGAGCGACCGATAGAGAGACACGATCGGTCGTGTCTCTCTATCGGTCGCTCCGCGCTATTGCTTGTAGGCTCGGCTTAGGCTTAGGAACGTGACAAGGAGTCATGATTTTCGTGCGTGCAGCCAGCGTTCATCGAGTTATAAGACGTTGTCACGTGAAAAAACATAAGATAAAACAAAAAAAAAACACATGACATAACACCAAAAACAACATGACACATTTTTCAAGAACGTTATCAGAAACATGAAGAACACAATAAATCTGAGAGATATTTTAGATCAAACAATTACAGATCTTAACTGTGACACAATTAGTGACGCTATTCTAATTAACTGTCTCATCTTCTCCATAAATTTCGTTTTAGACATTAAATTAATGTTATAAATGTTGTAATATTAAAATGAAAGAGATATATGTAGTAATCTTTTTTTATCTAGTTCGTGTATCTAAATTAAACTTTCAGATTGCTTTACAATGCGGAAGAAAAACAGATTAAAATAAGGTCAAAACATATATCAATGATAGCGACAGACGGAATATGCTGGATCAAACAGTGTAAGTATCTGGTGGGTGAGGGGGAGAGAAGGAGAAAGACCATAGGGAAATGAATAGAGGTTTTACTGTGCAGCCCTGACAGCCCAGGTAGTCATGCTCACTAAAGTGTTCAAACTGGTGGTGGTGTCGTGTGGTGGGTCGCCGCATTCCAATAAAATGGTTGAATGCGGCGATGGCTGCCCCATGCATCAACTCCTGAACGGGTGCTGCCAGAGGGGACTGGTCTGCCGTGGCTGTCATGGTTGCAAGGCCAACAACAGGAGGATTTAGGTTAAGTAGTATTAGACAATAGTGTGAACTTATAATAGCGATGTGCAATTAATAAATTGACGAGCTCGGTGGCGTAGCGGTCAATGACGCGGCTTCGACACCAACGCTCGTCGGTTCGATTCCCACATAGGACAAACATTTGTGTGCATGAACATGTCTGTTTGTTTTAGTCTGGGTGTTTTCTATGTATCATAAGTATGTATTTACAAAAAAAAATGTATTTACGTATGTTTATCAGTTGTCTAGTACCCATAACACAAGCTTCGTTTACTTTGGGGCTAGATGGCACTGTGCAATTTGTAAAAAAAAATGTTATAAAATTGAGAAATAAAAATAGAAGAAGTTAACAAAAGGTACGGACCCCGGGATCTGTAGATTGTAATTATTATCAATATAAAAAAAGTCAGAACCACACAGTTACAGAAAGTACAAATACCGCAAGCCGTTAGCTCGGAAGTATCATTATTACCAGCTTACAAAAACTAAGAAAATATAATTCCTTTGCTTTATATATTTTTTTAAACTTTATTGACCACGAAATAATGGTACAAAAGGGGGACTTCCTCTCGTTTAAGCTTAAAGCAATTGGTGATCTACTACTTAAAAGGCTGGCAACGGATCGGCGACCCCCACATGCTCGTACTAGGTGACCCACATGCTCGTTTGCCCCCCCCCCCCCCCCCCCCCCCGTCATGTATATATATATATATAGTAAATTAGCGTCTAAAGATGATGATAAACATACTAACCCTAGCTTAAACTAACCAGACGCGAATTTAATAACTTTATCCGCTCATATTATTATTTTCCAAAATAATATTTATCTATATAACCCTCCTTTACCAAGCTCAAACGATGTCATCACATGAGCTGACACGTAGTTAATGACACATGTCGCAAGTCAGGGTAATCAAGCAAATGGTACCAAGCTAATCCGCGTTATCGGCGACCCAGTTTTCACTCGGTCCAATCTAATCCATTCGTGCGCCAGTTGTTTACAATCAATTTTGTTACTCATGCAGTTTGGTAAATATTGCTTGTAAATAAACAGGAAGTAATCATTGAAAAAAAAAAATATATATATAAACATTTAGAGGTGTAAGTGGTTCATCAACATCTTTGAACCTAAGCCAACTAAGCAAAGCTCTGGCGAAAAGTGAGGAAGGGAGCGTAATTGTAAGCTACCCGACTGGAGAATATACCTCCACTTCACAGAATACCGCAGACAAATAATCCCTGAACCCCCTGAACGGGCTGTCATTGAAGACGATGATATTCCAATACCTGCGATAAATATAAGAAAGTGAAACTGGGTTATACTTTATGTAAGAGTTAAGTAATTCGGCATGTCCATTTATATATGATCATTTCGACTTGACATTGCATTTTTAATGATGACTTTGCTATTTCTGTTCTTTTATTATGTAACTAGCTGACCCGGCAAACGTATGGCAAAACATTGCCATATAAATTATACTTACTTATAAATTATACCGGCGCTTACTTGGGTCAGAGGCTAAGCATCGCCATCCAAAGGGGCAACGCTGCTAGCGTTTTAGGCACGCTGCCTCACGGACCTACTTTAGATAGTTTTTGTTAAGATAGGTTTACAAGTTTAGTTTAGTTTTTATTGTCTGCATTATATTAAGTATTATTTTCAATAAAGTTATGTAAAATTATAAAATAAATATATAAAATTTTGTGAATAAAATAAAAATAAAAAAAATTATACTAATATCGCTATTAAGAAATAGGGGTTGATCGTAGAAGGGTGAAAATTTATGGTTATATGTATTGTAATGCGACATCATAAAAAAAAAATTGTCAAAAAAAAAATTGGGATGTGGTCCATCCCAATTTATTTTTTTGGTCAATTTTTTTTATTTACTTTTTACCTTACTAGTTTATTACCTTATTAGTACTTAGAAGTATAAAAAATAAATAACAACCTATTCTCAAAACTACTGAATATACATATAAAATTTCATCTAAATCGGTCAAGCCGTTTCGGAAGAGTATGGTAACTAAAACTGTGACACGAGAATTTTAAACTAGTTTGCCGGCTTCAGGATGTACGTTTTGATCAAATTTTATAGTTTTGCATAGATTTTACTACTTTACCAATTCCTATATGCACTTCTTCAACTTACCCGACTCCTACAATTTTTTTTTTTTTATTTATCAGAGGGTAGCAAACGAGCATGTGGGTCACCTGATGGAAAGCAATCACCACCGCCCATGGAGATCAGCAATACCAAGGGGTCGCCGATCCGTTGCCAGCCTATGCCTTTGTTTCTGGTGACCTCACTCACTCGCAGGAACACAACAACCCTCAAGGGAATTGTTATTTGGCTGCGGTATTCTGTGAGGTGGAGGTACTTCCCCAGTCGGGCAGCTTAAATATACGCTATGCCCCACCACTCTTTTCGCCAGGGCCTCGTTTGTCTGTCAGCAGGGTGCACCGCGTGCAGGTGAGGTTGGCTTTGGTTCAAAGATGCTGATGAATCACTTACACCCCAATTTTAATTCTGTCTTTACATAAGTCCTTATGAGTAATATCATTTTTGCAACTCGCTGTATTCCGCTTCAGTAACATATGCTTACACAATTTGAAGGGCACACAGGTTTACTCAATTGAAGACTTTTAAATTCGGTTATACTGTCCTGTCAGGGAAACATAAATGTAGATTGTTGAAAAATGGGATGCGTTTCATCCTGAAAATGTGCCGTTCTGTCTGAGGAATAGTCTGGGCAATGCAAATAGTAGCTATAGTGACTTGTTTTGTAACTTATTTTGACTTATTTTATTTTATTTTGATATATGTTTGTTGTATAATTTGTGACATGTTTAATTATTGAATGTTTTAGATTATAAAAAAAAATATATATATAAGTACATTTGAAATATTGTTATGTGAATAAATGAAATGAATGAAATGAAAGGGCTTGACTACAGCGCGTGTACTGTATTTCAGCTGCTTTCACAATGCTATGTCTTATCAATAGTTGTTGTAAGGATAAAATTACTGAAATATTGAAAACTAGGCCAGATTCCAGCCCACGGGGCCGAAAGTTGAGTGGAGCGACTAGATTCGCTGAGTGTATGTTTTTCTTTGATTTCAGTGGAAAATGAATTTGATGATCATTCCTCAAGGACATACATGATCTATCTCAATCACAAACCTCAAGCATGTCGAAGTCTTTAATTGTAACAAGATTCATCAAAATCGGTTCAGTGGTTTTGGAACTTATTCATTTCCAAGAATGACTTTTTGGCGTATGTAAGCATTCCGCTCGCTCCACTCAATCATCATCATCATCAGGACATTTTAGTCTCAACTACAGGAGCACGACAGTCTCTCGTCTGTGCAAGACAGAAGGAGGATTTGGCCTACACTCCCCACGCTGGCCAAACGGGTTGGGGAGGCCTGATAGATGTTTAGTAATGTTTTTCCCTTAGTCGCCTTGTACGACATCCACGGGAAGAGATGGAGTGATTCTATTCTAGTCTGCCGGAAACCACACGGCCAATGTGTGTCACAGGGTGAATTCACATAATAATATATAGAACTAATAATTAATAGCAACCTAGGTTAATAACAGTAAACAGCCTGAAAGTAAAAGTATACGTTGGTCGTGTTAACTTATGTCGAATGCAGAGGTCAAACGTCAGGTCACTTGCGTAAGACGAACGCATTAAAGTAGTAATAAATGCGTAAAATATACATAGGATATAGGTGACGAATATACACAATAATTGCAAAAGGTTATGTTAAAAAGTCTTTCTCACAGTAGTCTACCTTGTGGGTGTAGAAGGTCTTCAGGTAGACAGTAGAAATGTCAGAAAATTTGGTTGCGTTGAGACGTAACGTGTGGTGTAAGTAACTCACGATGATCTTTAGAGCCAAAGCTAACCTCACTTGCACATATTGTCCCAGCATACTAGCGAAGAGGCTCTGGCAAATGAGAGGGAAGGTACAGCGTATTTGTAAGCTGCCCGACTGGGGAAATACCTCCACCTCACAGAGTATCGCTGCTAAATAACAATTTCCTTGAGGGTTGTTGTGTTCCTGCGAGTGAGTGAGGTAACCAGAAAAGTAGGAGTTGCTGCGTTGGTAGCGGGAGAAGCGACGCGCGAGCGATATGTTGCGAGCGATACTTCATGTTGCGAGCGTTAATACGGCTACGGTAATCGCTTCACATAAGGAGGGCCGTATGCTTGTCTGCCACCCGACGTAGTATAAAACAAAACAGACGTAGGTTAAAAATAAATCCCAAATTTTCCATAAGCCTCCAAGACGAAATACTTACTGATTGTTGAACATATCATCAATACTCACCCCTAGTTTGAGATAGCAGGGGCGTGGTTCAATATTAGGGTTACCAGATACAAAACTGAGATTTAGACAAAACCCGACTGCGGCGGCGCCCGAAAACAGAATTATGGGATTAATCCCATGCTCCCTCGTCATGACTTAGACCGACTGAAACACTTTTGAGCATTTAAATAGTTTATATGATAAATTCGTCTTGATAACATTAAAACAACTTTATAATAATGGATTTTTAGCGCCAATTAGGGCTTTTTTTTCGAACCTAGTTTTTTTTATAGCTTTATTGGTAAATTTTAGCCATTTTTATTTCCATGTTTGTTGAATATGATAAATATATGGAAGCCACATGTGAAGATAGTGCGATTTAACAAAAAATGCGACATTCATTACTTTTAATAAACGATATATATTATTATTGAATGCCAATTCTACCTAATATTATTGTCTAATGAATTGCTTACTTTCAGAGTGCTTAATGCGAGTTTTTTTATTCGCGTTCGATGATGTCAACGTAAACAAATCGACTAAATAACGAAGAACTCTCATGTTATGAATTTATAAAACGCGTGTTACGTATCAAAATTATGTGGCTTACTTGCTCACATTTTAAAGTGAGCAACCCGGTAATTTGGATATGTAACACGCGTCTGGTAAATTCACAATATGAAACAGTTTTTCAATTTGGTCGGCTTGTAAACATTAGTTAACTCGTTCAAATTTGACCAATAAGCTCGCACTGCTTCCTCTTTCGATTTAAAAAATTCTCGACTTAAAAAAATGTGCCCATATCGAGACGTTAAACATTCGCGACGTTTGAAGAAGATTTCTGTGTGCTGGTAACCCTATTCACAGTACATAAAGTGTCATGCAACATTGCACTCTCCGAATGTCCCCGCTTACTGCAGAATGGCACCTTTTGTGGGGATGTTCCGAGATTTTCAATAGACCCGCCGCATGATGGCGGCAATTTAATTTTTCTACTGTCTGCCTTTGTGGTAAAATTCGTGATTTGTAGATATATTTTTCATTCAATTTTCTTTTTAGAGGTCTACCTGAGGCGGTCTTTTAGGACGATTTTTCTATTTACGTCAGCTGCCATGCTGTGGTAGCTTAGTTTTGTTTTCATACGACGCTGAGTGTCAAATAAGCGTCTGGCCCGACTGATATAAAACAGTTACTTAGCCATATCGACATCAACCCATGATTATCACATTGCTGGGATACGGGTCTCCCTTCAATCGAAGGGATTTAGACCGCACTCCACCATGCTCCTCAACTGCGGGTTGGCGGAGGCCAGTGTTTTCAAGCCGCCCAAAGGCTTGGCTTAACGACTGCCATCTAATGACGTCTTCACGTGCTCTCCGAAGTGGCAGCCTCACTACTAACGCAGTACCTTCACGTCTGATAATCTCACTCACGAGTAGAAATACAACGGTTTGGGGATTTAAGTAACCTAACCTAACCTGCATGTGGTGCACACTGCTGACTGACAAACGAGGCTCTGGAAAATAGAGGAAGGGCACTAACCATTCGATGATGATAACTCGTCTATATGCCTGACTCGCGCAGATTTGCCATTGATTGAGCGCGTCAAATAGGTACTTACAATATAGAATTTTATTTGGAAATCAAAATATTTCTTACGAGCAGCATGACTGATAATTCACATTAGTATCACTTCTTAGGCTTTTTCAACCCCGTTAAGTTACCAAAACTGTCAGTCGCAGTAAAAATATCACCATACCAAGAAGAGGTTTTCAATTGCCCTCCCTATGGCGGGTTAGAGAATAGAAAAACACTTTGCCGCCATTTCCCGTGCAAGATGTACTGCGAGGGATTCATTATCAGCCCCCGACAAATCCCCGACTTGAGGGCTGCTTACCACGAGCTACGAATAAAGTTAACAAGTAGAGTCAGTATTAAAAATGTTACTAACAAACAATATGGTACAAATTATAAAAGACACTATATTTGATTACATTTTGAAATGAACACTTCTCTAAACGAGACTATATTTTTCTTTTGTCGAGCTCGGTGGTCGAATAGTTAGCAATGGCCACTTTGACTCCGAGGTTGCGGGTTCGATCTCCGCATAAGCCAAATATTTGTGCACATGAATATGTCTGTTTGTCTTGGTTTGTGTGTTTTCTATGTATTATAATGTATGTATGTATTAAAAAAATGTATCTATGTATAATATCAGTTATCTAATACGCATAATGCAAGCTTTGTGCTTAATTTGGGACTATATGACCGTGTATAATTTGTTCAGGAATATTTATTTATTTAGGAGTGTTGTCCACAATTATTGTGGCTAGTGAATAAGACTGCGCCGTCAGAGTTGGCAGACAGAGAGCGAGAGATGAAGTTTTTATTTCTGTCGTGTGTCAAGTCAAGTGTCAAGCACACACGGTCATTTTAAATAAGCTCGGTTTTACTCGGAATTTTCCGGAATAAAGCAACATTATAGTTCCCAATAGTCGCTTTAGATTACAAGTAAAGTGTTGTTCTTATAGATTTTGAGCACGTAAACCGTCAAGCACATCGATGATAAAATAATACTGATTTGACTTAAATTTGATTGGCTGAATACTTTACTAAGTATTTTTTATACAATTAAGGTGGCAAACAAAAATACGACATATGCATACCTACAGCATACATTTCACGGTAAACGGGTACCGCAGCCTATGGTCGCTTGTAGGATTGGTGGTAACAAAAGATAGCCGTGATGATGACGTTAAACCTAATCATAACCAGTACAGTCCGTTAATTCAAATTCATTCAATATTCTATTGAATAAAATAAATAATATTCAAATAATAATTCTTACATCATCTCATCCCCAATATCACAAACTAATATTTATTCACTCTTCAACTCAAACTCGGAAAACAATGTTTTCATAACTAATGCGAAACATTTCTCTAAAAGGTTCGTAGCTCGAGGATCGACTCTGAGAAAGGCCGTGTGCGAATTTCCAAACGGTGTGTTAAGTCCCAATGGTTCAAAAGCCAAAATAGATCTTTTGAATTCTGAGCCAATAATTATGTAGCTGACACTACAGAAAACATATTATAATTGGTAGTTGTTATAGTAACTTTTAAACTTTCGTATTGCATGATTTATGGAAAATAACAACGTGAATTAACGCGATCATGTATAAGGGTATATTATTGCCTGGCGTTTCAACCAGGGCCCCTACCGCCGAAGCTGAAGGCGATTACCATTAGAATTTTAGTAAGAAGGTTTAAGTAAGTAATGACAAACATCAGCAGCTTAGTCGGTAGAGCTGTATGGGTTCTACCAGCTAAGCTAAACACAATAGGCTATTTTCGAATGTTTAAAAATTGTATAAATTATTTAACAATATCGTAAAATACACAAAACTATAAAGATCTGCAAACTTTCATTGTAATATCTTCAGTCAGACTTTTTTTAACGTCGATCAAAGTTTGGCGGGAAAGTCCATTTTAAAAGTATGAAATTATTAAAAAATAATATTTCCATTGGAGAAGCAATAAAAAATGCTATAACTTTTATTATGATACTAATCACATAAACGTAATATTTAACATAGCTGTCGTACAAATTTCTGATTTGATGCATACAAAATACAAACGTGTGACGTCATAATTCGGTAGTCATTTGTATGGAGCGTTTTGCGGCAGTCTAAAAATTGTGATTTTCAAATTACCATATCTCGAGAGATATTTGTGCTATCGAAGTAATTCTTTCACCTATGGTTATATTATGGAGATGTCCCTACATATCAAACCGAAAAAAATGTTAGTCAAATAGCCTTATTACAGCAAATCTAAGCTAAAGTTTTATTTAATTGGCTTCAGCTTCGGCGGTAGGGGTCCAGGTTGCACCGGCCGTGGTCACAGGCTGACTGTCTCAGTGTTATATGCCTCTGTCTCCATTCCCGAAATTGACGTATCTTCGTCTATATGTAATTGTTGATTTTACGAATTTCCATAAATACGTAATACGTTCATTTCTTTCAACACTCTTGTTTACGAACGCAAATATTTACAAAACCTATGCAAGAAATTTTCAAAAAGTTATTTTTCTCAAGCAGTTAAGTCAAAAATAGGTCTGCCAATTGTGTAGCTCAATGTCTGCTAACATTTGTTTTGCATGTGTTAACGAGTAAACATAAAAATACCGTTCGACTATTCCAAAACTGTGTCAACAACATAATTACGTTTTGTTTGTAGATAACAATAAAAACTTTGAGAAACATATATTTAGTATCATATTACATATTATATAGCAATGGATTTAATTTATAGTTTAGTTAAAATTCTACATCTTTCTTTTCTGCGAATACTAGCTACTTCATACCTTGTTTAGTTACCTAAAGGTTACCTTGAAAAGATTGCTTTTAGCAATAAGACCGCCTTAGTGCATATAAACGTTTTGTTAAAAAATTTAGTTTTAAATTGTATTCTCTGTCTTTTTATCGTGCACATAAAGCATAGTCTATCTATCTATCTATCTTAGTAAGTTTAAATAAACATGGCGTAAAATTAGGCAAATCAGCATTAATTTGTTAAGAAAAATAGATGTTACACGTATGTAGTCAAACTATATGACAAACAAAAAGGTATTACTCTCGTGTATTCACAATTTTTTATAATAAACTAACATTTTCATATAAAAAAAAAATTTTTCACATGAGAATAAGATAATAATATCTTCAGATAAGAAAATTTTAGTGAAAAAGTAAAATCAGAAACCAGGGGGGCTAAATCCGAAATTAAAGGCGAAAGTTCAGAATGTTTGAGTTTGATTGTCTGAGTTCAGTGAGGTCCTCACATGATGCTCATCTGCACATGATGCACCCCGCCTACGCGCGAAGAGGCTCTGGCAAATGAGAGGAAAGGTATAGCGTATTAAAAAAATATAGAGGATGGTTCAATTCACTCGCAACTAGAGTTTACCACCCAGAAAAAATATGTCGTCCTTATTTTCCCGAAGCGATAATTCGGTATTTTTACGACGTCATAAACGGACCCCGATGAATAGGGTTCATTGTATCGGACAAAGACGTTACGAATATCTAGTCCAGTTATTATTAGCTATTCCAAGCGGTAACTAAATATCACCTCGAATACGGGTGTGTTCTAATGCGGTCTAACTAAATTTGTTACTATAAAGAATACCGTCTCGTGTAAGTGCAAATAATTAGTTTATATTTCAGGTGTAAATGGTTCATCAATATCTTTGAAGCAAAGCCTCACCTGCACGTGGAGTACCCTTCTGACTAACAAATGAGACTTGGAAGAAAAGAGAGGTAAGGCACAGCGTATTTTGTAAGTTACCCGACTGGGGAAGTATCTCTACCTCACAGAATAACGCAGACAAATAACCATTATTTTGAGTTGTAGATTTGGTTAGCTTATGAATGTAATTTCTAGTCTCGTTTCGTTTTTATAACAATTACCTCTTAATTAAAATAAATTAAACTCTGACAAACACAAAAAACTTTACCTCTTTATAATATTACTATAGATAAATATTATAAATGTAACTATAGTCATATATCACGTTATATTTATATTAATTCCACTGCATTAACGTTGAAAGTTTTCGATTTCTACATTACTAGTACTGCAACCGGTTGCAAGTTCAATACTCAATTATTATCTTACGCGGTGTCGAGTCAGAATAGTAGAGTTAGGTAACACCCACGTTCATTTGTACAGACGCTAATCGCTGGTCATTTCACTGCTATGACGTTGAAAGTTGTATATGTTACCACTACAAACTTGTTTA
Organism: Hypsopygia costalis; assembly: GCA_937001555.2. Classification (NCBI taxonomy): domain Eukaryota; kingdom Metazoa; phylum Arthropoda; class Insecta; order Lepidoptera; family Pyralidae; genus Hypsopygia; species Hypsopygia costalis. Next base: position 4,231,039 of record OW443336.2, on the reverse strand, counting down.
CAACCAGTCATCATTATCAAAGGCGGGCTAATCTCTTTCAGGGATAAGCTCGCCTGTTTAACTTTATTCATATTATTCATTAATAAATTAAAGACCTTACTGGTAGCCAAATGTTATTATACTCTTGACGAATTTTTAAATGATAAATTAGATGACATATAATAAACCGTTCCGTTCACTTCAGACTGTTGCCATACCCTTATAGGTTCATAATATGTAATAACTTAAAACTAACATGTATTTTAAGATCGACATGTACCTACATATTATATGCAATAAAGATATTGAGTATTGAGTATTTATACTGTTTTATACTGCGTAATTTATTTGTCTAGTTTTCTTTTTTCAGGGATAAGCACGCCTTTATTCTGTTTAACTTTATACTTTAATTTAAAAATGTATTTACGTATGTTGATCAGTTGTCTAGTACCCATAACACAAGCTCCGCTTACTTTGGGGCTGGATGGCACTGTGTAATTTGTCTGACAATATTTATTATTATTATTTATTATACCGTTTTATACTGTGTAATTAATTTGTCAACTTTTCTTTGTATTGTTTTTTAGTATAATAAAGAGATTACATATATACTTACATTATCAGCCTGTATCTATCCACTACTGGATATAGGCCTTCGATAATGCTTTCCACCGTATGTGATCATCCGCTTTCCGCAACCACTCACTTCCAGCCACATTTAGGTGCCATCGGTCTATCTAGAGCAGGCGGGGGGCAACCAATGCTTTGTCGCGACATACGGGGCCTCCAGGACTTTCCTCCGCCATCTGCCATCGCTGACTCGGCAGATGTGGCCGACCCGCTGTCTCTTCAGCTTGTTGATTTTGAGAGCTATGTCGACAACTTTGGCTCTTCGTCTGATTTCCTCGTTACGTTTACAACCATCGTCGTTGTCGTCAACTATTATTCATCTCACTGCTGGGATACGGGTCGCCCCTCAATCAAAAAGGTCTAGAGCATACTCCACCACACTGGTTAACTGAGGATTGACGAAGGCTTTTCAAGCCGCCTAAAGGCCAGTGACTTGGCTCTCTGATTTAATGACATCAGCCGGGATCAACGGCTTAACATGCCCTCCGAAGCACGAAGGAGCTCGAGATAAATAAACCAATCCATGAACAGGCTACGGTCGACGTTGCTTAACTCAATATCATCATCATCTCAGCCATTGGAAGTCCACTGCTGGACATAGGCCTCCCCTCTAGATCTCCAATAAGACCGGTTGGAAGCGGCTTGCATCCAGCGCGATCCTACGATCTTAATGAGGTCGTCTGTCCACCTTGTGGGTGGACGTCCTACGCTGCGCTTGCCGGTACGTGGTCTCTCAATATAAATATCACTTAAAATAAAACTTACACTCCTTATTTACTTTTTAATAAGTCGGCATTATTACCTGTAAATAAAAAAAAAGATTATTAGTAGGAGTATATATAAGTACGAGTACTTATTAGTAGGAATATAAGTACTATCAAGCTGTGAAATGAACTGCCTGTCGAGGTTTTCCTAGAAGAATATAGCATAGGGTCATCACAAAGGGCGTAAAGAGGTTTTTACAAAAAAGTATTGTGCAAAAATATTACTAACTAGCTGACCCGACAGACGTTGTCGTCTTCTTAACAATGAATATTGAATTCGAATTGGTTTCGCGCAATCTGTCAAATGACTGACAGTTCTGACAAACGACATAATATAGTTACATTAGAATAGTTTTCTTAAATTTTCTAATTTTCCACGCAACTTTCTTATTTGACGAGCTCGGTGGTCGAATGGTTAGCAATGGCCACTTTGACTCCGAGGTCGCGGGTTCGATTCCCGCACAAGACAAACATTTGTGTGCATGAACATGTCTGTTTGTCTTGGTCTGGGTGTTTTCTATGTATTCTTCTTCTTAGTCGGTACACTCTTGCCAGAGTGGTCGTGGTCATCATTGTGAATCACGATGAGTGATCATTTTGACCCCACCGTCTGCCCCGGACGCAGTACGGCGCCGGTTGCTAGGCGGGTCACATGGCGATCTCTTATTCTTCTCTTGTGAAACATTCATGATGACTGTCAATGGGAATTTAGTGCAGTTTCCCCTTGCTTTCTGCACCAGACATTTTTGAAGTTATTTAGACCTCAAGGCCGCTGCAGCCTCTTCCGTCTGGTCGCCCGGACAGGTGTATGGTTATACCGCCATTTCTCGGTCGCCAGAGCCTCGTCCGTTTTCTAGCAGGGAGCACCACGGCAGCTACTAGAAAACTAGAACTACCGTCGTCGGCTATTCATACGAACCACCGACGCGGGCAGGTGAGGTTGACAGTTGGGCCGACTAGATGGTTTGCGTCGTTCTCCCCTGACTCCCTATGTATTATATGTATTATAAGTATGTATTTACAAAAAAAATGTATATAAGTACATTTATCAGTTGTCCAGTACCCATAACACAAGCTTTACGCTTAATTTGGGACTAGATGGCGCTGTGTAAATTGTCCAGAAATATTTTTTTTTTTTTTTTTCTTTCATAAGAACCTTCTCCTGATGATAACAAATAGAACATAACAAGAAATAGTGAAACCGGCCCTGCTGTTCACGCGTGATGCCGTGAAACTGAAGGCCAATTCTCGTAATTTTTCTACGAAAGCAGATTGAAAGTTGACCGAATCGAGACTGAATTGTGAATTGACTACAATTATATACTTGATTTCATTAATTAATTATTATCAATTCTTGTTGTTGGCAAAGTAACATTCTTAGTTTGTTTAATTTTCACTCATATTTCGATATAATCCCGCTTAAATTTAATTTTGAAGTTACATATTGTGTTACGAGAATACCAAATGTGACACTTGTGAGATCGAGACTGGATCGAAACTGAATTTTGACTATATTTTAATTACGAGAATTGCCCCTCAGGGATTCATTTTTATATACGAGTACAAAGATGACGTACAAATACTTTATTGTTTACTTGAAGGGCAATACAGACCACCATCCGGTTTCTTATCTCTTTTATTGAGCTCTAAATATTTTCTTATAGTCTCTTTAAAACATTTCATGTTAACCGTTCAGAAAATCATTTCTAATGCATTTTTTCAGTAACAACTGAAACCATTTCCAGCGGGACTGAAATCCAGCTGCGTACAGAGTGCACTACACCGGTACAATTACTCTCGCGAGCTTTTTCCTGCATCCGTGATGTGTACACTCTAGGGTAAAAGCTTTTTTGAGCACTGTTTCTTTTATTTCTTATTTTTATGCCATATTCTCTTTAATTGCTAATTAATGTACGAAGTACATTAGCAATTAAAGAGAAATTTGTATTCATCTCTTAAGCTACGTAGAAAAGAAAGAGACCATGGTACAATTTATTGTTAGGAAAGAATTTATCTTGTTTTAACAACATAAATTCTTTCCATATATCGACGACCATATATTATTATGGTCGAATGGCTAGCAATGGCCACTTTCATTCCGAGATCGCAGGTTCGAACCCCGCACATAACATGTCCTCCGAAGCACGGAGGAGCTCGAGATAAATAAACCCATCCATGGACAGGTTACGGTCGACGTTGCTTAACTTGCGTGTTCGATTACACTGCCACGCGCAACGACGCCATCGAGCTTTTCACTAGTGGCACACCCTGGCCACTCCATACAAATGTTGCGTCGTTTACTACTACATAAACAAGGACGTCTAGGTCTGTGCAAAGCGTGAATATGCATGTGTGCGTGCGGCGCCATACAAACGGTTCCAGATTTGTCTCAGAGGGGAGGTGAGGTCGATACCATAGAGCGGCAGGGAGTGGCAATACTGTTCATTACTTATACTGTGCTAGTGGTGTAATATAGTTCAAATATTCAAAGACTTCAAGAAAGTTAACTTTCCCTCAATGCCATTACTGGTCATTTTAATTACTGCGATTTGTCGTTATAAAAACCAGTTTACGTTACAGCAAGTTATATACCTCATGTATGCCGAAATAAACAGTTTTATGTTTATAATAAAGTATTAAAATTATGCCCCATGAACGTTCTGTTCCTAAATTATTACTTCCGTGAATTACTGGGAGGTAATTTTATATGACATATAAGTGTTCTTTTTATAGGCCATCATAAAGCCATCGTTTTATAAAAAAAGATGGCTTTATCTGTTGGGAGACTTGAAGTTGCCGTGGTAGTCCTAACTGAAACCGGCGCTAAGCAGGGATCGAAAAGGTTCGTAAAATACCGGTAAAGTACCGGTACTTAGAGGTTTTGATACTAGAACCCGTACCGGAACCGGAACCTAAATCTGGAACCTGGACCGAAACCTATATTTTACAGGTTCTTCTTTAAATCCTGTCCGAACTTGAATTAAACTTAGAGTGCGTCCACGCGGCGCGTTATGCCGTCGTAACGTAATAATTTTGGCGAACCGAACCGGAACCGTACCGAAAAGATGAACCTTTTTAGGAACCGAAATGACGAACCGGAACCCAAATTTGTACCGGTTTTCAATCCCTGCCGCTAAGGCACAGAATAAGCTAAGGCCATGCTTCAGCAATGTTAATTTGGGACCATTTTAGTGTTATCGTCACACGTACTACATTGTTGTTGTAGTTCTATGAGTAAGTATATGCCAAAGAAAATTTGTATCTTCATCTTCTTCTAACTCTCTATTTGATGACTACCCTGCAGTACCAGAGGAACTGTTTTGACCAACGATCGTTAAAAAAAGGAATTTGGTATAAGACCATACAAGACCAACCTCTTCGACTAACGTGGTTCGGCAATATAAGGATGGGAAGAACCACTATAAAACTGGCAATGAGGCTACGTTTGGGACACTATCCATTAAGAAAATTTGGATTTCTCATGATTTTCACCTAATTGTGAAGAGTGTGGGGTTATAGAGGATATCCAACATTTGTTGATGGAGAGTGTCAAGTACAAACAAAACAGAGACTCACTGATGAGAAAATTAAAATTGAACATCAACGATGTAGGATTGGCTCAATGTATATTGACTAATCCTACATCAGTGCGGGCAAGAATGTTTTTTGACTTAATTACCCCATCTCATCACTAGTCTCTTGGATTAGGGTACGATGGGGCTGGCATATCTGGAACAGATATAAGCCCCTAAAAAAAGATTTAAAAAAAAAGGAACTGTTAGTGCGCTTAGTGCTTTGGTTTTCATTATGAATGTCAGTCCAAATACAACCTAAATTTTTAGATGAGCAAGATTCATCTGTTTTGACAAGATCTCACCACAAGAAATGATCAGTGTGGTGATAATGAGGACATGTTAATCAACGTGGGTGTTCCCGAACTGATATGACACGAGAACTTTGAAGTCTATGTTTTCCTAAAAACTGGATCGATGACCTCTTGCTTTTACTGATTTGTATGGTCAACGGTGAGTAATTCCCATCAAGCGACCGACATGCTTGTTTGCCCTCTCTTATCTATATATTAATATGCGAAGCAAAAACTTTTTACACCTTTTTATGAAAATTGCGCGAACGGAGGAGTATTTTTTTTTTTAAATATGCATAAAAATACATTAAATAAAACATTTAACAGACTACTATGTATTTGAGACACACACGCATATATACCCTTTTGTTTATTCATCATCATCATCAGGTCATTTTAGTCTCCACTAGAGGAGCAGGACCCTCTCTCGTCCGTCACAGACAGGAGGATTTGGCCTACACTCCCCGCGCTGGCCAGAAGTCAAAGTCAAAGTCAAAAATTCTTTATTCTGTGGGCCCTCGCGGGCACTTAGACATGTCTTTTACAATTAGGTATATTTTTTTATCTACCAGCATTTCGGAATGACCATTGACGAGAAGAAATGCCGAAAGAAACTCTGTCAATATAGGTCTTTTTTTTTTTTTTAATAGCCATACAATATTATCAAATTACAATAAAAAGAAAAATGGTATTCGACCAAAATAAGAGAAAAAACAAAAAAAATTAAAGTAAAATAAAATAGTAAAAAAAATAAAAATATAAAAAAAATCATAGTATAGAGTGTATATACATATTGTATAAAGTCTAAATATGTATATCCACAATACTACTTGTAAAGATAAGACGCCTGTGCTTCACATCCTGTGCCGAGAATTTGCCATACATTTTTATCATTAAGGTAATCGTCGGTCCTGTAGTAAGCCTTTTTACATAAGGTGGTCTTAATAAGTTGTTTGAATTTAGTGTCGGGTAAAATCAGGACCGACTCCGGCAACTTATTGTAGTAGCGGATGCAATTTACGACAAACGAATTATTGATTTACGACAGACGGGTTGGGGAGGCCTGATCGATGTTTGATAATATATTTCCCTTAAACGCCTTGTACGACATCCACGGGAAGAGACGGAGTGATTCTATTCTAGTCTGCCGCAAACAACACGGCCATTTTGCTTATTGTTAAAGTCATAATTTAAATGAATTGCGGTCGCATTTCGACCACCTATCGAGGGCTCTACCGCCGACGCTGCGGCTGATTACCTTGGGCCAGCTAGTATTTAATAAAACGGTGTGTGCTTTGCTTGTCCACATAACAGAAGTGAAAACCTCACCTCTCGTTCTGTCTCGCTCTACTCAAATTATCTAACCCACATCTATTACGAAGACACCTTCCAAATGATCCCACTGAGTCACACAGGATTCCCGATCTAGTCTGGACCATACATTATCAGTAGTCTGGCGAAAGTGATACCTGGCTTGGTGCCAACACGACAGACAAATATTTTGCGCCCAATTCATTCGAGCCGCATGCCTTTGGGGACATAAATTCTATCACTATTTATATGGGGCTAAATATAAACGGTTGGGTTTATTTGCTGTCGGAACAAATGACGAATGCTGTTTGGATGAGTTCTTTTTGTTTCTATGGTAGACCGATTTTTTTTTCTAATAGTCCATTGCACATCCGTGATGCACGGCAGTTGAGCCTCACTTGACTAACCATCTCTTTAGGCTTTTAATGTCTTATTTGTCATATTTTGTTGTCTCTCACATTGCTAAGAGGGAAGCCAAATTCCAAAAGCTTATTCCTACTAATTTCTTCTAATTCAATTCGTTGTGAGTTCCAAGGCAGCCGTAGTTTTACCCTCGGGACTGCAATGGACATCACTGATCATTGCCTTTTTTTGGTGAACGCCGCTGTTAATCCTGGCTACACAGGAGGCACAGTGGTGGGAATGTATGGTGGCCCTCCGCCCGTCCCGTAATAGGTAGTCCATAAAGTGTATGGTAAAGTGACTAACAATATTGATATAGATTATAATAAAATAGTGCACAAGCAAACGAGACAGGATCGCCAAGCATTCTGGCTGTGTCTCATGTAGTCAAGATTAATAATGGCGACCACCAGCTCATTCCAGTTCAGGAATAAATCTCCGACTACCGTGGAACGTGGAAGATGGACTGACGATAAAAAAAAAAACCGGACAAGTGCGAGTCGGACTCGCCCATCGAGGGTTCCGTAGGTACGTAGTATCATTATTAAATTTGATATTTTTCACTATAAATAAGAAATAATGCGTCGAAAAAAATAAATAAAATATATTTTGCAATGTGTACATCAAGCCCTTTCATATGATACCCCATTTGAACTAGTAGTTTCAATTTGAAATTTCGACACCCTATAAAAAATATAGACCCCCTATTTTTTTAGATCTATTTACAAATGTATAGTTTTGAGATTTATTCCTGTACTTGTAGTCTATAACGATGTTACTTGCCAAATTTCATAGTTCTAGGTCAACGGGAAGTACCCTATAGGTTTTGATTCCTTTGAGTGTGTCGAAATATGCGTTTTTTGCTGAATAAACGGCCGTAACTTTTTTCTACGTAAACTTAGCAGTTTGATTTTTTTTTAACTTCATGGGACCGTAGATCTGTGTATACAGTTCAAATTTCAGCTTGATACCTCCACGCATTCTCGACATAGAAATGTTTGACAGACAGACAGACAGACAGACAGACAGACAGACAGACGGACAACAAAGTGATCTTATAAGGGTTCCGTTTTTCCTTTTGAGGTTCGGAACCCTAAAAACAGCTGTCGGAGGCGGTCTTCAGCCCAGCATATTATTGCGATCTTCCGCCTGCAATAGGCCATTGCATAGGCTTGAAGCATAGGAGAAAGCCTAAATAAAGCAATGTAAAAATACAGGCTAATAATGATAATCCTAACAATGATTCTTATAATTATATAGCACGAACTAGATACCTTAAAAAATGTGCAATAAGTAGATGTAAGTTTATTCACCTTCGAGAGTGAGAACGGCACGGCTTTCCAACTAAAATACTGCTTACTATTACCATACTACATACATACTCGTAATGTACTCGTTCTTATGGCCACGAGACTAGTTTTTGTCATACTGTATGTATACTACTATGTGATTGTCTAATAATAAATCATACATTTATTTAATTTTCTACGGTAGGTATATGAAAATAAAATAGGGTATTACAATATTCGTGATACTCTTCATCATTTCAGAGGAGCTCGTGGCCGTCGTTGCATGTGTGAGTATAGTTCTAATCGAATACGCAAGTTAAGTAACGTCGGCCGTAGCCTGTCAATTGATGGGTTTATTTTATCTCGAGCTCCTCCATGCTTCGGCGGGCACGTTAAGCGGTCGGACCCGACTGAATAATGGTTGACGACGATATTCTTCATGAGTTATATTAGAAATAAATATTACTCGCTTCAGAATAATCCTCCATCTCTTTTTATATGAATGGAGTTTATATGGATGCGATCCATACAAGAGTTCAATTTTAATCTGTGCATGGGTACATGGACGACCTACCAACTGTACTATTGTACCTAATGAATTGTGAATTTAGTATATGTAATCGTAATAATAATTTAGCAATCTTTTATTTTATTTAATAATGAATGTTCTTTTTCTTTGACAAATTAGGGGTATTTTCACCTGAAATAAATGATTTTTAATTTTAATTATATATATCCGTGCTACCTATATTACTACTAACTCATCATCATCATCAGCCAGTATCTACCCACTGCTGGATATAAGCCTTCCCCAATGGTTTCCACCAAATACGATCCTCCGCCTTCCGCATCCAGCCGCTTCCTACTAGTACTTATCCTATGCTACTCAGACGGCCTACCATCTACGTGGTGTCCAAACGTCAAGTGTACCACAAATTTATAACAGTGTAACCTCGACCCTGATTTGTAAAGCGTCCGAAACACAGGTTTAGTGGCAGAAAGCTATTTGTTACAGTATAGTCCTGGAGCATGGAAACATTTGAACATTATTTTTCCCATAACAAAGATCGTCAGATCCCATCTGTATAATTATACAGAGCTCATTTCAGCTCTAGTTCCCAGGCACTTAAGAGTCATAGCCAACCGCTAGTGTCAAGTGTCAGTCGAGACCGCGAGCGGCCTTATGACACATCTTTTTGTACACCGAGAGCTGACACCATTTTTGATTATTTCATATTTAGTACGTCTCGTTATCATTTTAATCCGTGATGTTCATATCCAGAGATTATCATATCGTATCATCGCAACAAATTAGAGCACTTTCAAATTTGCAATTATAAGATTTAATTTTAAACTCGTTTTTCAAAGCGCATATAGGCACGCTTGTGCCACATGCGCAATTCGTACAAGCGTTGATGTACTTTTAAGCTCATATAAACACGAGTACAAGAGACGGTTTTGTGGATCTAGCGTTTACGCCGGAGTAACAAGAATATCTTTCGATCTTCATAATTTCAGATTGGATTCATAAGAAACTTTTTGTGTAAATTAGTCTTTTCTTTCTTCCTTCTGTCAAGATTTACATAAAGTAGAAGGAAGAAAGAAAAAGCCGAAACACCACGAAATCAAAGAAACTATGCATTGTTACGCATGACAACTACACTACGATAATAAAAATATATGCAGTGATAAGTAATAACTACACAATGTATATCATAACTATATCATATCTCAAAACAATAAATCACCAAATAGAATACAGCAACAAAGTGATACTTTCATTAAACAAATAGTTTCATAACCAGTATTATGACATAAGATTAAAGTAACAACTCGCGATGTTGAGTGTTCTTGAGAGTGTGCCAACTCCTGGTCTATAAATACCGCGACGTGTTTATATTAAGCGATCTTAGCGAATGTAAATATTTTCAAGTAATGATGTTATTAATAGTGGAGTAAAAAAAAATGGTTGTCTGTAAAGACGATAATTTTACGTGATAACGTCATAAGAAAACATCGGCCGATGGAGTGCAAGAGAGATAGACGAGCTCTCGCTTGCACGCTCGGCTCAGGCGGAACGTGACAAGGAGTCATACTATTTCGTGCGTGCTGATGACGTTCATCAATTTATAAGACGTTATCACGTCAAAAGGAAATGTGCACTTGATTTTTTTTTTTTATACTACGTCGGGTGGCAGGGAAGTATACGGCCCGCCTGATGTGAAGCGGTTACCGTAGCCATATTATTGCTCGCGCGCCGCCACCCCTGCTGCCAACGCAGCATCTCCTTCCTTCCTTTCTTTCTGGTAACCTCACTCACTCGCAGGAACGCAACAACCCTCAAGGAAATTGTTATTTGGCTGCGGTATTCTGTGAGGTGGAGGACATTCCCCAGTCGGGTAGCTTACAGTTACGCTCCCTACCTCTCTTTTCGCAAGGGCTTCGTTTGTCAGTCAGCAGGGTGCACCATGTGCAGGTGAAGTTGGCTTTGGTTCAAAGATTGATTAACCACTTTCACCCCAAAAATGTTGAACGATGACTAATAAAACTAATTCTAACGAACCGGCCAAGTGTCAGACGGAGGATAGCAGGAAGGGTTGCCCTGCAAGAAACGTAAGATGCTGCGATAGCAGTTTGGGCTGTCAGTGTCAATCAACATCTCTGAACCAAAGCCAACCTCATCAGCACGTGGTGCATCGTGCTGACTGAGGCACTGGCGAAAAGGAAGGAAGGGCATTGCGTATTTTGTAAGCTGGGGAAGTCCCGCCACCTCACAGAATACCGCAGCCAAATAACAATTCCCTTGAGGGTTGTTGTATTCCTGCGAGATGTGTTGTGTGAGGTTACTAGAAAGGAAAGAGCTGCTGCGTTGGCAGCGGAGGTGGCGGCGTGCGAGCGATACTTTATATTGCGAGTGTATTATCTCTACGGTAACCGCTTCACAACTTTATGCAAAGTTTATTTGAAAATAGATTATATACTTTCAACGAACTTTCTCGTAATCGAACGAAATTTTGTGGCAACCCTTGCGATCAGTTCCACATTCAACTCAAGAGGGGAAGTGAGGTCGCCTTGTAAGAGCGGTAGGGAGTGGTATTACTGTGCGTACTAGTACTATTGTTTATCCTGTGATTGTGCGCTATTCCAGTCATGCCATATCAACACTACTAACACATAATAACAAATAACTATGTAATTTTATTAGGTCACTGCGACAGGACGATCAATGCATCACCTCGTGACCTGCACTCAGCAGGTCAGTAGGTGTAGTAACTAACATTTTCAATTCAGCGTATTACCACACCCCGACCACTCCATACAAATGTTGCGTCGTTTACTACTACTTAAACCTTAAACAATGACGGCTGTACACGGCGTGAATGAGCGTATTTGCGTGCGGCTCCATACATACTGTTCCAGATTTCTCTCAGAGGGGAGGTGAGGTCGATACGAGAGAGCGGCAGGGAGTGGGCATACTGTATGTAGTAGCTATTACTTATTATTTATTATTATTGATTCTCTTGAAATTCTTTTGGCGGCATCAACCCATATTCATATCAGTGCCAGGATATGGATATCCCTTCAATCGAAGGGGTTTAGAACGTACTCTACCACGCTGCTCAATTGCGTGTAGGCGGAAGGAAGCTAGTGTTTCCAAGCAGCTTAAAGGCCACCACTATAACATGAAAACAATGAACGTATTCATAAAATCATTCACTTCCAAATAACAATTCCTCTGAGGGCTGCAAGTGAGTGAGGTCACCTGAAAGGAAAGACTTGCTGCGACGGCAGTGGGGGTGACGGTGACGACACGCGAGTGATATTTCATGTTGTCGTTGCCCACCAAATTTATAAATTGTATTTATATTTCCAACATACTCATCCACAAATCATCTCGGTACAAACGTACGTACAAAGAACTTATTTCTCGAAGAACATAAAAAAGTCCTTTTGACGTAATAACGACTTATAAATCGAAGAACGCCGGCTGCACGCATGAAAAAGACTCAATGTCACGTTCCGCCTGAGCCGAGCATGTAAGCGAGAGCGCGGAACAAGCGATGGAGAGGCACGATCGGCCTAAGCGTTCGGCTTGTGACGCATCTATCTCTCTTCCATTACATCGGCTGATGTTTTCTTATGGCATTATCACGTAAAATTATCGTCTGTAATCCGACTTTACAGACAACCAATTTTTTCGCCAACTAGAAGACTTCGCTCTTTTCGCTCAGTCGGTCAAAAAGTTTTCCATTGCGAAAAATCAGAAAGATTTGTATTTGATTTAGATTGGCACTGTGGAACAAACTGTAGCAAATCATAATTACAAGAAAATACAAGTATGTCAATGTCGCTACAAATCATATGCCGATATGAATCATTCATGAGAAAGCCGTGGCCCCGTGACAGACAAACACACGGGCCGGTTATCAAGCTCATTCTGTTGTCACGCGTTATCAATATTGAACTGTAGGTCGTTAACCTTTTTCCGCATACTTAGACCACAGCAAACACATAGAACAGTGTAATAACTTGAGACAAACGTTTGAAACTGACGTACTCACAGAGATTCGCCGCCGCACTAATGCCACAGAAAATAAAAAGGTAGATAGGAAAAAATATTTATTTCTATAATAGATTGTGTTAACTAATGGATATAAAATAAATAAAAACTAAAAAAAAATGGTTGTCTGTAAAGACGGTTTACGGACGATATTTTTACGTGATAACGTCATAAGAAAACATCAGCCGATAGAGTGGAAAAGAGATAGCTTGTTCCCCGCTCTCGCTTGCACGCTCGGCTTTTTTTTTATACTACGTCGGGTGGCAGACAAGCATACGGCCCGCCTGATGTGAAGCGGTTACCGTAGCCATATTAACGCTTGGAACATAAAATATTGCTCGCGCGCCGCCACCCCGGCTGCAAACGCAGCATATCTAAAATCGGCGCAGGCGGAACGTGACAATGAGCCATGCTTTTCCGTACGTGCAGTCGGCGTTCATCCATTTATAAGACGTTATTACGTCAATTAATATACGTGAATAATAAAATAAAAAAATACACCATACAGTAATCAGTACGTTGTATTTTTTTTATTACTGGGATAATCCAGTTCCTATAATAAAAATAATTTATGAAGTTCAGTGTTTCGATGCATATTGGTTGCCTTGCCTTTTGAAGTCGGTCTTACTTACTGTACTTATTTTTTTTTAATTACTTATTTATACTACATCGGGCGGTAGACAAGTATCCGCCCCACTGATGTAAAGGTATAACCGTTGCCTATAGACGCTTCCAGCATAAATAGTTCGCGCTCCGCTCACCACCCTCGCTGCCATCACAGCCACTGCTTTTCGTCCTGATAACCTCACTCACTCGCATGAACACAACAACGCATTAGGCTTGGCTAGGCATTGCAAGCTTGATACCTCGATCTAAAGAACTATTACTAGTGTTCCAACTTTTGTATCGCTCTTATGCCTTACGTAATAGAAGTTAAAATGCAACTACGACATCTCAATACAGTATCCATGCATGTTATTTAGCTACACCATAACTTATACTCGAAAGAAGTACATTCACCCACAAATAAATCTGCCAATGTCACGGACGAAAGAAAAACAAACGGGACAATAAAAGCTATTGAGTTAACTATACTTGCGCCCTATGAAGAGCGATTCAGTGGTGGAAATATTAAGGAAGACGGGAATAACAAACAGGATTTTCCTTTCATTTTGATGATTGTTTTCGTCATCTAATAAATAAAGTTGTCCATTGATCATATAGAAGAAAAAGCACTACGCGTTCTTTTAAACCACTTTTGTATAAGTGAAATACTTTACAAAAAACACATAAATAATAAAAAAAATGTTAGTAAAGGCCATTCACATGGCTTAACGACTGTCATCTAAAGACAACAAACGGAACTGACGGTTTAACGTGCCCTCCGAAGCACAGAGGAACTCGAGATAAATAAACCCATCCATAGACAGGCTACGGTCGACGTTGCTTAACTTGCGTGATCGACATTCGTAACAACGCCATCGAGATGCTCAAAATCACTTACACTCGCTTTATTTACTTTTTTAACAAGAGCTAAAGTATAAATATATTACATTAAAATTTACCGTATCATAATAAACCTACTCATGACAGAAGATATCGATACCATAAAAGGCCGCAGACTGAATACCTATAAAGGCTACAATGAGGCACGCTTGCAGAAGACAAATGCACAGCAAATACATATCGTAAACAGTAAGTAAAGTTTACATAACTGGTCAATCAGAAGCATAAACTACCTAAGAAAATTATACGAGACGACTTCTAATTTTTTGAAACATTTTAAATGGATTCTACATATAAAAAATAGTACAGCCTGCAAGACATAATGGCATAATGTTAAAACTTTATTTTTCTTGATAATTCTAAATCTTTTTCACACAAACAAAAGTCACCATTTCTAGCGACAAAGTCGCTAAATTGGCACCAATACCTAGACAGGACACTCACCGCGGTATCGCGGAGAAATGAGCATGCCGCCAGGCCACCAGTACAACATGCAGTGCGAGCAAAATGCCATCCATTGTAGCGCCGCGATACGATGGATGGCATTTTGCTCGCACTCAACCACTCGTGGCATTGTCGTGTAGAGATTGATGCATAGAGTTACTGTTAAATTTGGTGGCACTGCGTCTAAGAAATAGTACTAGTACTATGGTATAGTGTACAGAGACAGGCTGATGGTGCTTTAGCCAATTTGACATTATGCAATGAATGAGTAGGTAGATTATGATAAAATGTTTTTACATCTACTGTTTTTTAGTTTTACTGTGACATCTCATAGCCTTGCCTGCGCCGACGACAAAGAAAAAGCTCAAGTTGATGCAATTTATGCAACTTTATGCATATTTGCAGCGTACGCTGAAGTTGCGCAGAGTTGCATAATGTTTGCCATTATAAATGAGCACAGGGAAATGGATAGACAGCGCACGTGCAACGCAAATGCATGCATAATGTTGCTTGCTCATCGGTACATTTATAGTTTTATTTATTTGTTTGGTTTTATTTAGAAAAAATAATACAAGGTAATTGACCGGCATTAATTTAGTTTTGGGGTGTAAGTAGTTCATCAACATCTTTGAACGAAAGCCAACTTCACCTACACGCAGTGCACCCTGCTGACTGACGAACGAAGCTCTGGCGAAAAGAGAAGTAGGGATCGTAATTGTAAGCTACCCGACTGGGGGGAATGAACCTCCACCTCACAGAATACCGCCGCCAAATAATAATTCCCTTGAGGGTTGTTGTGTTCCTGCGAGTGAGTAAGATCTCCAGAAAGGAAGGACATGCTGCGTTGGCAGCGGGAGTGGTGGTGCGCGAGCGATATTTTATGTTGCGAGCGTTAATATGGCTACGGTAACCGCTTCACATCAGGCGGGCCGTATGGTTGTCTTCCACCCGACGTAGTATAAAAAATGCTTGTTTGTCATTAACGTGGTATTAAAAATTAATTCCAGTCAGCTCACTTTAAATTCTATAACATAACAAGCTCTCGAAAACATTAGGGCAGACACGATTTCATCATAAAAAATTGATTATTGGACAAATAAATATTACCTATCTAATAAAATTGCGCCTACAAAAATATTTTCATAGGTATTTACGAGAATACCGCATCCGAGTGTTTTTGCTCACATTCGAAAGCTGGCCAAATTGAGAAAAAGTTTCATATTGTGAATTTACCAGACGCGTGTTACATATCCAATTTAGCCGGATTGCTCACTTCAAAATGTGAGCAAGTAAGCCACATAATTTTGATATGTAACACGCATTATAAATTCACAACATGAGAGTTCTTCTCTATTTGGTCGGTTTAAATACGTTGCCATGATCGACCGCGAACAAAAAACTGGCACTAAGTACTCAGGAGGTAAAGTGAACCTCACATTCTCAGCGAATTTCCAAGTTGAAGGCCCTATTTCGAGTATCTAAGTAATTCGTCCCTCAAGGTTTCACACTCAAGCACATATTATCATTGCGTATAAATTATTCATGCCCCCAACATATTCAAGTAACTAACAATTAACGTCGTCGCCATAACACTTGAACTAAAGCGTTTGGAGGTATTAGGCAAATGAATATGCATCCCCTGGGCTGCAACCCCCAAATATGAGGAACGTAGGCCCAAAGCCACGGTGATGACAGGTCTTATGGCTCCCACTGTAACTGCGATAAATAAGGAAGAAAGATAACTTGGGTGCATACTAACTCGGAATAATTTCAATTGGTAATGGAGAAAATTTATGTGCTTAAAATAGAAATAAAAATATATCTTTCCATGGTCCACTTACTTACGACCTTAAATAAAATAAAAAAATGATCAACTATGTTATCTTATTTGAAAATGTAAATACAAAAAAAAAACTTGTGAGTTTTATTAGCATTGTGCGAAAACTAAAAAAATCAAAAGCAGGAACTGGTTGCTTAGCTGACATAATAATATCAATCAATCCTAATCCAATAGATTTGAGATTTTTTAATTCTGTATACAAGTACCAGCGTTTTTGAAGTTTTCCTTCTATGTAGATATTGTAGATACCAGCATACACGTAAACCAATTTCCACGTAGATAACCATTAGATTGTCATTTAAAAAATACAGACATGAATATTTTCTTCATTTCACTTTTAGCGACATATTCAAAATAATGTTTCTTTCTCAATTTCAGACATAAATTCAATATTTTTATGTCCTAACTACTTATAGAACACAGAACAATGTTCAGAGACAACGTAAACTGAAGGGTTTCATGTTCGAACACTGGTATAACAGTAATAAGTAACTTATAAAATAAACTTCATTTCATTCAGGTAAAAATACACATAATTGTCAAAAAAGTTACTTATGTGAATTTTTATTATGTAATATTGTATTAAACTTATGATTTGCTTTTAAAACATAACATTTGTAAAATCACACTAGGTAGTCTCACTAATGGTGATGAAAAAAAACGTGAAGAAGCAATAAGCTTTTTCCCATACCGAGTAAACTGTTTGTCGAGTTAGTAGCCCGCCATAAATAAGGCCCAGTGAGATGCGCCATTGTTGCTTCCTTAACGGCCGTCTTATGACCCCTTTAATTAATTTGAAACTTTCTGAGGTCTAGAGAGGTCGATTTGAATAATGGCACGGATAGGGTGCTTCGGTTGATTTTAATTGCAAATATTTATGTTAAACGACCCCCGAGGAATCGTAGTAAAATATTGTAAAGTATGATATATTGCTTGAATTGTCTTGGACTGTTTTAGGCCATATTGTAATTTGTGTTGATTATATTTCATTGGAGTACCTAATGTTTATTATTATTTTGCTGTAGACGTAAATACGTCTTTAAATTTGCTATCATACAGGATAATACAAAAAATATAATGATAAAAAAATCGGTGGATACATTTAGGCGTTGTAGTTTCGAATCCAAAATTCGATCACACCACTGGATAAATGAAGGATCACATAATTTATTACGCTAAGTAAAGACTATTGAACAGTGCGTGCGGGGGAGGGGGAAGCGCTGCCATTTTGAGATAATTTTAGTGCATATAACGTATTCACGTAGAACACACGGCCGTGTCCATGACACAGCTACACCCCATTTGTTTGCCGGTACTTTATGAAATTGCTTTTAGTACTTACTCAGTATATACAGATGTTATATTTTTTTACCTGGAAAATAAATAAAAAAATGTTATTAACAATAATAATATTATAAAAATCGATTTCGCATCGCATAGTTAAAACAAGTAAAAAATATTCATTTAAAAAAGGTAACATGCACAACATTGTATTAATCTACTAATTACTATATGAACTCACATACACAGTTACAGAAGTAAAGCCACACGTTGTGACCATGAATTAGGGCTGTGTCACACTGATAAGCTGTATTAAATCTGCTACACACTAAGTTGCCAGACGATGCGGCGACGGAGATGACTAACGAGATCTGGTTCTGCGGGTTTTTGAGTAAAAAGCAGCTTAGATGGATTTTGTCTGAGACGGTAAAATAAATTTGTCGAGTTTGTTGGGGAACAGGAGGAGTTATTGGGCTAAAGAAGTGTTTCAAATTATTTTACAAAGGTAACTTTATTAAAAGAGTATACTTATTTTAGTGTAATCATCTTTGCTGCAGCGAGAGGTAACCATTATTTAAAGATTTTTTAATACCCGGAATACTGTATACTGTCATTTATTAGCAGCAACTCGTGGTAAATACCCTTGAAAGGAATCAGTACGGATTGTTATGATTGAAGAGTCAATTTTTTTTGAGCGGGGTGATCTTCGTAAAGGCTAGTCCAATTTTAATGATATTTTCACTGGAAGATTAACGAGTTTATATAGCTTTCTTCGGAAGAATATTTGGGGTGCCTGCAATAAAATAAAAAAAAGAGCAGTTTTGCAACTTAATAAAATAGAAGTTTAGATTATTTACACGAAAATGCGAATAAAAGCAAATAAGACATTACCTCAAATTTAATATTTCCTTGTTTACAGTAATGCACAAATTCCAGACAACCCTAGTTTTTAAATAACAGTTTTAATTTAATAATACAATACAAATTAACAGTAGTGTTGGAATAAGTATACAAAAATAAATCTATCTCGCTCTGTTTAATAGACATCTGTCTTAGTCACACAATATTGTTTATAATATCTTTAAACAAAGGGCTACATTGTTAAATGCTCTGTATGCCTTAGTCAGCTAACCAAGCTCTGTGGTTAAGTTGAATTCATATTCCAGTTCAGTATCGTACGACTCCTTTGTAGTAGAACACACCTTTCTAAGAGTGCATAAAATAAATTTAATTATTATAATTTGCACTGAACGAATCTTTTATTTTTGGCTTCCTAACCTAACAGGTTATGGGCCCAGTGTACAGTACAAAGTGGACTTTTAAGTGATTGAAAGAAACAGACTTTTTTTAAATACGATAAAAACGCTTTAAGTGGTAACGTTTAAGACTTGTGATTTTTGTAATTTTGGTAGAGAAACTATTTACGTATTCTAAGTGACTTTTTGTGTTATTTTCTAACTGTAACGATGGACGGTTCAAAAGTAAAAAGAAATATTAGAATGTTTGACGGCGAAAAGTATTCTTTATGGAAACTTAGAATACGCAGTTTATTAAACGAACTTGAAGTGCTGCAAGTAATTGACGAAGAGCCTCCTGTACGCATCAACAGTGATTGGACGAAGAAAGAAAAGATAGCGAAAAATACCATCATCGAATATTTATCAGATTCTTTGCTGGGGTTTGCTAATGAAGAAACAGCAAAACAGATTTTCATAAAACTCGACGCAGTGTATGAAAGAAAAAGTATCGCATCCCAATTGGCATTGAGAAAAAGGTTATTGAATTTGAAATTAGAAGACAGAGAAAAATCGAATATCTCAGGGTTTGCTTTCATGGTTGGAAACGAATGCTATTCTGAAGAAGGCAACAGCACCAATAAAATTACATTCATATTAGACTCTGGTGCCTCAGATCATTTAATTAACAGAGAAGATCTAACACGTGGGTTCATAGAACTTCAGTCTCCAGTAAATATTTCTGTAGCTAAAAACGGAACGTTCATTAGTGCGACAAAAAGAGGCACTCTATCTATTACCACTGATACGGGAATGAGTGGATTGCTACAGGTGTTCTTTTCTGCTCAGAAATTTCATATAATTTGTTATCGGTCAAAAGAATGCAACAGGCTGGAATGACCGTAATTTTTGGTCAAAATGGTGTACAAATACTCAACAAAGAGGGTAAGATGGTAACAAAGGGTGAGTCTTTGAATAATTTAATTGGTATTAATTTCATGCTTAATAAATGTGCTTTGAATTGCTCATCAAATAGGGTCATGAATAGTAACTATGATTTGTGGCATCAAAGATTGGGTCACATAGGCAAATCTAAGTTCTTGCAAATTAAAACCAAACAAATGTTTTCTGATATTGATCGATTACATAATATTACACCCAGTGAAAGTTTATGTGAAGCTTGCATATATGGAAAACAAGCAAGTCTGTCATTTCATAAAAGTAAATCTAAAATTATTAAACGACCTCTATTTAATGTGCATTCCGACGTGTGTGGTATGATCACTCCTTCGACACTTGACGGCAAAAACTATTTTGTGATATTTGTAGACGAATACACTCACTACTGTGCGACATACTTAATAGCTCATAAATCAGACGTTTTTGCTGCTTTTCGAGATTATGTTGCTAAGTGCGAAGCTCATTTTAGTTTGAGACTTGTCAATTTATATTGTGACAATGGTGGCGAATATTTATCGAGTGAAATGAAAGAATACTGTATGCAAAAAGGTATAACCTACCATTTAACAGTGCCGCATACCCCTGCTTGGAATGGTATTGCCGAACGTATGATAAGAACGTTAACAGAACGAAGTCGAACTTTAATAGCAGGTGCTAAGTTAGACAAGTCGTTCTGGGGTGAGGCTGTGTTAACTGCTACTTATCTTATCAATGTCAGCCCCACAAAAGCACTGAAAGTAGATAACACACCGTTTGAATTGTGGCATAATAAGAAGCCGCAACTTAAGTATTTAAAGGTTTTCGGTTCAACTGTGTATTTTCTTAACAAAAGTAGAAAAGCAAAATTCGATGAGAAATCCTTGAAAGGGATATTGGTTGGTTATGAACCGAATGGTTATAAGGTGTGGAATGTGGTAGAAGAAAAGTTTGTAAGAGTCAGAGATGTAATTGTTGATGAGATTAATTTCTTGTCAAGTAGGCCAGTGAAGCCTGAAGGTATTGTATCTGAAAATACCAATAACTCTGACGAGCACATGTGTAGCAGGTTGTGCGCATCTGATAATATAAGATCAGATGATGTGAAACAAACGGGCAGTGTACCCTGCGCATTAGGTCCACCACCTAATAAATCTGTACGCAGTGCAGATGGGCATACATGCTATGATTCATTTCAAGATAAATTGACTGGATCTCGGAATGAAGTAGCTTCTAGTAGTTCGAGTGTTATTAGAAGAAGTGATCGAATTAAAAATTTGCCTACAGTGTCTTATGATGAAAACAGTAATGATATTTCTGTGAACTATTTATTATACGCAAAGTCTTTAATATGTACAATTCCTACATCGTATACCGAAATTCAAACCAGGCATGATAGGCTTTTGTGGCAAAAAGCTGTTGATGAGGAAATTAAATCACTTATTGAAAATGACACTTGGACGCTTGTTCCGAAACCTGAAAACAGAAATATTGTTGACTGTAAATGGATATTTAATATTAAAAATGATGAGTTTGGCAAACCTTTGAAATATAAAGCGCGTTTGGTTGCTCGCGGTTTTAGTCAAGAATATTTAATTGACTATGACGAAACTTTTGCGCCAGTTGCAAGAATTTCAAGTTTTAGATTTATATTAGCATTTGCAAATCAATTCAATTTGCTCGTTCACCATATGGACGTCAAAACGGCATTTTTGAACGGCAAACTAAAAGAGGAAATTTACATGAAAATTCCTGAAGGAATTCCAAACGCAAACAACTTAGTTTGTAGATTGAATAAAGCTTTATATGGTTTAAAACAATCTGCACGTTGTTGGTTTCAAATGTTCGAACAAACTTTGATTGAAAAGGGTTTTCAATACTCATCAGCTGATCGTTGTATTTATTTCCTAGATGCCGGTGACATTTCAAAAAATATTTATGTTGTACTTTATGTCGATGATCTTGTTATTTCGACTGCTGATATAAATACCATGAATAGTTTCAAAACTTATTTAATGAAAAAGTTTAAAATGTTAGACTTGATGGAGATCAAATGTTTCCTAGGAATTAAAGTGGAAAGATCACATGATACAGTTACATTAGACCAAGCAATGTACATAAAAACGGTCTTAGAAAAGTTTAACATGAATGACTGTAATTCTGTCAGTACACCTTTGGAAAACAAAGTAGACTTTGACGCTTTGAGTGCAATTGAAACAACAAAAGCTCCATGTAAAAATCTTATCGGGTGTTTGATGTATGTTATGTTATGTACTCGTCCCGATTTAAGCTTTGCTGTAAACATTCTAAGTAGATTTGGTAACAGAAATAATAACTCACTTTGGTTACATTTAAAACGAGTGTTACGTTATTTAAAGGGAACTACTGACTTGAAACTAACTTATAAGCGGAATCCAAATGTTTATAATAACATTCTCAGTGGCTTTGTTGATTCCGATTGGGGAAGTGATGAAGTTGATCGTAAAAGCACAACAGGATACTTGTTCAAATTGTTTGAACAATGCACAATTTGTTGGCAAACAAAGCGTCAGTCAACAGTGGCAGCGTCATCTACTGAAGCAGAGTATATGGCTTTGTTTGAAGCCGTGAGAGAAGCTCTGTGGTTAAAGTCATTAGTGACTAGTATTCATGTAGAAATTTCAAATCCGATTCCTATTTTTGAGGATAATAACGGATGCATAAGCATTGCAAGTAATCCGACAAGTCATAAACGGTCGAAACATATTGACATAAATTATCATTTTTCTAGGGAACAAGTTGAGAAAAATGTAATTAAAATGATTTATGTGTCCACAGGTAATCAACTGGCAGATATGTTTACAAAGGCATTACCAGCTGCTCGTTTTTCGGCACTGAGAGAAAAACTCGGTGTATTATAATTTAATGTTAAAGCTCTGTCTAATGAAAAGTGTGTAGTGTAAATATATACTGCAAATGAGATTACATAAGAGCATAATTAAGTTGACTTGGTCTGATTAGGTTTTACTGGGGTTTCCCTAATCCTGCGCAACGAATGTTGGACCAAGATATTGATGATTGTTTCCCCAGACAAAGAATGGTGTGTTCATAAGTTTGATATTGTAAATAGCTTGTGGTAGATTTTTTTTTTTATTATTATTATTTATTTTTGAGGGGGCGTGTTGGAATAAGTATACAAAAATAAATCTATCTCGCTCTGTTTAATAGACATCTGTCTTAGTCACACAATATTGTTTATAATATCTTTAAACAAAGGGCTACATTGTTAAATGCTCTGTATGCCTTAGTCAGCTAACCAAGCTCTGTGGTTAAGTTGAATTCATATTCCAGTTCAGTATCGTACGACTCCTTTGTAGTAGAACACACCTTTCTAAGAGTGCATAAAATAAATTTAATTATTATAATTTGCACTGAACGAATCTTTTATTTTTGGCTTCCTAACCTAACAAGTAGTGCATCACATTAGAGACAAGATGAAAGCGTGACAGTCGACAAGCAGTCGACTCAACAGAAGCACAATAGATTTCAAAGGAATTTCACACGGCACATCCATCCGTCACTTAGAATAACAAATGAACACTTATCAATCTTGTAGCACGTATAATAATAGCCGTAAGTGATATTTTCGTTTGTATTAACTAGGTTTTTTTTAGAGTCTGCGATACGCGCCAAACTCACGCACGCCAGAGACGGACTGAGTTCGAAATAATTGCAGTACGTTACGGTGTACGCTTCGACGGTAATTATCATTACGCTATAAATAAATTATGATAATGATTGTTACATTTTAAATGTCATCGACTTGAATATTAGTAACTTTTTATAGTACTGCCCAAAAATACTAATGTTTTCACGGTGAATGTGTCACATTCATTTTGGTTGTCTGTGATTTGTTTTGAAAATTGAAAAATGTC
This sequence comes from Hypsopygia costalis, assembly GCA_937001555.2. NCBI lineage: Eukaryota > Metazoa > Arthropoda > Insecta > Lepidoptera > Pyralidae > Hypsopygia > Hypsopygia costalis. The sequence continues at coordinate 4,207,082 of OW443336.2, read as the reverse complement.
AAACCGATTGGGGTGAAAACGCATGGCCCATGGAGTCCGAACGCAAGAATCAAATCAGAGTAAATATCAAAAGAAATGACAATTACAAATCACCAAAATGATTAAACCGATTCCAAAACTAAAAAATAAAACAAAACGTTCTTTTTTTATTTTTTGATTAAAAAATAAGGTCTTAATTAAAAAATCTTTATTTTTATGAAATCTTCGATTTTTAATGATTACGGGTCTTCCCTCAACCAAAGGGGTTTTGAGCATACTCCAACACGCTGCTCAATTGCGGGTTGGCGGAGGCCAGTGTTTTCGAGCCGACTAAAGGACACTAACTTGGGTTAACGACTGTCATCTAATGATAACAACCGAGACCGACGGTTTAACGTGCCTTCCGAAGCACGGAGGAGCGCAAGATAATCTAATGATAACAACTGGGACCGACGGCTTAACGTTTCTTTCGAAGCACGGAGGAGCTCGAGGTAATATAAACCCATCCGTGTACAGGCTACGGTCGACGTTGCTTAACTAGCGTGTTTAATTAGACTGACACGCGCAATTATGCCATCGAGCTTCTCCATTATTTTCTATATTTTTATTTGTTTTAATTCCATAAAATCATAAATTTAGTTCAGCCAATATGTACCACGACATTCATTGATTGTTAGGCGGTACGAAGTTCGCCGGGACAGCTAGTATTATAATAAATAATAAGTAAATAAAGTATGGAAATAAAAATACAGGAACCACCGGTATGTGACATGTTACTCGTAGCTCCCCCTGGGTAACTAAAATGCCACTGCTGGAGTCATGTGCATGCACCGTACAATACCAGGTGACGCTCGAGTATTGTCTGCCCTGCCAACCGTGACGAACCGTCTATGGTTTTCGAACACGTCCAGGGCTGCCTACCAAAATAATAATGAATTTTATTAAAAAATAAAGCTTCAAAATGTTACACAATTCGCTTCGTTGGAGAAACGATTCTTTAACCAAGTAACGTGTTCCAATGTCGTCAAGTTGTAGAGTTATGACAATTTAGAATAATATACGTAAATTAGTTTGTTTTATACTACGTTGGGTGGCAGGCAAGCATACGGCCCGCCTAATATGAAGCGGTTACCGCAGCTATATTAACGCTCGCAACATGATAAATTGTTCAAGCGTCGCCACCCTCGCTGCCAGCGCAGCTATTCCTTACTGTCTTTCTGGTGACCTCACTAACTCACAGGACCACAACAGCTCTCAAGGGATTGTTATATGGCTGCGATTTTCTATGAGGTAGAGGTACTTCCCCAATATGACACCTTACAAATTCACTGTACCCTACCTTTCTTGCCAGAGCCTCTTTCGCTAGTCGGCAGGATGCACCACGTGCAGCTTAGATTGGCTTTGGCTCTAAAGATCATAGTGAACTACTTTCACCCCAAATCGTATAACTATTCGTAAATATTCCTTGGTAAAATCAAGCTCCCCTTTTGCGAACATAAAGAAGAAGGCGTTTTCAAAAACAGTAAAGGTTTTCTTGTCAACTGAGTTAACGAACAGTAGAGTCCGCATTCTTTCATCATCCGTGTTACCGTGTTTTTCCGACTTGAAACGGGAGTTTAATGCTGCCTCGAGGTTCAGTAAGAGAGTAATTGCCAGGGCAAAGTTTAAGTTCATCGGCAGGATTGGTGAGCGCCTAGCTAAGCACCCATCTGGGAGCCGTGCTTTTTGGTCGCTTGCTAAGGCTGCCGAGGGCAACTTTTGTCAATCGTCCTTTCCACCACTCCGAAAACCGGATGGTAGTCTGGCCCACAGTGCAAAGGAGAAAGCCGATCTATTGGGGAATCTCCTTGCCTCAAACTCGACTTTGAACGACGGGGACGCCGCACCGCCTTCCATCCCGCGGTGTGGTAATTCCATGCCGGAAATCTCATTTACTCAACGAGATGTTCGGCGGGCATTGCTATCCCTTGACGTTCATAAATCGAGTGGGCCAGATGGCATTTCGGCAGTGGTGTTAAAGCTCCTGTGTGCTCCTGAGTTGTGTCCTGTTCTTACGCGCCTTTTCGCGCTCTCTTATTCCACCGGGCAGGTACCGTCGTCGTGGAAGACTGCGAACGTGCACCCTGTGCCCAAAAAGGGTGACAGATCAGACCCATCGAATTACAGGCCTATCGCTGTTACCTCCCTTCTCTCCAAGGTAATGGAGCGCGTCATTAACAACCGGCTCCTGAAATACCTAGAAGAGCACGACTTAATCAGCGACCATCAATACGGCTTTCGCCATGGTCGCTCGACTGGTGATCTTCTAGTATATCTTACACATCGCTGGGCTTCAGCCGTGGAGAGTCAAGGTGAGGCATTAGCTGTCAGTCTTGATATGGCGAAGGCGTTCGATCGGGTCTGGCACCGTGGTCTTCTTTCGAAGTTGCCTGCATACGGTCTACCAGAGGGTTTATGCGAATGGGTCGCTAGCTTCTTGTCCTGCAGAAGCATTAGAGCCGTTGTGGATGGCAGTTGCTCCGATAGCATGGACATTAATGCTGGCGTCCCGCAAGGCTCCGTACTGTCCCCGACGCTGTTTTTGCTGCATATCAATGATATGTTGTCCATTGACAGCATTCATTGCTATGCTGACGACAGCACCGGGGATGCTTATTATACGGGCCGCGCTAATATTCCCCGCTCTCTGGTGGAGGAGAGCCGCGAACAGCTTGTGTCGAAGATCGAGAGCACACTGAATAGTGTGTCCGATTGGGGGCGAAAGAACCTGGTTGATTTCAATCCCACTAAGACACAAGTCTGCGCGTTCACCGCTAAGAAAACCCCTTTTGCTGTGGCTCCTCAATTCCTAAACACACCCCTTACCATCGCCAAAAACATTGGGATTCTTGGAGTTGAAATCTCCAGCGACGTCCAGTTTCGTTGTCACCTGGAGGGGAAGGTCAAGCTGGCGTCGAAGAAACTAGGTGTGCTCAACAGGGCGAAGCAGTACTTCAATCCGCGGCAGAGACTTATGCTTTACAAAGCTCAAGTACGGCCGCATATGGAGTACTGTTGCCATCTATGGGCGGGAGCGCCTAGATACCAGCTTGCACCTTGTGACTCGATTCAAAGGCGCGCTGTGAGGATTGTCGACGATCCCAAACTAACAGACGGTTTAGAACCGTTAAGTCTGAGAAGAGATTTTGCGTCCCTTTGTGTGTTCTACCGTCTGTACAATGGGGTGTGTTCAGAGGAGTTGTTTGATATGATGCCAACGGCCTCCTTCTACAGTCGCACCGCTCGCCATCGACAGGGAATTCATCCTCACACATTGGAGCCTAAGTGGTCACGTACTGTGCGGTTCCAGAGAAGTTTTCTCCCGCGTACTGTCAAGCTGTGGAATGAACTGCGATATATATCGAGGTTTTCTCAGGGGACTACAGCATGGGGTTCTTCAAAAAGGGCGTGAAGAGGTTTTTACAGGGTCGGCAACGCGCGTGTGATGCCTCTGGTGTTACAGGCGTTCATAGGCTACGGTAACTGCTTTCCATCAGGCGGGCCGTATGCTTGTTTGCCACACTGGTGGTATAAAAAAAAATCATCAATTCATTATACTAGCAGCTATAATATACATAAATTAATCATAATATAAGCTGTAATATACATTTCTCATATAATATAATAAGATTTAGGATCGAATGGTCATACCGTTCACATTGGTTTACTGTGCCGGTAATAATATTAATAAAGAAAATAAGTGAAGTGTGACAACCTTACGTCACAAAGGAAATTGTGCAGTATGGTGTACACGTGCTAATTCACATAATTATGGTTCCGATATTATATTACTTTTCGATTTCAAATTACGATTTAACGCAATTTCCTGTTTTTCTTCACTCAAATGGTAACACCATACTATTTTATTTGTACGTAATTTTCCGTTTGTTCTGTTTAATAGGCTATTTTCCAATGTTTAAAAATTGTATAAATTATTTAACAATATCGTAAAATACACAAAACTATAAAGATCTGCAAACTTTCATTCTTATATCTTCAGTCAGAATTTTTTTAGCGTCGATCAAAGTTTGGCGGGAAAGTCCATTTTAAAAGTATGAAATTATTAAAAAATAATATTTCCATTGGAGAAGCAATAAAAAATGCTATAACTTTTATTATGATACTAATCACATAAACGTAATATTTAACATAGCTGTCGTACAAATTTCTGATTTCATGCATACAAAATACAAACCTGTGACGTCATAATTCGGTAGTCTTTTGTATGGAGCGTTTTGGGGCAGTCTAAAAATTGTGATTTTCAAATTACTATATCTCGAGAGATTTTTGTGCTATCAAAGTAATTCTTTCACCTATGGTTATATTAAGGAGACGTCCTTACATATCAAATCGAAAAAAATGTTAGTCAAATAGCCTATTCTCAAAATGTCTATAAATTGTGTTAAACGAGGCGAAAAGAGAGGTAGGGCATAGCGTATTTTTTTAAGCTGCCCGACTGGGGAAGTACCTCCACCTCACAGAATACCGCAGCCAAATAACAATTCCCTTGAGGGTTGTTGTGTTCCTGCGAGTGGAAGGAGTATAGGCTGGCAACGGATCGCCGACCCCTTGGTGTTGCTGATCTCCATGGGCAGTGGTGATTGCTTTCCATCACCACCTGCTTGTTTGCCCCCCTTTCATACATATATAAAAAAAACCCCTGTGCGGGTTGGTGGACTTATCGACGTTTGACATCCACGTAAAGATCATAATGGAATTTCTTCAAAAAGTGTGACGGCATGTGACGGTCTAACGTATATTGCTTATGGGTTCATAAGCAAAGTAATTATATTTATCTAATCTCATACTGAAATTTACACATTAAAAAACTAAACACAGTATCTTAATGACAGTCTTTACGCACAAGCTATCAGTTATTTTTCGATACAGTTATTTTTCGATACAGCTCTTCTATGGACAACTGTATCGTAAAATAACTTTTTTACCATTTCGATACAGCTTCAGCCCTGGATACAGGTATTTTAAACAGGTTGCAATGCAAATACATTGCAACTTTGCAAAATTTTTCTACATAATCTGTGAACGCGGCGCCGCGCGGTGCGTCGCGCATGCGCACTACGCATGCTCGATCTGCAAATGGATTTATAACTAAGAATTATAGCTGTTAAATTAACTTCATGGTTGTATTTAAAATATTATTATCATATATTTCATGAGATTAGATAAAGTAGTGTATGAAACTGCACTTAATTAGGTATTAAAATACTCGTGTGGTCTATTATAACATTCGCCTTCGGCTCATGTTATAAACTCACACTCGTATTTTAATAACCCTTACTAAGCAACAGTTTCATAAACTACTATTATAGTACTGGGGCGGCCGTTTTACGTACTTTGCCATAAGTATTTTTTACGGGTACGTAAAAATAAGATGAGTGCAAAAACACCCTGATAGGGGATTATTTAAGTGACTGGCTGATTGATTATCTAATTTATCAACATTGTCTACCTAAAACCGCTAAAACTAAAAATAAAATTCGTAGAGAACGAAGTAAGACGCATTCGTGTATATCAGCTCTTCAAAGGTTGTCTGGTAGAGAATACTATTAGCATTAAGACCGTCTATGTACCCTTAAATTGTGGTAAAAAACGTTTAAATAAATCAATAAATAAGACCCTTACATATGATTGTATAATGTTCGGGAGAGTTGTTTGATATGATGCCTATAGCCTCCTTCCACAGTCGCACCGCTCGCCATCGGCAGGATATTCATCCTACCACATTGCAGCCAAGATGGTCGCGAACTGTGCGGTTTCAGACAGGTTTTCTTCCACGGACTCTTCGGGTTGTAGAATAAATTGCCTGCCAAGGTTTTGACAAAAGACTACCGCATGGGTTTGCAGATGGGCAAAATGCTGGGCATTTACGATAAATGCCCAAAAAGTACTTATAAATTCCCTATTTATGCCCAAAACTAGGCATTTATTGGGTACATGGGGTTCTTCAAGAAAGGCGTGAAGAGGTTTTTACAGCGTTACCGAGAGAGTATAGCGAGCGTCCGTAGGCTGCGATAACTGCTTACCATCAGACGGGTCATATGCTTGTTTGTCACCTTAGGTGTATATAAAAGGCCCTTTGTGTACTTCTTCTCTGTTGACTGAGACGAAAATTAGTATTGTACAAATCACATTGAATTTTTTCTATGCATGTTATAACCATCTCATTATTTAAAACCCGCAAATTTTAACAATCGCAGAAGTTTATTACAGAATTCCCCTTCGTTCAAGTAACAGTGTTAAAACAATATCTACATCTGTGAAGTAAGAATTTCACAACAAAATCCCTACAATGTTGTGAAAAAATGAAAACATTTGAAGAAATAAAGTCGCACAGCCTGCAAAGACCACTACGAACAATGGGTTACTAAACCCGGGTCATCGGCCTGACTACACTGTGGTTCATGAAAATATACGAATAAGTTATTCTTACGTACTTATATATGTTTTGTGACTTGGTGAAGACGATAAAGGCTGCAACACATTAGGACAAGCCATATGCCACAATGCAACGCATTGTAAATAATTTTTGTACTGTTTTATAGCAACTATCGTATACTACAGGGTGTCAGGGGCTAAATCACCTTAAGAGCCTTAGTCAACCTCACCTGCACATGGTGCACCTTTCCCATAAATTAACCGAGGCTTCGGTAAAAGACAGAGTGTTCGACTAAGAAAACTTATCTCAGAAAAGAACCACAAAAAAATGGAGAGCGTTGTCAGCACGTGTGTCCTCCTACAATATGGAATCTTTCAAAGGAAGCGTGAAGAAGCACCTCGCGGTGTGGCTTGTAGGTGCCAAAGCATACATCCCCTGCACGTGGTGCACCCTGCCGACTAACGAGAGAGGCTTTAGAAACAGAGAGATAGGGTACAGCGTATTTGTAAGCTGCTCAACTTGGGAAGCAACTAGAATACCGCAGACGAACAATTCCTTTGAAGGTTTGATTGCCTTTCTGCGAATAGGTGAGGTCACCAGAAACGAAGGACGTGGCGTCGTGCGAGCGATGTGTTGTGAGTGTATGGGCAACGTTTCACATCAGGCGGGAAATATGCTTGTATAAAAAAAGAGTTAGTGAGGTCACCCAACCATGAGACCTTCTTTCAACAGCAATAACTTGTACATGCAGATTGAAAACGCTGGGTACGACTTACGTACAACAGAGCACACATACAGAAAGATAACCTACAGTAATACCTTGTCTTGTAAACGACCTAAACAGTCCTCGATAGTGTATTATTAAGATCCATATATCTTTAAGAGATTGCTTCAAGCGTATGTCTCCGCAGAATGTTTTACGAGCGCGATAATACGAGAACACTGGGTAACTCGGCGGACTTTTAAAATTCATGCTTATTTTGTACGCTTCTAAAAGAATATTATTTCAATTCGCTGGATTTTGTGGATGTTTCTTCAGAACCACCGGCTAAGCTGGAGCTGATTCCCATCGGATTTTTTGATTCCGAAAATCAAACTTCGACGAACTCGGTGGTCGAATGGCCATAGAAATAGCCACTCTCGACTCCGAGGTTGTAGTTCCGATCTCCGCACAAGACAAATATTTGTGTGCATGGACATGTCATGTCTTGTTTGTCTTGGTCTAAATGTTTTCTATGCATTATACGTATGTATTTACAAAAGAAAATGTATTTAAGTATAATACAGTTATCTAGTATCCAAAGTTTTTTATTTTATTTTTTATACCACTAAAGTGGCAAACAAGCATACGGCCCGCCTGATGGAAAGCAGTTACCGTAGCCTATGAACGCCTGTAACACCAGGGGCATCACACGCGCGTACAAGTACAAGCTTTGCTTAGTTTGGGACTAGATAGCCGTGTGTAATTTGTCCAGAAATATTTATTTATTATTTAAACTTCGGCTTAGATTTACATTTTATTTGCTGAGCTGGTAGAAATCCTGGAGTTCTACCGACTAAGCTGAAGATGTTTGTCAATAACTAAAACGTAAGACCTTTTTTCCCAATCAAAATATTCGACGGTAATCGGCTTCAGCTTCGGCGGTAAGGCCCCCTGTTTATCTATGATGGTGTTTAGGGTGAAAGTGACTCACCACGATCTTTAAAGCAAAAGCCAAAGTCTACCCCGAAGACTAGCGAAAGAGATTCTGACAAAGAGAGCTAGGGTATAGCGTATTTTTAATCTGCCCGACTGGTGAAGCACCTCCACCTCACAGATTACCGCAGCCAAATAACAATTTCCTTGAGGGTTGTTTTGTTTTTGCGAGTGAGTGAAATCACCGGAAAGGAAAAAGTACACGATCGATATTTCATGTTGCGATCGTTAACATAGTTACGGTAACCGCTTCATATCAGGCGGCGACGTAGTATACGTACGTAGTAAAAATTAGTAGCGTTACAGTCGTGAGACCCTGCTCACTAAAACATATTTGCGTTCGTTATCTAATGATAACGTATGCAAATCAATATCAAATGGCCGCCCGTCACCTTGACGGTAAGTAGAGCGCCTCGACCGCAAACTCTTTGGCAACCGCACTCGAGGATGAACGTGTTTGATTTGAAAACTACTAAAATAACATTTGCCAGCAAATTGACGGCTAAAAGCTGAACAAATTTGCAGAAGGCTCACGAACGAGAATTTCACAGCTTCATTTTGAACAATAGAAGTTTATTTTCAACTGTTTTTTTATGTATGAAGAATAATAACGAAATCCGTTGCAAATATTATATATAAGATTATAATATATATAAGATTGAAAAGAATGTGAGTTTGTTAAAAATAATGCATGGGCTTTAAAGATCGGAGAAAATAAGTATAACAAGAAAATAATCCTCTTCTCTGTATCTATAGATAAAGGCAACTGTTATTTATTTAAATATATATTATTTAAACTTCATGCACAACAAAAAATCTTTTCTAGAAGGACATGTGCTATATATTATCTAAATAGTTCATCCCAGGCGAAGTCAGGTCTGGTCACTAATTAATTATAAATAACTTTATGTAGATATTCACTTCTTCACTCGTAACGCAACTGTTATTAGACGCAATAGTCATCGTCTGCAAGTATGTATATAGTACAATAATTGATACATGTATAATTTCAGTATGTGGTTAAAACGTTTAATCACATAGGTTTCATAAAACACCATGTGTTTATAATTTAATTAAGTAATTGTGCATATAATTAGACGACTAGATATGCATTTATATGGTGTTGTGTGTATTTACACTGACCACCAGTCTATGGTTATTTGATCAGTGGCAAGAGTCAACGAAGAAATATGGTTGGGAAGGAATTATATCTTATGGCATACTGTATATTTTTAATAAGAAGTGCTAATGCTGTAAGTATATATTTTTTATACCACTAAAGTGGATAACAAACCACTCTCCCAGATTGGAAGGTACTCCCCTTACTATTAGCTCCAGCATTGGTATCTTGGGTGTTGACATATCGAGCGATGTTCAGTTCCGTGGTCACTTGGAGTGCAAGGCCAAATTAGCCTCTAGGAAAATTGGCATCATCTGTAAAGCCAGACGGTATTTTACACCACAGCATCGCCTTCAACTGTATAAAGCCCAAGTTAGGCCTCATATGGAATACTGTTCACATCTCTGGGCTCGTGCGCCCCAGTACTTACTTGCTCCATTTGACCGCATACAACGAAGAGCTGTTCGAATCGTTGGTGACCCAATGATTTCTGATCGGCTGGAGTCTCTCTCTACACGCAGAGATGTTGCATCTCTTTGCGTTCTATATAAATTATATAACGGGGAGTGCTCGGATGAGTTTTTTTATTTGATACCTGCCGCTGAGTTCCACTATCGTACAACTCGCCATAAATTAAAATTCCATCCTTATCATCTCGATATTTGGCGATCTACTACAGTACGCTTTTTAAGACATTTTCTACCACGAACTGTGAAATTGTGGAATCAACTTCCTCCAGCGGTATTCCCAAATAAATACGACATGGGGGCCTTCAAGAACAGAGTCAATATTTCCCTTAAAAGGCAGGCAATGGATCGGTGACCCTTTGGTGTTGCTGATTTCTATGGGCGGTGGTGATTGCTTTCCATCAGGTGACCCACATGCTCGCTTGCCCCCATCTCATATATATAAAAAAAAAGAAAAGCATACGAGCCGCCTGATGGAAAGCAGTTACCATAGTCTATGAATGAGTTTAATAAGCGGTGAACAATGAAGTCCATTGCAGTCCCGAGACTACAGCTGCCTTGGAACTCACAACGAATTTAATCAGAAGAAAATTTATTATTTTATTGTTGACATTATTTTATTTTATAAAGATGTATTTAGAGTCAAAGTCAACCTCGTCTGCATGTGGACCCTGCCGACTAGTGAAAGAGGCTCGGCCTGACTGGGGAAGTACACCTCTACCTCACAGAATACCGCAGCCAATTAACAAATAAATAAATAAATATTTCTGGACACATTACACACTGCCATCTAGTCCCAAACTAAGCAAAGCTATGGGTACTAGATAACTGAAATTATCTTAAATATATATTTATTGTAAATCATCATCATCATCATCAGCCTATATCTACCCACTGCTGGATATAAGCCTTCCCCAATGCTTTCCACCAGATACGATCCTCCGCCTTCCGCATCCAGCCGCTCCCAGCCGCTTTCTTAAGGCCATCGGACCATCTAGTAGGAGGGGAGTCCAACATTACATTTATTGTAATTACATACATATAATACATAGAAAACACCCAGACCGAGACAAGTTTTGTTCATGTACACAAATATTTGTCTTGTTCGGGGATTGAACCCGCGACCTCAGAGTGAACCTCAGAGTGACTCTTTCATTCGACCACCGAGCTTGTCTCGTCGTCGTCGAAAATACATTATTTTTTTTTTTTTTTTTTTATACTACGTCGGGTGGCAGACAAGCATACGGCCCACCTGATGTGAAGCGGTTACCGTAGCCATATTAACACTCGCAACATGAAATATCGCTCGCGCGCCGCTACCCCCGCTGCCAACGCAGCATCTCCTTCCTTTCTGGTGACCTCACTCACTCGCAGGAACACAACAAGCCTCAACGGAATTGTTATTTGGCTGCGGTATTCTGTGAGGTGGAGGTACATTCCCCAGTCGGATAGCTTACAATTACGCTCCCTACCTCTCTTTTCGCCAGAGCTTCGTTTGTCAGACAGCAGGGTGCACCGCGTGCAGGTGAAGTTGGCTTTGGTTCAAAGATGTTGATGAACCACTTACACCCCCTCTATACAAAATTGCTTCTCAATATTTTTTTGTATCTAGCAATATAATTATGCTTGTAGCTGGCATCTTCTTAGTCAATCACTTAAGACTTCACTTTTTATATCTATCCAAAAAAAAACAAAACGTACAAATTAAAATCCCATGTGTATCACATTTAGGCTATTACAGACATCAGGCATAGATTACAGACTTATTTTAAGTCGTGTTTGTTTAACAACTAACCAACGCGTCACATTCCACCCAAAATACTCAACGAACTTTATTATTATAACACAAAAAGGACATAGATACTGTTTGTTCATAAAGCTATTTCTCCATTAAGATACTGAAAAAGATATTTGTTTTTTGAGAAGCTTATTCACTATAAATAATATTATTTCGCATTTCTCTGGATATGCATAAGTCATTTAATTACATAATAGGCTGATTGATACTACTTCGCGTGTTTTTGTTACCAATTAGTAAATGCAAACTGCTGCCGGCTAGAATCCACCCACTGCTATCTTTATATTTGTTTATTTTTAATGTTTAGGTACATTAGTTAAAACTAATTTGTATGGTAGCTAACAATGCAATCACCACGGGAGTGGCGTGGCGCCGTATGCTAAAATACAGTGTTAAACCTAGTTCGGCTACGGATGCTGTATTGCTACTGCGATGTAATACTCTGATATATAAGTTAGACTTAAGCATAAATAAAATAATAATTTAAAAAACAAAAAACCCGCCTGCATGGATAACTACAATTAAAAATCAACTGAAAAGACTGAAACAAGATAAAAATTCAATGATAAGGTATTTAAAAAAGCAATGATTAGGTAGGTACTTAAAACTAGAAACGTAAATTGAAACACTACAAAACCTATGTACCTACGTATTGTACACTTAGAAATATCAGCACGGTAGTCTTTCAATTTTTTGCAACAGTATAAACAGAATTGCAGTCGGAGGCATGCGCAAAGAGATAATAATTTATCATATAGAAGCACTTAATTTCATGCCTCCGACTGCAATTCTGTTTATACTGTTGCAAAAAATTGAAAGACTACCGTGCTGATATTTCTAAGTGTACAATACGTAGGTACATAGGTTTTGTAGTGTTTCAATTTACGTTTCTAGTTTTAAGTACCTACCTAATCATTGCTTTTTTAAATACCTTATCATTGAATTTTTATCTTGTTTCAGTCTTTTCAGTTGATTTTTAATTGTAGTTATCCATGCAGGCGGGTTTTTTGTTTTTTAAATTATTATTTTATTTATGTCTTTTTAGTTAAGAAAGATTACGTAACCGGATTAATTCCTTAAATGAGTTTATGTCATGTGGTTGATTTAGCAATTTTTTAGCGTCAAGAGAACAGATAGCAAGTCCGGAGAGAGTCTTTACTCTACTCAAAGCAACGTAGGCTTGACCTTTTGCAAATAAGTTTTTACTTAAATCTACAACTGCTCGGTCTAAAGTTGTGCCCTGTAATTTATGCACCGTCACTGCCCAGCATAAAATTAAGGGAAGCATTCGTAGTGCGCGATTTATTAATTTGTTGGTGAGTGTAAAATCAAAGTAAGCTTAAAATGTGTTATTGTCACAATATACAGTAAGTGCAAAGTTTAATACCTTTATTATACTTAATCTATATTTCCTATTTATTAACCAACTTTGAAAAAGGAGTGTTTCTCAGTTTTAAAAATGAAAGTTATGATTTTTATGTCACTTTGAGTACGTTATTCATTTTTTTATTATCGTTCTATTTAGAATTCAAACTACAAGTTATATATAAAAAAAACATATATTTAGAATCAATATATTTATTAGAATCAGAGATTAAAATCCTTCATTTTGTTACCCCACTCGATATGCTTGGTAGAAAAAAATATTTAATTCTTTTTTTATTTATCGTTCCATTTAATATTAAAAATGCAAGTTATGTACATACTTAGAATCAGTGTTTAAAATCCTTCATTTTGATACCCCACTTAATATGCCTGGTAGATTTATTTTTATTTCCTCACATTATGGCTTCAAACAGCCGCTATATTGTTTTTTTTTATATTTCACCTACCTAAGAACACTCGGGCTATTAAGACAAATCTAACGATACCTCAAATGTGAAAATCCATTCAACGGTTCTAGAGATACAAGGTAATAAAGAATATTACATACATACAAGATACGCGCTAAACACATAACCCTCCTGGCAGTCGGGTAAAAATTGTGTAATCTTTTCTGGAAATAAATTATTATTATTACATTATTTATTATCTACTTCCAAATGATAAATTCATCTTATGGCTGTCCTTTACAGCAGATACTAACAACTGTCGCAGCTGTCATAGCTGCTGTAGCCGCTGCGATTTTCTCTAGGCATATATATGCCTGATTACCTGCCTGTTCGCAAGGCATCCTCTGACGACCTGAGGATGCTGATCGTCCAAAACAACGCCACAAAACATAAAATTACTGTTAATAACGGTCATTGTACTGAATATCTTTTTATACCTGTGTCAGGCCTCCGTCACTCCATGTACTTGCGCGCTATAGTTACCTCCCGCCCGGCCGAGCGGTCTCGGGCCGTTTGCGGACCAAATTCAGGCCCTGCGATTGCTGTGGGATCGCGCGGTGCGAAGCAATCACAACTGTACGCTTGAGCATTTAGTCACATTTTAGCATGCAGCGGTTGCTGACGCGACGGAGTAGGCTATTATAGCAGTAGGAATTGGAAATTTTCTACTGAGTGAAGTATCTGTTACGTAACTTACGTAGTAACTATTATGTAATCTGTGCCTGTGTTAGTAATACACATATAAATTATTATTAAGCCTAAAATCTTCTGTGCCCTCATTGACGGTAAATACTAACGTTCAACAATCTTGTTCACAACTTTAGTTCATATACGTGTATGTAAACTTAGCCAGTGGATACGTAGCTTAAGGAATTTTCATTTCGGAAGAGTTTCAAAGATGTTATTCCATAATAAGTATAAATCAAGCCGTGAATTGTTTATTTTGTTTCGCGAGTATTAATACTGTTTATTTTCGTTCACTCAGCATCATCACAGTAACATAAACTTTAGGCTTTGTAACATAAACTGCTACAAATCTAAAATTGGCCTTTTATCGATGCTCCTTATGAATATTCCGACGGTGATGTATTCAAGAAAATTTAAGTATTTTTTTAAACGGGACGGGGTCTCTTATTTATAACATAGGTTTCATAAAACATGTGTTTATAATTTCATTAAGCAATTGTGCATATAATTAGAAGACTACAAATGCATTTATATTGTGTTGTGTGTATTTACAATGAGCAATCAAAATTGTTAAACAAACACGACTTAAAAACAGTCTATGGTTATTTGCTCAGTGGTAAAAGACAACGAACAAAAATGGTTGGGAAGGAATTATATCTATTGGTATACTGTATATTTCTATTATGGAGTGCTAATGTCGTAAAAAAGTATATTGGTTTAAAATTGTGTTTTTTTTTTTTTGGCCCCACCGCATTCCCACCACTGTGTCTCCTGTGTAGCCAGGATTAGCAGCGGCGACTACCAAAAAAGGCAATGAACCATGAAGTCCATTGTAGTCCCGGGGGTAAGACTACGACAGCCTTGGAACTCACAACGAATTTAATCAAAAGAAATTAGTAGCAGTAAGAAGCTTGTGGAATTTGACTTCCTCTCTGAGCAATGTGAGAGTTGAGTTGAGTAAGTATTATTGAAAGATACAAAAAAATCTCTGTGCTATTCCTGCGGCGCAACGAACGACCCAAACTAGATTTTTTTTTACAGTACCTACGACGGGTGGGAGACAAGCATACGGTACGCCTGATGTGAAGCGGTTACCGTAGCCATATTAAACCTCGCAATATAAAATATCTTGGACTCCGACACCAGACGGCACACTTAGCCTTGCAATCCTGTCAGTTTTCGCTTAATGTTGACTCCAAGATTCCGTAAATTTTTCAGCACCTCATTCCAGCGGTGCCTCGTACGCCGTATCCCTTGTCCATCCTATGCTTCATTTATCCTACCTAGTGTTGCCCAAAATCGGTCTTGGTCTTGCAGTCTTGGTCTTGTTCTTGCATTTTTGCAAGACCAAGACCAAGACCAAGACCGCATAATTTTAGCAAGACCAAGACCAAGACTGACCGTGCAAGATTTGAGCAAGAACAAGACTAAGCCTGCGAGACTCTTGCGTCTTGCAGTTAGTGTCGTTTCAGGGAGTATAGGATATACGATTAGAGAATGAAAATATCAATAAAAAAAAAGAATGCATCCCTAGTTTTGGCCATCGGCATTTTGATAGTGCGCGGCGTCTTATTGTCGGCATCATCATCATCATCGTCGGATTCTGACCTGTCAAAGAAATTTTGCAGCTATTCGGCTATACACCTGCCTATATACAACTGCCAGCGGCTTCTACTGATACCGCATACAATCATCGCCGCTGCACCGCACGCACAACATTTGACACTGTTTGATTCCCGCCATAGAGTACATGTTCCAAAGAATAAAATAAGTTTCTGGGTGCTCAGAATGGATACGAATACATTATGCTGCTCTCGCAAGGAATATTGTAATTAGATAACGGTAAGGATAGGTAGATATCATACTAATGTATTCTAGTAAGTAAATATTATAATATTAACTACATATATTACAATAATTACTTACTATTACATATTATTATTACCTAATAGATAAACATGTTCAATAAGTTCACTGCAAAGCGCGATTTTTGGAAGTGTGTGTTTTTAAAAGACAAAGTGTCCGAATATGTCGTCACCCATTTGCTAAATATAGACACTTTTGACATACTTGAAACGTGTAAAAATACTCTACAATGCTAATCGAATAATATAAAAGAGTGTATATAAAATAAAAAAGCGTGCAATAAGATCTATGTACTCTGTTACGTTGTTCTTAGCTCTAAAGTAACGTTTAGTAAATAGCAATAGGCTAATAGGTAATTGCGAGACTTGCGAGACTCTTGCTGCAAGACCAAGACCAAGACCAAGACTGGGAGTGCAATACCAAGACCAAGACCAAGACCAGATGTATTGGCGCAAGACCAAGACCAAGACTAGCTAAGTCTCGTCTTGTTCTTGCATTTGGGCAACACTAATCCTACCCTAATAATATTAACTTGATGTAAAATGATCTTATATATTATATAAAATATTACTCGTAGATCACTAGCCATTCGACTACCGGTCTGAGAGCTTACTGTCTCTAAGCTGAATCCGATTCTCATCGGGTTTTTTGATTGCGAAAATTGGACTTCTGTTTAAACTTGTAATAAACATCTTTAGTTTAATAGTATATTAGTAATATGCTTCACCTTAGGAGGTAGGGCTCCTGGTCTATTTTTTTTTAAAAGCTTTTATTTTTTAAATATAAGAAGGGGGCAAACGAGCATGTGGGTCACCTGGTGGAAAGCAATCACCGCCGCCCATGAAGATCAGCAACATCAAGGGGTCGCCGATCCGTTGCCAACCCTTTTAAAAGAAATATAGACTTTGTTCTTGAAGGCTTCCATGTTGTAATTATTCGGAAATACCGCTGAGGGAAGTTGATTCCACAGTTTCACCGTTAGTCGTATAAAATATCTTAGGAAACGTACTGTACATGTACAACACGTGTTTAATACACGTATATTAGCTGTGACTTATTTTTGCAGCGGTGCAAAACATACAGTTAGCCCAGTTTTACATCGCGGTCGCGGTGAACGGCCGACAATGTAAACACGCCATCATGCAAAGTAAAGCAACATTCAAAAGATGACAGCGTTAAATATGTTTATCTACTCTCATACTAAAACTTTGAGATTAAAAAACTAAACACAGAATCTTAATGTCAGACTTTTACGCATAAGCCATCCAAATAAATTTGAAATAGTAGTTTATGAAACTGTTGCATAATAAGGGTTCTTAAAATACGAGTGTGAGTTTATCACATGAGCCGAAGGCGAATGTGATAATAGACCACACGAGTATTTTAAGACCTAATTATGTGCAGTATCATATACTACTTTATCCTTTTTTTTTTACTAAAATTACTGATTAACTTTGCGATATGTTATAAATAAAACATAGGTCGGTTTAGTTACACTCATGGCAAAAAGACACAAGGTATGACGAGCCCGGTGGTCGAATGGCTAGCAATGGCTACTTTGACTCCGAGGCCGCGGGTTCGATCCCCGCACAAGACAAACATTTGTGTGCATGAACATGTCTGTTCGTCTTGGTCTTGGTATTTTATATGTATTACATGTACAATACAATACAATACAAAACTCTTTATTGCACCAAAAATACAGTACAGTTTTAAAAATAAACATATAAACAAATTAAGTACAAAAGGCGGCCTTATCGCTTAGCGATCTCTTCCAGGCAACCTTTGGGTAGAGGAGACCTGAACTATAGGTAGATGGCGCAGCATATACTATATACCTACATAATTATACAATACAAACATACAAATACACACATAATCATACATACACTACATAAATATATAAATATAATAATAACATAAAAAATAAAGAAGTTAAATAGAGATAAGTGACATATAGTGAGTTTTAACGAGATTTTTAAACGTGACAATAGATTGCGCGTTACGGATAGTTAACGGCAAAGCATTCCAAAGCCTTATGGACTGCACAGTAAATGATTTTGCATAATATTGAGAAGAGTGAGATGGTGTTACAAGACGAAGGGAAAGGGTGCTGCGCATAGCACGCTCCTGGACATCGCTGTGAAACAAGAATCGCTCATTTAAATAACCAGGAGTAGCAGGATTGAAAAGAGTAGAGTAAAGTCTTCTTGAAAGGATGTGTAGATTACGGCGAAGTCGAATAGGAAGCCACTTGAGCCGAGAACGAAATTCAGAGACGTGGTCATATTTACGCAATCCGAATATGAACCGAATACAAAGGTTTTGAAGGCGCTCAAGTTTATTTAATTGCTCCTCTGTGAGATTAAGATAACAGGAGTCAGCGTAATCAAGAATAGGGAGGAGCAAGGATTGTGCAAGAGCAATTTTGGTATCAATGGGTAAAAAATTTTGCAGTCTTCTAAGGGAGGCAATGGAAGCAAAAAGCTTCCTACTGACATTACCAATTTGAGCTGCCCAAGATAATGTTTTATCAAAGACCACTCCAAGATTTTTCACGGTGTCGGAGTATAAAATATGAATACCATTAAAGATAATCGGTTGCAAGTTAGACCAATCAATTTTAGATACAAGGTAAGGGCTACCTATTATGATTGCCTGCGTCTTAGTTGGATTTACTATAAGACCGTGAGACTCACTCCACTGAGATATAAGAGCAAGATCAGCATTAATAATAGAAATGGCATCAGTAATTTGTGATAAAGAACCATGCGTATAGATTTGTAAATCGTCTGCATACAGATGGTAGGAAGAGCGAAGATTTGAAGTGATAGAATTAATAAATAAAGCAAATAAAAGAGGAGATAAAACGCCACCTTGCGGAACGCCAGCAGCGATCGCACACCATGAAGAATATGAATCCTCAATGCGCACCCGCTGCTGACGCCCGTGCAAATATGAATGGAACCAATCAATTACCGTTGGAGATATGTTGAGAGAACGCAATTGCTCTAACAGGATGTCAAAATCCTAATCCTAAAATGGGTTGACGCCGTCCCGTACCGTACCAGGCTGTTTCCACTCCGAATAGCAAAATGTACTTATTAAAATAGTTATTCTGCTATTCGGGCTATCGAACTAAATGGCTGATGGACCAGCGCATAGAAACCTCTTGAAGAATCGAGCTGTAATAGGCATACAGGCGGATAGTGATAATGACTTTATAATAACTATCAAATATCAAAATAATCTAGTACATTTTGTTGTATATATGTACTATATATATTTTTTTTTTCAATCACCACCGCCCTTGGAGATCAGCAACACCAAAGGATCACCGATCCGTTGCCAGCCTTTTAAGGGAGTTAAATACCCTATTCTTGAAGGCTCCCATGTCATAATTGTTCGGAAATACCGCTGAGGGCAGTTGATTCCACAATTTAACCGTTCGTGGTATAAAATGCCTCAGGAAACGTACTGTAGTAGATCGCCAATTATCAAGAGGATATGGGTGGAATTTTAATTTATGTCGAGTTGTACGATAGTGGAATACAGCGGCAGATATCAAATCAAACAGCTCATCCGAGCACTCCCCGTGATATAATTTGTATAGAATGCAAAGAAACGCTACATCTCTGCGTGTAGAGAGAGAGTCCAGTCGATCCGAGATCATTGGGATTATATGAGATATTGTATATGGCCGTGTGGTTTCCGGCAGACTAGAATAGAATCACTCCGTCTCTTCCCGTGGATATCGTATAAGACGACTAAGGGAAATACATTATAAAACATCAATCAGGCCTCCCCAACCCGTCTGGCCAGCGTGGGGAGTGTAGGCCAAATCCGCCTTCTGTCTGGGACGGACGAGAGAGGGTCGTGGTCCTGTAGTGGAGACTAAAATAACCTGATGATGATGATGAATTGTTGTATAACAACCTTCCAAACATCAAAACCTACAACTTCACAATATACCTACCTACACCCACCAAGCGTGGGCTATACAGTATAAAGAGATGCAAATTGGCCATGTGTCCTAATATGGACACACAAAATAATCGACTGTTTTCGCATAATAAAGACAATCGTTTGAATGAGAATCGTTATGCAAAATCATGAAAATTGCGGTACCAAAATCATGAATAAGCGATAATATTTTACGACAATAGGCTATTTTCCAATGTTTAAAAATTGTACAAATTATTTAATAATATCGTAAAATACACAAAACTATAAAGATCTGCAAACTTTCATTCAAATATCTTCAGTCAGACTTTTTTAGCGTCGATCAAAGTTTGGCGGGAAAGTCCATTTTAAAAGTATGAAATTATTAAAAAAATAATATTTCCATTGGAGAAGCAATAAAAAATGCTATAACTTTTATTATGATACTAATCACTTAAACGTAATATTTAACATAGCTGTCGTACAAATTTCTGATTTGATGCATACAAAATACAAACCTGTGACGTCATAATTCGGTAGCCTTTTGTATGGAGCGTTTTCGGGCAGTCTAAAAATTGTGATTTTCATATTACCATATCTCGAGAGATTTTTGTGCTATCGAAGTAAATTCTTTCCTATGGTTATATTATGGAGACGTCCCTACGTATCAAACCGAAAAAAATGTTAGTCAAATAGCCTATTTAGGTATGATAACAACAAAATATAGCGCAGTCTAGCATCTAAAAGATTTCTGCGTTCAAACCACGGAAATGAAATGAAATTATATATTACGGAACGGAACGGAACGGTACGGACTGGAATTTAATGGAACGGAATTATACCTTCAGTAAGCAAAGAAAGAAAAGAACGTGAACATATAGGAAGGCGTTTTACTACAACTTTTTAATTGCTAGTTGATTAGCGCTAACGTCTAACCGCGACAGTAAATGGTGCGGGATTGAGTGAATGTCGGGCAATTACCTTGCTTTCTTCTTGTTACAATGAAGGCAGAACACGTCTATGGTAAAAAACCTTAGGTAGGTGTCAATGTCAATATACTACCACAGTGTAAATCGTAGTACTATGTACAGTATGGCCACTCCATGCCGCTCTCTCGTGTGGACCTCACCTCCCCTCTGAGACGAATCTGGAACAGTTTGAATGGCGCCGCACGCACATTCACGCTCTGCGCAGACACCATTTTTTATGTAGTAGTAAACGACGCGACATTTATATGATGTGGCCTGGGAGTAATACTTACTACATTCAACAGGAATTACCTAGTCAATAGACAATATTTAAAGAAAAAATTATATCACGATATTCTATATAAAATGTTATCATTTCCATAGATTTATTTTCCGTTATCTTCAAAGGCAGCAAAATCATTTGCAAAATATAAGAGGCTTAAATTCTTTAAAATGAAAATGAATAGAGTAAAGCCCCTAAAAGGGCACTGTTTAACCCTGCAGCTATGAAAAATGCCACCACGCTTCTTGTCGGGGAGAATTTATTTTATGGCAAATAAATAGTAAACAGTATCTACATTGAAATAATCAGCCGATTCGTGATTTGGATACAGCATGGGTTGATTATTATGGAATAGTCTCCCCTCAAATGAATGGACAACATACTTTAGAGCATACTCCACCACGCTGCTCAACTGTGAGTTGGAGGAGGTGATTTGCATATTATTTAAGAATCTATGGCCTAAATAAACTGTCTAACATAATTTACAGTGCGTTCAACTTGCCTCAGTGTAACTCCTTGTAGCAAAAATAATACAAGACCGGCATTCATTTAGTCCTACGCTACTTACCGTCGCGGCAAGATTTTAGATTCATTTATAAATGTGTTTGGACTTGGAAAGAATACTTAGCTTTCTCAGTGAGAAGTTAAAAAAACTGTCGCTGGAAATGAAATTTGGATTGAATACAACTTAATTTTATTTAAATCGCATGCTTACCTAAGGTATACCTAAGGTATAAAGTTGACGAAATCAGTCGGTATGATATTATGAATGAACTAGCTGACTCGCGCAACTTCATCTGCGAGTGACAGAGCGTTGAGAGTGAAGCGTAAGCTTACCATTTGAAAGGTTATACGAGTAGTAAGCTAATCTTAAAAGATAGACGCTGTCACGGACTTTTTTTAGAACTTTTTAAGATGAATAATTCCGTCGTACATAATTGTTGCGTACCTTGAACCGTTTACGCAGAGCACGCAACGGAAGCTCTCAAAAGGAATATTTTTTACCCATTTTTGCAACATTTTTTATTGGTGCTCCGCTCCTATTGATGGTAGCGTGATGTTATATAGGCTTCTTCGAAAAATAGGTTATCTAACACTAAAATATTTTTTCTATTCGAATGAGTAGTTCCTGAGAACAGCGCCTTCAACCAAACAAACAAATTCTTCAGCTTTATAATATTAGTATAGATTCATAAATGAAAAGTTTATTACATTAAGCGCAAAAAAATTTACAGAAAGATTCAAGTTATACAATATTAGGCTACTGTTAGACATATTTATATTGTATCTGAAAGAATTATATACTCATCTTCTTACAAATAGATTGTAAAACGCGGGGTGTGCTACTGTGGGGCTTGTCAAATGGATATGTGGGTGGATAAACCTCTAGGCTATTGGGGCATGAAGATATTCAGAAAGGTTTCATCTCCCAGCAGAGTTCGGTATTTTGTTGCTTCGCGTATTACTTACAACTAAATTACATTTAATTTTATTCCCTTCTTTAAATACCAAATATGTAGATTTTTGTTAACATTCCGTTGATTTCTTTTTTCCAAATATAAATTTGACTGTTTAAAACATTAGTAAGTTATTTAACCAAATGCATCTATGTTGACAAAAGAAGTTTGGTATCATCAAAATTATATGGAATTAGCCAACTTTATGTGTATTTCTTTAAACGTGAGAAATCATTTATTCGACTTTTTGAATGCCAGTCGGTCTGTTCATTGACAAATTAGCAAATTTATCTATTTCATATATGTATATTAATAAAAATGAATCTTGCTAAGCGCAATACTCGAGAACGACTCTACCAATTCTCAAAATTTTTGTTTTAATATTTTCGTTAAGGTATAAGGAAGGTTCATAAGGAGCGAAAAAAATTAAAAATTGTGAGGAAAATAAAATACCACTAAAATATAATAAAATACCAATAAAATACACACCCGTGCGAAGCCGAGGCAGTTAGTATTCAATAATTAACATAACTTATTTGTCAAAAAAATAAAATATCTGTATATTGTATTAAGCAGATGGTTCCATACAAGATAGTATAACTTATTCGCATTTACGCATAATGAAGAAACATATAAACGGTTTCAAAATAAATACACTCTACACAGTGTCCACATTTTTAAACCAAAAATCGAAAGCAACAGTTAAAAACGCAATCAAAAATTCCATAAAGTCCACTGAGGCGGTCAACATTGCGCGTAAATATTGGATGAAGGCTTGACTACAGTCGACTGCCCATATGTTAACTGTCCAATATGGCTGTAACAACATATAGTTACGTTAAAAGGAAATAAAGTTGGCACAAACAGATTTGACTTATTTAAAGAAATAGTCAATTTGAAGAATTAAGTCAAGTTAGTTAATAAAGAGTCAATCTATTTCCATTACTAATAAAATAATGATTTTTAAGAAAAAAAATAAAAACCGACTTCTGCTGGCAACAGGGCAAAGTTAAGGGTTTCCATCGATTTTTCTGGGATCCCCTGACCAGACCCTGAATTGGTGAATATGGGACCACCTCGCAATCATACCCTTTCAAATTTAAAAAAAAAGAATTTGACGATACGTGCTTATAAAATTTAAGAGTTTCCCTTGATTTCCCTGGGATCCCATCCATTTCCATGGGACCACCTTGCAATCATACCCTTTAAAATAAAAATAGAATTATGAAAGTCGGTTCACAATTCGCGAAGTTATCGAATAACATACATACAAAAAAAAAATCAATCGAATTGAGAACCTCCTATTTTTTTGAAGTCGGTTAAAAAACCGATTGGATTTAACCGATTCCATCACTCAATCTACAACCTTATACATGCGTAAAATATTTTTTTACATATGAGAGGGGGGGACGGGCAAACAAGCATGTGGTCACTTGATGGATAGCAATCAACACCGCCCATGGAGATCAGCAACACCAAGGGGTCGGCGATCCGTTCCCAGCCTATACTCCTTTCTTCCTTTCTTTCTAGTGACCTCACTCACTTGCTGGAACATAACAACCCTCAAGGGAATTGCTATTCGGCTGCGTTATTCTGGGAGGTGTAGGTACTTCCCCAGTAGGGCAGCTTAAAAAATACGCTATGCGCTACCTCTCTTTTCACCAGAGCCTCGTTTGTAAGTCAGCAGGGTGCACCACTTTTACGTGAGATTGGCTTTGGTTCAAATATGTTGATGAACTATTTACATCCCAAATTCACTAAGAAACAATAAGATTATAGAAACAATAAGAAAACAACTGATAACATAACAGCTCAAAATGGTGGACTTCGTAATGGTAATATTATATTATTCTGTGATATTATCGCATATCTATGTCATATTTAGAAATGTCTACCTATTATGTTATTAGAAATGTCTATTTATTATTAAGTAGATAAAACAGTCCCAAAATTGAGTAGACAGGACGCGTATCTACTACATTATTGTCAAAAGATCTCCACATGCCATTGCGTATTTCACAAATATTGCATGAAGTCTCCGCTCTAGTGTCCTCCTTCCAATATGTCAACTGTCCGAAGGGGAAAGGCCAAATAAAGTTGGTCCCACATCCCTTACAATGACACAATGAGATTTAACATAATAAAGAAAGGTTGCCAGTGCCCGCATTACCTTGAATGTGATATGGCAATCTCAGAAGGACTCTATCTATTTATGAATGAGAGGGATAAATATTTGTATGTCATGAATATAATAGAGGAAAGAAGTGTAGTTTCTCAGAAATAAGAGATGCCGTCGGAGCGCACTCCAGTACAAAATCGATTATTATTGCAGACAGGCATATTCTATGGGTATATTTGATCGAAGATTGGAAACACTACTAGATTCGAAGTCTGTACTTTTGAATTTCTGTGTATATATATAAGTTTTAAAATTATTATTGGTTTAAATTTTCACGTATACATCATCACTTCGGATTTTTGATTGCGCAATTCAAACTTCAGCTCAGTTTTATAGTATTTGTGTTTAGCTTATCTGACAGAAACTCTAAAGCTCTACAGACTATGCTGAAGATGTTTGCCAATAACTAAAACGACCTATTTTTCGAATAAAAATATTCGATGGTAATTGCCTTCAGCTTCAGCGATAATAGAGGAAATAAGTGTATTTCATTATATATTGTCTTTAATTATAATTTATCTCATAGCAAATCACAAAATGATGAGAAGGGATGACGAAATATTATGAGATATATGTACAGGAACGACTGCGATTTTCAAACATAATAAACTTTTTAGTGTATGTAGTTTTTAGTATAGTGTATGGCCGTGTGGTTTCCGGCAGACTAGAATAGAATCACTCCGTTTCTTCCCGTGGATGTCGTACAAGGCGACTAAGGGAAATACATTATCAAATATCGATCAGGCCTCCCCAACCCGTTTGGCCAGCGTGGGGAGTGTAGGCCAAATCCTCCTTCCGTCTAGGACGGACGAGAGAGGGTCGTGCTCCTGTAGTGGAGACTAAAATGGACCTGATGATGATGAATCTTTTTAGTTGCACCAGATCGTAGTCACGTTATACTTTAATTAGTTAATTGAGTATTCTTCGCTGCAATATTTAGTACCTACAATGACGAGTACTTACAATATCATGGACATTTCAATCTGCAAGTCTATAACATGTTGTATAGCTATAGCCTCGACACTGGAATGTAGGCGTGCCATATAGCAATTAGCTATCGAGATTCTAGGCTGCCGCGAGCTAGCCTACGTCTGTGTTATGTTGCTGTTTTGTATCAATATATTATGTAAGTAGGTAACTTGTGTGTTATGTAGTCTGGAGATCGTATCAATTTTATCGTTTCCTACCTATTTTCTGATTCAATTAATTTACTTTAAGATTTGTAAAAGTAAAAGTGTCATGTAAAATGTAGATTCTATAGCTCTCGATCGCGATCTTAATGATAAGTGAGGACTAAGTCAAACGTGTACTATTCATATAATTATATTTTATTTCGGAACCCGTAGGATCGGGGCGTGTGACTCTCTAGGATGCCCAAAGAACGAATATGGACTGAGATAATGATTATGATTGTCTTGCAAAGTTTTACATTACACCGTATTGTTATTGCTAATTTGACGAACTCGGTGGTTGAATGGTTAGCAATGGTCACTTTGACTCCGAGGTTGCGGGTTCGATTCCCGCACAAGACAAACATTTGTGTGCATGAACATGTCTGTTTGTCTTGGGCTGGGTATTTTCTGTGTATTATAAGTACGTATTTACAAAAAAAATGTATTTAAGTACATTTATCAGTTGTCTAGTACCCATAACGCAAGCTTTGCGCTTACTTTGGGACTAGATGGCGCTGTGTAAATTGTCCAGAAATATTTATTTATTTATTTATTAATTACAAATGACAGGTGACGAGCAACATTTTTTTTTATATTTTATTCTACGCCGGGTGGCTGACAAACACATGTTCCGTCTGATGTAAAGCGGTTACCGATATTTTAAGTTGCAATCGTTAATATGGCTACGGTTACCGCTTCATATCAGGCGGGCAGTATGCTTGTCTGCCGCCCGACGTAGCATAAAAAAAAAGCTAAAACTAATTTTGTAAGTAGACAAACTCCATGAAACCGGCTATAAAAACGATTGGAACGAGTCTCTGCGCGGCTAGGCGCTCGTCTTAGTATAAATCGTATAATTGGACTAGTTTTTCAGTCCGGCGACATTCCCTTGCGGCTATACTTGGACATGGAGGGGAAATTGTACGTTTTAAATTGTTGATTTATATCAGAGTTAGATAACTTTACGTTTTTATCTCTCTAACAAGATCTACTTTTGCATCGCTTGAAGTGAATGTGTAACAATATCTTTTGATTGTAGAGTTTTAGTTAGATTAGGATAATGTACACTGAGGAGTTCTATGTAGGGATGGGCGTTGAATGAACGAACCGTTTTTTTAGACTGTTTTTTGTGCGTGAACGTTTAAACTAGTTTACAGTTCACAGATAAACTAGTTTATTCGTCGACTGGTTGATGAGTCCGTTGCGTCGCGTCGCGATCGTCTCGTCTCGTTTAGTGACTTGACAAATGAGATTTTCGTTCGTTTACGTTTACCAATCGTTTATGTCAAGAAATAGTCTTTATCGATGACGACGTAAACTAGTCGAAAATTAGACTGTTTTTATTGCATAGCTTTTATCGCGGGCTTTGAGCGCGGCGACCGAATGAAGAAATTCCGTAACGAAACCAAAACCAAAACCAAAACCAAAACCAAAACCAAACCAAAACCAAAACCAAAACCAAAACCAAAACCAAAACCAAAACCAAAACCAAAACCAAAACCAAAACCAAAACCAAAACCAAAACCAAAACCAAAACCAAAACCAAAACCAAAACCAAAACCAAAAACAAAACCAAAACCAAAACCAAAACCAAAACCAAAACCAAAACCAAAACCAAAACCAAAACCAAAACCAAAACCAAAACCAAAACCAAAACCAAAACCAAAACCAAAACCAAACAAACAAACAAACAAAAAAATCGTCGACGACCCACCCACCACGTCGACGACGTAAACTAGTCGAAATTAGACTGTTTTTTTTTTAACTAGTTCATCGTCGACGGTAAACGGTCTCGTTGCGTCGACTGTAAAATCGTCGACGACACCCACCACTAGTCGACGACTTAAACTGGTCGAAAATTAGACTGTTTATTTTTTAACTAGTTCATCGTCGACGGTAAACGGTCTCGTTGCGTCGACTGTAAAATCGTCGACGACACCCACCACTAGTCGACGACTTAAACTGGTCGAAAATTAGACTGTTTATTTTTAAACTGGTTCATCGTCGACGGTAAACGGTCTCGTTGCGTCGACTGTCTAATCGTCGACGACCCATCCACTACTAGTCGACGACGTAAACCGGTCGAAAATTAGACTGTTTTTTAAACCAGTTTATCGTTGTGGATAAACGGTCTCGTTTCGTTGACGGCAAACCCGTCGACGACACATCCCTAGTTCTATGGCGTCGTTACGCATGTCAGGTTAATTGATCACGCAAGCTAAGCAACGTTGACTGTAGGCTGTCTAAAATTGGAATCATTTGTCTCAAGCTTGCTTTTTTTTTATAAGAGAGGGGGCAATCGAGTATGTGGATTACCTGGTGGAAAGCAATCACCACCGCCCATGGAGATCACCAAGGCGTCGCCGATCAGTTGCCAGCCTCCTTACTTACTTTCTTTCTGGTGACCTCACTCACTCGCAGGAAGACAACAACCCTCAAGGAATTGTTATTTGGCTGCGATATTCTGTGAGGTGGAGATACTTCCCCAGTCGGGCAGCTTAAAAAATACGCTATGTCCTACCTTTATTTTCGACAGAGCCACATTTGTAAGTCAGAAAGGTGCACCACGTACAGGTGAGGTTGGCTTTGGTTTAAAGAGAAGATTGGTTTAAAGATGTTGATGAACCACTTAAACACGTTTTTTTTTATACTACGGCAAGGCTTTTATATACAAGCATACGGCCCGCCTGATGCGAAGCGGTTACCATAGCCATATTAACGCTCGCAACATAAAATATCGCTCGCGCGCCGCCACCCCCGCTGCCATCGCAGCATCTCCTTCCCTTCTGGTGACCTCACTCACTCGCAGGAACACAACAGCCCTCAAGGGAACCGTTATTTGGCTGCGGTATTCTGTGAGGTACATTCCCCAGTCGGGTAGCTTACAATTACGCTCTCTACCTCACTTTTCGCCTTCGCCTAGAGCTTCGTTTGTCAGTCAGCAGGGTGCATCGCGTGCAGGTGAAGTTGGCTTTGGTTCAAAGATGTTGATGTTGAACCACTTTCAAAACACTTAAAGTGTTTACTTAAAGTGTTCATCACAACACACACGTTAAACACGACAAACAACAAATTCCGAAGCACGCATGGGTGCGTGCTTCGGAATGCCTATGGACGGCTCGAAAACTACCAACCTGCAGTTAAGCAGCGTTAACCTCTTCGATTAAAGAGAGACTCGTATCCCAGAAGTAGGATGAATTTGGGTTTATGCATTAATGAGCATTAGATAATTCAGGAAATCCTACTAACAACAAAGTAACATTACGTTCATAAAGAAAGATATGTTTAGATGGCACTTAAAATTTCACGATTTCATATCATAAAATCATGAGAAGAGAATCTAGTTCATATAACGACCCTATAAAATAGAACACTTCCTACAACTGAAGACTTCAGAGGACTTATTTTAGCCACTTTATGTGAATGGAGTCATGTCTGTGACATTCGATAGGGCAAGTTGCGACACTCTCGATCCAGAGACTGCACAATTCCAACTCCAAACAAAATTGAAAACTATCAATGGACCGTATAACCTAAATTTCCATACTCAGCTGCTTGTGATACCGATCATTCTAATTAAAAATGAAAGCTATTTCGAACAGTTAAGATTCAGTTTTCAATGTTAATGACTGTTGAAGAGAAAATATCGAACGAACGGAGTTGGTAAAATAGCTAGCTGATAACTTTATTGTTATTTGGTTTTAACAGCGAAAAAAGTGAATTAAACCTTTGCTTTTGGTAGAAATATTGATGTTTTGCGTTTTACCACTTGCCATTGCAATTTTAAACAAACCGTGAATAGATGCCATAATGTTTTACCTGAAACAAATAAAATGTTATATTAGTCAATTTAATCATAATGTTACATTTATCTACTATGTAATTTATGTAGTGAAATGAGACCTGTTACTGGAAATAAATTATTATTATTATCTCTTTACTCTTATTTTATTACATTTTTAAATATAGATATAAAAAAATACATTCAAAAATGTAAAAATTACATTCAAAAGAGTAAAAAAGACAGGGGCATCCGCCGGTAGCGGAGCGAACATCCAAACTACCGTTGTTGGTCAGGAGGGCTCCAGAGTGAAAAACTATTAACTATTAAGTTAACTATTAACAATAACATTATTGAATATTTTTTATAAATTATCAAAGTAAATTATTTTATGTTATATACAAGTAACAAAAAAAAATGAAGACAAAAATGTCCATTATTATACGTTTAGCTATAAAACGCCCAGTAACAAAATAATGCTATTTACTAGAGCAATGTTTGAATCAGAGTATACCATCCAACAATGCTAACCGTATACATAGTATATTTGAAACTCAAACAATTCTGAATTTAACACTGCTTTGTGACATAAACCTAGTGATGTTGCTATACGATAAAAATGTTTAACTTAATAAAGTGATCGAATTAATGTATAATACTTATACTATACGTATCTGTTAGATTTAAAGACACCCATCAATGAATTAATTTAATTTCACGGCTTTAATATAGTATGAAATATATTTATCTATTTAGATATTGGTCCAGTCGTCGATTGTCCTTTGTCCCAGTCATTTTCTTTTCAGTCTTGTCAGTCCTGCTTAGTCCGCAACAGACTGTTGCGGACTCTTTATTTGGCTGCCTCGCAACTGGCCAACGACAAAGAACTAAGCAGGACTGACAAGACTGAAAAGAAAATGACTGGGACAAAGGACAATCGACGACTGGCCAACAGTATCCAAACGTAATCAAAAGAAACAAACTACCTAATACTGGTAAGACATGCCTCAAAATTATCAAGGAAGAAGATAGTAAATCCTAATAACTTTGAACGCCACTTTTTAATGTCAGTCAAAAAATCAATAAATATCTAACAATTGCAAACTATCAAGTCATAAATCCTAAAAGGAGTTGTAAATACGTTGTTATAAAGTGCAATAAAACGGACAAAGCACATCCAAGTTGTAAACAATCCGAGACTGAGATATTTCCGACTGACGTCTTTGATCTCACTTCTTGTTGAATCTCTAGCATATTTCGAATTTGGGGCATGAGTATAAAACGTATCATGTTAGATTTATTATTTTTTATGTGAAATTACATAATGCAATTCATATGATTCTTTATCAAGTTGTTTGCCTAGTTATAAGAATCCTTATTTAAGAGAGGTAGGGCATAGCGTATTTTTTAAGCTGCCCGACTACTGGGGAGATACCTCCACTTCACAGAATACCGCAGCCAAATAACAATTCTCTTTGAGCGCTGTGTTCCTGCGAGTGAGTGAGGTCATCAGAAAAAAACCGGACAAGTGCGAGTCGGACTCGCCCACCGAGGGTTCCGTACGTAGTATCAATATTAAATTTGATATTTTTCATTATAAATAAGAAATAATGCGTCGAAAAAAATAAATAAAATATATTTTGCAATGTGTACATCAGTCCCTTTCATATGATACCCCATTTGAACTAGTAGTTTCAATTTGAAATTTCGACACCCTATAAAAATATAGACCCCCTAATTTTTAAGATCTATTTACAAATGTATAGTTTTGAGATTTATTCCTGTACTTGTAGTCTATAACGATGTCACTTGCCAAATTTCATAGTTCTAGGTCAACGGGAAGTACCCTATAGGTTTTGATTCCCTTGAGAATGTCGAAATATGCGTTTTTTGCTGAATAAACGGCCGTAACTTTTTTTTACGTAAAATTCAAAAATTTCAAAATTCAAAATATCTTTATTCCTTGGACTTTATAAAGCACTTAGAAACGTCATACAAATTAAATATAAGAATATGTATAAATCATCACTACTCTAAATCCGCAGAGCTTAGATTCACTTTCATCACACTATCTTGAATGTGAAAGTGAATTTAAGTGCCAGTTCCGGCGACGGGGCTTCTTGAGAAGAACTGGCAAGAAACTCAAGGCCGACTCTTTTAATTGCCAATATCGTTACATTAAATACAAATACAATCATTAACATAACATAACAAGAGCAATTCATTTCCAAATACTTTTATCATTTATGTAATCCGAGATACAATAGTAAGCCTTTTGACATAGTCTAGTTTTGATATATTTCTTAAATTTACCCATGGATAATTTAAACGCGTCGTTTGGAAGTTTATTGTAGAAGCGTATACATTGACCTGGGAACGAGTTAGAGATTTTATGGAGCCTAGTAATATGTATAGCGAGTTTGTTTTTATTTCTTAAATTTAATTGATGGAGATCACTGTTTTTCCTAAATTTGGTTTGATTTTTATGAACGTAAATAAGATTTTCATAAATATATTGAGAATGTAATGTCATAATATTTATCTCTTTAAATTTATTTCTCAGTGTCTCCCTGGGACTCATCATATATATAGCACGGATAGCTCGCTTCTGGAGCACAAAAATTGAGTCTACATCCGCGGCACTACCCCAAAGCAATAAACCATATGACATAATGCTGTGTAAACTTAGCAGTTTGATTATTTTACTACTTCATGGGACCGTAGACCTGAGTATACAGTTCAAATTTCAGCTTGATACCTCCACGCATTCTCGATGTAGAAATTCTTGACAGACAGACAGACAGACGGACAACAAAGTGATCTTATAAGGGTTCCGTTTTTCCTTTTGAGGTACGGAACCCTAAAAAAGAAAGGAAGGAAGGTATATATAGGCTGGCAATGGACGGTTCCTTGGTGTTGCTGATCTCCTTACACTCATGTTTTGTCATGGCAATAAGGGTGCAATGGAATGCATTTGGAAACAAATGTCAAGGAAGAAAATACACAGAAAAACATTCAGAAATTGTATCTGTATCATAACATTGTTGGAATAATAACTTATTATAACGCATATCTTCAGGCTTACTGCTTACTTGCGCTTATTGCACAAAAACCTCTCTTTTTTTTCAAGATTTGAATTCAAAAATCTTTCTGTGCTTTTACTCACTCGCCTTGCTACACATACACACATTTTGCACAATGCACACACACATGCTACCTACAACTACAAGACTACATAATAGTATAGAGTGTAGCATCGCAGAAAAACACATAATGTTCCTTAGTGACGGATGTGGGCACGTGGTTTGAACTTGCCTACGTCTACAGCTGTAATTTGTATGGAAAATAACAACCCCCTTACCACCATCTCTTATGGCGATTCAATAACTGAATAGAATGCTTATTTTTGACGTGACAACGTCTTATAATTCGATGGAGCCGGCTGCACGCACGAAAAAACATGACGTATGCGGCGTTAGCTCACTCTGAGGCGTTCCATTAAAATTTTCTTTTGAAAAATGCAAACATTCCATCAGTATTTTCTTATGACGTTGTCACGTTCAACTATCGTCAGTAAACCGACTTTACAGACAACCGATTTTTTTTATTCAATAATTGAATAGATTGCTTATTCACACTAATGAATATGCGACTCTATTCCATTTGAAATAGAGTCGCTTATTCATTGGTATGAATAAGCAATCTATTCAATTATTGAATCGCAATAAGAGATGGTGGTAAGGGGGCTGATTTAGATAAACTAAACTAAACTCAAACCAAACTCGTCAAAGTCTTGGCAATATCCGGGAAGAGAAGACCTTTTTTTACCATGACGTGTAGATACAGATTCACCATCCTGATATAAATAATTCTGGTGGCAGTTGTGTCTTGTATTTAGTAATGCCTTTTGAACAAATTATATCTGTTAACGCGGGGGCCATTCAAAGTAATTCAAACTATTTTAGCAAAAACTGCGTCAATGGCATGTCAAATGGCCAAAATCACGAGTCAAAATCTTGAATAATAAGCTAAATCGTTACTTGACCAGCGACTGAAATAGCCGTATTGTACCATAAATGTTACAGTTAAGTGCGATGTAACTGTATCCAATAAATCTCGGATATATATTTATAAAGGAAATTATTTGTCTAACTTGTTTGGTATATTTTAAACAAACAAAAATAAAACAGACACGGTTACAGATATAACTGAAGTCAGAATTGAACTATCCCAGCTTTGATGTTATGTGAATTTGTACCACTATTTAGTTATATAATTCAAATCGTGCCTATTAACAAAGTAAAATACAATCTATTAGGATAGAGGTGAGAATAAATTATTTTTAAATAATATAAAATTTTATATTTGAATTCTTAAGTTAATGCCAATGAAATTCAAGGAATCTAGTTCAACCTTTTGCTAGTACCGAAAGTATGAAAGTAACATAATATAGCTTTGCCCGAAATCCTTTTGAGGGTTCCCTAGGGGTAGCTTCTCAACAGGTAACTTTATAGCCGGAATTAATGCGGTCAGAATTCCTCGAACAGTCTCGTTATGCTAAAACCTTATTCGACAGTAATGTAATTCCGCCTTCCTTGCAATTCCTTCTTTGACTTCTGAATTTGTAATATTTCGGATTAACATTTTAAATGTGGGATACTTTCTTTTTCTTTCATATGTACCATTATTGATTGGGACTGTGTATCCAGCATCAATATCATTTAAGTATTCAACGTGAAATCGAAATATGCAAAAATCAACCTTGTCGCATGACGTTCAGGTGCACTAATTTATCATATTACAGATGCATTGCGATGCGATGTTATCAATGTTTGTTGTCAAAGCAGTAGGTTCAAATATGTATGATGTTACATAAATAGGAAAATATTTTCCATATGTTTTCAAGACAGTTGAATCATATCGGAATTTCTACCATTAGGCAGGTAAAGTTCATAGATTGATGATATGTGTCCGCTATGTCTTATCATACACATAACCATTTTTTATATACAAATTCAGAAATTCTTTTCACAACTTTTTTAGGAGAGCACTATAACATCAAATTGGGTAAAGTAGTTTCAATGAAAAGCCTTGACCGGGACTTCGTTCATCAAAATATTTTAGAAAAAAGAGCTCTTACAAATTTAAGCCCAAAACTAAATACAATGCAAAACCGTCCATTCAAATTAGGAGCAGTACATTGTCTTATAGTCATAATTAATGATATGCATTTTTTCTCTATTGAATTCACTGAAACGAATATTTGAATAAATTTGCCTGCTGCATACGCTTAGTGACGCCGTAAAGGGGTGCCAATACTTTTTACCGAGTGAGTTAAATGGGGAAGCGTACTCGTACTAGGGCTTCACTGATCTTTTTATTACCAGGTTATTGACAGTGTATCTAAAAAACTTTATATAATATAAACGAACATTTCTGCTTCTTAATTTCAGGATTAAACCAATCAATTTTCTTCAAATCTATACGCGATTGGTCTACTTTTTATTCTTATTCTTATCATTCACCTGTTTTCTGAATATTGTCATTGTCAACAGAGAATTTATCTACAACTCACAAAACCTTTTTTACCTTCATCCCAGTAATAGTAGATAACGAAACAAAAAGCAATAGGCCGTGACAGAGCTGCGGCGGTCCGTGAAATAGTACTGAGATTTGAACCTGCTATCCACTGAGACACAGCTTTGACTCAAAGGTATTCACGCTACAAATAAAATCCTTAAAGCTGCAATCGTTTATTGTCCTCGGGCATTGCAGATATTGTTGCCTCGTGGTTTTAAATTTAAAACTTAAGCGACCGATACTTAGACTTATATTGATACCTAGATTTCTTGTTGTGTTTGGACTTATTTAGCAAAAATTTTAAACTATAGCGATAGAGATTCGTAAATGTGAGGGCACGTTTTGATAGCACAGTTTTTTTCGCCTTAGCGCCGGCGCTAAGCGGACATATTAAAATCGACCTCGGTACGCGCTCTAGTGTCTGCATCTAAGTGTATAGTCTCTATATTACTCTTTTCTACAAATTTAAAAGACGAAGTAGTTTATACTGGTTTTATATGTTTAATTTCTTTTAGATTAAGACACGTGATACATTTGTATCAGTACGTAGTAATTTAGGATCTGTTGGCCTGAATAAAGACTTAATTGCTGATGATGAGATCTATACGATATTTAATCATCACTCGCTTGTTGGTATTTGCCACATGTTCCTGTACATTGCTAATGATTTAAAGGTACAACCCCACGTTCACAATCTCGTTGATTTGATACGTACTATTATTTATTATGTTACTTTGGTCTACTCAACAACTTCCTTTACCTTATCCTTCTTGCAATTTTTACATTATATTTGTCAAGAAATATTTTTATTTTCTCAAAAGCCTTATCATCCTTTCGTTCAGTTTTCAATACTCCTTAACATATATTTTTTCTATTACTCTTATTTGAAATAAATGGAAAACATACATTCAGCGAATTTACTCGCTCCACTCAACCTCGGTTTTGGTCCCGTGGGCTAGAATATAACCTAGTTTAATTATATGGATAGTTTGAATATTATAAGCTACTGACAGAAGGTAGTTACTTGGTACTGACTTAAGAAATAGCATTGAGTGATCTTGTATGAGTTCAATTACTTCTACAGTTAATTAACTATTAACTGTTCGAGCATGAATGATTTATAAAGAGCATTTCATTAAATTAGTAACTGGAGTTCATAAACCCAAACGCAACTTACGCTGATTAGTTCTGGGTGTCGTAATCTCTCGATGAGGAAGTTGTAGATTGATTACCGGTTTTGCTCCACGCTATCTTAATACTTCCTCTATTAGATTAACTATGATGTAAGTACGACCGGTGGGTTTTATGTTTAGTACTTAGAACACAACCTCAGCACAACCCACATCTACAGACTAACTAACTAGGGTTGCCCAAATGATTGAAAGATTTGAAAAAACAATGATTTGAAGTTATATAAACCAGGATAATTTTGTTAAACAATAGGTAGGATTAAATTAGCAATAGTTAAACTTAAATGACAATAGGTGGTAAGATCAAATAATAATTATTATTAGATTTTTATTTGATATTATTTTAAGTTTTCTGTGAAATTGGCCACTCATATCCATATCCTAACCCATAGCTACCCATATAAAGGATACTATTTAACGTATCATCTAGTAAATACATTGCTAACCTAACCTAACCTATTTTGCACATCAAAAAATACTTATTGCACATCAAATGCTTTGGTGTGCTAAGGATTTGATGTGCTATCAGATTAATTTGATGTGCAAATCAACCCCTTATTACCATCTCTTATTGCGATTCAATAACTGAATAGAATGCTTATTCATACCAATGAATAAGCGACTCTATTTCAAATGGAATAGAGTCGCTTATTCATTGGTATGAATAAGCAATATTTTCAATTATTGAATCGCAATAAGAGATGGTGGTAAGGGGGCAGGTTATTTTAGTGGATCACTTTAATATTTCTCCCATACAAATAGGCCAAATTATGAACTTTTATCAATCAGGGCGCTTTAAAATCACAGAATGCCGCTTAAAAACTATACCAGGACACTCCAAAAACCAATACCTGTAGGTATATGGGACAACAGGACGATTGGCAACCCTACTACTACTAACACTATTGCTTTCATTACTGTCTTAGCTTTCGATTTTAGATGCATATATATTATAAGTAGCTTTGATTGCAGAATCTTATCGCCTCAAGTGATCAAAAATGTGATTTGAGACGTTGAAGATACGACCGACAGGAGAGAGCGGTAAGGAGTGTCCATACTGTACGGAAATAATTTTAGGTACTGTGCTTATGTTTCCATAGACGATATGAAAATTATCTGGGATATCTACTTATGCAGTTTTCAAGAAGAAATGAGTACATGATTTAAAAGTTGTATTAGTCAATAATGATTATGGAATGGTAAATCGGTTTCAGTTAGATTGCAACTCAGCGAGGTATTTTATGCTTATGTCTCATGCAATTGTCTAGACTAAATAGTACAAATTCATCATAAAACCTACATTCAAGGTTCTCCTAGGATACTCCTGGGGTTCTTGAAGAAAGACAAAGAGATTTTTACGGTTCTGCAACCCCTGTTTCCTCTGGTGTTACAAACGTCCACAGCGATGGCTGCTTACCATCAAGCAGGTCGCATGTTTATTTCCCACCTCAGTGGGTAAAAAAATATAAAGTAAATATCAATTTCACTAAATGACGTTATATACAGTTATATACAAGCGTCGCAATCGAACACCCGAAAAGTGAGCCAATTGTCTTACCTCACAATTGATTGAAATAGGTAAAAATGCGGTCTTCTGTACTTCTAAAATGCATAATTTATATTGACAACGTAATTATACGCCAAGGGATCACATATCACACGAAAGTACACAATAATAATTGATTTTAACAAGTACTTTATTTAATTTCATATTTTTGCAGGAAATATTGACGCCATTTTGCGATCGGCGAGGAAAAGAGATAGCAAGTATAGCCACAGATATGATTGAGGATTGCGATAGTCTATGTCCTCCTCGGCATGGACCGTTTTCTGACGGAATTTAGTATGGGTATGCCATATCTACTTTTCGTAAACACGGGCGAAGCCGCGGGCGGAAGCTAGTCTTCAATATATCTACAGCCCTAAGTCCAGGAATATCAAACTATTGGTAAATTGCATCGGCAAAATAAGATTCTATTAGCAGTTCAGAACTTATTGGCAAAGTTATAAGTTATAACATCATTTTGTCCGAAAATAACTCTTATAATATCAAGATTGAAGTTTCAGTCATGTATCCCGATTTATCTTTCTAATTTCATTAGATTTTCCAGAAAATAAGAAGAAAATAGATAGAGGGTTGTTATGTTCATGAGAGTGAGTGAGGTCTCCAGAAATGAAGCAGTTTGCTGCGTTGCTGCCCGACTGGGGAAGTACCTCCACCTCACAGAATACAGCATCCAAATAACAGTTCCCTTGAGGGTTGTTGTATACCTGCGAGTGAGTGAGGCCATCAGAAAGAAAGAAAGGAGTATAGGCTGACAACGGATCGACGACCCCTTGGTGTTGCTTATCTTCATGGTGTTGATGTTTGCTTTCCATCAGGTAACCTACATGCTTGTTTGCCCCCCTTTCATATAAAAAAAGTTTTATCTACTCTATAGTTTCTATTCTAAGAACCTTACCTACAGCACAACTAAAATACATTCAACTCCAAACAGAGAATGCACAATAAAATATTTAGCGGGACGTGTTCCAGCACGCTACTGTGTTTTAGTGAATAAATAACTTTTACTCGCCATATACAAGATATGTGATTGCATACCTATATGATGCTGCTTTGTTGGATAAACACTCGCGTGTTCGTATCATGCATACAAATTTGTTAATTATTTTTTTAAGGTAATGTTTACTTTTGTATCACTAACGGGAAGCAAGAAAAATTATGTTTGACCACATATTCGTTATATATACGTACATACATACCTCCATATCCATACTGATATTATAAAAGTCAAAGTGTGTTTGTTTGTTTCTTTGTATTATCTTTATTGTTCAAATTACAATAAGTACATGAACAATAAAGCGGTACAAACGCGGTCTTATCCCACAAGGGGATCTCTTCCAGTCAAACTTAGAGTACTGCGTGGACTGGACATTACAGCGATGGGCAAGTAGAACATCGAGTAAAAAAATCGGTTGTCTGTAAAGTCGGTTTACTGACGATAGTTGAACGTGACAACGTCATAAGAAAATACTGATGGAATGTTTGCATTTTACAAAAGAAAATTTTAATGGAACGCCTCAGAGCGAGGTAACGCCGCATGAGTCATGTTTTTTCGTGCGTGCAGCCGGCTCCATCGAATTATAAGACGTTGTCACGTCAAAACTGAAACAAGGGAATTCGCAAACAAACAAATAAATAAACAAAATACACAAATAACTAAATTATAAAACTTTACTTGTTTGTTTGTTCTTCTTTTACATCGAAAAGAATCAATCGATTGACATTTGACATAATTTCACGCGGATAGTTTAAGGTCTGAAGAATGACATACGTTCCTTTTTATCTCGAAACAACATCTTACTCTTACTTGAGATTGGTTGTGTTCCTGCGAGTGAGTGACGTCACCAGGAAGGAAGAAGTTGCTGCATCGGCAGCGCGCAGGCGCGCGCAGGGTGGCAGCGCGCAGGCTATATTTCATTATTACGAGTGTTTATATGGCTAAACTCTTTACATCAGGCGGGCCGTATGCATGTTTCCCATGACGTTATAAAAAAAATAAACGAGTGTGCTTTAGACCACACGACTGAAGTAAAACTTCTTTAGCTCTACTAACTTATAACTCCCTCGCTACTTCCGTTCGCCGTTTCCGTAACGC
The DNA here is from genome assembly GCA_937001555.2 of Hypsopygia costalis. Lineage (NCBI taxonomy): Eukaryota > Metazoa > Arthropoda > Insecta > Lepidoptera > Pyralidae > Hypsopygia > Hypsopygia costalis. The sequence goes on along the minus strand of OW443336.2, from coordinate 4,166,990 downwards.
GCTCGTCACGCATTCACTGTCATGAAATGTCAGACGAGTTTAAAACATCAGATTCTACGAATGCCAGATTCTATAAACGCCAGATAATGTCAAATACTATTAATGTCCGATTTCTTAAAAGCGTGTACAAAAATTCACATAAGACCAATGCAGATTTTTTTTGAACGATGTGAAGTTATCTCGCTACTCTATTCCATCCGCTGTTTCAACATCTTCCAAGACCACTGACGTCCGATTAATGTCCCGACGGCACTTCCGAATTTGGTGCCCGCATCGCAGAGGTCACTCACCCCGTGCCCTGCACACACGGCACGGGCACGATGTGTAGCCGATCCGTGACAGAGATTCGATACGCACTCCATAGGTGTATTTGTGTGTACTCGAACATTTGGTGGCGAGACAATGACGCTGCAAGCGTGAATTGGTTCATGTTAGGTTACCGACAATTTGAAAGGAATGTTGAATGTGGGACATTTATAGAGTTGTCATTTTACCTACTACTGGACACCAGTGTAACTATTCGTGGGTCGGAAGGGCCGAGATACAAGTCGGACATTTATAGAGTTGTCATTTTTTTACTGGCTTCTGCTTCGCCGGCGTGGCTACAGAGATACAAAAAAATTGGTTGTCTCTAGACGAGGTTTACGGACGATAATTAAACGTGATAACGTCATAAGAAAACATCGGCTGATGGAGTGGAAGAGAGATAGATGCGTCACAAGCCGTACGCTTCGGCCGATCGTGCCTCTCTATTGCTAGTTCCGCGCTCTCGCTTGCATGCTCGGCTTAGGAGGAACGTGACAACTGACAATGAATCATGCTTTTTCGTGCGTACAGCATTCACTGATTTATAAGACGTTATCACGTCAAAAAAAATATATTCCAGAATATATTATTTTCAAATCCGTTCTGCTGTTTCCGCGTGGAAGAGTACTGCTAACGTATCACCTCAAACAGCTTCATTTCAAGTTGTTTTTCCACCGTTTGAGCTTGCGTATGACAGACAGACACAAAGTTGACGGACCGTATAAACTAGGCCGGATTCTAGCCCACGGGGCCGAAAATGCAGATTGAGTTGAGCGAGTAGATTTGAGTGTGTTTTCCATTGACTTAAATGGAAAATGTATTTGATGATCGTTCCTCAAGGACGTGATCGATCTCAATTTTTTGTCGACACAAACCTCAAGCATGTCGAGGTTTTTATTGTGACAAGTTTCATCAAAATCGGTTCAGTGGTTTTGGAGCATATTAATTTCCAAGAGTGACTTCGGCGTATATAAACATTCTGCTCGCTCCAATTAATTACTTACCAACTATGTTTACTATTATAACTAAAAAAAACGAATAGTCTGTTTAATAGTTAAAAAAATAAATAAATATTGTCAGACAAATTACACAGCTCCATCTAGCCCCAAAGTAAGCGAAGCTTTTGTCATGCGTACTAGACAACTGATAAACATACGTATAATACATTTTTTTTTTTTGTAAATACATACTTATGATACATAGAAAACACCCAGACTAAGACATGTTCATGCACACAAATGTTTGTCCTATGTGGGAATCGAACCCACGAACGTTGGTGTCGAAGCCGCGTCATTGATCGCTACGCCACCGAGCTCGTCGAGTTAGTATTAAAAACGTTATGACTTAACATAAAATTAGATTTGCCATTATATATCTCAGTTATCATAACTACAATCACCATGAAAACAAATAAAAATTAACTGCGGTACGCGAGAACGTTAAAAGTTAGTAACGGCGAGTTAAATGGTGCAGTTAGACGTAACTGCGACACGATATAGCGTGACACGTATAAATCTGTTGAGTATAACATGCTATCTGTGTTTCGATTGTTGTTTTCGCTTTCACCCACGTTTTGATCGAGCATGCAAGGAAAGCAATGTTGAGAGAGAACTTGTCGTTGGATGGGTTTTTATTACAATATTATTTGTTTAAGTATCTGTAAATCAATTGTTCCAATATTTTTGTACCAAAGCCAACCTAACCTGCACGTGGCGCATCCTGCTGACTGAAACGAGGCTCTGGCGAAAAGAGAGGTACGGCATAGCGTATTTCCACCTCACAGGATACCGCAGTTGTTGTGTTCCTGCGAGTGAATAAGCCACCAGGAGGTCACTAGAAAGAAAGGAAGGAGTATAGGCTGGCAACGGATCGGCGACACCTTGGTGTTGCTGATCTTCATTGATCTTGAGGAATGATCATCAAGAAAATCACCGTATTCGTGATTTTCTGCTTGTCCTTCGGGACTAATTGGTAGAGAATGCTTTTAGCGTTAAGTCCGCCTTTTGTATCCTTATATAAATTGAGGGCAATAAAGTTTTTAACTAAAATTAATTAATACCCCGTCTCAAATTGCCAAGGCAAGAAGTTAAATCACAGTATAGGAAATGGACCAAATAATACATATATTGAACATCAGGTGAATCTAAATTGTACCGGGTAGGGAATATTCAAATCGGTTTGTGCAACATTGGTGCTAATGCAGTAAATAGGTAAATATAATGCAGTGTATACACTCCATACAAATCTTGGATCATTTTAGGATCGAAGCATACCAGTAACGATTCTATCAACTGACCTTTTACGTTAAGTAGGTTTTAAAATATAATCCACCAATATTAAAGATTGTTATATTACATTATTTAGTTTATTATTAAAGATTATCCATGAAATCAGCAATTTCTGTATTCTATTAGAAATACATTCTCGAAATCAGGCGTAAAGATTTTGTTAATAATATTAAAATGTATAGATTTTCGATGACGAAAAATCTTCAAATGTTTCGTTTTTTTGTCCAAAAATCCGTTTTTGCTGGTACCTATTTGTATATTATATCCTTTGGTATGGTAGCGATTCGTGGCTGCACATTTCGGCAACCCATATAAAACTATCGAGTACCGCAAATAACTGTGTAATGTTACACGAAACAAAAAAAAATATGTTATTTTATTTGCTACATACGTATAACGTTGTCCCGCGCAGATGGAATTCGCTGTCACTATAGCGGATTCCTTTTAATAAGTTAGCGGTCACTTAGCACTTAGTAACTTAGAGAATAAGTTTTTTTTTATAATACGTCGGCATATCAGCTTACGGCCCGCATGATGGGAAGCGGTTACGGCTACGGCATATAAAAATTCGCAACATGAAATATCATAATAAGTCTCAGCTTGGAGACTTGGCTATCATTTCACAAGTCATGTGAAAATATTTGAGCTATATCATTTTTTACTCTTACGCCCCTACATTCGTGTACCTTGGTATTAATTCAAAGTAATATGTGGTAATGCGGTACCTATCACGATATACATTCAAAACATAGCACTCGTTACTGACGTTTCTAATTTCATTCTAATAAACTTCGACATATAAAAACAATAATAAAAAGTCAGCAATTGAACGTACTTTTAAGTGTGCCTAGTTCATGCAATCTTCACAGGTATAATTTGATCGAAGCATTGCAAGCACAACATACCAATGACAAAGCTGACCAATATTAGGTAGTTACTGATTTATAAATTTGTTGGTGCCATGGCATAGCGTTCTATCGGACGATGCACGCCTGGTACATTTCCATAAAAGCCTCTTCAATCTCGGAAAACGTTTCGGGAATTTCAATTCGCGCTTAGCGTTTTTTACATTTCGTTTATTGATTTTTCTAGAAATATTCAAGTTAATTGCTTTAGCTATTTGTAAATGGACACGATTTTTAATTAATTTTCAGACGGATTTTTTATTTAATTATTTTAAGAGAAGCTTTGGATTTTATTTTAATTATTTTAGTGATTTTATTAGATTTGTTTACGAACTAGAAATTTCATTAAATATGGCGACCGCTAGTGATTCCATTGTGGGATTTCTTATTTATTGGCATTGGCAATATATTTACATTGAAAAACTAAGCAATTTTCCTCAACATTCCTCAACCCTCTCCTGTGACTCTTCTAATGATCTATCAAATTAGGTGTGTATCTCTTTAAGTATATACTGTATACGCCAACTTGGCTATACGTGTATACTTATAAGTTTTAGTGTATAAAAATTAGTTGTTTTTTTTTTTTATACTACGTTGGGTGGCAGACAAGCATACGGCCCGCCTGATGTGAAGCGGTTACCGTAGCCATATTAACGCTCGCAACATAAAATATCGCTCGCGCGCCGCCACCCCCGCTGCCATCGCAGCATCTCCTTCCTTTCTGGTGACCTCACTCACTCGCAGGAACACAACAGCCCTCAAGGGAACCGTTATTTGGCTGCGGTATTCTGTGAGGTGGAGGTACATTCCCCAGTCGGGTAGCTTACAATTACGCTCCCTACCTCTCTTTTCGCCAGAGCTTCGTTTGTCAGTCAGCAGGGTGCACCGCGTGCAGGTGAAGTTGGCTTTGGTTCAAAGATGTTGATGAACCACTTACACCCCTAGATCCCTAGTCCGTTAATTCTGCGAGATCGAATCAGAAATGAGGAGATCCGTAGAAGAACCAAGGTTACCGACATAGCCCAGCGGATTAGCAAGTTGAAGTGGCAGTGGGCAGGGCACATAGCACGGAGGACGGATGACCGATGGGGTCGAAAGGTTCTCGAGTGGAGACCACGTACCGGCAAGCGCAGCGTAGGACGTCCACCCACAAGGTGGACAGACGACCTCATTAAGACCGTAGGATCGCGCTGGATGCAAGCCGCTTCCAACCGGTCTTATTGGAGATCTAGAGGGGAGGCCTATGTCCAGCAGTGGACTTTCAATGGCTGAAGATGATGATGATGATGAAATTAGTCCGTCCTTTCATTCTCCAATGTACCTAGTAGATTTAACAATTTTTTAAGAAACGACGTTTTAAGTTATAAATTGGATTACATTGATATTTTGTCAAGTTGATATATGTATACTGTTTGGTGGTATTATGGAAATAAATAAATTAACAAAGATGGTAGGTACCCTTTGGTTAGTATTTTCAAGATTTCAGTAAGATGAGTACACGATCGATAATCGAGAGGACGATCAAGTCCAATCTAGCTGAATTTTACAATTTTAGAGAAGTTGGATCAATTCTGACAAGTTGGTCGAAGTCATTGTCACTAATGCTGATTATACATACACTGAACTGATGCAATATAGGTACTTTGTCGGCGTTTCTTTAAGAGTCTCTAAGTTTAGTCAGACAGACATGGCGAAATAGCATACTCCTTGTTAACATGCAAACCCCTAAAAAGCCAGTGTCACATCGAGTATATTTTTTTAAAATGAATTGGAATTACACTATTTAATATGCAGCCCGCCGCGTCGGTGAAGCACATGATTTATTTATTGAACGCAAACTGTTTTATAGGCACGTCGCCATTTGTTGTCTGAGCTTTTGATCATTATGGAAACAATGTAACAAAATATTGTTTTTTTTATACGGGTGGCAAACAAAGCATACAAACCATAGCTGATGTGAAGCGGTTATAAATACTCGCAACATGAAATATCCCTTGCGCGCTGCCATTTTCGCTACCACCGCAGCAACTCAATCCATCCTGGATAACTCACTTACTCGCATGAACACAACAAACCTGAAGGGAATTGTTATTTGGCTGCCGTATTCTGTGACGTGGAGGTACTTCCCCAGTCGGGCAGCTTATAATTACGCTGCTCTACCTCTCTTTATGCCACAGCCTCGTCAGTGAATCAGCGGGGTGCACCACGTGCAGATGAATAATAAGAATAATTATTATCGTACATTGGAAAAAAAAGTCTGCTCGACGTAAACATTCGTCATTTGCACATTCATATGAATATAATAAATGTTAAAATTCATATGAATATATATAATAAGAAAGACATAAATAAAATAAATAACAAATATTTCTGGACAATTTACACAGCGCCATCTAGTCCCAAATTAAGCGCAAAGCATGTGTTATGGGTACTAGACAACTGATAAATGTAAAAATACATTTTTTTTGTTAATACATACTTATAATACATAGAAAATACCCAGACCAAGACAAACAGACATGTTCATGCACACAAATGTTTGTCTTGTGCGGGAATCAAACCCGCAATCTCGGAGTCAAAGTGGCCATTGCTAACCATTCGAGCACCGAGCTCGATAAATAATCCGAAAAGTGGAAATAATACACTGAAATCTGAAATTTGAACCCAACGCGATTCAAAACGTCAAAACCAGACAATATTCGAAAATTATTACATCGCGATTGGAAACGTAATAATCGGAAATTTATCGATATAATATTCAGAGTAGAGATGCCTTCCGGGTGGATAATACCCTTAATCTGTACCCCAGTGGAACCGGTAGTCGCCACTCTAAATCAAACACGGGCAAATCTGGGTGCCGGAGGGAATATTATGAATCAGATGGAATCGTGGTATGGAATAATGATTGCTTTTGATGTAATAAAAAGAAATTGAGAGAAATCAAGTAAAAGTAGGAGCAGAGTCGTGGTGTCGTTGCGTGTGAGCAAGTTGAGCATCATCGGCCGTAGCCTGTACATAAATGGGTTTACTTATCTGGAGCTCCTCTGTGCTTCGGAGGGTACGTTAAGCCGTCGGTCCCGGCCGTTGTCATTATAGATGACAGTCAGTAAGCCAAGTCAGACCTTTAGGTGTCTTGAAAACACTGGCCGCCGCCAACCCGCAGTTGAGCAGCGTGGAGTATGCTCGAAACTCCTTCCATTGAGTCGAGGCCTAAGCATCCCAGCAGTGAGATGTATAAGGGTTTAAGACGAAAACACGCAGACCAAGACAAACAGGTTGGGTGCACCACGTGCAGGTGAGGTTGGCTTAAGCTCGTGGTGAGCTACTTATACCCAAATACTGGTACATAACTTGGTCAGTTTCTTTATTATATTATTCATATATATATCAGTGGTTCCCAACCATTTTTTGTTTGCTTCGTGTAGGTTTTTGTTTCGTGTAGTCCCGTTGGTCCCTTACTATTATATAAATCCATTTCTATAACATTCTATAACTCGATATTTGAGTATTTTGTATAATAGTGCTCAAACTCTTATATTATAAGTTTGTATCACGGACCATAATTTACCTTTCACGGACCACCGGTTGGAAACCTCTGGTATATTATGGTATGTTATGCTAGAGCCCTTATTATTCTTTTTTATTCTATGTAAAGCTCTTTTATCATAGATCTATGATCAAAGATAAAGCTGTACAAACTCTTTTCATATATATATATATATATATATATATACACAGACAGCGTATATATATATATATATATATATATATATATATGGGTGATTCCACAAAAGTTGGGTAAAATTCGTCCAAATTTTGCCATACGTGTTTTTAGATACTAAATTAAAAACTTTTTAGTAAATACAGTGCATATAATAATATACTTTTAGTATCTAAAGGGGCCAGTCACTTTACTAGGTAATTAAAGAGAAATTTGTGTTTTTCTGAAATATCTGTTCTAGGGACTGACAGGTTGTGCTAGGGACTGATGTCATACATTTATTATACAATAAAACCATATGTTTGTCTTATATAATTAGTATTTATTTGGTAAATCTCACTCTTATCTTATTCATACACATATTTATTCCAAATTGCAATCAAATCAGAGACAAATCAGTCTTTAGGTAAATTATCTTAGATAGATCTCTCTTACCAACAATAATAACAGTACCATTACTTAAAAATCACTTGAGATCACGTTACTAAACATACCTTGTGGTATGATATCTTACAAAACCTTCTTCCCTGCTGCACATCGGCTATTGCTATCATCATCATAACTTGTGAATAATTGCCATCACTCTGTTCTTGTTGCCTTTCTTTGTTGACTTTGTACGATTAAATCTCATCTTCTTATATGTTACGCTTTACCTCCTAACCTCCATATTTTATACTTCTTTGCTACAGAACCAGATAAAACCGCTTTCAAATTATTTTTTTCCTGATATGTACTTGTTTTCTTTTTTCTTCTAAGATTTGCGCCTGAATAATCTCACCAAACAGTGTTTTTTTCACTAATTCGGCCTTCCTATTAGGATCATTTGCCATTTCTTCAATTCTGCTTCTGGGCATAAGTGCCTTTTTCGATTTTTTAATTCTGTGTTTTAGTCTTCTGTTCTATTTCGTTAGCAAGTTTCTTTTTTAATATAGTAATAAGATGGTTCTTCTTCTGTAGTTGTTTATTTCTTACCTTCCTTTGTAAAATACTTCTCCTTTTAGCTTCAGCTTGTCTTTGATCAGCAATACACGGAACTGGGACCTGTAGATCATTTTCTCCGTCAGATGATGGTGGCGTATTTTCGTCCATGTATTGATCAGTGTGTTTACCATTTTTTTTATTTTGTCTGTAAGCTGCCGAGTAAGCCAAGTAATCCATTTTTTTCACTTTTCTATGCTCACGAGGAGTCATATCCTTTACACATTTTCTCTGCTCTTTTTCCTTTTTTCTGAGGTATTTTAATATTTCTTTCTCCTTGTACTCTGCTAGCAAAACTGGATCATTTTTTATTTTTTCTACGCGTTTTTCTGCCTGTTCTGACTTTTTTTTTGCTTTTTCTTCTTTAGGCAACGGTATTTTTCTTCGCGGCGGCATATTCTACAACAAACAAAAGTTTCTGAATGACGAAGAGTGAAAGAGTAGGTATGACTGTCAGTCCCTAGCTTTTGAATCAGTCCCTAGTCACATTAACAGCCAGGGCCTGATGGTCTAGGGACTGACGAATTAGAACAAAATCACTCGAAATTTACCTTTAAAAAGAAATACTGAGACTTGTAGATAACAATAACATCAGAACAAACAAATCACATGTACACACAAACAAGAGAGAATAATAACTAATTAACTTTACATAAAATAACTCACCTAGGGCCTGAGAGATTGACTGGCACAACGCGTGTTTCCTCAGCATCGACACCGATCGCACTAATGTTAAGATGGCCGACGCGAAACGGCCCCCGCTTATGGCTAACTTCACGTTGTCACTTTTGAACGCGTTCATTTTAAAATGGACACTTATTTCGATTGCCGCGTATTTTTAAATTTACTGAGTGGCTAGGGCCTGACTATAATTATCGATGACGCTACTTTTCTTACAAAATATATATGAAAAATATTTAATTTTGTTTACTTAATAGATTCAATGAACAAGGTAATGTAATTTTAAGTGTAATTAAGTTAAATAAAGTTCAAATATCATCAAGGCTTACTAAAATCAGTCGAACGAAAACATTATTTTGGAAATATGACATGGCTAGGGACTGATATTGAGGATAGAAAAGGACATTTTTTTTATAAAAAGAAATAAATGATTGTAGCAAAATTGAGTGACATAGTAAAAAATTTATTATTTCATATGGCAGACATTTTTATTACTGGTTAATTATTAAAAAAATGTATAAAATAACACTGGAACACAAAGTTACCCAACTTTTATGGAACTACCCATATATATATACAAACCTGCGTAAATTCATACACATCCGGTACCTAAAGGTTGTCTGGAATTTGTAAACTGCAAATACAGCATTTTCTATCTATCTTTTACCTTCCAGCCAAAATCTCAGTAATATTTCCCTTTCGCACTAAATGGACTCTACAATTTTATTTCAACAGAAGATTTATTTAAAAGTAAACATTGCGACATTTTATCCTCGCTTAATCTATTGACACAGCTCATTACACTGGCGAAATCTATGGGCCAATACTTTCGACACTAGAACTAATTGAAACAATTAACGGAGAGAAAACCTAGCAGATTAGAAGAATGCAAAGAACCTGTTTCAAAATTTTAAACTTTTTTATACTCCTACAATTAACTTAAGGAAATTCACTTTAGAACCCGCAGCAACAGGCTAGACGACAATGATCAAAAAATATAAAACATATATATCAGTATCGTAATATATATGTCGCAGCCAATTCGTAGAACCCGCCGCATTACATAACGGCTGCCGCATATCTGGTGACAATTCACTAATATGATAAAAGGGCGGATTGAAATAATGGCTTGGCCATTTTATAAAACAGTTAACTTTGGAAAAACAATCAAAAATACTATAACTTTTGTTACGGCACTAGCTACATAAACGCAGTATTTAACATAGCTGTCGTACAAATTTCTGTTTTAACGTATAGAAAATACCTAAGTGTGACCGTGTGACGACATAATTCAGTAGCCTTTTGTATGGAGCGGCTTCGGGAAAGTCCAAAATTGTGATTTTCAAGTTACCATATCTCGAGAAGTTTTTATGCTATCGAAGTAATTCTTTCACATAAGTGAAAGAATTACTTCGATAGCATTAACTATAAAGTTATATTATAATAACGTCCTTACATAACACATCGAAAGAAAAAATCGTCGTCTAGCCTTGAAGGTTGTTGTGTTCCTGTGAGTGAGTGAAGTCACCAGAAAGAACGGAAGGAGTATAGCCTGACAACGGATTGGCGGGCCCTTGCTGTCGCTGAGTGTCATGGGCGGTGCCAATTGCTTTCCATCAGGAGCTCCACATGCTCGTTTACCCCCATCTCATATCTCGTCGTTTACTACTAAGTACATAAACAATAGCCTCTGTGCAGAGCGTGAATGAGCGTGTGTGCGTGCGGCGCCATACAAACTATTCCACATTTGTCTCAGAGGGGAGGTGAGGTCGACACGAGAGAGCGGCAGGGAGTGGCCGTACTGAAGATATATAGAACTATTATTTATACTGTGATTTAACATTTTTTTTATTACATAATTAATTCAACACATAACATTGTATACGTATAAAAATATTTACTGGGATAAAGAGGATATAAGACAAATGAAAATCAACTTTAATACCAACCATTAAAATTCTGTATATAAAATCATCATTAGAATATGCATATTCAGGACAAATATGTGCGTTGTGCAATGTGAATACATATTTGTTTAACGACGGAACTCGGAAGTCGGAAACGGAAGGCGGGGAGCAATGGGTGAAACATCAAGGAAAGGCTATATAAGGCTGAAGATGTGTTGGTACGAAAAGAAGGCAACATTGTTCGTTGTTGTTTTTGACGTGATAACCTCTTATAAATCCATGAACGCCGACCGCACGCACGAAAAATCATGACTCATTGTCACGTTCCGCCTGAGCCGAGCGTGTAAGCGAGAGCGCGGAACAAGCAAAAGAGAGGCGCGATTGGCCGAAGCGTTCGGCTTGTGTCTCTATCTCTGTCTCTATCTATCTCTCTGTCTCTATCTATCTCCCTTCCACTCCATCGGCCGATGTTTTATTATGACGTTATCACGTAAAATTATCATCCGTAAACCGACTTTACAGTCAACAAATTATATTTTTGTTTTTATCATAAACGGTGGCATAATACAATATCAAATCACAGCATAGAGAAGCCTTTGGGGAAGTGTTACATAGTCAGTCTTCCACAGAGTAGCGAAAACGATTAGGTCTATAGTTTTATCCCTATGATGATATTTATTCCCAGGCGTAGACAGATATGTTTGCCCTTAACAGACTACCATCTACTCCGTCTTCATACCGTGCCTGCGGCGTCTGTAACGTCACCGAAATATTTAAAAAAAAACGTAAAAATCAATCCCGTAAGTTCCGTAGTTATAGTGCTGTGTTATTTGTCCAAGAATAAATATAATTTAATTTATTAATAGGGTATAAATGGGGTTATTTATCTCGAACTTCTCCGTGCTTGGAGGGCAAGCCGTCTATCCCGGCTGTTGTCATTAGAAGACAGTCGTTAAGCCAAGTCAGTGGTCTTTAGGTGGCTGACATGTAAGTTAGGCTTGCGTGTTGCTGCGTGTAAGCAAGTTAAGCATCATCGGCCGTAGCCTGTACATAGATGGGTTTATTTATCTGGAGCTCCTCCGTGCTTCAGAGGGTACGTTAAGCCGTCGGTCCCGGCTGTTGTCATTATAGATGACAGTCGTTAAGACAAGTCAGCCTTTAGGTGGCTTGAAAACACTGGCTTCCACCAACCTGCAGTTGAGCAGCGTGGTGGAGTATGCTCTAAACCCCTTCCATGGAGAAGAGACCCGTATCCCAGCAGTGGGATGAATAAGGGTTGTCGACGACGAATAAAGAGTATAAAGGGAGCTATAGAAAATGAAAATTCAAAGCCGCAAAACAATATCAATCTACGAAATACGTACCGTAATTCAATAATAGGAATCAGAGCAGCATTCAAAGTACAATTTCATTATTGGATCTGAACGCTGCGCACCCGGGGGATGATACGACAAACCGAATCAACTTTGCGCAACCATTGTATCATAAATATGGGGCGTTTTGCGGTATTTGCGTCTATTTTCAGTTAAAGTTAGTTGTGGTAGAGACCAATAGTTGCATGCAGATGTTGGGTTTCTGTACTGTAAAAAGAAAAAAACTCTTATGTATCTGTCTGTCAAAACCAACAGTTTTTTTTTTATACTACGTCGGGTGGCGGACAAGCATACGGCCCGCCTGATGTGAAACGGTTACCGTAACCGTATTAACGCTCGCAACATAATATATCACTTTCGCTCCGCCACCCCCGCTGCCAATGCAGCATCTCCTTCTTTTCTGGTGACCTCACTCACTCGCAGGAACACAACAACCCTCAAGGGAATTGTTAATTGGCTGCGGTATTCTGTGAGGTGGATTTACATTCCCCAGTCGGGTAGCTTACAATTTTATTACGCTCCTTACCTTTCTTTTCGTCAGAGCTTCGTTTGTCAGTCAGCAGGGTGCACCACGTGCAGGTGAAGTTACCTTTGGTTCAAAGATGTTGATAAACCACTTACACCCCAACAAATTTAGAAATCTAAGTAAGAGTAACAGTGCCATGATATTTAAATTTCTGTGGTAGTTCTCTCTTCTCAGACTATTCCTCAGAAATATCTTATCCTTACATTAATAAAACAAAAGAAGATGAAACGATGAAAGACTAAACGGATCCAAGTCGGCTTTAGCTAACGTCCTCTAAACCTCGACCGATTTTGGAATTCGCGCTTGGATGATTATTTCAATTGAGCGAGAGCACAAAACTTATTTTAATGGCTTCTAATTATTATATTATCGAACTCGCGACCCCGGAGTCAAAGGGAACATTACTAACCATTCGATCACCGAGCTCGTCAAATGTAAAAATGTAGGTAATGTATTAAATTAATAATTATGTTATCTGTAGTATAGGTAGTACCTATTCACACACAATTTTCCAATTTCACTCACTACTCGATACCTACTCAATAATCCACTGGATAATGTGTGGGTTCGATGATTGTGTTTATTAAATCGCCAGATCCGTGTAATATGGGGATGGCTAGTGGCCGGCGAGCTGCTAAGCTAATTATCCACTTGAACTTCCCGAATCTAATTACATACGAATGTTCGTTTATACGTAATTACATGAGGGCAATTCCCGTAATTAAAATGTAGTCAAAATTCAGTTCCAATCTAGTCTCGATCCCACAAATGGTCAATTTGGTATTCTTGTAGCACGGTATGAAATTTCAAAGTTTAATTAAATTGGTATTATATAATGACCGAAAACTAAACAAAGAATTTTATTTTGCTTACAATATGAATTGATACTAATTAATGGATGAAGTACATACATTATTTTTAGTCAAATCAGAATTCAATCTCGATTCGGTCAACTTTTATTCTACGATCGTAAAATAATTATGATAATTGGCCTTCAGGTATTTTGCTACTTAAAATCCAAAGAAATAGTCGGTAGTTTTGTGTCCGCATGTTATTATGAAAGCCGATCATAAAATGCGTACACACAATTTAATGTCTGTGTTCTGGCCGCTGCCAAGTTCCTTTATTTAGAGCTAATCCTGGGGGTCAATTGAAGTCATGCTTGTCATAAAAATGCATCGTTGTTGGAACTGGACCAACTCAATAGAAAAAAAAAAGATCATTCAGCTTGCAAAATTTGACTTGTTGTGTTCCTGAGTGAGGTCACCAGAAAGAAAAGAAGGAGTACTGCCTACGGATCAGCGACCTCATGGTGCTGCTGATCTCCATGGGAGGTAGTAATTGCTTTCCATAAGGGGGCCCACATGCTCGTTTAGCCCCCTCGCATAAAAAAAACACGCTAAACAAACGCCAGTAAAAATAACACATCATCACAAAAATTTACTTAAAAAAGTAGAGTTACACTATTTGTAACTTTCGAATGGCTGGATCGCTATTTTTAAATCTTTGGTTTGTTGGATTTGTCTCTGCCACGATTATAACAACATTAAAAAAAATATGATAAATGTATGAACAAACTTTATTTTATCGTAAATTTTATATAGAACGATTTTTAAATCTAAATTTAATTCAGTCAATAATAATAATAATATGTCTTTATTTTCAGGCATACACCCATATTAACTTATCATTTTTACGACAAAAAATCGTACAAAGAAATAAATTTGAATTACATTAAATTAAATTAAATTTAAATATCGAATACAAATTAATAAATAAATAAAAACAGATTTATATATTATAAAATAAAATATAAATTAAAAATTACAATGTCATAAGTCAAATATGCATAAGCAATGTCATTAAAATTACATTAAATTAAATAATGTTAAAGTATATTATTTAGAACATGACCTACTTAGGATATATATTTTTTTTCTAATTATTAACTCTAGCGAATGGATACTCAGCTTTAGGGCTAGTCAGGGAGTCAGCTGTCAATCAGTGCACTCATACGGAGGGTGGTGGTGGCCCTTGATATTGTTTGATATTGAATATTGACTGAAAATACCCTTAATGTATGCACCGTGTTTGTAGAATGGAGTTATAGGTGCTCGTATTGATTATTTACTATCTTTACTAAACATTAATCCGTTCATGCATTAGAAACCTTCTAATTCTACATTCAACTAACAATCAATATATTCCAGGTTATTTCCTACGTATTATAAGTAAGTATACAAAAAAAAAAATATCTATGTATATTATCAGTTATCTAGTACCCACAATACAAGCTTTGCTTAGTTTGGAAACAAGATAGCAGTGTTATTTATTTATTTGAAAAAACTATGATATTACAACATCCATAAAAAAAACTCCATAGTAGTATTATAAATGTGAAAGTGTGTCTATCTGTCCGTCCGTGTGTTAGTGGCATGGACATATATCGCTAGGAAAGACATAGGCTGCCATTTGGCGCGACGTAACCGACACTGGAAGCTAGATACATATATTTTTAAAATACATGATTAAACAACTTTTTTTTTATATAATCTCAAATGTATATTATATCCCATTATTAGTAAGTACGTACTTCATTGTGTATGGGAAAACAAGGTAAAAAATAGGTATTACTATTGATTATAAAAGTATCACTCGACCCTACCTTTTCAGGCGACCTTACATATTCATATACACGTTAAATACAATTAAACAATAACGCTAATTGTATTATATCACTACTAATAATCTAAATATTCTTGAATGCTGTAAAAACATTTTATTTACTTATGTGCCATGAAGTGACATGACTAGAATAGATACATAAAATATAAATAACACGCGAAGAAAACCTCAGGTCAATTACAAATAACATATATAATAATTTTCCACTCAATTTGAATTGGATAAAAGTCCACGCTTCCAGGCACTATAATTTATAAAAATATAATTTGCTTTCAAATAAAAAAATAAAATCCAATGCAATATAAAAGAACTCACAATGTAGCCTTAGGGCTTCAGTAATCTAATACCGATCGGTGGGTAGGGGAGACAGTGCGGTTAAATTGAACCTTAAATTGATGGCGTTAAGGATAGATATCTGAAGTCTGAATGTAGCCTAAGGCTTAAAGAGCACAGAGCTTTTATTAGAACTGCTACCGTTTGTATATATGTATATCTATATCGACGAGCTCGTTGGTGGAATGGTTAACAATAGACACTTTAACTCCGAGGTCGCGGGTTCGATCCCCGCACAAGACAAATATTTCTGGCCATTAACATGTCTGTTTGTCTTGGCCTGGGTATTTTCTATGTATTATATGTATGTATTTACAAAAAAATGTAATTAAGTATTATATCAGTTTGTCTAGTACCTATAGTACAAGCTTTAGTTTGTGACTAGATGACCGTGCGTGTGTATATGTCTAGGAATGTCCAGGAATAGTAGTGATGGTCAAGGTGGTAGAGATGTCCCGTCTCCTATGATCAAAGTTCGACTTTCAACTCGATACATCGGAGACAGGTGGATTCACAGAGATTTTTCGAAACATGTACCATGCACCTCTACTGGCTATAATAACGGTTTATCCCAACTTAATTAAGAAAAAACATGCCGGTACTTTATAAATTTATAAATATACCGGTAATAATTATAAATATACCGGTAATAATTATAAATATACCGGTATTATTTTTAATCCGTTGCATAATTTCGTAAAATGTTCAGAAATTATAGTTTGGATACTATGCTTGCAGGCTATGGATCGGCGACCCCTTGGTATTGTTGATCTCCATGGGCGATGGCGATTACTTTCCACCTGGTGCCCCACATGCTCGTATGCGCCCTCTCTTATAAAAAATAAAAACTAGTATTCCATTCAGTGTTATGAGAAAGAAATCATACTCAATACCCTTTGATCAAAAATTACTTTACAATTTTCTTAATAAATCCACGATAAGCCTTAGGCAGTAATTTGAACGCTTCACGAATTAGCCCTTTGGGTGTTTTCGTAAAAACAAGGGATCGAGAGGGAAGCTTGTAACACGAAACGATCGAACAAAAACATGTTAATTAATTGAGGAAAACTGGCTAACGACGTTTCCTGATACCTTCGCGCCATCTGGCGTTTCTCTATGTAGTGATGTATGACTCCGGAAAAATTGTAAGCAATGTTCAGAACTGGTTTTAAAAATACCGGTTCTGAGTTTAATAGGGTTCTGCATGTCAGTTCCATTTAAAAAAAAAAAACCTATTACCTTCATGTCTCTCGTCAACCCTCACTCATCCCACTGCTGGAATACTGGTCTGCTCTCAAAGGGATTTTTGCATACTACACCACGCTGCTCAACTGCGGGTTGGCGGAGGTCAGTCTTTTCAAGTCGCTGAAAGGCCACTAACTTTTATTTATTTATTCATCCACATACACCATTTTATTATCTTTACAGGCCTTTCAGCCCAATGCGACAGTGTAGCAAAACGTAATCACATAATTGTTATTATGGTATCATTAAATTAATCATAACATTAATAAATTATTACATTTTACGGTTATTTTTTAACAAGTCACCTTTGTCATAAAATAGTAATTTAAACAATCACTACAATGTCAAAAATTAAGTCAATAAAAAAAAAATTACGACAACAGCTGGAACCGACGCCTTAACGTGCCTTCCGAAGCTTCATTTATTCACCTAAAAAAAATTGCCTATCTGTTTGGATCTCACAATAATAGTATGCGTAATGTAATACGTAGTATATACAACAAAGCAAATTTATCGCAGTCCATAACTTCGGCACCTATTATTATACTTAAGAAAACGGTGTAAAAACGAAAAATAAAAATTAATTTCACAACAAAGTTTATTACCGTTTGGGGACTCCTCAATTGGGCAAACTTTTTAATGCATGTAATAAACAGTGACAGTTTTATTATGTCTCTCGTGCAAACTCATTTGAATAGAACACCAAATTGCACACAGTTAATAGCCAGACATTGTCCAGTAGACTGGAAAGTCGGAGATAATTGCGTTCATTTGCTTATATTTAAAATAATGAACACTATTTTAAATACCGAAAAAGAGGAAGTTCTAAACCTGACGCGTTTTTTCTTATGTATGATATTGACCAGTTGATTATGTATAACTTTTTATAGAGTAAGCCGATTTTTATTATGCTGTTTTAATATTTTATTGATTAATAAAAATGGTGTATCAAAACAATCAAAACACATGAAGGAAGATTAATTCTACTCGTGAAAATTATCAATTTTATATACTGTTGCGTATAAAGTACATATTTTTATTTTACAATGAAATAAATTATTCATAGCTCACTCAATAATTTGTATGAAAACAGTTATATCTTTTCTGTTTTTTCCCGTTTGATGGCACATTTATTCTGATACAACTGAACTGCACTAATAATGTTTCGAATGTATTAAAAAAAAGACGTAAAATATTAAGACCAATGCAATTACTGCTTATACAATTCATACACGCACAACGTTATTTTTGGGTAATTTCCTTAATTTGCGATATTTATGCATAATTGTATGTAAATGGAGTTTCGATAACAAAGGCCGTGGGATGCCAGATCTATAGCGCAAAACAGATGTTCCGATTCGAGAGATTCTTAAAAAAATAAGCCAGAATTTGTATGCGTGGATTTAGTAAATAAAAGAATGTATAATAACTCTGGTATACCTATTAAGTTAGATTAGGTTACGTGTAATATCCGTTTTTTTTATATATATCCTATTTATATAGACATCGGCTAGTTACAATTTTAATATATATAATAACGTATGAATAAATTAAAAATAAAAACGTAAGGCGTTTGTTTCTAGGTGACCCAATGGCAGAATAAAGTATTACATTTCATTTGAGATATTTAAATCGCTTTGTAATTCTGCATTTCTACAGACCTTATAAACCACAATTTATTTTTAAAAAATCTGTACAACCAATTAACTGTATCAGGAGTCATTAATATAAATTTATTATTTTACCGCTATATTCTGCGTAATACATATTAACTTTAACAACGCTATAAGGTGAACAATTGACCTTTTAGTCCTTTTGTAACATAAACTGTCACTGTCACTTTCATAATTGACATAATTTAATATTTTTAGCAGCCTCGATTTCTATTCTATAGCTTCAAGTGCGGTACATTATCAACCTTATCAGATAACTTAATAAGTATATACCTTACAAGTAGGTGCTTGATATGATTAACTAAGAAGCAAGTTCCCTGCAAATCGTCATAGGCAACAACGTCATAAACAAAGCAAATAACACGTTGTTAAAGTTAAAAGAGTACTTAAACATGTGCTTATAACTAAGAAATAGGCCACAATATTTTATAGTTTCCATTTTCCTGACTAATATTGGAACAACAAATAAATATCAAGCAGATCTACACCTAAATTTAGTATAGCCTAGTGCGAATTTTCTAACTTATTCGAATTCGACAACGTCCACTTTATTTAGTATGGGACTGGCCATTATCGGTAGATAGATGGCGCTATATCAATTTCTTCCAAAATAAAAACTTAGTCGTAAACGAATAACTCGCACTCAGTATATAGAGCTCGGAACAGGTATGATGATTTATCAAAATACTAGTGTCTGCGTTATTTAACTAGTACATCAGCTTCAGATGCTGATATTACAATTACTTAAAAAAATTATCCTCTTGCGGTAGTTTTCAGTTTGAACTTGAAAAACAATATGGAATATGAAAGGTTAACCTTTATTATACAGTTTTTTTTTGAAGTGATCTTTAAAATTGCCTGCATAGGGAGGGAGGCAATTCAAGAAACGAATGCTAACAAAATCGGGGGATACAGTATGGTGTTGCAGCTACATCTCCATCTAAAATTCAATCACACCAATGGATAGATGAAGTATCAAAGAATTATATATAACGTTAACTAAAGACTATGGAATATCGCGTGGGGCCCGTACGCCGCAAAACGCTGCAATTTTGAGATAATTTTAGTGCATATAAAGTATTCATGTACAACACAGGACCGTGTCCATGACACACTCACCCCCCATTTTTTTTCATGGTTCCAATACCTATAGTGCTCTAGCAGTCTAGACTACAAGTTTATCGTATTTTGGCAGTGTCAATCCGCTTATAGCCATAATTGATGCCTGCGGGGGCTTGCGGCTTTATCTTTTGATTGACCTGCCACACCAGACATGCCAGCCATGCATGTATGTATAGAATAATCTCCATAACCATCGTCGGAAGTTGTTCAACCGTATAATCGTCTTAAATTATTGTTCGAAGCTTAGTAAATCCGGGTGTATTAGTTATCGGAATTTCGCTTATGACTGCGTAGTGGTTTAGAAATGTAAGTATGGAAAAGTTACTATTTAAAAGTAATTAATTGGTAGGTTCTATTTTATAGACCGATTACATTGTAGTGCCAATTCTGGGCTTAATAAATAGTATATAAATAACAGAGATTTCATTATACACATCTACATTACGAAGTACATCCGTCGTCATTTATTCCACTGCGGGGATACGGGTCTCCCCACAATCGAAGGGGTTTAGAGCATACTCCACCACGCTGCTAAACTGCAAGTTGGCGGAGGCCAGTGTTTTCAAACCGCCTAAAGGCCACTGATTTAACTTAACAACTATAATAATGACAACAGGCGGGATTGACAGCTTAACATGCTCTCCGAAACACGGAGAGCTCGAGATAAATAAACCCATCCATGGCTATGGTCAACTTTGCTTAACTTGCGTGTTCGATAAGACAGACCCGCACAAGGAAGCCATCGAGCTTCTCACGACGCCATAGCCATCGAGCTCCTTAAAGTAGAGCTACTTAAAGTAGAGAAATGTAAACAAGGTAAAAAATATTAAAATAATTCTATGCTTGTCATATTGAGACCAAGTCTGCAAAAGCAAGATCTTGCTATAACGCTATATAAAAATCAGCAAAATAAACATTCACGTCCATCATTAAGAGTACAATTTTGCTGTATAAGCTTATAGAGTAAAAAAATATGTGTGGAACATTTTTATAAAACGCGGTGTCACCACTAGACTTTATAATAACGTTTTCAACGTTTATTCAACTTTTTTGGCATTTTGTTGATTTGGGAACATACCAAATATCTTTCTGAACATTATTTCATCCAAATCTCGAATTTCTAATTGCGATTACATTACTGTCTCAGTAACTTCGCTCACTTGAAAATAAAAATACAGAACAGCTTAGCAAACGGCATATAGACTTTTTGCATTCTCTAATAATAAGTAAACAACTATGTACGTAGGTTGAAAAAGCAGTGAGTAACCTGAGAATCCATATCGATGCAGAAATATGAGCTAACTCGTAGCGCGTGACTCAGTATGGTGGGCTTTCCGGACTTTCTAATGATGTAAAAGAAATAATATACAGTGCTAACAAAGAAGACAATATTTGCAAAGGCAAAGCAAAGGAATGATCGATAAAATATATTATATATTTTTTAAAGTATAATATATATATATATATATATTTTAAAGTGAGCACTTAGTTGCGGCCTTGATCAGGATCAGTCCATCTCATTGGTGATCTACCACGCGGTCTGATGCCTTCAACATTTGCACTACGAGACGCTCTATGGAGTCATTACCAAAGTGCAGTTACGCATTTTGGCCAAAGATGGTCAAAATGCGTAACTGCACTTTGGTTAATAGGTGCTGTCTGATGCCGAGTTTATATCTGGAGTGTGACAAGTATTGACCACGCGGGAGGACCCGCTACAGGACCCGCTACACCCTGTAGGTAGTGTATAATAATTACAACAAAACTACATATACATATATGTAGTTGGAAACATAAAGCCAATTAATGATATCATTTCAAAACAACATAAAAAAGTTTTTGCTGATGTTAACCAAAACTAAATACATTAACTTATGTAATAAATATAGTATGCACCAGAATTAATGTTACTTCCATAAATAACATAAAATTAACAATTCCAGTACCACATTATTGCATGTTTGTTTATTGAAGCACTTCGTTAAGAAAAGTATTAATATAGCCTGTAAAATAGGCCGATGCAGCATACCAAATTAACTAAGTGGGCCATTCGATGGCTCCAGTTAAAAGGGCACTTTGCGACAATTAGCGAGGCGCCGATTGCGACCGGCTCAATAGACAGGACGCAACATGTCCAGCAGAACATTTCTCATAAATAATGGATCGAATTGTTTTTTGATGCGGGTGATTTTACCGACCGTTTGATGACTCTAAATAGTTACATTAATGATGTACAAAGGACTGTGTAAAAAGAGAACGAAGTAGAGGACAAAATGAAGGATCATTTTTATGTATATGGTGCCTGTCTATTTTAAAAATCAAAATGAAGTAGATCACAAGGCCAAGTATTGTAATTATTTCCATTGTAGAATGAAAGTTAATCACATCGAGATTAAATTTGGAATGAAACTGGACAAAAAACAAAAGTGGCCGTGTGTTTTCCGGCAGACTAGAATAGAATCACTCCGTTTCTTCCCATGGATGTCGTACAAAGCGACTAAGGGAAATACATTATCAAATATCGATCAGGCCTTCCCAACCCGTTTGGCCAGCGTGGGGAGTGTAGGCCAAATCCTCCTTCCGTCTATGACGGACGAGAGAGGATGATGGACCTGATGATGACGATGATGATTACAAAAAACAAAGCATTTAAGTTTAAAGATCTTCTCATTGATCATCAACACGTACGCAACGGTATACATGCAAGCCAAACTATCAAATCCAATTGTCGCTAATTACGGCAAATTATCGCATCGGTACGCATCCATCGAACGCCTCGTTAGGGCCGCCGAGTGGACTGCACGTTTTATTGTGCAAATCAGGAGGGCAATTAGCATAACAAACAAGTGCACGCATGGATCTGCCGGTTACTTGGTATCGGCCACACGTTCGGCGTCGTGTGCGCCAGACCGTGGATTCCAGCTGCATCGACTTTCAACGCAGCTATTGAATTTTGCTGCGGCTATATGGTGGATTTTAGAAGCATAATGTTTTAGAGTGCTGAAACAGAGAGCTAGTGGAGTTGTTACATAAGTAATGATAAGAAGCAGATGGTGAACAGAATATATTGCTCATTGGCTGCAACAACGTCATAAATATAAAGTCAACATGCATTTTCCGAACGTCATTTTGGTTATATATTTTGATATACTGTTTCTACTTTCAGATTCTTCTTAATAGGTTGATAACATTTTAGAAGTGCCTAATTATTTTCTTATATTATTATTGTTGCAACTAATAAGTCTTATTTGGTTGGATAATCATAAAAATGATCTACGTGCAACAACGACGTAAATGTACACTGTGACCATATTGCAGCAAATGAGTGATGTGTACCTATTTATGTAGAAAAATATAACACAAGTCGTACGCACAAAGGTTTAAGAGTAGACAAATTTTGGTTTCTATGGAAATAGTATCTAATCAAAAAAAACTGTATCTAAATTCAAAATATATTAAAAAAATATGATATATAAAAAAGTTCGCAACAGTGCTTCAGGTCACAGAATCATTTTACCAAATTAAAAAGGTGAAACAGAACGAACCCATGTATTTCTTTATGTTTTCTTCTGTGCTCATTTATAAATTTTCTAGGTTACTAACTTACTAATAATGAGCTAACATTTATACCCGTTTAAAGATAGCGACATCATTATTACTATAAGTTAATTAAATACCTACGCTCTAAATTCACAACGTATTCCATATCAGCTGTACCTACCTGCGATATTGTTCGCGTATAACTAAATACCTATGTCTAGTAACCTTAATAAGTGATTAACTTTTGTTTCTGAGGATTGATTTTAATGATCACAATGTTACGTTTAATATTAGTTCATAATTTTCCATAATTAGATTTCAAATTCAATCAGTGGTTTTTTGCGTGAAATGCGTACAAAATATTTTCAAAGTATGATTTTATACATAATAATATATTACAATATATTACTTTTAATATAATAAAATACACTAAAAACAACTGAAAATAAACTTAAAATTAGATAAAATAAATTAAAACTAATACTATTTGTATAAATGCATGCCTAATTTCAACGAAATTCGTTCAACTGTTTATATGTGAAAGAATATTGAATTTCTATACAACTATCATCAGAACATTCACCTTTATAATAATAAGGAGGATTGTTTTATGTATGTATTATATATTTTTTTTACGAAAAGTCTCAAACTGATTACCTACGTCTTAAAATGTGCGGCAATCTAACAAGAAAATCTATTACATTACCTACTCTTTAAAGAACATGCAAGTCTATTAAAATATATCATTTTTTTTATATAACAAGGGGGGGGGGGGGGGCAAACGAGCATGTTCACCTGATGGAAATCGGTGGTGATTAAACGGTCGACGATCCGTTGCCAGCCTGTTAATTGGCTGCGGTATTCTGTGAGATGGAAATGGGAAGTATTTCCATCTCACAGACATCTTCCAGTCGGGCAGCTTAAAAAATACACTATACCTACCTCTCTTTTCGCCAGAACCTCTTATATCAGTCAGCACGTGCAGATGAGGTTGGCTTTGATTCAAAAATGTTGATGAACCACTTACACCCCGTACATACATAACTGACGAAACCACATAACCTTAGATTGATTAGTTAAACAATAGATGCCAATTGCTAAGAGGGGAAGTCAAATTCCAAAAGCTTCCTACTCCTAATTCCTTCTGATTAAATTCGTTGTGAGTTTCAAGGCAGCCGTAGTTTTACCCCCCGGACTGCAATTAACTTCACTGTTCATTGCCTTTTTTGGCGGTCGCTGCTGTTAATCCTGGCTACGCAGGAGACACAGTGGTGGGAATGTGAGGTGGGCCCCCGTCCCGTAAAAAAAAATTATCAACAATTAATCGCTTAGCAATAATCAGAAAACCAAAAGACGATAAAATAAATACCGAACATGTACATGAAACAGAAGCACCCGATCTAGAATTCCATTATCTAAGTGAGTGACGTCCCGGGGGAGTCCGCATCGGTTGCAGCCTTCGAGGCCCGAGTTATTGTAATGAGGACGACAGCGATATTTATGCCCCAACATGCGTCCCGAATACAGAATGAACCCAGCCTACCCGATATCAGAATATTCAATAAGATACTGGATATTCTGTTCGCAACACTATTTACTCTGTAAACATCCCTGACAGGTGTTGATGTCCCTTTATTGACAAAGTTTAAAGAATACCCAAATTGATACAAATAAGCTTACGTATGGTTCTTTGAAATGTATCTCTTTTACATAATATGAGTGAAGTATTGAATATTTTTGGTGAAGATAATGGTGTGTGTTTTGAATATTTTACCAAATAATTTTCAAGAAGAAATTTTCACGCGTTTTGTTTTGTCCGTCCGCCGCGTCACAGATTGAGAATATGGTTTATACACTGCGAGCCTACGTAAACCGGCGCTTGCCAATTGTATTCATTATTTAACTCTTGTTTTGGATTAAAAGGTCATAGCAGAGTACTTTCTCTGGCCGCTGGTAAAATGCGGAAGCATTTGTTCTAAAAAAACATTATAATAGAAGGACTTCAATCTCACATTGTTGGTAAGTCTTAAGAGTGCCTAATGCATTTCGTCCATTCACGCTCCATGCGAGGTAATTGCTTTACCTATATGTTCTACCGATTGTACAATGGGGTGTGTTCAGAGAAGTTATGTGACATAATGCCCACGGCCTCCTTCTACAGTCCCACCGCTCGCCATCGACAGGGAATTCATCCTCACACATTAGAACCGAAGTGGTTACGTACTGTGTGGTTCCAGAGAAGTTTTCTTCCACGTACTACCAAGCTGTGGAATGAACTGCCTGTTGAGGTTTTCCCAGGAGACTACATCTATATCGAGAATATCGGGTTCTTCAAAAAGGGCGTAAAGAGCTTTTTACAGGGTCGGCAACGCGCATGTGATGCCTCTGGTGTTACAGGCGTCCATAGCTAACTGCTTTCCATCAGGCGGACCGTATGCTTGTTTGTCGCCGTTTGTTGTTAGTGGTATAAAAAAAACGTGAAGCAAAAAGTTTATGCCTCTTTTTACGAAAATTCCGCACATAAGGTTTACTTAAGGTTTATATCGAGAAGGAGTGCAGAACACTAATATAATTTTTTCATTTTCAAATCAATAAATAAAACATTATACACACTACCATGTATTTGACACACACACGCATATACACTCTTTTGTTTATTATTAAACCACCACTAGTATTTTATAATACAGTGTACCTGTAGGTACGTCAATCGCAATGCGACTTCCGCAGCGCATGCCGCAGAAAGCAATCGCGCGTTAAATATTCAAGTAGAATTAATATTGTTTTCAGCGTTTACACAAATAACGCAGGCATCACAGTTATATATCTACAGTATTTATACACTCAATGAGGAAGTAATAGCTATGCGGAAGTGAGAAGGGTCTCTGAAAGCCTTTCACAATAGTGTAAAGCCTGTCTCAGAGAGAAAATTATTTTCCCGTCTCTTTGTCCGGACTTTTAAATATGTCTGCCGGGAAAATATTATTTCGTCCATTGTCCAGAGACGACCGGACTCTATGGAAAACTGAGGTTTTTGTATGTCAAAATTTGAGATAGGATTGTAACTTTTATGATATAGGTACAACTTGTGTGTAAAATAATAGTTTATGAAACTGTTGCTTAATAAGGGTTCTTAAAATACGAGTGTGAGTTTATCACATGAGCTGAGGACGAATGTGATAATAGCATCATACGAGTATTTTAAGACCTAATTATGTGTAGTTTCAAATACTACTTTATCTAATCTCATGACATAGATGATAATAATATTTGAAATAAAACCATGAAGTTAATTTAACAGCTTTGTTTCTTACACACGCGATTATGTAGAAAATTTTCGCAAAGTTTAATATAGCTAGGGCTGAAGCTGTATCGAAATGGAAAAAAAGTAATTTTTCGATACAGTTGTTCATAAAGAGCTGTATCGAAAAGTAACTTTTAAAATTTATTTTGATGGCTTGTGCGTAAAAAAAATTAAACACAGAATCTTAATGTCAGAGTGACATTAAGATTCTGTGTTTAATTTTTTAATCTCTAAATTAATAAAATTCATTTCGACATATAATCTATACTCTGTATCTATAAAGGCAACCGTTACTGACTGATCTGTTAATGCACTGTTTAAACCACTGAACGGATCAGGGGCCCTACCGGCTAAGCTGAAGCCGATTCCCATTGGATTTTTTAAATGCGAATATCAAATTTCAGCTTAGGTTTATGGTACCCGTGTTTAGCTTAGCTGGTAGAAACTCTAGTGCTCTGCCGACTAAGCTGAAGATGTTTTGCAATAACTTAAATGTAAGACCTATTAATCAAATCAAAATATTTGATGGTAATCGGCTTTAGCTTCGACGGTAGGTTGGTTGAAGGATTACAGCAATTATGATGTAAGCATTCACTAAGAAGTACAACAGTGAGACACAGACAACAACACAACAGTTATTAGGGGTAAAAGCATAGGCTTCCTATGCTTTCCATGATATTCGACCCTCCGCTTTCACATCGCATCCATCCGCTTCCAGCCTTTTTTTAAAATCACTGTTCTATATTTTAAGTGGAACGAAGTGAATTTAATTTTCTTGGAACTATTTACTGTTTTTTTATTGCGCTTTCTAAGTACATTATCCTACTTTTTAAATTTAAGCCAATGTCAAGTTTAAGTAATACATTGGCCTCGAATAACTAAATTACAGCAAATAGCAGCTGTACTCATAACCGTTATTAGTTATTACAGTAGCGTAATAATTAACAAACGTCATACCCATTTAACAATTAGTGTTATTTATTACTGTGTGATCCACTGTTGTAATGATCATTCTTATGTTGGAACTCTCCGTTATTATTATTATTTTCCATGCTTCGGAGGGCACGTTAAGCCGTTGGTCCCAACTGTTGTCATTAGATGACAGTCGTTAAGTCAGTGGCCTTTGGGCGGCTTGGAAACACTGACCTCCGCCAACCCGCAGTTGAGCGGCGTGGTCGAGTATGTTCTAAACCCCATCAATTGAAGGGAGATTCGTATCCCAACAGTTGCATAATTATGGGTTGATGATTGATTTTTTTATACTACTAAAGTGGCAAACAAGCATACGGCCTGCCTGATGGTAAGCAGTTACCGTAGCCTATGAACGCCTGTAACACCAGGGACATCACAGGTGCGCTGCGGACACTGTAAAAACCTCTTCACGTCCTTTTTGACGAACCTAATGCTGTAGTTTCTTGAGAAAACCTCGACAGACTATTTGGGAATGATTTTTGAACACAAATAATTAAAATCTAAATGTTATTTCTTGATACATTTAAAATCGCGTTAGTAAAAGCGAGTGCTCTGTAATTAAAGCTAAATTCTTGGCTCTCGACTGGCGATCCCCAAAACGATAATGAGGGGTCGTTTTTTCTAAAGACACAAGACTAAATTGTTAGATTAAACCGGATAATTCCAGTTAGAGCTCTAAAAGTTGTTAAAATATTTTTATTATGTTTATATTATGTTTCTATTCTTTATTCTGTGCAATTGTTGTATTATATGATTATTTAAAAAAAAAAGATCCATATTGGAAAGTTACTTTCAAGCATTTCTTCTTTTTTTTTTTAACATTTAAAGTTAATGTTTAAAAAAATAAGAATATTATTAATATTAATGTGCAGGACATGTCTAAGTGCCCCCAAGGGCCCAATGACAGAATAAATAATTTCATTTCATTTCAATTATGGATTCATTAATACGAACGAAAAAAGAAGTCCCCCCCCCCCCCCCGCCATTTGTGAATCATGATGATGATTATGATATAAAAAAATATTTTTGTTTGCAGGTGAAATTGGCATTGCCCTAAAGATCATTATCATTGTGCCACCTCTGATGAAAGAAATATTTAAAAAAACAAGATAATAATAATGATGATAATTTTTGTCCGCAGGGCAGCTTGTGTGGCGAGCTGTTGTGTGAGTAGCGACACCACGGACCCGAGTCTCCAGAGAGTCGGTCAGGGCCTTCGTATCCGACGTGTCTTCATCGGTCGGAGTGTAAACACAAGAAGGCCCGCAGGACTCTCAGCTCTGGCTTGCCTTCATTGGCCGTCCAGAGAGGAGCCGCTAGAGCTATATGCTCCAGGGGTGGAAGTGTTAAAGGGCATCACGCCGCGAGTAACTTCGGAGAAAGCGCAGCACACCTCTCGACATCCCTGAGTCACTCACACCGGTGTTGCCCCCGGCCGTTTTCCTGGCATTTCGGGGGCCCATTTAGTGAGTGGCAAGCCACCGCCTGCCGCAAATAACTAGCAATAAAAGCAGTTATGGCAGGCGTCCGTCCCTCTTCTGTAATAGCCCGGTATTAAGTTCACCCAGATCTCATCTCCATAGCCCATTTATTTTCCATCACACTTCGCAATAGTCTCAACGCCTGCCGAGACCTGCTCATGGGTATGTCGTTCCATTGACATATCCTGGAGCGGGTCACGGCGGGCGTACAACATTACATCAAACTTCTCAAAGGGGCCTCTACGCGTTGGATCCATATCCCCGCGCACGCCTGTCAAATGACCGGGCTTGACCCGTGATTAAAAAGAAAAAAGAAAAAAAATGATAATTTGATGGAATATTGGACGGGTTGGATTAATATTTTGAATTAGTCTTCCATAAATAGCGGACACTTACAGTAATAAAACTATATTTCTTTAACGTTAGGTGAAACTTGAAAGTCTAAAAAAGATAATAATTAATGCCGTCTACTTCCTCCGCAAAGAAACAATGCATTGTAAAAATAATAGTAATCAGCAGACCGTTCAGTGGCTTATCAGATAATGGGTGAGCTGTGTTGGACATATACCCGGCAGTTATCCTTATCTACGTAATTGTCGAAAGTGAGATAGATAGATGAACGCATTCTTAGTTTTATGAATTTATGCGACGAAGTAAGATGAAGTTGTAAAATGATTATAGTTCTTTCTAACGTTTTTAAGGAACGTAATATTATTCCAAATCGTTCTTGTGTTCATCTACGGTTACAAACTATTTAATAGTTACTTCTGTCCTTAATTTATTCTTATTTATTAGTTACTTTTGTCTTGTATTTAATTCCTAGCAATTAATTCGCCGTCAACATCAACGGCTGGTATATCTATCACGTTCGGTTTGCCAATGATTTGTCATGATGGAATCGTTGGCGGTCCTAGGCAAAATGCTCGACGACCTCAATAAAGCATCCCTACGAGCGAGTCTTAAAATAAACATGGATAAAACGAAGATTATGTCGAATGTGAATATCCCTGCACCGTCGAAAACTCTGTTCTCGAAGTTATTGGGCAAATAATCAAGTTAGGTAGGTCCAAAGTCGAAAAAAAGGTACACAAACAAATTGACAATCAAGTCACAGTCCACAAAAATTATTACAATACTTCATGCAATAGATATAACATGCTTAGACTTAGGTAAACAGTTGTAATAAACGTTTACAGTTGCTGTATACGAAATGCAACGCAATCAACCATTAACACAATGGGTTCTTAGTAACGCTCAGCAACCTTGACAAATTATGTACATTGCTTATTGAATGTAGCTGAGAAACAGTACTTGAACGCGTTAACCAATGGTTTTACTTGTATATGAACGTAGGTTAAAATTTAACCTATGTTCAGGTAAACTACAGTATGGTAGTAATGACCGTACAATTTTGAAAGCAAGATTTACACTAAGGCTTATTCATGTTAATGTAGGCATTTCGAGCGATAAAATTTTGTGAGTGTATTTTTTTTTTTGAGTTTATGATATATCAAAAACAGTTTGTTTCGGAGCGCAGATAATCAATACTGATACATATGTAGTTACATAGTACATTAATCTAACCACCCACATTTCTTATTATTTTAAAAACTATTTCATATTTTGCAGCTAAGTGGAAAATGACAATAAACATACTTTTAATAAAGTAACAAAGTAAATAAAACATATTAATGATCAAACCACCTGTATATTATTAAGCAACACTCATTGTTTAAAATAAAACTGAAGTGCCATTAAATTTCCATCTCATACAAAGTATTAAAAAGCATTAACGTTATTGCACATGTAAGTTATAAATATCTATGTATTTTATTGTTCTATACATTTTTATTGCTAAAGTATTCCACAACACTGAGCGAAATGTTTTTCCAATAACGTGAACGAAGTAAAGAATAACACACTATATTTTTGCAAGATAGTTGCCCAATTAACTATGAACGAAGCGAATACACTTGATGAATATCGCTTAAGAGACCGCTAAACAGGGGGCGATAACATCCCCTGGAACGCTGATAAAACTGGCCTCTAATAAAAGTACTAGCACCAGATTATTAGTCTTATCAAGGACTTTCCCAAATTGGCGAGCGAGAATTATGGACAAAGTTTGTACAGTACAAATAAAAGATAATGAAGATAGAGATTAGATAAACGTGGCAAACATTTACGCATTCGCTATAGCTGCAGATAACGAAACCACTGGACAATCAACGCAATGCAGGGCAATTTAAATGTCAATGACTTCAGCAAGTGCAATGAAATTGTGAAACAGATTCTTACCGCAATCCAAGTTTTTAAAGCGTTCAAAACAAATATTGGACAATAAAAAATATTGAAATGAAATCCAATCTTAATTCGATCCTCAAACCAATGTTTGTTAAACGGTTTGAGCTAATAAAAGTAATATTAAGGGAGCGGGAGACGCCGAAAGGGAGGAAATGAAAGCTACGAGAGAATGAAATTGGAAAACTTGTTACGGAAAAAAGCAAAGTAAATAAAGCATAGGAAGGAAAGTTAGTGAAACGTAGGTGCGCTTAGCTACATACTTTTATTTAACTAGGAATTGTTTGTCATCTTCTCATTTGCGGAAACATTTTTATATTTTATTTTGTATGAATAACCTCGTCGTGTAAAATACAAAGTAAATAATTTAAATACAATCTTATTATCAAATAGGTATCATAACAAAAAATCGTCTAACTCTAAATAACAATAAATAAATTGGATATTATCTCATGCTGCGGCTACAGTACCGTGATATGCCAATAATTATTGCCATAATTTCAACAACGCCTAGGTGTAACCACGATTTATGGCCATAATTTTACAATGCCAATCAATATGGCAAATGCCGGTAGACAATAGCTCCGGCGGCGGTCTTTTTTCGCACATCAAAGAGATTTACCGCAGTAATTAATGCGTTTGTGGTCACACTACCGTTTGTCCAGTGTGCAACATGATCTCAACGGCGACGCACGTATCGACCGACATGGAGTGGTCAAATGAAAAAAGCTTGAGTTTTGGAATTATTCCAATGCGAACCGTATCTTTTTATGGGCTTTCGGTCGGGTATACCCCGATAAAAATCGCGGTGTACAATGATGATTTGAAGAAGAAAAAAGACCGAAACCATCTAAATAAATATAACAGCTGTAGCTTCAACCGCCATCTTGAAAAATGATATTTTTACCGCCTAATTTATTGGCATATCTAGGTAAACTCTAGTGTGACCACACCACTTCACGCAGTAATTTCAACGGTAATTACTGCCACAATTATTGCGGTAAACAGCCCGGTAGACGGTAAGGTAGTGTAGCCGCAGCATCAGTGGGTAATTTTGGTCACAATGTTGATCATTTTTAGTGACCGTTCAAGACAGAGTGGAACGTTTTAATGAATGGAAATATATTTTTTTAATATCCTAATTTTCAACATCCATCAATAAAATAATAATTTGTTTATTTTAACTGAAATTCAGTGGAATACAATAGTATTGTGATTACACTGAGGATTTTATTATGTTAAGACTTCAGTAATTGAATCACGTTTAGACAATTACAATAATAGTACAAAGCTTTTTAATTACGTTTTGCAGTAAATGTTACAAGAATTAAGTTACACAATCAACATCACTGGATCTGATAATTATATTACATTGCCTTTATAAAACAAAACAATTTGAATCAACAACACACTCACCTTTTACTCCAGTTTCCGATCTCGGCATAGCGTCGGCCGTTAGAACATCCGCTCCTTCTCACTTCATTTCCTTTAAACGTTTGCACTGAGTTCCCGTTTGGCGTTAATATTCCGTTCGACGCACTGTTATTGTTCCTTTCCCTGTTTCTCGGGAAAGTCCCGGTTCCGGACCGGAACGTCGCAAGATGTGGAGCCGGGTCTACATCAGGCGTGAATTGTTGAAGGGGCAAAGTCACGTTCCCACTCCAACTTTTGCGATTCACAGCAAAAGTCTTGAAGGTCCCATTGCCATTTGTAGGCGATGGGACAACTCCACAGAAACTGCTCCGGTTGTGGCTGTTCTTAATAAATGCGCTGTTTTGCAGCGCCACTTGAGGCTTGATCGGCACCAAAGGCGATGCCTGATCAATTGACATCGTTTTAGTAAATGTAGTATCTATTTGATCTATCTACATTTTTGTCTGTAAAGGAAAGAAATTGCAACATTAACTTTAATTTATCTACCCTACTAAGCAATTATATCATCAACAGAGTTGCAATAATCCCAAGATATCCTCAAAAACGAGAACGAAATGCAGAAAGATTATGGTAGTGAAGAAACGCAAAGAAATGAAATCAACTACAATGTATTACTTTTTGTATAAATCGTTGGAAATGTTTACTTCATCACAAATGGTTATACCTTTTGACTGTGTTGACACCGGCCCATTGTCGGTCTTGTTGAAGCCATCAAAGAAACATAAAATAGAAATTACAGTAAAGACGGCGGACATGACATAAGTGCCACTGCCGACACTAGGAATTACGGTGCCACACTTTGTCATAATGCAAAAGTAGTTACACTACAAAATACAGTGCACAATATAGCTACGTAAAAAAAGACATGTCAATCATGTCGCAAGATAAGTAGTGTGATTGAAAGTAATAACAGTCTTGCAAGTATGAATAAGAATAAATTTAAGTACAAAAAATTAAGTATGGCTAAAATCCGGTTACATCTATAGGCTAAATCAGGTTACGTCACTTATCGTTATCGAATCTATGCTCGATGATAAAGTCACAAATTTTTATTTGCAAGTAAG
This sequence comes from Hypsopygia costalis, assembly GCA_937001555.2. Lineage (NCBI taxonomy): Eukaryota > Metazoa > Arthropoda > Insecta > Lepidoptera > Pyralidae > Hypsopygia > Hypsopygia costalis. The sequence goes on along the minus strand of OW443336.2, from coordinate 4,133,151 downwards.
CACTTGCGGGCTCTTAGACGACTTGTTTATAAAAACAATTTCAGGACATCACTATCATCACATAAACATTATGTGTAATAACAGTAGTGATATAAATTATTATCAAATGGGTAAAAAAACGTTACATTATCAACTACAGTCAAATGCTGTTTTAACAAATAATGTTTTTTTTAGAAAAAATAAAAACCGACTTCAGCTGGAAACAGGGCAAATTTAAGGGTTTCCATCGATTTTTCTGGGATCCATTCACCAGACCCTGACTTGGTGAATATGGGACCACCTCGCAATCATACCCTTTCAAATAAAAAAAAAATGAATTTGACCATACATGCTTATAAAAATTTAAGAGTTTCCCTTGATTTCCCTGGGATCCCATCATCAGATCCTGACTTGGTGAATATGGGACCACCTTACAATCATACCCTTTTAAATAAAAAAAGAGTTTTGAAAATCGGTTCACAATTCGCGAAGATATCAAATAACATACATACAAAAAAAATATCAGTCGAATTGAGAACCTTCTCCTTTTTTGAAGTCGGTTAATAAATCTAGTATCAATGGGAATATCTGAATAAAGACTCATCATCTAATTATAATTATGTTGTTTATCCGGTGATGTAACCCGTCTTCTTCACACTAACACCAAAGAATATACTTATCAGTTATTTCATCACATTTTGGCAAAGATTATAAACAAAGATAATATTATTGTGTGACCAGTTATTCTAATGAACTGAAAATTCGCGCAGATAGCAACACTAATGTTGTTAAAATCTGCCATTAAGTAATAAAATAATAAATATGAAACGTTTTGCGGTTGATCTAATTAATAAAATTGAGAAACCAGTTACTTCTCGTAATATTGATTCCATTTGCAAAATACTATAATCATGTCGACATTCAAAAATGTTTATTTTCGCAAATAGCTTACAATTACGCACCCTACCTCTCTTTTCGCCACAGCTTCATTTGTCAGTCAGCAGGGTGTTCCGCGTACAGGTGAAGTTCGCTTTGGTTCAAAGATGTTGATTACCCACTTACATCCCAGAATGAGTTAAAATCAATGAATTTGTCATTCCTAGCTTTTAATATATCTAGGTCTTGATAGGCATTCAAGATCTAGATAACAACTACCATACACGTATTAAAAACATGTATAGAACATTTAAGATGCAATCAAGATATATCATAGCCTGTTCATTGATCATTATCATCATCAATCATCTATAAATTGAGATGGGCTTGGGGCGGATTTTTTGTTTGTATGTTTGTATATAAAATGTGTTTGTGTCACTCTCCCAAATATGTTTTATAACTCTCTTCGATTTTTTTGAAATTCAATGAGTTTGAGAGAAGAAAAGGCAATTTGACAATGAAATCCATTTAGCAGTTTGAGATATTCGCGTTAATATGAAAGTTTCTTTCGCTATTACTTGTGAACTGAGCTAATTTTGATGAATCTTGGTGTATAAGTGAATAATACATATACAATTTACATATATTCACTGTGCATTGTTCAGTTCCCAGTAGTTCTGTTCAAGTTTAGTAGTTTTAGAGATAATCAAATTGATTTGAATAAACACTCGCCAGGTCTTAGTACGCAAACTAGTACATGCATAGTCCAACTCGACCTTAGATTGCAGTTCACTGTACTTGTTAACTGCGTCCTGTCCATTATATCTCTGTTAGGTGGAAATTCTTCATTAGTTTTCTAACCTTGACCTGGCTGGCTCGTGCTCGTAACTAATTTAAAAGTCATTTATTCTCACTTTGCTTTGTGCCCATTTTCATTGTGGTAACAACGTAGATTGTGAGACTCTGACTCTGACTTGTTGCATTTTTTAAATTAAAATTTAGTCTTATATATCATGGCATGAATAAAAGACATAATAATACATTATGTTTTGGAAATAGAAGCTTTGATGAATATAATTGCCATAGTTTTTAATTGTTTTTATTATTCCTTTAGAAAATATTTCATTCTCTATTTTCTTTCTTTATCGCTTTTAAGGACATCTTTAATACTCTTTATTTCTGTTTCGAAAATAAGCCCTTCAAAACCATTAATTATACGTTATGTTTATTCACCAGCATTTCCCAAGATTTGACTTACCTCGCAAAACAATAGTGAATAATGAAATAGAGCCTCAAATTTACATAGCAACCGCACCGGGGTTTGTTGTGATGGACCAGAACGAAGCGCAATCTTGCTGACCTACTCTTCTGCGGACATTGGCAATTTGTGGTTAGTATCTACAATGGTTATGCAAGTGTTACGTAAGGTAGGGATTGCATAACTTTCAATTTATCAGTATTTATGTGAGTCTAATCTCAGCGGCAAGTACAAATCATTAGTATTTGCAGAGTTCAGTTTCGTAAAAAGATCATTAGTCGGTTCTCAAGCGATTTCATCTAAAGGTCAAGACTTTATTGTTTTTATAGTCTTTTCAGTTTTACTAATCGCTTGTAACTTATACCAGCAAGTAATGACTGTGTGTTTCTTGTGAGCTATTGTTCTTGGTCATGAGTGATTGGGTATATGGAAGCAGGAAGTTTCTAATTCTCGCTGCTTTCTGCTGCGATTCTTGAAAGTATAACAATGCTTAGTAGCCTACCAACAGTTTTAATGTTGCATTAAAGCATTGAAGACAATTCATCTTTAAAGAGTATTTATCATATAGCAGAATAATATCAACGGCTTTAGATTCATATAAAAATATCTCACTTTAAGTTATTTGCTGACATAGATATCAAAATTTAGTAAAACTTACTGCTTAAGTTTCTGTTCTCTTGTTATTAAAAAAATATAAGTAAAATTCTTTGTTTTCAAAATTAAACAGAAATATGCGAAGATGTTTTCAAAGGTATTTACCAAAATGAATACGATATAGTAGTGGCATGTAATAACTTTGTCTATAATTTCTGCAATAACCTTCACTCCTACGTGACAGGAACTACCTGTTTAAATGGCAATAGGGAATGTACTAACAATATTGCTATGTAGGCGTCTCCTAATAGCCACTACTCAAAAGATATCGCACTGTACTGCCCTTGTGATGTCAACAGTTTTGAATATATTGCCAACAAGAATAAATGCAAAACTAACAGATAGAAAATTTCTTTGCACATGGCCAACAATTTTATGATGAGCTAAGTAGTTTTCCGCGATTTTATATCTCAGGAAATTTTAGAAATCGTCTGAACGGAAAATAAAAAACCACTCTACCAAGTTTCAAGTTCACCCGTGTTTTAATATCCCGGGTCTTTCAAAAATATTTACACTCTAAAAAGAACAACACACGTTTTCAAGTTTATAAGAATCTGCGGTTTGAACTGGTAGTTGATGAGTCAACTTCTTCTCTCAGTCAACTCTCATGGTTCTAAAAATGCTTCTACCTGAGGCACAGTTTTCATCAAGGCTATTATTTTTGAAGTCCCTGCATATCGTCGATATCAGGTGGAGCGACATCCAGGTGATGATAGTTGATGAGTCAGCTAATGTGGGTTTTCCAACTTTTCATTTTTGTATAAACAGAAGACCAATTCTCGTAATTATTTTATTAACGCAGAATGAAAATTTACCGAATCGAGATTGAATTTTGAATTGACTAAAAACGATTTGCTTGGTAATTAATTATAATATCTAATCTCATTGCTAGCAGAATCCTCTTATTAGTTCGTTTAATTTTCAGTCATACTTCAATATGATCACACTTTATTTAAGCTTTGACGATTCTTAATGTGATAAGAAAATACCAAATGCGACATTAGTGAGATCGAGACTGAATCGAAACTGAATTTTGACTACATTTTAAATTTTAATTACAAAAATTGCCCATCAGATCATAAAGAAGTAAAACCAAAGTGAGATATAAAAAAAACTAGCGGTATAGAGAATCGGTTAATATAAGCCTATTCAACAAGCAATCAAACCAATTATGATGAAGCAATTGTTCAGAATAAATACCCAATAATTTAAACTGCGAAACAAAAACTAACGATGAACAAATATATCAATACAAATCGATTACGTTGAGAATTGAGAAAAACTAATAAGCGAACACAATCCCACCAATATGATGTTGTTAATAAACTTTGAAATTTTGTTGAAGTAATTTAACCCATATGTCCTGGACATTAGGATCAGGGTTAAAAAGAACTGTATGATGTAGGAAAAAGCGTGGCCGAAGGTAGATATCGGATTATACAACATCTATTTGGTACGGAGCATTCAGTGCGTTAGTCACGGTTCTCCGTTTCGCAATGCCGTGCTTCTGAATACACGGTACAGTGAGTAATGGCAACAATTTTCGGAATATCGGTATGAAATAATCGACAATATACATGTATACTTATTTTCACATAGAAATAGAACGTAAAAAGAAGCATTAGATATTTTAGACGCGTTGTGTTTTTCAATTTAGTTGGATAACAACAATGTAAATGTTATCCCAGTAATACTTAGTATAAATGTGAACAGAAAGTTTATGACATACGTAAAATTAAAGCCTTTGTTGGTTTTACTTCGAAATCGCTGGCGCACAAATTCCACTGATCAGAATGCGAGCGAGAACTTTGAACTTGAACTGTTATTTTGCGACAATAAATTATCTATGTATGTGATTATTGAAGTCTAAAATATTTCTTTCGTGTATAAAGCAAAATATAATTATTTATTTGTGAAATATTATGCATTTCAACAAATAAAATATCAAGATGTAATATAATGACAACAATTTGCCAACTTGAGTGTTCTTTAAACAAATTTGAATTTAGTATTTTTGTCTGATAATCTTATGTGATTTCTGAAATTTAAAAATTTCCTACGGAGATGTAGCAAAAGTTAGATTTATTTGTGAATTAAAAAGCATTTGTACACATATAATAATAGTAATGATTTGTTTGCAATTTTTGAAGTTGAAAGACTTCCCTAGAAGATATAGCCAAAAATAAAGATTTAATAGTGAATTAAAAAAGCATTTTTACAAGTATAATAACAAAATAATAGTAAGAATTTGTTTATTTATGGTTAAACAAAGAAGATATTATAAACGCGTATATTATTATAAAATATAATGCGTGTCAATCAGAAAGGTGCAAAGCAGGTGCCAGTACCTAATAATTTAACTTTCACTCAAAAACCTTGTTAACCTCATATATAGGAGTGAAGAATGGATAGCTATTAAAAACATGATGGGCTCGTATATTCAAGTTTTATGGTTGCCTGGCTAGTTTTTGTTTGAACTTTGCTGTAAATTGGTAATTTCGTAATGACAACCTACGATAAAGACATCGAAACAGCTTCCTCTCAAGAATTTTAAATATTTGAAACAAAATAATATAATTGATAAATATTTTTGCCTAGGTATATTATTAGCATTATTAGCAGTCTTTCCGAAACTAGCACAAAACCAAGAAGAATAGAACAACCCAGAGAAGATTAATGACAAGATCATATTTTGTAAAGTCAAAAAAGAGGTACTCATTTAACCAAACTAAACAGAAAAAATAACTAATTCGCTGTTGCAGACAAATTTTAAATTGGGGTGTAAGTGGTGAACATCCTTGAACCAAAGCCAACCTGTTGTGCACCATGCTGACTGACAAATAAGGCTCTGGTGAAAAGAGAGGTAGGGCATAGCGTATTTTTTAAGCTGCCCGACTGGGGAAGTACCTCCACCTCACAGAATACCGCAGCCAAATAACAATTCCCTTGAGGGTTGTTGTGTTCCTGCTAGTAGTGAGAGAGGTAATCAGAAAGAAAGGAAGGAAGGAGTATAGGCTGGCAACGGATCGGCGACCCCTTGGTGTTGCTGATCTCCATGGGCGGTGGTGCCTCAGGTGACCCCTATGCCCCCAACAGAGGGGGGCAAACGGGCATGTGGTGGTAAAAAAAGCAACAAATTTATTATACCAGAAACAAAATATAGCAGTACAATAGCCTGCTACATCAACCACCTAAAAATTTCAGTCACGATTATTATGAAAGCCATATAAAGACAAGCATGTATCATTATTCCACACACCAACGTTCATTGTAGACTGGGTATCAGAAAAAGTAACCTTATTGTGAAAGTACCAATTGTATGTCATGAAGCGTTGAAAAATAGCTAACGTTCAATGAATGTGGAAGGTTAAATAGCGCTACAAAATGTCGTAGTAACGGTACCGGTGTTTGAGTAGATTACATTGTAATTATCAACGGCCTTATTTCTATAGAGGAATTTATTGAAGTTCGTTGCATTGAACCGGTTGGAACTAAGAGTGAGATTAAAATTGTGTGAACGGTCACGTAATTAAGTGTTTTGATGTAGACAGTGGAGAGTGCACATAAAAGATTTTAATGAGGAAAAGTGTTAATTTTGGAAAATATAGTTATATTTTCTTTTTAATATGAGAGAGTTATTTATATATTTTTCAACACACTTGCTCATAAAGTGGTTCTAATTTCACCGCAATTAGGCACATAATGACACCTGTAATCAAACTGTGACTTTTCATTACTACTGTGCTATTATTCACAAGTGAGATTTCTTATTTTATTTTATTGGTTGTGTTGCTTTAACTTAATTATGGTCGAAAAAGATCCATCTACTTATTGAGATTTCATTGTGTAATATTTTCAATTATTATTGGAGCTGATTGCTTTATTTGAAAAACAAGATCGTGATAAATCAAGGAAGTTTGCATAAATATGAATACTAGTATATACACTACCATAACATTAACACAATAATTACGCATTTCCTATAATGATAATGCAGTTATAAAATGATTCACGCTTACAGTAGAATGTGATATGATATACACATACCACCTCATTGCAGTTACTTGTTAGGCATAGTTAAGCCCGAGTTTAAATTGAATTAATTTTTAAGTTAATCTTTATATTAATAGGTGAAGCAAATGCTTTGTACCCCTGTTTACGAAAATTGCGCGGAGAAGGACTGCAGAATGCTAATATTTTTTTTTTTAATTATGCATAAAAACACTAATGTGTTTTTATGTTTTATGTTAAAAACACTAATGTGTTTTTATGTTTAATAAAAAAAACATTACACACACTGTATTTGACACACACACGCATTTTTACTCATTTGTTTATTGTTAAGATCATAATTTAAATTAATTATGGTCGAATTGCGACCATTAGGCATTACATGACGATCTCGCAAACTGTCTCGATCTCTAAGGATTTCGAAAAAACTTACACAGAGACCTCAGAGTGTAAAAATTCAACTAGTTACGTCCCAATTTTTTAAAATTTGTCTTCTTATAGTAAACTAACTGTTACCCGCGGCTTCGCCTGCGTAGTCCAGGGTGCAGGATTATCCGCTGGGTCAATTTAAAGATTGTCTGAAAATTTCGTTGAAATCGGTCCAGCCGTTTCGGAGTCTATACGGAACATACATACATACATTTGAGCCCGGTGGTCGAATGGTCAGCAATGGCCACTTTGACTCCGAGGTTGCGGGTTCGATTCCCGCACAAGACAAATATTTGTGTGCATGAACATGTCTGTTTGTCTTGGTCTGGGTATTTTCTATGTATGTATTTACAAAAAAATATGTATTTAAGTATTATATCAGTTATCTAGTACCCATAGTACAAGCCTTGCTTAGTTTGGAACTGGATGGCCGTGTGTAATTTGTCCAGGAATATTTATTTATTTATACATTCTCTTTTATAGGTATAGACGTATTTATTTTAATATCTTTAACATAAATAACTTATAAATAAATAAATAGGTATAGATATAGTCCAAATTTTAACTCAGTATATGGAATAATTTCGGTACGTTGTCTTAAAAATACTATTCAGTACAAGACAAAATCTTTGTCAATTATTCAATATAACAGACAATTAGGTCAATTGGTAGCGGACAATTCGAAGGACATCTGATATTGTGATTTGTGACATGGCAACATAGATTCTAATGGTCGATAATAGTTTATCATCATTGTTACTATACATTTTACTTTTTTAATAAAAAAAACGTACTAATTGATTGGTACGTTTTTGGAAACAGTTTTCTGAAACTAGTTCTTTTTTTCACCAACATACATATACATTCATATAGATACATATACATACATAACATATATAGCTTCAACAGATAAGTTATTGTAACATTACACGAGTCCTATCCTCACACTATCAGATATCCTATTAATTATTATCGGTGATGAATGATGCATAGATTTGTCTTTAAGGGTTTCATTCACTTAAAATTAACTGAAACTTGGACTTTGTAACAAAAGTTAGTAACGCTATTACAAAATCCGTGCAATGGAAAGATAGCCTTATCTCGCGTATGTTAACAAGTCTATAGGATAGTTGAGGTGCATATCGGTCCATATATGTACGCTTGCAGACAAGTATAATGTGATCACAGGACAAGACATGCATACTTGTCCTTTGATTTGAAAACTAGTGCTAAAACTACACTAGTCAAAAGAAACTTCATAAGATCTACAAAAGATCTAGCCTTGACCTAACAAATCAGTCCATAACAAGTATCCTACGTGCTTGTGCCACAAACGGGCTATCAATGAAAGTGTGGCCAATATGTGCAATCACGTGTTTCATATTACATGTTATATTCAGACACGAATGTTGTTTGTAAGGAGCCATGAATGGCAACACCGATAATAAGGATGAGTGCCCGCGTGACTTGCAGACACGACATACATTAGATACTTTAGGTCATGAAGTGAATGTCAAGAACAGGGACCTATTGTTATATAAGTAAATGAAACTAGAGATAGTGAATCTGTCATTTAAAGTAATACAGAATTTTAATATTCAATAGTTGAGAAAACCATTTTTTACATGCATACCTGCGACTTCGTGTGCGTAGAATTTGCTCTATGTCATCTAGTTAGTCTTGAGACACTGTTAAACTGACTGTTTAAAATAGCCAATCGCAATGTCGAATATAACAAGTGTAACGTGTAAGATGTTAATTTTCGTATTCGTAGCTTGCCTACGTATTAGAAGAATTCAAATTCTTAGGATTATATTAATATATGTCGTATGAAAATTAACATCGTAAACCTCCAGAAACTACAGAGTAGCTATAGAAATATTTATTTATGAATTATATTATGCAATATTGCCATAAATTCGTAGCCAAATGACACAAATCAAAACATCAACGATTTCCTGAGTTATCGCAGAATGACATCGCCGAGCTAAATTCACACTCATAGACATTCTTACATCGTCTCCAGTGGAAACACATATAAATAAAAGCAATTAACATAAATAACCTAACATAAAACGCCAAGACGTGACAACTATTTTAAAATTTACAAAAAAATAATACTATACCAACTCTGAATTCGTCTACGTTAATGCTAATTATATCGGGGAATAAAATAAAAAAAGTTTGATGGAATATATGATGAAAAGGAAGAAAGAAAAAGGTGTAGTGGTAACGAGGACATCAAAATTCAAGTCATGGACAACACAGGAAGGCAAAAGCCACAAAATGTGTCGCGTGGCTTCCGACTTGTTCAATATTTCTATTATTGACACCGGTTGAGGCCATGTTTATTGGACAAGTGAAGGGAAACAATTTCATAGATATGTGATTTGTTTTGACAAGATTCTAGACGCAGAGATTATTTCGTTGGATATTTCCTTCGATGATAAATCATGGACGATAAAATATATAAAGTATTCGCCGTGTATGTTACAGTGTCTAAGGCAGTGCTTATCTCAACAAAACTGAAGGCAAACTGACAGCAAATCTGTCCACTATCTGACAGTCTGCAAGTGTAGACTTGCTTTGTAGAAGAGAGACCTCTTATCTGGCTTATTACATTAAAAAGACATTTTAATTGGCCATACATACTGTTATACATAAGAGATGCATATACACGATATGGGGAAATGATTTGAGGTTACTGATTATTGAGGTGTCACCTCATGACACTATCCAATCGCTGAGAAACATTGTAAGCGATTTCTCAAAATTGATTGAACTAACCGATGGCAACTTGCAAGGATTGTATGGGCAAATGCATTGAATCGATAAACGCCGACAACACGCATGAAAAACGAAAAGCATGACTCTGATGATATTTTCTTATGATGTTATATCACGTAAAATTATCCGTAATTCGACTTTCCAAAGAAAATAATATCCAAAATAAAATCCAAAGAAAGCGAAGCTTGTGTTATGGGTATTAGACAACTGATAAACATACGTAAATACATTTTTTTTCGTAAATATTAGGTTGGGGAAAAAGTCTTTTCGTATTTTATATGAAAATTCAAAACATTTTTTAATAAAGTTTATTTACATTTAACTAAAGTATGTAGGTGCCATTTTGTTCGATAACTTTTGGCCATCTTGTAGGTAGAGACATGATCCCATTACTATAGAAATTTTGGGACTTCTGTTCAAAAAACCACGACAAGTGGTTTTGGCAGTCTTCTCGTGATGGTAACCTGACATTGCCTAAAGAATTCTGAAGAGACCGAAACAAGTGGAAATCAGAAGGTGCAAGGTCAGGACTATACGGCGGATGCATTAACACCTCCCAGTCAAACTCTCTTAATTTTTGCTGAGTGGCTAAAGATGTCTGAGGTCTAGCGTTATCATGATGAAAAATCACACCCCTTCTGTTAATTAATTCCGGCCGCTTTCTATCAACTTTTTGCTTTAATCTCATCAGTTGTTCACAGTAGAGTTCAGAATCGATAGTCCTGCCTGGCGGTAACAGCTCATAATGAATAATACCCTTCCATTCCCACCATACACACAGCATCACCTTGTTGCGGGTTAACCCGGGTTTTGCCAGAGTCTGTGAAGCCTGACCGGCCTTTGACCACGACCTTTTTCGCACGTTCTTGTCGTACGTGATCCACTTTTCATCACCAGTTATAAGCTTCTTCAAAAACTGTTCGCTTTCATTACGTCGTAGTAAAGAATCGCAAATGAGTACACGGTTCATTAGGTTTCTTTCAGTGAGATCGTGAGGCACCCAAATATCGAGCTTTTTAGTGTACCCAGCTTTTTTCAATTGCGCCAAAACTGTTTTGTGGTCAATTCCTAATTCTTCAGCTACGTCGTAACTACTGATATGCCGCTCTTGCTCCACTTTTTCAAAAATGGCATCCATTTTATCCGTAACAGGGCGACCAGAGCGACGTGCATCTTTGACATCAAAATTTCCGGATTGAAAACGCTTAAACCAAATTTGTGCTACTCTCACAGACACTGCACTAGGTCCATAAACGTCACAAATTTTATTCGCAGCTTGCGTTGCATTTTTACCTTTTTTGTAGTAAAATTTTAAAATGAATCGAATTTCTTCATTAGATTCACTCATCTTGACAGTAAAAAAAACAAATGAAAATCACACATTTACCTAATTTGAATTTGGAATTATCTTTTTTAAAATATAAACTTTTTAAAGATATCAAAACCTGCCAAACACAAATGGTATAACCAAAGAGATTTTATTACAAGTTCATACATACTATAATGCGAAAAGACTTTTTCCCCTACCTATTACATACTTATGATACATAGAAAACACCCAGACTAAGACAAACAGACATGTTCATGCACACAAATGTTTGTCCTATGTGGGAATCGAACCCACGAGCGTTGGTGTCGAAGCCGCGTCATTGACCGCTACGCCACCGAGCTCGTCATCGAATAAAGAATATGCAGATATAGCTACGCGAGTAAATCCTTGAGCATAAAACCAGTACACGAAAACAGATACTACTAATAAATTACAAAATAGATACCTACCTTATATGTAAATAAACCGCAATCACGAGTCATTCATCTGTGTAACGCATACCAAAGAGATGTAGAACAAAAAAATGTTTTGCTCAAAAACAACTCAAGGTCGACGGCGGTTAACGTTTTTGTTGCCTATTTATCAATGATCACGAGATTTTTTGTCCGAATATTTGAACGTAGGTAACCCTAACATGACCGCGCACGCGTTTAAAGAAGTGTATTTCGTTGTTAGAGTGAAACAAAAACATTGTTCCTCGAGTTTTCAATCATAAACTCGATTTTGTGAAGAAAGTACAATTTGGTCATTAGAATATAACAATAAGAGGCAAAAATATCTTTATCTTAGAAATTTCTATTTTACCAAGAAATTATTCCTATTCTATATCTTTAATTATAATATTGTATTAGATGAAATTGTTTTTGAAATCATTTTGTAATATACTGATAAATAACTGATGCAAAAATAAAAACTTACTAAGATAACTTAATGCAATAATAATAGTATAAATTATATTTTTTATTAAAAACAACTCTGAATGTCGTTAACGTATCTGTCGCTTATTTAATAACTTTCTCTAATAATTATTTTGTGATTAAAGGATTTGCAATTGTTCATTAGATGATAATAATAACAAAAGAAATAATATAACGATAAGTAGCAGAATGATAAACATTATTATTTCGACCAAGCTAAATTTATCTGATCAATGCGATTTGGAACTTCTGTGTTACGAACAAAGTATTCCATTATAACTATGTCAAATTGAGAAATAGTGAACTGTTTAAACTGACACAAGAAACGTTTATCAGACAAAATATCATGAACATAGATATTGTTTCGATTAAGTTCATCATATCTGATTAATGCGATTACGAACTTCTGCGTTACAAATAAGGAATACTTTATTATATGTGTCATATAGGAATACTTTGTTTGTAACGCAGAAGTTCGTAATCGCATCGCTTATTAATGTAGATACTGTGAATTGTTTCATGAAATCATAACATTTTATTTATTTATTTACATAACATAACCGACTTATTTCTATTAGGCTTAAATTTATCTGATCAACGCGATTAGGAACTTCTGTATTACCTACATAGTATGTATGACATGTTGATTTTTTGGAATAAAGATTAGCAGATATAAATTTATTTATTATAATGTCTCACGTGAGTTTTAATAATATATCTGAACTGAAATGAATATATGAACGTATAAAGAAAGAAGGATTGAGTTAGCACAAGTTACTATATTTGAAAATTTTTAATTACGGCCCTTGACAATCTATAGTTAATAACTTTAGAGACTTTTTACAAAAAATGACAAAAGCTACAACACTTGCACACTTATTACTATACGCAGATTCGGCTGAACCTCAGTAAGATCTGAGTGAGTCCATATTTAAGTATAATATGAAAAAAAAAAAACGTTTTTACGTATAACAAACAAAGTAGGTTTAACAAACAAAGGATAATGAACGATGTTAAAATGTTAGATGTTATTATTTCGATAAAGTCCAATGTATCTGGTCAGCACAATTAGGAACTTCTGCGCTAAGAACAAAGTATTAATATACAGACAGACGAATTATTTCAAGAAATTATATTGACTAATGCACACTCGACGTAAAAAGAAACAACGTATTTCAATAAACCCCTATTTATCAGATCAAAGCGATTAGGAACTTCCGCGTTACGGACAAAGAATTCCTATATGACGTGATAAGTAGATTAGGTATTATAGTAGAGACAACGCGAATTGTTTTATAAAATCACGTTGACGAATAAAAAAGAGAGGCAAAATAAGCTAAAATAAATTAATATCAGAAACTACGTATTCGTATTTTAAATTTCGTAAATGTTTAAAACAACCCAAGGCGGTTATCATTTCTGTTGCATATCTTGCAATGATATTTAATATACTTTTATCCGACTATTTAAAAGTAGAGTACAGTTGGAGACATGATCTCAGTGTTAAATTATAATCCTTTAGTAATATTGTAATAGGGTAGATAACACTTTAGTCAAATTAGTTACTCTTTATCAGCCAAACAGCAATTTTGTGCGAAAAATGTACTCAAATCATACAACAAGTGTCATTGTTTTAGGCTTTCAAATGAAGGCTTATTACTATTACGTTTAGTTTGAATTAGATATTCAGAAATTATTTGTGATATTTGTTTTAATTAAGCAAACATTTTTTTTTTTTTATGAAACGGACATCTCATGTGCAAAAATATTTTGCTTGAATTTCCTATTATTAGCTCAGTGAGATTTTGTAATTAAAGTGCTTTTAATCGTTCATTCGATAGCAAAGAATGATAACGATAAAAATAATATGAACAATTAGTTATTTTGACTAAGCTCAGTATATCTAATCGACACGATTAACAACTTCTGTATTACTAACAAAATATTGCAATATGTGTCAAGTTGCTTTAATTATTATAGATATAATCAGTACGGATGAACTGTTTCATATTGACACAATATATTAGCAAGTTAATACACATATCTAAATAACATTATATTAAAATTTTTGCGATTGTAGGAGGCAATAAAATCAAAAGTTGGTGAAGTTATTATACCAGTTTCCATAAAGCATAATACAGATAGATAGTTTATTCGTATTACAGCAGTTACACACACGTACAATTATAAGCTACAATAGATGACAGACTACACATTGCTGATTGTAGTAATATCTAAAATTATGAGTTGCAAAAACCCACATAATGTGTTCATTTATATTATCTCCAAAGCTCTTTGTTGTTCGTATACTATCCAAAAAACACATAGAGATGCTTTACTATACATACGAAAAATACAATTAGTAAAACAAAACATACATAAATGAGATACTTTTCAAAATAAACTCAAATATCCATCCAGAAATAAATTCAAACTGAATACAATAGAGATAAAATTTATTCACATCGAAAGCCAAGTGGCAGCGAATGTCAGACAGTCGATTTAACTACCTATAGACATTGAGATGCACCTCAGGTCTCAGGTAGTGCCAACAAACACGGCAAGTTGACACAAGCAAACGATGCAGGCTGTGTCAGCAATGATTAGGGCGGAGTTACCTGCAAAGCTAAGGTTTCTGGAAAGGCTCTTTTTTTAATACAATTGAATCAGAAGGCGGACAAAGTAAACAAACAGTTTATGGATGACATGAAGGATGTGGTTAATATTATAATGCAAATAAAAGAAGATTTCTGCGAAATAATTTCAATTTTCCAGCTATGGATGCAGTGTTGCTTTGCAAAAAAAACTTTTTTTAAAAAAAACCTTTCAACACGGCGTTTTTAAATACATTTCTGATCAATTCTGAAAATAATTAAAATTATACTTGATCTTTAACCCTTAACCACCTACCACCCGTCTCACAGACCGCAACGAATTTTCAAACTCAAATATTTTTAAAAGTGCATGGGGCAGTGCAGTGTGCGTCCATATACCTTTTCTACACGACGATCAGTACCGTGCCTGTGCTCGGCGAGAGTATAAGTGCGCGCGTCTATGCTAGGTAAGTAAAAATATTTCGCTAGCGGTCTCCTTGACCGCACGTAGGTGGTTGCGTGAATTTTTAATTTTAATTTGTATTTTTGTTTTAGTGTCAAAATGAATAAAAATGAGGATAATATACAACGTTGGCTTCATGAAGAGTTGACTGACGAAGAAGACATGGCGAATGAGCATTGTAGTGACGTAGAACCTGACTTAACTGAAGACTTTGTGCAGACCGAACATTGCGAATTAGACTCTGAAATTGAAGGTGATAATGACAGTCCGCTTGAGCCTGAATCAACGGTATCTTCACAGTCGCAATCATTGTCTAGTTATTCGGATGATGATATTCCAGTTACGCACTTTCAATCTAGAGGTAGGTCCAGAAAGAAGAACTATTTTGGCGGCAATCGTTTTCGTTGGGCCTCTGAGCCAAATGTCGCTCGTGCAAGAACATTGCGACATACTATTGTTGTGAAGCAAACTCCAGGCGTAAAACCACCCTTTCGCAGTGTGCTCAATAATTCTACAACACCGCGCGATATTTGGTGTCATCTGGTTATTGACGAAATGTTAAATAAAATAGTACTGTACACAAATGAAAAAATATGGAAAATTACACCAAAATACCAAAATCAGACTTGTGTACAAGACTTAGCAGTTGGAGTTGAAAGCTTTCATTGCTCTTTTGTTTTACATGGCTATATATTCAAAGAAAACCACAAGCACAAAGTATCATGGTACAGTACTGATCTGAGTGTTCCTACAAAATGTTCTATAAATGCCGCGAAAAATTGTGAATGTTTAGGAATTGCAATTTTGTTCAAGTTTAAATTTATTTGTTGATTTTATTATTTGATTTTATGTAGATAAGTCATTTAGTTTCTAGGTGATAATACCAAAAAGTAAAAAATTTCACTACTTAGTGCCATAAATTTGATTTCCTTAGAATGCTGTTTTTTTGTGTCGGAATTACAACTACATGAGTAATTATAAGTTTTACGAAGATCTCTATATAATTTGTGTCTTTTAGAAGTCAAAAATAAAGCTCTAAAATGTAAGGAAGTATTTTATTCAATTTAAGATTGACTCATTACCCTAGATACTTCATTATATGCATTAATTTATGAGGAGTCTCCAGGACCGCAGGTAGGTGGTTAAAGGACAGAAATTAGTGGTAGGTAGTTAAGGGTTAAAAATATCTAGATATTTTCAAAGATCAAGTAAAATATTTTTATTAATTTATTTTTGAAGAGTATTTTAGAAATCCAATTCTTTACCTACTTAGCTGAATACCAACTGTCGTGGTTATACCCTTATATAAAGATAAAACGATGTATAAATAAATAATAAATAAATATTTCTGGGCAATTTACACAGCCCCATCTACTCCCAGATAAATGTACCGAAATACAATGTTTGTCTTGTGCGGAGATCGAACCCACGAATCAAAGTAGCCATTGCTAGCCATTCGACCACCGGGATCAATGTAATATATATTTCAGATTTTAATAATAAATATTGTGGCCGGTATTCAGTAACTATAAATATCACCTCAAATTGTAATATCAAAACTACGTTTGTTAGAGAAACCATTGGCTATAAATCTATAATTTTACACACACAAGCAAATTCTGGATAATAATTTATGTTGGATGAAGGCACGAAGGTGAATTCAACTTGATATTCTAATTTCCTTTGTCAAACTTGTAGGTATCGTGGTTCGAATACAAATACGTTAATCTTGTTACACATGTGGTGAGGCGAGATTTGCATACACTACCCAAGGAAACCATTTATCAAATGTTCTCTACGTTAATGTCTTGTAGGTACTACACCTACAAGACATTAAAATTCATTCAAAATTAATAGAAAAAAAAGATTAAGTATTCGTTAATTGTTATTAAAAAGATTACATCTTCGTTAATTGTTATTAAAAAAATATTACATATTCGTTAATTGTTATTAAAAAAGCTTCATTATATTGTACGTTTAAGTATAGCCATATCGACAGGAGTTATTATTGAATTCGATAAATAAACGGACGTAAAAAAAAAATTATTTTGCACAGGGCTAGTCAAGAGACTAGCCCTGTGGTCGAATGGCGAGCAATGGCTATTTTGTCGCGGGTTCGACCTCAGCACCAGAAAAAAATATTTGTGTGAACGTGCCTGTATCATATATATATGGGTGTTTTTTTATGTATTTAAGTAAGTATATTTATTATTTTTTAGTTATCTAGTGCCCATAATACAAGCTTTGCTTAATTTGGGACTAGCGTTATGTAATTGGTTCAGAAAAAAAAATTGTTTATTATATGTAAATGAAGCAGGAATTAAATTTAAAATAAAGTACTGCTGAAATGAGTTATAGCAAATATAACTACCACCAGGAGAGTGATAAAATGAAACGCAGCTATTTTCTTTTTTTTTTATTAACATAGTATGTTAGTAATACGAATTCTCAGTATAATAAAATAAATTAAGACAGATATATTTAATGTATTCGTCAATGGTTTCTATATCAAATAGTTTGATTAATTATGACTTCATAACATACAAATATTTCAGAAATATGGCCATTTGTTATAACATTAAGTAAATTAATTAAAAAAAATGTTAAATAATATTTTCAATTGTTTTCTTTTACTAATTTGCTATTCTGTTTACAATTCTATATTGGTCAAACAGTAGTTTTAGAAAATCTTTTATTTGTAGATCAAACATTTGAAACATTATGAGACTCAAGACTACCTAATTTTACTCATAAATTTCGCACTTTAAAATAAATTTTATTTAAGATCTTCTGAAGCATCTCGTCTTTAAGTCATTAATCATTGTAAGGAAGGGCTGGCGCAAAAAATTAAACGATAAAATGTCTTTTATATTCCATAATAGGCACGCAATATCAATATTCATTGTTTACTTACTATAATGGGCTTCATTCAGTAAGATTCTGATCAGATATTTACGATGTAATATTTTTGATAAAGTATAGACAATGTTTGTTTGTTTGTTTGTATAATCTTTATTGTTCAAATTACATATTGAACAAGTACATGAAAATAAAGTGGTACAAAGGCGGACTTATCCCACATGGGGATCTCTTCCAGTCAACCTTAGAGTAACTGCGTGGAGTGGACATTACAATGTTATGATGAAACTAAATTTGTGAACTCAAAAATTTATAGATTTCGATCAGATTTTTATGTCATTAAATATACATATTTGTATTAGATTAGTCATCGTCATCGCTTAGCTATCACTGCTTTAGGAGCTCAGCTACCGTAAAAGGCCTAAACAGTAAGCACTCGAAGTGGCAAAGCAAAAAAGTCGAAGTTATAATCGCTACACTAGCCTGAACTTTCGGGATCCAAAAATAGTCTATCACTTACCTTACCCAGCTTTGCTCAAAGGTTTTTTGTTAGAGACGTAGAACTACATAGATTATTCGGACCCTTAAACGTTTTCGATGAAATTTACTATAGAGACTTCTATAGAGTAAATTACACTCCTAACGTTTTCGAAAATAGTAAACATCTATGTATATTCGAAAACGTTAGGAGTGTTAGAACCAAGTGCGAGATCGTCGTTGCATAGATTATGTTGTCGTTTGATAGTATAGGACAAAATCACAGCAAGTGTAAATCCTTAGCTGTCCCCAGTTTAAAAGTTCTGGATAAAGCAATAAAAACGTAGCTCAGCGTGAAATCAATTGATTTCTTCGTAGGGGTCGCCCACTAATGTTGCTATGCGACAGACACTTCATAAAAAAACTCCAAGCTCAGACCCTTATACAAGTAGGTCACTAAGTAGGGGACATGACGAATCGTTCTCATCACTCTTTAATGGCACAAGTGGGGAATGATGAGATAAGACTCATACCCTAAGTTCAAGAGCACTTGATTGATGATTTTTTTTTTAAATCGAAAGAAATAACTGAAATGAAAACATAGCCGACTTTATTCGGAAGACTACACGGTCGAATGCACTAACAAAATGAGACGTTTATAGACTAATTAAAGTCAGCAGACATTCTAAGAATTTTGGCACGTGTAGCCGGCAAGCAGGCCTATGAAGTGGGACCGCTACTCGCAATATAAGGAGATCTTCAGAACAATGGGTCCGTTGTGTTTTCCGGAGCGGCCTTAACTGTATGCATTAGCGAATGTTCCGCCACATACACATGGGTAATTAAAAAGCCATGAAGAGTACTTAACGACCGGTGCGCATTGCAATAGGGATCCTATGAGAGGAATAGAAATTCTAAGTGCAAATGGAGCATTAAAATTAACTGATCGTAAAGGTTTTGATATTGAGATAAGTATTTTGATAATAAATTGCGTATTCAGACGAAGAAGCACGATGGTGGAGTCACGGCATTTCGTAACCACGATCGGGCGCATTCCAGCGCGCCGCCGGTGCAACGCCCCCTAGGATAGACCTGCGCCGTTTACTGATGACTCTAATATAACATAGGTCAATATAACATATAGTACTTGCTAATGTTAAATCAAATCCTACCCATGAATAGAAGGCACTATAAAAGAAGCAGGCAATGCTAATGTGGTTAAGAAGGCTAACTGACTCATTCTTTTATCCAACATTTAAACACTCACATTATAATTAATATGCTTAATAGCATAATAGTCTTTTGAAGATCTTTTAGATACTTCATTTTGAGTAGATACTATAAAAATTCGCGGATACTTTCAACTGAGATGATTCAACTGTTTTTCCCTACAGCAATGTATTATTATTACGTTGAGACACATTGGATATTTGTTCAGAAATTTTTTATCTAAGATTATTTCTGTAGAAATATTCGACGCAATACATAGAATTAAATGATCTGAACGATACAGATCTCACGTCGAGCTGAAAGAAATTTTGACGTTATAAAATGTGGTAGGCGCATTTCCTGTATGTAAGACGAGAGCTGCAGTTTAACCGGAACGTATTGCGAAACTATTGACGAACACGTGCGAAAAGGAGGCCGCTTGCGCAATCACAAGCAAGTTATCAAAGATTGTTGCCCCCGCTAATGCAATAGCAGCAAATATCTCGGCATTCTGAACTCGACTTCTAACGGTATCCCGTCCAACTGAGCCGCATTGTTTTCATCAATTTACATAGCCGGTAAAAAACGATACGATGAATTCTCCACTAATGTATCATTCCACAATTAGAAAGCCAGTGTAAAAAATAGCTGTACTCAGTATGCCCAAAGTTGATTCTCTCGTAACAAAGATATTGTAAACGTACCGGAGCAGCAGAACTGAATTACTGGTTTTTCGTTGAGACCATAATAGCGTAAAGCATCCGTTAGGTAGGTATTCATTTGCCAAATTCCACGGTAGCGAACATTTTGAAATTACAACTTTTTGTAAACTGGTTTTTGCAGACCTTTTGTTATTTAGTTTATGATTGCTATTCGGTTATATAATAAACGAATAACTTTATTTTTAACATCATTTTATATTGTATATCATATATGAAGGACAATAACGATATTGTATGTTTTCTTGGTGTTAAATAAATATACCTACCTACTTATAAACATTTAATCGAATTTAGTCACAATAAATTCCAATATTTCAAACAGGATTACGTTATACAATGACCAATCATTAATACTCATAGAACAATGAAAACGGTCAAAATGCGGAGTACCCAGGATTAGAGATACCAATGATCTGACAATAAAATATATGATTAACAATGGCATTAATCCGACATACGATGAAAAATAACGTTGCAAATCGAAAATATAAAAGGGGAAGGCCAATGTCAACGACCCACACCCCATAGGCACAACAATGGATGGAACAGATCAAAAAAAGGGGCCTTAGCGATTATGGTACCAAATTACTGCCCGAAACGGCCCGCTGATATTACTGATACCATGTTCAAAACATGTGGCACGCGTTCAAGATTCACGTTAAACCTGTTCTTGTTTGGTAAAAGTACAATTTTAAAAGTTATTCGTTATATACATTTAATCATGAGGTCATAAGCTTGTATAGCCAAATCTAGACCAGTGTCTCAACTCAAGTCTAGAGTTCTAGACAATTTGGCGAGTAATTAACTTTTAATCCGATAGATTTGTTGACAAACCAATGTAGATAGAAAATTGATTAATTTTATCTAATGCAGGTTCATACATTCATACGTGCAGGCAGGTATATAAATAACGATACAATATCGTTATTTATATACTTACTTATATTAAAGTAAACAAGATATCTGAAACTTTAGCAGAAATATAACTAGATGAATAGAAGTTTTTAATTTTCGTGAAGACAATTTTTTAACTGTTCCAATTTCTGAAGCCTTGATGAATGAACAGCATTCAAAAAAGGGTAATGACGTTTATAATAAAAGCAAAAACTTAATTCAAGTTTTATTTTCATCTAACGAGGTTTAGTTCGTATCAGAGATATTGCAGAATATAATTTAAATAAACAAATATGAATCAGGTTTCACAAACGCTGTCCTTGCAGCATTAAATCAAATTTGTACCGAATTAAGTCTTACCCAAGGGTTTGGTTAACCAGTGGCTGGGGAGTACCGACGATCAATTTCAAGGACCCCTCGTCTTACATTCAAATCCCTTCTTTGTCTTTTGCATTTCATACACTCGGGGATTCACATTCAAGTATTCTACTGATAATACTCATTCTAGATATTATACTATTGCACAGACAGTATACAAAGACAAAATGATTCAACATCCTTAGATTGATGCATATTTACAAACATCAATTGCATCAATGCTGCTTGTTACATCAAGATTATTGAAAAATGAAATGATACAATAATATTTGAAAAGTATTAATAATCTTAATTGATCACATTAGAAATCTTGCTAGCCGTGAGTCAATTAATTGTATCCCATTTAGACAGCTCAGTCATTTAGATTTGAATAAATCTGAAAGTATCATTCGTTGTAATAGTGTAAATATTGGGAGTTAATAAAGTCGGTAGAAGTAAACATGTCCTAGAATGCAGTACTTGCTAATAAACGCGATATAGGAAAAGATAAGCCTTATCAACACTGATACAGCAACCCTGTTGATGATATCACTGATATAATATTGAAGAAAAATGGTAATTAAACATTAATGACACTAAAATACAACATAAAAACTAAAGGTTTAAGTTTAAATAAAAAAGAAAAAGTGAATACCTACAACAAAAACAAAACAGATGAAAATCACTGGGCAACAAAAACACAGTAGCGCAACCGAACCAAAAAACAAACTTCAAGCACAATATTATTTTTCAAAAAAATTACCGGTAAACGAGCGAACTTTAACAAAACACTTTTATACACAAAATCGACGACTATATCAAATTTTCGCGTGAAATTTGATATGTGTACCGCGTTTTTACGCTCAAAGTAATCGAGGCCTGACGCGACGCGCACCGCGGCGACCGGCTACTGACTGACGTCTACTCGATTACTATAGTCGCCGCCGTCCCACTCTACTACGCATGTCCGGAATCATATCCCTATATTTTCACATCTATCCTTTTATTATCCATACCATTACAGATGTCATTATCAAAATGTATATTAACATTTTGAAGTAGATCTTAACACCATGAAGCCAGTATTCATGCAGTAGAGGAAAAGAGACGGTTACATGGACAAGGTCGATCGTGATTGCATTACAACATCGCCTCCGGCAAAGTTAAGAATTCTGGTTTTACACCTGGTTATTTGAGATAAGATTTTATGGTACTGGAGGAATATAAAGACGATCTGAGTTGGATACTAACATAACTGAAGATACAAGAAATTATTAATAAGCAAAATATGGGAACAAGTTTCGCAAAAAGCATCAGGCAGGTTATGTTACACTAATTGTAATTTTTTATTGAACCTATTCTAGCTCTCATTTAAATTAAATATTCATTTAAACTATGTCTAATCCACGTATATATTTTCAGATTTCTGTAGACCTCCTGCGTTAGTATATATCTATATATTAATACTTGAAGCAAAAACTTTGCACCCCATTTTACGAAAATTGTGCGGACGAAGGAGTATGAAATTTCGCACACTTATATAGTTTATAATAGAGAAGGAGTGCAGAATGCTAATATATTTTTTTTAGTTATGAATAAAAATACATTTATCAATAAAATTACGCACACACGCATATATACTCTTTTGTTTATTGTTAAACTCATAATTTAAATTAATTATGATCGAATTTCGACTACTGGGCTTCAGGGACCCTCAGCTTTGACCCTCATATTAAAATTAGAATCAATCCCTGGGGATCAATGCTTTCAATATAATGCACAATAACATTACATCTTACTTGTCGTCAACACATATTAAAATTATGGAAGCAATCATATTAAAAAATATTTATCAATAATAGGTTACATATCTTCGTCTATACATAATAATGATTCTCATAATATTACTATACTTCTAATTTTCATTAATTTCTTTTGATTTGCGAATCCTGTACAAATTCGTTACCTTAAGGTTGCCTTGAAAAGATTGCTGTCAGCAATAAGGCCGCCTTGTTGCTTAAATACAAGTCTGTAATAATTTATTGATTCACTGTACTTTTAATTTGTATTATGCAAACAAAGTATATTCTACCTATCTATCTAAAACTCACAATTTCCTAAATAAATTGAGTAGCAAATACGGATGACGAGCTCGATGGCCACTTTGACAAATATTTGTGTGCATGAGTCTTCGTCTGGGTGTTTTTTATGTATTGTATGTATAGAAAAATAAATTATTTAAGTATATATGAACGAGCTGATCGAGGAGCTTAGCAGCACTAGAGTCGGTTGTCACATAGATGGAGCCTGTATCAATAACATCAGTTACGCGGACGACATGGTGCTGCTGAGTGCATCGGTCTGTGGCCTGAGGAAACTCCTCAGCATATGTGAAAAATATGCTAATTCTAATGGATTAGAATATAATGTCAACAAAAGTGAAGTCATGGTTTTTGAGGTCGGGCGCAGTCGGTTTGATATAATTCCAACTATTAAACTTAATGGGGCACCCTTAAAACGCACATACAAATTTAAATATCTGGGTCATATACTGACCCCCGACCTCAAAGACGATGTCGATATAGAAAGGGAGCGTAGAGCGTTGTCAGTGAGAGCGAACATGTTAGCTCGCAGGTTTGCGCGTTGTTCTGATAGCGTGAAAATAACTCTGTTTAGAGCATACTGCACATCGTTTTACACGTGCAGCCTGTGGGCTGAATATACTCAAAAGTCTTACAATGGTCTACGTGTTTAGTATAATAATGCGTTCAGGGTGCTGATGCGGCTGCCCCGTTACTGTAGCGCCTCGGGGATGTTTGCCACAGCGCGTGTCGATTGCTTTTATACAACGATGCGTAAAAGGTGTGCATCCCTGGTGCGCAGGGTGCGGGCCAGCGGCAACAGCATCCTGGCCATGATTGCTGGTCGATTTGACTGCACGTATTTGTCTCGCTGTTGTTGCATTTCTCATGGAATGGTGCAGCGGTGAGATTGGTTCAACAATCAATTAATTAATTATGATGCTAATATAACTAACATGTAGACTAAGATTTTACTAATATATTGAGTCATGGTTACTTGAATAAAGAAATTATATTATATTATTATATATCAGTTATCTAGTACCCATAGTACAAACTTTGCTTAGTTTAGGACTAGATGGCAGTGTGTAATTTGTCCAGGAATATTTATTATTTATTTATTGCAGGCACTATCATCGTAGATGGTAAGTACATACTTGAAATTTTAAGTTATAAATTGGATTTTAAGAAAAATTAAGATACTCCATTTAAATTCCTATGTTAATAGATTTAGGAAAGGACTGTTATTTCTTATTCAATTTAGTTTACTGTCTAAACCCATCCATGGACAGGCTACGGTAGACGTTGCTTAACTTGCGTGTTCGCGCAACATCGCTATCGAGCTCCACTAGTTCATTAGTAATGTCTCCAAATTGTATTACTTTCGCATGCTGTTATAAATATTCTACTTTCACTGGTATGACACATATGGATGCAGAAAGCAACATTGTTACAATACACAATAGGTATCTCATGCAGGCAACAACTTTCGTATTCAGAGAAATTGACACAACTGTTGTACGATATGCTTATGTAATTATGCTTAAAATTTTGTAATGATAAAAAATACTAAATAATCATCAACTTCATCACCATCAGCCTGTACATAAAATAATCATTATTTTATAATTCGTGTGTAAAGTATTCGAGTGGAGGCTGCGCATGGGACGACGAAACGTTGGACGCCCTTCTCAATGGTCCGAAGACCTTAAAAGGCGGCTGGATGCGGATGGCGGAGAATCGTATTTAGCAGTCGTCGACGACTGCTAGATAAGCCTTCCCCAATGCTTTCCACCAAATACGATTCTCCGCCATCCGCATCCAGCCGCCTTTTAAGGTCTTCGGACCATTTAGAAGGAGGGCGTCCAACGTTTCGTCGTCCTATGCGCAGCCTCCACTCGAATACTTTACTCACGAGTTATAAAATAATGATTATTTTATGTCTCCATTTAACGTTGTTCAAACTATGTCCCCCCCCCCCCCCCCTTCCATAGAATATCATTAGAATATAAAATGTATAAAAGATAAACAATATACATATATATTTTTTTTTGACGTGACAACGTCTTATAATTCGATGGAGCCGGCTGCACGCACGAAAAAACATGACTCATGCGGCGTTACCTCGCTCTGAGGCGTTCCATTAAAATTTTCTTTTGAAAAATGCAAACATTCCATCAGTATTTTCTTATGACGTTGTCACGTTCAACTATCGTCAGTAAACCGACTTTACAGACAACCGATTTTTTTTTTGTTTGTAGAATATTTCGGACACCTTGAGCAACTTTCCGAACACTTTCGAAGGTACAATGGAAATTAATAAATAGAATACACACAGACAATACAAAACCACAACAACACCTAAGACCTTCATTGAGTCAATTAACACGTATTAATTTTCTAACATATTAGGCTAACCACCCACTTATCTCTGCAGACAAACACGCAACGACTTTGAAAATCGCATAAATATGGCGGCATTGAGCCACCTGTTTGCTAAATTATGATAATCCTGCTTCATGATAGTGTACATTGTCTTGAGAATTAAGACTGCTAATTATTCTAAGAAGATGAAGAAAGTTACGAATTGTGGAATATATCGAAAATAAGAATGGCAGATGATAAGAAGCCGGCTTTACACAACCGGAATTCACCCCGGAATTCAGAATCTATATACATGTATATATAAAAGCGAAATATCACTCACTGATTAATCACAAAATCTCAGAAACTATAACACCTACAAACTTGAAATTTGGCAGGTAAGTTCCTTTCTAAGTAAGTTCCTTCGTAAGGGGGTAAAACGGAGGTTGGAAATTTGTGTGAAAGTCCTATGTTTTTGTAGTAAGAGACTTGAAATTTAAAATGTATGTATGCTCTATAGATGGTGTGGAGTACTAATAATGTATCTTTAGAAAACAACCCCTTTTTGGGGTTAAAACGGGGGATGGTAGTTTGTATGAAAGTCCAATATTATTGAAGTTAAAGTAATTATGGCAGTAGGATTTTAAATTGAATTTAAGTATAAGAATTATTGAAACCAACTAGGTATTATAAGGAGGGATGTTTTATTATAACAATAAAAAGTATTTTAGGTTTTAAAGAAAGGTTTTGAAAAAAATAATATCCGTCGACTTCATTGATTCTAAAAATTCGTCTAGATATTGATTGTTTTTATCTTTCTTTTATTTTTTCCTTTAATTAGGTATTTAGCTTTTTCGAACATAATTAAAAATTATGTGCAAATAACTATCTCCACGCCTATGAAGTCGAGGGCGGCCGCTAGTTTCATAGTATTTACAAAAGTTCATCAAAATTGGAGAAGCAGTGCAAAAGTTAACTGATACAACAAACAAACATAAAATACAAAAACAATTTGGCCCAAATAAATTTAGAAACGAAAAACTTTTTCAACGTACCACAAAATGACACAATATGATAGTTAATAAACCTAGTAACCTTAAAAAAATAACTAGACAAAATGTAGTCTACTCTCTAAATTACTGTCTACAATTTTGGGCTACCTAACGTTTCCAGGCAGAATTAATGGTCCGGCATTCATTCCACATTTAAGCAATTTCATTTGACGAATAGCTCTAATAAAGAGAGTCTATTATAATTTACACGTACGCTCACATTTGGATTAGTCTAGACATGTCCTATACTCTAGTAAGCGATGTAACTAAGTTCTGACCAAACAAACGCTAATAAAACGGACATGGGACTATCTATGGGACAATATCAATTTAATGTGACTTTCGAATTATGTGGTAGCGATGATTCTTGTTTTAATAATTTCAGCTCAATATGAGCTACTTAGTGACTGCATTTACATCGTGCAGCATAAATACATTAAATAGTATATTCGTCACACAATAATACACAATTTAATAGTATATATTCGTCACACAGTATTATACGAGTATCTTAGGCTAAATCAAGGTAAGTGATTGTATACATTTCATTGTATTCTGCATGAAAGACACATCAATAACATCAGCGTTACCATGTAGCATAGGTAATTAGTTTAAATAAATACACTCGTCCTTTTTAGTCATTTTTGTGGATATACGAAAACTTCCTAGCTTGTGCGTGATATATTTAGAAATATTTCATGCACAAGCTAGGAAGTTTTCTTGTCAAATCCACTTGATAAAAAAGTCTTATATGTATTAGGTTTTTTTCTCACTGCTAAAAATATATTATCTCAATTTGAAACCCAAAATACCCATGTTGGGTTTAGAATTAAGACAGTCAATAAAAACCTCATAACCAAATATTTTGATTATTAAAATCATTATGGTATACTCGTATTAGGAAACTTAAAAAATTGCGCGCCATATTTAAATTTTATGCGCTGCGACAGTTTGGTCACTAACTCAGAAAATTATCAACATTTAACGATCGAATTGACAATGACCTAATTCTCATAACTCGAAGGATTGTCTGGATATACCTTTATTAACTACTTATTAAAAAACAGACCATTAAATTGTTTACCTAAGTATTAACTAGGGTATCATATCGTTATAACTGGCGATGTTGTTAATAACACGGCAAAACATTGTTTGTTAAATACATAGCATTTGTTCATTTATAATGCGAACTGCCGAATGAGACGAACTTCTTAGCTTCCATGAATTCACCGTGCGGGTGTCGGGTCCATCGTGTGGCAGAGAGAGAAACCCCAAGCAGATCCCGAGACTTGTGACACGGGTGTAGGTTTAAGGGGCCCCTTTCCGACATACATCAACACTCACATATTATAAATGTGTGTGAAAAAGTCCGTATTTGAAATTGCGACGATTCTATAAAAAAATGCTAAATTTTCGTTTTTCAGAAAGTATACATACTACACTATATTTGAGTATATAATAGGCTATTTGACCAACATTTTTTTTGGTTTAATATGTAGGGACGTCTCAATAATATAACCATAGGTGAAAGAATTACTTCGATAGCACAAACATGTCTCGAGATATGTTAATTTGAAAATCACAATTTTGGTCTTTCCCAAAAACGCTCTATACAAAAGGCTACTGAATTATGACGTCACAGGTTTGTATTTTGTATGCATCAAATCAGAAATTTGTACGACAGCTATGTTATATATTACGTTTATGTAAATAGTATCATAATAAAAGTTATAGTATTTTTATTGGTTCTACAATAGAAATATTATTTTTTAATAATTTCATAATTTTAAAATGGTCTTCCCCACCAAGCTTTGATCGACCCTAAAATAGGCCGGACGGCAGATATTAGAATGAAAGTTTGCAGATCTTTATAGTTTTGTGTATTTTACAACATTGTTAAATAATTTATATATTTTTTTAACATTGGAAAATAGCCTATTATGAAAGATCATTCTAATTCCGACGGAAGAAAGTAACTAATCATATTGTTTACTAGCTGACCCGACAGAGGTTGTCCTGTCTTCTTAACAATGACATCAGCTATCACGGGGAATATCTTGACTTTTCTTTATTGGTACTAGAGATACAAAATTGTGTCACTTGTACCATCAGTGGTACTAGTCAATGGTACTACTGATCCGAAGGGTGAATATTGATTTCTAATTGGTTTCGCGCCATCCGACATAGTTCATTAGAAAAATTCATATGGTCAGTTTTCTTAAATTTTCATATTTCCCGCGCAACTTCCTATTTTTTTCTTTCATAAGAACCTTCTGACAATAACAAACAACATAAAAAGAAATAGCGAATTCGGTCCAACAGTTCCCGCATGAAGGCCTGAAATTGGGTATAGGTATATATTATATACTCATATATATCAAATTTGATGAACAGGGTACAATAAACTCGTTTCAAAAGACAATTTATTTCAATGATACTTTTAAAAACACAAGTTTAAAAAGTCTTTAACTGAATAGTCTAGAAAGGAAGAATTCAATATGATTTTTTGGTGAAGTGGTTCACCACGATCTTTGGAGCCAAAGCCAACCTCACCTGCACGTGGGGCACCCTACCGATTAGCGAAAGAAGCTCTGGCGAAAGACCGGTAGGCTACAGCGTATTAGTAAGCTGCCCGACTGGGGAGTACCTCCACCTCACAGAATACCGCAGCCCATAACAATTCCCTTGAGAATTGTTGTGTTCCTGCAAGTGAGTGAGGTCACCAGAAAGGAAGGACTAGCTGCGTTGGCACCGCTAGTTATCCTATATTTCATGTTACGAGCGTTAATATCGGTACGGTTACCGCTTTAGATCAGTCTACCACCTGACGTAGTATAAAAAAATATGTTTTCTCGCGTTTCTAAGAAAAATGAACCTTAACAGTAACTATTAAGTAATCTGTGCCTTAACAGTTTGACGGTCAACAACGTGATGTTATTATAAAGGTTCCACTTTCCTTTAAGGTACGGAACATCAAAGAGATTCAACTTTATTTTACACAAATACAAAATCCATCAAACATTTGTCCCTTTCTGTTTATTCACAAACCCCCAAATAGAAAATGATTAAACCTATACCCAAATATGTAGTTCTCAACAATCTCTCATGTTTGCACTGTTTCGGCAAACATTGGCTAAAGAGCGGAAACATTATTCCAACTCCTTTCCTATACCATCGCATAAAATACATCTCTCTAACTCAAAACAACTCCAGACATATCCGTATACATTGCTCAATTTGTTCGAAGTAACGTCATAAGAATTTGATTAAAGCTTTCAATGGTTATTGTATTAATAATTTCAACACAAATTATTGGATTTTGGACTATCACTAGTATGGTATCTTATATTAAAAATTCCTGAAATCCAACGAATTAATAAGCGAATACTTGGAAAGCTGAAGTTTAACTAAATTAACTTTTTTTGGTATTACGTTTGGCGAATCGTCTCAATAATACGTTTATTGTCTTCCTTATGTACACGTATCGTTTTAATATCATTTGCAATAAGAAAGAGAAATAAATAAAAAAATAATAGGCGAAAGAGAATAGGCTATTGAACAATATTTTTATTCGATTTGTTATGTTAACGACGTCACCATAATATAACTAAAGGTGAAACAATTACTTCGATAGCATAAAAGTTACTCCAGATATGATAACTTGAAAATCACAATTATGGACTATTCCGAAAATGCATCGTACTAAAGGCCACCAAGTTATGACGTCCACGTTCTAATTTTATGTGCATTAAATCTATTTTGTACGACAGCTATGTTAAATAACACGTGTAGCCAGTGTCCTTAAAAATGTTATAGTATTTTTTATTTTTTATCCAACAGTATTTTTTTTTAATTATTTTATCTTTTATAAGTTTACAACATTGGCAATAGCCTATTGTTGTGTTGTAACCAAGTTATGACGTCCACGTTCTAATTTTATGTGCATTAAATCTATTTTGTACGACAACTATGTTAAATAACACGTGTAGCTAGTGTCCTTAAAAATGTTATAATATTTTTTTTTTATCTAACAGTATTTTTTTTTTTATTATTTCATCTTTATAAGTTTACAACATTGGCAATAGCCTATTGTTGTGTTGTATTGTTGTGACTCACGTTAACAAGAGTCATTCGGTGGCTGGGACCCCGACCCTAGGTGTCGAATTCATTATTAATTTTAATATTAACGGAAAACTATTAAAATGGAAAGAAGAAAGCCGGTTTAATGTTAATCGTACTCAGGATTACAAGGGTTCTTTTTTTTCTGTTTAGTAACGGAACGCTAAATATATCTCTACACAGATAGTTGATCACTTTTGTATATAGAAATCTTCGATCATTAATAGAGAAATCGATTTTATTTTATCTCTTTGTCATGGTCTTACATAACGGTGAAGTAACTCTTTCCGAGTATGTTCGCAATAATTGCGAATGAATGAATGAAAAAATGAGTTTATTTGCATTGAATGAGGTAACATAGATGTTAATAATGCGAATAATGATGCAAACAGAGGCAGCATATAAAATTACATACAAAATAACTTCATCGAAATACATAAATGCTGAAAGGTTTACGTATCGCAAAAATACACATATTATTAATACTATGTGATGAAATAAAAAATATC
The DNA here is from genome assembly GCA_937001555.2 of Hypsopygia costalis. Classification (NCBI taxonomy): domain Eukaryota; kingdom Metazoa; phylum Arthropoda; class Insecta; order Lepidoptera; family Pyralidae; genus Hypsopygia; species Hypsopygia costalis. Next base: position 4,101,210 of record OW443336.2, on the reverse strand, counting down.
AAGAGATAAACTTTAGCAATTTTCAACTCTATTCTTTAGACGTTACGATAGTTAACACTGTAACAATGTCGTTTCGTGTGCTATATTTCGCGGGAATTATCATAAACCGCCCCATTATGTCGTAAAACGATAAATATGTTGTAAAACCATAAACGGAGGCTGCGAGCCATCCCATAAATTGTACGGAATTGGACCACTTCGCTACTACCATAGACTCGTTGCGGAGAAATTGCTATTTTTTACGGTGAAACTCTATGAACATTGTAGATATTATTTTGTCTATATCTTTAGTAGGCAAGTGCAGTGAAGAATATTATATTATATTAATAAGTGAAGCAAAAACTTTGTACTCCTTTTTAAGAAAATTGCGCAGACGGAGGTGTATGAAATTTCGCACCTTTATAGTTTATATAGAGAAGGAGTGCAGGATGCTAATATTTTTTTTATAACTATGCATAAAAAATACATTAAATTAATAAACAAAAGACATTACACACACTGCATTACATTAAATATTATATGTATATTTAACACGCACACGCGTATATATATTCTTTTGTTTATTATTAAAGTCATAATTTAAATTAATTATAGTCTAATTTCGATCACTGGACGACCACTAGTTATTATTATTAGTTTTATGAACTATTTGTTTCTTGCCGCGGCATCGACCTGCGTATACAAAACTGCAACCTCAGTAATTGCTGGCAAATTGTGGCTGGGCAACTGGGTAAAAAGTTGATAACGATACCAGTAAATCCAAAACCAATTACTTCATTATTATGCCACCACCACCTATTATTATATGAATTATGATAAAATTCGCAAGTCGCAGCCGAGGCCACAGAAACGCACCTTTACTACACGTGCGTAATTAACTGGCTACCAGACATACCTCGAAGGAAGTCATGTTTGTAGTAAATAGTTTCATACAGACACGCGAGACGCGAGCCTCCAAGACAAGAATTCACTTGAATGCCACACGGTATATATGTATGGAAGGTATGATTGTACACGGCACGCAAGTACAGTAACACAAATATATTCACAGCATATACATGGCTAAGAGGGGAATTCAAATTTCAATTTCTTCTCAATTTCTTCCTACTCCTACTAATTTCTCAGGAGAAATTAGTAGGAGTAGGAAGAAATCGAGACTGCACGTACGAAGACCGCAGCCAAATAACCGTACCCTTAAGTGAAGACTGCTGTGTTACTGCGAGTGAATTAAGTTACCAGAAGTGAAGTGATGCTGCGTTAGCAGCATAGCGTATCTATAGGCTACGGTAACCATATTTTTGAAAAATATTTTTGAAATGAAAACTTCTTTAAGCGCCCAGTGCACTAAAATTTTATGGGTAGTGAATGAAGCTGGGCCGTCACGCCCAAGTATGTAACGTCTGCCGTGTGATTAAATACACAGTCTATATAATATCACTCGCTCTCTCTCTCTCGCAACTTCTCTTCTACCATCACATTTTATTCTCTTACACATCATGTTTTCTCCAATAATCCCATTGCTACTTACTACGACATTCCTAATATGTTTTTTTTTCATACAACAAAGGTGGCAAACAAGCATATGATGTCATATATTCCTTTGTTTTAGTCACTAGCTCCGATGTTTTTATAGTCTCACTCCTTTCGAGAGATGAAATTTTCACTTCTGTCGTGTTATCTTAAGCATAGGTTGACGAGCTCGGTGGCGTAGCGGTCAATGACGCGGCTTCGACACCAACGCTCGTGGGTTCGATTCCCACACAGGACAAACATTTGTGTACATGAACATGTCTGTTTGTCTTGGTCTGGATGTTTTCTATGTATCATAAGTATGTATTTACAAAAAAAAAAATGCATTTACGTTTGTTTATCGGTTGTCTAGTACCCATAACACAAGCTTCGCTTACTTGGGGCTAGATGGCGCTGTGTAATTTGTCTGACAATATTTATTTATTTATTTATTATAGGTTCCACTAGCCTATTTATGTTTGTGGCGACACGTAAACTCTCTGATCGAGGGGAGATAGGGATAAAAAAAATACGAGTACCCTTCTGAATATCATCCATCAAAAGGTACACCGCATATAAAAGTGAACTTCTGCTATTTGTTAAGATAAAATCAAAAAGTTGTCATTTGGGAAATTGGAAAAAAATGGAAGCTTCAAAAACAGGCAAACATGTGTCAAATAAACACATTTATTATACAACTAGCTGATGCCTGCGACTTCGTTCGCGTGGACTTAATGATTCCGGCGTATTAATAAAAATTCGAAATAATGTAGATACATAAGAAAATACTTGTTATACGTTAAAATATTTTTTTTATTATTTAACATTGTTACCATAGTTTAAAAAAAAATTATTAAGGGAGTCTTTCCTTCGGGAGCTAATATAAAAAGACCTGAAGCATTACAACTCTCGAGAAAGCCACGTAAAGTTGGCCATGCGAAAAACAACCAGTCCTAAGCTTGACCAGCGAATTTTAGTGATTTCTTTATTGTCATAGCAAAGCAAGTGGTCACAGAGAACTGTGTACGTTTAAAATTAAAATGGTTTTTTTTTGAGAACAGTGGTATACGCGGAATTAATACAGTTTCACCGGCATCATTCCCAGTGAAAATCTCAGCTTCAATTATATTTCGCTGCCAAGCATTGACTTTACTTCAGGAAGGAGATCTTCCCCAAATTTATTAATATTCTTGAAAACTCTTGGGCACGTAAAATTCTATCTACAGCTTCTAGTGCCTTAACGTTGGCCATTTCGCATTCATCTCAAACGATGAGACAGCAATCCTGAAACACCTTCGCTTTGTCACAGTTTCGTGTCACAGAGCATGTCGGTTTTTCAATTCTGTTTAAATCGAGTAGGATATTGAACATTGTATTTGCGTCTTTCCGGCTTCCGGTAGTAATGTGGCTGCAATACCTGGCGATGCTGCTGCGAGATCTTATTTTGGCGATTGATACTCAGCGTGGATTGCTCTCGTCAGGTATGTTATCCAGTCCCTCCTGGAGCATCTAAGAAAAACAGTTTCCCCTCGTTACTTAAAACACTTTCCACCACCAAATCAAATAAACTCTGATCTTGCTACATAGCGTCCCGCAAATGCACGTAGGTAGTCTTCTGGTTTGTGCGAATATATACCAATCGTTCTATTTCAATTTTTGCGTACACACACGTCTATAATAAACTGACTAAATAGACCACGTTACCTTTGTAAATAAAATAAAACGATTGCGTCTAACTTGTAGCAGGTAAGAACAAAAGTAGCACCCCGCGGTTTTTTTTTACGATACATTCAATATTTTGTTAATCTATTTATTGTTATTTTAAGTAACTTTTTTAGTTCTATTTGCTATTATAGCGTGTTTTAATTTACATTTATTTTAAACTATAATTTATTGTAAACACGTGTTGTTTATGCAAATAAATTTAACTTTGTTCTCCATCAGGTGTTCCAAATCAAAGATTTGGAACACCTGATGGAGAACAAAGAAAAAATTTTTATACCTCAACAAAAAATCCTCATCAGGCTGAACAACTTTTGCTAAGGAGTCATTTTTAAATTTCTTATAGTTTACCTAAACCATTATGGTTCTGCATCAGGTGTTCCAAATCTTGGATTTTTATACCTCAATAAAAAATGGTCATCAGATTGAACAACTTTTGCTAAGGCGTCATTTTTATATTTCTTATAATTTACCTGAACCATTAAGGTTCTGCATCAGGTGTTCCAAATCTTGGATTTTTATACCTCAACAGAAAATGCTCATCAGGCTGAACAACTTTTACTAAGGTGTCATTTTTGTATTTCTTATAGTTTACCTGAACCATTATGGTTCTGCATCAGGTGTTCCAAATCTTGGATTTTTATACCTCAACAGAAAATGCTCATCAGGCTGAACAACTTTTGCTAAGGCGTCATTTTTATATCTCTTATAGTTTACCTGAACCATTATGGTGCTGCATCAGGTGTTCCACTTTCCAAAATCAATTATACCCTATATTTTGCCTAGGCTTAACAGCTATATAACAAAAAAAGTTTCATTCGATTCCGTCCAGTACTTCGAGAGATTAGCGTGTACAAACAGACAAACAGACATACAGACAAACAGACAAACAGACAGGCATTTTTTTTATAATTCTTACTCTATTACTATATCTCCATCGCCTCCAATTGTTTTTTTGTAAATATATTCAATGTACAGACACATTATTTTTACTGTTTTATTATAAGTATAGATATAGATAGATAGATATAGATATAGATAATATCATAAAGCTGAAGAGTTTGTTTGGTTGGATGTGCTAATCTCAGGAACTACTGGTTGGAATTGAAAATTTATTTTAGTGTTGGATTTATCGAAGAATCATTTATCGAAGAAGGCTTTAGATTATATTATACCGACGAGCTAGGTGGTCAAACGGTTAGCAATGGACACTTTGACTTCGAGGTCGCGGGTTCGATCCCCCGCACAAGACAAACATTTGTGTGCATATTCTCTGTTCTGGGTAAAACACCATGTATTTTTTTAAGGACAATTTATACAGCGCCATCTAGTCCCAAATTAAGTACAAAGCTTATATTATGGATACTAGACAACTGATAAATGTACTTAAATACATTTTTTTTGTAAATACTTACTTATAATACATAGAAATGCCCAGACCAAGACAAACAGGTTGTAAGTGGTATTGGGGTGTAAGTGGTTCATCAACATCTTTGACCCATAGCCAACTTCACCTGCACGCGGTGCACCCTGCTGATTGACAAACGAAGCTCTGGCGAAAAGAGAGGTAGGGAGCGTAATTGTAAGCTACCCGACTGGGGAATGTACCTCCACCTCACAGAATACCGCAGCCAAATAACGGTTCCCTTGAGGGCTGTTGTGTTCCTGCGAGTGAGTGAGGTCACCAGAAAGGAAGGAGATGCTGCGATGGCAGCGGGGGTGGCGGCGCGCAAGCGATATTTTATGTTGCGAGCGTTAATATGGCTACGGTAACCGCTTCACATCTGGCGGGCCGTATGCTTGTCTGCCACCCGACGTAGTATAAAAAAAAAAACAGACATGTTTATTATGCCCACAAATGTTTATCTTGTGCGGGGATCGGAGTCAAAGCAGACATTGCTAGGCCATTTGACCACCGCACTCGCCATCATTATTATGTATGTATTTACGAAAAAATATATATTTAAGTATAATATCAGTTATCTAGTATCCCTAGTACAACCTCTGCTTAGTTTAGGACTAGATGGCAGTGTGTAGTTTGTGCAGGAATATTTTCCTTTTGGGAGCTTCATTTCCATGCGCTGTGTAAACGGTTAAAGTTACGCAACAGCAAGTTTTTTTTTTTTTTATACTACGTCGGGTGGCAAACAAGCATACGGCCCGCCTGATGTGAAGCGGTTACCGTAGCCATATTAACGCTTGCAACATAAAATATTGCTCGCGCGCCGCCACCCCCGCTGCCAACGCAGCATCTCCTTCCTTTCTTTCTGGTGACCTCACTCACTCGCAGGAACACAACAACCCTCAAGGGAATTGTTATTTGGCTGCGGTATTCTGTGAGGTGGAGGTACATTCACCAGTCCGGTAGCTTACAATTCGCTCCCTACCTCTCTTTTCGCCAGAGCTTCGTTTGTCAGTCAGCAGGGTGCATCACGTGCAGGTGAAGTTGGCTTTGGTTCAAAGATCTTGATGAACAACTTACACCCCAAATCTTGTTCTTCTTAAAATGTTCTAAAAAAGTCCGTGATAGCATATGTCTATCTTTTACGCAGGCCAAGTTGCGCGTGTCCGCTAGTTAAATATAATTTTTATATTTTTGGTTCAGTTCATTAATATTGAATCACATAGTTAACATTTGGCGCAATATAACCGAAATTTATGAGGAAAGCCATTGATGGAAGTTAGCCCTTTAAATATTACCGAATTTGTTGACTATAGTTATGTACCCACTATGTAAAGATATACAGGAGATTATCACAATAATCCGCGACGCGCCGCCGCCATCATTAATTAATATGGTATAATTAATGAACTATGTATTACTGACGGCGTTAGCGTAGTGTATGGTAATTCAATTTGTGGCATCCATTATTATTCATTGAACTTGATGATCTAAATACATGTTTGTTTTGCAAACTGTATCTCGACGAAACTGATACTTGCTCAAAGATTATTATTTAATTGATTGATTTCGCCCAACGTCGCCCAAAAATTGAAAAATTCACCTCCCCCGCCCATGTAGTATTTGAATCCACGACCTTTCGGTAACCAGGCGAGTGCTCTTCTAACAGAGCTGCCAGAAAGGTTTGTGATGGTGACGAGCTTTTGCACTTTTTTATTCGTGGTTTAATATTTTTTTCCATTTTTAGGGTTCCGAACCTCAAAAGGAAAAACGGAACCCTTATAAGATCACTTTGTTGTCCGTCTGTCTGTCTGTCTGTCTGTCTGTCTGTCTGTCTGTCTGTCTGTCTGTCTGTCTGTCTGTCTGTCTGTCTGTCTGTCTGTCAAGAATTTCTATGTCGAGAATGCGTGGAGGTATCAAGCTGAAATTTGAACTGTATACTCAGGTCTACGGTCCCATGAAGTTAAAAAAAAATCAAACTGCTAAGTTTACGTAGAAAAAAGTTACGGCCGTTTATTCAGCAAAAAACGCATATTTCGACACACTCAAGGGAATCAAAACCTATAGGGTACTTCCCGTTGACCTAGAACTATGAAATTTGGCAAGTAACATCGTTATAGACTACAAGTACAGGAATAAATCTCAAAACTATACATTTGTAAATAGATATTAAAAAATAGGGGGTCTATATTTTTTATAGGGTGTCGAAATTTCAAATTGAAACTACTAGTTCAAATGGGGTATCATATGAAAGGGCTTGATGTACACATTGCAAAATATATTTTATTTATTTTTTTCGACGCGTTATTTCTTATTTATAATGAAAAATAGCAAATTTAATAATGATACTACGTACCTACGGAACCCTCGGTGGGCGAGTCCGACTCGCACTTGTCCGGTTTTTTTTTTAAATATTTATAATTGCTCAAAGATGTTATGAAAATTGTGGGAAAATCCAACTCCTTGCATACTGAACTTTATTCCTAAATGATCTTTTATAGTGGCACTAGCTAGTACCCGCGGCTTCGCCTATGTGGTCATTATTTAATAAAAAAAAACAGTGGGAACTATTGTGTTTTCCCGGTATAAAAAGTAGCCTGTATAGTGATACAGGCTACTTTTTATACCGGTTATGCTTAGTTTAAGATCTGGAGAGTGCTCCAGATCTTAAACTAAGCAAAATTCATGTCGATCCATTGGTCCCTTTCGACATAATAGAAGGACAAACAAACAAACACATTCACATTTATATTAAGGGTATGGACAATATTGACGAGCTCGGTGGTCAGTCAGAACGGTTAGCAATGGCCAGTTTGACTCCGAGGTTGCGGGTTCGATCCCCGCATAAGACAAATATTAGTGCGTATATCTATGTTTGTCTAAAACTGGGTATTTTTGATGTGACAACGTCTTATAATTCGATGGAGCCGGCTGCACGCACGAAAAAACATGACTCATGCGGCGTTACCTCGCTCTGAGGCGTTCCATTAAAATTTCTTTTGAAAAATGCAAACATTCCATCAGCATTTTCTTATGACGTTGTCGTTCAACTATCGTCAGTAAACCGACTTTACAGACATCCGATTTTTTTTTATGTATTATATGTATGTATGTATTTACAAAAAAGACTATTTAAGTATAATATCAGTTATCTACTACCCCTAGTACAAGCTTTGCTTAGCTTAGTTTGTATTTCTATGCTGTGGCTTAGTGGACAAATTATGTCCAGAAATATTTATTTATTTAATATTTCCTTTTTAAGTACCACCTAAGGTTGGTGAAAAATAAAAACATAAATAAATAAATAAACCAGCAGTAAATAAAAAATATATATAAGGAGTTACGAGTACGTCCCCATAAAGTACTTTTAAATCTCAGTAATTTAATTAGGGGTGGTCAAAATCAATGAAGTATCGCGATAGGGGCGGGGTGGCCACTTAAAAATAATTTATATTTCCTCCCCTATTAGCCTCGTTAATTTATCGGAAATTCTTTGCCAATTCCACCCCGCTTCATTTGAGTTTTATGAATTTTCTGTGAACTGATTTTATAGATGAAGTTTTTAATAAGGGGAGAGATTTATACCGAGTTTCTAGTGTGATTTATTGTTCTTTCAGAGGCGCTATTAAGGTTTAAATAAATATATTCTATCTTTTTATTTCGTTATTATCCTTCAATTTTTTTCCAGCGGACGTCTTATTAAAAGTGACATGTGTATATTAATATACATGTGTACACACTAGATGGCGCTGTGTAAATTGTCCAGAAATATTTATTTATTTATTTTTATCAGCCACATCATTATCATTAGCATGTATCTCTACCCACTGCTGGAAATAGGCCTTTCCCAATGGTTTCCACCATATGCGATCCTCCGCTTTCCGCTTGTCTTGTCCTAGGTTGTCGGTTCATCTAGAGTCACAGTTTTAGTTATCGACTTCCCCGAAACGGCTTGACCCATTGTGATGAAATTTTATATGTATATTCAGTAGGTCTAACAATAGGTCTATTTTTTTCTACTAAAATAATCCTAGGAATATTTAATAATTTATATGGCAAAGCAACTTTAGCCGTGTCAGCTAGTATATCTATTATATTTGTTCCAAATAAACACTTCAGCAGCCTTTAAAGATAAACTTCTTATAAAAAGGTCCTAAAAGAGTTTAGCATACTATCTGCATAATAAGAGACAACTTTCGGACGCATCCAAGCGTATTTATCCTTATTATGAATTCCCCTAGACCCCAGACTTGCCGATTAACTTCGTTTCACTAACAAGATAGGCACTAGACAGTGGTGTTGCTAAGAAAGCGCCAATTAGTATTGTTACGGCACCCGACTAAATTATATTAACGACTAGTTTTAACAAGTTAGTGTATAGTCACACCCCGGCCACTCCATACAATAGTCGCATCGTTAACTGTTACATAGGCAATGACGTCTGTGCATAGCGTGAAAGAGCGTGTGTTGTGTGGCGCCATGCAAACTGTTCCAGATTTTTCTTAGAGGGGAGGTGAGGTCGACACTGGAGAGCGGCTGGGACTGGCGAGACTATACGTAGTACTATTACTTACACTGTGCTATAGTGTACAGTACTAAGAAGTACTAGTGTTACGAACCCGATGTGCTCGAATGGTTAGCAACAGCTACTTTGAACCCAAGCGTGCGCCGATTTGGGCGCAAGTATGAAGTTAAAGTACTGGTTGTATTAATTACTATGATGTGGAACAACCCTCCCTTGAGGGTCCATTGTTATTTGGCTGCGGTATTCTGTGATTTGGAGTTAATTCCTCAGTCGGGCAGCTTACGCTGTAGCTACCCAAACCTCTCTTTTGCCAAAGCCTCGTTAGTCAAGCAGCCGTGTGCTACTTGCAGGTGAGGTTGGCTTTGGCTCTAAATACATACAGTGTGTCCCGGGATAAAGTGTAAAATCCTGAAAGGGGTGAACTTAGATCAAACAATATTTAAAAAATAAAAATATAGGTTTACTATTGGTTATATATGTGAAATATTTCTTTCAAAGAAATCGGCCGATTTCGTTGAAATAAAAAAAAATCGATTCAGTAAGCAATGAGAATACGATAGCCAGCCAAATAGCCAGCAAAAAAGTGACTGTCATTACCTAAGTTTTTTTTTTGCACTGAATTTTTCAGTATACATAATAATGTTTGTCTGTATGTCCTTTGTGCATTCGTATTAGCAAATAAATGATTTATGATTATGATTATGATTCGTTTATCACTCATCCGATTGCAATGAAACTTTGGTGGGATATTCTGGGTATACTGGGTAAGGTTTAGACAGGACAACATCTGTCAGGTCAGTTAGTATATATGTTACGGCTAAAGGTGGGTGAGAACATTAACTTAAGATTAGCCGGCTAATGTGCACATTAACCGAAACGAAACGGCTAAAAATGTATTCGATGGACGCGCCGGGCCGGCGGAGGGCTTGAGGGCCCCCTCAACCACCGCCCGGTGGGGAGACAATGCGCGCACACGTGGCAATGAAACTTTCGAATAGAATACTATTTTAATGAATTACGACGTAGGATGCAAGAGCAAGCGAAGAGCAGCCCGAGGTTAGGTTTTGTTAGGTTACTTTAAACCCTTTACACAGAAATAGGAGGCCCGCAATGCGGGCCTCCGTCGAAATAGCACCAGAGTCTATGAAATATGAAAGGTAATTTAGCCGGCTGAAGATAGAATAAACTAACATTAACACCTCCTCGAAGTTAGACCTCAGTTTAGCCGGCTAATCTTAAGTTTATGTTCACACCCACCTTTAGCTGTAACATATACACGTATATATAAGTGAAAATATCTTCGTGTCCAAGAGCTTTCAGTGACTATATTCCCGCTCCAATTGCACTTTCATCCAAATTTTAATATTTCAGGGTCTACCCTAGTCGCTTCTATGAATATTTAATTGACACCCATGTTCAGCACTGTACAATATTCGCTTACCGCCAACGAACCTTTTGTTACCTGGGGAAGTGAATTCATTAACAGAATTACTTAAGCACGTGTCTCTATCTCGTACTTAGCAGATGCAATTCACTTTGATGTCTTTGATATAGTGTTTAGTGGTATAGGAGTTTACTTATATATACACATAACATACAAGTTAGATTTCACAATATACAGTAAGTCGTTATATCGTTTCTATCCTATAATTTTATAGACGGATACCCGGTGGTCGAATGACTAAAAATGGCCACTTTGACTCCGAGGTCGCGGGTTCGATCCCCGCACATGACAAATATTTGTGTCCATGAACATGTCTGTTTGTCATGGTCTAGGTGTTTTCTATATATTATAATGTATTTATTTACAAAAAAAATGTATTTATATGTACATATAACAGTTCTCTAGTAACCTTAGTTCAAGCTTTGCTTAGTTTGGGACTAGATGGCGATGTGTAATATATCAAGGAATATTTATTTATTTATAGATGGCAATCGCAGAATATGTACTTACTTGTTTGCAACACCATAATAATCACTTTTTTCTAACTTACCTACTCACTTCTATGACGTTGATCAAATAATGTAAATACCTGGAAAAATAGAAAAAAAAATATGTTACTTAAAAGTATAAACACAAAATATTTACAAAGTACCTACAAGAAGATAACTCGATGAGTCGTGTACAGAAAATTTAACAATTAACTCATTTAAAGATCGATGTAGGTGCATTCGATTTATAGCAATCTATTTTATTTGAGGGTAAGTAACATATGTATAATAATGTAACTTTAAGTAACTAATATCCTCATAAAAAATAGCAATATGTAAGTATTCGATTATTTTCTTGTAGTCACTATTTTGTTACTTTTACGTTAATACAAATATTACATAAATTCTTATTATCATGTATGCATCAATGTTATTTAAAACTAAATATTTTCACAAATATTAAGCGACTTCAGGTATAATAATTTCATTAGGCAGTAAGCAAAAAACGCCTGACAAGTTGAAATAGCAAACAAATAGTTTGTGTGTTGTCTAGTGGCGTAATTGTAGGCGCGCTATCGGCCTCGCGAAGCATACTTCTATGTATATTTAACTAATTTATTATCTGGTATAAATAAACCTTACAGTAGGAATACTTTATAAAGTTTCTGTTATTTTTTGTTGTAAATACCTATATACTATAAACAGAAAAATTTTAACAAAAATCTGCCGGTGTAGGACCGGGAACAAACTTAACCCTAATAATACTTTTATTATGTCATAATTTATTGTAGATTTTATTATCAAGATCTACAATAAATTGCCTGAGGATTTAAGCAGATTAACACTTCAAAAATTAGAGCTAAGGAATGGTTGGCCAAAAAATGTTTTTACAGCATTCAAGAGTATTTTAAGTAGTGATATAATAAATTTAGCGTTATTGTTTAATTGTATTTAACGTGTATAGGAATGTGTATACGTCTGAAAAGGTAGGATCAAGTGATACCTTTTGTAATCAACAATAAGACCTGGTTTTTTGTTACCTTGTTTTTCATAAACAATAAAGTAGGTACACTACTTCTGGGGTGTAAGTGGTTCATTAACATCTTTGAACTCACCCTGCACCCTGCTGACTGACAAATGAAGCTCTGGCGAAAATAGAGGTAGGGAGCGTAATTGTAAGCTACCAGACTGGAGAATGTACTTCCACCTCACAGAATACCGCAGCCAAATAACAATTCCCTTGAGGGTTGTTGTGTTCCTGCGAGTTAGTGAGGTCACCAGAAAGGAGGGAGATGCTGCGTTGGCAGCGGGGGTGGCGGCGCGCGAGTGATATTTTACGTCGCAAGCGTTAATATGGCTACCGTAACCGCTTCACATCAGGCGGACCGTATGCTTACCGTCCCGCCCGCCACCACCACCCGTCGTAGTATAAAAAAAAAGAAAAAAAATACTTACAGACGTAGGTACTTACTTACGTTACTTTGCGAAATTATAGATGCGTTCAGCTTATCAACGAGTGAGCTTAGAAACTGAATTTTAGGACCATCATAGCTTCAAATATAAAATATATTCGTATATGTATTACGGGAGATATAATATATTTGTCAATATTATGTATTAATAACTCACAGATTCGCTAGTATTGCAACAGGGACCGCATTAAGCCAGATTGAAGCATCAGAATCGTTAATTTTGCCGTGTCCGTGCTTAATAATCGGTAATATACATTATCACTTTACCATCTAGCAGGAGTTAGGGCCCCCATCAATCAGTCAGGACCCTGAGCACTTATCCTAAGCACATATTGCAATCTGCCGATTAGTGAACAAGATACCGTCAAAACTTAACAAAATTGATCTTGTAACTTGGTTGTCAGCATATCGCAAAAACTTCCCAGACGGGCGTAATGACGTTATTCTCTTAATGTAGGCGTCTTAAAAATGTTCAGAAGTCATTAAGCTGTAGGCTCCTGTTTAATTGGAGACTTGGAACGGTCACGGGGAGTACTGGGACATAAAAAAGTTGTTAAGTGCGATTGGTCCTTTTGCTGATTGGTTCCAGCCATCCAGATTGAACTGTGTGATTAAAGATCAGATATCAGATCCAATGAGAAAGTTTTACAGGGATTTAAATTACTACACATTTTATGTCTGTTTTTGTAAGAATATCGTGTTTCCGAAACGTTCCTCGAGCAATAGTAAACCGACTTTACAGACAACCAATTTTTTTTTATTCTATACTTATGTGGATTAACGATATTAATGACGAGCTCTGTGGTCGCATGGTTAGCAATAGGCAGTTTGACTCCGTGGAATGCAGGTTCGATCCCCGCACAAGACAAATATTTGTGTGCATGAACATGTCTGTTTGTCGTGGCCTGAGTGTTTTCTATGTATTTATATATTATATACGCATTATGTGTATGTATGTATTTACAAAAAAGTATTTAAGTATAATATCAGTTATCTAGTACCCATAGTACAAGCTTTGGAGATGGCCGTGTGTAATTTGTCCAGGAATATAAAAAAAAAGATAAATTTTAAATACGATGCTCCTCTGTACTCCGTATGAGGTCGGTTTTAGGACTTAGGACGATAATGGTGGTATTACAGTACATATGCAATCGGGTACAATCGGGTAGGAGGGAGATGCTGCGTTGGCAGCTGGGGGTGGCGGCGCGCAAGTCATATTTTACGCCGCAAGCGTTAATATGGCTACCGTAACCGCTTCACATCAGGCGGACCGTATCAACCGTATGCTTGTCTGCCACCCATCGTAGAATAAAAAAAAAGGTTGCTCGAAAGCCCGATTGTATTTGGGTGGCATGTTTATTTAAGGACCAATTTAAATGAGGAACCCTAATAAGTTTTATTCCTCAAGGCACGGACAGGATTTTCTTCTTATCCCTTCTATTCAAAAGCAAGTTGGCATATTTTTTATTTGCCTCGGCGTTCGTGATGTCTGTCTGCAAAATTAGCTCAGATTATATCAAAAAGTGAAACTTATCTTAGTACTAGTAAGACTTCTTATACTACGTCGGGTGGCAGACAAGCATACGGCCCGCCTGATGTGAAGCGGTTACCGCAGCCATATTAACACTCGCAACATTAAAAATATCGCTCGCGCGCCGCCACCCCCAGTGCCAATGCAGCATCTCCTTCCTTTCTGGTGACCTCACTCACTCGCAGGAACACAACAATACTCAAGGGAATTGTTATTTGGCTGCGGTATTCTGTGAGGTAGAGGTACATTCCCCAGTCGGGTAGCTTACAATTACGCTCCCTACGTCTCTTTTCGCTAGAGCTTCGTTTGTCAGTCAGCAGGTGCAGGTGCAGGTGAAGTTGGCTTTAGTTCACAGATGTTGATGAACCACTTACACCCTAAACCACTTCATAACCCACTTCATAATATGATTCATTTATTAATAATACATGTCGCTTCTACTGAGAGTATCAGGATCAATCTTGGACGCTGACTATTAAGCTGGTTCACAGACTAAAAGTCGCGCAGCGAGCGATGGAGAGAGCAATGCTTGAAGTATCTCTAAGGGATCGAAACCGGAACGAAGAAATTCGACGAAGAACCAAAGTGGACACAGCTGTCAGAGTCAGCGAGTTAAAGTGGTAGCAGGCTGGCCACATCTGACGAGTCAGCAATGGCAGATTGGAGAGGAAAGCCCTAGAGTGGAAGCCACGTGTGGGACGACAAAGCGTAGGGCGCCCCCTCTCTAGATGGACTCTCTCTCTCAAAAGAGTTGCGGTTTGATTCGGAAAGCAGAGAATCGCATATGGTGGAAAGCATTGGGAACGGCCAATATCCAGCAGTGGGTACCTAGATACCGGCTGAAAATGATGATGATGATATAAACTTTACAAACACAGCAAGCTAATATGATAGTGATCAGAAGAGGGTACATATTGTCATAACTCCACTCAATCTTGAAAGCATAATATATTTGATTTGACGAAGGGAATTATCCGATCCCCCCCGCCTCATAATGCAAACAAATATTTACAGACACTTAACCGTAGAGTATTCAGGATGAATAGCTGATTGGCGATAAAACTGATACCAAGACAATCTTATCTCTGATTGATACTTTTTAATAAAAAACCAAGTGCCAAACAAACATACAGCGCAAAAGCACGTCGTCCATCCCTATTCATCCCACTGCTGGGATATGAGTCTCCTCTCAATTGAAGGGGTCTAGAGCATACTCCACCACGCTCCTCAACTGCGGGTTTTCAAGTCACCTAAAGTCCACTGACCTGGCTTAACGACTGTCATCTAATGACAACAGCCGGGACCGACGGCTTAACGTGCCTTCCGAAGCACGAAGCAATAAGAGATAAACAAACCCATCCATTGACAGGCTGCGGTCAACGTTGCTTAACTTGCGTGTTCTATTAGACTGACACGCACATCGACGCCATATAGCTGCACCATAGATGAATAGATAAATGGCGATAAAACTGATACCAAGGTGGTCTCTGATTGATACTTTTTTATAAAATGCCGAGCCAAACAAGCTTGTAACGCAAAAGCACTTAAAGGTCAAATTGCCTGTAAAGACTTCCGCATAATAAAACCTGAATCAATTAAGTTATTACGATGAGCTCGGTGGTCCAATGGTTAGCAATGGCCACTTTGACTCCGAGGTCGCGGGTTCGATCCCCGCACAAGACAAATATTTGTGTACATGGACATGTCTGTTGGTATTTAAGTATAATATCAGTTGCCTAGTACCCATAGTACAAGCTTTGCTTAGTTTGGGACTAGATGGTCGTGTGTAATTTGTCCAGGAATATTAAGAAAAAATATATATTAAGTTTATACGTTAGCGCTGATGTCTTTTGTGCAAACCTTTTTCTACAATGATCGGTTTAGAGTCGTTTGCGTTCATCAGCCCCCTTACCACCATCTCTTATTGCGATTCAATAACTGAATAGAATGCTTATTCATTGGTATGAATAAGCATTCTATTCAGCGATTCAATAATTGAATTATTATTATTATTATCTCTTATTGTTATTGAATCGCAATAAGAGATGGTGGTAAGGGGGCTGGTACTATGCGTACTAGATACTTAAATACTTTTGTTTTGGACAAGACAAATGGACACAAGTATTTGTCTTGTGTGGGGATTGAGCCCGCAACCTCGGAGTCAAAGTGGCCATTGCTAACCTTTCGACCACCGAGCTCGTCATTGTTACCGAATTTAATGATCCGCGGATCATTCCACAATATTTAAGTATATTTATCAGTTATCTAGAATCCATCTGGGGTGTAAGTGGTTCATCAACATCTTTGAACCAAAGTCAACCTCACCTGCATGTGTTGCACCCTGCTGACTGACAGACTTGGCTCTGGCAAAAAGAGAGGTAGGACATAGCGTATTTTTAAAAAGCCCCACTGGGGAAGTACCTCCACGTCACAGAATACCGCAGCCAAATAAGAATTCCATTGAGGGTTGTTGTGTTCCTGCGAGTGAGTGAGGCACCAGAAAGGAAGAAGTTGCTACGTTGGCAGCGGGGGTGGCGGCGCGCGAGCGATATTTCATGTTGCGAGTGTTATGGCTACGGTAACCGCTTCACATCATGTGGGCCGTATGCTCGTCTACCACCCGACGTAGTATAAAAAAAACCATAGTAGATATACATATATTGCCTGACTGGGCCCCGTCAATTCTAAAAGCGTCTTCAGAATCAATTTCTGCGCGATTAATATGACAAGTTGTTCATGAAATTCAGGTCACCCAGTTGAGATCGGCAAATTGTCTGTGACTGGATTACATCAGTCAACTCTTGAGAGTTTAAATTGATTTGATCAGGGCCTGATGGAGTAAAGTGATTTTGTAAGATCGAGGACATTCAATATTTATTGACGGGACAAAGCGAACAAAGTCGTAATGTTCTTGACTGTACGTTAATAAGTCGCTCAATTTTGTTTCTTTTTTTCAAAAGAGCATGTGGGTCACCTGATGGAAAGCAATCACAATCGTCCATGGAGATCAGCAACACCAAGAGGTCGTCGATTCGTTGCCAGCCCATACTCCTTCCTTTCTTTCTTTCTGGTAACCTCAGTCACTCGCAAGAACACAACAACCCTTAGAAGAATTGGTATTTGTCTGCGGTGTTCTACGAGGTCGAGGTACTTCCCCAGTCGGACATGTTAAGAATACGACATAGCTTACCTCTCTTTTCGCCAGAGCCTCGTTTGTCAGTCAGCATGAACATGTTCGTTTGTCCCTTTCTCATATAAAAAAAGATGCTTGTTCGTCACCCGACGGAGCATTTGTATTTTCCATGGCCACCACGTTTTTAAGGTTCCGTACCCAAAGGGTAAAAAGGAACCCTATTACTAAGGCTCCACTGTCCGTCCGTCCGTCCGTCCGTACGTCTGTCACCAGGCTGTATCTCATGAACCGTGATAGTTAGACAGTTGAAATTTTCACAAATGATGTATTTCTGTTGCCGCTATAACAACAAATACTAAAAAGCAGAATAAAATAAATATTTAAGGGGGCTCCCACACAACAAACATGATTCTTTTGCTCGTTTTAACGGTAATACGTTTGAAATACTCACATAATATTTATTTATTATATTCACTTTAAAAATAAATAATTAAATAAAAATAAAACAAATATTTAAAGTTTATCGTATGAGATACAACAAACGTGATTTTCTTGCCGTTTTTATAGATAATGGTACGGAACCCTTCATGCGCGAGTCCGACTCGCACTTAGCCAGTTTTTTTCCATGGCCACCACATTTAATTCTGTCTACAAATGATACAGAGCATATGTTGGGTTTGGTTAACGTTTTCTCAGACACTCAAGAATACATTTTATCCATTAGCACTATTTTAATTATAAATAAGGCAGTGTACAATCTAGATTCTTATCTACATTGTAAGCAGACAATGCACTTAACGCTCTGCACTTTACACACCTACAAATCTGTCTCAAATTCTCAACATCTGCTTAACAAAACGACCCTTATTGCTTAGACAGGAAAGCTCACATGTAGGTCCAGCACGAAATAGTTGACAATCCAATTATTTAGACAATTAACGGACGTCGTTAGACAGGTGGCCAGAGTCTGGGAGTACTTACCAAACCCTCTCCTCATACACACGTCCATTAGGGTACCAAGTGAAAGATAACTTAGAAATGTAAGGGCGTTTCTACACTTAATCATATTTTGTACATTCGCACTGTAAGGTTTGCGTTTGTTGGTACAACCAGTAGCAAACTACCATAAGAAGGTCCTTGTTAGTTTCTTTCTTTTTTAACTTCTCAAGTTTCTACCATTTCCAATTTGTAAAACTAACGTATCAGTTATTTGGTGATACATATACATTGTTCTATATGTACTTTTTACTGTTGTGTAGCTCACAGGACGTGTCGCAAGAGAACCCACGCAGCAGGATCTTGTGCATTTCGAAAGCGCATAAGCGATTACGACCCACTTAGCGAATTTGCTTTTTGTTCGATTAGATATTGAAACTTGGTGCCAAGGATTATTGGTACACCAAAAAGGCATTATTGGTCTCACAAAAAAAGAGTTCCATATATTCCATTGGGCAGCAACCCATAATCATCTGTGGGTCAACGAGATTTTGGGGTGTAAGTGGTTCATTAACATCTTTGAAACCAACATCACCTGCACGCGGTGCACCCTGCTGACTGACAAACGAAGCTCTGGCGAAAAGAGAGGTAGGGAGCGTAATTGTAAGCTACCCGACTGGGGAATGTACCTCCACCTCACAGAGTACCGCAGACAAATAACAATTCCCTTGAGGGTGAGTGAGGTCACCAAGGAGATAGGAGATGCTACGTTGGCAGCGGGGGTGGCGGCGCGCGAGCGATACTTTATGTTGCGAGCGTTAATATGGCTACGGTAATCGCTTCACATCAGGCGGGCCGTATTCTTGTCTATATAAATAAATAGATTCGTCAGATTTATGAGGGGTCTCATAAACCTGACGAATCTATTTCAAACGCTCGTGGGTTCGATTCCCACATATGACAAACATTTGTGTGCATGAATATGTCTGTTTGTCTTAGTCTGGGTGTTTTCTATGTATCATAAGTATGTATTTACAAAAAAAAAATGTATTTACGTTTCTATCTAATTAAATTTTCTATTTAAATCTATTTAGTTGTCTAGTACCCATAACACAAGCTTCGCTTACTTTGGGGCTAGGTGGCGCTGTGTAATTTGTCTGACAATATTTATTATTATTTATTTATTAAAAAATAATATTACCATTGGAGAAGCAATAAATAGTACTATAACTTTTATTATGATTCTAATTATATAAACGTAATATTTAACATAGCTGTCGTACAAATTTCTGATTTGATGCATACAAAATACAAACCTGTGACGTCATAACTCAGTAGCCTTTTGTATGGAGCCTTTTCAGGAAAGTCCTAAATTGTGATTTTCAAATTAACATATCTCGAGAGATTTTTGTGCTATCGAAGTAATTCTTTCACCTATGGTTATATTATTGAGACATCCCTACATATCAAACCGAAAAAAAAAATATTTAAATAGTTGTCTTGGCCAACTTGCCAAATGCCACCTAGGCGGGCAAGGCGAATTTTTCCATTTTTAGGGTTCCGAACCTCAAAAGGAAAAACGGAACCCTTATAAGATCACTTTGTTGTCCGTCTGTCTGTCTGTCTGTCTGTCTGTCTGTCTGTCTGTCTGTCTGTCTGTCTGTCTGTCTGTCTGTCTGTCTGTCTGTCAAGAATTTCTATGTCGAGAATGTGTGGAGGTATCAAGCTGAAATTTGAACTGTATACTCAGGTCTACGGTCCCATGAGGTTAAAAAAAAATCAAACTGCTAAGTTTACGTAGAAAAAAGTTACGGCCGTTTATTCAGCAAAAAACTCATATTTCAACACACTCAAGGGAATCAAAACCTACAGGGTACTTCCCGTTGACCTAGAACTATGAAATTTGGCAAGTAACATCGTTATAGACTACAAGTACAGGAATAAATCTCAAAACTATACATTTGTAAATAGATCTTAAAAAATAGGGGGTCTATATTTTTTATAGGGTGTCGAAATTTCAAATTGAAACTACTAGTTCAAATGGGGTATCATATGAAAGGGCTTGATGTACACATTGCAAAATATATTTTATTTATTTTTTTCGACGCAATATTTCTTATTTATAATGAAAAATATCAAATTTAATAATGATATACGTACCTACGGAACCCTCGGTGGGCGAGTCCGACTCGCACTTGTCCGGTTTTTTTTTTTAAATAAAAATATGTTGGTCAAATAGCCTATTCGGCAGCTTTATGACTTTGGTATCGATTATGGCGAGCCGATTATATCCTTTTTTTAGACTGTCTATATGTCTGGCTAGATGTATGCATGACGCCAGGTTTTGTACCTTTGTTCAATATAAATTCCTGAACGAGTATCGTCGACAGCAAGTATGCTTTGTAAACCGATACGCATGGTTTAATTGAAATTTTATTAAAGTCATGTCTATACTTCACCGAAGTGGACAGAGACTGGATTAATCAAATTTATTTTGACATGAATATCTCTTTAAAATTGCTTCCATAGGGAGGCAATTAAAAAAAAAACGAATGATAATATAATCGGGGATACTGTTTGATATTGCAGCTACAAATCTATCATCTCCATCCAAAATTCAATCACACCACTGGATAGATGAAGGACCAAAGAATTTATTGCGCTAATGTTATTAGTAGATTTTTTCGGTTAATAATAAATAATAAATAAATAAATATTTCTGGACAATTTACACAGCGCAATCTAGTCCCAAATTAAGCGCAAAACTTGTGTTATGGGTACTAGACAACGGATAAATGTACTTAAATACATTTTTTTTTGTAAATACATACTTATAATACATAGAAAACACCCAGACCAAGACAAACAGATATGTTCATGCACACAAATGTTTGTCTTGTGCGGGAATCGAACCCGCGAACTCGGAGTCAAAGTGGTCATTGCTAACCATTCGACCACCGAGCTCGTCAAATTTAATGTTCTTTTATATTATGACGACTCCGGTGGTCGAATGGCTAATGAAATGGAAAACGGGTCGAACGCGAACCGCACGTAATGCTCCATAGTCCTTACGACTATGGAGCATCACGTGCGGGAGAGGGGGAAGCGCTACCATTTTCAGATAATTTTAGTGCATATATTGTATTCACTTACAACACACGCTCCACTCATTTTTTTTTGTATTACCTAAATATATTACAGATACAGATACCAAAGTAGTACCAAAAAGGTAAAAAAAAAAACCTTATTATCAAGATAATCGGACAATAATCCAATATCAATCAAAATAATAAGTATATAATTTTATTTTAAATTTACTTATATTGCAGACAAAGCCAACATGGGTCAACAACAACTCAGCATGAATCCGAAGGCACTGCTTTTCAGTTAGGCCTACAAAGACGATAAGATATATTCATGCGCCCAAAACTATTTGTCTTATGCACTATCACTAACCAGCCCACATCAGAGGACATCAAACGATGACGTTGAGTTACTTGTATACACATTTACATTAAATCCAGAACGGTCAAACAATACGGTCAGAAGTTAAACTATGTTCGTACAGAACTGGCCATCAAATTATGGTATCTTCGAAATTGACCACATTCAAGCTGGGGGTACAAAGGAAACGCAGTCATCAATTATGAACATTATGGCATGGATGACCACTTTCGACATTCTTGGCGAAGGGTCAAATCTGTTGAAAGTAAGTTTATCGAACAATTTGAGATGACTTGATATATTCTCCTGGAAACATGAACTCTGTGAGGACAGATGTGGGGATGATTGTTAGGCCCAAGCCAGACATAACAGACGTATAACCCGGATACTAATAAAAAGTATTTCAGAATATTTTAAGTAAAGACCACACTAGACACAGCAGGCGTAAGACTCGGGTTCTACTTCTAAGTCCAATCTTTATATATTCCTTATTGCACATAAATTATTATAAAATAGTTAAATGACGGATAATTATAATATGTGCGTACTTATTAATAAAGAAAGATAGAGAAAAAAACAGTACAATCAAATGATATTTTGACTCTTTAAAGAGTAAATATAAAAGAACATTAACCGAAAAATATGTTTAACAAATAATCATAAACACAAATACATATTATTAGATACATATCTACTATAAATACAATACCTATGTATAAAAATAAGGACGGGGCGAGGACATCTCGAGTTGCGTCTTTTTTATACATTTTGTATGAAAGATCGGACTCATCGCGGATGTAGGACCCGAGTCTTACGCCTGTTGTGTCTGGCTTGGTCTTTACTTACAGTGTTCAGAAATACTTTTTCAGTGATAAAAGCGGAAATAACCGTCAACATCTACAGATCGCCTGAGGATGCCTAGAGGCGATACTCTCAGCTCAGCTCGCATGTTTCAGATGTTGGAGATTCGCCGAGACGACCGCACACACTGGAGCAAAGACGACCAAAGCAGCCACGGCAGTCGCATGGATCTACTAACGGTAGTGGGTGGGTGCCGGCCGGAAGTTATTTGCATGAACTAATTGGTAGCAGAAGCACGCAAAGTAGTGTCGACCAAATTGCCTGTATATTATGTCCTGGTTTAACATATAGAATACTTTTTGTACAGGTTCCGTGCTCATTCCTTCGGGGACACACGCTTCTTTGCCTTTATTAATATTATTTTATGTTTATACAATCACAAATAACAACCACATCGAGCACTGAAATCCTGGAAAATATATTGGTAATGTCCAAAACATACCGCATTTTTTAAATGATAAATTGTTGTCAGATCGCATTTGATTAGAGAACATTTTACTGCAATTTTTAACCAAATTATTTATCCTTATTGGATCATTCTGGATATAAACGGCCCAGCTACTTACGAAGAGTTTAAAAATGAGTAAACAAATTTTTATTACTAAGAAAGTATTTTTGCGTTGTCATCGAATAAAAACCCACGCAATGCAATACGACTGCATTCCTGCAGCATGGATGTCATGGTGTAGTCACAAACGGAATGTTGGAGCGGTTTGTGTGCAAGTAAGTAAGGTCACTAGTTCCTGAGGAGATCCTGCGTTAGTACTATAGGTAGTAACGAGTTAAGCGCAGGGTACACCGGGAACGAAGCGAAAGGAAGTTCGTTTATCTTTGCTCATGTCGCTACCTCCTCTTTTCTTATTTCAAAAGGGCTCTTCTCATTCTTACCTCTTCGACAATTTGCCAAAACTATAAATCATCCTCCTATTCAAATGTATATGTATGTTCATATTATTTTATGTTATATATTTAGTATTTATCGGGAATAGTCGGAAATATATATTAAATATGGCTAATTGACTCAGGTGTTATTTTGCGAAAGTCAAATTTACCGGCAATTTGATCTACCGTACTCTGCGTGCTTCCGCCACCAATTAGTTCATGCAAATTACTGCCTGCCGGCACCTACACACTACGGTTAGTAGATGCATGCGACTGCCGTGGCAGCTTTGTTCGTCTCAGCTCCTGTTGCTGCAGTCGTCTTTGTGACTCTTCAACATCTGAAACAGAAGAAAGACTCCCGCCGCCCCGACTGCCGTGGTCGTCTCTGCGACACGTGTATCGTCTCTACGCGAGGCACGTAAATAGACCATACAGTGGGTAAATCTTTAAGCGAAGAAGTCAGTCTAATCTAAGAATAAAAGTGAGCAAATAACAAAAGAGGCGTTTATGAAACATAATAAAAAAAATTTTTCAATTCCTAAACGTGTATTTTCAAGACACACAAAACAAATAATGAATATGAAAATTTATCCTGGCACATTAGGATAAATTAAGTCCATTTGCGTCCTCATGTTGCCCAAATTAAATGCAACACGTAATAAAATGTCCATTACTGTTCGTAATTAGGTCCTCAGTTGGCACAAGTTTATTGCCAACACTCCATTAAAACTTCCCCAGACCGCGGTTGGGGGAGGTTTTAGGCTGGGTGTATACAATTCGACCGGTCGTCGGTTTCAGGCATTGTGATCTAAAGATTCGACTAGATGGGTTTCCTATCTAGTCGAATATCATAAAAACATGTTGTGTATATTGGGCCTATATAAGTATTATTGGGTAATATTTAGGAAAAAAATCATTAATTCATTTTCTATTTGAAAAATTGACACATGTTTTCAAAAACTGCACTAAGTTCTTAGTATATATCGAGTAACAATCAAGCATACAACCCGCCTGAATTACTTTGAGTATACTATATTGCGGGAATACGGGTCTCGCCTGAATCGAAGAGAGTTCAGAGCATACTCCTCCATGCTGCTAAACTGCGGGTTGGCGGAAGCCAAGCCGCCTGATGGCTACTTGGCCACTGACTTGGCTATTATTCTTGGCTACACAGGAGTCAATGTGGTGAGAATGTGTAGTGGCCCATAAAAAAGGTCACCGATGCCATTGAGGTACTCACTATTCAACTATTTAGGTACCTATTTATATTTAGGTATTATTCGATTAACATAAAATGGATCCGGGCCGAGCTCCATTGTATACCAGTCCTTATCGTATTGTCCACGTTTTATCTCGGACCAATGCTTCGTAGATATAGTACTGAAAAACTTTCAGCTGAATACTTCGTGAACAGGTCTGTTTTAGTGCTTTATTGTTGTTAAGTTTCATCGTAATAATTTGTCGTTTCGTCGTTTGATTTTCTTTTACTTTAACGGGGTGGTTGGTAGTAAGTTTTATAATATCTTTCTTGGTTTGTGCAGTCTGTGAATATATTATTGACTAGCTTGCGACGGCGACTTTGTTCGCGCGTATACCAGTATCACGTGGAATTTTTTTAAAATTGTTTCTTTGCAGATACCTACGTCATATGTATTTCCACATTCGTACAATATCCTTCAAGCGAAGCATGAAGAAGCATCTTGTAGGCCATCATGGCAGCGTCAACTGAAAAGACATCAAGGTCAGTGTCCGTAGTCGATGCGATTGGGGCTCGTCTTTTCGCTTACCATCAGGCGAAACGGAGCCAATATGTTGTGCTAATATATAAAAAAAGTCATAATAGCTACCTATATAATAATTAGGCGTCCGTCTCCCTTCTGCAATACCCCAGTATTAAGTCCACCCAAATCATCCTTATACCCTATTTATTCTATAACTCACTTTGCAATAGTTACAACGCCTGCCGAGACCTGCTCATGTGTATATTATTGTTCCATTGATATATCTTGGAGCAGGTCACGGCGGGTGTTTATCATGGCATTAAAGTTCTCTAAGGGGCCTCTACACTTTGTATCCATATCCCCGCACGCTTTTTAAAGGACCGGGTTTAATCCCGTGAATATAAGAGATATAATAAGAGTAATAATAATAAGAGACCTGCTCTGATGATCTGATCATGGGTATATCGTTCTACTGATAAATCCTAGAACGGGTCATGGTGGGCGTACAACATGACATCAAACTTCTCAAATGACAGGGTTTATCTTGTGATTTTAAGAGATATAATAATAATAACGTCCGTCAAACCACTGGACGGACAAATTTCAATCCTATCAGTCCAATGGTTTGAACTGTCCGTTGATAGATCAGTCAGTAACGGTTGTCATTTATACATAGAGACAGAGAAGAAGACTAGTTTCTGCCCGAAGCTTCACACCGAAGAAAATACCGGATGATATATTATTCTTACGGTACTTTGCTGCTGGTTATACAAAGCCAAAATTCGTGCATGCTTTTAAATTAATTCTTGTAAAGTCGGCAAAGTAGTGAAACTCACTGCCTGTTGAGATCAGGAGAGCTCCATCTATAAATTATCTTAAATCAGCGCTGAGAAGGTTCTTTGCCGAATCGGGTAAAAACACAACATTATTAGCATGTACAGTTCGCCGAACGGAGTAGTACGTTTCTCAATCCAAGATAGAATGGTACAGAAATGGGACAGAACACATTTATGGTCTTCCAGAGGATAGTTCGTTTGTCTGTGGTCTTCATGAAGTTGGTCAGAACCGAACATGAAAATAAAACCAAAAGTTACTCCCAATGGAGCGTTTAATCTCTATGAATTACTTGACTAAACTAACCAACCCGATGCTAAGTCGACGCTGTTATGAGAAACTTGTAACTAGCTGAAATTAAGTTGAATCAAGTAAATCCCCGTTTAGTTTATTATGTTAAGCGGATTGTGGGGAGTACTGAACTTATGTTATTACGAAAAGTAAACGGTTCGGTCTGGTGTGGAAGGGATGTGGAGGCGATTTCTTTACCAGTGTTAATGTTTTTTTTAAACAAAATACGAGTCTTGAAAACTCTGGCCTTTAACCCGCAGTTAAGCAACGTGATGGAGTATGCTCTGAACCTTTTCAATTGAGAGAGACCCGTATCCCAGCAGTGAGATGAATGAGGGTTGAAGATATACAAATACTGTAACGTCGTCGTATATAATAATCTATGTAATGTATGTATGTAATGTCATCGGTCCATCTAGAGAAGGGGCACCCTACTCTTCGTCGCCCGATACGTGTTGTTCACTCCAAGACCTTCCTCCCTCATCTGCCGTCGGTGATTCGGCAGATGTAGCCAGCCCAAAGGTACAGCTAATATACAATTTTAAGGGTTTTATTATTTATTTCAACCATCTCTAAAACTGCCACAGTCTAAAGCAGCCCGCCAGCCAGTTATGCAACACGGTGCATTGTCCTGCATTATCTTGCGGGATTATCTCAGGCATTCGAGATTCGAGCCCCAGTCGAGATCCGAGATTGTGCAACGAATATTATCCGCGCAGTAATGCGCAATTATCGACGAAAATAATTAATTTACCGCTTTTTAAACATTAATAACATACTTTAAAACATGTTCCGTTGAATTTATTAAAGAGAGAGTTTTTATATTCAATTAAGTTTATTATTAAATTGTGCTCTGGCAGAGATTCAAGTTCTTTTATTGACGAGCACAGTAGTCGAATGGCTAACATTGGCCACTTTGAGTCCGTAGTCGCGGGATCGATCCCCGCACAAGTCTAACATTTTTGAACATGTCTGTCTTCGCCTTTGTGTTTTCTATGTATTATATGTATATATTCATAAAAATGTATTTAAGTATATTTATTATTTAACTATTACTAATATATAGTACAAGCTTTAGCTTATAGACTTAATTTGGGACTAAATGGCGGTGTGTTATTTGTCCAGGAATATTTATTAATATGATGTTATGGAGAACGTTTCCGAAGGGTTCCGAAACACAAAACAAGTAAAAATGTATAAGAAATATTAATATTCTTGGACGAATTACACACTGCGATCTAGTCCCAAAGTAAACAAAGCACAAGCTTTGCTTAGTTTGGGACTAGATATAGTACAAACTATGGGTACTGGATAACAGATACGTAAGCATAATTACGAGCATTGTTTTTTTTTTTGGTAAGTGCATACATATCATACATAGAAAATACCCAGTCCAAGACAAACAGACGTGTTAACACAAATATTTGCCTTGAACGGGGTCGAAATAATAAAAATAAACAGTTCTTAACAATTTACACAGCGCCATCTACATTTATTAATACATTTTTTTGTAAATACATACGTATAATACATAGAAAACACCCAAACCAAGACAAACAGACATGTTCACGCACACAAATGTTTGTCTTGTGCGGGAATCGAACCCGCGAGCTCGGAGTCAAAGTGGCCATTGCTAACCATTCGACCACCGAGCTCGTCAAAAATGTGACAAGTATGAAGTAAGTTTTCTTATGTGTTTTGTTAAATCTATATATATAAAAGAAAGTCGTGTTTGTTACAACACTTATAACTCGAGAACGGCTGGACCGATTGCCATGGTTTTTGATTTGTTGGATTTGTCTCCGTCCAGAATAGCAGAATAACTATTAAAAACATTGGAAAATTTACGAAAAAAATAAAATAAAAGAAAAATCATTTTTCGATACAAAATGTTCGTGGATGTCGGACCTGTCAAACTTGACGTTAACGTGCGTACGTCAAATGTATGCGTGCGTTCAGAAATGTACATCAAGCTCATTTAATATAGAACAAATTTAGATTAAAAACAAAGGTCAACTCTATTGGTTTCATTTTTACGTCTTGAAAGTTGTCTGTAATTTGTTTTGAAAACAGTTTTGTGGATTGAAATATTTTTGGTTGTCAGTTGGTACTTTTTTGTGACGTATAATGTACTGAACTTAATATTTACCCACTGCTGGGTTACGGGTCTCCCCTCAACCGAAGAAGTTTAGAGAATGCTCCACCACGCTGCTCAACTGCGGGTTGGCGGAGGCCAGTGATTTCAAACCGCCTAAAGGCCGCTAACTTGACTTAATGACTGTCATCTAATGATAACAACCAGGATCGACGGCTTAAGGTGCCTTCTGAAACACGGAGGAGCTCGAGATAATTTAATGATAACAACCGGGACCGACGGCTTAACATACCTTACGAAGCACGGAGGAGCTCGAGATAATCTAATGATAACAACCCGGACCGACAGCTTAACGTGCTTTCCGAAGCACGGAGGAGCTCCAGATAAATATAAACTCACCCATGAACAGGCTACGGTTGACGTTGCTTAACTTGCGTGTACAATTATACTGACACGCGCAATGACGCCATCGTGCTTCTCTATTATTTTTTATTATTCATTGTATAAATTTCAAGAAATCATTTGTTTAGCTAATATTTATACCACAACATTAATTGACTATTAGGCGGTACGAAGTTCGCCGGGCCAGCTAGTGTATATATAAAATCACACATAATAGTATTAAAAAAAAAACTACTTACTCGTAGTTAGCTATAACAAAACTATATTATTCATGTGAATGCAATCTCAGTGAGACATGGTATCATTACTATTATCACGCTGTCACAGTAGAATGTAGAACAGTATTACAACTCTTTGCTTTGCGTCAACCTATATTCCATCTGCTGAGAGTCGTAGTTTCTCATACTGCTCAACTGCAGATTGGCAGAGATCAGTGTTTTCAAGCCGCCCAAAAACCACTGATATCCGAGCTCGACAGTTTAATGTGTCCTCCAACGCCAGGAGGAATTTGATATAAATAAATAAATCCATCTATATAGACAGACTACAGTCGACATGTTGAACTTGCGTGATCGATTAGCCACATGTGCAACATTAACCCCGTTATAAACTGCTACCGCTTCAAATTCCCCATAAGAATATTCTTAATTAACGAGAAATAGTCGACCAACTTAAAATGTACGTGAAGAAGAAATATTTAGCACAAATTCCATTGAAATTTACTCAGATGAAGTTGATCGTGAATTCTAGGTTGGACATCTCTATTCGACCTGTATGTTGGCAGTACTGATTGCTTATCAGTTTGATAAGTTGGCTATAGTTTCTAGGCCCCGTTTTTTAATTAGCTAGTATATAATGCTGTATGGGAGTCTCGTCTCTTATTATTATGTTAACGTAGTAAACAAAAGTTTATGAACCATGTAAAATTATGGAAATATTAAATTTTAATAACAATAACAATTCATAAAGTAATAATAACAATGTTAAAGGCGGAGCCTCAAATTTGTGTTTGATTTGTCGTGGCATATTATGATGACGCCCGCGTATCCAAACAAAATATATATGTAAGGCTAGAACCACAAAACATCACATATTTTCAGCATTACAAAATTCACAATACAACTAATTTAGAGGAAATATTGTGAACTACGGAACTCTAACACTATGCGTGGCCTGACATGCACTTGGCCTGTTTTTTTATTAATTAATGTGCATCGACTCATCCGTAGATTAAAGTCCGATCTGTATTGTTGGTTGTTCATTTTCGTGCATTTTATGGGGAACTAATGTGCGATTGACCGTTATTTGATTCTAAATATCGAAATATAAATGAGATAAAAAAAAATCAAAGAATTCATATTCCTTATCTAGCTAGCTTAACTTGTTTTTGTTCCTTGATCACAACGTACTCTGTTCTGCGGATGAGTCGACATTAGTTTTCGGACTTTGGTCTTAGAGCCCGACTTTTATATTTTACTTCTTTATTATCACGCCTATATCACAGAATAATATAAATAAATAAATAAATATTGTCAGACAAATTACACAGCGCCATCTAGCCCCAAAGTAAGCGAAGTTTGTGTTATGGGTACTAGACAACTCATAAACATACGTAAATATATATATTTTTTGTAAATACATACTTATGATACATAGAAAACACCCAGACTAAGACAAACAGACATGTTCATGCACACAAATGTTTGTCCTATGTGGGAATCGAACCCACGAGCGTTGGTGTCGAAGCCGCGTCATTGACCGCTACGCCACCGAGCTCGTCGAATATACACTACTGGACATGCCGAAAACTATTACATAACTATTTTGTGTTTGACGTGATAACGTTTTATAAATCGATGAACGCCGGCTGCATGCACGAAAAAGCATGACTCATTGTCATGTTCCACCTGAGCCGATCGTGCAAGCGAGAGCGCGACACAAGCGATAGAGAGGAACGTTCGGCCTAAGCGTTCGGCTTGCGACGCATGTCGTCTATGCCTATGCCTCTTCCACTCCATCGGCCGATGTTCTCTTATGACGTTATCACGTAAAATTATCGCTTTTAAACCAACTTTACAGACAACCAATTTTTTAATTAAAAACTGACCATACAGTTTTACTGCTACACTGTAAGCCATAAATACTTATATCCACATAGCGGATTTTATTTATTTATTGAGTCATAAACAATATCCTACGGATACGTACACATGCCCCGTTTGCAGTGCGGCAATATAGAGAGCAATATTACAATACAATAATTGGTGCTATTATATGCTGTCTGAGATATTTAAGGCCATGACATCTGTCCTAAGTTCATAAATCCATTATATTATAAAACTCGCTTAGAATCAAGCAGCAGCGCATACATGCTTGTGCGCGTCGAGCATGATTGACATGATTTCGAACGTTACAAAGTTAGTATACTGATTGATACATCTACTGTGACGATCTATAGCATTTCTAATCGCATAGATGCACTGACCGTGGTAGTTTTTGTTCGAGTTTTCTATGTAAAGATATGGTGTGTGCATTCTTCCATTGCAGCTTGATTGCTGGCGCGATAAAGTGGTTATATTGATGCTATTTAGTTTTATGGGGCAAACTACTTAGTAAGATGGTTGGAATTTTACAATGGTGCCGAGTTGAATGTTGGCAATTATTTGTACAACATGATTACTCGTTAGTATTTTTTATGCCTAACAATTAATAAACTGATACTTTATTACGTAGTATTATTACATTTCATTATTAGCGTTATTATATACTCGCCTTAAACTATTTTATTTCTTTGAATTAATAGAGCAATATATAAAATACAATTATAACACTAAAGTACCTAAAACTATATATAGTTTATTTAAGTTTTATAAACCAAAAACTTAAATAAATATAAAAAGTTGGGCCCATGTGGCATCGTTCCCAAGATGCTAGCAGCATTACCTCATGGACTAAGAGCCCGCGATCGCCAGACCTACCACATAGTATAAAAGCTAAAAATTTTTATATGCAAGTACCCTACAGGTAGAAAACCTGTTACCTGTCAAAGACACCATGGTTCGAGGTTAATATTATCCAAACCTTCTTACTTGCTGTAGGGTACTTACACAGAATTTTTTTTAGCATTTATACTACGTGGTAGGTCTGGCGATCACGGGCTTTCCCTCTATCACTGGATGGCTAAACTGATCCTTTGGGCGAGAAATGTTCCAGATCTTGAGTCACCAGTTACGTCGACCAATCTTTTTCCTAATTTTCTATTTCTTAATTCTCTATTCTAACGATCACAGTAGATACCGAATATACTTCTTTCTTATTTCTTCTTACAAAAATTTTAACTTTTTTTATACAACTTCGGATGGGAAACAAGCATACGGTCCGCCTGATGTAAAGCGGTTACCATAGCCATATAAACGCTCGCATTTTGAGGGATAGTAACACTCCCAGTTCACAGACAATTTATACTCTCCCTCGACATTCAATTAATAGCCGGATAAGAGACGAATGCGGGTACAATAAGTACGCATGGGACAAGTACACGCAAACTTATTACGACCACGTCGCATTTAATTGCATAAAAACTGCAGTTGCGCTCGTGCGCGAATGCTTTATCAATCACGCACTATACACGGATAAGTCAGTAGGTTTAAATAACTCGATAAAATTTCTTTGTCGGTATATATGTTCTAGATTTTCTGTCTTTGTTCACAGACACAGTGCATTGATTTATAGGGTTCCGTACCCAAAGGGTAAAACAGACTATTACTGAGACTCCGCGGTCCGTCCGTCCGTCCTGTCACTACGCTGTATCTCATGAACCGTGATAGTTAGACAGTTGAACAGATGAAAAGGTCTAGTAAACAGATATAACTACACAAGTAGAAGCAAAAAAATGTATAGATTGTGTTACTTACACCCATTCCAGGGTCTATCTAGCATAGCATAACTCTATGGCAACCTTGAGCTTTCGTATCGATGGCAATGCCTCGACTAAATTACAGATGATTTGTATTCAATTCTGATGACATTATAACGGCAAATAAAATTGCAAACAACTTTGGCCTTCAGCAATGTAATAACTAGACAATTTAATGCATAAATTATTTTAGAATCCATTTTAATATCTACTATATATTATAACAAAATAATAAACAGAACTTATATACGGCCACAGTATAATAGTACCTACTTACTATATATCTAAGATTTTTTTATTGTGAGAGTGGGGCAAACGAGCACCCACAGGTCATCTAATGAAAAGCAATCACCACCGCCCATGGAGATCAGCAACATCAAGCGGTAGCTGATCCGTTGCCATCCTATATTCCTTCCTTCATTTCTTTCTGATGACCTCACTCACTCGCAGGAATACAACAGCCCTCAATGGAATTGTTATTTGGCTGCGGTATTCTGTGAGGTGGAGGTACATTTCCCAGTCCGGTAGCTTCCAATTACGCTCCCTATCTCTCTTTACGCCAGAGCTTCATAGTATTGAAACACTTCTTCTTATACGGAACACATTACATTCAAATGGATCACACCTAACTAGCGCTTGCAGTAGGGTTGGCAAATAATTAGAATAAATATAGCCTATGAAATTATATTTCTATAGATATAGATATACATATATGCACACTAA
This sequence comes from Hypsopygia costalis, assembly GCA_937001555.2. Lineage (NCBI taxonomy): Eukaryota > Metazoa > Arthropoda > Insecta > Lepidoptera > Pyralidae > Hypsopygia > Hypsopygia costalis. The sequence continues at coordinate 4,067,879 of OW443336.2, read as the reverse complement.
ATTGTGTTTTAAAACGGTTCCTGCTGTTGCATGGATATCTATCTCTAATTAGTTACGAAGGTTGGAACAGACAGACTATCGCCATACTTATCATATCAGCGATTTAATATACATACTTGCTATCTCTTTTCGTCACCAAGCACAAAATGGCGCCAATTTTCTTGCAAAAATATGAAATTAACTAAAGTTAATGTTAAAATCAAATTATTATTGTGTACTTTCATGTTATATGTGACCTCTTGGGCTTTAATTATATTTTATCAGCGTAAATAATGGATTTAAGATATAGAGAAGACGATTTTTACTTATTTCAATCAATTGTCACAAACATAAGATTTATTGACTTATTTGTCCGAACTAAAGGCTAGATGACATTATTGGCTTACTTTTCGGGTTATCGTTTTTGACGCTTAGTAGGATATCTAGCATATAGTATTTTTTTTTTATACTATGTACTTCGGGTGGCAGACAAGCATACGGCCCGCCTGATGTGAAGCGGTTGCCGTAGCCATATTAACGCTCGCAACATAAAATATCGCTCGCGCGCCGCCACCCCCGCCGCCAATGCAGCATCTCCTTCCTTTCTGGTGACCTCACTCACTCGCAGGAACACAACAACCCTCAGGGAAATTGTTATTTGGCTGCGATATTCAATAATTTCCTTTTAAGCAAATCGTCTGTCTGTGTAAGTATGCATATAATTTACAGCCCCACTCATATTTATCCTACTGCTGGAATATCCCTACCAGCTAAGATGCATCCGATACCCATCGAGTTTTTTGATGGCCAATATCAAACTTGAGCTTAGATTTATGGCATTTGTATGTAGCTTAGTTGATAGAAACCCTAGAGCTCTATCGACTAAGCTGAAGATGATTGTCATTAACTAAAACTTTTACGAGTCAAAATATTCGATGGTTATCGGCTTCAGCTTCGGCAGTAGAACCGCTGGTTCTTCGTTAATCTAATGGGTTTAGAGCGTGTCTCGCTATTGGTCGATACCATTCTTTCCAAGCCACGCAAAGAATTCGCTTAACGACTGTCATCTAATCACTAACAACTTAACGTGCCCTTAGCATGGCAGAATTCAAGATAACTAGACCCATCCATGGATAGGCTACGGTCAATGTTGCTTAACTTGCGTGATCAATTACATTAACAGGGCTAAGATGATGACACTGCTGGTAAGATATATACTATAATATATATTACTTTGTGATTTTGGCAGACATCGGCAACGCTGAATTCGCGTTTATCAATCATGCGAATGAAAATTATGGCTCACCAATTGAGCGAATGAATACATTCAGGTCAAATATCAAGGATCAAATGAATGCACGCGGGTGAAGGCGCAAACAAAAGCTAGTTTTCAGTGAGTGGTCTGCAGCTGTAAAAGGCAAATTTTTCGCCTTGATTGAGCTCCTTTCAATGACTGTAAGGTTGACTGGTAGAGATCTTTATTGGGGATAAGTCCGCCTATATATTAGCAAACCCCGGCCACTCCATACAAATGTCGCGTCGTTTTCTACTACATAAACAATGACTTCTTTGCAGAGCGTAAATGAGCGTGTGTGCGTGCGGCGCCATACAAACTGTTCCTGATTCGTCTCAGAGGGGAGGTGAGGTCGACACGAGAGAGCGGCAGGGAGTGGCCATACTGTACGTAGTACTATTACTTATACTGTGATATTAGTCTATATTTATAAGAATTGTATTACATATTGTTTTTACATTAAAGAACCAACTGTCCACTTTGACTCCGGGGTCGCGGGTTCGATCCGCGCACAAGTAAAATATTTATGTACATGAACATGTTTGTTTGTCTTGGTCTGGGTGTTGTGTATTATATGTATGTATTTATTTATTTTTTAATTTTGGCCCATCCTCAGGTATCATTGCTGGAATCACAGAGTGATCTCAGCCCTGCTTTTCAGTGCAGGCCATTTTAAAAAAATGTATTTAAGTATAATATCAGTTATCTAGTACGCATAATACAAGCTTTGCTTAGTTCGGGACTAGCGGAGTAATTCGTTCAAGAATATTTATTTATTGACAAACAAACAAACAACTGTTAATGACTGGTCTATTAACGCACAGCACAAAGCCTCAATCCACTGGACGGATCAGGTTAAAAATTGGCATACCTAAAGGGCCGAAACACATACTCGCGTTGCGGCACCGCACCGCCAAAATCAGCAGTGCCGCCCGCCGCTACGCAGAATTTAGCGGTACACTGCGCCGCACATAGTGTACAAAAAGTAACATAAAGTAAGCGTTTAATCAAACTTTAACGTTAAGGAAATGTAACATTTTTTATTATTTTTCTTACATATATTCAACAACATTAAAAAAACACAAAGAAATGGTTGCCATGTATGGCAACGCTTTGTTTCGCGTCGCGGCGACGCGCCCCAACGCAACGCTCCACCGTGCGTTGCGTTGCGGCGCGTCGCCGCGACGCGGTTATGTGTTTCGGCCCTTAGATATATAACTATTATGACGTAGGCATCGGCTAAAAAAGGATTTTAAAAAAATTCTCAGTTGATACCGATCTACGTGCGAATAAAATCACGGACACAAACTAGTCTACAATATTCCTCTGTTTTTGCCAACCCTAACTCATCGTCCTCTTGTAGACACTATTGCAACATCATAATTGCATTCAACCGAGTGAGCGAATGACTGGTTTTGTACAGTAACCGGCAACAAGATCTCAATAATGATAAAGCTTATTGCCTATGTTTTAGACTACGCCTAAGTGTGGTCTGGGTCTGAATGCACGTGTTGTAATTATTGTGTCTCGCGGCGAATAAGTTTTTTTTTGTACGTTTTTGACGTGAATATGGGGGTGTGAATTCGGGGGTGTAAGTAGTTTATCAACATCTTTGAACCAAAGCCAACTTCACTTGCACGCGGTGCACCCTGTTGACTGATAAACGAAGCTCTGGCAAAAAGAGAGGTAGAGAGCGTAATTGTAAGCTACCCGACTGGGGAATGTACCTCCACCTCACAGAATACTGCAGCCAAATAACGGTTCCCTTGAGGGCTGTTGTGTTCCTGCGAGTGAGTGAGGTCACCAGAAAGGATGGAGATGCTGCGATGGCAGCGGGGGTGGGGGCGAGCGAGCGATATATTATGTTGCGAGCGTTAATATGGCTATGGTAACCGCTTCACATCAGGCGGGCCGTATGCTTGTCTGCCACTCGACTTAGTATAAAAAAAAAGAATACGTATATATATAAATATGCTACCATAGGGAGGCAATTCAAAAAAACGAATGATAACAAAATCGGGGGATACAGTTTGGTGTTGCAGCTACAAATTCATCATCTCCATCCAAAATTCAATTACACCAATGGATAGATGAAGGATCAAAGAATTTATTACGCTAAGTAAGGACTATTGAACATCGCGTGCGGGGGAGGGGAAAGCGCTGCCATTTTGAGATAATTTTAGTGCATATAACGTATTTACGTACAACACGCGGCCGTGTCCATGACACAGCCACATCCCATTTTTTTTTACTAAGTCTACTCTAAATACTATATTTCTATTCTCCCTATTTATACTTTGGTACTACTACGTTAGTACTATTACTTATACTGTGGTACCACTATGCTTGGGAAGTTAGGACCTTTGGTACCCACCGACTGATAGAACATAATTGTCGGTAATAGAAGCTGTCAGTAAACTCAAACGAATGATGCTGGACAAGGATGTCACCAATTTGTGTGAGATGCCGGCTTGAGGGCATCGTCACTTTCTTATTGTGAACAGAACACTTGGTTATACAATATTTTTTTATTATTTTAAATGGGACAAGTGCCCTTACCTAGTTACTAATGATTCCGATGAAAAACAATAATTAGTTTCTTGGATGAAATACCATATTCCCAATATGCAGGGCTTTCTACGGCCATGCCACATGGAGGGAAAGTATGTTAAATATTGAAGATAGAATATTTTACTGAAAGAAGACATCATTTTATTTTTAATAATAAGTAGAACTGCATTCAGTCATCGGCGTCAGCTGTACGAGTGAGTTTGTCGATAATGTTAAGCCTACTGACTCCCCAAAATCTAACGCCTGGCGTACACAGGTAGAGCAAAATCGGACGAGTATGAGTTCATTGCGAAGCTACGGGCACGATAAGAATCATCATCAGGTCATTTTAGTCTCCACAACAGGAGCACGGCCCTCTCTCGTCCGTCCCTGACAGACGAAGGATTTGGCCTACACTCCCCACGCTGGCCAGACGGGTTGGGGAGGCCTGATCGATGTTTTATAATGTATTCCCCTTAGTCGCCTTATACGACATTCACGGCAAGAGACGGAGTGATGCTATTACATCCACGGAAAGAGACGGAGTGATTCTATTCTAGTCTGCCGGAAACCACACGGCCAGAACAATGAAATCAGTAGCCAATGTAACGCTACCATACCGATTTTATTCTATCACCATGAGGCTTAAAGGTGCACTTTGTTTATCTACTAGACAATTTCAATACAGTTAATCTTATCTGTCCCTAGTCTATCTGATTTCCATAAACAGTTACAGCATACATAAATCCTTTACAACTGTACGTGTACCTACTGCGTACTGATGCAAATCCGCGACGTTTATATTTAGCATGTCGGCTTCTCTTGCCAATCCCCGGAATGCACTGAGACTAATAAAAATGCACTACTCGTAATACCAACCTCTACTACCTATGCAGTATAGTGCATTTGATGAATACCTAATGTCTTGTTGTTTAAGGTTATCTGTTCAGATGCAGATTGTATGCAATATATGTCTGGAGTTTTCAAGTAAACTGCACTGAAAGGGAAGGTTGTTCTTTTACATAAATAAAATCACTTGAACTGCAATCCACTCAATTAAATTTACTTTTTTCGACGGGTTTCGCTTTTACAGCATTATCGGTGTATTTAGGTGGTCTTCTAGTTTATTTAATTACAGAACGAAGGAGTTGCTGAAATAATAGAGGACTTGGCGACGCGCGAGTGCATTTCATGCTGCGAGCATTTATATGGCTATGGTAATTGGTAACCGCTTCACATCATACGGTCCGTATGCTTGTATACCACCCGACGTTAATATCAAAATGTTGTGAAAGTTCCACTAAGTGCCAACAACCACCTTTATCAACATTATTGGGAAGATTGTTTCTTGTTCTGATGTTTGAAACATTGTGAAGTTTTATTTTATTAGGTTAAAAAGGAGAATTTTAGCATTTTGTCTGTATTTTTATTGCATTGATTTTTGATTCTTTTTTGTGTTTGATAAAAGATTCTCCCTTGGTGGTCTCCTAAATTCATCTGATTAAGGAATCACCTGGATACTTTCCATTATGAACTATAAATAATATGAAATTACCTAGACCTTTTATTTGATTTAGACCTTTTGAATAAGGAATGGAATTTTAAGGAATTCCTACATTTACTATTCAAATGTTTTAACGGGTTATTCAAAGGTTCTTTAACAATGTACAATTCCGATTACTGTTGACAGTACACAGCAGTAACAATACTGCCATCAGCAGTTTACAGTTGGGTTAATTCGGGGCAGAGTCATCCAAAGAATCATCTGCAGTCGCTTTACAATAAGGCTGATAGCGCTGCAGGCAGCTGCGGCGTGCTGCGAGGACAAGTAGCACTGTCACCCGCTTCAGAAATAATTTGATACAAATGCAACAGTGCCGCTTGTGCATGCTAGCTGCTTTGCTGGTGCTGTCTGTTATCGGCAGCTTGATCGATATCATAACTTAAAAGTAATAATTCATCAGTAGAATAGTATTAGTCCATAATACCACAGTATAAGCCACTCCCTGCCGCTCTCACGTGTCGACCTCACCTCCCCTCCGAGACAAATCTGGAACAGTTTGTATGGCGCCGCACGCACACTGGCTCATTCATGCTCTGCACAGACGTCATTGATCATAATCAATGTGTAGTGGTAAACGACGCGATATTTGTATGGAGTGGCCGGGGTGTGATAATACTTAAGATTTTTTTCAAATAACCAGGCATAGCAATTTCAAGGCTTAAACTCTTTTCCCTTAAATTAGTGCAGTCCCCCTTATGCGAATGTTCTACTGCAAATCATGAATTCCATCAAACAGCACGCAATGTTCTCTGGGAGTGTGATCTTTGGCGGCGGGAGCGGGGCGACATGTTGAAGCCGTTGAATGTCGCATCCAGGCTACTATTCTGATTTGGTAGCAACAAGGGAGAATTACCAAGCGTTCAGACGATTTTGCAGTTCATATTATTGGAATTATAACAATAAGGCATTAAAAGCTTAGGCTTTTAATGCCTTATTGCCATATTGATGTCTCTCATATTACTAAGACGCGTAGTCAAATACCAAAAGCTTCTTACTTCTACTAATTTCATCTGACTAAATTCGTTGTGAATTCTAAGGCAACAAGACATATTGTGGGAATGTGTGGTGGTTAAAAAAAAATACTTAAGATATTTATGACGCATACCTACCTGTGTGGGAAATGACGTCGTCTGGGCGGCCTCGGTCTGCTAGAAGCGCCGTCTAGCGATGAAGACCACATCCCGACGTTTCTGGATCTCGGCAGCGCTGCGTTCCTCGCCTCAGCGCTTCGAGCGCTTTCCAGCAAGATAGCCGTGTACTTTGTTATCAACATTTTCACTTTTTACACAATTTCACTCATTTATTTTGTTTTCACATTCAGCACTGAAATTTTTCTTTGTTTAAATTTTAATAAGTATTTTTTTTTTTGTATTCAATTCAAGATCTTAGTATTCCTGTCACCTGTTTGATTTTTCCGTTACATTACTAAAAATAACATGATGCAAATTCATGTCAGCATGATCAATTTTGTGCTATTACATAAATTGTTAAGTGAGTAAGTACCTACTTAATTATTTTAATTCAATTCTATCCTTTTTTTTATATGATAACGTCTTATAAATCGACGAACGCCGGCTGCACGCACGAAAAAGCATGACTCATTGTCACGTTCCGCCTGAGCCGAGCGTGCAAGCGAGAGAGCGGAACAAGCGATAGAGAGGCACGATCGGCCTAAGCGTTCGGCTTGTGACGCATCTATCTCTCTTACACTCCATCGGTCGATGTTTTCTTATGACGTTAACACGTAAATTATCGTCCATAAACCGATTTTACAGATAACCAATTTTTTATCGCAAACATTTACAAACTTACCGCGATTTTTTTTATATTTTTCCGATACTACAGCGACAATAGTATGATTAAAACTCGCCTGACAAACCATTGTCAATTAATTAATTAAATTAAACGTGCCACTGTCTCCGTTTTTTGCCGAGAAAGCCGACTAGTTTCGATCTCCTAAGGAAATCTTCGTCAGGGCGAAAGGCCAGACGCACACTCTCTGTGAGTGCTCGTCGCGACATAGAGCGAATTTTTTTTGCCGAGAAAGCCGACTAGTTTCGATCTCATACGGAAATCTTCGCCAGGACGAAATGCCAGACGCACACTCTCTGTGAGTGCTCGTCGCGACATAGAGCGAATTTTTTTTGCCGAGAAAGCCGACTAGTTTCGATCTCATACGGAAATCTTCGCCAGGACGAAATGCCAGACGCACACTCTCTGTGAGTGCTCGTCGCGACATGGAGCGAATTTTTTTTGCCGAGAAAGCCGACTAGTTTCGATCTCATACGGAAATCTTCGCCAGGACGAAATGCCAGACGCACACACTCTGTGAGTGCTCGTCGCGACATAGAGCGAATTTTTTTGCCGAGAAAGCCGACTAGTTTCGATCTCATACGGAAATCTTCGTCAGGGCGAAAGGCCGCACACTCTCTGTGAGTGCTCGTCGCGACATAGAGCGATGATTTTTTTATCGCGTAATGTACGCGACATTTACATATGTATATGTCTACTAGCTGACACGGCAAACATTGTTTCGCCATATAAATTATACTAATATGGTGAAAATTTAGGGTTGTACGTATTTTTAATGCCATATCAGAAAAAAAATAAAATAAAAAGTTGGGGTGGACCACCCTTATCACTTAGGGGTATAAAATAGATATTAACCCATTCTGAGACCTACTGAATATACATACTTTACAATTTCTTCTACAACGGTCAACCCGTTTCCGAGGAGTATGGTAACCAAAAAGACCAAGGGATAACCTTAAACTAAATCATGTTACGTAATAAGTAAATAATTAATTAAAAGATTAATATTTCATACATAGATATACTAATAATAATGTTTTATATGGATATTCTAATCTGAAATAAATTAATATTTAATTTAATTTAATAAAACGATTATGTGTAAAATTACTTACATTCGCATAAAAATCATGGGATATTCCGCAAATGATAGACTCGACGGGAAATTTTCCAAGTTAAGCATCGGAAAGAGTGGCATATTGTCGGATACGGTCCACCCACCGTTACGGACGGTGACCACCATAACTCATTACATCCTGACCGTCCTCGTGCGCCGGAACGTGAGTAATATATGGCACACCCAGACTGTGGTGAATTGATTATTCATATTTTTTTTAGGCACACAAGTATATTTGGAGCCAAAGCCAACTTCACCTGTACTTGGTGCACCCTGCTGATAAATAATAATAATATTCCTGGACAAATTAGACTTGGCCATCTAGTCCCAAACTAAGCAAAGCTTGTACTACGGGTACTAGATTAGTGATATTAGACTTGAATACATTTTTCTTGTAAATACATATATATATATAATAATAAAAAAACACCCAGACCAAGACAAACAGATATGTCTGTCTATGGACAGAAATATTTGCCTTGTGCGGGGATCGAACCCACAACCTCGGAGTCATAGCGGTCATTGCTAACGATTTGACCACCGAACTTCTCTCTGTTTATATTATTTTCTCTATGTCTGGTTGTCAAGGCCTGGGTGCATTTTTCTATGTATTATGTTATTATGTACATATTTTTTACAAAAAAAAAATGTATTTATGTAAATATATCAGTTATCTAGTACCTATAATATAAGCTTTGCTTAGTTTGGTATATGTTAATGTAATATGTTAAGGACTATTTATTTATTAAACTTTAGACATGGAACAGACATTGATACCACACTGCTTCATATTTAATTCATGTTGATGATGTTATAATTGGCTAAATGAGCGAACCGGGGCGCATTAATATTCATCGCTGCTCAACGATCATTATATCAATTACGTTGGAAATTGTTACCAATACTGGTTCAATGATACTACTGATACTTCACAATCTATTTACTTTTGATTATGTTACCAGATATAACGTAATACTGTACCAGTGCTGTATCAATTACATTGAAGGTTCTAGACTTGGCTAATATATTTAGTATAATATCACGCGTTGTGTTTGGTATGTAATAACAGTTACATATTATGATATTTTTTTTATTTAAATTCGATTGATTATTTTCAGTGCAATATTAGATATGTTCTAATAATCATCATAGGTTATTACTTTTTGATTTGTTTCTTTTCTTTCTTTTAATTTTTCTATCTCTTTGTAAATATTTTATTTCTAAATTTTTTTATCATCAAAAATTTACATATATAGGTACTTATTATTGTGAAATATTCTAAAATGTACATTAAACTAAAACTAATCTAAAATCGAGCAGAATATTTACAAATAAAATATTTACAAAGAAGTAGAAAAAAAAGGAAGAACAGAAATAAAACAAAAATTATAAGTAAAAAAATTCCCCCAAATCGTTGCCCGTTGGTAACGTACTAAGAATGAAGAAGAAGTATTCTAAATATATATTAAGTTTAGTAATATAGATCATAGCATAGTTTACATATATAAATAAATAGTTATTACTTGTTGTTCTGTAAGTTCCAGGCATTTTGTAAAACTTATAGCTTTTTTAGGTACTTATATTTTTTTGTATGTATATTTATGTGTAATACTGTAGTAGTATGTATGTGTATTTGTACTTAATATTTTACTTAAGACTTTTTGTAATATTTTCAAAATACATTTGTCCTCTTCTACCCTAAGGTTGTCTGGAAGAGATTGCTCATAGCGATGAGACCGCCTATTGTATTGTCACTAAATTGTTCACTTTTGTCTCTGTAATTAATTTGTAGTTGTTTGTATCTGTAGGTATGTCGTTATTAATTATTTTTCAACTCTTAATAATACATAAAAAATATTTTAGGTGAACAATTTTGGAGCAGATGCGTCTGAAGTCGTCGACTAAAGCTACTTAATTATAAAATATAGAATATAAGTAGGAAATACTCGTTTATGGCAAATCGCCAATGACTAAAGCCACTCGTGTAAATGGCCTTCATAGAAATCCGCCAAATTGTCGAGGAAGCCATTGAAAATATCAATGAAAAAGGAAAGTGTGTTGGTGGTGATGATTTAAATGAACAATAGGCGGTAGCCATTGTCAATTAAAGCATGATCATCATTCATCTTGTACCTATTGCCCTAAGTTCACATAGAAAACAATTTATTGCGGGTTTTAGTTTAGATAGTCACCCTACATACTTAGCAGCATTTAGGGTGAGTATCGTAAAGAAAATCCCATGCAAATTAATTAAATAAATAAATAAATATTGTCAGACAAATTACACAGCGCCATCTAGCCCCAAAGTAAGCGAAGCTTGTGTTATGGGTACTAGACAACTGATAAACATACATAAATACATTTTTTTTGTAAATACATACTTATGATACATAGAAAATTATAAACTGTAATTACATCGATGATGTTTGTTGACTTTTTTGTTGGTGGCGATTACGAATTACATGAAATCGATACCGTATCACGTAAAACTTGAATCACGATGAATCGGAATGATGTTACGATGAAAATCATTCTCATTTTTGATGCCGATTATCCATAATTTACATAATTCTGTAGTATGTGAGACGCCAAAATGTTGGAACCATTTTGGCGTTTCACTTACTACATCATCATCATCATCTTCATCAGGTCATTTTAGTCTCCACTACAGGAGCACGACCCTCTCTCGTCCGTCCCAGACAGAAGGAGGATTTGGCCTACACTACCGACGCTGGCCAGATGGGTTGGGGAGGCCTGATCGATGTTTTATAATGTATTGCCATTAGTCGCCTTGTACGACATCCACGGGAAGAGACGGAGTGATTCTATTCTAGTCCGGAAACCACACGGCCAATTATAAATAGTAATTCCTATTAATTTTATAAGTTACTAGCTGAACCGACAGACGTCCAGTCTTCTTAACAATGGATATTGAATTCGAATTGGTTTCGCGCAATTTGTCAAATGACTGACAGTTCTGTCAAACAACATAAGGTTCATTAGAAAAGTTAATGCGGTCATTGGTTTTTCTTAAATTTATTCTAGTCTGCCGGAAACCACACGGCCAATTACTTACTACATAATTATGTATAATTCAGCGTAGTTATGGCGCTGGTTTTTAATTAATTGACAATACTATGGTAAATAACCGAAAAAGTTAAAAAAAAAATGGGGTGTGGCTGTGTGGCTATGTCATGGACACGGCGATGTATTGTACGTGAATATGTTATAATGCGAAAATTATCTCAAAATGGCAGCGCTTCCCCCGCCTCCCCACGCAATGTTCCCTTCGGATCAGGAGTACCATTGACTAGTACCATGGTACAAGTGACACAACTTTGTATCTCTAGTACCATTAAAGAAAAGTCAAGATATTCCCCGTGATAACTGATGGAACTAACGATAGTTCTTACTTAGCGTAATAAATTTTTCATCCTTCATCTATCCAGTGGTGTGTTTGAATTTTGGATGGAGATGATAGATGTGTAGCTGCAACTAGGGTTGCCAACTATACTGTTAAAAACAGTATTATACTGTTTTTCACTGCATTATACTTTTTACTGCTGAACAAAAATAAAGTATACAAAATACTGTTTACAGCATCAAAATGCTTAACACTAAACTAACGCATTTTTTGAATTTGTAATTAAAAATGAGGTTATGATTTAATTTTAGTTATAATTGTGGTGAGGCATATGTAATATTTTAAATAATCTGCTAATTAATAAGTTGTGTGAGAAACTCTAAAACATATGTATTTAAAACATTAAATAATTAAAATACTGTTCGTATTTCTAAATTACTGTTTAAAATTTTTCGCAGACCTAAATATACTTTATTTCTTGTAAAAAAAGTTGGCAACCCTAGCTGCAACACCAAACTGTATCCCTCGATTTTGTTATCATTCGTTTTTTTTTAATTGCATTTCTGTATGCAAGTTAAAATAGTTTTTTTTAGTTTATAGAGTTTTCACTACATATTTAAAAGTTACCACAAAAAGGCACTTTCTTGGTGGTTTCAGTTTCTGATATCGTTGATATCTCCTGCATCATGGCTGCATCAGATATCATTGCAGATAGAGCTCTCCGTGCCTTATAATTTATAGTCGACATCTAGTAAGCAAGTGCATCTCTGTTATCAGTCGGTTTCCACTTCTTATTAAGGATATTTGAAGTAGATCCATTTAAATAAATCCTTATACTTCAGTATTAGTACATTAGATACGTATTCATTCGCGGATGTATTTTTATTAACTTTTATTGAAAGTTACTAATAATTATAAATAGTCATCATCAGGTCCATTTTAGTCTCCATTACAGGAGCACGACCCTCTCTCGTCCATCCTAGACGGAAGGAGGATTTGTCCTACACTCCCCACGCTGGCCAAACGGGTTGGGGAGGCCTGATCGATATTTGATAATGTATTTCCCTTAGTCGCCTTGTACGACATCCACGGGAAGAAACGGAGTGATTCTATTCTAGTCTGCCGGAAACCACACGGCCAATTATATATAGTAAATAGTAATTCCTATTAATTCTATAAGTTACTAGCTGAACCGACAAACGTCCAGTCTTCTCAACAATGGATATTAAATTCGAATTGGTTTCGCGCAATTTGTCAAATGACTGACAGTTCTGTCAAACAACATAAGGTTCATTAGAAAAGTTAATGTAGTCATTGGGTTTTCTTAAATTTTCTATTTAAGGTGCAACTTTCTTATTATTTTCTTTCAAATGAACCTTCTGGCAACAACAAATACATCATAAAAAGAAATAGCGAAACCGGTCCAGATGTTCAAGCGTGAATCCGTGATCAAGAATAGAGATTAATTATTATATATAAGTTATTAGTTACAATAAATTAAAAACTTATTTAATATCTTCAAAATAACGTCTAATGTCGATAGACTTCGCAAACTTTGTAATAGGCTTGCCGCAGTTATAAAAAAATAACCTGCTCGTTTCAATTACCTGCAAGCAAAAGAATATTAATACTAGGCCGGATTCTCCTTGACGACCTTTGACGAGCTCGGTGGCGTAGCGGTCAATGAAGCGGCTTCGACACCAACGCTCGTGGGTTCGATTCCCACATAGGACAAACATTTGTGTGCATGAACATGTCTGTTTGTCTTAGTCTGGGTGTTTTCTATGTATCATAAGTATGTATTTAAAAAAAAATGTATTTACGTATGTTATCAGTTGTCTAGTACCCATAACACAAGCTTCGCTTACTTTAGGGCTAGATGGCGCTGTGTAATTTGTCTGACAATATTTATTATTTATTATTAATTATTATTCTAGTCCACGGGGTCGGATTCTAGTCCACACCCGAAATCGAGTTTTCAACGGTGACATGGCAAATAGTTAATAGCCCCCTGTTGTTAAGCCATAAAACTTTTCAAAGAAACAGCTAGATCCAGTGTAACACCATAATACGATGCATATCATTTCCAATTAGTCATGTGCTGACATTTCGCTTGTAGACGTACAACCTACACAAACAACAGTTAAGCGGAAAGTATCGAATTCCCAAGGCTTAATAAAAATGATTCGGCTTCAAGTTCGGTCGGCGAGACCGAACGAAACTAGCAAGTTTAGATGCTATCGGAACGGTTTGAAATCGTAAATGCCTTTGTGAATTAAATAAAAATTTGATTTAAAAACTTAAACGAAGTATCCTTTCGTCTTTCGTATTTAAAAAAAAAAGATCAATAGGCAGTTCCTTCACTAAAATGGAAGGATAGAATAGCATAAATACTCTTTGTGGCATCAATATAACAAAGTTACATAAAAGAAACTTACAACGTAGCGAAAAATCCTACTCCCTCCTAGATTTCCATAACCATCGATTTTATGCATTTTGCTTCCATCCCTGAGATCTTTACCAAATCATCCTATCTAATTTTATCGGTGTTTCTCTTCCAAAGGTTGTCTGCAAGAGATTACTTTTGGCGATAAGTCCGCCTTTTGTACTTTTTATTGTTGCAAGGACCGACCTAAGATTTTTCGCTACGGGACAGGGGCCTACCACACATTCCCACCACTGTGTCTCCTGTGTAACCAGGATTAACAGCGGCGACGCCGGCGACCACCAAAAAGGCAATGAACAATGGCAATAAACATTGCAGTCCCGGGGGTAAAACTATGGCTGCCTTGGAACTCAACAAATGTAATCAGAAAAAATTAGTAGGAGCAGGAAGCTTTTGGAATTTGATAAAATCATTTATTGGGACGTTTTGTATAATACATTAATTGGGACGGGTCGCTTCTACTCATAGTATTCCCATGTAATCTTAAATATTTGTTAGGTATAATCATATTGGTAGCTATCTGATAACGAGCCATACATAACAACATACAGTGTCAAAATATGTGCACAACACTGTGCTACTAACCAACTCTAGATTCCTGACATAGATTATGATTCCAAGCGTTATGTACATTCAGATATGACTATAAATTTATGATATTGGTAATACGTCAGATGACCGGCTGACGACTTGACTTTAATTAAAGTTTCAATATTATCAGCGAAATTTATTGAGCTTATAAAATCGTCCGGTCGTTCTGTCTGTCCGTCCTGAAACTCGAAATTCTGACTTCGGATCTTGACTTAAAGTGACCTTGGTTTTCCGATACCAATTCGGGAAAGTGGCGAAAATAAATAAATAAAAAAATTATGTCTGTCCGTCCGTTGCCATGAAACACAAAATTTCGAAATTCTGACTTCGGATTCGTGTAGAGCATCAAAAAGTAGTAATGTAAAGTGACCTTAGTTTTTCCGATATCAATTCGGGAAAGTGGGCAAAATAAATCTATATATAGAATAGAATAGAATAGAATATAATTTATTTGCATAGAATAGAATAGAATATAATATATATAAAACAAAGTCGGGTTTGTTCGAACACTTATAACTTGAGAACCGCAGGACCGATTTTCATGGTTTTTGATTTGTTGGATTTCTCTCCGTCCCGAATAGCAGAATAACTATTAAAAACATTGGAAAATTGACGAAAGAATAAAATAAAAGAAAAAAAAACATTTTCCCATACAAATGAAAGTGTCAGTTGAAAAAGGATTACGATATTTATTGGTTGTCAAATATCAAAACGTCAAATCGATTGGTGTCACTTTTATGTCGCGAAAGTTGTCTGTGATTTATTTTGAAAATTGAAAAATGTCAAATCGAAGGGTGAAAACGCTTGGCCCATGGGGTCCGAGCCCAAGAATCAAATCAGAGTAAACATCAAAAGAAACGTCAATTACAAATCATCAAAACGATAAAACCTATTTCAAAACTAAAAAAATAAAACAAAACGTTTTTATTTTTATTTTTTGATATAATAATAAGGAAATCTTTATTTTTATGAAATCTTCAGTTTTTATGGATACGGGTCTTCCCTCAACCGAAGGGGTTTAGAGCATACTCCAACACGCTGCTCAACTGTGGGTTGGCGGAGGCCAGTGTTTTCGAACCGCCTAAAGGCCACTAACTTAGCTTAACGACTGTCATCTAATGATAACAACCGGGACGGCTTAACGTGTCTTTCGAATCACGGAGGAGCTCGAGGTAATATAAACCCATCCGTGTGCAGGCTACGGTCGACTTTGCTTAAATTGCGTGTTCAATTAGACTGACACGCGCAATGATGCCATCGAGCTTCTTCTTTTCTATTATTCATTGTTTTAATTCCATAAAATCATAAATTTAATTCAGCTAATATGTACCACGACATTCATTGATTGTTAGGCGGTACGAAGTTCGCCGGGACAGCTAGTAAATAAATAAATTTCGCTATGGTGGCGCATGCTGCGCGTCCGATATTTTTATGTTTGATATTCACTTGTTATATGGACAACGGCTCTATGTCTACAGCTAATGCCTGTGTAACAACCTTATGGTTATATCAAAGGATTGCGAGTCTCTCGTCTAGTAAACCAACCAGACGAGTGCACCTTTACCCACTCCGCTATCGCGCCCAGTAAACCAACTAGGCACTCCAATGGATTGTTAGAAGGTCTTACTCCCCTTTCGCCTGCAAGCAGACTACTTAGGTACTCTTAAGTCGAGTAGCTTGTGGCAACCGACGCTCGGTTTCTCAAGCCATGGAGCCCTACCACCACTCCCCAATCTCCATGATAAGTACCGGAACGGTAGGCGCGCTCCCCTAAAGGGGGTCGCTCGCTCACTTCCCGATGCACTCTGTGCGCCTAGTGTAATTGTATCCACCCTTGGGCGCCAGATAGCTGGCTACCTGATGCCCATGATAGGTACTAGAGCTGTAAGGCACGCTCACTTCCCGATGCCCAGTTGACGCCCACCGTCGAGTTGACGTCCTCAGTGGGGAATTATATGGACAGTGGTAACATCCTCGTTCCCAAGTGAAGAAGAGCCGCGAACTTGCCAATAGCGTGATAAGAGTATCCGATTGGGGGCCCAATAACCTCAAAATAAAACCAACTACGACACAAGTCTATACGTTTCTCACTAAAAAGTTCATTAGTGTGGCTCCACAATTCTATAACATCTGAAATCTAAATGCGGAAATAGTAATTTCGAAATTTTAGACAAAGAAATCAACGTATACATGTAAATAGTTTGATCAGCTGATAATTTTTGTAATGAAAGACGATTTTTCTTGATGTCGTCGACCTCGCAGTAGAACTTGACGACGAATAATACAAAACATTGCTTTTGTTTAAATATACGACAAAAGGAAATGTTTTTCCAGACTAAATCGTTGGTTCGACGATCTAGAGAGGATGAAAGAGAATACGGCAGGTAAGGAGCATAATAATATGAATCAATCATAATACGAGCTAATGTGTGCTAATAATTAATATTTATTCAGTTATAACAGAAATACATAGAAAGACACTAAAGCTAATGTGTTGGAAAACATCCTACTAAACACTCTATATACAGATGAACGAGGAAACCAAGAATCTTGACAGTCTACAAGCGAATCCTCGCAAGTGTGGTGCAAGGTAAAGGCTGGCAATGGATGGGCGACCCCTTGGCGTTGATCGGCGACTCCTTGGCGTTGCTGATCTCCATGGGAGGTAGTGATTGGTTTCTACCAGGTGGACTCATATACTCGTTTGCCCCCTTTAGAAAAAAAAATGATAGCAACAGGTGGTTTGGGTGTAGGAGACCAAGATATTCTTTATGTGAAATAGTAGTATTTTAACTAATGTCTTAGCACGATATAAATATCCTCAAAATTACGCCATTTTTTACCATGTTCCACAGAAAGGGGCAGATGGGGGAGGAAGGTATTAGAGTGGAGGCCGCGCGTAGGACGACGAAGCGTTGGTTGTCCTCCTTCTAGATATTCCGATGACCTTAAGAAAGCGGCTGGAAGCGGCTGGATGCGGAATGCGGAGAATCGTATTTGGTGGAAAGCTTTGGGGAAGGCTTATATCCAGCAGTGGGTAGATACAGGCTGATGATGATGATGATGACAATTTATTTTGTTTTCTTCTCAATAACTACAGTCCATACAAAATACTGGCCGTGTAATAAAAAAAATTGGCTGTGTGGTTTCCGGCAGACTAGAATAGAATCACTCCGTCTCTTCCCGTGGATGTCGTACTTAGTTAGTCGCCTTGATTAAGGGAAATACATTATAAAATATCAATCAGGCCTCCCCAACCCATCTGACCAGCGTGGGGAGCGTAGGCTAAACCCTCCTTCTGTCTAGGACGGATGAGAGAGGGTCGTGCTTCTGTAGTGGAGACTAAAATGACCTGATGAAGATGATACAATATACTATTCATATCTATTTGAAATCCATAGAAAATTGGACAATAAATACGAATAGTAACAATTGTAGTTTATTTTCATAACTATATTACAATACATGCTATTTTGCACGGTCGGTCTCGCAACAAATAGCAAATCTGTATTGGGAGTGCCCACGTTAAAGGTCACGAAGACCGCCTAAACCGTGATTTATTGTCGATTTTCTTGTTACTACAAGAAGTACCATATATGTACGATTCTATATAAAACTCTGACTCATCATAGTATAATCCAAATCACTACAACTATATAAGTTTTAATAGGCTTACTATACACCTACACCACACCCTGGTCATTCCATACAAATTCCGCGTTGCTAATTCTTACTACTACATAAATAGAATTACGTTTGTGCGAATCGTGAATACGCGTGTGCGTGTGGAATCAACAAAATAGCATATTGACATGCAAACTGTCGAGTTTTTTTTTTAAATATAAATTTAGGTTCTTTTTAACAAAAATGCAGATGTCAAAAACATACATTTTTATAAGTGAAATAAAGCTAGTTATATTTCTGCTGTACAAATATCTGCCCCCTTACCACCAACTCTTATTGCGATTCAATAACTGAATAGAATGCTACGCTATACATACCAATGAATAAGCGACTCTAAGGGGGACTTAGAGTCGCTTTTCTTACATCTCTGCTAACTTATTCATTCCGACATTTATTACCTACATTTAAACAGACATACTACATTAAAAGATTATTGGTTATTACACCACGATATTTTGGACTTAGACAGTATAAATACCTCGTAATGTACTAGTAATAATAAGCGCACTGTAAAAAGTTATCTTATTAAGAATCGAAACAGAGTATATAGAAGAGAAGTGAGGTGCTACCATAGGAAAATAAATAGAGATTTTACTGTGCAGCCCTGACAGCCCAGGTAGTCATGCCACTAAAGTGTTCAAACTGATGGTGGAGTCGTGTGGCGGGTCGTCGCATTCCCAATAAAATAGTTAAATGCGGTGATGGCTGACCCATGCATCAACTCGTGAAAGGGTGTTGCCAGAGGGGACTGGTCTGCCCTGGCTGTCATGGTTGCAAGGTAAACAATAGGAGGATTTAGGTTAAGTAGTAATAGACAATAATATAACTATTAGCATAATAGCGACGTGCAATTTATTAATTGTAAGAATATTATAAGATAAAAATAGAACATTGTTAATAATAGGTACGGACCCCGGGTCTGTAGACTGTAATAAATATCAATAAAAAAAAAGAGAAGTGAGACCGGGTCCAAGGAGTGGCAGAGTTTCCTTCTATCCATTCTTCCATGCTAATATTATAAATGTGATAGTTTGTTTGTCTGCTTGTGCTTCTTTCACGTCGAAACGAACCAATGGATTGGCATGATTTTTTTACAGGGATAATTTAATTTCTGGAGAGGAGCATAGGCTACTTTTTAATGTTGGAAAAACATATTATTCCAAGAGAAACATTTAATATATATAATGACTAAGCGGCGAAGCCACAGCTACAGTAAGAGGTAGTATAATATATATGTTATAGTTAAAACCCGAATCTAGGCGCTCCTAGGTTTGACTACTTAAACCTAAGGTACCTTATCTCCCTCTCCAAGAGCAAGTCGAGCCTCGCTCGTTTCGCTGGCTCGGCTTTTGTTCATCACATGCGAAATAAATTACGCATTGCTAACCCTAACCTAACCTCGATGGTGCCGCCCTGACAGCCTAGGTAGTCATGCTCACTAAAGTGTTCAAACTGGTGGTGGAGTCGTGTGGCGGGTCGCCGCATTCCCAATAAAATGGTTGAGTGCGGCGATGGCTGCCGCGGCTGCCATGGTTGCAAGGTAAACAATGGGAGGATTTAGGTTAAGTAGTAATAGACAATAATATGATTATTAGCATAATAGCGACGTGCAATTAATAAATTGTAAGAATATTGCAAGATAAAAATAGATATAGATTGTTTTTTTTTTTTTTTTTTTTTTTTTAATCGCCAATCGCAATATGCGCACACTCAGCGGTGTAAGTAGCCGCTGAGTATGCGCAGATCGGCTTACTTTCGAAATGGCGTGCGCACACCCCTGTCGTGGACAAGGTTCTTTTGTAGTTAAATTTTTACATACAAGTTTTCAAATGTTAACTAAAATAACCTATATATAATTTCTACTACATTAATATTACATTCATGACGCAAAAGCGATAAACTTAAAATTATAATAGATAAAACAAATGGAGCAATAGCTTAAAATTGTAGATATAGATTGTTAAAAAAAGGTACGGACCCCGGGTTCTGTAGATTGTAATTGTAATCAATAAAAAAAAACCTAACCTCGAATTGCTTTTGGATTTAACTAGTCCAACCTAGAAGTGCCTTGATTTCGGGTATTGACTATAACATAATACTTTTAGTTATTCAGAGAGCAGGGAAAACTGACATCAGCAGACTAAAAATCAAGTCTTATCTACCAGTACCAGATAACGATAATCGTTCTCGTTTAGGTTTTCTAGAATTACTAGTTCGTGGCCTTGTGTGGATACAAAATAAAATATTATGCACTGCTATCTGTGTGTCACTGTTTCCTTTGCTATAGTTAACCACGTCTGTTTCAAAGCAGGTCACGTTTAGCAGTTTGTTTATTTAGTCTACTTCCATATTGCGTACTTTGTGTTTTTATTGAATTTCTTATGACTTCCTATTCGTTTATAAATTTTATAGCTTTAAATTGAAATAATTGCATATTGTCTATCTTGGCACGTCGTCAACCCTTATTCATCCCACTGTTGGGATACGGGTCTCCCCTCAATCGAGGTGGTTTAGAGCATACTCCACCACGCTGCTCAACTGGTCAGTGTTTTCAAACCGCCTAAAGGACTTGGATTAACGACTGTCTGACTGTCATATAACGACAACAGCCGAGACCGACGGCTTAACGTGCCCGCCGAAGCACGGAAGAGCTACAGATAAATAAACCCGTCCATGGACAGGCTGCGGTCGACGTTGCTTGACTTGCGTGATCGATTAGACAGCCACGCGCAACGACGCTATGAAACTCCTCATGACGCCATCGAGCTCTACTTGGTATATAAAAACTGATATACTAGAAGGCTACGAATTCGACACTCCAATCGTCATGTGTTTTGTCGACTACAGTAAGGCGTTCGACTGCGTCGATTGGAACTGTATGTGGAGAGTGCTGTGTGATATGGGAGTACCAAGACATCTTGTTGCACTATTGCAGTCCCTGTATCGATACAGCCAGGGTATAGTTAGGGTCGACACCATTACTTCGAAACCCTTTAAATTTGAAAAAGGGGTACGACAGGGCTGCATATTGTCTCCTATATTGTTCAATGTCTACGGGGAGCACATCATTCGTCAAACCTTGGAAGGCTGGGATGGTGGAGTGAGCATCGGCGGGGTGAAACTCACCAATCTGCGCTACGCAGACGACACAACACTCGTGGCAGCGAGCGAGGCTGAAATGACTGAGCTGCTAAAGAGACTTGAACATGTCAGCAACGGCATGGGGCTCTCTGTGAACAGGTCCAAAACAAAGGCGATGGTGGTGGATCGCTCAGGCAAATTACAACCCAGAGGCACTCTGACACTTGACACCGTTCAAAGCATTAATTACCTGGGCTCCACAATTTGCAATAACGGATCGTGCGAATCAGAGGTGCGTAGACGCATCGGGATGGCAAAGAGTGCCAAGTCTCAGTTGCAGAACATATGGAGGGACAGAAACATCCGTGTCACCACAAAGATTGGGCTCGTACGATCACTGGTATTCCCAATCTTCCTTTACGCATGTGAGACTTGGACTTTAAAGGCCGCCGACCGGAGCCGAATAGATGCCTTTGAGATGTGGGTTTGGAGACGAATGCTGCGCATTCCTTGGACGTCTCGATACTGAAGGAACTACGAGTGAAAACAAGGCTAACTACCATATGTCTGCAAAGAATACTGGAGTATTTCGGACACATCGCCAGGAGAGAAGGAGACTGCCTTGAGAAACTCGTAGTCACCGGGAAAATCGAGGGCAAAAGACCCCGTGGCCGTAGTCCGATGCGTTGGACTGACCAGATCCGTACCACTCTGGACACGACGGTGAGCGGTGCCATTCACGCCGCTAAAAACAGAAGTAGATGGCGAAGCGTTGTGCGTCGCTGTGCGGTTCTCCGGAGAGGTCACGACCCTCAGCATTGAGGAAAACGAAACAAGGAGGAGGAGATACTAGAAGGGCAGAATACAAATTTGAATATATAAAAGGAAAAAACAACAGTCTGGAGCGATTTAGCTGATTTTTGCATATAGTTAGTCATTATGGCATAGACATCCGTTAAGAAATGATACTTTTTGAAAATTCGTTGGGATACCTGCAATGCAACGGTTATTCAAGAAATATCCTTTCTCACCGGACCCTTGAGCCAAGTCCAAACGCGTGCCAAGTCGCAAACGAAGACTCTGACTTTGCTATCTCCTAGATACATATCTTATTATTCCTAGAAATAAGTCGTGCAAGAGACAAATTTAGTCGTCAGAGGAATAGTATAATGCTTAATTTAGGAAATAAGTTAGATAGATGTAGCAAATTGAGATTTTTTTTTATACTACGACAATAAATATAAAATATATATTCCTGGACAAATTACACACGGCCATCTAGTCCCAAACCAAGCAAAGCTTGTACGATGGGTACTAGATAACTAATATAATAGTTAAATACATTTTTTTTTGTAAATACATACATAAGGTTGGGGAAAAAGTCTTTTCGTATTTTATATGAAAATTCAAAACATTTTTTAATAAAGTTTATTTACATTTAACTAAAGTATGTAGGTGCCATTTTGTTCGATAACTTTTGGCCATCTTGTAGGTAGAGACATGATCCCATTACTATAGAAATTTTGGGACTTCTGTTCAAAAAACCACGACAAGTGGTTTTGGCAGTCTTCTCGTGATGGTAATCTGACATTGCCTAAAGAATTCTGAAGAGACCGAAACAGGTGGAAATGAGAAGGTGCAAGGTCAGGACTATACGGCGGATGCATTAACACCTCCCAGTCAAACTCTCTTAATTTTTGCTGAGTGGCTAAAGATGTGTGAGGTCTAGCGTTATCATGATGAAAAATCACACCCCTTCTGTTAATTAATTCCGGCCGCTTTCTCTCAAGTTTTTGCTTTAATCTCATCAGTTGTTCACAGTAGAGTTCAGAATCGATAGTCCTGCCTGGCGGTAACAGCTCATAATGAATAATGCCCTTCCAATCCCACCATACACACAGCATCACCTTGTTGCGGGTTAACCCGAGTTTCGCCAGAGTCTGTGAAGCCTAACCAGCCTTTGACCACGAACTTTTTCGCACGTTCTTGTCGTACGTGATCCACTTTTCATCACCAGTTATAAGCTTCTTCAAAAACGGTTCGCTTTCATTACGTCGTAGTAAAGAATCAAAAATGAGTACACGGTTCATTAGGTTTCTTTCAGTGAGCTCGTGAGGCACCCAAATATCGAGCTTTTTAGTGTACCCAGCTTTTTTCAAATGCGCCAAAACTGTTTTGTGGTTAATTCCTAGTTCTTCAGCTACGTCGTAACTGTTGATATGCCGATCTTGCTCCACTTTTTCAAAAATGGCATCCATTTTATCCGTAACAGGGCGACCAGAGCGACGTGCATCTTTGACATCAAAATTTCCGGATTGAAAACGCTTAAACCAAATTTGTGCTACTCTCACAGACACTGCACTAGGTCCATAAACGTCACAATTTTTTTTCGCCGCTTGCGTTGCATTTTTACCTTTTTTGTAGTAAAATTTTAAAATGTATCGAATTTCTTCATTAGATTCACTCATCTTGATAGTAAAAAAAAAACAAGTGAAAATCACACATTTACCTAATTTGAATTTGGAATTACCTTTTTTAAAATTTAAACTTTTTAAAGATATCAAAACCTGCCAGATACAAATGGTATAACTAAAGATATTTTATTATAAGTTCATACATACTATAATGCGAAAAGACTTTTTCCCCTACCTATTATATTACATAGTAAACACTACCTAGAACAGACATGCTCATGCTCACAAATATTTGTCTTGTGCGGGGATCGAACCTGCGACCTCGGAGTCAAAGTGGCCATTGCTAACCATTCGACCACAGAGCTCGTCAAATAAATAAATAAAATTGATTATGAATGAAACTGATCATCTCTTTTATCCAAAGTGTAAGTTGTTAATGAAAAGGAAAGTTATTACCACTAACTGGTTTAGTTATTCTAAGTGTACGATCACAAACATAGCTGAACCGGGACAAACAACTCGACTAACAGCCAATACTGGAGGTAATGACTTCCTGGAACCAGTTGCATCTAACTGATGCAATAGATTTAAGGTAGACAACCGAGAACCTACGCTATAAGATTTAGATTTTAGACGGTGGATTGCAAAATTACAAATAGTTCTATTAGATTACAGATGACTTGAGATTGTCTGAAGATGAGGAGAGAACAGAAACCTTCGGAGGTATCCTGGTTATTATTTATTATAATACATAAATCTTGTAGTATGCTGCAATTAAACTTCACTTGACTTTAGATGCCTTATTTGTCATTATAACTTTCGTGAGACTAACTTAATTAAACGGGTCACTTATTTTTCTTGGGAAACGTTGAAGCGATAGTCCATCTTAGAAGGTGAAATTATTAAATAGTACATTAGCACAGCGAATGAACGTGTGAGTCTGTGGCGCAATACAAACTGTTCCAGATTTGTCTCGGGGGGGTGGTGAGGTCGACACGAGAGAGCGGCAGGCAGTGGCCATACGTCCCGCCTTAGTATATAATATCATCATCGTCAGGTCCATTTTAGTCTCCACTACAGGAGCACGACCCACTCTCGTCCGTCCTAGACGGAAGGATGATTTGGCCTACACTCCCAACGTTGGCCAAACGGGTTGGGGAGAGTAACAATATATTGTGAAATTATTATAACTTTGTGTTTACCATTGTACAAGTAATACAAATTGTGATGCTAATGAAAAGTTGATTGACACTCATGTTAGAATACCTATTGTCGAGTGCAATATCGGATTTATATTGATTTTATTTTGGTACAGTATCTTATTGATTATTTTGTACCCCGTATCTTATCTACGATTTATACACAGAGTATAAAATGTTTTAAAGATTCTGATAACAAGGCCACAGAGGCTTGTAATGCCTGATAAATATATACTCGTAGTTTACAGACCAACTTCGAAATTGCAAAAAAATCAAGGTCTTTAGACCAATTGTTGAATTATTCGTTTACGAATAAAAAAAATTGAGATTTCGATGTTGGTTTAATAGTAAAAATTATGTTTAAGTTTAAGCATTAGTTTAAGTATAAGATTTAGATTAACTTCTCAACATTCACTCTTCTGATACGTCAGACGCGATTTTGATTTTTAAATAATAAATCAACTTTTGACTTTACAATTGCTTCCACAGTGATGCAATTAAAAAAAAAACGAATGCTAACAAAATCGGAGGATACAGAATGGTGTGGAAGCTACAAATCAAAATTCAATCACACCACTGGATAGATGAAGGATCAAACATTTTATTACGCTAAGTAAAGACTATCAAACTATCACGCGAAACATCGCGTACGGGGGAGGGGGAAGCGCTGCCATTTTGAGATAATTTTAATGCATATAACGTATTCACGTAAAATACACGGCCGTATCCATGTCACAGACACACATAAAGATGAGCAAAATGCCGGGCATTTACGATAAATGCCCAAAAAGTACTTATAAATTCCCTATTTATGCCCAAAACTAGGCATTTATTGGGCATTTACAGGTACTTACTGAGCACTTATTGTAAATGCCTGGCATTTTGCCCATCTCTAGCCACAGCCCATATTTTTTCTCTAAGTTTGTATCAGAATGGAATAGAACTATATTCGAAAAACAAAGCCGCGGTCACAGTTGGTATTCTCATAATCTTGTATTAACTGTTATATTTTTTGTACAACATTATAATATTTGGGTGGGAGTGGATTAGATCACGCATGTCAGCTGTGATTCATTGAGATTCCAAGTAAACAATCACTCAATAGTCAAGTTTAGGGAAAAATTATACGAAATCTACATCTATATATATAAAAGAAAGTCGGGTTTGTTACAACACTTATAACTCGAGAACGGCTGGACCGATTGCCATGGTTTTTGATTTGTTGGATTTGTTTCCGTCCCGAATAGCAAAATAACTCTTAAAAACATTGGAAAATTCTCGAAAAAATAAAATAAAAGAAAAAACATTTTCCCATACAAATGAAAGTGTCAGTTGAAAAAGGGATTACGATATTTATTGGTTGTCAAATATCAAAACGTCAAATCGATTGGTGTCACTTTAATGTCGCGAAAGTTGTCTGTGATTTGTTATGAAAATTTAAAAATGTCAAATCGATAGGGGTGAAAACGCTTTTCCCATGGGGTTCGAGCGCAAGAATCAAATCAGAGTAAACAGAAATGACAAATTTCAAAACTAAAAAAAATAAAACAAAACGTTTTTTTTTTAAAAAATTAACAATAAGGAAATCTTTATTTTTATGAAATCTTCAGTTTTTATGGATACGGGTCTTCCCTCAACCGAAGGGGTTTAGAGCGTACTCCAACACGCTGCTCAACTGCGGGTCGGCGGAGGCCAGTGTTTTCGAACCGCCTAAAGGCCACTGACTTAACTTAACGACTGTCATTAAATGATAACAACCGGGACCGACAGCTTAACGTGCCTTCCGAAGCACGGAGGAGCTCAAGATGAGCTAATGATAACAACCGGGACCGACGGCTTAACGTGCCTTCCGAAGCACGGAGGAGCTCAAGATGAGCTAATGATAACAACCGGAACCGACGGCTTAACGTGCCTTCCGAAGCACGGAGGAGCTCAAGATGAGCTAATGATAACAACCGGGACCGACGGCTTAACGTGCCTTCCGAAGCACGGAGGAGCTCAAGATGAGCTAATGATAACAACCGGGACCGACGGCTTAACGTGCCTTCCGAAGCACGGAGGAGCTCAAGATGAGCTAATGATAACAACCGGGACCGACGGCTTAACGTGCCTTCCGAAGCACGGAGGAGCTCAGGATGAGCTAATGATAACAACCGGGACCGACGGCTTAACGTGCCTTCCGAAGCACGGAGGAGCTCAAGATGAGCTAATGATAACAACCGGGACCGACGGCTTAACGTGCCTTCCGAAGCACGGAGGAGCTCAAGATGAGCTAATGATAACAACCGGGACCGACGGCTTAACGTGCCTTCCGAAGCACGGAGGAGCTCAAGATGAGCTAATTATAACAACCGGGACCGACGGCTTAACGTGCCTTCCGAAGCACGGAGGAGCTCAAGATGAGCTAATGATAACAACCGGGACCGACGGCTTAACGTGCCTTCCGAAGCACGGAGGAGCTCAAGATGAGCTAATGATAACAACCGGGACCGACGGCTTAACGTGTCTTTCGAATCACGGAGGAGCTTGAGGTAATATAAACCCATCCGTGTACAGGCTACGGTCGACATTGCTTAAATTGCGTGTTCAATTAAATTAGACTGACACGCGCAATGACGCCATCGAGCTTCTCTATTATTTTCTACTATTCATTGTTTTAATTCCATAAAATCATAAATTTAGTTCAGCTAATATGTACCACGACTTTCATTGATTGTTAGGCGGTACGAAGTTCGCCGGGGCAGCTAGTTAATATTATAAAGAGACAACGTTTGTACTTTTGGATACAAGTAATTATCTCTTAGTAATAAAGTATTGTTTATTATTATATTATAGTATAATTATTAGCATAACATCGACGTGCAATTAATAGATTGTAAGAAAATTGTGACAGAAAAAATGACGATTGCTAAGAAAAGGTACGGAATCCAGGTACTGTACATTATAATTAGTAGAAAAAATTTGGATATATCGGTTAAAGGTATGACGTCATACCTTTAAATTTCGATACCTTAAAGTATAGGTACCTATCTTAATAATTTCGGTATCGTAATATTCCGGTATCGTTATTTTTTTAGATATCTAAATTATAAAATAAAGGTTTTAAATTTTGATACCTTAAAGTAAAGGTATCTTAATAATTTCGGTATTGTAATATTCCGGTATCGTTATTTTTTTAGGTATCTAAATTATAAAATAAAGGTTTTCTTTCCACAATGTCGGCCGCATTGGTAGGTAAGTACTTGATCGATACCTACGTCGCGTCGTTGTCGCATCATTTTTTCGGTACCGAAATGGTTTGGGTTAAGGTACTGGTAATATAAAGGTATAATGGTACCGTAAAAAAATAAAGGTATTCATCTTGTTTTACCGGTATCGTAACCACAATTCTCAACCGTTTTGGCTCTACCTTTAAATCAAAACGATATCGTAATTTTATACCAGTACCATACCCTTATACCTTTACCGCTTTCAATCCCTGATTTGCGGACTATAGTGCGTTTCATCAAATAGTTCCTATGCCGTCATGTTGGTACTACTATGAAAATCAAACTCAATCGCCTCAATTACCATAGCAATAAAGGTTAGTACCAACTTGACGGCATAGGAACTATTTGATGAAACGCACTCTACTATCATATCCTGTTAGGGGTTAACTGTTGTTCTTCTCGGTATAACTTTGTGTAATCTTATCATCTAACTTATACATACATACTTGAATCAACATTCTGCGATTTTTACTATGTTGCTGTCGACAGAATTGATTGGAATAGCGTAACGGCCTGACCTTTATAAATGACAATTAATTTTAAAAAATAATTCACCATTTGTTTTTCTAATTTCAATTAAATCAGTCTCTCTAATACGTGACAAATTCAGTAGAATTTTGTATCAATACCTATAATATTGGATTTATACAGTTTTTTAACTGAGTGATGTGTTGGCCTATAATTAGTTTGCATGATAGTAATACGATCTAAAATTTATTAGTTACATGTATTTATGTAAACTATGATCATCAAGAACGTTTAATTAAATAAAAACATACTATATCTTTCTTCTCTAGTTGTAGTGTATGTTTTAAGTTTGTACTTAATTGTTATAGATTTTATATAAACTACTTTTAGTAAGATCGAGTAGGCAGGTACGTTTCAGCAAAGAAAATTTATTTAAAGAATATCTGAAAAGTTATTTTTAGTACCTACCTATTACAACAGTACTTGCTTTTAAAATATAATTTAAAACTTTTACTATTGTAAATTCAAGACATTCCGGGATATTTTTTTATATTTTCCCGATATTTTGAAAATTTAAGTAAACAACGACCATATTAACTTAACGTCTCTCGGGTCAACTAGTTATATATACAAATAAATCGCAGTAAGTTCCGTATTTGCAATAGTATTGCTTTTAAAATGCCAATAGATGCATAAATACACAATATTTAAATATAATATAATAAAGCGAACAAAGTCGTAATGTTCTTGACTGTACGTTAATAAGTCGCTCAATTTTGTTTCTTTTTTTCAAAAGAGCATGTGGGTCACCTGATGGAAAGCAATCACAATCGTCCATGGAGATCAGCAACACCAAGAGGTCGTCGATTCGTTGCCAGCCCATACTCCTTCCTTTCTTTCTTTCTGGTAACCTCAGTCACTCGCAAGAACACAACAACCCTTAGAAGAATTGGTATTTGTCTGCGGTGTTCTACGAGGTCGAGGTACTTCCCCAGTCGGACATGTTAAGAATACGACATAGCTTACCTCTCTTTTCG
Source organism: Hypsopygia costalis (assembly GCA_937001555.2). Taxonomy (NCBI): domain Eukaryota; kingdom Metazoa; phylum Arthropoda; class Insecta; order Lepidoptera; family Pyralidae; genus Hypsopygia; species Hypsopygia costalis. The sequence continues at coordinate 4,038,010 of OW443336.2, read as the reverse complement.
CCAGAGCCTCGTTTGTCAGTCAGCATGAACATGTTCGTTTGTCCCTTTCTCATATAAAAAAAGATGCTTGTTCGTCACCCGACGGAGCATTTGTATTTTCCATGGCCACCACGTTTTTAAGGTTCCGTACCCAAAGGGTAAAAAGGAACCCTATTACTAAGGCTCCACTGTCCGTCCGTCCGTCCGTCCGTACGTCTGTCACCAGGCTGTATCTCATGAACCGTGATAGTTAGACAGTTGAAATTTTCACAAATGATGTATTTCTGTTGCCGCTATAACAACAAATACTAAAAAGCAGAATAAAATAAATATTTAAGGGGGCTCCCACACAACAAACATGATTCTTTTGCTCGTTTTAACGGTAATACGTTTGAAATACTCACATAATATTTATTTATTATATTCACTTTAAAAATAAATAATTAAATAAAAATAAAACAAATATTTAAAGTTTATCGTATGAGATACAACAAACGTGATTTTCTTGCCGTTTTTATAGATAATGGTACGGAACCCTTCATGCGCGAGTCCGACTCGCACTTAGCCAGTTTTTTTCCATGGCCACCACATTTAATTCTGTCTACAAATGATACAGAGCATATGTTGGGTTTGGTTAACGTTTTCTCAGACACTCAAGAATACATTTTATCCATTAGCACTATTTTAATTATAAATAAGGCAGTGTACAAACTAGATTCTTATCTACATTGTAAGCAGACAATGCACTTAACGCTCTGCACTTTACACACCTACAAATCTGTCTCAAATTCTCAACATCTGCTTAACAAAACGACCCTTATTGCTTAGACAGGAAAGCTCACATGTAGGTCCAGCACGAAATAGTTGACAATCCAATTATTTAGACAATTAACGGACGTCGTTAGACAGGTGGCCAGAGTCTGGGAGTACTTACCAAACCCTCTCCTCATACACACGTCCATTAGGGTACCAAGTGAAAGATAACTTAGAAATGTAAGGGCGTTTCTACACTTAATCATATTTTGTACATTCGCACTGTAAGGTTTGCGTTTGTTGGTACAACCAGTAGCAAACTACCATAAGAAGGTCCTTGTTAGTTTCTTTCTTTTTTAACTTCTCAAGTTTCTACCATTTCCAATTTGTAAAACTAACGTATCAGTTATTTGGTGATACATATACATTGTTCTATATGTACTTTTTACTGTTGTGTAGCTCACAGGACGTGTCGCAAGAGAACCCACGCAGCAGGATCTTGTGCATTTCGAAAGCGCATAAGCGATTACGACCCACTTAGCGAATTTGCTTTTTGTTCGATTAGATATTGAAACTTGGTGCCAAGGATTATTGGTACACCAAAAAGGCATTATTGGTCTCACAAAAAAAGAGTTCCATATATTCCATTGGGCAGCAACCCATAATCATCTGTGGGTCAACGAGATTTTGGGGTGTAAGTGGTTCATTAACATCTTTGAAACCAACATCACCTGCACGCGGTGCACCCTGCTGACTGACAAACGAAGCTCTGGCGAAAAGAGAGGTAGGGAGCGTAATTGTAAGCTACCCGACTGGGGAATGTACCTCCACCTCACAGAGTACCGCAGACAAATAACAATTCCCTTGAGGGTGAGTGAGGTCACCAAGGAGATAGGAGATGCTACGTTGGCAGCGGGGGTGGCGGCGCGCGAGCGATACTTTATGTTGCGAGCGTTAATATGGCTACGGTAATCGCTTCACATCAGGCGGGCCGTATTCTTGTCTATATAAATAAATAGATTCGTCAGATTTATGAGGGGTCTCATAAACCTGACGAATCTATTTCAAACGCTCGTGGGTTCGATTCCCACATATGACAAACATTTGTGTGCATGAATATGTCTGTTTGTCTTAGTCTGGGTGTTTTCTATGTATCATAAGTATGTATTTACAAAAAAAAAATGTATTTACGTTTCTATCTAATTAAATTTTCTATTTAAATCTATTTAGTTGTCTAGTACCCATAACACAAGCTTCGCTTACTTTGGGGCTAGGTGGCGCTGTGTAATTTGTCTGACAATATTTATTATTATTTATTTATTAAAAAATAATATTACCATTGGAGAAGCAATAAATAGTACTATAACTTTTATTATGATTCTAATTATATAAACGTAATATTTAACATAGCTGTCGTACAAATTTCTGATTTGATGCATACAAAATACAAACCTGTGACGTCATAACTCAGTAGCCTTTTGTATGGAGCCTTTTCAGGAAAGTCCTAAATTGTGATTTTCAAATTAACATATCTCGAGAGATTTTTGTGCTATCGAAGTAATTCTTTCACCTATGGTTATATTATTGAGACATCCCTACATATCAAACCGAAAAAAAAAATATTTAAATAGTTGTCTTGGCCAACTTGCCAAATGCCACCTAGGCGGGCAAGGCGAATTTTTCCATTTTTAGGGTTCCGAACCTCAAAAAGAAAAACGGAACCCTTATAAGATCACTTTGTTGTCCGTCTGTCTGTCTGTCTGTCTGTCTGTCTGTCTGTCTGTCTGTCTGTCTGTCTGTCTGTCTGTCTGTCTGTCTGTCAAGAATTTCTATGTCGAGAATGTGTGGAGGTATCAAGCTGAAATTTGAACTGTATACTCAGGTCTACGGTCCCATGAGGTTAAAAAAAAATCAAACTGCTAAGTTTACGTAGAAAAAAGTTACGGCCGTTTATTCAGCAAAAAACTCATATTTCAACACACTCAAGGGAATCAAAACCTACAGGGTACTTCCCGTTGACCTAGAACTATGAAATTTGGCAAGTAACATCGTTATAGACTACAAGTACAGGAATAAATCTCAAAACTATACATTTGTAAATAGATCTTAAAAAATAGGGGGTCTATATTTTTTATAGGGTGTCGAAATTTCAAATTGAAACTACTAGTTCAAATGGGGTATCATATGAAAGGGCTTGATGTACACATTGCAAAATATATTTTATTTATTTTTTTCGACGCAATATTTCTTATTTATAATGAAAAATATCAAATTTAATAATGATATACGTACCTACGGAACCCTCGGTGGGCGAGTCCGACTCGCACTTGTCCGGTTTTTTTTTTTAAATAAAAATATGTTGGTCAAATAGCCTATTCGGCAGCTTTATGACTTTGGTATCGATTATGGCGAGCCGATTATATCCTTTTTTTAGACTGTCTATATGTCTGGCTAGATGTATGCATGACGCCAGGTTTTGTACCTTTGTTCAATATAAATTCCTGAACGAGTATCGTCGACAGCAAGTATGCTTTGTAAACCGATACGCATGGTTTAATTGAAATTTTATTAAAGTCATGTCTATACTTCACCGAAGTGGACAGAGACTGGATTAATCAAATTTATTTTGACATGAATATCTCTTTAAAATTGCTTCCATAGGGAGGCAATTAAAAAAAAAACGAATGATAATATAATCGGGGATACTGTTTGATATTGCAGCTACAAATCTATCATCTCCATCCAAAATTCAATCACACCACTGGATAGATGAAGGACCAAAGAATTTATTGCGCTAATGTTATTAGTAGATTTTTTCGGTTAATAATAAATAATAAATAAATAAATATTTCTGGACAATTTACACAGCGCAATCTAGTCCCAAATTAAGCGCAAAACTTGTGTTATGGGTACTAGACAACGGATAAATGTACTTAAATACATTTTTTTTTGTAAATACATACTTATAATACATAGAAAACACCCAGACCAAGACAAACAGATATGTTCATGCACACAAATGTTTGTCTTGTGCGGGAATCGAACCCGCGAACTCGGAGTCAAAGTGGTCATTGCTAACCATTCGACCACCGAGCTCGTCAAATTTAATGTTCTTTTATATTATGACGACTCCGGTGGTCGAATGGCTAATGAAATGGAAAACGGGTCGAACGCGAACCGCACGTAATGCTCCATAGTCCTTACGACTATGGAGCATCACGTGCGGGAGAGGGGGAAGCGCTACCATTTTCAGATAATTTTAGTGCATATATTGTATTCACTTACAACACACGCTCCACTCATTTTTTTTTGTATTACCTAAATATATTACAGATACAGATACCAAAGTAGTACCAAAAAGGTAAAAAAAAAAACCTTATTATCAAGATAATCGGACAATAATCCAATATCAATCAAAATAATAAGTATATAATTTTATTTTAAATTTACTTATATTGCAGACAAAGCCAACATGGGTCAACAACAACTCAGCATGAATCCGAAGGCACTGCTTTTCAGTTAGGCCTACAAAGACGATAAGATATATTCATGCGCCCAAAACTATTTGTCTTATGCACTATCACTAACCAGCCCACATCAGAGGACATCAAACGATGACGTTGAGTTACTTGTATACACATTTACATTAAATCCAGAACGGTCAAACAATACGGTCAGAAGTTAAACTATGTGTTCGTACAGAACTGGCCATCAAATTATGGTATCTTCGAAATTGACCACATTCAAGCTGGGGGTACAAAGGAAACGCAGTCATCAATTATGAACATTATGGCATGGATGACCACTTTCGACATTCTTGGCGAAGGGTCAAATCTGTTGAAAGTAAGTTTATCGAACAATTTGAGATGACTTGATATATTCTCCTGGAAACATGAACTCTGTGAGGACAGATGTGGGGATGATTGTTAGGCCCAAGCCAGACATAACAGACGTATAACCCGGATACTAATAAAAAGTATTTCAGAATATTTTAAGTAAAGACCACACTAGACACAGCAGGCGTAAGACTCGGGTTCTACTTCTAAGTCCAATCTTTATATATTCCTTATTGCACATAAATTATTATAAAATAGTTACATGACGGATAATTATAATATGTGCGTACTTATTAATAAAGAAAGATAGAGAAAAAAACAGTACAATCAAATGATATTTTGACTCTTTAAAGAGTAAATATAAAAGAACATTAACCGAAAAATATGTTTAACAAATAATCATAAACACAAATACATATTATTAGATACATATCTACTATAAATACAATACCTATGTATAAAAATAAGGACGGGGCGAGGACATCTCGAGTTGCGTCTTTTTTATACATTTTGTATGAAAGATCGGACTCATCGCGGATGTAGGACCCGAGTCTTACGCCTGTTGTGTCTGGCTTGGTCTTTACTTACAGTGTTCAGAAATACTTTTTCAGTGATAAAAGCGGAAATAACCGTCAACATCTACAGATCGCCTGAGGATGCCTAGAGGCGATACTCTCAGCTCAGCTCGCATGTTTCAGATGTTGGAGATTCGCCGAGACGACCGCACACACTGGAGCAAAGACGACCAAAGCAGCCACGGCAGTCGCATGGATCTACTAACGGTAGTGGGTGGGTGCCGGCCGGAAGTTATTTGCATGAACTAATTGGTAGCAGAAGCACGCAAAGTAGTGTCGACCAAATTGCCTGTATATTATGTCCTGGTTTAACATATAGAATACTTTTTGTACAGGTTCCGTGCTCATTCCTTCGGGGACACACGCTTCTTTGCCTTTATTAATATTATTTTATGTTTATACAATCACAAATAACAACCACATCGAGCACTGAAATCCTGGAAAATATATTGGTAATGTCCAAAACATACCGCATTTTTTAAATGATAAATTGTTGTCAGATCGCATTTGATTAGAGAACATTTTACTGCAATTTTTAACCAAATTATTTATCCTTATTGGATCATTCTGGATATAAACGGCCCAGCTACTTACGAAGAGTTTAAAAATGAGTAAACAAATTTTTATTACTAAGAAAGTATTTTTGCGTTGTCATCGAATAAAAACCCACGCAATGCAATACGACTGCATTCCTGCAGCATGGATGTCATGGTGTAGTCACAAACGGAATGTTGGAGCGGTTTGTGTGCAAGTAAGTAAGGTCACTAGTTCCTGAGGAGATCCTGCGTTAGTACTATAGGTAGTAACGAGTTAAGCGCAGGGTACACCGGGAACGAAGCGAAAGGAAGTTCGTTTATCTTTGCTCATGTCGCTACCTCCTCTTTTCTTATTTCAAAAGGGCTCTTCTCATTCTTACCTCTTCGACAATTTGCCAAAACTATAAATCATCCTCCTATTCAAATGTATATGTATGTTCATATTATTTTATGTTATATATTTAGTATTTATCGGGAATAGTCGGAAATATATATTAAATATGGCTAATTGACTCAGGTGTTATTTTGCGAAAGTCAAATTTACCGGCAATTTGATCTACCGTACTCTGCGTGCTTCCGCCACCAATTAGTTCATGCAAATTACTGCCTGCCGGCACCTACACACTACGGTTAGTAGATGCATGCGACTGCCGTGGCAGCTTTGTTCGTCTCAGCTCCTGTTGCTGCAGTCGTCTTTGTGACTCTTCAACATCTGAAACAGAAGAAAGACTCCCGCCGCCCCGACTGCCGTGGTCGTCTCTGCGACACGTGTATCGTCTCTACGCGAGGCACGTAAATAGACCATACAGTGGGTAAATCTTTAAGCGAAGAAGTCAGTCTAATCTAAGAATAAAAGTGAGCAAATAACAAAAGAGGCGTTTATGAAACATAATAAAAAAAATTTTTCAATTCCTAAACGTGTATTTTCAAGACACACAAAACAAATAATGAATATGAAAATTTATCCTGGCACATTAGGATAAATTAAGTCCATTTGCGTCCTCATGTTGCCCAAATTAAATGCAACACGTAATAAAATGTCCATTACTGTTCGTAATTAGGTCCTCAGTTGGCACAAGTTTATTGCCAACACTCCATTAAAACTTCCCCAGACCGCGGTTGGGGGAGGTTTTAGGCTGGGTGTATACAATTCGACCGGTCGTCGGTTTCAGGCATTGTGATCTAAAGATTCGACTAGATGGGTTTCCTATCTAGTCGAATATCATAAAAACATGTTGTGTATATTGGGCCTATATAAGTATTATTGGGTAATATTCAGGAAAAAAATCATTAATTCATTTTCTATTTGAAAAATTGACACATGTTTTCAAAAACTGCACTAAGTTCTTAGTATATATCGAGTAACAATCAAGCATACAACCCGCCTGAATTACTTTGAGTATACTATATTGCGGGAATACGGGTCTCGCCTGAATCGAAGAGAGTTCAGAGCATACTCCTCCATGCTGCTAAACTGCGGGTTGGCGGAAGCCAAGCCGCCTGATGGCTACTTGGCCACTGACTTGGCTATTATTCTTGGCTACACAGGAGTCAATGTGGTGAGAATGTGTAGTGGCCCATAAAAAAGGTCACCGATGCCATTGAGGTACTCACTATTCAACTATTTAGGTACCTATTTATATTTAGGTATTATTCGATTAACATAAAATGGATCCGGGCCGAGCTCCATTGTATACCAGTCCTTATCGTATTGTCCACGTTTTATCTCGGACCAATGCTTCGTAGATATAGTACTGAAAAACTTTCAGCTGAATACTTCGTGAACAGGTCTGTTTTAGTGCTTTATTGTTGTTAAGTTTCATCGTAATAATTTGTCGTTTCGTCGTTTGATTTTCTTTTACTTTAACGGGGTGGTTGGTAGTAAGTTTTATAATATCTTTCTTGGTTTGTGCAGTCTGTGAATATATTATTGACTAGCTTGCGACGGCGACTTTGTTCGCGCGTATACCAGTATCACGTGGAATTTTTTTAAAATTGTTTCTTTGCAGATACCTACGTCATATGTATTTCCACATTCGTACAATATCCTTCAAGCGAAGCATGAAGAAGCATCTTGTAGGCCATCATGGCAGCGTCAACTGAAAAGACATCAAGGTCAGTGTCCGTAGTCGATGCGATTGGGGCTCGTCTTTTCGCTTACCATCAGGCGAAACGGAGCCAATATGTTGTGCTAATATATAAAAAAAGTCATAATAGCTACCTATATAATAATTAGGCGTCCGTCTCCCTTCTGCAATACCCCAGTATTAAGTCCACCCAAATCATCCTTATACCCTATTTATTCTATAACTCACTTTGCAATAGTTACAACGCCTGCCGAGACCTGCTCATGTGTATATTATTGTTCCATTGATATATCTTGGAGCAGGTCACGGCGGGTGTTTATCATGGCATTAAAGTTCTCTAAGGGGCCTCTACACTTTGTATCCATATCCCCGCACGCTTTTTAAAGGACCGGGTTTAATCCCGTGAATATAAGAGATATAATAAGAGTAATAATAATAAGAGACCTGCTCTGATGATCTGATCATGGGTATATCGTTCTACTGATAAATCCTAGAACGGGTCATGGTGGGCGTACAACATGACATCAAACTTCTCAAATGACAGGGTTTATCTTGTGATTTTAAGAGATATAATAATAATAACGTCCGTCAAACCACTGGACGGACAAATTTCAATCCTATCAGTCCAATGGTTTGAACTGTCCGTTGATAGATCAGTCAGTAACGGTTGTCATTTATACATAGAGACAGAGAAGAAGACTAGTTTCTGCCCGAAGCTTCACACCGAAGAAAATACCGGATGATATATTATTCTTACGGTACTTTGCTGCTGGTTATACAAAGCCAAAATTCGTGCATGCTTTTAAATTAATTCTTGTAAAGTCGGCAAAGTAGTGAAACTCACTGCCTGTTGAGATCAGGAGAGCTCCATCTATAAATTATCTTAAATCAGCGCTGAGAAGGTTCTTTGCCGAATCGGGTAAAAACACAACATTATTAGCATGTACAGTTCGCCGAACGGAGTAGTACGTTTCTCAATCCAAGATAGAATGGTACAGAAATGGGACAGAACACATTTATGGTCTTCCAGAGGATAGTTCGTTTGTCTGTGGTCTTCATGAAGTTGGTCAGAACCGAACATGAAAATAAAACCAAAAGTTACTCCCAATGGAGCGTTTAATCTCTATGAATTACTTGACTAAACTAACCAACCCGATGCTAAGTCGACGCTGTTATGAGAAACTTGTAACTAGCTGAAATTAAGTTGAATCAAGTAAATCCCCGTTTAGTTTATTATGTTAAGCGGATTGTGGGGAGTACTGAACTTATGTTATTACGAAAAGTAAACGGTTCGGTCTGGTGTGGAAGGGATGTGGAGGCGATTTCTTTACCAGTGTTAATGTTTTTTTTAAACAAAATACGAGTCTTGAAAACTCTGGCCTTTAACCCGCAGTTAAGCAACGTGATGGAGTATGCTCTGAACCTTTTCAATTGAGAGAGACCCGTATCCCAGCAGTGAGATGAATGAGGGTTGAAGATATACAAATACTGTAACGTCGTCGTATATAATAATCTATGTAATGTATGTATGTAATGTCATCGGTCCATCTAGAGAAGGGGCACCCTACTCTTCGTCGCCCGATACGTGTTGTTCACTCCAAGACCTTCCTCCCTCATCTGCCGTCGGTGATTCGGCAGATGTAGCCAGCCCAAAGGTACAGCTAATATACAATTTTAAGGGTTTTATTATTTATTTCAACCATCTCTAAAACTGCCACAGTCTAAAGCAGCCCGCCAGCCAGTTATGCAACACGGTGCATTGTCCTGCATTATCTTGCGGGATTATCTCAGGCATTCGAGATTCGAGCCCCAGTCGAGATCCGAGATTGTGCAACGAATATTATCCGCGCAGTAATGCGCAATTATCGACGAAAATAATTAATTTACCGCTTTTTAAACATTAATAACATACTTTAAAACATGTTCCGTTGAATTTATTAAAGAGAGAGTTTTTATATTCAATTAAGTTTATTATTAAATTGTGCTCTGGCAGAGATTCAAGTTCTTTTATTGACGAGCACAGTAGTCGAATGGCTAACATTGGCCACTTTGAGTCCGTAGTCGCGGGATCGATCCCCGCACAAGTCTAACATTTTTGAACATGTCTGTCTTCGCCTTTGTGTTTTCTATGTATTATATGTATATATTCATAAAAATGTATTTAAGTATATTTATTATTTAACTATTACTAATATATAGTACAAGCTTTAGCTTATAGACTTAATTTGGGACTAAATGGCGGTGTGTTATTTGTCCAGGAATATTTATTAATATGATGTTATGGAGAACGTTTCCGAAGGGTTCCGAAACACAAAACAAGTAAAAATGTATAAGAAATATTAATATTCTTGGACGAATTACACACTGCGATCTAGTCCCAAAGTAAACAAAGCACAAGCTTTGCTTAGTTTGGGACTAGATATAGTACAAACTATGGGTACTGGATAACAGATACGTAAGCATAATTACGAGCATTGTTTTTTTTTTTGGTAAGTGCATACATATCATACATAGAAAATACCCAGTCCAAGACAAACAGACGTGTTAACACAAATATTTGCCTTGAACGGGGTCGAAATAATAAAAATAAACAGTTCTTAACAATTTACACAGCGCCATCTACATTTATTAATACATTTTTTTGTAAATACATACGTATAATACATAGAAAACACCCAAACCAAGACAAACAGACATGTTCACGCACACAAATGTTTGTCTTGTGCGGGAATCGAACCCGCGAGCTCGGAGTCAAAGTGGCCATTGCTAACCATTCGACCACCGAGCTCGTCAAAAATGTGACAAGTATGAAGTAAGTTTTCTTATGTGTTTTGTTAAATCTATATATATAAAAGAAAGTCGTGTTTGTTACAACACTTATAACTCGAGAACGGCTGGACCGATTGCCATGGTTTTTGATTTGTTGGATTTGTCTCCGTCCAGAATAGCAGAATAACTATTAAAAACATTGGAAAATTTACGAAAAAAATAAAATAAAAGAAAAATCATTTTTCGATACAAAATGTTCGTGGATGTCGGACCTGTCAAACTTGACGTTAACGTGCGTACGTCAAATGTATGCGTGCGTTCAGAAATGTACATCAAGCTCATTTAATATAGAACAAATTTAGATTAAAAACAAAGGTCAACTCTATTGGTTTCATTTTTACGTCTTGAAAGTTGTCTGTAATTTGTTTTGAAAACAGTTTTGTGGATTGAAATATTTTTGGTTGTCAGTTGGTACTTTTTTGTGACGTATAATGTACTGAACTTAATATTTACCCACTGCTGGGTTACGGGTCTCCCCTCAACCGAAGAAGTTTAGAGAATGCTCCACCACGCTGCTCAACTGCGGGTTGGCGGAGGCCAGTGATTTCAAACCGCCTAAAGGCCGCTAACTTGACTTAATGACTGTCATCTAATGATAACAACCAGGATCGACGGCTTAAGGTGCCTTCTGAAACACGGAGGAGCTCGAGATAATTTAATGATAACAACCGGGACCGACGGCTTAACATACCTTACGAAGCACGGAGGAGCTCGAGATAATCTAATGATAACAACCCGGACCGACAGCTTAACGTGCTTTCCGAAGCACGGAGGAGCTCCAGATAAATATAAACTCACCCATGAACAGGCTACGGTTGACGTTGCTTAACTTGCGTGTACAATTATACTGACACGCGCAATGACGCCATCGTGCTTCTCTATTATTTTTTATTATTCATTGTATAAATTTCAAGAAATCATTTGTTTAGCTAATATTTATACCACAACATTAATTGACTATTAGGCGGTACGAAGTTCGCCGGGCCAGCTAGTGTATATATAAAATCACACATAATAGTATTAAAAAAAAAACTACTTACTCGTAGTTAGCTATAACAAAACTATATTATTCATGTGAATGCAATCTCAGTGAGACATGGTATCATTACTATTATCACGCTGTCACAGTAGAATGTAGAACAGTATTACAACTCTTTGCTTTGCGTCAACCTATATTCCATCTGCTGAGAGTCGTAGTTTCTCATACTGCTCAACTGCAGATTGGCAGAGATCAGTGTTTTCAAGCCGCCCAAAAACCACTGATATCCGAGCTCGACAGTTTAATGTGTCCTCCAACGCCAGGAGGAATTTGATATAAATAAATAAATCCATCTATATAGACAGACTACAGTCGACATGTTGAACTTGCGTGATCGATTAGCCACATGTGCAACATTAACCCCGTTATAAACTGCTACCGCTTCAAATTCCCCATAAGAATATTCTTAATTAACGAGAAATAGTCGACCAACTTAAAATGTACGTGAAGAAGAAATATTTAGCACAAATTCCATTGAAATTTACTCAGATGAAGTTGATCGTGAATTCTAGGTTGGACATCTCTATTCGACCTGTATGTTGGCAGTACTGATTGCTTATCAGTTTGATAAGTTGGCTATAGTTTCTAGGCCCCGTTTTTTAATTAGCTAGTATATAATGCTGTATGGGAGTCTCGTCTCTTATTATTATGTTAACGTAGTAAACAAAAGTTTATGAACCATGTAAAATTATGGAAATATTAAATTTTAATAACAATAACAATTCATAAAGTAATAATAACAATGTTAAAGGCGGAGCCTCAAATTTGTGTTTGATTTGTCGTGGCATATTATGATGACGCCCGCGTATCCAAACAAAATATATATGTAAGGCTAGAACCACAAAACATCACATATTTTCAGCATTACAAAATTCACAATACAACTAATTTAGAGGAAATATTGTGAACTACGGAACTCTAACACTATGCGTGGCCTGACATGCACTTGGCCTGTTTTTTTATTAATTAATGTGCATCGACTCATCCGTAGATTAAAGTCCGATCTGTATTGTTGGTTGTTCATTTTCGTGCATTTTATGGGGAACTAATGTGCGATTGACCGTTATTTGATTCTAAATATCGAAATATAAATGAGATAAAAAAAAATCAAAGAATTCATATTCCTTATCTAGCTAGCTTAACTTGTTTTTGTTCCTTGATCACAACGTACTCTGTTCTGCGGATGAGTCGACATTAGTTTTCGGACTTTGGTCTTAGAGCCCGACTTTTATATTTTACTTCTTTATTATCACGCCTATATCACAGAATAATATAAATAAATAAATAAATATTGTCAGACAAATTACACAGCGCCATCTAGCCCCAAAGTAAGCGAAGTTTGTGTTATGGGTACTAGACAACTCATAAACATACGTAAATATATATATTTTTTGTAAATACATACTTATGATACATAGAAAACACCCAGACTAAGACAAACAGACATGTTCATGCACACAAATGTTTGTCCTATGTGGGAATCGAACCCACGAGCGTTGGTGTCGAAGCCGCGTCATTGACCGCTACGCCACCGAGCTCGTCGAATATACACTACTGGACATGCCGAAAACTATTACATAACTATTTTGTGTTTGACGTGATAACGTTTTATAAATCGATGAACGCCGGCTGCATGCACGAAAAAGCATGACTCATTGTCATGTTCCACCTGAGCCGATCGTGCAAGCGAGAGCGCGACACAAGCGATAGAGAGGAACGTTCGGCCTAAGCGTTCGGCTTGCGACGCATGTCGTCTATGCCTATGCCTCTTCCACTCCATCGGCCGATGTTCTCTTATGACGTTATCACGTAAAATTATCGCTTTTAAACCAACTTTACAGACAACCAATTTTTTAATTAAAAACTGACCATACAGTTTTACTGCTACACTGTAAGCCATAAATACTTATATCCACATAGCGGATTTTATTTATTTATTGAGTCATAAACAATATCCTACGGATACGTACACATGCCCCGTTTGCAGTGCGGCAATATAGAGAGCAATATTACAATACAATAATTGGTGCTATTATATGCTGTCTGAGATATTTAAGGCCATGACATCTGTCCTAAGTTCATAAATCCATTATATTATAAAACTCGCTTAGAATCAAGCAGCAGCGCATACATGCTTGTGCGCGTCGAGCATGATTGACATGATTTCGAACGTTACAAAGTTAGTATACTGATTGATACATCTACTGTGACGATCTATAGCATTTCTAATCGCATAGATGCACTGACCGTGGTAGTTTTTGTTCGAGTTTTCTATGTAAAGATATGGTGTGTGCATTCTTCCATTGCAGCTTGATTGCTGGCGCGATAAAGTGGTTATATTGATGCTATTTAGTTTTATGGGGCAAACTACTTAGTAAGATGGTTGGAATTTTACAATGGTGCCGAGTTGAATGTTGGCAATTATTTGTACAACATGATTACTCGTTAGTATTTTTTATGCCTAACAATTAATAAACTGATACTTTATTACGTAGTATTATTACATTTCATTATTAGCGTTATTATATACTCGCCTTAAACTATTTTATTTCTTTGAATTAATAGAGCAATATATAAAATACAATTATAACACTAAAGTACCTAAAACTATATATAGTTTATTTAAGTTTTATAAACCAAAAACTTAAATAAATATAAAAAGTTGGGCCCATGTGGCATCGTTCCCAAGATGCTAGCAGCATTACCTCATGGACTAAGAGCCCGCGATCGCCAGACCTACCACATAGTATAAAAGCTAAAAATTTTTATATGCAAGTACCCTACAGGTAGAAAACCTGTTACCTGTCAAAGACACCATGGTTCGAGGTTAATATTATCCAAACCTTCTTACTTGCTGTAGGGTACTTACACAGAATTTTTTTTAGCATTTATACTACGTGGTAGGTCTGGCGATCACGGGCTTTCCCTCTATCACTGGATGGCTAAACTGATCCTTTGGGCGAGAAATGTTCCAGATCTTGAGTCACCAGTTACGTCGACCAATCTTTTTCCTAATTTTCTATTTCTTAATTCTCTATTCTAACGATCACAGTAGATACCGAATATACTTCTTTCTTATTTCTTCTTACAAAAATTTTAACTTTTTTTATACAACTTCGGATGGGAAACAAGCATACGGTCCGCCTGATGTAAAGCGGTTACCATAGCCATATAAACGCTCGCATTTTGAGGGATAGTAACACTCCCAGTTCACAGACAATTTATACTCTCCCTCGACATTCAATTAATAGCCGGATAAGAGACGAATGCGGGTACAATAAGTACGCATGGGACAAGTACACGCAAACTTATTACGACCACGTCGCATTTAATTGCATAAAAACTGCAGTTGCGCTCGTGCGCGAATGCTTTATCAATCACGCACTATACACGGATAAGTCAGTAGGTTTAAATAACTCGATAAAATTTCTTTGTCGGTATATATGTTCTAGATTTTCTGTCTTTGTTCACAGACACAGTGCATTGATTTATAGGGTTCCGTACCCAAAGGGTAAAACAGACTATTACTGAGACTCCGCGGTCCGTCCGTCCGTCCTGTCACTACGCTGTATCTCATGAACCGTGATAGTTAGACAGTTGAACAGATGAAAAGGTCTAGTAAACAGATATAACTACACAAGTAGAAGCAAAAAAATGTATAGATTGTGTTACTTACACCCATTCCAGGGTCTATCTAGCATAGCATAACTCTATGGCAACCTTGAGCTTTCGTATCGATGGCAATGCCTCGACTAAATTACAGATGATTTGTATTCAATTCTGATGACATTATAACGGCAAATAAAATTGCAAACAACTTTGGCCTTCAGCAATGTAATAACTAGACAATTTAATGCATAAATTATTTTAGAATCCATTTTAATATCTACTATATATTATAACAAAATAATAAACAGAACTTATATACGGCCACAGTATAATAGTACCTACTTACTATATATCTAAGATTTTTTTATTGTGAGAGTGGGGCAAACGAGCACCCACAGGTCATCTAATGAAAAGCAATCACCACCGCCCATGGAGATCAGCAACATCAAGCGGTAGCTGATCCGTTGCCATCCTATATTCCTTCCTTCATTTCTTTCTGATGACCTCACTCACTCGCAGGAATACAACAGCCCTCAATGGAATTGTTATTTGGCTGCGGTATTCTGTGAGGTGGAGGTACATTTCCCAGTCCGGTAGCTTCCAATTACGCTCCCTATCTCTCTTTACGCCAGAGCTTCATAGTATTGAAACACTTCTTCTTATACGGAACACATTACATTCAAATGGATCACACCTAACTAGCGCTTGCAGTAGGGTTGGCAAATAATTAGAATAAATATAGCCTATGAAATTATATTTCTATAGATATAGATATACATATATGCACACTAAATTGTGTTTTAAAACGGTTCCTGCTGTTGCATGGATATCTATCTCTAATTAGTTACGAAGGTTGGAACAGACAGACTATCGCCATACTTATCATATCAGCGATTTAATATACATACTTGCTATCTCTTTTCGTCACCAAGCACAAAATGGCGCCAATTTTCTTGCAAAAATATGAAATTAACTAAAGTTAATGTTAAAATCAAATTATTATTGTGTACTTTCATGTTATATGTGACCTCTTGGGCTTTAATTATATTTTATCAGCGTAAATAATGGATTTAAGATATAGAGAAGACGATTTTTACTTATTTCAATCAATTGTCACAAACATAAGATTTATTGACTTATTTGTCCGAACTAAAGGCTAGATGACATTATTGGCTTACTTTTCGGGTTATCGTTTTTGACGCTTAGTAGGATATCTAGCATATAGTATTTTTTTTTTATACTATGTACTTCGGGTGGCAGACAAGCATACGGCCCGCCTGATGTGAAGCGGTTGCCGTAGCCATATTAACGCTCGCAACATAAAATATCGCTCGCGCGCCGCCACCCCCGCCGCCAATGCAGCATCTCCTTCCTTTCTGGTGACCTCACTCACTCGCAGGAACACAACAACCCTCAGGGAAATTGTTATTTGGCTGCGATATTCAATAATTTCCTTTTAAGCAAATCGTCTGTCTGTGTAAGTATGCATATAATTTACAGCCCCACTCATATTTATCCTACTGCTGGAATATCCCTACCAGCTAAGATGCATCCGATACCCATCGAGTTTTTTGATGGCCAATATCAAACTTGAGCTTAGATTTATGGCATTTGTATGTAGCTTAGTTGATAGAAACCCTAGAGCTCTATCGACTAAGCTGAAGATGATTGTCATTAACTAAAACTTTTACGAGTCAAAATATTCGATGGTTATCGGCTTCAGCTTCGGCAGTAGAACCGCTGGTTCTTCGTTAATCTAATGGGTTTAGAGCGTGTCTCGCTATTGGTCGATACCATTCTTTCCAAGCCACGCAAAGAATTCGCTTAACGACTGTCATCTAATCACTAACAACTTAACGTGCCCTTAGCATGGCAGAATTCAAGATAACTAGACCCATCCATGGATAGGCTACGGTCAATGTTGCTTAACTTGCGTGATCAATTACATTAACAGGGCTAAGATGATGACACTGCTGGTAAGATATATACTATAATATATATTACTTTGTGATTTTGGCAGACATCGGCAACGCTGAATTCGCGTTTATCAATCATGCGAATGAAAATTATGGCTCACCAATTGAGCGAATGAATACATTCAGGTCAAATATCAAGGATCAAATGAATGCACGCGGGTGAAGGCGCAAACAAAAGCTAGTTTTCAGTGAGTGGTCTGCAGCTGTAAAAGGCAAATTTTTCGCCTTGATTGAGCTCCTTTCAATGACTGTAAGGTTGACTGGTAGAGATCTTTATTGGGGATAAGTCCGCCTATATATTAGCAAACCCCGGCCACTCCATACAAATGTCGCGTCGTTTTCTACTACATAAACAATGACTTCTTTGCAGAGCGTAAATGAGCGTGTGTGCGTGCGGCGCCATACAAACTGTTCCTGATTCGTCTCAGAGGGGAGGTGAGGTCGACACGAGAGAGCGGCAGGGAGTGGCCATACTGTACGTAGTACTATTACTTATACTGTGATATTAGTCTATATTTATAAGAATTGTATTACATATTGTTTTTACATTAAAGAACCAACTGTCCACTTTGACTCCGGGGTCGCGGGTTCGATCCGCGCACAAGTAAAATATTTATGTACATGAACATGTTTGTTTGTCTTGGTCTGGGTGTTGTGTATTATATGTATGTATTTATTTATTTTTTAATTTTGGCCCATCCTCAGGTATCATTGCTGGAATCACAGAGTGATCTCAGCCCTGCTTTTCAGTGCAGGCCATTTTAAAAAAATGTATTTAAGTATAATATCAGTTATCTAGTACGCATAATACAAGCTTTGCTTAGTTCGGGACTAGCGGAGTAATTCGTTCAAGAATATTTATTTATTGACAAACAAACAAACAACTGTTAATGACTGGTCTATTAACGCACAGCACAAAGCCTCAATCCACTGGACGGATCAGGTTAAAAATTGGCATACCTAAAGGGCCGAAACACATACTCGCGTTGCGGCACCGCACCGCCAAAATCAGCAGTGCCGCCCGCCGCTACGCAGAATTTAGCGGTACACTGCGCCGCACATAGTGTACAAAAAGTAACATAAAGTAAGCGTTTAATCAAACTTTAACGTTAAGGAAATGTAACATTTTTTATTATTTTTCTTACATATATTCAACAACATTAAAAAAACACAAAGAAATGGTTGCCATGTATGGCAACGCTTTGTTTCGCGTCGCGGCGACGCGCCCCAACGCAACGCTCCACCGTGCGTTGCGTTGCGGCGCGTCGCCGCGACGCGGTTATGTGTTTCGGCCCTTAGATATATAACTATTATGACGTAGGCATCGGCTAAAAAAGGATTTTAAAAAAATTCTCAGTTGATACCGATCTACGTGCGAATAAAATCACGGACACAAACTAGTCTACAATATTCCTCTGTTTTTGCCAACCCTAACTCATCGTCCTCTTGTAGACACTATTGCAACATCATAATTGCATTCAACCGAGTGAGCGAATGACTGGTTTTGTACAGTAACCGGCAACAAGATCTCAATAATGATAAAGCTTATTGCCTATGTTTTAGACTACGCCTAAGTGTGGTCTGGGTCTGAATGCACGTGTTGTAATTATTGTGTCTCGCGGCGAATAAGTTTTTTTTTGTACGTTTTTGACGTGAATATGGGGGTGTGAATTCGGGGGTGTAAGTAGTTTATCAACATCTTTGAACCAAAGCCAACTTCACTTGCACGCGGTGCACCCTGTTGACTGATAAACGAAGCTCTGGCAAAAAGAGAGGTAGAGAGCGTAATTGTAAGCTACCCGACTGGGGAATGTACCTCCACCTCACAGAATACTGCAGCCAAATAACGGTTCCCTTGAGGGCTGTTGTGTTCCTGCGAGTGAGTGAGGTCACCAGAAAGGATGGAGATGCTGCGATGGCAGCGGGGGTGGGGGCGAGCGAGCGATATATTATGTTGCGAGCGTTAATATGGCTATGGTAACCGCTTCACATCAGGCGGGCCGTATGCTTGTCTGCCACTCGACTTAGTATAAAAAAAAAGAATACGTATATATATAAATATGCTACCATAGGGAGGCAATTCAAAAAAACGAATGATAACAAAATCGGGGGATACAGTTTGGTGTTGCAGCTACAAATTCATCATCTCCATCCAAAATTCAATTACACCAATGGATAGATGAAGGATCAAAGAATTTATTACGCTAAGTAAGGACTATTGAACATCGCGTGCGGGGGAGGGGAAAGCGCTGCCATTTTGAGATAATTTTAGTGCATATAACGTATTTACGTACAACACGCGGCCGTGTCCATGACACAGCCACATCCCATTTTTTTTTACTAAGTCTACTCTAAATACTATATTTCTATTCTCCCTATTTATACTTTGGTACTACTACGTTAGTACTATTACTTATACTGTGGTACCACTATGCTTGGGAAGTTAGGACCTTTGGTACCCACCGACTGATAGAACATAATTGTCGGTAATAGAAGCTGTCAGTAAACTCAAACGAATGATGCTGGACAAGGATGTCACCAATTTGTGTGAGATGCCGGCTTGAGGGCATCGTCACTTTCTTATTGTGAACAGAACACTTGGTTATACAATATTTTTTTATTATTTTAAATGGGACAAGTGCCCTTACCTAGTTACTAATGATTCCGATGAAAAACAATAATTAGTTTCTTGGATGAAATACCATATTCCCAATATGCAGGGCTTTCTACGGCCATGCCACATGGAGGGAAAGTATGTTAAATATTGAAGATAGAATATTTTACTGAAAGAAGACATCATTTTATTTTTAATAATAAGTAGAACTGCATTCAGTCATCGGCGTCAGCTGTACGAGTGAGTTTGTCGATAATGTTAAGCCTACTGACTCCCCAAAATCTAACGCCTGGCGTACACAGGTAGAGCAAAATCGGACGAGTATGAGTTCATTGCGAAGCTACGGGCACGATAAGAATCATCATCAGGTCATTTTAGTCTCCACAACAGGAGCACGGCCCTCTCTCGTCCGTCCCTGACAGACGAAGGATTTGGCCTACACTCCCCACGCTGGCCAGACGGGTTGGGGAGGCCTGATCGATGTTTTATAATGTATTCCCCTTAGTCGCCTTATACGACATTCACGGCAAGAGACGGAGTGATGCTATTACATCCACGGAAAGAGACGGAGTGATTCTATTCTAGTCTGCCGGAAACCACACGGCCAGAACAATGAAATCAGTAGCCAATGTAACGCTACCATACCGATTTTATTCTATCACCATGAGGCTTAAAGGTGCACTTTGTTTATCTACTAGACAATTTCAATACAGTTAATCTTATCTGTCCCTAGTCTATCTGATTTCCATAAACAGTTACAGCATACATAAATCCTTTACAACTGTACGTGTACCTACTGCGTACTGATGCAAATCCGCGACGTTTATATTTAGCATGTCGGCTTCTCTTGCCAATCCCCGGAATGCACTGAGACTAATAAAAATGCACTACTCGTAATACCAACCTCTACTACCTATGCAGTATAGTGCATTTGATGAATACCTAATGTCTTGTTGTTTAAGGTTATCTGTTCAGATGCAGATTGTATGCAATATATGTCTGGAGTTTTCAAGTAAACTGCACTGAAAGGGAAGGTTGTTCTTTTACATAAATAAAATCACTTGAACTGCAATCCACTCAATTAAATTTACTTTTTTCGACGGGTTTCGCTTTTACAGCATTATCGGTGTATTTAGGTGGTCTTCTAGTTTATTTAATTACAGAACGAAGGAGTTGCTGAAATAATAGAGGACTTGGCGACGCGCGAGTGCATTTCATGCTGCGAGCATTTATATGGCTATGGTAATTGGTAACCGCTTCACATCATACGGTCCGTATGCTTGTATACCACCCGACGTTAATATCAAAATGTTGTGAAAGTTCCACTAAGTGCCAACAACCACCTTTATCAACATTATTGGGAAGATTGTTTCTTGTTCTGATGTTTGAAACATTGTGAAGTTTTATTTTATTAGGTTAAAAAGGAGAATTTTAGCATTTTGTCTGTATTTTTATTGCATTGATTTTTGATTCTTTTTTGTGTTTGATAAAAGATTCTCCCTTGGTGGTCTCCTAAATTCATCTGATTAAGGAATCACCTGGATACTTTCCATTATGAACTATAAATAATATGAAATTACCTAGACCTTTTATTTGATTTAGACCTTTTGAATAAGGAATGGAATTTTAAGGAATTCCTACATTTACTATTCAAATGTTTTAACGGGTTATTCAAAGGTTCTTTAACAATGTACAATTCCGATTACTGTTGACAGTACACAGCAGTAACAATACTGCCATCAGCAGTTTACAGTTGGGTTAATTCGGGGCAGAGTCATCCAAAGAATCATCTGCAGTCGCTTTACAATAAGGCTGATAGCGCTGCAGGCAGCTGCGGCGTGCTGCGAGGACAAGTAGCACTGTCACCCGCTTCAGAAATAATTTGATACAAATGCAACAGTGCCGCTTGTGCATGCTAGCTGCTTTGCTGGTGCTGTCTGTTATCGGCAGCTTGATCGATATCATAACTTAAAAGTAATAATTCATCAGTAGAATAGTATTAGTCCATAATACCACAGTATAAGCCACTCCCTGCCGCTCTCACGTGTCGACCTCACCTCCCCTCCGAGACAAATCTGGAACAGTTTGTATGGCGCCGCACGCACACTGGCTCATTCATGCTCTGCACAGACGTCATTGATCATAATCAATGTGTAGTGGTAAACGACGCGATATTTGTATGGAGTGGCCGGGGTGTGATAATACTTAAGATTTTTTTCAAATAACCAGGCATAGCAATTTCAAGGCTTAAACTCTTTTCCCTTAAATTAGTGCAGTCCCCCTTATGCGAATGTTCTACTGCAAATCATGAATTCCATCAAACAGCACGCAATGTTCTCTGGGAGTGTGATCTTTGGCGGCGGGAGCGGGGCGACATGTTGAAGCCGTTGAATGTCGCATCCAGGCTACTATTCTGATTTGGTAGCAACAAGGGAGAATTACCAAGCGTTCAGACGATTTTGCAGTTCATATTATTGGAATTATAACAATAAGGCATTAAAAGCTTAGGCTTTTAATGCCTTATTGCCATATTGATGTCTCTCATATTACTAAGACGCGTAGTCAAATACCAAAAGCTTCTTACTTCTACTAATTTCATCTGACTAAATTCGTTGTGAATTCTAAGGCAACAAGACATATTGTGGGAATGTGTGGTGGTTAAAAAAAAATACTTAAGATATTTATGACGCATACCTACCTGTGTGGGAAATGACGTCGTCTGGGCGGCCTCGGTCTGCTAGAAGCGCCGTCTAGCGATGAAGACCACATCCCGACGTTTCTGGATCTCGGCAGCGCTGCGTTCCTCGCCTCAGCGCTTCGAGCGCTTTCCAGCAAGATAGCCGTGTACTTTGTTATCAACATTTTCACTTTTTACACAATTTCACTCATTTATTTTGTTTTCACATTCAGCACTGAAATTTTTCTTTGTTTAAATTTTAATAAGTATTTTTTTTTTTGTATTCAATTCAAGATCTTAGTATTCCTGTCACCTGTTTGATTTTTCCGTTACATTACTAAAAATAACATGATGCAAATTCATGTCAGCATGATCAATTTTGTGCTATTACATAAATTGTTAAGTGAGTAAGTACCTACTTAATTATTTTAATTCAATTCTATCCTTTTTTTTATATGATAACGTCTTATAAATCGACGAACGCCGGCTGCACGCACGAAAAAGCATGACTCATTGTCACGTTCCGCCTGAGCCGAGCGTGCAAGCGAGAGAGCGGAACAAGCGATAGAGAGGCACGATCGGCCTAAGCGTTCGGCTTGTGACGCATCTATCTCTCTTACACTCCATCGGTCGATGTTTTCTTATGACGTTAACACGTAAATTATCGTCCATAAACCGATTTTACAGATAACCAATTTTTTATCGCAAACATTTACAAACTTACCGCGATTTTTTTTATATTTTTCCGATACTACAGCGACAATAGTATGATTAAAACTCGCCTGACAAACCATTGTCAATTAATTAATTAAATTAAACGTGCCACTGTCCCCGTTTTTTGCCGAGAAAGCCGACTAGTTTCGATCTCCTAAGGAAATCTTCGTCAGGGCGAAAGGCCAGACGCACACTCTCTGTGAGTGCTCGTCGCGACATAGAGCGAATTTTTTTTGCCGAGAAAGCCGACTAGTTTCGATCTCATACGGAAATCTTCGCCAGGACGAAATGCCAGACGCACACTCTCTGTGAGTGCTCGTCGCGACATAGAGCGAATTTTTTTTGCCGAGAAAGCCGACTAGTTTCGATCTCATACGGAAATCTTCGCCAGGACGAAATGCCAGACGCACACTCTCTGTGAGTGCTCGTCGCGACATGGAGCGAATTTTTTTTGCCGAGAAAGCCGACTAGTTTCGATCTCATACGGAAATCTTCGCCAGGACGAAATGCCAGACGCACACACTCTGTGAGTGCTCGTCGCGACATAGAGCGAATTTTTTTGCCGAGAAAGCCGACTAGTTTCGATCTCATACGGAAATCTTCGTCAGGGCGAAAGGCCGCACACTCTCTGTGAGTGCTCGTCGCGACATAGAGCGATGATTTTTTTATCGCGTAATGTACGCGACATTTACATATGTATATGTCTACTAGCTGACACGGCAAACATTGTTTCGCCATATAAATTATACTAATATGGTGAAAATTTAGGGTTGTACGTATTTTTAATGCCATATCAGAAAAAAAATAAAATAAAAAGTTGGGGTGGACCACCCTTATCACTTAGGGGTATAAAATAGATATTAACCCATTCTGAGACCTACTGAATATACATACTTTACAATTTCTTCTACAACGGTCAACCCGTTTCCGAGGAGTATGGTAACCAAAAAGACCAAGGGATAACCTTAAACTAAATCATGTTACGTAATAAGTAAATAATTAATTAAATGATTAATATTTCATACATAGATATACTAATAATAATGTTTTATATGGATATTCAAATCTGAAATAAATTAATATTTAATTTAATTTAATAAAACGATTATGTGTAAAATTACTTACATTCGCATAAAAATCATGGGATATTCCGCAAATGATAGACTCGACGGGAAATTTTCCAAGTTAAGCATCGGAAAGAGTGGCATATTGTCGGATACGGTCCACCCACCGTTACGGACGGTGACCACCATAACTCATTACATCCTGACCGTCCTCGTGCGCCGGAACGTGAGTAATATATGGCACACCCAGACTGTGGTGAATTGATTATTCATATTTTTTTTAGGCACACAAGTATATTTGGAGCCAAAGCCAACTTCACCTGTACTTGGTGCACCCTGCTGATAAATAATAATAATATTCCTGGACAAATTAGACTTGGCCATCTAGTCCCAAACTAAGCAAAGCTTGTACTACGGGTACTAGATTAGTGATATTAGACTTGAATACATTTTTCTTGTAAATACATATATATATATAATAATAAAAAAACACCCAGACCAAGACAAACAGATATGTCTGTCTATGGACAGAAATATTTGCCTTGTGCGGGGATCGAACCCACAACCTCGGAGTCATAGCGGTCATTGCTAACGATTTGACCACCGAACTTCTCTCTGTTTATATTATTTTCTCTATGTCTGGTTGTCAAGGCCTGGGTGCATTTTTCTATGTATTATGTTATTATGTACATATTTTTTACAAAAAAAAATGTATTTATGTAAATATATCAGTTATCTAGTACCTATAATATAAGCTTTGCTTAGTTTGGTATATGTTAATGTAATATGTTAAGGACTATTTATTTATTAAACTTTAGACATGGAACAGACATTGATACCACACTGCTTCATATTTAATTCATGTTGATGATGTTATAATTGGCTAAATGAGCGAACCGGGGCGCATTAATATTCATCGCTGCTCAACGATCATTATATCAATTACGTTGGAAATTGTTACCAATACTGGTTCAATGATACTACTGATACTTCACAATCTATTTACTTTTGATTATGTTACCAGATATAACGTAATACTGTACCAGTGCTGTATCAATTACATTGAAGGTTCTAGACTTGGCTAATATATTTAGTATAATATCACGCGTTGTGTTTGGTATGTAATAACAGTTACATATTATGATATTTTTTTTATTTAAATTCGATTGATTATTTTCAGTGCAATATTAGATATGTTCTAATAATCATCATAGGTTATTACTTTTTGATTTGTTTCTTTTCTTTCTTTTAATTTTTCTATCTCTTTGTAAATATTTTATTTCTAAATTTTTTTATCATCAAAAATTTACATATATAGGTACTTATTATTGTGAAATATTCTAAAATGTACATTAAACTAAAACTAATCTAAAATCGAGCAGAATATTTACAAATAAAATATTTACAAAGAAGTAGAAAAAAAAGGAAGAACAGAAATAAAACAAAAATTATAAGTAAAAAAATTCCCCCAAATCGTTGCCCGTTGGTAACGTACTAAGAATGAAGAAGAAGTATTCTAAATATATATTAAGTTTAGTAATATAGATCATAGCATAGTTTACATATATAAATAAATAGTTATTACTTGTTGTTCTGTAAGTTCCAGGCATTTTGTAAAACTTATAGCTTTTTTAGGTACTTATATTTTTTTGTATGTATATTTATGTGTAATACTGTAGTAGTATGTATGTGTATTTGTACTTAATATTTTACTTAAGACTTTTTGTAATATTTTCAAAATACATTTGTCCTCTTCTACCCTAAGGTTGTCTGGAAGAGATTGCTCATAGCGATGAGACCGCCTATTGTATTGTCACTAAATTGTTCACTTTTGTCTCTGTAATTAATTTGTAGTTGTTTGTATCTGTAGGTATGTCGTTATTAATTATTTTTCAACTCTTAATAATACATAAAAAATATTTTAGGTGAACAATTTTGGAGCAGATGCGTCTGAAGTCGTCGACTAAAGCTACTTAATTATAAAATATAGAATATAAGTAGGAAATACTCGTTTATGGCAAATCGCCAATGACTAAAGCCACTCGTGTAAATGGCCTTCATAGAAATCCGCCAAATTGTCGAGGAAGCCATTGAAAATATCAATGAAAAAGGAAAGTGTGTTGGTGGTGATGATTTAAATGAACAATAGGCGGTAGCCATTGTCAATTAAAGCATGATCATCATTCATCTTGTACCTATTGCCCTAAGTTCACATAGAAAACAATTTATTGCGGGTTTTAGTTTAGATAGTCACCCTACATACTTAGCAGCATTTAGGGTGAGTATCGTAAAGAAAATCCCATGCAAATTAATTAAATAAATAAATAAATATTGTCAGACAAATTACACAGCGCCATCTAGCCCCAAAGTAAGCGAAGCTTGTGTTATGGGTACTAGACAACTGATAAACATACATAAATACATTTTTTTTGTAAATACATACTTATGATACATAGAAAATTATAAACTGTAATTACATCGATGATGTTTGTTGACTTTTTTGTTGGTGGCGATTACGAATTACATGAAATCGATACCGTATCACGTAAAACTTGAATCACGATGAATCGGAATGATGTTACGATGAAAATCATTCTCATTTTTGATGCCGATTATCCATAATTTACATAATTCTGTAGTATGTGAGACGCCAAAATGTTGGAACCATTTTGGCGTTTCACTTACTACATCATCATCATCATCTTCATCAGGTCATTTTAGTCTCCACTACAGGAGCACGACCCTCTCTCGTCCGTCCCAGACAGAAGGAGGATTTGGCCTACACTACCGACGCTGGCCAGATGGGTTGGGGAGGCCTGATCGATGTTTTATAATGTATTGCCATTAGTCGCCTTGTACGACATCCACGGGAAGAGACGGAGTGATTCTATTCTAGTCCGGAAACCACACGGCCAATTATAAATAGTAATTCCTATTAATTTTATAAGTTACTAGCTGAACCGACAGACGTCCAGTCTTCTTAACAATGGATATTGAATTCGAATTGGTTTCGCGCAATTTGTCAAATGACTGACAGTTCTGTCAAACAACATAAGGTTCATTAGAAAAGTTAATGCGGTCATTGGTTTTTCTTAAATTTATTCTAGTCTGCCGGAAACCACACGGCCAATTACTTACTACATAATTATGTATAATTCAGCGTAGTTATGGCGCTGGTTTTTAATTAATTGACAATACTATGGTAAATAACCGAAAAAGTTAAAAAAAAAATGGGGTGTGGCTGTGTGGCTATGTCATGGACACGGCGATGTATTGTACGTGAATATGTTATAATGCGAAAATTATCTCAAAATGGCAGCGCTTCCCCCGCCTCCCCACGCAATGTTCCCTTCGGATCAGGAGTACCATTGACTAGTACCATGGTACAAGTGACACAACTTTGTATCTCTAGTACCATTAAAGAAAAGTCAAGATATTCCCCGTGATAACTGATGGAACTAACGATAGTTCTTACTTAGCGTAATAAATTTTTCATCCTTCATCTATCCAGTGGTGTGTTTGAATTTTGGATGGAGATGATAGATGTGTAGCTGCAACTAGGGTTGCCAACTATACTGTTAAAAACAGTATTATACTGTTTTTCACTGCATTATACTTTTTACTGCTGAACAAAAATAAAGTATACAAAATACTGTTTACAGCATCAAAATGCTTAACACTAAACTAACGCATTTTTTGAATTTGTAATTAAAAATGAGGTTATGATTTAATTTTAGTTATAATTGTGGTGAGGCATATGTAATATTTTAAATAATCTGCTAATTAATAAGTTGTGTGAGAAACTCTAAAACATATGTATTTAAAACATTAAATAATTAAAATACTGTTCGTATTTCTAAATTACTGTTTAAAATTTTTCGCAGACCTAAATATACTTTATTTCTTGTAAAAAAAGTTGGCAACCCTAGCTGCAACACCAAACTGTATCCCTCGATTTTGTTATCATTCGTTTTTTTTTAATTGCATTTCTGTATGCAAGTTAAAATAGTTTTTTTTAGTTTATAGAGTTTTCACTACATATTTAAAAGTTACCACAAAAAGGCACTTTCTTGGTGGTTTCAGTTTCTGATATCGTTGATATCTCCTGCATCATGGCTGCATCAGATATCATTGCAGATAGAGCTCTCCGTGCCTTATAATTTATAGTCGACATCTAGTAAGCAAGTGCATCTCTGTTATCAGTCGGTTTCCACTTCTTATTAAGGATATTTGAAGTAGATCCATTTAAATAAATCCTTATACTTCAGTATTAGTACATTAGATACGTATTCATTCGCGGATGTATTTTTATTAACTTTTATTGAAAGTTACTAATAATTATAAATAGTCATCATCAGGTCCATTTTAGTCTCCATTACAGGAGCACGACCCTCTCTCGTCCATCCTAGACGGAAGGAGGATTTGTCCTACACTCCCCACGCTGGCCAAACGGGTTGGGGAGGCCTGATCGATATTTGATAATGTATTTCCCTTAGTCGCCTTGTACGACATCCACGGGAAGAAACGGAGTGATTCTATTCTAGTCTGCCGGAAACCACACGGCCAATTATATATAGTAAATAGTAATTCCTATTAATTCTATAAGTTACTAGCTGAACCGACAAACGTCCAGTCTTCTCAACAATGGATATTAAATTCGAATTGGTTTCGCGCAATTTGTCAAATGACTGACAGTTCTGTCAAACAACATAAGGTTCATTAGAAAAGTTAATGTAGTCATTGGGTTTTCTTAAATTTTCTATTTAAGGTGCAACTTTCTTATTATTTTCTTTCAAATGAACCTTCTGGCAACAACAAATACATCATAAAAAGAAATAGCGAAACCGGTCCAGATGTTCAAGCGTGAATCCGTGATCAAGAATAGAGATTAATTATTATATATAAGTTATTAGTTACAATAAATTAAAAACTTATTTAATATCTTCAAAATAACGTCTAATGTCGATAGACTTCGCAAACTTTGTAATAGGCTTGCCGCAGTTATAAAAAAATAACCTGCTCGTTTCAATTACCTGCAAGCAAAAGAATATTAATACTAGGCCGGATTCTCCTTGACGACCTTTGACGAGCTCGGTGGCGTAGCGGTCAATGAAGCGGCTTCGACACCAACGCTCGTGGGTTCGATTCCCACATAGGACAAACATTTGTGTGCATGAACATGTCTGTTTGTCTTAGTCTGGGTGTTTTCTATGTATCATAAGTATGTATTTAAAAAAAAATGTATTTACGTATGTTATCAGTTGTCTAGTACCCATAACACAAGCTTCGCTTACTTTAGGGCTAGATGGCGCTGTGTAATTTGTCTGACAATATTTATTATTTATTATTAATTATTATTCTAGTCCACGGGGTCGGATTCTAGTCCACACCCGAAATCGAGTTTTCAACGGTGACATGGCAAATAGTTAATAGCCCCCTGTTGTTAAGCCATAAAACTTTTCAAAGAAACAGCTAGATCCAGTGTAACACCATAATACGATGCATATCATTTCCAATTAGTCATGTGCTGACATTTCGCTTGTAGACGTACAACCTACACAAACAACAGTTAAGCGGAAAGTATCGAATTCCCAAGGCTTAATAAAAATGATTCGGCTTCAAGTTCGGTCGGCGAGACCGAACGAAACTAGCAAGTTTAGATGCTATCGGAACGGTTTGAAATCGTAAATGCCTTTGTGAATTAAATAAAAATTTGATTTAAAAACTTAAACGAAGTATCCTTTCGTCTTTCGTATTTAAAAAAAAAAGATTAATAGGCAGTTCCTTCACTAAAATGGAAGGATAGAATAGCATAAATACTCTTTGTGGCATCAATATAACAAAGTTACATAAAAGAAACTTACAACGTAGCGAAAAATCCTACTCCCTCCTAGATTTCCATAACCATCGATTTTATGCATTTTGCTTCCATCCCTGAGATCTTTACCAAATCATCCTATCTAATTTTATCGGTGTTTCTCTTCCAAAGGTTGTCTGCAAGAGATTACTTTTGGCGATAAGTCCGCCTTTTGTACTTTTTATTGTTGCAAGGACCGACCTAAGATTTTTCGCTACGGGACAGGGGCCTACCACACATTCCCACCACTGTGTCTCCTGTGTAACCAGGATTAACAGCGGCGACGCCGGCGACCACCAAAAAGGCAATGAACAATGGCAATAAACATTGCAGTCCCGGGGGTAAAACTATGGCTGCCTTGGAACTCAACAAATGTAATCAGAAAAAATTAGTAGGAGCAGGAAGCTTTTGGAATTTGATAAAATCATTTATTGGGACGTTTTGTATAATACATTAATTGGGACGGGTCGCTTCTACTCATAGTATTCCCATGTAATCTTAAATATTTGTTAGGTATAATCATATTGGTAGCTATCTGATAACGAGCCATACATAACAACATACAGTGTCAAAATATGTGCACAACACTGTGCTACTAACCAACTCTAGATTCCTGACATAGATTATGATTCCAAGCGTTATGTACATTCAGATATGACTATAAATTTATGATATTGGTAATACGTCAGATGACCGGCTGACGACTTGACTTTAATTAAAGTTTCAATATTATCAGCGAAATTTATTGAGCTTATAAAATCGTCCGGTCGTTCTGTCTGTCCGTCCTGAAACTCGAAATTCTGACTTCGGATCTTGACTTAAAGTGACCTTGGTTTTCCGATACCAATTCGGGAAAGTGGCGAAAATAAATAAATAAAAAAATTATGTCTGTCCGTCCGTTGCCATGAAACACAAAATTTCGAAATTCTGACTTCGGATTCGTGTAGAGCATCAAAAAGTAGTAATGTAAAGTGACCTTAGTTTTTCCGATATCAATTCGGGAAAGTGGGCAAAATAAATCTATATATAGAATAGAATAGAATATAATTTATTTGCATAGAATAGAATAGAATATAATATATATAAAACAAAGTCGGGTTTGTTCGAACACTTATAACTTGAGAACCGCAGGACCGATTTTCATGGTTTTTGATTTGTTGGATTTCTCTCCGTCCCGAATAGCAGAATAACTATTAAAAACATTGGAAAATTGACGAAAGAATAAAATAAAAGAAAAAAAAACATTTTCCCATACAAATGAAAGTGTCAGTTGAAAAAGGATTACGATATTTATTGGTTGTCAAATATCAAAACGTCAAATCGATTGGTGTCACTTTTATGTCGCGAAAGTTGTCTGTGATTTATTTTGAAAATTGAAAAATGTCAAATCGAAGGGTGAAAACGCTTGGCCCATGGGGTCCGAGCCCAAGAATCAAATCAGAGTAAACATCAAAAGAAACGTCAATTACAAATCATCAAAACGATAAAACCTATTTCAAAACTAAAAAAATAAAACAAAACGTTTTTATTTTTATTTTTTGATATAATAATAAGGAAATCTTTATTTTTATGAAATCTTCAGTTTTTATGGATACGGGTCTTCCCTCAACCGAAGGGGTTTAGAGCATACTCCAACACGCTGCTCAACTGTGGGTTGGCGGAGGCCAGTGTTTTCGAACCGCCTAAAGGCCACTAACTTAGCTTAACGACTGTCATCTAATGATAACAACCGGGACGGCTTAACGTGTCTTTCGAATCACGGAGGAGCTCGAGGTAATATAAACCCATCCGTGTGCAGGCTACGGTCGACTTTGCTTAAATTGCGTGTTCAATTAGACTGACACGCGCAATGATGCCATCGAGCTTCTTCTTTTCTATTATTCATTGTTTTAATTCCATAAAATCATAAATTTAATTCAGCTAATATGTACCACGACATTCATTGATTGTTAGGCGGTACGAAGTTCGCCGGGACAGCTAGTAAATAAATAAATTTCGCTATGGTGGCGCATGCTGCGCGTCCGATATTTTTATGTTTGATATTCACTTGTTATATGGACAACGGCTCTATGTCTACAGCTAATGCCTGTGTAACAACCTTATGGTTATATCAAAGGATTGCGAGTCTCTCGTCTAGTAAACCAACCAGACGAGTGCACCTTTACCCACTCCGCTATCGCGCCCAGTAAACCAACTAGGCACTCCAATGGATTGTTAGAAGGTCTTACTCCCCTTTCGCCTGCAAGCAGACTACTTAGGTACTCTTAAGTCGAGTAGCTTGTGGCAACCGACGCTCGGTTTCTCAAGCCATGGAGCCCTACCACCACTCCCCAATCTCCATGATAAGTACCGGAACGGTAGGCGCGCTCCCCTAAAGGGGGTCGCTCGCTCACTTCCCGATGCACTCTGTGCGCCTAGTGTAATTGTATCCACCCTTGGGCGCCAGATAGCTGGCTACCTGATGCCCATGATAGGTACTAGAGCTGTAAGGCACGCTCACTTCCCGATGCCCAGTTGACGCCCACCGTCGAGTTGACGTCCTCAGTGGGGAATTATATGGACAGTGGTAACATCCTCGTTCCCAAGTGAAGAAGAGCCGCGAACTTGCCAATAGCGTGATAAGAGTATCCGATTGGGGGCCCAATAACCTCAAAATAAAACCAACTACGACACAAGTCTATACGTTTCTCACTAAAAAGTTCATTAGTGTGGCTCCACAATTCTATAACATCTGAAATCTAAATGCGGAAATAGTAATTTCGAAATTTTAGACAAAGAAATCAACGTATACATGTAAATAGTTTGATCAGCTGATAATTTTTGTAATGAAAGACGATTTTTCTTGATGTCGTCGACCTCGCAGTAGAACTTGACGACGAATAATACAAAACATTGCTTTTGTTTAAATATACGACAAAAGGAAATGTTTTTCCAGACTAAATCGTTGGTTCGACGATCTAGAGAGGATGAAAGAGAATACGGCAGGTAAGGAGCATAATAATATGAATCAATCATAATACGAGCTAATGTGTGCTAATAATTAATATTTATTCAGTTATAACAGAAATACATAGAAAGACACTAAAGCTAATGTGTTGGAAAACATCCTACTAAACACTCTATATACAGATGAACGAGGAAACCAAGAATCTTGACAGTCTACAAGCGAATCCTCGCAAGTGTGGTGCAAGGTAAAGGCTGGCAATGGATGGGCGACCCCTTGGCGTTGATCGGCGACTCCTTGGCGTTGCTGATCTCCATGGGAGGTAGTGATTGGTTTCTACCAGGTGGACTCATATACTCGTTTGCCCCCTTTAGAAAAAAAAATGATAGCAACAGGTGGTTTGGGTGTAGGAGACCAAGATATTCTTTATGTGAAATAGTAGTATTTTAACTAATGTCTTAGCACGATATAAATATCCTCAAAATTACGCCATTTTTTACCATGTTCCACAGAAAGGGGCAGATGGGGGAGGAAGGTATTAGAGTGGAGGCCGCGCGTAGGACGACGAAGCGTTGGTTGTCCTCCTTCTAGATATTCCGATGACCTTAAGAAAGCGGCTGGAAGCGGCTGGATGCGGAATGCGGAGAATCGTATTTGGTGGAAAGCTTTGGGGAAGGCTTATATCCAGCAGTGGGTAGATACAGGCTGATGATGATGATGATGACAATTTATTTTGTTTTCTTCTCAATAACTACAGTCCATACAAAATACTGGCCGTGTAATAAAAAAAATTGGCTGTGTGGTTTCCGGCAGACTAGAATAGAATCACTCCGTCTCTTCCCGTGGATGTCGTACTTAGTTAGTCGCCTTGATTAAGGGAAATACATTATAAAATATCAATCAGGCCTCCCCAACCCATCTGACCAGCGTGGGGAGCGTAGGCTAAACCCTCCTTCTGTCTAGGACGGATGAGAGAGGGTCGTGCTTCTGTAGTGGAGACTAAAATGACCTGATGAAGATGATACAATATACTATTCATATCTATTTGAAATCCATAGAAAATTGGACAATAAATACGAATAGTAACAATTGTAGTTTATTTTCATAACTATATTACAATACATGCTATTTTGCACGGTCGGTCTCGCAACAAATAGCAAATCTGTATTGGGAGTGCCCACGTTAAAGGTCACGAAGACCGCCTAAACCGTGATTTATTGTCGATTTTCTTGTTACTACAAGAAGTACCATATATGTACGATTCTATATAAAACTCTGACTCATCATAGTATAATCCAAATCACTACAACTATATAAGTTTTAATAGGCTTACTATACACCTACACCACACCCTGGTCATTCCATACAAATTCCGCGTTGCTAATTCTTACTACTACATAAATAGAATTACGTTTGTGCGAATCGTGAATACGCGTGTGCGTGTGGAATCAACAAAATAGCATATTGACATGCAAACTGTCGAGTTTTTTTTTTAAATATAAATTTAGGTTCTTTTTAACAAAAATGCAGATGTCAAAAACATACATTTTTATAAGTGAAATAAAGCTAGTTATATTTCTGCTGTACAAATATCTGCCCCCTTACCACCAACTCTTATTGCGATTCAATAACTGAATAGAATGCTACGCTATACATACCAATGAATAAGCGACTCTAAGGGGGACTTAGAGTCGCTTTTCTTACATCTCTGCTAACTTATTCATTCCGACATTTATTACCTACATTTAAACAGACATACTACATTAAAAGATTATTGGTTATTACACCACGATATTTTGGACTTAGACAGTATAAATACCTCGTAATGTACTAGTAATAATAAGCGCACTGTAAAAAGTTATCTTATTAAGAATCGAAACAGAGTATATAGAAGAGAAGTGAGGTGCTACCATAGGAAAATAAATAGAGATTTTACTGTGCAGCCCTGACAGCCCAGGTAGTCATGCCACTAAAGTGTTCAAACTGATGGTGGAGTCGTGTGGCGGGTCGTCGCATTCCCAATAAAATAGTTAAATGCGGTGATGGCTGACCCATGCATCAACTCGTGAAAGGGTGTTGCCAGAGGGGACTGGTCTGCCCTGGCTGTCATGGTTGCAAGGTAAACAATAGGAGGATTTAGGTTAAGTAGTAATAGACAATAATATAACTATTAGCATAATAGCGACGTGCAATTTATTAATTGTAAGAATATTATAAGATAAAAATAGAACATTGTTAATAATAGGTACGGACCCCGGGTCTGTAGACTGTAATAAATATCAATAAAAAAAAAGAGAAGTGAGACCGGGTCCAAGGAGTGGCAGAGTTTCCTTCTATCCATTCTTCCATGCTAATATTATAAATGTGATAGTTTGTTTGTCTGCTTGTGCTTCTTTCACGTCGAAACGAACCAATGGATTGGCATGATTTTTTTACAGGGATAATTTAATTTCTGGAGAGGAGCATAGGCTACTTTTTAATGTTGGAAAAACATATTATTCCAAGAGAAACATTTAATATATATAATGACTAAGCGGCGAAGCCACAGCTACAGTAAGAGGTAGTATAATATATATGTTATAGTTAAAACCCGAATCTAGGCGCTCCTAGGTTTGACTACTTAAACCTAAGGTACCTTATCTCCCTCTCCAAGAGCAAGTCGAGCCTCGCTCGTTTCGCTGGCTCGGCTTTTGTTCATCACATGCGAAATAAATTACGCATTGCTAACCCTAACCTAACCTCGATGGTGCCGCCCTGACAGCCTAGGTAGTCATGCTCACTAAAGTGTTCAAACTGGTGGTGGAGTCGTGTGGCGGGTCGCCGCATTCCCAATAAAATGGTTGAGTGCGGCGATGGCTGCCGCGGCTGCCATGGTTGCAAGGTAAACAATGGGAGGATTTAGGTTAAGTAGTAATAGACAATAATATGATTATTAGCATAATAGCGACGTGCAATTAATAAATTGTAAGAATATTGCAAGATAAAAATAGATATAGATTGTTTTTTTTTTTTTTTTTTTTTTTTTAATCGCCAATCGCAATATGCGCACACTCAGCGGTGTAAGTAGCCGCTGAGTATGCGCAGATCGGCTTACTTTCGAAATGGCGTGCGCACACCCCTGTCGTGGACAAGGTTCTTTTGTAGTTAAATTTTTACATACAAGTTTTCAAATGTTAACTAAAATAACCTATATATAATTTCTACTACATTAATATTACATTCATGACGCAAAAGCGATAAACTTAAAATTATAATAGATAAAACAAATGGAGCAATAGCTTAAAATTGTAGATATAGATTGTTAAAAAAAGGTACGGACCCCGGGTTCTGTAGATTGTAATTGTAATCAATAAAAAAAAACCTAACCTCGAATTGCTTTTGGATTTAACTAGTCCAACCTAGAAGTGCCTTGATTTCGGGTATTGACTATAACATAATACTTTTAGTTATTCAGAGAGCAGGGAAAACTGACATCAGCAGACTAAAAATCAAGTCTTATCTACCAGTACCAGATAACGATAATCGTTCTCGTTTAGGTTTTCTAGAATTACTAGTTCGTGGCCTTGTGTGGATACAAAATAAAATATTATGCACTGCTATCTGTGTGTCACTGTTTCCTTTGCTATAGTTAACCACGTCTGTTTCAAAGCAGGTCACGTTTAGCAGTTTGTTTATTTAGTCTACTTCCATATTGCGTACTTTGTGTTTTTATTGAATTTCTTATGACTTCCTATTCGTTTATAAATTTTATAGCTTTAAATTGAAATAATTGCATATTGTCTATCTTGGCACGTCGTCAACCCTTATTCATCCCACTGTTGGGAT
This sequence comes from Hypsopygia costalis, assembly GCA_937001555.2. Taxonomy (NCBI): domain Eukaryota; kingdom Metazoa; phylum Arthropoda; class Insecta; order Lepidoptera; family Pyralidae; genus Hypsopygia; species Hypsopygia costalis. Next base: position 4,001,096 of record OW443336.2, on the reverse strand, counting down.
ACGGGTCTCCCCTCAATCGAGGTGGTTTAGAGCATACTCCACCACGCTGCTCAACTGGTCAGTGTTTTCAAACCGCCTAAAGGACTTGGATTAACGACTGTCTGACTGTCATATAACGACAACAGCCGAGACCGACGGCTTAACGTGCCCGCCGAAGCACGGAAGAGCTACAGATAAATAAACCCGTCCATGGACAGGCTGCGGTCGACGTTGCTTGACTTGCGTGATCGATTAGACAGCCACGCGCAACGACGCTATGAAACTCCTCATGACGCCATCGAGCTCTACTTGGTATATAAAAACTGATATACTAGAAGGCTACGAATTCGACACTCCAATCGTCATGTGTTTTGTCGACTACAGTAAGGCGTTCGACTGCGTCGATTGGAACTGTATGTGGAGAGTGCTGTGTGATATGGGAGTACCAAGACATCTTGTTGCACTATTGCAGTCCCTGTATCGATACAGCCAGGGTATAGTTAGGGTCGACACCATTACTTCGAAACCCTTTAAATTTGAAAAAGGGGTACGACAGGGCTGCATATTGTCTCCTATATTGTTCAATGTCTACGGGGAGCACATCATTCGTCAAACCTTGGAAGGCTGGGATGGTGGAGTGAGCATCGGCGGGGTGAAACTCACCAATCTGCGCTACGCAGACGACACAACACTCGTGGCAGCGAGCGAGGCTGAAATGACTGAGCTGCTAAAGAGACTTGAACATGTCAGCAACGGCATGGGGCTCTCTGTGAACAGGTCCAAAACAAAGGCGATGGTGGTGGATCGCTCAGGCAAATTACAACCCAGAGGCACTCTGACACTTGACACCGTTCAAAGCATTAATTACCTGGGCTCCACAATTTGCAATAACGGATCGTGCGAATCAGAGGTGCGTAGACGCATCGGGATGGCAAAGAGTGCCAAGTCTCAGTTGCAGAACATATGGAGGGACAGAAACATCCGTGTCACCACAAAGATTGGGCTCGTACGATCACTGGTATTCCCAATCTTCCTTTACGCATGTGAGACTTGGACTTTAAAGGCCGCCGACCGGAGCCGAATAGATGCCTTTGAGATGTGGGTTTGGAGACGAATGCTGCGCATTCCTTGGACGTCTCGATACTGAAGGAACTACGAGTGAAAACAAGGCTAACTACCATATGTCTGCAAAGAATACTGGAGTATTTCGGACACATCGCCAGGAGAGAAGGAGACTGCCTTGAGAAACTCGTAGTCACCGGGAAAATCGAGGGCAAAAGACCCCGTGGCCGTAGTCCGATGCGTTGGACTGACCAGATCCGTACCACTCTGGACACGACGGTGAGCGGTGCCATTCACGCCGCTAAAAACAGAAGTAGATGGCGAAGCGTTGTGCGTCGCTGTGCGGTTCTCCGGAGAGGTCACGACCCTCAGCATTGAGGAAAACGAAACAAGGAGGAGGAGATACTAGAAGGGCAGAATACAAATTTGAATATATAAAAGGAAAAAACAACAGTCTGGAGCGATTTAGCTGATTTTTGCATATAGTTAGTCATTATGGCATAGACATCCGTTAAGAAATGATACTTTTTGAAAATTCGTTGGGATACCTGCAATGCAACGGTTATTCAAGAAATATCCTTTCTCACCGGACCCTTGAGCCAAGTCCAAACGCGTGCCAAGTCGCAAACGAAGACTCTGACTTTGCTATCTCCTAGATACATATCTTATTATTCCTAGAAATAAGTCGTGCAAGAGACAAATTTAGTCGTCAGAGGAATAGTATAATGCTTAATTTAGGAAATAAGTTAGATAGATGTAGCAAATTGAGATTTTTTTTTATACTACGACAATAAATATAAAATATATATTCCTGGACAAATTACACACGGCCATCTAGTCCCAAACCAAGCAAAGCTTGTACGATGGGTACTAGATAACTAATATAATAGTTAAATACATTTTTTTTTGTAAATACATACATAAGGTTGGGGAAAAAGTCTTTTCGTATTTTATATGAAAATTCAAAACATTTTTTAATAAAGTTTATTTACATTTAACTAAAGTATGTAGGTGCCATTTTGTTCGATAACTTTTGGCCATCTTGTAGGTAGAGACATGATCCCATTACTATAGAAATTTTGGGACTTCTGTTCAAAAAACCACGACAAGTGGTTTTGGCAGTCTTCTCGTGATGGTAATCTGACATTGCCTAAAGAATTCTGAAGAGACCGAAACAGGTGGAAATGAGAAGGTGCAAGGTCAGGACTATACGGCGGATGCATTAACACCTCCCAGTCAAACTCTCTTAATTTTTGCTGAGTGGCTAAAGATGTGTGAGGTCTAGCGTTATCATGATGAAAAATCACACCCCTTCTGTTAATTAATTCCGGCCGCTTTCTCTCAAGTTTTTGCTTTAATCTCATCAGTTGTTCACAGTAGAGTTCAGAATCGATAGTCCTGCCTGGCGGTAACAGCTCATAATGAATAATGCCCTTCCAATCCCACCATACACACAGCATCACCTTGTTGCGGGTTAACCCGAGTTTCGCCAGAGTCTGTGAAGCCTAACCAGCCTTTGACCACGAACTTTTTCGCACGTTCTTGTCGTACGTGATCCACTTTTCATCACCAGTTATAAGCTTCTTCAAAAACGGTTCGCTTTCATTACGTCGTAGTAAAGAATCAAAAATGAGTACACGGTTCATTAGGTTTCTTTCAGTGAGCTCGTGAGGCACCCAAATATCGAGCTTTTTAGTGTACCCAGCTTTTTTCAAATGCGCCAAAACTGTTTTGTGGTTAATTCCTAGTTCTTCAGCTACGTCGTAACTGTTGATATGCCGATCTTGCTCCACTTTTTCAAAAATGGCATCCATTTTATCCGTAACAGGGCGACCAGAGCGACGTGCATCTTTGACATCAAAATTTCCGGATTGAAAACGCTTAAACCAAATTTGTGCTACTCTCACAGACACTGCACTAGGTCCATAAACGTCACAATTTTTTTTCGCCGCTTGCGTTGCATTTTTACCTTTTTTGTAGTAAAATTTTAAAATGTATCGAATTTCTTCATTAGATTCACTCATCTTGACAGTAAAAAAAAAACAAGTGAAAATCACACATTTACCTAATTTGAATTTGGAATTACCTTTTTTAAAATTTAAACTTTTTAAAGATATCAAAACCTGCCAGATACAAATGGTATAACTAAAGATATTTTATTATAAGTTCATACATACTATAATGCGAAAAGACTTTTTCCCCTACCTATTATATTACATAGTAAACACTACCTAGAACAGACATGCTCATGCTCACAAATATTTGTCTTGTGCGGGGATCGAACCTGCGACCTCGGAGTCAAAGTGGCCATTGCTAACCATTCGACCACAGAGCTCGTCAAATAAATAAATAAAATTGATTATGAATGAAACTGATCATCTCTTTTATCCAAAGTGTAAGTTGTTAATGAAAAGGAAAGTTATTACCACTAACTGGTTTAGTTATTCTAAGTGTACGATCACAAACATAGCTGAACCGGGACAAACAACTCGACTAACAGCCAATACTGGAGGTAATGACTTCCTGGAACCAGTTGCATCTAACTGATGCAATAGATTTAAGGTAGACAACCGAGAACCTACGCTATAAGATTTAGATTTTAGACGGTGGATTGCAAAATTACAAATAGTTCTATTAGATTACAGATGACTTGAGATTGTCTGAAGATGAGGAGAGAACAGAAACCTTCGGAGGTATCCTGGTTATTATTTATTATAATACATAAATCTTGTAGTATGCTGCAATTAAACTTCACTTGACTTTAGATGCCTTATTTGTCATTATAACTTTCGTGAGACTAACTTAATTAAACGGGTCACTTATTTTTCTTGGGAAACGTTGAAGCGATAGTCCATCTTAGAAGGTGAAATTATTAAATAGTACATTAGCACAGCGAATGAACGTGTGAGTCTGTGGCGCAATACAAACTGTTCCAGATTTGTCTCGGGGGGGTGGTGAGGTCGACACGAGAGAGCGGCAGGCAGTGGCCATACGTCCCGCCTTAGTATATAATATCATCATCGTCAGGTCCATTTTAGTCTCCACTACAGGAGCACGACCCACTCTCGTCCGTCCTAGACGGAAGGATGATTTGGCCTACACTCCCAACGTTGGCCAAACGGGTTGGGGAGAGTAACAATATATTGTGAAATTATTATAACTTTGTGTTTACCATTGTACAAGTAATACAAATTGTGATGCTAATGAAAAGTTGATTGACACTCATGTTAGAATACCTATTGTCGAGTGCAATATCGGATTTATATTGATTTTATTTTGGTACAGTATCTTATTGATTATTTTGTACCCCGTATCTTATCTACGATTTATACACAGAGTATAAAATGTTTTAAAGATTCTGATAACAAGGCCACAGAGGCTTGTAATGCCTGATAAATATATACTCGTAGTTTACAGACCAACTTCGAAATTGCAAAAAAATCAAGGTCTTTAGACCAATTGTTGAATTATTCGTTTACGAATAAAAAAAATTGAGATTTCGATGTTGGTTTAATAGTAAAAATTATGTTTAAGTTTAAGCATTAGTTTAAGTATAAGATTTAGATTAACTTCTCAACATTCACTCTTCTGATACGTCAGACGCGATTTTGATTTTTAAATAATAAATCAACTTTTGACTTTACAATTGCTTCCACAGTGATGCAATTAAAAAAAAAACGAATGCTAACAAAATCGGAGGATACAGAATGGTGTGGAAGCTACAAATCAAAATTCAATCACACCACTGGATAGATGAAGGATCAAACATTTTATTACGCTAAGTAAAGACTATCAAACTATCACGCGAAACATCGCGTACGGGGGAGGGGGAAGCGCTGCCATTTTGAGATAATTTTAATGCATATAACGTATTCACGTAAAATACACGGCCGTATCCATGTCACAGACACACATAAAGATGAGCAAAATGCCGGGCATTTACGATAAATGCCCAAAAAGTACTTATAAATTCCCTATTTATGCCCAAAACTAGGCATTTATTGGGCATTTACAGGTACTTACTGAGCACTTATTGTAAATGCCTGGCATTTTGCCCATCTCTAGCCACAGCCCATATTTTTTCTCTAAGTTTGTATCAGAATGGAATAGAACTATATTCGAAAAACAAAGCCGCGGTCACAGTTGGTATTCTCATAATCTTGTATTAACTGTTATATTTTTTGTACAACATTATAATATTTGGGTGGGAGTGGATTAGATCACGCATGTCAGCTGTGATTCATTGAGATTCCAAGTAAACAATCACTCAATAGTCAAGTTTAGGGAAAAATTATACGAAATCTACATCTATATATATAAAAGAAAGTCGGGTTTGTTACAACACTTATAACTCGAGAACGGCTGGACCGATTGCCATGGTTTTTGATTTGTTGGATTTGTTTCCGTCCCGAATAGCAAAATAACTCTTAAAAACATTGGAAAATTCTCGAAAAAATAAAATAAAAGAAAAAACATTTTCCCATACAAATGAAAGTGTCAGTTGAAAAAGGGATTACGATATTTATTGGTTGTCAAATATCAAAACGTCAAATCGATTGGTGTCACTTTAATGTCGCGAAAGTTGTCTGTGATTTGTTATGAAAATTTAAAAATGTCAAATCGATAGGGGTGAAAACGCTTTTCCCATGGGGTTCGAGCGCAAGAATCAAATCAGAGTAAACAGAAATGACAAATTTCAAAACTAAAAAAAATAAAACAAAACGTTTTTTTTTTAAAAAATTAACAATAAGGAAATCTTTATTTTTATGAAATCTTCAGTTTTTATGGATACGGGTCTTCCCTCAACCGAAGGGGTTTAGAGCGTACTCCAACACGCTGCTCAACTGCGGGTCGGCGGAGGCCAGTGTTTTCGAACCGCCTAAAGGCCACTGACTTAACTTAACGACTGTCATTAAATGATAACAACCGGGACCGACAGCTTAACGTGCCTTCCGAAGCACGGAGGAGCTCAAGATGAGCTAATGATAACAACCGGGACCGACGGCTTAACGTGCCTTCCGAAGCACGGAGGAGCTCAAGATGAGCTAATGATAACAACCGGAACCGACGGCTTAACGTGCCTTCCGAAGCACGGAGGAGCTCAAGATGAGCTAATGATAACAACCGGGACCGACGGCTTAACGTGCCTTCCGAAGCACGGAGGAGCTCAAGATGAGCTAATGATAACAACCGGGACCGACGGCTTAACGTGCCTTCCGAAGCACGGAGGAGCTCAAGATGAGCTAATGATAACAACCGGGACCGACGGCTTAACGTGCCTTCCGAAGCACGGAGGAGCTCAGGATGAGCTAATGATAACAACCGGGACCGACGGCTTAACGTGCCTTCCGAAGCACGGAGGAGCTCAAGATGAGCTAATGATAACAACCGGGACCGACGGCTTAACGTGCCTTCCGAAGCACGGAGGAGCTCAAGATGAGCTAATGATAACAACCGGGACCGACGGCTTAACGTGCCTTCCGAAGCACGGAGGAGCTCAAGATGAGCTAATTATAACAACCGGGACCGACGGCTTAACGTGCCTTCCGAAGCACGGAGGAGCTCAAGATGAGCTAATGATAACAACCGGGACCGACGGCTTAACGTGCCTTCCGAAGCACGGAGGAGCTCAAGATGAGCTAATGATAACAACCGGGACCGACGGCTTAACGTGTCTTTCGAATCACGGAGGAGCTTGAGGTAATATAAACCCATCCGTGTACAGGCTACGGTCGACATTGCTTAAATTGCGTGTTCAATTAAATTAGACTGACACGCGCAATGACGCCATCGAGCTTCTCTATTATTTTCTACTATTCATTGTTTTAATTCCATAAAATCATAAATTTAGTTCAGCTAATATGTACCACGACTTTCATTGATTGTTAGGCGGTACGAAGTTCGCCGGGGCAGCTAGTTAATATTATAAAGAGACAACGTTTGTACTTTTGGATACAAGTAATTATCTCTTAGTAATAAAGTATTGTTTATTATTATATTATAGTATAATTATTAGCATAACATCGACGTGCAATTAATAGATTGTAAGAAAATTGTGACAGAAAAAATGACGATTGCTAAGAAAAGGTACGGAATCCAGGTACTGTACATTATAATTAGTAGAAAAAATTTGGATATATCGGTTAAAGGTATGACGTCATACCTTTAAATTTCGATACCTTAAAGTATAGGTACCTATCTTAATAATTTCGGTATCGTAATATTCCGGTATCGTTATTTTTTTAGATATCTAAATTATAAAATAAAGGTTTTAAATTTTGATACCTTAAAGTAAAGGTATCTTAATAATTTCGGTATTGTAATATTCCGGTATCGTTATTTTTTTAGGTATCTAAATTATAAAATAAAGGTTTTCTTTCCACAATGTCGGCCGCATTGGTAGGTAAGTACTTGATCGATACCTACGTCGCGTCGTTGTCGCATCATTTTTTCGGTACCGAAATGGTTTGGGTTAAGGTACTGGTAATATAAAGGTATAATGGTACCGTAAAAAAATAAAGGTATTCATCTTGTTTTACCGGTATCGTAACCACAATTCTCAACCGTTTTGGCTCTACCTTTAAATCAAAACGATATCGTAATTTTATACCAGTACCATACCCTTATACCTTTACCGCTTTCAATCCCTGATTTGCGGACTATAGTGCGTTTCATCAAATAGTTCCTATGCCGTCATGTTGGTACTACTATGAAAATCAAACTCAATCGCCTCAATTACCATAGCAATAAAGGTTAGTACCAACTTGACGGCATAGGAACTATTTGATGAAACGCACTCTACTATCATATCCTGTTAGGGGTTAACTGTTGTTCTTCTCGGTATAACTTTGTGTAATCTTATCATCTAACTTATACATACATACTTGAATCAACATTCTGCGATTTTTACTATGTTGCTGTCGACAGAATTGATTGGAATAGCGTAACGGCCTGACCTTTATAAATGACAATTAATTTTAAAAAATAATTCACCATTTGTTTTTCTAATTTCAATTAAATCAGTCTCTCTAATACGTGACAAATTCAGTAGAATTTTGTATCAATACCTATAATATTGGATTTATACAGTTTTTTAACTGAGTGATGTGTTGGCCTATAATTAGTTTGCATGATAGTAATACGATCTAAAATTTATTAGTTACATGTATTTATGTAAACTATGATCATCAAGAACGTTTAATTAAATAAAAAACATACTATATCTTTCTTCTCTAGTTGTAGTGTATGTTTTAAGTTTGTACTTAATTGTTATAGATTTTATATAAACTACTTTTAGTAAGATCGAGTAGGCAGGTACGTTTCAGCAAAGAAAATTTATTTAAAGAATATCTGAAAAGTTATTTTTAGTACCTACCTATTACAACAGTACTTGCTTTTAAAATATAATTTAAAACTTTTACTATTGTAAATTCAAGACATTCCGGGATATTTTTTTATATTTTCCCGATATTTTGAAAATTTAAGTAAACAACGACCATATTAACTTAACGTCTCTCGGGTCAACTAGTTATATATACAAATAAATCGCAGTAAGTTCCGTATTTGCAATAGTATTGCTTTTAAAATGCCAATAGATGCATAAATACACAATATTTAAATATACTAGACGACATCTACCTAAGTACTTATTTACATTTATTCGATCTGTTCCTGCGACTTCATTAACGTCTCTTTATCTATAATGTTATCGGCTCCAAATACTCATTTGTTCCAATCGGGGATGAAACCCTTGGTCCATGGGTCCCAGCAGAAAAAAAAAAGAGAATTAGGAAAAAGATTGGTCGACGTAACTGGTGACCCAAGACCTGGCACATTCCTCACCCAAAGGATCAGTTTAGCCATCCAGCGAGGTAAAGCTGCTAGCATCTTGGTAGCGATGCCACATGGACCAAACTTTTTACATTTATTTTAGTTTTATTTTAGTACTATTTAGTTTTAGATACTTTCGTTTTATAGTTGTGTTGTATGTATGTTTTATTGACTCAAAGAAACAAAAGTTCTCAAAACTATAAAAAAAAATCGGTTGTCTGTAAAGTCAGTTTACTGACGATAGTTGAACGTGACAACGTCATAAGAAAATACTGATGGAATGTTTGCATTTTTCAAAATAAAATTTTAATGGAACACCTCAGAGCGAGGTAACGCCGCATGAGTCATGTTTTTTCGTGCGTGCAGCCGGCTCCATCGAATTATAAGACGTTGTCACGTCAAAAACTATAATGTTAACTAGGTACCTACTTAATTATTAATATATCATTGATCTAAGCAAATACCTATATTTAGCAACGATTGTCAAATCACTGTTTGTACGTCAATGGACTTTAATTAAACATTGGTGTGTTTAATCATTTGATTGCACTAACACACTGTAACACAGTAGTGAGTTCACAATATGACACTTAAGAACAATTTCCACTGAACAAGACATTAAGTCACGATATTATCGAGTACATTATCGCGATGATAGCGGCGCGTCGCGACGCGTGTATTTCGATAGGCCTGCGTATGCGCACTGGCTGAGTGAGTGAGTGAGGTGAGCTGCTCGGGTCGGACATGGCGATTTCGTGCGATTTTTATTGGATTCCTGCAGTCAGGATAATTATTTGGAATACCGTAAGGTGTTTGACCTTTGTAAGGGACAGTTTGTTATAAAGCCATACGTTACAGTTCGGCTAAATAAATCGACGGTCCCTACGTATAAAGCGACATGTCATTTCAGATATGTCTGGTTATACTACGATATAGTAATTAAAGAATATTATTATTGGACAAATGAGTTAATTTCTTACTTTTTAATTATATACAATCAATAAAATAAAAAAAAGAAAATGATTTTACGGGCAATCTATAGCAATTTATGCAATAAAAAAAAATTGCCATTTTATTATTATTTAATTTTTATTTAATTTTCTATTTTTGACATTTTGAGATTGACAAAGTTATTATTTTTATTTATCTTAAATTTATTAGTTATTTCATTATTTTTATATTTTTATTAATTTGACATCATCATTTTCTAAATATTTCGGTAAAATTTATTTTTGTATCAATTTATGTCCATGATAATTTATGTAATGTAATGCAATGATCCCTTGTTGATCGAAATAAATGACATTTATTATTTAAAAAAAAAGGTCAAACACCTTACGGTATTCCAAATAATTATCCTGTATGAGTAATATTCTGTATGAGTCATCTAGTATTGTACAGTGAAGGGTCATCATAACATAGCACTTTAGTTACTTTAAAATTTTAGTGTTCTAGTGGTCGTTAGCACAGAATAATACCACTGGTCGAAATTCAAAGACCAAAGATATGATATATGCATATGTGTGTGTCAAATACATGATATTTTTACATATATATTTAATGTATTTTTATGCATAATTAAAAAAAAATATTATCATTCTGCACTCCTTCTCTATATATATAAACTATAAGTGTGCGAAATTTCATACTCCTCCGTCCGCGCAATTTTCGTAATATGGGGTACAAAGTTTCTGCTTCACGTATTAATATAATAATATTACAATTTTCTTAAATTAATTTCCAAAGAATAGTTATGATTACAAAATGAATTAAAGATTTTTAAAATATGTATATTATATTTATATTAATTAAATTTTAGGTAGGTAACGCACATATGACCCTTGACTGTATATTACAAAAATAAAAATAGGATGTGGATAAAAGTAATTGTTGATAAAAGTACTTGCAAATTCAACTTTATGACAAACAGATAAATGTCGATGTCTTCTCAGAACAACAATCAGCTGCGGAAATTCAAAGTTAACCGATGCACAATATCTTACAATCGTCGTAAACCCTTCATCCTACTGCTGAGATACAGGTCTTCCCTCAATACAAGGAGTTTAGAGCGTACTCCACCGCGCTGCTCAACTGCGGGTTGGCGGAGATCTCTCTACATCTCGTAATATCAAACTATAGCTAAAAAATTTGCCGTGTGGTTTCCGGCAGACTAGAATAGAATCACTCGGTCTCTTCCCATAGATGTCGTACAAGGCGACTAAGGGAAATACATTATCAAACATCGATCAGGCCTCCCCAACCCGTCTGGCCAGCGTGGGGAGTGTAGGCCGAGTCCTCCTTCTGTCTGGGACGGATGAGAGAGGGTTGTGCTCCTGTATTGGAGACTTAAATGACCTGATGATGATGATGATAAACTAAAAAATAGGGTGTGGCTGTGTCATGGCAAAAACGTATTGACGTAGAAGAGACAGCTGTCCATTGACACAATGTCAATGGACAACTGTCTCTTCTACGTCAATACGTTACATGCACTAAAATTATCTCAAAACGGCAGCGTTTCCCCCTCCCCCGCACGCGATGTTCCATAGTGCTTACTTAGCGTAATAATTCTTTGATCCTTCATCTTTCCAGTGGTGTAATTGAATTTTGGATAGAGATGATGCAGCTGCAACACCAAACTGTATCCCTTGATTTTGTTATCATTCGTTTCTCTGACTTGCCTCCCTATGGAAGCAATTTCAAAGACGATTCACGTCAAAAATATATATTTCTAAGAAAAGAAAGTGCCACAGCACCTTCGTTACCTGAAGCAATCAGAGGACGGCACATAAATTTTACTTTCAATGGACGTTACCAGGCTATCCTATGTAATAGTCGACTCGTTTTGACCTCTTCGCAATCCGACGCACGATTGCGACCCATAAAAGGACGCGTCCAGATAACTTTATATCGTTTAATGTCCCATCCCTTTGAAAAAGAAAGCCGTTCACTAGGGTTGGCAAAATGAAATGTAACTATTTTATATATATAGATTAGAAAGTCAGACAATTTCTTCTACATTACTTTGCATGCTTCTGCCACCAATTAGTTCATCCAAACTACTGCCGGCCGGCACCCACCCACTACCGTTAGTAGATGCAAGCGACTGTTGTGGCTGCTTTGGTCGCTCTGCTCCAGCTGTTGCGGTCGTCTCGGCGAATCTCCAACATCTGAAACTGAAGAAACGTGCAACTGCTGCCGCCCTGACTGCCAACATCGCCTCTGCGACACCTGTTTCGCCTCTGCGCGAGGCATCCTACAGAGATCAAATTGCCTGTAAATTTGACTTCCGTAAAATAACACCTAAATAAATTTACAATATTAGAAAGTGTTCCAATATCTTATAGCAAATTTAACCTCAACTGCAGGCTAAGCATCCTCTCCGATAAACAAACGAGACTACAGAACATAATTATATAGCATATCGAGCTTAACTGAGTACCTCCACTTTACAGAAAACTGCAATTAAACACCAGAGGATTACTCGATTCCTATGATTGAATGTGGATACTAGACATGAGGAGATGCTATGTTAGTTGCGGAGGTGCTAACATACGAACAATATGCATTATATTGCAGACCTCTACAAGCGCTTTACATCAGGCAGGTCGCCTGCTTGTATAAAAAAGATTTTCAAGTTTCTGTGTGTAGCTCTTAATAGAATGGACGCATATCAGACGCCTTAATAAGTTAATAGACTGGACGTTACCACAGTCTTAAGATTACTCTTAATACTGTGACGTCACTAAACTATGTACTATACTAAACAATGTATAGTTATGTCATTGTGTACATTTTTACCCTTATCGAGTAATTATTGTTACTCGTACGTACACATAACAACACATCGCCCTTAACATTGTGACGTTTGTAAAGTTCAGACAGACAGACAGCCTATCGAAAATAAAAACCATAAGATAAAAAACCATAGAAAGAATATCTTGTTTATCTGATAGTTGCATATTTGCCAGCCCTGGTCGCAACATTTTGAGATGTCCCTTTTAAGGGACAGAAGTTTTTATTGTGCCAAGCTGCTGGTATACTTCAAAGGGATACTGGACTTGCGATTTATTTTTGACGTTCGTATTCGAATACTGATTGTATTCGATGATAGTTCGTTAGATTTTTTTCCAGGAAATTTATTAAAGAAATTTTATAACAAAATCAGAAGGCCAATTGGACCCTGTTATGCAGCAATTTTTTTATACTACGTGGGGTGGCAGTCAAGCATACGACCCGCCTGTTGTGAAGCGGTTACCATAGCCATAGTAACGGCCGCAACATAAAATATCACTCGCACGCCGCCACTCCCGCTGCTAACGCTCCTTCCTTTCTGGTGTCCTCACTCACTCGCAGGAACACTACAACCCTCAAGAGAATTGTTATTTGGCTGCGGTTTTCTGTGAGGTGGAGGTAGCCATAGTACAAGCTTTGCTTACTTTGGGACTAGATGGCCGTGTGTAATTTGTCCAGGAAGATTCAATTATTATTTATTTAGTACCCTACTCAAAATATATGTGTAAAATATCATAGCAAATTAGCAGTTTCAACTGTTGACAAAATAATGTCCAGCATCAGAGAGTTCTGAACAGCTTCCCTTGACAGATCAACGACGGAATGTGTCGACGGTATCACAGGAAACATCTGGTCGCGATTTGCAAATGGCAACATTTGCGGGGGATAAGTATGTTGGAGTAATAATAGAACAGATTATACATAATGTTGTTTAATATAAAATACCAGCTGACCCAACAGACGTTGTCCTGCCTTCTTAACAATAAATAATGCATTGAGATTGATTTGACAGAACTGTCAAATGACTGACTGTTCTGTCAAACGACATAGAGTTACCTACATTAGAAAAATTAATATGGTCGTTCATATTTTACTATATTTATATTCTAATTTTCTGTGCGATTTTATAATTGTTGAAGTAAATAAATAGTGGTTTCGTATCATCATCTTCTGGTCATTTTAGTCTCCACTACAGGAGCACGACCCTCTCTCTTCCGTCCCAGACAGAAGGAGGATTTGGCCTACACTCCTCACGCTGGCCAGACGGGTTGGGGGGGCCTGATCGATGTTTGATAATATATTTAGTGGTTTTGTATGTGTTTGTACAATCTATATTATTTTTCCTGTAGTGAGGTATATTATAATATCATATTAACCTCACCTACGTCAGGTTAGCTTTGACTCTATAAGTGGTGGTGACCGCTTACACCCCAAATGCAATTTCTTGTATTTATATTAAATCCATAAGTAGAGTCATATGACAGTTTTTAACAGAATATGACAGTTGCTCAACTGCGGGTTGGTGGAGGTCGTTTTCAAGCTGCCTAAACACCACTGACTTGACTTAACGACTGTCATCTAATGGCTTAACGTGCCCTCTAAAGCACGAAGTAGCTCGAGATAAAAAAAAACATCCATGGACAGGCTGACGTTGCTTAACTTGCGTTATCGGTTAGCCTGTAACGCGCAACGACGCCATCGAGCTCCTTCAATGTCCTTTAATGCTTACAAATAACTTACAAAAATAATTAAGTATTCAAGTAAAAGATACTTAAATATTAGGTCCTTCGTCCTATCACTTGAAAATTATATCAGTTTAACCTCCGGCGCTCCTCGGGGAGCTGACTGGCTAATGAAGCGACGCTATGAATATATATTAGTGCATTAAGCTGGGAATGAGACTGTACGTCTAATTAATTACTGCTTCCTTCTTTTACCTACTAAAATTGAATGGAAAAGCTAGAGAGGACATTACGTAATCATCGTGATTATCTCTGTGGTCGAATGGTTAGCAATGGCCACTTGACTCCGAGGTCGCTTAAATATACTTAAATATTTTTTTTTGTAAATACATACATTATCTGGGTGTTTACCCCGACCAAAACAAACGGACATGTTCATGCACACAAATTAATATTTGTCTTGTGCTGGGGTCGAATCCGCTACCCCGGAGTCAAAGTGACCATTGCTAGCGACCACTGGTCTCGTCATATACGACTACCTTTGGGTGTAAGTGGTTCATAAAGATCTTTGAACCAAAGCCAACTTCACCTGCACGTGGTGCACCCTGCTGACTAACAAACGAAGCTCTGGCGAAAAGAGAAGTAGGGAGCGTAATTGTAAGCTACCCGACTGGGGAATGTACCTCCACCTCACAGAATACCGCAGCCAAATAACAATTCCCTTGAGGGTTGTTGTGTTCCTGCGAGTGAGTGAGGTCACCAGAAAGGAAGGAGATGCTGCGTTGGCAGCGGGGATGGCTGCGCGCGAGCAATATTTTATGTTGCAAGCGTTAATATGGCTGCGGTAACCGCTTCACATCAGGCGGGCCGTATGCTTGTCTGCCACCCGACGTAGTATATAAAAAAAAAAAAAAAAAACCATACGCCTGTGAGTTCTTTCTGTATACGCGGGAATGTCGGGTACCATTGTAATTTGCACCCGCGACTTCGTAGGGATAAGTATGTATCCCGTTATCCCGAGCAAATTTGTAAAAATCATACACATAGCGTACTGATAATAAAAGGATAGTCAAGGTTCGTGCAGCTCTTGCTTAAGCAGGTTTCACCACTCTTTAATTTTAATGGCGTATCAATACTTTTACCAATAGAAAGCCACGTTATTTGTGAGTATCAGAAGCTATATATTTACACCAAAAAATAAGACTTTTTAACCGACTTCAAAAAAGGAGGAGGTTCTCAATTCGACTGAATATTTTTTTTGTATGTATGTTATTCAATATCTTCGCGAATTGTGAACCGATTTTCACCGATTTTCATAATTCTTTTTTTATTTGAAAGGGTATGATTGCAAGGTGGTCCCATATTCACCAAGTCAGGATCTGATGATGGGATGCCAGGGAAATCAAGGGAAACCCTTAAATTTTATAAGCACGTATGGTTAAATTCATTTTTTTTATTTGAAAGGGTAATTGCGAGGTGGCCCCATATTCACCAAGTCAGGGTCTGATGATGGGATCCCAGAAAAATTGAGGGAAATCCTTAAATATGCCCTGTGGTTGCCGGCAGAATAGAATTGCGCCACTCTCCATTGCTCTGCGCTGGATGTCGTACAAGGCGACTAAGGAATCTTGTATCACGCAATAACTTCATTCACTAGAAGAACGTACACACGCAGTCAAAGAAGCACAAATAAAATTTTACAACAACATGCACCCAGAACTGAATACGGTAAACGAAACATTCTTTGTGAGGGAACAAAATTATTTAATAGTCTACCGACAGAAGTGCAGCTATGTACAAGTATTTCTCTCTTCAAATCTAAACTCAAAACATTTATTACAGAAAACATTTATGATTAAACACATTGGAAGAAAAGGGAATTTGTTAATTTAAAATAGTCACAAACACATAAATATTTCTACATAATCAAGTAAAAAAAATAACAAAAACACATTAAAGAAATAAATTGTTCAAAAGATATTAAATATATAACGACAGTTAAAACAATTAAATAAACTTTAATACTAATGTAAAAAAAAAATATAAACACCTTTATAAACACTAACTAAATGAATAATATTCGTATTCGTCATACCGTAATATTCTTTACAAACTTGGCCTCATGCACTGCCGTATAATTTGATTGCATAGAACCGTCTGGTGGGGACGGACGGTCAAGCGGGGACCAACAAATCAAATATTTTGTCTACCCTACATTCATACAATATTCTCGTCTTTTTTGGGTCATTGATTTACGAATACACGGCGAACATTTATAATGAGAATGGTGATTACTTTATTTATTATTATTATTCAAAATTTAACTTTTAAGGACTGTTTGATCGTATTGCCGAACTATTTTTAAAATTGGAAATGTTATATACTGCTCATTTTAAGTGAACTGTAACTTGTTCTTATGAGTAATAAAGATCTTTAAACCGAACTTTTCTCCCCGAAGACGGGCAGCAGCGTCTGCCGGGGTATTCCACCAATAAGCTGCGCTCGCCAACTGAAGTTGGTTTCAATTTATTTTTAAAATAATTTATTCGTAAAAATGTTTACCGTCCAACGAAGTCGGAACGGGCGAGCTAGTATCCTAATAAATAGGTAGGTAGTACTGCACTTGAGGAGCTCGACGGCATCATTACGCGTCTAATCCATTTTTTTTTTATATTATATTGGGCGGTAGACAAGCATACGGCCCATCTGATATAAAGGGGTTACCGTAGCCATATTAACGCTCGCAATATGAAATATCGCTCGCGCCCTGCCACCCCCGCTACCAACGCAGCAACTCCTTCACCACAAGTTCAGCAGCGTCGACCGTAGCCTATCCTTAGATGGATTTATTTATCTCGAGTTCCTCCGTGCTTCGGAGGGCACGTTAAGCCGTCGACCCCGGCTGTTATTATTCGCTGACATTCGTTAAGCCAAGTCAGTGGATTTTAGGCTGCATGACACTGGCCTTCGCCAACCTGCTGTTGAGCAGCGTTGTGGTGTATGCTCTAAACCCATTTGATTGAGGGAGACCTATATCCCGCCATGGGATGTATAAGGGTTAACATCGCTTGCACTTATGACCTTAACTGTACATAAACTCATTGCATTTGTTCACAAAATCTTTGTAACGAAGTAAAGCTAGTGATTCCACGACTTCATGAACCTATAAATCCCAGTCTAATACCCGTAGAGCTGGTCCACTACTGGTTTTAAACCGTTAGGCAGCTAACTTTGTGCAATGTATCTTATAAATTAATGGCTTTAGTCTTGGAGGCCGCTATTAGGACGAGAATATATTTTAAAAACCGGCCAAGTGCGAGTCGTACTCGCGCACGAAGGGTGCCGTACTATATATAAAAACGGCAAAAAAAAAAACACATTTGTTGTATGGGTATAACACCCCTTAAATTTTTGTTTTATGAATTTTTTTTTTAAAGTTAAATACTCACATAATATTTAGTTATATAAACTAAATATTATGTGAGTATTTCAAGCATCTACCTATTGCCGTTATCATTTGCGAGCAAAAACGAGCAAAAGAATCACGATAATGACAGACGGACGGAAAGCGGAGCCTTAGTAATAGGATCCATTGCACCCTTTGGGTATGGAACCCTAAAAACCAGACGACTTTCTGACGAAATGGATATGAAAATGTATCTTTTATATTATTTTTTTATCAGAGATCATTTAATACTTGAATATCATCTATTATCTCGTATGATTGGATTGGCTCAAACCAGCGTAGTCTGTGCCAGCACTGTTTTGTGTTAGTACACAGTATATGTTCTGTTTCAGATGTTGGAGATTCGCCGAGACGACCACAGCAGCTGGAGCAGAGACGACCAAAGCAGCCACGGCAGTCGCATGCAACTACTAACGGTAGTGGGTGGGTGCCGGCCGGCAGTAGTTTGCATAAACTAATGGTGGCGGAAGCACGCAAAGTAGTGTAGATCAAATTGCCTGTAAATTTGACTTCCGCAAAATAACACCTGAATCAATTAACTATCACAGCATATGTAACAGCACTACGTAATTATTATTTAAATAGATGTTTTCGATAGTCGAGTTGCTTTTTATAGAATTTATAAAACTTGAGTAGGTATCCATTTTTATTAAGACATTTTTATTACAATGTTTAAAAAAAAAAAAATAACCTCTATTATTCTATGTTGCTATCGGAAACGGATCGAAACCGACTTCTATGCTGTAAATGAGTTATTACCAACAAAATCTGTTTTAATTGGAAATACGAAAAAGCAATTTCCAGGAAACAGTTCGTGAGCACTCGATCAATTTATTAGAACCACATTCTTCATAACACGCAATATGGATCTCAGATTAATCAATTTTGTTCATATTTCCGCTCATAATATTACACCGCACTTACGCTATTGCAGAAAAAGTCAGAAGTATTTTTTTTATACTACGTCAAGTGGCAGACAAGCACATGCCCGCCTGATGTGAAGCGGTTAACGTAGCCATATTAACGCTTACAAAATAAAATATCGCTCGCGCGCCGTCAGACCAGCATCTCCTTCCCTTCTGGTGACCTAACTCACTCGCAGGAACACAACAACCCTCAAGGTGATTGTCATTTGGCTGCGGTATTCTGTGAGGTGGAGGTACATTCCCCAGTCGGGTAGCTTACAATTACACTCCCTATCTCTCTTTTCGCCAGAACTGAGCTCAAGTTCTTTGGACACATAACTCGCAACGAGGACTCAATGGAATGATTGGTGGTGCAGGGGAAAGTGGAGGGCAAGAGATCACGTGGGCGTTCTCCAACATGATGGACTGTTCTTATTAAATCTCTGACGAACTCCACTATCAATGATTGCTCTAGTTCCGCTAGACATAGGCATGGCAGCGAATCGCAGGAACAGCGATTACACATGAATCGACCGAGTTGTGACCACGACCACTCTGTCAAGAGTGGACTGCGAAGAAGAATGCAAGTTACTTGTATATGTACATTACGTAAGTTTTTTGCAATATCACTAGATGCCAATGTAACTATTGCGATATGCAATAAATATTGTATATTAATATAATATTATGAATGCTGAATCACATTGCGTGGTTTGTACGGACGTGGGTGCGTACTTAGAACCAGTATAATTATAAACATAAATAAACATGGAACATTATGTTATGTCTAAGAACTAAGTAACCTATAAGTTTATTTATTATTGCTAGGTAGTAGGTAGTTATTCTTAGGAAATTATCTTGGATGTAATAACTTAACTTTCGCATTGCATGATTTATGAACATAATAATGGGATTTACGCGATCATGCATAAGGGTATTTACAAATAAATTATATGATCAGCTGCTGCTGATCAGAAAAGTAAAGTTTGGGGTGTAAGTGGTTCATCAATATCCTCGAACCAAAGCCAACGTGCACGTGGGGCATGCTGACTGACAAACGAGGCTCTGGCGAAAAGAAGGTAGGTCTTAGCGTATTTTGTAAGCTGCCGACTGGGGAAGTACCTCATCTTCACAGAATATCGCAGTCAAATAAGAATTCCTTTAAGGGTTGTTGTGTGCCAGAGAGTGTGTGAGGTCACCAGTAAGAAAGAGATGCTGTATGGAAAGCCTCTATGTTTAGATGTCTACGGTAACTGCTTTACATCAGGCGAACCGTATGCTTCTTTGCGACCCGATGTAGTATAATAAATACGTGCGTATATTAACTGGTTAATGAGTGACCTTAAACTTAAAAAAACTCGAGATGACAAACAACTTTCCCAAACCGGCGGACTTTGAAGGACCTTTTCATCAATAAATTAATAACAACTATAATTATATCCACTGTGTTAATTAACCTTAAGTGCCTACTACAATAAGCATAACTTAGAGACATTGTCCTTTTTAGGATTCCGTACCCAAAGGGTACAAAGGAACCCTATTACTAAGGCCCCGCAGTCCGTCCGTCCGTCCGTCCGTCCGTCTGTCACCAGGCTGTATCTCATGAATCGTGATAGTTAGACAGTTGAAATTTTTACAGATGATGTATTTCTGTTGTCGCTATAACAACAAATACTAAAACATAGAATAAAATAAATATTTAAGGGGGCTTCCATACAATAAACGTGATTTTTATGCCGGTTTTATAGCTAATGGTACGGAACCCTTCGTGCGCGAGTCCCTCTCGCACTTTCACCTTCAGTCTTTCAGATTTGTGTTATTTTTTGATTAATAAAACTAACGTCACTGTCAAAGTAAGTGTACAGAGGATCTTAGACTTGTATAAGCACTTGTAACTTAGTCGCCTTTGTCAGGTATCGCAGAAGACTGTGTACTTACATCCTTACGTGAAGCATCTCGTCATATAAATGTGGGAACTTATTAATAATATTTTTTAACTAATCTGTAGGTACTAATATTATAAAGCTGAAATTTATGTTACAATATACCCCTGAGCAGGCCTCAGCAGGCATTAGAACTATTGCTATGTGTGTTAGAAAAGAAATGGTCTATGGAGATGAGATGTGGGTGGATTAGGTAATGGACTATTACAGAAGAGGGATGGACGCCTGCCATAACTGCGATAAATCGATACTGGTGTATCGATCGTTATCTGCAGCAGGTGGTGGCTCGCCACTCACTAGATGGGCCCCCGAAATGCCAGGAAATCGGCTGGGGGCAACACCGGTGTGAGTGACTCCGGGGTGTCGAGAGGTGTGCTGCGCTTTCTCCGAAGTTACTCGCGGCGTTATGCCCTTTCACCCCTGGAGCATATAGCTCTCACGAATACTCTATTATTATATTTCATCATATCTGACTAAGTTGTAGTTGTAAGTAAGTTGAGTGTGGTCTCGAAACTCTTGGAGAAATCAGTAAATAATCGCCAAATACAATATCTGGAAAGAAACAAGATACTTTTGCCCCATCAGCGCATACGAGTACTATGCACGTGTAATATTATTTATATATTAACTGATACGCGATACCAGCTACTTTATACTAGAAATTGACCGCAGCGGTATTCCAAGGCTGGAAGTGCGTGAATCATATATGATTTCATTCGTATTAAGTTTTTTACGCGACCGTTATTCACTATGCGGATTATATATATTATTTCTTGACTACCTAGGTAATGTGCTGGATCGGCGAATTGCGAAATGTCTCAGTCTTCAACGAGATTTTCGGCGCACTATCAAGCTGTTTGCCGAAGATTTTGGCAAAAAGGGTCTAGCGAAAAGGGAGATAGAGCATGGCGTATTTTTTAAGCTGCCCAACTGGGTACCTCCATCTCACAGAATACCGCAGTCAAATAGCAATTTCCTTGAGGGTTGTTGTGTTCCTGAGAGTGAGTGAGGTCACCAGAAAGAAAGGAAGGTACTACACTGGATTTGTCCCTCTGTTAAGGTTTCTCCTAAATCAAAGAGGTTCTAAACCTCTCCGAAATAGAGCACGCTAGAGCATATTACTTTTTGAATCACCTCATGTAGTCCCCTGGGATTTTTTTTTATATGAGCCCCTCTCATATAAAAAAAAATCCCAGGGGACTACGAGACTCCAGGCAAACGAGCATGTGGATCACCTGATGTAAAGCAATCACCACCGCCCATGGAGATAAGCAACACCAAGGGGTCGCCGATCCTTTGCCAGCCTATACTTCTTCCTTCCTTTCTTTCTGGTGACCTCACTCACGCGCAGGTCAACAACAACAACCCTCAAGGGAATTGCTGTTTGGCTGCGGTATTCTGTGAGGTGGAGGTACTCCCCGAGCTGTTTAAAAAATACGCCCTACCTCTCTTTTCGCCAGAGCCTCGTTTGTCAGCCAGCACGTGCAGGCGGGGTTGGCTTTAGTTCAAAGATGTTGATGACCCATTTACGAGTACACCACTTGGCTTCCGAAATATGGCAAATACGGCATTAAAAGCGGCGTCTTACAGTCCCGGTTAATAAAATAATAATTAGTTACAAATTACTCTAACGATAGTAGCGTATTTATAGCCAGTCTCATTCAGTTACAGCCTCAATCTGTCAGGCCGTGATGTTCCGCAAACACACGGTTAAAGAGATCAGTTTGCTAATGTGGAGATTAGACACCGACGTCTGACATCACAGTGATCGCTTCAGTGTAACAGTTCAGTTAATTCCACAGTTAACTGACGCAGTCTGCTTTCATTGCTAGACTCTTTGCTAGATTTTCTCTCGCTTAGATTGTAATCTAGATTTAATCTACTTCGTAAATCTGGTGAGATTTCCTTCAATAAGAAATGCGAAACAGTGATTTTGACTATTATTAGTTTTAATAGACGCGGTGGAAATCATAAATAGTGTACCTTAGGCATCAAAATTTTATGATGTAAACATACGTATTATTATAAGTAAACATTTTATTCCATTTTTTGAGCTCGATGGTGTGGGCAACCACGTATGTCAGTCTAATCGATCAGGTAAGTTAAGCAACGTGGTCCGTAGTCTGTCTATGGATGGGTTTGTTTATCTCGAGCTTCGTGCTTCGGCGGGTACTTTAATCAGACTGTCCCGACTGTTATCATTAAATGACAGTCTTTAAGTCAAGTCAGTGGATTTTAGGCTGTTTGCAAATACTGGCCTCCGCCAACCCGCAGTTAAGCACCGTGGTGGAGTATGCATTAAACCCTTTCGATTGAGAGGACATCCGTATCCCAGGAGTGGGATGATTATGTGATGATGCCGATATACAAGTAGTATAGATAATAAGAGATATATATATATATATATATATATATATATATATATATATATATATATATACTCTAAAATATTATCTGTTCCAATTCAACGTTGAACCTACACTGTGAGTCATTACACCTACTGATAGGCCGTTGTCAACCTCATAATAATATTAATACGTTACCGTCTTACTATCTGTATGTATACTAATTGGTTCAGACCGGTATTAGCATATCACTAATAGTTCTTTGTATGCGGAAGACCTTTTAAGGACTCCTCTATAAACTTTATTATGAGTTTATTTTAACATAATAATTATAATAAATTGACAATATATTCACATCTCGGACGAGCTAGGTGGCGTAGCGGTCAATGACGCGGCTTCGACACCAACGCTCGTGTGTTCGATTCCCACATAGGACAAACATTTGTGTGAATGAACATGTCTGTTTGTCTTAGTCTGGATATTTTATATGTATCATAAGTATGTATTTACAAAAAAAAAATGTATTTAGGTATGTTTATCAGTTGTCTAGTACCCATAACACAAGCTTCGCTTACTTTGGGGCTAGATGGCGCGGTGTAATTTGTCTGACAATATTTATTTACATATTTATTTATTTATCTTTCACACTTCCTTTACTTTTATGGTGTAAGTGGCTCACCAGCTCACAAATCGAATGTCATTCGATTTGTTTTGAGAGTGACATGGGATTAGTGATTGCAATGCTGGATCCACAATCCAGCTGGAACCTGCACATTTTTCGACTTGTTGGATCCAGCATCTGGCGCTGGATCCAGCGTTGTGAATTAACTAACTTTCTTTCCGCACGAAAAGGCCACAAAATTTTACGTTGCCGCTTGGTTCCGGAGGCTTTATAGCTCCGAACTGAACCGAAGCAAAGTTGCTATTCTGTACCTTTGTGGCATATGCTTGATATGCTACACCCTCTTTACACCCCACCGCCTACGTTTTGGTTTGATTACTACTACAGATGACTATCGGTCGAATCTGAGTAAATCAACTTGACAAACAGTTTTCATAATTACCATAATATTGTACATACTCGTATGTTATATGATGTAATATCTTATTTATTATACTTGTCATAAAATTTTCTCTGTCATTACTTATTGTAAAAGATTTCTTAACGAATTATAATTATTATCTAAAAGGAAAGACTATGTTGTTAATCTGCAAACAGACTACATTCATAGCTCCTCAACGTCCCTAAACTGAAAGTAAGTTCATCTTACTTACGTATTACGTGCTTATTTATCGATTGTTGTACGATGTGCTGTTCCAGCGCGAATTTGCACGAACCAGCAAAAGCGCTTCACTTGACTAGCCATCTCTTGGCTTTTAATGCCAAATTTGCTATATTGCTGTCTCTCACATTGCAAAGAGGGGAAGTCAAATTCCAAAAGCTTCATACTCCTACTAATTTCTTCTGATGAAATTCGTATTGAGTTCCAAGGCAGCCGTAGTTTTACCCCCGGGGACCGCAATGGACTTCATTGTTCATTGCCATTTTTGGCGGTCGCTGCTGTTAATCCTGGCTACACAGGAGACACAGTGGTAGGAATGTGTGGTGGGCCCCCGTCCCGAACCAGCAAAAATCCAGCTGAACTGAAAATGCCATTGGATTGCAATGCCTACATAGGATATATTATTTCAATATGGTGTTTGGTAAAAGAAATTATGCTATGTGGAATTCTGTCTAGTTTTTTCTATGTATACAAAAAAACATACAAAAGAACCTTCAGCATCACCTACAATGAGTTTATTTA
Organism: Hypsopygia costalis; assembly: GCA_937001555.2. Lineage (NCBI taxonomy): Eukaryota > Metazoa > Arthropoda > Insecta > Lepidoptera > Pyralidae > Hypsopygia > Hypsopygia costalis. The sequence goes on along the minus strand of OW443336.2, from coordinate 3,976,284 downwards.
TGCCTTGCAAATCTTTATCTTGCTCGTGTCGTTTATTTCTTGGGACTCGGTACTTGGAACAATTGTAATGTTGTGGTAATGTGTCTTTCCGTTTTTACAATTTCTGTACATACATAGGTACCAGGAGCGCAGATGATTGCTTTGGGCAGTGGTGACTGCTTTCCATCAGGTGACCCACATGCTCCCTCTCTAATAAAAACAGATAATAGGTACATAGTAGCATGTATAATATAAACAAATAGCAGCAATGTTGTTATACTTTTCAGCATAGTGTCTATTAAGTCAGATACCTCTTTCACAAGATTCCACGACGTAAGTCCACTAGATTCTCACTAATGTGACCCGGTATTTACCTGTAACAAAAAAACATACCTATTATTAATGGGGATGTTTGATATTTTTTCTGACATTAGATGTCGCTTGGAGTCGTCGGGTTCAGATTGTCAAAATGTACTGAATTTTTTGACAGTGAAACTTTAAGACGACAAGACAACACAAGACATTTGACAAGATGCTATGAATTGACATAATGATTGGACCCTACGCTACAGTGCTGTAAAAATACCCTCATTGGACAATAATAACATGAGCCACTAAAAATACTAAACGGGCGACTGAAATACTAGGTTTGGTATGTTTGTCAGCGCAAACAGTCGATACTCTAACTAGGGATGCAAAAAAATTGTATGAAATGATTTTATACGCTAGTTAATTCCATGGAGCCGCAATCAATTCTCATTCATTTGTTTTATTCACACCATCATTTGCATTGACAAATGGTTGAAAATTCATTAAACTATTCGTTAATATGTTACGATTGTTATGAACGTAGGTAGGGTTAAAATACACATCGGTTAAACAATGAAAATAATAATTTATCACGCAGCCGTTCATGTGTGTCTCCCCTTACGTATCGAAAACAATGGCCTTTGATCCTGTGTACACTCGTGTTTATTTAACGCTTGTATACTCTGTGATGAACTGTTGCCGCCATTCGCGTGTCATGCTCATGACAGATCATTTTTACACGTTTTCAGGCAAAGGTAAAATCAATATTATCATAATCATCATTTGCCTGTATCTGCTGGTCATTTTTTTTTATATGACGTCGGGTGGCTGACAAGCATACGACCCACCTGATGTGAAGCGGTTACCGTAACCATATTAACGCTCGCAACATAAAATGTCGCTCGCGCGCCGACAGGGGTAACTTTCATTCGAGGTTGTTGAAGTTTTAACAACCACCGGGCTCGAGATAACGTATTTTTTTTATACTACGTAGGGTGGCAGACAAGCATACCGCCCGCCTGATGTGAATCGGTTACCCCTCCCGATGCCAACGCAGCATCTTCTTCCTTTCCCGTGACCTCACTCACTCGCAGCAACACAACAACCTCAAGGTAATTGTCATTTGGCTGCGGTATTCTGTGAGGTGGAGGTACATTCCCCAGTCGGGAAGCTTACAATTACGCTCCCTACCTCTCTTTAAATTATTAGTATTATATAGTATTCGTTATACATGACTTTTGTCATGTCCAAATTCATCCTCAGCCCCACGGCTCCAGAAGCGGCATTGCGATCCTTTTGCATCTGACTGAGATCCTCCAGCGATTCAATATGACCAGCATAGTGGAATGTACCAAAAAATTCGACCAAAAATTTTCCTCAAGACTTTCAACTAGGGTTGCCAACTGTCCCGCTATACGCGGGACGTCCCGTTTCTGAGACCCTTAACAAGACGTCCCGCTCAGCGTGTGAGCGGGACGCTAAATATCCCTCTTTTCGGAATTATCTTGTTTCGGATTTGTGACGAGCTCGGTGGTCGAATGGTTAGCAATGGCCACTTTGACTCCGAGGTCGCGGGTTCGATTCCCTCACAAGACAAACATTTGTGTGCATGAACATGTCTGTTTGTCTTGGTCTGGGTATTTTCTATATAATATAAGTACGTATTTACAAAAAAAAATGTATTTAGGTACATTTATCAGTTGTCTAGTACCCATAACACAAGCTTTGTGTTTAATTTGGGACTAGATGGCGCTGTGTAAAATTGTCGAGAAATATTTAAAAATACTTATCTACAGACGCACACATACATCAAATGCGCAATCTCAAGACAAATACTCGTATAAAAAGTAACTTATAGTTTCACTATAAAGTCTTTTTTTTTTTAGTAAATGTTGACTATTATTTAACTAACAAGGTATCTAGTTTTACTTCCCATCCTGATTTGCAAAGAAAGTTCACGTTTTTTGTATTCTAAACAAAAGTCATTAGATCCCGCTTTCTAAATCCTTGTCCCGCATTCGAAAACAAAATTTCCCGCAAATTCATATTTTGAAGTTGGCAAGCCTACTTTCAACTCATATCGATATTGCAAATCGGTGTATCAAAGTATCGTTCTTGATATCGATATGTGGTTGCCTAGTATGATAAACACAAGCAATTAATTATTACGTATACGAAGTAGGAAGTAATATGAGCAGGCTTTATCGCAACAAACAAACAACTCTTCGTAAATAATGTGGTAACATCAAACATCGCCCAAGTTTTCGAGGCTAGGGGAGGAAATAAACGACTCTTGTATGTTTTAGTTATATGCTCTACTAAATAAATATATAAATAGACTCTTACATTTACATGTTAATTTTTTTTTATACTACTTCGGGTGGCAGACAAGCATACGGCCCGCCTGATGTGAAGCGGTTGACGTAGCCATATTAACGCTCGCAACATAAAATGTCGCTCGCGCGCCGCCACCCCCGCTGCCAACGCAGCATCTCCTTCCTTTCTGGTGACCTCACTCACTCGTAGGAACACAACAACCCTCAAGGGAATTGTTATTTGGCTGCGGTATTCTGTGAGGTGGAGGTCATTCCCCAGTCAGGTAGCTTACAATTACGCTCCCTACCTCTCTTAAAATTTTTGATTTCGGCCAACTTCCTGGAATATTATATGTATTTTTTTAAAAATGGAAAGGTTGATTTCCCCCGACTAGATGGGATTTGAACCCACTACGTCTCGATTATTGGTTGAGTGCCCTTTCCAACTGAGCTACCTGGAAGGTTTATGACGAATTTTTGCATTTATATTTACAGCTGTGAAGTCGAAGTGTGAAGAAAAAATTAAAAAAATGCTCCTCCTCGAAAAAATGAAAAACCTACACCGCCTAGGTGCTGACCTAGTCAGTGAAGGTTTTATTTTTTTCTTGGATGGAGGTGATTTTTTACATTTTTTAATATGACAAATAACAATTCCCTTGAGGGTTGTTGTGTTCCTGCGAGTGAGTGAGGTCACCAGAAAGGAAGGAGATGCTGCGTTAGCAGCGGGGGTGGCGGCGCGCGAGCGATATTTTATGTTGCGAGCGTTAATATGGCTACGGCTACCGCTTCACATCAGGCGGGCCGTATGCTTGTCTGCCAACCGACGTAGTATAAAAAAAAAAAAAATGAATACAATTAACAATTTAATTACAACAACTCGCTCCTTCCATCAGGAAGGTTCCACCACCTCATTCACGAATACAATATCTCTCAATAGCATTGTTATTTGGCTGCGGTATTCTGTGAGGTTAAGATAATTTCTCAGTTGAGCAGCTTATAAATACGTTATTCCTACTATACGATTTGTTACGGTAACTGCTTCACATCAGGCGAGTCGTATGCTACCTGACGTAGTATAAAAAAATATTATTACAACTCATTGCTTTGCAAAACTATATCTTGAGAACAGGGAAAAAGTATTTTTATTAGATTCAATATGTCTAGTCTAGTTAAATCACTTCGGTATCCGCAGCACGCCGAGATTCTCTAGCCCCACTACCTGCCCCCCACTCTGCTGATGTGATTAATTTCCACAACAATCAACATGGACACTTGACGGACGTCGCTTTGGTTCGCGCTACAGGGTTGTCAGTCGCTAATACTGTGAATTTTAAATCTATATCACATAATATTAAAGAAGAAAGAAACTGATTTACAATTGATAATATCATCAGTTATTTCATCACAACTACTGCCGACCGGCACCCACCCACTACCGTTACTTAGAATGTTATTTTGCCAATAATATGAATTAGTAATAATTAATTAATGAAATCAAGTACACTAACAAGTAATCAAGTACAATTCCTAGTCAATTTCCATCTTGATTCGGTCAACTTTCATTCCGCGATCGTAAAATAATTACGAGAATCTGGTGTCACGGCTAGAGATGGACAAAATGTCGGACATTTGTGATAAATTCCCAATAAGCAGCTACATATAAATACTTATTGGGAATGGAAATAGTGTATCTAGTCACTGCCTGTATTTGGTTGTGGTAAGGTAAGGTTCTTCTGTGAGGAAGATATACTCGTAGGTAATCGTCCATGTTCGGCTGACAAGTTATAACTGTGTATAATCTAGTACCCATAAAGACATCGTAAAGAAATTTATATGAAGCTAACGCAAGAATATACTCATTCAACAAAAGAGAGAAATTAAAAATACAGTCATGAATGAACATTGGCACCATTCCCTAATTTGACATATTCTTATAACATAGGTACATAAAAATGCAGTCCACTTGAAAACTTTCTGCTTTTTTTAGGAAAATTATCTCTCAAAACAACTCTGAAAATGTAACTTGTCATGTAATTACTTAAATATAAAAACACTTCACTAGCTTAGGTGAAAACAGTGCCATCTTGTGGTTTTTAATGTAATATTGGTGTAAAATAAGACTATTAAGTAAGTAAAAATTAGAAAGTATTACTTCATTGACAGCGATTTCAATAGATTGCATAGTTGACTAGATGCACAGTTTCTAATAAGCCTGATTTTGAAAACTGAATACTGTATTTAGTGTCTTTTACAAGAATTTCTAAATAGTGTCAGCCCTATGATTCGTAACTGTATGAATAAGGCATAAAGGGCAGCGTGTACTGAGAGTTTGGTGCCTGATGCAGGCCCAGCGCGCCGTGTCATGTCATGATTGATCGAACAAAATGAGGGAATTGTTGGTTATTATACATACCACAATACGATACTAATAGAAACAGAATTGGAAGAGAGACAGCATAGGAAGATGTCGCATTTTAGTAGGTGTCCTGTCTCCTTCACTCTTATATTCATACCTATTAGCCCGTCATTTTCTACGCACACTTATCGAAATGTGTTTGTGTATGCTTACTTTTAAGTATGTAGAAATTTAAAAAAAAAATCTGAAGGTCAATTCTCGTTATTATGTTACGATCGCAGAATGAAAGTTGCCGAATCGAGATGAATTGTACATTGATTAAAAATTATTTGCTTGACTTTATTAATTAATTATTATCAATTCTTATTGTAGGTAAAATAACATTGTTGGTTTGATTAATTTTCGGTCATAATTCGATATAATTAGACTTAAATTAAACTTTGAAGTTTCATATTGTGATACGAGAATACCAAATTTGACATTTGTGAGACTGGATCGAAACTGAATTTTGACTATGTTTTAATTATGAGAATTGCCCCTAGATACCAGGGGATTCGTCCTCACGCATCGAGGAATGGAGGAATGGTTCTTTAGTTCCGTTAAAGATCTAAGGATGCAACGCATGATGTGATTCTTATTCGATTGATAGCACAGGAATGATGTTTCACAATTTTTAAAAAGCGTCTTTTGAATATCTCAGGCACGTTCCTCACCACATCAGCCATTGCTTATATCATCATCATCTTAAGCCGTATTCAACCAATTTTTTGGTGTACGCCTCCTTCAATCCTCTCCATTTTGATCTATTTTGGGCAAATGACATCCAGTTGTGCTTATAACAATGGACAAAATAGACTGTAAGAATATCGCCGCAACAAACGTAAAAAAACATAAGTCATGGCTGAAGAATATATGATAGTGGACAGAATTGCAGCATCTAGCGACTATTGTTATAATATTTTACTATTATTATTCCAATTGTTAAAACAAATAGACGTATTCAAAACGGCAAACTTCCGAAAGCAACAAGAGAGAAGAGGTTAATGAATGTGGACGAAGCCTAGGAGGTGTGTTTGGATTGGTACACCTGACGTTCCGTAGTCTCTGCCTACCCTAACGGTAGACAGACGTGATGATAACTCGTCATCATCATCATTATGAACCTGTATCTACCCACCGCTGGATATCCATCTAGAGAGGGGGCGCCCTACGCTTCGTTCCCCATACGTAGCCACCACTCTAGGACTTTCCTCCCCCATCTGCTTTTGCTGACTCGGCAGACGTGCCAGCCCACTGCCGTTTCAACTCGCTGACTTTGAGAGCTATGTCGACTACTTTGGTTCTCCGTCGAATTTCTTCGTTCCCGATTTGATCCCTTAGAGAAACTCCAAGCATTGCTCTCTCCATCGCTCGCTATGTGACTTTTAGTCTGTGAACCAGCCCAACGGTCACTGTCCAAGTTTCGGCACCGTATGTCATAGTAATTTTATTACTTACTTACCGTAAGTAAGTAATATAAAAAAATCTAATTGTGATAAAATCGTATTGAAGATTTTGTAATAAATAAATAAATGTTTCTGGACAATTTACACATCTAGTAGCGCCATCTAGTCCCAAATTAAGCGCAAAGCTTGTGTTATGGGTACTAGACAACTGATAAATGTACTTAAATATATTTTTTTTGTAAATACATACTTATAATACATAGAAAACACCCAGACCAAGACAAACAGACATGTTCATGCACACAAATGTTTGTCTTGTGCGGGAATCGAACCTACGACCTCGGAGGCAAAGTGGCCATTGCTAACCATTCGACCACCGAGCTCGTCGATAATCCTGCTGTAGGTAACTATAATTTAATCGACAACCGGTATATTCCTCCAAACATTCGCTGAGTCACACGAATCGAATCCCCGCCCCTTTCTCGTTCCGGCACGTGTGTAATTGAAAGCCATTCATTCAAGATTGTCTCCGTGTGCTTTAAAGGGAATGAATAAAAGGTTCATACAAAGAGTGAGTACGTTGGGAGATACATTCAAAAATGCTTGCAGCAAGAGAGGTGGCAGTAACTGTGGAAAATTGTAAAAACTAATGAAACGACTTAACACATCCTCCTCAGACGCTATAGTTTTTTTTTTATACTACGTCGAGTGGCAGACAATCATACGGCCCGCCTTATGTGTAGCGGTTACCGTAGCCATATAAACGCTCGCAAAATGAAATATCAATCGCGCGCTGCCAACCCTGCTTTTCTTTCTGGTGATGTCACTCACTCACAAGACTGGGAAGACAACAACCCTCAAAGGAATTGTTATTTGGCTGCGGTATTCTGTGAGGTGGAGGTACATTTCCCAGTCGGGTAGCTTACAGTTACGCTCCCTATCTCTCTTTTCGTCAGAGCTTCGTTAGTACCAAATTACATGTTTGTAACAAATTAATATTGTTATTTGCGTTCTTCGTCACGTAAACTGCAAATAAAACGTATTCTATCTTTATTTCAGATTTTTCTAACTACAATGTCCTTAAACTATCTATTATAAAACAGAAACATCAGCTGCCCCCTTACCATGATCTCTTATTGCGATTCAAGAACTGAATAGAATGCTTATTCATACCAAAGAATAAGCGACTCTATTTCAAATGAAATAGAGTCGCTTATTCATTGGTATGAATAAGCAATCTATTCAATTATTGAATCGCAATAAGAGATGGTGGTAAGGGGGCTGGTCATACAGAGTCCATGAAACCCATAAACTACATAATCATATACAATAGCACAGTATAAGTAATAGTGTTGGCACTGTATTTAAAAAGGTATATAACATTTTAAGATATATTTTAAGACATTTGACGAGCCCGGTGGTCGAATGGCTAGCAGTGGCTACTTTGATCCGAGGTCACGGGTTCGATCCCCGCAAAAGACAAACATTTGTGTGTATAAACATGTCTGTTTGTCTTGGTCTGGGTGTTTTCTATGTATTATATGTATGTGTTTACAAAAGAAATGTCATCATCATCAGGTCCATTTTAGTCTCCACTACAGGAGCACGACCCTCTCTCGTCCGTCCTAGACGGAAGGAGGATTTGGCCTACACTCCCCACGCTGGCCAAACGGGTTGGGGAGGCCTGATCGATATTTGATAATGTATTTCCCTTAGTCGCCTTGTACGACATCCACGGTAAGAAACGGAGTGGTTCTATTCTAGTCTGCCGGAAACCACACAGCTAAAAGAAATGTATTTAAGTACATTTATCAGATTGTCTAGTACCCATAGTACAAGCTTTGCGCCTAAGATCTATTTATTTTAAATCCTTTGTTGTCTTTTTCTTTTGTTTTCCCACAGGATGTGCATAGATAGCAATATGACCACGAGGACATGTATATCCTCGTAGTCATACTGGTATGACAAATTAGTATGACCACGAGGAAACAGGGCTAATTTGGGACTAGATGGCCAGAAATATTTATTTATGTACAATAGTAAAAATAAACTAAATGTAGTATCTAAAATCCACAATACAAAAGATGTGTTAAATCTCTACAAAATATTTATTACCCTTACATTAATTTACAGTACCCCACATGTGCACCCAAGTTAGGAGCATTAAGTTACGTGGAAATTATGCAAATGGACCCCTCGCTAAGGGTTTCAATTAAGACAGTCATTAATAGGGGTATGTCCTTGTTCTCGAATCACTCCATTCTAAAGTTACAAGACAGATTGTAACAGAATTAGGAAATTAAATCATTTATTGCATGAAATAGACCTTTCTTATGAATAAAACCAATGTACTGTTGCAATTAATTAAATTTATTGTCTCGGACCAGATTCGCCTTATGGCATTATAAGAGTAACTGACATAAACAAACAGGTGTTATAATGCAATGAGTTGGAACTTGGAACCAGTCGTTAAGAAATTAAATTTAGTCGAGTAGGTCAATACAAATTATTTAATTCATAACAAATTCCACCAAACGCCAGCCATCCCCAATATCAACGAATACTAGGATGTAAGTGGCTTACCACATTCTTTAGAGCCATAGTCAATCTTACCTGCACGTGGTGCACCATGCCGACTAGCGGAAGAGGCTCTGGCAAAGGAAGGTAGGGTACAACGTATCTGCCCTTCCTCTAAAAATGGTGTTGTAGACATTCATAGGCTGCTGTGACTGCATGCCATCAGGCAGGCCGTATACTTGCTTGTTACTACAGAGGCATAAAAAAACTAGATTAGAGTTTTCAGTTACTTTCTCAAATTATTGTACAGCTAGCTCACCCGCGCGACTTCGTCTGGTTGTGAAGAGAGAGGGTCGAGGGTTAAGCGTAGGATTACCATCAAAAAGTTATAGAGAGCCAACCTTAAAAGTTAAACTTTGCTATCACAGAGTTTATTTAGAACTTTTTAAGAGGAACTGCCCCCTTACCACCAATTCTTATTGCGATTCAATAACTGAATGGAATGCTTATTCATACCATGAATAAGCGACTCTATTTCAAATTGAATAGAGTCGCTTATTCATTGCTGATTGCATTGCATGCATGCTGAATATATTCAATAACTGAATAGAATAAGCATTCTATTCAGTTATTGAATCGCAATAAGAGTTGGTGGTAAGGGGGCAGTTCCGTCATACATGATTGTTACGTAACTTTAACTGCTCACGCAGCGCACGTAACAAAAACTCTCAAAAGGAATATTTTTTCTTCGTTTTTGCAACATTTTTCATTGGTGCTCCGCTTCTATTAGTCGTATCGTGATGTTATATAGCATATAACCTTCCTCGATAAATGGACTATCCAACACTAAAAGGATTTTTCAATTCGAGAACATAGTTCCTGAAATAAACACATTGTACCAAACAGACTCTTCAACTTTATAATGTTAGTATAGAACTTTATTATGTATATCCCTAGGCTGCCTCAAACTACTCTATAAATTACAACCATTTGACGAGCCAGTGATCGAATGGGTAGCCAGAATAGGTGTGTCCACTTTGACTCCGGGGTCGCGGGTTCGATCCCCGAACAAGACAAATATTTGTGTGCATGGACATGTCTGTTTATCTTGGTTTGGTTCTATGTATTACCTATATGTATGGATTTACAAGAAAGAAAAAATGTATTTAAGTATATTATCAGTTATCAAGTACCCACAGTACATGCTTTGCTTAGTTTGGGACTAGATGGCAGTGTTTAATTTGTCCAGGAAAAATAAAGCAAAACGGCCAGAAAAAGACATTTAGAAAATAAACCAGTTAAGGCCCATAAACCAACACCTAACTATAATAGATTTCAGATTAACCGTAACGGCACCCTTTCAGGGAATCTGTAGGGGTTCCAACTATTCCGGTTATTTAGGACTAGTCCCGTTGTAAATCTTAATCCCTGTCGGAACTTTGGGCAATGACTCGTGAAGAGTGACCGCACATAAATCTTCTTGGTTTGTCCGCGAAAAGTCCGGTTTGTGGTCACCTCGTCGACTGACAAAGTTTGAGGATAAATATTTGATTGTGTACTATAGAAACTGGGTTATCTATGTTGTTTATTTATTTATTTAATCTTCACACGTAATTATGCTGTCTGCTGATTGACTAACAGGGTTCCGACGAAAGAGAGGAAAGGCAATAGTTAAAGTGACCATACGTCCTGTTTTGAACGGGACTGTCCCTTTTCTCGGTCCCCTGTCCCGCTGTCCCTAAACAAAGCGCCGGGCCGCGAAATAGTCCCTTTTTCAAAAACTATTTATGAGAAATATAATACAAGACAACATTTATTTTTCATTAAGGATGGACATTCGCCCTGAAGAAGGTCTCCTTTTGAGATCGAAACTAGTCGGCTTTCCCGACAAAAAGACGTGAGTGACCCGTTTAATTTATCTAATTAATTTAGTATAATGTCTCACGTGAGTTTTAATAATATTATTTTATTTTCATTGTTAACCTGCTAACTGGGTTATAAACACTTATGTCCCGTTTTGAGTTCAAAAATAAATGGTTAGGCATAGTGTAATTACAAACTGTTCAGGGAAGTACTTCTACTTCACAGAAGACTCATTTTACTCACTTTTTGGAAGTTGTGTCTTTCTACGAGTAAGTGAGGTTATCATGAAGGAAGGGGTTACTGCAGTGAGAGAGGCAGCGCGCGAGCAAGACAGTTGCAGTGGCATAAATAAATGCTACGGTAACCGCTTTATATCAGGCGGACCATATACTTATTCGGCACCCTACGTAGCAACAAACTTTTGTGAAAGAAAACAAGGTATATCTTTCTAGAAAACATTAAAAAGTATGTCTTAGTAGAAAGGAAATCTCAGACTCAAATATTGTCAAGTGTCCATAGATATAAAGTAGACTAGATACCGCATGCTGTCATACTAAGTAAGTCAGTGAAGTTTGTACAATGCACAAAATTAACATGTACGTAATTTAGTTGTGTTAAAACACGCCGGTGGCAAATAATGTTGTGGAAAACGTAAATCTTATGACGTGCATACCCCTGACTGAAGTATGTCTTCTTGCTTCGTTAGTGGTCTGTTTCAGAAGGTTGAGATTAAAAATATTATTTTTATGTTATGAAAACAACAAGGTTCAGTATACCTTACGATGCATCGCGGCTTTTTACAATGTGTGCCTGTCGTGGCTTCTAAACAGAACAACCAAAATCCGTTTCACGTTTCATAATAAACTTTTAAAGATATTTATTAGTACAATATTACCTAAAGTATAACGTCTTACGTCACAGCGCTAGGTACCTACTTCGTTAAGCAGTCAACCCTAGGGCACCTACATACATTTGCACGTATACAGACTCGGTCTGAAATGTTGTCGTTTTTTGTTTGGTGTGGCAGGGTGTGCTTGTACACAACTATTATGCTAAGAACGCACGCATAGAGGATGCCCAGATTTTTCAGTCTCCAATTCATAGCTATCGTCCATCGTACAAGAACAAAAAAGGCACTAGATTTCTAACAAGTAGGGTGTAAGTGGTTCATCAACATTTGAACCAAAGCCAACTTCACCTGCACGCGGTGCACCCTGCTGACTGACAAACGAAGCTTTGGCGAAAAGAGAGGTAGGGAGCGTAATTGTAAGCTAACCCGACTGGGGAATGTACCTCCACCTCACAGAATACCGCAGACAAATAAGAATTCCCTTGAGGGTTGTTGTGTTCCTGTGAGTGAGTGAGGTCACCAGAAAGGAATTAGATGCTGCGTTGGAAGCGGCGGGCGAGCGATGTTCTATGTTGCGAGCGTTAATATGGCTACGGTAACCGCATCACATCAGGCGGGCCGTATGCTTGTCTGCCACCCGTTGTAGTATTAAAAAAAAAAAAAGTAACAAGCCGTATCTAGTTTTGGTACTCTTTATATCTTGGTTCACAATCAAAGTTTTCCAGCGTAACCAACTTCGTGACAATATAAAGTTACGTAACACTTACTAACATAACCCCATTTGAAAGCAGACATGACTTATTCAAAACTTTACCGGGTTTAATTATAAAGAACATGTCTGTATTGCTGTTGTTTACGCTGAAACTTTGAGTTCATTGTTGTTAAAACATGTTCTGTATGAATTGATGTCAAAAACAAATACGTGAGTTAATTTCCTTTGCTTTGAAGTTCAAAGTCTCATACTGTGATTATAAAAGGTGACATAGGGGAATTGTGAACTTTTCAACAGTCATTTGTTCACTTTTTTCATGAATATAATAGCTTCTATCAATTCTATATCATGTAGGTCTGGTGACCCTCTCCAGGATATATCAATGGAACGGTCACAGAGTACTTTGTAAATTTGGAACGGTATACCCATGAGCAGGTCTTGGCAGGCGTTGGTACTGTTGCCAAGTGTGATCGAAAATAATTGGTCTGTGGAGATGGGACCTGGTTGGACTAGACACTGGGCTATTACTTTATTGTTACTTATTATTATCATCATCATTTTCATCGTGTTTAGCCTGCATCTACCCACTGCTGGATGTAGGCCTTTCCCAACGCTTTTCACCATCTACGATCCTCCGCTCTCATCTAGAGAGAGGGAGTCCTACGCTTCGTCTAACTTATTATTATATATATATAGGTAAAAGTATAATAAATGTGTGTTTGTTTGTTTGACCGTCTTTCATGTCGAAATTAAGGTTGATTTATTGGTTGAAGGCTACGTTATAGGCTACATTTTATCCAGGTAAAAACATCTTTTTCCAAAGGCAAAAAAAGTTTTCGTAAAATAATGATCACGCGAATGAAGTTGCGAGTAACAGCTAGTAACCTAGCAATGCAACACACACTCATGTTTTTTTATTAGCCATAATTGAATCAAGCCACATGAAACCTTATAAAAGAAGATACAACACATAAAAGACTATGATCGCGTGGCATGACTCGATTTCGGAGCAATCGATATTTCGAATAGTCCATACAGGTGCAGGCCTATATTGAAACATAACTCAACACCACTTGTGCTGGGCTGTTATTTTATATTTATGAGCTACTGAAATTGGCTGGCTAGTTCGAAAATGTGAGTAAAGCTAGCCAACGAAAAATATATAGATATAGATTCATTTGGAAATGCGCCCGTTATCGCATATGAGAGGCATATTACCATGTCGTCAGCCTTTATTCATCCCACTGCTGGGATACGGGCCATGATGGGATACGAGGCAATCGAAGGGGTTTAGAGTCTAAACCACTTCGATTTAGGGGAGGCCACTTTATGTGCCTAGGTGCAATCTATCTATCAGACGAATTAATGCTTGATTGTCACTGGAGTTTACTAGACAAAATGTCAAAATGCACATTGATACCATCTAAATTTAGAACATATAGAATTAAACCGAGCTAATAGAAAATTGTTCCTATCCGCGATTATCATCCCTAACACTTCTCCAAGCCGTATAATATTCCAAAACCGTACCACAACTATTTTAAGGCCACGATATGAGAGATCACATCTCATTTCGATGCTGTTGTGATTTATGTGGCCAATAAGAGCCTCCAGCCGCCTCCCGCCGAGCACACCTCGCCTTAACGCCTGTTCAGCCTTCGAGTATTATATTACACCAAAAACTCTTGGTAAGAAATTTTTATTTCATTTTTAAAGGTTTTGTGGGAAATTAAATTTTCTTTTTCATAAAGAATTTTAAAGATTAATGTAGAGGGAGCTTTTTCTCGTTGCGTGGGTACCGATCACGCGAGTTAAGCAACGTGCACCGTAGCCTGTCTCCTGGCTCCTATCGTGCTTTGGAGGGTACGTTAAGTCCCGGCTATCGTCAGTAGTTCGTTGTCAACCCTTATTCAACCCATTGTTGGGATACGGGTCTCCCCTTTATCGAAAGGGTTTAGAGCATACTCCACCACGCTCCTCAACTGCGGGTTGGCCGAGGACAGTGTTTTGACAATGACTTATCGACTGTCATATAACGACAAAAGCCGGACCAAATCAACACAATGACAACACAAAGACAAACCGGAAAAGAACGACGGTTTAACGTGCCCTCCGAGGCACGGAAGAACAGAGATAAATAAACCCATCCATGGAAAGGCCGACGTTACTTAACTTGTGTGTTCGATTAGACTGACACGCGCAACGACGCCTTCGAGCTACGACTAAATTATGTATAACTATCCTATGACTAAATATGTGTAAAACTATGTTTGCAGGCGTGTCAATTCTGTTATTGTGTTCCTGCGAGTGAGAAAGGAAGGATATGCTGCCTTGGCAGCGGGGGTGGGAATTGGAAATACGAAAAAGCAATGTCCAGGAAACAGTTCGTGAGCACTCGATAAATTTATTAGAACCACATTCTTCATAACACGCAATATCGATCTCAGATTAATCAATTTTGTTCATATTTCCGCTCATAATATTCTATTGCAGAAAAAGTCAGAAGTATTTTTTTTTATACTACGTAGAGTGGCAGACAAGCACATGGCCCGGCTGATGTAAAGCAGTTACCGTAAAAAAAAATGTAAACCTTATACAAATAATATCTCCAAAACCTTATACAAGTAGTATTAAGTTATACAGGTAGTATTAAGTTTTAAGATAATTCTGTTACTAACATTTTATAGACGTAAAATGTCTGCAAATAAATGATTATTTTAATATTACTAGCTGACCCGGCAACGTTGTTTTGCCACATAAATTTAGGGGTTGATGGTAGAAGGGTGAAAATTTAAAGTTGTAAGTATGTATTTTTCAATGCTAAATCATAATAAAATAAAAAAATAAAAATGTCAATTAAAATAAAAAAGGGGCACCACCCTTATCATTTACGGGTATGTAAAATAGATGTTGACCGATTCTCAGACCTACCCGATATGCACACAAAATTTCATAAAAATCGGTCCAGCCGTTTCGGAGGAGTTTACTAACAATCACCGTGAATTTTATATATTAGAAGAAGATTATTATTTGATCGAAGCTCCCAGCACTTCATTCAAGAAAAGTGTCAAAGGGTTTTTTAACCGACTTCAAAAAAGGAGGAGGTTCTCAATTCGATTGAATTTTTTTTTTTTTTGTATGTATGTTATTCGATATCTTTGCGAATTGTGAACCGATTTTCATATTTATTTTTTTTATTTGAAAGGGTATGATTGCAAGGTGGTCCCATATTCACCAAGTCAGGATCTGATGATGGGATGCCAGGGAAATCAAGGGAAACCCTTAAATTTTATAAGCACGTATGGTCAAATTCATTTTTTTTTATCTGAAAGGGTAATTGCGAGGTGGTTCCATATTCACCAAGCCAGGGTCTGATGATGGGATCCCAGAAAAATCAAGGGAAACCCTTAAATTTGCCCTATGGTAGCCGGCAGAATAAAATTGTGCCACTCCATTGCTCTGCGCTGGATGTCGTACAAGGCGACTAAGGAATCTTGTGTCACGAGATTACTGTTCTCCCGGAAGACCGGCAGCAGCGTCTGCCGGGGTATTCCACCAATAAGCTGCGCTCGCCAACTGCAGTCGGTTTTAATTTTTTTTTTTAATCAACTTTATTTAGAGATGGGAACACGCGACTGATGCCCCTGACATACTACAATGAATCAAGCAAGCATCAAGCAAAAGGAAACAACATTTTAGTGCGTCAGTCAAAATAACAAAACGGTAAAAGACAATGAACCGGTAAATTTGCAACAAAATTGCCTAAGATTTACAGCGAACGTAGAGAACTGATCACGATGCACGCCGTGCATCTTGAATGCCACTGCGGAAGCTCTGGATTACAAAGTAGATGGTGTTAGTGATTTATGAACTAAGCTAATGCCTTCGTCTCCGAACCTTTTAGTTTGCAATCCGGGAATGCTTACTCTAATATTTTAGTTGATCGTTGATTTTCGTGCGATAAACTTTAAAAATCATTTATATAATATTTATTTATTTATTAATAATTTGAGGTGTAAGTAGCTCACCATGATCTTTAGACAAAGCCGACCTCACCTGCACGTGGTGCACCCTGCCGACTAGCGAAAGAGGCTCTGGCAAAAGAGAGCTAGGGTACAGCGTATTTGTTAGCTGCTCGATTGGGGAAGTACCTGCACCTCACAGAAAACTGCAGCCAAATATAACGTTAAGTGTGGATGTGTGCATGTGTGTGTGCTTCCGCTTAGGGCTTCGTGCCATTTCTCGAAAACAATTATTGTTTTCGGGATGAAGAGTATACGATTTTTTTATGGACGGGACATGATGTACGCAAAATTTCATGACAATCCGTTAAGTAGTTAAGGCGTCAATGCGAAACGAACAAACAAACTCAATTTCGCATTTACATGATTAGTAAGGGAAGAAGAATTGCTCGTGTAATAATTTTCAAGGATTTTCTGCTCAGAGCAACAATGCTGTACTATAGTCCCACACCACACAACTAAGTCATGCGTATATCCCCAGGGATGGAACACTTCTGACAAAACTTATTGTAACTTTCAGGTACTTTCAGGAATGAAACTCGACACAAGAGTGTTGTACGACTTTCTACGTTTATGACTTTTGCATATTTAAACTTCATTTCTAACCTTTAAAGTTCATTTGTTTTTCTTAAAATATATTTTAGGAATATTTTTTTATATTTTTTCAACGTTTATTTACCATGCAATGTTTAGATAATACCGCAGCGAAATAACAATTCCCTTGAGAGTTGGTGTGTTCCTGCGAGTGAGTGAGGTCACCAGAAAGGAAGGAGATGCTACGTTGGCAGCGGGGGAGGAAACGCGCGAGCGATACTTTATGTTGGGAGCGTTAATATGGCTACGGTAACCGCTTCACATCTGGCGGGCCGTATGCTTGTCTGCCTAGTACTAGTACCTAATACCCGACGTAGTATTAAAAAAAACGATCGTAACTTACTTCCTCTCATTCTGCGGAGTAGAATATATGCATTTTTATGGAAAGCACGACCTCAATTGAACTCTCAATAAATACGTATGAGTGTTTATAGCCTCACTGCTCGCCATAAGGAAGGAAATTCATTGTCACATTCGTCTCCAAAGCAGAAGTCTGTATTTTCACAAAACACGGAGTCTGTATTTTATGTCGAACTGATTACGTTCTGCGCGGTTCCAGAGAAATTTTCCACCTCGCTTTCAAGTTGCGGAATTAATTCCCTGTCAAGGTTTTCCCAGGAGATATAGAAGGTTTACCTGCACGTGTTGTATCCAGCTGAATAGCAAAAGAGGCTGAGGTGTAAGAGAGGTAGAGCATGGGTCACGTGACCTTTCTGTCACCAAAAAAACGTATCATGTGTTTATTCCATGCAGCTAATTCCAAAATTGTCTTTTATGATTTCGTGCACAACAAGTCTAGATTTTTTATTTCAATAACATTTCATTGAAATATGAAATCCAGACTTGAATTAATGAATAGAAAGAAAGAAAATATGTTTATTAACATCACAATATGAGGCAATACACAATTATACATTTTGGACATAACGTACATAACCATGATGTTAATTTGGCCATCACTGGGCAATAATGTTGTGTAATATACACCGCGATATTCTGTGACAACCATCAAGCAGCGACACGGACGTCGTCGGACGAGGTATGTTCCTTATCACAACTGTTAACTTATCCGACTTATAAAATCCCTGAATCTAGGGTTATCAGGCTATCTAGCACGTATGGTGGAGACAGTTCCCCATAACATTTTCCTTAAAAGGCTTGCAACGGATCGGCGACCCCTTGGTGTCGCTGGTCTCCATGGGCGGTGGAGAAAGCTTTCCACCAGGTGACCCACACGCTCGTTTGCCCCCTCTCACATAAAAAAAAAACACTACCGAACAGACCGACGGCACCGGATGGCACAGTGTGTGGCACAGACACTAGGCACTACAGGCAATGTCCAATTGACAGGTTGAACCTTTCACAAAATTCTATTGTCAAAAACAATCACTTTTCTATTTTCCCCATAACATTTTTCCATAAATAAACCACTGGAAAATACTCAAAGGAAATAAATACGCATTTCCCCAACAAAGGGGTGGTATTATAAAAGCGTGAAGAACGCAACTTTTTTAATCTCCTCAAAAATGAAAGGGCTGTTGGCTCGGGCGCGAAAGTTTTGCATACAATCGTTGTGTAATCATTTACAGGGCAGGTGGGAAAGTGCAAAGTTCCTATTGTGGCTGTAAAGGTTCGAAATGTTAGCGACACACTAAGAGAACGAACGCACGAACTAAACGACGAAGCGTAGGGCGTCCCCTCTCTAGATGGACCGACGATCTCAAAAAAGTGGCTGGTAGCGGATGGATGCGGAAATCGGAGGATCGCATATGGTGGAAAGCATTGGGAAAGGCCTATATCCAGCAGTGGGTGATGATACAGGCTGATGATGATGATGATGACACTAAGGCATGCCTATCTAAGGCCACATAATAACCTAAGACACGTGACGTGACACCTGTTTGTTAGTATCTATATAAATAACAAGCCAATGTTGTGTATTTATCTTTGTTTAAACAGCTTTATGACAATCACAATGATAATAGACTATTAATTCTAGAATATCCCAATATTGTTATCCCAGCAATGATCCTTGAGGGTGGGCCAAAGTTTCAACATCACTTCTTTTTTATATAATGTTGTGTTCGTTTATTGTACTTTTGTACTATGTGTGTGAAGTTGAAATAAATGTATATGCATACGGCAGTGCCCTCACCAAGTCGTCCTAAAAGCGGCACGGCCGTATACCATACCATTTTACCATCCTTTTCTCGATACACTTCAGGCCTTTTTCGACCCCCTATAACTTTGTTGTGGATAAAACTAGGAGCCTGAATTTTTAGTAACGAAGCAGGTATTGTATAAACACGGTATATTTAAAATTTCATTTAATTTGAAGAATAGTTTTAGAATTATCACTAGTCAAAGTTTCTTAATTTTGTCACTCACTCACCAATCATCAAAATTCTAAAGCACTTCTAGCAGACATAGAAGCTTCAAATTTAGAATACAATTCGTGTTTACTGTATAAATCAAGAAAAAAATTATATATTTTGCAATTTCCGTCCAGTTTTCTAGATACACTAACTGCATAAATAACTTTGTAATCTATCTATCTATAATAATAAAAGGCTTTGTCCTCACTGACTCACTAATCAACGCACAGCCCAAACCGCTGGGTCTAGAGATTACAAATTTGGCAAGTAGGTTCCTTATGACGTCTAGGGTGCACCCCTAGACGTCATAAGGAACCTACTTACTAAGAAAGGATTTTTCAAAATTCATCCCCTAAGGGGGTGAAACGGGGGTCCAAAGTTTGTATGGGGAAACAAGATTAGTTGGACTATTTTATCCGAAACTTTACACGAGTACTTCTATAGATAAATGAGTAAACACGTGTTTCAGGATTTTTCAAAATTCAACCCCTAAAGGGGTAAAATGGAGTGAAAAAATCTGAAAATCGTCATGGGTATTGTTTTTATGGTTTATCGGGTCGCTGATTACGAAAACAAATTTGTTTCAGGCTCGCCTGTACATAAATATTATTGAAATACGCAGCTTTATCAAGTCTACAACTGACTGGTTATTGAATCAACGTTTTCCAAGTGGCAATTTTCCATCGTCAATGGGTAGCGGTTCTGGATTAGTGCAATGGTGTCATGGAGCACCTGGTTTTGTACCATTGTGTACCCTTCAATGGCCAAGTCACACAACATTAACTATAATAATAAAGAAATCGCAGTAAGGAACCTTAAGACTTGGCATGAGTTTGTCCAGATTTCATTACTTTTCAAAGATAAACAAGCAGCTCCATCGAGACTTGGCTTGGTTTTTTTACAGAATATTTTTGGTGGGATTTCTATTTCTAATATTATATTTTGAATCTCTTCCAGCCAATCACTGATTTTGAGTTTCTGAGTGGAGCTATGACAGGCGGTGTTACAGGCCGAAAAAAAGTGCTTTTTTTTTAAATAATACTCGGATGACAAACTTAATGCTACTAATTAAGTGCGTAGTATTGCTGTGGTCTATCATCATTATCTACCTTGTTTGCTGATTGGTGCATTAAGGGCAGATGATACTGATTTTACTTTTAAAAACGATTATGAACCACCTCGTCTAACTTCAAACTAAACCATCAATATAAAAATTGGATGAATTTTGGCACATCAACATCATCAGCCTGTATCTATCCACTGCTGGATATAAGCTTTCCCCAATGCTTTCCACGATCCTCCGTCTTCCACATGCAGTCGCTTCCAACCGTTTTCTTAAGGTCATCGGACCATCTAGAAGGAGGACGTCCAACGCTTCGTCGTCCTGCGCGCGGACTCCACTCTACTACTACTCCACTCACCTTCCTCCCCATCTGCCATCACTTACTCGGCAGATGTGACCCACCCATTGCCACTTCAGCTTGCGAAATCGAAAGGCTATGTCAACAACTTTAGTTCTCCATCGAATTTCTTCGTTCCGGATTCAATCCCTCAGAGAAACCCCGAGCATAGCCCTCTCCATCGCTCGCTGCTTGGATGAATTTTGGCACAAATAATATATATTTTTTAATTTGACATACAAATAGAATAGCCCTGAAGTAGCATAAAGAATACTTTTCCAGTCGAAACTATACTAAGAGACTAAGCAACTAAATAAAACATACAATAACTTAAATCTAATTGAATATTCAGCTAATCGTTTTTAAGCCACATTTAATTCAGTAGATTAAACATGAATCCAAAATACAGAAATTATTTTTTACATTTTATTCATCTCAATAAAATTCCCTAAATGTCATTCAATTTCCAATCGCGTCACAGCTGCTTGGTGTGTCTCTCCATTTAAATCCTTAAAAAAGAGTATGGAAAGTCCTATTATCGAAGTTTTCAGATTCATTCTTTGGTAAATTTTCGATTCGATTGAAAAGTAATGAAAAGGTAAAGGGCCAATAAGCAGCTCAATCAAATTGCATTATCGCTAAAGCGCCCCCTGGCGAGGGTAGACGTCGTAAATTGAATTACAGTGCCGCCGCTGCGGTTTATAAAAAAAAAACCTTTGAAAAGTGTCGACTGTCGTGTGACAATCAAAAGAATTGGAGGTGCATTTAATTTTTGAGAAAGTAATTTTAAATATCAATGAATGCGGTGTGCAATGGGGCGGTCACATCTGACGAGTAAGTGATGGCAGATGGGAAAGGAAGGTATTAGAGTGGAGGCCGCCCGTAGGACGACGAACCATTTGGATGCCTTCCTTCTAGAAGGTCCGATGATGGCGGCTGAAAGCGACTGGTTGTAGAAGACGAGGATCGTATTTGGTGGAAAGCTTTGGGGAAGGCCTGTATCCAGCAGAGACTAGATACTAGAGACACTACTCAAATGACAATAAAGAGAATTATTAGATGACACTCATTATTGTCATTTATGCCAACACTCAATTGTTTAGTGTGATGAAATATGCTCTAAATCTTTACGATTGAGGGGAGACCTGCTTGGGAGGAGCTTGATAGCGTCGTTGTATGTGATAGTCTAATCGAACACATAAGTTAAGCAACTTCGACCGTAGCCTGTCCAGAGATAAGTTCGTTTATCTTGAGCTCCATCATGCTTTAGAGGGCAGGTTAAGACGCCTATTGGTCCTGGCTGTGGCCTTTAGGCAGTTTGAACAATATTCACTCCGCCAACCAACAATTGAGCAGCATGGTGAAGTATACTTTACATTCGATTGAGGGGAATCCCGTATCCCAGAATTGGTAAGAAATTGGGTTAATTAGCATCGAGATGTCGGCCATCTTGTCAAATTTCATTATATTAGGCACTGGTAGAGGTAAACCTAAATTTAATTTTGCAATAGCATTTTTATGTGTAAACAAATACATTATACTAAATACAAAACTGCATTTTCCATGCATGTTAATTACCAGCGCGTAATAAAATATTAATGATGCAGGGATAAATTAATTACACGAACTAATGGCACGTAACATAGAATATTCCCTGCAGCCCGTCGGCTGCGGTCGGGGAGCGAAACCGCATCGCATCGGATGCAGCACGCAATCACCGCCTATTGTTAGCAGATGGTAGGCATATCCACATAAATGAGACTAGAATAAGGGAATATAGTGCATGCACGGATGCTCGTATGTTTGCCCGTGCATATTGTTTTTAGTGAGGGGGGCTAACGCGCAAGTGGGTCACCTGATGGAAAGCAATCACCACTGCCCATAGACATCAGCAACACCAAGGGGTCGCCGATCCGGGACTCTACCGCCGATGCTGAAGCCGATTACCACCGGATTTTTTGATCACAAAAATCAAACTTCATCGTACATTAGTGGCAAATGTGGCAATTGTGCTTAGCTTATCTGGTAGAAACCATGACGCTCTACCGACAAAGCTAAAAATATTTGTCAATAACTCAAACCTAACACATGTTTTTGGGGATCGAAATATTCAATGGTCCCAGTTCCCAGCCTATAATCCTTTCTTTCTTTCTGGTGACCTCACTCACTTGTACGAATACAACAACTTTCAAGGGAATTGTTATA
This sequence comes from Hypsopygia costalis, assembly GCA_937001555.2. NCBI lineage: Eukaryota > Metazoa > Arthropoda > Insecta > Lepidoptera > Pyralidae > Hypsopygia > Hypsopygia costalis. The sequence continues at coordinate 3,953,342 of OW443336.2, read as the reverse complement.
TGGCTGCGGTATTCTGTGAGGAGGAGGTGTGAGTAGGAGAGCAGTTTGCATGAACTTATTGGTGGCGGAAGCACGCAAAGTACTGTAGATCAAATTGCCTGTAATTTTGACTTCCGCAAAATAACACCTGAATCAATTAACTATCAATTAACGTACTCATGTCTAGAATCTGTGTTATTATCGCATAAAGTTAATATATTAACTTTATGCGATATACCTAGGTAGGTATATTAACTTTATGGTTCATCGTATTTAAGTCGACATAGCTCTCAGAGTCAGCGAGTTGAAGTGGCGGTGGGAAGGCTGGCCACATCTGCCGAGTCAGCGATGGCAGATGGGGGAGGAAAGTCCTAGAGTGGAGGCCACGTATGGGACGACGAAGCGTAGGGCGCCCCCTCTCTAGATGGACCGACGATCTCAAAAAAGTGGCTGGTAGCGGTTGGATGCGGAAAGCGGAGGATCGCATATGGTGGAAAGCATTGGGAAAGGCCTATATCCAACAGTGGGTAGATACAGGTCGCGCGGCGAGTTAAGATCGCTCGGCAAAAGTAGAAGGGGCATGCGCAGTATTCACTTTCTAGGTCTATTTGGCGGGGCAGAGGAGAAAGGGGGGCGGGCGCGACAATACCGACGCGTAATTGGTGGATCAGTCGCACTTTACCTCCCGCCTCGCGTCCGTGCGTCTCGTGTCTCCTGGGTACTGTTGCGTACAAATTGTTTTTCGTATTAGTAGTACATCGCATCGTAGTGAAAAAAATGCCGAAAAATAAAGTTTTAACACGGCAAGCCAGGAAAATGGTTTACTATCAACACTACCGGATGATTAAATTTTTACTACATGAGGTACACTAAAAGCACTTGCACCTTGCACTTCTAGCTAATCGGAACAATTTTAATTTCGAATGTAATTTTTTTTGAACCGACTTGAAAACTTCTTAATAATAAAGAAAACAAAATGGCGGGAAATCATTTGTCAATTGTTTTTAATCACACATCAAAGTTCTACGTACGCAACGAAAATGGAATTAAGTCGAAAAGATTTTTCGTGAAAGGCGGCCTTCAACTGCCGTCAACGAAAATAATGTGGCTACTGTTACTATACTAGCAATAAATCACAATCAAAAACTAGTGTTATTATAATTATGTTAAGTTACTAAGGGTTAAAAAAAGAAAATAAGGAAAAAAAAATTATTTTCTTAGTAATTTTGTGCGCGATTGTACACATGCGCCAATTGCCCCCACTAGTTTTACCGAGCGATCTTAACTCGCCGCGCGACCTGTACAGGCTGATAATGATGATGATGATGTATTTAAGTCAGTTTTATTTGTTCATTAGACGCGGTCCGTTAGGCCGGGTGCACGCGATGCGTTTGAACAGATAGCAATCAATGCGCGGTGTGCAATCATTCCGCGATTACACATGTCATGTCAGCGTTATGATGGCATGGGTCGGGGGTTGGGAATTTGGTGTACAAGAATAGGTATATATCTATATATCTATCTATCTAGATAGACATATAGATAGAATATGCTTTATTTGCACGATTAAAAGTACAGATAATACAACTAAAATTATTAACAAAACGTTTATGTACAGCAAGGCGACCTTATTGCTGATAGCAGTCTTTTCAAGGCAACTTTGAGGTATCGAAACAATGCATGAAGTAGGTAGGTAAGTAGAAATTAAACTTCAATAGATAAATATTTGATTCCAATAAAAAATAGAAAAAATAAAAATTGTGACATCCCCTGTTCTTTGTTCATTCACTCTTCATACATTTCCAGATTCCATGATTGATCAAATTCTAATAAAATTTTCATAAAACACGATTACAATACAAAAATAATTAAAAGTATTAACTCATAAACGTCGATGCTATAAAAGAAAATGCATAAGAATAAAAAGATTAAAAAATCTAAATCTATAGATTCCTTTTGGTCCAATAGAAATCTATTGTAATCAAAAAGATTGTCAGCCAATTGTCCAATCTGTCGAAACCCAAAAGGCTATGAATAAAAAAAAAGCGGATTGAAATATTCCCAACGAAGTCTAGACCACAATCGATTTCGATCTAAACCGTTTTGTTAAAAGTGTCATGGTACAAAATAAAAAAAAAAGGGTTTGAAAACGTTTTCCTTTGTATTTTTCTTTGGGTTTTGGTCGTAAAAGTTTTACTACATCTTGATAATTGGTAATCTACTACAGTACTTTCCTTAAGACATTTTATACGACGAACGATGAAACTGTAAAATCAACTTCCCTCAGCGATATTTACGAACAATTACGACATGGGAGCCTTCAAGAATTGAGTCTTTATTTCCCTTAAAAGGCTGCAACGGATCGGCGACCCCTTGGTATTGCTGATCTCCATGGGCGGTGGTGATTGCTTTCCACCAGGTGTGTATGTGTGAGGAGGTGCTCCTTTGCCACCTCTCGTATAAAAAAAAAACCCTAATTTTAATTCATAAATTAGGATATAGGATATTAGGATATAGGCTTTCGTTCTAAAGCCGTTCTTCATGCAAGATTTCCGCTTTCTGTATTACTTTTCAGATATATTTTTTAAATAATTTCTGTAATTTAATAATAAATGAAATACAGTACAATAATTGCTAAAAAAAACTAGAAAATATTAAATATTGATATAGCTTGCGTATGTATGCCGCTATTAAAGTAACTCACTTGCACGTAGGGAAGAGCTCGATGGCGCGTGTCAGACTAATCGAAAACGCAGGTTAAGCAACATCGACCGCAGCCTGTCCATGGATGGGTTTATTTATCTCGAGCTCCTCCGTGCTATGGAGGGCACGTTGAGCCGTCAGTCCCGGCTGTTGTCATTAGATGACAGTCTCAAGTCGCTTCAAGGCCTTTAAGCGGCTTCAGAACACTGGCCTCCGCCAACCCGCAGTTGAGCAGCGTGGTGGAATGTGCTCTAAACCTCTTCGATTGAGAGGAAACACGTATCCCAGCAGTGTTGTCGACGATACAGCATGTAGTGATAGGATCGGATCTTAGAGGCTTTGGTAATAATCACTACAGGCGGTGATGAATGAATATGAAACACTTACCATCAAGTGTTTCATATATACCTTATAAAAAAACGCAGTATTCTCTCTAAATATACGCAGTTTAATAGACAGGGTATATATCACCTCCACCACAAATCTCCCTTATATCTGTATGTTCACGGTACATTAAACAGTGGTCTGACTGTCTAATTAAATCCCCCCAGCAATGCCGCTCTGCAATTTTTGTAATAACGAAAACGCGACGTATATTAAGGCAACGTAAGTTCATAATTTTATATTATTCTTGTCCGTTTCCGATGCAATTGGGGCGCCTCTTTTCTTTTACCATCAGGCGAAGCGGAGCCAATATGCTGAGCTAATATAAAATAATAATAAATAATTTAAATTCCTTTCAAAAAAAATTAGGGGTGTAAGTGGTTTATCAACATCTTGGAACCAAAACCAACTTCACCTGCACGTAGTGCACCCTGCTGACTGACAAACGAAGCTCTGGCGAAAAGAGAGGTAGGGAGCGTAATTGTAAGCTACCCGACTGGGGAATGTACCTCCACCTCACAGAATACCGCAGCCAAATAACAATTCCCTTGAGGGTTGTTGTGTTCCTGCGAGTGAGTGAGGTCACCAGAAAGAAAGGAAGGAGATGCTGCGTTGGCAGCGGGGGTGGCGGCGCGCAAGTGATATATTATGTTGCGAGCGTTAATACGGTTACGGTAACCGCTTCACATCAGGCGGGCCGTATGCTTGTCTGCCACCCGACGTAGTATAAAAAAAAAAAGAAATAAAAAAATCTTTCACTCTTCAATAAATAATCATCATGATTATATATTTGATTTAAAAATTGACGACCAGATCCAATCGCACAGGTGATGACAATTATTTGATATATTTTTCATTTAATAAAAGTAAACGCAGCAGGAACAAAACGAAAAATAGTTTTGAAATCGACCTATGTTCGCGATTTTCTTCTATCGAGCAAAGTAAAGCTAAACGAATCCAGAAATAAAATATATCAGGTGCTCAGTACATATGGTCTTCACTACATGGTTATCGATCTAACCTGGTTTAAATATTGGAACTTACGTCGCCTTCAACAACATTTTTTTAAGGAGCACCTTAATTTCGCTATGTGCGAAGATATGTTACTTATTTGACATAATTCCAAATAGTTGTGCATGCTACCACCTAGCATGCACAACTATTAGCTACTGTCGTACGCATATCCTGCCGACATAGCAGTCGCGCGCGGCGAGATCATATCATAAGTGCGTGAGATTTCATCACCATTATTCCTAATCTGTTCGGACACTGGCTATCGCATGCCGTTTCTGAATAACCGCCTATATAGTAAAACGGACCGTGGGTGCTTTTTTCTGTACAACTGCAAGATCTTCAAGCTAAGAAGCTGCAAGCCTGATGTGAAGCGGCTACCGCAGACAAATGGCTTGCCTGCGGCTGCTGCTGCTACAAGCTGCTACAAGTAGAATTACACTCACGGAGCAATGTCAATAGTAATTGACCGTACTCATTCGCAAAACACATAAAAATCACAATCCAAATAACAATTTCCTAGAGTCTATATTTTTAAAATTTGAACTTTTCACGTCGGGTCTATTGTCCATAAAGATGCATTAAGGTGTATCTATTTGACAGATCTAAGAGAAGATAGGAATTCAATATCATTATATCTTTCACGCCAAAACCTTAGCTTGCGGTATACGGTATGTGTAGTGAGATTCATATTGTTGTGAGCATGATTTTTGGATTGATTTCTCATTCAAACAGCAGCGGCACAAAATTTGATCTTTTAGAAGCGTAGTTCTGGAAGTTAGGTGTGTTTTTATTTCCTTTTTTTTTGCACTAGGCACTACTGCGTAGCACTATCACTAGTGTCATGGGAGATTTTTCTTTCGCGAGACTCTACTATTCTCATGAAGATATATCTCTCATATGAGAATAGTAGAGTCTGGGGAAAGAAAAATCTCCCACGACACTACTGATAGTGTGATTTCTAGTGTTATATTTAAAACTTTTCAGTGTATGCCGTTCTTAAATCGGCGAATATTTAAAGACAAAAAAATGCCTGCGGCACTGGGAGCTTGCAGATGCGCTTGGATGCCTTCTGAATAATTACGCGACACCCCGCGCCGTACACTACGAAGAGCAGGCGTAGCTCGGAGACACATTGTGAAGATTGAGGGTAACCGTGGCACAATGTACTCTTAACATTTTCTTCAAAGCTAATAAAATATTTATTTTTTCTCTCCAAGGCTTACATTATTTGAAGCATAAAATCTCATACAGAACTGGTGCCGTACTAAGAAAATAAATCCTATCGATGTTACGAGTCTTTACGTTCCGCACTAAAAACAATATATTCCTTTGTTTAGTTACACCTTGTCGTGATACACTGTTTTAAAATAATTTGCACCTCGTAGGATTCGGACCAGGTCACCCTGGTTCTCATTTCTCAATACAGGGCTAAGATTAAAAATTACAATGAGCATTGACAGAACAGATATCTGTCAGTACAGATATCTCTAACAAGACCTATGGGTCTAGAAATGCTCAAAGAAAGTTGCAAATATGAGTCTTTTTAGATATGTCTAAAAAGACTCATGTTTGCAACTTTCTTTGAGCATTTCTTCTTCGCAAATGGTCAAAACCGAAATGCTAGTAGATAAAAAAAGACAAGAAATAAGAATATAAAAGTGCAAGACATCGCTAAGTGCCCGCAAGGGCCCAATGGCTGAATAAATATTATCACTTGTGAAGTGAATTGATATTAAATACTTTTCACTGCACTTCCCTCACCTCAGCTCACCTCATTTCACTTCATTTCATTTCCAAATTCTGTAAATAAATACTAATAAAATTTCTAAGCAGTCACAAAGGGAATCCGCGCTATCGAACTGATCTATTTTGAAGTTACATTCTAGATATTGGTGAAAGAGTTTGGGGTCGGATGAGTAGTTTTGTTAATTACGTGCTACATCCAAACTTACAAAATTTATCTCTATATTAATGTAGATAGGCTCTGAAACTTCCATCAAACTTCGAAGTAGTGATACAATTTTAACTCATAGGCTATCACATCAATAGATGCGTCCCGTTCCCGAACCTTGCAAACTTCAAAAGGGTTTGAAGTTAGTTGGCGCAAGTTGAAATAAGTTACAGTCGTGCCAAACAAGGATATGCACTCACTCACGGTGATACCCTGCCCTGTCTTTTACTTTAGGGCTGCCAACATCTATACATATAATAAAACAGTAAAAATAATGTGTCTGTACATTGATTATATTTACAAAAAAACAATTGGAGGCGATGGAGATATAGTAACAGAGTAAGAATTTAAAAAAAAATGTCTGTCTGTTTGTCTGTTTGTCTGTTTGTCTGTATGTCTGTTTGTCTGTTTGTACACGCTAATCTCTGGAAGTACTGGACGGATTCGAATGAAACTTTTTTTGTTATATAGCTGTTAAGCCTGGGCAACATATAGGGTATAATTGATTTTTGAAAGTGGAACACCTGATGCAGAACCATAATGGTTCAGGTAAACTATAAGAAATACATATAATAAAACAGTAAAAATAATGTGTCTGTACATTGATTATATTTACAAAAAAACAATTGGAGGCGATGGAGATATAGTAACAGAGTAAGAATTTAAAAAAAAATGTCTGTCTGTTTGTCTGTTTGTCTGTATGTCTGTTTGTACACGCTAATCTCTGGAAGTACTGGACGGATTCGAATGAAACTTTTTTTGTTATATAGCTGTTAAGCCTGGGCAACATATAGGGTATAATTGATTTTTGAAAGTGGAACACCTGATGCAGAACCATAATGGTTCAGGTAAACTATAAGAAATATAAAAATGACGCCTTAGCAAAAGTTGTTCAACCTGATGAGCGTTTTCTGTTGAGGTATAAAAATCCAAGATTTGGAACACCTGATTCAGAACCATAATGGTTCAGGTAAACTATAAGAAATATAAAAATGACGCCTTAGCAAAAGTTATTCAACCTGATGACCAGTTTCTGTTGAGGTATAAAAATCCAAGATTTGGAACACCTGATGCAGAACCATAATGGTTCAGGTAAACTATAAGAAATATAAAAATGACGCCTTAGCAAAAGTTATTACGCCTGATGAGCATTTTCTGTTGAGGTATAAAAATCCAAGATTTGGAACACCTGATGCAGAACCATAATGGTTCAGGTAAACTATAAGAAATATAAAAATGACGCCTTAGCAAAAGTTGTTCAGCCTGAGGTATAAAAATCCAAGATTTGGAACACCTGATGCAGAACAAAGTTAAATTTATTTGCATAAACAACATGTGTTAACTATAAATTATAGTTTAAAAAAAAAGTAAAAATAACACGCTATAATAGCAAATAGAAGTAAAAAAGTTACTTAAAATAACAATAAATACATTAACAAAATATTGAATGTATTGTAAAAAAAAACCGCGAGGTGCTACTTTTATTCTTACCTGCTACAAGTTAGACGCAATCGTTTTATTTTATTTACAAAGGTAACGTGTTATATTTAGTTAGTTTATTATAGACATGTACGCTAAAATTGAAATGGAACGATTGGTATATATTCGCACAAACCAGAAAAAATACGTGCATTTGCGTGACGCTATGTAGCAATATCAGAATTTATTTGATTTGGTGGTGGAAAATGTTTTAAGCAACGAGGGAAAATGGGAAGGGGTGTTTTTCTTAGATGCTCACATTACTTCTAGGCGGAAGGACGCAAATACAATGTTCAATATCCTACTCTATTTAAACAGAACTGAAACACCGACATGCTCTGTGACACGAAATTGTGACAAAGCAAAGGTGTTTCAGGATTGCTGTTTAATCGATTGAGATGAATGCGAAATGGCCAACAGTAAGGCACTAGAAGCTGTATATAGAACTTTACGTGCCCAACAGTTTTCAAGAATATTATTAAAATTTGGGGAAGATCTCCTTCCTGAAGTAAAGTCAATGCCTGGCAGCGAAATATAATTGAAGCTGAGATTCTCTGTTTCTCACTGGGAGTGGTGCCGGAGAAACTGTATTTATTCCGCGTATACCACTCTTCTCCAAAAAATACATTTTAAAATTAAACGTACACAGTTCTCTGTGACCACTTGCTTGGCTATGACAATAAAGAAATCACTAAAATTCGCTGGTCAAGCTTAGGACTGGTTGTCTTTCGCATGGCCAACTTTATGTGCTCTAGAGTTAGTAACGCTTCAGGTCATTTCATATTAGCTCCCGAAGGAAATACTCCCTTAATTTATTTTATATATTTTTTTAAACTATGGTTACAATGTTAAATAAAAAAACTATAATAATTTATTGACTTTTAACGTATAACAAGTATTTTCTTAAGTATCTGCATTAGTTCGTATTTGTATTAATACGCCGGAATCATAAAGTCCACGCGAACGAAGTCGCGGGCATCAGCTAGTTATGAAAATAAAACTAGGTACCTATATTATGTACCCAAAGATCAAACAATAATTATTATGTAAGTTATTTAAATAGTGTGTCGGCTATATCAATAGACACTTGATAATCTACGAATTTACTTAACCAAACTATATAATTGATTATTCTAAGTTTGTTTGACTCTATGCTAAGTCTCAAAATAACATCATATTTAAATATACAATAGCACCAATTTTCGTAATTTAAACAAAATAAATAATTAAAATATTTGAGGTACAATTACGAAGTTTATTAAAAAAATGGAATTTCACATAATAACTGTTGGCTTCATCAGCTTTTGATTCTTATAAGAAACCTTTCTTATCGATATATACAATATTTATAAAGTAAAAATTGTTTGTCATTAAGGGGTTTGCCCTTAAAATTTTTTACAGTGACTAAAATTTCAGCATGTATAAAGAGCGGATCATGAATCAGGGGTTGGTAGGAATTTAAATTAGGACAAGGTGACAACCCTGTGACGGGGCCGTGGGGACTAACTCCGTCGACTATACTAATCTAATGTCGACTAACTTCCAGGCAGGAGAAATCTAATAACACACTGTACCGTTGTAGTAAGTGATATTTAGATTATTTGCAATATCTATGCAAATATTATGTTTAGTAACAGTTACATTAATTTTAAAACACTTAAAATGTCATTCGGCTGATATCTATAGATATGCTATCTGAGGAAAATATGCTATTTAAAAAAAATTGTTGGCGAGCAAATTCGTCTTTCTTGAAGATCCCCATGGTGAAGTCTCCTGGAAAAACCTCGGTAGCGACTTCATTCGACAACCCCGAAAGATCCCCTCTAGAACCGGACACCTCGCCTTATTATTAAAGTCCTTCAGGAACTTTATGATAGAACTTTTTGAGGTGAGGTTGGGCTTCTATAAAAGATAGTGTATTATGGTGCAAATGATCATTGCAAAAAATCAAGTGCAAAAAATTAGTGGAATCTTTGATTAAAATTTGCAGCAATATAGTTAGGGTGTAAGTGATTCATCAACATCTTTGAACCAAAGCCAACTTCACCTGCACGCGGTGTACCCTGCTGACTGAGAAACGTAGCTCAGAAGGCCAATTCTCGTAATATTTCTACGAACGCAGATTGAAAGTTGACCGAATCGAGATTGAATTGTGAATTGACTAAAATTATATAATTGATTTCATTAATTAATTATTATCAATTCTTCTTGTTGGCAAAGTAACATTCTTAGTTTGTTTAATTTTCACTTATATTTCGATACAATCCCGCTTAAATTTAATTTTGAAGTTACATATTGTGTTACGAGAATACCAAATGTGACATTTATGAGATCGAGGCTGGATCGAAACTGAATTTTGACTATATTTTAATTACGAGAATTGCCCCTCTGGCGTAAGAAGTTGCTGCGTTGCCAGTGGGGGTGGCGGCGCGCGAGCAATATTTTATGTTGCGAGCGTTAATGTGGCTACGGTAACCGCTTCACATCAGGCGGGCTGTATACTTGTTGGCTACATTGCCACCCGAAGTAGTGTAAAAAAAAAACAATAAAATTGCCCTATCGGTCTTGCTGTTGACTTATTGAGGAACTAGTGGATACTTGACGATACTTTTCGGTATGTCCCCGAAGACAGGATGAAGAAATTATAGAAAATAACTTATGGCAAAAATATTTTTTGACTCAAATGTGTTTGAAGGAGTTCTTCGGAAAAATGTTGAAAAATTTCTATCCATCTGGATATTTCGAAGAAAATTCGAAATGGATCATCTATATTGATAAAATTATAATAACAAATAACACTCCCGCACTTTATCATAAACCTATAATTAACCTCTCAACAGTTTCCAGAGAGTCCATTATCCCTTGTTTACACGACTAATATAAAACTCATTTCGGCCAACGTACACGTAAGCGGCAGCGGGGTACTCTCCAAATGGGTATTATTATTTCATAGCCTGCAGGGAGGGTATTAGCATAAAATAAGGTGCACTCTCCAAATTGGAGAGGAGAATTTACTTCACATCGGTAAAGATTAGAAAATATTTGCTGAAAATAGTAAACGGTATAATAACGGGACGGCGGCCCACCACACATTCCCACCACTGTGTCTCCTGTGTAGCCAGGGTTAACAGCGGCCACCGCCAAAAAAAAAAAAAACAATGAAGTCCACTGCAGTCAGTAGAAAACAGTATACTAAACAAACAGTATAATGCCAGGACTGGCGAAACTAATTTACACACTACACTTTTGGGTGTAAGTGATTCATCAACATCTTTGAACCAAAGCCAACTGCACCTGCCCGCGGTGCACCCTGCTGACTGACAAACGAAGCTCTGGCGAAAAAAGAGGTAGGGAGTGTAATTGTAAGCTACCCGACTGGGGAACGTACCTCCACCTCACAGAATACAGCAGCCAAATAACAATTCCCTTGAGGGTTGTTGTGTTCCTGCGAGCAAGTGAGGTCACCAGAAAGGAAAGAGATGCTGCGTTGACAGCGGGGGTGGTGGCGCGCGAGCGATATTTTTAATGTTGCGAGCGTTAATATGGCTACGGTAACCGCTTCACATCAGGCGCGCCGTGTGCTTGTCTGCCACCCAATGTAGTATAAAAAAAACTAAATAAGTTTATAATTTTGTTTCGCCAATTCCGGTGTTTGTAATTAAACAACCAATGTCAGATTCCCAATCACCAGTTTTTAGCTAATGTTAATACACAGCAGTTCCATAGAAGCTTATTGGTAACTTCACTCACTCGCAGGAACACCACAATCTAGTTGATAAAAAAACGGCACTGATATCAAAGTGATGTTTACTTAACTGTTCAAGGTTTTACGCATTTTTTATTATACTGCCTCGAGTGGCAAACAAACTTACGGCCCGCCTGATGAATAGCGGTTACTGTAGTCCTAAAAACCGTTCCAACATGATGTATCGCACGCGCGCCGCCATCCTCGCTGCCGCAACTACTTTGTTTCTGGTGACCTAACTCTCATAAACACAAAAGCCTCAAGGGAAATGTTATTTTGCTGTCAATTGCTACAAAACTGCCAAGTCTATTTAATATTATTGCCAAAGCCTTACTCTAACAAAAAATAAATAAAAGTGTTCAGAGATGCTGAAAATAAAGGCGTTAGACGACAGTCTGAAACACGAGAAATAACAAGAATTGATGGATTTCAGTGCTAAGAAAAGCTGACGAGATTACTTTGGGCGATAGCCAAATTAAGTAAGAAAATGTAAGCAAATAATTTTATAGAGCTATGAATATATAAGGTTATCAGTAGGGTTGCTACTGTTCTTTTCGAGAACTTTTTTATACTATCCCTCTGTGTCAAATAAGCAAAAAAAAAAAAACAAGTAAATGTGAGTCGGAATTGTGCTCTAAAGATTTTTTTTTTAATACCGCCAGTGTGGAAAACAAGCATACGGCCCGCCCGATGGAAAGCAGTTACCGTAGCCTATTAACGCCTGTAACACCAGGGGCATCACACGCGCGTTGCCGACCCTGTAAAAACCTCTTCACGCACTTTTTGAAGAACCCCATGCTGTAGTCTCCTGAGAAAACCTCGACAGGCAGTTCATTCCACAGCTTGACAGTACGCGGGAGAAAACTTCTCTGGAACCGCACAGTACGTGACCACTTAGGCTCCAATGTGTGAGGATGAATTCCCTGTCGATGGCGAGCGGTGCGTCTGTAGAAGGAGGCCGTTGGCATCATGTCAAACAACTCCTCTGAACACACCCCATTGTACAGACGGTAGAGCACACAAAGGGACGCAAAATCTCTTCTCAGACTTAAAGGTTTCTAAACCGTCTGTTAGTTTGGGATCGTCGATTGGTTTCGTATCATTAGAAGATCAGAAGAATACAAATAAAAATGGGGTGTGGCCGTGTCATGGACATGTATGGTTGTTCGTGAATACGTTATATGCACTAAAATTATCTCAAAATGGCAGCGCTCCCCCCTCCCCCGCACTCGATGACCCATAGTCTTACTTAGCGTAATAAATTCTTTGATCCTTTATCTATCCAGAGGTGTGATTGAATTTTGGATGGAGATAATAGCTGCAACACCAAACTGTATACCCCGATTTTGTTATCATCCGTTTTTTTGAATTGCCTCTCTATGGAAGCAATTTTAAAAACGTATTGACGTCAAAACAAAATCTCTTACATTTTGGAGTGTAAATAGCTCACCACGACCTTGCCAAAAACACCTGCACGTAGTGTACCATCCCTATGTTAGGATATGGATCTCGCCTCCATCGAAGGGGTTTAGAGCATACTGCACCATGTTGTTCAACTGCGGGTTAGCGGAGGCCAGTGTTTTGAAAGACTACTTTGGCTTAACGACTGTTATGTGAACTTTAACAATAATGATGTAAAAAAGGCCTGTACTATTTCACTCCAAAACTCCAGTTAAATATAAAACTTTTAACGATCAGTATTCAGAGCTATAGCCCGGGGCCACAAGCTTTCCGCATTAGCCGCGTCTAACCACTGTCTAACAATTCATTGGAGATAGGGCTGCCAAAAACTTTTCTAATACACGCGTTGCTGCCTGAATGTTTAATTACACCAGTAATGCGTCCACATGACATTATTTTGTATTTGAATTTCACAGTAACATTCTATATACTATACAAAGGAGCTTGATGGCGTCGTTGCGCGTGTCAGTTCGTGATATTTCCCCAGACGGACTGTCTTACAATATTAACTTGACTTAAAGGAAGGAGTTGCTGAGTTGGCAGTTGGAGTGGCGGCGTACGTGCGATATTTGTAATATTTTATATTGCGATTTGCGAACGTTTATATGGCTACGGTAACCGCCTAAGGTCAGGCGGGCCGTATGCTTGTTTTCCACCAGGCGTAGTATAAAAAAACAGCTTCTGAGCCTTATTTGCTAAGTGGGATAACTGCGTTATAAATAAGGATGCGTTTGCCTCTAAAATCATAGCCAGTCACTTACACCCCTGCAAAAGCAACCGAAAATCAACATTTTCTGACGTAAAAAATTACTTAATTTTTATCCCACTCTTCTAATTCATTGCTTTTATAAACATTTGCGACAACTTAGCGACAAGATAAACCATTCCACGATCTCTAAGTCAGCAGAACGCTCAAAATGGCCGAACTTTTTACCCTTGCCGCGAGATAACTGTCATTAAGATAAATGCGAGCCTCAGTATCAACCCTAGCTAGGGTTGTCCAATTTTTTTTTGATAAATAGCCTACATAGCGATTACCTAAGCAAGGCACAATGTGTTCTCTAACTGGTTCTAGTAACAAACATCTTTTACATAGCATAAATTTTTGTTCATTGAATTTCTTGATGATGTTCATTTCATTGGGCACTTCTTCGATGCAAGGAATAAGCAAAATAATAGTTTATACCACGATTACTAAGTCAGATGGGTAACAAGCATGCGACCTACGTGATGTAGAGCGATTTATCGAAACTTACCGAATACCCCATACCTGCTGCCAACGCTGCTCCGAAACGAAACGACGATTCCAGATGATCTTACGCAATTGTAGAAACAACGAATAATATTCATTAATGTTGAATGTCTCGTCGTTTAAATTGAGGAAGACATGGGATGTATGCGTGTCGCCCGTGTCAACAGTAAGCGTCCGAACGCTTAACTTGGTTTGGATTTCTATCAGTCGCATACGTAATAAATCGTGGTAAATTGATTTTATATGCTTTAATCTGCTTTATGCTTTTATGACACAATATTAAACAATCAAACGCAGCCAATTACACGATATTATTAGTAGTATATTCATATTGCTTGCCTGTCGTTGTGGAAGTTTGGCGCGCTTGATGCCATCAAATCTAATTGCATACCATTTCCATTTGATTTCATTTCCGTGATTCCCTTAATGTCACATTTACAGAAAGTACATTGAAAAAATAAATTCATTATGTCTCAAACACTCATTCAACGACAAAATTAACAAATTTAAAAACTCAAAGAGATGTAAAGAGATTTTTAATAAAACTTTTACAGTGCCAACCCTAACTCAAACTAAGGTCGTTAATCGCGTTTAGAGCGTGATGCGTGAACCGTGTCGGTGACCGCACCGGTACCCTAAAGTGGTTAGCTAAATAGAAATTAATCAGATCCCCCATATGCGAGATTACAGCACGGTGTAAATAAGGACTTCATGAGTAAAGACAAATAACCCGAACTTAAGGTTTTCTTACATAAAAATATTACATATTTGTCTCGGCTATCAAAATGTCTTTTTAACAGACTTCAAAAAAAGGAGAAACGATACATTATATTTTTTTATGTGCGTATTTAATCAGCTGTTATTTAAGAAGTGAAGTCCACTCCTTTTAATTTGAATTTTTTTACCTATGTTTTTTGAGATAAATAAACCCATCCACCCATAGACAGGCTACGATCAATGTTACTTAATTTGCGTGATCGATTAGACAGACACCCTCGAGGACAAGGACATCATCGAGCGTCTCAACGCGGGTTGGCTTCCGCCAACCCGTAGTTGAGCAGAGCGGTGGAGTATACTCTAAACCCCTTCGATTGAGGAGAGACCCGAATTCCAACAGTCGGATGATTATGGGCTAATTATACATGGGATAGCCATGGACTACTTGGAAAATGGAATACACTTTCTTTCACTAAGAAGATAATATTTTATACCCATTTTCGGACTACGTAAATATGTGAGTATCTTTCGCGTGACTCCGCCCCTGCTGCTAATACAGCAACATCCTCCTTCTTCCTTCTAACCTCACCCTTGGTAACCGTATCACAAGAAGTCTAGGTAAACTTTCATTTATATCCTGTGCAGTATACGGTGCAGTGCAGGTATACGGTTTGAACACTCAGCTCAGATGATTTACATTTTTTTTGTTTTACATGAAGGGGGGGGGGGGGGGGGGCAAACGAGCATGTGGGTCATCTGATGGAAAGCAATCACCACCGCCCAAGGTGATCAGCAACGCCAATCGCATATCCGTTGCCAGCATATACTCCTTTCTTTCTGGTGACCTCACTCACCCTCCAGGAACACAACAAACCTCAAGGGAATTATTATTTGGCTCCGATATTCTGTGAGGTAGAGAGGTACTTCTCCAGTCGGGCAGCTTAAAAAAATACGCTATGCCCTACCTCTCTCTATGACTGTACCACTGGATATGTCTTATACTGTACGTGTCTCTATGCGTCTAGAAATTTAACATGAAATAATAAAAATATCTATAATATACAGTTTCTTTTTCAGTTTTAAAACAAAATGAGTCTGAAATATTTATTCAGGAATGATGAGCTATGAAATATTTCTACGTTATCTTATGAAAATGGGAAAGAAATGTAATTATTCAAGTACATCTGTTCATTCACAATGAGGGGCAGCTTTTTGTCTCAGTACGTTATATATAGGGATATCTCACGCACAGGGATTTGATGTAACCATGCGTTCTAAAATTAAAAGGATATCTTGTCAAAGATTACCGGAAAGGACAATTGACATCCAGTTCTGCCCCTGTTCCAGTTGGGCACAACTGGATATCAATGGCCCAAAATAGAACAAAATGGAGAGGATTGAAGGAGGCCTATACCAAAAAATTGGTTGAATATGATGACCGGAAAGGAAAAATTTGCGGCGATGACAGCGCGAGCGATACTTCATGTTGCAGGCATCATTGACTTGACCGATTCACATCATGCGGGTCGTATACTTGCTTACCACCGGACGTAGTTTAATAAACTCTAAATCTATGTTGTCCATGTGTTTTACCTAGTTACGTATTTTCTTTTTTTATTAAATATTTAAGACACTACTCAGTAAGGATATCAGAAAACCTCAAAGCAGATTAAATATTATATTGGCAGCAAAGGCATAGATCACATGTAAGTTATATTGTAAG
Organism: Hypsopygia costalis; assembly: GCA_937001555.2. Classification (NCBI taxonomy): domain Eukaryota; kingdom Metazoa; phylum Arthropoda; class Insecta; order Lepidoptera; family Pyralidae; genus Hypsopygia; species Hypsopygia costalis. The sequence continues at coordinate 3,936,934 of OW443336.2, read as the reverse complement.
TAGCGGTATTGTAGCGCTTTAATTAGGACGTGCAGTGAATATGACTGTTAAACCAAATGTTGCTTTTTTATTATACACAGTTATTATCTGAATAAATCTAGTAAGTCGCTTAAATTATTATACTAAACCTTTTACAGTGGCGCCTGTTACCTGAAGGAACTATGCTTATACTGTTCTAGATTACTAAAGAAAAATAAAAGAAAAAAATTATGTGTTATGTATTTGATATTTGCTTTTAAAATTAATTAATGTTTATTTAAAATAATAGGTAATTACTTTTAAACCGGTGACTTCAATCTCGTAGACTTCATAAAATAAACCATTATAATAAATTTTTATTTTCCTTTTCTTTAATTACTCATCTTAATATAATGCTAAGCAGACCTCACGAAGGCCGAGCGAGCACTGGAGCACTGAGATATATACAGGCCCCGGCCCATTTCGGAGACTCCATACTCACGAATAACTTGTAACAGTGTTATTATTCTTAATAATTCCGCTTTTACTCGGCATGTCAAGTTAAAAAAGATCCGAAAAATATGTTTCATATGGTCACCCCAAAAAATGAAGATGTGGATTACAGGGATTTGTTTTTGTGAGCACGAACACACGGTTTATTCTAAGAAAATTGTTTTTGCCACTTCATCCCCGAGATTAATACGGGAAAATATATTTTGTTGTTTAAAACAATTGCGCTTGGTGTAAATCATATGTGAATTATGTTTGTCGAGGTGAAGGCAAATAAGGTGCATGTTTTTTTAATGCACTGGGTATTCTCGTCCACACAAAACGTTAAGTAAGATGATTTATTCGCTCCGTTGGTGAAAGAGGTATACAGTTACTATTTTTAATACATTATTTGAAACTTTGGATAATAAAAAACAAACTGACAGTATATATACTGACTTTCAGAAGGCATCCGACAGAGTACATCTCAGGTGTATTTTGGAGAAAATAACGTTCAAGGGAATAAGGGGAACTTGTGGCGATGGTTTAAGTCTAATATTTCAGGTTGAACTCAGAGGGTTGTCATTAATGGATATGAATCTAATGTAGTTGTCATAACTTCTGGAGTGCCTCAGGGCTCCATATTAGGGCCCTTGCTCTTCGTTTTATTCATAAATAGTATTAAAACGTTTTTCAAATTTATTATAAGGACCGTTAACTTGATTCGGGCTTATCTTAAAACTAAAGATGAAGATGAGAACGTTAATGATATAAAGATATTGTAGCATGGCTGCCGAGTATAAAAATGAAACTCCCAGATCTCGGTTTATGGCGGTCGGGTGGATATAATAATGAAATTAGACGTTCTTCAAGAAGGGTGATAAATCCTTATTGAAGAACTATAAGGTCGATCTCGTTCCCGATTCACGTATAATAAGTTGTTTTCAAGAGTTATCACGAATCGTCTTGCTCAAAAGCTTGATGACTACCAGCCAGGCAAAACAGGCTGGGTTTCGTAAAGGTTACAGTTCCGTGGACCACATACGTACCTACATTGCCGTAGATTGTACAGAAAACTACAGAGTACAATCTGCCATTTTGTGTCGCCTTTGTGGATTACGAAAAATCCTACGAATCCATAAAACTTGGTATGTTCTGGAATCATTACAACGATGGCAAGGGGACCAGTGATATATCGTGGTGCTGAGAGTTTGTATAACGCTGCATCAATGATAGGCTGAGTCCATAACTAGCAGTCTAGGCCTATTCAGCTGCAGCGCGGGGGTACATCAAGGGGATGTCATCTCGCCGTTGCTATTCGCCGCTGCATTAGAAGAGAAGACGTATTTAAAACGCTGTACTGGAAGATATGCCGTGTGATTTCCGGCAGACTAGAATAGAATCACTCCGTTTCTTCCCGTGGATGTCGTACAAGACGACTAAGGGAAACGCATTATCAAATATCGATCAGGCCTTCCCAACCCGTTTAGCCAGCGTGGGGAGTGTAGGCCAAATCCTCCTTCCGTCTAGGACTGACGAGAGAGAGTCGTGATCCTGTAGTGGAGACTAAAATGGACCTGATGATGATGACTGAAAGATGTAAATGAGTACATCTCACATTTGCAGTTTGCCGATTACTTACTTGGTCATAATAGCTGAATCGCGTTTTACTTTTATTTATTATTATTTTTAATTTAAACGTCATTAACAGTTATCTACTCAAAATGTTGTTATTGACGAATTTGTAAACGCCGCCAAAGTTAATAGATACATCTGCTATGTCTCAAACATCCCGAATAAACAGTATAGCACAGTATAAGTAATACCTGGATACTGCAGAAAGTTTTATTTCATTCAAAGACATACAATATATCTAACTACCTACCATATAACAATTATTAACAATAGACATAGCTTAAGAAAATGTAATATTTGCGTTTAGAACGAACAATAACTACATTACTCAACTATTCCAAAATCTCTGCTTCAAAATCGGACTAATATTTCCGTCCAAACTTATCACCTACGGATAAATAATTACCATTGCATTTTATTACCAAACAGCAAGGTTGATATTTGTATAACAAAATGTTTATTAGTTGCACAAACATTTGGCTTTTCGGAAGAATTGGCCCGAGATAGTCAACAAGGGGAAGCATAGACAAACGTTATGGTTATAGTTATTGCGTTGTCTTTGGTCTCAGTAATAGCTGGCAACACTTTCAAGGGCCAACAGAACAATATTTTTATGGGGGAGATAAAACGGTTTGTGTTCTCGCAATGTTATTTTTAATCGATATAAATAAAGAAACGAATTTCCTGAACAAATTACACGCTGCCATCTAGTTTCAAACTAAGCAAAGCTTGTACTATGGGTACTAGACAATGATCTTATATTACAATAGATATGGCATACTCGTATTAAATTGCACCTGAAACAGGTCCCTGTTACATAAGACAGTTATAGGTATGGTTGTGTCATCTGGGGAACAGGTTAACAAAGTGAAGAAAAGAGTGCTTCGAAAATAATTCGTTCGAAAAGAATTCGAATTTGTTAACGTTTACAAGCTGATCAAATTGAGTAAAAGTTTTCAAATTGTGAATTTACCAGACGCGAGTTACATATCCAAATTTGCCGGGTTGCTCACTTCAAAATGTGAGCCATATAACGCTTGATATGTAACACGCGTCTTATAATTCACAACATGAGAATTATTCTCTATTTGGTTGGTTTGTTTACGTTGACATCATCGAACGCGAACAAAAAACTCTCACTCACTCACGCACTCTGACGGACGGACATAGTATACAGATCAAATACATATCTCTCATTTTAAGTTTTGCCGCAGTCGAGTAAAAAATATCAATCAATAAATCAATCAAACAACCAAACATACAATACATAGGAGCATGCGTAAAGTGCATGTATATAGAAATAAAAAAAAATCTGTTAGTGTAGTTCCAAAAACCTATGAAAAAAAATTATGTAAAAAAACTTTTAATTTAAACGGTTTTATTGAAAATAGTGTACTAAAAGCTAAAAAATAATTCGGTAGGTCGGAGGTTTCAGTCATCACACCCCTCTCCCTCATCAGTCTAAGGCAATGATCAGACAAAATAATAAAATCGTTGGGCGTAGCGTAAACTGAGTTGACTGGATGGAAACACGGGCCCAACGATTTTATTATTTTGTCTGATCATTGCCTTAGACTGATGAGGGAGAGGGGTGTGATGACTGAAACCTCCGACCTACCGAATTATTTTTTAGCTTTTAGTACACTATTTTCAATAAAACCGTTTAAATTAAAAGTTTTTTTACATAATTTTTATTTTCAAGTTTTTAGTTTCTAATTTAATTACATAGTACCTTTCGTTCTATTAAGTTTAGATTTGACTTTTGTCATTATTTTTTTTACTTTTAAATTTGTCTTGTATTCAAATGATTACCCATATTGAAAAAATGGGTATCAAATGATACCCATATTGAAAATTGAGAAGATATGTAACCGCGCCAACCGGCCATTTTGTTGACGGCCATCTTGGATTTTATAATATTCATCGTGAACTGTGTTCTACTAGTTAAGCCCTTTCATTTGATACCCATATTGAGGCAGTCGTGACAAAATTTGTAAACCGCCATTTTGTAGAGGCAGCCATCTTGGATTTAAATTTTTTTTCATGTGAACTGTATTCTTCTAGTCAAGCCTTTTCATTTGATACCCATATTGAGGTAGTCGTGACAAAATTTGTATACCGCCATTTTGTAGCGGCGGCCATCTTGGATTTTCATTTTTTTTTCACGTGAACTGTGTTCTACTAGTCAAGCCCTTTCATTTGATACCCATATTGAGGTAGTCGTGACAAAATTTGTAAAGCGCCATTTTGTAGCGGCGGCCATCTTGGATTTACAATGAAACAGAATTTATTTAATTGTATTGTCACCAAAATCCAAAGTGTATACAAAATTTCAAATTAATCGGTTGACAGGAAGAGGGTGAAATTTGAATTACTAAATTTGACCCAAGAATAAATAATAAAACAAACGGGGTGAGCTAAATAAAACCGTTTAAAAATAGGGGAGACCGCATAGGAAAATACAGGGTTCCCCTTTAATAGCAAAATCTGGCCTCTAAAACCATTAGCAACACATTTTAGCCATATATTTTGATGGCATCGTTACACAAACGATCGCTGTCCATCGGGGGGTCTCCATTTAATTTAGCACAGCCGCTACCCTCTGCGGTTAATTTGGAAATAATTATTGCCCACCCCTTAATGACGGTGGAAAAAAAATCGGGATGCAACGGAGTCTTAACGATACTGATAGTCCAGCTAACAGCTGTAAGTTGCTTTACCTCATGGGCTAACACGAAAAGACATATAAGTCACTGATCATCAACTTTATTTAAACGACGTTTTATTGGCAAACCACAAAACGCACATTATACCAGTTATTTAATACTTAGGTAAGTAGACATCAAACTAGCTAGCAAGAAATGCAAAACAACTATTATAACAATGAATAAAAATATATATATCTAGTACAGTTTGGTAAGTTTACATAAATATGGAATTAAATTAATATCAATAATAACTTTATCTTGCACAGTTTACTTCTAACCCAACCTCAAAAATACTGGTAAAAATACCTACAAAATATGATGCAATTTGACGTGCGGTAACAAAATTATTATTTTATTTGATGGACCTTTCTGACAGCGTTTTGTCATTGTTGTTGTTTTTGTATTTTTGAGGTTTTCCATACCCCGGCTTTTCAATGTGAACAAAAGTAGGAGTAGTATACTCCTAGCACAAAAAATAGCAAAATGTTTTGATTCGACAACCTGCATACTATTTATTATAGATACTATTTAAACTTACTAGAACGAGCGACGTGTGTTCTCTAAATGTAAAAGTTAGGATATTATATATATCACTCTGGCAAAAACGGCTGAACATCCAACTTGCATGATATTACGCACACATATAAGTATAAGTGACAAATAAGATCCCAGATTAATGCATTCTGCATACACGTGCTGAAGCAAGAGCAGAAACTAGAGTTTAACACTTAATATACATTTTATCCTGCATTATAAAACAAACTTATGATGTGGATGAAAACAAAAAAAAATGTTTCTACTTGTATGCTACAGATTAGACTTTTTTGAGCCTATAAAAATGCATATTTTGTAAGAATTTGTCCTTATTTCGTGAGGTACGATAATCTACAGCCACAAGATGAACTATGACATAGATAACCATGAGGGATGTCTTTCGCTTAAGGGTGAAACAAGCGACGCTCCTAGGGTTTTAGTAGTAATCAATACGTTTAATAAAATATACTGGCCGTTTCTCCTGACCTGGCTGTTGTTATTTGACAACAGTGGTTAAATCCAAGTCAGTGGTCTTTGGAAGGCTTGAAAACACTGGTCGCCAGCCCACAGTTGAGCAGCTTGGTTCAGTACGCTCTAAACGGACGAGCTCGGTGGTCGAATGGCCAAGCAATGGTCACCTTGACTCCGAGGTTGCGGGTTCGATACTCGCACAAGACAAATATTTGTGTGCATGAACATGTCTGTTTGTCTTGGTCTGGGTATTTTCTATGTATTATATTATAAGTATGTACAGAAAAAAATAAGTATAATATCAGTTATCTAGTACCCATAGTACAAGCTTTGCTTAGTTTGGGACTAGATGGGCGAGTGTAATTTGTCCAGTAATATTTATTATTTAAAAAACCTTTCGATTGAGCGGAGACATGCATCCTAGCAGCACAGTATAAGTAAGAGTACTATTACTTATACTGTGGTATTAGTAATAGTAGCAGCAGAGCGATGTACATGGGTATGAGTTGAAAGTGTTGAAACTATATAGTATACCAGCACTCAAAATACTTCGTTTTATCTTCTACACTCCTTTTTGGGGTGTAAGTGGTTCATCAACATCTTTGAACTAAATCCAACTTCACCTGCACGTAGTGCACCCTGCTGACTATCAAACGAAGCTCTGGCGAAAAGAGAGACAGGGAGCGTAATTGTAAGCTACCCGACTGGGGAATGTACCTCCACCTCACTGAATACCGCAGCCAAATAACAATTCCCTTGAGGATTGTTGTGTTCCTGCGAGTGAGTGAGGTCACCAGAAAGGAAGGAAATGCTGTGTTGGCAGCGGGGTTGGCGGCGCTGCGAGCGTTAATATGGCTACGGTAACCGCTTCACATCAGGCGGGCCGTATGTTTGTCTGCCACCCGTCGTAGTATAAAAAAAAAGCAGCAGAGCGATGTACATGGGTTGAAACTATATAGTATACCTGCACTCAAAATACCTCGTTTTATCTTCTATACTGCTTTTAAAATCATATTGCCACTCTATATAAAAATGAATAAATTTTACCTTTAAACTATAAACAGTGTATTCATCCCCCAAATATATGCAGGGGTAAACGCAGGGAGACACTACAGCGCTGACGTGTGCGTGTATTATACGTTTATGATAATCTCGCCTCGGCTGCATAATGTTATGTGGATTTCCACGGATTTTTATGTGAAAACCTGAGAACTTTACGAGTATTACAGCCTTTGTGTTTTCAGATTTGATGTTGGGGTGTAAGCAGCTGGAGTAGAGACGACCAAAGCAGCCACGGCAGGCGCATGCATCTACTAACGGTTGTGGGTGGGTGCCGGTCGGCAGTAGTTTGCATGATCTAATTGGTGGCGGAAGCACGCAAAGTAGTGTAGATCAAATTGCCTGTAATTTATAGTTGTCATAGTATGAAATTGCCCATATATGGAAAATAATTAAAATAGCTCTCTACTAGATATGACGATACATTTTGCGGAAATTTGAAACAATCCCATACGCATCCTTTGTGCTCGAGAAGGGAATAGACCCTTTGTGGTTTTGAGTCGAGCCGTACTGTGCTTTTAGTTCTTACAACCATCGTCTGGCAGCCCTGTCTACTTTAGTGACGTATGATTGTAATATCGATAGTTTTGCTCCAAAATGTACAGATTTCAATTACAACGCAACCATACAACCCGCCTGATGTGAAGCGCTGACCGTAGCCATATAAATGTCCACAACATGAAATATTGCTCTTGTGCTGCCATCCCCGCTGCCAACGCAGCAACTTCTTCTGACATGGTGACCTCACTCACTCACAGGAACACTGTCTGCAGTGGCGAGACTGCGAGAGGAAGAGAGGACGTTACCGTACTGATCACCGACGACATCCGCTAAGGTAGCCAAGCCGTAAGCGGTAAGCCAGCCGTAATACCAAGAAGACCTTAAATTACAGACTTTGAAGGAAGATGTGTAACGAATATTGAGTTTGTGAGTAGTTAGAGCTCTAATAATACTGTCGTATAAAGAACAAATCTATAAAGATATAAAAAAAAAATTTTCTTTTTTTTATACTACGTCCAGTGGAAGACCAGCACACGATCCGCCTGACGATTACCTTCGCCATATTAACGATCGCAACATGAAATATCACACGCCCGCTGCCAACACAACAAGTCATCTTTCCGGTAACCTCACTCGATCGCAGGAGCAGTATTCTGTGCGGTGGAGGTACATCCTCAGTCAGGTAGCATGCAAATACGCTGTACACTTACCTCTCTTTATAATACTACCTATTAGCAATTATTTTCGATATCTAGAACGATATCATTTTCGACATCGAGGTCGTTATCGATCTCGAAATCTTAATCCTACACCCCATCACTAGAACGGTAGTTTTGAGTGATTGCAAGCGTACAGTTCACAAACAATGCCTTCGGTGGGAGTCAATCTCAATGGTGTACTGTAGTCACATTTGTGTTCAATTCTCCAACCGTGCTATTACGGTGCCTTGCGTTAGTAATCAATACTCCATTTTTAACAGTACAATAATATTAACCCTGCAAAAGTCGCACGGATTATATTATGTAATTCACTACTACACGGGCCTTTTTAAAAGTCATGCGTTTTTCGTCCCGCATGCGGGATCTGTCATAGTAAATTTCCCGCATGCGTGTTTTTTACGTTGACAAACCCGCACGCGCGGCGTAAACGCATGAATCTAAAAAGACCGTAACGACAATGTTCGTATAGTTATTTAACCAGATTCAACTTTTCGAATCGCATCATAAATATAATAAGAAATTAATCAATTAAATTATTTAAATGGGTCAATTGAGTATTTTTGTCGGGAAGCAGACTAGTTTCTATACCAAACGGAGACTGTCTAGATACGTCCACCCTATCTCTCTCTTACGCCACGAACATTCAGTGTTCGTTTAATTACGAAACTAGTCGGCTTTCCCGGCTACATAAATTCATGAGTCGGTATCAGCCCATAATCATCCCACTGTTGTGATACGGGTCTCCGCTCATTCGAAGGGGTTTAGAGCATACTCCACCACGCTGCTCAACTGCGGGTTGGCGGAGGCCAGTGTTTTCAAGCCACCCAAAGACTTTTTTTATCTGATGACAACAGCCGAGACCGATAACTTACCGTGCCCTCCGGAGCAATGAGGATGCAAGCATGACGCCATCGAGCTCCTCAAATAATATCGATAAACAAATCCAAACACAAACATACACGAAACTGAAAGTCAAAACATCCTAACTAAACAAACTAACAGTAAAGGCATTTCTTACTTAATGAAATGAAAACACACATTTTGTACATTTTCATTTTAATGCCTTCTAAATAAATTAAGCAAGAAGTCAGAAATGATTAAGCCTTATAAAACAGATTAACTCCGTTTAATTTTGCGAGAAGCATTTAATATGAACAATGCGTACATATTTAAGAGTTTGTTTAGGCGAAAGGGGAATTCGTGGGCTCGGCCGTAATACATCTGGAGTGTTTGAACGCGAGCCGTCAGAAACAGGGTGGAACTGAAACTGGAACTTTGAACAAAGCGATATGAATAATGAAACAGGCTGGCTGTCCTGAACTGCAACCGCTCGTAAGTTAACTATGGGTTTATTCTATACATTGATAAGAGAGTCCACATGTACAAAGCTAGTGACAAACAAGCATAAGCAGTATGTGGGTCATTTCGACCAAATGTGAAATAATATTTATTACACACAGAAATCTAAATAACAAGGCACTAGATGTCATGAGTCGTATTAATTGTATATCAAAACATCGGACGCGCAGCATGCGCCACAATAGCGATTAATATTTTTTTTTTTCGAAATCCCTAATTGATATCGGAAAACCAAGGTCACTTTACTAGTTTTTGATGCTCTACACGAATCCGAAGTCAGAATCTCGAAATTTTTAGTTTCATGGCAACGGACAGATAGAACGACCGGACGATTTCATAAGCTCAATAAATTTCGCTGAAAATATGTAAGTCATACTACTGTAATGTACTAGTAGCGACATCTAGTATAAGTTATGTAAACTGTATGTATGGTGGTACTTATCTTTATAATAAACGTCAGTCTGTCATTTGAATGCAAGCTCGGTTGTTTCAATTTATAAGTCGTGAGTTTAATGTCTCCGGCTCGCACCCACTGTCTTTACTACCTACTACATAATACATACTTAATATTATTAAATGTGCGGATCGTATGCTTATTTGCCATCGACGTAGTACCAAAAATATTAAAACCTAGTTGGATTTCTGTTTTATTGTATAAACTACTAAATTGACAGTAATTTTAGTTCAAATATAATATCATAACATAACCACAGAAAAAAAATAATTATACTAGCTTCCTCCTGCGGTTTCGCACGCGTTTGCTTTTTTTTAATAAAAAGTATCTTATGTCCTACCTAGTTACCTTTGAGAATATGTGTACAAAGTTTCATGATGATCGATTAAGTAGTTTAGGCGTGAAAGCTAACAAACAAACTTATATTCACATTTACAATATCAATAGGAAAGTAGGGATAGGTATTATATTGTATAGGTACGTACTCGAATACAATACCACCCATAGCAGGGAGTATTTTGCGCCAAACTGCGGTGGGGTGTGAAAAAAAATGGCCCCGCAAAGTGTTTTTTACGAGTCTAATACGGGTTTATTAAAATATTTAAAGCGTAACTTTGGTCTGAATTTCCCTGAAGACGCGGGAAAAGGTCCCCCGGCCCTAGATGTGAATCTTACGTTGGCAAATATATGGAACAGTAACTAATAACTATATTATGAACATCATAATATGATAAACATACATTTCCTCACATATGCTATAAATTTCTGTTTTTTTTATGAACGCTTTTAAAAAGCATATGGACTTACATTCACTGTAATGTTAAGTCCTTTATCTCATCCTTGTGAGACTGACAGGGCATGCCTGCCATGGACACCTACACAAGATGAGACTTATCAATAGCCCAGAAAGAACATGCAAGGAACCTTATGAGACCATAAAGCACTTGATGTGTCAATCTGATGCACTCGCTGGCAAACGATAATCCTAGGAAATCATAGGAAAGGCGTACCCAGACCTGGAGGACTACTGGCTTTTCCCAATTAAAGACGTGCTGAAGTTCATGGAACATGTTTCTAGTCAGCCAGACGAAAGTTACTAAGAAATAGCCTTTAAAGTCGTGGCGAAAAATACCAAAAACGGCTGGTTCTAGCTCTTTCCACTATTACTTCTAAAACGATGCCCACTGCATCTTTCTATATATCTTTCCGTACCGTCCGCCATCGACAGGGAATTCGTCCTCACACATTAGAACCCAATTCGATTTAGATACTGTACATAATATATTTGCAGTACTTGTGGCCATCCGGTGCGTGATAAATTAAAACAAGCCAAACGGGCGAGTGAGCGACGCAGACACGTTAGGATAATGAGCTTTTTTTGCTTTAATCACCAGAATTACTTCCTGCTCACCCATTTCGAGTACTTAATTAAATGAAAAGTTTAGTCATTTTCCTGAGATAACGGTGTTTTATAAGCCAAGGTAAGTGTTTTTGTTTCAAAATTTTATAAAACATTTTTTTTATACAAAAATCAACATAAAATGTTTAAGATAATAAATACTCAACTATTTTTTTATACGAGAATAATTTAATCAAAATAAATTATTTTAAATAAATAGTAATAATAAATATTTTTGGACAAATTACAAACCGCCATCTAGTCCTAATCTAAACAAAGCTTGTACAATGGTGTCTAGGTAACTGATAAATGTAATTAAATACATTTTTTTTTGTAAACACATACATAAAAACACCCAGATCAAGATGAACAGACATTTTCATGCAGACAAATGTTGATTTTGTGCGGGGATCGAGTATACAGAGCTATTCGACCAAAGACTCGTCATTACAAAGAGGAGGTCATGGACAGCCCTTACGAAGTAACCAGAAGTTGCATAATTTATCTATATATATAAAAATCAATGCCACTTTTCGTTGTAATTTTATACCTCAAGAACGGGCTCACCTATCCAAACCAAATGTTTAGGCTTTGTTCGGACTATTTAGTAGATGGTTTATGTGAAGTTTGCACAAAATCGGTAGAGCGGTTCTTCATTTATCACATTTTTTGTAACAAATGAATTCAATAAATTGCGGATCTTTGTTAATGAGGATTTTGCTGTCAAATTTAAACTTTTTTCAGATGGGGATTGTGCTGTCAAATTGAAACTTTTTTCAGATTTTTTTTTGTTTGAATAAATGAATTTGATGTTCCAATGATTTGTTTTAGTATTTCACTTTATACGTAGCGAAGCACGTACCGGGCCGCTAGTCTAGTATAAATTTGTGGGGTGTAGTGGCACACCACGAACTTTAAAGCCAAAGTCAACCTCATTTGCACGTTATCCACGCTGCCAACTAGCGACAGAGGCTCTGGTAAAAGAGAAGTAGGGTACAGCGAATATGTAAGCTGCCCGACTGGAGAAGTACCTCTACCTCTCAGAATACGGCAGCCAAATAACAATTCCATTTAGGACTGTTGTGTTCCTGCGAGTGACTGAGGTCGGATTTACAAGCACCAAAAAGGAAGGAGTTGCTGCGTTGGGAGCAGGGGTGGCGGCGTGCGAGCGATATTTTAAGTTGCGAGCGTTAATATGGCTACGGTAACCGCTTCACACCAGGCGGGCCTTATGCTTGCCTGCTACCCGACATAGTATATATATATATATATATATAAAAGAAAGAAAGTCGTGTTTGTTACAACACTTATAACTCGAGAACGGCTGGACCGATTGCCATGGTTTTTGATTTGTTGGATTTGTTTCCGTCCCGAATAGCAGAATAACTATTAAAAACATTGGAAAATTCTCGAAAAAATAAAATAAAAGAAAAAACATTTTCCCATACAAATGAAAGTGTCAGTTGAAAAAGGGATTACAATATTTATTGGTTGTCAAATATCAAAACGTCAAATCGATTGGTGTCACTTTTATGTCGCCAAAGTTGTCTGTGATTTGTTATGAAAATTTAAAAATGTCAAATCGATAGGGGTGAAAACGCTTTTCCCATGGGGTTCGAGCGCAAGAATCAAATCAGAGTAAACATCAAAAGAAATGACAATTACAAATCACCAAAATGATAAAAACTATTTCAAAACTAAAAAAAATAAAACAAAACGTTTTTTTTTTTTAAATTTAACAATAAGGTAATCTTTATTTTTATGAAATCTTCAGTTTTTATGGATACGGGTCTTCCCTCAACCGAAGGGGTTTAGAGCGTACTCCAACACGCTGCTCAACTGCGGGTTGGCGGAGGCCAGTGTTTTCGAACCGCCTAAAGGCCACTGACTTAACTTAACGACTGTCATTAAATGATAACAACCGGGACCGACAGCTTAACGTGCCTTCCGAAGCACGGAGGAGCTCAAGATGAGCTAATGATAACAACCGGGACCGACGGCTTAACGTGCCTTCCGAAGCACGGAGGAGCTCAAGATGAGCTAATAATAACAACCGGGACCGACGGCTTAACGTGCCTTCCGAAGCACGGAGGAGCTCAAGATGAGCTAATGATAACAACCGGGACCGACGGCCTAACGTGCCTTCCGAAGCACGGAGGAGCTCAAGATGAGCTAATGATAACAACCGGGACCGACGGCTTAACGTGCCTTCCGAAGCACGGAGGAGCTCAAGATGAGCTAATGATAACAACCGGGACCGACGGCTTAACGTGTCTTTCGAATCACGGAGGAGCTCGAGGTAATATCCGTGTACAGGCTACGGTCGACGTTGCTTAACTTGCGTGTTCAATTAGACTGGCACGCGCAATGACGCCATCGAGCTTCTCTATTATTTTCTACTATTCATTGTTTTAATTCCATAAAATCATATATTTAGTTCAGCTAATATGTACCCCGACATTCATTGATTGTTAGGCGGTACGAAGTTCGCCGGGACAGCTAGTATATATATAAGTATATATAAATGAAAGTACAGGTAACAGCTACTGCATATTTCAAAGGGGTCGTATCAAAGGCTGTACTCGGGCCCTCGTGTAATTCGATTTGCAGCCAACTGCCTGGCAGTCAATAATCTCATTTGCTATCAATAAGTAAAGAAAATCAAATATTTCTTATTGGTTTAAGATATTTTATGTCCAATGAAATGCTGAAAATTTTTATTAAAGAAAGAGAATTTTTTTAGCATATAATGTATCATTTAATGTATGTTACAGTCAAAACTATTAACCAGTCAAAATCACTTTTGACAGCAAAAATATTTGTCTTATTTGAAAACTAATTTTCCCAGAATCGAGTTCCTCAGACCAGTCAGTAGCAAGCAGTATGAGACACATGTTTAATCATAATTGAGACTCCTACATAAGTATGTAGCTAGCTATATATTTTTTTATAATAATCGGATTGCTAATGTAAAGTACACAAGCGAGCCCTTATATCACAGAATAACAACGTGAACACAATTCTATTATCAGCAAAAAATCATATAAGAGTTTCACACACTAAAACAAAGTATTCCTCTTTTGGGCTCCTTTGAAGTCAAATATACCTGAAAATTAAAAACAGAATGGCTTTCAAAAATTTGAGACATCTCTAACTGAATTGTCTGAAATGGAAACGAAACATAGGGCTCTAAAATGAAAATATATGAGCCTCCCTTTGTCTTTGAAATCTATCCGCAAATAAACCGTGAACAAAAAGTGCATTGCATTATGTGTGCATGGCGAAACACAGCCAAGATCCGATTTTTTACACTTAATAATAAAGTATATTATTATAGTGTGTCGTCGAGAACCCTTATTCATCCCACTGCTGGGATATGGGTTTCCCTCAATCGAAGGAGTTTGATAGCATGCTCCACCACGGTGCTCAACTGCGGGTTGGCGGAGGCCAGTGTTTTCAAGTCGCTTAAAGGCCACGGACTTGACTTAACGACTGTCATCGAGCTCCTTCGTATATATACTTAGTATAGTATATTAGTATAATATATGTAAGTATAGTAGTTAGTATATATGTAAGTAGGCATTCTTCAATAAGTTGGAGAACGCAGTTCCTCAAACTGTAACTGTAACAGCGAGTGATTTCAAAATATTCTTCGTTTTGTGATATCATTCCGCCAAAATTTTAATTTGGGGTGTAAGTGGCTCATCACGATCTTTAGAGCTAAAGCCAACCTGTCTTCTACGTGATACACCCCGCCGACTAGCGAAAGAGTCTCTGGTAAAAGAGAGATAGAGCTCAGCGTATTTTGAAAGCTGGGTGTGACGTTCTCGAAAAAAATAGAGTTGGTGACCATGGGGAGAAAAATGTTCCGGAGTAAGACCTCAGATAAGGTGGAAAGATGACGTGAATAAGGTGGCAGGAGTGACCTGTTGGCGAAAATCAAAGGAGACCTATGCCATCCTGATGGTAGATAAAGGCTAAGTAGAAGAGAAAAACTATGATTTTACCAATCATAAGTTCGGGACTGAGACATATTTTCTGGACTTAGGTGGCGACTAGCATGCTTAGATTCTGGTACTAGTACCAGCTTTTAAATAATATAGAGATTAAAAGAGATTTGGGCGAGTTTATCACCGTATATTATGAAAAGAGTAAAGTGGCACGAAACAAAAACTTGCCTCGTGCCAGTTTACCACTAGCTATTATAAAAAGAAGATACTATTAATATAAGATTCTGGTACTAGTACGAGCTCACTATCGTACTAGTTCCAGAATCTGAGTGTGCCAGTTGGCACCTAAACCATTTTTTTGTATCACAAATGCCACAAATACAAATCTAGAACGAGAACTTGACAGACTTTTTACATTGGTGTTTTTACAATGATACCAGGATTATGCAGTACCAGACTCAATTACTATCCTTTCAATTTCCACCTGCTGACCACTTCAAAGGCTGCCATGTACTGAGTGACAAAGTAGACATATAGAGCAGTACATTAAATGCAAACATTTGTTATACCTAACAATTAATAGCACTTTTCTACCGCCGAAGCTGTAGTCGATTACCATCGTACTGTTTGATTGCGAATGTTAAACTTCAGCTTAGATTTATAGTACCTGTGTTTAGCTTAGCTGGTAGAAACCTTAGAGCTCTATCTACTAAGCTGAAGATGTTTGTCAATAACTAAAACATAAGACCTATTTTTCGAATCAAAATATTCGATGATAATCGGCTTCAGCTTCGGCGGTAGGGCCCCAGATCCGTCCAGTGCAGCGGTTTGAGCTGTGCGTTGCTAGTAGCGGTTGCCGTTTATGTTACTGTATTTTAGATTTAATTTTAACGTTTTATGTTTGCATGTTTTGTGATGGTAAACGATCATTAATGTTTTCTTGAACATGTTCGTGTAAAAAAATCCAAGGAAGCATTTTCCACAAGACAATTCGTGGCGAAAATATCTGTATTTTATGTTATTGCAGTATTAAATGTAATTTAGTTTCGTTTTGTAAACTGGTAACTGGTTGCTTTCCAAGTTTCACATTTCTGCTGGAATGCGCTACTCTACTACTACTACTAGAGAGAATTTAAAAATAGTAATGTATTTTACTTACCTGGCAAAATTTCTGTCTTCATAAAGCTCCGATAGCATCTCTTCCAAGTCACATGATAGCGTGTTCAGTAACTGAAAAGAGATAAAGTTTTAGATAAAATAATTTGAAAAAGAAACATGTGATATGAAGGGGATACTTTGAAATTCTTGTAATACAGGTGGTACACATCCACCTAGCTCAGGCACCAGTTCTCTCCATTATTTAATTGTACCTGTTTACTTTTAATAATTATTAAAAATTACAAGTGTCTATAAACTACGGCAATCGCATTGCATCAAGCAGCCCTGCGGCGGACCTGGCGTATTATAAAAAACATAATTACTTCCTGCAGAACATGCAAGGGTCCTAACTAGACCATGAAGCATTTAATGTGTAAATGTAACGAATAGAAATCCTAGGAAAAGCGTGCCCGGTTCTGGAGAATACAGGCTGTTCCTAACAAGAGGAAGAAGCATACTGAAGAATATGGAAGCTGTCTCTGGACAAATGGAAGAGAGTGACTAAAGATTTAGGGAGTGCAGAATAGCCCCAATGAAGGTCGACGTCCAACCGGTTCCGCAGCACTGGGCCCATTCTAAGATAAGATAAAACGACTACTTCAGAACAATGAAGTACATGGAACTCATGTGTCTCTAGACAAGTGCGGGAAAGTGACTAAAGGATCAAAAAGTACACAAAAGATCCAATGAGGATCCACATGTCTCTAGTGCTGCAACACTGGACCCATACAGATAAGATATTACGACGCGTCATCTAAAAACCATCAAAACGTCACATATCGAGCCACTTCTCAATAACATGTCTACTCGTCTGGCGTCTGTTCAATTTCACCCGACAAACAGAAATTTAATAGTAATTTCACATAATCCCCATTATCAGAACCTCGGTGTTCGGTTTTCTATTCACCCCCGGAGCACATATTGGAAACGCTGTACGGAAATGAGTTAAACCTTGTTCGATGCCCGCAAGGTTAGTTATTTGCTTTTATATGGCACACGGATGCTAAAGACTGGCGAACTAATGGGGGCTAGCAATACGAACATCCATCCCTCGATCACACCTCGTAATGGACAAGTTGCGACGGCATAGTATAGTGACACTGTCCACAGACATAGACTTTCTTCAAAGCTTTCCACTCAGGTCTGTCTCGTCTCTCGTATTGTCGGATATCGTTGACAAATCTTTCAGGCAACCAGCCTCTGTTTTTGTTTCTGTCTCCTTAGATCTCCATTCTCTGTTATTAGCTCAAACTCGCAATGAATCTGGCCCACCACCAGCTTCGGCTAGCTATGGTGGCACCGTATCTGTAATCCTCGTAGGTCCCTATTCCAATTATTTTCTTATCAATATATATAGGAATGTAATGTCTTCATGTCATAGCACAGAAAATACAGTATGTACCTTAAAAATCCTCGTAAGTATTAAACAGGTATTGTGGAACTTTTTCTGATCCCACAATGAGGTTTTTCGCTCCGTACATGGACCATATTGATTTTACGAGACTATAATTTTGCAATTCGTCGGATCATGTTTGGATTTGGTTGTTTTTATACAACTTTGTGGGATGAGAATATGTCCTTATGTGTACAATCTAATTGATCAAGCTTTTTGAATAATATTCTGAACAAATTCGGTTGACACTACATCGTACTCTGTCTCACTTGAATAGATATGTATTTTTTTGAAAGCAGATAATTTTTTTTACTAGTAAGTAGGTTTCTCGTGAAAGTGTGTTTATAAAAATGTGTTATACTGTGAACACTGTCGTATCTCTCACTTTTTTTAGGATTTTGTATTTCTGTATTTCACTACTTTATTACTCTCTTTGTCCTCCTAATTGACCTTAATTTAATTGATAATGAGAAGTCCTTCATCCTTTAGTCATGAAGCTTTTCAGTCATGTTCCTCCCCCTCCTACGATTTAATGATGAATCAGTATTGAGGATGATAATCCTCAATACTGATTCATCATTAAACCGTTGATTCATCATTAAACTTCGCAATAGTCTCGACGCCTGCCGAGACCTGCTCATGGGTACGTCGTTCCATTGAATAATTTTATCCCTGGGATAAGTTCGGAATCTGTTACGATTTTTAGCTACATAGAACTGGAGAGCATCATGCAGCCCAGTGTCAAACAGTAGTTTGTCATGTCGTTTGTGTATATTGGTGTTCGTCAACCTAATCAGATGTGTGTATCCAAACGTAGGTATTTGCTTAGTTTGCAGACGGGGTGCCGGCGCAAAAAGTTTCTCAAATAAAAAATCTCGAGGCGAGGCCGACCCATCCACGCGTGACGCCCCACGTGTTGTGCTGACTGACTGTAGTTGTTTTATTAGCGGGTTCCCATCGTGTTCCGACATGTTTCTATTAAGATGAAAGAAATCACTGTTATTTACATTCCGCATTTTTTTAATACCACGCCGGGTGACAGACAAGAACCCAGCCCGGCTGTTATGAAGCGGTTACCGTAACCCTCGCAATTTGGAAAATCGCTCGGGCACCGCTACCTCAGCTTCGAACGCAGTAACTCCTTCGTTCATTCCTGGTGACCTCACTCACTTGCAAGAATAAAACAGCGTTCAACAAGGGAACTGATAGTTTCTATCGCATTTTTTTGTTTCGCGTAACGTGCTGGCTGTTTCAAAGCAAAGCTCACTAATATGGAAAACAGTAATATGGCAGCGCTAAATCTGAGAATGTCTATTCCTTTTATTATTTTTTTCATTATTGTGTCTCCTTTGTAGCCAGGCAATGAACAATGAAGTTCTTTTCTGCGGGTAAGTCAGCGCGTGAGCGATATTTCATGGTGCGAGCTTTTCAGGCGAGCCGTATGCTTGTTTCCCACCCGTCGTATTATAAAAAAGGCGCTAGAGTCCTGCATAAACAATCTTAATTTTCGCTATGTCTGCCTATATCAGTGGTTCTTAACCTATGTCCGCGGACCACTATTGGTCCGTAAGATAAGTTATATATTCCTGACTGAAATTTTCTCCCGAAACGAAACGATAAATTGAAAAAGAGCTTAGTTATTGTAGTACCGGTGGTACCTTATATTTTAGATACGATTCTACTCCCCCCAACCGTATGATGTTCCGTGACATAATATATTTGTTATTTATGTCATGTGTATGTGTATGAATATTTTCTGTTGTACTATATAATATTGTTATTAATTTATTTTTGTATGCCGCATTTATTTGTGTCATATCTGCTCTTTCCAAAGGTTGTCTGGTAGAGAATTCTATTAGCATTAAGACCGCTTATGTACCCTTAAATTGTGGTAAATAAAGTATAAATAATAATAATAATAATCTCCATAGCCCATTTATTTTCTATCACACTTCGCTACAGTCTCGACGCCTACCGAGACCTGCTCATGGGTACGTCGTTCCATTGACATATCCTGGAGCGGATCACGGCGGGCGTACAATATTACATCAAGCTTCTCAAAGGAGCCTCTACGCGTTGGATCCATATCCCCGCGCACGCCTATCAAATGACCGGACTTGACCCGTGAATTAAGAGAAACATAATAATAATAGTTTTTTTTAGCAATAAAGGCAGTTATGGCAGGCGTCCGTCCCTCTTCTGTAATAGCCCGATATTAAGTTCAACCAGATCTCATCTCCATAGCCCATTTATTTTCCTTCGCAATAGTCTCAACGCCTGCCGAGACCTGTTCATGGGTATATCGTTCCATTGACATATCCTGGAGCGGGTCACGGCGGGCGTACAACATTACATCAAACTTATCAAAGGGGCCTCTACGCGTTGGATCCATATCCCCGCGCACGCCTATCAAATGACCGGGCTTGACCCGTGATTTAAGAGAGATACATAATAATAGTTTAATTACATGGTCCGCCATCAACAAAAGTTTAAGAACCACTGACCTAGACACTTGCAAAGAGCCACATCGTGCCCTTCTAGTGTTTGTACTTTGCGCTCTGACATGAAGGGCCCTTCTCTTTGTGGGGGATCAGCAAGCTTGTGTTTCACGCAACGTGAGCAGTGGCGCGGCGTGAAATCACTATATTTACACTAAAGCTACTAATACCATTGTAAAACTTTGTAGGAAATATATTTTAAAGATATTTTTTCAAATATTATCCGTGTTATGTAACAGAAAAATATCATTTTCAGCGATATTCATTGAGTTTATGAAATCGTCCGGTCGTTCTGTCTATCCGTTGCCATGACACTCAAAATTTAGAAATTCTGACTTCGGTTTCGTGTAGAGCATCAAAAAGTAGTAATGTGAAGTGACCTTGGTTTTCCGAAAAAAAGTCGTTCTGTCTGTCCGTCCGTTGCATGAAACTCAAAATTTCGAAATTCTGAATTCGGATTCGTGTAGAGCATCAAAAGTAGTAAAGGTACCTTGGCTTTCGGATAACGATTCGCGATATCGAGAAAAAAAAATTTTTGCTATGGTGCGCGTCTGATGTTTTATATTAAGCTGTTATTTATAATAAGCATGTTCAAGTGTCAAAAAAGTTCAGGTATTTATTATTATTAATATATATTTTTTTAAACCATAAAATACCTAATCGTTCGCTGTGAACCTTCGCGACAATTTTTGAAATCAATTTTAATAAATCATAAACAAGATTAATTACGGTTGCTGCTCAAAATGTGAGCCGTGGCCCGTGATCTAATCTGCAGCTCAGATAAATTGACGGAGTTATCAATGTGTAGCAATGATGAAAAACTTCGAGCTTCATTACGAAGTAACTATTAAGTAATTATATGCGTCAGTGTGTGAACATCCTCAGCATACTTTGTTTAGATACTTACTCGTATGTAGAAATTAGGGTTAACAGTATCCAACAAAGAAACCGTTGTCTGAAAAGGTCGACGACCTTAGCATCCACCATGATAAAACAGAGTCGTTGCTAAGCAACAGAAATAAACACAAACATCAACAAGCGTTGAAAGTAATTGCTCTATTACAACTGAGTAAGGTTCAAAATATATACGTATTTTTGGAACATTAATTTTGTTTTGAGTTTGAAAACCGGGTCAAGAGGTGCATTACAAGAATCATTAGGGGACAGAGTGGAGTATTGATTTCATATCAACCATGCTATTCTCCGAAGGTTATAAATGTTAGCCTGATTGACTTTAATTAAAAATATGCCAATGCCAATACGCGGGCCGTAATTGGAATGTGACGCGGGAAAGAACTAAATAAAAGAACTAGATATATCTTTTATGTACTTTTGTGTTGTCCCACACGAGCAAGCCCGGTACACGTTAGTAGTAAATTAAAAAAGTTACGTTTTCAAAATGTTCTAACTTAATAAAGATAACATTCATTTATACAAAACGCATTTAAAAATAAAATCATGACTCCATTAAACTTGCATATTAATAAACTGTCTGAATGAACAATTCCATTCAAAACATAAACTTCATTTCCCTCGGAGAGCTGATCCTCTTGATCTAACGAGCCCTGTCTAATTGTTTGGAAGTGTCGCGGGAGGTGCCTCGCTTATTATTATATCTTTTTTATTTCTTTCCGTGTTTAATGTTATGAGGTGATATTTCATCCTACATAGTATATTGAAAGATAAGGATAAAATAAAAAATAAATTGGTTGTCTGTAAAGTCGGTTTACGGACGATAATTTTACGTGATAACGTCATAAGAAAACATCGGCCGATGGAGTGGAAGAGAGATAGATGCGTCACAAGCCGAATGCTTATGCCGTGCAGCCGGTGTTAATCGTCTTATAAGATGTTATAACGTTAAAAAAAACGAAGTGTGCTTGATCACACGATAGAAATGAAAACTTCATCTCTTGCTCCGTCTTGCTCCCTCCCTGTCAACTTTACCCGAATCAAAGTTACAGAGCCATGCATGACGGCTCGTTCCCATGTGGCACACAGTATGCCTCAAGATGCCTCTACAGCAGTAAGTTGGCCACGCTGTAAGTCAATTGGAGACACCTTTCTTCAGTGAACAGAAATAGGCACAAATATCAATCTATCAACGAAGAGCTTAAACCACTGAACGGATCGGGATAAATTTATCATACAGCTTGTCTCTTTATATATATAGGCAGGATTGAGGTGGGATGGCTATTAGCAAAGAGTCCGTGTCTATAATTCTGATTGTCATATCTTTAGCTAAGCAGAAATGCCGAAATATTTTTTCTCCTTTTTTATCTTGTCAATATTGTCTGTGCAAATGTTTTATCTTCAAATTATTTCTATACTGTAGACAAAATGCAAATTTGGACATTAGACCGTGCGTCCCTGGAGCGCCGGTTCAACACCCGTCCCCCATTATGAATAATGTCTTTCGTTACAGCACCGAAAAGTGACATTTTTCCGTTATAGGTACTTTATTATGAAAATAGGAAAGCCCTTCGGCGCATTATCCTAAGTTGATTTCAAAAGGCATCAACATTTATCACTGAATAAGACAAGTGCATAAAGCGAAATACATAGTTTTAAAACCAAGTTCAGTGTACGGGACGGGGGCCCACCACACATTCCCACCACTGTGTCTCCTGTGTAGCCAGGATTAACAGCGACGACCACCAAAAAAGGCAATGAACAATGAAGTCCATTGCAGTCCCAGGGGTAAGACTACGGATGTCTTGGAACTCACAACGAATTTAATCAGAAGAAATTAGTAGGAGTTCCTACTCCTTTATATACTTTTGGAATTTGACTTTCCCTCTTAGTAATGTGAGAGACAGTAATATGGCGAATGAGGCATTACAAGCCTAAAGAGATAGCTAGTCGAGTGAAGCTCAACTGCCGTGCACTACGGATTTTAATAATCTACCACTAGATATTTAAAATCCGTAGATTACTAGGGAGACTAGATTGTATTGGTTGTGATGTAATTTAGTAAATATGCAAAATTGTTTTTTATCTAATCTCATACTGAAATTTAGAGATTAAAAAACTAAACACAGAATCTTAATGTCAGTCTTTTACGCACAAGACATCAAAATAAATTTAAAAAGTTACTTTTCGATACAGCTCTATAATGGACAACTGTATCGAAAAATAACTTTTTTCCCATTTCGATATAGCTCCGGCCCTGGATTCAGTTGCAACTTTGCAAAAAATCTGTGAACGCGGCACCGCGCGGCGCGTCGCGCATGCGCACCACGCATGCTCGATCTGCAAATGCATTTATAAGTAAGAAATAAAGCTGTTAAATTAACTTCACGGTTTTATTTAAAATATTATTATCATCTATTTCATGAGATTAGATAAAGTAGTGTACTTAATTAGGTCATAACTAGTGTACATAATTAGGTCATAAAATACTCGTGCGATGCTATTATCACATTCGCCTTCGGCTCACACTCGTATTTTAAGAACCCTTATTATGCAACAGTTTCATAAACTACTATTATACAACCAGAGGACCAATTTGCGATAATATTTACACACTGAAGTACATGGAACATGCAGGCAGGCAGGGGTGAGTGTATAAAGGACTATATAGAGCACAAAAGATCCATGAGGGTCGACGTGCCACCGATGCTGTAGCACTGGACCCACTATATGATAAGATAACCCTAACGATTATACATGATACTCAAAAGTATCAACAGACGGACAGTAAAACATTGACAAAGCAAAAAAAAACATCAGTTAAAAAATGTAAAAGCTAATCAACCAGAACACAAAGGAATATACAGAAGACGCGTCAATAACAGAAGACAAATAGCGTTTCGTTCATGTTGCCTTTTTCGCTCTGGTCTGGTAACAAATGACACCCTTTACTTAATGTTATTGGCAGCAGCTATATCGCTTGGATAATATATTAGGTTGGGGAAAAAGTCTTTTCGTATTTTATATGAAAATTCAAAACATTTTTTACTAAAGTTTATTTATATTTAACTAAAGTATGTAGGTGCCATTTTGTTCGATAACTTTTTGCCATCTTGTAGGTAGAGACATGATCCCATTACTAAAGAAATTTTGGGACTTCTGTTCAAAAAACCACGACAAGTGGTTTTGGCAGTCTTCACGTGATGTTAACCTGACATTGCCTAAAGAATTCTGAAGAGACCGAAACAGGTGGAAATCAGAAGGTGCAAGGTCAGGACTATACGGCGGATGCATTAACACCTTCCAGTCAAACTCTCTTAATTTTTGCTGAGTGGCTAAAGATGTGTGAGGTCTAGCGTTATCATGATGAAAAATCACACCCCTTCTGTTAATTAATTCCGGCCGCTTTCTCTCAACTTTTTGCTTAAATCTCATCAGTTGTTCACAGTAGAGTTCAGAATCGATAGTCCTGCCTGGCGGTAACAGCTCATAATGAATAATGCCCTTCCAATCCCACCATACACACAGCATCACCTTATTGCGGGTTAACCCAGGTTTTGCCAGAGTCTGTGAAGCCTGACCGGCCTTTGACCACGACCTTTTTCGCACGTTCTTGTCGTACATGATCCACTTTTCATCACCAGTTATAAGCTTCTTCAAAAACGGTTCGCTTTCATTACGTCGTAGTAAAGAATCGCAAATGAGTACACGGTTCATTAAGTTTCTTTCAGTGAGATCGTGAGGCACCCAAATATCGAGCTTTTTAGTGTACCCAGCTTTTTTCAAATGCGCCAAAACTGTTTTGTGGTCAATTCCTAATTCTTCAGCTACGTCGTAACTACTGATATGCTGATCTTGCTCCACTTTTTAAAAAATGGCATCCATTTTATCCGTAACAGGGCGACCAGAGCGACGTGCATCTTTCACAACAAAATTTCCTGATTGAAAACGCTTAAACCAAATTTGTGCTACTCTCACAGACACTGCACTAGATCCATAAACGTCACAAATTTTTTTCGCAGCTTGCGTTGCATTTTTACTTTTTTTGTAGTAAAATTTTAAAATGAATCGAATTTCTTCATTAGATTCACTCATCTTGACAGTAAAAAAAACAAATGAAAATCACACATTTACCTAATTTGAATTTGGAATTATCTTTTTTAAAATTTAAACTTTTTAAAGATATCAAAACCTGCCAGATACAAATGGTATAACCAAAGAGATTTTATTACAAGTTCATACATACTAAAATGCGAAAAGACTTTTTCCCCTACCTATTATATCTTTTACTAGCTGGCCCGGCGAACTTCGTACCGCCTAATTGTCAATGAATGTCGTGGTATACATATTAGTTGAACAAAATTTATGATGTCTTGAAATTAATATAATGAATAATAGAAAATAATAGAGAAGCACGATGGCGTCATTGCACGTGTCAGTCTAATTGTACACGCAAGTTAAGTAACGTCAACCGTAGCCTGTCCATGGATGAGTTTATATTATCTCGAGCTCCTCCGTGCTTCGGAAGGTACGTTAATCCGTCGGTCCCGGTTGTAATCATTAGATTAACTCGAGGTCCTCCGTGCTTCGGAGGGCACGTTAATCCGTCGGTCCCGGTTGTTATCATTAGATTATCTCGAGCTCCTCCGTGCTTCGGAAGGCACGTAAGACGTCGGTCCCGGTTGTTATCATTAGATTATCTCGAGCTCATCTGTGCTTCGGAAGGCACGTAAGACGTCGGTCCCGGTTGTTATCATTAGATTATCTCGAGCTCCTCCGTGCTTCGGAAGGCACGTTAAGGCGTCGGTCCTGGTTGTTATCATTAGATGGCAGTCGTTAAGCCAAGTGGCCTTTAGGCGGCTTGAAATTACTGGCGTCCGCCAACTCGCAGCTGAGCAGCGTGGTGGAGTATGCTCGAAACATATTTAGTTGAAGGAAGACCCGTATTTAATATTACCCAGCAGTGGGTAAATATTAAGTTCAGTATTTTACTATGTCACAAAATAAAGTACCATGACACTTGACAACCAATTAATATTCATTTTCAAGCATTCATTCATAAACAATTTTCAAAACAACAACGGACAACTTTCGCGACGTAAAAGTTAGACCAATCGATTTGACATTTAATTGAAAATCAATAAATATCCCAATCCGTTTTCAAATTTAATTTTTCGACAATTTTGTCAATGTTTTAATACTTATTATCCTATACCCACATTTCTGAACGCACGCATACATTTGACGTACGCACGTTAACGTCACGTTTGACAGGTCCGACATCCACGAACATTTTGTATGGAAAAATGATATTTCTTTTATTTTATTTTTTTCGTAAATTTTCCAATGTTTTTAATAGTTATCTTGCTATTCTGGACGGAGACAAATCCAATAAATCAAAAACCATGGCAATCGGTCCAGCCGTTCTCGAGTTATAAGTGTTGTAACAAACACGACTTTCTTTTATATATATAGATTTCTATGTATATTTGTCACAATGTAATACGTGGAGCGTACTGAAAGTTTCTGAATTTGACTGCTTAGTGCGAGTTTTTGGTCACATTCGAACGTGGTAATGTTTACAACCCCACCTAATTGAGAAAAAATTTCATATTGTGAATTTACCAGACGCGTGTTACATGCCCAAATTAGCCGGGTTGCTCACTTCAAAATGTGAGCAATTACGCCACATAATGAAATGAAATGAAATGAAATGAAATGAAATGAAATGAAATGAAATGAAATGAAATGAAATGAAATGAAATGAAATGAAATGAAATGAAATGAAATGAAATGAAATGAAATGAAATGAAATGAAATGAAATGAAATGAAATGAAATGAAATGAAATGAAATATCTTTATTTGCTGTAACACGGTGGATCAAAATCGGTTATAAGCCATATATAGAACAAGCGTGTCACACCAATACTTGGCATGCAAATGTCTTAAACAATTGTTAATTTATTACTACTATAAATGATGTCAGCTTACTAATAAATCAAAATAATATAAAATAAAAAATATAAATTAATACAGAGAATGTCCAAATTAGAAATGTCATATAAATCAAATTAATATTTCAACAATTAACAAGTACACACAAAATTTATGAATATTTGTCATAATGGTAGTTATCTTTTAATAAACAGTAATCAGAATTTAATTTTTTTAAATTCTTCAATACTATAGATACATTCTTTTGAGAGAATATTGTATAGCGACTTTTTAAAAGTGTTAAAGGGCAGTGTCTTTATATACTCTGGTAGCAAGTTATATAGCATTACAGACATATTGAAGCTATTTTTTGAAAAACAGGCTGTACTACGTGAGGGCACGACCAATCTGTTAGGGTACCTAGTAGGAAAGTTTAAAATTTCCTTTTTCGTAGTATATAAGGCCGAATTTTGCTTCACGAATTTGCAAATCTCATAGATATACATAGCAGGCAATGTCAGGAGATTTAATTTTCTGAAAAGTGGTCGACAAGATTCCAGAGGATTTGCACCACATAAAGCCCTTATACATTTCTTTTGGATGATGAATGCGCGATTGACATCTACAGAGTTCCCCCACATGACAAGCCCATATCTTAAAGAGGAACAAACGAACCCATGATAAGCCATCAAAGCCGTCTCCAGATCACAAATTTGAGTCAGACGACGCAAGGCAAAAACAAACCTGTTTATTTTTTTGCAGACTGCCTCTACGTGTTGTTTCCAGGTTAGCTGTGAATCCAAAACTATACCTAGAAATTTCACTTCTTTCGCTTCAGCGATGGGCTCGTTTCGATTAGTTACTGTTACACTCGACGGTTTCGCATTTTTATTGTAAAATTGTATGATTTTAGTTTTATTAGTGTTAATGTTTAAATTATTAGATTCCATCCAATGAACTATTATGTCAATTGTGTTATTTATTTCATTTTCGTAGTCAATGTCAAATTTCTTATTTATTATAATTGAAATATCGTCAGCAAACAATGTACATGGATAATCTGTTACGTCTGGGAGATCATTAATATATATCAGAAAGAGCAAAGGTCCCAGAATGCTACGCTGAGGCACGCCGTATTCATTTTTTAAAACTTCTGACTGATACTTAGTGTTTTCTAGATTGTTATTAATTTTGTTTATTTCAACACATTGAGTTCTTTCACAAAGGTAACTTTTTAACCATTCATATGCTAGTCCACGAATTCCATTGTTTTCAAGCTTGGCCAAAAGTATTTTATGGGAAACGTGGTCAAAGGCCTTGCTCATATCGAATAGAATGGCAGATACTGGTATCTTTCCATCCATGAACTGCGATATTTTCCTAACTACAGAGAAGCAAGCCTGAGAAGTGGATTTTTCTTTTTGAAATCCATACTGTTCCAATCGAATGATTTTATGCTTGGAAAAAAAGGAAGTCAGTCGTTTATGCATTATTCTTTCAAAAATTTTGGACAGAATTGGAATAAGAGTGATAGGGCGATAATTATTTACGTCATGTTTTTCTCCACTTTTAAACAATGGTCTAACTATTGAAAATTTTAGTGGAGTAGGAAACTTACCACTAGTAAAAGACATATTAATTAAGTATGCTAGAATGGGAGATAATTCGTCAACACAAGCTTTTATAATCTTTGTACATAATTCGTCATAACCAGTAGAGTTTGTATTCTTGAGCGATAGTATTACTGACTTTACCTCTTGCTCATCTGTCGGAGATAGAAATATGCTTGCTCTATTACTTGATGTATTTATTTTTCTTTGATTACTATGATTTTTATTTATATTTGTGAAATAATAATAGGCGTGTGAACCATTTTTTTTTTCGATTTGTTATTTAAAGACGTCACAATAATATAACTAAAGGTGAAAGAATTACTTCGATAGGCTAAAAACTTCTCGAGATATGATAACTTGAAGATCATAATTTTATCACGAAATATAAGGACTATCCCGAAAACGCTCCATACAAAAGGCATACAGTATTATGACGTCACGATACGCTATTTTATATGCATTAAATCAGAAATTTGTACGACAGCTATGTTAAATATTGCGTTTATGTAGCTAGTGCCGTAACAAAAGTTATAGTATTTTTTATTGTTTCTACAATGGTAATATTTATTTTTTATAATTTCATACTTTTAAAATGGACTTTCCCACCAAACTATGATCGACCATAAAACACGTCGGACATAAGTTATTAAAATGTTGAGATCGCAGATCGTTCTACTTTTATGTATTTTACGTTACTGATAGAGAGTTTTTATAATTTTAGAACATAGGTCACACGCCCATTGAGAAAAAGTTTCATATTGTGATTTTACCAGACGCGTGTCACATGTCTAAATTAGCCGGGTTGCTCACTTCAAAATGTGAGCAAGTACGCCGCATAATTTTAATATGTAACACGCGTCTTACACATAATTTCACAACATCGGACTTCTTCTCCATTTGGTCGGTTTGTTTACATTCACGTGATCGTACGCGAACAAAGAACTCGCACCAAGCACTCTGGCCACTTACAATAAAAGAATGAAAATTATGGTATTCGAAAATGGAACGTTTTGGAAAAATGTTATTTGCGAAGGAATTGTACTTTGAAGAGCTCGATGGCGGCGCGTCTTATCGAACACGCAAGTTAAGCAACGTCTACCGCAACTTGTCCATCGATGAGTTTATTTATCCCGAGCTCCTCCGTGCACTTAAAACCGTCGGTCCCGGCTGTTGTCATAAAATGACTGTCGTAATAAATAAATAAATAATAAATAAATATTGTCAGACAAATTACACAGCGCAACCTAGCCCCAAAGTAAGCGAAGCTTGTGTTATGGGTACTAGACAACTGATAAACATACGTAAATACATTTTTTTTTTTTGTAAATATATACTTATGATACATAGAAAACACCCAGACCAAGACAAACAGACATGTTCATGCACACAAATGTTTGTCCTGTGTGGGAATCGAACCCACGAGCGTTGGTGTCGAAGCCGCGTCATTGACCGCTACGCCACCGAGCTCGTCATGCCAAGTGGCCTTTAGGCGGCTTGAAAACACTGGCCTCCGCCAACCCGCAGTTGATCAGCATGATGCATAAACCTCTTCGATTTACGGGGAGGTCCGTATCCCAGCAGTGGGATGAATAAGGATTGACGACGTCGATATTACTTTAAATAAATAATAATAAATAATAAATATTGTCAGACAAATTACACAGCGCCATCAAGCCCCAAAGTAAGCCAAGCTTGTGTTATGGGTACTAGACAAATGATAAACATACGTAAATACATTTTTTTTTTGTAAATACATACTTATTTACAAAACACACTAGACTAAGACAAACAGACATGTTCAAATAATAACAATCTTATTCATCAGAATGCAGAAACAGTTAGTATGCCCTAAGAATTAGTACTTCCGTTCCCAATTAGTATGGACATTCCCTGCTGCTCTTACTAGCCGACCTCACTTCTGAGACGAATCAGTGACCGCTTGACATATGTCAGTGGGTATTTGAAGTAAGTCTTATATGTATATGCTTCGCCCGTGCAGGATTTTCCCCGTTTTTGCAACATTTTTCTTTGATGCTGCGTCCTATTCGTCGTATCTTATATAGCCTATAGCCTTCCACGATAAATAAGTATATCCAACACTAAAATATTTTTTCGTGTCGAACCAGTAGTTTCTGAGATTAGCGCATTCAACCAATCAAACAAACAAACTTTCTGTGGCATGTCGTCTGTGGCATGAACCTATACTAATGTGAACTAATCACATTAGTATAGGTTCATGCCACAGACACCACATCTTATTATTAGTTCTGTGACAGATAACAAATCTATTCTCTAAACCAATGCTAGAATTTATATATATTAATATAATAATATGTATTCTTTTGTTTTTAAATTTAAAAAACAAAGGCCAGTAAACAAGGGCCGTACGTAAGGGTCGAGCTGTCAATTTTGAAGCAGAATCTCGTTAAAAGTTGACAAAAGTCAATTCCACCCGTGATCGTGTCGCGAGACGAAAATAAATAACTTTAAAATGAAAAATAGAAAAAGTTTGTTCAGCAGTGTCTCGTTGACTCTGATATTAAGTGGTGTTTTAAAACCCAGATTTATTATATTTTATTTAAACTTAGAACTTGAGTTCATCCCTGTTCTTTAATTAGATTTTTTTTTCTTAAAATCGTAAGTGATTGATTTATGGACGTGAATTACGTCTTTAAAATTGCTCCCATAGGATGCAATTCAAAAAAACGAATGATAACAAAATCCGGGGATATAGTTTGATGTTGCATCTACAAATCTATTGTAGGGTTTGGTGTATTTGAGACGTATTGAAACACTGACTGCTCGTCGAATATTGTCTTTATTACATAAACTTACTCACTATATATTACCTTACCACTACATCTCCTTCCCTTGGAGAAAATAAAATAAAATTATAGTTTTATTTTATTTGATAAATCATTAGATATAAATATAGATGAGCTAATATTACTATACTAGTCGCGGTCACTATACTAGTTTTTTTTTACCTATAAACTAACTTAGCATTGAAAAATATTTAAGTTTCATTCATAAAAAAAAATGGGTTGAAATTGTTTCATAAAATGTTTCAATCTAAATAGTATCAAAATATATGATGACATTTTGATGACCATGACGAACTTGAGCACGAGTGATTGCTGGCCGCGTGACAGTGAGCCATGTTTGGCAAAGTGCTGCGTAGGCATCGCATGTTTGCTGATGACCGCGCAAGGCACCCGATGCTCCGGATTAAAATTACTATCTATTACGATTGTAACTTGCCTAAGTTATTAAATAATTATTATAAAACTGTCTTTTTTATTACATACCTATACAATTTGTATTTTAGCTACATAATTCAAATTTTATCAAATAAACACATATTAGGCTCTGCCACTCCGCAGTTGAGCATAAAATCTTTCGATTGAGGGGTGATCTAAATTCCGAATGTTTTCATGTTGGCCATGAATTAAAATATAAATCGTGAATAATTTCTCTTTCACATAACTTACAAATTACTATAAAATATTGTTTAGTTAACGTCTGTTCATATATGGCGATGCGCCGCATACCGCACTGCACTTGATATCGTTATGAGTTATTTATAGATTTCGCTAATGAATTAGGTATTCGTAATAACAACATAATTTTGTAAGACATTATTTGCAATTTAAAGTCCGCTTAATCCAATTTTGTTTATTTATTTAGGTATTTAGATAAACGTTTTAAAAGGTCCATACACGCACTTTTTTTTTACACTTTTTTTGTTAATCAATTCTACTGTAGCGCCTTTTATTTTAATTTTATTATTTGCGCTTTTCATATTAATTAAAAAACGTTCACGTTGTTTTTTTTTTTTTTTTTTTCACTAGTTTCGTACTTCTTTCGTGTTCTCGTCCTTTGCATCATCATCATCATCATCCGTTGCTTTCATCAATGCAAAGCAGATGTACTTATGTAGGCTCACTGCAACAAATCTCTACTTCTGTCACATCCATATTGAAAGCATTTTATTTTTATTAATTTTCCGTTAATAATATTAAGCCTTTTTTATTTTTCTTCGATAACACTTCACTTCATAAAGTAAATTGAAAATAAGTTCTTCACAGTAAAAATATATTGTTCAAAATTTATTCGTAGCACGATATGATATTTGAGTCGAGAGGCGCCGCTGGCCGCGGCTCATTCTTACACTGGCCGGGTCGCCATGTAGGGTTTGGTGTATTTGAGACGTATTGAAACACTGACTGCTCGTCGAATACTGTCTTTATTACATAAACTTACTCACTATATATTACCTTACCACTACACTATCATCTCCATCCAAAATTCAATCACACCACTGGATAGATGAAGGATCAAAGATTTTATTACGCTAAGTGAGGACTATTGAACATCACGTGCGGGGAGGGGGAAGCGCTGCCATTTTCAGATAATTTTAGTGCATATAACGTATCTATTCACGTACAATACACGGCCTTGTCCATGACACAACCACGCCCCATTTTTTAAGCTAATGGCGTCAATCGTAAAAAGGATTTTGATTGCTGCTATTATTTATAGAAAGGTATAGAAAAATCCGTGTGCCGTGTGGTTTCCAGCAGACTAAAATATAGTCACTCCGTCTCTTCCCGTGGATGTCGTACAAGGCGACTAAGGGAAATACATTATAAAACATCGATCAGGCCTCCCCAACCCGTCTGGCCAGCGTGGGGAGTGTAGGCCAAATCCTCCTCCTGTCTGGGACGGACGAGAGAGGGTCGTGCTCCTGTAGTGGAGACTAAAATCACCTGATGATGATGATAGAAAAAATCGTAGGAATGCTCGATGCTAATCTTGCGACGACGTCGCGTCGCTACGTAGTGCGTACCCGAAAATTTCTACAATGCATTGCTGTTTTGTGTTTTCATCCATATTATTAACGACAGTATAGAAAAGTCTATACTGTGTTCAAACTCTACATTTTTAATTCATCCCTACCATATTTCTAGACAAGCTATTGTAACACTGAAAACTTTTTTGTATTGTTGGACCGCACAAATGAAGAAAGTTGCACGTTGGCGACCGTTGTACGGATTTTTCAATTCGTAAAACAAGGGGGATTTTAGGGATCTATTGTAAACACGCTGAAACGAATTTCTGAAAGTTTCGACCTCGTCCACTGCAGGTAAAAATTAAATTTTAAATTAATTGCACAACGGGCTGAATTTGACGATCTTACACCTATAAAAACGGGAAGGGGCCCACTACACATTCCCTAGCCAGGATTAACAGCGGCGACCACCAATAAAGGCAATGAACAATGAAGTCCACTGCAGTCCCGGAAGTAAAATTAAGGCTGCCTTGGAACTCACAACGAATTTAATCAGAAGAAATTATTAGGAGTAAGAAGCTTTTGCCATTTGACTTGCCCTCTTGACAATGTAAGAGACAGTTATATAATGGCAAAGATCTTACCTATAAGTACGTAGTACTATTACTTAGACTGTGCTATAAGCCAATTTGTAGTGTATTTCTGGATTATTCATCGTCAACAACAATCAAATAACGTTGAATAAAAGAAAAAAAAACAAGCGCAACAAACACCCTAAAATCTTTCTTAAATTCGGTTTTGTTATCCTTAATTGCAGTTTGCAGTGTTACTGAAAATAAGGATTTAATTAATATTATTCTCTTTTAAGTATCGGGAATCAAATGTTATTTATCTCTAAGAAACATAAGCATAAATAATTCTCCTTTTCGGCTTCGCCGCTGTAAAGTAAATACTATTAAATTTTGCTGATTCTATCACAGCTTCATAACAAAAATGCATTTTTCTTTTAGGTCCGTGCATAGAATAAGTAACATTTTGTATAAAATTTAGATACCTTAACCCTTAGTTACTCACATGAGGGAATAATTTTGAATATATATTAAATATATAAGTAAATAATACTATTTTATTATTAAAGTTTTTTTTTAAATTTATTAATTCTATAATATTTAAAAAGTACAACAGTGATAATTTATATTAATTAGACAATAAATAGCTAAATTAAAACAAAAATCAAAAATTTACAATTTGTACTTTTATCGAGATAAAAATTAAAGAATAAATAAACGACAAAAAATAATTACATAAAACTTTCAATGATAATAATATCACAATACGATACATATAAATTTTTTTTTTTTAATTTTCTAGACGGAACCCTCACTTATAAAGTACCATTATCATTCTCGTTTTCTCCTTATTAAGCAAGGTACGGCCACGGCTGATTTGTGACGGTATTTGTTATTTTTCCCCATCTCCCCGATTGTACCGCGGGACTTTTTTCATTACTCCAGAGTGAACGGGACTTTTAATTATTTGCCCATTGTATTACACGTCTTTTCTCTTTCATGTTCTCCTAGTATTTATTTATTGGTTGTATCTAAGTAGGTGTATTTTTGATTATTAATTTATGTAGATACTTAAGTACCTATATATGGGGTGTAAGTGATTCACCAACAACTTTGAACCAAAGCCAACTTCACCTGCACGTGGTGCACCTTGCCGACTGACAAACGAAGCTCTGGCGAAAAGAGAGGTAGGGAGCGTATTTTGTAAAGCTACCCGACTGGGGAATGTACCTCCACCTCACAGAATACCGCAGCCAAATAACAATTCCCTTGAGGGTTGTTGTGTTCCTGCGAGTGAGTGAGGTCACCAGGAAGGAAGGAGATGCTACGTTGGCAGCGGGGGTGGCGGCGCGCGAGCGATATTTTATGTTGTGAGCGTTAATATGGCTACGGTAACCGCTTCAAATCAGGCGGGCCGTATGCTTGTCTGCACCCGACGTAGTATAAAAAAAAAAAAAAACAACCTATCAGGGGCCCTACCGTCGAAGCTAAAGCCGAAGCAAAATAGATCATAGGTTTAAGTTTATGACAACATCTTCAGCTTAGACGGTAGAGCTGTATGGTTTCTTCCAGCTAAGCTTGACACAATTACTGCCAAACTAAGCTAAACTTTGATTGTCGCAATCAAAAAGATCGATGGTAATAGGCTTCACCTTCGGCGGTAGCCCCCAGATGAGGAGTTCGATGACGGCGTAGCAACATTACCCGTAGCCTATCCATGAATGAGTTTATTTATAACGTGCTCCTCCGCGCTTCGAACTAGGGCACGTTAAACGTCATAAGATAACAGTCGGTGGTCTTTAGGCAGCTTAAAAACACCGCCGTGGTGTACTTGTATGTAGGCTCTAAGGGCCGAACCACATAACCGCGTTGCGGCACCGCACCGCCAAAATCAGCAGTGCCGCCCGCCGCAACGCAGAATTTAGCGGTACACTGCGCCGCACATAGTGTACAAAAAGTAACATAAAGTAGCGTTTAATCAAACTTTAACGTTAAGGAAATGTAACATTTTTGATTATTTTTCTTACATACATTCAACAACATTAAAAAAACACAAAAAATGGTTGCCATGTATGGCAACGCTTTGTTTCGCGGCGCCGCAACGGTACGCTCGGTGGAGCGTTGCGTTGCGGCGCGTCGCCGCGACGCGGTTATGTGTTTCGGCCCTAAAACCCCGTCGATTGAGCAGAGAACCGCATCCCAGCAGTGGGCTAATATGAATAAGTATGGGTTGATGCAGGAGGGTGTGGACAAAATTTTACCATTTTTCGAACTTAATAAATACTTTACTTTCTTTTTCGTAAAAATATACTCAAAAGGTACATTATTTACTCTAAATTATTAAACCGTACCACAGAATAATATACTCTGACCGTACTCTAAATCAATGAATGTACTCCATCAGTGACAATGGTTTGACGAGTTCGGTGGTCGAATGGTTAGCTATGACCACTTTGACTCCGAGGTCGCGGGTTCGATTCCCGCACAAGACAAACATTTGTGTGCATGTTTGTTTGTTTTGTCTGGGTGTTTTCTAATTATTATAAGTGTGTATTTACAAAAAAAAAATGTATTTTAAGTACATTTATCAGTTGTCTAGTACCCATAACACAAGCTTTGGCGCTTAATTTGGGACTAGATGGCGCTGTGTAAATTGTCCAGAAATATTTATTTATTTATTATTTATTCATGGTGCACTCAAACCCAACCAAGAACGTTACATCCGTATTATTTAGCTTAATTGGACCCTGTTAAATGCAGAATAGATCCAACCAACATTTTGGTACTTCTACGTTAAAGCTATTTAAAGATTCATGCCGTGTTGTTTCCGGCAGACTAGAGTAAAATCACTCCGTCTCTTCCCGTGAATGTCGTGCAAGGTGACTAAGAAAAATACATTATCAAACATCGACCAGGCCTCCCCAACCCGCCTGGCCAGCGTGGGGAGTGTAGGCCAAATCCTCCTTCTGTCTGGGACGGACGAGAGAGGGTCGTGCTCCTGTAGTGGAGACTAAAATGACCTGATGATGATGTCGAGGAATAAAAATATCACGCTGTATACATTTTGCGAAGCATATATGACATCAAATTGCTAGAATCTGTTGCGAATATATAAAACTCGATTCGAAGTTGCTTGCTATGTATATCTCACAATTTGGCATGGTTTGTCGGTTGGATCTGCCCCCTTACCACGATCTCTTATTGCGATTCTATAATTGAATAGATTGTTAATTCATACCAATGAATAAGCGACTCTAGTCCATTTGAAATAGAGTCGCTTATTCATTGGTATGAATAAGCATTCTATTCCGTTATTGAATCGCAATAGAGATGGTGGTAAGGGGGCTGTTCTGCATAACGGGGTCTGCATAACGGGGTCCTATTATCGGATTATTATCGTTGTTGTTTAGTTATTCGAATCTTGACTTGAACCTGAAATAGGAAAGCACAAGACTTTCGCAGAGGCAGCCACGAACAAAACACATTCATATTAATGCTATTCTTTACATCAGTTGCAAAGTACGAGCGGCATGCGGCACGAGCGGCGCCGCTTTGTTGCTGCCTCGGAAATTGAACGCTTTCAATAGCTAACTTTGTTTTACCGCCTTTTGGTTCTGCTAGCTTAGTACTTGGCCATCCATTTGGAAGTGTAAATATCTGTTATAATAAATTAAATTTCATTGACATATTCCAATCTAGTCCCAAACTAAGCAAAACTTGTAACTATGGGTACTAGATGACTGATATTATGTATATAAATACTTCTTTTTTTGTAAATAAATGCGTATAATACATAGTGAACATCCAGGCAATGACAAACATACATATTCATGCACACAAATATTTGTCATATGCGGGTAGGGTTGCCAACTATACTGTTAAAAACAGTATTATACTGTTTTTCACTACATTATACTTTTTACTGTTGAACAAAAATAAAGTATACAAAATACTGTTTTCAGCACCAAAATGCTTAACACTAGTGTTAGACTTAAAGCTCACATACTTTTTTTTAAATATGCTCCTCTTTCGTTTTAATTTTACTTATAATTGTGATGAGGCATATGAAGTTTTAAAAAAAGACTAAATTAATAAGTTGTGCGAGAAGCTCATAATAATATGTTTATTAAAACATTAAATACTGTTAATTTTTCTAAAATACTGTTTAATATTCTTCTCAGGCCTCAATATACTTTATTTCTTATAAAAAAAAGTTGGCAACCCTATATGCGGGGATCACTCGCGACCTCGGAATCAAAGTAGCTATTAGAGAAAAATGAAATATATGTTTTCTCTTGTACAAGATTTTTTATTAGTAAAACGTCAAAATATGAACAATCAAAAATAACAAACCTATTCTAAATATAAAATACTTAATATGGCCAGTATCGTCGACATCCTCACCCCGGGTGTGACAACACGATGATTAGCCGACGACAATCAGCCAATTGAGCTCGTGTTAAGAATTATCGGAAGAACTAGCCGTAGTGTTCAGTAAAATCAGCTTTTTTACGGGACGACGTAGAACTCCGTGAGTAGTTGCCACGTCAGCTATTCGTACGATTCCATCAGCACCCGGTAAGACCCGAACTATGCGACCCCGCGGCCACACTCCTCGTGGCAAGTTACTGTCTGCTATTAACACGAGCTCTCCAACTTTAAGGTTTGGTCTTGATGGCATGGAGGCTTTAGGAATTAGTGATGGTAAATATTCCTTTAGCCACCGAGCCCAAAAATGGTCGGCTAACCGTAGACCTTTACGCCAATGCACGCGTCTTATTAAATCGGAGTCTTCTAATTGCACAAGGGGGGTATATGTCGAAGGTGTGCCTAAAATGAAGTGAAATGGCGTGATAGCGCCATCGGCGTCTGGATCTGTGTCTACGTGCGTTAATGGTCTAGAATTTAAAATAGATTCAACTTCTAGTAAAAACGTAGCAAAAACTTCTTCAGTAGGAGCTCGTTCTTTTAGGGTCACTGATAACGCTGTCTTTACACTCCTCACAAGACGCTCCCAACATCCGCCCATGAAAGGTGAAGCTGGTGGTATAAACTTCCAACGAATTAGGTGGTTGACTGCAAAATCGTGAACCGGTTGTGCATATAGTTTACGAAGTTCACGATTAGCTCCAACAAACGCCGTGCCATTGTCAGAATATATAGTTTGAGGGCTACCACGTCTGGAAACAAATCTTCTTATGGCCATAATAGCGGCATCTGTACTGAGGCTACCAACAATTTCAAGGTGTACGGCTCGAACTGACAGGCAGGTAAAAAGAGCAACATAACGCTTTTCCGATCTTCTTCCAACAGTAATCGTAACCGGGCCAAAGTAATCCAGGCCGACATGAGTAAATACTCGAACGTGATGAGCTAGACGTTCTGGTGGAAGGTCACCGATTGGCGGAGAGATTGGAGCATCCTTCTTCATTCTGCATTGCAAGCATGATCTAAGCACAGACCTTACGGCCACTCGTATTCCAATAATAAAGAAGCGCTGCCGCAACTCGTTTATGAC
The DNA here is from genome assembly GCA_937001555.2 of Hypsopygia costalis. Taxonomy (NCBI): domain Eukaryota; kingdom Metazoa; phylum Arthropoda; class Insecta; order Lepidoptera; family Pyralidae; genus Hypsopygia; species Hypsopygia costalis. The sequence goes on along the minus strand of OW443336.2, from coordinate 3,897,310 downwards.
CATATTGGGACCAGAATGGGCTGTTCTTTTATGATGAAAGAGAATCAATAGCCATACGAGAAAATTTTTACCATGCAGTACGATGGGATTCTTTTCAGTGTCCACTTCTATTGCGGCGGATATTCTACCTTTCAGTCTCAGTAGGCGAGTGTAGTATATGTAGATGGTGAGATTTCGCAGTCTACTTTGTTTGGGAAGCGAATTGTTTCTAGATATGGCGATATACTCTTCTTCGAATGACTCCAGTTGTGAATACAGGAGCAGTTGTTGTTCAGCCCAAATTAAATCTTCTACATTTAGTAACGGTAAATTAGAAAGTGACACAGATCCAGTCCGATTATTAGAGCTACGCTTTTTGTTAATAAGTGCGCGAAATAGATTGACACATTGCAACACACGAGCGGTAGCTCGCAATAGGCGCAACCACTCACTGAAACGAGTGGGAACCGCAACTACCGGTGAAGGTAGTTTTTGCGTGTTCGTGAAGGACACCACTTGCGAGTCGGAAGCAGCAGGAGGCTGCTTCATTTCAATACAACCCTGCAAAAAACTAGAGGAGGATGGTTCTGTTGGCCACTGCGATTTACATAAAGACAAGAAATTTGGCCCAGAGAACCATCTAGAAGAAATATTAAATTCGCGATTAATACGCGTAGCGTCGTCCGCAACATTTTGCGCTGAAGGCACATAACGCCAATTTGAAATGTTACTTAACTCTAAAATTTCGCCAACGCGGTGAGCGACAAAAGCTTTAAATGACCGGACGTCGCTACGCAGCCACTTTAAGACCGTTATGCTATCGGTCCAAAGGAACAGCTTGGATGGTTTCAGTTTGTGTGCCTCTATAATATAGGAAGCGAAACGCGTTGCCATAAGGGCTGCTTGTAATTCTAACCTAGGAACAGATATTAGTTTAAGAGGAGCCAATCTAGCTTTGCCACCTATTAAACTCAACACAGCGTCGTCATCAGTGTAACTAAATCGCCAATAGGCAACGCAGGCGTAGGCAACCTGGCTGGCATCGCCGAAAACGTGAAGTTCTGTTGATTCAACCTGTTGTTGAACCAAATAACGATAATATCGAGGGATGGACCCGGATGCTATCTTTGTTAATTCTACGAACCAAGAGTTCCATTTTGCCATGATAGAAGCCGGTAACTCTTGATCCCACTCAATATTTAACTTCCAGGTTTCCTGAAAGATAAATCTACCTTTTATAATGATTGGCGTTAAAAATCCTAGCGGGTCATATACGCGCATTAAATAAGCTAAAACGGATCGCTTGGTCATTTTAGTCGGTAAGTCGACAACGCTACGTGAAAAACAGAGTCTGTCATCGATAGCATTCCACATTATTCCCAAAACGCGAATAACTCCATGAGTAGCTTCTGGCGCGCACAACTCTTTGGGTAAAGATGAGAGAATTTCTGGGCGGTTTGATACCCAGGACCTCATTTCGAGACATGCCTTCGAGTGAACGTTAACGATATCAGATACTAGTTGCGTTGCCTCTTTTACGGTGTCAACACTGCCTAAATAATCATCCATATAGTGATCATTAATAATGGCATCTACGGCGGCCGGAAAGGCTGACCTATCTTCTTCGGCGTTACGATTTTTTAAATAAATTGCGGTAAATGGACTAGAGGTAGCCCCGAAGATCATTGTACACATACGAAATTCTCTAATAGTGTGTGATGGGTCATCACGCCACAAAAATCTTTGAGCATCGCGATCTTGCAGCCTAATTCTAGTCTGAGGAAACATTTCTCGGATATCACCATTTAGAGCTACCGCTCCTTCTCTAAAGCGCATTAAAATAGCGAGTAGCGGCTGGAGTAAATCTGGGCCCGAAAGAAGCATCGCATTTAGACTAACTCCCGATGACTTCGCTGCCGCATCTAGCACAACTCTGAGCTTTTGCTTTTGGGGATGAAAAACACCAAAGTGTGGAAGGTACCAAGTTATGCCAGACTTCGGTTGATCATCGCAAGGCTCAGCATATCCCTTTTGAATAGTTGACCTAATGTTATTGCGGTAGGCATCGGCGTAAATTTTATCGCTTTTCATTTTTCTCTCAAGACTAAGAAAACGCGAGTACGCCAAATTGTAACTATCTGGTACATTTTTAATGTCATTACGCCATAGAAGACCAGTCTCAAATCTACCTGAAGTCAATCGACGTGTCGTTTTGTTTAATATATCTAAGGCCCGTGTATCATCTTTAGAGAAATACTCTTTCTTGGAAATACCGATAGAGTCGATACGAAAGTATTCTTGAAGCTGTTGGTCTAATGCATTCTCGCTTGTAGTATTACAGTAATTAACAAACTCCACTGGTGAAGAATTAGATTTTGTAAACCCGAAGAGAACCCAACCGAGCGAGGTCAAGGCGGCTACGGGTTGTGATTGACAACCACGTCTAACAGTATGCGGCACAATTAAATGCCAGTTGTCGATTCCAATCAATAACATTGGCTTAGCGTCACCATAAGCCAGCGTTCCGGCCAAATCGGCTAAATAATCATAGGAGCGCAAATCACCAGACCTAATAGCTTGACCAGATAAACCAATATTCGGTATGGAGCGAACATTCTCTAATTTGTGTTTTTGTGAACTATTACAGCCTTGGATCTCTAGAGTTACGAAGGTTACCGTAGATTCTTTGGACATTCCTCCTACACCATTTACTCGAAGTAAAGTTTGTTTGCCAGTTGCACCAACCGCGGTGGCAATGGAAGAGTCTACTAGAGTAGCAGTGGAACCGTCGTCGAGTAGTGCAAACGTTCTGACAGTACCTTTGGGGCCAGACACTTTTACGGGCACTACCTTCAACAAAGGGCGTTGTGACGAACCTGGCATAAAATTGTGAGTAACAATAACAGTGCCTGGGTCATCACTTACACCCGCATCGTCGATAATGCCGTCATCAAGATGGGCTACTGAAGCCTGCGAAGAATCTCTATGAAGTAAAGTATGATGGCTTGATTTGTTTCGGCAGCCCTCTTTTTCACATGTAAACTTACTGCATGTTCGGTAAAAGTGGTTTCCTTTAACGAAACACTTACGACATACCTTTTTCGTAGCAACCCATTCCCATCTATCATCTATAGTTATCGTATTAAAATCTTCGCAGTCTATAACAGTATGACCTATTTTCTGACAAAATAAACAAACCTTTTTAGTCTTGTCAGTTGATTCTGAGGTGGCGTGACACCTAACAAGTTTGACATCTCTTGTGTCACGTTTGAATTGGTCATTCATAAAATCGTATTTCGATTTCAGATTGGCCTGCTGTGCAAGGAACTCCGATAAGAGTTCAAGTCTATGTAACTTTAGAGTTTCTTTTTCGCATGCAAAATACATCCACTGAGAACGCATAGAAGTAGTTAGCTTCCCGATGATCTCATTACATAGTTCAGGAGAGGCTAGATACTCCGGCATATTAAGCAAACGTATGATCCCGGTACAATGCCGAACTCTACATGCGAAAATATTAATTTCTCTCGCAGCTTCAAGACTCGATATTTTAGGTAATGCGCGAATCGCAGCCAGTTCAGATAATATAATGTGTTCTGGCCTTGCAAATTCATCTTCGAGAGCTTGTAACACCTCGAGCGGATTGCAAGCGGCTGCTAACAATACCGCCACAGAACTATGGGCGATTCCTCGCAAAGCAGCGCCAATCCTAGCTAAATTATCTGCTGGAGAATGAGAAGAACAGGTGGACTCGTATGCTCTTTTGAAGAGGAGCCAATCTGTAGGCTTACCGTCAAAAATAGGGAGAGCTAAACTTACCTTCTGCGTACGGGCCGTAGAAACAGCGATGTTGGCAATCGCTTCAGCAAGTTGTAATGTGACATTGTTATTTAAACTATTTTTATTAATGGTGCTTATTTCACAATGATCAGTATCGAGGTGTGTACCTAGTTTAGGCGCATGTAAGTGTGTATTGGCTTGTACAGCTGGAGCAGGCAACCAGCCATCGCTGGAAACCCCCACACGTGCTACAGGCGCGGTGCTAATATGCGTAGCACCTCGAAGCGCCGTAGCAATGGGTGCACTGCAACAAGGCATACAACTATTAATAACTGTAGGTAATTTATTAACACCCGCTGATATATGAGTGAAAGTAGTGCTTACCATTGGTTGTGATGATATGTAAGGTGTAATTAATACCTCGGACGTTGGTATTGTAGGCGGGACACAGGTGTTATTTAAAGGCGTAACCGTCTTGTCCTGGCGCGGCATAGGACATGTTCCAGGTACATCTGACGTTATCTCGGGCACCTGCGATACAAAAGAAGTATTAGTCTGATCACGTTGGCACTCTAACCACTCTTGAATATCCTGTGAGCTTGTCTGTGAGCGGTGGCGAGCACTGCGGCATGATTGCCGGCTTCCGCATTTTTGTGCCTCAATTATAGCTATTTCTGCTCGATGTTCGGCTTCCGCCACTGCCCGCTCTGCGGCTAGACCGAGCTCCCGCACGGCTCGCTCTGCGGCCAGAAAGCGCTCACGCTCGGCTCGCCCTGCGGCGTCTAGGTCAGCGAGGCGTCGTAAATGTTGGGCTTCGGCTGCAAGCACACGTGCTCGCGCAGAAGCCGATGACTTTGACGACGTTACACTTTCACCACTTTTTGCACTTTTTTCACTTTTATTACTTGTACATATTTGTTTTAACCCTTTGCTACGGGTAATCATTTTGTTTATATGATTTAAACGACTTCTGACACCACAAATATTAGAGAAAAATGAAATATATGTTTTCTCTTGTACAAGATTTTTTATTAGTAAAACGTCAAAATATGAACAATCAAAAATAACAAACCTATTCTAAATATAAAATACTTAATATGGCCAGTATCGTCGACAGTAGCCATTGCTAACCATTCGACCACCGGGCTCAATTCATATTGTATTCAATTCATAAAATTTAATTTACTTTAATTTTAACATAAATTGCAGGTTTGTAATGGACTACAAAATATTAAAAGTTCCTAAAGTACAATGGATATCAAATTATAGCAAATTAACGTTATGCCAAATAAAATTATATTCTCTGGTATTATATTACATGTATACCAGCTTTCAACTGCGGCTTTGAACGCGTTTGCTTTTTTTTTTTAAGTATCCTATGTTCTTCATAATACCTTTGAGAATAAGTGTACAAAGTTTCATGATGACCGGTTGAGTAGTTTCGACGTGAAAGCGTAACAAAAAAACTCACATTCACATAAATAATATCACTAGAGACGTAGGGGTTACGTACCGCATCCATTTACTTGCTAATTTAAGACTTTTACACAACAAGTCTATGATAATTTATTTAGTTACATCAAAAACATAAGTCCATTTGTTACTGCATGGTAGATTTGCGAAACTGCAACACGATGCTTACACGATGACATTCGGAAGAGGACTAACTAACTAAGTGTGGAAACTGCGAGGGACCCGGGGTAGGGGGGGGGGGGGGGGGAAGTGACATTTAGTTGCTAATCTTGTAGTGTAATAAAAATCTATGATGGACATGGTGACAGTTGCGTCAAGGGCATGTTCACATCCTCACACAGCTATATATCGGGGCCAGCTTTCAATCATTTCGTAGTTCGTAGGTAAATCGATGCATAACTACCAGGGCGGCAGTAACAACGAGCAGCTCAACAATACGATGGCGGTAAGCGGCGAGAGGCGTTCGATTTCCGTGACTACCGCAAAGCGGTACGACTTGAGTTAGTAGTGGCCTGATTGCCCATTGAAAAGCTACTTACTGCTAGATAACTAACTATAAAATTGTAGGCAATTTGATCTACACTACTTTACAAATGAATTTGTAGGTTGTTGTTCTAACCATCAACATCTACAGATCGCCTGAGGATGCCTCGCGTAGAGGCGAAACACGTGTCGCAGAGACGACCACGGCAGTCGGAGCGGTGGCGGTCGCATGTTTCTTTTTGTTTTTCAGATGTTGCGAGGTTCGCCGAGACGACCGCAGAAGCTGGAGGAGAGACGACAAAAGCAGCCACGGCAGTCGCATGCATCTTCTAACGGCAGTGGGTGGGTGCCGGCCGTCATTAGTTTGTATGAACTAATTGGTGGCGGAAGCACGCAAAGTAGTGTAAATCAAAATTGCCTATAAATTTGACTTCCGCAAAATAACACCTGAATCAATTAACTATAAAATTGTATTGTAAGAAACGAAGAATCACAAGTTATACGTATAGAGCAGCATCTCAACTTCATAGATACTTTGTTATACTACGTCGGGTGACAGACAAGCATACGTGCCGCCTGATGTGAAGCGGTTACCGTAGCCATATGCTCATAATGCGCGATTTGTAGGGCGTGAAGAGGTTTTTACAGGGTCGGCAACGCGCATGTGATGCCCCTGATGTTGCAGGCGTATGGCTATAGATGCTGCGATAACCGGGCCAAGCGACATTTCCGGAGCCTAATAAGGCGGGTCGTAAGCATGTTCTCCACCTTAGTGGCATACAAAAATTGTGCCCAGTAAACCAACTAAGCACTGGAAACTTTTTCGTTCTTCTCAATAAAAACATTGGAAAAAAACATATATAAAACTTAAACATGGGAGTCTTCAAAAACAGAGTCCCTTAGAAGGCTGGCAATGACTTGGCGACCCCTTGGTAGTGCTGATTTCTATGGGCGGTGGTGATTGCTTTCCATTATTAGGTGACTCCATTGACCTACCAAGAAAGGTATAAGGTTTCTTGGTAGGTCGATGGGTGACTCACATGCTCATTTGCCCCCTCTTATATTACCACGCGTTCAGCCGATTTTGCAATTCATATTATTGGAATGGATGTGTCAGGTAAAAACTCAATGTTTTAGATCCGCAATAGTTTTAGATACTTAAAAGCCGAGGTGCACGGCATTTGAGTTTCATTTGACTATCCATCTCTTTAGGCCTTTAATACCATAATAATTGCTATATTGCTCTCTCTCTCTCACATTGCTAAGAAGGGAACTCCAATTCCAAAAGTTTCCTACTCCTACTAATTTCTTCTGATTAAATTCGTTGTGAGTTCCAAGGCAGCCGTAGTTGTACCCCCGCCCCGGGACTGCAATGGAATTCACTGTTCATTGCCTTTCTTGGCAGTCGCCGCTGTTAATCCTGGCTACATAGGAGACACAGTGGTGGAAATGTGTGGTGGGCCCCCGTCCCGTAAAAAAAAGAACCCCTCATAAACATAAAACAAACCTAGATAGTTGGCAATAATAAAAGGTGGTTAGAAAAAGTTAGCCGTGCGGCGAGGCATTCAATTTCCGAGATAGCCACAAAGCGGCGGCGCTCGTACTATCACTTTGCTGCACACTTGATTGCATGTTCGCTATCTGTTCACAGTACAACACGTCTAGTCTATGCAACTTTTTTAACACACAACTGCCTTCTTTCGTTTTTTTCCATCTGGTAGTTGTAAATAATCAAGATAATTCGTATAGGGAAAAATGAAAATTATAATTATAGGTTTGGCTACTTAGAACGTAATACAAATATTCTCACATATATACAGGACAAATACATAATTCTCCTTTTGTGCTTTGTCGCAATCGGGTAAAAACCCGCCCGAATTCCAATTCAATCCCTACTTACATTTTGTGAACGCTTACAGCGTCGCCAAGTTACTCTCTTTAGTCTACGTTTTCCTTAAAACTTGTTAACTGATGGATTACATCGTTGTCAACCCTTACTCATCATACTGCTGGGAAACGAGCTCAATCGAAGGGGTTTAGAGCATACAACACCACACGGCTCAACTGCGGGTTGGCGGAGGCCAGTATTTTCAAATTGTCTAAAGGCCACTCACTAGGCTTAACGACTGTTATCTAACAACAACAGCTGGAACCGGCGTATTACCGAGCCCTCCGAAGCACAGTCCTCTGTGCTTCGGAGGGCTCGGTAAGCTCGAGCTCCTGCTCGAGATGAACAAACCCATCCATGGACAGGCTACGGTCGACGTTGCTTAACTTGCATGACACATGTAAGGACGACATCGAGCTCCTCATTACATATGGATGGAGACGGATCACATAGTAACTGATTATATATATATCAATATTACCTGACCCGGCAAACCTTATTCTGCCATAAAAATTAATGGAATATACTTTACGATTCTTATACCTACAAAATACACATAAAAAAATATTTTTTTCATACAAATGGGTTGAGTCGTTTCGGAGGAGTGCAACCAAAAACACCGTGACTCAAGATTTTTTTTATATGAGAGGGGGGCAAACGAGCTTGTGGGTCACCTGATGGAAAGCAATCACCACCGCCCATGGAGATCAGCAACACCAAGGCTTCGCCGATCCGTTGCCAGCCTTTAAAGGGATATAAAGACTCTGTTCTTGAAGGCTCCCATGTCGTTATTTCGGAAACACCGCTGAGGGAAGTTGATTCCACAGTTTCACCGTTCGTGGTATAAAATGTCTTAGGAAACGTACTGTAGATCGCAAATTATCAAAATGATATTGATAATAGGATCACATGTATAACGACCTAAATCCAAATCCCTTACTAATGAATCCACTTAATACATTTGACAAATTATTCCTCTTTAACAATATAACCTCAGGCTTGAACCAGATATATGCAAATTCCTAGAGCCCTCATCTCAATCAATTTCCAACCTGAATAGAGTTCATCTAAATGGTGATTAACAGGCAAATTATCAAACACCTATTTACTCTCCCCTAACCTGACTCCGTTGTTTGGAGAGATAATTTTTGAATGACTTACAAACGCTAAGGGCCAATTTACGTGATTGTTGATAGAAGTTTTAATGAGCGATTTGCCGAGTTCTTGTAAAGTTATTTGCCATCGTTATATTAAATTCCAAAATGTTCTTAATGAAGCTAACTGGATTGAAAGATACATTGTTTAACAAGAACATTATCCTGACCATGGTAGAAAGACATGTGGTAAGTTCTTTAGCGATTAATGTGGTCACGTGATTTGAACTTGCCTACGTAATCAGCTGAGTTTTATATAGAAACTAGCTGCCCCGGCGAACTTCGTACCGCCTAACAATCAATGAATGTCGTGGTACAAATTGGCTGAACTAAATTTATGATTTTATGGAATTAAAACAATGAATAATAGAAAATAATAGAGAAGCTCGATGGCATAATTGCGCATGTCAGTCAAATCGGACACGCAAGTAAAGCAACGTCGATCGAATCCTGTACACGGATGGGTTTATATTACCTCGAGCTCCTCCGTGCTTCGAAAGACACGTTAAGCCGTCGGTCCCGGTTGTTATCATTAGATTATCTTGCGCTCCTCCGTGCTTCGGAAGGCACGTTAACCGTCGGTCCCGGTTGTTATCATTAGATGACAGTCGTTAACCCAAGTTAGTGGCCTTTAGGCGGCTCGAAAACACTGGCCTCCGCCAACCCGCAGTTGAGCAGCGTGTAGGAGTATGCTCTATTCCTCTTCGGTTGAGGGAAGACCCGTATCCATAAAAACTGAAGATTTCATAAAAATAAAGATTATTGTTTAATCAAAAAATTAAAAAAAAAGTTTTGCATTATTTTTTAGTTTTGAAATCGGTTTAATCGTTTTGGTGATTTGTAATTGTCATTTCTTTTGATGTTTACTCTGATTTGATTCTTGCGTTCGAACTCCATGGGCCAAGCGTTTTCACCCCAATCGATTTGACATTTTTCAATTTTCAAAACAAATCAAACAGACAACTTTCGCGACATAAAAGTGACACCAATTGATTTGACATTTTGATATTTGACAACCAATAAGGCAATAAATATCACAATCCTTTTTCAACTGACACTTTCATTTGTATGGGAAAATGTTTTTCCTTTTATTTTATTCTTTCGTCAATCTTCTAATGTTTTTCATGGTCATTCTGCTATTCGGGACGGAGAGAAATCCAATAAATCATAAACCATGAAAATCGGTCCTACGGTTCTCGAGTTATAAGTGTTCGGTGATGTACATATATATATGAACAAAATTTATGATTTCTTGAAATTAATACAATGAATAATAGAAAATAATAGAGAAGCACGATGGCGTGAGGCACGTATCAGTCTAATTGTACACGCAAGTTAAGCAACGTCAACCGTAGCCTGTTCATGGATGAGTTTATGTTATCTCGAGCTCGTCCGTGCTTCGGAAGGCACGTTAAGCCGTCGGTCCTGGTGTTTATCATTAGATGGCAGTCCTTAAGCCAAGTTAGTGGCCCAACCCGTAGTTGAGCAGCGTGTTGGAGTATGCTCTAAACATCCCATCATCATTGAGGGAAGACCCGTATCCCAGCAGTGGGTAAATAATAAGTTCAGTACTTTACAAAGTCACAAAAAAAGTACCAATTGACAACAATAAATATTTCAATCCACAAAACAAATCACAGACAACATTCGCGACGTAAAAGTGAGACCAATCGATTTGACATTTACATAACAATCAATAAATATTCCAATCCTTTTTAACTGGCACTATTTGTATGGGAAAACGTTTTTTCTTTTATTTAATTCTTTCGTCAATTTTTCAATGTTTTTAATACTTTCCCGACCAAGACACGACATTATTTTATATATTATTTAGATTTATGGAGCTTGATTTAAATTTCTGAACGCACGCATAAATATTTTAGAACCAATAAATTAAAACGTAGTGGTTACATTCTCTTTGCAATAAATATTTAAATCCACAAAACTGTTTTCAAAACAAATCACAGCCAACTTTCAAGACGTAAAAATGAGACCAATAGAGTTAACATTTGTTTTTAATCTATGACATTTGTTCTATAATGAGCTTAATATACATTTCTGAACGCACGTATACATTTGGCGTACGCACATACCAAAGAGAATGTAACCACTACGTTTTAAGAGACGGATGTGCCATACAAATAGCGTAATTCTAATATGTATGAAATGGAAGCGAAAACAATCAGAATATGTACCAAATTCGCTTCCGATTCATAGTCGTTTTTTTACTTTGAGTTGCGCCAGGCTGGCACGTACGACAACGTCACATTTGACAGCTACGACAACCACGAACATTTTGTATGGGAAAATACTTTTTCTTTTATTTTATTTTTTCGAGAATTTTCCAATGTTTTTAAGTTATTCTGCTATTCGGGACGGAAACAAATCCAACAAATCAAAAACCATGGCAATCGGTCCAGCCGTTCTCGAGTTATAAGTGTTGTAACAAACACGACTTTCTTTTATATATATAGATGACATATTGACAACCAAATTCGTGACCCTTGGCAACATACCAGAAGAACATCCCTTGTGCCTTTAAACTATGGTTCTGACTAACAAATTTTTTGATGCTATTTTAGATATTATATTTTATTAATTTTAATTAGTTTTTGTTATTTCCGTTTCTTTTTTTTGTCTGTATATATAGTTAGTTATTTTAATTGTATAAATTATACTAATAATTAAATTTAATAAAACTAACAAATTGACAATCCACATCGCCGAGTCTAAATCGCATACCTACAATATTATAATAAATAACTGAAATCACGGTAATTATAATTCTTTGAAAGTACTTTCATGCGTAGGATAGAATTGGATAGGTATTGTTCATGCTCATATTATTCATCATGCTGTTGCTAGAAGTTCTCATAACACCTACCATTATTCTTGCTAATATTTAAGATGATACAGTACTAAATATTTGCTACTCTAAAACTGACAGGCGTTTTAAACAACCTTATAGCACAATCATGACATTAGTAAAATAGGTGTTTAGTCGATATAACATCATGATTGACGATGCAAAGCGTTATATTGGTATTTATTATATGTTTTAAACGCAGAGGATAGTCTGTGTCCACTTCCGTATGTCCATGATATGCAGGAAATTGAAATGTCCATTGCAAGTACGCACTTTGTGCGAATATCAGTGTCCGAATCGATCGGGGTAACATGTGTTTTACATTTAATAATAACCTGATATGCAGCAACAAGGGAGAATTACCAAGCGTTCAGACGATTTTGCTATTCATATTATTGGAATCGATGTGTTAGGTAACAACTCAATGTTTTAGGTCCCAATAGTGTTAGATAACTTAGATACTTAAAATCCGTGGTGCACGGCAGTTGAGCTTCACTTGACTAGCCAACTCTTTAGGCTTTTAATGCCTTTTTGCTGTTTCTCACATAGCTAAGAGGGGAAGTCAAATTCCAATACCTTTGTATTCTTACTAATTTCTTCTGATTAAATTCGTTGTGAGTTCCAAGGCAGCCGTAGTTTTACCCCAGGGACTGCAATGGACTTCATTGTTCATTGCCTTTTTTGGCGGTCGCCGCTGTTAATCCTGGTCACACAGGGGGCACAGTGGTGGGAATATGTGATGGGTAACATGTTAACATGTTTTTAAAGTGAAAACTTCTATAAGCACGTTAGACTATTTTGAACCCCCAACGAAAAACGAGGAATGTTATAATGATTTACGTACTGTGTATGAATGTGTCTGTATGTGTGTCCGTGCCAGCACACCCCGGTCACTCCATACAAATGTCGCGTCGTTTTCTATTACATAAACAATAGCACCTATGCAGAGCGCGAATGAGCGTGCGTGCATACAACTGTTCCAGATTGGTCTCAGAGGGGAGGTGAGGTCGATACAAGAGAGCGGCGGGGAGTGGTCATACAGTACATAGTACTATTATTTATACTGTGGTGACAACTTAAAATATTATACTAATCACATTTTTATTTTAGACTAAGTGGGGTGGCAAACGGCCCGCCTGATGTGAAGCGGTTACCTTAGCCATATTAACGCTCGCAACATGAAATATCGTTCGCGCGTTGCCACCCCCGCTACCAACGCAGCATCCGCTGCCAATCAGCGCTGGGATCTGATATAGTCAGACAACAGCATAATGCTGAGCTGGGTCCAATTTGGGGCATAATGCAGCACTGTTTTTGTTTCCTGTTTCTTACTTATACAGCTTGTAATTTATGTAATAGTGATGTTTTATGTTACAATAAATGTTTCTTCATGTCCTTCTCATATATAAATATGTCATCATCATCAGGTCCATTTTAGTCTCCACTACAGGAACACGACCCTCTCTCGTCCGTCCTAGCCAGAAGGAGGATTTGGCCTACACTCCCCACGCTGGCCAAACGGGTTGGGGAGGCCTGATCGATATTTGAAAATGTATTTTAGTTAATCGCCTTCTACAACATCGACGGGAAGAAACGGAGTGATTCTATTCTCATCTGCCGGAAACCACACGGCCAAAAACTTTAAGAAATTTACTTTAGAGTTTTGGAGTCTATATTTCCGTTAAAAGTTTGCAACTCATTGGCGGGCCCTTGCTGTTGCCGATTGTCATGAGCGGTGGCGTATAAATTTGTAAGGTATATATAAACATGTATACTTATTTTGGTCACAACGTGAGCCCCCTAGAGCTAGATGGACCGGCGACCTAAAAAAAGTGGCTGGTAGCGGATAGATGCGGAAAGCAGAGGATCGCATATGGTGGAAAACTTTGAGATAGGCCTCTAACCAGCAGTGGGTAGATACAGGCTGATAATGATGATGATGATGACGTGTGCCGTTAAATGTCATTCGAAACTAGTTACCGGACCCGGTAGGTCCCCATGTTATAAATAACCTAACAGAGAAACATAACAAATTAATTCATAATACTTTCTAATCACAATTAATATTACAGCACTTTATCATTCTGTCGTAACGAAGGTAAGCAGTTAACGTTAACTGGCTACTTAGCCAGTTAACGTTAACTACGTAGTTAATCACGGGAAACTTGAGCTGCGGGTTATGGGTTACCATCACGCACTGTCCGTTACAAACATGGACATCATGGGCTTATATATATATACATACACATTCTAGCTATCCCGGCAAACTTTCTGCTATATAATAATTATTATTATTTCTGGACAATTCACGCAGCGCCATCTCGTCCCAAATTGAGCGCAAAGCTTGCATTGTAAATACTAGACAACTGATAAATGTACTTAAATAAGTACATTTTTTTTATGTAAATACATCCCGCGACCGCGGAGTCGAAGTGGTCATTGCTAACCATTCGACCACCGACCTCGTCAATAAAGAGTTCAGAAAGAGCTCCACGCTAATCAATTGGGAGTAGGCGCAGGCCGCAGGCCAGTGTTTTCAAACCGCCCAAAGGACTTGACTTAACGACTGTCATCTAATGACAACTGCTGGAAACAAAGGCTAAATATGTCCTTCCGCCTTGGATGATTGGAGGGCCTTTGGAATACCTTGAGATAAATAAAGCCATCGATAGAGGCTACTGTCGAGGTTGCTTGACTTCCGTTATCGATTAGACTGATATTATATCCTCGTCCTGCCCATTGTCATTTTTAAATAACAAATTATACTAAACGGGTCCTACTCAAGCTATAAATAATAAAGTTAAAATTTCTGCCCAGTGTCATTTATAAATCACATTTTCAAACTTCGGACGTATAATTTGAATTTTCCTCTCATTTGCTATTTTATTGATTTTGTGTGATTGGTTGGAACGTCACCAATGAAAGAGCAAGCATAAATTGAAGAATTAAAAAAAAAACTACTGTCATTGACCACCCATGTGTTCAAATGGCACCTCGTCGGAGAACAGGTATGTTAAAATCTATGTTTATCAATATAATCTTTGATTTTTTTTTAACGAAAATATATAAAATTTGCAGTTAAATAATCAGTGAGGAGGTATCAATCACAATGACTGTAGAACTATTAATAATTTATTTTTCATGAACCAAAATTATAAAATGTTCTACCAAAATCACATTGGGCATAATTTGTTTATGAGTCTTGTTACTTTCATAGATTTGAGGGACAAAGAAATTGAAGACGTATTGGAAGATTCCGATATCGGAGATTACGTGCTTCTGATGCGCAAGACTGCGGTGATCCTGAATTCATTCCACAACGTGTGAGAGAATCAGTAAGCGAGAGCAATACGTCAGAATCCGATGGGGAAACTGATGTGGACGACTTCAACGCCATGAGAGGAAGGATTCACGGGAGAAGGGGACGGGGTACCCGAGGGATCTCACGTAGACAATCAGGTGGACATTCACGAGTACGAGGAAGCAGGAGCTGCAGTACCAGATCTCCTAATGTACCATCAGCAGCAGTTAATGATTGGTCTGAACAAGAGTACCCTTCTAAAACACTTCAGTTATCAGAGCCTTCCTATGTCCTGTGAACACAGAAAATTTCTCCAAAATAGATCTTTTCAAAGTATATTTCAACATTTTCAACGAGGAATTATGCTGCTGTTGTAAAATTAACCGGAAACAGTTAACGGAAATAAAGATTTATTTGACTGAAATTTAAATTTTTACTCTAATGTACCCAACGTCTTCTAAAAAGGACAAATACTGAATTTACAAATTTTGAAAATCTGCCCAATGTTCTTAAAAAAGAACAAAATCAATTGACTTTACAACTACGTAAACTACTTGAATGAAGTCTCTTCATATCCTAAAAAATAATAAAAAAAATATATCTCACGTTTAAGACACAAATTTCGTAAGTATTTGTTCTGGGCAGTAAGCACTTAAAATATTTTGTACTTCGTAAATGACAATGGGCACAAACAAGCAACTACGAATTTTACACTTGGGCAGGACGAGGATATATTAGACTGATAGAGCGCCTCATATTTTTAATGAAATATGTTTTTTTTTTATACCTACTCCGTCGGGTGACAAAGAAGTACACGGCTAGCCTGATATGAAACAGTAGCCATATTAATGCTCGCAACATTTTGTGTAAGGATAAGGAATGTGTTGATTAATATTTGGTGTTGGTAAGGACCAGCATTAAGTATTAATTAACATATCCTGATAGGCTTTGTATACAATATCTGGAACATAACTTGTTTGTGTAACGCTCCACATATCATATTATAGTTTAATAATAATGTGACCTACTGTATTGGGTTCACAATAATACTTATCATTAATTGTTACTATTCAATAAGTCGAGATTGTGAACCTGTTTGTGGTCCAAATTAATAAATAAAAAATAAAAAATAAAAAAACATGACATATCGCTCACGCGCTGCCACCCCGCTGCCAACGCAGCAACTCTTTCCATCCTGGTGTCCTCATTCACTCCCAGGAACACAACAACTATCAAGGGAATTGTTATTTGGCTGCGGTAAAGTGAGGTGAAGGCACTTCCCCATTCAGGCATCTGATACTTAAAATACCCTACCTCTCTTTATGTCAGACTCATAGCCGTGAATCAGCAAGGTGCACCACGTACAGGTGAAGCTGGCTTAGATTCTGAAGATGGTGGTGAACCATTTACACCCCTAAAAATGTGCATTACCTTCATGTAAGAGCCGCCGTTCCTCTCATCGCAATGGCGCCTAATGTACCTCTGGCACAAGTTGGACATTTTCACTCTGTAACAAAAATAATATACGTTACTAGCTGACCCGTCAAACGTTGTTTTGCCATAAAAAATAGATAAGAACCAGGAAGGAGATGCTGCGTTGGAAGCGGGGGTGGCGGCGCGCGAGCGATATTTTATGTTGCGAGCAATTTAATATGGCTCCGGTAACCGCTTCACATCAGATGGGCCGTATGCTTGTCTGCCACCCGACGTAGTATAAAATAAAAAATATATAAGGACGCCAGTTTATTCTGAAAACAGTATACACATGGTAACTCCTGAGCACTTTTGTATGGAAAAAAACTAAATGTCGTTCCTAGTAATACATTTCGTTCCGTTTCTTCTCTGTATATACCTACTCGTAGCGTTAGTTGTAGCTACAACCCACAAATAGTTTTTCTCCTCAAAACAATTTATCGCTATACCACATTTTTCAATACCGTGAATTCGAACCCATTGGAGCATTCAATCCACTAATTTATTCCGTCCGTTTGGAACTAACACCGGACCGCAAACAGAACGATATCCATTCGAACCGACTGTAAATAAACAAGTCGCAATTTATTTTAGCCGGTTACTGACACTGCACAACGTTTAAGGTTTTAGATAAACAGATTTTTAGTATATTTTAGTAAGATTATTAGTTCTAATTTTAGTACAATAAGCACATGGTTATTTCATGATCTCATATAATCTTAGACCATCCGGTGTCGTCTGTCTGTTCGATGTGTGTTGTGGAGAACTGTCCCCATTATACGTGCTGGATAGTCTGACGGTTTTGGATGCCTGGACTAAGTTCTTTTGTTTTTTAAAAAAGGTATACGTCGGCCGACGAGGTTCGTGTCGGCACCTGTTGGCTGTCGCAGAATATCGGCACTGTGTGTATAACACAGCATTAATGCTGAGCGATGGCCAATTAACATTATGATTATGTACATGTTGTTTGAAATATTTAATGTTAGTGTGTGTGAATTTATTGTTTCATGTTGTGATGTTAATAAACATATTTTCTTTCTTTTCTTTTTATATACGCTTTTTATAAGCCGCGGACGAAAGCTAGTGGGCATTATATAAAATTCAAAGTCCTGACTGATATATCAACGCACAGCCCAAACCGCTGGGTCTAGAGATTCCAAATTTAACACGTAGGTTTCGATGTCTAGGGCTACACTAAGGGGGTGAAACGGGGATCCAAATTTTGTATGGGGAAACAAGATTAGTTGGACTCTTTTATCCTAAACGTTACACGAGTACTTCTATAGATAAATGAGTAAACACGAGTTTGAACCGAATTTCACACAAGCGAAGCCGCGGGTGAAAGCTAGTATACGAATTAAACCAGGAGCTCTACCGCGAAGCTAAAGTCGATTACCACCGGATTTTTTGATTGCGAAAAGTGGTCTTAGGTTAAAGCAGCTTAGTCTAAAGATGTTCTCTAGTGTTGCTACCAGCGGAGTTAAACATAATTAGCAACAATCTAAGCAGTAGTTTGATTTCCGCATACAAAAATTGCCACGGCAATCGCCTTCAGCTTCAGCGGTAGGGCCCCTGCCCCCTTACCACCATCTCATAATGCGATTCAATAACTGAATAGATTGCTTATTCATACCAATGAATAAGCGACTCTATTTCAAATGGAATAGAGTCGCTTATTCATTGGTACGAATAAGCAATCTACTCAATTATTGAATCGCAATAAGAGATGGTGGTAAGGGGGCTGATTATAGTTCGTATATTGTATTACATATAATGTTCATACAGAGTGATTATGCAACATTTAGCACCGGGGTGTAAAAAACAACATATTTTGTAAGAACGGATTTGAAAAATTCAGAAAGAAAATTATGATAGGTACTTGTCTCCTTCAACAGGACAATAAAATAAGTACATATGTATTTATGTGCAACGTTTTATAAATATTTAGTTAATATGTTGTATATCGCATGCTAAGACTAAAAATAATTCATATTCAAAATAACGCGAGATATCTTAGACGACAATATTTTTAAGTGTTGACTATGTGGATTAAAATACTTTTCTTCCAACTATGCTTTAATTTCATCATAATCACACTAAAAACTCAGTACAAAACGAGTCTTTAATGCTCTAGAGCAATAAAAATGTATGAAATTTCATTATTGCACAGTTTTTTTTAATCGCACCAAAAGGTGCCAATTTCAATGGATTCTCTATTCAGCCAGCCGATATCAATACTTTTTTTTCGTACGTATTATTCGTTTCTATCCTACTTGTTCCAAATTTAAAAAATGATTGCTGCTAACTCTGAGTTAAAAATGAAAGAAATTTAAAAAAGTGATTTGGCGGGAACTTTGTTAATTTTGCTTCACAATATTTTTGGAAACGATAAAAGTGTGATACTATCTGATTTTGAGTGCTTCGGCTTCGAATTAAAATGGAATCATCTAGCGACACATTAACTCCGGAAAACATTCTATACAAAATACAAAAATACAAAATAATTTATTTGCAATAAACAGGGTAACATTTAAACAGATGTTCTAAATGAAGCCGACAGTGTTATAGAAACTTCTATTTTAACTGTTTGATATGAGTTTCTTTTATCTACTATTCCTATTGGTATTAGTTGAAAGAAAAGCAGATTATGCACCTCGCCTTAAGTAATTTATATTGCCCTCGTGCCTGTTAGATTAGAGCCCTCGCTCACGCTCGGGCTCTAAATCAGGCACTCGGTGCAATAATAAATTACTTTGTGCTCGATGCAATAATCTACTATTTCTTCCAACTATGCTTTAATTTCATCATAATCACACTAAAAACTCAGTACAAAACGAGTCTTTAATGCTCTAGAGCAATAAAAATGTATGAAATTTCATTATTGCACAGTTTTTTTTAATCGCACCAAAAGGTGCCAATTTCAATGGATTCTCTATTCAGCCAGCCGATATCAATACTTTTTTTTTCGTACGTATTATTCGTTTCTATCCTACTTGTTCCAAATTTAAAAAATAATTGCTGCTAACTCTGAGTTAAAAATGAAAGAAATTTAAAAAAGTGATTTGGCGGGAACTTTGTTAATTTTGCTTGACAATATTTTTGGAAACGATAAAAGTGTGATACTATCTGATTTTGAGTGCTTCGGCTTCGAATTAAAATGGAATCATCTAGCGACACATTAACTCCGGAAAACATTCTAAATGAAGCCGACAGTGTTATAGAAACTTCTATTTTAACTGTTTGATATGAGTTTCTTTTATCTACTATTCCTATTGGTATTAGTTGAAAGAAAAGCAGATTATGCACCTCGCCTTAAGTAATTTATATTGCCCTCGTGCCTGTTAGATTAGAGCCCTCGCTCACGCTCGGGCTCTAAATCAGGCACTCGGTGCAATAATAAATTACTTTGTGCTCGATGCAATAATCTACTATTGTTATCTGGTTGAAGGACGATAAAGACCATTTTACTATCATAACTCTGAGTGCTTAATGCGAGGTTTTTGTTCGCATTCGATCATGTCAACGCAAACAAACCGACCAAATAGAGAAGAACTCTCATGTTCTAAATTCATAAGACGCGTGTTACATATCAAAATTATGTGACTTACTGGCTCACATTTTGAACTGAGCAACCTGGCTAATTTGGATATGTAACACGCGTCTGGGAAATTCACAATATGAAACTTTTTCTCAATTTGGTCGACTTTTAAACCTTAAAACGTTCGAATGTGACCAAAAACTCTCACTAAGCACTCAGGTTAAATCTATATATTCTACTAGCGGCCCGATACGTGCTTTGCTACGTATAAAGTGTAATTATAAAAAAAAATATTGTAACATAAAATTCATTTACTCAAACAAAAATTTTTTTATTAATTGCTAGCTATTTTAAAACTTAATCCAAAACATTTGGATAAACAATTTGTTTTTTTTTTTCATTTTGAGCATGAATAAACAAACGTACTTCGACTTTATGTTGGCTGTTCGAGAGTACGTAACTTTCGAACAGGCAACATAAAGTCGAAGCACGTCCAAAATGAAATGATCGCATGAATGACATAACAACATGCTTGTACTGTCAACACTGAAAAAAGTTTCAATTTGACAGCAAAATTCCCATTAACAAAATGATCCGCCAATTCTAGAATTATTTTTTTACAAAAAATGTGATAAATGAAGAACCGCTCTACCGATTTTGTGCAAACTTCACATAAACCATCTGCTAAATAGTCTGAACAAAGCCTAAATATTTGGTTTCGATAGGTGAGCCCGTTCTTGAGTAATAAAATTACAACGGAAAGTGGCATTGATTTTTATATATATAGATAGCGAGTATAATTATGCCCCATAAACACTCATATGCATTGGACAAAAGCAATAAACATCACTCTTGTCATGAGTGCGTGCGGTGTCGTCTCAGAAACAGATTATTCCAATAGCAAACAGATGTACGACTCTTATCTATTTAATATTCATAGCTTGAAACGGAAAGGGTTAAACTAAAGAAAGAACGCGTCAATTAATTTTAGAGATAAATTTGTATTTCCTCGTCAAGATAGCACGTACTGGTAACAAATTGATAAATAGTGTGGGGTGCAAGTGGCTCTCCATTATCTTTGAGCCAAAGCCAACCTCATCTGCATGTGTTGCATCCTTCTGATGAATTAAACAAGCTCTAACAAAAGAGATCTAGTCCCTATTTGAGGTTCGAATATTCTTGAGTGTGGTGAGTAGGCCGTGTGGTTTCCAGCAGACTAGAATAGAATCACTCCGTTTCTTCCCGTGGATGTCGTACAAGGCGACTAAGGGAAGTACGTTATCAAATATCGATCAGGCCTCCCCAACCCGTTTGGTCAGCGTGGGGAGTGTAGGCCAAATCCTCTTTCCGTCTAGGACAGACGAGAGAGGGTCGTGCTCCCGTAATGGAGACTAAAATGGACCTGATGATGATGATGGATGGCATAACGTACTCGTAAGACAACCGACGGCGGAAGTAACTACACCTCACAGTAGACCAAGACTATATACACTGGCCAAGGTAATGTTTCTCGGGAATGCGTCGATGAGTACCTAACAAAACTCGTGTCAGAGATTGAGACGTCCCTTGGACACGTCTCAAATTGGGGTTATTCAATTTGGTACAACTAAATCCCTCAAAGACACGGGTTTGCGCGTTTACCGCTAAAAAGGCTCCGGTTGTCGTAGCTACTAGATTGGAAGGTACCCCCCTTAGGGTTAGTCCTAGCATTGGCATTGGCATCTTGGGATCTTGGGTGTCGACGTATCGACTGAAGTTCAGTTTCACGGCCACTTGGAATGCATGGCCAAACTGGCTTCTAGGAAGATTGGTGTCTTCAATAAAACCAGGCGGTATTTTACACCCCGACATCGCCGACTCCACCCGACGGGGAGTGATCGGATGAGCTCTTTGATTTGATACCTGCCGCCGAGTTCCACTGTCGTACAACTCGCCATAAATTCAAATTCCATCCATATCATCTTGATAATTGGCGATCTACCACAGTATGTTTCTTAAGACATTTTATACCACGAACGGTAAAACAGTGGAATCAACTTCCCTCAGCGGTATTTCCGAACAATTACGACCTGGGAAGTCTTTATTTCCCTTAAAACGCTGGCAATGGATCGGCGACCCCTTGGTGTTATTGATCTACATGAGTGTTGTGATTGTTTTGCACTAGGTGACTCTCACGCTCGTTTGCCCCCCTTTCATATAAAAAAAAAGTAAGGCCACTAGGAAGGAAGCAGAAGCTTCGTTGGCAGCGGAGGAAGAGAGACAAGAGTAGGTACGTGAATACGTTGTATGCACTAAAATTATCTCAAAATGGCAGCGCTTCCCCCTCCCCCGCACGCAAATTATTTGATCCTTCATATATCCAGTGGTGTGATTGAATTTTGGATGGAGATGATAGAGATGTAGCTGCAACACCAAACTGTATCTCCCGATTTTGTTACCACTCATTTTTTAGATTTGCCTCTCTATGGAAGCAATATTAAAGACGTCATCATCATCAGGTCATTTTAGTCTCCACTACAGGAGCACGACCCTCTCTCGTCCGTCTCAGACAGAAGGAGGTTTTGGCCTACACTACCCACGCTGGCCAAACGGGTTGGGGAGGCCTGATCGATGTTTGAAAACGTATTCCCCTTAGTCGCCTTGTACGACATCCACGGGAAGAGACGGAGTGATTCTATTCTAGTCTGCCGGAAACCACACGGATAGGCATTAAATACGTATTCACGTCAAAATCTGATTCGCGATCACGAATTCCGGTATAAAGTGTTATATTTATTGTTTTAGACCGATATAAAAGTTTAAAAGTTACGCCAACGCTCGCTGGAATGAAGTGATTCCGCCGCGGGCTGGTGACAATTTCTTGAAAACTCCCTTGAACCCCATGAAACATTCCGTTTTATTTGTTCGCACCCTCTGCCAAAGTGTCCCTTAAAATATTAGGAACGACGCATACTGACATGAAATGCTTTACT
Organism: Hypsopygia costalis; assembly: GCA_937001555.2. Lineage (NCBI taxonomy): Eukaryota > Metazoa > Arthropoda > Insecta > Lepidoptera > Pyralidae > Hypsopygia > Hypsopygia costalis. The sequence continues at coordinate 3,874,403 of OW443336.2, read as the reverse complement.
CGATGAAAATAATTCTGGAATACGAAACTAAATAAATCTACAATATTAAAACGATCTGTGGAAAAAAAGCCTACGACTGAAAACAAAAACTGTCCTAGTAAAGGAAGTTCAAATAATTAAATTGTAATATTCTACTACAACGAACATGAAATATATAATATCTTATGTCTCGGAAAATCAGGAACAATCAAACTCTATCTCACAGAAGTACGTCATCATCAGGTCATTTTAGTCTCCACTAAAACCCTCTCCAGTTCGTCTCGTCACACAGAAGGAGGATTTGGCCTACACTCCCCACGCTGGCCAGACGGGTTGGGGAGGCCTGATCGATGTTTGATAATGTATTTCCCTTAGTCGCATTGTACAACATCCACGGGAAGAAACGGAGGGAAACCGCACGGCAAAGAAGTACGTGAAATCGTGTAAAACTTTTACATAAAAATTACGCCACACACAGATGACTTAATAATAAAAATATTCATTATCCAGAAATACCCAAATATCTTCCAGAAATTAAATACCTATTATAAATACTTACAAAATTTCAAGATCTGTTTGAAAGTTCCTGAGGTGATTAAACCGAGACAGACAAACTTAATACTCTACGCTTCATGTCTACTAAGTTCAGGTCAAGTTTTGCCTGAAACTTGGTGATCTTAACTAAAAGTACGTACATACTAATATTATAAAAGCAAAAGTGTGTTTACCATTTCACGACTAAACGACAAAGCCGATTCGAATGAAATTTAACATGAATATAGATTATATCCCGAAGAAGGTCACAAGCTGTTGTTTGGCGCGATATAACCGATTCATGAGGGAGAAGCTGCGGGCAGAACTAGCTTCTGCCATATTATTATGTACCTATATCAAATTTCATACAAATATTTATGTCAAAGGAGACAATTTTTCTTTTTGTATGGAGCTTGGGCCCTCACCCAATATTAATGTATACGAATGAAACTTACGTCATTTTGTACCTTAAACTTCATAGATTACAGTGGTATTCTTATATTTAACTTATTTAACCGGATTTACGTGAAATACACGAAATTAAATTATTTGAGGTTATGTAATCTAAATAAAAAATGATGAAGTAAGTCTGTACTTGGGGTTCAAGTACCTACTATTATTTTTATCTTCATTTTCAATACCAAAGCCAACCTTCCTTAAATCCAACGTCACAAACTTTTCTACTATGAATGCATTATTAGCATAATAGCGACGTGCAATTAATAAATTGTAATATTAAAATAGAATATTGTTAACAAAAGGTACGAACATGGCTGGCTCTGTAAATTGTAATTATTATCAATAAAAAAAAAATATGCATTAGTAGGATACCAGTATGCGTTGAGCTTTATCCTCGGACTTAGCAATTTGCGTGCAAAGTACTTGGATGTGGGCATCAGCTCCCTGTTGCTGTGCAACGGATATTTGCCCAAATCATGTTTATTAGATGAAGATGACGCCTGGACTCCCTGACTATGTTTCTCTTAGACGCCAATTCGGAAACTAAATATTCCTGGACAAATTACACCGCGCCATCGTGCTATGTGTCCCACATTAAGCAAAGCTTGTATGTACTAGACGACTGATAACATACATAAATATTGAATTGCGTACATATTATTATATATTACTTATTACAATACATATACCCGACCCAAGGCAAGCAGACTTGTTAATACAGAAAAATGTTTGTCTTGTCAGGACCTCGGTGCAACCCTCAGTGCCAAAGTCATTAATGCTAACCATTCGACTACTGGGCCCGCGGTGTCTGTTATCAAATCTTGCAAGTTAAATTTGTCTTGTATTTCCCAGTGTTCGATTGACCTGAAATTTGAAATCTCGTTGGGTTCCCGTGACAAACCGACACGCAGATCTGTCGCTCCTCTTGTGTCGCAAGCGTGATGACTGCTTACTATCAAGTTGGTCGTATGCTTGTTTTCCACCCTAGTGTTAATATAGGAAAATCTAATATTTGGTTTCGAAATCGCCAAGCGTTTCATTTCGCACTGAAACATGAAAGACGGAAAGGGGCGTTAGGGAGGCATTCCTCTCACCCCTTTAATACGCCTTTTCATCAGTGGTAGCTTTTATAGGGTACACACTAAAGAAAGTAGTACAAAGTATGTACAAAGTTGCGAAAAATAAATATTTCTACACAACGTACATAGTATTGTCAACGACATCATTGAACAACACCACTCAAATTTTTTACCCACGACGGAACGGAGACGGTTATATTACGTTTGGGGTGCTAGGATGTTTGTGCAAATCAATGTTGCCATTTGCCTCCAATACTACGAATCCGATTTTGATGCGGTTTTCAGCGGGTTTGATTGGTGCATGTTGTTAGATAGGTGTTATGGGGACAACTCACCAGGGGGCGCTGCAGTAAACATTTATTTGTGCAACCAATGTTGCCATTTATCTCCAGAACTAAGAATCTTCAACCTCTTCAGCTCCGCAGAGATATTGGCTCACTAAGCGTATTTTACCGCCTATACCATGGAGTGTGCTCTGAAGAATTGATTTCTCTTATCCCTTCCTCCCTTTTCCGTTACAGAACGTCACGTGCAGACTTGGGATATCACAAGTTCACCGTTGGGATCATTCCTTCGCGTACTAAAAAGTTTGACAACTCCTATCTATGTCGCACCATTAAAAAGTGGAACGCTTTGCCGACATATGTAATCCTCATTCATACAATATGGGATCATTCAAGCGATGCGTGAAGAAGCATCTTGTAGGCCAGCATGGCAGCATTAACTGACGAGATATCAAGGTCTCTTGATCGTCGCTGATGCGATTAGGGCTCCACTTTTCGCTTACCATCAGGCGAGGCGGAGCCAATATGCTGAGCTAATATAAAAAAAACTAACTTCTACCCGCGGTTTCGCCTCGCGTAAACACAGTATATGGATAAAAAGTACCATATGTGTTAATCCATAACATATTCTATTATGTATTCTATATATGCATATCATAACTGTTGGAAGAATGTAAACAGCGCCTATGCCTATATATAACTTTTTAATTTTTCTCTTTGGCCCGCTCGTGCCGCCATCTTATGTCACTATCTCCGCTTCCGTTCTTATGTCATGTCAAGTCGGTCATTGTAATTACTTGCACTTTTTCAATAAACCGTAACTTTGTAATCTCTAATAATCGTATTATTTCTACAATAACATATTCTTTTTTATATTATCATAACATATTCTATTAAATATTGAACAAATATAAAATTTGGAATACCAAATAGAATGTGTTATGGATTCCAAATCCGCTAAGCCAGTGAAAGAGTAACAAAAGACATGGAATTCATTCCTGGACATTAAAGCGGAAATGGTCACGTACTATGCGGTTTCAGAGAGGTTTTCAGCCGCGTATCTACTATCGAGCTGTGTAATGAACTGCCTGTCGAGGTTCTCCAAGATGAACCCGACATTTGGGGTGTAAGTAGTTCATCATTCATCAACATGTTTGAACCAAAGCCAACGTCACCTGCACGTGGTGCTCCCTGCTGAATGTCAAACGAGGCTCTGACGAAAAGCGAGGTAGAGCATAGCGTATTTTTTTAAGCTGCGACTGGTGAAGAACCTCCACCTCACAGAATACCGCAGCCAAATAGCAATTCCCTTGAGGGTTGTTGAGTTCCTGTGAGTAAGTGAGGTCACCAGAATGAAAGAAAGGAAGGAGTATAGGCTGGGAAATGATCGGCGACCCCTTGGTGTTGCTGATCTCCATGGGCGTGGCATGGGTGGTGATTGCTTTCCATCAGGTGACCCACATGCTCGTTTGCCCCTCTCTCATATTAAAAATTAACTGTCTGTAAAGTTGATTTACGGACGATAATTTTACGTAATAACGTCATAAGAAAACATCGGCCGATGGAGTGGAAGAGAGATAGATGCGTAACAATTCGAACTGTTCCGCGCTCTCGCTTGCATGCTCGGCTCAGGCGGAACGTGACAATGAGTCATGATTTTTCGTGCGTGCAGCCGGCGTTCATCTATTTAGAAAACGTTATCACATCAAAAAAAGACGTAGCAAGTTTTTAAAGAAAACAAATCCATTTAACTACGGCGGCTATTGTCAAATTGCGAATAAAATCAGACAATGATTGTGTGGTACAGTAAGTAGTTTGTTTTCTTTCACGACGGAACAAATTGTCTACAAAGTAAAAGTTGATTGTTTTCGTTTAATAAACTTGCTCCTAAAGTGGGTGAGGTGGTGTTTTTATTACATTCTACATAATACAAAGTAAACATCCTTTATGTATATAATACATAGCAAGCACCTTATATGTATGTAAATAAATAAATAAATAAATTGTATATCCTACAAATATTTTTTTGGACATGTATATGTATATGTGTCTTTAAAATTGTTTCCAAAATGATAACGGATGATACAAATCTATCATCTCCATCCGAAATTTAATCTCACCACTGGATAGGTGAAGGATCAAAGAATTAATTACGCTAAGTAAGGGCTATGGAACATTGCGTGCGGTGAAGGGGAAGCGCTGCTGTTTTGAGATAATTTTAGTGCATATAACGTATTCCCGTACAACACACGGCCGTGTCCATAACACAATGACAACCCTTTTTTTATTTCGAAACTAAAGAATACTTTAATCTTTAGAACCAAAGCTAAAATTAAATGCACGCGGTGTACCTGATAGAGATCTATTTATCAGGTATGCAAAGTACAAAAAGTAAAACCCAGTTGCTGAATCATATTACTATACGTCAGTGATACGACCTTCTTCATTTGATTATGATGGGTAAAGTAGAAGAAAAGTTTCAGCAAGAAGAAAAGTTGGACAAAGGACGAAATCCTGTCTATGAAACATCCGAGAATGGACCGGAATAGCCAGTGCCGCAGAGCTGTTCCATAGAGCTAAGGATAGAAAGAACTTTTTCACGCTGATAGCGCTTACCTTCACTAGTTGTACAGGCATCTAAAGAAGAAGAATCAAGACTTTCCTTCACCCTTCATTTAGAAATATTGCTCACATCTCGAATATTTTTACGTCCCCATAAAAATACCTAGCAATATCAATATAGGGATGATATTTAGCCATATATTTTAGGCGCCCCACTCAAAGCCATCATAAACACCCATCGTGGTCCCTCTTATGCAAATTCGCCACGTTTGTGCACCCGAGGACGGCGTGTAGGTTGTCCCCATTTAGGCTAGATTTATCGGAATTGGCTAGGAAATAAATATATGAGCATAGAGAAAACTTATTTCTTACTCATTCTTTTGTTCGGGTAAGGTATAATAATAAATAATAATAAATATTGTCGACAAATTACACAGCGCCATCTCGCCCCAAAGTAAGCGAAGCTTGTGTTATGGGTACTAGACAACTGATAAACATACGTAAATACATTTTTTTTTGTAAATATATACTTATGATACATAGAAAACACCTAGACTAAGACAAACAAACATGTTCATGCACACAAATGTTTGTCCTATGTGGGAATCGAACCCACGAGCGTTGGTGTCGAAGCCGCGTCATTGACCGCTAAGCCACCGAGCTCGTCGTATCTATACATCTATACTATGTATACATAATATAACAGAAAATATATGTAACAAAAGAAAATAATTACATTATAGCAACAGAGGACGCAGAAAAACAACAACATACTGTTTGTTGTAATTCTATGGGCGACTGAGGTCATTATAACATACTCCACTACGCTGCTAAATATCAATTTGAACTGCATCTTCATACAATTTCAAGTAAATGACAGTTCATCATCATGGTTTACATAAAACATTAATATATAATACACACACAAAACTTATCTGCAATATATTTCACGTACTACGTTAAATATATTGCTGATTAATACTTAAAGCGGAGTTGACGTGTACTAGATAACTGAAGTACAATTCTTTTGTTAATGCGTACATATATAAAATACATAGAAAACAGAAGAATAGTTTTGATAAAACTAATTGACTGTTTTTTTTACATCAATTTTCCTTGTCATTTCTGGATGACTTGGTCACCCTTCAAATATAAGCGACACCTACCCTTTTTGCAAAGTGACACTCATTTTGGTGAGGAAATTGCGAACGACTAACTAGAACGGTTTAAGCCGAGGCCAATTTGTTAAAGGGAGAGTTTTATATTAAGGAAAGTTTGGGCGGGACGATTTATAATAATATAATTGGTGATACAGACCGCTGGTTTCTCTAATACTGTTTCTTTACTCGTAAACAAAAAAGGGGTGTAAGTGGTTCATCAATATCCTTGAACCAAAGCGAACTTCACCTGCACGACTGCTGACTGACAAACGAAGCTCTGGGGAAAAGAGAGGTAGGGAGCGTAATTGTAAGCTACCTGACTGGAGAATGTACCTAAACCTCACAGAATACCGCAGCCAAATAACAATTCCCTTGAGGGTTGTTGTGTTCCTGCGAGAGAGTGAGGTCACCAGAAAAGAAGGAGATGCTGCGTTGGCAGCGGGGGTGGCGGCGCGCGAGCGTACTTTTATGTTGCGAGCGTTAATATGGCTACGGTAACTGCTTCACATCAGGCGGGCCGTATGCTTGTCTGCTGTACGACTTAGTATAAAAAAAAACATTATAAAATATTTACTTTGTAAAATCTGAAATACAAATAATTAGCAAACACGGTTATGTACCGTGTTTGCTAGCAAGTTGTAACAAATAACAATAGTACAAGCCTGCTACACTAACAATTGGCATGCAATAATACGCTTTTTCAGACATTTGCTACCACGAACTGTGAAATTGTGGAATCAACTTTCCTCAGCAGAATTCCCAAGTAAACACAACATGCGTGGCTTCAAGAACATAGTCATTTTTTCCGTTAAATGGCTGGCAACGGATCGGCGAACCCTTGATGTTGCTGATTTCAATGGGTGATTGCTTTCCATCAGGTGACATACAAATTTAACGACGTATTCACGTAAAAATAAACAAATCCCCAAAACCCGTCCATAATCCGACTATTTCGACAATTTGAAACGAATCACGCTCTGGATTACCACACCTTCCAAAAGGAAGAGCTCGTGACAGAGCGGAACGTGCCGCGTGCGATAATCCCTTTGATTTCACTTCAAACAGACTGCATAAGGACGCTTGAATATTGAGAGAACAGGCAAACGAGCAACGATTCTAAAATGTGATAATAACACTCGTCTATACGAACAAATTAATCTCTACTTCCCTATCCCTACTGCTAATATTATAAAGGTGAATGAGAGTTGAAACTACTCTATCTATCGTCATGAAACTTTTCACACATATTCTCAAAGGTAATAAGAAAGTACATTTGATATTTTTTTTTAAAGGTATTAAGGAATTAGAGGCCGTGTGGTTTCCGGCAGATCAGAACAGAATCACTCCGTCACTTCCCGTGGATGTCGTACAAGGCTACTAAGGGAAATACATTATAAAACAACAATCAGGCCAGACGGGTTGAGTAACCCGTCTGGCCAGCGTGGGGAGTGTAGGCCAAATCCTCCTTCTGTCTAGGACGGACGAGAGAGGGTCGTACTCCTGTAATGGAGACTAAAATGACCTGATGATGATGAAGGAATTACTATTCACCGCTTAAAAGTAGCGCAATGAGCAATGTAGCGAGTAATGCTTGGCATCTCTCTTATGGACAAAGTAAGAAGTGAGGTCATTCGCCGACGGAACGTCACTGACATAGACACAAAAGTTGCACAACTGAAGTGGCAATGGGTCTGAATGTGTGTAGAAGAGACGATGACAGGTGGTCGTACAGAACTCTTCTGTGGAGACCTCGTGCAGGAAGTAGAAGTGTAGGAAGACCTGCTGCCAGATGGTCGGACGACATAAAGAAGACGGCAGGGCCGGGAGTAGAAGTGTAGGAAGACCTGCTGCCAGATGGTCGGACGACATAAAGAAGACGGCAGGGCCGGACAGGTATGACGTGGTGCACCCTGCTGATTGACAAACGAAGCGCTGGCGAAAAGAGAGGTAGGGAGCGTAATTGTAACTGGGAATGTACCTCTACCTCACAGAATACCGCAGCTAAATAACAATTCCCTTGAGGGCTGTTGTGTTCCTGCGCGTGAGTGAGGTCACCAGAAAAGAAGGAGATGCTGCGTTGGCAGCAGGGGTGGCGGCGCGCAAGTGATATATTATGTTACGGTTGCGAGCGTTAATACGGTTACGCTTCACATCAGGCGGGCCGTATGCTTGTCTGCCACCCGACTGGGCCGACAGACCGACAGGGCCGACCTGGACGAGAATAGCCGCGTCAAGATCCTCTTGGAGAGCCACGCAAGAGGCATATGTCTAACAGAAATTTGTTAAAACCAACGAAATATTAAACAGAAAAACAAACTAAAATCACACAATGCGCAGTAAACATCATAATAATGCAGCAAATTTGAATCCCGGCGTGTCCGGGATTTCGCGGGATTATGGGATTGTATGGGTATCATATTGTGTGCGATTTATACGGTCACCCCTTTCGATATTCTTGTTTCGATATGCAGGTGCGGGATTATAGCATGCTTTAGGTATCGGTGGGTATTTTTGATCAGGGTTCAACGAACTTTACTTTACTTGACGAGCTCGGTGGTCAAATGGTTAGGAATGGCCACTTTGACTTCGGGGTCGCGGGTTCGATTCCCACACAAGACAAACATTTGTGTGCATGAACATGTCTGTTTGTCTTGGTCTGGGTGTTTTCTATGTATTATAAGTGTGTAATTACAAAAAAAAATGTATTTAAGTACATTTATCAGTTGTCTAGTACCTAGTTTGGTGCTTCTGTCTCCCTCATTTTGTAAATTTGTTAATACGTAATGTCCTATCCATGTATCATGATATGTGCTGTTTGTTAAATATAACTACATTGGACTTTAAACTTCACTATGTAAGCAAACTTTAGTATTATTATGTGGGAGAAATAAATAAATTAAATTAAAATTTAATTTAATTTGTGCTATAAAAAAAACGAGTGTGTTAGATCACACGAATGAAGTAAAACTTCTTTAGCTCTACTAACTTATAATCTCCCTCTTAACTCCCGTTCGCCGTTTCCGTAACGCTCTCGTCACGCATTCACCAGCTTACTCCCCAAGTCAAGCGAACAGTGTAAAGCAGTTTTACTTCAATAATCTAATTGACAGGTTTACAAACCAAAATACGTTTTACTCCACTACTGTTTTAAATAAACAGATTGACTTGGCAATCGCACTAAACAATCTAATTTAATATAATATGTATCACTTGTGAGATAAATTGTGTTTTCATACGATCGCCAAGTCATTCTGTTTATTTAAAACAAAAGATTTTTAATATTGATGTGGTCGCTATAAGATTTTGTTAGGTTAGCTAATTACGCAATACTTAAGACAGAAGGGCCCTTAAGTAGGGTACGGACTTGGACTTGGTATTACATGGATCTCATAACTATTTACGGTAGACGATCTGAGTTGCGAGACTTGGTTTTTTTACAAGTTATGTTTTTGATGGCATACGTTTTGCTCCATTCCAGCATACATAAACAAACAAACGCAAATGAAATAGGAATCCGCAGCCACATAGGAAAGCCCTCTTCGAGAAAAAAATTACACTCGTTAGGGCGAAGGAATTGGCGTTAATAAAAAAAACGTAATTCACAGGATGTTGACAAACGAGAGGACTAGAGCCGGTTAATGACCCGCACCCTGTATCACCTGCACCGGATATCTCTCGATTTGTTACCGCCCCTAACGGGGGGATGATTCTTTTAAGGTTCTCTTTAAAAACGATTAATGAAGGTATTTTATCATTATGCATGCTTTCCTTATCGCGTTAACTTTTTTATGTATCGTTATCGGGTGGTAAATAAGCATACGGCCCGAATGACGTAAAACGGTTATTCAAGAATTCAAGATTTAACCATTTAGTTGAATCTCTATATAAAAAGGCTCGTCTAAAAATTTATTTATATATGTGTTACAGTCTATGTAATAAATTGGTCATTATATATAATGGCTGGCCAATGTAATAAATTGTCAATTATTAATAATTAAGCTTACTGAGCACCACATCATTCATCATCTAGGTTGACGGAGCTCCACTTCGCGGAACTCCTATTTCCGGTGACAGGACGCAAGAAAACTCTAACCTAACCAAAAATCAACTCAAATCTAACCAAAACATGTTTTATTACTTTTTTTTTTTTATACTACGTCGGGTGGCAGGCAAGCATACGGCCCGCCTGATGTGAAGCGGTTACCGTAGCCATATTAACGCTCGCAACATAAAATATCGCTCGCGCGCCGCCACCCCCGCTGCCAACGCAGCATCTCCTTTATTTCTGGTGACCTCACTCACTCGCAGGAACACAACAACCCTCAAGGGAATTGTTATTTGGCTGCGGTATTCTGTGAGGTGGAGGTACATTCCCCAGTCGGGTAGCTTACAATTACGCTCCCTACCTCTCTTTTCGCCAGAGCTTCGTTTGTCAGTCAGCAGGGCGCACCGCGTGCAGGTGAAGTTGGCTTTGGTTCATAGATGTTGATTAACCACTTACACCCCTGTTGACCAAGTATTGAATTGACCAAGTATTGATCGGTATGAATAAAAACTAATTTATTACATTCACTATAACATATGTATTTTAGAACCGAAGTACCCGTACTGGTTGTTTTTAATAAGCATTACATGTTTTAGATTAAACGGTTTGGAATCTTTATGTTAAGTTAATAAGCTGTATTAACCTAACAGTTTGGGGTGTAAGTGGTTCACCAACATCTTTGATCTAAAGCCAACTTCACCTGCACGCGGTACACCCTGCTGACTGACAAACGAAGCTCTGGCGAACCTGCCCCCCTAGCCAAGTGTAATTCGTAGCGTAACGAACGTTAGATAGATCACGTGACATTTGTCAATTCGAACATTTTAATATGAGTTCCACAGTTCAAATGAGCGATCGCTACGCTTTTCTACTTCGCAAACTGCCATTTGGCTAGCCCCCCTGAGGTAGGGAGCGTAATTGTAAGCTACCCACCCGACTAGGGGATGTACCTCTACCTCACAGAATACCGCAGCCAAATAACAATTCCCTTGTTCCCAATTGAGGGTTGTTGTAATCATGCGAGTGAGTGAAAGGAAGGAAGGACATTAGGCCTGCAACGGATCGGCTGGTGTTGTTGATCTCAATGGGCGGTGGTGATTGCTTTCAATGAGATGACCCACAGTCTCGTTCTCATATAAAAAAACCGGACAAGTGCGAGTCGGACTCGCCCACCGAGGGTTCCGTACGTAGGATCATTATAAATTTGATACTTTTCATTATAAGTAAGAAATAATGCAACGGATAAAATAAATTAAATATATTTTGCAATGTGCAAATCAAGCCCTTTCATATGATACCCCATTTGAACTAGTAGTGCTTCAATTTGAAATTTCGACACCCTATAAAAAATATAGGCCCCTATTTTTTAAGATTTAATTACAAATGTATAGTTTTGAGATTTATTCTTGTACTTGTAGTCTATAATGATGTTACTTGCCTAATTTCATAGTTCTAGGTCAACGGGAAGTTCCCTATGAGTTATGATTCCCTTGAGAATGTGTCGAAATATGCGTTTTTTGCTGAATAAAAGGCCGTATCTTTGTTTTACGTAAACTTAGCAGTTTGATTTTTTTACAACTTCATACCCTTACCGAACCTTAGACCTGAGTATACAGTTCAAATTTCAGCTTGATACCTCCACGCATTCTCGACTTAGAGGGTCTTGACAGACAGATGACAGACAGACAGACGGACAACAAAGTGATCTTATAAGGGTTCCGTTTTTCATTTTGAGGTACGGAACCCTAAAAAGGATTAGTTAAGTTATTGTTCAGTTAAAAACCTATATTCCCAAGAATCCCCTCCTCTCTGTGGTACATTATCGCACTAATAATAAAACTAGAATACATAGTAATATTATGCTTCCATACAACGTACCTATATTTCAATCTATATTTCGATTTCTATTTAGTGTGTCTGTGTAGTGTAAAATATCGTAAAGGACTTCCTTTACGATATTTTTCCATCTAAATCTATCACATGCAGTGACAAACGGCTGGCAAACGAATTTACCTCTACCAAAATAAAGTACGTTTAAAGTAGCGCCCTCTATAAGAGTGATCGATCAACGTCGCAAATCAAAGATATAAAGGCCTGATGGATTCTTGATTTGCAGACGATGGCGAGATTGATGCGACTCGGGATTGTGTATGCGATAAAACGAGATTTGTTATTTGTAGTAATTTGAAAATACTAAAAAGTTATTAGCACTCCCAGGCCACTCCATACAAATGACGCGTCATTCACTATTACATAAATAATGACGTCTGTACAGAGCGAGAATGAGCGTGTGTGCCGCACGCGCCATACAAACTGTTCCAGATTTATCTCAGAGGTGAGGTGAGGACGCCTTGTGAGAGCGGCAAGGACCGTCCATACTGTACGTAGTACTATTACTTACACTGTGCTATTAGTAAAGATAGTATAAATCTCGGTTTCAGAGTGTATCGATTACAAACAGACAATCCTCTTTATAATCTTTTTTTTTTCCTCTCTATAATAATAATACAGACACAACATGGCAACGATAAGTAAATCTCATTCACTTATTTCTAAACTATATGTATACAAGATATTATACAAATATTCTGGGACAAATTAGGTCCCAAATTACACGTCGTTAAGTTTTACTAAATAAATACATCTAAATTAAAACTAATTATATATCATAAATAAACAAACTAATTATATTATATCATAATAAAATAAGTTGTTTATTAGATTAATTTTGCTTTTAGCAAAATTAATCCAATAAACCGCTGATAGATTTTCTTAAATTTTATATATTTCCACTCAACTTACTGATTTTCTTCTTTCATACAAACTTTCTCCTGACAATAATAAACACAACAAAAAAAATAACGAAAACGATCCAGCCGTTTACGCGTGACGCCGCGGCCGTAACCAAGACAAATATGGATTAATTTTTATATATGTAAATGACATTTTATGGTCAATGTAATAAATTAGTTCTATAGTATTCATACTGACCGATACTTGGTCTATATAGTAAACCAAGTTTTGGTTAGATTGGACTTGATTAGGTTAGGGTTTTTTCGTGTCCTGTCATCGGAAATAGGAGCGCAGCGAAGCGGAGCTCCGTCAACCTAGATGATGAATGATGTGGTGTAAGCCAAGTAAGCTTAATTATTAATAATTGTCAATTTATTACATTGGCCAGCCATTATAAATAATGACCAATTTATTACATTGACTGTAACATATATCATCATCATCATCAGGTTACTTTAGTCCCCACTACAGGAGCACCACCCTCTCTCGTCCATCCCAGCCAGGAGGATTTGGTCTACACTCCCCACGCTGGCCAGACGGGTTGGGGAGGCCTGATCGATGTTTTATAATGTATTTCCCTTAGTCCCTTCGAGTTCTAGTTCCCTTAGACATCCACGGGAAGAGACGGAGTGATTCTATTCTAGTCTGCCGGAAACCATACGGTCGTAACATATATATAAATTACTTATTTAATTGTTATTTTGCAACAGCAATTCATCTACATAAGAAATAAGCTTATTGCCGTTATAGCCAAAAATGTTTGTTTAATTTAAGATCCATCCAAACATAATATTCGAACTAGCTACTAGAGACAGCCATCTTAAGAAGCTATTTTTGAAATCAATAAACTTATTTTCATGATAGCCATTCCCCAGACCTCAAACCCGAGATTGAAATGTTATGGTATATATACTTATATACATCCTTCCATCCATAACGCAACCAAAGGCAGACGTCCTCAGCAATATGAGAGTGACGCGGGATGAAAAATGTCGTAATACCCACCGGAGTGGGACATTAGCGCATCTGAATATGCGAGGGGTGCAAATGTGCCGACGTGCAGGGTTTTAAAATAGCACCACCACAGTTAAAATACAAACAGTAAGTCAACTTCTAGAAGCAGTTTACGATAAGGGGTGATAAGGCACCAATCTTCTTCTGCTTCGGTATCTATAAAAGGTAACCGTTACAGACTGATCTATCAACGCCCAGCACAAACCACTGGACGGATCGGTTTGCCATTAGGACGTAGGGGTCGTCAACCCTTATTCATCCCACTACTGGGATAGGGTCTCCCCTCAATAGAAGTGGTTTAGAGCATACTCGACGCTACTCAACTGCCGGTAGGCGGAGGCCAGTGTTTTCAAGCCGCCCAAAGACCACATACATGGCTTAACGACTGTCATCTACTGACAACAACCGAGACCGACGGCTTAACGTGCCCTCCGAAGCACGGAGAAGCTTGAAATAAGTAAACCCATCCATGGAGAGGCTACGGTTGACGTTGCTTAACTTGCGTGTTCAATTAGACTGAACCGCGCAACGAACGTCGGGGTACCGGGACACGCTCGTAGGATGTCGCAGGCACAAGCTAATAAAAGGATATGATCCCCACATCGAAATTTATAATTTTTCAACCGAGAAAAATAACAGGTGTTTTTTGGACATTTGGACATTACTTCAACAGCCTTCTTTCTTGAAATTTCTTTTCTTCATATGAATAGGCTATTTTCCAATCTTTAAAAATTGTATAAATTATTTAACAATATCGTAAAATACACAAAACTATAAAGTTCTGCAAACTTTCATTCTAATATCTTCAGTCAGACTTTTTTTTGCGTCGATCAAAGTTTGGCGGGAAAGTCCATTTTAAAAGTATGAAATTATAAAAAAATAATATTCCCATTGGAGAAGCTATAAAAAATGCTATAACTTTTATTATGATACTAATCACATAAACGTAATATTTAACATAGCTATCGTACAAATTTCTGATTTGATGCATACAAAATACAAACCTGTGATCTTTTGTATGGAGCGTTTTCGGGACAGTTTAAAAATTGTGATTTTCAAATTATCATATCTCGAGAGATTTTTGTGCTATCGAAGTAATTCTTTCACCTATGGTTATATTATGGAGACGTCCCTACATATCAAACCGAAAAAAATGTTAGTCAAATAGCCTATTGTGTGATGCATACATTTAACAGATATACAAATAATTCAAGGAAACAGCTGAACAGAGGGTCAATTCATATTTCTACGGAATAGAAAGGACTCAAAATAAGCAAACGACCAAACCACCAAACCAACCCACAAAAGTCCAAATAACAGTACCCTTGAGAACTTTGACTAATCGTCCATTTACATGAACTTTAGTTACTCGTTTAGATATTTGTTGAATATAACACTGGGGTGTTGACATGTTGCATCTACAAGTTATTAGTAGGATTGGTTTTCAGGGGTTCTGTAGCTCTAAAAATACTCATGTATCGAGGAACCCTAATACCTGCTTTGTCTGTGATCACAGTATAAGTAATAAGTACTACGTACTATGATACCAAATCATAGACATCTATCACTCGCGGCGAGTTCAGAATTAGGAACTTAAAGTTTCTCCATGGTTTATTTTGTCATGACGAGATCGGGTCGAGTCTTACATTGACGATAATGGTTAATGTGGTCGCCGCCGGTTCGAAAACGTTGACAAAGTGAATAGTGTGCTGTCTTAACCTCGACCGTAGTCTGTCTATGGATGGATTTATATATCTCGAGCTTCGCCGTGCTTCGGAGGGCACGTTAAGCCGTCGGTTCCGGTTGTTGTCTTAAGACGGGCGGACTTTGGGCGGTCTTTAAGCTAAGCGATCTCTTCCAGACCCTTTCGCATCGTAAGGACATTTAAGTAAAATGCCCTTTGAGCACAACATCCTAAAAGCAAAGGGACATATATTATGACAACCTTAAGATCTCCAGATTACCTTACACCATTCTTCTTCAATACTTCCGTAACTTAAACGTTAGTCAACACACCTGTCTGTGAATCGTAACAGTAACAGAGACTCTCGACAAACAAATTACCATACAACGACAAAGTAGGAATGCCCGACAAAAAATGGTGCATACTCTCACGTCACGGCGGTTATTACTCGGTTGTTACTGCTTTCTAGCACTAGAGAAGATTGCGTTACTGTATACCATGCAATTATCATTCTACTTCCTATTGGATGTAAAAGTTTTGTTACTCAATATTGCAAATTTGGCAAACAGATAACAACAAAGAGGATGAATACCCATCCTCTTTGGTTTACAATCTACATTAACTCGTAGGATGCTTTTTATCCTACATACATAGCGTTGGATATCTGTACTAAATAATGGTCGCCCAGTGGTTTATGATGGTTATGATTTACATTCAGTGAGACTATAGACATAATATTAAATACAAACAATATTAATCTGTTCTCAATCTGTTTATTGTTAAAGTCTTTTGCTTTTATATTTCTGTTATACTACATCGAGTTTCAGACAAGCATACGGCCAGCCTGATATAAAGCGGTTACCATAGTCATATTAACGCTCGCAAGATAAAATATCGCTCGCGCGCCACTACCCCCGCTGCCAACGCACCATCTTCTTCCTTTCTGGTGACCTCACTCACACGCAGAAACACAACAACCCTCAAGGGAATTGTTATTTGGCTTCGGTATTCTGTGAGGTGGAGATACATTCCCCAGTCGGGTAGCTTACTATTACGCTCCCTACCTCTCTTTTCGCCAGAGTTTCGTTTGTCAGTCAGCAGGGTGTACCGCGTGCAGGTGAAGTTGGCTTTGGTTCAAAGATGTTGATGGACCACTTACACCCAAAATATTGTTAAAATCTGTAGTCAACCACAGATTTTTAACATTGGGAATTTGTTGTAAATGTCCGGCATTTTGCCCATTTCTATATGCGATGCTTCGCTTTTCGCATCCAGCCGCTTTTTTGAGAGCATCGGTCTATTTTAACCTCTCTCTCATCCATCCATCCCTTTCCTTTCCTCTTCCACACCCTATTCCTTGAATTGATGTAGATTATGGAAGCTAGTCATCTAATCCCTTTAATAAGACAATTTTTAAGCTAAACATTACAACAATGTTTACTATATAGAAAAAACTGCATATATACCGAACAACCAAAAAACTAGTAAAACACCCATATGACCCATTAATCGTGCCAGGCCATTTGCCGGGCCCCCAATTGCCATTACGTGCAGGAACATCCAAAAGTATCTAGCAGTTTTTTCACCTATGAGCTCGTGAAGAATTTAACATCGTAAAATAAAGGGGGGCGCTACCTGCAGATGTCTACGAAATGTGAGGGCGGCGAAGATACTCAAATACTGGAAGTGGCTCTGCATTTTTTTTTCTTTCAATGGGACGGGCGTCCACCACAAATTCCCACCACTGTTTTTGGGGTGTAAGTGGTTCATCAACATCTTTGAACCAAAGCCAACCTCACCTACGCGTGGTGCACCCTGCTAACAGACAAACGAGGCTCTGGCGATAAGAGAGGTAGGGCAAAGTGTATTTTGTAAGCTGCCCGACTGGGGAAGGACCTCCACCTCACAGAATACCGCAGCCAAATAACAATTCCCTTGAGGGTTGTTGTGTTCCTGCGAGTGAGTGAGGTCACCAGAAACGCAAGAGTTGCCGCGATGGCAGCGGGGGTGGCGGCGCGCGAGCGATATTTTTTGTTGCGAGCGTTAATATGGTTACGGTAACCGCTTCACATCAGACGGGCCGCCTATACGCTTATCTGCCACCCGACGTAGTATAAAAAAAAAAACTGTGTCTCTTGTGTAGCCAGGATTAACAACGGCGATGATCAAAAAACGCAATGAACAACCCAAGTAACACAATTGGCATTTGAACTAACCAGTCGTGAACTTATGTAGAACCACAGTATAAGTAATAGTACTAACGTACAGTATGGACACTCTCTGCCGCTCTCACTAGTCGACCTCACCTCCCCTATGGAACCGATTTGGAACCGTTCGCAAGGAATGCCACAACGTACGAATTGACGTCGCTTGTATTTTATTCTCCATTCAGTTTAAAATAATATGCGAGTATGTAAAAGATGAGAGTTTTTTGTGCAGTGGATGGATGTCTACACATGGAAAGTAAAAAAAACAATTTGGATGGATGGATTGATGGATGGATGGATGGATGGATGGATGGATGGGTGGATGGATGGGTGGATGGATGGGTGGATGGATGGGTGGATGGATGGGTGAATGGATGGGTGGATGGGTGGATGGATGGATGTGTGGGTGGGTGGGTGGATGGATGGATGGGTGGATGGGTGGATGGATGGATGGATGGATGGATGGGTGGAAGGGTGGATGGATGGGTGGATGGGTGGATGAATGGATGGATGGATGGATGGATGGATGGATGGATGGTTGGATGGATGGATGGATGGATTGATGGATGGATGGATGGATGGATGGATGGGTGGATGGATGGGTGGATGGGTGGATGGATGGATGGATGGATGAGTGAGTGGGTGGGTGGATGGGTGGGTGGATGGATGGATGGGTGGATGGATGGGTGGATGGGTGGATGGATGGATGGATGGGTGGATGGATGGATGGATGGATGGATGGATGGATGGATGGATGGATGGATGGATAGATGAATGGATATGGATGGATGGATGAATGAACGAGCAAACGAGCATTAGTTGATATAAAATGCTATGCAATAGCTGTACCGCGGCAGTCCCCGAGTGTCACACGTTTTTTTTTCCTTCACTACGCCCACCTGATGTGAAGCGGTTACCGTAACCATATTAACGCAACATTAAATATCGCTCGCGCGCTGCCATCCCCGCTGCCAACGCAGCAACTCTATCCTCTCTGGTGACCTGACTCACTCGCAGGAACACAACAACCCTCAAGGAAATTGTTATTTGACTGCGGTATTCTGTGAGGTGGTGGTACTTCGTCAGTCAGGCTGCTTAAAAAATACGCTATGTCCTACCTCTCTTTTCGTCAGAGCCTCGTCTGTTAGTCAGCAGGGTGTACCCCGTGCAGGTAAGATTGACTTTGGTTCAAAGATGTTGATGAATCACTTACACCCCCTTACATGTCCGACTAATAATTGTATAATGTCAGCCCTAGAGAACGTCACTCAAACATAGGCACGTGCATAGACGTCATTTGGTTACTACATGCAAAAGCGCCATTTTTGTATGGAGTGGCCGGGGTTTGGTAGAACTTAAGGTCTATATAAGCTCTTATAAAAGTTCATCAAACAGCCTGACGCTCTATTTAAGCATATGAAAGCCATTATACTACTTTAGATTGTATAGCGGTTGGCTAAAGGTATCACAAAATGATTTTATAATGCCTTCAGTTTTAGTGCAGCATACCGCAATGCCGATGTACAGCTTTTAGCAAATTTTATTGCCTTTGGATCTACAATAGCATTTTTAAATGCCTAACGCTGCTTAATAGCATATACTTGAACCATTATAATGCACCGTAAGTCCGCTATACAGCTTTTAGCTGTTTTCAGTACTTTTGGTTATATAATTGCATTTTTAGGTAGTAAGTAAATGCCTATTGCTGCTTAATAGCATAAACCTGAACCATTATAATGTTAAAATTCTGCTGTATAGCTTTTAGCTGTTTTCAGTACCTTTGGTTTTATGATAGCATTTTTAAATGGTAAGTAAAAGCCTAGAGCTGCTGAACAGCGTAAACTTATATCATTGTAGTGCTTGCATTTTGAAAGATCAATTGAGTTCTGTTGTACACCTAGGAGTTCTTTAATAGAATACATGTGAGTTATAGTAATGCTTAAAGCTGTACATACATCCACTTAGTAGTAATTAATCCGTTTAGAAGACCTTTTTATCAACTCTTGGCGAACAGACTTAAGCTGTACAAAAATCTGGTTAAATAAAAGAAAATGGGTTTTGTCGTTCAAGGATCACTAAAATTGCATTTTGTAACGGAACTAAATCAGTTCACATGAAGTCTACTGGTATATAAGTGAACACATATAAAACCACTTTGCAGAAGATGACACTACGGTGGTTTATCAAAAGTCTTCTCTCTGGCCTCTGGCTTAATAAATATGTACATGTGAGTATTTATACAGCTGATGGTATTAATAAGCCCTTTTTATGGTTCACCAAGCTGTTTAGAACGACACCATTTTGTAAATATTCCATAACCAAAAAAAAATTATTATTTAGACTTATGTAAGAAACTAATAGACCTATAATAAAGTGATAGCTCAAGTTAATTCATAACTATTAAGTTAAACAAGCAAAAATTTCGTTCTACACAAAAATATGCAATTGTTTTTTTATTACACCCATATCTTTTTATAACATTTTTAACAAAGGCTCTATAAACTGAAGGCGCGTGAAAATTTGCAATGAAACCTATATAGACATTGACAGTAAACTACATTTCGCAGTAATATTTGAAGGCAAGTAATAGAACAAGAGTAAAAAAGATACCCAGAATATTAATGTCAAACAACAAACTTATTCAATTTCGTCACCATCAGTCATATCGCTAGACGATAATTAAATTACAACGTTTATTCTATTAAAGCATTTGTTGTTGTGGATTGCAATCCGGCATCATTTTCAGTCCGGCCGGATCCGACCCGATTCCCATCGATCCGGCCGAATCCGACCGGATCCGGTCGGATTGATCAAATCAGAATGATTTTCGCTTTTCAATTCAAAATGAACTGTTAGTAAGTGAATCAAGTGACATGTACATACTTTATATAGGTAGTTTATAAAAAATATATAATATCAATTTTATTTCTAATCTAATGGTAAGATTAGACAACGAGCAAACAATTAAAATCTAGTAGTATAGGTAACCAGTAAAATTTTAACGATGTAACGACTAACGAATAGCTCAGTCTTCCTAGATTTCACTTTCAAAGATAGATCCATTATTTTAGTAAGTAACTTTATAAAATCTAATATAATTAACCTTACGTAATTTACTGAGATGAGTTCACAATAATCATTAAAGTATTTGAGAATGCTAACAAACAAGTCTTATATTTATGACGTACACCATCATGATTTGATGAATCTGTCTAAAGAATGGCACAATTATCACAATAATGAGTTTGTTTTATTATTACAACTCTTTAGTTTAATCAGCTTACGATAAATCATTATTTTAAGTAGAATTTTGAGTAATAATTGTCTTAATATTCATTATAGGTATATTATACGAAAATCATTTTTATTTTGAAAAAAGGATCGTAGAAAATAAATAGTGTTAATTGTGACACCACGCGCAATGCATTTAAAGTACCTACTCATGCAGAGATCTATTATTTTGCCAAAAATTGCTAGCACCGGATCCGTAGTACGGATCCGGTATATTTGTACCGGATCCGGTAACCGTTTAATAATGCCGGATCCGCCGGATTACCGGATCCGGTTTTCCGGATTGCAATCCCTAGTACCGCGGCACTAAGGATGTTTTTTCAAAAATATAGGACTTATTTGAGTTCTATATGTGAACACTTGAAAGACTCCAATAATTCTTTTGCTTAAATTGTAATGCTAGTTTAATGCTTCTGTAATGCGATTAGCAACTTCAATAACAGTAATAGTGCTAGTATAATGCTTCTGTAATGCGGTTACAACTTTTTTTGACCATAGTAATGTTGGTATAATGCTTCTGTCATGCGAATAAAAAACCAATTAAGAACCTAAAGCTGTTTAATTTGTGCCCAAATTAGCATTATATTAGCATTATAAACGTATATAAAACTAATATAGAACTTGGGTTTTAATGCTAAAACGATACATTAAAACCATAAGTCGGCTATTATACGGCTACACTGTGTTACTTGGGAATGAAGTTATGAATGAATTGTGGTGCACCCTGCTGACTGACAAACGAGCTTCTAGCGAAAAGAGAGGTAGGGCACAGGGCCTCATAAATAACAATTCCGTTGAGGGTTGTTGTCTTCCTTGGAGTGAGCGAGGTCACCAGAAAGAAAGGAAGAAATAGAGGTTGGCAACGGATCGGCGACCCCTTCGTGTTACAGATCTCTGTGGGCAGTGGCATGCTCATTTACCCTGTCATATAAAAAAAGAAGTACACTGCAGTCCCGGGGGTAAAACTACGGCCACCTTGGAACTCACAACGAATTTAATCCGAAGAAATTGGTAGCAGTAGAAAGCTTTTGGAATTTGACTTCCCCTCTTGGCAATGTGAGAGACAGCTATATGGCAAATACGACTATAATAGCATAAAGAGATGGCTAGTCAAGTGAAGCTCAACTGCCGTGCACCACGGATTTTAAATATCTCACTATTGGGGACCTAAAACGATGAGTTTGTTACCTAACACATCGATTCCAATAATATGAAAGATCTCGATATGAACGCGTTGAATACACACTTCAGCTCTCCACCCAAGCTATAAGCACCCATATCAAACGGGCTACTATTTCACACCTTTCTGATATAGCTAGTCCTAGTCACACTCCATTTGCTCTGGGAGTGATCATCGAAGCTAATGTCAACGTCAACCTCAGGTACACTCAACCTCATGTAGTAGATTACATTTCGAGCATAAGAGGATCCCTCGGAATGTTACAGATACTAGCAACGTCTCCTGGCTACGCGGGGTGATTGAACGTAACGCTCTGCGTGTAGTTGACTGTACGACCGTGTAAAGTTGCACGAATAACGTATCTAGTGAATCTCGGTCTTCGCTCCAAGCAATTTTTATTGAAGGGGGGTCTGATATATCGCGGTGGGTACCGTAAATCTGTAGCGGCGAAATAAATAATTTAAAACTAATAAAACACCACTCGGGCTGAGGTCTGCTGATTTGTATCCGACCAGGTAATGGCTGTTTAAACCTCTCGAGTTGCTTTAAAACCTCTGTGCTTGGAATAACTTGGAAGTATTCGATACTATATTTTTTACCCGAACAAGGGAGGCTGACTCTGAGAGCTATGTTGACCACTTTGGTTTGGATTGGCAGCATCAGCATGTCGTCAGAAACGCAAGTGGTCAAATATGCAATTCGTCATCTCTCAGGATAGACTCGCAACTTGTCAGAAAGGGAACTAGACAGACATGCAACTTGGCAGACACGTAACTAGACAGATACGCACTTCGGCAGACACGCATCTCGACAGATACGCATTTTGCCAGATATTTGAAACCATCCACCAGATCTAAGTAAACAAAAGAATTACTCAAATAAAAGTGTAAATAATGATCAGTACTGTTTTTATTAATCAATAACATTTTAAAAACAGTATGAAATTTAGTTTTTTATTTATTTTAGATTTTAATCGACTATATGTATGAGTAGGTAACATAGGTATAAAGAATGAAGTATAATAATATTAGCCGTAAACTACAGGAACTATATTCGTAGTTTGATCACTAGAGCCTAAATCTAAATGCATGGATTCTCCGTGGATTTCTTCATTGCGGATCGGCATCCTAAGAGAAACCCGAAACGTAGCTCTCGTCACAGCGCCGTCTAATCCTAAACTAAGCAAAGCTTGTACTATCGGAACTATATATGTACTTATATACTATTTTGTAAACACATACATATCCAGACCAACACAATATTAACTTCTTTTTTTTATATTTGTATAAAAGTATTTCTTAAGTGGTGGCGACGGAAATAAAGTATGTGTATAAAGAAACAAAATAACACATAGCACATAGTTACACAACGCATAACGAGACATGTAACAGTGCGCTAATCACACCTATTCCTTACAACAGAGAAAACTAGACTTAAACACCACAGCAATTAAGACCACAATATGATAATTGAAATTTACGATAAGGTAAACAGTAAACTGCATTACGCATTACGGAAACGCATTGCTTTCTACACACGGTGTACATGTGTGACATTCTTGTTAGACTTGTCGTGTACAATGCCTATTAGACATTGTAATGACCATTTGGACGACATTTACATTCAATTTTTTATACTACGTCGGTTGGCAGACAAGCCCACATTGCAGCGGCATTTTTTTTTAAACGGGACGGAGACCTACTATACATTCCTACTATTATGTCTCCTGTGTACCCAAGATTAACAGCGACCACCACCAAAAAAGGCAACGAACAACGAAGATCCACTGCAGTCTCGGGGGTAATACTACGGCTGCCTTGAAACTCACAACGAAGAAATTGGTAGGAGTAGGAAACTTTTGGAATTTGACTTCCCTTCTTGGCAATGTAGGAGACACCAATATAGCAAATAAGGTGTTCAAAGCCTAAAGTGATGGCTAGTCAATCGAAGTTCAACTGCCGTGCACCACGGATTTTAAATATCTAACATTACTGGGGACCTAATACAGAGAGTTGTTACATCGGTTGCAGGGGCAACTGACTAAAGACTAGACAACAGTGCCCTGTCAATTGACACCGCCGAGTCGACCGAGCTGGTTTATCAAATCTATACTAATATTAGAAAACTGAAGATTTTGTTTGTTTGGTTGAACACGCTAATCTCAGGAACTGCTCATTCGAATTGAAAAAATATTTTAGTGTTAGTAAGACTATTTTTCGAGGAAGGCTACTCGTATATAACATCACGCTACCACCAATAGGAGCGGAGCACCAATGAAAAATGTTGCAAAAATGGGGAAAAAATATTCCTTTTGAGAGCTTCCGTTGCGTGCGCTGCGTAAACGGTTCAAGTTACGCAACAATTATATACAACGGTATTATTCATCTTAAAAAGTTCTAAAAAAAGTCCGCGATAGCATATGTCTATCTTTTAAGATTGGCTCACTATAACCTTTCAAATGGTAACCTTACGCTTCACTCTCGACTCTTTTTTTTTTTACTACGTCGGGCGGCAGACAAGCATACGGCCCGTCTGATGTGAAGCGGTTACCGTAGCCATATTAACGCTCGCAATACAAAATATCGCTTGCGCGCCGCCACCCCCGCTGCCAACGCAGCATCTTCTTCCTTTCTGGTGACCTCACTCACTCGCAAGAACACAACAACCCTCAAGGGCTACGGTATTCTGTGAGGTAGAGGTACATTCCCTAGTCGGGTAGCTTACAATTACGCTCCCTACCTCTCTTTTCGCCAGAGCTTCGTTTGTCAGTCAGCAGGGTGCACCGCGTGCAGGTGAAGTTGACTTTGGTTCAAGATGTTGATGAACCACTTACACCCCAAATCTCTGTCACACGCAGACGAAGTTGCGCAAGTCAGCTGGTTAATTATAAAATTAGTTTCTAGACGAGTTGAATGTGATAGACCCCTGAAAATCTGAAAGCCTTCTTTTATAATGGTTATAAGTAAGTCTTAATAACGTTAGGAATTTTGCACTTCCATACAATACAAAAATATCAAGTAAAACGCGAATTCAGCCGTAACGTAAATATGTATTAAACTTAGATCAGGGTCAATGTAAGTAAATAATTCAAGTACCGTTGCGTTATACACCTACCTAGTAAAAGATGGTGCGTTGCGGCGCGGCATCCGACCACAATGACCAATTTGTGAGACGATCATCCCGCACATAACAACGGCAACAAATACTATTAGAAATGTTACACAACATACCAAACATCAGAAAGAAGTAACTGACTAAAATACTTTTTATCAATCGTAGCTTTTATAGGGTCCACACCAGGGGCGCCGGCTTTTAGAAAACCTCATGGGTGCTCATGCTCATTTGATGGCTCGAAAAAAACGAAGTGTGAGACCCACAAACACCCAGACCCAACACAAATATCTGTTTCATCAGCAAACATTTGTGTTGGTGCGGGAATCGAACCCGCGACACTTGTGTCTCAACCGGTGCTCTAAACCATTCGCTAAACGGGTGGTCGGGTAATGAAAAAGCGCCCATCCCTATTACTGATCTGTTTCTTGATGTCTATTCTCAGGGGGTGCTCGGCACCCACTGTTTATTTCTCATGGGTGCTCGAGCCCCCGAGCACCCACGGAGTCGGCGCCCCTGGTCCACACTAAAGAAAGTAGTACAAAGTATGTACAAAGTTGCGAAAAATAAATATTTCTACACAAAGAGTATTGTTAACGACATCATTGGGCCACACCATTAGCACAGTATAAGTAATAGTACTACGTACAGTATGTCCTCTCCCTGCCGCTCTCACTAGTCGACCTCACCTCCCCTCTGAGACAAATGTGGAACAGTTTGTACGGCGCCGCACGCGCACACGCTCATTCGCGCTCTGCACAGACGTCATTGTTTATGTAGTAGTAAACGACGCGATATTTGTATGGAGTGGCCGGGGTGTGCCATTAGGGCACACTGGGGTCTCGTTTACATTTTTTGACATATTTATGTCAAAAATGTTAGGAATTACAAAAAAATAATGATAACAAAATCGGGGAATACAGTTTGGTGTTGCAGCTACAAATCTATCATCTCCATCCAAAATTCAATCACATCACTAGATAGATGAAGGATCAAAGAATTTATTACGCTAAGTAAGGTCTATGGAATGTCGTGTGAGGGGGAGGGGGAAGCGCTGCCATTTTTAGATAATTTTAGTGCATACAACGTATCCCCTTACAACACACGGCCGAGTCCATAACACAGCCACATCCCATTTTTTTAAGAAGAATTTTCCAACATTAACATTGCTCAGGTGGGCAAAGTTCCTTACGTCTCGTAAAATTGTGATTGGGTGAAAGGGATTGTGAATGATGGCGGATAATTTCGTCTATTTATCATTACGAGGTCGCCAATGTACCTAAATAACCACCGTATATTATCAGACTTCCATTTTGTGAAGGCATGTAAATTTTTTATAGATGCCTTTTACATGGATGAGAATAATACAAATTGCAACTAGTCCTCACATTTCAGAGGTTACCTATACTAAGATAATTTTAATAAATTAGAACAAATCAAATTGTATTTAAGACGCTGGCCTGGAAAACATGGTGCATCAATGTGAAGTAGGGTAGGAGTAAGTTTCACACCTTATGGAATTTTATGTGATCACAATAACTGAATCGTGGAAGGATCTCAGCCGAATATTAAACGATCTCAATGCTGCTTGAGAATGCGTGAGACTGGGGCTGAATTTCGACAAACTGAAAGTCATGTATAATAACTTCATCATCCCTAAACCAGTTATGGTAGAAAATGCAGCTATGGAAATGGTTAAAGACTAGGTAAACCCATGTCCTCCTCGGACAAACTATTGTATAGCAGTTTGACACAGGCAATTTCAGCAAAGAGATTGAGAGGTGCATTCGATTGGGCTGAATAGCTCTTGGAAAGAATCGGTATATTCTCACCACATAGATACTCCAATGCTTAAAGTCTGAAGCCTTCAACCAGCACTTCGGTCTGCTATGAGGTCATTTCGGGGAGAAACGCTGGTTGGAGACGACGGAGACACTGACCGTCGGATAGTTTACAAGCTAAAGGTCGCCAGATAGTGATACAGAGAACTATGCTTGGGGTCACTCTAAGAAATCGAATTCGGAATGAAGAAATGCGACAAACAACCAAAGTTCTCGACACAGCTTTCATAATCAGCAAAATGTAGTGAGCCGGCCACATCTGCTAAATCAGCGATGGCAGCTAAGGGAAGAATATCCTAGAGTACAGACCGCGTATTAGGCGATGAAGCGCTGGGGTAACTAACCAGAAAAATATTAAACGACGCAAAAAAAAAGTCAGAACTCAGAACAACTATATTATGAAATTTTGAAAACAAATGCAGTTACCCTGTTTTCTCATCCATCAGAATTACGAACAAAACGAGTGAAACCACTACGCAACGTAGTCAACTATGTGTGACTTCTTTGCTATTGTTTCGCTAACAAATTGTCAACAAACCCTCCTTCATTCCAGCGTTTTATAAAATAGGCTGCATCAGGTAAAACAACTCCAATATGGCGACTGTGTTGGTCATAGTACACGAGGATTTAGCTTAAATATAAATGTTTGACAATATCTTGTTTAACAATATGTTTAACTACTAATTTTTATGTGTGTTTTTTTTAATAACAACTAAATACAAGCTAGGTTTAGAGTAAAAGTCGAGATCTTTTTTAGAAATATGTTAAAAAGCTCTTAAAAAAATCTTAAATTTATTTTTTTATTACTTTTGTTGGTGGCATTTATGTTGTGTTTATAATGTGGGTGTCGCGAAATTGTGTTGTTTGGTCTATGGTTTTGATATTAAACATTAATAGAGCTATATGTATTGCTGTCGGTAATAGTAAATTCAACGCAAGCTTAAGGGATTATTCTGTGATCGAAGATGAAACCGTAAGTACACATCACTTTAATATTATCACACTATCATTGTGTAAATTTTAAGCAGCCTACATCATCATCAGGTCATTTTAGTCTCCACTACAGGAGCACGACCCTTTCTCGTCCGTCCCAGATAGAAGGAGGATTTGGCCTACACTCCCCACGCTGGCCAGACGGGTTGGGGAGGCCTAATCGATGTTTTATAATGTATTTCCCTTAGTCGCCTTGTACGACATCCACGGGAAGAGACGGAGTGATTCTATTCTAGTCTGCCGGAAACCACACGACCAAAGCAGCCTGCACAACCCTTTAATCATTTAGGAATTTTAAAAATGACAAGACGAGCTCGGTGGTCGAATAGCAAGTAATAGCCACTTTTCCGAGGTCGCGGGTTCGATCTCCACGCAAGACAAATATTTGTGTGCATGAACTTTTCAGTTTGTCTTGGTCTGGGTATCTTCTATATATTATATAATGTATTTACAAAAAAAAATGTTTTTAAGTTAATATCAGTTATCTAGTATCCATAGTGCAAGCTTTCCTTAGTTTGGGACTAGATGGCGATGTGTAATATGTCCAGGAATATTTATTTATTATTATTTATTTATTGATTTAATAAAACGAGTTTTCAATAAACTTAGATTATTTAGATTCAAGTTTATTCTACTCTTATAACTATAAACATAAAAGTCGTTCTTCTACGATGTATGTAAATTTTTTCATCGTTATTAACACTGTTTATTGATCGTCATGAAAACGAAGGTTTTTTATACTACGACGTGTGGAAAACAAGCACACGTTTCACCTGATGTAAACCAGTTACCGTAGCCATATTGGCCATATAAACGCTTTCAATATGAAATGGTGTTCACGCGTCGCCACCCCCGCTGACAATGTTGCAATTCTTCCGGTGACCTCACTTACTCGCAAAACCACAATAACCCTCAAAGGAATTGTTATTTGTCTGTGGTAATCTGTGAGTTGGAGGTACTTACCCAGTCGGGTAGCTTACAAATACTTTTAAGTTGTAATTAAGTGCCCTACCTATCGTTTCGTCTGAGCCTCGTTCATCCGTTAGCAGGGTGCACTACGTGCAGGTGAGGTTGGATTTGGTGACAAATGTTGTTGATTTTTGTAACAAGAAACGTTTTTAACACCGTTAATTGAACGCCATGGAAACGATGTCTTTTATACTACGTCGGTGGCAAACAAACATACGATCCACTGAGTTTAGCTTTGATCCTAAAGATGGGTGATGAGTCACTTACACCCCTTGGTGTTGGTAATATTTTTATATAGAAACTAGTAAAGTTATTCATATTCATATTCATTTATTCCTTTATTATTATTTTGCCGTGTGGTTTCCGGCAGACTAGAATAGAATCTCCGTCTCATCCCGTGGATGTCGCACAAGGCGACTAAGGGAAATACATTATAAAACATCGATCAGGCCTCCCCAACCCTTCTAGCCAGCGTGGGGAGTGTAGGCCAAATCCTCCTTCTGTTAGGTACGGACGAGAGAGGGTCGTGCTCCTGTAGTGGAGACTAAAATGACCTGATGATGATGATTCATGTATTCACAATGATTTATAACAATGGGTACATGCACATAGTGGTAAAGAAGATGGACAATTAAAAATGTTACAAATCACCTTATTGAGATACACTTGTGATTTTAGATTTGTCGTAGTTACATATTATATTATTTAAAGTCAGTGAAAATTGTTTACAGAACTCCGCTAATGTCAAGACGTTGCAAAATAAGTCATTTCCGAGATACGCCAGTTTCGCACCGATACGCAACCCCATCAAATTTAAGGTAGGTGGTAAGTGTACTATAAGATACACTTAAGTAAGTACACTAAGTTACAATACTTATAATTATAAATATAATTGGTCTCCGCTAGCGGAGCGGCGACCAATTGTTAATCTATGGGAAAAAATTACCAACTCTATTGGCGTTCCAAAAATACTAATTCCATATACTGTACACGTGGAGCAGCAGCAAAAATAATTTTGTATTACCAAGCGGAGGAGCTCTATGGCGTCGTTCCGCGTGTCAGTCTAATCGTACACACAAGTTAAGCAACATCGGCTGTACCCTGTCCATGGATGGGTTTATTCATCTCGATTCCCTCCGTGCTTCGGAGGGCACGTTAAGCCCGGCTGATTTGAATTTTGCAATGTCGATGTGGTACCAAAAGTACTTATTTTTTCTGTTCTTCTCATTATCTGCGATCAGTCCTGTTAACTTCTAGCAGATGGGATATCTTCTCGAAAGGGTGTAGAGCGTGTCTTCCAGTGAAGACATCTACTCAAATGCAGTTTATTTGGAGCTACTGCCGGTCTTGGAGCTCCAATATGTTATGGCGCTTCATCCTATTCCCATCACCATCAGGTTCATTTTAGTCTCCACTACAAGAGCACGACCCTCTCTCGTCCGTCCTAGACGGAAGGAGGATTTGGTCTACACGCTGGCCAAACGGGTTGGGGAGGCCTGGTTGATATTTGATAATCTATTTCCCTTAGTTGCCTTGTACTACATCCACGGGAAGAAACGGAGTGATTCGATTCTAGTCTGCCGGAAACCACACGGCCAATTCCCATAGTTCCTGGCAATTAGTTGTCAAACCAGCATATTGGGGTGGTTTGTTAGGCGCTCCTTGTACTTCTTGGCGACATTTCGTAATTCCTCTTTTACTGTACTTGTACTCAGGTACTGGTGGATTTCTGTGTTTGTTATATGCCATGGGACATTTGCAATCGACCTCAATATTTAATTTTGTTGGCGTTGTAGAATATTGATATTGGAGTCTGTAGCCCATATGTCCAAATGGGCCTGAGTACAACCTTGTAAACAAGGATTTTATCATCCAGTGACAGCACTGAGTTTTGACCAAAAGTAGGTACTTAAAACATTGAACGCGCAGCATGCGCCACAATAGCGAAATTTAACGCGGCATTTTCATTTTCGGAGGCCATTTTATCCCATTTCGCGTAGAAGTATCAAAAAACCACTTTGGCCACTTTCCCGAATTGATATCGGAAAACCAAGGTCACTTTACACGTTACTACTTTTTGATGCTCTACACGAATCCGAAGTCAGAATTTCAAAATTTTGAGTTTCATAGCAACGGACGGACAGACAGAACGACCGGACGATTTTATAAGCTCAATAAATTTCGCTGAAAATACATTGTAGGTACCACTACCAATCGCGCATACAAACACACGAGGAGTCCGTGTTAATATCAGTGGAATGTCCTCAGTGATAACCACACCGGATGCATGAGTAACTGGTAGCCGATACCACACTACAATTTACACTTTTATATTACTGCTAATTTGTGGTTAAAATTACGTAGAGTTTTTGCATCATGTATATTTTCATCAGTTACATTGGTAGTGACTCACCACGATCTTTAGAGCCAAAGCCAACCTCAACTGCACGTGGTCCATCCTGCCGACTAGCGAAAGAGGGTCTGGCAAAAGAGAGGTGGGGTACAGCGTGTTTATAAACTGCCTAACTGGGGAAGTACTTCCAGCACACAGAATACAGCAGATAAATAACAATTCGCTTGTGGGTTGCCGTGTTCCTGAAATTGAGTGAGGTCACCAGAAAGGAAGGACTTGCTGCAATGGCGGCGGCGGTGGCGGCGTGCGAGCTCGTGCGAGCGATGTAGCGCTTCCTCCCAATGTAGTATAAAAAAAACAATCTGTTTTTTTATACTACGTCGGGTCCAAACAAGCATACGGTTACTGATATGGAGCTGATACCGTAGCCATATTAAAGCTCGCAATATAAAATATCGTTCGCGTCCCGCCACTCCAGCTGCCAACGCAGCATGTCCTTCATTTCTGGTAAGTGTCATGGTATAATAGTGGCCTGTGTAAGAAAATGTAAAAAAACAAATCACAATGGTATATTTACAAAAAAGCAGAATATTCCAATTCCAACTAACATAAGAAAACATAGAAATAAATAAATAAATAAATTTCTAGAAAACTTACACAGTACCATCTAGTCCCATATTGTAGGTGACAACCGATAAATGTACTTAAATACATTTTTTTTTTTTGTAAATGCATACTTACATAGAAAAACCCAGGCGACGACAAGCAGACATAATCGTGCACACAAATGTAAAAAAAAAAGTAAAAGGAGCCC
This sequence comes from Hypsopygia costalis, assembly GCA_937001555.2. NCBI lineage: Eukaryota > Metazoa > Arthropoda > Insecta > Lepidoptera > Pyralidae > Hypsopygia > Hypsopygia costalis. The sequence continues at coordinate 3,842,051 of OW443336.2, read as the reverse complement.
TTGCTAGCCATTTGACCAGCGGGTCGGCCTGGTCCATCAGCCATAAGTTACGCCGATGTATTTACAAAAAAAAAGGAGTTATCCATCCAGGAGACATTTCAGATTTCAGAACCGTCAGCGCTGCGTTTGACCAAGCATATAAAAAAATTAAAATTTTACATTTCTGGATAACTTACAGCGCCAAAATTAAAAGAGTTCAATGAAAATAAACGAAAAAATAGATGATCAACAAAATAATATTCACTCAAACAAAAATGCATGATCAGAAAATGTATATCAAAAAATGTATGATCAGAGCAAAAGTGAGCCAAATGCTCTCTTACTCTCTTTTGTCCTGAAAGCCCAAGAAAGATACTCACTAAAGAAAAAAAATAACGCAAAAAAGGCAAACCCAGTCTTTTTGGAAAATAAAATAAAAATAACACAATTTTGTTCCAAGCCTCCACCCCCTCCACAGCGGATATTTTATGTTGCGAGCGTTAATATGGCTACGGTAACCGCTTCACATCAGGCTGGCCTTGTCTGCCACCGGACGTAGTATATAAAAAAAATTATATAAAGCTATATTTATTTTAAAATAACATTTCTCCGAGACAGTGCTGTTATAAGATTCCAATAAAACTATTTACATTAGAGACAATGGTCTATGGGAAACGCGCCCGCTTACAGCTACCTATATACCGGTGACTAACCTCTGAATAATTCATTATAAACCTACCACTTTAGAGAATGCATTAAACGTGTTGATTATTAAGGTTATATAAGCACATCTTTTCATCTTACTCACACAACACATTTTAAAATAACCGAATGGGCTATTTTAAAACTCCTGTCAGAAAATGTGTTTTAACAATTTTTAGGGTTCCGTAGTAAACAAGGAACCCTTATAGTTTCGCCATGTCCGTCTGTCCGTCCGTCCGTCCGCGGCCTAGCTCAGAGACGCTTGATACTAGAAAGCTGTAATTTGGCATGTAGACACATATTAACTATGCTGGCAAAGTGGTAGAATAAAATTTTGAAACATATTTTTTTTCGGGGTACCTCCCCTACACGTAAAATGGTTACCGGTACAACGTTTTTCTGCACCTACCCCATGGTGTGGGATGTCGTTGGATAGGTCTTTTAGAAACATTGGGAGTGTGGGAAGATCATTTTTCGATATAGTAATCTGTTTGCGAATTATTTACATTTAACGTGCAAAATTTTGTTAGACGCAAGTGTCCCTCCCGCCCCTCCCCCCCTGTATCAATGAAACTGTTATATTTAGAAATGTGAAAAAAAATCATGGAATTTCCATAAAGTGAATTTAAAAAGAAATCTATCACGGCTAAGTAGACTTTACAAGTATTGCAAGACGAATAGAATTGTGTAGTACATTACCAGAGGCTAGATGGCGCTTTAGTTATATGTTCACTTTAAAAATAAATAATTATATTAAAATAAAACAAATATAAGAGGGAGCCCCCATACAACAGACATGATTTTTTTGCCGTTTTTGTAGATAATGGTACCCTTCGTGCGCGAGTCCGACTCGCACTTGGCCGGTTTTGTTTATTTAGAAACTGTATTTAATAGTGCTAAATATTAACGTAAATTGTCATTGCGCGTGTCAGTCTAATCGAACACGCGAGTTAAGCAACGTCGACCGCAGCCTGTCCATGGATGTCTGTCTGTGTTTTCAAGCTGTCATAAGGCCACTGACTTGGTTTAACGATTGTCATCTAACGACAACAACCCGAGATAAACAAACCCAACCATGGACAGGCTACAGTAGACGTTGCTTAACTTGTGTGTTCGTTTAGACTGACATAAAGCTCCTGGACCCTATTGATTATATTATACCCTGAACAAATTGAACCTTCGTGTACTGATTTTATTACTAATTAAATTACCTATAACTAATTTGAGACTCTTAGCGACCTCTGTTGCTCCTTATAGTAACTAAATTCCGGTGTACGCAATTTTATATGAACATTGCTGGTCCTTTATTTCTCTAGTCCCTGATTATACGAAAATTTACATTAATATTTGCCCCAATTATTTACTTAACGTGCCTTTATTAACGGCTTAACGTGCCCTCCGAATCTCGAGATAAACAAACCCAACCATGGACAAGCTAGAGTAGACGTTGCTTAACTTGCGTGTTCGTTAAGACTGACATAGAGCTCCTGGACCCTATTGATTATAATAAACGAATATTTACATTCATATTTGCCCCAATTATTTATTTACCGTGCCGTCATTAACCGCTTAACGTGCCCTCCTAAGCACGGAGGAGCCCGAGATAAACAAACCCAACCATGGACAGGCTACAGTAGCAAAGGCGGATCCAGCTTCGGTGCCGGGGGGGGGGGGGGGGGGGGGGGGGGTCACATATTTGTGATCAAGACACACTCAATCATAATTAAATTTTGATAATAATAGATACAGGTAAAAAGTTGGTGTTTTATTAATGTATGTAAATAATGTACATAATCTATATTGAGACAAAAAAATATAAAAATATATAAAATCATTAAGTTTAACAATGTTAATTAGTGGTCCGTCTAGGTCCTGGACCCAGCCCAGGGGGTGGTCATGACCCCCATGACCTTCCCCCTGGATCCGCCCTTGCAGTAGACATTACTTAACTTGCGTGTTCGATTTGACACACGCAACGACGCTATCGAGCTTCTCACGACGCCATCGAACTGCTCTACTAACTCAAAACAACTACCTACAGACATTTCCTTTCCACAATAACTTAGTAAAGCTTTCCCAAATCTCCAAAGAAAACTAAAAACGATCAATCAATCCAATTCACAATTAAAGAAACATTTCGATTCGACCTGTCTCACCATTGTAACGTCGAGGCCGTCCGGCCGTCACGGGAAAAGCGTCCGAGGTATGCGTCCCGTCCGCAACGCAAATTGCCGCTCGGTAAGAACGCTGGTGTTTAGTTAACTATGCCAGGTAAGTGCTTAGATGGTATCTCTCCCCACTTTTGTCGGGTGTTCATTTCGTAATTGAATGGTAATAGAAAAATTATTACATATTATATGATAATGATGCTAATTTCCGTGTGTTTAATATAGGTACCACTAAAGTGGCAAACAAGCATACGGCCCGCCTGATAGTAAGCAGTTACCGTAGCCTATGAACGCCTATAACACCAAAATGATGAGAAGCTAATGTTAACTAATTACAAACTAAACTAAATTAAATAAAAATAATCCAATCTCAAAATTTATTCGAATTTATTAAATTTTCACATATAGATAAATAAAGTATATTAAACTAAGACTAATCTAAAAACCTATCTAATTTATCTATAAACCATAATTATATACAAATTATCTTAAAATTACTTAAAAATAAAAATAATGATGCTAATATACAAATCCCGCACAAGACCAATATTTGTGAGCATGAACATATCTGTTTGTATTGGTCTTGGTGTTTTCTATGTATTATAATGTAGGTATGTATTTACAAAAAACAAAATGTATTTAAGTACATACATGTATCAGTTGTCTAGTACCCATATTTGGGACTAGATGGCGCTAAATTGTCCAGAAATAAATAAATAAATCTTTCTGGACACAGCGCCATCTAGTCCCAAATTAAGCACAAAGCTTGTGTTATGGGTACTAGACAACTGATAAATGTACTTAAATACATTTTGTTTTTGTAAATACATAGAAAACAACCAGACCAAGACAAACAGAAATATTTATTTATTGTCTCAAATTATGTAATACTGGCAAAAAAAAAATTGATTTTAATTATACAGTTGTGCAATCAGACAAATAAAACAGCTGTGAATAAGGGGCAGTGTCCATCACACCGAAGCAGCCGTCCGTGTCTCAATTCCCGGCGGCCTAATTACATTTAATGAAACCAGAGACCACTTACACTCACTAGACACCTCATACTGAATACTAAGAAACTTTCGTGTCGTTTACAAATAGCTGTGAGGAAGGGGCAGTGTCTTGAATGCATCCAACCGTGTCATGTATCCTAAGGACGACCAGCTAATGATATTTAATTATCACATACAATTGTACTTACATGGAAAATACCTTTTCTCAAGCTTAGCAGTTATGTAATTAAAATAATATCTGCAAATAACATCCTTTGCTTTAGCTAGATATTATTTTTACCTCGCAGTGAAATTAAAACCGGTCAAGTGCATGCGAGTCTGACTCGCACATGACGCATTCCGTATTACAAACAGATTTCTTGTATGCTTATTTCTATATTTTTTTTAATTTAATTTATAATTTGTTGTATTAGCGGCCATGGCAATACATACCTGCAAAAAGAATATCTCTATTACAGTTCAAAAGATACAGGATACAGGCTGTGATAGATGAACAGACAAATGGAAGCACAGACAGAGTAAGATCATCAATAACTATCGTCCTATCTCTATACTGCCTGCCATGTCTAAAGTATTGGAACGCTTGATAAACAATAGATTGGTCAAGTATCTCGAGAACTCTGAACTGCTTGCGCTCAACCAATTTGGCTTCCGCTCTAAAAAGTCCACCGCAGATGCCATCCATGAGGTCACCGATTTCATCGCTAATAGCTTAGATGCAGGGAAAAAATGTCTAACAATTTTTCTCGACCTAGCGAAAGCTTTTGATACGGTCTCTTTTCCCACCCTGGTGAAGGTGCTAGAAAACATGGGCATTAGAGGAATGCAGTTAAAACTTTTCAGAGATTATCTGACTGACCGCCGACAATGTGTCTCCATTGATAATATCATTAGTGAAGATGAACCAGTCTCCTTTGGAATACCTCAAGGAAGTATAACCGGACCGACGCTATTCTTGTGCTACATAAATGAGTTAAACCTACTGTCACTTAAAAATGGCAAAATAATTTCCTTTGCAGACGATACCGCTCTGTGCTTCACCGGAGACTCTTGGAAGGATGTCTTCCAGTCGGCACAACAAGGATTTAATATAGTAGCGCACTGGCTAAACATAAATACCCTTACTCTTAATGTTCAGAAAACCAAATACATAACTTTTTCTATTCGTAATAATACACAACCACCTCCATCCCTAACACTAATAGCCCACTCATGTGCCAATCTAGCTAATACTCATTGTCAATGCACAGTGTTAGAAAAGACAAACTCAGTCAGATATTTGGGAGTAACTGTAGATCAAAATTTAAATTTTACAGAACACATCCATAACATGACAGGTAGAGTGCGCAAGTTGATATACATTTTTAAGAACCTCCGACACATTGGGAATCTAGCACATTTAAAAATGGTATATTATGCACTCTGCCAGTCGCTTCTTCAATATTGTGTTACGATTTGGGGAGGTACGAACAAAGTTTATATGCTCCACTTAGAAAGAGCTGTAAGAGCCGTGTTGAAAGTAGCACTATTTTTACCGATACGAACCCCCACTATAGAAGTATATCAATCCTTTAAAGTCCTCTCAGTACGTCAATTGTATATACTTAATACGGTTGTTAAAAAACACTCCCAAGTACCAGGTAATCCAAATGAAGACAGACGGCGAAACTACTCAGTCTGCCAACTACCAAAAATCAGAACCAGGTTCATCAAAAAGTTTTATCCCTACAATGGCTGCTTCCTGTACAACAAAATAAATAAGATGTTAAAAATTCACCCACTATCTAAACACCTGTCCAAAAATAAATTAACTGAATGGCTTCAAAAACTGACATATGAGGAAACTGAAAAGTTGTTGCTCAGCGTATACTGATCACCTGGTATGTTTATAACGGAATCTTTATATTTAATGCATACTATATAATACAAATTTAGGATTGATGTGGGTATTGTCATTAATGAGTGTAGCATTTTCTTTAGAATTATATTATATAATATATTACTTTAAAATACTACTATATTATGTTAGTACTATAAATAGAATAATTATACTATAACTCTTATAGACTATTGCAACACTCCCGCAAAGTCTCTACCTAATGTACACAAACTGGGAAGGTCGTCTGAGATACAGTATTTTCAAAATACTAGTTCAGATGGCACAATTTCTATAGTTATCTAGTAAATTTCTATTGTGTTACTTTTGATTGTGAAACTTCGTGTACATGTTGCTTTGAAATAAAATTTATTATTATTATTATTATTATTACAATAGACTTATAATTGTATTGTGGCAAGGCCCTTTACACACGGCACAGATACAACGATCTCTACTAGAATTAATCAAAAACCCATAGTATTTACTTTTAAAAACATTACCGAAAATACTAAGTTACTTATTCAGAAAAACAGTATCAACGAATATGGTTATAGTAGTTACCCTAAGGTTGGCCGCCTTGTTGCATACATCATCATCATCATTATCAGCTTGTATCAACCCACAGCTAAATATAGGCAAACAATGCTTTCCATCATATGCGATCCTTAGCTTTTCGCATCCAGCCGCCTTTTTTTTGGCATACATACATGTTTATAATTATAATTACTGTTGTTTGTTAATTAAACTATAATTATGCAAATAAAGTATCTACACTTTAATATTTTTTTAACAAACAATGTCCATTACATTGTCCATGAAGTTGAAACGTAAATTGTCTATGATTTCAGAAAAGGAAAAAACTTCACAGCAATCGAAATCGAACGTTAATTCCTTTTAAACTCTACAGATTTTGGAACGTCGCGTTGTATCTGTGATTAATCATTTTTAATCTGTTACTTGGAAGCCAAATTAAAAAGTGAAATGTTTTTTGGAACCAATTAATTATTTTTATCTAATCTCATACTGAAATTTACACATTAAAAAACTAAACACAGTATCATAATGACAGTCTTTACGCACAAGCTGTCAAAATAAATTTAAAAAGTTATTTTTCGATACAGCTCTTCTATGGACAACTGTATCGTAAAATAACTTTTTTACCATTTCGATACAGCTTCAGCCCTGGATACAGGTATTTTAAACAGGTTGCAATGCAAATACATTGCAACTATGCAAATTTTTTCTACATAATCTATGAACGCGGCGCCGCGCGGCGCGTCGCGCATGCGCACTACGCATGCTCGATCTGCAAATGGATTTTTATGTAAGAATTATAGCTGATAGATTAACTTCAAGGTTGTATTTAAAATATTATTATCATATATTTCATGAGATTAGATAAAGTAGTGTATGAAACTGCACATAATTAGGTATTAAAATACTCGTGTGGTATTATTATAACACTCGCCTTCGGCTCGTGTTATAAACTCACACTCGTATTTTAATAACCCTTATTATGCAACAGTTTCATAAACTACTATTAATCGATGTCAAAAAAGGAGGTTCTCTTTTTAACACGCTTTTATCAGAATGAATTTATTTGTTTGTTTTTTGTTATTTGTTCAACATAGGTGAAATGTTTACAAGTGTAAGTTTACAATAATGGTAACTCTATGTTTTGCCGTCAAGCATACAAATTTTTAGAAATAAATCGTATCATAATATAGCTAGATAATACATATACACATAGCTGGGCAGATATATAATATTATAGCAAAGTACAAATTTCATATTATAATAAAGTATGTCAAACCATGTATAATATCTTTGTATTATGTCAATGTATATTATAGTCAAATTATACCAAAATTTTAATAGTCAACAAAATTATCAATAGAAACTAAAATTTAAAAAATTATACATTACTATTATTCAAATAATCGTTAATGGAATAACATTTGTCAATAAGCAATGCCGATAATTTCATCTCAAATAATTGTAATTCTATTATGGTTATATCTGTGGGAATTTTATTATAATTTTTTGCAGCCATACCTGAAACACTTTTTTGAAATAAGCTCGTATTGCATTTTTGTGTCATATGTTTGTTTATGTGCTGCGCACGCGATGGATTTCGTCGCACATCTGATAGTTTCACGAACAACTCAGGATTAGTTTTAACAAAAATTGCCAATTCATATATATACAATGATGGAAATGCCATTATATATCTCGTCATCATTGATATATGTATTGTTAAAAGTGTAATTAAATATCCTAAAATTAATAAATTTATATTAAAATTATGGAATCATTTAACTAATCCTGTAACTAAAGTTATAACTCCAATTGTTTATTACCTACACCTGTATGTTTGCTTGTAAGTTTGTCAGCTTGTCCGTTTGTAACCGACTTCTTTGAACTTGATTTTTGACCCACTTTAAATGGTCAAATTTAATTTAAACTTTGTATATACAAATCAAGGACCGATGACAATACAATAATTTGATAAGTTTGTTTAATTATCTTGAACTAAAATGTGGAAAATAAATGTAATTTAAAAAACTAAAAAAGACGCTTTAAAGATCAACCGAACTAAAAAACGTAAAATATTTTTTATTACAGGCAGAAAATATAAATGAACGAAAAAGATTAGTATTATTGTGGAAAAGGTATTTATCTGTATATACTCGTAGGGTGGAAACGATAAGTGATCTTCGATTATTTCATAACTTTAAAAGATATTGAAAAACCGTTTGCTCGTGTAGGACTTGCAGGAAGTAAATGGCACGAGTGATACATGTAGCTACAGGCAAAAGAGAGGTAGGGTATAGCGTATTTTGTAATCAGAGGGGCAATTCTCGTAATTAAAATATAGTCAAAATTCAATTTCGATCCAGTCTCGATCTCATAAATGTCACATTTGGTATTCTCGTAACACAATATGTAACTTCAAAATTAAATTTAAGCGGGATTGTATCGAAATATGAGTGAAAATTAAACAAACTAAGAATGTTACTTTGAACAACAACAAGAATTGATAATAATTAATTAATGAAATCAAGTATATAATTTTAGTCAATTCAATCTCGATTCGGTCAACTTTCAATCTACGTTCGTAGAAAAATTACGAGAATTGGCCTTCTGCCCGACTGGAAAAGTACCTGCCTCCACAAAACTTTTTCTTCACGTTTACCATTCAAAAAACTTTTTATTAATTTATTGGCATACAACACAGATTAGAATCAACATAAACATCATTATAACAGCATATAATTAGTACAAAAGTAGATTATAACCCAACATTATGTATGTTGGCTTTTTAATTATTAGAATATTTTTAATTATTATAATTAATATTTTACAATATAACTTGACTCTTAAGTCCGAGTGCCACTCCAAAATGTGTGTGTCTGTTGTGCATATATTACAGAGCACAAAATGTGTGTACGGTCTGTGTTTAGGAATAGATGGCGTGCTGTGCTATTACTTCAGAAATATTTAATTTGTTTCAGGAGATTCCCGACAACGTGCTATCATCGAGTTCGCATCACGGTCGAGGGATTCATCATGAACAGCATGGTAAAAATATATTAAGCTAGTCACACACTAAGTATATAGGTACGATATCTTCATAGCGAGAATCCTACACGTGTGTGATAATGACCTTTAGTATCCTATATATTTATAGGATCGATGGAACGAAAAAAAATAAAACATCCTATATTAGACGAGCCCGGTTCGAATGGCTAGCAATGGCCTCTTTGACTCCGAGTTCGCAGGTTCGATCCCCGCACAACACAAATATTTGTGTGCATGAACATGTCTTACGTATTTACAAAAAAAAAATGTATTTAAGTACTAAATCAGTATCTAGAACCCACAGTACAAGCTTTGCTTAGTTTGGGACTAGATGGCAGTGTGTAATTTGTACAGGAATAATTATTATTATTTTTATTTAACTTTATTATACATACATTCAGCAGTCTACGGCACAATACAAATTTCTCACTCGCACTTGGATGAAGAATTCTCTCTATCGAAAAGCGTGACTTTTCGATAGAGAGAATTCTTCATCCAAATCGTAAGTATGTACAGTGAAACATAAAATCTAAAGATACCGTTACAATGTACCTAAACGTGAAATCTATACATACACATCAAAATTAACAATTTGTTTGTTCAAACTAGAATCATCATCATCATCAGGTCATTTTAGTCTCCATTACAGGAGCACGACCCTCTCTCGTCCGTCCCAGACAGAAGGAGGATTTGGCCTACACTCCCCACGCTGGACAAACGGATTGGGGAGACTAACAATAAAAAGCAAATAAAAACTAGAATACCTACATATTTCTCACAGTATAAAAAAACAACGAAAAAGGAAATAAAATAAAAAACTATTCCCAGTCACTGGAAGATTTCTCAGAAAGCGTTCGATTCTAATTTACCACTGTGTGTTTGACTGGACTGTTGCTGAAATCTTAAGATTTATACACGCTTGAACTACTGAAAAAAAAAACGGGTTGCACTCCGGGAGTGCCGGCAGAAGTGAAAACTTGAACATTAACGTTGTGCATTTTTAAGGTTCCGTAGCCAAGTGGCAAAAAACGGAACCCTTATGGATTCGTCATGTCTGTCTGTCTGTCCGGCCGTATGTCACAGCCAATTTTTTCCGAAACTATAAGAACTAGACTGTTGAAACTTGGTAAGTAGATGAATGTGAACCGTATTAAGATTTTCACACAAAAATAGAAAACTCATTTTTTTTTTTCATCAAACCCATACGTGTGGAGTATCCTATCTATGGATAGGTCTTCAAAAATGATATTGAGATTTCTAATATAATTTTTTTCTAAACTGAATAGTTTGCGCGAGAGACACTTCCAACGTGGTAAAATGTGCCCCCCCCCCCCCTTAAACTTCTAAAATAAGAGAATGATAAAACTAAAAAAAAAATATGATGTACATTACCATACAAACTTCCACCGATAATTGGTTTGAACGAGGTTTAGGAAGTCGTTTATTTTTTTTATACGTCAAAAATCAAATACATTTTCCATTGAAATCAATGGAATCCATACAATCAGCGAAACTACTCGCTCCGCTCAACCTCGATTTCAGCCCCCTGGGCTAGAATCTAGCCTAGTAATTTTAGGCACGTTTCTCTCCAATTCTCTCCGACGTGTCCTGCCTGTTACATCGTGCATCCCTCACAAATATTACTAACCAAATACTTGTATATTCATGGTTACACCCCACCGCACTTGGGGTCGTGTTTTTATAGCAGGGGATATCTAATACCGTCTTATAAATTATTAAAGATGACCAGGACATCAACAATAGTGTCGACGTGAATTGCAACTTTTTTGTGGCAACGTTGGTAGCCTAGGGGTGTAAGTGGCTAACGGCTAGTCGGCAGGATGGCGAGAATTAGACGCTTAGGGTTAGAATTAGAATTAGACCATCATAAGGGACCAATTGGAACAATCCTCCGCTTCATAGAATACCGCAGTCAAATAACTTTCAGTGGATCCCGCGAGTGAGTGAGGTACCAGACCTGTGCATATGCTGCGTTACCAACAAACGTTAATAGGGCCGTATGCTTCTCTGATATCGTACGCGAACTATTATAAAATAATATTTACGGTTTGGTAAACCTAAATGGGTCAATCAACTTTTTTACCTCCGATGAGGTCCGCACGCTGTCCCTGTTCGATAACATAATTTATAATAATAATGACGTATTTTCTTTGTATACGTTGTTTTTCTATTATTATTTAGAAACCAATCCTTATAAAACATTTTAATTTTTTTTGCAATTTATCCGTATTTCAATGGTTGTCCAAAAGACAAAAGTTAGTTTTCAGTACTATCGGAGAATGTCCCTAAGTGTTATATCAGCACAAAACTTTGCAGCCTGAAAAAAATCACTATTATAAAATTAATACCAATTATACAAATTCATTTAAAAGGATATGTATAGTGAAGAAAACGTGCCTGTTGCATATTTCACTTTAAACAATTTAAGATTTTTTTCTTTTTACTTTTGTCCCTATAATCATTATATAAGACGTCGGTCTTTCGGACAACCATAAATTAATTGTGTAATCAAAGTATAGATGGCGTTGTAAGAAAGTAGATATCAAATGTAAATTTCTAGTAAACAGATAGGCGTAACCGCGATTTTCAACTTACGAAAACCGCCGCGTCAGTCGGCCGCGTTCTGCTTGTAAGAGTGGGTGGCTTTATTGTCCGTCCATCGGATCACCGGAACAAATACGTAAGTACTTAATATATTACAACAAATTCTAGTGCACCAAATGCTATTTCATATGTATGTTTCTGTAAATGTGAAACAAAACAAAAAAAGACATTTGTATTTATTTGACAGCTCAAAATTTCAGAAATGTCCTATGGATAACCAGTCACTTGGACAACGAAGTGGTTGTCCCTAGGACAATTTTGGTTGTCCCTAGGACAACAATAACGCAATTTGCAATTTTGAAACAGATTTCAATCAGAACTTCACATCTTGACCCCAGGCGTTATCCCCTGGGGTCAAGATGCGAAGTTTTGATTTAAACCTGAGACTAAATAGCACTGCTTATCACAATCTTACAAATATGGCATACAAGTGCTGTATTCCATGAGTCATTAGTTTAATCTTATTTTTTTAGTAGCATCTGTTGCCTAATTTACATTTAGCTCTAGAAATTGCATTTCAGCCTTATATTTTTAGCCTTCCATCTTCGATTTGAATAAATTTCCCGATATTCCCAAGCCCAACAAATATACCTTTCTTCATTTCGTCTCTTCATTTTATTCTTAATAAAAGCATGTAATGTCCCACTACATGATCCAAACCCAATTAATGAAAGAATACATTAGTGGGGGCTTAGGTCCTGCAGTGCATCTGCAGTTCTGCGACAATCACCACAAACACTTTTACTCAAATGTTGCACCCAGCTCATGGCTTTTCATCTTTCAAATCACCTTATAGCTTTACACACTTCCATGCATTCACAGTATTGAATGCAGTATATTCAATACTTTCTGTTTTTATTTTTAGAATGGGATTATAGGAAAAAGAAGAAAAATATATCAGGACGCTATAGAGAAAGACTAAAGAAAAAAGAGAAAAAGCTATCACAAAAATAAAAAGTTGATTTCAAGTATGCAGCGAGAGGAACAAAAACACTGCAGAGCTATTTAGAAATTACGTAAACAGCAACAAAGAAGACGAATAAAAGCGGTTCATAATATGCCTAACGACACACCTCCAAGTTCTCCGTCGTTGTGCAGGAAATCAATATACCTCAAGATCAACATGAAATTATTCCACCTGCTTCTCCTGCTTCGTTTATAGTAGCTGGATATGAAATAAGAGGAAAAAACTTCTGAAGGGATAGAACTAAAATGTATAAAGAAAATATTAAACTACAAAGCGAAGTTAGGATGTGGAAGAAAATAATTGAAAAATATAAGAAGAGAGCTATCGAAAGGAAAAAGAAATACATAAGACGAATGAAGAAGAATCGATGACAGAAAGTAAATTCCACATTAAAATACAAAAGTTTTAGCAATACTGTCAAAGAAAATTACTACAAAATAAAGGCTCGATATGGAAAGAACATGTTGAAAAATATATTTGAGAACATAGACGCATCCCAAAATAAAGAAATCATCAAGGATCGTTTAGGTATAAAAGGAAAAATCAGTGCAAGGATAAGTTCCCACTGTGGTGATACAGAGCTTACAAAAAATATATTTTTCTTAAGAGACGATGTGTCAAGAAACACGGCCGGTAAAAAAGAAACCGTAAGTAAAGGCTTTGCCTTTACGTAAACATTACATTACTTTGCCTTTACTACTACAAAAAGTACAATAAGGGTTTCTTATATACTCATTGAAAAATTTGTTTAAAGCTTTCAAGTCTGAGAATCCGGGTACAAAATATTCCTATTTCAATTTTACCAAACATGGTCGATGGTTGGACTTTTACATACTCAAACCTGTTGGTTTGAGGTGTAGATGGAAGAGATATGTGTCTGTGTAAAATAGATACAAATGCTGAAGCTAGGATAGAAGAAAAAGGCTTTATTCTTAATGCGATGGATATAAGTAAATTGATTCTGGAAACAGTCTGTGATACTAATAAAATAGATTGTATGTTTGGGACTTGTGTCCAGTGTCAGGATAAAGAAATCTAAATAGAGAGACCAATCATACGTAAAATACAATGTTTTGAATGGGTAAGAAAAGAGGAAATCTATCTGAAAGAAGGAAAGAAAATGAAAGCTATAAAGAATGTAAAAAATCTGAAAGAAGATACAGTACAAAACATGACTGAGAATTTTAAACGAAAACTGAGAACTGTAAAGAAACACATTTTTAATATGTAAACGCAATACAGAAACTTTCGGCAAAGTGGTAATGAGATCAAAATAAACGAAGCCGTAATTGTGCCTGATTTTAGTAATTATAATTTTCTAATGCACAATGTAGTAGAAACCCACCATTTTGATGGATCTCGGAATCAAAATCACACTTAACACAGTTGTCGTATACGTGAGCGAAAAGACAAAAATAATAAAGTTTTATCTTTTTGTTCTGTCAGTCCTTGCAACAACCGTACTAATGTTAAAACTGCTATTGTTATGTATATTTACAGTTATAACTGCATTAAGTGTAAGAAAGAAAGTGAACTAATTGATCTTGTATTACAAATACTGTTTTTATTTTGTTTGAACGTTGATTGTTGGAGAGAATGTTGACAACTATTGGCAATTGTTTTTGGCATGCAAAGCCTTTAAAATATACATTCTGAAACTTTCTTACTCATATTTTTTATTCGGTGCTCTATTTAGATGTAAAAGTAACACTATACACAAAATAATATAATAACTTTAACATTCTAGTACTTCCTATGGACAACCATAATGTCCACTGTACAACTAAATTGTCCCCAGATTAAGAAACGTACAAGGATAAATATTTCTTTTTAAATTTAATTTAAATTCATAAAAAAATATTTGATCAGTAATACAATACAAAAGAAAATTTTAACGAGGTTTTTTTCTATTGAATTTCCAATATTTTCCATAATTATGAAAAGTTTAGGTTGTGTGAAGTTACAACCGTTGTCCATAGGACAGCATTAGTGCATATATTTCTTAAATTATAAGAAATTTCATGGAATCAAAGATGAGGAATAATAATGTCTGCTTTAATTAATTCAGCAAAGATTTATTTTTTATTATAATTAAAATTGGTATTATTTAAAAATCGTAGAGAGTTTAGTGGTCCAGGGGACAGATATACCTTTGGTTGTCAGAGGTTTCGTATAAAATTTAGTCAATTACATAATAAAACAGCTCTGCTCTCTCTGGAATCATAAAAAATAGATAATTGTCTTTTAAATAAAATATTTAAAAGTGAACATTGAAACAACAAAATAAAAATCGAAATATTCATGATTGGGATATTTAAAAATTGATTGACCCAAATATATTTGAAAAACGAGTCTCTGACGAAAAAAGAGGTACGGCATTGTTTTTAAGCTGCCCGACTGGGGAAGTACTTCCACCTCACACAATACCGTAGCCAAATAACAATTCACTTGAGGGTTGTTGTGTTCCTGCGAGTGAATGAGATCACCAGAAAGGAAGGAGTATAGGCTGACAACGGATCGGCGACCCCGTGGTATTGCTGATCTCCATGGGCGGTGGTGGTGGTGATTGCTTTCCATCATGTGACCCACATGCTCGTTTGCCCACTCTCATATAAAAAAATATATGTATAGCCCTGCTTTTTCCGATGTATTGGTATAAATAAAATTGACTGGAAAGTATCTGGGGGCACGGCAGTGCCCCCGCCAAGTCGAGCAAAAAGCGGCACGGCCGTACCATCCTTTTCTCGAAGCAATTCAGGCCATTTTCGACCCCCTATAACTTCGTTGTGGATGAAACTAGAAACCTGAATTTTTTGTAACCAATCAGGCATTGTTGTAAACAATCTAATTTAATATAATATGTATCACTGGTGAGATACATTGTGTACTTATGCGGTGGCCAAGTCATTCTGTTTATTTCAAACATAAAAGATTTTTAATTTTGATATGGTAGCTATAAGATTTTGTTAGGTTAGCCTATTTAAGTAATAACTGAAGACAGAAGGTCCCTTAAGTAGCGACTGAATAAATTAACCGACTTGGTATTACATGAATCTCACAACTTTTACGGTAGAAGACCTGAGTTGCGAGACTTGGTTTTTTTACAAGTTATGTTTTTGATGGCATTGTATCTTACGTTAACTGTATTCGTTGTAGTTATATTACATCGTATGTAATAAAGAAATATATGAATTTAAACAAATAAATAAAAACAAGAAAACACTTGGACGTTGACCTATGGTAAAATTGCAAGTAATTTACTTAGAAGTGGCACCAACAGCGGATTTCTGCTTGATCAGCGTGTTAATTACAGTGATGTAAAGGTAATCGCATGTAGCTGTGTGCAGGTAAACCGGCACAGTGCAAGTGAACCTTGCGCAATTACTGATCCGTAACGTTTCACGACGCTTCAATACACCTAAAAATGGTCCTTATGTAAGAATCTATGATTTTGATTAAACATTGACACCGTTTGTCAAAATCCAGAGGGGCAATTCTCGTAATAAATGTAGTCAAAATTCAGTTTCGATCCAGTCTCGATCTCACAAATGTCAAATTTGGTATTCTCGTATCACATTATGTTACTTCAAAGTTTGATTTAAGTGAGATTATATCGAAATATGACCCAAAAATTAAGCAAATTAAGAATGTTACTTTGTCAACAATAAGAATTGCTTATAATTAATAAATGAAATCAAGTGTATAATTTTAGTCAATTCACAATTCAATTTCGATTCGGTCAACTTTCAATCTGCGATCGTAGAAAAATTAGGAGAATTGGCCTTCAGGACAATTTTTAATCAAAAACCATGATTTTGATTAACATTGACAGACACTATTCAAAATAAAATTGAGAAGCTTTATGGAGTCGTTGCGCTTTTTTTTTATACTTACTACGTCGGTTGGCAGACAAGCATACGGCCCACCTGACGTGAAGCGGTTACCGTAGCCATATTAACGCACGCAACATAAAATATCGCTCGCGCGTCTTCACCCCCGCTGTCAACGCAGCATCTTATTCCTTTCTGGTGACCTCACTCACTCGCAGGAACACAACATCAAGAAAATTGTTATTTGGCTGCGGTATTCTGTGAGGTGGTGCTGTGATACTTCCCCAGTCGAACAGCTTAAAAAATATGCTATGCCCTACCTCTCTTTTCGCCAGAGCATCGTTTGTCAGTCAGCAGGGTACACCGCTTGTAGGTGAAGTTATCTTTGGTTCAAAAATGTTAATGAACCGCTTACACCCCAAAGTTGCTAGTGTAAACGCACATTAATTTTCGTTTTATTCCTTTTCAGGTTACGCCTTATTAGACTACGATGATAATTCCCACTACGGCCACAGTTACGGCTACCATTTTGACCCCCACGACTTACACGACTACCACCACGAGGATCACACCCACCATGATTACCACGATCTGCACCACTATCCCCACCACGTTGATCACGGGCATGGCTATCATCATAAGCATGTAGCTCATGTAAGTTTAATTGATTTCTAAAGATACTTATAAAGTGAATAATAAATACAGTGAAACTTGGTTAAGTGGGACCTGGATAAGTGAGAAACCTCCATAACTGGAACTCATGCTGAGGTCCCAACACTTTGGCACTGAATTACCTCTGTTAGTGGGACGAAGCAAACCTCTATATCTGGGATTCGTCCTTTCGATTTTATAGTCACAGTTACCTCTATAACTGAGACAGCGATTGAATTTTATATACATTAACCTCTATAACTGAAATAACATCAATGTATGTAAATATTTCTGGACAATTTATACAGAGCCACACTCTTTTGCTGCCCCCTTACCACCATCTCTTAATGCGATTCAATAATTGAATAGATTGCTTATT
Source organism: Hypsopygia costalis (assembly GCA_937001555.2). NCBI lineage: Eukaryota > Metazoa > Arthropoda > Insecta > Lepidoptera > Pyralidae > Hypsopygia > Hypsopygia costalis. The sequence goes on along the minus strand of OW443336.2, from coordinate 3,824,276 downwards.
CATACCAATGAATAAGCGACTCTATTTCAAATGTAATAGAGTCGCTTATTCATTGGCATGAATAAGCAATCTATTCAGCAATAAGAGATGGTGGTAAGGGGGCAGTTCCAAATTAAGCGCAAAGCTTGTACTATGGGTACCTACTAAACAGCTGATAAATGCATTTAAATACATGTTTTTTTGTAAATACATACTTATAAAACATCCAGACTAAGACAAACGGACATGTTCATGCACACAAATGTTTGTCTTGTACCGGAATCGAACCCGCGACCTCGGAGACAAAGTAGCCATTGCTAGCCATTCGACCACCGGGTTTGTCAAAAGAGTGACTGGTTACCGGTTCGAACTCTCGGTATGATAAAGTAAGTGTATGGATTATAATATGTACAGTTTGCTTTGTAGCACACGTGCCGGTAATCAGGACTACATACGAAATGAAAATCAGAACTGTCGGCCGAAAGTTTGAATATGCGTAAAACATACACTAAAATCAATAAAAAAAATACACACACTAAAATTATTGACTTTGAATTTTTAGATTGAAATACAAAAAAGGTTGTTGATCCCTTCGGCATACGTAAAGGTCAATAACCGTTTTTCCGCCTGCCTTTGAAATAGACTTTACCATGTATTTGACTCACATGCGCATATATACTCTTTTGTTTATTGTTAAAGGTATAATTTAAATTATTTATGGTCGAATTTCGACCACTAGGCGACGGCTAGTGTAGCATTTAATAAGCTGAGAGTTAAACTCTCTTTTCGCCACAGTTTCTTTACGAATACGATAACGAAACGCTGTGTTCTACGTCTTTGTAAGTCATAAATACACACAATGTCAAGAGTAAAGACTGAGGACTAATCTAGTCCAATGTAGCTCCATTCACTTTGCGTCCCACGCGGCGTTTAGGCGTCTAGATAATCAACCGTTGTTTATGCCTAGTGCGTGATCAGGAAACGGTGCATTACCTAAGTTTCGCCTACAACTGTCCTAAAATTCCATAACAATAGCTGGATGTAATTATATATTCTAGGTTGAGTGAATGGATTATGGAACTGGTAAATAAAAATTTATAGTAATATTAAAATTTCTGTTTATGGGTAAACTATACCCAGACCACAGTATAGAAAAACAACTGCGCCCGTTACCTAGTTAAGTACATAGATATACACATAAAACAGACTATGCGTTTTTCTTTTTGGACAAAATCTAGACATCTTGTCCTGTGTGGGAATCGAACCCACGAGCGTTGGTGTCGAAGCCGCGTCATTGACCGCTACGCCACCGAGCTCGTCAAATCGTCAAAATAGTGTGTACACTACTACTTTGATGGCAAACAACCATATCTAATACGTGACCAACATTTTATTACAAGTGAAATCCCTATAATCGCCAGTATATTATATTGGATTTGCAAATATGAACTTTATTAAGAATATTTTAAATGTGATAATCTAACTTTATGTCTGTATGCATGTTTGACCTATATGTGACTGTTCACGGATATGAATTGTTTGATATGGTGATAAACGTATATCCTTAATAGTTTAATACCACAGAACACACATAATTAATATATATAACAACATCAATAATATATACTATTTTTCTATTTTTAATAATACAATAACAGAATAAGTAGATGTACATACAGTACCTATATAGGTGATAGTAATATAATAGCTTATTTGTATTATTAATGCACAAATTGCATTGCTGATTTCATCATCAACTCATAATCATCCCACTGTCGGGAAACGGGTCTCCCCTCAATCAAAGGGGTTTAGAGCATACTCAGCCACGCTGCTCAACTGCTCAACTTGCGTGTTCGATTAGACTGACACACGCAACGACGCCATCGAGCTCCTCCATTTTGTAATTTATATATTAAAATAAAAGTATGTATAGACTGCAAAACTGCAACTTAAAACTGCACATGGGTCATTGACGTCGTTCAAAGTCGTTTCTTTTTCGCAGGCGCTTGCTGCCAAAACGATACTGTGGCCGATAGCCGGTATCGCCTTACTCGGCGCCGCCGCAGCATTGGCCACAAATCCTGTTCTGTTACAACTTGGTGTGGTCTCTGGACGAAGAAAGAGACGAGAAACTAACAAAGATCTGATCTATGTGAAAGATCAAACCGAATCTGACTCATTTATCGACTGGTTTAAAACAGATCCTGTGAAGTATTTAACGAAAACACACATTATAGAAAGAAAAACTAATATACAAGATGATAATTTGGAAGATAAATCTACGAAACAACTAAACAAGGATGCCTTAATAGATATAATCGTGTCGAAACAGAAGAATTTGCCGAGAAAAGGAACAGTTGTGAGGAAGAAAGCCGATTCAGATGTGCTGAGAAATATATTTGACGATAATAATGTGGGAGATAAATCTATAAAATATCTAAAAAACGATGGTTTAATAGACAGGATTTTATCAATAAACAATCAGAATAATTTGCCGAGAAAAGTAACCGTTGTGAAGCAAAATCCTGACTCAGATGCTTTGAGAAATAAATCTGATGATAGTAATATGGAAAAAATATCCACGAAATATTTAAAGAATGATGCTTTGATAGAAAGGATTTTATCTGTAAACATACCAAACAATTTGCCGAGAAAAGTAACAGTTGTGAGGAAGAATGCTGACTTAGATTTTCTGAGAAATAAATCTGATGAGGATAAACATTTCATACCTATACTGCTTAAGACACACAATGGGAAAATGTAATGTTTTTTTTCTTAATTAATTAGTATTGTTGATCAAATTATAGAATTTGTAGTAAAGTGGTTTTAGTGAGTAAATAAACATAGCTGCTGTATGTTAATAGAAATTACTGTCTTCATTTTATCAGCTACGAGGTACGATTTCCACCAAAACTATCACTCAACCCCGAACATCATAATAATTATAATGGCAAGCACCTAATCAATACAAATTGTATACCTTACATCGGTAGACTTAAGTGATAGTCAAAATATTTTTTTACGAGATTTATTGCACCAAATGATCAATGGTATATTAGCTAAAAGCATCGATGTATATAGGTAGTTAAGTACCTAATTAGTTTAGTTATTAGTTAATTAATTATTAGTTAACTAGCGAGAGCGCGGAACAAGCATTCGGCTTGTGACGCATCTATCTCTCTTCCACTCCATCGACCGATCTTTTATTATGACGTTATTACTTTTATTATTAATAATATATATAATTAGAATTTTTAGACAACCAATTTTTTAATATGAGAGGGGGGCAAACGAGCATGTGGGTCACCTGATGGAAAGCAATAACTATTACCCATGGAGATGAGCAACACCAAGGAGCCGTTGCCAGCCTAAACCACTTCCTTTCTTTCTTTCTGATGACCTCATTCGTTTTCAGGAACACAACAACCCTCAAGGGAATTGTAATTTGGCTGCGGTATTCTGTGAGGTGGAGGTACTTCCCCAGTCGGGCAGCTTAGGAAATACGCTAGTCCTACCTCTCTTTTCGCCAGAGCCTCGTTTGTCAATTAGCAGGGTGCTCGCGCAGGTGAGGTTGGCTTAGGTTGAAAGATGTTGGGGTGCTAAAGCCGGAAAACCTCCTCGTGTGCTCGGGACTGTTGTTGACCCGTCTTTGTTGCTGGATACGTCCGGTAAGAACGACTTGTCAGCAACAGCCTGAGCCTGGTGCACCCTGGGCAACAACGGTCAGTAACTTCTCTTCGCGGAGATCTTGCTGACCATTGGCCAATGTTCTGGCAGTGGAGGAAAGCGCAGTACTAGTAAAGCGCAGTACTAGTACTGCGCTTTTGGGCGTCTGCGCCTCCCGTCCCTCTGAGCTAGCAGAGGTCACGGTGAGGCGCCCAGTGGAGGAGCGCTCCCCAGTGTAGGTAGCGAGGGGTACACTGGGGTGCGATTTGTCGAGGAAGAAAACCTCGTTAAAAAATTACAGAGGCGGGGGGAGGTGAAACCGAGGCCGGGTGCGTCTGACGTCGCCCGGAGAGCCGGTTTCACCAGCCCCAAGCAGTCGAGGAAGAAAACCTCGTTAAAAAATTACAGAGGAGGGGGGAGGTGAAACCGAGGCCGGGAGCGTCTGACGCCGCCCGGAGAGCCGGTTTCACCAGCCCCAAGCAGTCGAGGAAGAAAACCTCGTTAAAAAATAACCCTTGGTGTCGGCGTGCCGCATGTCTCCCGGTGCGCCACTAATCGAGGAGGGGGAGAAACTCGGGTTCCCCAGGAGGAGGGTCCTTAGGGACAACCGTCGGCGGGGTCGCGGAGGTTATGCTATGGCAGTTCCCGTGGCCTCGCCAATGGCGGAGAGGAGGAGATCGTGGGGTTTTAGTCGGTATGGCTGCCACTGGTCATGGCAGCAGAGTCCGACATAACCACGCTTGGGCAGCGTGGTATCCTTAACGGATTTCCCCACGTAAAAAAAAAAAAAAAAAAAAAAAAAAAAAAAAAAAAGGTTGAAAGATGTTGATGAACCACTTACTTTACTAAGGGAAAAAGTTGAGTATTTTTTACAAAATGGGCGCAATCTTCGCTAAGGACTCTTCAAGAAAGTAACTATGATGCCTATATGGTGTCAGTAATAAATATCTATATGTATTTCAGTTCTTACACCCAAAATATGGCTATTAATCTAAAAGGCTACGTTATCCAGAGACAAGAACGAAACAAAATATTTAAAAAGCTAGGTATTTATATAATAACGTTGCGATGTTTTTTTTTTCTAATGGGGTTATCTCTCTATGTCTTAGACCCACGTCTGCTGCAGCACCGGTGACACGTCGACCCTCGTGGATCTTTTGTGCTCTCCCTAATCCTTTAGTCACTCTCCCCTGACTGTCTGGAGACATGTTCCATGTACTTCAGTATGCTGCTTATTGGAAAGAGCCTGTAGTCCTCCAGTCCGGGTATGTGTTTCCTAGGATTTCCATTCGTTTGCCGGCTAGGACGTCACATTGACACATCAAGTGTTTCTGAAGGGGTTGGTACGCTACTTCCGGAATTACTATAGGGGGTCAGAGGGTCGATCTATCTCACCAGCAACTACAAGTCAAGTGTAAAATTTGAATAATTAAATTGTTACTAGAATGGATAAAATATTTTGTTACTTACCCCGTTAGTTTTGTCTCACTAACGTGACAAACAAGCATACGCCACGTCTGTCTGCTTATATTATTTGCCATAGAATGCTTATTAGAATGCGTACTCATACCAATGAATAAGCGACTCTATTCAATTTGAAATAGAGTCGCTTATTCATTGGTATGAGTACGCATTCTATTCAGTTATTGAATCGCAATAAGAGATGGTGGTAAGGGGGCTGGTGTATGAACATTGCAGCATAGACATCACTCGCAAATTGCCAACCACCAACAAGAGTTCTGCTGGTATTTAGACAATAACTGCAAGAGTTTCGTAAGTATCAAAACAAACATGGTCTTATTTAATTTAACTGATTTAACCTTTAGATATTAAAATATATCTTATCAAACGCAACGTTATTTACTTGATTTACTTACCACATTATTTACTTGATTTTTAAAACTGAACTTGACATTAACAATTATCAGGCTCAAAATATGAGTAACAAAATATCTGACATAAAACATTACATACGTTACTTTATGGTTGCCTAGAAAAGATTTCTTTTAGCAATAAGGCCGCCTTGTTGCACATACAACAAAATATAAATGAATATTTTCTGTATACAAACTAAATTGTTTCCACAGATTGTATAGTGCAAATAAAGCATATTCTATGTAACTAAGTATCTAAAACAAAATGCATCAACTCACCAAATATCGCCAAAACATGCACAACTCACACAAATCACAAAATAACCAAACTTAAATTATCACCAAATAAAATAATAGAAGTCACATCACTAAACCATTTATTAGACACTGCACTGTACTGTTTATATCACCAAAGATCACCAACAATCAATACAAGAAACGTATTGACAAAACAAACTACAAACCGTCAATTGTTTGGCGAAACGTCATCAAAGTAGGTACCGATCATACGGTTTGCTCCGGAGAACTGAGTGAAGTTCGAACTATAATGCTTTCCGGAATCTTGAATGAAGTTGCTTACAAGAGTATTCATGTGTTTGTGAAATGCTGTTTGCCGGTGCGGCGCGGCCGGCTGCGCGTACGCAATGGGTCTTTTTAATTTACTCCAATTGGATATGTGTGACACGCACACGTATGTATCTTTCGTTTAGTTCATTCGTTCTACTCGTCTACAACACACAGATGCTATCACGTATGGTAATTCGATTGTCATGTCATGTCATGTCAATCAAATTAAGAAAAGACGCTATGCATTTTTCGTATACAAAATATGTATGAATTGGAAAAAATATTAAATATACCTTTATTTCAATAATATGACAATTTAATTGTTATGTACAATGTAGTCATTACACTAAAATTGCTTTTTTAATTTATTTAAATGGGTCCCGTTTATTAAACTAGGTCTGACCTGTATCCTGAGATTCGAAATTCCTTCTCAAGCGTTTTTAATTAAAAAAAATATGCCTACTCGTCGGGTGGCAGACAAGCATAGGTACATTACAATTTGAATTTGAATTTGAACTCGCAGGAACACAACAACCCTCAAGGGAATTGTTATTTGGCTATTCTGTGAGGTGAAGGTACATTCCCCAGTCGGGTAGCTTACCATCACGCTTCCTACATCTCTTTTCGCCAGAGCTTCGTTTGTCAGTCAGCAGAGTGCACCGCGTGCAGGTGCAGTTGGTTTTGGTTCAAAGATGAACTACTTACATCCCAAATAAAAAAGTATATAAAAGAAGTATATACTTACTTATGAATGTAATTAAGACCATGATTACGAAGTTTACATACCAATTTGATTTTAAAATAATCTAATTCTTCGGTACATTGTGTGTATATTATTATAGTTAAATAATGGGTAGATTGAGCCTATTATTATGTTTAACTACTTGATATATATAACGTTAATTAACAATATCGATCTGGGTTTTTGCCAGAGACAGGTGGATGCTTCATCTGCTACATTATTACTTTCCAAAAATATCGTCTGAGGCATCGTTATGGAAGTACCACGGACTAAAAAATGCAATAATGCCTTTAAAAATACATTTAAATAAAGTGTAATAACAACCCTAACTACATTACAATAAACTTGATAATTTGATAATTGGGGTGTAAGTGCTTCATCAACATCTTTCACCCAAAGCCAACCTCACCTGTACGTGGTGACTGCTACTGCTGACACCTGCTGACTGATAAACGAGGTTCTGGCGAAAAATAAATTAGCGACATCTATACGGACAAGCTGAAGTTACGAAACGTACTTTAAGCAAAGCATTCTGCTTTATACTTTTTCCATTGACGTTGCTTTCAGTTGCATACTATCGTAATATAATATAATTCGAATAGATGTAGCTAAATGAAAGTTTTTATTTATTTTTAATCAGTTTGTTTTTATTTCGGATACAATTAAAAAGCAGAGCAATCTGCTTTACTTATTCCATTCACATTGCTTTCAGTTGCATTCTATCGTATTATAATTAAACTGACCATTTATTTTTGAACTCTAAACGGTACATAAGTTTTCATACCCTAGTTATCAGGTTAACAATTAAAATAAAGACCTTCTTAATTTTCCTTATTTAGAAAAAGTGTAACATAATGCAATTAATATTAACTATTATTATATTATGTAATTCTAATTATTTATATTATAACAAGTTGTGAAAAATAAAAATCAATCACCAGTTCAAGAACTTTATTAAAGTAAAATTCCTCTGTCAGTAATTATTAGGTAAATTATATGAAACAAATTTTCACGAGCTTCGTAATTTTAAATTTTCGCGCGGTTTCGGAAAACGGGACCATTTTGCGTCCTGGTGCTTTGTTTGTGGAAAACGGGACAGGTGAGCAAAAAAAGGGACAGTCCCGTTCAAAAAGGGACGTATGGTCACTTAAATAATAATACAATTCTAATAGATGTCGCTAAATGAAAGTTTGAATTTATTTTTAATCAGTTTATTTTTATTTATGATAGGTACAATTAAATTGCAAGATAGGTACAAAAAGTGGAGCATCACTCATTCTGCATTCAATTAAAGCTTGAACCCGAACTGAAATAAAAATAGATATTTATTATTGACGTCATATAAGCATCATAGTTGCTTTCCATCACGCAGGTCGTATGCTTGAAGAGTCCTTATCAAAAATTGCGCCTATTTTGTAAATAAATTCAACTATTTCCTTCGTTTTCCATAAAGAATATATACTACTGTACTGCACTGTATTTGAGTATATATTGCAATACATTCGGACTTATATTGTTTATTACATTAATTATTTACATTAATTTGGATAAATTCACCTTGATTTGACAACAGAAGGGCAATTCTCATAATTAAAATATAGTCAAAATTCAGTTTCGATCCAGTCTCGATCTCACAAATGTCACATTTGGTATTCTCGTAACACAATATGTAACTTCAAAATTAATTTTAAGCGGGATTATATCGAAATATGAGTGGAAATTAAACAAATTATGAATGTTACTTTGCCAACAACAAGAATTGATAATAATTAATTAATGAAATCAAATATATAATTTTAGTCAATTCAATCTCGATTCGGTCAACTTTGAATCTGCGTTCGTAGAAAAATTACGAGAATTGGCCTTCTGTTTTCTCTAATTTTATGAATAGGGTTCTGAAAAAGGCCTCGTTCCTATATACATTGTTAAGGACTTTGAAAAAAAAAATACTAGACATTGTTTAAAAGGTCTTTAACTGAGTAAACTAGTAAGTTTTTATTCGTTTCGCTGAGAAAATATAATTAACACAGCCAAATTTTCGACAAGAAGAAGAAGTCTTGTTTTTGGCAATCCAGAACAATATTTGATAATAAAAAATACACCAAAATAGATGTCAGTTTAACGACTAAGTACTTATGTTCAAAACAAGAAAACATTATTAACTAGCGGTCGTATTAAAATACTAATTAGTTTCTTAACGGATTAAGTTAAATTTACCTTCGCAGCATTATCTACTGTACATTTAAACATGAGTCCCGCTCTCTCACACCCTTTTTCGCCGTCACTGACTGCAACGTCGTTCACTAAAACATACAGAAACTTAAGCATAAATAATATAATAAAATATTAAATCCGCCAAGTGCGAGTCGGACTCGCGCACGAAGGGTTCCGAACGATTATTTATAAAAGCGGCAAAAAAATCACTTTTATTGTATGGGAGCCTCCTTAAATATTTATTTTATTATGTTTTTTTAGTACCTATTTGTTGTTATAGTGGCAATAGAAATAAATCATTTGTGAAAATGTCAACTGTCTAACTATCACAGTTCATGAGATACAGCCTGGTGACAGACGGACGGACAGCGGAGCCATAATAATCCGTTTTACCCTTTGGGTATGAAACCCTAAAAATAACACGTTATGTTACGAGTATTCAAAACATATTATGGAAAAGGAAAATAGACTTTTCAATATTAGTTAGGTATTGTGTCATTTGTGTCCTCTAAGCGTACAAGGTAGCAGACAAACATACGGCCCGCTTGATGTGAAACGGTTACCGTAACCATATTAAAGCTCGCAGCATCTCTTTCCTTTCTGGTGACCTCACTCACTCGCAGGAACACAATTCCCTTGGAATTGTTATTTGGCTGCGGTATTCTATGAGTGGAGGTACATACTTCATTCTCAGGAGGTACATTGACTCAATGGCGGACTTTCCTTAAGGCCAACTAGGCCCGGGACTAGGGCGGTCGGAGCAGAGTATTTTTGAAAGATAAATATTTCCAAATATTTAAATATTTCTGGAGAATTTACACAGCGCCATCTAGTCCCAAATTAAGAGCAAAGCTAGTATTATGGGTACTAGATAACTGATAAATTTACTTAAAAACATTTTTTTTGTAAATACATACTTATAATACATAGAAAACACCCAGACCAAGACAAACAGACATGTTCATGCACACAATTGTTTGTCATGTGCGGGAATCGAACCCGCGACCTCGGAGTCAAAGTGGCCATTGCTAACCATTCGACCACCGAACTCGTCAAAATATAATTCTTACAAAGTACAGACTGCCCTGGCGATTTTGCATATATGAATTATATAAATAGGTATGAAGTTGATAAATAAGAACCAAGATATTATATAATAAGGAAAGGTATACAGAATCAGCTAAAAAGAACCAATACACGGCGTAAGGCGGCCACAATACGACCTAGGGCGGCCAAGACACTGTCTAGGGCGGCCCAACTACAAAACCGCCTCTGCCTTGACTCCAGTGTCCTGCGGCCCAGCAGCGCAGGTTGTGACAAGCCGTGTCCCAATAAGAAATAAACGAAATCTTGGGGCCGACTTACATTATAAATAATCAGCCCCCCTAACCAAGTGTAATTCGTAGCGTAACGAACGTTAGATAGATCACGTGAATCACGTGATATTTGTCGAAATCGAACATTTTAGTACGAGAATTGACAAATGTCACGTGATCTAACGTTCGTTACGCTACGAATTACACTTGGCTAGGGGGGCTAATATAGATAGATATACTACATTTACCTTTAACACAAGTATCCGCGAATTTCTTGCCATTTTCCAATCTCTTTTCGTCGCCATTTTTGCCGAGTTCTGCCATTTTATAAGCGTGTTTCAAATCATATAATCCTTGCGCGTCCATCTAAATTAATACATCGTGAATTAATGGAAATGGATTATGACTATTACATGTACCAATAAAGGCTGGCAACGGATCGGCGATCCTTTGGTGTTGCTGATCTCCATGGGCGGTGGTGATTGCTTTCCATCAGGTGACCCACATGCTCGTTTGCCCCCCTCTCATATAAAAGAAAAAATTGTCAGATGTACAAGTTGTCGTCAACCCTTATTCATCCCACTGCTGGAATACGGGCCTCTGCTCAATCAAAGGGGTTTAGAACATATTCCACCACGCTGCTCAACTGCGGATTGGCGGAGGCCAGTGTTTTCAAGCCGCTGCCTTGACTATGCCACTGACTTGGCTTAACGACTGTCATCTAATGACAACATCCATGGACAGGGTACAGTCGACGTTGCTTAACTTGCGTGTTGGATTAGACTGATATGCGTAACGACGCCATCGACCTCACCAGGGGTACAAGTAGCACTATTAAATAAATGAATATTCCTGGATAAATCGACGGTCCCTACGTATAAAGCGACATGTCATTTCAGACATGTCTGCTTACACTACGATATAGTAATTAAAGAATATTATTATTGGACAAATGAGTTAATTTCTTACTTTTTGATTATATACAACCAATAAAATAAAAAAGAAAATATTTTTTACGGGCAATCTATAGCAATTTATGCAATTTAAAAAAATTGCAATTTTTGACATGTCGCTTTATACGTAGGGACCGTCGAAATTACACTGCGCCATGTAGTCCCACACTAAGCCAAGCTTGTATTATGGGTACTAGACAAACCACTATATAAATACTTACATTTTTATTTGTAAATACTTAAATAGACATGTTCAGGCAAACACATGTTTGTCATGTTTGGTGATCGAATGCGCAACCTCGAAGTCAAAGTGGCCATTGCTAGACCTTCGACCACCGGATTCATCAGAATATATGCCCTCCCTATTAAACTCGCCGGATTTATTCGCATTTAAAACAAAATTTAATTCAGTAGCAACAAGGGAGAATTACAAGCGTTCAGACGCAATGCCATTCATATTATTGGAATCGATGTGTTAGGGTAACAACTCAATGTACACATAGTGATCTAACACTATGTGTACATTGAGTTGTTTTCACTACAATACTTTGAATCCGTGGTGCACGGCAGTTGAGCGTTACATGACTAGGCATCTCTTCAGGCTTTTATTGCCTTATTCGCCATATTGCTGTCTCTCATATTACTAAGAGGGGAAGTCAAATTCCAAAAACTTACTCCAATTCGTTCATTGTTCATTGCCTTTTTGGTGGATGTGGGTATTGATTCTACACAAGAAACCGATTCCAGACTTAGTCATAAAGTGATTTAGGTATACCGTGCATCTAGTCTTATCGCGAAGTAGTCCTAAAGCTTCTAACCCCATAATAGTGAGAATGTGAGGTAGGCTCCCGTGCCGTAAAAAAATTACTTCACTCAGAGAAGTCCATTTTTTGGCTATGTTACTCTTTGGCTAGTATTAACAATGGAACAAAATAAGTATATTACTGCTTTTCATCAGATGGCGGTATGCTTGTAACTTTACAGGTATAAAAAATATTTTCAAGCCTAAAAAATGTTTTATTGATGAGAAAAGGTTTATCTTACCACTCCCTCCATTTTGTAAGCGCAAGCTAGCAGGCACTTGCCTGCCATTGTTTTGGGCGGTATCATTTTCTGTAACTCCGTAAGTTCGGTCAGTTCCACCGGGTTTGTCTTCATGCACTTCATTAGAAGCTTTGTAAAATCCGCTTTCATCTCTTCTTCAGTTAGACCCTGATATTAAGTAGTAATACAGATAATAGCTTTTTCAAAATAACGCAGTAGATTACAGCAAGATCATTCATTGGCTTTATTGTTAATGTTCTCCCCAACCAACGTTTGGCCAGCGTGGGGAGTGTAGGCCAAATCCTCCTTCCGTCTAGAACGGACGAGAGAGGGTCGTGCTCCTGTAGTGGAGACTAAAATGGACCTGATGATTATGATTGTTAATGTAGTGATGTCAAAAAACTTTCGCAAGGGAGTGTACTCGGTCCATTCCTGTTTCTTATATGTTAATGATCACCCAAAGTCTACAAACCAACCTATTATTTGCGGATGATAGCAGCATATTCTATATTCATAGTTACGTAAGAAATTGAAATAAATGAGACATTGAATCGAGTAACTCAATGATTGCAAAATAAAAATTTAAACATAAAATTAGACAAAACTGCATCAATGATATTCACTGATTTAATATTTCTATAGATCGATATGAAAAATAAAAGAAAATGATTTGTGTAATATTTTTTTTTTTATGTATAAAAATTATTTATATTATTAAGACTAAAATCGATGCGTGTGGTTTCTACCGTCTCCTTAAAGTTAATGTTCATCATTTCTGCTGTTGCGAAACCTTGATCCAATTATACTACGCAACATTGCCAGGATTCGTATCATAAACCTTTGTGCATTGGGCAATAATATTATACAGTATGTCACGGGATAGTAACCCAGAAAGAGAGTGAAAATCACAGACATTCAATTATTAGTAAGGTGAAAATAGATAAAAAATTATCGACAAAAATATTTAAATAAATAAAACTGAAATAATGGTGGGTTATGCAGTGTGTCCCGGGATAATGTACAACCCTGAAAAGAGGTGTGGTAAAAATAAATCAAAAATTATCGACGAAAAAAAAAAACAAAAATATATGTTTTTTTTTTTCAAGAATTAAGATTTATATTTTTCACAAAGCACTATGTAATAAAGGAATATTGAAAAATTCAGTGGAAAAAAAAACATTTTTATGACTAAAAGCACAGTTTAGGTAATGAGTAATGACAGTATTTTTTTGCTGGCTAAGTATTTGGTATTGGACTCTCATTGCTTACTGACACGATTTTTTTTTATTGCAACGAACTACTTAGTTAGATTACTTTGAAAGAAATTGATATTTCATCTATAAAGTACTTCGTGAAAAATTAACATCTTAATTCATGAAAATAAAAACATATATTTTTGTTTTTTTTTTTCGTCGATAATTTTTGATTTATTTTTACCACACCTCTTTTCAGGGTTGCACATTATCCCGGGACACACTGCATAACCCACCATTATTTCAGGGGCTACAAAAGCAGAGAACATTTTTTTTAACCCATACCCATTATTCCGAATAAAGTTATGTTATTTGCATTTTTCTTAATTGCTATATTGCTGTTTCTCACATTACCATGAGGGGAAGTCGAATTCCAAACCTTCCTACTCAACTCCTACTAATTCCTTCTGATTAAATTTGTAATGAGTTTCAAGACATCCGTAGTTATAAGTTGTAACCACGTGATTGCAGTGAACTTTGCTGTTAATCCTAGTAACACAGGAGACATTATTGTGGCACTTTGTGGCGGGTCTGCCCCGAAAAATACTTGTTAATTCAATTTAACAGGTTGCGATTTTCTTTAAAACTGCCTAAAATTTGATCGCTTACTTTGGGAAAAAAGCACCTTAATGTGGCTACCGCTTTTTAAGCCATTTCACCTTAAAATATTGAGCGGCAAAAATCCCAAAAAAACCCAAAAAAAAATTATTAAGGAAGGAAAAATTTTTGCCCAAAAAAAACCATATTGATCGCATTTCAATCAAGCCGTCAATTCTCATAAAACTAAAAGAAAACACGCAAACCAGTCGTGGGTAACATCTACTATAATATAAATATGTACATATAATATTATAAACTAATTCAATTCAATACACATAGCAATAATTTTGAAAGAAATTTTACAGGGAGATTTTTGACTTGTTTTATTCAGATAGCGAATTTTGGAGTTGTGAAGCTTGTAAAATAAAAAAAAAGAGAAAATAAAATCTGAACGAAAAATAGAGACAGAAAGTGAACGGAAATTGTTTGAACTAAATACAGCAAGTCTACTTACTCTCACGCTAACGTAGCCTATTACCACAAATATTAATACTATTTCCTTCATTGTTAAATAAAATATACAAAAAAGAATAAACAAATAGTTTAGTTTCCTATTAATCACCGGTTTTGAATGATAGCTGTAATATTTTTCGGCCATATAAATACTAAGCTCATTAGGAACTGTAATTTCCCACAAAGTACTCTATTGCATTTAGATTCTCATTTCAATATACATTTTTTATTATACCAATTATAAAGGTATTTCAGTACCCACGGATATATTTTTTTAATATCAATAATTGTCAATAGATGTATATATAATTACATTGAGATTAAATGCCTGTAGCACATTTCCTGAAATTTATTTTGTATAATAACTTTTAAATTTTCGCGTTGATGGTTTTGAAAGTAATAACAGTAATTAACGCGATCATGCATAAACATACAGATAGGCTAATGCTTGAAGACTAAAGTCTTCAACCAGTGCATCCTCCCGGCAATGACTTTTGATGCAGAGACTTGGACACTGACCATCGGACTGGTCCACAGGTTAAAGTTCGCTCAGCGAGCGATGGAGAGGGCTGTGCTTGGGGTTTCTCTGCGGGATCGAATCCGGAACGAAGAAATTCGACGGAGAACCAAAGTTGTCGAAATAGCCTTCAGCGTTTGCAAGCTGAAGTGGCAATGGGCCGGTCACATCTGCCGAGTAAGTAATGGAAGATGGGGGAGGAACGTAGTAGAGTGGAGGCCGCGCATAGGAAGACGAAGCATTGGGCGCCCTCCTTCTAGGTGGTTCGATGACCTTAAGAAAGCGGCTGGAAGCGGCTGGATCGTATTTGGTGGAAAGCATTGGGGAGGGCTTATATCCAGCAGTGAGTAGATACAGGCTGATGATGATCCTGCATAATTACATACCTTTATTATTGCCTGATATTTCTATCAGGCCATGTTTTTTGTATGTAATGTGTTTTTTGTATGTGTATTTAGTATGTTTTATGAGAAAAAAAAACAGGTTGCACTCCAAGAGTGCCGGTATAAGTGAAAACTTGAACATTAACGTTGTGTATTTTTTAATATTTTGGAATGGTTAGGAAATAATTTCGCACGAATTGCTTTATTTATCAGTATAAAAGTACTACCATTAAGTGATAAAATACAATATTCATTTATTACGCTATCTTAAACAAACATAAACTATTCAAAGCAATCTCAATCGTATCGTCTTTGCTTAAAGTTGGATTTTGTAGTCTTGCAGCTTTGTCTTATGCCATAACCCCATGCTGTAGTCTCCTGAGAAAACCTCGACAGGCAGTTCATTCCACAGCTTGACAGTAAGCGGGAGAAAACTTTTCTGGAATCGCACAGTACGTGACCACTTATGCTGCGGCTACAGTACCGTGATATGCCAATAATTATTGCCATAATTTCAACAACGCCTAGGTGTAACCACGATTTATGGCCATAATTTTACAATGCCAATCAATATGGCAAATGACGGTAGACAATAGCTCCGGCGGCGGTCTTTTTTCGCACATCAAAGAGAATTACCGCAGTAATTAATGCGTTTGTGGCCACACTACCATTTGTCCAGTGTGCAGCATGAGCTCAACGGCGACGCACGTATCGACCGACATGGAGTGGTCAAATGAAAAAAGCTTAAGTTTTGGAATTATTCTAATGCGAACCGTATCTTTTTATTATGGGCTTTCGGTCGGGTATCCCCCGATAAAAATCGCGGTGTACAATGATGGTTTGAAGAAGAAAAAAGACCGAAACCATCTAAATAAATATAACAGCTGCAGCTGCAACCTCCATCTTGAAAAATGATATTTTTACCGCCTAATTTATTAACATATCTAGGTAAACTCTAGTGTAACCACACCACTTCACGCAGTAATTTCAACGGTAATTCAATGCCATAATTATTGCGGTAACAGCCCGGTAGACGGTAAGGTAGTGTAGCCGCAGCATTAGACTCCAATGTGTGAGGATGAATTCCCTATGAATGCCAAGCGGTGCGACTATAGAAGGAGGACGTGGGCATTATGTCAAAAAACTCCTCTGATCACACCCCGTGTATAATCGATAGAACACTCAAAGGGAGGCAAAAACTCTTCTCAGACTTAAAGGTTCTAAACCGTCTGTTAGTTTGGGATCGTCGACAATCCTCACAGCACGCCTTTGAATCGAGTCACAAGGTGCAAGCTGGTATCTAGGCGCTCCCGCCCATGGATGGAGACAGTACTCCATATGAGATTACTTGAGCTTTGTAAAGCATAAGTCTTTGTTGTGGGTTGATACTGCTTCGCCCTGTTGAGCATACCTAGTTTCTTCGACGACAGCTTGACCTCATCTTTCGTTGTTACCTCAAGGTGACAAAAATCTGCAGTCCCCAGGGTCCCCTGGGGTCTGCAGATTGAAGTACAAATACATACAAGAACAAAATGTGCTAAAGCTACGAATCCTAAGTACCTACCTTAAATCCTGTATTGGTAATAACCTGACGTTGTTTTGGACAATAAATTAAAAGCATTATTTATTTGTAGAAATGTTTTTATTATGATTTCATACAATTAATTGTAAAATAGTAACGAAAAGTGGAGCATTACACAAACTTCATTTGTTCATACTAACTTGAAGCCGAACTGAAATAAAAATATTCTGTGTTTATAATATTGACATGTTATATGAAACAGTGGTGGATTTACATAATTTAACAAGAAAAAAATAACATAAAAACAGTTTTAACTAAGGAAAAAGACACCAAAAGTTATAATCCCCACCTATTGTTGAAGTTGCTTAAACTGTAACCAATCAATCAATCATTTATTTGTCAATACAGTACATCGAGATACAGGTCTTATGTATATTTCATTTTTGTGCCTTGTATTGAGCCTGCATGCAGGCGTACAAATTTTTAAATTATCAATTTAATGTCTAGTACAGTTGATTACAATATAATTTAAGGATGTCACAAATAAATAAAAAATAAATAGAAAGGAAAAAAATCAATTACAATAAAATTATCAAATATATACAAGTCAAGTAAGCATGCATATATGAATTACTATGTACTTTGATACTGTAGAAGCAATGGTTTAAAATCCAGGTCGTTATGCGAGATTTAAAATAATTTCGTTACCCGGGCTAATAACTAATCAATTGACATCTTATTCATCATAATCGAATAGTTTAGGCCAGTGTTACACAATTAAATTTAGTGGTACGCGTACCCCTGTGGGTACGCGAAGGAGCATCAAGGGGTACGTGAAGTCTCTTGCCTACGTTACATAAGGTACCAGGCAGAAATACCCGCGACCTCAGAGTCAAAGAGAGCATTCGATAACCATTCGATCACCGAGCCCGTCTGTAAATATTTTTTCCAATATATAGCTGATTCTGCTGTTCGGGATGGAGACAAATCCAACAAACCAAAGATTATAAAAATCGATACAGCTGTTCTTGAGTTATAAACGGTGTATCTAACCCCATCTTGTTTTATATATATGTATTTATTTCTATACGATTACATTTAGTTTACCTTAGGAGCGTTATCTAAGGTGCATTGAAATATAAGAGCCGCTCGCTCACATCCTTTTGCGCCATCAGTGACTGGAGTTTCGTTCACTAAAACATAAAGAATAATGAAGATATATTATAATAATTATTAAAAACTAAATTGTTAGTACAAACACCATTATGTTAGTGAGAACGGACTACAAAAAATCCATAACTTTAGGTACGAAAAAATAGGGTGTGTCATGGACACGGTCGCGTGTTGTTCTTGGATACGTTATATGCACTAAAATTATCTCACAATGGCTGCGCTTCCCCCTCCCCCGCACACGAAGTTGCATAGTCCTTACTTAGCGTAATAAATTCTTTGAGATTTGAGATGATATGTAGCTGCAACACCAAACGGTATTCCCTGATTTTGTTATCATTCGTTTTTTTTTTATTGCCTCCCTGTGGAAGCAATTCTCAATACGCATCCACGTCAAAGAAACGAATTGACAAACTTTCTGATGCGTGAATATAACAACATTAACTTATGAGGTAGGGAGCGTAATTGTAAGCTACCCGACTGGAGAATCAAAGTCGATAACCTGATTTCTTAACGAGTTTGTGGTGTAAGTGGTTTATCAACATCTTTGAACCTAAGCCAACTTCACCTGCACGCGGTACACCCTGCTGACTGACAAACGAAGCTCTGAGGTAGGGAGCGTAATTGTAAGCTACCCGGTTGGGGAATGTACCTCCACCTCACAGAATACCGCAGCCAAATAACAATTCCCTTGAGGGTTGTTGTGTTCCTGCGAGTGAATGAGGTCACCAGAAAGGAAGGAGATGCTGGGTTGGCAGCGGGGGTGGCGGCGCGCGAGCGATGCTTGTCTGCCACCTGACGTAGTATAAAAAAAAATATGAAATCACAACCCAGCACGAGTGGCTCTAAGGAGAAATGGAGAAGGAGGTCAAAATTAAAGAGCTCTTAAACATGTCCATGTTAGATACAGTGAGTACTCATACTATCAACGCCTCTGCGCAGCTGTAGGGCCTCGAGGGTGTTAGTGATCTATGTGTTCCCTGTAATCAAGTTGGCACGACGCTGCAATTAACCAAGTGCATTGAGTAAGTACTCGGCGGGACCGCCCCAGTGATGCCCCACTTAAATTCACTTTCACATTCAAGATAGTGTGATGAAAGTGAATCTAAGCTCTGCGGATTTAGAGTAGTAATGATTTATACATATTCTTATATTTAATTTGTATGACGTTTCTAAGTGCTTTATTAAAGTCCAAGGAATAAAGATATTTTGAATTTGAATTTGATGAAAACAATACTCCAAGTACGAACAAACTGTGGTTAAATAATTAATGATGATGAAAAAAATATGGGACCAATCTATCTCTCTTTCAAATTAAAAACGTTTTTTCAAATCGGTTTATAAATGAGGGAGAAATGAAATATCAAACCTAGGAGTGGGTAAATACAGGCTGCTGATGATGATGAAAAAAATATGGGACCAATCTGTAAGTATACTCTTTCAAATAAAAAAAGGTTTTTTCAAATCGGTTTATAAATTACGGAGTAATTAACAACATTAAAAAAAAATACAGCCGAATTGAGAACCTCCTCCTTTTTTGGAGACGGTTAAAAGACAAAGCTGCTCGGGAGTCGGGAGTGACAAATCGCCTCATCATAATAATATTCAGAATAAATTAATTAGGTAAATTAAACGGGTCACTCACGTCTTTTTGTCGGGAAAGCCGACTAGTTTCGATCTCAAAAGGAGACCTTCTTCAGGGCGAATGTCAGAGACAAAGGGTGGACGTGTCTGGACATTCGCCCTGAAGAAGGTCTCCTTTTGAGATCGAAACTAGTCGGCTTTCCCGACAAAAAGACGTGAGTGACCCGTTTAATTTATCTAATTAATTTAGTATAATGTCTCACGTGAGTTTTAATAATATTAATATTCAGAATTCCCAGTTTCGAAAAGAAAGTTTGCGGTAACTATTAGTTGGAGACTGGGAGTAGTTTATACACCTTTAACGTTATTTACTTTTGATTATTTACCTTTAACACAAACATCCGCCATTTTCCTGCCATTTTCTAGTCTCTTTTCGTCGCCATTTTTGGCTATCTCCGCCAATTTATACCCGTGTTCCAAATCATATAATCCATTCGAGTTCATCTGAAATTAATGCGACATAAATCTATGACAGCCTCACAGGTTGGTATCTTAGGGCTATAACTATTATGTAGGTAAATAAAAAATGCTACAAACACACGAACGGAATTATTATTATAAATAAATATTTCTGGACAATTTACACAGCGCGATCTAGTCCCAAATTAAGCGCAAAGCTTGTACTATGGGTACTAAATAACTGTTATTATACTTAAATAATTTTTTTTAAATACATATAGGTAAATGTATTACATATATGAATACATAGAAAATACCCAGACCAAGACAAACAGACATGTTCATGCATACAAATATTTGTCTTGTGCGGGAATCGAACCCGCGACCTCGGAGTCAAATTAGCCATTGCTAACCATTCGACCACCGGGCTCGTCAAAATTATTTAAATAGTTGTCTTGGCCAACTTGCCAGAATGTTATAAATATTTTTGAAAAATGGATACAGCCAAATAACAATTCCCGTGAGCTTTGTTGTGTTCCTGCGAGTGAGTGAGGTCACCAGAAAGGGAGGAGATGCTCCGATGGCAGCGGGGATGGCGGCGCGCAAGGGATATTTTATGTTGCGTATATGAGCGTTCATATGGCTACGGTACCCGCTGAAGCATAAGTATGTTTGTCTGCCACCCGACGTACGTAGACGTAGTATAAAAAAAAAGACTAAATTGTCCTCTTATTTAGCTATCTCATTAAGCTAGCAGGCTCTTTTATTTTTTGAGCTGTATTAATTTATAATACCGCCCAAATGATATAAGTATACAATTTAATTAATGTAATTTCTCTTACCACACCCTCAGCTTTGTAAGCACAAGCCAGCAGGCACTTGACCTCCATTTTTTTGGGCGGTATCCATTTCTGTAACTCCAAGAGATCTTTCATCTCCGCCGGATGTGTTTGTAAACACTTCATTACAAACTTTGTAAATTCTACTTTCATCTCTTGTTCTGTTAGGGCCTGATATTTGTAACACAGATAATAATTTATTCGACAAGGAGAGAAGGCATAGATTACATTACCTGTGTGTATTTATTTGGGGTGCGAGGTAATGTGATAATGTCACACAAATAATAATTATAATGGATATTATACTATTTTGTCACTTTTATTTAGACTTGCGCAAAGCAGTTCACTGAACTGAAAAGAGAGATGCAGTTCTTTTGACGCAAATGAACTATATCACTCATCTAGTTCATTTAGTTCATTTACTTCTGTAGTTCTTTTGACTCACTCGTTCAGTTTAGTTCAATGTATCTTTGATTCAATCGACTCAGTAGTTCTATTGACTGATTCCTTCTACATTTCTATTGCATCATTTTGATGACATTGTATTTTTGTTTTAAATAAGTGTAACTAATGAAATATTTTATATATTCCTTTATAAATATTGATTTTCCTTCAAACTTTTCACAGGCTAAGACTGTCAAGCTTGAGTAAAAAGAAATTATTTAATGGTTAAAATAATAATTAATATAAAAATTGAGCCTTGTAATTCTACTATAGCATATTTTCGATAACAGCTTATGGTTCTTATGTTGCCTTAGAGTTCTAATTCGGTCAGTCAACCACGCACGAAACTATCTGTCTCTTTTTATCTCGAACAATTTCAGAATCTTCCGTCCTTTTCGCTCTCTATCAGCAATTTTGGCATTACAACGTATCTCTCTCATTCTAGCTCGTACGCTTTATGTATTTCCGTTCTTTTTACTCTTTGTCACTCGATTGAACTAAATGACGCAGTGAACTACATGGGACAAGAAAGAGTGAGTGACAAGAACCGGCTTGTATGGTGAACTGGTACAATTGAACTACTCACTCAGGAACTACACAAGTCTACTTTTATTACTTTGCAATAAAATAATAGTAAAGATCTTTTTACACTGTTGGATAATATAGTTTATGACTTCTGAAGTAACGTTTACTCCAGAAGTTTTTCATGTCGTATCAAGATACGACATGGAAAATAAATGTTTGGCACTCTACTTGCCTATTTATGCAATCCTCTCAGATATTCTAAGGTTGGCTAAACGAGATCTCTGTGAGGGATAAGTCCGCCGTTGTATTTTTCCTTTAACTTACTATGTTGTAATTTTATTTTATGCACAATAAATATATTACAAACAAACAAATGAATATATATAGATTTTTATCTTGCATTATATAGCAGGAGACAAGTCAACACACTGCAAATTTCAAGTCAAGTCAAGTGGGCCAGATGGCATTCCGGCAGTGGTGCTAAAGCTGTGTGCTCCTGAGTTGTGTCCTGTACTTACGCGCCTTTTCGCACTCTCTTATTCCACCAGGCAAGTTCCATCATCGTGGAAGACTGCGAACGTGCACCTTGTGCCCAAAATGGGTGATGGATCAGACCCATCGAATTACGAGCCTATTGCTGTTACTTCCCTTCTCTGCAAGGTAATGGAGCGAGTCATTAACAACCGGCTCCTGAAATACCTAGAAGAGCACGATTTAATCAGCGACCATCAATACGGCTTTCGTCATGGTCGCTCGACTGGTGGTCTTCTAGTGTATCTTACACATCGCCGAGCTTCAGCCGTGGAGAGTCAAGGTGAGGCATTGGCCGTCAGTCTGGATATGGCGAAGGCATTCGATGGGGTCTGGCACCGTAGTCTTCTTTCGAAGTTGCCTGCATACGGTCTACCAGAGAGTTTATGCGAATGGGTCGCTAGCTTCTTGTCCAGCAGAAGCATTAGAGCCGTTGTTGATGGTAGTTGCTCCGATAGCATGGACATTAATGCTGGCGTTCCGCAAGGCTCTGTATTATCCACGACGCTGTTTTTGCTGCATATCAATGATATGTTATCTATTGACAGTATTTATTGCTATGCCGACGACAGCACCGGGGACACATATTACACGGGTCGCGCTAATATTCCCCGCTCTCTGGTGGAGAAGAGCCGCGAACAACTTGTGTCGGAAATCGAGAGCACAATAAGTAGAATGTCCGACTGGGGGCGACAGAACTTAGTGCGATTTAACCCCTCTAAGACACAAGTCTGCACGTTCACCGCTAAGAAAACCCTATTTGCTGTGGGTCCACACTTCCAGAATACACCCCTTACCATCGTCAAAAGTATTGGGATTCTAGGAGTTGAAATCTCCAGCGACGTCCAGTTTCGTTGTCACCTGGAGGGGAAGGTCAAGCTGGCGTCGAAGAAACTAGGTGTGCTCAACAGGGCGAAGCAGTACTTCAATCCGCGGCAAAGGCTTCTGCTTTACAAAGCTCAAGTACGACCGCATATGGAGTACTGTTGCCATCTATGGGCGGGAGCGCCTAGATACCAGCTTGCACCTTGTGACTGATTGTGTGAGGATTGTCGACGATCCCAAACTGACAGACGGTTTAGAACCTTTAAGTCTGAGGAGAGATTTTGCGTCCCTTTGTGTGTTCTACTGATTGTACAGTGGGGTGTGTTCAGAGGAGTTGTTTGACATGATGCCCACAGTCTCCTTCTACAATCGCACCGCTCGCCATCGCCAGGGAATTCATCCTCACACATTGGTTCCAGAGAAGTTTTCTCCCGCGTACGGTCACGCGTGAAGAGGTTTTTACAGGATCAGCAACGCGCGTGTGATACCCCTGGTTTTACAGGCGTTCATAGGCCACGGTAACTGCTTTCCATCAGGCGGGCCGTACCGTACTGCGTTGCCACTTTAGTGGGACAAAAAAAATTTTTTCAGGCGTAAAACTGAAGTATTTTTAGGCCTACCTATTGTACATACTATACAGTATATTAGAATTAAAACAAATATAATGTACTGCTTTATGTAACATTTTCAATAGTAACATCTGGGGGCACGGCAGTACAAAGCCAAGTCGAGCAAAAAGCGGCATGGCTGTACCATCCTTTTCTCGAAGCAATTCAGGCCATTTTTGGCCCACTATAACCTCGTTGTGGACAAAACTAGAAGCCTGATTTATTAGTACCCAAGTAGGGATTGTATAAACACGAAATACAAATACACAAATATATTTCAAATTTTATTCAATTTGAGCCAGTAGTTTAAGAATTACAACTAGTCAAAGTTTCTTAATTTTGTCACTTTTTCACAGACTGACTGATCATCAAAACTCTAGAATAGAGTTAGTGTTTAGTGTATAAATCAAAGAAAAACTAAAATATTTTGCAATTTCGGCCCACTTTTCTAGATACACTAACTGCATAAATAACATGACCAAGTCATTCTGTTTATTTATTTATGTAGTCACTATAAAATGTTATAGGTTAGCTAATTACGTAATAACTTAAGACAGAAGGTCCCTTATGCAGGAACTGAATAAAATAACCGACTTGATTATTAGTATTATTACCTACATGGATCTCACAACTTTTTACGGTAGAAGAACTGAGTTGCGAGACTTGGGTTTTTTACAGGTTATGATTTTGACGGCATTAATTTTTCTTGAAGAAGAAGCTTCTAGAGTAAAAGAATTAGATGAAAAAGTGGGATTCAGAAGAAACTGGGGTCGATATAACGAAGCAAGTTGTTATATCAGTTAAACTTACTCTCACGCTTACGCAGCCAATTAACACAAAAATTAATACAATTTTTTCCATTGTTAAATAAACCACACTAAAAGTATTATAAATTAGTTCGCTTTCCGGTAAGTCACCGGTTTTGAATGTCATCCATAATATTTCTCGACCATATAAATACTGGGCCCAATGAAAGGGGGTAATTATGGACAATTTCATCTACAGATTCGGGTTTCGATAAATAATTTTGATTATACTATTTATGAATTCAGTACAATTTCAATATGGATATATTTTCTGATGTCATTAATTGTAAATAGACAGATTCCTATCTAGATTGAGATTAAATGATATAATTTAGACTATTTTGCATGTTACAGGAAATGTGCATAAACTCGTTGAAATAAAAATTACCAATATATAGTCCGTCTAGCGGCTGAAGATTACACGACTTTATCGACCATACACACAACATTTTCTATACATTTATATAAACTTTAAGTGAGAAAGAGGCACTTAGAAATTACACATAAGTGTATCAAGTCATTAACCTCTTATCCCGTGCCGACAATATTACGTCATTTCTTTCTGTCTGCTGCAGTAAAGAAGGCCTCAGAGACAGGGGTATGATGGATAGGGCCTAAGCTGAACCTGATTCCCGTCAGATTATTTAATTACGAAAATTGGACTTGTATTTAAATTTTGATAAACAACTTCAGTTTAATCGATAAAGCGCCTCCGTCCCTACCGGATAAACATATTAATATTAACAAAGTTAGAGGCATGAGAAGGGGCTTTTCAGGCGAAAACAGAATAAATAAATAATGAAAAAGAGAAGAATAGAAGAATTAAATATCGTAGATTGTTATAGTTTTATGTATTTTACGATATTATTATATATTTATACATTTTTAGAAAATATGCTTATACCTTATTGTTTTCATACTTTCACAGCTTTTTCCATCGCGTGTTGTGCAACCTTGAGCTTTCGAATGAGGCCCATAGTTAGGAACCATGTCTCTGTGCCGTATGTGCCACTGGCAACACACACACTGGTCAAAAACTTTCTTCTTCAGACATAAGGAATTATGGACGAGGAGTTGAAGCTACTTACCCTCACGCCAACATAGCCAAATATTACAAATATAAATATATTATTTTTCATCTTTAAAATACACTAAAACTAAAAAATATATAGCATGGACTCTAGCGAACCGGTATAATTTTGCACAATTATTTATAAAGATTCTCGTTTAGATTATTTCTGATTTTATCAAATATGTTATGTGATTTCAGTATAACGCACATAATACGCAATTTGATCCACACTACTTTGCGTGCTTCCGCCACCAATTAGTTCATGCAAACTACGGCCGGCCTGCACCCATCCACTACCGTTAGTAGTTGCATGCGATTGCCGTGGCTGCTTTGGTTGTCTCGCTCCAGCTGCTGTGGTCGTCTCGGCGAATCTACTAACATCTGAAACAGAAGAAACATGCGACTGCAGCCGCCACGACTGCCGTGGTCGTCTCTGCGATACGTGTTTCGGCTCTGTGCGAGGCATCCTCAGGCGATCTGTAGATATTGATCGTTAGAACATCAACCTACAAATGACAAAATTGTTAACATAACTGAATCAATTTAACTAACGAACATAATATTTTCTAATGTCAACTATTTTCAATGGATATATTCAGATGTAGATTAAAAATAAACGCTACAATTATTATTTTATATGTTACTGGAAATGTGTATAAAAACTATTAAAAAAAAAAAAGTAACTTACACGTATAGTCCGTGTACCGGCTGGAGGTTACACGGCGTCATCTCGAACGTAGATATGAGCGCCGATGGATAGTCGGCGGAGGCGCGCTGACTTTTTGAGATCGGCGGCTGCGCCGGCGTGACCTTCACAGTATTTTTTTGATGAAAATAATAAACAAAAATGAGCCATTGCAGAGCACCTGGCAAATATAAAACATCAAAGAATAGAATAGAAAATAAGCCAAATAAGCCAACAGAGTAAAAAGTTCAGGTTCTCTAAGTTAAGTCTGAAGGCCAGTGTCCAAGTCTCTGCACCATATGTCACATATGGTGCAGAGACTTGGACATATGGTGCAGAGACTTGGACACTGACCTTCAGACTTAACTTAATGCGCCCTCCTTCTAGATGGTCCGATGATCTTAAGAAAGCGGAAGGTGGAGGATCGTATCTGGTGGAAGGCATTGGCGAAGTCTTATATCTAACATTGGGTAAATAGAGGCTGATGACGATGAAAAAAATATGAGACCAATCTGAAAGTATACTCTTTCAAATAAAAAAGATTTTTTCAAATCGATTTAATAATGACGGAGTAATGTAGTACGTAATATAATAAAACTCAATGGTTCTTGAGGACACCACTTTAATATCTAAGTAGAACAGTATAAACTTGTATGTTTAAGGTACTTATAATCTATAGCAACTTCAACTAGGCACTTGTTGCCTCCAGCACGCTTCGAACAAGATTGATTTAAAATCACTGACACTGTCTAGAAGAGGATTTTACTAGTCAAAACAACAACCATTATTCAACTGATATTCATTTAAAAGCAGCTGAAATACATCCGGAATACAACACTTGATTTGACTATTAAAAACCTCTTTTTATTAACAGTTTATTAAAACAGGAGTACATTACCCGTTTATAATTAAAATAAAATATTTAGACAAATTGCACAATAATGAGAACAATTTAATATAAAACGAATTACTTTTTAATATCGGAAATGAATCACAACACTCGGCCGTCCTATTAGCGGGCTATCTCCGGAGCACGCAACTAATCACAACACTCGAATTACAAATAGGTAAGTAATTTTGATTAAGATAATAAATTCTATTGTTATTATCAATATACTTATTATTTCTACCATTTATTTAGGCAGTAATCATAGTAGTATATGTACTAAAATTAAAGCGTATCTAAATTATGTAAGTACTTATATAATATACACGTAACAAGCAATTCCAATTACAGATTTATTTCGTAATATCAAGAATATCTCTCAGACTGATAATACAATATCAGACTACGTATAAATCAGGTATAGTTAAATCTTATATCACAACACATCTATTTGGTCTACATACATAATTGTTCACATACATTGACATCAATTACATATTATTAGAAAACATAGTATTTATTTTTCAGACTCCGCACTACTGCTGTCTGAATCAGACGAGGATTCGGAACCAGAAGATTTGTTCAACTCTAGTGCCTGGACATGAATCCAGGGTCGCATTCTATCTGCCGCAACAACACTATCATAGCGCTTGGTATTGAATCCAGGCACATTGGTAATTTGGTAGCGGTCATTGCCCAAAGATTTTGCAACCTTATATGGGCCAATGAATTTGGGCATCAACTTTTTACTCTTTCCGTCATTATAATAATTAGTTTTTGTTATTTTCACTAAGTCACCTATAGAGTATGAGACTGCGGGGTATCTATTCAAGTCATAATATTTTTTCTGTCGTTTTTGGCTTTCATTTGTGTTTACTGCCGCTTGATGCCTGATTTCATCTATGTTCGTGGATCTAGACGAAATATTAGTTAGGGAATCGGAATCATTCCGATGCCCAACCTCACCTATGCCCGCCGACAGAGACGAAGTATTAAGCAGGGAATCGGAATCGTTCTTATCCCTACCTTCCTGTATGTCCTCAGGCACAGGCGAAGCCAGGGGATCGCAATTACTCCGTTCATTAACGACCGTCAACATGTTGTCAGTGGAGTCGTTTAGCCTAATACCGAATAGTATCTCTGATGCAGACTTTTTCGTGGTGGCATTTATTGTATTATTTATACCCCACTGAACTTTACCCAGTTGCTGATCCCAGTTGCGTTCATCTTTTCCTGAATTTTGGGTAGACAGAGAAGTAAGAATAGTTTGATTAAATCTCTCTGCCTGACCGTTCGCTCTGGGACAAGCAACCGCGTTAAGCACATGTCTTATGCCGTTGCTACTACAAAATTCCTTAAATAGTGCAGATGTAAATGCAGTTCCCCGATCAGAGACTATCCTAGAGGGTATGCCGAAATCATTAAATATATTTTGTAATATTTTAATAACATTCTTGGACTTTGTATCTTTAACTGGTCTAGCGAAAAGATATTTTGTGAATGCATCAACTATAGTTAAAATATACATGTTACCTAACTTGCTTTTAACGAATGGGCCTAAATGATCTAAGTGCAACGTATGAAATGGCTTCACGACCTTTACAATCGGATGTAAAAGCCCCCTGCGTATCTTTGCTGCATTATCTTTATTATAAGCGCAATCGATGCAAGCAGCCACATACTTCTTAACAAAACGACGTAATTTAGGAAACCAATATTGGCTTTGGATACGTTCTAACGTTTTTGCCAATCCAAAATGACCGATATCATCATGGTTGGCTCTGCAAATCTGCCACCTTGCGTCTTTAGGCACGACTAATCGTAGATCATCATCAATTTTCCTATACAGTGTATGATTCTTGATTGCATAATTTTTCCTAATCTCCGAATTATTTTCATCAGTATTTGGCTTTAAAATTTGAATTATTCTTTGCAATTCAGGGTCGGCAGTTTGCAGAGTAACAATCCAATTACCAGTACTAATACTTAATGTCTTTAAGGAACTAGCCAAATCTGTAAAAGATGGTGGGTTTCTGCTAAGAGCGTCAACGTGACTCATGCGACAGCCAGGACGATATTCGATATTGAAATCAAATTCACTAATTTGCAACCACCACCGCGCTATGCGTGGAATTAGGTCCCTTTTGGTCAATGTAGTCCTGAGAGCATTGCAGTCAGTGTAGACTGAAAATTTAAGTCCTAGGAGATAAGGACGAAACTTTTTAAGAGAGCAAACTACAGCCAGAGTTTCTAACTCATAGGAGTGTAAATGTTTTTCTTCTGGCGTAGTTTGTCTACTGAAGTAGGCTACTGGTTTCAAGACCCTAGGATGGGATTGCCATTGCATAAGCATGCCTCCTAACCCTAATGAACTTGCATCGGTATGCAATTCAGTGTCCAATTTTGGATCGTACAATGCCAAAATCGGGCGTTCTATTAATCGGGCTCTTAACGTTAAAAATGAGTTTATCTGGTCTGACGACCACTGCCAAGGTACATCTTTCTTGAGAAGTTTAGTGAGAGGCCTGGCAATTTCACCGAAACTCTTAACAAACTTTCTAAAATAGCTTGCCAGACCCAAGAACTGGCGAAGTTCGTGTGTGTTTGTGGGGACAGGAAAGTCTTTAACTGCCGTAATCTTTCGTTCACTAGGTTTAATGCCTTCGTCTGAAACCGCGTAACCCAAATATTCTATTGTTTTGTCAAAGAATCGACATTTCGACAACTTTAGGG
This sequence comes from Hypsopygia costalis, assembly GCA_937001555.2. Lineage (NCBI taxonomy): Eukaryota > Metazoa > Arthropoda > Insecta > Lepidoptera > Pyralidae > Hypsopygia > Hypsopygia costalis. The sequence goes on along the minus strand of OW443336.2, from coordinate 3,794,026 downwards.
TGAGACCAGCGTCCTTAAGCAAATTTAGAATGTCCTCCAACTTTTGAAATCCCTCATCGATCGTAGCAGACGGAATAAGGAGATCATCCATATAGGCCAAAACAGAGTTAAATCTACGTGAGCCTAGCAATTTATTGACAGTCTTTTGAAAAACTGATGGAGCATTTGGCAACCCAAATGGGACCCTATTAAATTCGTAGTGACCATCTGGGGTGACAAATGCCGTAAGGTGCCGACTACTTTCTCCCATGGGAATTTGGTAATAGCCAGAGGCCAAATCCAAAGTTATAAAATATTTATTGCCGCTTAAATTTGAAATTTGATCGTCTATAATAGGTAGAGGATATTTATCTTTAATAGTTTTATTATTTAAGGCACGATAGTCTACACACAGCCTAGGTTCTCCGTTTTTCTTTTTAACAATAAGTATGGGGCTAGCATAATTTGACTCCGATTCTTGGACAATATCGTTCTATAGCAACTCATCAACAATATCCCTAACCGTTTGTCTTTCACTGTAGGATAACCTATATGGCCTGTATACAACAGGATTTTTATCATGTAGCTCAATATTCATTACAGTATTTTTAACGCATCCTAATTCACTGAGATTCTGAGCAAAGCATACTCTATACTTTTGTAGTAGGTTGCAAAGTCTTTCTAAAGTCTGATGGTCGGCGTCTTTGCCAATTTTAATATCCGATTTGTTGAGAGGTGGGAGATCTTCGTTTGTTTTATAGCTAGAGTTTATTTTGAGAGTCTTAGTTTCAGTGGCTGGACTTACTCTTGCTATTAGAGTGCCAGTTTTAAACATCAAAGGTTTAGTAGTTAAAGACGTTACAAATACGAGAGCTTTATTATTGACAATCTTGTAACAACCTTGATGGAGATGATATTCCTGATTGGGATTTAAGCTAGTACTTCCATCACAATAAACATCACCTGAGAAGGATTCCTTACAATGCACTTCCACCAGACCTCCTTTAATTATGATAGTATCCTTGTCAACATACAAGCAAATAGTGGTATGAGAACAAGGATTTTCTGAGGGGGTGTGATAAAAGAATAGAGTATGCTCGTCTTTCAAAACTGTTACTGATGATAATTCTGTGAAATTTTGTCCTATGAGAAGTGGAGCTGGTAGAAATGCATCATCAACAACCAATACTGTCAATTCTGTTTCAACTTCATCTACTTTTACTCTAATGATCGTGCGAAATTTAGGTTGTATCGTAGAATTGCCGAATCCTCTAATTACTGGTAAATCTCTATTATCCTCAGCAAGGCTCAATAATTTGGCAATTGAAAATTGAATGAGACTACAATCACTACCAAAATCAATATATGCCTTAAAAGAAGAATCATTGACAGAAATATTTTTATAATATTTACTGTTTGTGTCTGGTGAAATTTTTAAAGTTTGAGATATTTTGGGACTTATGGGATTACATTTATCTTTATTATTAGCCAGATTTTCTAAGGAACCTGAATCTAAGACCTCAGTTTGATCATTAGCTGTTATCTTAAGAACCTTCTTATTTGTGGTTTGTTCTGCATGGCTTGCATTATCGTAGGAAATTAGAGGTTTCCTGTTGCAATTGTCAAGATTATGGCCTATCCTACCACACTTTGTACATTTGACTAATGGCTTGGAACAGTTATCAAAGGAGTGACCTCGTTCCTGACAATTGAAACACGTTATACCTCTACTTGGATAAACTACTGAACTCCTATTTTGATTAGAAAAACCGCTGCGAATATCTCGCTTCCTATAATAACTATTGCTAGATAGTAAAGCATTACTGCGCGGATTATATTTCAGGTGATTACCCTGTTGTGATGCTAAATAGTTCAGCAAATCTTCCGGTTCATTACAGCTAAGAGCCTGTGCACCATTACGAATAGAATTGTCGGAGATTCCATATATTATACAATCAACGGCCTTACGGCCTTCAATTTCGCATCGACTTAACAACGCAAGCTTATCGTAAAAATAATCCCTAAGAGTTTCGTCTGACCGAGATTTCCGATTCAGCATCTCTTCTAGTAATTTCCCAAAGTTTTCATCGTTAGGGAAAGCCTTCTTCAGTTTGCTTTGCCATTCTTGCCACGAAAAGCTTAGCGATGGAAGGGACTCATACCATCTTTTTGCTAGTCCACACAGCTTTTGAAGGGCATAGTGTATAATTTGTTTTTCGTCCCATTTATAAATGACAGCACATTCATTTACTTTTCTCAGCCATCTTTCAACATCCTGAGATCTATTATTGGGGTCGAACTCAGGAATGACATTAGTAGTGTTAATGTTCTTACTTGAACTCTCTTGTAGTGTTGTGATGATTTTCAGCAGGTCATCAGAAGTCAGGCCTTTTGAAGATTGCTTCCGTTTAGCAGGTACTTCATCTGCTTCGCTCTCAGTTGAAGACTGACGTCGGCGTCGACGTCTCGTTCGTTTTGGAGTACCCTCCTCAGTTTGGTCGCCTGGAATACATATTTAGCGCACATCATATCCTTTCGTATTTAATTTTTATATCATAAATTTAATAAATAAATATCAAAAATTGTATGTATTGTCTTTTATTTTTAACTCTGATATTACATTTATATTTAATCCAACTTCATTATTATGACTAGCTAACAATGTCTATGTACATGCCTAGTGCATGTCAACAATATTTTAAAATGTCGATACATATTTCTCTATATCGACAAAATGCTTATATAAAACGTTGGTCACCTACATGACCTAGTCACTCGACTGGCATACATGGTAGCTATTACATAGGTACCTACATAACCAACTAAGTATAGATCTAGATTAAATATATGCTTTGTCAAGCACATATATACAGTGCTTTTCATGACTACATACATAGCTCACTAAGCCACACTTGTGATGTATAGTACATTTCAAATCTTGAATATAAGCAAGCCACCTACAAGATTTGACATGGATCACCTACTTGACTTTACTATACAAGACTGTGCGCCGTCTACATGGTAATACTATTCGCGATTCATTAGTCAATTTACTCAGTCAGGCGCGAATACATTGGCACTTTTTATGGCTACCTATATAGCCAACTAAGTCATACATACGTGGCGATGGACAAAAGCAAGCTATCTACATGGCGATACTTCTGGCATACATTACAAATCTTGAATCAAGTCCCCTACAAGACTTGATATAAACCACCTACATGGTTTTACTATTCACGACCACCTACATGGCGTTACTATTCAAGATTAATCAGTAAATTTACTTAGTCAAGCGCGCATACACAGCGCTTTTCATGGCTACCTACATAGCCAACTAAGCCATACATATCGACGTGGCAATGGACATAAGCAGGCCACCTACATGGCCATACTTATGGTATACATTTCTTATCTTGAATATAATCAAGTCACCTACAAGACTTGATATAAACCACCTACATGGCTTTACTATTCAAGATTCACGACCACCTACATGGCGTTACTATTCAAGATTAATCATTAAATTTACTCAGTTAAGCGCACATACATAGCGCTTTTCATGGCTACCTACATAGCCAACTAAGCCATAATATACATGGCAATACACATAAGCAAGCCACCTACACGACTTGAAGTAAGCCACCTACATGACTTGAAGTAGGCCACCTACATGACTTGAAGTAGGCCACCTACATGACTTGAAGTAGGCCACCTACATGACTTGAAGTAGGCCACCTACGTGACTTGAAGTAGGCCACCTACATGACTTGAAGTAGGCCACCTACATGGCTATATTATTTGTGATTATTTAGAAATAATAATTTGTTATGTCGGGTATACATACTATTCCTATCATACCCATTCGTCAGAATTGGACTTCGTACCATATAAGCACTACTTGGCCATTTTATTCGCTACTGTTCTACTGTATCTGTACTAATACTAGCCATATAGCGAAGTCCACTTGGGTAATTTAAATGATCTGTATTATTTCTAATATTAACATTTGCATACTCACAGTTTGTCCTCGGCATGGCTCGCGGGTAGTTGTCACTTCTGAATTATAATAAAACTCAATGGTTCTTGAGGACACCACTTTAATATCTAAGTAGAACAGTATAAACTTGTATGTTTAAGGTACTTATAATCTATAGCAACTTCAACTAGGCACTTGTTGCCTCCAGCACGCTTCGAACAAGATTGATTTAAAATCACTGACACTGTCTAGAAGAGGATTTTACTAGTCAAAACAACAACCATTATTCAACTGATATTCATTTAAAAGCAGCTGAAATACATCCGGAATACAACACTTGATTTGACTATTAAAAACCTCTTTTTATTAACAGTTTATTAAAACAGGAGTACATTACCCGTTTATAATTAAAATAAAATATTTAGACAAATTGCACAATAATGAGAACAATTTAATATAAAACGAATTACTTTTTAATATCGGAAATGAATCACAACAGTAACAAACATTAAAAAAAAATACAGCCGAATTAAGAACCTCTTCCTTTTTTGGAGTCGGTTAAAAATAAACTATTTGAATGTGATATATTCTATTATACCTATTTACACGAGTAAATAGGTATAATCAAATATGTCACGAGATTCTGAACAAACTATTTTGATGGTCGCCCGTGCAATATCAGTCAGTGACAGCGACGGACGGAATATGCTGGGTCAACAATGTAAGTATCTGGTGGGTGAAGTAGGAGAGAGGGAAAGAGACAATAGGGAAACAAAATAGAGGTTCTGCTGTGCAGCCCTCCTGACAGCCCAGGTAGTCATGCTCACTAAAGCGTTCAAACTGGTGGTGGTGTCGTATGGCGGGTCGCCGCATTCCCAATAAAATGGTTGAATGCGGCGATGGCTGCCACATGCATCAACTCGTAAACGGATCTGCCAGAGGGAACTGGTCTGCCGTGGTTGTCATGGTTGCAAGGCAAACAACAGGAGGATTTAGATTAAGTAGTGTTAGACAACAGTATGATTATTAGCATAACAGCGACGTGCAATAAATGAATTGTAAGAAAATTGTGACAGAAAAAAGAGACCATTGTTAACAAAAGGTGCGGACCCTGGGGTATGCAGATTGAAATACAAATACATACAAGAACAAAATGTGCTAAAGCGACGAATTCTAAGTGCCTACCTTAAACCCTGTATTGGTAATAAACCTGACGTTGTTTTGGAGTGGCAATAAATTAAAAGCATTATTTATTTGTAAAAATGTTTATATTAGGATTTCATACAATTAATTGTAAAATAGTTACGAAAAGTGGAGCATTACACAAACTTCATTTGATCATACTAACCTGAACCCGAACTGAAATAAAAATATTCTGTGTTTATTATATCTATTGATATGTTTTAGGAAACAGTGGCGGATTCACACAATTTAACACTAGAAAGACGGGAAATCTATCGACCTACAAAGACGGCGAAGGGTCAAATAACTCCTCCAATTTATTATATCTTTTTTTTTATTTAAGTGCTAAAAATGGTAACTGTCGTAATAAAATAGAGTATATTATGATTAATTATAATAATTTATGATTAATTATTTAATTTACACACAATTTTTACATTTTGACATTTTCTTTACATTACAAGAGCTGCAAAGTGACTTTTTGCAAGTGTCGCATACTTTATTAGTTTTATTTTTGCACTTCGTAATAACATTCTCGCCTTTTCCAAATTTACGGATTTTGAGAAGAAGATCAAGAAGTAGAAGGTGTGGACTCTTCAGGCAAGGATTCGGTTTCAGAGAGTCTTGCTTCGATTTCTATTTGGACGAAATTCCTTCGTTTCATGTTAGTACTTGACATTTTCTTATATAAAATGAACGAATTTATCCCTGCTAGGTCCAGAATATTGAAAAAAAAAACCTGTGCAGGCTACCTTCGAGATGCAGCTTTGACACTATATTTCTTTGCCGTCTGGCAAGCCACGCCGTACATTATTATAAAATGTCACAGTTTCTCGCTTTTTTTCGGATGATTAGCGTCTATTTGTACGTTGTCCTGTAACGTGCTAATAATGGATAAGCATATAAATTTATATTCTACCTTCTCATATTACAAATAAACACTTATCGGATTTAGCCGACAAATGACTGCCGCGGTCTTAATAAGTAGTAATATTAATAAAAGTCACTCAGTACATTAAGTTAAATGGTTATTGAGTTATTCAACATTTAATTTGAAATTGGGGTCAAATGACCGCTCCCGTCTTTCTAGTGTTAACAAGAAAAAAATAATAGAAAAACAGTTTTAACTAAGGAAAAAGGCACCAAAAGTTATGATTTCCACCTATTGTTGAAGTCGCTTAAACTGTAGCCTATGTTACCCGGGCTAATAGCTAATCTATTGACATCTTATTCATCATAATCGAATAGTTTTGGGGTGTAAGTGATTCTTTCAGCATCTTTGAACCAAAGCCAACTGCACGTGGTGCACCCTGCTGACAGACAAACGAGGCCCTGGCGAAAAGAGTAGTAGGGCATAGCGTATATTTAAGCTGTCCGAATGGGGAAGTACCTCCACCTCACAGAATACCGCAGCGCAATAACAATTCACTTGAGGGTTGTTGTGTTTCTGCGAGTGAGTGAGGTCACCAGAAACAAAGAAAGGAAGGAGAATAGACTGGCAACGGATCGGCGACCCCTTGGTATTGCTGATCTCCATGGGCGGTGGTGATTGCTTTCCATCAGGTGACCCACATGCTCGTTTGCGACCCTCTCATATAAAAAAAAAAAGTTTAGGCCAGTGTTACACAATTAAATTTAGTGGTACGCGTACCCCTGTGGGTACGCGAAGGAGCATCAAGGGGTACGTGAAGTCTCTTGACTACGTCACATAAGGTACCAGGCAGAAATACCCGCGACCTCAGAGTCAAAGTGAGCATTCTTAGCCATTCGATCACCGATTCGGTCTGTAATTATTTTTTCCAATATGTGAATAGCTGATTCTGCTGTTCGGGATGGAGACAAATCCAATAAACCAAAGATCATAAAAATCGATACAGCTGTTCTTGAGTTATAAATGGTGTATCTAACGTTACCTTGTTTTGTAAATTTGTATTTATTACAAGATATTCTATCTCACGAAGAGGGTTTGTCTTTAGTTGTAGTAGTGGCATGTACAGACAGGCGCGTTTGTGTGCGTAAACTGAAGGAGCGTTAGCAAAGAAATCTGTAATCATTTTTAAATTGAGTCTTATTTTTTTTTATGCTATTTAATAAACAATTAATATTTAGTCCTTGGACTCCTAATTATATATATGTTTTTAAATAAAGGATGTAATTAAAATATCGAATATTTTTAATCAAGTGATTAAAAATATTCAATATTTTAATTACATCCTTTCTGAAAGTTCAGAAACATAATTTTCTTTTTATTCTTTATTATGTCATCTATTTTATATTTTACGTGTTGATATTTGTGTCTTTTTATGATGTCGTACAATTCTAATTTCAGAGAAAACCAATGGGAATTAATGACTTTCAACTAATTCAACCAAATCCCCGGTCTAGAAGTAAGAAAAGTTTTTTTTAATAATAATGGGGCATGTATATACTTTTTAACAATTTTTATGATGGAGCAGTTATTCCTATAGGGAGGGGAAAATTATTATTTACGTTAAATGTAAAAAAATAATTACCTCACTGCGGACGACTTTTCTGAGTTTAGTTGCTTTGCTAACGGTACTTTGTACGGACATCTTGCGTGGACCGAAAAACACTAGTGACTCTGACCGCGTCGCGATCGTGACTTGTGTAGTTCCTGAGTGAGTAGTTCAATTGTACCAGTTCACCATACCAGCCGGTTCTTGTCACTCACTCTTTCTTGTCCCATATAGTTCACTGCGTCATTTAGTTCAATCGAGTGACAAAGAGTAAAAAGAACGGAAATACGTAAAGCATACGAGCTAGAATGAGAGAGATACGTTGTAATGCCAAAATTGCTAGCGATAGAGAGCGAAAAGGACGGAAGATTCTCAAATTGTTCGAGATAAAACGGGACAGATAGTTTCGTGCGTGGTTGACTGACCGAATTAGAACTCGAAGGCTAAGGACATAAGAACCATAAGCTGTTAGCGAAAATAGGCTCAATTTTTATATTAATTATTATTTTAACCACTAAGTAATTTCTTTTTACTCAAGGTTGACAGTCCTAAGCCTGTGAAAAGTTTGAAGGAAAATCAATATTTGTAAGGGAATTTATAAAATATTTAATTAGTTATACTTATTTCATCAAAATGATGCAATGGAACTGAGAAGAATGTAGAAGGAAATAGTCAATAGAACTACTGAGTCGATTGAATCAAAGATACATTGCACTAAGTGAACTAGATGAGTGATATAGTTCATTTGCGTCAAAAGAACTGCATCACTCTTTTCAGTTCAGTGAACTGTTTTGCGCAAGTCTACTAAGAGCTCCCCAGTTTACGCACACTACCTCAATGTGCACGTGCACGACTAACAACAACCAAGAGCAAACCTTCTTCGTGAAATAGAACATCTGTACTATAGGATTACATTTAATTTACCTTAGGAGCGTTATCTAAGGTGCATTGAAATATAAGAGCCGCTCGCTCACATCCTTTTGCGCCGTCAGTGACTGGAGTTTCGTTCACTAAAACATAAAGAATAAAAAAGATATATTATAATAATTGTTAAAAACTAAATTGTTAGTACAAACACCGTTTTAGTGAGAACGGACTACAAACAAATCCATAACTTTTGGGTACGAAAAAAATAGGGTGTGTCATGAACACGGTCGTGTGTTGTTCTTGGATACGTTATATGCACTAAAATTATCTCAAAATGGCTGCGCTTCCCCTCTCCCACACACGATGTTCCATAAAAGTTTACGGTAACTATCAGTTGGAAATGGGAGCAGTTTATATACCTTTAATGTTATTTACTTTTGATTATTTACCTTTAACACATACATCCGCCATTTTCCTGCCATTTTCCAGTCTCTTTTCATCGCCATTTTTGGCTATCTCCGCCAATTTATACCCGTGTTCCAAATCATACAATCCTTTCGAGTTCATCTGAAATTAATGCGACATAAATCTATGACTAATAAAATAAAATACAAATCACAGGTTGGTCTCTTAAGGCTATAACTATTATGTAGGTAAATAAAAAATGCTACAAACACATGAACGGAATTATTATTATTTAAATAGTTGTCTTGGCCAACTTGCCAGAATATTATAAATATTTTTGAAAAATGGAATAATTAACCTCCCCCGCCTAGGTGGGATTTGACCTCTCGAATACGGGTCGTGTGCTCTTCCAACTGAGCTACCAGGAAGGAAGGTGTTGGTGATGAATTTTTGCATCTTATACTTTTACCTTTTTTTTTTTTGAAGCTAAGCTATCAAACTAGACTCTTGCTCTTATGAAGAGGCGACGAGAAATAACGGCATCGGCAAGAGCTTCAGCAGAGTATGCATCTTTGAACAGGCAGATTAGAAGGCAAATACGCCGGGACTATCGCATCTTCAATACCAAATGCATTGAAAATGCGACAGTGCACAATAAAGGACTAAAAGTCTTCTCACAGCCTACAGGGAGGGCGCAACTGTCGAGGCTCAAGCTAGAGGGTGGCCGTGCCGTCTCTTCGAAGGCGGAAATATTAGCGGAAGTCGAGAGATATTATAGCAATCTTTATGCTGCACATGCACCTGCCCCTACACCGACTACTCGTGTAGGTGATCGCCGAGCTCCGTTAAGTCGCCACTACACCGAAGACATCTTTGACATCAGCATGGGTGAGATTGAGATGGCCCTTGATCAGCTGAAAAATGGTAAGACTCCTGGTGAGGACGGAATTACATCAGAACTGTTGAAAGCTGGAGGAACTGCTGTTCTAAAGGAACTACAACGTCTGTTTAATTCTGTCATTCACAATGGAACCGCACCAGCCGCGTGGACCAGGAGTTTGGTGGTTTTGTTCTTCAAAAAAGGTGACAAAACCTTATTGAAGAACTATAGGCCGATCTCTGATGTATTTGTTTCCATTTTTCTAAAATATTTATAACACGAACGGAAGCTTTAATAGGGTTAGGGTTAAATTGGGGCCTGGGGCTTATTAACCTTGAAACATTACATGAGAATTCCGCTAATCCTCCACGCAGTATTACTTATGCGCCTTTCATTTGATAGTATTCATCGACGAAGGGAAACCAGTACTGTAGAAGTCCTGACGGCTCCCCGAGGGGGGTCGTCAGGGGAGACAGGAGTACGAAGGGAAAGAACCAGAAATAAGAGGACATTTTTGTCATTAAGAAAACGAGTTATCGACTTGGAATAATGATAGTATTCCAAGTCGATAACCAGATTTCTTAACGAGAATTTGTGGTGTAAGTGGTTCATCAACATCATTGAACCAAAGCCAACTTCACCTGCACGCGGTACATCCTACTGACTGGCAAACGAAGCTCTGGCGAAAAGAGAGGTAAGGAGCGTAATTGTAAGCTACCCGGCTGGGGAATGTACCTTCACCTCACAAAAAACCGCAGCCAAATAACAATTTCCTTGAGGGTTGTTGTGTTCCTGCGAGTGAGTGAGGTCACCAGAAGGGAGGAGATGCTGCGATGGCCGCGGGGGTGGAGGCGCGCGAGCGATATTTTATGTTGCGAGCGTTCATATGGCTACGGTAACCGCTTCACATCAGGTGGGCCGTATGCTTGTCTGCCACCCGACATAGACGTAGTATGAAAAAAAAAGACTAAAGTGTCCTCTGAAAATCAGTGCCGAGTCTGTGCAAGATATCGGTCTTTATGCTGAGTTGGGACCATTTTGCGACATTGCACAGTACTTTAGTATTCTTCTTTTTAATATATTATCTGTTTGTTGTCTTGTTTATACATAATGTGCTGTGTAATGAGCAAATAATTGTTTTTCTTCTTCTTCTTCCTCCTCTTATACGCAGCTGTACAAAGGAAAAGCTAGCAGGCACTTTTATATTTTTGAGCTGTATTAATTTATAATATCGCCCAAATGATAAAAGTATAATTAATTTATGAAATATAAGAACGGGAATTAACGCGATCATGCATAAGGGTATTTACATACCTTTATTATTTATTGCCTGACGTTTCGACCAGGTTGCACCGGCCGTGGTCACAGGCTGACTGTCTCAGCGGTGTTACTCTGTCTCCGTTTTCGAAGTTGATGAATCTTCATCTACCCCCGTATTGTTCGATATCCATGTACCGCGACGTACTACATCCCAATTCTGCGAAGTAACCGACGCGTCCGTATTCTGACCGTTACCCGACTGCAAACCAAAACGAGGTTGAGTGATCTTAATCACTGGCTTCCATGCCGCAGATAACTTATATCCATCTTCCCGATTGAAATTAGTATATTTCTTCATTTCAATCGCTTCACGCACAATTCTTGAGAAGAAGTGGGGATCTGTAGAGAGGACTTGCGTGTGATGAAATTCAATCCAGTGATTCGTGCCTGCTTCGAGTATATGTTCTGCAATCGCTGATTTGCTCGTCTGGCGGTTCTTAACAGCGGCGATGTGTTCTCGGACCCTTTCAGCGATGGTTCGCTTCGTCTGGCCTATGTAAGAATTACTGCAGCTGCAGTTTATTTTGTAGAAACCTGGAGTTTGTAGTGGCAAGCTATCTTTCGGTGAGCCCACCAAATGGTTGACTTTGGTACCCGTTGTGTAAACGGTTGGGATGGAATATTTCTTTAATACCGAGCCAACCTTATCTGTCACTCCTTTGATGTATGGCATGTTGTTTCTTCACCTCTGGATGTTTAAGTCTCCTTGCCGGTTTCTTGAATCGTCCATTCACTTTATATCCGTTTCTTTCCAGTACCTCCTGAACATGATCCAACTCTTGCTCTAAATGTTCAGGGTCACAGAGATCGTAGGCTCTGTTCTTTAGAGATGTCAAAACGGATTGCAAATGACGCGGGTGGTGGTGGGATGTTGCATGTAAGTACCTATCGGTGTGTGTAGGCTTGCGGTATACACAGTGTGCCACTGACCCATCTGATTTCACGGCCATCCTTACATCCAAAAAGGACAACGATCTATCCGCTTCCATTTCATGAACCTCATTTTCGGATGAATGGAATTGAGATGTTGAATATACTGATCCACTTCCTGTTTGCTTCCTCTAACGATACTAAAAATATCATCTACATACCTTTTCCAAAGTCTAATGGTCTGCGGGCCGAGGCTCAATGCTTTCTCTTCAAAGTGTTCCATCCAGAGATTAGCAAGTACTAGAGCTACAGGACTTCCCATTGCTACGCCATCGATCCAAGTGATAGATATAAGTTATCTGCGGCATGGAACCCAGTGATTAAGATCACTCAACCTCGTTTTGGTTTGCAGTCGGGTAACGGTCAGAATACGGACGCGTCGGTTACTTCGCAGAATTGGGATGTCGTGAGTGTAGTATGTCGCGGTACATGGATATCGAACAACACGGAACACGGTACACACAACAACAACACGGAAGGAAGGAGATGCTGCTCCATAGCCGCCACCCCCGCTGCCATCAGCGGGGGTGGGGGCGCGCGAGCGATATTTTATGTTGCGAGCGTTAATATATATGGCTACGGTAACCGCTTCACATCAGGCGGGCCGTATGCTTGTCTGCCACCGGACGTAGTATAAAAAAAAAAAAAACACGGGGTAGATGAAGATTCATCAACCTCGAAAACGGAGACAGAGTAACACCGCTGAGACAGTCAGCCTGTGACCACGGCCGGTGCAACCTGGTTGAAACGTCAGGCAATAATAAAGGTATGTTATATTTAAAACCCTTATGCATGATCGCGTTAATTCCCGTTCTTATATTTCATAAATCATGCAACGCGAAAGTTTAAAAGTTAAGTATAATTAATGTAATTTCTCTTACCACACCCTCAGCTTTGTAAGCACAAGCCAACAGGCACTTGACCTCCATTTTTTTGGGCGGTATTAATTTCTGTAAGTCCAAGAGATCTTTCATCTCCGCCGGATGTGTTTGTAAACACTTCATTACAAACTTTGTAAATTCTACTTTCATCTCTTCTTCTGTTAGGGCCTGATATTAGTAACACAGAGAATAATTTATTCGATAGGGAGAGAAGGCATAGATTACATTACCTGTGTGTATTTATTTGGGGTTCGAGGTAAAGTGTTAATGACACACGAATAATAATTATAATGAATGGTGATAGATATTATACTATTTTAACACTTTTATCACCTTGCAATAAAATAATAGTAAAGATCTTTTTACACTGATGGATAATATAGTTTTTGACTTCTGAGGTAAGATATAAATATTTTTTGAGCATCCGGTAGTTTAACACCTCGCGTGCTGCGGTCTCATGGCGGGTACAGCGTTAGTAAAGCGCTTGGTACTGCGCTAAAATTCGCAGCATGCGAAAAGTTATGAGGAGTCCAATCGATATAACATAATAAATATTGAATATCTTTCTATTTGATATCTAGTCATATGATACGATACAAAAAATGAATGTTTGGTACTCCACTTGCCTAAATCAAAATCAAATCAAATCAAAATATTCAAAGGAATAATTATATTATTCCTTGGATTTTATAAAGCACTTAGAAACGTCATACAAATTAAATATTCATCATTTCATCATCAGGTCATTTTAGTCTCCACTACAGGAGCACGACCCTCTCTCGTCCGTCCCAGACAGAAGGAGGATTTGGCCTACTCTCCCCACGCTGGCCAGACGGGTTGGGGAGGCCTCCCCAATTAAATATAAGAACATGTATTTAAATCATTTCTACTCTAAATCCACAGAGCTTAGATTCACTTTCATCAACTATCTTGAATGTGAAAGTGAATTTAAGTGCCAGTTCCGGCGACAGGGCTTCTTGAGAAGAACTGGTAAGATACTCAAGGCCGACTCTTTTAATTACAAAGTTTTAACAATTACATTAAATACAAAAACAATCATTAATATAATATAACAAAAGCAATTCATTTCCAAATACTTTTATCATTTATGTAATCTGAGATACAATAGTAAGCCTTTTGACATAGTCTAGTTTTGAAAAAAAAATCTTAAATTTACCCATGGATAATTTAAACGCGTCGTTTGGAATTTTATTGTAGAAGCGTATACATTGACCTGGGAACGAGTTAGAGATTTTATGGAGCCTAGTAATATGCACAGCGAGTTTGTTTTTATTTCTTAAATTTAATTAATGGAGATCTCTGTTTTTCCTAAATTTAGTTTGATTTTTATAAACGTAAATAAGATTTTCATAAATATATTGAGAATGTAATATCAAAATATTTATCTCTATAAATTTATTTTCCAGTGTCTCTGGGACTCATCATATAAATAGCACGGATAGCTCGCTTCTGGAGCACAAAAATTTAATTTGATACGCGGCACTACCCCAAAGCAATAAACCATATGACATAATGCTGTGAAAATAGCTAAAATAAACTAAACGCGCAGTGTCAACATCAGTCAGTTGACGTATTTTCCTTAAGGCGTAAGCTGCTGAGCTGAGTCTACCCGATAACGTTTCTATACATATGTGGGCCCCATTTTAATTAGAGTCTAATGTTATACCAAGAAAGACAACTTTTTGACCAATTCCAAGCTCTCATTGTCCATCACCACACTGGCTTTTACTTGTTTAACATTTTTTGTAAAAAATCTAGCATATTTGGTTTTACTACCATTTAAAAGTAGGTTATTAGCACTAAACTAGTTTACTATTTTTGAAAGAGCATTGTTTACATCGTCAATTTCTGATTGTTATCTATTTACCTTAAAAACTAAAGAAGTGTCATCTGCAAACAATACTATTTCATGATTATTCTTTACAAGATGAGGTAGATCATTAATGAACAAGAGAAATAGGAACGGGCCTAAAATAGAGCTTTGTGGCACCCCCATCGCTACAGCTGATCCATGTGATCGCTTTCCATTAACATCTACTTTCTGAACCCTATCACCCAGATAAGAAGTAAGAAGATCAAGAGCGATGCCTCTTATACCATAGTGGTGTAATTTTCTGACTAGAGTTTCATGCTGCACACAATCAAAAGCCTTAGATAAGTCACAAAACACCCCATAGGCGTCCCATGACTCCTCCCAAGCCTCTTAAATACATTCTAGTAATTTTACCCCAGCATCACATGTTGACCGTCCACGAGTGAAACCGAATTGTTTAGTGTGCAGCAGATTACAATTAGAGCAGTTCATTGTTATATGTTAAGTATTTATTTAAGTTTTCATTAAAGTATTTATGTAACTGAGCGAGAATTAGTTTTTCTAAAATTTTACTAAATGTAGGTAGTATCGGTAGTATTGATATTGGTCTGAACTTTGTGGGGTCTAATGTACTGCCTGATTTAAACAAAGGAATAATTTTGCTCAATTTCAGCAAGTCAGGAAACACATCACAATCAATACATCTATTAAATATCACAATTAAGGCAGGAGCAACAATGTCAAATAAAGATTTTATAATAATGTACGGAAATGCCCCATAGATCAGCCGTTTCCTTAATATTAAGTGATTTAAATGCGACTTTAAGATCAGACCCATTAACATGACGGAAATGAAAATCGTTATAAAATTCAGGCACATTATCTTTAATTAATCACACTGCAACTGATGTGGAAAAGCCCAAAGCACTAGTTAAAGTGATAGGGAAAGCACAAAAAAATCTTTCAAAAGCATTGGCAACTTCTAAATATGACTTGGTAACATGACCATCGATACATAATTTAAACTCTGAATCCTTTGTTCTACCCTTTCCAGTCTATTCCCATCCCATTTTATTACTACTATTTCTAATTTTTGGTTTAATAAATATAGATTTTGCTACTTGACAAACGCGTTTGAAAATTTTCGAGTATGATTTTACATGTTCTTTAAATTCCTTACTATTATTTAATTGTCTATCATAGTATAACATGTACAAAGTTTGCCTCCTCTTATAAATACCTACGGTTGCCCAGTCACCAAAGACACTGCTATTAGTAAAAGTAATTTCCTTGGAAGTAAAAATTGAATTAAATTAAAAAAAGAAATACATTAAAAAATGAATTATACATCAAGTTAGGTTCCAAGTAATTATCTAAAGTTAGGTTTACTCTCATACGTTCTAAACGACTAACTGTTACTGGCACAAAAGTAATTTTTGTCTTGATTATCATTTGCCCAGAATGATCAGAATCCAATTTATTATTAATACTTTTTTGGGTTGGACTAATATCTGTATATATATTATCTAAGCAGGTAGCCGTGGTGGCACTTATTCTAGTAGGCTCCATGAATAAGTTAACTAAATTATGGGATTTAAAAAGACTTAAAATTTTACATGATGCAGTTGTATTAGTAAGTATATTAATAAAATCTCCATATTATTAAAATCTCCACAGACCAAAATAGTTTTACCTGAGTTACTAACTTTGCATAGGGCTTCATCCATGATTTCTAAAAATAAATTAAGATCCGCGGAAGGAGGTTTATATACGCATGTAACAATGAACTGCTCTAATTGTACACAAGATAGTTCTATGGAACATTCTCTCTCTAGAACAAGAAAATCTGGCCTATAAAAAACGGGTCGAACACCTGGAAACTAGAATTGATCAGATGGAACAAAACTCGCGCTTATCGATGATGGAGATAAGAAACGTTCCCATACAAATTAATGAAACTAAATCTACTCTGTGCTCTATTGTAAAAACTATCGGGGAGGTCTTAGAACAGCCGATTAGCGATGCCGATATCAATGATGTTTACAGATTAAAAAATAAAAATGAGTCCAAAAATCACATCCTTGTTCATTTTACCTCAACGATATTGAAAAACACTGTAATACGTAAGTGCAGAACTTATAATAAAAATAACAGAAACAATAAATTGGATACGACTCATCTCAAACTCCCTGGAAATCCACAGCCGGTTTTCCTTGACGAATCATTGAGTCTGAAGTCAAAAAAACTACATTATTTAACCAGAGAATTCGTGAAGGAACATAATTACTACAGTTGCTGGACTTCGTATGGAAATATCAATGCGAAAAAATTTGAGACATCGATGCCAACGCGCATACACACAGAAGGGGACTTGGAGACCTTACATGCCAAATGACTGGCTTTAGTATTTAAGTTCATTTTTCTTTCTTTTATAATTTTCTTGAAAAAAGTTATATATATTAATACATATTGCTTTGTACAATCATACAACTGGAATGTAACTATTATACTGCATGTCATTCTATCCACAAATCTCACACTACACACATCCATTAGTAAACACTTATTTCACACGATCTCACATGGCTATCATTAAATATACTGGTATAGTTTTTTCATTTGATTACTTATTGCATAATGTACCTTTTACATTAAAACTAGTAAAATATTATTACACATGCCTACCCAACAAACGATTATTCTATCATAGTAAACAATGTTACGTAATCAAAACGAGTTCATCGCACTGCCAGCATAAAAATTATAATACGTCTAAAAGTTCATTCGGCACTGATATTTTTCTATTTACTAATTTCTCATTACAAACTTATGTTTACCAATTACGTATAAAGAGCTATACATATAATATATATTCAAAGTTCAATAGTTGATTATGACGATTTGTTTTATTATGTCACCGATTTTACTCAAATAAAAGAAATGGCAAAATGCCAAAAATTATTGATTTTCTTATACTATTGCCGGATAACTGGTCCCTGCACCGGGCATGAAGTAACCATTATAGTTCTTACTTATAACGAGATTCTCACTAAATGTTGGCTAAATGACAGTACGATTATACCGCAACTACCAGGCTATAGTGCTTATCAAACAGATCGAAGCGGCAACCAAAATGGTGGTGTGGTTGTCTATGTGAAATCGTCATGGAACTCTTTAGTGACGGAACCACATATTGAGGAAGCCGATTGTTTGGAAATAAAAATTTCTGATGTTATGGTCATCCTTGGCATTTATCGGTCTCCGTCTTGTAGAAACTTAGACCCATTTCTAAACTCGTTAGAGAGTTACTTAAATAACGTATCTAGTAAATCGTTTATTATTGCGGGAGATCTAAACATCAACTTTTTGGATGCTGGGTCAAACATGCAAAATCTTGAATATTTGAGTATTATGGCAGAAAATGGGTTTCTACCAGCTATTACAGAACCTACAAGATTAGGTGCTTGTCTTGATCATATCTACGTTAAGAGCAAAAATAATGTTTCAGGCATTGGTGTTGTTTGCCGGACTGATATCACTGATCAGGATATGGTAATGTTTGGGACAAATATACAAAAGACAAAACCCTACAAACCTAGGCGTTTTGTTTTGAAAAGAGACGTTGAAGCGATTAAGAATGACTTAAAAGATATAGACTGGTTAGGTCAAATAAGAATGACTTAAAAGATATAGACTGGTTAGGTCAATTAAGAATGACTTAAAAGATATAGACTGGTTAGGTCAATTAAGCACTAATGAAGATATTGACGAAATGACCAACCTGTTTATTAAATTACATATGGATATTCTAGAAAGGCACACACGTAAGTTAAAAATATCCAGATCCAAATACAATTTGAAACCATGGATCACGCCTGGACTAATGCGTTGTATGCGTCAGCGTGACAAGCAGCATTTATCTGCACGTCAAAATCCAAATAACCAATTTCTACAAGTGTCATATATTCGTTACCGGAATTTTTTCAATGAACTATTGCGTAAGCTAAAAAAGAACTACGAGATGGGGCAACTACAGGACAACAAAAGTAAACCAAAAGAGCTGTGGAAATCGATAAAGACATGTTTGCAACTTGAGTTCGTCGAAAACAGAACCTAACGAACTCCTTTGCCTCAATGGTAGTATTAATGAAGTTGAGTCCCTTGATTTGTGCAATACTCACTTCTCAAATGTAGGAATTAAACTTGCAGACCGTATATTGCAAAATTTACCACATTCTGAAAATGATTTAGCGGGATCATTTGTTAGTGGCTCTAGCCCTTCCGAGTCTTTTTTCATGGAACCCACTGATGTTTCGGAAATTAAATCGCTTATTAACGGACTTTCTAATGATAAAGCACCAGGCATAGATGGAATAAGCAACTCTTTAATTAAAGACCTTATTGATGTTATCACTGAACCGCTTGCTATAATTTTTAATCATAGTTTAGCCACTGGTGCGTTTCCAATGTCCTGGAAGCTGGCTCTGGTTTGCCCAATCCACAAAGGCGGCTCTAAGGATTCGATTGATAATTACCGACTCATCTCATTGTTATGTGCATTCTCGAAACTTTTGGAGAGGCTTGTAAACAAGAGGTTGATGAAATTCGTCAATTCACGTAGGCTTATTTCCAATAGGCAGTTTGGCTTTCGTAAGGGGAAATCTACTGAAGATTCTGTTTTGTTAATGACGTCATTAATATCCTGCTATTTGGATGCAAAATTATGTTGTATTGGCGTATTTCTAGACTTATCTAAGGCCTTTGACACTGTCTCTGTTCCAATCCTATTGAGAAAATTAGAAAATATGGGCATAAGGTGAAGTGCCTTAAAATGGTTCGGTAGTTATTTAATGGAGCGGAGACAGTGTGTTAAGGTTGGATCAACGATAAGTGGGCAACAAACTGTGCGTTATGGAGTCCCTCAAGGGAGCATCTTGGGGCCTACGTTATTCATTATCTATATAAATGACATTCACAAACTACAGATTCAAAACTCTGATATACTCTGTTACGCGGATGATACTGCAATAATATTTACTGGACCTACATGGCAGGACGTTCGTTCTGATGTTGAAAAAGGGATGGTAAAGGTTCAAAATTGGTTAAAACGTAATCTACTGACCCTAAACGCGAAGAAAACCATGTTTATATGCTTTTACAAAACAGTAGCATCGGCACCACCGCCATCGTTGACGTCTCTTCACTTGCATACATGTCTCACATCTCTTTCTGGTTGCGACTGCGATCAACTTTGCAGAGTAAGGGCTGTTAAATAACTCGGTGTTATTGTAGACGAAAATTTGTCTTTCAAAATTCATATTAACAAATTGTCAGCCCGAATCAGGAGGGTGATAAGTGTAATGAAGCAACTGCATGATGTGGCAGACATGGATACCCTAAAATCCGTGTATTACGCTCTTTGCCAAAGCCTGATTATGTATTGCATCACTTGCTGGGGAACGGCTGCAAAAACTTATTTAATCGAAGCAGAGCGAGCCCAACGTTCGGTGCTTAAAGTAATGGCAAGAAAACCGCGCAGATATTCCACTGAGCTTATTTACAAAGAAAGTGGTATGCTCAGTATCCGCCAGTTGTTTAACCTCAAATTGTTTTTGTCAGTGCATAGATCGGTTTTGTCCTCTGAAAATTATAATGTTTTAGTACAGGGAAGAGTTTTCCGCCTTCAAAACTTTGCAACCGTTTCTTGTTCGTTTGCACAGCGTTTTGGAGATTTTATTAAAGTCCACATATATAATAAAGTAGTTAAGCATTGCAATATTAAAGACTTATCAGTTCGCAAAGCCAAATCTATTGTACGCAACTGGTTATTGTCTCTTAATTATGATGACACAGAAAAGATGTTAACAATAATGCAGTAATGTTGCACGATAATTAATGTATGTATTTGCTTATTTTTTGTTTTTCATGTTGACTTTGTTCTTGTTTTGTTTTTACCATTAATTCATATAATTATGTCAGCTGAGGTTACATTAGTTGGATATTTTTTTAGACAGATAACACACTAGATCCCCGCGATACAGACCTTGCTTAGTGTGGGGGTCGTCGGATAATTCTTTTTAAAAATAACAAAAAAAAGAAAATTATAATAATAATAATGAAACTTTTAGATAGTATAGTTGTTGTCAGTAAAATTATAAACAATAAACGTGTGTAAATAACAGTAACTGAACTTTTCCGAAAACGCTCCATTCAGGAGGCCACCACTTTGTTACGTCACACCTCTTATTCTGCATGCATTAACTCAGAAAACTGTACGACTGCTATGTATAATATTGTATTTTTGTGGCTGGTGCTGTTAGAAACGTTATAGCATTTTTTGTTGTATTTCTAGTGGTAATTTTTTTATTTTATATGTATTCGTGGACCGTTGTTTATATATTCCTTGCTTGTACTTAATACTACTCTCAACTGAAGTAGACAAAACAAATAAAAATATTTATTATCTAACAATCATTTTAGAATAACCGGTACAACAGTTTCTAATAAAAATTGTTCTCACTTTACTTACTACAGAAAATGCTTTTCGAGACGTGCTAAAAATACATTTTATCTTATTACATATGAAGATAGCATTGATTCTATTTACTTATTAAGAGTACATTTTAGTGCTGCGATGACTGCTTACCATCAGGCCGGTCTATTAGATATGCTTATATTCAACGTTATTAGCATAAGATTTAAATATTGACTAGTTATTAAACATACTCAAAATTTAACTTTTTAAGTTACAGTGAAGATATTGATAACACTTTTAATCATGAAGCATTGTCTTGTGAGGTCGAGTTAATTTCTCACTACGCGCCTACGCCCCACTCGAAGTCGTCCCTGTCATTTATAACGCAAAACATACGGAGCATAACTCGTAATTTCAACGACTTTGAGATTATGCTAGAAAGATCCAAAGTAGACTTTGACTTTGTGGTCCTCACGGAGTGTTGGCTGACTTGCGCCCCAATCTTACCGAGACTAGAGGGATATCATTGCTTCAGTACGAATAACATCCATAAACAAAATGATGGGGTTGTAGTATACTATAAACAAAATTTAAATGTCACTGCAGAAGAACCTATTATGACAGATGCTAATTGACTTATTCTAAAAATTAACCAAGATACAGTTATGATAGCGATTTATAGATCACCCTCCTACAGTAATATATCTCCCTTTTTAGCCTCACTAAATGAACATTTAACCAAACTGACCAATTACCAAAATATAATGATAATAGGTGATCTAAATATACCAATCAATTGAAAAAAACGTGATCAAAATTCCGAATTTTTTTTAAACCTTGCTGCATTTCATGGTCTTCTCCCGGCACATACACTAGTAACAAGGGATGCTAGTGGAACTTGTATTGATCATATACTTTTGAAAACTAATAAATTATCACGTACTTTAGTTGCCCTATCCTCAGTCAGATCACAAAGCAGTCATATCGTTTCTATACAATATCACAGTCACAAGAGCAAATGAAAATGTGGTTAACAAAACAATTGATAATGATGGACTTAAATCAGATATTTTAAAAATTGATTCAAACCCCATTTATATATGTCATCTGACCCTGAGTACGCTATGTCTTATTTAACACAAAAGATAACTCAGGCTGTGGAAAACAACACGAAAATGTACAATGTTTCAAGGCGCAAAAAACCGATAAAACCGTGGATTACACAGGGTTTACTTCGTTGCTTGCGAATAGGGACCGGCTTCATCTTAAAACAAAAAAGGATCCCAATAATGAAACGCTCCTAATAACCTACAAGCGCTATAGAAACTACTGCAATAACCTAATTAAGAAAATAAGAAGAGCTTATGACAAAGAGTTAATAGTAAAGGCTGGTAAAGATAATAAGAAAATATGGCAGGCGATAAAAACAATTACAAACACTTCACTGTCATACAAAATTCCATGTCATACAAGACAAACAAATATATATGCATTTTTATCCTGCATTAATTAATAGCAAGAGACAAATCAACACACAGCAAATTTTCAGGTGTAAAACTGAAGTATTTTTAGGACTACCTGTTGTAGATGCTAAACAGTAAATTAGATTTAAAACAAATATAATCCCTAGCGGATCGGTTCATTTCTTCAGGGAAATATAAAACAAAAATATAAATAAGTACCGAAAAATAATGAAAATACTTGGTACTGAATAAAAATGGCGACCTATTGCAATGGTGTCAGGGCGTCCTTAGGACTACTGCACAACATAGGCCTATTTCCTATCTTATCTCAGTACTTATTATTATTTAAATAGTTGTATTGGCCTACTTGCCAGATAAATATTTTTTCCATTTAAAAAAGTTCCAATTTTAATGTCACTTGTACTTACCCTCACGCTAACGCAACCAAATATCACAAGTACTATTACTATTTTTTTCATGGTTAAGTAAAAATAAAATAAAGTAATAAAAAAAATAGCATGTATTCCGGTAAATCACAGATTTTAAATGGCAGCCGTAATATTATACGGCTATATAAATACTAAGCTTCTATCTAATAAGCCCATTAAAACTTTAATTTGCAATTATTCATATTGGATTTTAAAAGTAGTATAAAATTGGTGATTTTGAATCAAAAATAACCCAAAATCACCAATTTATGATTTGAATTGATAAAATATCAGTCCATTGTGTTATGACAATACGTAATATTATGGTATGTTTTGGTTTGGCCTTCGAGCAGATAACATAATTATTATTATATAAGTCAAAAGACTTACTATTGCATCTCAGATTACATAAATGATACAAGTATTTGGAAATGAATTGTTCTTGTTATGTTATGTTAATGATTGTATTTGTATTTAATGTAACGATATTGTTAAAACTTGGCAATTAGAAGACTCGGCCTAGAGTTTCTTGCCAGTTCTTCTCAAGAAGCCCTGTCGCCGGAACTGGTACTTAAATTCACTTTCACATTCAAGATAGTGTGATGAAAGTGAATCTAAGTTCTGCGTGATTTAGGGTAGTAATGATTTAGATACATGTTCCTATATTTAATTTGTATGACGTTTCTAAGTGATTTATAAAGTCCAAGGAATAAAGATATTTTGATTTGATTTTGATTTGATTATTGTGCATCTACTCGCTGTCTCACCTGCTCATATAAAACATGGATCATTGTTTAGCGCTGCTACAAAAGTTATGCTGACGCGGTGCGCTCAATCAAACCACCTGCGTTTATTTCTGTGTTCTAAATAGAATACCAACAACAACAAAAATATTAACTACTTGTTGCCCGTGGTTTCATTTGTCTTATGCAAATAATAAAATTTCACTAATTTTGAATATTGACATTTGTGTATTTTGTCTAATCTATGTAAATACAGAGTTAAAATAAATATTAATAAGATTACCAGGTAGTTAATACCAGGTAATTACCAGGTAATTAATAAAATAAAAACTGATAGAAATTACAAACAGTACATTTCTTACATTTAATGAAATTTCAAATCATTTATCTGACATTATGAAAGATATTGATAATAAACATTCAACTATATGTAAGTTATATCTTCTTGTAATATAAAAATGAACAGCTGAAATCGTTGCTAAGCGCAAATCTCGAGAACAGCAGTACCGATTTCGCTAATTCTTTTTTTAGAATATTCCTTGAAGTACGAGGATGGTTCTTACGCAGAGAAAAATTTAAAAAAATGCCTGAAAATGTCTTAAAAAAACAATTTTCTATACTCCCATACAAACGATTCGTGATAATTAAAAGTCAATTTGAACTTTAATACCATACCATAAAGTAAAAATTTTAGTTGAGAGGTTCAGGGAAGGCAAAACAAGACAAACAGACATGTTCATGCACACAAATGTTTGTTTTGTGCGGGAATCCAACCCGCGACCTCGGAGTCAAAGTGGCCATTGCCAACCATTCGACCACCTAGCTCGTCATTAAAATGTTAAGAAGACAGGACAACGTCTGTCGGCTCGACTACTTTTTTAAATATAAAAATAATAGTTACTTTCTTTAAATTAACGATAAGTTAAGAGTCCTTTAAGCCTGATGCTATTCCGTTTTTTTATGCCACTAAAGTGTCAAGCAAGCATACGGCCCGACTGATGGAAGCAGCTATGAACGCCTGTAGGACTAGGGACATCACAGGAGGTGTTGCCGACCCTGTCTTCTTCATGCTCTTTTTGAAGAACGCCATGCAGTAGTATCCCGAGAAAACCTCGAAAGGCAGTTCATTCCACAGCCTGACAGTACGCGGGAGAAAACTTTTCTGGCACCGCACAGTACGCGACCCCTCAGGCTCCAATGTGTGAGGATGAATTCCCTATCAATGTCGAGCGGTGCAAGGAGGCCGTGGGTATGTACAATCGATAGAACGCACAAAGGGACGCAAAATCTCTGTCTGTCAGTTTGGGATCGTCAACAATCTTCACAGCACGCCTTGGAATTGAGTCTCAAGGTGCAAATTGGTATCTAGGCTCTCCCGCATACAATATATGTAAATATTAGCGATACATTCGCTTGCTGTAATGATGCTCGCTGATCAAGTCGTGCTCTTCAATAATAAAGAAAACAGGTCAAGTGCGAGTCGGACTCGCGCACGAAGGTTTCCGTACCATTACCACGCAAAAAAAGGGCAAAAAATCACGTTATTTGTATGGGAGCCCCCCTTAAATATTTGTTTTATTTTTATTTAATTATTTATTTTTGAAGTGAGTATATAACTAAATATTATGTGAGTATTTCAAGCGTCTACCTATTGCCGTTATCAATTGCGAGCAAAAACGAGCAAAGAAATCTCCCTTAAATATTTACTTTATTCTGTTTTTTAGTATTTATTGTTATAGCGGCAAAAGAAATACATCATCTGTGAAAATTTCAACTGTCTAACTATCGCGGTTCATGAGATACAGCCTGGTGACAGACGGACGGACGGACGGACGGACGGACAGCGGAGCCTTAGTAATAGCGTTCCTTTTTACCCTTTGGGTACGGAACCCTAAAAAGTGATAATAATTACCATAATCATATTATTGTCTACGTATCTAAATCCTCAAATCCTCCTATTGTTTACCTTGCAACCATGACAGCCACGGCGGACCAGTCTCCTCGGGCAGGATCCGTTCACGAGATGATTGACGAGTTGATTGATTGCATGGGGCAGCCATCGGCGTATTCAACCATTTTGTTGTAAATGCGTCAACTCGCCACACGACACCACCACCAGTTTGAACACTTTAGTGAACGTGACTACCTGGGCTGCCAGGGCTGCAGAGTAAAACCTCCATTTAAATTTCTTTTGTTCATGAAATGACACAAGTGCTGTTGAACAGACCCTGAGTTGAGAGTAGGTGAATGAGTAAATCAATTAGTGGTGTGGAAATGGTGAACATGGATCATGCCAAAACATGATCCAAGAACACCAATTATTGTACACTACTATGGATTTACATGAGATTCTAATTTAGATTATACAATTCAGATTATACCAAATACATATAATTATTTTAGTACATACGGATATGCTGTCTGATGTCAATACTTGTCAATGGATAGATTCGTATCCAGTTTCAATCCGAGGAGCTCGAACTCGCAAGTTAAGCTATGTCGACCGTAGCTTGCCCATGGCACTTTTAACCATCGGTCCCGGCTGTTGTTATTTAATGACAGTTAAGCCAACTCAACCCGCAGTTAAGCAGCGTGGTGGAGTATGCTCCAAACTCCTTTGATTGAAGAGAGCCCAGTATCCCAGCCATGGGATGAATTTTGATGTTTGAGTCAAATTTAATTTTAACATGCCCTCCATACAAAGGCAGCCGTAGTTTTACTCCCGGGACTGCAATGGACTTCACTGTTCACTGCCTTTTTGGCGGTCGCCGCGTCTAATCCTGGCTACACAGGAGACACAGTGGTGGGAATGTGTGGTGGGCCTCCGTCCCATGCCCTCCGTACCACGGAATTCGTTCCGTGGTACGGAGGGCATGGGACGTACCCTAGGTACCAGACCCATTTCAATTAGTTTGGGTTTATACCCAAATGGCTCACCACAATCTATAGAGCCAAAGCCGACCTCACCTGCACGTGGTGCACCCTACCGCCGGCGACTAGCGAAAGGGGCTCTGGCAAAAGAGAGGTAGGGTACAGCGTATTTGTAACCTGCACGATAGGGGAAATACATCCACCTCACAGAATACCCTAGCGAAATAGCAATTCCCTTGAGGGTTGTTGTGTTCTTGCGAGTGAGTGAAGTCACTAGAAAGGAAGGAGTTGCGATGCGAGAGTTAGGTAAAAAAACTCCGGGAGTTCCGGCAGAAGTAAAAAATAGAACATTAACGTTGTGCATTTTTGAGTATTTTGGAATGGTTAGGATTAATTTCGCACGAATTGCTTTATTTATCAGCATAACAGTACTATCATTTATGTGGTAAAAAGACGCGTATGTCAGAAATTACAAAATGTGCTAAAGTAAAGATTTCTAAATACCTTATTTCCCCCTGAGTGCTGAGTGCCAGTTTTTTATTCACGTTCGATAATGTCAACGTAAACAAACTGACCAAATAGAGAAGTACTCTCATGTTGTGAATTTACCAGACGCGTGTTACATATCCAAATTACCCGGGTTACTCACTTCGAAATGTGAGCGAGTAAGCTATATAATTTAGATATGTAACACGCATCATACAAATTCACAACATGAGAGTACCTATCTATTTGGTCGGTTTGTTTACGTTCACATTATTGAACGCGTACAAAAAACTCGCACTAGGCACTCTGAAGATGTTTTTGAGTTGCAATAAATTAAAAACATTAATTTATTTGAAATTATTTATTATGATTCCATACAATGAAATTGTAAAATAGGTACGACATGTGGAGCATTACACAACCGTCATTTGATCATACTAACTTGAACCCGAACTGAAATAAAAATAATATTCTGTGTTTATTATACATATTTAGATTAAACATTTATGTTCAGCTATTATTTCAATAAATATGTAATACTCATACATATACGTAATGTATGTAATTACGATACGATTAATATAAATGTAATTACGACATATGTGCCGTATTTTTATAGACCTCTATAAGTGAGACAGACCCCTTCTGTCACTCTGTAAGCTAGAAACTCGGGTTAGTGAGAAACCTCTCTATGAGAAAAAGAGATTTCGGTCCCCTGAGCTCTCACTTATCCAGGTTTGACTGTACTGACATCTTATAGGAACCAGTGGCGGATTTACACAATTAAAAAAAAACAGAAATACTAAGGAAAAAAATACCAAAAGATCGACTCCACCTAGCGTAGGTTACACGGGCCATAATAACGAATAGATTGACCTTATTCATCAAAATCGGATTAATAGTTTAGGCGCTACATACTTAGCAACATTAGGGTGTGACAAAAAGGTCGATATTTTTTTTTACTCTCAGCCCAAAATTTCATAGAATATGTCCAAATAAAAGTCCTGTTCTCCAAATGGCAGCTCGAAATTTTAATTTTAAGAGGTTCTCCATCGAAGCGAAATTTTTCCATTTAAATAACACTGTAGTTTACATTATGGTCTTTACCTTTGAAATTGCCGTTTTGTATGAAAAAATTGAAACAAATTTTATAATGTATTTTTTATTTGTATTAATCGAAGTAATCACCCATGCAATCAATGCATCTTTGCCAACGCAGTGGCAGTTTATTGATGCCCTTCTTAAAGATTTCAGCTGGACGGGAGGCAACAAATTCTTCAAAGGCATTTTGTACTGTTTCTCGGGTATTGAAATTTTTTCCCGCTAAGAAGTTATCCAAATTCTGGAAAAAGTAGTAGTCTGATGGCACAAGGTCTGGCGAGTAGGGCGGATGACGGAGAGCTTTCAACCCCAGTTCTTGCAACTTGGAGATCATCTGCTGTGCAGTATGAGGTCGCGCCTTGTCGTGCAGGAGCAGCGGAGACGAGCGATTGACCAATGCTGGTTGGAGACGTGGCAGCTTCTCCATCATTGAGTTCAGTTCTTCACAGTACACATCTACGGTAATGCTCACCCCGTTTGGTAAGAAGCTGTGATGAATCACACCGGCGCTAGACCACCAAACAGTGACCATCACTTTTCTAGGGGTAAGTTTTCGTTTAGAACCAGGATCCAACCAACTTGCTGAGCGCTTGCGGTTATCAAACAGAATCCATTTTTCATCGCAGGTAACAATGCGGTTCAAAATTCCTTCATTTGTGTGTCTGTTGAGCAGTGCAAGGCACGTCTCGACACGTACTTCGCGCTGGCGATCATTGAGTTCGTGGGGCACCCATTTGTCAAGCTTTTTTACCTTGCCAATTTGACGCAAATGGACCAATATTGTTTTGACGCTAACGTCGAAAGCTGCTGCTAATTCAGCCGTAGATTGTGTGTCATCAGCTTCCACAATCGCCTTTAATTCGTCATTGTCGACCAAAGTCTTCGGATGACCGCGAGATTCATTTTTCAGGTCGAAATTTCCAGAACGGAAGCGAGCAAACCAATAACAGGTGGTGGTTTGTAGTGTTAGCTCCGTAAACGTCGTTGATGTTGCGTGCCGCTTATGCCGCGTTGCTGCCACGACGGTACTCATATTTCATAATTACTCGAATTTTTAACGTATCCATGATGACGAAAAAGATTGAAATGCGATGAAATGTAACACTAATCAATAAACAAATGACTACTTTTGGAAAAATAATTCCATGTTTTTAAAATACAATTAATTTGAAATTAGAATTCTTAGCCAAACAAAACATATTTTGATTTGAAATGGCCAGTACTGCAGAACGGCAATTTCATAGGTAAAGACCTATTACCTATACTCGTATACGTAGTTTATCACGAATAAATCATTATCAGTCAAAACATTTTTACAGATGTTGTATAAAAAATATGTGAATAAACTAACTTAAAATAAACAAACTTTATAAAATTTTGCAACGGTTATTTCGATCCTCTTGTTGTTTATTGTCACTTTTGCAAAATGTCACCATATCGGAAAATGTCACGTTGGCAAGACATCACGTTTGTATGGGATATGTTTTAATTATGTGTCAAGGACGTGATAGGGATGTATGTAATTATCAGATGTAACAGGGATGGGTTCAGAATGTATAGGGGAATGGTTGTAGGATGTGTTAGGAACGGTTTTAGGATGTGTTAGGAATGATTTTGGGATGTGTTAGTTAGTGATCGGTTTCGGATATATTAAAAATATTTTTGGGAGGATTAGGATGTTTATGTTGATGTTTTTCCAAAACAGGGATGGGTCGAATACTCGTTTTATTTTTATATTTGGCATTATCGATAGATTTACTGAATATTCCTATTCGTTCCAAATGTCAGTTAGGAAAAGTTGCAGAATGTTCATTGAATATCCGTATTCCTGGTCGACCTATCCCTGCGCCAAAGAATAGCTTTGAATAGCTTTGAATATACTCCTCCTCCATGTTTCGTTATCCTCAGATTTGAGGGTCGTGACCTCCACCAGGAAGCACCTTTTCTCTGATGATGTTGCGCCATTTATGTTGATCTCCGGCAGTCTTTAAAGCATCGTGGACTGACATGGTGAATTTGATCGGACCAACGAGTCGGGCTGCGGCCTCGTTCTCTCTTACCCTCCACCTTGCCAGTGACTATGAGTCTCTCGAGATTGTCCGCAGGTTTCCTGGCAATGTGACCATGTGTGTGTGATGGTAATGTGTGTGGAATGTATAGTACTCGAGAATCTTGCGCAGGCAGATGGTGGAAAGTCTGGTAGTAACTTTTAATTCCTTCAGAATTGACTCATTAGTCCGATGTGCCGTCCACGGTATGGCGAGCATCTTCCGCCAACACCACATTTCAAAGGCGTCTATACGCTTACGATCGGCCGATTTCACTGTCCAGGTTTCCGAGGCATACAGGAAGACTGAGTACACAAGGGTGCGAACGAGATTAATCTTTGTTTTGCGTGAGATGTTTCTGTCCTTCCAAATTCGCTGTAATTGTGTCATAGCATTTTTGGCCATTCCAATACGTCTGCGGATTTCAATCTCCGAGGAGCCGTCGTTGCTAATGTTAGAACCCAGGTAGATGTAATTGCTAACAGTTTCGAGTCCAAGTCCTCCAGTAAGTTGCAATCTATTGGCTCGATCTACCACCAAGACCTTGGTTTTCAACCTATTTATGGCAAGACCCATGCTGGCGCTAATTGTTTCCATCCTGTTCAGCAGGGCTATCATTTCTGGTTCGTTTGCGGCTAGGAGTGTTGTGTCGTCAGCGTACCGTAAATTAGTTAATTTTACTTCACCAATGCTAACGCCGCCGTTCCAACCTTCGCAAGTTCTTCGGATGATATATTCGCCATAAATGTTGAACAGAATGGGGGACAGGATACAGCCCTGCCGTACTCCTCGGCCTAATTTGAAAGGCGACGAGGTTGATTTGTCAACTCGGACGATTCCCCGACCGTTATGATATAGGGTTTGAATCAGATAGATCAAGTGTTGTGGTACTCCCAAGTCCTCAAGAACTCGCCACAAACAGCCCCAGTCAACACAGTCAAAGGCCTTGGAATAGTCAACAAAGCACATGATAACCGGTGTATTGTACTCGTAGGCTTTTTCCACTATTTGCCGTACGTTTAATATCGATTACGATTTGCCAATCCAGAAAATGTCGTATTCTTTTATTTAGTATATGGAGCAGAATTTTGCTGGCGTGTGATATTAAGGTTAAGGTACGGTAGTTATCACATTTCTTTGTAGTACCTTTCTTATGTAATGGTAGTATTACTGATTTTGTCCAATCCTCAGGCCATATTCCAGTTTGCCAGATGTTGTTAAGTAAGGACTGGAGAACCTCTATGCCTGTGTCGCTCATGGCCTTCAGAATTTCCGCCGATATTTGATTAGACTATGCATTCCGAAACCATCGCATGTGAAGTATTTCTAAGACACCTAATATCATCTTCGACATGCACCAAAATAATACATAACAAATCATAAAACTATCTACGTAATACCAAAACCTTATCTAAACCATCCTTATAATTCCTCAAAACCACTCCTTAAACATCTATAATTCCCCAACATATTCCAATATCATCTTCAAAACACTCTAAAACCATTCGTAATTATCCTTAAACTATCACTTAGATATCTCAAATCTATCCCCAAAACATTCCAACACCATCCTCAACACACCTCAAAACTTTTTATAATATATCCCAAAATAGTTATAAACTATTTTGGGATATATAAAACACATTACAAAACCATTTATCACACATCCCGAACCCACTTATAACTTATCCCAAAAGCATTCCACAACCTTAAAGTTGCATAATAAAACAACTTCATATGTGGTTTATATCTGAAGTTGTTATAATTATGCAACTTTAATATTCGCGTGTGTGACATTATGAGAATGTGGCATTGTGCTATTGTAAAATCTTATTGTGACGTTTTGCGATGTGACATTATACTGTATCTATGATAAATTTGGGGTGTAAGAGGTTCATCAAGATCTTTGAACCAAAGCCAACTTCACCTGCACGTGGTGTACCCTGCTGACTCACAAAAGAAGCACTGGCGAAAAAAGAAATAGGGAGCCTAATAGTAAGCTACTCGACTTGTTGTGTTCCTGCGAGTGAGAGAGAAAGGAGATGCTACGTTGGCGGCAGGCGTGGCGGCGCGCCAACGATATTTTTTGTTTGAAATTAATTGTTTGATTTATTATTCGATCAGTATTAATAATACTAAACATTTTTTTAAATAACAATTACTCCTAATAGTATTGAAACTAGTTTGGAAAGATATTGTTAGATTATCTCGATTTGTCCCTCCAAGCTGTCGATTATTTTTTTAATTAATATACTAGCGGCCCGCCCACGCTTAGCTGTGGCTGTGGCGTGGTGTTCCTGTGGAGTTCCCATACAAACCTTCTCCTGACAATTTCAACATACTTTTTTTAAATAAATAAATTCTTAACGACAATAAATACTGAAATAAATATTCCTTGACAAATTACACACCGCTATCTAGGCCCAAACTAAACAAAACTTGTACTATGGGTACTTGATAACTGAAGGCCAATTCTCGTAATTTTTCTACGAACGCAGATTGAAAGTTGACCGAATCGAGATTGAATTCTGAATTGACTAAAATTATATACTTGATTCCATCAATTAATTATTATAAATTCTTGTTGTTGGCAAAGTAACATTCTTAGTTTGTTTAATTTTTACTCATATTTCTATATAATCAAGCTTAAATTTAAGTTTGGAGTTACATTTTGTGTTACGAGAATACCAAATGTGACATTTGTGAGATCGAGACTGGATCGAAACTGAATTTTGACTATATTTTAATAACGAGAATTGCCCCTCAGATATAATATAATTATTTTTTTTTGTAAATACATACATATAAATAGAAAACACCTAGAGCAACACAAACACGTTCATGCATACAAATGTCTTTTGTGAGAATCGAACCCGCGATCTCGAAGTAATGTAGGCATTCTTAGCCATTCGATCACCGAGCTCGTCTGTAATTATTTTTTATAATATGTGCTGATTCTGCTGTTAGGGATGGAGACAAATCCAAGGAATTAAAGATCGTAAAAATGTAAAAATCGATACATCTGTTCTTGAGTTATAAATGTATCTAACCTGACTTTGTTTTATATATATATATATGTATTTATTTCTATGATTACATTTAGTTTACCTTAGGAGCGTTATCTAAGGTGCATTTAAATATAAGAGCCGCCCGCTGACATCCTTTTTTGCCGTCAGTGACTGGAATATCGTTCACTAGAACATAAAATATAATGAAAATATATTATAATAATTATTAAAAAATAAGCTGTCATATGTAAAATAACACAATATGTTACTGAGAATGGACTCCTTAAAAAAATCCACAACTACATGGTACGAAAAAAAAAACGAATTGACAAACTTTCTGGCGCGTGAAAATCACCTATGAGGAAGAGACCACAACCCATTACGAGTGGCTTTAAGGAGAAATGGACGAGATCTTCAAAACATTGCCCATGATAAATATAGTAGAGAGTACTCAAAGTACCAACGCCTCTGAGCAGCTGTAGAGGCTCGAGCGTGTTAGTGATCTCTGTGTTCACCGTAATGAAGATAGTACGATGCTGCAATCGATCAATTGCGTTAAGAAAACAATACTCCACGCCACCAGGAGCAGGCATACATTTTCGCCGCGCGGTAGAAAGAGGCGAATATTATTTTCTCTCCTACGCCGCGCTGGCGGTCTACTCTTTCTCCGTCTTACGAATTTTCGATCAGGTCACATGTCCTGACGCGAGTGTAACATTTTTTACCCATCCAAAACAGTGCACAACGCCGCTAAAGAAGTTTTCACTTTAAAATAAACCTATGTGAAAAATCGCCTCATCTGAACATGATGAGGCGATTTTTCACGCCCCAGAGCATTTCCAGTTTCGAAAACAAAGTTCGAGGTGAACGGGCACTATCAATTATAGACGGGGTAGATTATATATTTACCTTTAACACAAACTTCCGCCATTTTTTTGCCATTTACCAGTCTCTTTTCGTCGTCATTTTTGGCAACTTCCGCAAGTAGATAACCGTGTTGCAAATCATACAATCCTTCCGCGTTCATCTAAAATTATTGCCACATAAATCCGTTGCTTTATTGTTTTATATGTCATTACTTAGCCTCACAGCTTAACCTCTTAATACTATAACTATTATGTGATTCTGAAACTTATCAGAGGTACAAGTAGCACTACTATGAAAGCCAACATAGAAAACTGCAGCTGAAAAACAATACTATCGCAAAAGTTTGTATGCGCCTAACTTTACATCAGACTATGCTTGTTTAACATCTGAAAATTGTACCTCACAATAACCCTCTAAATAAAAATTGCGACAAATACACAAACGGAAGCTAGATAGGATTAGACTTATGTTGAAGCTTGGGGCTTATTAACTTGAAAAACATTATATGAGAATTCCGCTAATCCACAACGCAGTACGTAAGCGCCTTTCATATGTATAATGTATAGTACCTTGGTTTTTATTCCAATTCAATTGGTTGGTATTTCGATCTTGTTCTCTTACCGACAAGTCGATAACTTGATTTCAATGGAAAATGTATTTGATGATTATTCCTCAAGAACATGAACGATATCAATTTTTTTTCGACACAAACATCAAGGATGTCGAGGTCTTTAATTGTGACAAGTTTCATCAAAATCGGTTCATTGGTTTTGGAACCTATTCATTCCCAAATATGACTTTTCGGCGTACATAAGCGTGCCGCTTGCTCCACTCAGTTAAAATGTGATACCACCCAAGTTATACAAGTATAAAAAAATAATTAATATACTAATAGTAAGTTATAAAACATTTCTCTTACCACACCCTCAGCTTTGTAAGCACAAGCCAGCAGGCACTTGACCTCCATTTTTTTGGGCGGTATCCATTTCTGTAACTCCAAGAGATCTTTCATCTCCGCCGGATGAGTTTTTAAGCACTCCATTACAAACTTTATAAATTCTGCTTTCATCTGTTCTTCTGTTAGGGCCTGATATTTGTAACACAGAGAATAATTTATTCGATAAGGAGAGAAGGCATAGATTACATTACCTGTGTGTATTTATTTGGGGTGCGAGGTAAAGTGATAATGTCACACGAATAATAATTATAATGGATATTATACTATTTTGACACTTTTATTACTTTGCAATATAATAATAGTAAAGGTTTTTTTACACTGTTGGATAATATAGTTTATGTCTTCTGAAGTAAACGTCACATGTGACGTTTACTTCAGTAGTTTTTCATGTCGTATCATGATACGACATGGAAAATGAATGCTTGGCACTCTACTTGCCTATTTATGCAATCCTCTCAGATACTCTAAGTTTGGCTCGAAGATCTCTGTGAGGGATAAGTCCGACGTTGTACTTTTCCTTTAACTTAATATGTTGTAAATTTATTTTATGCACAATAAATATATTACAAACAAACAAACAAATGAATATATATATAGATTTTTATCCTGCGTTAAATTGCAGGAGACAAATCAACACTGCAAATTTCAAGTCAAGTCGAGTGAGTCAGATGGCATTCCGGCAGTGGTGCTAAAGCTGTGTGCTCCTGTACTTACGCGCCTTTTCGCGCTCTCTTATTCCACCAGGCAAGTTCCATCATCGTGGAAGACTGCGAACGTGCACCCTGTGCCCAAAATGGGTGACAGATCAGGACCATCGAATTACGAGCCTATTGCTGTTACTTCCCTTCTCTCCAAGATAATGGAGCGAGTCATTAACAACCGGCTCCTGAAATACCTAGAAGAGCACGATTTAATCAGCGACCATCAATACGGCTTTCGTCATGGTCGCTCGACTGGTGATCTTCTAGTGTATCTTACACATCTGACATCGCTGAGCTTCAGCCGTGGAGAGTCAAGGTGAGGCATTGGCTGTCAGTCTGGATATGGCGAAGGCGTTCGATCGGGTCTGGCACCGTAGTCTTCTTTCGAAGTTGCCTGCATACGGTCTACCAGAGGGTATATGCGAATGGGTCGCTAGCTTCTTGTCCAGCAGAAGCATGGACATTATTGCTGGCGTCCCACAAGGCTCTGTATTGTCCCCGAGGCTGTTTTTGCATTTATTGCTATGCCGACGACAGCACCCGGGACACTTATTACACGGGCCGCGCTAATATTCCCCGATTTCTAGTAGAGGAGAGCCGCGAACAACTTATGTCGGAAATCGAGAGCACAATAAGTGAGAGTGTCCGACTGGGGGCGACAGAACTTAGTGCGATTTTACCCCTCCAGGACACAACGATTAGTACGATAATGCCCTATTCCGGAAATGGACACAGAGTCCTAAAAGGACCCATGAAATTACTTAATCTCAAAACGACTTGTTCCTAAAATGACTTTCCGAAAAGGACTTATAGATAGACACAAGTCTGCGCGTTCACCGCTAAGAAAACCCCATTTGCTGTGGCTCCCCACTTCCAGAATACACCCCTTACCTTCGCCAAAAGTATTGGGATTCTAGGAGTTGAAATCTCCAGCGACGTTCAGTTTCGTTGTCACCTGGAGGGGAAGGTCAAGCTGGCGCCGAAGAAACTAGGTGTACTCAACAGGGCGAAGCAGTACTTCAATCCGCGGCAAAGGCTTCTGCTTTACAAAGCTCAAGTACGACCGCATATGGTGTACTATTGCCATCTATGGGCGCCTAGATACCAGCTTGCACCTTGTGACTCGATTCAGACGCGTGCTGTGAGGATTGTCGACGATCCCAAACTGACAGACGGTTTAGAACCTTAAAGTCTGAGGAGAGATTTTGCGTTCCTTTGCGTGTTCTACCGATTGTACAATGGGGTGTGTTTAGAGGAGTTGTTTGACATGATGCCCACGGCCTCCTTCTACAGTCCGCCGCACCGCTCGCCATCGCCAGGGAATTCATCCTCACACATTGGAGCCTAAGTGGTCGCGTACCATGCGGTTCCAGATAAGTTTTCTCCTGCGTATGGTCAAGCTGTGGAATGAACTGCATGTCGAGGTTTTCTCAGGAGAATACAGCATGGTGTTCTTCAAAAAGGGCGTGAAGAGGTTTTTACAGGGTGGGCTACGCACGTGTGATACCCCTGGTGTTACAGGCGTTCATAGGCTACGGTAACTGCTTTCCATCAGGCGGGCCGTATGCTTGTTTTCCACTTTAGTGAGATAAAAAAAATCTGTCGTAAATCTGAAGTATTTTTAGGCCTACCTATTGTACATACTATACAGTAAATTACAATTAAAACAAATATAATCCCTAGATAGATTCATCGTATAGATTCATTTCTTTAGGGAAATCTTATATATAAAAATGAATTGCTTTTTGTTAGTCTCGCTAAAACTCGAGAACGGCCAGGCCGATTTAGCTGATTTTGGTTTT
This sequence comes from Hypsopygia costalis, assembly GCA_937001555.2. Taxonomy (NCBI): domain Eukaryota; kingdom Metazoa; phylum Arthropoda; class Insecta; order Lepidoptera; family Pyralidae; genus Hypsopygia; species Hypsopygia costalis. The sequence goes on along the minus strand of OW443336.2, from coordinate 3,756,344 downwards.
GAAATGTTTGTCTTAGCCCAGGGAAGGTTTAAAGTTTTGAGAAATTTTGGAAAAAATTCAAGAAAGATAGTGAAAACAACAATTTTAATTTCCCATACAAAGTGTTCCTACTATAGTCGAATGTCATAACAGCAAAGATGGCGAACCTACCTATCAATAGTGTCATTGTCGCAAAGAATCGACGTCATATTTATTGGTTGTCAAATATGACTTTCTCAGAAGTGACATAGAAATGACACAATACTAATAGACATCAAGGAGGAGGAAATATGTAGTGACTGTTTATGGTAAATCATACTTTGTACAGTTCTAAGAATAAATAATAGAAATTTGTAAATTTCATAAACACTCGGATTGTAAATTACAAAAATGATTGCAAAAAATGTAACCATGTCAGCAATGCGAATAGACCAGAAAATGGGGGCTGAACGCAGAACGAGGTTTGTGGATTCACATAGAGTTGTATAACTTTGCATATGCATACCTACATCACATTATATAGGTCTGTCATGTTAACCAAGGTGATACCTATTACAAAATAAAACGGATCCTCATTATTTTCTGAAGTACCTAAATCTGTAATTTTAATATAATCATATTTTATCATTTAGTCATAAATTTATTTGGCGAGAACTTTCTTTACTGAAGGCTAAAGGGCTGCCAGGTTTTTATATCGACATCATCCGAGACATGTACTGAAATTCCAAATCCATAGTTTAGACCTCTGTCGGAGAGGAGAGACACAATTCCCATTAATGCCGGTGTCGTCCAGCGATCAGTCTTAGTCTGTTTTGTTCATATTAGGCATATTCTTATATATTAGACATTTGTGGTTTCTTATATATTAGACGAATTGTCAAGTAGTATCATGGATCCACATGGACCAGAGGGATTACCGCCGAAGCTGAAGCCGATTACCATCGAATATTTTGATTCCAAAAATAGGTCTTACGTTTAAGTTATTGACAAGCATATTTAGCTTAGTCCGTAGAGCTCCAGAGTTACTGTCAATTAAGCTAAACACAAGTATCATACTTCTAAGTTGAAGTTTGATTTTCGTGATCAGAAACACCGGTGGGGATCGTCTTCAGTTTAGCCGGTAGGTGTCCATGTATGCTGATATAATTGCACTGGCGGATGCGGATAGAGGGCAGTTGATGCGAAGAGTGAATTAATGGAAGAGGTCACTTGAGAACTATGGGCTGAATCCGAATACGGGAAAGATCGAGTACTTGGGCTGCAAAACAATAGATCCCCGAACGACCGTGCACATAAGGATATGGTCGAATGCACGGACAGTTTAATACTTGGGTTCTGTTCTTCGATCATCGGATAGCATCGACTGCGAGATTTCAGTAGCTTGGACTAAGTGGCTTGAGGTAACCAGTGTCATCTGTGACTAGGGATTGCAATCCCGCAAAGCGGGATCCCATCATTCTCGCGGGATCACGATGCTTTAATTAATCTGCGGGATTCCGCACATTCAAAGGGCGGATCCGCGGATCCCGCAAATAAAGAATTTGGCGCTAAAACTCAGTAAATTTTTATTTATTTCCAAAATCCAAAAAAGTACGATGAAGAAACCAAAAATACAGATCGTACATATACATTCTTCATGCCAAGAAAAGTTGCAATACTTACGCCAAGAAATAAATAAAATTATAGAAAAAGTCGTAGTTCAAGTCGATGAAATATATGCAGATGACGTCTTGGAAAATACACCTATACCTAGAATATCTGCTACTGATACAAATCCTACTCTAACGCTAAAAGAAGAATGAGAAAAAAGCTTCTACAAGAAAAAAATATTTAAGAAAAAACCTGACATTGTTGTCTGGCTTTTTCATTCATTTGACATTCGTGGTATTAGACGAATTGTCAAGTAGTATTATATATCCACATAGACCAGCTCTGTGCGGTGGGTCGACGGGTGTTCATGTATGCTGATATAATTGCACTGGCGAATGCAGTTGATGCGATGAGTGAATTAATGGAAGAGGTCACTTGAGAACTATGGGCTGAATCCGAATACGGGAAAGACTTGGACTGCAAAACAGCAGATCCCACGACCGTACACTTAAGGATATGATCGAATGCACGGACGGTTTAAGTACTTGGGTTCTGTTCTTCGATCATCGGATAGAATCGACTGCGAGATTTCAGTAGCTTGGACTAAGTGGCTTGAGGTAACCAGTGACATCTGTGACTTCGAAATTACGTCAAGTTGAAAGGACAAATATATAAATCGAAGATTAGACCATTTTATAAGTTAGTAAAAAATCGTCAATACTTGAGCGACACGTACAGGTGTTGTCTTTCATGGAGTTGAATATGCTGCGCAGTATGCGCGAAGTTTCATAGAAGGACCTCATCAGGAATTCTCGTACATGGCAAGCAAACTGCAAGAGAGTCATTTAAGCTGGTATTGTCAAATTTTATGGAAAGCGGCAAGTTAGGAAACAAATGTCTTGCAATGGCACATCCTCCAGGTTCGGGCACACAGGGTAGGCACTTCTTAAAGAGACACAGATCTTAGATCGTATATATTTGTTAAGTAGATAGATGTAGGTGAAACAAAGTTCACCGGGTCATCTAGTCTTATATATAAAAACTAGCTGACCCGGCAAACGTTGTTTTGCCATATAAATAAAAAAAATTTAGGGGTGGACTACCCCTAACATTTAGGGGGATGAAAAATAGATGTTGGCCGATTCTCATAGATACCGGATAAGCACAAAAAATTTCATCAAAATCGGTCAAGCCGTTTCGGAGGAGTATGGCAACGAAAACTGTGACACGAGAATTTTATATATTAGATGAATTGCTTTTTGTTAGTCTCGCTAAAACTCGAGAACGGCCAGGCCGATTTAGCTGATTTTGGTTTTGAAATGTTTGTCTTAGCCCAGGGAAGGTTTAAACGGTGAGAGATTTTGGAAAAAATTCAAGAAAGATAGTGCAAACAACAATTTTAATTTCCCATACACTATATACCTACTATAGTCGAATGTCATAATATGTTCCTACTATAGTCGAATGTCATAACAGCAAATGGCGAACCTACCTATCAATAGTGTCATTGTCACAAAGAATCGACGTCATATTTGTTGGTTGTCAAATATGACTTTCTCAGAAGTGACATAGAAATGACACAATACTAATAGACATCAAGAAAGGAGTTGAAATATGTAGTGACTGTTTATGGTAAATCATGCTTTGTACAGTACTTAAGAATAAATGATAGAAATTTGTAGATTTCATAAACACTCGGATTGTAAATTACAAAAATGATTGCAAAAAATGTAACCAGTGTCAGCAATGCGAATAGACCAGAAAATGGGGGCTAAACGCAGAACGAGGTTTGTGGATTCACATAGAGTTGTATAACTTTGCATATGGTAAGACCTACATCACATTTATAGGTCTGTCATGTTAACCAAGGTGATACCTATTACAAAATAAAACGGGTCCTCATTATTTTCTGAAGTACCTAAATCTGTAATTTTAATATAATCATATTTTATCATTTAGTCATAGATTTATTCGGCGAGAACTTTCTTTACTGAAGTCTAAAGGGCTGCCAGGTTTTTATATCGACATCATCCGAGACATGTACCGAAATTCCAAATCCATAGTTTAGACCTCTGTCGGAGAGGAGAGACAAAATTCCCATTAACGTCGGTGTCCTCCAGCGATCAGTCTTAGTCTGTTTTTACATTTGTGGTTTCAATATTAGACGAATTGTCAAGTAGTATCATGGATCCACATGGACCAGGGGCCTTACCGCCGAAGCTGAAGCCGATTACCATCGAATATTTTGATTCCAAAAATAGATCTTACGTTTAAGTTATTGCCAAGCATATTCAGCTTAGTCCGTAGCGCTCCAGAGTTACTGTCAGTTAAGCTAAACACAAGTATCATACTTCTAAGTTGAAGTTTGATTTTCGTGATCAGAAACACCGGTGGGGATCGTCTTTAGCTTAGCCGGTAGGTGTCCATGTATGCTGATATAATTGGACTGGCGGATGCGGATAGAGGGCAGTTGGTGCGATGAGTGAATTAATGGAAGAGGTCACTTGAGAACTATGGGCTGAATCCGAATACAGGAAAGATCGAGTACTTGGGCTGCAAAACAACAGATCCTCGAACGACCGTGCACATAAGGATATGATCGAATGCACAGACAGTTTAAGTACTTGGGTTCTGTTCTTCGATCATCGGATAGCATCGACTGCGAGATTTCAGTAGCTTGGACTAAGTGGCTTGAGGTAACCAGTGTCATCTGTGACTAGGGATTGCAATCCCGCATTCCCGCGGGATCACGATGCTTTAATTAATCTGCGGGATCCCGCACAATCAAAGGGCGGATCCGCGGATCCCGCAAATAAAGAATTTGGCGCTAAAACTAAGTAAATTTTTATTTATTTCCAAAATCCAAAAAAGTACGATGAAGAAACCAAAAATACAGATCGTACATATACATTCTTCATGCTAAGAAAAGTTGCAATACTTACGCCAAGAAATAAATAAAATTATAGAAAAAGTCGTAGTTCAAGATGATGAAATATATGCAGATGACGTCTTGGAAAATACACCTACAGCTAGAACATCTGCTACTGATAGAAATCCTACTCTAACGCTAAAAGAAGAATGAGAAAAAAGCTTCTACAAGAAAAAATATATTTAAGAAAAAAACCAGACATTGTTGCCTGGCTTTTTCATTCATTTGACATTCGTGGTATTAGACGAATTGTCAAGTAGTATCATGTATCCACATGGACCAGCTCTGTGCGGTGGGTCGACGGGTGTTCATGTATGCTGATATAATTACACTGGCGAATGCGGATAGAGTGCAGTTGATGCGATGAGTGAATTAATGGAAGAGGTCACTTGAGAACTATGGGCTGAATCCGAATACGGGAAAGACTTGGGATGCAAAACAACAGATCCCATGACCGTGCACATAAGAATATGGTCGAATGCACGGACGGTTTAAGTACTTGGTTGGGATCTGTTCTTCGATCATCGGATAGCATCGTCTGCGCGATTTCAGTAGCTTGGACTAAATAGCTTGAGGTAACCAGTGTCATCTGTGACTCCAAAATTCCGCTAAGTTGAAAGGAGAAATATATAAATACAAGATTAGACTATTTTATAAGTTAGTAAAGGATTACCAATACTTGAGCGACACGTACAGGTGTTGTCTTTCATGGAGTTGAATATGCTGCGCAGTATGCGCGATGTTTCGTAAAAGGACCGCGTCAGGAATTCTCGGACATGGCAAAGAGAGTCATAGCATTGTCAAATTTTATGGAAAGCGGCAAGTTAGGAAACAAATGTCTTGCAATGGCACATCCTCCAGGTTCGAGCAGGGTAGGATCTTCTTAAAGAGACATAGATCTTAGATCGTAACTATATATTTATTAAGTAGATAGATGTAGGTGAAACAAAGTTCACCGGGGTCATCTAGTATAAAATAAAAATTATACTTGGTACTGAATAAAAATAGCGACGTATTGCAATGGTGTCAGGGCGTCCTTAGGACTACTGCACAGTAACATATAGGCCTATATTTCCTATCTTATCTCAGTACTTAACTTTAGTTCTAATTTTAATATCACTTGTACTTACCCTCACGCTAACGCAACCAAATATCACAAGTACTATTACTATTTTTTCCATGGTTAAGTATAAAATAAAATAATAAAAAACATATAGCCTGGACTGAACTGGTAAATCACAGATTTTAAATGGCAGCCGTAATATTATACGCGTATATAAATACTAAGCTTCTATCTACTAAGCCCATTTAAAACTTTAATTTGCAATTATTCATATTGGATTTTAAAAATAGTTTAAAATTGGTGATTTTGATTAAAAAATAACACAAAATCACCAATTTAAATTTGATTTGAATTGATAAAATATCAGTCCATTGTGTTATGACAATACGTAATATTATGGTATGTTTTTGTTTGACCATCGAGCAGATAACATATTGTGCACCTACTCGCTGTCTCACCTGTTCTTATAAAGCCGGGTCATACAATAACATGTTGCCGAGACGCATAGATAACATCCCCCGCGGTCGCCTGCGGGGAGGGGAAATATAGCATTTTGTGTTCGCGCGCACGAGGAAGACGTCATTTCCGCAAATTCAAAAACAATACATAACGATAGGCGCTTATTATTAATAATATAAAAAATCGTTATGCATTCAAAATTATTATTAATAATAATTAATCTCTGGGTTACGTGGCTCCTCAATTCAAGAACACACCTCTTACCATCGCCCAAAATTTCCGGATTTTCGGAGTTGAAATCTCCAGCGACTTCCAGTTTTGCGGTCAGCTGGAGGGGAAGGTCAAGCTGGCGTCGAAGAAAATAGGTGTGCTCAATAGGGCAAAGCAGTACTTCAACTCGCGGCAAAGACTTGTGCATTACAAAGCTCAAGCATGGCCGCTTAAGGAGACGCTACTGATATACTGATGTCATATATTGGCGGGAGCGCCTAAATACCAACTTGCACCTTGTGACTCAATTCAGAGGCGTCTGACAGACGGTTTAGAACCTTTATGTATGAGAAGAGACTTTTCGTCACTTTGTGTTTACTACCGATTAAACAATGGGGTATGTTCAGAGGAGTTGTTTGACATGATGCCCACGGCCTCCTTCCACAGTCGCACCGCTCACCATCGACAGGGAATTCATCCTCACACATTGAAGCCTAAGTAGTCGCGGACTGTACGCTTTTATAGGGTTGGCAACGCGCGTATGATGCCCCTGGGTTACAGGCGTTCATAGGCTACGGTAACACCAAAATTAATGAGGCCAACACAGTAAAATTTCTAGGACTAGCGATAGATAAACATCTAAACTGGAAGGACCATGTTTATTTGGTGTGCCAAAAGTTAGACAGATTTGTTTTTGCGTTGAAAATAATCAGACAAACTCTTTCAAGAAAAGCTGCCCTTACGTCACATCACGGCTATGTGTCGCATTTCTTAATTACGGTCTTATTCTATGGGTAACATGAAAAAATATTTTTTCATGATTATGACATGTAGTCATAATCATAAAAAAATATTTTTTCATGTAGTTACGTAGGTAGGTCTTCAATAATTACAATCAGTCCAGAACATACAATTGCTTTTTTATTTATTATAATTAGAATCAGAAATAGAGACAATGCTAATACTAAATTCTCTATTCTAAATAATTAATTAGGTATATTATTTCCTTATTCGATAAACACATCCCTGTGTTTATTATTTATTAAGGCGGGTAAGTATAAATAACCGGCCAAGTGCGAGTCGGAGTCGCGCACTAGTTGGGGTTCCGTACCATTATCTACAAAAACGGCAAAAATATCATGTCTGTTGTAAGAGAGCTCTCCTTAAATATTTATTTTATTTTATTTTATTATTTATTTTTCTAGTGAATATGTAACTAAATATTCTGTGAATATTTCAAGCGTCTGAACCTATTGCCGTTATCCATATCGATAAAAAAAAATCACGTTTGTTGTATCGGAGCCCCTTAATATTTATTTCATTCTGTTTTTTAGTATTTGCTGTTATAGCGGCAACAGAAATATATCATCTGTAAAAATTTCAACTGTCTAACTTTCACGGATCATGAGATACAGCCTGGTGACATAGGAGTCTTAGTAATAGGGTCCGTTTTACCCTTTGGTTACGGAACCCTAAAAAACTACTTGACAATGTGAACTATTTTCAGTATTTCTTTGAAATTACAAAATGTACTAAAGTAAAGAATTCTAAATACCTTATTTCCCACTGAAGTTGTTTTTTGAGTTGCAATAAATTAAAAACATTAATTTATTTGAAATTATTTATTATGATTCCATACAATGAAATTGTAAAATAGGTACGAAATGTGGAGCATTACACAACCTTCATTTGATCATACTAACTTGAACCCGAACTGAAATAAAAATAATATTCTGTGTTTATTATACTGACATCTTATAAGAACCAGTGGCGGATTTACACAATTAAAAAAAAAAAACAGAAATACAGTTTTAACTAAGGAAAAAAATACCAAAAGATCGACTCCACCTATTATTGAACTTTTGGGGTCACCAGTTTTGGGGTGGTTTATCAACATCTTTGAACCAAAGCCAACTTCACCTGCACGTGGTGCACCCTGCTGACTGACAAACGAAGCTCTGACGAAAAGAGAGGTAGGGAGCGTAATTGTAAGCTACCCGACTGGGGAGTGGACCTCCACCTCACAGAATACCGCAGCCAAATAACAATTCCCATAAGGGTTGTTGTGTTCCTGCGAGTGAGTGAGGTCACCAGAAAAGAAGGAGATGCTGCGTTGGCAGCGGGGGTGGCGGCGCGCAAGTGATATATTATGTTGCGAGCGTTAATACGGTTACGGTAACCGCTTCACATCAGGCGGGCCATATGCTCTCACGACGTAGTACAAAAAGAAATTGAAGTCGATGTTACGCGGGCCATGATTACGAATAGATTGACACCTTAGTCATCAAAATCGGAATAATGTTTAGGCGCTACATACCATTCTCTACCAGTCAACCTTTGGGAATAGCAGAAATACACGAATGCGGTTCTAAAGCAGATAAATTTTTTTTTTTTTTTTTTTTTTTTTTTTTTTATACTACGTCGGGTGGCGGACAAGCATACGGCCCGCCTGATGTGAAGCGGTTACCGTAACCATATTAACGCTCGCAACATAAAATATCGCTCGCGCGCCGCCACCCCCGCTGCCAACGCAGCATCTCCTTCATTTCTGGTGACCTCACTCACTCGCAGGAACACAACAACCCTCAAGGGAATTGTTATTTGGCTGCGGTATTCTGTGAGGTGGAGGTACATTCCCCAGTCGGGTAGCTTACAATTACGCTCCCTACCTCTCTTAAATAAAAATAGAACAGCGTATAGAAAATATAGATATTATGTAGTGACTGTTCAACTAAGAAAAGGAGAAAAATAATAATAAACGACATTACTCCTTGGAATAAAATAAACATACTTACATAATAATATATCACAATCATAAACATACATACAAATACATAAATAAATAATATACAAATACATAGATAGATAAATATAGGAAGATGATGATTCAGTTCCTCGTCAAACCGTCCAAAAGATAAGCGTGGATTTTCTTTTTGAAATTGTATTTATTTGATATCCTTCTGAGTGACTCAGGCATCGCGTTCCATAGACGTGAAGCTTGCAGTGTGAAGGAATCAGACATGAAGCCAGAATGGTAAAGGGGAATGGAAAGCTGACGAGTATTGTCAGAACGAAGTGGAAGGTTGTGTGAGTCACAGAGAAATTGAAATTTGCTTTTCAAGTATTCCGGGGAGAGAGGACTAGTTAGTATAGTGTGAGTACGCAGAGTAATCTCTGCTGCCTCCGTTGACGAATAGGAAGCCAATTAAGTTGAGATCGATATGAGGAGATATGATCAAATTTGCGAAGACAGTAGATAAAATGGATAGCGTTGTTTATAAGTCGATCCAACTTATTGAGAAGATCTACATTTAGATCTGGATAACAGACATCAGCATTATCAATGAGAGGGAGAATAAGCGATCTAACAAGAATGACCTTAGTGCTAATTGGGAGAAAGTGCCTAAACCGATTAAGGAAACTCAATGCCGATATGACTGCACGACTCACCTCAGCTATTTGCGAGGTCCAACTAAGAGTGGAATCTATATAAAGACCTAGGTTTTTGACAGTATTATTGAAGGGAATGATAGTATTTTCAAACATAACAGGCGACACAGAGCTGAAATCAATCTTGGCAATCTGCCTAGAGCTACCAAGTACAATAGCCTGGCATTTAGCTGGATGTACAGGTATGCCGAAATCTCTAGACCAATAGCTGATGTAGGTTATCATTTAAATTTGTAATTGCAGTGTTCACATTCTCTGTCGTTGTCTGCACATATATTTGGAGATCATCAGCATAAAAGTGGTAAGAACAACTGAGCGAAAGGGACAGGAAATTAACAAAAATAGAAAATAGTAACAGGGAAAGGATTGCACCCTGTGGTACACCAGCAGAGAGATCTTTCCAATCAGACAATTCCCCACCCAAGCGCACTGCTTGTTGACGACCACGAAGATATGATGAAAACCATTCTAGTGCAGTAGGTGAGAAATTGTGATACTCTAATATGGCATGCAGAATATCGTGATCAACCATATTAAATGCATTAGAGAAATCAATAAGTATGAGAATGGTGACCAACCTATTCTCCATGCCCAGTCTGACATCATCGGTAACTTTAATAAGTGCGGTAGTCGTACTATGCCCAGGGCGGAAACCGGATATAAATAGAGAAAGAAGGGAGTTCGAGTAAATATATGCAGACACTTGTCTGTGTGCAGCGGTTTCTGAAATTTTGGAAAGAAAAGGTAAACTTGAGATTGGTCTGTAATTATTCAATTGCAATGGTGTCGAAATTTTTGGGAGTGGAATAACAAAAGCCTTGTGCCAGAGAAAAGGAAAATCACCTACCAAAAAGGAGAAATTGAGGATGTGAGCAATGACTGGAAGAATCTGTTCAACAATACAGATTTCCCTACTCACATCATCGCAACCAACTGCTTTAGATTTAATTGAAAGGATTATTTTGCGGACCTCATCCATTGAAACTGGAGAAGAGGAATACATTATATATAACTACTTTATAAAATTTTGCAACGGTTATTTCGATCCTCTCGCTGTTTATTGCAAAATGTCACCATATCGGAAAATGTCACGTTGGCAAGACATCACGTTTGTCGCAGATCGCGTCCTTGACACATAAAACATATCCCATGATATGTTTTATGTGTCAAGGACGCGATCTCGAAGTCAATGTAGGCATTCTTAGCCATTCGATCACCGAGCTCGTCTGTAATTATTTTTTATAATATTATGTGAATAGCTGATTCTGCTGTTAGGGATGGAGACAAATACAAGGAATTAAAGATCGTAAAAATCGATACACCAGACCTGTTCTTGAGTTATAAATGGTGTATCTAATCCCACCTTGTTTTATATATATGTATTTATTTCTATACGATTACATTTAGTTTACCTTAGGAGCGTTATCTAAGGTGCATTTAAATATAAGAGCCGCCCGCTGACATCCTTTTTTGCCGTCCGTGACTGGAATATCGTTCACTAGAACATAAAATATAATAAAAATATATTATAATAATTATTAAAAAATAAGTTGTCATATGTAAAATAACACAATATGTTACTGAGAATGGACTCCTTAAAAAAATCCACAACTAAATGGTACGAAAAAAAAAACGAATTGACAAACTTTCTGGCGCGTGAAAATCATTACGAGTGCTTTAAGTAGAAACGAGTGGCTTTAAGGAGAAATGGACGAGATCTTCAAAACATTGCCCATGATAAATACAGTAGAGAGTACTCAGAGTACCAACGCCTCTACGCAGCTGTAGAGGCTCGAGCGTGTTAGTTATCTCTGTGTTCCCCGTAATGAAGATAGTACGACGCTGCAATCGATCAATTGCGTTAAGAAAACAATACTCCACGCCACCAGGAGCATGCATACATTTTCGCCGCGCGGTAGAAAGAGGGGAATATTATTTTCTCTCCTACGCCGCGCTGGCGGTCTACTCTTTCTCCGTCTTACGAATTTTCGATCAGGTCACGTGTCCTGACGCGAGTTTAACATTTTTTACCCATCCCAAAAAGTGCACAACGCCGCTAAAGAAGTTTTCACTTCAAAATAAACCTATGTGAAAAATCGCCTCATCTGAACATGATGAGGCGATTTTTCACGCCCCAGAGCATTTCCAGTTTCGAAAACAAAGTTCGAGGTGAACGGGCACTATCAATTATAGACGGGGTAAATTATATATTTACCTTTAACACAAACTTCCGCCATTTTTTTGCCATTTTCCAGTCTCTTTTCGTCGTCATTTTTGGCAACTTCCGCAAGTAGATAACCGTGTTGCAAATCATACAATCCTTCCGCGTTCATCTAAAATTATTGCCACATAAATCCGTTGCTTTTATTGTTTTATAAGTCATTACTTAGCCTCACAGCTTAACCTCTTAAGACTATAACTATTATGTGATTCTGAAACTTATCAGAGGTACAAGTAGCACTACTATGAAAGCCAACATAGAAAACTGCAGCTGAAAAACAATACTATCGCAAAAGTTTGTATGCGCCTAACTTTACATCAGACTATGCTTGTTTAACATCTGAAAATTGTACCTCACAATAACCCTTTAAATAAAAATTGCGACAAATACACAAACGGAAGCTAGATAGGATTAGACTTATTAAATGTTGAAGCTTGGGGCTTATTAACCTGAAAAACTTTATATGAGAATTCCGCTAATCCACAACGCAGTATCACGTAAGCGCCTTTCATTTGTATAATGTATATTACCTTGGTTTTTATTCCAATTCAACTGGTTGAATTGGACACAAACATCAAGGATGTCGAGGTCTTTAATTGTGACAAGTTCCATCAAAATCGGTTCATTGGTTTTGGAACCTATTCATTCCCAAAAATGACTTTTCGGCGTACATAAGCGTGCCGCTTGCTCCACTCAGTTAAATTGTGATACCACCCAAGTAAATATAAAACCACCCAATATAAAAGTATAAAAAAATAATTAATATACTAATAGTAAGTTATAAAACATTTCTCTTACCACACCCTCAGCTTTGTAAGCACAAGCCAGCAGGCACTTGACCTCCATTTTTTTGGGCGGTATCCATTTCTGTAACTCCAAGAGATCTTTCATCTCCGCCGGATGTGTTTTTAAGCACTCCATTACAAACTTTATAAATTCTGCTTTCATCTGTTCTTCTGTTAGGGCCTAATATTTGTAACACAGAGAATAATTTATTCGATGAGGAGAGAAGGCATAGATTACTTTACCTGTGTGTATTTATTTGGGGTTCTAGGTAAAGTGATAATGTCACACGAATAATAATTATAATGGATATTATACTATTTTGACACTTTTATTACTTTGCAATAAAATAATAGTAAAGGTCTTTTTACACTGTTGGATAATATAGTTTTTGACTTCTGAATTAAAATCTCAATAATTGTTAAGCATGAGTTTGTCAGAAGTTCAATAGATATAACATAATAAATATTGAATATCTTTCTATTGGATATCTTGTCACATGATACGACACGGGAAATGAATGTTTGGCACTCTACTTGCCTATTTATGCAATCCTCTCAGATACTCTAAGGTTGGCTAAACGAGATCTCTGTGAGGGATAAGTCCGCCGTTGTATTTTTCCTTTAACTTACTATGTTGTCATTTTATTTTATGCACAATAAATATATTACAAAAAAATGAATATATATAGTTTTTATTTTTATCCTGCATGAAATAGCAGGAGACAAATCAACACACTGCAAATTTCAAGCCAAGTCGAGTGAGCCAGATGGCATTCCGGCAGTGGTGCTAAAGCTGTATGCTCTTGAGTTGTGCTTACGCGCCTTTTCGCGCTCTCTTATTCCACCTGGCAAGTTCCATCATCGTGGAAGACTGCGAACGTGCATCCTGTGCCCTAGAAGGGTGGCAGATCAGACCCATTGAATTACGAGCCTATTGCTGTTACTTTCCTTTTCTCCAAGGTAATGGAGCGAGTCATTAACAACCGGCTCCTGAAATACCTAGAAGATCACGATTTAATCAGCGACCATCAATACGGCTTTTGTCATGGTGGCTCGACTGGTGGACATGGTGGATCTTCTAGTATATCTTACACATCGCTGAGCTTCAGCTGTGGAGAGTCAAGGTGAGGCATTGGCTGTCAGTCTGGATATGGCGAAGGCGTTCGATCGGGTCTGGCACTGTAGTCTTCTTTCAAAGTTGCCTGCATACGATCTACCAGAGGGTTTATGCGAATGGGTCGCTAGCTTCTTGTCCAGCAGAAGCATTAGAGCCGTTGTTGATGGTAGTTGCTCCGATAGCATGGACATTAATGCTGGCGTCCCGCAAGGCTCTGTATTATCCCCGACGCTGTTTTGGCTGCATATCAATGATATGTTATCTATTGACAGCATTTATTGGTATGCCGACGACAGCACCGGGGACACTTATCACACTGGCCGCGCTAATATTCCCCGCTTTCTGGTGGAGGAGAGACGCGAACAATTTGTGTCGGAAATCGAGAGCACAATAAGTAGAGTGTCCGACTGGGGGCGACAGAACTTAGTGCGATTTAACCCCTCCAAGACACAAGTCTACGCGTTCACCGCTAAGAAAACCCCATTTGCTGTGGCTCCACATTTCAGAATACACCCCTTACCATCGCCAAAAGTATTGGGATTCTAGAAGTTGAAATCTCCAGCGACTTTCAGTTTCGTCGTCTCCTGGAGGTGAAGGTCAAGCTGGCGTCGAAACTAAGAAACTAGGTGTGCTCAACAGGGCGAAGCAGTACTTCAATGCGCGGCAAAGGCTTCTGCTTTACAAAGCTCAAGTACGACCGCATATGGTGTACTATTGCCATATATGGGCGGGAGCGCCTAGATACCAGCTTGCACCTCCTGATTTGATGAATTCCCTGTCGATGTCGAGCGGTGCGACTGTAAAAGGAGGCCGTGGGTATTTACAATCGATAGAACGCACAAAGGGACGCAAAGTCTTTTTCTGTCAGTTTGGGATCGTCAACAATCTTCACAGCACTCCTTGGAATTGAGTCTCAAGGTGCAAACTGGTATCTAAGCTCTCCCGCCCTTTTATATATATATATTAAATTCTCTCTGATTTGCAAGACGATTTTAGTTTCTGATGAAGATTCTCCATGACGACGTATTTTTGATGCCCTCACTTGGAAACTATTTCTAGAAAGTTGAGATCTTGATTTTTTGGGCATTTTAAAATGTTAAAAAATTATTTGCAAAAAAATCTAATTTACGTTCAAATAAAAAAAGGAATAATGGGGAAAATTATATCAATGTTCACATCAAAAATTAGCTGTTGTACAGGAATTACCTATTTATAATGTACCTAATTGAAATAATAAATACTAAGACACTAAGCTGTTTGGATAGATAATCAATATAAATGATTATTATCAGGTAGTACATACCTACTTACTATATATAAAATAGAAATAAATGGGTTTAGTTCAGAAAAGAACTTTTAAAAAAATAATGCAAATATTTATTATCAGGTAGCACCTACTTATTGAAAAAAATTTAGATAAATGGGTTTACTTCTGAAAAGAACTTTTAAAATTACGTACTAAACGAATTCAAAATATTTCCAAGCGAAAATTACTCGATTCTGTTAATATCATCATTTTCAATAGTTTTCGCAGCGCACGCGGTGTAAAGAATTTAGCTATTTTTTTTTACATTATTGGAGTTTTAGTAAGGATCCCTAATCTTTTCTAGCAATAAATATAGCCTATGTTACTCAGGGTGACTGTAGTTTCCAACGATGAAAGAATTTTTGAAATCTAGTAAAGTGAAATTGAAGTAGTGAAATTGAGTAGTGTAGATTAAATACTTATGATTACTGATTAATAACATATTTTTTGGATTATTCCTTCGCAAATAATTCATTAATTGCAAACAAATTTGATTACTATAAAAAAGGTTATAGTGAGTTAATCTTAAAAGATAGACATATGCTGTCGCAGACTTTTTTTAGAACTTTTGAAGAGGAACAATTCCATCATACGTGATTTTTGCGTAACTTCAACTGTTTACGCAGCGCACGCAAGAAAAGCCCTCAAGAGACATATTTTTTCACCATTTTTTCATTGGTGCAACATTTTTATTATAATATATATTAAATTAATCTATACTATTAATCTATTCTATCGATTTGTATTTATTTATATATATTTTTTATCCCATAAGTTTTTCTTTGGTATTTAGATTAATTAGATAGGCTTTTAGATTAGTTTTAGTTTAATGTATTTGTATATTTCGTAATTATGATATCATTATTATAAGTTGATCTATACTTAATATTATAAAGCTGAAGAGTGTGTTTGGTTGAACGCGCTAATCTCAGGAACTACTCATCCGAATTAAAAAAATATTTTAGTGTTAGATAGCCTATATTTCAAGGAAGGCTATAGGATACATAACATCACGCTGTCACAAATAGGAGCGGAGCACCAATTGAAAATGGCAAAAAATATTATTTTTGAGGGCTTACGATGCGTGCGCTGCGTAAACGGTTGAAGTTACCCAAAAATCATGTATAATGGAATTGTTCCTCTTTAAAAGTTCTAAAAAAAAGTCCGCGACAGCATATGTCTATCTTTTAAAATTAACTTACTATAACCTTTTTTTACCTACTTTCTCCTATTGATTTCCCTAAAAAAAGGTTAAAAGGTAAGATACACAATTCCACCATACAATATTTTGTTATATCTCAAGAGGTTTAGGCAGCGTTTTCGTTATTTTTTCCCGACATCTTCAACAAAAATCGTTAATGTACACAGAAATAAATACAAAAACTTAACAAATTATATACTAAAACCTTTCTCGAGAATCGCGCTATCGAGTGGTGAAACCCGCTTGAAAATCGGTGCAGTAGTTTTTGAGTTTATTGCGAACAGACAGACAGACAGACGCGGCGGGGGACTTTGTTTTATAATATGTACTAGCTGTTACCCGCGGCATCGCCTGCGTGGTCTAAGGGAGCTGCCATTGATTTGTGTATATTTTTTTCTTGTTGTAATTTTTTACTTCCTGGGATAAAAAGTAGTACAAATATGTACAAATTTTAATGACGATCGGCTGCATAGTTAAGGCGAGGCGAGAAGAAATAACAAACAAACGAATTTACTTACTTTAACACTTATATAATATTAGCATGGATGGAACGCCCACACTCAAGACAAAAAAATTGTTCACCACATAAATGTTTGCCGTTCACGGGGATCGAACCCGCGAACACACACACATATATACATATATATGTGTAACAACACACTATAGCGTATTATATACAAATTATATTACGCTATTATAAACAGTGTTGTATGTTTTTCCATTTTCATTGCAAAAGTAGCCTACGTCACCCTCCAGACCGTAAACTATCCCCGTAAAAAAATCATGTCGGTACTTAGGTTCCTTCCGACGTAAAAGAAGGACAAATGATTATAAACTTTATTTTTTTTATATTTAAATAGCAGGAGACATATCAACATACTGCAAATTAGCGGGTGAAAAAAATTTAGTATTTTTACGACTACCTATTGTAAATTAGAATTAAAAACAAATAAAATCCCTAGTGGAGTGGGTGAAATCTTCAGGGAAATATGAATCAAAAAATATAAATGCTGAAAATTAACGAAAATAGGTGGCTCGAAGTATCGAGCATTGCAATAGGTCGCCATTTTTTTTTTCACTAAAATGCTGTTCCGCACAGTAACATTGGCCTATTTTCTATTTTATTTCAGTACTCTATTTTAGTCCTAATTTTAATATCACTTGTAGGTACTTACCCTCACGCTAACGCAGCCAATTATCAGAAGTACTATTACTATTTTTTGCATGGTTAAGTATAAAATAATAATAACTAAAAATAAAAAAGAGATAGCCTGGATTCCGGTAAATCACTGGTTTTGAATGACATCCGTAATATTTCACGGCTATATAAATACTACGCCCTATAAAACGTTTAATTTGGCACAATTATTTATATTGGATAGTTGTTTAAAATTGGTGATTTTGGATCAAAATGACCCATAATCACCCGTTTTACTATTGGAATTGATAAAATATCAGTTTCATTCATTGTGTTATGACAATATGTAATATTATGGCACAGTATAAGTAATAATACTACGTACAGTATGGCCACTCCCTGCCGCTCTCTCGGGTCGACCTCACCTCCCCTCTGAGACGAATTTGGAACAGTTTGAATGGCGTCCCACGCACACATGTTCATTCACGCTCTGCACAGACGTCTTTGTTATGTAGTAGTTTACGACGAGACATTTGTATGGAGTGGCCGGGGTGTGTTTATGGTATGTCTCGACTAACGAGCAGGTAACGTATTACGCACCTACTCGCTGTCTCAACCGTTTGTATGAAAACTTATTTATTAACTTCTCTCAAAGTTTCCAGTTACATTATGTAGCAGGGGCGGACTAAAGTCTAGGCAACCTATTTCATTTCATTTCATAGGCAACCTAGGCACGTGCCTAGAGCCCGTAATTTTTGGAGCCCGAAAGTTAGGTTTTTAATTTTTATTTTTGTAGTGAAAACTTCTTTAGTAGGCAAGGAAATACAATGTTGCCTAGGGCCCGCTTTACCCTTAGTCCGCCACTGTTATTTAAATACCATTTTAAAATTTATTTTTAAAAAGACCTTGTGAGACTCTGGAGTCCATGCTAGGCATGCAGCCTGTATTACAGATCTCAAAGCTCTCGGTTTGTATATACGAGTATACTCAAGTAAATTAACAATTAAATTAAAATTAAAAACCATACCTTATTAACTCGAATAAGTAATTTTTGGGTTACTTGGCATTCATGGAAGAAAGGTATAATTATAAAAAAACCTAATGCGCAAACTATCTAGTCTTTTTTTTATACTGCGTCGGGTGGCAGACAAGCATACGGCGCGACTGATGTGAAGCGGTTACTGTAGCCATATTAACGCTTGCAACATAAAATATTGCTCGCGCGCCGCCACCCCCGCTGCCAACGCAGCATCACCTTTCTTCCTATCTGATGACCTCACTCACTCGCAGGAACACAACAACCTTATTTGGCTGCGGTATTCTGTGAGGTGGAGGTACATTCCCCAGTCGGGTAGCTTGCAATTACGCTCCCTACCTCTCTTTTCGCCAGAGCTTCCTTTGTTAGTCAGCAGGGTGCACCGAGTGCAGGTGAAGTTGGCTTTAGTTCAAAGATGTTGATGAACCACTTACACCATAAAATGTATGGATGGGTTTATTCATCTCGAGCTCCTCCGTGCTGCGGAGGGCATATTAAGCCGTCGGTGCCGGCTGTTGTCATTAAATGACAGTCGTTAAGCTAAGTCAGTGGCCTTTAGGCGGTTTGAAAACACTGGCCTCTGCCAATCCGCAGCTTCCTGCAGCAGCCTTCGTGAACTGCTCGGTTTTTACACAATTAGGGTGACAAACAAGCGTATGACCTGCCTGATGGTAAGCAGACGATTGCGACATCAGAGGGATCGCTCACGCGTTGGAGACCATGTAAAAGTCCTTTACACTTTTCTTATAGGACCCATACTGTAGTCTTCCGGTAAAACCTTGGTATCGTTGGTTCACCTGAAAGTTCGAAGTCTGGAACCGAACTAGTACTCTGGAATAAGGTTATATTGCTTATGTTGCTATTGATCACTGTCTATGTTTATTTCACCAGCAAAATAATATAAGGTAAATAAAAATAATTGAGCTAAATAAATATTTTTTTATTAACAAATAATTTATTCCTATGTTCGCTCCGTGTCGACCTTTACTTTCGCAGTCCGATGAATACTTGAATTTCATATTGTTATACTAGGCCGAACTGAAAATTAAAAAGAGATTTAACATGTCACATGACCGCGAAGTATAATCAGTTACATATCTCGTGTATTTTACTGCGTTTTTGCTAGCTTTATATTCTCATAGAACCGCCGCTTGTAATGTCAGCTTCCGATATCAATTATGTAGGTTGAGGCAAAAACTACCGCTATCCTTATCATATCAGCGATTTAATATACTTGCTATCTCTTTTCCTCACCAAGCGCGAAATGGCGCCTATTCTCCTTGTAAAAAAAGGAGTGAACTTTAGACCACACGACTGAAATAAAACTTTTAGTGTACTTTCATGTGATCTCTTAGGCTTTAATTAGTTTATTGGCCGTGTGGTTTCCGGCAAACTAGAATAGAATCACTCCGTCTCTTCCCGTGGATGTCGTACAAGGCGACTAAGGGAAATACATTGAAAAACATCGATAAGGCCTCCCCGACTCGTCTGGCCAGCGTGGGGAGTGCAGGCCAAATCCTCCTTCTGTCTGAGACGGAAAAGAGAGGGTCGTGCTCCTGTGTAGTGTGCTGTAGTGGAGACTAAAATCAACTGATGATGATGCATTTTCGAAATATAGAAGGCGACATTGTTACCTATTTCAATCAATTGCCACAAACGTCAGAACTAGTCGGTTTGAAGAAGAAAGAAAAACTGTTTGATCCTTTTTCAACTACGTTTTACCCGTTGTGGGTTTTTTCAATTTATTTTATTTTGTTTTTATTTCCAACTTTTTAAAGAGAGAGAGAGAGAAGCATAGGTATTACAAATGAAAACCGCATCAGAATCAGACTAGTAGTTTTGGTTTTGCACAGACAAATGTTTACTGCAGCGCCCTCTGGTGAGTTGTCACCATAACACCTATCTATATAATCTAAGGACATGTTCCAATCAAACCCGAACCCATCACTGAAATCCGCATCAATATCGGACTCGTGCTTTTGGAGATAATTGGCAACATTTATTTGCACAAGCATCCTAGCACACCAAACGCATATACCGTCTCCGTTCCGTCCGTCGTGGGTAAAAATATGATTTATCATGCCCCAGACGACCTTTGGTCACACGATTTTTTTTTATATAATTTCATATTATTATACTAAATTGTGAACAATCATCTTTAAACTTCACTGCCATGTTTTTTGGTATAAGTGGTTCACCATCATTTTTAGAGACAAAATCGACCTTGCCTGCACTTGGTGCACCCTACCGAATATTGAAAAAGGTTCCAGCGAAAGATATGTACGGCATGTCGAGCCTGATTGGGGAAGTATCTCCACTTTATAGAGACCGCAGCTAAATAAAAATACCCTTGAGGGATGTGAGAAGATGGTGTTTCAGCAACGAGGCTGCCGGCGCGTG
This sequence comes from Hypsopygia costalis, assembly GCA_937001555.2. Taxonomy (NCBI): domain Eukaryota; kingdom Metazoa; phylum Arthropoda; class Insecta; order Lepidoptera; family Pyralidae; genus Hypsopygia; species Hypsopygia costalis. Next base: position 3,735,460 of record OW443336.2, on the reverse strand, counting down.
CGTAAGCAATACTGTTTGTATTACGGGCGTCTATGTGGTTAAACTTCATGTTCGGAGGAGCTCGATAGCGTCATTGTGCGTCTCATTGAACTCGTCAAATCGAACACGCTAGTTAAGCTACGTTAACCGTAGCCTGGCCATTGATGGGTTTATTTATCTCGAAATCCTGGCCTCCACCAACCCGCAGTTGAGCAGCGTGGTGGAGTATACTCTCATCATCAGGTCCATTTTAGTCTCCACTACAGGAGCACGACCCTCTCTCGTCCGTCCTAGACGGAAGGAGGATTTGGCCTACATTCCCCACGCTGGCCAAACGGGTTGGGGAGGCCTGATCGATATTTGATAATGTATTTCCCTTAGTCGCCTTGTACGACATCCACGGGAAGAAACGGAGTGGTTCTATTCTAGTCTGCCGGAAACCACACGGCCAACGGAGTATGCTATAAATCCCTTCAATTGAAGGGAGACCCATATCCCAGCAGTGGGATGAATAAGGGTTGACGACAATATGGCCCCAAAGGCAGCTACCATTTATATAGGCTCTATTGCAAGGAATCCATGGGTTACAATTAGAGATGGGCAACATGCCAGGCATTAACAATAAGTGCCCAGTAAGTACCTGTAAATAGCAATAAATGCCTAATTTTGGGCATAAATAGGGAATTTATACGTACTTTTTAGACATTTATCGTAAATTACCGGCATTTTACCCATCTATAGTTACAATTGATACAAACCTGGGGCGCTTTTTCAACACTACACTTGAAGATGAGAGCTGCTCTTTCGCATCCTTTGTCACCATCGCTGACTGCAACATCATTCACTGCAAACAAATATGTTTCAATGTCACTGAGATAGCCTCAAACTTTTCATTATTTCGAAGGAAATAATAAATATTGCTTATGGGTGTAAGTGGTTCATCAACATCTTTGAACCAAAGTCAACCTCACCTGCTCTGGCGAAAAGAGAGATAGGGCATAGCGTATTTTTTAAGCTGCCCGACTGGGGAAGTACCTCCACCTCCCAGAATGCCTTAGCCAAATAACAATTCCCTTGAGGGTTGTTGTGTTCCTGCGAGTTAGTGAGGTCACCATAAAGAAAGAAAAGAAGGAGTATATGATAATAAAATAGACAGTCCCCAACTCCACAATGAAATTAAATTCAATGTTCCATATAGACGACTAAGAAAATTCCAACCTTTTAATGTCCCGCGATGTAACATAAATTATCGTCAAAACTCTTTTATCTGCAGAGCAAGCAAGCAATACAATGTGTTATCGTATGATTACCCGACAATCGACATTTTTACAAGTAGTCCTGCGGTAATTAGGCGAGCTTTGTCCGGTCGGTTTTTCAGCGACAAATGATTCTCTCTCATTTGATTAAGATACTTAATGGTTATAATAAAGGGTATATACTGACTTGTGTGATTTCTTGGATGTGGATATTTTAAATCTACAATTTTAAAGTTTTAATTTGAACTAGTATCATAAGTGTATTTGTTACCTGTGAAAACTTTTTAATGGCTTTTTGAAGTTAATCAGTACTGTATATTTTGATGCTTATAGCTGTAAGTTTTCCGAATGAATAAAATAAAATAAAATAAATATGCTGACAACGGATCGGTGACACCTTGGAGTTGCTGATCTTCATGGGCGGTGGTGATTGGTTTCCATCAGGTAACCCACATACTCGTTTGCCTTGCTCTTATATATAAAAAAAGAATATTTACCGAAAATAAAAGGTACTAAACAATCTGGCGTTCAATTAAAATTGGTGAAATAAATATGAAAATATAAAATAAGATTTTCATAGTACAAGTACAGGAAATAAGATTTTCATAGTACAGGGACGGATTAAGATGTTCAATTGAAGTAAATTGGTTAAAAAATATTGTTTCTTGTCTTGTAGTTAAAAATGTTATAGCATGCAGGTTACTGTAAAATTCAAAACTAAATTGTAGCTGCCATTGCACTTATGCCTAACTATTATAGAGATATAGGTACTATTGACATCCTCGGTGGTGAAATGGTTAGCAATGGCCAGTTTGACTCCGAGGTCGCGGGTTCGATCCCTGAACATGTCTGTTTGTCTTGGTCTGGGTGTTCTCTATGTATTATAAATGTGATTGTATTTAAGTATTATATTCAGTTATCAAGCTTTGCTCAGTTTGGGACTAGATGGCCGTGTGTAATTTGTCTTGGAATATTTATTTATATTTCATAATGTTATAATAAAGCACTTGTTCTTCCTATTAGATGATTAGATGGTGTTTAACACTATCTGTTTACCTTGATAATGCCTTAGCGGCGAAACCGGTCGGTAATATTAAATATAATAACGTGGAATAGTACAAGTGATTTATTATAACATTATGATAATAATGTTTCACCAAGTGCCAACAATCAAATGTATCAACTTTATTTATATTTATTTATTTTTTATTTTACCATCAATGCAAGCTTGTGTGAATTCTTCGGATTTCTTCATCTTCTCAGCGTCCTTGGAGAAGTTGGTTTCACTGACATTTCTCACGCCTTCCACCGACAACTGGCCTTGGTCATTCATCTGCAATTAATATTACATTAACAGCTGATCCGACAGACGTTGTCCTCCTGTCTTCTTAACTATGAATAGGTATTTCATTCGAATTTGGTTGCGCAATCTGTCAAATTGTAGACAGTTCTACCAAACGGCATAAAGTAACATTAAAAAACAAGACTCAAAGTGGTCTAGCTGTGGAATGAACTGCCTGTCGAGGTTTTCTCAGGAGACTACAGCATGGGGTTCTTCAAAAAGGGCGTGAAGAGGTTTTTACAGGGTCGGCAACGCGCGTGTGATGTCCATGGTGTTACAGGCGTTCATAGGCTACGGTAACTGCTTTCCATCAGGCGGGCCATGTACTTGTTGCCACTCTAGTGGTATAAAAAAAAAGTTGATCAAATTTCTTAAGTTTTCTAATTTTCCACGCAAAATTCTTATTTTTTTCTTTCATAAGAAGCTTCTGACAATAACAACACAACAAAAAAAGAATTATCGAAATCATTCCACTCGTTCATGTGTGATGCCATCCATGAACAGGCTACAGTCGTCGTTGCTTAACTTGCATGCTTGCTTAGTCTGACGCCCAACAACACCATCAAGCTCCTCTATATATTTATTTATTTTATTTATTTATTTATGTTTTAAGGGTGCTTTTATTTTATATGGCAGTGAAGAAATTTTATATTTCTTATTAGATTATTATTTTTATTTAGACGACGAGCTCGGTGGTCGAATGGTTAGCAATGGCCACTTTGACTCCGAGGTCGCGGGTTCGATTCCCGCACAAGACAAACAATTGTGTGCATGAACATGTCTGTTTGTCTTGGTCTGGGTGTTATCTATGTATTTTAAGTATGTATTTACAAAAAAAAATGTATTTAAGTACATTTATCAGTTGTCTAGTACCCATAACACAAGCTTTGCGCTTAATTTAGGACTAGATGGCGCTGTGTAAATTGTTCAGAAATATTTATTTATTTATATACCAGTAGTCAAAACATTGACAATAATTATCGAAATATTTATAGCCAAATAACAATTCCCTTGAGGGTTGTTGTGTTCCTGCGAGTGAGTGAGGTCACCAGAAAGAAAGGAAGCAGATGCTGCGTTGGCAGCGGGGGTGGCGGTGCGCGAGCAATATTTTATGTTGCAAGCGTTAATATGGCTACGGTAACCGCTTCACTTCAGGCGGGCCGTGTGCTTGTATGCCACCCGACGTAGTATAAAAAAAAAAAAAATTTACAAGAAAGAAACCGACTCCAAAAATTACTCTACTTTAGGAAAAAAACACCCCAATGCTTGAAGACTAAAGTCTTCAACCAGTGCGGACGCACTGATATATGTCATTTCAGGGCCAAGTTTCTATGGTGCAGAAACTTGGACACTGACCATCGGACTGGTCCACAGGCCAATGCTCGGGGTTTCTCTGAGGGATCGAATCCGGAACGAAGAAATTCGACGTAAGAAGAAATTAAAGTGGAGGCCGCGCGTAGGACGACGAAGCGTTAGGTGCCCTCCTTCTAGATGGTCCGATGACCTTAAGAAAGCGGCTGGATGCGGAAGGCGCAGGATTGTATCTGGTGGAAGGCTTATATCTAACAGTGGAGTAGGATACAGGATGATGATGATAATGATGAGGAAACAAATATGAGACCAATCTGGAAGTATACTCTTTCAAATAAAAAAAGTTTTTTTCAAATCGGTTTATAAATGACGGAGTATATAAGTAACAAACAATAAAAAAAAATACAGCCGAATTGAGAACCTCCTCCTTTTTTGAAGTTGGTTAAAAACTGTTATAATTTTTTCTCGTAATACTGGGCGGGCCGCTAATTATGTTAATAAAATGGCAGCATGGTTATTTATACTCATACATGTTTACAAGTGTATTAATAAAAATAAACTATAAAATATTCCAAGACTCAAAGTGCAAAGTGCCAAAGTCCTAATATCGAGGAAACAGGAAAATGATGCGTCACGTCATAAGCCAAGGTCGGTGATGATGAGCGTAACAATTACACGGTGGCCGGACTCCGAACAATAGCCGGTTCACATGTTGCAATTAATTCAACTCGTGCTCACTTACCGGAACAGATTATTTGCAATAATTTCTATGTTTGTTTTGGGGAAATTCGTCTATTGTTCAAGATCAATAGGTCTTTAGAACCTTTTTTTTACATATGAGAGGGGGGCAAACAAGTATGGTCACCTGATGGAAAGCAATCACCACCGCGCATGAAGATCAGCTACACCAAGAGTTCGCAGATCCGTTGCCAATCTATACTTCTTTTTTTCTTTCTGGTGACCTCACTCACTCGCAGGAACACAACAACCCTCAAGGGAATTGTTACTTGGCTGCTTTGTGTGAGGTACTCCCCGTTTATAGGAGGAAGTCGGGCAGCTTAAAAAAACACTATGCCGTAATACCCTGCTTCTCTTTTCGCCGGAGCCTCGTTTGTCAGTCAGCAGGGTGCACACGTGCAGGTGAGGTTGACTTTGGTTCAAAGATATTGATTACCCACTTACACCACACTTACCACCTAAGATCATGTGGGTAGAGAAATAAATAAATATTGTCAGACAAATTATACAGCGCCATCTACCCCCAAAGTAAGCGAAGCTTGTGTTATGGGTAGTAGACAACTGATAAACATACGTAAATATTTTTTTTTTGTAAATACATACTTATGATACATAGAAAACACCCAGACCAAGACGAACAAACCCACCACCTTCCCATGGCTCCATCGACCTCCTGGTCATTAGAGCCGAATCGCGGGAGATGCTCACGGCACACTGCACTTTGGCTTCGCGGTGCCGTGGCACGTCTTCACTCCCTACAAATTATTTATCTCTCTGTCCTTGTCCCTTTCGCCCTCTCCCCATTCTGGGGCGGCGACAATACTCCTACGCCTTCACTGCAGGCCTCTAGCGCCCCTCCTCCCTTCTTCTCCTCCCTTTCCCTGGCACTCCGGTGCGCATGCCACTTGTGGGCGAACCGACGCAGTGCGCTGAAGTTCGCCGCCGACGACACGAGATCAGTGTGGTACACCGGCCCCGGTGAGTCCTCTCCACGCTGTATCCCGTCTAATAACTCCCTACGCAATTCCCCATAAATCGGACAGGTCCACAGAATGTGGTCCCTGTCCTCCTCACCCTCTCCACATTCACACATCGCACTTCCATGCAGTCCCATACCGTGCAGTCTCTTTCTAAATATCCCATGACCCGCGAGGATCTGGGAGGTCTGATAGTCCGGTTCGACCCAGGTTGCCCTGAGCCGACCAGACACCTCCGGGAAGAATTGACGGAGCTCATATCCCTTAGTTTCCCCAGCCCATCGGTCTTCCCACTCCTGCACAATAGCGACCCAAATTCCGCGCTTGAGCCTACTCAACTCCTTTCCTGTCGCGACTCTACGCGCCCCATCCAGGCGACCAGCACGACTCATCTCCAGGTCCGCTGGTAAAACGCCGGCCAGCACGGGCAGAGCAGCCGTGCTGGTGGATCTATAGGCCTTCGTCATCAATATGAGTGCCTGACGTTGGCTTCTCAACACGACACTGCGACAAACATACATACATATTCTGTGGCACCAAATAGCTGCAGCATACGTAAGTGTTGCTACATATGTCCCCTTATACAGCACTTTGAGCGCTGGATACCTAATGCCCCAAGATGACGCTGAAACCCTCGACATCTTTCCGAAGCACGCCGCGGCGCGCTCCCCTATCCTAATGGCATGCTGGACAAACAATAGGCCCGGGTCCAATTCCACGCCGAGGATTGTCGCCGACGTGACACTCCTCACAGAGTCCTGGCTGAATTTGACAACCGGGGGCCGCTGAAATTTTCCCCTAACAGTCATAGTTGCAGACTTTTCGGGGGAAAACCTCAGCCTATTTCGAGCACCCCAGTCTCCAATTTGGGTCAGGACCGCGCTAGCGGTTTTCTCTATGGCCGATCGTGAATTTGACTCTATGACGACCGTCACGTCGTCGGCATAAGCGACCATCTTTACACCCCCCGGTAGGGGCAGACGCAGCAGGTCATCCATAAGGACGTTCCATAGCGTCGGCCCGAGCACGGAGCCCTGCGGACATCCCATGGTGGAGTCCTTCCACAAAACTCGATCACCCACAATGAGGCCCACCCGGCGTTCGGAGAAATAATCCAACAACATACTATATATGTTAGGAGGACACCCACCCCTCTTCGCCTTGAGCAGCATCATGGGCCACCAAGCGTTATCGAAGGCACCAGAGATGTCCAAGAAAACTAATTGCACATACTTACATTGAGATACAGATACCGTGCTCAATATATCTTCCAATGCGGTGACGGTTGATTTGCCCGGAGAGAAACCGTGCTGGTGCTCAGAGATCCCAGAAATGATCTGCGGGGCGCATTTGATCATTACTCGCTCAAGTATTTTTCCCAGGATAGGGAGGAGTGTAATAGGGCGATACGCCTTTGGGTCGCTAAGTGGTTTTCCATTTCCCTTAGGGAGTACTAATAAACGACCGTCCTTACAAATTTTCGGGTACACACCTTCGGATACGCACAACGAGACAACGTTCAAGAAGTCGCCCGGAACAGCATGCCACACATGTTTCAATATACGCGCGCTAACTCCGTCAATTCCCGGCGCGGTGTTGGGCAAGTCCTTAACTATCTCTGCCAGATCCTCGCGCGTCGGAGACGACGCAGCCTTCCCCGAGGGAATAAAGGTTGCCATTAGGCGCACTCGCCTTTGATGCTCCGTGTCCTTGGACATATCGTCGTCCGGACACAGACCATACAAAAGGTTGTGCATGGCCTCCTCCAATCCCCCAGGTTGCCCGTCGATAAATTTGGCCCCGTTTATTACGTTGGGGGGGGGGGGGGACGAGCCCTCCCACTGGAAATTTTATAGGCCTGGCCCCAAGGGTCATCGTTGCCAGCCTCTGCGATACTACGAAAGAATTCCAGCTGCGTCCTCTCCATGGCTCTACGATAAGCACCGCGAGCCATATGGAATTCCTCTCGTGCAATCTCTTCCAGTCTTCCACCCCTCTTCCTACGACGTTGCCACGCATGGCGCAGCCTAGAGCTCTCCCTACGCAGCGCATTCAGCTCGTCCGTCCACCATTCATACCCTACTTTCGCTCTACATAGTTTCCTACCCAGACATTCATCTGCTGTTCTTTCAATCGTTCTTACAAAGTCCTCAAACACTCTTCCCGCTGGTTGATAATAATTTAGGTGCCCCATTCTAACCTCCAACAGCGCTTCGAAGCAGGGCCAATTGACCCCACGATCCCGAAATCGCGGCGGCTCCTCTATTGTAGTTGTCCTGTCAGGTCCTCTCATTCCACCGTTGTGGTCAGCTTCAAAGGAGATAAGCCGATGATCCGCACTGCTAATTGTAGGGTGGTCCGTCCAGTTTTTGACTCCAGCATTTCCAGCCGACAAGGTAAGGTCGATGTTGCTCTCTCCATTTGGGCCACTGAATGTTGAGGGCTGGCCCTTCATGTTGTTTATGCGGAGTCTGAAGGAGCTAATGAAGGCCTCCATCTGCTGTCTGCGATGCTCAACCTGCTGTCCGCGGCCGACATAATGACGCCTTTCACTGAACCAGACAGGTGAATGGGCGTTAGAGTCTACCCCAATGATCACGTCTTTCCCTGCGAGACTGTGTAGCGCCACTTCCAGGCCGTGTAGATGACCGTCGATGTCTTGGGAGTATTGGAAATAGGCCGAAATAATGTAGAGATCCGGGTGAATACAAATCACGTAGCGATGTGTAGAACATAGGTCCCGAAGGACCGTAATAGGAGACCTAGTCTGCCCTACGAATACTCCAGCCTTGGCCCCAGCACCGTTATCCAACACCCCCGGGTCTGGATAATGTTCCTGTACCATCACTAGATCCAGTTTTAGTTCTGTGGCGATGGATGCCAGCTCTCTACCAAGACGAACAGACATGTTCATGCACACAAATGTTTGTCCTATGTGGGAATCGAACCCACGAGCGTTGGTGTCGAAGCCGCGTCATTGACCGCTACGCCACCGAGCTCGTCATTTAAAATCAAGAAAGAAGATTTAATGAAAAAGTAAAGCACAATGTTGAGCTGTGCTACATAATACTATTATGTACTTATACTGTAGCTATGTGTAAACAGTACTACGAGATAGACCGACCAAACCAGTCCCGGCACTGTGTCTTCTTTGTAGTCAGGATTAACACCGGCGATTACCAAAAAGACAATGAACAGTGCCGTTCAGTCCCGGAGGTACATGCAACTACGGCTGCCTTGGAACTTTCAACGAATTTAATCAAGTGAAGTTAGCAGGAAGCTTTTGGAATTTGACTTCCCCTCTTGGCAATGTGAGAGACAGCCATATGGCAAATAAGGCATTAAAAGCCTAACGAGATGTTTTAATCGTTCTCCCTATAACATACACCCGGTGTGTTGCCCTTTTGCTTTGGGAACATTTTTTAAACGGGCATGTGCGTCACAAGATGAAAGCTCATGGAGATCAGCAACATCAATCCACCGATCCGTTGCCAGCCTATCTTCTCCTGCTCCTTGCTTTCTTTCTTGTACTTGACAGACACATTGTCATACAACAATTTTCTATTTATACAATAAAACCAGATAAAATACTTACAAATCACAATTATACCTCTAGAACTTACCATTCCGGATTTTTTATACACACAAGCGAAGAGGCACTTGACAGCGTCGCCATCGGGGAGCTGGCTGGCCTTCAGCTGTGCGATGTCGCTAGCGGTCAGGGGAAAGTCTTTGGAGCAATCCATGATCATCTTAGCAAACTTCGCCTTTAGTTCCTCTGTTGATCCTGCCTGTAGAGGAAGTTATCAATTTTACTTAATTTTTATTTTAAATAATGTAATAATAAGAAGTTAACGTAGGATTTGTTGTCCCCTGTTCCATATATTCCTACTGATATATCCCAATTGGTGGGGATCTGTACCGCCCGCTACTTAATTTCCCCGCTATGTAGGTCAAAAGCATCTATAACCAAAGCCCTGTTATGTATAACTTGCACCTAGCACACCTCATCAGTCATTACTAATATTATATTATAAAAGTTAACGTGAGTTTGTTTGTTACGACACGCCTACTTACACGCCGAAACTACTCAACGGATCATCATGAAACTTTGTACACAGTCATATTCTTAAAGGTATTCGGAAGGACATAGGATACTTTTTATTTTAAAAAAAAAGTAAACGCGGGCGATGCTGCGGGTGGAAGCTAGTCTTTAATGAAAGAGGTAAGTAAAACACGGTCACAGACCACCTAACCAACTAGGTGGCCTGTGGTCACGGTAATATATAATCAAAGGCACCCCGACAATAGCCACCTCGTCAAATAAAAAAAAAACCACAAAGTTTTTACGGCCCATCGATAGAACGAGGACATCAACATACTCCTGAGGATATAGTTATAGTGCTATATGCAATACTTTTTGTACTGTGTTCTCTTCTTCTTGTCTGTTAGTGTGTTTGTGCTTCATATTAGGCGGTACATCTGCTTGTATCATCATCATCAGCCTGTATCATCTATCCACTGCTGGATAGCCTTCCCCATTGCTTTCCACCTTACGACCACCAATACGATCCGCATCCAGCCGCTTTGGGACAATCTACAAGTGCCCTCCTTGTCCAAAGCTTCGTAGTTCTACGCCCGGCCTGCACTCTAATATCTTCCTCCCCCACCTGCCATCACTCGGTAGATGTGACTAGCCACTTCTGCCCCTCTAGCCAAGTGTAATTCGTAGCGTAACGAACGTTAGATAAATCACGTGGCATTTGTCAAAATCGAACATTTTAGTATGAGAATTGACAAATGTCACGTGATCTATCTAACGTTCGTTACGCGACGAATTACACTTGGCTAGGGGGGTAGGTTACAAACTCTGAGAGCTATCGTTTTCCGTCGAATTTCTTCGTTCCGGATTCAATCCTTCAGAGAAACCCCGAGCATAACCCTCTCCACCGGACCTTTAGTTTGTGGACCAGCCCGATGGTTACTGTCCAAGTCTCAGCATCATAGGGCATTGCAGAGAGGACTCATTAGTTGAAGACTTTAGTATTGCATTCAAGCATTGGGGTATCTGTGCGGCGAAGATGTGCCGAAGCTTTCCAAAAGCTGCCCAGCTCAATCGAATACGTCCATCGATCTCTTTGTTGAAATAACCCCGGTCAAGCTGTGTGGAATGGCCGAGGTAGACATAGTATTTAACCACTTCAACTGTTCTGCTTGTATATTGCCGACCGATTACATCTTCTTCTTCTTCCCACTCTCACTGCTACTCGTAGGATACGGGTCTCCCCTCAATCGAAGGGGTTTTAGAGCATACTCCACCACGCTGCTCAACTTCTGGTTGGTGGAGGCCAGTGTTTTCAAGCCTCCTAAAGGTCACTGACTTGGCTTAACGACTGTTATCTAATGACAACAGCCGGGACCGTCGGCTTAACGTGCACCGTTTCTCCTCCCTCCGAAGCACGGGGAGCTCGAGATAAATAAACCCATCCATGGACAGGCTACAGTCGACGTTCCTTAACTTGGTTATTCGATTAGAATGATACACATATCGACACCATCGAGCTCCATATTTTTCGAGTTAGTTTCAGTTATATTAATCGATGACAATAGTAATTTCCTACCTCTACGGCAACATACACAGAAAAACAAATAGAAGTAATATGTATATGAGCAATCTAAGATTTACACTCAGATAATACCTACCTAAACAACGCTTGAGCACGTTTTAAATAAAAATAACAAAACAACAGCTGTAATCAGATCAGACAATACTTTTTGTATTATAAATTATGGATATTTTAGGTTTTTCCATGGTTAAAAAAAAGTAAGCCGAACAATTACGACATGGGAGCCTTCAAGAACAGAGTCTTTATTTCCCTTAAAAGACTGGCAACGGATCAGCGACGGCTTGGTGTTGCAGATCTCCATCGGCGGTGATGATTGCTTTCCATCAGGTGACCCTGCTTGTTTGCCCCCCTCTCATATAAAAAAATAGTACAATCAAGCGGCTCACAATAACAATTGATATTAATAAAAAAATGAAACAAAGTATAAAAAAAAACGAGAATTGCCCCTCTGAGTGTGGGCTTGTGTGGGAGGCGGTGGGACAACTGAAACGTTATGCCTGTAGGTTTAGTGTACTTTTGTATTATAATTTAGTTAGTAATATAAAAAAAAACTTTACTTGAATTTTTCACATAGAGGTAACTAAGATAAAAACGTACATACCTTTACAACAAACCCGCTAAAAGCACACGAGCATAAAAATATTTTTAATAAATTCGACATTGTAACTGCAATAAAGGACAGCGTAAAGGACAACAAACGTGTAAATGCGAAAAATGATCTGAATATCTTTATATACGTCGTATGATTATTGTAATTATACGTGAAGTAATCTGAACTCATGCAGCATATCGGCTATGGGAATTATCACATCAATAGTGAACTTTTTGAAAAGTCCAATAATAACCTTTATGTTCTAGACGATAAGTTTGAAAATGATGTACTAGCTATGGGATTAAAAGATCCGTAAATTGTCATGGTTTCGAATCTGCCTATTATCTGGGCATAATGCTAACGTATTCGCATTCAGTGAACTCGATAATGGTTTAGTTGCATAACATTGCGGGAGATTATTTAGTGGAGCGAGAGAACGTTTATATCCGCCGAAAATTAGAAATAAATAGGCCCCAACCATATTTTGATGAAAGAACGTATTTTGATGAAACTTATCAAACTCTTTTTGTACGCAACAGAGACCTGGACATTGCGGATGCAGGACCGACGCAAAATCGATGCCCTGGAAATGTGGTGCTGGAGACGGCTCCTCAGAATCAGTTGGATTGCTCGAAGAACCAACGTGTCCATCCTCAAAGAACTTGGTATAAGACAGAGGCTTTCGTCGCTTGTGCAACTACGAATCCTCAAGTTCTTTGGACACGTTAGCAGAAACCTTGACGCTATGGAGAGATTGGTAGTGCAGGGATTGGTCGAGGGCAAGAGAGCGCGCGGTCGATCGCCAACCAGATGGACCGACTTAATAAAATCTGTTACCAAAAACGTCAGTGACAGAATGCGCTCGTCAAGCCACCAATAGAGACCGGTGGAGAAGGATTGCGGGAGCAGCAACCGCCATGGGGAGCGACAATGGGCAACCACAACCACTCTGTCAAGAGTGAACGACTAGGAAGAAGAAGTCACAATTAAAGACCACGACATGCTTGAGGTTTGTGTCGAAAAGAAATCGAGATGATCATGTCCTTGAGGAATGATCATCAAATACATTTTCCGTTGAAATCAATGGAAAATATACACTCAGCAAATCTTCCGGTCCACTCAACCTTCATTTCGGTTCTGTGAGCTAGAATCCAGCCTAGTAATTCAACCTCTACACGAGGTTAAATTATATAATATCAGCATACCTATTCGAAACATTATTATGCATGGAGATCACTATCATGCTCATAAATTCAGAATATCATAGACCATCAATTTAGGCTACATTTCATGGTAATTATGGTACAAAATTTCATGGTATTTATGTAAAATTGGAATGAGTCCGTTTATTTGCGTATGCGCACTTTTTAGCTTGCCTAGTAATAACAGAGGCCATCACAATGTTTCAGGGACACAATTATCTTAACTTTGAAACTTATGATAAATTTGATGAAATGGAAATAACAATAACTCGGAGAATCTTTAAATTGGATAAAAAAAATTGTTGTCTGTAAAGTTGGTTTACGGACGATATTTTTACGTGATAACGTCATAAGAAAACATCGGATGGAGTGGAAGAGAGATAGATGCGTCACAAGCCGAACGCTTAGGCCGTTCGTGTCTCTCTATCGCTTATTCCGCGCTCTCGCTTGCACACTCGGCTCGGAACGTGACAATGAGGGATGCTTTTTGGTGCATGCAGACGGCGTTCATCGTTTTATAAGACGTGACCACGTCAAAAATATTTTTCTTTTCTTTTCACATCTTTAAATTTTCTACTATACGGGGGCAATTCAAAAATTCTAATTTGTTTAAGTATAATGTATATATATATGTAAATATAAGTATATGTAAATATAAGTATAAATAATATAATATATGTAATAAGTTTGGCGTTGTAGTTTCGAATCTATGCTCTACATCCAAAATTCAATCACACCACTGGATAGATGAAGGATCAAAGAATTTATTACGCTGAGTAAGGACTATGGAACATCAGGTGCGGGGGATGAGGAAGCGCTGCCATTTTGAGATAATTTTAGTGCATATAACGTATTCACGTACAACACACGGCCGTGTCCATGACACAGCCACACCCCTTTTTTATACAACTAAGGTAGGAACCAAGCATACGGCCTGCCTCATGGAAAACAGTTACAGCAGCCTATGGACGCTTGCAACATTTGGGGCATCACACGCTCGTAGCCGACCCTGTAAAAACCGCTTCACGCTCTTATTAAAGAACCCCATGCTGTAGGAAAACCTCCACAGGCAGTACATTCCATAGCTTGATAATATGTGGGAGAAAACCTCTCTGGAACCGCACAGTACGTGACTAGTTTGGCTCTAATGTGTGAGGTGTCAACGTAGCATCTCCTTCATTTCTGATGACCTCACTCACTCGCAGGAACACAACAAACCTCAAGGGAATTGTTATTTAGCTACAATATGGATACATTTACGAGGTGGAAGCACATTCCCCAGTCGGGAGCCCACAATTACACTCCCTACCTCTCTTTTCGTCAGAGCTTCATTTGTCAGTCAGCAGGGTATACCGCGTGCAAAGATGTTCAAAGATGTTGATGAACCTCTTACAGCCCAAAAACCTAGGAACAAAATGAATAACAAATAGCACTAACAATTTTAAAGATTTCATAACCAGCTGATTTGTTGAAGTTTCTTCTTGGAAAGAGAGGGGATGGAGGAGGGTCCTGTATTTAAAAAGATTGAAAAACACTGACGATTTCTCTCCAAATTCATTACCCTATTCTAAGGACACATATATGCCTCACAAACGGATACCAAAACAATAATTTACAAAGTCGACAATTACTGTACTTACGAGTACAATGTCATTGCCAAATATCATTGCTTCGTTGTAATAACATGCACGAGTATCTACTTACTTTGTAATTAGTATGAATTCTACTATAAAACGTAAATTTTCTGCCAAAAAATTTAATTAAAAAATTTAATTCAGCGCGTAAGCGATATTTCATGCTGAGAGCGTTGATATGGCTACCATAAACGCTTCACATCAGGTAAGCCGTATGCTTTTTTCAGCCTGACGTTGTATAAATGACGTTGTTTGGCGACCTCGGTAGTCGAATGGCTTACAATGGTCACTTTGACTTCAATGTCGCGGGTTCGACCCCCCACGAGACAAACACTTGTGTGCATGAATGTTTGTTTGTCTTGTACTAGGTGTCTTCTATGTATTTGTTGTGTTTAGTTACAAAAAGAAAAAGTAAGTAGTTCATCGGTAATCTAGTGCCCATTATACAATTTACTTTTTTTTTATAATAAATAAATGAATAAATATTCCTGGACAAATTACACATGGCCATCTAGTCCCAAACTAAGCAAAGCTTGTACTATGGGTACTAGATGACTGATATTGTACTTAAAAACATTTTTTTTTTTTGTAAATACATGTAATACATAGAATACCTACACCCAGACCAAGACAAACAGACATGTTCATGCACACAAATATTTGTCTAGTGCGGGGATCGAACCCGCAACCTCGGAGTCAAAGTGGCCATTGCTAACCATTCGACCACCGAGGTCGCCAAACAACGTCATTTATACAACGTCAGGCTGAAAAAAGCATACGGCTTACCTGATGTGAAGCGTTTATGGTAGCCATATCAACGCTCTCAGCATGAAATATCGCTTACGCGCTGCAGCTACTTCCTGGTCACTTCAGACCCACCGTACCCCTGACCGTGCCTCTGGTGGTACGGTAGGTATTTTAAATTTAAACCATACCACTATTTAATAGTGTTGTAAGCATCATTTTCACTAGCGGGAATACAACAACCCTTTGAGAATTTTTTTTTGGCTGTGGTATTTTGAGAGTGGACGTACTTCCCCAGTCGGGCAGCTTGTAAATACGCTGGTCGGCATGATGCACCACGTGCAAGTGAGGTTGACTTTGGCTCTAAATATCATGATATTCACTTACACCCAGTGGTGTAGCTTACGCTAGACGGGCCCTAAAACAAAATTTTGTAGGAGCCCTTCTACTCAAACACCTCAGGGCCATGGTAGTATTCTGTCTATTGGAACTGAACTCGACAGGGCCCTTGTATACCGGGGGCCCCGTATCACTGATACGGCGATAGGTACGCCACTGTTTACACCCATAGCTGGGCACTGGTAACCAAATAGTTAACTTCGTTAATCGCTAATCCGTTACTGAAAAAGTTAACTTCGTTAAAAGTTAAAGCGTTACATTTCAGAAAAATTAACGGAAGTTAACGTTAATCGTTAATCCGTTAACACGTGATAAAAATTGCATCTTCTGATAAAAACTAGAAGTTGGTTCTAGAAGTTAACAGGACCTACAACTATCGACAACATGTAAAGTTTGAAATAAAAAAAAATACTATGCATTGGGCCACTTTTGCTTGAGGTACTTTGCTTGAGGTGCTTTGAATATTGATTCTGCAGGTGCCGACACTATCATCATTTTTATCGGAACGAGCGATTCTCATTTTGCTTGCTTCAGTATGACCCCACCTCAAATTGTATGCACTTTCTTATGTGTTGTTTGAGATTGTTGAGGCTCGATATATGAGCTTTTATTTTTGTTTGTTTAGGTAAGCATAGCTTACACTCAAAAAGTATTTGTTCTCCCGATCTGGATACAAAATTAATATAGTCACTCAAATGTGGCCACGGATTTTCGTCTGAGTGGAATTCGAGACCAATTCCATGATATTATGGTTTTATTTCGCACAGAACACTCTTTCTTTATAAATACACACACTGTACAGACGCAAACTATTACTGTGAATACACAAATTATTGCTAGATTAACGATTAACGGACTTAAGGAAATTTAACGAAAGTTAACGAATCCGTTAAAATATTTTTAAGTTAACTTAAAAGTTAATCCGTTACTCAAAATGTTAACTTCGTTAATTAACGATTAACGGATTAACGAGTTAATGCCCAGCTATGTTTACACCCCACAAGAACCAAAATCGACGAGCTCAGTGGCGTAGCGGTCAATGACGCGGCTTCGACACCAACGCCCGTGGGTTCGATTCCCACATAGCACAAACATTTGTGTGCATGAACATGTCTGTTTGTCTTAGTCTGGGTGTTTTCTATGTATCATAGGTATGTATTTACAAAAAAAAATGTATTTACGTATGTTTATCAGTTGTCTAGTACCCATAACACAAGCTTCGCTTACTTTGGGGCTAGATGGCGCTGTGTAATTTGTCTGACAGTATTTATTTATTTATTTATTAAAATTGGGTAACCAAACCAAAATTGAGAAGGTTCTTTGGCGAATCCTGATTTGATTTATATTCTTCTCCTAAAATATTGTATTATTTATTATATGTATGTACATATGTATTGACGAGCTCGGTGATCGAGTTGTTAGCAATGGCCACTTTAACTCCTAGTTCGCGGGTTCGATCCCCGCACAAGGCAAACATTTGTGTGCATGAACTGTTTGTCTTGGTCTGGGCGTTTCTATGTATTATAAGTATGTATTTGCAAAAAAAAAAATGTATTTAAGTACATTTATACGTTGTCTAGTACCCATAACACAAGCTTTGCGCTTAATTTGGGACTAGGTGGCGCTGTGTAAATTGTTCAGTAATATTTATTTATTATTTATTAAATATACCTACGTAAATTAATTTTAGATTTAAAAATTCCAGGCGATGACTCCGGAACAAAAGGCTGCTGTCCACGAACACTTCGAGAAGTTAGGTCTAGAATGTTTGAAAGATAACATGATCACTGAGGAGGACATTGCCAACTTGAGGGCCAAGAAGGTGCCCTCTGGGCCAAACGCTCCTTGTTTCGTGGCGTGTATTATGAGGAAGATTGGTGTGGTATGATGCTCTATTTTTTATAGTACTAAGGTGGCAAACAAACATACGGCCAGTCTGATAGAAAACAGTTACCGTAGCCTATGAGCTCCTGCAACACGTTCTTTTTGAAGAACCGCATGCTATAGTTACCTGAGAAAAATTCCTGAAAAAAAATTGTCTGTAAAGTCGGTTTATGGACGATAATTTTACGTGATAACTGCATAAGAAAATATCGGTCGTTTGAGTGGAAGATAGATTGATGCGTCACAAGCCTAACGCTTAGGCCGATCGTGTCTCTCTTTCGCTTGTGCCGCGCGCTCGCTTGCACGCTCGACTCAGACGGAACGTGACAGTGAGTCATGCTTTTTTGTGCGTGCAGCCGGCGTTCATCGATTTATAAGACGTTATTACGTCAAAATGAGTTGCATCTATAATTACCTGCTGTCTCATACGTTAATCATTGAAACATAATATAATCTATAGCAGAATTACAATTTAACTATCTACTATCGAGTTACTATCTAAGTTACTCGATAGTAGATAGATTAATAGTCATCATCATCAGGTCATTTTAGTCTCCACTACAGGAGCACGACCCTCTCTCGTCCGTCCCAGACAGAAGGAGGATTTGGCCTACACTCCACACGCCTGGCCAGACGGGTTGGGGAGGCCTGATCGATGTTTTATAATGTCTTTGTATTTCCCTTAGTCGCCTTGTACGACATCCACGGGAAGAGACGAATTGATTCTATTCTAGTCTGCCGGAAACCACACGGCCAATAAGTTAAATAGAAATTCGAGTAAATGCGTTTTGTTGTGTATACAACTAAATGTATTTTTGTATTAAACAGGGTCCATATAAGTTGACACAATTTTGTTAGGTAAAAATTTGATAAAACGTGAAAGTTTGTTCTTAAAACGTTTTTATCCATAAGGAAAGATGGCGGCTCGGCGCTACGAATTATGTAAATAGTTCGAGTTTTTGTTAAATATTGCTAAACTTATCGAAGCCATGTCAAAAATATTTAGTTGTTTTGTCAATTCTTTATTCTAGTTAAAGAAATTATATTCAAAGTCAACGAAGTCGGTGGTCAAAGGTTAGCAATGGCCACTTTGACTCCGAGATCGTGGGTTTGTTTCCCGCATAAAACAAATATTTGTGTGCATGAACATGTCTGTTTGTCTTCGTCGGGATGTTTTCTATGTATTATATATATGTATTTACAAAAAAAAAATAAGTATAATATCACTTACCTAGTACCCATAGTACAAGTTTTGCTTAGTTTGGGACTAGATGGCTGCGTGTATTTTGTTCAGGAATATTTATTTATTTAATTAATCTAAGAAAAGATTGGTTTTTTTTTCTAAAGAACGTCTACTCGTGGCCAAACAGGAGCCCTACCGCCGAAGCAAAAGCCGATTTTTTGATTGCGAAAATCAACCTTTATCTTAGATTGGCGGTAATTATGTTTAATTAAGCTGGTAGAAACCACAGAGCTCTACCGACTAAGCTGAAGATGTTTGTCATTAATTTAAACCTAAGATTTTTTTTCGAGATAAAAAAATCCGATGGTAATCGGCTTCAGCTTCGGTGGTAGGGCCCTGGGGCCCTACATCTGGATGAGCAAAAGGAATATCGGCACTCAAACATTGGCTAAAAGTAAACACTTTTTGGAGAGATTTTCAACCAACTCCAAAAAAGGAGGAGGTTCTCAATTCGGCTGTTTTTAGGGTTCCGAACCTCAAAAGGAAAAACGGAACCCTTATAAGATCACTTTGTTGTCCGTCTGTCTGTCTGTCTGTCTGTCTGTCTGTCTGTCTGTCTGTCTGTCTGTCTGTCTGTCTGTCTGTCTGTCTGTCTGTCTGTCTGTCTGTCTGTCTGTCAAACATTTCTATGTCGAGAATGCCTGGAGGTATCAAGCTGAAATTTGAACTGTATACACAGGTCTACGGTCCCATGAAGTTAAAAAAAAATCAAACTGCTAAGTTTACGTAGAAAAAAGTTACGGCCGTTTATTCAGCAAAAAACGCATATTTCGACACACTCAAAGGAATCAAAACCTATAGGGTACTTCCCGTTGACCTAGAACTATGAAATTTGGCAAGTAACATCGTTATAGACTACAAGTACAGGAATAAATCTCAAAACTATACATTTGTAAATAGATCTAAAAAAATAGGGGGTCTATATTTTTTATAGGGTGTCGAAATTTCAAATTGAAACTACTAGTTCAAATGGGGTATCATATGAAAGGGCTTGATGTACACATTGCAAAATATATTTTATTTATTTTTTTCGACGCATTATTTCTTATTTATAATGAAAAATATCAAATTTAATAATGATACTACGTACCTACGGAACCCTCGGTGGGCGAGTCCGACTCGCACTTGTCCGGTTTTTTTTTTTTTTTTAATGTTCGTTACTTAATTTCTTCGTGATTTATAAACCGATTTGAAAAAAATTTTTTATTTGATTAAGTATTCTTCCAGATTGGTCCCATATTTTTTTCATCACCATCATCATAAGTCTGTATCTACATACATAAATGTAGAGTAATGTTTGGACTCAGTTTTTTTTTTGTTAAAATTATAATATAGTAATTATATATGTTACAGATGGACGACAAAGGGATGTTGCAAAAGGGAGATGTCTTAGAACTTGCCAAGACAGTGTTCCAGGATGACGAAGAATTAAAAATGATTGAAGATTACCTACACTCGTGTTCTGGTGGTAGGTATTCTCATCACATATTAATATTGTCTTCTGTATAACAAATAAGGAGCCATCCATAAATTGCGTCACACGATTTTCATGATTTTTTGACCCGTCCCCCTGTCCTTGTCACAGCTGGTCACATTTGAGAGACTCCCCCTCTCCCTAGTGTGACATCCATACTAATATTATAAATGTGAAAGTGTCTTTGTTTGTTTGTTTGTCCTTCTTTCACGTCGAAAGTAACGAACGGATTGACATGATTTTTTTTTTGGAGATAGTTTAAGGCCTGGAGAGTGACAGGCTACTTTTTATCCCGGAAAAAGATCTTATTCCCACGGGAAAAAATAAAGTTTATAATCATTTATCCTTCTTTTACGTCGAAAGCAACCTACGTATGGACATGATTTTTTAAACGGGGATAGTTTACGGTCTGGAGAGACGAACTTCTTAGCTTCCATGGATTCACCGTGCGGGTGCCGGGTCCATCGTGTGGCAGAGAGAGAAACCCAAGCAGATCCCGAGACTTGTGACACGGGTGTAGGTTTAAGGGGCCCCTTTCCGACGTACATCAACACTCACCTTCACTACTTGTGTTTCTCTCCCTGCCCTGCCAAATCTGGTATGAACCTGCTAATGCAGCTTTAGATACTCGTTCTAGTATAGAACTTACTGCACTTCTGGACAAGCCAAGGTCTTTCAGCAGGTTATAGAGAGATTTTGCTGGTATACCTCTCGCTCCTACTTCTACAGCGTATAGATTAACTACATAGCCGCTTTTTGTTAATTCGTTTAGGAGGTCATAATATTTGTTTTGTTTTATCGCGTGGTCTTTGGGTATGTTAGTTTCCCACGGTACGGTAAGCTCTACAAGTACTATACGTTTTGTAGCTCTGGAGAAAAGGAAAATGTCCGGTCTGGATGTCGAAACAACCACATCTTCTGGGATTTTGACATAAGCTACTTTTTATCCCGGAAAAACATCTTAATCCCATGGGATAAAAAATAAACATTGTAATCATTTGTCCTTCTATGATATTTTTTAACGGGGATAGTTTATGGTATGGAGAGTGACATAAGCTACTTGGATAAAAATCCAGGAAAAACATCTTATTATCAGGGGATTTTTTTTTTTCATTTGCCTGTTGTCGAACCTTTTAAAATCCGCTTCACGCTTTTATTGTTTTTTTTAACCGACTCCAAAAATGGAGGAGGTTCTCAATTCGGCTGTATTTTTTTTTTTTATATTTGTTACTTAATTACTCCGTGATTTATAAACCGATTAGAAAAAAACTGTTTTTTTATTTGAAAGAGTATACTTTCAAACTGGCCCCATATTTTTTTCATCATCATCAGCCTCTATCTACATACATAAATGTAGAGTAATGTTTGGAGTCGGTTATTTTTTTAAATTATATTTTTTAATTTCAGTGAACAACGAATCTGTGAGCGATGGAGAAAAAGGTTGTGATAGAGCTATACTGGCCCACAAGTGTATGCTTGAAAATGCTTCTCAGGTAACACACCTACTATTATAATACGTGGTGCACCCTACTGACAAGCTAACGTGGTTTTGGCAAAAGAGAAGTAGAGCATATCGAACCAGACTGAGGAAGTACTAGTGGTACCAGTCACTTGTAATAATTATTTTGCCTATGTTTGTTGTAGATTATGATGCTCGTGAAATGGTTAGGTAATAGTCAACGTGTGTACGCTTCACCATTTTAACAGACAAAAGTTTGTACCACCATATAAAGTCATACATTGGGGCCAACGCGTGGACGCGGGGTTACCAGGTTTTGGTACCAGCCTATAAAGTACCAGCATTGGAACCAACATGTGGACGCGGAGTTACCAGATTATGGTACCAGCCTATAAAGTACCAGCATTGGAACCAACATGTGGTTGCGGGGTTACCAGATTTTGGTACCAGCCTATAAAGTACCAGCATTGGAACCATACATGTGGATGCGGGGTTACCAGATTTTAGTCCCTGGCTATAAAGTAACAGCATTGGAACCAACATTTGAACGCGGGGTTACCAAATTATGGTACAAGCATTAGGATCAACGTGTGGACTCGGGATTACCAGATTTTGGTACCAGCCTATAAAGTACCAGCATTGGAACCAACATTTGAACGCGGGGTTACCAAATTATGGTACCAGCATTAGGATCAACGTGTGGACTCGGGATTACCAGATTTTGGTACCAGCCTATAAAGTACCAGCATTGGAACCAACATGTGGACGTGGGGTTGCCAGATTTCGGTACCAGCCTATAAAGTACCAGCATTGGAACCAACGTGTGGATGCGGGGTTACCAGATTTTGGTCCAATTGGTGGGGGCCGTTCTACCATAATCCTGCGCATTCTTATCTGTGGACGATATAAGTGCTTAAAGGTCTCAACATACATAACGAGACCTCGGACGGGACGGGATGGGCCGGGCACGTCAAGTTGATAACGACCTAAGGGTCGCATTTAATCGTAAGGAAATATAATGATTTAAAAACTGTCAAGTTATAAGGAAAACATACCTTATTACTGTCAAGTGATAGTGTGACAGTAATTAACGTCGCTTTATGTCGTTATCAAGATGACGTGCCCGGCCCATCCCTTCCGAGATCCCTTTATCTATGAGACCTTACACATAGACAAGATTTGCTTAGTTTGGACCTAGATGGTGCTATGTAATTTGTCTAGATATAATTTTATGTACTTTTTTATTTGTTACAGTTTGGCTTCGACATATAAAAAGAATAAAAGTGAAGACTCATCATTACGAACAACTAAAGCTATGGATATTATTGACTACTAAATATAAAAAATAGTAAACTAAATGTAAAATGTTAAAAAATTGTAGCTATATAAAAATAAATAAATACGTTTGTAAATACAATTGCGTACAATTTATAGATTTTTTTTATAAAAGAACTGAAGGGCAATTCTCGTAATTAAAATGTAGTCAAAATTCAGTTTGGATCCAGTTTCGATATCACAAATGTCAAATTTGATATTCTCGCATCACATGCAATTTCAAAGTTTAATTAAAATGTGATTATATCGAATTATGATCGAAAATCGAATATTAATTAATGATTGAAATCAAATCATTTTAAGTGAAATCATAATTCAATCAACTTTCATTTAGCGGTATTAAAATAATTACGAGAATTGGCCTTTTGGCTTCCGCTCACGACTTCGACCATTTTAGTTCCAATGAACTAAAATGGTCAGAGACACAGACAATTCTGTGCAAAATTTCACCCAAATCTGTTTAATTATTTTTGCATCATTAAGTTACACAAAATAATAATCATAATCGAAGACGTGTACTACACTTCTGTGTAGATTACACACACATATATCATTCTAAGAGTTGAGCGGTTGGAGTCTCGCCATAGTGTGAATTTCAACTCATTTGTGGTGAGAGTACCGACCCACCATCTTACAACATTTTTGAAGGAAGATTTTTGGCCGGAGGGCATCGTATTTCGGAAGTTCCGAGGTCGGTTGCCGAATATAATGCGATACACGTCGCCGACTCAACGTGTAATCTAGTTTTAAGTAGAATTAAGTAATAAATATATATATATATTTGTAGATTAAGGTATCTATTCTATGGACTTATTGTTTTGTAAATTTGTATGCATTGCAATGTTGTCTGAAATAAATGGTTTTATTATTATATTATTATTATTATATTATTATTTATATATACTTGCTAAAAGTCTTTGGTCATTATACTAGCTTTCATCTGTGACTTCGTACGCACGTATCTTCTGGGGTGTAAGTGGTTCATCAACATCTTTGAACCAAAGCCAACTTCACCTGCACGCGGTGCACCTGCTGACTGACTAGCGAAGCTCTGGCGAAAAGAGAGGTAGGGAGCGTAATTGTAAGCTACCCGACTGGGGAATGTACCTCCACCTCACAGAATACTGCAGCCAAATAACAATTCACTTGAGGGTTGTTGTGTTCCTGCGAGTGAGTGGGGTCACCAGAAAGGAAGAAGATGCTGCGTTGGCAGCGGGGGTGGCGGCGCGCGAGCGATATTTTATGTTGCGAACATTAGGTAATATGGTTACGGTAACCACTTCACATCAGGCGGGCCGTATGCTTGTCTGCCACCCGACGTAATATAAAAAAAAAAAAAAAACTCGGAATCCCGTGCGAATTTTCAAAAATCCTTTGCGTACATGCTGTATGTCAAATTTAATTTCAGCCCGGTCCATCTACTGTACGTTGATCGATATGTTAGCTAGCCAGTTTATTATCTAAATTTATATCGATATTTTGTATTTTATATCGTGCGCTAGTATTCTAAGATCGAGAGCGATTATATGGCTACGACAACAGCTTTAACAAATTACTTAATTAACTTCATGCCAGTATGGACTATACTAATAGTATACAGCTCTGGGGCTGTACCAAACAGACCAACACCGAAATAATTCAAAGATTTCAAAACAAAGTACTGATGATTATTGTGCATGCGCCCTGGTGCGTAAGAAACTACTATATGTGTAGATAACTACATCGGAACCTTAACATACCGCTGGTCAGCAATGTTATACAAAAATCTCACTCATTTGAAGGGGTTTTAGAGCATACTTTGGGGCGTAAGTGGTTCATCAACACCTTTGAACCAAAGCCAACTTCACCTGCACGCGGTGCACCCTGCTGACTGACAAACGAAGCTCTGGCGAAAAGAGAGGTAGGGAGCGTAATTGTAAGCTAACCGACTGAGGAATGTACCTCCACCTTACAGAATACCGCCGCCAAATAACAATTCCCTTGAGGGTTGTTGTGTTCCTGCGAGTGAGTGAGGTCACCAGAAAGGAAGGAGATGCTGCGTTTGCAGCGGGGTTGGCGGCGCGCGAGCGATATTTTATGTTGCGAGCATTAATATGGCTACGGCAACTGCTTCACATCAGGCGGGCCGTATGCTTGTCTGCCACCCGACGTAGTATAAAAAAGACGCTGCTCAACTGCGGGTTAGCGGAAGCCAGTGTTTTCAAGCCGCCCAAAGGCCACTTGGCTTAACGACTGTCATCTAAAGACAACAGCCGGGACCGACGGTTTAACGTGCCCTCCGAAGCACAGTGTATATATGTTTTCCAAGTGTATATATATATATATATATATATATATATAACATATGTATATTTCTTTAGATTGCTGTACAGCCGATACTGCTTGACGGATACCAACATATGAGGTCATTCATCTCAGTTATGAGATTTTCAGTCAGGGTTTTTGTTTCACTTTATAATTTGTTTGTCTGTATTTGTATATATCTACGAAAAAAAAAGTATTTGGGTATATCTGTCAGTTGTCTAGTACAAACTTTACTTGGTTTGTAACCATTTAAAAATTTCATTGAGAATAGATTATATACTACGAACGAACTTTCGTAATACGCGACGCCGCGTGGCAGTTCTTATGGTCGGTTCCACATTCGACTCAGAGGGGAGGTGAGGTCGCCTTGTGAGAGCGGCAGGGAGTGGCCATACTGTACGTTGCAGTATTACTTATACTGTGATTTGGGACTAAATGGCGCTATGTAATTTTGTCCGTAATTTATCCATAATGACAGTGATGTGTTTTGTCAATTTGCTGGTCCCATACAGTTAGAATTAAAATTAGATCAATGATCCATTTTGACTCCGAGTGTCCCAGGTTCGATCTCCGCACAAAACAAACATTTGTGTGCATGAACATGTCTGTTTGTATTTGTCACGGGGTTTTATATATATTCCGCACGGTTAGAAAGTGGCATTTTATTTTCCTCGCAATTTTTACGTCTTTTCTCTCCATAAAAACCTTCCTAATAATTTAACGAAAATAAGCAGAATTGGTCGAGCCGTTCTCAAGTCTTCCGTTTAGCCACATTCATTTTATTTATATAGATTTATTACCTATGTAATGCCCATTGGACAAGCTTTGCTTACTTAGGGACTAGATGTCGCTATGTAATTTGTCCTGGAATTTATTTAACTAACTACGTCAATATCAGTCAAGGTCAGATTTTCTTATTTAAAATGCATAGTAAGTAGTACCTTTGAGGACGTGATTGCGCACCAAATAAATATACCTCAACAGTACCCATTGTCAGCTTCTTAGAAGCTAATCAATGAATACCATGACTGATCGAAGGCTGGAAGCAGGATATTGACTTTTTCTATAACTCTACATTGTATATAAATACTTGGATTGCCAGGTTACTTATCATTGTCTTCTGGACGTCTGTGAACAGCATTGAAAATGGTGTACTACTTCGCTTTGTTTTTGGCTGTAGTCAAGATTGTAACTGTAAGTACCATTTGGACTTTCAATACCAAGTTTATCTATGCCAATACATATTCATTCCACTTCATTGGCCGTGTGGTTTCTGCAGGCTAGAATAGAATCACTCCGTTTCTTCCCGTGTCGTACAAGGCGACTATGGGATATACATTATCAAATATCGATCTGACCTCCCCAAATCGTTTGGCCAGCGTGGGGAGTGTAGGCCAAATCCTCCTTCAGTCTAGGACGGGCGAGAGAGAGTCGTGCTCCTGTAGTGGAGACTAAAATGGACCTGATGACGATTCATTCCACTGCTGTGATACATGTCTTCCTCAATCGAAGAGGAGAGGCGAGGAGGAGGAGCGTACTTGACCGCGCCGCTCAACTGCGGGTTGACGAACGTCTGCGCTTGGTTTGACGACAGTACCGGGACTGTCTGTTCTAACTGTCTGGTTTTGGAACCTGGAGAAGAACGAGGCAAATAAATTCATAATAGACAGGTTATAGCCGACGTTGCTTACTTGCACGATTGATCAGATTTGCAAATGTAATGACGCCTTCGAGCTCCTCTTAGTATTATAACAGTTATGAGTCAATTATCGCGAGGGAATACGTCTATATATATAAAAATAATGTTTGTCTGTATGTCCTTATTGGATTTGTTTACCACTCATCCGATTGCAATGAAACTTTGGTGGGATATTCTGGGTATACTGGGTAAGGTTTAGGACAGGACAACGTCTGGCAGGTCTGCTAGTATACATATATAAAGAGTTCCAATAGAGTTATCGAATAACTATTTGATAAATTCAAAACAAGCAAATAATTTCATAAATGATACTTAATATCCCGACAAAAATATGGGTTTCTTCATTATCAATTTATTATATTTATTTAATGAAGTGTGTAGACCTGCTTTCGATCAAACTATCAAGTGATCAAGCTTTTTGTAAGCACAATCAATAGCCACAAAGGCGATATAATTTCGAGGCAAGTGGTAGATTTACCAACCGCCCTTATTTCAACTCTATCATATACAGCTAAGAACAGATCATGCTTGACAGTTACAATGCTATTGTAACTCTTCTAACGTACGGCATAAGAAGGAATTCCGTGGAAGTGGAAAACCTACCCTAATGCCTCCAGCCGCTTCCGGCCGTTCCCTTGATGTCATAGGTCCATCTAGGGGGCGAGCGCCCAGCGCTTCGTCGTCCTATAGGAGGTCTCCACTCTAAGACCCCCCCATCTGCCATCACTGAGGCGGCTGAGACTTAGAAGTGGCAGTGGTCTGGCCACAGTCCACTGCCACAATAATAACAATAAGTTTTCATCTGATCTAATTTATAACATACTAGCTTTCGCCCGCGGCTTCGCTCGCGTGAAATTCAGGGCAAACACATGTTTACTCATTTATCTATGGAAGTAGTAATGTAAAGTTTCGGATAAAATAGTCTAACTAATATTGTTTCCCCATACAAACTTTGGACCCCCGTTTCACCCCCTTAGGGGATGAAATGGATTTTTCAAAATTCATCCCCTTAGGGGATGAATTTTGAAAAATCCATTCTTAGTGTACCCCTAGACGTTTATAAGGAACCTACTTGCCAAATTTGGAATCTCTAGATCGAGCGGTTTGGGCTGTGCGTTGATATATCAGTCAGTCAGTCAGGACTTTGAATTATATATAAATAGATCTTCCAAATTTAGTAAATTTAGTTGCTGATCTCCATGAGCGGTGGTGATTGATTTCTATAAGGTGACCCACATGCTCGTTTGCCTGCCTCCCATATAAAAAAATCATTATCGTCTTGGACAACTTATTGCACAGTCATACAGTTCAAACATAATTTTAAATTTAAGTATTAAACTTTTTGCTCCAAAGCCAATCTTAGCTAATCCTAGGAAGCCATTACGCCTTCCTGCAAATCTTCGTCTTCTTCGAACAAATTATTAAAAAACTTCCAAATGTAGACACTTAGCTTAATTCTAGACATTAGCAAACATAGATTGCTTTTGTAATTTCAATACTAGATAAGGCGTTTTCCATCGGTCTGCAGCAACCCATATTCATCCCACTCTCTAGGGAATGCGTCTCCCCTCAATCGAATGAGGTTATAGCGTACTTCACCACGCTTTTCAACTGCTGGTTGGCGGAGGCCAGTGTTTTCAGGCCGCCCAAAGGCCACTGTCTTGGGTAACTGACATCGAATGACAACAGTTGATACCGATTACCGATGGCACATTATAAGTAATAGTACAGTATGGACACGTCCTGCCGCTCTCTCATATCGACCTCACCTCCCCTCTGAGACGAATATGGCATATTTTGTATGGGGCCGCACGCACACACGCTCATTCATGTTGTGCACAGACGTCGTTGTTTATATAGTAGTACTCAAGCGAAATTTATAAGGAGTGACCGGGATGTGCCGACGACTTACGAGTAATTAAAGCGCCCTCCGACGCATGGAGGAGCATTATTAATCATAAATTATTATGGAACGAGTTGAAAAAAATATATATATCAGAAAATGATTGGGATATCAAACTGATGATGAACACATGCTAGCTATAATTATTTCCACCGCACACACATATAAGTAGGACATATTATATATACTAATCTAAATAAATTGTACTCCAGGGTTCAACATATTTTTGTAGTACATGCATGTGTATGCAGCAATACAAAAAGGCCTGAATCAATTAACTGCCTGTCGAGGTTTTCTCAGGAAACTACAGCCTGGGATTTTCAAAGAGGGCGTGAAGAGGTTTTTACAGAGTCGGTAACGTGCCTATGATGCCCCTGGTATTACAGGTGTTCATAGGCTACGGTAACTGCTTTCCATCAAGCAGGCCGTATGCTTTATTTGCCACTTTCGTGGTATAAAAAAAATACAAAAATTATGATAAACGTCAAGGAATACTATGTGGCACTAAACAGCTTTATGCAATATGTTTTCAGGCAAACAATGCAGTTGAGCACGTGGCGAACTTGCATTCTAAGTTCGTGACAGCAGGGCAATCATGCATCGACGAATTCCCTATATCTGACGACGATGTGTCATCGTTCAAGGACGGCAAGTTCCCTGAAAGCGAGCACGCCAGTTGCTTCAGTGCTTGTGTGCTTAGACATATTGGCTTGGTAAGTTTTGATATTTATACGAGATTCAATAAGTGTAAGGGGGTGTAAGTGGTTCATCAACATCTTTGAACCAAAGCCAACTTCACCTGCACATGGTACACCCTGCTGACTGACAAACGAAGCTCTGGCGAAAAGAGAGGTACGGAGCGTAATTGTAAGCTACCCGACTGGGGAATGTACCTCCACCTCACAGAATACCGCAGCCAAATAACATTTCCCTTGAGAATTGTTGTGTTCCTGGGCGTGGGTGAGGTCACCAGAAAGTTAGGAGATGCTGCGTTGGCAGTAGGGGTGGCGGCGCGCGAGCGATATTTTATGTTGCGAGCGTTAATATGGCTACGGTAACCGCTTTACATCAGGCCGGCCGTATGCGTCTGCCACCCGACGTAGTATAAAAAAAAAACTTTATTATGTTTCGAGCTAATGGTAGGGTTGCCATCTCTAAACTCTAGCAACCAGGGCAAAATGCGTGAAAACTCCGGATTTTGAATCTGAAAACCCGGACATGTCATAATTTTTTTTCAGTATCAGTCCTATTTTTTATTCTGTGACAGGACAGGACTCTGTGATCGGGAGGTAGTGATTTAAAACTTTTTACCCTGGACTACAAATGAAACCCTACCCGGACGTCTCCAGGACGCCCTCCAAAATAGGACAAACCTGGGGAAACCCGGACGGATATAAATGGTGTAACGAACACGACTTTGTTTTATATTGAAATCATACTCAGCAGTATTCCAAATAAATACGACACGGAAGCCTTCAAGAATAGTGCCATTTTCCCCTTAAAAGGCTGGCAACGGATCGGCGACCCCTTGGTGTTGCTAATTTCCATGTGCGTTGGTGATTACTTTCCATCAGGTGACCCACATGTTCGCTTGCCCCCCTCTCATATAAAAAAATATATATAATTATACGACAAGCTCGCTGGTCGAATGGTTAGCAATGGCCACTTTGACTCCGAGGTCGCGGGTTCGATTCCCGCAAAGACAAATATTTGTGTGCGTGAACATGTCTCTTTGTCTTGGTCTGGGTGTTTTCTATGTATTATATGTAATGATTTACAAAAAAAAATGTATTTAAGTATAATATCAGTTATCTAGTACCCACAGTACAAGCTTTGCGCTTAATTTGGGAGTAGATGGCGCTGTGTAAATTGTCCAGAAATATTTATTTATTTATTTATTCATACTTTCAGTTCGATGAAGCAGGAAACCTGCACCACGTCGATGGTTTAGAGAAGGCAAAGGAAATATTTAACGGCGAAAATGAAATCGACACCGTTAAGGAATTCATCAAAACTTGTGTTAAAGGTATCATTATGTAACTGTAAATTAATTCTCCGCTACCTGTCACTCCTGTCTGATACGTTCTGTACGAGACAGGAGTGGACAGGTGGTGGTGACATGTTTGGGTACTATCCTCCCAAGAAAACTCATCTCCACATTTGCCACATCCTCATCAATACATAATCATCCCACTGTTGGGATACGGATCTTCCCTTAATTGAAGGGGTTAAGAGCATACTCCACCACGCTGCTCAACTGCGGGTTTGCGGAGGATATTGCCACTTAAGAAAACAAATATTAAATGTCCTCAGTGCAATTGTCATTCTTCAGCTCATTATCGCTTTTTCTTTCTGATGGTAAGTTGAAAACATATGGATTTGTGTTTGCATTGAAGAATATGGTAATATCCGTCGTCAACCTTAATTCGTCTCACTGTTGGAGTACGGGTCTCCCCTCAAATGAAGGCGTTTAGAGCAGTGGCAGATGGTAGAGGCCAGTTTTTTCACGCTGCCCAAAGGCCACTGACTTGGCTTAACCATAACGACTGTCATCTAATGACAATAGCCGGGAACTATAGCTTAACGTGTGGTTTCCGGCAGACTAGAATAGAATCACTCCGTCTCTTCCCATGGATGTCATACAAGGCGACAAAGGGAAATACATTATCAAACATCGATCAGGCCTCCCCAACCCGTCTGGCCAGCGTGGGGAGTGTAGGCCAAATCCTCCTGTCTGTGACGGACGAGAGAAGGTCGTGCTCTTGTAGTGGAGACTGAAATGACCTGATGATGATAGCTTAACGTATCCTTCGAATCACAGAAGAACTCGAGATTAATAAACTTCTCCCTGGACAAGCAAGCAACGTCGACCGTGCTTGCTTAACATGCGTGTTGGATTGCTATATCACATATATATAGTATATTAAATATCGTTATCGAACTTGATAATTTGGGTTAGAAGCTTTAGAACTACTTCTCGATAAGACTAGATGCACGATATGACTAAATCGCTTTGTAACTAAGTCTGGATATGACTAAATCGTTTTATGATTAAATTTAGGTGAAAATTATTTTGTTTTCAGTGAATGAAGAAGCTGTGACTGACGGAGAAAAGGGATGCGAACGCGCCAAGTTGCTGTTCGACTGCTTCGTAGAAAACTCTAAATAGGTTTGTGTTATTAAACTAATGTTAATTAATATTAACAGTGAAAATTAATTAATTAACGGATCACAAACGTATTTTAGTCGACTAGTTTCGATCTCCAACGGATATATCCAACGGATACATCCAACGGATATATCTTCATAGGGCAAGTTTATACTTATATGCCATCAAACCTGTCACTCATGGGAGTAACCAGAGGCTATGATTCGCGAAATGTACCACTACACATGCCTTTTTTCTGCTTTTGTCTTTTACTGCTCGAGTTTATTCCCTGATATACTTCTCTGATGACGTAACCGAACCTAGGGGTAATTACCCCCGCAAGGGTAAAACAGGAATTCAGTTGGTGCCCCTACTGAATTCATGTTTTACGCCTATGGCTGATAGAAGATATATACATATAAAATTAATTCTCTAAGTTAAATATGTATTCTCTAAGTTGGAGGTACTTCCCCAGTCGGGAAGCTTACAAATACGCCTACCTCTGTTTTGCCAGAATCTCTTTCGCCAGTCAGCAGGCTACACTACTTCAGGTGAGGTTGGCTTTGGCTCTAAAGATCGTGATGAGCCGCTTATACATCTATTATAATGTAGTTACAATATACCTTGCAGTTTGACGAGTTCGGTGGCCGAATGGTTAGCAATGGCCACTTTGACTCCCAGGTCGCGGGTTCGATTCCCGCACAAGACAAACATTTGTGTGCATGAACATATCTGTTTGTCTTGGTCTTGGGTGTTTTCTATGTATTATAAGTAGGTATTTACAAAAAAAATATGTATTTAAGTACATTTATCAGTTGTCTAGTACCCATAACACAAGCTTTGCGCTTAATTTGGGACTAGATGGCGCTGTGTAAATTGTCCAGAAATATTTATTTATTTATTTTGTATACAATACACAATACATTACTCTTTATTACACCAACAATGTAAATATTACAAAGAACAGTAGCATATTAAAGTACAATAAGCGGCCTTATCGCTACGCAATGTCTTTCTTATAGGCAACTTTTGGGTAGAGGACAGTATGACTAGATAGGGATTGGATGTCAACTTCTATTGCGTACTTCACGTATACTTAGCAACACAAAGAAGTTTTTATATAGCAATTCAGAGTGCAAGGATGCATATTTCACGTTTTCCTAATAAGCTACCGGCATCGTTTTTATGTATTTAAACCATTGCTAAACATTACAAACAAGTTTTTAGATAAAACTTAATCCAACTAAATCTTTACCTACAGTTTTTTCTCTATTTTTTTGCTATAATCTGTATAATTTATATTTACAGAGCAGACGAAGCTGAAGCCAGGGTTCCTCTCTTCATTTGAAGATAGGACACAGAGTAGAAAGATACCAATGGATGGAACTACCTCACTAGCATGGAACAACGGATAATTGTTATTCTGTAAAATTAGTTTTGTATTAGCATAAATAGATTGTGGACATAGTTTAAGTATATTTATCACTGCATACTCAGTCTTTTATTTGTATTATTACTAACGACCCGCCCCGACTTCGCCCGCGTGAGTGTCAGTTATCGTACTAACTTTTGTTCATCCCTGGGGAACAGTTCATATTTTCATGATAAAAAGCATCCTTTATTTTGGGCTTTTAATATGATGTATGTAATAATGCACATCAATCTGTATAGAAGTTAAGGCGTCAAAGTGGAACAAAGAAACAAACTGACTTTCTCATCCTACTAATATTATAATCCTTTAATCCTACTTCCTACTAATATTATAAACGCGAAAGTTTGTGTGAGTATGTGTTTCACGCAAAAGCTACTGAATGGATTTTAATGAAACTTTACAATAATATAGCTTATACATCAGAATAACACATAGGATATAATTTATAAACATATTGTGTGAATTTTCCAAAATATAACGATAAGTGTGAAAAAATCTGTTATCTGCGAGCTATTCTGTCGTGCGCTGCAAAAACCGTGAGAGCTACACGTATATAGGCCTACAATATATAGGCCTATAAAAAAGCCCGCGACAGCATATATCTATCTTCTATGTGTAAGCCATTTTCGCCAAAATAGAGAACCATAAATACAGCTGATTTTAGAAGGCGGTACTGCCACCTCCTAAAGTCCTACTTACGGTAGGACGAATGATGTAAGAATATTATGAATATACATAAATAAATATTTCTGGACAATTTACACAGCGCTATCTATTACCAAATTAAGCACAAAGCTTGTACTGTGGATAGGTACCTACTAGATAACTGATATTATACTTAAGTACATTTTTTTGTTGTAAATACATACATACGAGTATAATACATCGAAAACACCCAGACTAAGACAAACAGACATGTTCATGCACACAAATATTTGTCTTGTGCGGGAATCGAACCCGCAACCTCGGAGTCAAAGTGGCTATTGCTAACCATTCGATCACCGAGCTCGTCAATTATTGATTGATCACTTTCGTTTTTATATTCATTTGTGAACTATGTTTCTTATTATGATGGAATACTTTGGCTATGAAATATATGATTCATAGACAAAATTATTTAAATTACATTATTTTATCTGAGTGCCAAGACCTGCAAATAGTACCCGCCTGGTATTAAATCGTTACCAGACCCCTTACCACCATATCTTATTGCGATTCAATAACTGAGTAGAATGCTTATTCATACCAATGAATAAGCGACTCTATTTCAAATGGAATAGATTCGCTTATTCATTGGTATGAATAAGCAATCTATTCAATTATTGAATCGCAATAAGAGATGGTGGTAAGGGGGCAGTTCTAAAATCACTCACGTGTTGTCAACCCTTTAAAAACCCCTTCAAAAAATATTTTACGTGCGGAACACTGAATAATTTTTAATCTGTCATAATCTACAGCAATGGAGTAATTAATTTATTTAAATTTTAATCTGTAATGTTTTTGTTCATAAAATACCAGACTATAACAGATAATATAACAGACAGTAACTAAAATATTACAATAAGTCATAATAACCTTCATGTAGTGTAATTATGGCATTAACAAAAACTGAAATGCTAAAAGGTTATTCTATACTAGCTTATGCCTGCAACTTTGCCTCCCTCGAAATATAAAACACTGTCACGATAAAAAAAACCGGACAAGTGCGAGTCGGACTCGCCCACCGAGGGTTCCGTAAGTAGGATCATTATAAATTATAGATATTTTTCATTGTAAATAAGAAATAATGCTTCGGAAAAAATAAATAAAATATATTTTGCAATGTGCACATCAAGCGCTTTCATATGATATCCCATTTGAACTTGTAGCTCCAATTTGAAATTTCGACCCCCTATTTTTTTAAATTTAATTACAAATGTATAGTTTTGAGATTTAATCTTGTACTTGTAGTCTATAACGATGTCACTTGCCAAATTTCATAGTTCTAGGTCAACGGGAAGTACCTACCCTATGAGTTTTGATTCCCTTGAGAATGTGTCTAAACATGCGTTTTTGCTGAATAAACAGCCGTATCTTTTCTTTTACGTAACTTAGGGGGCGTCCTTAAATTACGTGAGCTGTTTTTTTTTAATTATCTGTCCCTCCCTCCCCCCCTGGTGAGATGTCGTGAAATTTTATTCAACCCCCTCCCCCATCCCCCAATCTCACGTGAGATTTTTCAAAATGTGGTTCTTACGTAAACGCGTTGGATTGTTATTTTAAAAAGAAAAAAAAATTGCTTCGTGCTTTTATTTACGACTAGTTAAGATGAGTAATCAATATTGCTGAAAGTTTAATTATAGGTGTAATAAAAATTTAACAATTGAATACTTAAATCGAAACTACTGTGTAATTAAAAAAAGGATATCTACTGTAATTCAGTCCATGGAGAATCATGCGCGGTCTCAAGAGAGACTATTGGAACCAACATGTCCATATGATTTTCAGTATAATCATCTGCTCCTTCAACTTCGTTCTGATCTATAGCCACTCTAAGCCGTTGGCGCTTGCGCACAGTAACTCATTAGCTCGTCTTGTGACAATCCGTGAGGGTCGCACTTTGCGGAACATACGCGCTTGCTTAGCTGGTGCAATGTGGGCTGCTCGCCTGTGCTCTGCAGCTCTTGTGCGAGATGCAAAGTAAATACCGCATGTACTGCAGCATCTTTTCTCTAAATCATCACGTACACTTGGGCAATAGAGATCATAAGGCGTGCTGATGAAGGCATTTAGCGGTTGAATCGGTAGGCAGTGGCGTATTAGAAATGGAGCAAATGACTTTCCGTCATGCTCTTTAAAGTCCGGGATTGTCATATGTCCATCAACCTGAGTGATAGGGTATGGAGGTGGCAGAAAACGGTCGTGAAGAATCATATGCAGATCACTCCGGCGTGGGCTGCAGCTCTTCTGGTCATCGGTCATCGGTCAGTCAGTAAATGTATAACGTCGAAGTATGAATGAAATTATTTTCTTTCGAACGAATAGTGAATGATCTAATCGTATTACGATTACGCATAAGATTAAATAAATCTTAAGCATGTACAATCTGGATTAAAGGGACCAAAATAGTTTTTTTTATTTTTATTTCAATCAGAAAAAAAAATTGCGTGATATTTGCCGAGACCCACCCTCTCTCCAACGTAAGATTAGATGAGATTTGACTCGACCCCCTCCCCCCCGTAAACATCTCACGTAATTTATGGACGCCCCCTTAGCAGTTAGATTTTTTTACAACTTCATGGGACCGTAGACCATACAGTTCAAATTTCAGCTTGATTCCTCCACGCATTCTCGACATAGAGGGTCTTGACAGACAGACAGACAGACGCAACAAAGGGTTTCGTTTTTCCATTAGGTACGGAACCCTAAAAATGAGGTGTGGCTGTGTCATGGACACAGTCGTGTGTTGTACGTGAATACGTTCTATGCACTAAAATTATGCCAAAACGGCAGCGCTTCTCCCTCCCCCGCACGCGATGTTCAATAGTCCTTACTTAGCGTAGGTAGTAAATTCTTTGATCCTTCATCTATCCAGTTGTGAATTGTTTTTTTGGTCGTAATTGAATTTTGGATATAGAGCATAGATTAGAAACTACGACGCCAAACTGTATCCCCTTATTTGTTACACCACTCAAGATATCTTCGCCAAGCAATCTTCAACTCAATGGACATCAGCAACTATTACGTGTTCAATTGATAAACAATCACATCTCAGTTACGCCAGAGATAATTATAGAAGCAATTATTTCATCAATTCCTATCATACAGGATAACAAGATTGAAATTACATGATCCAATTAGCAACCACGTCATGAGCTGTACGTAGGGCTGTCAACTCTCCGGATATTGCATATCTCCAGGTGCGCCTACCTTCAAATATGCTGAGTTCAGTTATAGCGTACACTCTTATTACTTCTACAACTAGAGAAAAGTTAAAAATGGTAATCTAGAACCGACTAGCAACCCGTCCCGACTTTACCTATAATAATATGGCATGTATATATATTAATTAATGTTTTATACATATAAATTGGCCGTGTGGTTTCCGGCAGACTAGAATAGAATCACTCCGTTTCTTCCCGTGGAGTCGTATAAGGCGACTAAGGGAAATACATTATCAAATATCGATCACCTACCGCCGAAGCTGAAGCCGATTACCAATGAATATTTTGATTCAAAAAATAGATCTTACGTTTAATTTATTGACAAACATCTTCAGTTAAGTCGGTAGAGCTCCAGGGCTTCTACTAGCTAAGCTAAGGACATGTACCATAAATCTAAGCTGAAGTTTGATTTTCGCAATCAAAAAATCCGATGGGAATCGCCTTCAACTTCGGCGGTAGGGCCCCAGGCCTCCCCAACCCGTTTGGCCAGCGTGGGGAGTGTAGGCCAATCCTCCTTTCGTCTAGGACGGACGAGAGAGGGTCGTGCTCCTGTAGTGGAGACTAAAATGACCTGATGATGATGATGATGACATATAAATTTACCAAAATATATTCTCTAAATTGTAGAGAACGCACCAAATTCCGTCTAGTGGATTAGAAGAAATTAGAACAGACAGACAGACAAACCCCGAAAGCGATTTTGTTTTATATAAGTACATGCTATATTTATAAAAGCTTAAAAACAGTCTACTCTCAGAATACAACGTTTAATTTTCAATTTAAGTTCAACAAATTTATTAGCAAAATGTAACTTTTGAGCTCACCTTTATGCTAAAGGCAACTTCTTGTCTAAATGGCTCTTGTCTAAATCTTACTGACTTACAAACGAGGCGAAAAAGAGGTTGGGCGGCTTAGCGACCAAAGTATTAGTAAGCTGCACGACTGGCGATATACCTCCACCTCTCAGAATATTGCACCCAAATAATAATTTCCTTGAGTGAGGTCACCAGGAAGGAAGGATTTGCTGCGTTGTCAGCGGGAGCGGAAGTGACGGCGCGCCAGCGATGTTTCATGTTGCGAGTGCTTATATGGCAACCGCTTATCAGGCGGGACGTATACTTGTTCGCCACCCAACGTAGTAAAAAAAAATAACTATATAAAATTACGATTTCTCCGAATATCTCCGGGTCTGTAGTTTTAAAAAAGTGGTAGCCCTTGTCATAGGTACAATTAGATGTCAATGCCAGATAATAAGACAAATAAATAATAGTAATTTATCGTTAACCGATTCTTTGACGTAATCTTACTTTGCATATTGTGAATTCAATGGCGATGGCGAATTTTTTTTAATTTTTTTTGCTCTTGTTGTTATAAATTTTATATATACTAATATTATAATGAGATAAAGTTTGTGAGGTTGATGGGGGGATCTACTGAACTAGTTTTAAAAATTATTTTACCAAAAAAAGTCACGTTATTTAGGAGTGTTACAGGTTTTATATTAACCCGAATAATTAAAAGACATTTTCGTAAACGCGGGCGAAGCCGCGGGCGTAGCTAGTCATTGATAAATTGTGGAAAATATTCATGGAAAATAGGAAACCCTAGCATACAGAGCGTAGTATTATCGACTATTTTTATACTTTAAGCCAGATTATATATTTTTTGTATTGCCGTATCTTTGGTCGGATCTGAAAGGAAGTGTTCTTCATTTTGAAAAATTTTAATCTAAGCCAATCGAGGGAAATTTTGATATTAAAGTTTTAAGATCTTCTTATAAGCTATTTGCATCATCAATTAACGTACCATCGTCCAAATACCAAACATTGAGTGTGAATTGTAGACGGTGTATGATGGGGTGTATAGCAAGACTAAAACAGCTGGACCCAGAGGATTGATGACAACCTATAGCGGGAGAAATTTTGTGTTCGTGATTAATCAAATTTGAAGAAGAACCATAACATTGTCAAAGAAAACCGTATTAATTAAGATTTTTATCTTTGACTGCTGTTAGAAGTGCACCTCTATTACAGAATTGAAAGCGTTTTTATCATCCACCTTCCGCAGCTAATTGCTTTTTGAATTAAATTTTTGCGATTTTGAATTAAAAAAGTCCTGTCAGAATAGAATGGTCAGTGGCCCCACAGTCAGTCACAACCACTTTGAGAACCAAAACTTGTATGCTAAAAAAATAGTATGCTAGAACGGACATTATATTTTTGCAGCACTTAGGCAGCGAGGCGGCGAGTCATTCCGACTGCTATGGGTATACCACCATTCTTTTTCATCAGAGCGTCCAAATTAGCTCCGTAAAGAATATTTATAATTTCAGAATTTACTTGCCCTCACAAAAATAAATTTACTAAAGCCGTTAGGCCCCTCAGAAGAGCCGCCCCAGGCTCAGCATTAGCGCCACATAATACGTCTTTTAAGTGCTTAGGTGTAAGGCTTGATGGCCTTACACCTAAGCACTTAAAAGAAAAGGCGGGCTGAAAGGACGTGAAAGCTGTGCAAATATCTAATGCTTTTTCCTGGACGGTTTTGTCTCTTGTCAAAAGAGCTGTTGGAAGAAAAATATCAGCTGCTGGGGGTTAATGATATAAGGCATATCTCTAAGATCGACAGAGTTTCAGAATTTGAAAGACCCATTGTGTTGCTAGAAAGTAGGAGAGAAAATACGCGTAGCATCTCTAATGTCGCTATCACTGAGCTTTGCTTCAATAAGTTTAATTTTTTTGAATAAGTACTTCAATAAGTTTAATTTTTTCGAGTTCTGTAGAATTTATATTAGATTTTGAATTATACTTGAAGCCCAGTTTATCAACAAAAGGAAAAGGAGATCTTCAAGACAAGCGTACTTTTTATACAATTTTCTTTGAATCAGTTGAAACCGGTTCTTCGTTCGGTTCTTTGAAACTGATGTTAGACTTTGCTGGACTGCTCTTATAAGTATATCAATATGTAGCAAAGTCCAACACCGGCGATCGAGTTAGACCAAACCGGTTCGCCGGTATCCCGATCCACATAGTAACTAACATAAAAATATGATGTTGTGTATGGGTTTATTCCATAATATTATGACATCACTTACCAGTCACGATTCCTCATTTTTTCGCTCTCATATAACGGGTTCAAAGTCTACAGATTAGACATCGCCTTTCGCATCTATTTGCATCCAGCCAGCCACTTTTTTGACGTCATCTACTATTATTACTACTTATTATTACTACTATTATACTACGTCGGGTGACAGACAA
Source organism: Hypsopygia costalis (assembly GCA_937001555.2). Classification (NCBI taxonomy): domain Eukaryota; kingdom Metazoa; phylum Arthropoda; class Insecta; order Lepidoptera; family Pyralidae; genus Hypsopygia; species Hypsopygia costalis. Next base: position 3,694,598 of record OW443336.2, on the reverse strand, counting down.
GCATACGGCCCGCCTGATGTGAAGCGGTTACCGTAGCCATATTAACGCTCGCAACATAAAATATCGCTCGCGCGCCGTCACACCCGCTGCCAACGCAGCATCTCCTGCCTTTCATCTTATATCCAGCTATGGTGACCTCACTCACTCGCAGGAACACAATAACCCTTTAACAATGCTAACAATCTCCCGTTGACATCGAAGTGTTGGACGCCCTCCGTCTAGATCAGGCTTTCCCAACCTTTATTTCGCCGAGCTTTAAAGTAATAAGCTCATGGCCCCCTTAAGTTTCAATAAAAATAAAAAACACTCATTTTTTTAAAAGAAGCGAGTTATTTGAAACAATAAATTTACCTACCCGTTAAATGGATTTTTTTGACTTTTACTACAATTACTACACCCCCTGACATTTCTCTATGCCACCCAAGGGGGGCGTGTCCCCTTGGTTGGGAAGGTCCTTAAGAAAATGACCTTAAGAAAGCGACTGGAAACGGCTGGATACGGAAGGCGAAGAATCATATTTGGTGAAAAGCAATAGGGAAGACTTATATCCAGCTATGGGTAGACACATGTTGATGATGATGATGATGATGATATCATCATCATCATCATCATCATCATCATCATAATAATATTATTTTACTCAGTGATTTAGTACTGATAAGAATCTGGTACACGACCTTGTCCAATGTCTAGTTCTTTATGTTTCATGCTTGTCCAAGTTAATCTTCGTTCTAAGTATGTAATTATGTTTATTGTGATGTGATTATAATGTAACACGGCTGAGATCCCTATGTTAGGTAGAGAATAGCTGACAGGTGTGATTCGAATCTTACGTATCAAGTGTTCCGTACTACGTACTACACTTTTGGCTTGTTCTTCTTAAATGGTTAACAAGAATAAGTCCGGCCCCCTTACCACCATCTCTTATTGCGATTCAATAATTGAATAGATTGCTTATTCATACCAATGAATATGCGACTCTATTCGATTTGAAATAGAGTCGCTTATTCATTGGTATGAATAAGCGACTCTACTCAGTTATTGAATCGCAATAAGAGACGGTGGTAAGGGGGCTGATCGTCACCATTCGTCGTCAACCCTTACTCATCGCACTGCTGGGATACGGGTATCCCTTCAATTGAAAGGGTTTAGAGCATACTCCACCACGCTGCTCAAAGACCGGTTGGCGGAGGCCAGTGTTTTCAAGTCGTCCAAAGGCCACTGACTTGCTTAACGACTGTCACTTAATGACAATAAGCGGGACCAACAGCCTAATGTGCCTCGGAAGCACGGAGAAGCTTGAGATAATATAGACCCATCCATGGACTGGCTACGATCGACGTTGCTTAACGGCGCCATCGAGCTCCTCATCTTTCGCTTGTCCTTTATTTGTGGTCGACGCAGTATATTTTTTCTTTCCTTTACCTTTATCAGCCGTCATATGTACGATTCCCCCTACTTATATCATCTCTTACACAAACAACACTTCTCATTTTTGGACTTCCTCTCTCATTATATCCATTTATATTAAAATAAATAAATATTCCAGGACAAATTACACACGGCCATCTAGTCCCAAACTAAGCAAAGCTTGTACTATGGGTGCTAGATAACTGTTATAATACTTAAATACATTTTTTTTGTAAATAAATACGAATGATGTTTTCATTTTTATATTTCTTGATGTTTTCATTTTTAAATTCATAGAAAACACCCAGACCAAGACAAACAGACATGTTCATGCACACAAATATTTGTCTTGTGCGGGGATCGAACCCGCGACCTCGGAGTCAAAGTGGCCATTGCTAACCATTAGACCACCGGGCTCGTCAATTAAGAACTGATATTGAGATCTAATCGTCACCACATAAACGCTAGTAAAATATGGAATACTAGCTTTCGCCCGCGGCTTCGCTCTCGTGAAATTCGGGGCAAACACATGTTTACTCATTATCTTTAGAATTATCTATAGAAGTAGTCGTGTAAAGTTTAATGTAAGTATAATATTAACATAAAATTTTTGGACCTCCGTTTCACCTTAGGGGTAAAATTTGAAAAATCCTTTTAACTAATTTTATGTCCACTATGTTATATTTACAAATCGATGCCATTTTCGTAGTTAACGTTCCAGAAAACCATAGAATCAACACTCATATTGGTATTATGGCATTTCAACCCGATCGCACTCCATGGGGTGATTTTATGTCACGTCGGCTATGTTGGATTATAAAATAGTTGATTTTTCCGTAATCAGCGACCCCATAAACAATAAAACAATACCCATGACGATTTTCAGACTTTTTGACCGCATTTTAGACATTTCAACCCCATCGCACCCCATAGGAGATGATGGTCACGTTAGCAACGTTGAATTTTAAAATCGTTGTTGTTTTCGTAACCAGCGACCCGATAAACCATAAAGACAATACCCATGACGTTTTTCAGACGATTGCGACCCATTTTACCCTTTTAAGGGTTGAATTTTAAAAAATCATGAAACACGTGTTTAGTCATCTATAAAAGAACTCGTGTAACATTTAGAATAAAATAGCCCAACTAAACTCGTTTCCCCATACAAACTTTGAACCTCCGTTTCACCTTCTTTGAGGTAAAATTTGAAAAATTCTTTTAAATAATTTCTTGTCCACTATGTTTTATTTTCAAATCGATGCCATTTTCGTAATTGACATCCTAGAAAACCATAGAATCAACACCCATATTGATATTACGACATTTCAACCCCATCGCACCCCCACAGGGAGGATTTTATGTCACGTCGGCTACGTTTGATTAGAAAATACTTGTTATTTTCATAATCAGCATCCCGATAAACCATAAAAAGAATACCTATGATGATTTTCAGACTTTTTCACCCCCTTTTAGACATTTCCATCCCATCGCACCCCCGCAGGGTCGACTTTTTGTCACGTCGGCTACGTTTGATTATAAAATAGTTATTATTTTCGTAATCAGCGACCCATTAACCATAAAAACAATACCCATGATGTTTTTCAGACTTTTGGGACCCATTTTACCCTTTTAGGCGTTGAATTTTGAAAAATTTTGAAACACGTGTTTAGTCAATTATCTATAGAAGTACTCATGTAAAATTTAGGATAAAATAGTCCAACTAAGCTCGTTTCCCCATACAAACTTTGGAGCTCCGTTTCACCCTCTTAGGGTTAAAATTTGAAAAATCCTTTTAAGTAATTTTTTGTCAACACATTACATTTTCAAATGGATGACATTTTCGTAATTGACGTCCCAGAAAACCATAGAATCAACACCCATATTGATATTATGACATTTCAACCCCATAACACCCCACAGGGGGGATTTTATGTCACGTGGGATACGTTTGATTGGAAAATAGTTGTTATTTTCGTAATCAGCGACCCGATAAACCATAAAAACAATACCTATGATGATTTTCAGACTTTTTCACCCCATTTTAGACATTTCCATCCCATCACACCCCCACAGGGGCGACTTTTTATCACGTCGGCTATGTTTGATTAGATAATAGTTGTTATTTTCGTAATCAGCGACCCGATAAACTATAAAAACAATACCCATGACGATTTTCAGACTTTTTCACCCTATTTCACCCCTTTAGGGGTTGAATATTGAAAAATCTTGAAATAAGTGTTTACTCATTTATCTATAGAAGTACTCGTGTAAAGTTTCGGATAAAATAGTCCAACTAATCTCGTTTCCCCATACAAACTTTGGACCCCCGTTTCACCCCCTTAGGGGATGAATTTTGAAAAATTCTTTCTTAGTGTATCGCTAGACGTCATGAGGAACCTACGTGCCAAATTTCGAATCTCTAAACCCAGCGGTTTGGGCTGTGCGTTGATATATCAGTCAGTCAGTCAGTCAGTCAGTCAGTCAGTCAGTCAGGACTTTGAATTTTATATTTATAGATTGTTCGAGCATTACCACCATTCTTCTACATGACTCTATCCACAAAACACCACCTCATTGGATCTTGGGAGACCTTATTTACGTATAAGAACGCAAGAAGACTAAAGGGAAGAGTTTTCCTGTAAGGAACTTAATGGTACAGAAAACCAAATAAGTAGTCGATCTAATTGCGAATATCTCTGTCCGATCTTATCTTAGGATCAAATGACATTTACCATGTTAAATACGAACCTAATATTTCATCCGTTCCGTAGATATACTAGAAAACATAGGGTCGAATATATAAAAAATAGAGGACAAATAAATAACCCTTACATAACACTGGTCATTCCGAAATGCTGGTAGAAAAAAAATATACCTAATTGTAAAAGACGTGTCTAAGTGCCCGCGAGGGCCCACAGAATAAAGAATTTTGACTTTGACTTTGACTTTGACTGCAGACGAGTAAAAAACACGGGTCACTTTATTTTCGCTACATACTGATGTGTGTCCTTAAGACCGTTATTAAATTATTTTTCATAGTATCTTTTTATTATTTTTTTTTTATTTTTTTTCTTCCTACATTTAAGTATCTACTATGATATCGACAAATTTTAAAATTCCATTAATATTTCAGGTATTCTATGGTGTAGACTCTATACCATAGAATACCTGAAATATTAATCTCAAATCAAATCAAATATTAGTGAATGGATTCTCTACACTGTAGAGTGGAAGAAATCCCTAATGGTATAAGTCCGTCTTATCTTATATATAATTGTGTATTTATGTTTCGTTATTGTAGTTGAAGTTTTTACTATTATATCTTTCGACGACATAATATGCCCTTTAACCGTCGATCATTAATAGAGAGTATTAATGATCTAATACTTTAACCGACGAATACGTAATTCACTAAGCATCTAAATACCAGAAAAAAATACCAGAACTACCTCTCATTAGTATACCAGAGTCACATCCACAGTGAGTACAAATATTAATAAATAGAAGCTATTTTGGTAACGACTACTTCCTTATTTAGCGCCAAAAATGGAAGTATCACGCTAATGATCTGAATTACCTACCTACTGGGATTTTTCCATTTTTGTTACTTTTTTTTGTCACACATTTTTTTGCATTGGTCGTGCGAAGTGAGATAATTATCTCGACTTCAATTACCACGGCTTATATATAAATATGTCGGATGTACTACGAGGCAGATTATCTTGGACTAGGAGCGTGTTTGTTCATTTAACAAGAAAATTGTGACATAAAGATGGCGTCGCGATTTGTGTTGTGCGTGATGGCAGCAGCCGTTGTTTTAAATCAGGTTAATGTAAGTAACCAATAATGTTTTTAATATAAAAAGATATTATTATTATATACATATAATAAATAAATTAATATATTTATTTATTAGTGCTGACAACAACAGGTTACTATCATTATCTTTATTTTTTTATATAAGAGGGCAAACGAGCATATGGGTCACCTGATGGAAAGCAAACAAAAGCCCATGGAGATCAGCAACACTAAGGGGTCACCGATCAGTTGCAAGCCTGTACTCCTTCCTTTCTTTCTTATTGGATATATTTCGGATAACTTAAGTATTATGTTGTGTGAGAAGCTGGTGCCCGAAGTAAGCTTTGGAAAGCCTGTATTACAGGTTGCCTTGTTCTCTAAGTTCTCTATAAGTTAAATAACTTTTTTATCACCCAAAGCCTAATTCAGCCACATTTTTATATACATAGTGTTTTTTTTTCCTATAATAATATATATATGTATATATAGTGTTTTTTTTCTGTAAGTTCCCGTGTTTTGTCACTACATTTCTCTATGAAGATTTTTTTATTAATTAGTTACTAGTACATTAATAGTTACTAACAAGTAACAGTAATAATGTAATATTAAATAAATAAATAAATATTGTCAGACAAATTACACAGCGCTACCTAGCCCAAGTAAGCGAAGCTTGTGTTATGGGTACTAGACAAATGATAAACATACGTAAATGCATTTTTTTTTGTAAATACATACTTATGATACATAGAAAACACCCAGACCAAGACAAACAGATATGTTCATGGACACAAATGTTTGTCCTGTGTGGGAATCGAACCCACGAGCGTTGGTGTCGAAGCCGCGTCATTGACCGCTACGCCACCGAGCTCGTCAATATTGTCCTAGTTATTACATATATTATCAGAGAATTGCAAAAAAAACATCAAATTTGGCGCTATTGTGCTGAGATATTAGTATAGTAAGCTATATACAAAAAAAAACTTTTTTATGTTAATTAATGTCATCAGATTTTTTTATAAATTTTGATTTATCCATCTAAACGAATTTATTATTCCCATAAAAAAAACTCCAAGCCCCAAATAAGTTTTAAATCCTCCAAGTATCGGCTAGCCATCTCTTTTTTTTTATTATTTATTGCCTTATTTGCCATGTTGCTGTCGCTGACAATATAAATTCTTTTCTTTTTAACGGGACGGGGAACACACATTCCCACCACTGTATCTCCAGTGTACATAGGATTAAAGGGGCGACTGCCAAAAAAGGCAAAGAACAGTCCAGTGTGTCCACATAGTGAAGTCCATTGCAGTCCCGGAGATAAAACTACGGCTGCCTTGGAACTCACAACGAATTTAATCAGAAGAAATTAGTAGGAGTAAGAAGCTTTTAGAATTTGACTTCCCCTCTTAGCAATGTGAGAGACAGCATTAAGGCAAATAAGGCATTAAAGTGATGGCTAATCAAGTGGAGCTCAACTGCCGTGCACTACGGATTTTATGTATCTAACACTATTGGGAACCTAAAACATTGAGTTGTTACCTAACACATCGATTCCAATAATATGAATTGCAAAATCGTCTGAACGCTTGGTAATTCTCCCTTGTTGCTATCAAATCAGAATACTATACTACCCCGGATGTGGCATGCAATAAATTCAACATGTCGTTCCGCTCCCGCTGCCAAAGATCACACTCCCAGGAAACATGGTGCGCTGTTTGATCGAATTCAAGATTTGCAATAGAACATTCGCATAAAGGCGACGGTACTAATATAAACGAAAAGAGTTTAGCCTTAAAATTGCCATGCCCAGTTAAAAATTACGCAAAGGGGTGATCGACTTCTAACCACTTTTTCTTTAATCTGTCTCTTAGCGATTGAAAGAACAGATACAAGTGGCGTCCTTTGGTAGAAGTTTCTTACCTTTCCTGTCATTCAGACAGTAATATTAAGTCTGTTCCCAACTCCTATTCCTACACTAGATCGTTTACTGTGCGAGCAGCACGTCTTTGGAATTCGCTCCCAGTTGATGTGATGATGTCACAAAGTATGGATTCATTCAAGCTGCACCTGAGGAGGCATTTGGGCGGTGTAATTGATAGTGTCCTTAGTCTTAAATAGTCCTATTAATTTTACCTCAATTGTTTACTCTGATATATATTTGTTATACAATCTGACTAAACATATATCTACTTTTACTTTTACTTTTGTCATAATTTACTCCTCTTATATTTATCATAATTTTATTACCATGTAATCATTTTTGTACCTATGTTTCTGCCAAATTCTGATTGCCTTCAAGTCTGGAATGGTCGACTGGAAAAGATCCCATTTGGGATAAGTCCGCCATTGTACATAACTATTTTATTGCCATGTTATGTTATTATCTTTTGTACAATAAAGACTTTACAACAAGAACAAGTCTCAATGCAACTCTCTTAAAAGTCTTGAAAATCTTCAAATTTTCAAATTTAAAGTTATGTCATAATTTTATGTACAATTCCTAAATAACTACCTATTTGTGATCTCTTAGGCCCTAACAGAAGAGGAAAAGCAGAATATCAAAGGCGATATCATAAAGCATATAGTGGAGTGCAGCCAGGAGTTTGGCATCACCGAGGATCAGTTGAAATCGGCGAAGGAAACCAAGACCCTGGACGGAGTAGACAGCTGTGCCATCGCCTGTTTCTTCAAGAAGATCAAATTTGTAAGTGGAACAATAAATGTAACGTTTTTTTTTTTTTTGGTATATTTCTGGGCAATTTACACAGCGCCATCGAGTCCCAAATGAAGCGCAAAGCTTGTGTTATGGGTACTAGACAACTGATAAATGTTATTAAATACGTTTTTTTTTGTAAATACATACTTATAATACGTAGAAAACACCCAGACCAAGACAAACAGACATGTTCATGCACACAAATATTTGTCTTGTGCGGGAACCGAACCCGCGATCTCGGAGGCAAAGTGGCCATTGCCAACCATTCGACCACCGAGCTCGAGCTCGATAAATAAAAAATCACTATCTTATATTGTTCCATATTGGCACTATCGCCATAAGCCAGGGGCCCTACCGCCGGAGCTGTAGCCGATTACTATAAATTTTTTTTATTGCCAAAATCAAACTTAGGTTTAGGTTATTGAGGATGGTGTTTAGCTTAGCTGAGAGAACTACTGGAGCTCTACCGGCTAAACTGATATTCTTAGCCGGTAACGTAAAAGTAACTAAAAAGTTACTGACAATTATTATCTGACTATTAAACGTAAAACCTATTTTTCGAATCAAAATATTCTATGGTAATCGGTTTCAGCTTCGGCGTTAGGGCCACAGCCCCCTTACCACCAACTCTTATTGCGATTCAATAACTAAATAGAGTGCTTATTCATACCAATGATTAAGCGATTCTATTTTAAATTTCATAGAGTCGCTTATTCATTGGTACGCATAAACATTCTATTCAGTTATTGAATCGCAATAAGGGTTGGTGTAAAGGGGTCCAATGGAATATGGAATATAATGCCTCCCCAACCCGTCTGGCCAGCGTGGGGAGTGTAGGCCAAATCCTCCTACTGTCTAGGACGGATGAGAGGGTCGTGCTCCTGAAGTGGAGACTAAAATGACCTTGATGATGATTAAGTATAGTCTTCTTGGTGTATTTCAGTTGAAAGACGACGGCACATTCGACCAGGAGCATGCAAAGGAAGTTGGCCCCAAATATTTGGGCAGTGCAGACGATCAGAAGCAATTCAGTGATATTGCCGAAGACTGCGCTTCGGGTAAGAAATTTATACCTACTTATACAAACCAGCCCCCATACCATCTGTTATTGCGATTCAATAATTTAATAGATTGCTTATTCATACCAATGAATAAGCGACTCTATTCCTTTTGAGATAATTTCAATCTCAGTTTTTCATTTAGATGTCATTATTATTTTTTCTAATTATTATTATTAAGATTAGCGGCTCAATAAGTTTCTGGCCGTCCGTGGCCCGTATTTCACTGATGGGTTTCACTGAAAATCAGTGCCCGGCTCACGCCGTGGTGTATACTGAGTGAAATCCTTTTAAATTAGGCATGTGGACACACCTGACAATGTTGATCATTTTAGATATACGTGATTCTATACTACATATGTACAATGATTTATTGTGTTGTATACTTCTGTAAGTGTCTGTGTGCTTAATGTAATAAACTTTTCATTCATTCAAACTTTTCATTCATTCAAATAGAGTCGCTTATTCATTAATATGAATGAGTCATGAATTCGATCATATCAACGTAAACAAACCGACCAATTATAGAAGTACTCTCATGTTGTGAATTTACCAGACGCGTGTTACAAATCCAATTTAGCCGGGTTGCTCACTTCGAAATGTGAGCGGGTAAGCTATATAATGTCGATATGTAACACGCGTCATATAAATTCACAACATGAGAGTACTTATCTATTTGGTCGGTTTGTTTACGTTGACATTATCGAACGTGAATAAAAAATTCGCACTCAGCACTCTGTCTGGCACACATCTAAGGGAGAGAACTTAGCTTTTAGTTAGGTCTAAATTTACTGGATATTAGCTTGTATCATACATATTCGGCTTCAGGATTGTTGACGAATCCAAATTGATGGACGGTTCACCGCTCGCCATCGACATGGGAATTCATCCTCTCACATTAGAACCGAAGTGGTCACGTACTGTGCGGTTCCAGAGAAGTTTACTTCCACGTACTACCAAGCTGTGGAATGAACTGCCTGTTGAGGTTTTCCCAGGAGACTACAGCATGGGGTTCTTCAAAACGCCTCTATACGCCATAGAGGTTTTAACAGGGTTGGCAACGCGCATGTGATGCCTCTGGTGTTACAGGCGTCCATAAGCTACGGTAACTGCTTTCCATCATGCGGGCCGTATGCTTGTTTGTGAACTTAGTGGTATAAATATATATATATTACACATTCGCTAATCCCATGTCACTCGTATTTTCGTCCATAGGCTACGGTAACTGATTTCCATCAGGAGGACCTTATGCTTGTTTCTGACCTTAGTGGTATAAATATATATATTACACAATCGCTAATCCCATGTCACTCGTATTTTCGTCCATAGGCAACGGTAACTGATTTCCATCAGGCGGACCGTATGCTTGTTTCTGACCTTAGTGGTATAAATATATATATTAAACATTCGCTAATCCCATGTCACTCGTATTTTCTATATGAGTAGAACATAACTACGATGGGGCTTATAGTTTATATAGAGAAAGAATGCAGAATGCTAATATTTTTTTTATTATGCACAAAAATACATTATATCAATAAAAACAAACATTACCACACTACCATATATTTGACACACACACGCATAATATATACTATTTTGTTTATTGTTAAAGACATAATAAATATTTTTACTCAAGTATAAAACAAAAAAATATCAAAAAAAATGTATTTAAGTACATTTATCACTTGTCTAGTATCCATAATACAAGCTTTGCGCTTAATTTGGGACTAGATGGCGCTATGTTAATAGGCTATTTTCCAATGTTTAAAAATTGTATAAATTATTTAACAATATCGTAAAATAAACAAAACTATAAAGATCTGCAAACTTTCATTCTAATATCTTCAGTCTGACTTTTTTTTAGCGTCGATCAAAGTTTGGCGGGAAAATCCATTTTAAAAGTATGAAATTATTAAAAAAATAATATTTCCATTGGAGGCGCAATAAAAAACGCTATAACTTTTATTATGATACTAATCACATAAACGTAATATTTAACATAGCTGTCGTACAAATTTCTGATTTGATGCATACAAAATACAAACCTGTGACGTCATAATTCGATAGTCTTTTGTATGGAGCGTTTTGGGGCAGTCTAAAAATTGTGATTTTCAAATTACCATATCTCGTGCTATCGAAGTAATTCTTTCACCTATGGTTATAATATGGAGACGTCCCTAAATATCAAACCGAAAAAAATGTTAGTCAAATAGCCTATTGTCCAGAAATATTTATTTATTGATCTATATTTTCAGTGAACGATGAGGCTGTAACTGACGGGGAGAAGGGCTGTGAAAGAGCCAGGCTGCTTGTGAAATGCATCGGCAAACACAAAGCTGAGGTGAGTATTTTTAGGCTTTCATACCCAAAGGGTAAAACGGACCCCCTGTTACTGAGGCTGTTGAGAAGGCTGATGGGGTGTAAGTGGTTCATCAACATCTTTAAACCAAAGTCAACCTAACCTGCACGTGGTGCACCCTGCTGACTGATAGACGACGCTCTGGTGAAAAGAGAGGTAGGGCATAGCGTATTTTTAAGCTGCCCGACTGTTGAAGTACCTCCACCTCACAGAATACCGCAGACAAATAACAATTCCATAGAGGGTTGTTGTGTTCCTGCGAGAGAGTGAGTCACCAGGAAGGAAAAAGATGCTGCGATGGCAGTGCGGGTGTGGCGGCGCGCGAGCGATATTTTATGTTGCGAGCGTTAATATGGCTACGGTAACCGCTTCACATCAGGCAAGCCATATGCTTGTTTGCCACCCGACGTAGTATAATTAAAAAAACAATATTATGTCGTAGGCGCAAGCTAGTATGTTTATATGTGTGCATATTTGTGGCCACGGAAAACTCATGAACGGAAGCCCCCATTTTGATGAGTATTGAGAAGTAGATATTCTTTTAAGTAAACAATAAGTAACAATTTTTTTATACTACGTCGGGCGGCAGACGTGAGTACTCCATCAACCCCTACTTGAGCAGCGTGGTGGAGTATGCTCTAAACCCCATTGATTGAGGGGAGATCCGTATCCGCTGGGATAGTTAGATGAATAAAGGTTGGCGACGAACATAAAGTATCGCTTGCGCGCTGCCTCCCGCCGCTGTCGACGCAGCAGCTCCTTACTTCCTGGTGACCTCACTCACACAAGAACATAACAAGGGAATTGTTATTTGGTTGCCGTATTCTGTGATATGGAGGTAGTTCCCCAGTAGGGGGCAACTAACAAACACACTGTACCTTACCTCTCTTTGCTAGAGCCTCTTTCGCTGATGTACCACGTGTACGTGAGGCTTGGCTTAGGCTCTAAAGACCGTGGTGAGTTACTTACACCTCCTTACTTTACGAACACACATGCTAAGGTTTACGTAACAAATAGGCAAACAGTCCGCCTGTTACATGATAATAAAGTACTGCAAAATATATCCAGTGTTGAAATTACATCTTTTTTTCAGCTCAAACTATGAAGAACTCCCTGTGATAATTAACAGGATGGCTGCGCTTGATCAACAATCTTTGGCAGACTGCAGCATCATCACCTGCCACAGATTCTGATGAAGACACTCAAACAACCGGATTATTTTTCCAATGTTTTCTGTTTAAACCGTTATGTTATTTTAAATGTATTATTTACTATATATAAGATACAGCTCAAATAAAACTCTGATGTTTATAATATGGCGTTTATTAATTTTATTATTTTAAATTAGGACTTGTTAGTTCCAACTCTTCTAGGATCCGGTATAAGTCAATGACAATTTGAAGCGTTAAGTCCCTTAAGTCAAAAACCATTTTTTTCGTAAATTAGTACATCACTTATTTTGTTTTGTTTTTTATAATAATTTTTAGAATAATGGCTAATCATCCATTGGAGATAATTTCGACTCGACTCTCCCTCCGTCTTACGAATTTTCGATCAGGCCACGTGTCCTGAAGCGAGTTTAACATTTTTTACCCATCCACAAGGTGCACAACGCCGCTTCAGAAGTTTTCACTTCAAAAATGTTTTTGTAGAAGCTCGATCAAGATAATTGATACTATTGTTAATTTTACGAAGTTTTCACAGAACATCTGATTATTATTTCCACTGATAGATAGTTTCCAATCCATAGCAGTGTTGCACGAGGGGTAAATGCTTTCATTTTTCTTTACAAAATAGATAGCGCCATCTAGTCCTAAACTAAGCAAAGCGTGTACTATGGATACTAGATACCTGATAAATACTTAAATTCATTGTTTTGTTAGTACATATACCTACATATAGTTAACATATAGAAAACACCCAGACCAAGACAAACAGACAAGTTCATGAACACAAATGTTTGCCTTGTGCGGAGATCGAACGACCACACCACCACCAAACCACCGGCCTTTACTTAACTGCATTAGCAATAAGGCTACCATTCTTATGTATACTCCAAATCTATCATGTAAACTTTAATTTATTTTTGTACCACTAAGGTGACAAGCAAGCATACGGTCCGCCTGATGGAAAGCAGTTACCATAGTCTATAGACGCCAGTAACACCAGAGGCATCACATGCGCGTTGCCGACCCTGTAAAAACCACTTTACGCCCTTTTTAAAGAACCCCATGCTGTAGGCTCCTGGGAAAACCTCAACAGGCAGTTCATTCCACAGCTTGATAGTACGTGGAACAAAACTTCCCTGGAACCGCAAAGTACGTGACCATTTCGATTCTAATGTATGAGTATGAATTCCCTGTCGATGGCGAGCGGTGCCATTTTTCCAATATTTTTGAAATTGATCCAATATTGATTTCTATTGTATTGTGCTGGTTTGTTCGTCACGGTACTGTAACTAATAAGTGTAGACAAACTGATTAACAGTATGGGAACTATTCTCTCCGATTTGAAGGCATACTTCCTAAATCCAGGGTCAGGGTTTACCGGAATCGTCATGCCCATCGAAATCAGCTAATTCACGACACGACACATACGTGGAAAATGGTAAATATATTCTCAGTATGTCACGAAGATATAAATCAGTATTTTTTGCGCAATGTGCAAAAAAGTCGCACTGGGCTGTGGCCATCTGCTTGCACACACATGTATCTTGTTATTCTACGTTCTGTTTCCAAAAAAAATATAAGTTCTCTGGAACTTATACAGTTCTCTCCCTGTTATTTTTCTGTATAAGTTCTCTAGAACTTATACAGTTCTTGGAACTTATAAGTTCTCTAGAACTTATACAGTTCTCTCCCTGTTATTTTTTACAATTTAATTTTTGTATGTGTGTGACTGTAGTTTGTAATAAACGTATCCATCTATCTATATACGACAGTGAATAAGCGACGGTCATCGCAAATCGATTATTATCAATTTATTGTCATACGAATACATATCCGAATCTCATCAACCCTTGGCCAGCCCACTATACTACTACACATTAAGAGCCAAAGCCAACCTCACCTACACGTGGTGCACACCCTGCCGGCTAGCGAAAGAGAGGTAGCTTAGGGTACAGCGTATTTGTAAGCTTACCGAATGTGGAAATATCACAAACATTAGGTTATTACCTAGACTAGACGTATCTGGTAACTCTAAATGACAGGAATTTTCCTGACATGTCCGGAATTTTAGCCTTCTGTCAGGGACAAAGGGAAAATATGAAATTGTCAGGAACTTTTAATAAAAAGAGAAAAATATGAGCTAATATATTAAAATATTTTATAAGATTGGAAGCGCCGGTATTTACTTAAGTATATTTAGTTACCAGAAGTCAGGAAATTAAATGCAATGTCATGGATTTTTTCAGGAAAACCCTTTTTCGGACCTGGTAACCCTATACATAGGTTAGTATATATAAAGGAGTAAAAAACCGTAACAAACACATAGGACAACAAAATGTTGTAGTTACAAAATTTTAGTTTTATTTAAATATATTCCCTGTAGTTTTTATTGTGCAAGTAAATCTTATTCTATATATCTATTTATCTACCTATATAGATAGGTGGAACAAGACTCACAAGTAATTATTGTTGATCTTTATAAATTTAATTCGGGCGAAGATAATTGAAATCGCCATTTTATTAACATTTAGACACTGTTTTCAATTTGGTACATTTGCCTGTGTCACATTTTTAGTATAAAACCCATACTATTTTGTCCGTACGTCTATTGGAAGTGTTAAGTTTTATCGGTAAACATGAATAAGTTGTACTTAATTTATTTTTCTTGCATTTTGTATGTGGTAAGGACTGCCAAGGTAATACTAGTTTCAAAATCACAGCTTACTTTTAATTTAAATAAAATAAAAAGGCACTTTTTAACAGAGGACACGTTTTTAGAATTTTTTTATACTACGTCGGGTGGAAGACAAGCATACGGCCTGCCTGATGTTACCGTAGCCATACCCCTCAACAATCCTCAGGGAAATTGTCATTTGGCTGCGGTATTCTGTGAGGTGGTGGTACTACCCCAGTTGGCCAGCTTACAGATACCCTATCTCTTTTGCCAGAGCCTCTTTAGCTAGTCGACATGGTGCACCACGCGCAGGTGAGGTTCGCTTTGGCTCTAAAGATTTGAAGAAGTGAGCCGCTTAATTATTATTATAGAAAGAGCCTGATGAGTAAAATACAGTATGTAAACATTTTAGTTGTTTTTATTCATCATCATCATCATCCTGTATCTACCCACTACTGGATATAAGCCTTACCCAATCCTCTGCTATCCGCTTTTCTTTTTTTTTTAATGTGTTTTTTTTTATACTTGTTTGTAAATAACAGGCGGTGACACCAACCCAAAAAGCAGCAATTCAAGCAAAGTTGTTATCAGGAGGGCTGGAATGCATTAAAGATCATCCCTTATCAAGCTCTGATATAAAAGTGTTCAGGCAGAAAATGCTGCCTGAAAATGAAAATGCTAAATGCTTCACAGCCTGCTTGTTCAAGAAGATTGGTATTGTATGTGACATTTTTTTAATTTGACATCCCCACTACCAATGCAGCTCAAAAGTACACTCACTCGCACATTGTTAATATTAGTAAACATTCTTGAACATATTACACAGCGCCATCTAGTCTCAAAGCTTGTACTATGGTTACTAGATAACGCATGAATGAGGGTCTTTTGGCAGCACTCTAGCGTATAATGCCACAAACTTATCTGGCCCGGTGGCGGGGGCGGTACGATCGACTTAAGTGTTGCTATTAAACGAAATGCCGCCCGTTTTAGAGGAAACATAAAAATCAAAGAAATATATACACTATTAAAATAATAGCATCGATATACTTATTAATTGTGTTGTGTGGTGTTTCAATTAAATATCAATTGCCTTCTATTTTTCGTTAATTAGTTTTAAAAATGCACCACGTTAAGTCGCGATCATAGCTATTATATAATATTAGAGAGTTATAATATTGCACAGAAACAACTCGTTGACGATTTAAGTAAGTAAGAAATGAAATATGTGTAGAAAAAGATAATACGCATTAAAAAAAATACACCGCAATGGAATGTGCATACGCGGTAAGTAAATTAATTGTACCTGGCAATACTACATTTCAAGATGGCGGCTTTAGTTCAAAATTTGGCCACCGGGTCAGATAAGTTTGTAGCACAAGGGTCCAATCATCTGTCAATTCATAGCATCTTGTCAAATGTCTTGTTGACGTCTTGTTATTGTCTTGTCGTCTTGAAGTTTCACTGTCAAAAAATACAGTACACTTTGACAATCTAGACCAGACGCCTACCTAGCGACATCTGGTGTCAGAAAAAATATCAAACATCCCCATTACTTAGCTTTTTTTAAATATGTACATAGAAAACACCCAGACCAAGACAAACAGACATGTCTGTCATCCGGGGATCGAACCAGCGA
Organism: Hypsopygia costalis; assembly: GCA_937001555.2. NCBI lineage: Eukaryota > Metazoa > Arthropoda > Insecta > Lepidoptera > Pyralidae > Hypsopygia > Hypsopygia costalis. The sequence continues at coordinate 3,677,778 of OW443336.2, read as the reverse complement.
CGTCCGAGTCAAAGTAACCATTTTAAGCCATTCGACCACCGACTTCGTCGATTGTTTTATCACTAAAGTTGGTAAATATGATTTTATATACAACGTCAGGTGCTAAACATACAACTCCGCCTGGCGATTACCGTAGCCTATATACATTGCAATACAAATGCAGTATGTCCTCTCATCTGGTGATCTCAATCACTCGCATCACACAACAAACAAAAAAGGGTGTTGTTATATGGCGACGACCTTCTATGAGGCGGTAGAGTACCACCGCCGCATCCTCATCAGGTCACCTGGATAGTACTCCAGGCAACTTAGACATGCCCTAGGTAGCACTCTTTCGTTCAGCCTCTTTCACTAGTCGGCAGGCCTTTAGCTCTAAACATGGAGGGGAATCACGATTATTACGATGCGTATTTGTATGGAGTGACCAGAGTGTTCAAAGAGGTTTTGCTAAGTGAAAGAGAACAAACAATATGACTAACGTTGGGTGACAAATAAGCATACGGCACGCATGGTGTGAAGCGGTTACCGTAGCCATATAAACGCTAGCAACATGTAATATATCTAGTGCGCTGAAACCCTCCTGCCAACACAGTAACTACTTCCATCCTGGTGACTTCACTCACTTGAAGGTACACAACAACCCTCAAGGGAATTGTTATTTGGCTGCGGTACTTTGTATGGTGAAGGTTCGTGCAAAGTCGGGCAGCTTATGATTACGCTACGCCCTACCTCTCTTTCGTCAGAGCCTCGTTAGTAAATCAGCAGGGTGCACCACACGCAGGTCAGGTTGCTTTGGCTAGAAGATGGTGGTGAGGCCTTTCATCCCAAAATCATACGTAATATAGCTGGGTTAGAAACTTTAGGACTACTTCTCGATAAGACTAGATGCACCTTCATAATCAGCAAGGCGATATTCCATAACCCTAAAATTCCTTTTTTTTCAGATGGACGATATGGGAATGCTGTCAGCATCTAGTGCCAGGAATAGCGCTAAGTCTGTATTTAGGAATAGTGAAGAGCATTTGTCCAAAGTTGATGAACTCATTACTAAGTGCTCATCAGGTAAGACTAATGGTGGACCATCCGCCTTATTACCTGCTGCTGGATAATGCTTGCATCCGTTTTCCGCATCTTGTCATTTCCAGCTGCCTATTTGGGGTCATTGGTACATCTTCAGGGACGGCGTCCAATGATTCGTCGATCTTCACGCTAAAACCTTTCTGCTTTTTCTATCCTAACTAAAACTGGCAGGCCCATTGCCACAGCGACATGGTGGATCTATATATGCCGAAATTATTATTACTAACACCATCCATCCACCTAAACAAGTGTCGGGGGAGGGCGGCATCCAAGAAAATCCAACAAAAATATATGATACTAATTGCAGAACAATTCATTTTATGGTGACAAACTGTACCGAATTGAATGCCATAAATTTGTGCATACATCATGTTGTGAAACATCATGTATGCACAAATTTATGGCAATCGGTTTGGTGGTTTATACGTGAAAACGGAACAAACAAACTAACTTTCCCATTTGCAATATTAGTCAGAAAGTAAGGACAGGGATTTCCGAATGCTTTGATAGCCTATAATGTCACAAAAATCTCTAATTTTCCATAAACCTATGACACATACAAATACAATTACCTATTAATCTCTTAAATTGACGGGATTAAAACCGTAGGCGGAGATATGTATACAACGCGTAGAGGCCCCTTAGAGAAGCCCCTTAGAGAAGGCCGCTGTGCTCTGCTTATGAGGTATCAATGGAACAATATACCCAGAAGTCTCGCAGACATTGTAATTGTTGCAAAGTGTGTTAAATTAGAAATGGGCTATGAGGATGATTTGCGTGGACTTAATTCTGGGCTATAGCAGAAGAGGGACGGACGCCTGCCATAACTACTTCTATTGCTCGTTATTTGCGGCAGACGGTGGTTCGCTACTCACTAGATGGACCCCGAAATGCCAGGAAATCTGGAGTGACTCATTGTTATCGAGAGGTGTTTTTTTTTATACTATGTCGGATGGCAGACAAGCATACGGCCCGCTTGATGTGAAGCGGTTACCATAGCCATATTAACGCTCGCAACATAAAATATCGCTCGCGCGCTGCCATCATCATCTCCTTCCTTTCTGGTGACCTCACTCACTCGCAGGAACACAACAACCCTCAAGTTAATTGTTATTTGGCTGCGGTATTCTGTGAGGTGGAGGTACTTCCCCAGTCGGGTAGCTTACAATTATGCTCTCTACCTCTCTTTTCGCCAGAGTTTCGTTTGTCAGTCAGCAAGGTGCGCCGCGTGCAGGTGAAGTTTGCTTTGGTTCAAAGATGTTGTTGAACCACTTACACCCCAAAAAGGTGTGCTGCGCTTTCCCCGTTGTTACTCACGGTGTTTTATGTCCTTAAACACTTTCTTTCCTTAAACAAGCCATAGCTGAAAATTCTATTGGCCTTCCTGGGTATCCATTCCGACAGACGAAGACACGCCGGAGACGAAGGTCCTGACCGACTTTCTGGAGATTCGGTACCCGTGGTGCCGTTACTCACAAACAGCTAGCCACAAGCTAACCAGCGGGCATTATTATTATTATGTATCTCTTTTTTATCACGGGTCAAGCCCGGTCATTTGATAGGCGTGTGCGGGGATATGGATGGACCCAACGCGTAGAAGTTTAATGTAATGTTGTCTTTATTATTATTTATTGTTATGTTTCAGTTAATGAGGACCCAGTGATGGACGACAAGGGCTGCGATCGAGCGAAGCTTGTGTTCATGTGTTTATCGGAACAAGCGCCAAAGGTAAATTCGTTGACCATACTGTCTCAAATTGCTTTCAAAAGCATCTTCAGATTAAATTTAGCATTATCTAATCAGTGTTCCATATTGGTGTCCTCATTTCCGTAAATGTTCAAACGTTACGCTATTGTAACGACTTAAGGTCTCAAACTCTCAACATACGTAACGGGGACTCGGACGGGACGGGGTTGGCGCGTCAAGCAGATAACGATTTAAAGTTATGGCAATAGGGTATTTTTTCCAAGTGCCATAACATCCCTTCCCTGACTCGTCCGGAACGGAGCGTAATGTAACATAGTGATTGAAAAAAAACCTTATCATCGTTGCTTTAGGTCGTTATCAACTTGACGTGTCCGGCCCGTCCCGTCCAAATTCCCGTTCCGTTGATGAGACCTTTAGCCGTCGAATCACTTTGGATACGTTCACACGACGATAACATTTTTCTGAATACTCGACACTCATTCTCATTTGAGGAGTTCGATGGCATCGTTGCGCGTATCGGTCTAACCGATTACGCAAGTTAAGCAACGTCGACCGTAGCCTGTCTATGGATGGGTTTATTTATCTCGAGCTCCTCCGTGCTTCGAAGGGCATGTTAAGGTGTATGTCCTTCGATTGAGGGGAGACCCGTATCCCAACAGTGGGATGATTATGGTTTGATACCGACTCTTATTTCAATAATGTTATTATTCATTCTTTATTGCACATACAAGTTTACAACATAGTGAAATAGGACATATACAAAGGTGAGCTTATCTCTACAAGAGATCTCTTCCAGCTAACCTAGAGATAGTAACAATAGTAAGTTATTGGACGGGAGACTAAACAAACTAGTGCAACGAATATAAAATGTTTACTTAAAACAAAACATAGTACTTTGATAATTATAAAAGATACTCTCTACTAAACCTAATATAAACATATATATATATATACATATACACATACATACATACACATATACACAATGAGTACATATATATTCATAAACTTACATAAACTTATAAATACACAATATGCATACATAAATAAACCAGATAAATATACATAATATTATTCCAGAGTCTGAGTTAAATAGTACTCTTTTAATCTACTTTTAAAGGATGTGACGGACAGGCTATCTCTAATCTCCGGTGGCAGTTTATTCCACATTTGCGCTGCACGAACAGTGAAAGAGTTAAAGAAGAATTTAGTGTTAGAAGACGGAAAATCCAATGTTTTTATATGACAGGGTCGTTGTGATCGGGTTGGCGGTGGTAATAATGGGAAACGGGACAGGAGGTACTGTGGAGAGTTAGGGTTTTTAAATAATTTGTATAAAAACGATAGCAAGTGCACATTTCTGCGAAATCGAATAGGGAGCCACTTCAGTTGAGTTCGAAATTCAGACACGTGGTCAAATTTTTAATGTTATTCAGTTGGTAATTGACATGTATATTTTTTTTTACAGTTAAATTTGGACATTGATTTCTAAATTATGGACATCATCAGCGAGCTTCGAAAATCGACTACTCTTAATTTATGACTCGTAAATTAATAATTTTAAGTAGGCATTTATTATGTCTTATTATAATAATTAAGATAGCGGACTTCTAGTGTAACGACTTGATAACAAAACTAGTACAATTATGTTGTAAGTAATTAAAAGTAAAGAATAAATTTATTTTGGACATAAAGTTACTTGTGTATTTACTTTTTTATACTACGTTGGGCAGCAAACAAACAAACAAATTCCAGGATATGAAGCTGTTACCGTAGCCATGCAGCCAATGCAGCAACTAGTTCCTTCCTGGTGACCTCAGTCACTCACAACAACGCTCAAGACAATTGTTATTTGGCTGCGGTATTCTGTAAGGTGGAGGTACTTTCCCATATTACAGTTTGTTATTACAATGCCCTACGTAACTTTTGTAACAATTTGTTTTTTTGTAACAAAACAAATATTATGACCTCCTAAACGAATTAACAAAAAGCGGCTATGTAGTTAATCTATACGCTGTAGAAGTAGGAGCGAGAGGTATACCAGCAAAATCTATCTATAACCTGCTGAAAGACCTTGGCTTGTCCAGAAGTGCAGTAAGTTCTATACTAGAACGAGTATCTAAAGCTGCATTAGCAGGTTCATATCAGATTTGGCTGGGCAGGGAGAGAAACACAAGTAGTGTAGGTAAGTGTTGATGTACGTCGGAAAGGGGCCCCTTAAACCTACACCCGTGTTACAAGTCTCGGGATCTGTTTGGGGTTTCTCTCTCTCTGCCACAGGGATTGAAAGCGGTAAAGGTATAAGGGTATGGTACTGGTATAAAATTACGATATCGTTTTGATTTAAAGGTAGAGCCAAAACGGTTGAGAATTGTGGTTACGATACCGGTAAAACAAGAAGAATACCTTTATTTTTGTACGGTACCATTATACCTTTATATTACCAGTACCTTAACCAAAACCATTTCGGTACCGAAAAAATGATGCGACAACGACGCGACGCACAAATCGATCAAGTACTTACCTACCAATGCGGCCGACATTAGGAAAGAAAACCTTTATTTTATAATCTAGATACCTAAAAAAATAACGATACCGGAATATTACAATTTTCCGGTATCGTATCTTTACTATGGTATCGAAATTTAAAACCTTTATTTTATAATTTAGATATCTAAAAAAATAACGATACCGGAATATTACAATACCGAAATTATTAAGATACCTTTACTTTAAGGTATCGAAATTTAAAGGTATGACGTCATACCTTTAACCGATATATCCAAATTTTTTCGTTTATTCAATCCCTGCTCTGCCACACCATGGACCAGGCACCGGCACGGTGAATCCATGGAAGCTAAACACTTGTACTGTTCCACTTAACTATATTCATTTTTACCGACCGATTTAGGTTTAAGACATTATCAAGGTAATATTTTGATACCGAGCAATCAATGACAAAATCTATGACTATCTCTATAACTTTCTTGTTATTTGTTGTTTGTACTTATTTGAGTGGAGTAAGCGGAACGAGCGTAACGTTTATGTACACCGAAAAGTCACTCTTGGAAATAAATAGGCTCCAAAACCACTGAACCGATTTTGATGAAACTTGTCACAATTAAAGCCCTCGACATGCTTGAGGTTTGTGTCGAAAAAAAATTGAGATCCATTATGTACCTTGTGGAATCGTCTGAATGATCGTCAAATACATTTTCCATTGAAATCAATGGAAAATATACACTCAGCGAATCTACTCGCTCCACCCAAATTTCGATTTCGGCCCCGTGGGCTAGATTTCGGCCTACTTTAAATGTATAGGAGATAAATGGAGAATTAAAGGTAGAAATAAACACATATCTAAGTGTTTTGATTTAACAACTTTATTACCATAGTACCTATATTATACCTAAATTTATAACAAACTAAGTTCTGCTGCCAGATTCTTTGCCAAGTCATAATATGAACTGTAAAAAAAACACATTAAGATTTATATTTATTTATTAATATAACTGGACATGACACATAAATCTATATATTTTTGGGGTGTAAGTGGTTCATCAACATCTTTGAACCAAAGCCAACTTCACCTGCACGCGGTGCACCCTGCTAACTGACAAACGAAGCTCTGGCGAAAAGAGAGGTAGGGAGCGTAATTGTAAGCTACCCGACTGGGAAATGTACCTCCACCTCACAGAATACCGCAGCCATTTTTGATGTATTTGTTATTGTCAGGAGAAGATACTTATGAATAAAAAAAAAATTGAAAGTTGTGTGGAAAATAGAAAAAAATTAAGAGTAGTGAACGATCATATTAACTTTTCTAATGTAACTTTATGTCGTTTGACAGAACTGAGCTATGATATACTACTTTCAACTTTCAACGCACTTGCTATCTGTGAAAAGTTAGTAATTGGAAACATATGTCCTGACTAGTTAGGAATAAACTGACAATAAATAGATAGCGCAAATAAGACTGTCTCGTTGATATTTATATAACAAAGTAGTTTTAAAGGCTAATATAATTAATCACGTAGATCTAGAAAAATGCTCGGTGTCGCGTAATATATTGCAAAAATTAAAAAAATGGGGGAGTGCTGTGAAGTGTGGAGGTATGCTGTGAAATGTGAAAGTGTGCTGTGGAGTGGGGAGGTGTGCTGTTGAGTGTGCAGTGAGGGTGTTTGGCGGTCAGTCTGAAGGTTGTGTTGGGGTGACTTTGTGAAAAATTGAAGTATATGTTTCGTAAGATGAAATGCTCTAAACTTTAAATATATATGAGGTATACATACCACACGCTCACTGAAAAGCAAAATACAAAACGATTAAGAATAGCATCAGAGTTTAATGGAAATATCTTTAGAAGACACTCTATAAATGTCAGTAGTATGGTTTGAAATGAGCTCTGATGTTACGTGCTTCACAGGGCACGTTAAGCTGTGGGTCCCGGCTGTTGTCATTAGATGACAGACAGATAGATCGTTAAGCCAAGTCAGTGGCCTCCGCCAACCCACAGTTGAGCAGCGTGGTGGAGTATTCTCTAAACCCCTTCAATTGAGGGAAGACCCGTGTCTGGGGTAAGTAAAGCATGACGATGACGACCTTGTGACTCGATTCAGAGGTGTGCTGTGACGATTGCTAACTGACAGACGGTTTAGAACTTTTGAATCTGAGGAGAGATTATGTCTTTGTGTGTTCTACCGATTGAACAACGGGATGTGTTCAGGGGAGTTGTTTGACATGATGCCCACAGCCTCGATGGGGAATCCATCCTCACACATAAGAACCCAGGAGGTCATGTACACGTACTATTAAGCTGGGGAATGAACTGCCTGTCGAGATTTTCTCAGGAGACTACAGTATGAGGTTCTTCAAAAAGGACGTGAAAAGGTTATTTACAAGGTGTGATGTTCCTAGTGTTACAGGCGTCCGTAGGCTGCAGTAACTGCTTTCCTTACTGTTGTAAAAAGTTAATAAAAATACTCACTTCTTGAGGGACATATTTCATGAAGCATTTTGTTAAGAGCACGGCCATCTCGCATCCTTTTGCGCCATCGGAGACACTTTCTTGGTTCACTGGAAAATAATAAATATATTTTTATTTGACGAGCTCGGTACGGTGGTCGAATGGTTAGAAATGGCCACTTTGACTCCGAGCTTGCGGGTTCGATTCCCACACAAGGTAAATATTTGTGTGCATGAACATGTCTGTTTGTCTTGGTGTGGGTCTTTTCTATGTATTATATGTAAGTATGTATTTGTAAAAAAAAAAAGTATTTAATTATAATATCTATTATCTGGTACCCATAGTACAAACTTTGCTTAGTTTGGGTCTAGATGGCCATGTGTAATTTATCCAGGATTATTTATTTGTTGTTGTTGTATTCTCTTTATTGTACACAAAGAAAACAGTAATTACAATATTATAAGGAAATGTTATGTACAAGGGCGGGCTTATCTCTTTTAGAGATCTCTTCCAGCCAACCTTTAAGTGTTTGGTAGGAACACATACAAATAACGTGAGCGGGACAACGTGTACGAACATAAATGTTTTGCGGAAAAAGAATAAATAATAATAATAAATAGCGAGAAAGTTCAATTTCCGAAATTCGCAGGTTACAAAATATTTACCGCAGTACAGGTAGCATATCACACAGGCACTTACATTTTAATTTACAATCATCCTAGTGTTGCCCATGTAAAAATACATAATACGTTTAATAATTAATAAAAAAATCCGAAATGTTACGTATCTAGCTAGCCCGAATCTAAATTTATGCAGAGCTTGTACGATGAGGACTAAATGACTCATACACTAGATACATATTTGAAGCTGTAGTGAAATATGTGATTTTAGCAAGGAACGTCTTTCCAATAGCACCTTGCATTATGATTTATAAACTTTTACACTGTACGTCCATCACGACAGTTACCTGAGGCACAGTCTTCGTTAGCAGCAAGGAACTTCTCCTTCTCCTCGTCAGTAGTCATATATTTTAGTCCCTGTTCTTTCGCGTAGTCGGAATCGAACATACCCTGGTCATTCATCTGAAATTATATGATATACGATCGATTATATGGTGCTTCTAGATCTGGGTGTTCATCTTATCAGAAAAATGGGATTAGTGGCAGAAATAGGAAAAAATCGGATCCCCGTGACTTATCGCAAATGTGGAATAGATTTTGACAGATACGCAGACAGACGGACTGACGGAACGAAAATAAATGAGCGAAGCGATTTTATAAGGGTTCCTTCCTTTTCTCCATTCGGGGTAAGTAACCCTAAAATAATATATAATATAAGAAATAAATTATTGTCACTGATATAGTTGGGGGCATGGGGGGTGGGAGGGGGACCTGGTGCTTTAAAATACAAGCTCCGGCTTAATTCTTAACCCTTAATTTATATGGCACAACACGTTTGCCGGGTCAACTAGTTATATAATGAAAACACTCTCCGCTCGTCTCCGGCTTGGAGACTGGACCTAAGAGTTGGTCGATACCCATTAGAAGAAATACCGTAGCCAAATAACAATTCCCTTGAGGGTTGTTGTGTTCCTGCGAGTGAGTGAGGTCACCAGAAAGGAAGGAGATCCTGCGCTGGCATCGGGGGTGGCGGCGCGCAAGCGATATTTTATGTTGCGAGCGTTAATATGGCTTCGGCAACCGCTTCACATCAGGCGGGCCGTATGCTTGTCTGCCAAAATTTATTGCAACTTAACACAACACTACTCGTATTACATAAATTACAAGTGAGCTGTATATGTAAGACAGAAAGATGAAACGAAATGCCGCATAATGCCACAAATTGGACCCAACTCAGCATTATGCCGTGGACTGACTATGACTTCGTCACCTCTACGAAAGCTTTGGGAGTCCGGGAAGCCCCCGGCGCGTGCGACTATGTGTTTGGAGGTTTTCTGAAGCAGTCGTTATGCTACTATTTGTATGAAAACGTAAAACCAAGGCCGATAGTAGGCATCTCGCTACAAAATCGTTCTACATTAGTGTACTATGTATATGTATGTAGACCCCAGCGCTGATTTTCAGCCGGGACCAGGGACCCTACCGCCGAAGCTGAAGTTGATTACCATCGGATTTTGATTCCAAAAATTAGTCTTATGTTAAAGTTATTGACAAACATTACATTTTGAGGTGTAAGTAGTTCATCAACATCTTTGAACTAAAGTCAACTTCACCTGCACGTGGTGCACCCTGCTGACTGACAAACGAAGCTCTGGCGAAAAGAGAGGTAGGGAGCATAATTGTAAGCTACCCGACTGGGTAATGTACATCCACCTCACAGAATACCGCAACCACATAACAATTCTCTTGAGGGTTGTTGTGTTTCTGCGAGTGAATGAGGTCACCAGAAAGAAAGGAAGAAGATGCTGCGTTAGCAACGGGGGTGGCAGCGCAAGCGATATTTTATGTTGCGAGCGTTAATATGGCTACGGTAACCGCTTCACATCAGGCGGGTCGTATGCTTGTCTGCCACCCGAAGTAGTATAAAAAAAAAAACATCCTCAGCTTAGTCGGTAGAGCTCTAAGGGTTCTTCCAACTGAGCTAAACAAAATTACTAACAATTTAAGCAGAAGTGACATTTTCGCATTCAAAAAATCCCATGGTTTCGGCTTCGGCGGTAGAAGCCCAGTATGTGACACCATCATATCATGTCATCATGATTATTGGCGATCTACTACAGTACGTTTCCTAAAATATTTTGTACCACGAACGGTGAAAATGTGGAATCAACTTCCCTCAGCGGTATTTCCGAACAACTACGACATTCCCATGTCGTAGTTGTTCGGAAGGGAATTAAAGACTCTCGCCTTCAAGAATAGAGTCTTCAATTTCCTTAAAACGCTGGCAATGGCCACCGCTTGGTGTTGCTGATCCCCATGGGCGGTGGACATTACTTTCCACCAGGTGACCCACATGCTCACTCCACAATAATTAATAGAGAAGGACTTTCTAGAGATATGAATGAATGAATGAATGAATGAAGTCTTTATTTGCTCAGATAAAGGTACAAAGTGGTCCTATGAGATAAATACATAGCTTCCTTCATCTGCTACTTGAATAGCATGCAAATATTATTAAATTACAATTGTCTGAATATTGAATCTTAAATTATTTTTAATCAGTTATACATATTGTTATATAAGTCATCATTTGTTAGATTATTAAATATAAAGTTAATGTCAATTTGTTATATGTATTTATTTAATTGAATCTTGCAGAAATTCATTTATTGAGTAATAGCTTTTTTCAAGAAGAAATTTACACAAGGCGTTATTTAATTTATTTATATAATAGATAAGTTATACTCACATATCCAGCCTTTTTAAACACACAAGCAAGGGCACAACTATTAACGTCGTCTATACTCTTTGCCTTCGCTGCTTGCTTCCAGTGATCCATAGTGATCTCATACTCCTTGTTACAGTCTTTGACGAAGCCCATCCATGTCATGTGCATGCCTAGCATATCATCTTCTGAAAGGGCCTTTAATTCAAAATAATGTTTATTTACTTTTATTAATACTAACGTACTAATACTTTATTAATAGATTATGCTATTTTTTCCCCGACTACGCGAAATAAAAAGGAGGGCTATGAATAAAGAAGCTCGATAGCGTCGTTCAGCGAGTCAGTCTAAGCGAACACATAAGAAAAGCAACTTCGACTGTGGCCTGGCCAAGGATGGGTTTTGACAGAATATCAAGATAGAAGCACGGACGGAATACTGTTCACATCTCTGGGCTGGTGCGCCCCAGTACTTACTTGCTCCATTTGACCGCATACAACGAAGAGCTGTTCGAATCGTCGGTGACCCAATGATTTCTGATCGGCTGGAGTCTCTCTCTACACGCAGAGATGTTGCATCTCTTTGCGTTCTATATAAATTATACAACGGGGAATGCTCGGATGAGCTATTTGATTTGATACCTGCCGCTGAGTTCCACTATCGTACAACTCGCCATAAATTAAAATTCCATCCTCATCATCTCGATATTTGGCGATCTACTACAGTACGCTTTTTAAGACATTTTCTACCACTAACTGTGAAATTGTGGAATCAACTTCCTCCAGCGGTATTCCCAAATAAATACGACATGGGGGCCTTCAAGAACAGTGTCAATATTTCCCTTAAAAGGCTGGCAACGGATCGGTGACTCTTTGGTGTTGCTGATTTCTATGGGAGGTGGTGATTGCTTTCCATCAGGTGACCCACATGCTCGCTTGCCCCCCTCTCACATATAAAAATAAAAACCTATCAATGGACAGGCTACGGTTGACGTTGCTTAACTTGCGTGTTCGATTAGACGGGCACGCGCAACGACGCCTTTGAGCGCGCGTAGTCGTTCTACTTTAAACAAATTCACCAATGAATATGAACCTATGTCAGTCTCCAGGCCTTAAGTTATCAATCAAAAAGTCATGTCAATCAATTGGTGCCTTACGACGTTGCAGAACAACAAAAACACTCTTTGACATTTATAATTGGACTCTGTTATCCAGAATACATCCAACCGACATTTTTTTACTTATGAATTAAACCTATTCTAAGTTTAAATGGGAATAAAAATATCACGGAATATAGGTTTTGTGAAGCATATATTTTATTGTCATCAAACTGCTATAAACTGTTGCGAATATATCAATAATCTCTAAGTTTATCCCGATGTATAATAATAATAACATTACATTAAACTTCTCAAAGGGGCCTCTACGTGTTGGATCTATATCCCCGCGTACGCCTATCAAATGACCAGGCTTGACCCGTGATTAAAAAGAGATAATAATAATAAATCTTTATTTGCACAAAATATGGTATACAGAGGTGGTACAGTTATATTGAGTACTCACATCTCGCCAATTAACTTAGCATGCAATAGTACCTACAATTTGACCAACAACAGTTATAATTTAATTTTTATTCTCAAGTAGTGCTTCGATAGAATAATTTTTTTTCATTAAGCCATTTGTATATCTCTCAATGTGGCTTACTTTGTCGATTGGATCTATTCTGTATAACGGAGTCCCATTTTTGCTCGCCGTTAGGGGCCATCCATAAATTACGTCGCACGTTTAGGGGGAGGGAGGGGGTCGACGAAGTGTGACAATGTGTGACAAGGGGGTGGGAGGGGTCCTAAATTTTGTGACGTGACATTTCAAAATCTATTATAATCTAAGTATTAACACGAACTTTGAACTGTTAACGAAAAACTCAAAAACATTTGCAACTCTAGATGTAAATTTGCAAAATATGTGACGTCACACTAGGGAGGGGGGGAGTCTCACAAATGTGACCAGCTGTGACAAGGACAGGGGGAGGAGTCAAAATCATGAAATTTGTGTGACGTAATTTAAGGATGGCCCCTTATTGGATTTTAAAAAGTTACATTAACTACTTGTCGTATATAGTTGACGAGACGGTGGTCAAATGGCTAGCAATGGCTACTTTGACTCCGAGGTCGCGGGTTCGATCCCTGCACAAGACAAACATTTGTATGCATGAACATGTCTGCTTGTCTTGGTCCGGGTGTTTTCTATGTATTATAAGTATGTATTTACAATAAATATATATTTAAGTACATTTATCAGTTATCTAGTACCCATAACACAAGCTTTTCGCTTAATTTGAGACTAGATGGCGCTGTGTAAATTGTCCAGAAATATTTATTTATATTTTTATTTACAAAAAAAAAGTATTTCAGTATGAATGAAATTTTAGTATGAATTTTAATTACCTCAACATTTGTACTGAAAGCAGCTGCTAGTATCACTAAACACGACACAGATTTCAGGAACATGTTTTCAGGTAATGGAGTACCAATACACTGCTAACATCAATATATTCTGTTGCATTTTACCACCGACTTGTTTATATAATGCTCACAAACTTATTCCTACCATGTATTTAAACTATATAAATAAATACGCCACTGTGCACGAACTATAATATAAAATTATATTGCGTGCAAAAGAATTATATCAGAGGTTATATGGGTAATAAAATACAATGTTTCGAACAGTTTTTATTATGTCGTGTCGACGTTTGCAGGAATCTACAACTGCGTTTTCAATAATTTTCTGCATTAATATGAATTTCTCTATTTTTATGAATATCATGCCATGGATATCATTTAAAAGTACAAGAATATTATTTATTGTACCTAATCTATATATTAGGTTGGGGAAAAAGTCTTTTCGTATTTTATATGAAAATTCAAAACATTTTTTAATAAAGTTTATTTACATTTAACTAAAGTATGTAGGTGCCATTATGTTCGATAACTTTTTGTCATCTTGTAGGTAGAGACATGATCCCATTACTATAGAAATTTTGGGACTTCTGTTCAAAAAACCGCGACAAGTGGTTTTGGCAGTCTTCTCGTGATGTTAACCTGACAATGCCTAAAGAATTCTTAAGAGACCGAAACAGGTGGAAATCAGAAGGTGCAAGGTCAGGACTATACGGCGGATGCATTAACACCTCCCAGTCAAACTCTCTTAATTTTTGCTGAGTGGCTAAAGATGTCTGAGGTTTAGCGTTATCATGATGAAAAATCACACCCCTTCTATTAATTAATTCCGGCCGCTTTCTCTCAACTTTTTGCTTTAATCTCATCAGTTGTTCACAGTAGAGTTCAGAATCGATAGTCCTGCCTGGCGGTAACAGCTCATAATGAATATCTTCCCTTCCAATCCCACCATACACACAGCATCACCTTGTTGCGGGTTAACCCGGGTTTCGCCAGAGTCTCTGAAGCCTGGCCGGTCTTTGACTACGACCTTTTTATGCGCCAAAACTGTTATGTGGTCAATTCCTAGTTCTTCAGCTACGTCGTAACTACTGATATGCCGATCTTGCTCCACTTTTTCAGAAATGGCATCCATTTTATCCGTAACAGGGCGACCAGAGCGACGTGCATCTTTGACATCAAAATTTCCGGATTGAAAACGCTTAAACCAAATTTGTGCTACTCTCACAGACACTGCACTAGGTCCATAATGATCACAAATTTTTTTCGCAGCTTGCGTTGAATTTTTACCTTTTTTGTAGTAAAATTTTAAAATGTATCGAATTTCTTCATTAGATTCACTCATCTTGACAGTAAAAAAAACAAATGAAAATCACACATTTACCTAATTTGAATTTGGAATTATCTTTTTTAAAATTTAAACTTTTTATAGATATCAAAACTTGCTAGATACAAATCGTATAACCAAAGAGATTTTATTACAAGTTCATACATACTATAATGCGAAAAGACTTTTTCCCCTACCTATTATATAAAAGAGTAAATCACTCACTCATCACGAAATCTCAGAAACTACAAGTGCTAGGAGTGTCAAATTTTTCAAGGGGGTTCCTTTTAGGAAGTAGGTGCTCACTAAGACGGGAATTTGGAAAATTCAACCCCTAAGGGGGTGAAACGGGGGTCCAAAGTTTGTACGGGGAACCAAGATTAGTTGGACTATTTTATACGAAACTTCACATGAGCACTTCTGTAGATAAATGAGTAAACACGTGTTTCAGGATTTTTCAAAATTCAACCCCTAAAGGAGTGAAATGAGGTGCAAACGTCTGAAAATCGTTACGGGTATTGTTTTTATGTTTTATCGGGTCGCTGATTCCGAAAACAACAGCTATTTTATAATCTAACTTATCCGACGTGACACAAGAGCACTCCTGTGGGGGTGCGATGGGGTTGAAATGTTATAATATCAATATGGGTGTTGATTCTATGGTTTTCTGAGACGTCAGTTGCGAAAATGGCATCGATTTGAAAACGTTGACACGAAATTTCCATCTCGGTATAAAAATCCAAGATTTGGAACACCTGATGCAGAACCATAATGGTTCAGCTAAACTATAAGAAATATAAAATTGACGCCTTAGCAAAAGTTGTTCAACTTGATCAGCATTTTTTGTTGAGGTATAAAAATCCAAGATTTGGAACACGCGATGCGGAATCATAATGGTTCAGCTAAACTATAAAAAATATTAAAATGACGTATTGTAAAAAAATAACCGGGCAGTGCTACTTTTATGCCTATGTTAGACGCAATCGTTTTATTTATTTACAAAGGTAACGTGGTCTATTTAGTCAATTTATTATAGACGTGTACGCTAAAATTGAAATGGAACGATTGGTATATATTCGCACAAACCAGAAGAATGCGTGCATTTGTGGGACGCTATGTAGCGTCCCACAAATGCACGCATAAGATTTTGTGATGGAAAGTCTTTTAAACAACGAGGGCAAACTGTTTTTCTTAGATGCTTCAGGAAGGACTGGAAAAACATACCTGACGAGAGCAATCATCGCTGAAATCAAGCGCCAAAATAATATCTCACAGCAGCATCGCCAGGTATTGCAGCCATATATTACTTCTAGGCGGAATGACGCAAATACAATGTTCAATCTTATACTCGATTTATACAGAACGGAAACACCGACATGCTTTGTGACACGAAACTGTCAGAAAGCGAAAATGTTTCAGGATGGCTGTCTAATCGTTTCAGATGAATGCGAAAAAAAACAATAAGGCAGTAGAAGCTGTAGATAGAACTTTACGTGCCCAAGAGTTTTCAAAAATATTATTAAAATTTGGGGAAGATCTCCTTCCTGAAGTAAAGTTGTTTAGCAGCAAAAATGTTTAGCAGCGAAATATGTATAGTTGAAGCTGAGATTCTCACTGGGAGTGGTGCCGATGAAACTGTATTTATTCCGCGTATACCACTCTTCCTTCTTACGGCCGTGTGGTTTCCGGCAGACTAGAATAGAATCACTCCGTCTCTTTCCGTGGATGTCGTACAAGGCGACTATGGGAATAGTTTTTGTCCCAGAAATTACCTATTATTGTTGTTTATTGTACCTGTAGGCGGTTCTATGTTCGACTGTATGTATTTTTTTTAATTCAATGATTTCTCCATCAATTGTACAGCAATTATAATAATTCTTATTCGTTTGAGAGGGTACACTCTCCAGGTGGTCCCATATTAAAATGAATGTTGCTAAGCGCAAAACTCGAGAACGGCTCGACCAATTCTGCTAATTTTTATTTTAATATTTTCGTTAAGGTAATAAGGAAGGTTCTTATGTACATAAAAATTGTGAGGAAAAGAAAACAACACTTTCTACCCGTGCGAAGCCGGGGCGGGTAGCTAGTACATTATAAAAATCTATCTAAACTTAACATATTCAATTAAAAATATACCTATACAGTATACTATAGTAACCATCGACGACATCTCCTTCACATTGATCGATGCGGACTCATCATTATTAAAAAAAACCGGACAAGTGCGAGTCCGACTCGCCCACCGAGGATTCCGTACGTAGGATCATAAATTTGATATTTTTCATTTTAAATAAGAAATAATCCGTCGGAAAAAATAAATAAAATACATTTTGCAATGTGCACATCATGTCCTTTCATATGATACCCCATTTGAACGTTTAACAAGAACAGTAGCTTCAATTTAAAATTTCGACCTCCTATAAAAAATAGACCCCCTATTTTTTAAGATTTAATTACGAATGTATAGTTTTGAGATTTATTCTTGTATTCGTAGTCTATAACGAATATATATGTTACTTGCCAAATTTCATAGTTCTAAGCAACGGGAAATACCCTATGGGTTTTGATTCCCTTGAGCATGTGTCGAAATATGCGTTTTTGCTGAATAAACGGCCGTATCTTTTTTTTACGTAAACTTAGCATTTTGATTTGTTTACGACTTCATGGGACCGTAGACTTGAGTATACAGTTAAAATTTCAGCTTGATACCTCCACGCATTCTCGAGATAAAGGGTCTTGACTGACAGACAGACAGTCAGACAACAAAGTGATCTTATAAGGGTTCCGTTTTTCCTTTTGAGGTACGGAACCCTAAAAATGGGGTGTAGCTGTATCACGGACACGGCCGTGTATTGTATGAACATTATACGTGAATATGCACTAAAATTATCTCAAAATGGCACCACTTCCCCTCCCCCCACGCTATGTTCCACAGTCCTTATTTAGCGTAATAAATTATTTGATCCTTCATCTATCCAGTGGTGTGATTGAATTTCGGACGGAGATAATAAATTTGTAGTTGCAACACTATACTGTATCCCCCGATTTTGATATCATTAAGTGGTTTTTTTTTTAATTGGCTTCCAATTTAAGCAATTTTAAAGACTCTAAACACGTCAAAAAATCCCCTTTAATGTCGAACTAGACCGGAAACTCGTCATTTTGAAATGAACTAGGTATAAATATGATCACAATAGGAAACTATGAAACATCAACAACTAAGTACGTCGTATTCTAGGTAAGTAGCAATATTGCAGGTGTCATGCGATCCGTGTAATCAGCACTGTAATTACAACGTGCACCTATAGATATATATCTATGTATCTATGGGTGCACGTGACAAGAGATTAGTATAAAAGATCGAGACTTGGGCACGGTCCATATTCGCCCTTGAAAGGTCAATCTGGTAGCAACCAGGCTGAGAGGGTGTCGAAAAGGATTTTCCGCCTCCCTCCTGCACAGCTGGGGGGTAGTGCCGACACGCGCGTCGAGCGTCAACCAGCACTGCTGGGAGATGCACACGCGCGTGTCGAGCGTCAAAAAAGAAAAAAAAAAGGCACGGTCCACATTTGTGTCATTCACATTGACCTCGGTGCAACGTCTGCATTTATCTTACTTCTATAGTTTTAGGAGCGTTTTTCTACTACTGAAGAAGAAATCCCTTTCCCTTGAGGGTTGTTGTGTTTCTGCGAATGACTAAACTCACCAAAATACAAATATCTTTATTTTTTACAACCCCTTCGTTACCGTATATGATATTCACAAAACATGAATTACTAAATAGCGGCCCGCCCCGGCTTCGCACAGCCCCCTTACCACCATCTCTTATTGCGATTCAATAATTAAATGGATTGCTTATTCATACCAATGAATAAGCGACTTTATTTCATTTGAAATAGAGTTGCTTATTCATTGGTATGAATAAGCATTCTATCTATTCAGTTATTTAATCGCAATAAGAGATGGTGGTAAGGGGGCAGGTAGAAGAACAAAACCCACAAAAGTTGCTTTCTTCGCAATTTTTATGATTTTTCTCTCCATAAGAACCTTCCTTATGCAATAGGCATCAATATTTATATGATACTAACGTCACTCCATTGTTTTGCCTTCCCGGAACCACTCCACTAACACTTGTACTTTATGGTATGATATTAAAGTTCAAATTGACTTTTAAGTATTATTACGAATCGTTTTATGGGAGTATAGAACAGTGTTGTTGTTAGACTGTTTCATGCAATTGTTAATTTTTTTCTCTGCGTAAGAGCCATCCTCGTACTTCAAGGAATATTCTAAAAAAAATATTAGCGAAATCGGTTCAGCTGTTCTCGAGATTTGCGCTTAGCTTTTTAAATTATAGATTGATAGTCTCAAAACATCATAATCGTAAATCATCGTATTCTCAAGAAAGCATATTCGAACCTAACAGACAAACAACCCAAAACGGACACCCCGGATAGCCATATCATGAAGTGTCCATTATTTGCGATTTTTAGTCATTAATCGGGCCAATGCACATCATGATGCACGGAAATAATAATATTTTACGAAATGCCACCATTTCATGAAATTATTTATCGATGAGTTCAATTTTACGATCTGACTTTCAGCCAATGGATACAGTACAAAAAGGCTTCTTAGGGCCGTGATACATCCCCAGTCGGACTAGATATGATTTTTTTATACTACTAAAGATGGTAAAACTTTCCCAAAACTAATTTGAGACTCTTAGCGACCTCTGTTGCTCTTTAGAGTAACTAAATTCCGGTGTACGCAATTTTATATGAACATTGCTGGTCCTTTATTTCTCTAGTTCCTGCCAAAATGCATAATGTAAATTAAAACATTCTGAAATCAAATCATTATCATGACTTTATTATGATTATATTGAATATTATGTATTTATATGGCTCATCAAAGTTGCATTGTGAAAATCCTTATAGTGAGTAGTGTTGTCTGTCGAAGATATAGCGAAGCCTCGTGGTTTACCTGATGATCTGTAACAAAACGGAACATGTAACAAGTAACATTTTTAAATTCCAATCGCAGGGAACGTCGAAGGCGTCGTAGAAAGGCGCGTGGAGTCATTGTGGGTGTCAATCTCATCAATCACGCAAGTAAATCAGCATCGACCGTAGTCTGTCTAGGGATTGGTCTATCTATTTATCTCGAGCTCTAACTTTTTTTTATACTACGTCGGATAGCAGACAATCATACGGCCCGCCTGACGTGAAGCGTTTACCACAGCCATATTAACGCTCGCAACATAAAATATCGCTGGCGCGTCGCCACCCCCGCTGCCTACGCAGCATCTCCTTCCTTACTGGTGACCTCAATCACTCGCAGGAAAACACAACAACCCTCAAAGGAATTGTTATTTGGCTGAGATGAGGTAGATAGAGGTATCCCCGGTCGGGTAGCTTACAAATTATGCTCCCTACCTTTCTTTTCGATAGAGTTTCATTTGTCAGTCAGCAGGGTGCACCGCGTGCAGGTGAAGTTGGCTTTGGTTCAAAGATGTTGATGAACCACTTACACCCCAAAATTGCAAGATTGCAGATCTCGTAGAAACCATAGACTTAGAATTCTTCGCTACGCTTTAGAAGGCATGTAAAAGAGAAAGAATACTATACGCGTCAGGGTGTACCGCGTGCAGGTGAAGTTGGCTTAGGTTCAAAGATATTGATGAACTATTTACACTATTTAGAACTTTTTTTACTCGATTTGATACAAGTTACAAGGATCAAGTCTCGACGAATAGAGGTTATTTAGATAGAAAAATTAACAGGTACTTACTTCTCCAGAGTGTTGTAAGAGGCAAGTCATTAACTTTGCGGATAACTCGCAACCCATCTCTCCGTCGGAGTACTTTTCATCATTCACTGGAAAATAAAATTAAAATAAAGCTAGAAATTGACCATAACCTTTGGCTTTGGTATCTACTATATAAAAATAAGTCGGGTTTTCCTTCCTGACGCTATAACTCCAGAACGCACAAACCGATTTCCACGGTTTTGCATTCGTTGGAAAGGTCTCGGGCTCCGTGAGGTTTATAGCAAAGAAAATTCTGGAAAAATTTGAAAAGAAAAGCGGGAAAATCTTTTTTCACATACAGCATAAAACGAAGCCATCTGGTGGCGAAACGGAGTTCGCCGGGTTTGCTAGTTTGGTATAAATATGTAATAATAGTTACAATACGATATGAATACGCATCGACTTCAATGAAGTCGTTTCTCTTTTGTTTTTTAAGATTTTATTACATAATACAAAACGTTAAGTTTCGAAACTACGTTTTGAAGTTTGTACCAGACGATTCCCTTAGTTGATCCGCCCATCGTGTTGAGGATTCCTACCTGCCATCTTGCCGACAAGCATTACATAATATAGTAACTATAAAATAAAATATTACCCGAGGCACAATCATCCCACAATTCGGTTATTACTTTTTTTTCTTGATCGTTACTAAAATATTTCGAGCCCATGTCCTTCACGTGGACTACATCTAATAGTCCTTTATCATTTATCTGAAATTATAATGAGCCTTAGTTTCGGTTAAATAAGGTGTATAGGTGTGAGGTGAGGGTGCTCGATGGCGCGGTGTCAGTCTAATTGAACACGCAAGTTAAGCAACGTCGCCCGTAGTCTGTCCATGGATGGGTTTATTTATCTTTAGTTCCTCCGTACTTCGGAGGGCACGTTACGCTCGGTTCACGCTGTTGTCATTAGATGATAGTTGTTAAGCCAAGTCAGTGGCCTTTAGATGGTTTGAAAATACTGGCTTCCGCCAACCCGCAGTTGTGCAGCGTGGTGGAGTATGCTCTAAAACTCTTCGATTGAGGGGAGACCTATATCCCAGCAGTAGGATGAATAAGGTTTATCGACGAGACGAGACAAATGTGTAACACTTTGATTTTGATGACTTTGACTTTGATGACACAGGAGGGATTGATTACGTTCCTATTATTAAACATGTATTGAATTAACATTAAGGTATTTTAATGTATCGAAATATCCAATCGGGTATTTATATACCCGATTGCTGAGCTCATGTAAAAAATATATTCGATTGCAGAGATCGTGGAAACCATAGACTTAGAATTCTTCGCTACGCGTTCTAAAACGTAGTGTTTTAGAACGCGTAGCGAAGAATTCTAAGTCTATGGTTTTATAAATGTGAAAGAGAAAGAAAGAGTGTACGCGTATGTTAGAGCGGGATAGAAAATGAGCCCACTCCTTTAATGAAAAAGGCAGAACATAATGTACTTATTACAATTATTCTACAATTATTCATACCAACGACGACTCAACGACAGACGACAGAAGACTGCACAAAACTGTACAATATTAATGCCTCAGTACCCCAGGGATCAGTCCTTGGTCCAGTGCTGTACACCATATACACGGCATACTTGCCAGAAACAGAAGACGTTGTAACGGCTACATACGCAGACGATACAGCATGCCTTGCAAGCAGTAAAGACCGACATTACGCTTCAAACAAACTGCAAGCACACCTTCACAAAGTAGACGCCTGGCTAGAGAAGTGGAGAATTAAACCCAGTGTAAGCAAATCAACACAGATAACATTTACACTTCGAAAAGGAGATTGCCCACCGGTCTATATGGACAGCAAGATGTTGCCAAACTCCAACAAAGTCAAATATCTTGGCCAGCATTTGGATAGAAGGCTGACCTGGGGTAATCATATTAAAGCAAAGAAAAAAGAAGCAAACCTTCAGTTCCAGTCTCTGAATTGGCTTCTGGGACGCTAGTCCCCCCTTTCTCTCAGTAACAAGCTGTTGGTTTATAAAGCCATCATAAAGCCCAGCTGGACCTACGGAATAGAGCTCTGGGGCTCTGCGAGTAACTCCAATGTCGAGATCCTACAAAGATCTCAGAACATTGCGCTAAGGAGTATCTCCAACGCTCACTGGTTTGTTAAAAATTCAGAAATCCATGAACATCTGCCCACAGTAAAAGAAGAAGCCAACCACAGCAGTAGACGATACAAGGAAAGATTAAACAAACACGACAATGAACTAGCAAGATTCCTGTTAAACACAAAAGATGTAAAACGCCTAAAAAGATGGCAAATATTGGACCTGGACCAGAGAATATAGATGGATAGTCTACTTACATACATGGTGATATTTATTGAAATGTCACCTACAACTCCAGAATCGTGGATCCAATGTGATTATGGCTACGTAGAGCCGATTGCAGATTCACAAAAAGGAAAAAAAAAACATTCATATCAACACGTATACCATAGTATAAGTAATATAGGAAAGTGTGACGTCATAACATGGTGGTCTTTTGTATGGGATACCGGGATAGTCCAAAATTGTGATTTTCAAGTTATCGCTCGAGAAGTTTTTATGCTGTGGAAGTAATTCTTTCACCTATAGCTATATTATTGTGACCTTCCATAAATAACTAATCAAAAAAAAAATTGACAAGTTTCCTATTTTATCTGATTCATAGTCACATAACCAATTTTTTTAAACAAACAAGCAATGGCACACTTGTTAATATCTTGGAAATTTTTCGCTTTCTTCGCCTCCACCCACTTCTCATAACTAACTCCGTAGTCCTGTTTGCATTCTTCCACAAACCTCTTCACGTCATCACTCCATATTTTGTGTTCTTCTGGAGTTACGGCCTTAAAAATAAAATATGATATTTTACGTGGTGCACCCTGCTGACTGACAAACGAAGCTCTGGCGAAAAGAGAGGTAGGGAGCGTAATTGTAAGCTACCCGACTGGGGAATGTACCTCCACCTCACAGAATACCGCAGCCAAATAACAATTCCCTTGAGGGTTGTTGTGTTCCTGCGAGTGAGTGAGGTCACCAGAAAGAAAGGAAGGAGATGCTGCGTCGGCAGCGGGGGTGGCGGCGCGCGAGCAATATTTTATGTTGCAAGCGTCAATATGGCTACGGTAACCGCTTCACATCAGGCGGGCCGTATGCTTGTCTGTCACCCGACGTAGTATAAAAAAAAATATATATTTTAAGTGAAAACTTGGCGCGCTGTGAACAAGTTTTATGCCCGGTGAATGAGACTGAGACGTCACGCTCGCGTATGTAACGCATCACGCTCGGCTCTCTAAGTGTCTAAACACACTATGCCGAAAATACGCGACCGAAGTTCGGCCTGCAATGTATTTTAAATGACTGACGACACACCATGACGAAATTACGTCGCGTTTTCTACATACGAATCTTAAACACGCCGAACTTCGGTCGCGTATATTCGGTCTAGTGTGTTTAGACACTAATGATCGTTCAGAGTACTAGTGCGGGTTTTCTGTTCGCGTTCCATCATGTCAACTTAAACAAACTAACCAAATACAGAAGCACTCTCATGTTGTGAATTTATAAGACGCGTGTTACATGTCAAAATTATGTGGCCTACTTGCTCACATTTTGAACTGAGCAACCCGGCTAATTTAGATATGTAACACGTGTCTGGTAAATTCACAATATGAAACTTTTTCTCAATTTGCTCGTCTTGTAACCGTTAACATGTTCGAATGTGACCAAAAAAACTTTTATTACTATTACTTATAATGTGCTTATACTAAGCTCTCGAGTAAAGTCGGCAGGGAAGGACCAAGTCGGAGCGAGAGACAAAGTTTTTACTGCTGTTTTATGGTCAAACATAATCTAATTTGTAAAAACCGGCCAAGTGCGAGTCGGAATCGCGCACTAAACGTTCCGTATCATTATCTTTAAAAACGACAAAAAAATCACGTTTGTTGTATGGGAGCCCCTCTTAAATATTTGTTTTATTTTTATTTATTTATAAAGTGAATATAAAACTAAATATTATGTGAGTATTTCAAGCGTCTACCTATTACCATTATCAATTGCGAGCAAAAACAAGCAAAAAAAATCACGTTTGTTGTATGGGAGCCCCCTTAAATATTAATTTTATTCTGTTTTTTTAGTATTTGTTGTTATAGCGGCAATAAAAATACATCATCTGTGAAAATTTCAACTGTCTAACTATCACAGTTCATGAGATACAGCCTGGTGACAGACGGACGGACGGACGGACGGACGGACAGCGGAGCCTTAGTAATAGGGTTCCTTTTTACCCTTTGGGTACTGAACCCTAAAAAGAACAACACAAAATGTATAGATTAAAATACTATCGCAAGATTATTGGTGTTCTTGGCGTCGAAATCTCCAACGTAAACAACGTTTGTAATTTAGAAGTCACCAGGAGAAAAAGTCAGTAAAGTTTTGGGGTATAAGTGTTTTTTTTAACAATTTAATTAATCAAATACTCACATTAACCCTAGATAAAGCAACACTGACTATCGCGAAACTCAACAGCAAATACAGCGCCATCTTGAATTAGTTCTTACTCTGTACCACGAATATAA
The DNA here is from genome assembly GCA_937001555.2 of Hypsopygia costalis. NCBI lineage: Eukaryota > Metazoa > Arthropoda > Insecta > Lepidoptera > Pyralidae > Hypsopygia > Hypsopygia costalis. The sequence goes on along the minus strand of OW443336.2, from coordinate 3,652,505 downwards.
CGTTCCTAGTTTCAATTCATTGTGTTATTTGGTTCTCCTGGATATTTATATAAAAACTCACAGAATAATGTGTCACATATCCTATAATTACACCACAGAACTACAACGGTGGTGTGTTATGACATGGATTCTCTCAATAATGGGATATGCAGCGAAGGCGTGGCAATTCGGATAGAAATTGTTATGTTGTATTCAACTAAATTATACGCAGTAGAAAGATAAAAATGTACTATAACTTAGGCTAAGGTTATTTTTTTATAATAATCTATAATTTATAATAATAATAATCTTTATTGAAAAAAACTTGAGAGTTAAACATAAACGTAGGTAAAAATTTACTGTGATGAAAAAATATAAAAAAACCTGAACTAGGTGGAACCTATGTTTCAGGTAAAGCAGAGCTTTCATTGTTTTGGTTGTTAAGGTTGCCACCGCACTTGCGGAAGCACAAATTGACCATTTTTCGATTCGTCGTAAAAGGGTAGCGTCGTTAATGCAGCGACTACACAAGGGTTGCAACAGTATTCTGAAGTCCATTGCTGCGCGGTTTGACTGTCCAATCCAGCACCACTGGATCAGGATAGCCACAGGGCAAGTAAAATAAAAAATACAGCAATAATCTCTGTATCTTACTAACAGTACTAATCAATACATCAATACATCAATATCAATACATCATCAATACATATAATAAAACAGTAGGAACCGCGTGTCTGTACATTTGATAAAATTAACAAAAAATGGGTGTGGGCGATAAAAAAAGAGTAACAGAACACAAAAAAGATTTTTTTCATTTTTTTGTCTGTCTGTCTGTCTGTCTGTCTGTATGTACTCGCTAATCTTTAAAACTAATGAACAGATTTTTACGCGGTTTTCACTAAAAGATTAAGCTCATCCCTGAGCAACATATAGGCTTTGTTTCATCGAAATCTGATGTCAGATTAAAAAGTTATCGTCATTTAAAGTTTAAAGAAAAATTTTCTTTATAGAAAATCACTCATCACGAAATCTCAGAAACTACAAGTGCTAGGAGTCTCAAATTTTGTATGGGGGTTCCTTTCAGGACGTAGATGCTCACTAAGACGGGAATTTGGAAAATTCAACCCCTAAGGGGGTGAAACGGGGGTCCAAAGTTTGTATGGGGAACCAAGATTTTGATTGGGGTTGAATTTTGAAAAATCCTGAAACACGTGTTTACTCATTTATCTACAGAAGTTCTCGTGTAAAGTTTCGTATAGAATAGTCCAACTAGACTATTCTATAGTCTAGTTGGACTATTCTATACGAAACTTTACCCCTTTAGGGGTTGAATTTTGAAAAATCCTGAAACATTTCTATAGTCTAGTTGGACTATTCTATACGAAACTTTACACGAGAACTTCTGTAGATAAATGAGTAAACACGTGTTTCAGGATTTTTCAAAATTCAACCCCTAAAGGGGTGAAATGAGGTGCAAACGTCTGAAATCGACATGGGTATTGTTTTTATGGTTTATCGGGTCGCTGATTCCGAAAACAACAGCTATTTTATAATCTAACATTATCGACGTGACACAAGAGCACTCCTGTGGGGGTGCGATGGGGTTGAAATGTCATAATTTCAATATGGGTGTTGATTCTATGGTTTTCTGAAATGTCAATTACGAAAATGGCATCGATTTGAAAACGTGGACACGAAATTTCCATCGCGGTATAAAAATCCAAGATGTGGAACACCTGATTCCGAACCATAATAGTTCAGCTAAACTATAAGAAATATAAAAATGACGCTTTAGCAAAAGTTGGTAAGCCTGATAAGCATTTTTTGTTGAGGTATAAAAATCCAAGATTTAGAACACCTGATGCCATACCTTAGCAAAAGTTGTTCAGCCTGATGAGCATAAATAGTTTAACAAAATGTTGATTGTATTGTAAATAAATAACCGCGCAGTGCTACTTTTATTCTTACCTGCTACAAGTTAGACGCAATAGTTTCATTTATTTACGATATATATATATATATATATATATATATATATAACGTATATATATATATTATATATATATATATATATATATATATATATTATATACTAGCGGGCGCCCGCGACTTCGTACGCGTGGAGTTATTTATTTGCAAAGAATTTTTAATTACATTCGAAAAAGCTAAATAGGTACCTAATGAAAGGAAAAAAATAAAAAAAGTTAAAAACAATCAATATCTAGACGAATTTTTAGAATCAATTAGTGTCCGACCGAATGTTCGGTTTCGGTTTCGGTTTCGGTCGAGTTTCGGCAAAAATAGCGAGTTTCGGTTTAGTTTCGGTTTCGGCGGCAAACCTGCCGAAACTGCGACCGAAACCGAAACTTCATTCGGGAGTTCCCGCGCTGTGCTCGGTCATGTTCGGCGCAGTAAATTCCATCCAAGCGACGAAGACATTTTGCTGCATCCACGTGCCTAATCATGTCGTGACTTGTTTGCGTTTGCAGTTGTTGTTGTTTGTGAGTTTTCGTGTGATTTGTTTTGAATTCGGAAGTTTTATCATGTGATATTGTATTAAGGGTAGGTAGTAAACATTAGTAGATTATTGCATCGAGCACAAAGTAATTTATTATTGCACCGAGTGCCTGATTTAGAGCCCGAGCGTTAGCGAGGGCTCTAATCTAACAGGCACGAGGGCAACATAAATTACTTAAGGCGAGGTGCATAATCTGATTTTCTTTCAACTAATACCTATAGGAATAGTAGATAAAAGAAACTCATTTTAAACAGTTAAAATAGAAGTTTAATTATTGAAATTAAAAGTTATGTTTGAGCAATTATTAAACGTAAGGTTAAGAGTTTTGTTGGGCAAATTTATATTTCTATAACACTGTCGGCTTCATTTAGAATGTTTTCCGGAGTTAATGTGTCGCTAGATGATTCCATTTTAAATCGAAGCCGAAGCGCTCAAAATCAGATAGTATCACACTTTTATCGTTTCCAAGAATATTGTCAAGCAAAATTAACAAAGTTCCCGCCAAATCACTTTTTTAAATTTCTTTCATTTTAACTCAGAGTTAGCAGCAATCATTTTTTAAATTTAGAACAAGTAGGATAGAAACGAATAATACGTACGAAAAAAAAAGTATTGATATCGGCTGGCTGAATAGAGCTAATCCATTGAGATTGGCACCTTTTGAGCCTTTTTTTTTTGGCGATTAAAAAAAACTGTGCAATAATGAAATTTCATACATTTTTATTGCTCTAGAGCATTAAAGACTCGTTTTGTCCTGAGTTTTTAGTGTGATTGTGATGAAATTAAATCATAGTTGGAAGAAAAATAATTTAATACATATAACAAACTAATGCATAGATTATAGTAGAATCAAGTCTAACATAACTATCTGAATATTTTGTGGTTAATTTAAGTCATTTGGTAATGCTATACATAAACAAACAATAATTAGGTACTTGGTACTTACTATAAAGCATTAGTGGTGATAATATTAAAGATTTAGAGTTTCAACGTTCAATTTAATAATTATAACCAAGTATCTAGCAATTATAACGTAACGTAACGTAATTATTATTATTATTTCATTTATTCATATTTTCTCTCAATTTTCAACATTTTTAAATATACAGATAAAAAAGAAAAGTACATTTAAAAATATATAAAAAAGGGGGGCACCCGCCGGTAGCGGAGCGAAGACCCAAGCTACCGGTGGTTAGGGCTCCATAGTGAGGAATCTCCTCACAATGCGGGCCGTGTCCAGAAGAACCGCTTTTTGTATCCGGCTCTTGACCCAACTGCCAAGCGAGAGCCTCTCGAGATGACGGTCGAGACTCTTCGCTATAAGTCCGTTCACTGTTACGACTATCGGTACAATTATCGCTGAGTCCACATGCCACATGGCGGTAACCTCGTGGGCCAAGTCTAAGTACTTCGAAAGTTTCTCTTTTTCGGCTTTCACGAGGTTCTCGTCATGGGGAATGGTGACGTCAATGAGAATTGCACGACTCGTCACCCGGTCTATTAACACGATATCAGGTCTATTGGCAACAATAGTCCTGTCAGTGATAATAGATCGGTCCCAGTAGAGCGTGACACTAACGTTCTCGAGAACTGGCGCAGGTCATACCTGTAGTATGGTACCTCAGAGCCCACAAGGCGATATCTAAGAGCAAGTTGCTGGTGTATAATCCTAGCTACTTGATTGTGCCTGTGCAAGTACTCGCCGTTAGCAAGATGAGAACAACCGGAAACTATATGCCTGAGGGATTCTCCGGGACGGTGGCATGCTCGACAGATGTCGACCGTACCGTCCTTCAGGATATATTTCCGGTAGTTATTCGTCTTGATAACTTCGTCCATAATTGCACAGACAAATCCTTCAGTTTCTCCAAAGAGATCACCGAAACGTAGCCAGGCCACCGATGCGGACGAGTCTACATCAGGCCCATTCAGAGCCCGGTAGAACCGCCCATGTAGCTCCTTGCTCCTCCATACATCCTTGCGGCTCTGGGTAGTAAGTACAGATGGTTTGCGCCAGTTTTCGTTTGCCAAGGATAGTGGCGAAAAGCCCTTATCAACTGCTACCACGTCGCGGTGCATCCCGCTATCACAGTGTAGGAAATATTCCCTAAGATTGCACACCTCACGGTTGTGTAGGTTTTTGGCATTTAAAAAGCCGCGGCCCCCACACTTCCGTGGGATGTACAATCTCATCACCGATGATCGCGGGTGATGCATACGATACGTGGTAAGCAGTTTTCGGATCTTTACATCCAGGGCGTCCAATTCAGTCTGAGATCACCTTAGTATGCCGAAGGTGTATATCAGCAGGGGCATAACCCAACCGTTGAAAGCCCGAACCTTGTTACCACCTGACAAAAGACTTTTCAGTACTTTTGTCAGGCGACCAAAGAATCGGTCCATCACCGATTGTTTTATGTCCCCGCTGGCCACACCCAAAGCCTCCGACATACCAAGGTATTTGTAGGTTTCGACTTCAGAGAGGGACCTGAGGAACATTGTCTCTGAGAGTTGTAAACCATCTGAATTTACAACCCTACCCCGCTGTACATTAATGACCGCACATTTGTCGACACCAAACTCCATACCGATGGAGCCACTGAAAGTTTCAGTTACTCTCAGTAACTCCAAAATGTCTGGCTTATTTGGTGCAAACAATTTGAAGTTATTATTATTTTTATAATACGTCGGGTGGTAGACAAGCATACGGCCCGCCTGATGTGAATCGGTTACCGTAGCCATATTAACGATCGCAACATAAAATATCGCTCGCGCGCTGCCACCCCCGTGGCAGACGGAGCATCTCCTCCCTTTCTGGTGACATCACTCACTCGCAGGAACACAACAACTCTCAAGGGATTTGTTATTTGGCTGCGGTATTCTGTGAGGTGGAGGTACATTCCCCAGTCGGGTAGCTTACAATTACGCTCCCTACCTCTCTTTTCGCCAGAACTTCGTTTGTCAGCAGGGTGCACCGCGTGCAGGTGAAGTTGGCTTTGATTCAGAGATGTTGATGAACCACTTACACCCCCAATTATAAGAAAAGTACCTACAGTTAGATAATTGTTTCGTAAAAGTTTCGGTTTCGGTTTCGGTTTCGGCCGAAACTGAGACTGTTGCCGAAATTCGGTTTCGGTTTCGGTTTCGGTCGTAAAAACCAGTTTCGGTCGGACACTAGAATCAATGAAGTCAACGGATATTATTTTTTAAAACCTCTTTGTAAAACCTAAAGTATTTTTTATTGTTATAACATTGGATTTCCATACAAATTTCCAACTCCTCGTTTTAACTCCAAAAAGGGGTTGATTTCTAAAGATACATTATTAGTACACCTCCAAACCATCTATAGAGCATACATTTTAAATTTCAAGTCCCTTACTACAAAAACATAGGACTTTCATACAAACTTCCAACCCCCGTTTTAACCCCAAAAAGGAGTTGATTTCTAAATATACATTATTAGTACATACATTTTAAATTTCAAGTTTCTTACTTTAAAAACTTAGACTTACTTTCATACAAACTACCAACCCCCATTATAACCCCAAAAAGGGGTTGATATCTAAAGATACATTATTAGTAAACCTCCACACCATCTATAGAGCATGCATTTTAAATTTCAAGTCTCTTACTTCAAAAACATAGAACTTTCATACAAACTTCCAACCCCCGTTTTAACCCCAAAAGGGGGTTGATTTTCAAAGATACATTATTAGTACACCTCCACTCCATCTATAGAGCATACATTTTAAATTTCAAGTCTCTTGCGTCAAAAACATAGAACTTTCATACAAACTTCCAACCCCCGTTTTAAGCCCAAAAAGGGGTTGATTTCTAAAGATACATTATTAGTACACCTCCACACCATCTATAGAGCATGCATTTTAAATTTCAAGTCTCTTGCGTCAAAAACATAGATCTTTCATACAAACTTCCAACCCCCGTTTTATCCCCAAAAAGGGGTTGATATCCAAAGATACATTATTAGTACACCTCGACACCATCTATAGAGCATACATTTTAAATTTCAAGTCTCTTACTTCAAAAACGTAGAATTTTCATACAAACTTCCAACCCCCGTTTTAACCCCAAAACGGGGTTGATTTCCAAAGATACATTATTAGTACACCTCCACACCATCTATAGAGCATGCATTTTAAATTTCAAGCCATTTACTTCAAAAACATAGAACTTTCATACAAACTTCCAACACCCGTTTTAACCCCAAAAAGGGATTGATTTCCAAAGATACTTTATTAGTACACCTCCACACCGTCTATAGAGCATACATTTTAAATTTCAAGTCTCTTGCTTCAAAAACATAGGACTTTCATACAAACTTCCAACCCCCATTCTACCCCCTTAGGGGTGGAGTATTCTTCGTTCTTAGCGGATGTCTACACCCTATAAGGAACCTTGGTTTGTAGGTGTTATAGTTTCTGAGATTTCGTGATGAGTGAGTCAGTGATTTTCTCTTTTATATATATATATATATATATATATATATATATATATATATATATATATATATATATATATATATATATATAACGTTATATATATAAAGGTAACGTGGTCTGTTTAGTCAGTTTTATATAGACGTGTACGCTAAAATTTAAATGGAACGATTGTTATATATTTGCACAAACCAGAAGAATGCGTGCATTTGCGGGACGCTATGTAGCAAGATTTTGTGACTCAAAGTCTTTTAAACAACGAGGAAAAACATATCTGACGAGAGCAATCCTCGCTGAAATCAGGCGCCAAAATAATATCACAAAGCAGCATCGCCAGGTATTGCAACCATAATATTACCTCTAGACGGAAGGAGGCAAATACAATGTTCAATATTCTACTCGATTTATACAGAACGGAAACACCGACATGCTTTGTGACACGAAACTGTGACAAAGCGAAAATGTTTCAGGATTGCTGTCTAATCGTTTCAGATGAATGCGAAATGGCCAAGAATGTGGCTTTATCGAGGATTAGTAACGCTTCAGGTCTTTTCATATTAGCTCCCGAAGGAAAGACTCCCTTCATTTATTTTATATTTTTTTTAAACTATGGTTACTATCTTAAATAAAAATAATAATTTGTTGACTTTTAACGTGTAATACTGCCCCATATATTTTCTTATGTATCTACTTTAGTTCGTATTTGTGTTAATACGCCGGAATCATAAAGTCCACGCGAACGAAGTCGCGGGCATCAGCTAGTGTAGTATAAGGCTAAAACTGTTTGTTACTAAATCCCATACTAACTAAATTTATGGACTCTGTCTGAAATAAATATGTTATTATTATTATTTTCATTAAAAATTCACGTTTTATTTTATAATTACTAAACCTTAGACAGATAGCAACAAAACTATAAGATATAAACTAAGTACAAGTATTTTCACTAAGTACTTTTAAATTGGACTTTCCCACAAATTTCATCGACCCTAAAACAAGTTGGACATAAGTTATTATAATTTTAAGATCGCAGATGGCTCTAGTTTTGTGTATTTTACGTTACTGATGTTTATTTTTATAATTTTAGTACAAGGGGTGTAAGGGGTTCATCAACATCTTGGAACCAAAGTCAACCTCACCTGCACGAGGTGCACCCTGCTGACGACAGAAGAGGCTCTAGCGAAAAGAGAGGTAGGGTGCAGCGTATTTTTTAACCTGCCCGACTTGGGAATGTACCTCCACCTCACAGAATACCGCAGCCAAATAACAATTCCCATCAGGGTTGTTGTGTTCCTGCGAGTGAGTGAGGTTACTCTAAAGGAAGGAGTAGCTGCATTGGCAGCGGGGGTGGCAGCGCGCAGGCGATATTTCATGTTGCAAGCGTTAATAGGGTTACGGTAACCGCTTCACATCAGGTGGGCCGAATGCTTGTCTGCCACCCGACGTAGTATAAAAAAAAAACATAGGCTTCTAGCCTACTGTTATTTGACTGCTGTCTTCTGTGAGGTGGGGAGGTACTTCCCCAGTTCTACAGCTTATAATATCTCTGCGCTCTACTTCTCTTTTGCCATAGCTCTTTTAATTAATCAACAGGGTGCACCAAACGCAGCTGATTTTATAACTCTGGCACAAAGATGATGGTGATATGAGCTACTTACACCCCCAATATTTCTTATTTAGGAAAACAATCATCATGGTACAAACAGTGAAGTTATAAATCGTATAGATATGGCATACCCATGCTAAATTACATCAGAAAACGCTTCGTGTCGCCTAAGAAACCTATGACTGTCGCTATCCTTATCATCTCGGCGCTATATTATGCTTGCTATCTCTTTCCCTTGCTGAGTACGTTATCGGCGCAAAGGTTTTTTTCTTGCCTAAATATTAAATTTACCTAAAATACGTATCGTAGTACGTAACGTGTAAGGAAATGAGACAGAATGATACGATTCTTTGTTTCAAATTTGTCACGTGCTGCCCCCCTACCACCAACTCTTATTGCGATTCAATAACTTTTTTTTTTTTTATATTAGCTCAGCATATTGGCTCTACTTCGCCTGATGGTAAGCGAAAAGTGGAGCCCCAATCGCAGCGGCAACGGACAAGAGACCTTGATGTCCTGTCAGTTGACGCTGCCATGCTGGCCTACAAGATGCTTCTTCACACTTCGCTTGAAGGATCCCATATTGTATGATTGAGGAAATACATATGCTGGCAACGCGTTCCACTTTTTAATAGTGCGACATAGATAGGAGTTGCCAAACTTTTTAGTACGCGACGGAATGATACCAACGGTGAAATTGTGGCATCGCAAGCCTGTACGTGTTGTTCGGTGACGGAAAGGGGAGGAAGGGATAAGGGAAAACAGTTCTTCAGAGCACTCTCCGTGGTATAGGCGATAAAATACGCTAAGTGAGCCAATATCTCTCCGGAGCTGAAGAGGTTCAAGATTCTTGGTGACCTCTTCGTCACCAATTATACGGACCGCTCGTCGCTGCAACCTGTCAAGAGCCTCGAGGAGGTACTGGGCGGAACCATCTCAGAGATGCGAGCAGTACAATACATAACTGAATAAAATGCTTATTCATACCAATGAATAAGGGACTCTATTTCAAATAGGATAGAGTTATTCATTCAAGTCAGTCAAGATTTTATATTATACAGGTGTCTATTTCGCGGCGGTCATCTTGGATTTGAAATTTATCATAGTGTATATAGTATTCTACTAGTCAAGCCCTTTCATGTGATACCCATGTTGAACGGGTTGTGAAGAAATATGTAATCCGTCATTTTGTGGCGGCGGCCATCTTGAAACATGCAAAGAACACTCCTGACTAATTCACCTTTCAAATAAAAAAAAATCTATATTGTTTATTCGATCGAGAAATCTATAGTCACGAGTGCCTTAATAAGGTGATTTGTAACAGTATAAATTGACCATCTTTTTTACCACTATGTGCATGTATTGTACATGATTTATAACATAGGGTATGTTATAAATCATTGTAAATAAATTAATATGAATCAAAATCGGTTCATCCGTTCGGGAGCTACGATGCCAGAGACAGATGCCAGAGACAGTCGTTTATGCGTCGGGGGTTTAAAAGGTGGGAAATGAATAGTATTTTACAAAATAATATTAAAATACATTTATTATGCAAACATAAAGTCCTTCGGATTGTCTTCGTAAATACACTTCGCCGTCCAAAACGACGCTTCGCACAGATCTTTGTATTTCTTGGCTGAAACGAACAAAATACATGTTATTAATAAAATAAACTTTCCAATATAATAAATATTCCTGGACAAATGACACACTGCCATCTAGTCCCAAACTAAGCAAAGCTTGTACTATGGGTAATAGATAACTGATATTATACTTGAATACATTTTTTTTATAAATACATACATACAATATATAGAAAACATCCAGACCAAGACAAACAGACATGTTCATGTAGACAAATATTTGTCTTGTGCGGGGATCGAACCCGCGACCTCGGAGTCAAAGTTGCTAGCCATTCGACCACCGAGCTCGTCAAAATATGGTTGAACAGAAAGTGTTTGAAGTAAAACTTCTTTCTGCACGCTTGACTCGGGAAGTAAGCCGGTGAATGTGTGACGAGAGCAAGGGCGGATCCAGGGGGAGGGTCATGGGGGTCATGACCACCCCCTCGGCTGGGTCGAGGACCTAGATGGACCACTAATTAAAATTGTCTAACTTTTATGTATATTTTTGTCACAATATAGATTAAGTACAGTACTTACATACATTAATAAAATACCTACTTTTTACCTGTATCTATTATAATCAAAATTTTATTATAACTTGAGTGTGACTTGACCACAGCTGTGTGACCTCCCCCTGGCGCCAAAGCTGAATCCGCCCTTGGACGAGAGCGTTAATAAAAGTCTCGTGTCGACCTCACAAGGCCAATTTTATTCTCGTAAATTTTCTACGAACGCAGATTGAAAGTTGACCGAATCGAGATTGAATTGTGAATTGACTAAAATTATATACTTGATTTCATTAATTAATTATTATCAATTCTTGTTGTTGGCAAAGTAACATTCTTAGTTTGTTTAATTTTCACTCATATTTAATTCATTATTCGATATAATACCGCTTAAATTAAATTTTGAAGTTACATATTATGTTACGAGAATACCCAATGTGACATTTGTGAGATCGAGACTGGATCGAAACTGAACTATATTTTAATTACGAGAATTGTCCCTCTGGAACAGTTCGTACGGCGCCGCACGAACACACACTTAATCATGCTGTGTATAGACGTCATTGTTTATGTATTACTATACGACGCGACAACCAATTGTATGGGTATGGAGCTGCCGGGGTGTGACAAAGATGAGCTTATCTCTACAAGAGATCTCTTCCAGTCGGCGCTATGAGTAATAAGAGAAACAGTCACTTGACGGATAGTTACATTATGTATACAGATGCCATAGGTTTCCTAAAATATGACATGTATTCAATAAATTTATTATGACTATTATAAAAAAAACTGGTTGCAATCCGGGAGTGTCGGCAGAAGTGAAAACTTGATCATTAACGTTGTGCATTTTTGAATATTTTGGAATAGTTAGGGGATAATTTCGCACGAATTGCTTTATGTATAAAAGTACCTACTATCATTTATGTCGTAAAATACAATATTCACTTATTGCGCTATCGTACACACACATGACAATTTATATTACATGAAAAATAAACAGCAGGAGCAGGCATACATTTTCGCCGCGCGGTAGAAAGAGAAGGGGATATTACTTCCTCTCCTACGCCGCGCCGGCAGTCTACTCTCCCTCCGTCTTACGAATTTTCGATCAGGTCAGTTGTCCTGACGAGTTTAACATTTTTTATCCATCCCAAAAAGTAACCAACGAAATTCTTTAGGGGTAAAGAAGTTTTCTCTTCAAAAATACAATTCTCAATATAAGCATGCCTGTGAGAAAGAGGCGAACATTTTGTACCATGTTCATGAAAACCACACCACCTGTTATTGTAAACAAATGTTCTTGCAAATAAATAAATAAATATTTCTGGACAATTTACACAGCGCCATCTAGTCTCAAATTAAGCGCAAAGCTTGTGTTATGGGTACTAGACAACTGATAAATGTACTTAAATACATTTTGTTTTGTAAATACATACTTATAATACATAGAAAACACCCAGACCAAGACAAACAGACACGTTCATGCACTCAAATGTTTGTCTTGTGCGGGAATCGAACTCGCGACCACGGAGTCAAAGTGGCCCTTGCTAACCATTCGACCACCGAGCTCGTCAAATAAATAAATATTCTATTCTAAGTACTTACAAACATCTTTACAGTTGCCTATAGATTTCTTCACAGATTCCTTCATGTCCGGAGGATACATCAGGTCCACTTGTTTTATCGAAGCCTCGTAATTCAGCTTGTTATTCTTCACCTGCCATCAGATTACAGAAATGTCAGAATCAGTTCTCGTAATTAAAGTATGGGGAGTAAGTGGTTCATCAACATCTTTAAACCAAAGCCAACTTTACCTGCAGGCGGTGCACCTTACTGACTGACAAACGAAGCTCTGGCGAAAAGAGAGGAAGGGAGCGTAATTGTAAGCTACCCGACTGGGGAATGTACCTCCACTTCAGAGAATACCGCAGCCAAATAACAATTCCCTTGAGGGTTCTTGTGTTCCTTCAAGTGAGTGAGGTCACCAGAAAGGAAGGAGATGCTACGTTGGCACCGGGAGTGACAGCGCGCGAGCGCTGTCACTCCCGGTGCCAACGTAATATGGCTACGGTAACCGCTTCACATCAGGCGGGCCGTAAGCTTGTCTGCCACCCGACGTTGTATAAAAAAAAAAGGGGTACTTCAAGAAAGACGTAAAGAGTTTACACGGTTAGCAACGCGTGAGTGATGCCTATGGTGTCGCAAGCGTCCATAGGCTACGATGACTGCTTACCGTCAGGCAGGTCGTATGCTTCTTTGTCACTTTGGATTACGTAAAGTAACGTAACAGACGCAACGATCCTAAGGGATTTTTTTATTGATACAAAACCGTTCTATTATTACAAGCCTATAATTAACTTTAATCACTTTAACTTACAACTTGTGTCATTTGATATACACAGGCTATGTAGCACATGACGTCTCTGTCTTCAATGAATGTCCCTTTTTCTATGTCGGCAATCATTTCTGTAAAATAAACATAGTATCAAAAAAAAAAATTATTAATCACACTAATATTATAAAGGTGAAAGTTTATGAGTGAGTGTGTGTGTATGTTTGTTACTTCTTCACGTCTAAACGGCTGGAGAGATTTTAATAAAATTTGGTATGGAGTTAGCTGACACCCTCGATTTGCTTCTAAAAATGTGAATAGTTGTTATTTCACGTCAGTACACAATTTATCTTCCCTAATAAACCGCGGGTAACACCGCGGGGCACAGCTAGTTAATTATATTAAACAGTCTCTCACGTATATTGGTCGGGAAAACCGACTAGTTTCGATCTGGAACGGAGACGCCCTTCATCAAGGGAAGTTCGTCGCCATCGACAGAGAGTGGACGCGTCTGGATATATATTAATTGCTAACTCGATGGAAGGAGCTCGGTGACGTCGTTACGCTGTTGTCATTAGATTACAGACGTTAAGCCAAGTCAGTCACAGGCTTGAAAACACTGGCCTCCGCCAACCCGCAGTTGAACAGCGTGGTGGAGTATGCTCTAAACCCCCTTATGACCTCTACACACGTTGGCTCTAGGCTTCACTCGGCCAACTAGGCGAGCGACACAGAGGGATGACAAGGCAAAGCAAATAGGCTGTCAACATGTGGTCGCTTGCCATCATTCGGCAACGCTCGGCCAACGTCCGCGCACTGGGATGAATAATAGTTGACGACGTTGGGTTTTGTCGTTTGGGGTGTATGTGGTTCATCAACATCTTTGAACCAAAGCCATCTTCACCTGCACGCGGTGCACCCTGCTGACTGACAAACGAAGCTCTGGCGAAAAGAGAGGTAGGGAGCGTAATTGTAAGCTACCCGACTGGGGAATGTACCTCCACCTCACAGAATACCGCAGCCAAATAACAATTCCCTTGAGGGTTGTTGTGTTCCTGCGAGTGAGTGAAGTCACCAGAAAGGAAGGAGATGCTGCATTGGCAGCGGGGGTGGCGGCGCGCGAGCGATATTTTATGTTGCCAGCGTTAATATGGCTACGGTAACCGCTTCACATTAGGCGGGCCGTATGCTTGTCTGCCACCCGACGTAGTATAAAAAAAAACTATGAGTAAGTGACGTCACCAGGGACTCTACCGCCGAAACGATTAAAATCGAATTCCAATTCCAAAAATAGGTAGAATTTAAAGTTAATATCAAACATTTTTAGCTTATTCGGTAGAGGTTCAGGACCCTGGACCAGCTCAGCTAAACACCATTGCCACAAATCTAACCTGAAGTTTGATATCCGTATTGAAAAAATCCTAAGGGAATTCATTTCCTTACCTTTACCTTACTTATTTACTTATTCATACCCTTTACTTATTCATACCAATGAATAAGCGAAACTAAGTCTACAATAGAGTCGATTGGTATGAATAAACATTCTATTCAGTTATTGAATCGTAATAAGAGTTGGTGGTAAGGGGGCAGGGCCCCTGGGAGCGAGGTGTAGCTATGTTTTACCTGGGGTGGTGGCGCGGGATTCATATTTAATTTTACAAGAATGCCATTAAAATTTAATTTAATGTTCATTAAAATAATAAACGTCAATACATTTATCAATATCATAAATACAATTTAATGACGTATACGTTTATATCGCATATTTTGTATTCTTTACAATTAAGAAAAAAACATGAAATGCGATATTTAATATAATCCTGCAATAGAGATGGCCAAAAGAATAGCCATTTACGATAAATTTCCAAAAGGTACCTTACTTAGTACCTTTTGAAAATTGGACGTTTACGCCCAATAGATGCTCATTTGTATGTAGTTATTGAGAATCAGGATTAATCGTAAATGGCCGACATTTCTGCTAGTGGTACTTTTTGAATATTAGAGTTTATGGTCTAAGGTAACATTTATATCAGGCGGGCTATTTGATTATTAGCATCCTGCAGTGGTTGCCTCGATTTGTTTCATCCAAAAAATATTTACCTTCTTTTACTGGAACTTTTCCCAAGCAATTTTTCCGGAACATTTTCGCCGAGTTTCTCATTTGTTGCTTCGTCATCTAAATAAATTTATCTATCAGTTTTTCAATCAAAAGTACTATAGTGATGTAATTAAAACCTAAAGTTTACTAAAAATATTTACTATCGTCCTAAAAAGTGATATATCAGTTTTGACAAAAATATTTCTGAGATTGATTTTCTATTATTTTAGAGTTTGAAAATGGATCTTCTTAATTTTAACGGACCAACCGTTAATCTAATGGTGGTAGAGGATATTAGCCAGTTGTATCTGCATTTCATGATCATTGTGAATAGGAATCGAATTCACGAGTGTAATTCTCTACAATGTCGGTGACAATTTTGCAACAACGAGAATCTCGTTGTTGCAAAATTGTCACCGACATTGAATTATAACTACTAAAACTACCACACTAAAACACTAGTAAAATGTAAAATTTTAAGGATTATTATAAAATAATCCTTAAAATTTTACATTTTACTAGATCATTTGAGTTACATAGTGATTACATAGTGATAGTCATCGACACTGATGTTTGACTACATAAAATGTACATTTTATTTTTAATAGAAAATGGGTCTTCTAAATAAATTCTTGAGACCCCAAGACGCCATATTTGTAATAATTATCTTATTTACATATAGCGTTTTTCAGTATAATAATCAATTAATTAGGCGGTTAATAAAGTTTTTATCAGACACTATTTAACTCAAATAATTTTTCAGTGCATTGAGATCGACACTGATTTAACATTCAAGTGTGTTGTTTGAACTCCAATACACTAGCGATTCTGTAATAATTAGAGAATCCTTCAGCAGGAACTCCAGTTAGGCGCTGATGTGCTAAATACTCTACTGAAATAGGTACCTACTTATTCTTTATTATTCAGGGATTATCGTTCAACTATTAAGTTTATTTATAAAGTATTTAATTATTTATGTATATCATATCAGTTATCTAGTATACATAGTACAATCTTTGCTTAGTTTGGGACTAGTAGTAGTAGACTCGTAGTAGAACATTGCCGTAGTAGTGCTTTATTATAACATTATGATAACAATGTTCCACCAAGTGCCAACAATCAACAGTATCAACTTTATTCGAAATTAGTTTCAAAATCACTTTTAGGACGAAATGCGAACGAAATTGTGGGTATATACTACTTATATACATAGTGTATAGGCATTCAACTTATTTTCTACGCACAATATCGTCCCAAATCCATTTAATACCACTTAACTTACAGCATTAGCACTTCCTATTAAAAATACACAGCACACGAAAAAGTACAATTTCCTAACAGCCATATTTCCACGTTAATCTTTATTACTGAACAAATAACCGAAGACTGCTCATCGTAAATCCACACAAAACGATATAAATGCATCGCTGCTCTGCTAATTGTATGCACAATCGCTTAATTAGATTATAAACATACGATGCTTTAAGAAAAGCATGTCATTAAACGTTTAAAACCAACATGTTGAACTCGGACGTGTATTTGATCTACCTATTTTACCGTAAACATAGTTGTAGGTGTTGATTAAGCGATTGGTAATTGCATCTTATGAGTAAATTAGCCTAATTAGCTTGCGCCCGTGACTTCATGCGCTCGTATCCCGGTATCCTTTGCGAATTTTCAAAAATCCTTTCTTAGCAGATGCCTACGTCATAATAGCTCATAATTGCGAACTAGCGAATATGTACTATTCAGTACTATAAATTGGGACGATTACATATTCTATTCAACAATTGCTTTTACAGATACAATGGTAACATTGAACGATTAACAACAACCATCCAAAATGGATATGGCAAACATAACGCAACCAAAATCTCGTTTATTGTATTACTAGCGGCCGCCCGCGACTTCGTACGCGTGGAGTTAGTTATTTGCAAAGAATTTTTAATTACATTCGAAAAAGCTAAATGGGTACTTAATGAAAGGAAAAAAATAAAAAAAGTTAAAAACAATCAACATCTAGACGAATTTTTAGAATCAATGAAGTCGACGGATATTATTTTTTAAAACCTCTTTGTAAAACCTAAAGTACTTTTTATTGTTATAATAAAACATCCCTCCTTATAACATATACATCGTAAGTATGTAGTTGTTTTCAATATTTTTTATACTTAAATATCATTTAAAATCCTTCTGCCATAATTACTTTTTTCAATAACATTGGATTTTCATACAAATTTCCAACCCCCGTTTTAACTCCAAAAAGGGGTTAATTTCTAAAGATACATTATTACTACGCCTCCATACCATCTATAGAGCATACATTTTAAATTTCAAGTTTCTTACTTCAAAAATATATAACTTTCATATAAACTTCCAAACCTCGTTTTAACCCCAAAAAGGTGTTTGTAGTGTATGCGATTATTAACGAGTGAATATATGTCATTCGTTCACTCACCCACTCATACAGACAAACACAATCTCGCGCGCACCACGTCAGTTGTACGAGAGCCGTAGGCGAGAGTAGACGTGTTGGTAGTCTGTCCATTCAGTGCGTGTGCGAGCCTGTGATATTCCCCGATAGAGAGACTGGTAATACATGTGGCGACGAGCAAAAAGGTATTTATCAAAAAAAAAAAAGAAAGTGAAAGTGATTAATATAAATAAAAACTCGTAAGCGCATTCGAATTACACGTAGGTGGCATGTTTACGTACTTACCTTATAAAATAAATACTTGCAGATTTTCATGGTAGGTTTTGTAGAAAGTATGTATTGTATAATGCGGTTAGTTACAGTTAACTTACAGTTATATTAGTATTTAATTTTTTTTTGCTTAACGTAATCATTTAGCGTAGTAAAAGAATATGGTACCACCAATGACCTACAAAAGTATTTTACAAATACCTACAATGATATTTTAATTATACCGACAACCGATCAACATTGAAATTTTGCTATTAGTAACAATACCATAAAACTCCTGTAATATGATTTAAATTATACCATGTTGTAGTAAATATTGTGAGTATTTGAAACGTATCTGAAGATTATTTATTACTTATTTAGTTATCATAGTGGGAAATGTAATGATGATGTACGTTTAATTTCGCGACAATTATTGCATTGGTGAATGACTGACTGATACCTACATAAAGGACTAGATATATTAGATTATAAATAGTGACGCCCTACCTACGTATTTCCGAATGCCTGCGTAAACATAGTACTTGCTAAGAATTTCAACATTAATAAAGTTATGTATTTACGAATACGACATTCTAAAAAAATCTACCTACAGTTCACTTACATTTGCAAATTAATGTTATATTTTAAATGGTATTATTTATATTGTGTTACTACAAAAACTGTTGTAAAGACTGTTAATATTGAAAAGATTAGTCAGAAATGCTGCCATTAAATTGGTAGGGCTATCTAATTAGTAGTTTGTTTGAAATGCTACCATTAAATTGATAGGGCTGCCATTAAATTGGTAGGGCTGCCATTAAATTGGTAGGTTGTGTGAAATGCTGCCATTAAATTGGTAGGGCTGCCATTAAATTGGTAGGTTGTGTGAAATGCTGCCATTAAATTGGTAGGGCTGCCATTAAATTGGTAGGTTGTGTGAAATGCTGCCATTAAATTGGTAGGGCTGCCATTAAATTGGTAGAAAGAGTACCTAATGGTTAAATTTGATTAGTCTAGGATGAATAGTATTCCTCTTTGCATGATTTTCAGGTCACCCCACTGAATCAAAAGCATGGCGAATTTGTTGCCCGCACCAGAAAAACTTGATCTCGAAGGCGATAGCTCGTCGGTTGGCATACGTTGGGAGCGATGGAAGAACTCGTTACTAATTTATCTTGAGGCCGCTGATATTCAAAGCCCTACAAGGAAAAGAGCCACCCTATTGTATTTAGGGGGCCTAGGACTTCAAGAAATTTATTCTAATTTACCTGGAGCCAATATTATTCCACCAACAGATGTACCAGATGCTACATCTAGTCATCAAGATGTTTTCCAAGTAGCATTAGACAAACTTGATGAGTATTTCTTACCAAAACAGAGCAACGTTTACGAAAGGCACGTGTTCAGACAGCTAAAACAAGAAAATGGTGAAAAACTAGAGAAGTTCGTTGTTCGATTGCGTAACCAAGCGGATAAATGTGGATTTGACAAGCCGGACAATTTTATTATAGACCAAATTACTGAGAAATGTACATCAAATGAACTTCGTAAGAAAATTTTGACAATGGGGGACAGTGCCACTTTAGACCAAATAATAACAAAAGCAAATACACTAGAGCTAGTGAGCCATCAATTAGAAGTGTATGAAAATCAAGGGAATGTAATAAAGAGCCAAGAAGTAAATCAAATCATTAATAAAGGAAACTACAAAAAAGGTCAAAACTATTCTAATGAGACAAAATCGCGTTCACAAAATAATTCACGTTGCACTAGATGTGGCAGTAAGTTCCATAAGGCCAGTGATGTAAACTGCCCAGCAAAAAATAGAACATGTCATTCTTGCAAAAAGATCGGTCATTATTCGGCACACTGTAAATCAAAGATTTCTGAAACAAAAACACAGAAAAGAAAATATGAAGGAAACTCTGAGGCTGGTACAAGCACAGAAAATAGGAAGAGATTCAAGAGTAGCAAGGGAAACAATATCGACATGATAGATGATGAAGAGGTAGACTATGTTTTTCAAATCGATAATGATTCTTCTGTTAGTTGCATGGTTGGTGGAGTGGAAATCAACATGATGATAGATTCTGGTTGCAAACCTAATCTTATAACGGACAAAACATGGGAAACGTTGAAAAATAATTTTGCAAAGGTAACAAACCAAATCAAAGATCCCAATAAGGTGCTTGTCGCTTATGGAAGCCAAACACCATTAACAGTGAAAGGCTCATTTGAAGCTGAAATTGAAGCTAATGACCGGAAGGAATATGCTACTTTCTACGTTATAAGTGGAGGCACAAGAGACCTACTTGGAAAGAATTCAGCATTGAAGTTAGGAGTTCTGAGAATAGGTATTGGCGTTAGCTGTGTTGAGAACTCGATTACACCATTTCCAAAATTCAAAGATGTTCTCGTCGAGATCCCTATAGACGATTCTGTGCGACCTATTTCTCAACCGTGCCGAAGAGTACCAATTCCTTTAGAGAAGAAGGTCGACGACAAAATCAAAGAACTTCTGAACCAGGACATAATCGAAGAGGTACGAGGTTCTTCAAGGTGGGTTTCTCCCATAGTCCCGATCTTAAAAGAAAACGGGGAATTGAGACTATGTGTGGATATGAGACGAGCAAATAGTGCCATAATGAGAGAAAATCATCCACTCCCAACTATGGATAAGTTGCTCCCTAAGATAAAGAAAGCTAAATTCTTCAGCAAGCTTGATATTAAGAACGCCTTTCATCAGGTAGAGATTCATCCAAACTCCAGACACATAACGACTTTTATTACCTCAAACGGTCTATACTGTTATAAACGCTTGATGTTTGGAATTACGTGTGCACCAGAATTATTCCAGAAAATCTTAGAAAGATTGCTAATTCAGTGTGATGGAGTAATAAACTTTATCGATGACATTCTGGTTTATGGTGTAAATGAGACAGAACACGATAACAGGCTTAAGAAGGTGTTGGAGACACTAAAAGATAACAATGTCTTACTTAATGAAGAGAAATGCATCTATAAAACACAGAGCGTAAGTTTTCTTGGACATCACCTGGACCCAGTAGGTATAACCCCACTGGACAAGTATGTAAGGAGTATAATGGATTTTCGCGTGCCTAAGTGTATGGAGGAGCTTCAGAGTTTTTTGGGTCTTCTCAATTACATTAACAAATGGATTCCAAACTTAGCTACTGCGTCGGAACCTCTGAAAGAATTATTAAGGAAAAAGCTGGGTAAAAATGCCAATATTGAGAAATTTTGGTTAAAAGAACAACAAGACTCTTTTGATAATTTGAAACAGATGCTCACAAAAATTCAGTCCTTGGGCTATTACGATGTCCAAGATAAAACACAGGTAATAGCCGACGCGAGCCCAGTCGGTTTAGGAGCTGTTCTCGTCCAGATTGATGCCAATGGACCTCGAATAATTGCCTACGGAAATCGGACTCTAACAGATTGTGAACGAAGATATAGTCAAACCGAGAAGGAGGCATTGGCGTTAGTGTGGGCGGTCGAACATTTTAATATTTTCTTATTCGGCAAGGAGTTCGATCTAGTGACTGACCATAAACCCTTGGAGATTCTTTTTGGCAAAAAGTCTAAACCATGTGCACGCATAGAGCGTTGGGTATTACGCCTACAATCTTATAAATACCGCGTTATATACAAGCCAGGTAAAAATAACATCGCAGATTCTTTGTCACGCCTATGTAAACAGCCTAAAATTCTACCAGATGGAGAAGACATACACGTATGTCAGGTGGTTAAGTATGCACGTCCGCAAGCAATATCCATGAGCGATATTATTGAAGGTTCTGAGGCTGACAAAGAAATTTGTGATGTTAGGAAAGGTGTCTATCAAAACGACTGGCATGAATCCTTGAGAAGCTACAAAATCTTTGAAAACGAGTTATGTTTCTTTGAGAACATTCTATTGCGAGGGAACAAAATTGTCATACCACATCGCCTCCGTAAAGGGGTATTAGAAGCTGCGCACGAAGGCCACCCTGGCATTGTAGCTATGAAGGGCCGCTTAAGGGCCAAAGTTTGGTGGCCACGCATAGACAAAGACGCCGAAAATTTAGTGAAATCTTGCAAGGGCTGCACTTTGGTGTCGTTGCCCGACCATCCAGTGCCTATGAAAAGACGTGTACTACCATTGGGACCATGGGTGGACGTGGCCATGGATATTTTAGGACCACTTCCCAGTAATGATTATTTATTGGTGATCATTGATTATTATAGCCGGTACAAGGAAGTGAAAATAACCAAAATAATCACAAGCACCCAGATAATAAAAATACTGAAGGAAATTTTCAGTAGGCTCGGTTACCCAGTTTCGATAACTGCCGATAATGGGAAACAGTTTGTAAGCGAAGAATTTCGGGAATATTGCAGAGAGTGCAATATTCGTCTGTATAATACAGTTCCATATTGGCCCCAGATGAACGGTGAGGTGGAACGGCAAAATAGGGACATTTTGAAACGACTACGGATCGGCCAAACTGAGAAAAAAGATATTAAAGAATGCTTATATGAATATCTAATGATGTATAATAGCACACCCCACTCGGTTACTGGTCGAACACCATCAGAGCTTTTCTTCCAGCGGACAAACAGGGACAAGATCCCTTCCCTAGAGAACGCAAGTAATACGACTAATGATTCAGAGGTGAGGGATAGAGACAGGATTCAGAAAGAGTTAGGCAAGGAGTATGCAGATAGTGTTGAGACGTTCAACATGAATGTTAGAAAATAAATTATATACTGGTAACACCTGTGTATTTTGTGTAATGTATTGACAGGGCAATACTGTCTTCCTGTTGTTGTTGTTTCCGTCATGGTGTAATCGCTGCCATTAAACTGTGCTCCACTATAAAGTTTTCTTTTATTGAGTAACCAGTAAAAATATAAACTACAGTCCACTTATACACATTCATACATGGTCCTTCTCCACCTCAATAAAGGAGAACAAGTTGGTGAATAGCATTTGGAAAATTTCGTGCAAGCTAGTGGTGAGCAAGTTGCATCTACGTGCCAACAAACCCCGCCGTGGATGACGCCATCGCAGCCAAAATCGTCGCCGAACATAATAACTTGCTACAAGAGTGCAGTGCAGCGCATAAAATTGCACCAGAAATCATCAACCATCAGCATCATCGTAATTCATCATCAAGTATCCATTTTTATTTTACATAGCTTCATTCACAGCTTCACATCTATACCGCTAGTTGCAGTAGCGCTAGGGTGCATCCTACAACAGCTACCAACATCAACAAACGCAGCGAGCGAGCCTATTATTGGACAGTTCGCTTCCTCCGAAAAGCTCCGAGGTGCCACCATCCAATAAGCGCGCGTCGGTCGGTGGGAGACGGAAGTCAACTGGCGCCTTTAGCGGCGTTGTCAAGCAAGCATCGTCGTAGCAAGACAGCGACGCGGCGTCATCCGACATCTTGTTTTCGTTTCGCGTTGTGTTGTGCGTGCATTGTCTATTTATTATCTAAGTAACTACGTTATTTCTAATAAAACTTTCATTTTGTTTCTCACTGTTATATAAAAGTGAGGTATATTATACATATATTGTAAAGTTGTTGTGAACAATGTCGGAACAAGAAAAAATACTTGAATCTAAAAGCGATAACTCCACATTAACTGCTCTAATCAGAAAGAGAGCGGCCTTAAAGGGTATAATAACCAAGCACCATAATTACTTCAATGAACAAAGTCATAGCAATATTGACCGTCAGTCGATTGTACTTCGAGAAGAGCGGCTAAGAACGGCATTCCTCAAATTTGAGGAGATAAATCTTGAGGTGTGCGCCTTAGACCCACCCGCCGATGATTATGACACCGTGGAGGCCAAATATTTAGAGATTCTCACAATTATTAAAAAGTTAACACTTACTGACAACAAACCATTTCAGTCACAGCCGTATTATAATCAAAGGCTGCCCGATATATCTATAACGACGTTCAGTGGTAAGTACTCAGAATATAAACCTTTCATTGAGTTGTTCGAGGCACTGATTCACAACAACCAAAATTTAAAAAATGTTCAAAGATTGTTTTATTTACGTAGTTTTTTACAAGGTGAATCGTTAGATCTCATAAAAAATTTGCCTATAATAGATGACAGTTACTTAGAAGCTAGGAAAATACTTGATGATCGTTATAATAACTCATATAAAATTACGAATGAGCATATTTGTACATTATTAGACATATCACCAATTGTCAAGTCAACGGCAATCAACATTAGGGGATTTGTGTCTACAATAAAACAGCAACTTGCTTCGTTAAAAAATCTAAAACATAATGTTGAACAATGGGACGCCATAGTACTATGTGTTCTGACCAGAAAGTTAGACCCACTAAGTAATAGGGAGTTTCAACTAGTCGGAAACAAAGCGCCTTCTGTAAACTCATTGCTTGATTTTTTAGAAAAACGTGCACTTGCTCTAGAGAATGCAGAGAGGGTATACACGCCTCTCGCACCCAAGGTTGCTCACATTGCCACCACTGTGATGGACGAAGCAGGAGCTACTTCTAAGACAGCACCGCCGCCACCAGTCTGCAGGCTATGTAAGTCAACTCACAAATTATTTACTTGTCCGAAGTTCAAACTCATGTCAGCTGCGGACCGACTCAAGTTTGTCACCAACAATAATATGTGTCAAATTTGTCTACATAATCACAATAAGAAGTGCAAATATTATTTCAAATGTGAAGTATGCAAGCAAAAGCACAACACTTTACTTCATCAAGATAAAGCACAATCTCCAGTGACGTTATTCCTGGAATCCAAATCTATGCAGGTACTGCTGCCAACAGCTCGAGTTAAGCTTATAGCGAACAATGGAACTGAAGTCCATGTCAAGGCCCTTCTTGACAGTGGTTCTCAAACTTCATTCATAACAAGCGAGTTAGTTCAATTACTAAAATTAAAAACCAATAATACAAATACTCCTGTAGTAGGTATTGGGAATAATGTTAGTAACATTCAAGAAAGTGTTATCATACAACTGTTTTCACTTGTTAAAATTTTCAGCATTTCTGTTACTTGTCACTTACTGGACACAATAACATCTAAATTGCCACAAAATGTAATTCCCTTAGATAACCTAGTAATGCCTCCAAACATAATATTGGCCGACAAAAGTTTTAATGAGCCAAGTGAGATCCATATCTTATTAGGTGCTGATGTGCTATTTCAGGTGCTATTACCGTCTGAACATCCAACAAACATCCAGGTGGCGTGCCGGGAAGGGGTTACAAACACTGGGTCAACGGTTCCAGTGCTACAAACACAATTTGGTTGTGTGCTCGCAGGTTCATTTCCTACCATTAATAGTTCACACCAGGTAACATCTTTATTTTGTAAAACATGTGACAATACATTAAATGATACTCTTTCTTCATTTTGGAGAACTGAAAGCATTCCTGAACATTTTCCTGAAAAATTACCAGAACATGAAACTTGTGAAAAAGCATTTTGTGAAACTGTATATTTAGACAGACAAAACAATAAGTTTCAAGTCGCGTTACCACTCAAATTGCCATTAGACCAAATTAATAACACACTTGGCAATTCATTTAATTTAGCTTTAACTAGATTTAAAAATTTAGAATCGCGTCTTCATAAAAATAAAAAGTTGTATTACCTATATAAAAGTTTCATAGATGACTATATACAGCAAGGGCATGCAAAAATTATTGATATAAGTCAGTATGATATTGCCAATGATCCTGTATATTTTTTACCGCATCACCCGGTAGTCAGACTGGACAACAAAACTACTCCATGTCGTGTGGTGTTTGACGGGTCCATGAAAACTAATCGAAAGGTATCTTTGAATGACATGTTATTAAATGGTCCTGTAGTTCAAAAAGAGTTAATTGATATATTAATTTTATTTAGAACAGAAAAATACATTTTTACATGTGATATAAAGAGTATGTTCAGGATGGTCTCAGTAGATCCCAAGTATAGATCTTTACAAAATATCCTTTGGAGGGACACCCCAGAGGACAACATACAATGTATACAGCTTACTACTGTAAGTTATGGTCTCAAAAGTTCTTCGTACTTATCCACACGATGTTTAAAAGAGCTAGCCATAAGGTACAAGGATGAATTTCCGCTAGCTGCTTTCATAATTGAAAATTCAATGTATGTTGATGATGCTCTCGTGTCACAAAAATCGCCCCAATTATTGTTAGAGTCAAAAAGACAACTCTGCAATCTCTTAGAAATTGGTGGTTTTCATTTGCATAAATGGTATTCAAATTGTTCTCAATTGTTAAATGAGATCCCAATGTCACAACAATATTTTGATAACATTGACTTTAAAAAAGATAACATTTGTCTCAAAACGTTAGGTGTAAACTATAATGCCAACACTGATTCATTTATGCTTGCATGCACAATGGCTAACAAAAACATGCCTGTTACTAAACGTGAAATTCTAAGTTTCATTGGTGGGTTTTATGATCCTCTTGGTATGGCTGGACCTGTTGTGGTAACCGCAAAAGCAATAATGCAAAAGCTATGGCAGGCACAGATCAGCTGGGATGAACGACCACCAAGTGAATTGCTCAAAGCATGGTGTGAGTTTTATGATAGTTTACGGCTTATGTCACCGATAGCTATACCACGCTTTGCAAGTTTATGTAAGCCACATTCTGTTCAATTAATAGGGTTTGCTGATGCTTCCAGCTCTATTGCGCATGGCTGCTGTGTTTATTTACGCGTTATTGACGACACTAATACAGTAAAGGTTTCCTTGCTTGCTTCAAAATCGCGTGTAAACCCAATAACCGCTCTTATGCCCCCCACGTTGAGCCCCCCGCGCCCCCCCCGCGCAAAAACGCGGCGGAACAATGCCCATTTGTTTTTTGTTTCTACCTGCCCGGCGCCGCGGGTGGTCGGGGCCCCATAAAAACGGTCATTGAGACGCAACTTTGTTATTGAGTGCCTACAAGTGGTGTTTTTTACGTTTACCAAGAACAGCACTATACAATGCCGTCTTTTGTTGTTCAACACTCGACTATAGTGTAGAATTACGATGGTCTAAACATTCTCAAGTGGTGTTTCATAGCCCTACTTGTATTAAAAAAAATACCTTATGAACTAAGGCGATAACGTATAGTTTTTTATTTAAAAATACGCTAGGGAGATAAAACCCGATGTTAATAAACAAAAACCTACACTTACCTAAACAAAATAAGTTTTTATAGCACTTGACACCGGCCCGAACATCTGGCGCCGTTAAGGCGAGTCTCTTAAACCCCTTTTTTTATTTTTTTTTCCATTGAGTTTATGATTCTTTGGCCTTAATCCGATAGCTAATATGGCGGAGAAACGAGAAAAACATAAACAAATGGGCCTGAATGTATGACAGATGAGTATTGTTCAATCTGCCCAAAACTGAACGCCAAACTGCAAATGTCGACCGTAGGTCGACACGGGCAATTCAAGCGTTTCAAGGTCGTGACGTCACTGTCGACCGTAGGTCGACAGGGGCAATTCAGCGGATAAGGCAAAATCTAACCGTGCCTAGGCTGGAGCTTAATGCGGCAGTACTACTTTCAAAGTTGATCGCTAGGCTCAGTGCTACTTTACAAGTAAAGCTTAAAATTGATGATATCATTTTATATTCTGATTCGCAAATAGTACTAGCATGGATAAATACTAATATTAACACACTGAATACATATGTTGCGAATAGAGTAAAAGTTATTACAGAACTTACACACAAACACCGTTGGTCATACATCAGTTCAGAAGAGAATGCTGCGGACTGTCTCAGCAGAGGCACATTACCCCATGTGCTACAAAGCCATCCTTTGTGGTGGGGAGGTCCAGGTCTCCTGCATAGTTGTGAGTACAATGTGAGTAACCTACCCGACTTGCCTATTCCCTGTGACCTACCAGAGGTTAAGCCCTCCTCTGCATTTTCTAGAGCAATGGTCTGCGCAGTTCCTAGTGAACAAGAACTATGTTTAGATTTCCTTCACAAATATTCTGACATCAATAAAATGCAACGCGTATTAGGTTATGTATTACGTTTTGTTCAGAACACAAGTACTAAGGTAAATAAAAATAAATCAATGTCACTGACTAGTAAAGAATTAACTGACTCATTGTTAACTATTATTAAATATGAGCAGCAAAAATACTTAAAAAATGATATTCATTGTTTGAAATCGAATAATACAATTTTGAAAGGTAATTTAAAACCACTACATCCATTTATTGATGACAAAGGTTTAGTTAGAGTAGGTGGTCGCCTAGAGAACGCCACAATTCCTTATACTCAAAAGCATCCAGTGGTGTTGCCTCGAGATTCTCGCGTAACACAATTAATAATTCAAAGCGAGCATGTAAAGAATCTCCATGCAGGGCCGAGACTTGTGTTGTCATCAATAAATCAAAAGTTTTGGATAGTTCATGGTATGAGAGAAGTAAAAAAGGCTATATACAAATGTATTATTTGTTTTAAGTTAAAGGCAGCTACAGCCAAACAATTAATGGGCTCAATGCCAGCTGATAGAATAAATACATGTAGAGTCTTCAAAAAGGTAGCTTTAGATTATGCTGGCCCGATAATGATAAATCAAGCCAGAATCAGAAAGCCTCTACAAACAAAGGCATATGTTTGTGTATTTGTATGTTTTGCAACTAAGGCTATACATTTAGAATTAGCTTCAGATCTTAAAACAGAAACCTTTCTAGCTTGTTTGAAAAGGTTCATATCACGTAGGGGTTTACCTTCTGATATCTATAGTGATAATGCATCAACCTTTAAGTGTGCCAATAGCCAGTTGCACGAATTATATAAATTACAAAGTTGTAATCAACATCAAAAGAAAATTCATGACTTTTCAGCACAAAGGGGCATTAATTTCAATTTTGTACCTTGTTACTCTCCCACCTTTGCTGGGCTAGCTGAAGCCGGTGTAAAAAGCATGAAATTTCATTTGAAACGAATTGTTCAAAAAAGTGTGCTCACCTATGAGGAATTGAACACAGTCCTGTGTCAAATAGAGTCTATATTAAATAGCAGACCACTCATTCCAATGTCGAGTGATGTAAATGACTATACTTGTCTAACACCAGGTCATTTTCTCATAGGTGCTGCGTTAAATGCTTACCCAGAACCAGATGTACCAACTACTAATAAATTAAAGTTTTGGAAATTATGTAACAGTATAAAAAACTCGTTTTGGAAAGTCTGGAGCAAGCAATATTTGAACATTTTGCAAACTCGTCCTAAATGGAGAGACATTCTGCCTAATGTACAGGTAGGGTCATTAGTGATTTTAAAGGAAGACGATACTCCACCTATGCATTGGCCAATGGCCAGAGTCATACAAGTTTTTCCTGGTTCTGACAACAAAGTGAGAGTCGTGGAAGTTAAAACTGCTAATGGCAGAACTCACAAACGTTCAATTGTAAAAATCTGCGTTCTACCTGTAGAAGTTAATGTATAATTTTATTGATTAATAGCTAGTCTCATTTAGTAAGATGCTATTGTAATAATTTACATTTGTGATTGCTGTAAAAACGCTACTAAGCATGGGTAATCTATAAAAAGTTCCACATGTTTCCACTAGATGGCGCTATAATTAAATTTTCAAATTATTAAATGCAAATTCAAATTTATTAAAATGTATGACATTTCTTATTGCAAATTTGAATATTTATTACGGAAAGTATTATATCTTCCGTCGATAAAAGGATATTTTATTATTTGTAAGGTTCTATTTATTACAAATACTCATTTGTTTGTCCTACCTAGGAATCCAATGGAAAAAACTACCTACTAGTTTATTTAAATAGGCAAATTGATTTAATATAAAGCATTCCATTGAGATTAGAAGTGCATCATAGTAAACTTAATTTGCTCTTTGATTTTATTCAGCATTCCGCCATAAGTTTATTTATAACTGTGAAGCATTTCTCCTGTAGGCAGTATGTTGAGACGTTCAACATGAATGTTAGAAAATAAATTATATACTGGTAACACCTGTGTATTTTGTGTAATGTATTGACAGGGCAATACTGTCTTCCTGTTGTTGTTGTTTCCGTCATGGTGTAATCGCTGCCATTAAACTGTGCTCCACTATAAAGTTTTCTTTTATTGAGTAACCAGTAAAAATATAAACTACAGTCCACTTATACACATTCTTACAGATAGGAAACGGAAAGCTAGTGAATCGGAGGTACATGAAGGTGATAAAGTTTATGTAAAGAGTATGGAAAAATCTAATAAATTGTCATCGAACTTTAATCAAACTCCGTATACTGTAGAAAGTACTAAGGCAGGGGATTGTGTTGTGAGAAACGACGAAACAGGACAATCTTATAGAAGGAATGTTATTCACTTGAAAAAGGTAGAAGGAAAATGGACGGCCGTATCCGGAGAGCCGTCAGAAAATCAAAATCATGAAGAGAGTCCAGAGGAGGAAATTAGAGAGATGTAAAATCATTTAATTTAATGGTTTTGGTTCCATTGATTTAAAAGCATTTATTATAGGTAATGTAGAATTAGTTACTCAAATTGTCAATCTCAGTTTTGTTGATTATTATAGAAATTTCATGGAATAAAAATATTAATAAGGAAGGGATGTAGTGTATGCGATTATTAACGAGTGAATATATGTCATTCGTTCACTCACCCACTCATACAGACAAACACAATCTCGCGCGCACCACGTCAGTTGTACGAGAGCCGTAGGCGAGAGTAGACGTGTTGGTAGTCTGTCCATTCAGTGCGTGTGCGAGCCTGTGATATTCCCCGATAGAGAGACTGGTAATACAGTGTTGATTTCCAAAGATACATTATTAGTACACCTCCACACCATCTATAGAGCATACATTTTAAATTTCTAAATTTCAAGTTTCTTACTTAAAAAACATAGAACTTTCATACAAACTTCCAATCCCCATTTTAACCCCAAAAAGGGGTTGATATCTAAAGATACATTATTAGTACACCTCCACACCATCTATAGAGCATACATTTTAAAATTCAAGTCTCTTACTTCAAAAACATAGAACTTTGATACAAATTTCCAACCCTCGTTTTAACCCCAAAAAGGGGTTGATTTCTAAAGATAAATTATTAGTTCACCTCCACACCATTTAAAGAGCATACATTTTAAATTTCAAGTTTCTTACTTTAAAAACATAGAACTTTCATACAAACTTCCAACCCCCGTTTTAACCCCAAAAAGGGGTTGATTTCTAAAGATAAATTATTAGTACACCTCCACACCATCTATAGAGCATACATTTTAAATTTCAAGTCTCTTGCGTCAAAAACATAGAACTTTCATACAAACTTCCAACCCCCGTTTTAACCCCAAAAAGGGGTTGATTTCCAAAGATACATTATTAGTACACCTCCACACCATCTATAGAGCATGCATTTTAAATTTCAAGTCATTTACTTCAAAAACATAGAACTTTCATACAAACTTCCAACCCCCGTTTTAACCCCAAAAAGGGGTTGATTTCCATAGATACATAATTAGTACACCTCCACACCATCTATAGAACATACATTTTAAATTTCAAGTCTTTTGCTTCAAAAACATAGGACTTTCATACAAACTTCCAACGCCCATTCTACCCCCTTAGGGGTAGAGTATCGTAAAATTCGTTCTTAGCGGATGTCTACACCCTATAAGGAGCCTTCCTGCCAAATTTCAAGTTCGTAGGTGTTATAGTTTCTGAGATTCCGTGATGAGTGAGTGAGTGATTTACTCTTTTATATATATAGATAGATAGACTGTAGTACAATATTGTAATAATAATAGTAAGCTAGGGAACGTTTTAGGTACGATTTTCTGTTTCATTTTGCTCTCCTGTAAACCAAGGTATGTAGCGATTGGCACAAACGTATTCTCGCCCAATGATATAATTATTATATTAATTTGTTGTACCATGACGTCAAATTCTAGCTTCGTACTCTTATTAATTTCTACCGTTTAAATTTGTTGTGAGTTCCAAAAACAGCCGTAGTTTTACCTCCGGGACTTTATTGAATTTAACTTTTCAATGTCTTTTAGATATGCCGCAGTTATGTACAATACTTACCTAGTCCGGATTATACAGGAGACAGTAGAGGCACGTAGAGGTGAGAATGTGTAGGAGCTTGTGTTCAATGAAATGTCAAGTAACAAAATTTCATTCAATTCAAAATTGTTCTATCATCGGAGTAATAATGATTTATACATGTTCTTATATTTAATTTGTATGACGTTTCTAAGTGCTTTATAAAGTCCAAGGAATAAAGAAATTTTGATTTTTGATTTCATCAATTTTCATACACTTGGTAGTGGCACCCCCCGGCCACTCCATACAAATGTCGCGTCGGTAACTACTACATGAACAGAGACGTCTGTGCAGAGCGATAAACGAGCGTGTGTACGTGCGGCGCCATACAAACTGTTCCAGATTTGTCTCAGAGGGGAGGTGAGGTCGTCACGAGAAAGCGGCAGGGAGTGGCCATACTGAACGTAGTACTATTACTTATACTGTGGAGTGGTGTTATTCACACATAAAACTTCCGATGAGTACAATGACACAATGAAACTGGTCTAATGATGGAGCTGGAAGGTAAATAACGGAATCCTTGGCAACAGGCCAGTCCATCGAGTTTTTAATTCGTCGTTGGCAACCCTTATTCATCCCACTGCTGGGATATGATGCCCCTCAATTGAAGGGGTTCAGAGCATACTCCACCACGTTGCTGATCTGCGGGTTGGCGGAGGCCAGTGTTTTCACTGAATTAGCGACTGTCATCGAACGACAACAGCCGCGACCGACGCCTTGACGTGCCCTCCGTAGCACGGAGGAACTCGAGATAAATAAACCCATCCATGGACAGGCTTCGGTCGACGTTGCTTAACTTGCGTGTTCGATTAGATTGATACTCGCAACGGCGTCATCGTGCTCCTCCTTTAATTACTCCTAACAAAGTATTAAAATAAAATCGTTTTATAAACTTCTCCCATTTAATTAAAACATAGTAGGTTTACAAGAATATTTCAGCACTAAGTCAACTAAGTACAATCATTAAAAATAAAAAACGTTATTGTAAATATTCTAATTAATTAGGCAAATACAAAATTCGATGGGTCATCGTCGTACATGCACTTGGCTGTCCAATAGCTCGCTTCGCAGATATCTTTGTATTTCTTTCCTATGAAAAAAAAATCATATTTTCTTTAATTATTATATTGGCATAAAAATGTTTTGCGCAAACGGAGGAGTTTGAAATTTCACTACTATTATAAAGAGGAAAGATTTGTGTGTATGTTTGTAAGAATAAGCTCAAAAACTACTGTGCCGATGTCTATATTTATTGCTAGAAAAGATTAGGGATCCTTACTAAAACTCCAGTAATGTAAAAAAAATACACCGCGTGCGCTGCGAAAACTATTGATGATAGAACAAAATAATGTACTACAAAAAGTGTCACTAATATAGTTATGTCACAATAAGTGTTCTTTTATTTCAGAACTAAACCCATTTATTTATATTTTTTTCAATAAGTAGGTGCTACCTGATAATAAATATTTGCATTGATATTTTAAAATGTCTTTTCTGAACTAAACCCATTTATTTATATCAAAATCTCAACTTTCTAGAAATAGTTCCCAAGTGAGGGCATCAAAAATACGTCGTCATGGAGAATCTTCATCAGAAACTGAAAATCGTCTTGCAAGTCTTACAAGACCAAGGTTATATCAATGGAACGATATTTTTAAGTACATTTATCAGTTATCCAGTACCCTTAGTACAAGCTTTGCTTAGTTAAGGTCAAGATGGCGTTGTGTAATTAGTCCAGTAACAATAGTACAAACTAAGTAACAGTTTGGGTCTAGATAGCGCTGTGTAATTTGTTCAGGAATATTTATTTATTAATTGCAGAGTGCACCACAAATAGGTGAGATTGACTTTAGGTTTTGAATTAATTGCCACAAAAAAGGGACAGGCCCTACACAGGAGACACAGTGGTGGGAATGTGTGGTACATTCCCACCACTGTGTCTCCTGTGTAGCCAGGATTAACAGCGGCAACCGCCAAAAAAGGCAGTGAACAGTAAAGTCCATTGCAGTAAATAGTAACAATAAAAAAGTAATTGCCACAAAAATGTACTAAAAACCGTTCTGTATCATTTATTACTAGTGGTCACTCGTCGAAATTAAAATAAAAAATAAATATTTCTGTACATAAATTGTACAAAAATATTTATTTTTTATTTTAATTTACAGCGCCATCTATTCCCAAATTAAGCGTAAAGCTTGTGTTATGGGTACTAGACAACGGATAAATGTACTTAAACACATTTTTTTTTGTAAATACATACTTACCTATAATCTATAGAAAACACCCAGACCAAGACAAACAGACATGCATACAAACGTGTGTCTTGTGCGGGAATCGAACCCGCGACCTCGGAGTCAAAGAGGCCATTGCTAACCATTCGACTACCAAGCTCGTCAAAATTCGACCAAAGAAATA
This sequence comes from Hypsopygia costalis, assembly GCA_937001555.2. Lineage (NCBI taxonomy): Eukaryota > Metazoa > Arthropoda > Insecta > Lepidoptera > Pyralidae > Hypsopygia > Hypsopygia costalis. The sequence continues at coordinate 3,618,155 of OW443336.2, read as the reverse complement.
AAAGTATATAATCCGTGTGTGTATGTCAAATACATGGTAGTGTGCGTAATGTTTTTTTGTTGGTTTAATGTATTTTTTTATGCATAATTTTTTAAACAATATTAGCATTGTGCACTCCTTCTTTATATAATCTGCGGCTGGGCGGACAATTTAGTAAAAAAAACCGGACAAGTGCGAGTCGGACTCGCCCACCGAGGCCGAGGGTTCCGTACGTAGTATTATTATTAAATTTATATTATTCATTATAAATAAGAAATAATGCGTCGAAAAAAATAAATAAAATATATTTTGCAATGTGTACATCAAGCCGTTTCATATGATACCCCATTTGAACTAGTAGTTTCAATTTGAAATTTCGACAACCTATAAAAAATATAGACCCCCTATTTTTTAAGATCTATTTACAAATGTATAGTTTTGAGATTTATTCCTGTACTTGTAGTCTATAACAATGTTACTTGCCAAATTTCATAGTTCTAGGTCAACGGGAATTACCCTATAAGTTTTGATTCCCTTGAGAATGTGTCGAAATGCGTTTTTTGTTGAATAAACGGCCGTAACTTTTTTTTACGTAAGCTTAGCAGTTTGATTTTTTTACAACTTCATGGGACCGTAGACCTGAGTATACAGTTCAAATTTCAGCTTGATACCTCCACGCATTCTCGACATAGAAATTCTTGACAGACAGACAGACGGACAACAAAGTGATCTTATAAGGGTTCCGTTTTTCCTTTTGAGGTACGGAACCCTAAAAATATAGCCTATGTTACTCAGGGATAATGCATTCTAATGGTGAAAGAAATCGAAATATCGATTGCAATTTTCTTACGGATGCCAATTTTTTTCGAAATTAAAATATATCCTATGTTACTCCCTGATAATGTAACTTTCTATTGGTGAAAGAATTTTTGTAATCGGTCTAGTAGTTTCGGAGCCTATTCGTTACAAACAAACAAATCTTACCTCTTTATAATATTAGTTTAGAATACAACTACATGTATACATGCAACAAATATAACGAAAAAAATATATTATTAAAAAAAAAGTTCGTCAGAACGAGGAATGTTTAGGGTAAATAGGGAGTGGGCGAACGTAAGGTTAAAACTACGAGCACCTGGTTAAAATCAATCTATCACGTTTATACGACTGATAGAAATCCATACTAAGTTAAGCGTTCGAACGCGTACTATTGACACGCTTGCCATGCCTACATACCATATCTACTATAATATATGATCCATGGTTTTAGATGATGACTACTTATTTTTGCAAGTCACATTGCACGTGGCGAGAGCACCGTCTTCATTCATAATTTTACAGTCACGTTAATAAGGGGAGATTATCTGACTAGTAATTAGTAGCGGCATGCATTGAAACATGTGAATATTCAAATGACCGTGGCATGAGTTTTTTTGACGTGATAACGTCTTCTAGATGAACGCCGGCTGCACGCACGAAGAAGCATGACTCATTGTCACGTTCCGCCTGAGCCGAGCGTGCAAGCGAGAGCGCGAAACAAGCAATAGATAGGCACAATCGGTCTATGTTTCTTATGACATTATCACGTAAAATTATCGTCCGTAAACAGACTTTAGAGAGAACCATTTTTTTATATACTATGTTGGGTGGCAGACAAGCATACGGCCAGCCTGATGTGAAGCGGTTATCGTAGCCATGGAACATCGCTCGCGCCGCCACTCCCGGTTTTTTTTTATTCATATAGGTACTTTATTTGTACCTCTGGAGTCGCAGTCGCAGCGTACATAGGCAGCGATGACTGCTTACCATCTGACGGGTAATATATTTGTTTCCCATCCTAGTGGTATAAAAAAAACATTTGTATGGAGTGACTGCGGTATACTGTAAACGAGGCATATTCATATATTTATTAATTTAAAAAGACCTCCCCTAATAACACTATTTCATAGGAAAAACATATTTAATTTTAATCAATATAATCAAAATAGTCAATGTGCATACGGTCCGCCTGATGGAACGCACGAACGGATGCAGTTACCGTAGCTTATGAACGCCTGTATTACATAGTATATCTGTATATGTAATGTTAAAGTTTACTTAAAATGTGATTTATATCGAAATATGACCGTAAATTAAATAAACTAAGAATAAATAATAAATAAATATTTCTGAACAATTTACACAGCGCCGTCTAGTCCCAAATTAAGCGCATAGCTTGTACTATGGGTACTAGATAACTGATATTATACTTAAGTACATTTTTTTTTGTAAATACATACATGTAATATAGCATACATGTTCATGCACACAAATATTTATCTTGTGCGGGAATCGAACCCGCGTCCTCGGAGTCAAACTGGCCATTGCTAACCATTCGACCACCGAACCGTCGTCGGAAGTATGGTATTCTGCTGACAATAAGAATTGGTATTAATTAATGAATGAAATCAAGTAGGTATATTATTCTTAGTCAGTTCATAATTCAATCTCGATTCGGTCAACTTTATTTTTTTTATAAGAAGTGGGGGGAGGGGGGGGGGGGGCGAACGAAGCATATGGGTCATCTGATGGAAAGCAATCACTACCGCCCATGAAGATCAGCAACCCGAAGGGGTCGCCGATCTGTTGCCAGCATAAACTCCTTCTTTTCTTACCCTCAAGGGAATTGTTATTTGACTGCGGTATTCTGGCGTTGTAGTTGTTGTTGTAGGGCATACCGTGAGGTACAACTCTTTTCGCCAGGGTCTCGTTTGTCAGTCAACATTGTAGAATTCTGTGATAGTATTTTAAATGAAATAAAAAACTATGACAATAAAATAAACTGGGGAATGTACCTCCACCTCACAGAATACCGCAGCCAAATAACAATTCCCTTGAGAGTTGTTGTGTTCCTGCGAGTGAGTGAGGTGACCAGAAAGGAAGGAGATGCTGCGTTGGCAACGGGGGTGGCGGCGCGCGAGCGATATTTTATGTTGCGAGCGTTAATATGGCAACGGTAACCGCTTCACATCAGGCGGGCCGAATGCTTATATCCCACACGACGTAGTATAAAAAAAAAAAATTCAAACATTGCTTACCGACACTTTTACATTTCTCAATGGTAGCTTTGACAGGATCCTTCATTTCAGGAGGAAACATCATATCGACTTGCTTGACCATTGCATCCAAAATAACTTTATTATTTTTCACCTGAAAAAGAATACATTAAACATAATTCGCGCGCAGCCACCCTCGCTGCCAGCGCAGCAACTCCTTCCTTTCTGGTGATCTCTTTCACTCTCAGGAACACAACAACCCTCAAGGGAATTGTTATTTGCATGCGGTATTCTGTGAGGTGGAAGTACTTCCCCAGTCGGGCAGTTAACAAATACGCTGTACATCTCTTTTGCAGAGCCGGTGTAACAATGCGACCGCTCCCGTCAATAATCCACCCCAAATGTCGGACGTCGAGTCGGTCGGAAACGATCCTTAAAAATACTGTTATAGTGATGGTAACGTACCGAAGTAGTATTCGGTCTAAAACGCCCTCCTTAGTAACTTTAGCTCGCGGCCTATAAATCTTTAGTTTGAAATAACATCATACAGAAAAGGTTTTTTTCTCTTATTATTATAAAAAGCAATCATTATCATTGGCTTGTCGTATTCCCATTATTTGTGGTCGGCGCAGTATCTCTTTTTCTTCCATTCAACTTAACACAATCCGAGTCATGAATAAATAAATAAATATTCCAGGACAAATTACACACGGCCATCTAGTAACCCCGGCCACTCCATACAAAAATGGCGCTTGTGCATGTAGTAACCAAATGACGTCTGTACACGTGCCTATGTGTGAGTGACGTTCTCTAGGGCTGACATTATTCAATTATTAGTCGGACATGTAAGGGGGTGTAAGTGGATCATGAACATCTTTGAACCAAAATCAATCTCACCTGCACGGGATACACCCTGCTGACTGACGGACGAGGCTCTGACGAAAAGAGAGGTAGGACATAGCGTATTTTTTAAGCAGCCCGACTGACGAAGTACCACTACCTCACAGAATACCGCAGTCAAATAACAATTTCCTTGAGGGTTGTTGTGTTCCTGCGAGTGTGTGAGGTCACCAGAGAAGATGGTGTTGCTGCGTTGGCAGCGGGGATGGCAGCGCGCGAGCGATATTTAAAGTTGCGACCGTTAATATGGTTACGGTAACTGCTTCACATCAGGTGGGCGTAGTGAAGAAAAAAAAAACATAGTAAATACACTACACTGACTTCAGCCAATATTTACAAAACGCCTTGAATAATTGCCATTGCTAACTTACCCAAAATTTTATATTTTCTAATCACCACTAAATCGAATATTCGCCTTCCGAACACCGGTTCATTGTAATGGTCAAACCATTTCATTCTCACTAATTGTAGCTTCTTACTATTCATATAAATGCATATGTAATGATTTGATTCATTTTATATTCACATGGAACAAACGTAATTTAAAACTAATACCACACATGACATCATGCACAATAAACATTGAAATGTAAATAAGAAAATTGTAAACATTAACAATGAACCACCATAACTCAAGTGACAGCAATGTCAGTTCGGCGTCTGCGCACTCACTTGCTCTTTGAGACATATAAATCTGCTATCATTTTCTCATCTCGTATTAATTGTATCTTGTATCCTACTTTGATAGACATGAATTAGTTATGATGAAACTATGGCTGCCACATGCTTTTTAGGTAATTTATAAAAAAAATCAGTACTTTATTTCATCCAAATGGATCGAATAAATTTCTTTTTTTGACTATCCATGTGTTGAGACATCCATTCACTGCACATGTAACTCCCATCTTTTACATACTCCCATATTTTAAACTGAATGGAGAATAAAATACAAGCGACGTCAATTTGTAGGACGTTGCATCCATTGCGAACGGTTCCACATCGGTCTCAGAGGGGAGGTGAGGTCGACTAGTGAGAGCGGCAGAGAGTGTCCATACTGTACGTTAGTACTATTACTTATACTGTGCCCAAACTACGCAAAGCTTGTACTATGGGTTATAGATAACTGATATAATACTTAAATACATTTTTTTTGTAAATACATACATAATTCATAGAAAATACCCTGACCAAGACAAACAGACATGTTCAAGCACACAAATATTTGTCTTGTGCGGGAATCGAAGCCGCGACCTCGGAGTCAAAGTGGCCATTGCTAACCATTCGACCAACCGACAACCGACCATCGACAACCAACCATTCGAATCGTTTATTTGTTCCATACTTACTACTCCACCTATGCCATATACGCAGGCTATGTAACACATCACGTTCCTTTCTTCTATAAATTTTCCTTTATCTATGTCACCTATTTGATCTGTAAAATATATGGTCTCATATTACAACTTAAGCGTCCCCAACCCGTTTGGCCAGCGTGGGCAGTGTAGGCCAAATCCTCCTTCCGTCTAGGACGGACGAGAGAGGGTCGTGCTCCTGTAGTGGAGACTAAAATGAACCTGATGATGATGATAACTTAAAGATGACAACTTAAATCTAATCTGGTAATCAAACTTTGCTTGATATTTTGACTCATTCTCTAAATTTACATAAAAAATATAAATAAAGTAATATTATTATCTGTATATACACCGTGAAATTTTAATTACCTTACTAAATGAAATGGCGTGTTCGTTAATATTCCTAGAACAATAATCAAGCAAAAAAAAAATGACACTTCCATACATTTTTTTTTATTTGTAATAGTTTGAAAATATCCTGAATTTATACCGAATTTGCAAACACTTTATTTGTAGTAAATTCATTGTGTATGTGTGAATGAATAAGAAATAATCCATTCAATTGAATGAATTCGATATAGCAACATGTCATTTATGAAACAGGTGCTGAATTAAACCAATATGAACTTTATTCATAATGTCAGAAAGATGAGAAAGTTAACAGTAGGCCGCAATGTCTAATCATGAACGTCCGCGTAGCACTATCTCTTGCATATTCCTATTGCGTATTCACTTTGCTTCTCACATACAACAAACAACAGCGGCAACAGCGCCTGCGTGTCTTGTCTGTCTACCTTTTGCGCGTTGTCAATAACAACCAACAGCAGTTTATAATGGTAACAGCATTCGTTGAGTGTTCAATAATGTGTTATTCGCAGCAAAACTTTGTTTTTTTTTATACTACGTCGGGTGGCAGACAAGCATACGCCCGCCTGATGTGAAGCGATTACCGTAGCCATATTAACGCTCGCAACATAAAATATCGCTCGCGCCAGCGCGCATGCGATATTTTAGAAGAAAGGAAGGAAGGAAAAGTAGGAGACCCCGCTGCGTTGGCAGCTGGGGTCACCACCCCCGCTGCCAACGCAGCATCTCCTTCCTTTCTGGTGACCTCACACACTCGCAGGAACACAACAACCCTCAAGGGAAGTGTTATTTGGCTGTGGTATTCTGTGAGGTGGAGGTATATTCCCCAGTCGGGTATACCTCTCTTTTCGCCAGAGCTTCGTTTGTCAGTCAGCAGGGTGCATCGCGTGCAGGTGAAGTTGGCTTTGGTTAAAAGATGTTGATGAACCTATTACACCCCAAAATGTTATTGGTATTGTAATAACGACCATTCTATGAATTATTATCAATCAATTTTTTTCTCACACAGAGAAAAGGTAAATGACCTCTGCGCTTTCGGCTTTCGGGCTTAGGTAGGACCGACAAAATTACTTCAATTTTATCGTCGCATTTTGCGATAGACAGAATCAATTACCTAGTTAATTTAGCTAAGCAATTTTGACGTATTTAAAAGATTGATATCAGTTATTTACAATCATTTATTGGTTAACATGTTTAATCATAATTTAGTTACTTGTCTTTATTTACATTATTAAATAATTAACTCACCCTGCAGTCCAACAAAGTCCAAAATGTTGTTCAGGCAAATACTTTTAAAACAGAGTATCACTTCATTTGCACTACACGTATTGTAATTTTTTTTCAAAGTGACCACCTTACTGAGCAATACAAAGTTCTGTTCGCTTAATATGATTGTTTTTAGAGATATTAAAATACGTCTTTCTGCTATTCCGACGCGTCGAGGTTTGCACTAACTATGCGATCTTTCAAATCTTGCACACTGACTGGTTCAGTCACAAATACTCGTTTTTTTAATTTCACTCCTCAGAAAAGAGTCCACCGGTGTGAGGTCCTAGGAACGTGCTGGCCACAGTACTGGCCAACCTCGTCCGATCTGGCTATTTAAATATTCATGAACTACATGATGGTAGTGTGGTGGACCGTAGAGTCGTAGTCGTAGATAGTCTTGTGGGTACGGCTTTCTACAAGGAAGACCTTGGCCTTCTGCTTCCTTGAGAGTGAGCAGGAGCTCGAAATTGGCCAACTGCCCTTAACGCCATTTCGAAGTAGGTATGAACTACGAACACAACAATACGCGCGCGAAAAAAAATCACTTTCACTATTGTTTCTCGTTTAGCAGTGAATAACAAACTGAAGTAACTGAACTGAGATCTGAGCGGGGGGAACAGTCGGCGCGGGCGCGCGGGTGGGGGTGCGAGTAAGTTTTATGCTGCGGCTACAGTACCGTGATATGCCAATAATTATTGCCATAATTTCAACAACGCCTAGGTGTAACCACGATTTATGGCCATAATTTTACAATGCCAATCAATATGGCAAATGACGGTAGACAATAGCTCCGGCGGCGGTCTTTTTTCGCACATCAAAGAGATTTACCGCAGTAATTAATGCGTTTGTGGTCACACTACCGTTTGTCCAGTGTGCAACATGAGCTCAACGGCGACGCACGTATCGACCGACATGGAGTGGTCAAATGAAAAAAGCTTGAGTTTTGGAATTATTCCAATGCGAACCGTATCTTTTTATAGGCTTTCGGTCGGGTATACCCCGATAAAAATCGCGGTGTACAATGATGATTTGAAGAAGAAAAAAGACCGAAACCATCTAAATAAATATAACAGCTGTAGCTTCAACCGCCATCTTGAAAAATGATATTTTTACCGCCTAATTTATTGGCATATCTAGGTAAACTCTAGTGTGACCACACCACTTCACGCAGTAATTTCAACGGTAATTACTGCCACAATTATTGCGGTAAACAGCCCGGTAGACGGTAAGGTAGTGTAGCCGCAGCAGGGATGTTTCTCGCCAAGAGAGCTAGGCGTGCGATGTTGTTGTTGTTGTTGACCAAGTGTTTTGATTATTGAGGATATTTTTTCCAAAAATTTCGAATACTACATTTATTGTTTTTTATTGCGTAAAAATGTTGTAAGAGAATGTTTAAATCAGTCCTGAAAGTTTGTCCGATATATTAAATTTCACGGTGTATATGTATTTATGTATTTTTACATAAATCTATATATATACATTTATATTTACATAAATATATATATACAGATAATAATATTATTCCATGTTCAAAAGTATTTAAATGTTTGATTTTTTTATATCACTAGGGTGGAAAAACGTACGTACCTGCCTGATGGAAAGTAGTCATCGTAGCCTATGGACGCTTGTGACACCAGAGGCATCACTTACGCATCCAAAAAAGGTTTTTATCTCGAGTTGTCAGGTTATGGAATGAACTCCTTGCTATGGCTTTCCCAGGAGGCTAGAGTAATGGCACAGTAATGGGTTACCTACTCAAGAACGTAAAGAGGTTTTTTAAAGGGTCAGCGCAACGCCCCTGGTGTGCCTCTAGTATCGCATGCGTCCATAGGCTACCATGACTGTTTACCATCAGGCAGGTTGTACGCTTGTTTGTCACCCTAGTCGTATAAATATAAAAAAGTGGGGGGAAAATATTTCGTCTTACCTTCCGTAACATCATTTTTTGGCATACATGTCTTTTTCATTAGTTTCGCCGATTTCTTCATTTGGTCTCTAGTCATCTGATCATCACAAAAAAACATCAACTCATTAGCGAAATTAATTCACAAAAATAAATTAATTTTGCACACAAACGAACAAAAACTTACCGATTCCACATACGGACAGCCCAACATAAGAAACAGTGGCAAATACAAGAGCAGTACATGATTTAGAAACATTTTATTACTGATTTTCGTTACAATTTAAAAATACGATAAACATTAAAAAACACAATATAATTGAATAATACATAAAATACCTTAATACAAATTGTATTAACTCATTTATTTTGTATGTTCTAGGATGAAACAAAATACCCAGTGAGAATGATATAACCGACCAGGTAATATTTATACAGATGACAAAAAGGGTTAATTATTGTGAATGGAACAACACGTAGTGTTTGTAGGGACGTTTTATGTAATAATTAGTGCATATACAATTGTGTACGCCCCTTCTTCACACTGCAGTGTTATTACTTTGCAAGTACGCACTGTTATTGTCTCGGCTAAACTATAAGGATCTTTACACATTATGCCGCAGCGGCAGAGTTTCTCGCCGCCGCCGTGGATCTATCGCAGTATGAAGACTTACCGTCGCTGCTGCGGCGGCGCCGTGTGAAAGTGTCAAACCACACTAAGCCGAAATTCCGCGTGATTGGAATTGGTATGTATCGCAACGTAGTTTTGGTCAAATGTGTCCCTATTAATTGAAAAAGTATTGCATGCATAATGACGCTGAACATCGGTAGCGTATCTTCAGTATACTTAGCGTGTTTAGGGCAGCTGTGCCACAGCGACGGCGTTTTACGAGATAATATATAAACACCCTAAAACTCTACTAACATATGTACAGGAAAATGTTACCATGAAAATATTCTTTAGAGCGATTGTCGACTCGTCTGTCACGGAACCGAGGCGTTTTGACGGATCCCGTCTAACAAAAACGTCTTCAAATTTAATATTAATGAATGAATATTTTATTTAATTAAGTAACAAAGATTCATTTTGTTAGTAATGTTTATAAAACTATGTTTTTAAAGACATTATGATAATTGCGGATTGAATAATTTTAAAGTGGGGATATCCGTCAAAACGATAAAAGCTCTTATTTTACACGAAATATCAACATTAAGATAAGTCTAATTTACTTGTGATTATAAACAAAATACATTTTTCTTAAGCCTTACACACTATATCGCTAGTTACGGCTCGGTTGCCGGGTTTTACTGCAATAACTTGCTGTTTGTATGTCCACGGCCGGGCCGGAGTTACGGCGACAGCACTGACGAGTGTAGTGTGTAAATGCTATTATTATAATGTTCATCCAGGATCAAGCGAATATAAAACTCGATGGATCATTGTCATACAAACACTTGGCAGCGTAGAATATTCCTTCACAACTATCGCTATATGAAAGCTCTGAAAATATATATATATTTTTTAATATGAATAATAATTACGACCGCAGCAAAAATGACAAAAAATAACAAAAATAGATTGAGTATAAAACACACCACCTCGCTTTTAATTAAAAGCCTTTATTGCATAGATGAGTGTAAACTAATAAATATTAGTATGACATTACATAACAATACACTTTACTGGATAGAAATTCGCAATAGATAGATAGCAAGTACAGGTAGATAGAGTACAAAGGGCGGCCTTATCGCTATGCGATTTCTTTCAGGGTAGTTGAATGGTGGAAAAAAAAACAAATAAAGGTAGGTGGCGCAGTGTAATGAAAGTAAATCAAATAATAACAAATACTTATATATAAATAAATATTGTCAGACAAATTACACAGTGCCATCTAGCCCCAAAGTAAGCGAAGCTTGTGTTATGGGTACTAGACAACTGATAAACATACGTAAATACATTTTTTTTGTAAATACATACTTATGATACATAGAAAACACCCAGACTAAGACAAACAGACATGTTCATGCACATAAATGTTTGTCCTATGTGGGAATCGAACCCACGAGCGTTGGTGTCGAAGCTGCGTCATTGACCGCTACGCCACCGAGCTCAAATATATACATAATACATACACAGTATAAACAGGAGTTTAGTGGCGGAATGGCTTGCAATCGTTACTTTGACTCCGGGGGTCGCGGGTTTGATCCCCGTACAAGACAAATTTGTGTGTATGTACATGTTCGTTTGTCTTGTTCTGGGTGTTTTCTATGTATGTCGGCATCAACCCATAAACATCCCATTGCTGGGATACGTTCCTCCCTTCAATTGAACTGAGGGCTGGCGGAGACCAGTGTTTCCAAGCCGACTAAAGGCCAATGACTTGGCTTAACGACTGTAGCCGGGTACGACGGCTTAACGTGCCCTCCGAAACACGGAGGAGCTTGAGATAAATGAACCCATCCATGGACAGGCTATGATCGACGTTGCTTAACTTGCAATTCAAAATACTTACGGATTGGCATACATAACTCTACACCTTTCTTAACCGACTCCCGCAACTCCTGAGGGTACATAGCGTCTACCTGTTTTATCACCAGATCCATCTGGACTCTATCATTTTTTATCTGTAATTCATGAAGATGGTTTAATGTTTCTGGTCTTGAGTGTCAAGGCCTGTTGTGTTACTGCGAGTGAGTGAGGTCACCAGAAAGATAGAAAGAAAGGATGACAACGCATCGGCGACCCCTTGGTGTTGGTGATCTCCATGGGCAGTGGTGATTGCTTTCCATCAGGTGAACCACATGCTCATTTGCAAATGTCGACGCAAATATAAGAAATTCGTGTAAGTGGCTCATCACCATCCTAAGGACAAATCCTACCTCGGCACGCGGTGCACCCTGCTAATAAACAGAAGAGGCTGAGGCGAAAAGAGAGGTAGGGCTTGCCCGATTGGGCAAGTACTTCCTCACAGAAGACCGATACAAATAACAAAACTTAAAATGAAGATTGCTGTGGCTGGATGAGGTCTTCAGACGGGAGGTGACGCTACATTAGCAGCAGGGATGCCAACACCATAGACTATAACTAATTTGAGACTCTTAGCGACCTCTGTTGCTCTTTAGAGTAACTAAATTCCGGTGTACGCAATTTTATATGAACATTGCTGGTCCTTTATTTCTCTAGTCCCTGCCAACACGAATGCAATACTCGTTTACTATTGGCTACGGTAACCGTTTTACTACTCTATAAGAGTAATAGTACTACGTACAGTACGGCCACTCCCTGCCGCTCGCTCGTATCGACTTCACTCCCCCTCTGAGACGGATCTGGATCAGATTCGCACACACGCTCATTCACGGTCTGCACAGATACCATGTTTTTGTATGGAGTGGCTGAGATTTAATTTTACAGGCGGGCCCTATGCTTGTTTATCACTCGGTGTGATATAAAAAACTAGGGTGTGACTGTGTCATGAACACGGCTGTGTGTTGTACGCGAATATGTCATATGCACTAAAATTATCTCAAAATGGCAGCACTTCTCCCTCCCGCACGTGATGTTCCATAGTCCTTAATTAGCGTAATAAATTCTTTCATCCTTCATCTCTAAAGTGTTGTGATTGAATTTTGGTTGGAGATGATAGATTTGTAGCTGCAACACCAAACTGTATCCCCCGATTTTGTTATCATTCGTTTTTTTTCGAATTGCCTCCCTATGTAAGCAATTTTAAAGACTTCAAATCAAAAAGAATTTTGATATTTACTTACCACTTGTAGATTCTTATAAATACACGTTATATAACACATAACTTTAGGGTCTTCTATGAATACGCCTTGTTCGATTTTGTTTATTTTATCTGAATAAAATACAAAATAATACATTACTCGTACAATGCTCAGCCCCCTTACCACCATCTCTTATTGCGATTCAATAACTGAATAGAATTCTTATTCATATAGAATATGGCAGATAGATAACAATTTCCTTGATGGTTGTTGTGTTTATGCGAGTGAGTGACATCACCAGAAAGAAAGTATAGGCTGGCAACGGATCGGCGACCCCTTGGTGTTGCTGATCTCCATGGGCGGTGGTGGTGCTTTCCATCAGGTGACCCAAATGCTCAGAAATATTAGTGACACTCATAGAAATCAGCATTTTATTTTTAACCGAGTCCAAAAAAGGAGGAGGTTCTCAATTCGGCTGTATTTTTTTAAATTGTTTGTTACTTAATTACTCCGTGATTTATGAACCGATTTGAAAAAAACTTTTTTTATTTGAAAGAGATATACTTCCAGATTGATCCCATATTTTTTTCATCATCATCAGCATACATAAATGTAGAAAAATGTTTGGAGTCGCTTTTTTTTTTTGTTAAAATTATCTCTAAAAACGTCACTACAATTTCTATTCAAGATCAATCAGGGAAATATTTTTTTATTACCAGACTATTTGCAGGTACATTTAACCAGATTTTGATATTAATTTATTATCGTTTATTTCTTTTCTGTCTCCTATTTGTTAGATGTTTAAATGTAAATAATTACATTTAAAAATATAAAAAGTGGCACCCTATGGCAAAGAGGCGAAGACCCAAACTACTAGGTGACTCGAGAGTGAGGAACCTTCTCACGATGCAGGCCGTGTCTAGTAGGACCGCCCTTTGTATCTGGTTCTTGACCCAATAGGCATGTGACCAATGTCTAACCAAAAATCTAAAATTATAAAAACTCTCTATCAGTAACGTAAAATACATAAAACTAGAACGATCTGCGATCTTAAAATTTTAATAACTTATGTCCGACGTGTTTTATGGTGGATCAAAGTTTGGTGGGAAAGTCCATTTTAAAAGTATGAAATTATAAAAAATAAATAGTACCATTAGAGTAGAATAGAATAGAATAGAATCATTTATTTACTTAAAGGTGGATATATAGGTGTACAAATAATATTAGCTATTTGATCCATTTGTCAAATATGTCATTGTAGAAACAATAAAAAATACTATAACTTTTGTTACGGCACTAGCTACATAAACGCAATATTTAACATAGCTGTCATACAAATTTCTGATTTAATGCATATAATTTTATTAGCGTATCGTGACGTCATAATACTGTATCCTTTTGTATGGAGCGTTTTCGGGATAGTCTAAAATTGTGATTTTCAAGTTATCATATCTCGAGAAGTTTTTATGCTATCGAAATATTTTTTTCATCTATTGTTATATTATTGTGACGTCTTTAAATAACAAATCGAAAAAAAAATGGTTCACAAGCCTAGCGAGACCCTCTCGAGGTGACGGTCGAGGCTTCTATGAGGTCGAAGTCTTTTCTCCGAGGTCTTAACTATAAGTCCGTTTACTATTATTATGTCTCTCTTAATTATGTTATTATTATTTATATGCGATAGGGGCAAATGAGCATGTGCGTCACCTGATGGAAAGCAATCACCACCGCCCATGGAGATCAGCAACCTTTCCGTTGCCCGCCTTTTAAGGCAAATAAATACTCTATTCTTGAACATTCTATTCTTGTCGTAGTTACGAAAATTCCGTTGTTCGGAAGTACCGAGATTGAGCGAATGAGGGAAGTCGATTCCACAGTTTTACCGTTCGTGGTATAAAATGTCTTAGGAAACGTACTGTAGTAGATCGCCAATTATCAAGATGATTTGGATGGAATTATAATTATTAAGCATTCGAAATAATTATTTATTACCTTCAGAAACTCCGACTTTGGACATACACTGTTTTTTCATTATCCCCAATGTTTTTTTAAGTTGTGCTCTCGTCATCTACAAAAAAAATTGAAAAGTAAAATTATTAATTAATAATATTCTAATAATATCCATATGATATTCTTCTACTTTTACAATTAACTTTTGTCTACGATATGCACATAAATATTTTTTTACAAAAGCTTTAAGGCGCCGTAGGTACTTGATTATGCATTTTCACCCCAAATTTATTCGATGACCAAATGTATTAAAGCATATGTATGCTCTCCATCCATCCACCATCCATAGCAGCCTTTATTTTATCCTTTATAGGAGACAGGCCTCCTTCATATCTTTCCATTTTTGTCTCTGCCGTGCCACTTGTATCCAGCCCCTTACCACCATCTCTTATTGCGATTCAATAACTGAATAGAATACCTATTCATACCAATGAATAAGCGACTCTATTTCAAATGGAATAGAGTCGCTCACATTGGTATGAATAAGCAATGTATTCAATTATTGAATCGCAATACGAGATGGTGGTAAGGGGGTAGTTGCGGCCTACGTGACGCCTGACGTCGTCCACCCAACGCATTGCGAGGTGTCCTCTACCTCGCGTGCTGGCCCACGGTCGCCACTCCATGACTCTCCTGGTCCACCAATTTGAGTCCGTCCTTGCTATGTGTCCTAGGACACATGCATGCTCTAAACTCCTTCAAATGAGGGCCCCGTATCCCAGCAGTGACATGAATATGGGTTGATGACAATGTATTGAAGCATACAAAAAATATGATATTAAGCAAAATGATCTATGTCATTCCTCGATTCCTGACCCGGTTAGGTTTTTTTTGCTCATTAGAAAATGGTTATTTTTCTTAATTATTTCACGTTTTATCCTGTATAATATAAATAAAAGCTCTAGATTTAACTATTTACTTACTTTACCAAAAATATATATTATCCTTGTGCATATAATCTATTTATATGCAAAATTATAATATATATTTTTTCACTCTTCACTTGGTAGAATAAACCTGGGTGCCTACCGCCTATGCTGAAACCGATCTCATCGGTTTTTTTTATTTCAACGATTTAAGAAGAAACATCTGGAGATCCAGATGTTTCTTCTTAAATCAGTATCAAACGGTATTAGCATCCGTTTAAAACGTCGATATTACGAACATTATGTCGCCTTAATGTACAAAGCTAAGGAAAAGATTCACGATTAGTTTAGCAACGTTTCCCTGTTAATTAAAAATTCTCCGACCCGGCCGACATCCCCTTAAATAAACATCCCATAAATGGACAAATACTTACTCCATATGAATTGCCATATAAAGTCACTATTAATATAAAAAGAAATATATTACGCATTTCTTTTTTATATACTTTTTATCACTCACAAAACAGTTTATCACTCAAGTAACACTCAACAAGTATTTTTACAATAAAAATTCGTCCAAATGACCACAAAACCACATTTGCTTTACTTAAATACTAGATACACCCAAAAAAACTTCATAAACATTTAATTATAAAACCGTTTATATTCGTTTACGTAATTATACGACGACACAGCACTATTCTTTTGTAATTGAGTTATTTAGAGGGTACATTACCTACATGGCAATTTGATAAGCGTATGTAATCATTTTAACGTTTGAAAAAATATTTAAAAAATATTTGGTAATTATTTACAATCAAGAGTTACTTTTGACTTATAAATGCACACATATTAAGGGGACAATAGACGCTATAACTGAATGAATGAATGAATTTATTTTCATGAACTGTGTTGTACAAAGATCGGGACGGGGGCCCACTACACATTCCCACCACTGTGTTTTCTGTGTAACCAGGATTAACAGCGGCGACCACCAAAAAAGGCAATGAACAGTGAAGTCCATTTCAGTCCCGAGGGTAAAACTGCGGCTGCCTTGGAACTCACAACGAATTTAATCAGAAGAAAGTAATATAATCAGAAGAAATTCATATAATAGTATATAAATACACGAGTAAGAAGCTTTTGGAATTTGACTTCCCCTCTTAGCAATGTGAAAAACAGCAATATGGCAAATAAGGCATTAAAAGCCTAAAGAAGAAGAAGAAGAAACATTTATTAACCTACTAATAACACACATTAAAATAAAAAAAAAACACGTTCACAATAACAATAATTAAACTTATTCTAATAATTACATCAAATATGGGTTAAAAGGCCTCAGCTCGACATATGCCACACTATCGTGCAGCGCCGATTTTCAGCTGAAACCAGCTGTATAAAGAGAAGAATATAAAGTGAAGTCAAGTGAACTGTGAAATATAAAGAGAACTCAACTGCCGTGCACCACGGATTTTACGTATTTAACACTATTGAGGACCTAAAACATTGAGTTGTTAACACATGGATTGCAATAATATGAATTGTAAAACCGTCTGAACGGTAATTCTCCCTTGTTGCTGCCAAATCAGAATAGTATACTACCCTGGATGCGGCATGCAGCGAATTCAACATGTTGTTTTGCTCCCGCTGCCAAAGATCACACTCCCAGAGAATATGGTGTGCTGTTTGATCGAATTCATGATTTGCAGTAGAACTGTGGTAGAACGTTACACAAAGACGTCATAACTAAACATTTAGAAAAATACACACTTCAGTATAAACTGGGATGCAAAATATAATGTTTTTATTACTAATTTATTTGTATACAATAATACATTTGCGTAAAATCAAGTTTCGTAAAATCTACCCGTAGATATATAAAAGGCGTTATACCGATTCACAGACCCAGATACCATAGCTACCCTGTTCGATATTTTTTTTATACTACGTCGGGTGGCAGACAAGCATACGGCCCGCCTGATGTGAAGCGGTTATCGTAGCCATATTAACGCTCGCAACACAAAATATTACTTCTTGGAAAAACTATCTGTCTGTCTGTCTGTTAGCTGCATTCATTAAAACTATGAAGCTGAACATTTTGACCCTACAAAGTTTCAAGGAAAAAAAATATTTTAAAAAAATCCAAATTAAGATAAGCTCAGTTATCTATTTAATTATTCTTAAATACATCAGATATTATTCTTAAATACATGTTTTTTTTCTAAATACATGCTTATATTGAATAGAAAACACCCAGAACAAGACAAGCAGACATGTTTATACCCACAAATATTTGTCTTGTGCGGGGATCGAACCCGCGACCCCGAAATCAAAACGGACATGGCCCTCAGTATCAAAAATTCAAAACTATTTATTTCTATTTTATCTACTTGCTTATTATACAGTTTTAAAGCATACTTTATATAAAATAAACTTTCATGTATAAAATATACAAAATATCGCTTGCGTTGGTCTTCCTGAAAATACTAAAATACTCGATATACTCATTATATTAATTAACAATTTAAAAAATGAGATGCATATGATACGTAAGTATCACTAGGTGTGGACAGCAATTAACAGACTAGTAATTACCTTAAATACTGTGAATAGGGTAACCATATCTGGAGGAGTTTATTGAAAAAAAAAATATGTGTTAAATTTTTTAATAAAGACGTTCAAATGTGATGATCTGAACATTCGCATCTTTCAAAAAATCATAAGCTGCGATAGCTACTATCAGATGGGGCGTAGGTAATAATCGTTTTAATTTTAATATACGTCGTGTCAAGTCGTCTGGCAACCAAGCATATGGCACGCCTTATGTGAAGTGGTTACCGTACCATATAGCATCACCGCTGCCAACGCAGCAATTCGCTCCTTCCTGGCGACCTCACGCAGGAATACAACAACTCTCAAGGGAATTGTTTTTTTTTAAGTAAAGAGTAGGTGACTGGCAAAAAGGCAAAAGGGCCTCCACGGTGGTTGCCCACGGGGCTTGGAGCGGCCTTAGCATGGCTGGCTTTCCCAAGCCGGCTGTGTAGTCTGGGTACTGGGTCTGCTTGGCAAGAGGACAACGGGCGATCGCTGTCGTCGGTCCACCCTACCGTAAGCCGTGGCTACGCGTTTTCCGGGTGTCGGGAAGTTAGCGCGCCTTACAGCTCTGGTACCTATCATGGACATCAGGTAGGCAGCTACCTAGCGCCCAAATGAGGGTACAATTGATTACAAGGAATTGAGCGAGCGACCCTCTTTAGGGGAGCGCGCCTTACAACTCCGATACCCATCGTGGAGATTAGGGAGTGATGGTAAGACCTCGATGCTTGTTAAACCGAGCATCTGTCGCCACGAGCTTAACAGTGCCTAAGTAGTTTGCTTGCAGGAGAAAGGGGAATAAGACCTGCCACCAATCCTCTTGAGTGCCTGGTTGGTTTACTGGGGGAGAGACTCGCAATCCTGTGATTTAATCGTAACGTTGGTGCACAGGTGAATATTGGCTGTAGATAAAGGGTCGTTGTCGATGAAACTGTAGGGACGTACACGCTATGGTAGTGCAGAGATTGCGGTCTAATATTTTGTACCTACTTGAAACAAAGAAAAAGAAGACGTCGAAAATGGCCTGAATTGCTTCGAGAAAAGGATGGTACGGCCGTGCCGCTTTTTGCTCGACTTGGAGGGGGCACTGCCGTGCCCCCAGATGATACTTTAAAACAGGGTTGATTAAAAGCATATTTTATTAATTCCAACAATTATTTTTGAAGTATTATCGATACATCGATCTCGCGTACCATAAACGTCCGTGGTATATTAACTACACAACAATTTATTCGGTTCTCGATAAAATTCATGGTCACCTTACCACATGATTGTACCTCACACCTTGATTAAGCATTGACTGCTCAGGTCCATAATTAGTGATCGCATAAAAGATGCGCGGCCAAGATCAAGGTCCCCAGAAATCATGAGAACCCTCGCCAGGTAATGATGATCACCCTGGTCGCCAAGTTTTTATTACTTCTGGCTTTTTGTGATGCTGCAACCGCTGTAAGTAACCTTTCAACTTTTATTAAGATAATATTTTTCTTGCTATATTACCAAAACCGGCAAAATGTACAAAATAGGGCAAACCAATAAAATATAATAAAACTAGCGGCCGCCCGCGACTTCGTACGCGTGGAATTAGTTAGTATAATTCTTATACTTAAATACCATTTAACATCCTTCTGCCATAATTACTTTAACTTCAATTTTCACACAAACTACCATCCCCTGTTTTAACCCCAAAAAGGGGTTGATTTCTAAAGATACATTATTAGTACACCTCCACACCATCTATAGAGCATACATTTTAAATTTCAAGTCTCTTACTTCAAAAACATAAGACTTTCATACAATCTTCCAACCCCTGTTTTACCCCCTTAGAGGTGGAGTTTCGTAAAATCCGTTCTTAGCGGAAATCTACACCCTTACGTTACGAACTTACCTGTCAAATTTCAAGTTTGTAGGTGTTATAGTAATGCCATCAAAAACATAACTTGTAAAAAAATTCTCTGCCCGTTGATGTGAAGATGGCCCAAACTATTCAATCTTTCAAGTCTAAATTGCTGAAGCTCTGGACTGAACCTTCGGACATGTCAAGCTAATGATATATATTAAACTAGTATTTATTGTGTATGTATGTATGTATTATATGTATGTATTGTATTGTGTAAGTATTATTCATGTATAGTATGTATTGTATATATATATATATATATATATATATATATATATATATATATATATATATAGATATCCCTTTGGGCACTTTGTGGCTCAGACGTGCCGTATAGGTAGTAATTTGTTGATCAATTTTCACTTGTTGATCCGGACCTCTTTTGTTGATCCAATGCCAGCTGAACATAAATATGTAGCTCCCTTCAGAGCCACAAGTGTCACGATGAGAAATAATAATAATTAAGGGATTTTTATACAAATCTACCTTTTTGGCGTATGAGCAGTTGTTGATCCAATTCAAATGGGCCAATCAGGGCGCAGCATTTGCCAAGGGCTTCCTCATTGGCACGTTTGGGCTACTATATGACTGTCTACAGTAACTAGTTAGTATTTCAAATTCCCTCAAAGTAGTAGAGAATCTTGTCTTAAAAAAAACGTGTGTCATGAGTTGTGTTGAGTTGATTTGAGTGTAGTTGAGTGTTGAGTTGAGTTCAGTTTTGAGTTGAGTTTTGAGTTAAGTTTTGAGTTGAGTTTTGAGTTGAGTTTTGAGTTGTGTTTTGAGTTGAGTTTTGAGTTGAGTTTTGGTTGATTCGAGTTTTGAGTTGAGTTTTGAGTTCAATTTTGAACTGAGTTTTTAGTGGGGTTTTGAGCAGTTTAGTTTTGAGTTGAGTTTCGAGGTGAGTTGAGTTTTTAGCTGAGTTTAGAGTTGTTGTGAGTAGAGTTTTGATTTGAGTTTTGATTTGAGTTTTGACTTGAGTTTTGATTTGAGTTTTGATTTGAGTTTTGAGTTGAGATTTGAGTAGAGTTTTGCGTTGAGTTTTGAGTTGATTCAAGTTTTGAGTTGAGTATTGAGTAGAGTTTTGCGTTGAGTTTTGAATTGATTCGAGTTTTGAGTTGAGTTTTGAGTTCAGTTTTGAGTTCAGTTTTGAGCTGAGTTTAGAGTTGAGTTTTAAGTTGATTCGAGTTTTGAGTTTAGTTTTGAGTTGAGTTTTGAGGTGAGTTTTGCGTTGAGTTTTTAGTTGATTCGAGTTTTCAGTTGAGTTATGAGTTGATTCGCGTTTTGAGTTGAGTATTGAGTAGTTTTGCGTTGAGTTTTGAGTTGATTCGAGTTTTGAGTTGATTCGAGTTTTGAGTTGAGTTTTGAGTTTAGTTTTGAGCTGAGTTTTGAGCTGAGTTTTGTTGTGAGTTTTGAGGTGAGTTTTGGGGTGAGTTTTGAGCTGAGTATTGAGTTCAGTTATGAGTTGAGTTTTGAGGTGAGTTGAGTTTTAAGTTGAGTTGAGTGTTGAGTGGAGTTGAGTGTTGAGTTGAGTTGAGTGTTGAGTGAAGTTGAGTGTTGAGTTAAGTTTTGAGTTCAGTTTTGAGTCGAGTTTTGAGTTCAGTTTTCAGTTGTTTTGAGTTGAGTTTTGTGTTGAGTTGAGTTTTGAGTTCAGTTTTGAGTCGAGTTTTGAGTTCAGTTTTAGGTTGTTTTGAGTTGAGTTTTGAATTTAGTTTTGAGTTGATTCGAGTTTTGAGTTGTTTTGAGTTGAATTTTGAGTTGTTTTGAGTTGAGTTTTGTGTTCAGATTTGAGTTGAGTTTTGAGTTCAGTTTTGAGTTGAGTTTTACACTATTTATACCTAATTATTTATACCTATTATTTATACCTAGCTCTTTACGTTTTATAAATAAGAAAAACTTAAAGAGCTAAAAAGAAAAAGAAATTATGAACGTCAGGGCATATTATCAACGTCAGAAAGATTTGAAGAAAAATGAAAAAATAAGTTGATAACAAATGCTATGCAATAGCTTTACCGCGGCAGTCCCCGAGTGCCACACGTTTCTTTATTTAACTCGTTTGCTCGTCCATGCTCGTCCGTGCTCGTCCGTGCTCGCTCGTGCTGGTCCGTGCTCGTCCATGCTTATTAACTCAACTCAACCCCCAACTCAACTGAACTCAACCCCCAACTCGACCCTCAACTCGACCCCCCAACTCGACTCAGAACTCGACATCCCACACGACCCCCAACTCGAACCCCAATTCGACCCCCAACTCGATCCGCAACTCGACCCCCAGCTCGACCCCCAACACGACCCCCAACTCAAAGCCCAACTCGACCCCCAACTCGACCCCCAACTCGACTCACAACTCGACACCCAACACGACTCCCAACTCGACCCTAACTCGACCCCCACCTCGACATCCAACTCGAACACCCATTCGACCCCCAATTCGACGCCCAACTCGATCCCCAACTCGACCCCCAACTCGACCCCCAACTCGACCCCCAACTCGACTCAGAACTCGACATCCAACACGACCTCCAACGCGACCCCCAACTCGACCCCCACCTCGATCCCCAATTTGACCCCCAACTCGACCCCCAACTCGACTCACAATTCGACCCCCAACTCAATCCCCAACACGACCCCCAACTCGACCCCCAACTCGACCCCCAACTCGACCCCCAACTCGATCCCTAACTCGACCGCCTATTCGACCCCCAACTGGACTCACAATTCGATCTCCAACTCGACCCCCAACTCGACTCACAATTCGACCCCCATCTCGACCCTCAACTCGATCCCCAACACGACCCCCAACTCGAACTCCAACTCGAACCCCAATTCGACCCCCAACTCGATCCGCAACTCAACCCCCAGCTCGACCCCCAACACGACCCCCAACTCGAAGCCCAACTCGACCCCCAACTCGACTTACAATTCGACACCCAACACGACTCCCAACTCGACCCCCACCTCGACATCTAACTCGAACACCCATTCGACCCCCAACTCGACTCCCAACTCGATCCCCAACTCGACCCCCAACACGACCCCCAACTCGACCCCCAACTCGACTCAGAACTCGACATCCAACACGACCCCCAACGCGACCCCCAACTCGACCCCCACCGCGACATCCAACTCGATCCCCAATTTGACCCCCAACTCGATCCCCTACACGACCCCCAACTCGACCCCTAACTCGACCCCCAACTCGATCCCCAACTCGACCCCCAACTCGATCCCCAACTCGACCCCCAACTCGACTCACAATTCGACCCCCAACTCGATCCCCAACACGACCCCCAACTCGACCCCCAACTCGACCCCCAACTCGATCCCTAACTCGACCGCCAATTCGACCCCCAACTCGACTCACAATTCGACTCCCAACTCGACCCCCAACTCGATCTCCAACTCGATCCCCAACTCGACCCCCAACTCGATCTCCAACTCGACCCCCAAGTCGACCCCCAACTCGACTCACAATTCGACCCCCATCTCGACCCTCAACTCGATCCCCAACACGACCTCCAACTCGATCCCTAACTCGACCGCCAACTCGACCCCCAACTCGACTCACAATTCGACCCCCAACTAGACCCCCAACTCGGTCCCCAACACGACTCCCAACTCGACCCCCAACTCAACCCCGCTATTTGGAAAATATGTTAAA
The DNA here is from genome assembly GCA_937001555.2 of Hypsopygia costalis. Lineage (NCBI taxonomy): Eukaryota > Metazoa > Arthropoda > Insecta > Lepidoptera > Pyralidae > Hypsopygia > Hypsopygia costalis. The sequence goes on along the minus strand of OW443336.2, from coordinate 3,594,593 downwards.
CTCGCATCAGGACACGTGAATTGATGGAAAATTCGTAAGGCGGAGGGAGAGAAGACCACCGGCGCGGCGTAGGAAAGGAAGTAACATCTCTTTCTGCTGCGCGGCAAAAATGTATGCAGTCATCGCAGCCTATGAACTCAACGACAACAGAGGCATGACTCATACGTTGCAACTGTAAAAACTCCTTCACGCCTTTCTTGAAAAACCCCATACTCAATGTCCTGGGAAAACCAAAGGGCGCGAGGTGCGGTGTAAGGTACTACCACCGCACCTCCACCGTTACACCCGAGGCGGATCTTTTTTTTTTATACTACGTCGTGGCAGACCAGCATACGGCCCGCCTGATGTGAAGCGGTTACGTAGCCATATTTCTGGTGACCTCACTCACTCGCAGGAACACAACTGCCCTCAAGGGAACCGTTATTTGGCTGCGGTATTCTGTGAGGTGCAGGTACATTCACCAGTCGGGTAGCTTACAATTACGCTCCCTACCTCTCTTTTCGCCAGAGCTTCGTTTGTCAGTCCACCGCGTGCACCGCGTGCAGGTGAAGTTGGCTTTGGTTCAAAGATGTTGATGAACCACTTACATCCCTAAACTTACAATGTATGGAGCATTGCGAATATTAAATATCTAGATTAGGTATAATATATTCATAATTGATCGACCGTTACGGTATCGGTACCTATTCGGATCAAAACAAGTATTACTGGAAGTACGAGTATATTATTATAAGCCTCCCCAACCCGTCTGGCCAGCGTGGGGAGTGCAGGCAGCAGGTCAAATCCTCCTTCCGTTTAGGACGGACGAGAGAGGGTCGTGCTCCTGTAGTGGAGACTAAAATGGACCTGATGATGATGATGATGACGAGTATATATATTGATCAACACAAGTAATTGATTTTTGAAATATATACAGAGCCAAAAAGTCTTCGTGCATTTAAAAAATTTCGTCGTTACGGATCGACTATTGCATGAAATTGTTGAAAAAATATGTATGGAGTATAATGTACTATCGACGAATACATTTGGCAACAGCGCATAATAGAATGCGACGTTGCCATTTCGTTCGAGAAATACGCAACTGGATTCAAGTTATTCGGTGCAAAAGGTGGAGTCGGCAATGTACGGGGTCGTGGCGGGATCAACTTAGTGTGCAAAGAGGTGTTTATATATATATATATATATATATATATTTTTTTTTAAGTTCCTAGAAAAATATTTGTACAAAGTTATTGTAAAGTGCTTTCATATATCTACCTTGCAAAATTAGTAAACTCCTGTGAACATTCCATGGTTGACTGTAAGAGATCCCTGATGGGATAAGTCCGCCATTGTACAACATGTTTTTGCATATGCTTATTTGTTATTGCTGTATTACAATAAAGTTTTTACAAACAAACAAAACAAACAAACAAAAACCAAGTCTCGCAACTCAGATCTTCTACCGTAAAAAGTTATGAACCGACTTGGTATTATATGCCAAGTCGGTTAATTTATTAAGTCCCTACTTAAGGGACATTCTGTCTTCAGTTATTACGTAATTAGCTAACCTAACAAAATCTTATAGCAACCACAACAATATTAAAAATCTTTTATGTTTTAAATAAACAGAATGACTTTGCAATCGCATTAAACAATCTATAGATCCTTTTTTGCAGAACTATATCTTTTGCAGAATTACCTACATCTACTGTTCTTTTAACTACCTCTTGTGTTGTATCTCAACTACGAGTATTACAATTTTTTTTATACGACGTCGGGTGGCAGGCAACCATTCGGCCCGCCTGATGTCGCTGACCGTAGCTTATAGACTGTTGTAAGATAGATCGCGTGCGCACTGCTACACTCCCTCTGTCATCGCAGCAGCTCCTCCCTTCTTGTTAACCTGACTCACTCGCAAAAACACGACAACCCTTTAAGCCTTTAGAAATTATTACTTGGCTGCGGGCTTCTGCGAAGTACTTTTGCGGTCGGGTAGCTCATAATTACGCTGTGCCTCTCTTTTGGCCTTTTGCACTCAAATTACCTCAGATGTTTTAATTGTATTTAATTTGTGATATGATGTCGTCAAAATGCCATTTTCATTACAGATGACAATGAAACAGATCAGAAATACAGGGAAAATGATGAGGAAATCCTGTCAGCCAAAAAATAATGTGGCAGATGGTAAGTGAATTGTATTGTGATTTCTTTTATATATACTAAATACGCTTCAGACCCACCGTACCCCTGGCCGTACCTCTGGTGGTATGTATATATATATATATATATATATATATATATATATATATATATATACCAACGAGATGTTCGACCACCGGGATCGTCATATATACATATTCATTTATGTATTTAGTTTTTTAGTTTTACATGTATGTATTTGCAAACAAAAAATATTTTAATATATTTGTCAGTTATCCAGTAGATACTACTTATAGTACAAGATTTGTTTAGTTTGGGTCTAGATGGCTCTGTGTAATATGTCCAAGAATATTTATTTATAAGGTTCATTTGAGAAGAAATCTTAAACTTTATTTTGTACCGACCCATAATATAATAAATAAGGTAATAATGGTGTTTCAGTCACCTTTGGCTCATAGTAATTGCCAGAATATCAGTCTGGTGGATCAGGAAAGAGATTTTTACCTTGTTCAGAGATTTAACAAACAAATTTCCACTCGTTTCAGAGAAAATTGACCCTCTGAACGACGGTGTTTTCATAGAGGAGAAAGAAGTGAAATGCTACATGGCGTGTATTATGAAAATGGCTAATACGGTACGTTTTTTACGCCTTCAGCCTGGTGTCCACCAAAGGATGATGATGTCATACTTACAAATACATAACAACGATCGCAGACAGTCGCCACTGCTTCTCTGTTCAATGATCATCCTTAGTACCTTGGTTCCTTTTTATAATTTAAATTGTAAATTTTCTTTAACTATTTTCAAACCAATTACTAACTTATTTCTAAGTTTACTATATTGCAGTTGTCTGTATATTTTTTATTTTATTTTAAGCCCGGCCTCCACCAAAGCGGACGCGAGTGGAGAAGAGATGTGTTTCCATACATTACACACCTCGTTGTATTCCGTTTGACACTGCATGCACTGTCAAATGTATCAAAAAACATCGGACGCGCAGCATGCGCCACCATAGCGAATTTTTTTTTTTTTTTTTTATTTCGAAATCCCGAATTGATATCCGAATACTAAGGTCACTTTACATTACTACTTTTTACATTCTACACGAATCCGAAGTCAGAATTTCGAAATTTTGAGTTTCATGGCAACGGACGGACAGGCAGAACGACTTCTTTTCGGAAAACCAAGGTCACTTTACATTACTACTTTTTGATGCTCTACACGAATCCGAAGTCAGAATTTCTAAATTAAGAGTTTCATGGCAACAGACAGGCGGAACGACCGGACGATTTCATAAGCTCAATGAATTTCGCTGAACATATCCTCTCTTCTGGGCTCCGCTTTGGTGGAGTCCGGGCCGGACTTCATATTATGACATCATAGTCTACATCACCCCATTTTCGTTCTTGGATACAATATCGTCGTCGACCCTTATTCATTCTACTGCTCGAGTACGGGTCTCCCCTCAATCGAAGGGGTTTAGTGCATACTCCACCACGCTGCTCAACTGCGGGTTGGCGGAGGCCAGTGTTTTCAAGCCGCCTAAAGGCCACTGGCTTGGCTTAACCACTATTATCTAATGAAAACAGCCGGGACCGACGGATTAAAGTGCTCTCTGAAGCATGGAGGAGCTCGAGATAAATAAACCCATCCATGGACAGACTATGGTTGATGTTGCTTAACTTGCGTGTTCGATTAGATTGACACGCGCAACGACGCCTTCGAGGATACAACATCAGAATCAATCAAATTGTATGGTAATTATAATTTACCTTTATAACATACACTCATGGACAAATTTAGAGGAACGCAAAAAAAGAGTGCATAAATTTCTTAAATTTAAACTTAAATTCAGAAGTTGGCAAAATTTATCGCAGTATTAAGAGCACATTATTGCGAATTGAGCAAAAAATTACATAAAAACAAATGAAATTCGAAAAAAGAAAGAAATTCAAAAACTTTCTTTTTTTTTAATAAGATTTACTAATTAAAGTATGTGGCCAGTACGCAAGATAATTGCAACAGGACAATTAAGCCTTTTTTTTTGCGTTCCTCTAAATTTGTCCATGAGTGTATGTTATGTTTATTGGTATCTGTGTATTGTGTACTTAAATTTAAGTTTATATCTCATAAGCTGCTAGGACACGGGTCTCCCCTCAATCGAAGAGGTTCAGAGCATGCTGCACCATGCTGCTCAACTGCGGGTTCGTGGACATCAGCCCCCTTACCAGCATCTCTTATTGCGTTTCAATAATTGAATAGAATGCTTATTCATGCCAATTCTCAAACTCAAAATCAAAACTCTATTTCAAATGAAATAGAGTGGCTTATTCATTGGTATGAATAAGCATTCTATTCAGTTATTGAATCGCAATAAGAGATGGTGGTAAGGGAGCAGTAGTGTTTTCAAGCCGCCTAAAGGCCACTGTTTTGGCTTATGGACTGTCATCTAACGACAACAAGACCGACGGCTTAACATGCCCTCCGAAGCACGAAGGACCTCAAGATAAGTAAACCCATCCATGGATAGGGTACGGTGGAGATTGCTTGACTTGCGTGAACAAGTATTGCCATCGAGCTCGTCCATGTCATGAGCAGGTCGTGTGCTTGTTTGTGGTTGTTTTGTTTAGCTTGGAACTAGATGGCAATGTGTTTTCAAGTAATTTATGTTATTACTAATAATTATTTTTTTGGTTTTTGACACTCCCAAACTGTCGACTGGTAGGCATACTTATTATTTTTAGTAATAAGATCACCATTTATGCCAATGTCTTGTGGTCATTTTTTTTTAATTAAAAAGAATCAACCAAGACGGTCATGGAAGTCGTTTAGAATAAGTAAATTGTAAGTCGCTACGATATACTTATGAATTATTATTTTTTTCAGATTAAAAACGGCAAATTAAACTATGAAGCAGCGTTAAAGCAAGTGGACTTACTTCTCCCTGAAGAACTGAAAGAGCCTACAAAAGAAGCTTTGACTGCTTGTAGAAAAGTTGGTAAGTGTCTACTTCCATTACCGTGTTGCAGAACCCTTATTCATCTCACTGGTGGGATACGGGTCTCCCCTCAATCGAAGGGTTTTAGAGCATACTCCACCACGCTGCTCAACTGCGGGTTGGTGGAGGTCAATGTTTTCAAGCCGCCTAAAGGCCACTGAAGCTTAGCAACTGTCATATAACGACAACAGCCGGGACCGACGGCTTAACATGCTCTCCGAAGCACGGAGGAGCTCGAGATAAATATACCCATCCATGGACAGACTATGGTTGATGTTGCTTAACATGCATGTTCGATTAGATTGACACGCGCAAGGACGCCTTCGAGGATACAATATCAGAATCAATCAAATTGTATAGTAATTTTATTTACTTTTATAACATACACTCATGGACAAATTTAGAGGAACGCAAAAAAAGAATGTATAAATTTAAACTTAAATTCAGAAGGTGGCAAAATTTATCGCAATATGAAGAGCACATTAGTGCGCAATAATTATATAAAAACAAATGAAATTACTTGCGTAAGCGATTAGATGCCACGCGCAACAAAGCCATCGTGCTCGTCCATGTTATGAGCAGCCCCCTTACCACCATCTCTTATTGCGATTCAATAATTGAATAGATTGCTTATTCATACCAATGAATAGCGACTCTATTCCATTTGAAATAGAGTCGCTTATTCATTGGTATGAATAAGCTTTCTACTCAGTTATTGAATCGCAATAAGAGATGGTGGTAAGGGGGCAGGTCGTGTGCTTGTTTGTTGTTGTTTTGTTTAGTTCAGGACTAGATGGCAATGTGTAATTTATCCAGGAATATTTATTTATTTTTTTAGGAGCATAAATAAATGTAAAACAGTAAAGTTTCTATGTAGCTTATTGGCATTTGACGATCCCGGTGGTCGAATGGCTAGCAATAGCCGCTTTGACTCCGAGGTCGCGGGTTCAATCCTCGCACATGACAAACATTTGTGTGCATGAACATGTCTGTTTGTCTCGGTATTTTCTGTGTATTATATGTATTACAAAAAAATGTATTTATGTACATATAACAGTTATCTAGTACCCAATGTACAAGCTTTGTTTAGTTTGAACGAGATGGCGCTGTGTAATTTGTCAAGGAATATTTATTTATATTTATTTTACTCTTCGCATATAGAGGCTTTGTCCCGAGCACACAATAAATTGCTAGTACAACAGTATTTAAATAAAATTAACTACAAAATATAATATTAATATATTGTTTTAATCATGATATATATTTTTGCAGCGGACGCTCACAAGGACATCTGCGACGCAGCGTTTCACGTCACCAAATGTATATACAACCACAATCCATCTATATTTTTTTTTCCATAATATGATTAAAATAATGATAAAACCCCTAGAAACAATAAATATAATTTTTATGTATGTTTTTTTTGTTTTGTTTCTCTTAGATATAATGTTTATTTTGTTTGTTTGTAGTATCTTTAGTGTACATAAAGAACATATATATTCATACACAACATAACTAACAGAATTTTAAGAACACAAATCCTCTATAAGAGATCTCTATAAGATCTCTATCAGCCAACCTTCTTTATATACTTTGAGGCGATATGTAAATGGATGGTACGGCAGACTGGATAGTTTCCTGACAGAATTTAGTTCCTGCAGATTTGGGGTGTAAGTAGTTCATCAACATCTATGAACCAAAGCCAACCTCACCTGCACGTGATGCACCCTGCTGACTGACAAACGAGGCTCTGGCGAAAAGAGAGGTAGGGCATAGCGTATTTTTAAGCTGCCCGACTAAAGAACACCTCCACCTCACAGAATAATACCGCAGCCAAATAACAATTCCCTTGAGGGTTGCTTTGTACCTGCGAGTGAGTGAGGTCACCAGAAAGGAGTATAACAAGGCTGGCAACGGACCCTTGAGGCGACCCCTTGGTGTTGCTGATCTCTATGAGTGGTGGTGATTGCTTTCTATCAGGTGACCCACATGCTCGTTTGCCCCCTCTCATATAAATAAAAAGATTTAGGTAATGTAACTATTAGTATTAAAAAACGGTGTGTTTACGACCACACGATAGAAGTGAAAACCTCATCTCTCGCTCCCTCCCGGCCGAGGCGCGTTACATATCCAAGCGTGAGGGCTCGATCTCATTGACTAGCCACGAAATTTTTGTACTCAGCACGATGTGATCATAATGATATTAATTTTATCAAAAATTCTCAGGTCGCGGTGTTTGTTACCAAACTCTTCCGAAACGGCTGGACCGATTTTTATGAAATTTTGTGTGTGCTCGGTGGCTCGGTGGCGTAGCGGTCAATGACGCGGCTTCGACACTAACGCTCGTGGGTTCGATTCCCACATAGGACAAACATTTGTGTGCATGAACATGTCTGTTTGTCTTAGTCTGGGTGTTTTCTATGTATCATAAGTATGTATTTACAAAATATATATATATATATTTACGTATGTTTATCAGTTGGGGCTAGATGGCACTGTGTAATTTGTCTGACAATATTTATTTTATTTATTATTTCTATCGGGTAGGTCTGAGAATCGGCCAACATATATTTTTAATACCCCTAAATGATAAGGGTGACCCATTTTATTTCTGTGGGGTGACCCATCCTATAAAATTTATAGGTGGGTTTCAAATGGTTTAAAATTTTTCTCTATAAAATAAAATAAAAAATATTTAATACTTTTTTTATAGACAAAAATTTATAATATTTAAAAACTAAACTATTTAATATTTATTTTTATTTTATAGAAAAAAAAAAATTAATTTTATTATGTTTTAGCATTGAAAAATACATGCAACTTTATATTTTCACCCTTCTATTATCAACCCCTAAATTTATACGGCGGAACAACGTTCGCCGGATCAGTAGGTAATTGATAAAATTATTAATATCATTCATGATCCCGCTAACATTGTGTTAACAATGTCTGTACTAATTATACATACATTGCAAATATAAAATAAAAATACAAATTAATAAATAATTGATAACAATTTAATTATGGGAACACGAAACTGCTGGCATCAAAGTCATACATGCACTTTGCCGTCCAGTAGGCTGACTCGCATAAATCTTTGTATTTTTTTGCTGAAAAAAAAAACGTACATAAATAAAATCACTAACTCAAACTAACTCACCTTGGCTGACACTAACTCACACTAGCTCACACTAACTCACACTAGATCCCACTAACTCACACTAGCTCACTCTAGATCACACTAACTCACACTAGTTCACGCTAGCTCACACTAACTCACACTAGCTCACATTAGCTCACATTAGCTCACATTAGCTCACACTAGCTATGGCCAAGCCTCCGTCCTGTCACTAGGCTGTGTCTCATGAACCGTGATAGTTATACAGTTGAAATTTTCACAGCTGATGTATTTCTGTTGCCGCTGTAAGAACAAATACTAAAAAGTAAAATAAGTATTCAAGGGGGATACCATATAATAAACGTGTTTTTTTTTGCTCGATATTGATAACGGCAACAGGTGGACGCTTGAAATATTCACAGAATATTTAGTTATATTACTTTAAAAATAAATAATTAAATTAAAACAAAACAAATATTTAAGGGGCTCCCATACAACAAACGTGATTTTTTTTGCCCTTTTCATAGATAATGGTATGGAACCCTTCGTGCGCGAGTCCGACTTGCACTTGGACAGTTTTTTTATTTATCAATATTTAATGAGGCGTACAAACGAAACAATTATTATTGTACAATTAATATTTTTTTATTATTCGTAAGACCGAAGTAAACGTCTAACAAACCAATCCAAAATTATTTGAATTCATTCGGTCATATTGAAATTTTACACATTACATGCAATTTGATCCAATTGGAGACATCGTCATCATCTTATTCATCCCACTACTGAGATATGGGTCTCCTCTCAATTGAAGGTATTTAGAGCGTACTCCACCACGCTGCTCAACTGCGGGTTGGCAGAGGCCAACAATTTCGAGCCGCCTATGCAACAACCGGTACTGACCGCTTAATGTGACCTCCGAAGCACGGCGGTATTCGTACTACTAAATAAACCCATCCATGGACAGGCTCCGGTGGATATTGCTTAACTTGCGTGTTTAATTAGACTGACACATGCAACTACGCCACCGTGCTCCTCAGTTGGAGAAATAGTATAGTTTTATCTATTTCTTCCCCAAATCGTTAAAATAAGGAATGAAAGTTTGTAACAGAGTCCACGCAAACGAAGTCGCGGGCGACTACTAGTAATATATGTTACTCACAAATATCTTTGCAGTGTGTGGCGGCAGCCTTGACGGGCTCTTTCAGCTCTGGTGGAAACATCATGTCAACTTGCTTCAGCACCGCCTCGTAGCTTAGCTTGTTGTTTTTCACCTATGAGAGAAATTGAAATAAAGTTGTTTTTTTGTTAATAAAAACCGACTTCATTTGGCGAGCGCAACTTATTGATGGAATACCCCGGGAGACGCTGCTGTCCGTCTTCCGGGAGAAAAGTTATTGCATCACACAAGATTCCTTAATACGACATCCAGCTCAGAGCAATAGAGTGGCGCAATTCTATTCTGCCGGCAACTACAGGGCAATTTTAAGGGTTTCCCTCGATTTTTCTGGGATCCGATCATCAGACCCTGACTTGATGAATATGGAACAACCTCGCAATCATACTATTTCAAATAAAAAATACAATTTGACCATACGTGCTTATAAAATTTAAGGATTTCCCTTGATTTCCCTGGGATCCCGACTTGGTAAATATGGGACCACCTTGCAATCATACATTGCAAGGTGGTCCCATATTTACCAAGTCAGGATCTGACAACGGGATCCATCATTCAGTCAAATTGTATTTTTTTTTTTGAAATAAAAAAAGAATTCGCGAAGTATCGAAGAACATACATACAAAAAATAAATCAGTCGAATTGAGAACCTCCTCCTTTTTAGAAGTCGGTTAAAAATACCAAAAAGAATAGGCCCTTTTAACTAATCCATACTAATATTATAAACGAGAAAGTGTATTTGTTTGTTTGTCATTCTTTCATGTGGAAAGAAAAAAAGGTACAGCTTAAGATCTGAAGAATAACATAGGCTACTTTTTATTCCCGGAAAACATCTTGTTCCAACGGTATTTTTTGTTTATTAAAATACCACGCGGGAACAGCTACTAAATACTAATAGTATAAAATGTGAAAGTTTGTTTGTTTGTCCATATTTCACGTGGAAAGGAACCAATGGACGGACATGATTTTTTACGGGGACAGTTTACGATCTGGTGAGTGACATAGGCTACTTTTCACCCCGGTAAAATATTCTGAATCTGCAATGTTTTAGTGATATAAAAAAACTGTTATTATTTGAGTTATTTATAACCAATGTAATATGTATTCAACCAATCTAATGTTCAATCAATCTAGTGCAAATGTTTCCTCAACATCTTTGAACCAAAGCCAACTTCCCCTGCACGCGGTGCACCCAGCTGACTGACCATCGAAGCTCTGGCGATAAGAGAGGTAGGGAGCGTAATTGTAAGCTACCCGACTGGGGAATGCGAGCTGCATTCCCCACCTCACAGAATACCGCAGTCAAATAACTATTCCCTTAAGGGTTGTTGTATTCCTACGAGTGAGTGAGGTCAGAAAGAAAGGAAGGAGATGCTGGGTTGGCAGCAGGGGTGGCAGCGCGCGAGCGATATTTTATGTTACGAGCGATATTTTATGTTGCGAGCGATATTTTATGTTGCGAGCGTTAATATGGCTACGGTAACCGCTTCACATCAGGCGGGCCGTATGCTTGTGCCTGCCACGCGACGTAGTATAAAAAAAAATTACATTATTATGATTGTAACTCTTTTGATTGACGGGTCAAGCCCGAACATTTGTTAGGCGTGCGCGGGAATATGGATCAAATGTGTATGATTGTACTGTGGCTTGCTGTATGTACCAACAGTTTGATCCAAATCAAACTGTTATTACAGCAAGCAATTGAATAAATAAATAAATACTCACCACTTGTGTCATGGTATAAACACAAGCGATATAACACATGACGCGGCGGTCCTCAATGAACTTTCCGTTTTCAATTTCACCAATTTCCTCTGAAACCAGAGCTTTATGTCTTTAAAACAAGAATAAACCGATAAAACAAACGAGTGTACTTTGTACCACACCATAATCGTCATCATCAGGTCCATTTTAGTCGCCACTACAGGAGCACGACCCTCTCTCGTCCGTCCTAGAAGGAGGAGGAGGATTTTGGACCACACGACTGAATTAAACTTATTTAGCTCTACTAACTTATGTCTCCCTCCCAACTTCCGTTCGCCGTTTTCGTAACGCTCTCGTCATGTCTTCGGTTTACTTGGGGAGTAAGCTGGTATTCACCAGCTTACTCCCCAAGTAAACCGATTCACCCCAGCTTACTCCCCAAGTAAACCGAAGATGTCACAGACCAGTCCCCTCTGGCAGCACCCGTTCACGATTGCAAGAGGCAGCCATCGCCGCGTTCAACATTTTATTGGTATTCCCAATAAAGTGGTTGAATGCGGCGATGGCGTGTGAACTTCGGTTTACTTGGGGAGTAAGCTGGTGAATACCAGCTTACTCCCCAAGTAAACCGAAGATGACCTTCGAAGATGACCAACTTTTCTCGAAAATTGAAATTTTCACATGTACTCAAAATGCAAATGCCCTCCTCCATCGCCCCTTGTCTTATAAGGGGCGATGGAGGAGGTCATTTGCATTTTGAGTACATAAGTAAAATATACCAAAAATGCAGGACTACAAAAATTTTGCCTCTTTTTATGTCTTTATCCGACAATATATAGCCTCATTGGCTATATGCATAAATTTTCGAGAAAAGTTGGTCATATTCGAAGAGCCATAGTTTGACTCGTATGGGGCCAATAGAGCTGCAATTAAGCTCAAATTATAGGTAATTTAATACAGTTTATAACTGTAGTAAACATTGTTTGCTAAAAACTCATAGTTTTGGTGCTGGAGAGCAAATAGTGAACAAAGTCCCAAAATTTCAAAGTTTTTCTCGATTTTCTCAATTTCTACAAGTTTTTCGAAGTTGCAAATTTGTATTCACACTACGCTAGCAGAACCATACAACATACCAAAAATTCAGCATTACATCACGCTTTGGGCATTTAGCCTCTTTTCTGGGGGCACGGTAGTGCCCCCACCAAGTCGAGCATAATGCGGCACGGCCGTACCATCCACCTTTTCTCGATTATGTTTTGTTCCCCAACACGTTCATTCAATTTGATGGCTGTTGTGTCTTTTTTTCAGCTACAAACTTCTCAGGCTTTTTGTACAGTCGAGGTTCAATATCACTTATTTTATTGACTACAAAAAGCTTACTAACCTTCAGTGACGTCATTTTTTGGCATGCAAGATTTTTTCATAAGTTTACCAGAATTCTTCAGTTGCTGCCTTGTCATCTGTAAACGAAATTAAATGAGGATCATTTGAAAAAAAATAATTAAAATCATTAAATGTATATTACCTTGTCATCTGTAAACGAAATAAAATGAGGATCATTTGAAAAAAAATAATTAAAATCATTAAATGTATATTTATTAATGATTTCATAATTTATATTGAATAATGTTTTTTTATTAATTAAAACTGTCATTGTGTCGTCTAATATGTAAATACGCATTTTTATTCGAATCTTGTATACTTAAAGAAAAGAAAAGGAAATGGAATACATACTGCAATACTTCCGACAGCCAACATTATTAAAAAAATAAAACAAATATAAAGTTGCTTATTTACCGACGCCATTTTTTTAATAGTACAATTTTTCACAATCACTCCGTAATATATATGAGTTCTGGTAACATAGTGTTGATTGATTGATTATACAAAAATACATACAATGTATATGTCACAGAGTTTAAGTATATGTTATTTAATTGTCTCATTAGTGTAGTAACGCCCATCGTTTACACATGATAACTGTATAATCATAAAAAAAGTATAGCTCATTATGTCTTACATTAAAGGGAGTTATTCTTTGTATAGACATTATAGTCGAAGAATGTCTATAAAAAAGTCGAAACGCTTGGCTCATGGCTCTTGGCCCCGGCTTCTTCATACAAATTCTCGGCGTTAACTGATACATAGACAATGACGTCTGTGCAGAGCGCGAATGAGCGTGTGTCCGGCAGCATACAAACTGTTCCAGATTCGTCTCAGAGGGGAGGTGAGGTCGATACGAGAGAGCAGCAGGGAGTGGCCGTTCTCTACCTAGTATTAACCTGGATGTCCTGCAAATGTTTTTTTCTAAATATTTTGTGACTTAACGCTAGTTGGTCGCCTATTGGTCGACATTCGACCATAATTAATTTAAATGATGACTTTAACAATAAACAAAAGAGTGTGTGTGTGGCAAATACATGGTAATGTATGTAATGTTTTTTTATTGATTTAATACATTAAAACAATACATTGTTTATGCATAATTAAAAATAAAAATATCGACGGTCCCTAAAGCGACATGTCAAAAATGGCAATTTTTTTTTTATTGCATAAATTGCTATAGATTGCCCGTAAAAAACATTTTCTTTTTTTTTATTTTATATTGATTGTATATAATTAAAAAGTAAGAAATTAACCCATTTGTCCAATAATAATATTCTTTATTTACTATATCGTAGTATAAGCGTCTGCTTATACTACGATATACGTCGTCATGTCATTTCAGACATGTCTATGTCTGAAATGACATGACGCTTTATACGTAGGGACCGTCGATATTAGCATTCTGCACTCCTTCTCTGTATAAACTAATAGCTTTCGCCCGCGGCTTCGCTCGCGTGAAATTCAATCGTTTTATTATTCAAGCCAAGTCTAACACGCAGCGCAACCACCTTGATGTAGCACCTTTAATTGTACTATATATACAATTATGCAGTTTAGATTTTTTCATACAACATTTTTTTCCCGCTAACTGTCGTTCCCATGGGATTTTTTCAAAATACAGCCATAACTAAAATTTATATTTACTAAGGTATGCATGTGTTAGATAATTAATAATATAAGGGGGTCTTGTAACGATAATAAAACCATGAAAGTAGATTGTAAGTTTGTATAATAACATCATTTCAGTAACAACGAATTTAATAATAAATCGATATAATAAAATTACTTTTATACTACATCTTGTACATAATTCAGAGCAGTATTGTATGTTTAATTTATCATTCGGTATCTATATAACATAATATACATACACCATATATGTACATATACAACATCATACACTTATATACATCTAGTCAACTTATATACCTATTAGTACATAATTTATGTATCCATATATAACATTATATATGTAACATTACCCACATGTACGTACATACCCACATTAACATAACATTATATACTTCTAGACACTTTATATAGCCATGAACATAATTGATAAATGGTTTAGAAATTACATTACTAAGTATCAAATCAATTATACTTAGCTTTGCGAGGAGCGATCCGTCTCTGTCCACAGCTCGAACAAAAGTGCCCGTACTGAATGGCCGGACGGTATTTATAAGGAGGCCCCCACCTTTCTTTGCTTCTACCGACAACAACACGTGTCCACACAGGTGTTCACACAGGTGTTCACACAGGTGTCCAGACAGGTGTCCACACAGGTGTCTACACAGGTGTCCACACAGGTGTCCACACAGGTGTTTACACAGGTGTTCAAACAGGTGTACAATCAGGTGATCTTTTTCGTCGAATCTCAAGCAAATGCACGTGCAGAGACACGTGTGTTAGACAGGTGGTGTTATTCGTCAGCTAGAAGCCACGTGGGGCTCACGATGAGTCATTTGATGTTTAAATATTTACAACACGGTTACCGTTAACTTTCGTAATATAACTAATCACATGTTTTAGCATATCATTTTTATTATTCTAACACGGCCATTCTGATACGTACTTCGTTCCCTGAAGTACCTAGATGCTTACTTTGGCTGATTTTATACTAATATAAATTCCATAAATTAGTCTTGCTTTACAGTCTTGCTAAGTTATAGCATTAAATGCTTAAAGCTAATTTCAATTCTTAAGTTGACAATCATTAATATTAACTTATTACAATTGGCATCACAGCCTCACTTCTGACATTAAGTAGACCTTGTGCGCCACCCTTGTATATTCTAAAAAAAAGTGTCTTACTTCTCACATTAAGCAGACCTATAACGTCTGTCTTACTTTTCACATTCAGCAGACCAACAACGTTCACTTAATCTAACTTATGTCTTGCTTCTCACATTAAGCAGACCTATAACGTCTGTCTTACTTTTCACATTAAGCAGACCAACAACGTTCACTTAATCTAACTTATGTCTTGCTTCTCACATTAAGCAGACCTATTACGTCTGTCTTACTTTTCACATTAAGCAGACCAACAACGTTCACTTAATCTAATTTATGTCCTGCTTCTCACATACTATGTTTTTCAACTTCTCGTATTATGCAGATCAATAACATCATTAGAGATAGATTTCAAAAAAAGGAATATAATAAAAAAAATATAAACACAAAATTATGCTATTCACATTAATTTATCGCCTCATCAATAGAATTTTCATGTGTAAATTCACCTGAATTTATCTTAGATACTATTATTTTTCTGAGATTACATTCTCCTCTGAGAGTACCTAATTGTGTACGAAGTTACTCAATTATTTGGTACGGACCTTTGAATCGAAGACTCGGCCTATCATGATTCCTGTGGTAAACTATATTGCCCACTTCAAAGGATTTATTATCATGTTTTACGATATCAAATCGATTTTTAAATTTGCTTGATTCATGGTATAAGCGTTGAAAAGCTAACTCTCGATCTGCTTCTAAATTAATACTTTTTTGGTTCTGAAACATTTATTACATTTAAACGACTCTGGATATTTTGTATGTTCGCATTGCAACCGATTAACAAATGAATCGAATGTCGATTTATGGATAGTGGTATTTGACTGTTGCACCTTCCACAAGCCGCTTGGCCAATCTGACGACATAGTACAAGTATTGTTTAACATATCAATAACTGTAGCCACGTAACGTTCTACCTCTCCGTTACCTTTTGGTGTGTGATCATGTGATGCTCAATTTGCAAACCTTTGTGTCAAGTGGCAAGTTTTCTAGGGGTACGGAATAAAGCGACAGTTGAGAAAAGGGTACCGTTGCAATTTAAATGGATTTTATGGAAACGTATTGGTTTTTTTTTTTTATAGAGTGTAGGAAACCTTGTTTAGGACCTGGATGACCCTTTCTTTTTGTACCGATTAAACAGTGTTAGATATTTCCGAACCTAGTCGGCCATACGAGAGAACTAAAAGTATTCTTTAAACTTTGACTATGTTTTATCAAAACCTGTAGGACAGTTTACATCGTGAAAGGGTTTAGTTAAACTAATCTACATCCCTTTGGCACGTAAAGCTTGGACTCGTTGGCCTGTGTTTTGTAAAACAATAAATTATTTTGCAACACGTATTGGTTTTTATCTAAATCTCGTGCTACAACCAGACTAATTTTTTTCATGATCTGAAAAAAAATATATGTAAAATATTCTCGAATTTAAAAGAGAATTTAATTAATATAGTCGTTGTGGAAAAAATATTTTAAAAAAAATAATTTGAAATGAAATGTTAATCGTTTTTAAACATATCTAGTTTATATAAATCCACCTTTAATTATTTTTTACAAAATAAACTTATTGTAATCCATTATATTCTGCATCTTGATCTGATTTTTTTTTTTTATCAAAATTTTTAAATATTATTATACTTTTAAAAATATATTTTTTTAACAACGATATACAAAATAAAATTTTGATATCATTTAGCTAATTCCAGCCACGATTTGAGGGTCAATAATTAAATTAACTACATTAGAAGGATGTCTATGTGCATGGTTGCTATCACTTGAATTTGAGGCGATGGTTGGGGAATCGAATCAGTTTACAACGTCATCTAAAACTGATGCCTCGACAAGATGTCGACTAAGAAAATCTACGCACATTTTATCATTTCCATATTTTTTTTTTCTTTACCAATATTATAGGGTTTGCAAAAGGCGAGTCACTTTCACGAATAATCCATCTTTTCCTTCTCAATCGGAGCCAGTCGGCCGATACGTAACGCCAGTATTTTAGTTTTAAACGTAAAACATTTCTACTACATTGAAATTGAAATTGATTTATAAATTCAAATTGAAAGCAAACACATGTATTTTATTTTGTCCTTGTCATTTACATATGTAGATACTGGTAAAAGGTGACATTCCAATTGATTCTTTAATCAAACTGCACTTTGTTCCTGTATCAATTAAAGAACTATTTGCCATCCCATTAATGGAGTGAGAACTATTCGGCTATTCTAAAAAAAAAAATTGTTTAGAAGATTCGTTTGTTGTTTATGGTCTTTTTACAGTATACATATTTTTTACCTGTGGCTTATTTTGCTTAGGAATCGGGGAGGTTTGTTTAACCATTTGAAACTGCTGGGACTGAGATGATTATTTTTAAAGCATTGTGATTGCATATGCCCAACTCGCAGAGACAACATTTTTTTTCTACATTAAATTTAGTACGTTTTACTCCACCGAACCCTGAAGAGTTATTCTTATTCCTATTCGGGTCGCCTTTTTATACTTCGTGTAAGTAGACAACAATGTAATTAAAGCGGGACATTAGTATCGCTGAATTTTCACAAATCAATTCTATAAGTTGAGTCTCAGTGAAGGAGATTTAAGTGTTGCGTAATAATCATAATTTTTCTCTGACATATCCACTGTATTGTAATTCAGATACATCAGATGTGAATAATACGAGTAAGTTTTTCAGAATTCTTTTCCGAATAAGCGTCAACTATATCCATACGGAACCTTTAAGGGCTTTACCTGCCCTTGCAGCAGTCCTGATACTACTCCACTTGAGGCCCTCGGCGAGACCCGCGACGCTGTCACACCAGCTCGCTGCTCCGCAGTCATTCTTGTCAGGGTCGAACACTGGTTGAGCGATGTCATCATCGGTCGAGGGCAGCTTGGAGACAGCATCTTGAATCACCGTGAGAAGACTTGTGACCGTTTCACCATCCATCCTGAAAGTATATAAATATCGAATTGAGAACCTGAGTTGAATCCCACTTCTGATGTTAAATAATTAATAATATAAGGGGGTCTTGTAACGATAATAAAACCATGAAAGTAGATTGTAAGTTTGTATAATAACATCATTTCAGTAACAACGAATTTAATAATAAATCGATATAATAAAATTACTTTTATACTACATCTTGTACATAATTCAGAGCAGTATTGTATGTTTAATTTATCATTCGGTATCTATATAACATAATATACATACACCATATATGTACATATACAACATCATACACTTATATACATCTAGTCAACTTATATACCTATTAGTACATAATTTATGTATCCATATATAACATTATATATGTAACATTACCCACATGTACGTACATACCCACATTAACATAACATTATATACTTCTAGACACTTTATATAGCCATGAACATAATTGATAAATGGTTTAGAAATTACATTACTAAGTATCAAATCAATTATACTTAGCTTTGCGAGGAGCGATCCGTCTCTGTCCACAGCTCGAACAAAAGTGCCCGTACTGAATGGCCGGACGGTATTTATAAGGAGGCCCCCACCTTTCTTTGCTTCTACCGACAACAACACGTGTCCACACAGGTGTTCACACAGGTGTTCACACAGGTGTCCAGACAGGTGTCCACACAGGTGTCTACACAGGTGTCCACACAGGTGTCCACACAGGTGTTTACACAGGTGTTCAAACAGGTGTACAATCAGGTGATCTATTTCGTCGAATCTCAAGCAAATGCACGTGCAGAGACACGTGTGTTAGACAGGTGGTGTTATTCGTCAGCTAGAAGCCACGTGGGGCTCACGATGAGTCATTTGATGTTTAAATATTTACAACACGGTTACCGTTAACTTTCGTAATATAACTAATCACATGTTTTAGCATATCATTTTTATTATTCTAACACATGCATGCTAGATAAGGTATGCACGCATGCTAGATTGAAAACATCTATCTTACGAGTAGGTGATTATTGGGAATTATAAAACATATATATCTATAATGTTTGTAAAATATACAGACTAGTATTTTCATTTTTCATGCAACCAAAAATACTAACACTCTGATCTCGCTGTCGCTCGATCATTGTCGTGTTAGTATTTTTGGTTGCATGAAAAATGAAAATACTAGTCTGTATATTTTACAAATATTATAGATATATATGCTTTAGAATTCCCAATAATCACCTACCATAAAATAAGATATATATCTTTTAGGATTTCCCAAAAATTATCTACCATGAAATAAATGGAGACAACTTCAACTTCCGCTCGCTCAGCTCACACGTGCCCACTTACCTCACATGTAGCTGGTTTGAGATAGCACAGATCGACACGATTCGTCAGGGTTATGTTGTCCATTTCACTTTACTCACAATTTTCAATAGACATTATCTATCACCCACGACACTATTACGAGATGTTCACACCACGACTAATAACTTGATAATGGCAGCGAACGTGGGAACACGTAGTGCTTAGGAAAATAAGTTATTCAAAAAGTAAGTTAAATGCTTATGACATAAAGACTAAATTCGCATTTGATATAGTTCATTGCTACATTTTTGTCAAATAAGCAATGATTTCATTATCCATTGTTACAATGCACACATACGCAAAACGTTGATCAGCAATTTTACTTCTACGAAAACAACATAATCAACTATTTGCATTAATGCACACAGACGCAAAACGTCGATCAGCAATTTGCACTCATATCAATTACGTACTCAACTATAAAGGTGTGTATACATTAACTGTAGTACATTTTATAATATTTTATTTTTATAAATTGTACTACAGTTAATTTTTTAAAAATATTTCCACAAATTATATAGAAAAAAATTTTGGGTGTAAGGAGTTCATCAACATCTTTGAACCAAAGCCAACTTCACCTGCACGCGGTGCACCCTGCTGACTGACAAATGAAGCTCTGGCGGAAAGACAGGTAGGGAGCATAATTGTAAGCTACCCGACTGGGGAATGTACCTCCACCTCACAGAATACCGCAGCCAACTTCGCCTGCACACGGTGCACCCTGCTGACTGACAAACGAAGCTCTGGCGAAAAGACAGGTAGGGAGCATAATTGTAAGCTACCCGACTAGGGAATGTACCTCCACCTCACAGAATACCGCAACCAACTTCGCCTGCACGCGGTGCACCCTGCTGACTGACAAACGAAGCTCTGGCGAAAAGACAGGTAGGGAGCATAATTGTAAGCTACCCGACTGGGGAATGTACCTCCACCTCACAGAATATCGCAGCCCACTTCGCCTGCACGCGGTGCACCCTGCTTACTGACAAACGAAGCTCTGGCGAAAAGAGAGGTAGGGAGCATAATTGTAAGCTACCCGACTGGGGAATGTACCTCCACCTCACAGAATACCGCAGCCAAATAACAATTCCCTTGAGGGTTGTTGTGTTTCTGCGAGTGAGATCACCAGAAAGGTAGGAGATGCTGCGTTGGCAGCAATATTTTATGTTGTGAGCGTTAATATGGCTACGGTAACCGCTTCACATCAGGCGGGCCGTATGCTTGTCTGCCACCCAACGTAGTATAAAAAAAGAGAATCTTAAGAATGATATTCACAATATGAAATCAGCCTTAGGTTACAAAGTCGGCCTTCTTTGACTATCAAGTAATCAAAAGATTGCGATGAATTTGAAACTTTTGTTTTTCCACTTTGAATTAACTCAAAGTACCGCTCCGAATACGAAACTTTTGTTTTCGACTCCGCGTAATATTGCCGACATATCAATAAAACCAGAGGTTATAAACAATTGATAAATTATAAAATATTATGATTAATGACAAAAATATCACGTTAGTAATAAAATGTATAAATAATATAAAAAGGTATAAATATTGTTTATATATAAAGGTATATATAAATAATACTTTTACCCGATTGTTGAAGAGGGAGGTTAATATTTTTTGAGCGTGTGGATGTAACTGTGAAAGTATGTATGTCTGTAAGTATGCATGTATGTATGTCTGTAAGTATGCACGTATGTATGTAATTCTTTGGCACGCTCTACAGCTTAAGCCAATTGACGGATTTCAGCATAATTATGAGGTGTAATTAGAATCTTTTAGGATGTGGAAGTGATATAGGATATATTTCAATAATGCGTCTGCAAAAAATAAAACATAATATAAAAATATGTTAGAATTTTGTAGTGCGATTTTTCTAAATGTTGACAATACCTGGAAATCGTTAATAATCGCATATTTAAGCGGACGCCATTGCAGAACAATTCACTTCACACAAGTCTTGAGTCAAGAGACCCTACACCTCGCTAGAGTACCGCACCAGGTGCTAATCTCCAGCCGCTCTGCCAATTGCGTTCTGCCAGAAGAAGATCCGCTAATCAACCGACAGCTCAAGTAGGCGCTCATCTTCGACCACTTCACTTCGACCGCCGCTCCGTCAGCCGCCCCGTCAGCCGTTCCGTCAGCGCTCTGCTCGCCACCCTTTGCCCAGCCGTTACTAGAAACGAAGATCAACTGCACTGAAATCATGTTCGTAAGTTTGTCGCCTATCATCATCATCATCATCATCAACATTACATCTACCTATACCCATTCTGTTGAGCTCAACTCAACATACGCTCCAAAACATGGAGGAGATTGAATGACATATAACCTTCTAAAGCCATGCAGTAGTTGACGTTGCTTGACTTCAGTTCGACAAGTATAAAGATGGTATCAACATTTCAGCCGTTCACTGCTGCACATCGGCAGGTTTTTTCTTTTTATGCTTGGTATTCATTATGTTTCTCTTACAGGTCTGAATACGAGTACAGTCAGCAGCAGCGTAGCTCCAGAAAACGTTTGGCGGACGTGTTTTCATCTGACGAGGAGACAGCTGCCAGCACAGCAACGTATGTTAATATATTTACGTCTATCATTTATTAATTAATTGAATAGAACAATTTCATCACTATCATTTCATCCGTAGGATGTCCACTGCTGAACATAGACCCTTAAACTTCTACAATGACCCGTTGTGCTATTTGCTTTCATCGACACCTCCTGTCTTTTGCCAGACTGTTGGTCCATCTAGTGGACCATATTAGTAAAGCAGTTAGAATAGACCTGATTGTATTTAGAAGGAAATAGCTTTAGTAGAAAATATATTCTCATATTACCTGTTTCTTTTACAGTGGTAAAAAGGAGAAGAAGAAGTCCCAGGGTGCAACAAAAGCTTCATCGAAAAAAAACAAAACTGCGAAGAAGGCATCCGGGTGGCAGCTGGACTTCGACAGTGACAACGAATCCGTCGAAGCCCATCGTTGCGCGTCGCCGCCATCTCTGCAGTCAGTGCTGACGCGCCGTGTCGCTGACGGTGTGTTTCGACGCACGGCAAATTTAGAAGGGGATGTTTTCGTAGAGCTCAAAATATATAACATAAGAGATATTAAAACGGTTGATCCCAAGGATCGATGGGAACATGCGGTCCTGAATTTAAAATATCAGGGGGAGTCGGAATCACCCGAATTGGCTCCTTTAAAGGAGGTAATCAAACGTTGTAAAAAGAAGTTTACAACGGAGGGTAGATTTTTTTCTTTTAAGAAATAGTTGATAATAATACCTTAGATAGTTATTATCATCATTATTTACAAATTTTTATTACCGCATTTTTACTTCGTTGTTCTTAAATACCATACGAATCCATTTACATAAATTGGTGCTGTTAAGAGTACATTAATGTTGACACTTTGACTTTTGTATTCTTTACTTATACTATACTACGAGTCAAAGACTACTACTAGGAGTCAAACATCACCACAATCTGTGCCGTTAGTGCTGACCCACCGTGTCGCTGACGGTGTGTTCCGATGCACGGTATATTTATAAGGGGATGTTTTCATAGAGCTCAAAATTTAAGTCCCCGGGTGCAACAAAAGCTTCATCGAAAAAAAAAATAACAAAACTGCGTAGAAGGCATCCGGGTAGCAGTTGAACTTCGACAGTGACATCGAATCCGTCGAAGCCCATCGTTGCGCATCACCGCCCCCTCTGCAGTCAGTGCTGACGCGCCGTGTCGCTGACGGTGTGTTTCGACGCACGGCAAATTTAGAAGGGGGTGTTTTCGTAGAGCTCAAAATATATAATATAAGCGATATTAAAACGGTTGATCCCAAGGATCGATGGAAACATGCGGTTCTTAATTTAAAATATCAGGGAAAGTCAGAATCACCAGAATTGGTTCCTTTAAAGGAGTCCATCAAACGTTGTAAAAAGAAGTTTACCGCTGAAGGTACTTTTTTTACTTTTAAGAAATAGATATAATTGATAAACCTAAATATAGTTATTATGATTATTATTTCCTAATTTTATTTCCACGTTTCTACTTAGTTTTTCTTACATACTCCACACGAATCCATTTAAACAAATTGGTGCTGTCAAGAGCACATTAAAGTTAACATTTTGACTTTTGTATGCTTTACTTATACTATACCAATTAAATATAAAAAATGGTAAAACGTACAATATATTGCACAGTTTGTGACATATCTATTAAAAGTAGTGCATTTTCAGCACATTTACGAAGTAACATTCATAAAAACAATAGCGCTATCGAATTAAGTGACGGAATTGAAAAAATAAGTAGCGCATTCCGTAATCGGATAGCATCCTATAGAGTGCGACCGAAAGGTAATGAAGGTGGTGCATGTCCACCGGTGCAGTTCTTACGAAGGTTGCGTTCTCGCGTGCAGCAATTAATATCTGCTAGACAAGATACTTATCAATCTATTAAAGTCAACTTTGAGCTGTTTGCCGAATTTAATTTACCAAATAACAATACTACCGAAGTAAAATCATTTGCTACTGAAAACTTAGTAATCTATAACAATTATGATTTTAGTGATATGTTCTCAAAAATCGTTGATACAATTGTAACAAAAATTGATGATTTTCAGGAAAGAGATAGCGGCTGGACTCTGATACGTAATCTGTACTTAGAAGTCAATATTAACAAATACAACCCTCTGAGAGCTGCCCGGTTTATTGAGTTACCGAAACGTTTAAAATCTAAGCACGCTTGCGTAAATATAGAAAATGATGATGCGTATTGCTTCTTATGGTGTATAATAGCAGCGTTATTTCCCGCTAAAATAAACCCCCAACGAACATCTTCCTATCCGCGATATGATAACATTCTCAACACTCAAAATATGACGTTCCCAGTAGGGATTTCAGATATTAAGACCTTCGAAAAAAATAACCATCATATTAGCGTTAATGTTTATGGTCTTGGAAATAAATCTGATATTGTTGGACCTCTTTATAGGACGCAACATAAAAAAAGACATCATATTAATTTATTACTGTTAGAAAAAGGTCAATTTAAGCACTATTGTTTAATAAAAAAATTAAGTATCTTACTTAGATCGCAACTTACTAAACACCATGGTAAAATTTACTTTTGTGACGATTGCATGATATTTTTTGATAAGGAAATTAAATTCAATTCTCATATTTGTGGTGGTGTTCGGACAATGCTTCCTGATTCAGGCACTGTTATCCAATTCAAACATTACGAACGGTTGCAAGATATGCCTTTCGTTATCTATGCAGATTTTGAATCTTTGCTAGAACCCAAATCCACTGCCGATGAACTCGATTCGCACAGAACAACTGTCTTACAAAAACATTTACCAGCCGCTTTCGCTTATTATATTGTCTGTTCGTACGATAGCTCTCTTAATAAATACGTATCGTATCGCGGCCGCGATTGTGTCGAAAAATTCCTTCAAAATCTTGCTATAGACGTAACTAAAATAAACACTATTTTAAATCAACCTGTTCCAATGATACCATTGACAGAAGAGGAAAAGAAATATTTTGAGAAGTCATCTTATTGCTTCCTATGTAATCAATTGCTGCTTGATGACAGAGTAATGGAACACAACCACTTAACCGGCAAAATACGCGGTATAAGTCACACATATTGTAACCTCAAATTTAGATTACCAAAATTTGTTCCAGTATTTTTTCACAACTTAGCCGGATATGATAGTCATTTATTCATTCGACAGTTAGGAGAAACACCTGGCAAAATAAAAGTAATAGCAAAAAATAAAGAAAATTATATTTCTTTCACGAAGTTTTTAAAAATAGGAAATCAGGAATATATGCCTATCAGATTTGTAGATTCTTTTAAATTTTTAGGTACCAGCTTAGAAAAACTTATTCAAACATTAAATAAAAACGATTTTGTACACTTATCTCATCATTTTTCCAAAAAATGTCAATTCAATCTTTTAACACGCAAAGGTTTATATCCTTACGAGTATATGACCAACTGGGAATGTTATAATGAGAAAAAACTACCGCCACGAGATTGTTTTTACAGTACATTAAGTGATGACATTATTTCCGAGTGTGATTTTAGACACGCTCAATTAGTGTGGAAAACATTTGAGTTGAAAAATTTGGGTGAATATACCGACTTATATCTCAAAACCGACGTGTTGTTACTGGCAGATGTTTTTGAAAATTTTCGTCAAACTTGCAAAAATAATTACAGACTAGATCCAGCATTTTATATGACAGCTCCCAGTTTAAGCTTTGATGCAATGCTACTATTGACAAAAGTAAAATTACAACTAATAGATAATCTCGAAATAATACGCATGATTCAACAAGGAATCCGCGGAGGGGTATGTTTATGCTCCACTAGATATTCTAAGGCAAATAACAAGTATTTATCAGATTATAAGTCATCCGAACCTGACAACTATTTATTGTATATTGACTGTAACAATTTATATGGATATGCAATGTGTTCTTATTTGCCATATTCAAATTTCGAATTAATTAATCAGGTAGAAATAGATAAACTTAATATTTTCACAGTACCTGATGACTCTGCATACGGCTACATTTTGGAAGTCGATTTAGAATATCCAGAGCATCTACACGAACTGCATAATGACTTACCATTTTGTCCTCAGAAATTCACGCCACCTGGTTCTAAATGCCCTAAATTAATTCCTAATTTATATGACAAGTTTAATTATGTCATCCATTATATACACTTAAAAACTTGCATACGACATGGAATGATCTTAAAAAAAATTCATCGGGTAATAAAATTTAAACAAGGTCAGTTTTTGAAACAGTACATAGATTTAAATACAGAATTGCGTCAAAAGTCTAAATTTAAATTTGAACAAGATTTCTTTAAATTATTAAACAATAGTATTTTCGGAAAAACGTTAGAAGACACAGAAAAAAGAATAAATGTGCATTTGATTAATCGATGGGATGATAATAGAAATAAAACGAAAAAATATTACACAGCTGAACAGTTAGTGGCAAGACCAAATTTTCAAAATGCTACAATTTTTACAGAAAATTTCGTAGCTATACAAATGAAACCGGAAGTAGTTATTTTAGATAAACCTATTTATATAGGATTTACTGTTCTAGAAATATCTAAAAATCATATGTATGATTTTCATTATTCTATTATGAAACCATTCTATGGTACCAGATTAAAACTATGTTATACTGACACTGACAGTTTTTTGTATTCAATAGAAACAATGGACGTGTATAGTGATATGAAGTTTAATTTTCAGTCATATCTTGACACGAGTAATTACAAGGAAAATAACCGGTTTAATATAGTTCCTCAAAATAAAAAGATCCCTGGTTTATTCAAAGATGAAATGGAAGGAAAACTTATAGTTGAATTCGTAGGATTGAGATCAAAGTTATATTGTGTGAAAACTGAAGACATGGAATTAAAAAAGGCTAAAGGAATTAAGAAATGTGTGGTAAATAAGATTAATTTTGAAGATTATAATACAGTATTAATGTGCAATAAGCTGCTTAGAAAAAAACAAGTAGTATTTAAGTCTTTAAAACACGAAATTTTTACTCAAGCAGTTGATAAAGTAGCTTTATCTTCAAACGATGATAAACGCATTATACTGAAAGATAAAATATCCACTTTAGCTTGGGGGCATTCCTCTAGCTTTTTTTAAACTGTTTAGTAAAATTTAAAATTAGACTGGTTAAAGAAAATAAATAAATTACTGCGCCAGTTATTTTATCTGTAAGCGATAATGTAATAAATATTTACATTAATAACAGATAAGAACTTATAAATATTATGGTATCATTATTGTTATAGATACATACTTACATGGAGAACTTTCATAAATTTTTAATTATAAGTAAAACGCATATTAATAAAATGTTTTGGAACATTACTGTAGATCCGTGAGAGATAAGAGTATCAGCCTGTTATAGTCCGCGATTGCTAACATACTTGATATCATGTATTGTGTAATTTTTAAGCATGTAAATTAAGCCTATATTAAATAAAATAGATATGTATATAAATACTTAATTATATAAGAATTAAAAAATGTATAGTTTCGTTATTATTGCATAATAACATAATTATATAATAAATATTTTCACTTTATTATTATTATTGGGCTATATTTTATGTTTTTGGCTAATTATTTCAAGAATTAAATTTGTGGTACAAGTTACAGATAATAAATATATCAATATTTAAACAGTCTTTTTTATTTCATATATTACCCACTCATTAGTAATTCAAAAGTGGTATTCATTATATAAAAGTACCTATATCAGTAATTATTAAATATCTAAATCACATAAAATTATTTTTTAGTACGAGTATATTAAATAAATACTCTTACTAAAAATATTTTTATGTAAGTACAAATGAAATTGAATATATCATAGAAAATGTAGTATTACTTGTGATGATAGACGGGTGATGTATAAATTCTCTAGTCATCATCCAGATCCTAAATCAATTCATAAAATTAGCAATTGATCTAGCCAGGAATCGAACCCAGGACCTTGCGAGCAGTAGCCTAGTTCTCTCAACACTACGCCACAAAGGTCGTCTTGCGATCGATGTAAAATCATGAATACATTCTGGATATTCGATACTGCTGATTTGCTTAAAATTATATAGGTATTCATGCGACCCGTCGTCCACGTGAAAACATGTTTGTACCTGTTTAAATAAATTGCTAATTTTGTGTTGCACAATTATCGTTATTGGTAGGTATATGACACCATACTATCAGGTGACACGGTGGATGACACCACATTCTCAAATACATCGCTTTGTGATTATGCAAACACGTCCGTACCGGTTCATTTAGGTAAACTTCTTGCTGCTCTTTTATTAAACAACAATCATTTTCATCGAGACATTTGGACAAGACAGTTCAATTTTCACGTAATTTGTAAGTGTATCTAGTTATAAAGTTTATATAATAATTATTTATTATTTCATTGTCAACTTAGTGTTATGATCTTGTTGTTGTGTTGACTAATATATTTCTAATTTTTACAGATCATGGTGGATTCACAAGAAACCTTAATATTCTCTCAGTGCGGTCAAGATCCTAATGAAGGTTTGGATTTGGATCTGTATACGCCTATACAAGATTTGATTACCCATAACAGGAAAGAAATTGCTGCAGAAAAGAAAAAACAAAAAAGAAAAAAAAGTACGATGTCATTAACATCCTATGTAATTAACAAACAAAAGCAACGTGGCACCAAATTAATAAGATTAGAAGTTATTGACTTGGCAAAAGATTGTGGAAATACGTCAGAAATATCGTGTAGTGAAAGCGATAATGTGATACTAAGTGCTCAATATATTGTTAAAGACTGTGTAGATGAAATAATGGATCTCACAGAAAATCTTGTTCGAAAAATTTCCAAACAACTGTGTGGTGATAATTTTTAAGTTAATAAAATAAATCATTTAAATGTTTTTTCTTTAGGTACTTAAATTTATATCTAAATAATTATATTTAAATTTTGTAAATAAAATATTATGTATATAAGATAAGGTGTCATCGATATTTTTAAAATAAATAATAATTATTATTAGGTTATGTAATTAAATAATGTAACAATATTTTTTTTTTAACATGATAGAGATACTACAATCATAGTGTAAATAAATAGAATTATGTCTTAAGTGTCTAAATATCGAACTAATGTAAAAAGCATGCAATGCTTAGAGTACTAGAAAATAAGTTAAAATAAAAGACTTTTCATTACATTGATGTTATTATTTATTCAACAATACTGCTTATAACTTAATAAACACTAATTATTAAAAAATACAAACTAGTACATGAGCTAAGTTAAATAGAAATATAACTTTATTCATTTATGGATTGAGGACAGTTCTCCAAGTACCATTTTTTTATACATGTAACATTTTTGAGTGCACAATATTTTTTATGAAATAAACAATTAAAATTACTTCGATAGTTACAATACAATGTTGCAAAGTTAGGGCATCCTTTACTTTCAATATCTATTAAAATACAGTTATCACATAATTCTCGTAACCATTTCTGTTTTTCAAGACCCTTCATTATAATTGTTTTATTTTGCAAAATTGGCGCGATTAGAGTATGAAACTGACGGTAATCAAAATTTCCCTGACTCCAGGTAATACCTTTATGACGTTCTATCCACCTCACTTTCTTTTTTTCTTCAACAGTTAGTTTCGTAAAAGGATATGGTGGTTTTATTAGAAAAACCTGAGCAAAGTCCTCGGTACACAATGCTAATTCCTTTATTATAAATTGGTTATAACGATCTTTAAACCCCTGAATATCTACAAAAATTATTGAACTCATGATAACTTCCGTACGATATTACTAAGAGGTTTATATTCAATTAAACAATCATTCAAAATGAGACAATATGCAGAAGTCTGATCAGGTATTTCTTGATCACTCTCTATTTCCAGCCGAATATTTATTACTGGTCCAGATTTTATAGTATCGTTTTGTCTTGAACAATCTATTACAAAAAGTGGTGCTATTTCTTTGAACTCTGTAGCAGTCAACAAGCACCCTCTACGTCCATAATAAGACTGTTGAAAGTTTATGTATTGTTCGTATATTAAAGCAAAGTTATGGTTTGTAAAATTAGTATTGTAATTTTCATATGGATAATATGTAGAGTTTAAATAAACTTTAACATCTCGTAAACTACAGTGATCGAATTTAGTCATGTCTTTAAAAGCATTATTTTTTCTATTGGTTTGTAAACCTAATATAATATATCTAGGTTTTTCAATATGCGACGAAGTTTTTATCGACCAAGTGTGTTTGGTGGTCTTTGGTAACATAGGGTACTCATAAAGATCCCAATTTCTAAACGCCAATTGAATAGGTCTGTCTTTTTCAAGAAGTCTAAGTAAATTAATTTTTTCTTTGTCCGATACCTTGATATGAGGCATGCGCCAACAAATTTTACGTACATCAATTGATACTATCTCACCATTATTAAGTAGCACTGAATTAAGATCTGAATTGCTTCTCAATAAAACGAGTTCATGTTTGCAGTTAACAATGACTTTTCTGTAGTCTTCTGCAAATCCTAAAATGCTGCTAAGTGGAATAGAGGCATTGATGAATCCGCCATGATTATTCTTGTGTCCATGTATATCCCACCCCCATGTTTTAGACATTTTCGCTTCAGCTTCATTCATCGATACAAATGCTTTCATGGTGCTTGTTATACCTACATTTTTAACTTTATCAATCTCAATACCATTTAGCTCATATCGTATATCTTGGAAAAGGAATAATAACGGATTATTTGTTAAATTGATAACCGGTTGTCTTTCCTTACTGTCATCGTTTTTTGTCACTTTAAAATGAGCATCAATATATAAATAACTGGCGCTAGGTAGTAGATATAAGTCTTGTTGATTTATAGGTATTCGGATTTCATCATTTCTATTGAAACTTGTAATATACGGTTTATATGAATGAGTTTCAATACCTTCAATGGTATTGTCACAAAAAGGTGATGTAGCAATATTTAAAATATTCATTTTAGAAGTCCAATTGATTTAAGAAATTTTTGGTTAGCTGCGGTTAGTTTTTTTTTAATACAGTGCGTATGTGCTGCCTTCTGAATAGCCCGATTACGACTAAGTTTCTGGTTACGTGGAGCTTCGTTTTTATTATAGTCTATCATTTTTTCGTAAATGTAAGTATAAATTTATTTCTTCACCACGGAAATTAATTAAATTACCATATATATCCACTATCCTTATGCTAATGGAATTGATTGTGTTTCTGTTCACTGGAAAATAGATGATATTTTTTGGTATTTCTATTATTCTATAACCAGGAGGTACGTTGGGTGCGAATTCATGAATTATATGACTTGATTTTCCGTTTATGTAGGAACCGCTTGCAATGTTACATTCTACCCTTACTACGGTTGTCGATAGAATGTTCACTGGAAGCAGCGACTCGTGCAATATATTTTGTTTTAAAATACCTTTGCCGTAACCTAATAAATCTCCAATAGAATCATGTTTTTCAAAATGAATATCTTTAGTGCAGTATATTGTCGTCTTAAGTGTGTTATTGTTACAGTATAATTTAAAAACACACTCTTTTATGCGAGATTGTAAATAATCGCATATATCTTGAAGTTCATACGTCCCTTCAGGAATTTCAATAACTTCGTTGGTTCCATAATAGAATTTATTATTTTTATTCGTGATGTTAGGTATGGAATTAAACGTAGAAAAATGTAACAAAGCGCATTCGTATTCACCGTTAAGTTCTAGCGTAGGAGAGTAGCTTGTTGATAATACTGAGTTGTTACCAGTTATAGACAGCGTGAAAGACATGATAGAAATGAAAACATGTAATAAATAATATCTTTATATAGTGTATTTATTCCAAAAGGTGAACAGAAACTTTATACATAAATGACCACAATTTACACTATTGAATTTTTGAAATCTGGAATAATTATAATATACGTCACTGCATCCTCTTAAATAATTAGTCAATTCCACAGGAGGTTTCAAGTCCCCGAAACTATCAAAATATTCGCAGTAGTCATTTATTTTTGCATAGGCTACCCAGTGAGTTCCATTATTCTTGTGACTATCCAAGTTTACTATACCACACTCTAACGATCTTGGTTTACGAGGCAATGTATCTCTCATATAAACTCCTCGAAAGTATGGTAGGTTTTTAGTATGTTTTATAATGTCAATATTAGTAAGAGCACGCCGAGGTAGCCTATTATTTAGTTTTTTTGAGACTTTATAAATAATCCATTGCCTTTTTTATAGGGCTTGACGTAAAGACCTTTTCCTATGGCAATAGCTTCCATGGTTCTATTATGACGTACAGACTCTTCTAGATTTTTTTGTGCTGCTTTATATTCATTTATTGTTTTGGCTACACCAGCTGCACCTCCTGCCAAGGCTCCAAGTGCAGATAGACCGGCAAAAATTGGTATTAAAGGTAAAATTCCCCCTGTTTTTGGAATCGGAATAATTCTGGGCAAACGAACGTGACATTTTTTGGGAATCAATTTTTTCGCAATCTTGTAAGCGTGTTTAATAGCCGATGTGTTATCTTTAGACTTCAGTTTTGCGATCTGTGACTTGATTTTTGAAATAACTCTTTTAAATTTCTTAATTCCCGAACCGGTCTTCAGTTTAGCTTTCATAACTTTACTAACCAACCAAGAAGCTAATTTTTCTCCTTTACCAGCATCTTTAGAATGTAACCGCTTCTTGGCCATATTCATCAATTGTAAATCTGCCTTATGACGATCGGAAATATTATTATACTTTGTGTATGCGATGTCGTGATATTTACAAGCTTCGTCCAATGGATTAACCCCACTGTCACCTCTTAATAACCTCTGCTTCAATTTCGTGCCCGGACCGCAATAATTGTAGCCTGGTAAATGAAGCTCAAACGGCAAATTATTTATTAAACTATTTACGAGTCCTCCTCCTTGCATATCTAGAAATATAATGACAAGGTAACTAAATTAAAAGACCTTATATTACTCAACAATAGATTTTTTATTCACCCAACTGTTTTTGTTATCACTAAGACCTAACCATTTTACAAATAGTTTATTTCTTTTTTTTCTTATAACTTTTTCGATTAAATATACATTCGGGTATTTCGTTTTTTGCAACTCTTCTTGGTAAAATGAACCCAATATATTATGCTTTTCTTGATCTTCTATATTATATGTTACCGGGTTGGTTCTATTTACATTTTTAATTTTAAAAATTTCAGTTGACCAGTTAGGTGTATAACCTTTTTCAAAACAGCTCTTATATTTACTTATTCTTACATAATCACCTACTTTAAATTTATTTTTGCGTTTCTTTAATGGTCTTTTATAAAAAATCCTAATATTATTTTTAACTAGGTTCTCATTTTTCTTATTAACATCTACTGGTCTAAATTTGGTAACACTGTGCAGAGTATTATTGTATGATTTTAAGGCGCCCTCCAAAGTTTTTCCTTTCCATTTATAATTACCGTTGTAATTGAAACATTGATGTAGTTTATTCTTTAATGTTCTTATAAACCTTTCTACAATTGAAGCTTTTTTAGTTGAGTACGATGAGTAATGGTTTATATTAAGTGAGTTCATAAGTTTTTGAAATTCATCATTATAAAATTCAGTTCCCATGTCAGTTTGTAAGTTGTTAGGACTATGCCCACTTGATTTTAGAATTTCAGTAAACGCTTCAACAACTTCTTTCTTTGTTTTAGTTTTTAGTGGTATCGCCCAAGCATATTTAGCAAAGCAATCGATAACCACTAAAATAAACGTAAATCCATTATTGTACTTTTTAAACGCCTTCAGATCGATTAGGTCGGCTTGCCATAGGTCATCTATACCTTTTAAAAAAACAGAACGTCGAACAAAATTTCGACGAGCTGGTTTATGAATCTCATCAACCACCTTTTGCTTTGACATCTTACGGCCTAATTTTTAATTTGTTATAAATAGTCAATCTATTGATGTAGTCTATAGTACAAAATGTTTGTTCAATTCGGTTTATGTTTTGCCTAATATCTAATTTTACGCCTTCTAAATCAGATTTATAAGCATCTAACAAAGCTTTAAATTCTCCTTTTGTGATATAATTTGCAGTCTTTCTATCCACATATTCTTTATTGGTTGCATCATCAGGAACTACAGGTTCTTTAACTCCAGTTAATCTTGATGATTGTGCATTAAATTCGCCTGTGGAAGTCTTAGTTAAATAGTTTTCTGAATTATTTAATATCTCCGATACACGTAATCTTTTATGAACATGGTGACCGAATTTATCTATGTTCATATTAAACACACGTCTGTCGTGTACAATTGCCGAAAATAATATAAAATAAATAACTAACTACTTTTAATTTATAATACCACTTTCTCGTAATTCTTCGAGAATTGATATGATTTCATTATCTAGACCAGTGTTGCCAGCATCTTTGGATGCAATCAACAACTGCAATCTTTCAACTAGTTCATTAGGATCATCCCAATAAACATAATCTGTATTTTTTTTCATTCTCTTTTTTAAAATCAATCCTTCACCTTCACTAACGTTGCCTACAACACTAGCAGTCGAAGATATAGAAGACGAGGAAGGCTTACGTAACTTAAATAGCGGTTTTATAATCTGTAAATAGGTTCGACCTTTATTTGTCTTTATTGGTTTTCTAGGATCAAAATCTCTTCTATGAGCATTTGTTTCTAAAAGCAGAGCTTTGTATGCTTGACGATCTTCATCTGTTACCAATTCCAGTTGGGGTACTTTTTTGAATAATATTTCGCTAAGACCAGGCGTTTTGTTGTATTTAAGTCCTCCTACTAATATTGTATCATCATCATTGTTTATGATAACACGAGATGTGCCCATCATTAGTTTGCCACGATCTATTCTGATTCCGAACGGAACATCCTCATATATGTCTGAAGAAAGCGACCACGAAGAAGTATTTTTTGTTGGGCTAGGCACTGATTCAATTGTCCTAAATGACAGATTGCTGGTGTTAATTTTATTACCATTTTCAATATCATCAATATCGACTTCTTCGTCAGAAATATCTTGCCGGTAATCGTTATCTGATTTACGAATTTTAAGTGTTTTATTGAAATGTGAATCCACTGAAGAATTTTGATCTTTTTCATAACTCTGTGTTGGTGTATCGTCCAAAGATACATTGCGGTTCTTTCCATTAATTATCTCATGTAATGGGTTGGTAATGGGCTTAAAGACAGTTTCAAATAATTTTTCATTATGAGAATCGGTGGAACGCATATCCTTTATCTTTCTTTTAACAGCATCAGCTACTTGCACGATCTGTGTTTTTAATTCTTTTTCCATAATGAATTAAATAATATTCGTTTACAATGTATTGCTGACGCAATCGCAGGTCAAGTGAATATATCTGTTAATGAAAACCTATTTATATCAAATCATTTAATTGGTATCGAAGGTTACAAAAGTATCGAAATTCATCCTGTAACAACCATTGTTTTTATTACAGTCTTTATTGATTACTACATAGTTGTAAGGTGTCGACCATATTTTTGAACTCATTTCTCGAAACTCGGACCAGGTCATGTCTGTGTTAACATGTTCATCATAAACATGACGTAAATTAATGTCATCCTGTTTGAATAGAACTAACAGGTTTGTATTATCTCTAATTAGCTGTTTAGGAATTTTGCTGTAAGTTTGATTCAAATAAAAACAATCTATAGATTTATGTCTACCCATAGCAAAATAATCCCGAATGTTTGATTGGTTCTCGCAGGCAACATCATCGAATATTATTACCGAATTTGGTTTTGCATCATGAGGGCTCAGTATGAGTTCATTGTCTTGATATTTCGCAAAGGTTATGTCGGGTACTAAATTGAAAACATTTTCTAGATATTTATATTTAGGTTGGTATAATGTTTTAGAATAAAGGTAAACGTTTTTGAATCTTAAACCATTTTCATGCAACAGAAGACCTATAACAACATTTGTTTTCCCACAATTTGACGGGCCACAAATTATACATCGAATTGTATTAGGTAAGAGAGTCCCATGTCTGTGAACAACCGTTTCCGCGTCAGAACAAATTTTTGGCAGAATTAATCTCTGACGTTGCTCAATAAATTTCATCGTACAAGCTGTAATCGTATAAACTGCCTTTGACAGAATGACACATATTTATGATATCCACATTTATATACAAACATGCGATGTTTAACGTAACAGTTTCAAAACAACAACTGTACGGTGTATTGCACTGTACACTGTTAATCGCATGCGATCAGTGGAAACGTGTGAGCTGAGCGAGCGGTAAGATTTATTTGAAGATGTCTCCATTTATTTTATGGTAGGTGATTTTTGGGAATTCTAAAGCATATATATCTATAATATTTGTAAAATATACAGACTAGTATTTTCATTTTTCATGCAACCAAAAATACTAACACGACAATGATCGAGCGACAGCGAGATCAGAGTGTTAGTATTTTTGGTTGCATGAAAAATGAAAATACTAGTCTGTATATTTTACAAACATTATAGATATATATGTTTTATAATTCCCAATAATCACCTACTCTTACGTGATTTAGATTTTTACATACAAAAGTTTTTTCCCGCTAACTCCCGTTCCCGTGGGAATTTTGCAATATCCTGTTGCAACTAAGCTTTAAGTTTACTAAGGTACCTGCATACCAAATTTCAAGCGTCTAACTTAAGCGGTTTAGATTTTTCATACAAAAGGATTTTCCCGCTAATTCCCGTTCCCGTGGGAATTTCGGGAATTCCTTTCTTAGTGCACCTCTACGGTACCTAAGCTACGTCCCTTCCAAATTTCAAGTGCCTACGTTTAGCCGTTTAGGCTGTGCGTTGATATGTCAGTCAGTCAGTTTCTCCTTTTATATATTTAGAAGATAAGTGTGCGAAATGGCATACTCCTCGGTCTGTGCAATTTTCGTAAAAAGAAGTACAACGTTTTTGTTTCACGTATTAATATATATAGATGTACTCGTATAAGGTAAGACACGCTGCTAAGGATGGACTGATGACGATGATATGTCAACAGATTCGTTATACCTATCTTGTACAAACAAAATTGTTTAAAGTGGGCATACATAACATAAGCCGTCAGAATAATATCATTATATATGTGGTATAAATTAGTATAAAATTGTGCATACATCATGCACAATTGTATACTAAGTAATTACAATTGTAATAATTTTAACAACAAAAACCGACTCCAAACATTACTCTACATTTATGTATGTAGATACAGGCTGATGATGATGATGAAAAAAATATGGGACCAATCTGGAAGTAGGTAATGCTCTATCAAATAAAGAAAGTTTTTTTCAAATCAGTTATAAATCACGGAGTAATTAACAAACATAAAAAAAAAATACTGCCGAATTGAGAACCTCCTCCTTTTTTGGAGCCGGTTAAACATAAATTGCCACAGACCACCTAAATTGCAAGGGCGGATCCACCGTTGTGGGCACGGTGGGCATGCCCACAACCCTAATATATTTGTAACCTCATACTTTCACTGTCTATGGAGATCGATAGGCTGATGATGATAATAAACGCGATACCTTAATAAAATTTACAAAAACACAATTTCGGGTTTTCGGGTGGCTTTGACCACAACCTTTTTTGAGCGCTGGATCCGCGCCTGCTAAATTGCTCACTTATTATAGACAATTACACATTGCAATTTTGAGGTTCCTTGCTCAAAGGTGCCAACGTAATGTACTAAAGCTCCGCCGTCTGTGTAAGTATAATAAAATCACAATTACTATAGCCTGTCTGTCGATCCATCTGTAACACAGATCTTTCTCTGATCTCTGATCATCTGTAACAGAGACATTTGCAGTACGTAGGTAAACACTTGAATTTTTCACAGAATGTGTAACTTACCTACGATAGTGTGTCTTATTTCGGCGGAGAGAGCGACAATTTTTTTCCTTTGGACGACAAATTTCGACAAATTAACGACTATTTTTTTGTCTAGTTAAAATCAAGATCTGAGACATGGGCAGTGCCGAAATAAGGCACACCCTACGATATGATATAACAACAAATAATAGAAATAAAATAAAGTGAAAATTGAAATAGCTGCCCAATACTGCCCAAATAAGAATACGTTTGTTTGTAATATTTTTATTGTTCATAAAAATAAATCTAGTAAACAAAAAAAACCGGCCAAGTGCGAGTCGGACTCGCGCACGAAGGGTTCCGTACCAATATCTATAAAACAGCAAAAAAACAAATCACATTTGTTGTATTCAGCCCCCCTTAAACATTTGTTTTTTTTTAATTTCATTATTTATTTTTAAAGTGAATATATATTATAACTAAATATTCTGTGAATATTTTAAACCTCACCTATTGCCGTTATCAATTGCGAGCAAAAACGAGCCAAAAATCACGTTTGTTGTATTTTTAGTATTTGTTGTTATAGCGGCAACAGAAATGCATCATCTGTGAAAATTTCAACTGTCTAACTATCACGGTTCATGAGATACAGCCTGGTGACAGACGGACGGACGGACGGACGGACGGTCAGCGGAGCCTAGGATATTAGGGTAATAGGGTTCCTTTTTACCCTTTGGGTACGGAACCCTAAAAATAAAAGAACAAAGGCGGACTTGACCTCTTCCAGACAACCTTTGAGTGTCTAGATGGAGCGAAATTGTAGGCGAGTGACATGCTAGTACAATAAAATATAATAATAATATAATGATTTTTAAGAAAGAATAAAAACCGACTTCAGCTGGGATCCCCTCACCAGACCCTGACTATGAATATGGGACCACCTAGCAAATAATACCCTTTCAAATAAAAAAAAAGAATTTGACCATACGTGCTTATAAAATTTAAGAGTTTCCCTTGATTACCCTGTTATCCCATCATCAGATCCTGACTTGGTGAATATGGGACCACCTTGCAATCATACCCTTTCAAATAAAAAAAAGAAATTTGAAAATCGGTTCACAATTCGCGAAAATATCAAATAACATACATACAAAAAAAAAACCGGACAAGTGCGAGTCGGACTCGCCCACCGAGGGTTCCGTAGGTACGTAGTATCATTATTAAATTTGATATTTTTCATTATAAATAAGAAATAATGCGTCGAAAAAAATAAATAAAATATATTTAGCAATGTGTACATCAAGCCCTTTCATATGATACCCCATTTGAACTAGTAGTTTCAATTTGAAATTTCGACACCCTATAAAAAATATAGACCCCCTATTTTTTTAGATCTATTTACAAATGTATAGTTTTGAGATTTATTCCTGTACTTGTAGTCTATAACGATGTTACTTGCCAAATTTCATAGTTCTAGGTCAACGGGAAGTACCCTATAGGTTTTGATTCCTTTGAGTGTGTCGAAATATGCGTTTTTTGCTGAATAAACGGCCGTAACTTTTTTTTACGTAAACTTAGTAGTTTGATTTTTTTTTAACTTCATGGGACCGTAGACCTGTGTATACAGTTCAAATTTCAGCTTGATACCTCCACGCATTCTCGACATAGAAATGTTTGACAGACAGACAGACAGACAGACAGACAGACAGACAGACAGACAGACAGACAGACAGACAGACAGACAGACGGACAACAAAGTGATCTTATAAGGGTTCCGTTTTTCCATTTGAGGTTCGGAACCCTAAAAACAGTCGAATTGAGAACCTCCTCCTTTTTTGAAGTCGGTTAAAAATAATAATGTGTGTAATTAATTATCTGTATAGATAATATTAAAACGAGGTAAAGTTTGTGAGGTTGTAGTGGGTAATCTCTGGATCTAATGAAACGATTTTGAATCCCAATAAAATGGTTAAATGCAGAGGTGGCTACCCCATACATCGTGAACGGGTGCTGCCAAAGGGGACTGGCGTGGTTGCAAGGCAAACAATAGGAGGATTTAGATTAAATAGTATTACATAAAATATAATTATTAGCATAACAGCGACGTGCAATTAATAAATTGTAAGAAAATTGTGACAGAAAATAGACGATTGTTAACAAAAGGTACGGACCCCGGGGTCTGTAGATTGTAATTATTATTATCAATAAAAATAAAGAACCGATTATGAAAATTCTTTTAGCAATAGAAAGTCCGATTTGGACATATATTTCTTAGTAGCTTTCGCCCGCGGCTTCGCTCGCGTGACATTCGGGGCAAACACATGTTTACTCATTAATCAATAGAAGTACTCGTGTAAAATTTAGGATAAAATAGTCCAACTAATCTTGTTTTCCCATATAAACCAACTAATCTCATTTTCCCATACAAACTTTGGACCTCCGTTTTACCCTCTTAGAGGTAAAATTTGAAAAATATTTTTAAGTAATTCGTGTCCACTACGTTATATTTTCAAATTGATGCCATTGTCCTAACTAACGTCCCAGAAAACCATAGAATCGACACCCATATTGATGTTATGACATTTCAACCCCATTGCACCCCTACAGAGTTGTCACGTCGGCTATGTTGGATTATTAAATAGTTGTTTTTTTCGTAATCAGCGACCCCATTTACCATAAAACCGACCAAGTGCGAGTCGGACTCGTGCACGAAGGGTTCCGTACCATTATCTATAAAAACACATTTATTGTATGGGAGCCCCCCTTAAATATTTGTTTTATTTTTATTTAATTATTTATTTTTAAAGTGAATATATAACTAAATATTATGACTGAGTATTTCAGGCGTTTACCTATTGCCGTTATCAATTGTGAGCAAAAAAAGAACGAAAAGATCACGTTTGTTGTATGGGAGCCCCCATAAATATTTATTTTATTCTGTTTTTTTAGTATTTGTTGTTAGAGCGGCAACAGAAATACATCATCTGTGAAAATTTCAACTGTCTAACTATCACGGTTCATGATATACAACCTGGTGACAGACGGACGGACGGACGGACAACGGAGCTTTAGTAATAGGGTTCCTTTTTACCCTTTGGGTACGGAACCCTAAAAAACAATACCTATAACGATTTTCAGACTTTTTCAACACATTTTATACATTTCAACGCCATCGCACCCCAATAGGAGATGATGGTCACGTTTTCACCCTAAATAATAAATAACAATAATAGGTAATTTCTGGGATAAAAACTATCTTAGGTAAGTATGTCCTTTCCCAGGACTCAAGGTATCTCTCAACCAAATTTCATCTAAAACGGTCCAGCGATTTAAACGTGAAGAGGTAACAGACATTCTGTCGCATTTATAATATTAGTATGGATTGGCGTTCCGAAAACCCGTAAAAACGACACATATATCGATATATAGACATTTCAACCTCATCACACCTCAATAGAGGATGATCGTCACGTTAGCCACGTAGAATTTTATAATCGTTGTTGTTTTCTTAATCAGCGACCCGATAAACGATAAAAACAATACCCATGACGATTTTCAGACTTTTTGACCCTATTTTACCCTTTTAGGGGTTGATATTTTCAAATCGATGCCATTTTTGTAATTGACATCCCAGAAAACCTTAGAATCAACACCCATATTGATATTATGATATTTTAACCCCACCGCACCCCACAGGGGTGATTTTATGTCATGTCGGCTATGTTAGATCTCTAGACCCAGTGGTTTGGGCTGTGCGTTGATATATAAGTCAGTCAGTCAGTTTCTTCTTTTATAGATTTAGATTATGGGAATTCTGGGAATAGAGACGGTTTCTCCTGCACCGCAACCTGTTAAAATTTGAGCCTCGATGGCTCGATTATATTTTGTTGCAACTGGGTTACTTTTAGCCGAGTTCCATTGCAAAGTTGTGGTCTTAAATTTCGGAGCAGAATAATCGGAATGCCATTTTTTTTCGGATATTGCGACTTCTGACTGAGTCGGCATTCAAAAGCATAAAGACTCATTCATAAAACTATTAAGCTTTCTTATCTTTTGTTTACATTCACAGATGATCAAATACTTTGTTTGTACAACGCTCAAAAAAGTACTGTTTATTTGGTGAGGGCAATTAACTTACCGTTCTTAGGTACCTGCCTAGCATCCAAATGTGCAACAAAAAATAATGACGTAATAACATCTAATTAAACTCGAAAGTAATCAGCTTTTAACGAATGAAATATACAAAACAATGACCCAACTAAAGAAAACAATATTTAATAACATAACTACTAAAGTAAGCAAATCGAATTGTAAACAATTTGCAGTGAATAATAATGCATTTGACACGGAAAAAACAATAATTGTCACGTGTCTGCACGTTTGGGTACGTTAGTACTATTACTTATACTGTGGTTTGGGCAAGCACACTTAAGCATATTTTTTCTATGCCGTACTACCATCGTTTTTTACTCATGTGGTACCACGCCGCGTAAAGACCCCCCGCCCGCTTCTTGCCCCCCGCGCGGCAGCACTCATTGTGTACGGGCGCGGTGCTTGGCAAGTTTCTGACTCAACCATAAAAGATAGACATATGCTGTCGTGGGATAATTTTTATATAATTTTAAGGAGAACATTTCCGTCATAGATGATTTCTGTGTAGCTTTAACCATTAAGGCTGAACACGCGACGGAAGCTTAAGAAATGGAGTAACTTGTCTCGTTTTCCCAACATTTCCCTTCACTGCTCTGCTCCTATTGATCGTAGCGTGATGAAAAGTATACTATAACCTGCCCAGGAGTATGAAGAATAATTGTACCAAGTTTCGTTAAAATCCGTCGAGTAGTTTTTGTTTCTATAACGAACATACAGACAGACAGACAGACAGACAAAAATTTTGCATTTTTGGTATCAGTATCGATCACTAATCACCCCCAGATAGTTATTTTGGAAATATATTTCATGTACAGAATTGACCTCTCTACAGATTTATTATAAGTATAGATATATGTCCAAATCGGAGCACCCCATTCAGAGAAAAAAAAAATGGTCACGTTAACCATGGGCCATAGTATGAAATATCGTCGGCAACCCTTATTCATCCCATTGCTGGGATACGGGCCTCGGCTTTCTGGTGACCTCACTCACTCGCAGGAACACAACACCCTCAAGGGAATTGTTATTTGGCTGGGTTATTCTGTGATGTGGAGGTACAATCCCCAGTCGGGTAGCTTACAATTACACTCCCTACCTCTCTTAAACTAAACTATGCTCTATTAATTTCAAAAATATCATTATCAAATCTAGATGAACATGATATAAAGCAGATGCCACGTGACGATGGCAGTCACCTTCGACCTTCAGCGCCAACGAGCCGTGACTAATGGTCCGAGTGTGGACGATCATTACCGCGGGTGCGGAAGTAGGCATGGCTGTACTCCACTCTGACATTGATATCACCAATGTGATCATGGAAAACATGATGACTCGTAACAACTGGAGAGTTAAGCACGGAGGAGCTAGAGATAAATAAACCCAACCATAGACAGGCTACGGTCGATGTTGCTTAACTTGCGTGTTCGATCACGCGCAACAACACCATCGAACTCCTCCAATTCTCTCTCCACATCCCGCTTCCTCATCTCGCTTACGATATTGGCAATTAAAAGAGTCGGCCTTGAGTTTCTTGCCAGTTCTTCTCAAGAAGCCCCGTCGCCGGAACTGGCACTTAAATTCACTTTCACATTCAAGATAGTGTGATGAAAGTGAATCTAAGCTCTGCGAATTTAGAGTAATAATGATTTAGATAGG
Organism: Hypsopygia costalis; assembly: GCA_937001555.2. Lineage (NCBI taxonomy): Eukaryota > Metazoa > Arthropoda > Insecta > Lepidoptera > Pyralidae > Hypsopygia > Hypsopygia costalis. The sequence continues at coordinate 3,550,716 of OW443336.2, read as the reverse complement.
TACATGTTCTTATGTTTAATTTGTATGACATTTCTAAGTGCTTTATAAAGTCCAAGGAATAAAGATATTTTGATTTGATTTGATTTGATTTTGCTTCCATACAAATGTAGAAAGGCAATTAAATTCGCTCTTTGATGGTGTAAGTACACCAAAATTATGGATAATATGGATTTGTTCCAACATTAGTCATACCATTTTATATAGTGTTATCTATATTATATATATATATATATATATATATATATATATATATATATATACTCATTTGGCCGAGAATACTCATTTGTTGAAACTGTTAGTCCATGGGGCCCCACCACAAAAAACTTTGAGGAAACTTTATTAAAGGAAGGAAAAAGATTGGTCATAGATACGTCGACCAATCTTTTTCCTAATTCTCTTGGTGGTGGTGACTGGTGACCCAAGATCTGGCACATTCCTCGCCCAAAGGATTACTTTAGCCATCCAACGAGGTAATGCTGCTAGCATCTTGGGAGCGATGCCACATGAACCAAACTTTTTACATTTAATTTAGTTTTAGGTCAGTTTTATTTTAGTATATTATTTAGTTTTATAATTGTATTTTATGTATTGTTTTTTTTTATTTAAAGAAGTAAATATAATTAGACGAACTGTCGTACGTTTTGTCCGATGATTTTTGTTCATTATCACAGTTAGAGAAACATTAGTGTGGAATTAAACAAGCCTCTATAATTTGGACGTAAATAAAAACCATTACGAGTATAAAACCTTTAAAATACGCATAGTTTTGAAGTGAAAACTTCTTTAGCGGCGTTGTGCACTTTTTGGGATGGGTAAAAAAATTTAAACTCGCGTCAGGACATGTTGCCTGATCGAAAATTACGAAGACGGAGGGAGAGTAGAGAGGAAGTGATATCCCCCTCTCATTCTCCCGCGCGGCGAAAATGTATGCCTGCTCCAGCTGTTTATTTTCAATGTAATATAAATTGTCATGTTTGTACTCAGCGTTATCGTACTCGTACGAGTACGATAACGCTGAAATAGAGTAGCTTATTAATACTTATTCATACCAATGAATAAGCGACTCTATTTCAAATAGGATAGAGTCGCTTATTCATTGGTATGAATAAGCATTCTATTAAGTTATTGAATCGCAATAAGAGTTGGTGGTAAGGGGGCAGGTGAAGTAGGCTTTGGTTCAAAGATGTTGATGAACCACTTACTCCGTAAAATATAAAATCAAACCCATGTTCTTCCACCCACAGTTGCTCCGCAAAATTGGAGTCGGTTCCTTATCTCAGTAGCGGGATATACATACATATATGGATTAACGATGATACAAAGAATAGAAATCTTTCATATTATTGACGTAAGCTGAAATTCTTAAAATTGCTCAATAGGTGCAGTAGGTCTTAAAACTGTGTACTGTGCTTTTTATGTAGTCGTAAGGTAAACTTCTTGAAATTGCTGTGATTACGAAAAATAAATAAGTAACTTTTTTATTTGAGTTATGTTAGATTTTTCTGCTGTCTGTACGGGAAACACTAATGTGACGAATTTACAATAATCAAAATTAATATATGACGAATTTACTTATTAAAAATAGAACTGTGGCGAATTTACAGATACTTTTTTCTGTGACGAATTTACTTTGTGGCGAATGAACAACAACCCTATTGAATCTACCCGAATAAACTTTGACGTAATAATTATCAATCAGGGCGCAACAAAATTACGTAATTTATCATGTAAATCATAAGCGGTTTTAGATGACTATTATCATGATCGAACTAATGACCGGGATAATACACATGGAACGGTATAAAAGAGGATAAACATTATTATTATTTCAGTATACTCTATTATTTTAGTGATCATGTATCAATTTTTCATTGTGGTATTTTTGGCTGTTTCCGCGCATGTGAGTTATTATTTTAATAGTAATTTTCTATCGTAATTTTAGATAAATTAGTTTTAAAATCGGCATGACGATTATGTACCGACATCACTATGTTGATTATGATGATGTCATTAATGACCTCAATGGTTTAGTGATTAACAATGGCCACTTTAACGAAGGATCGCGAAGTGCAATTAGACTATTTCGTATGCATGGTTGTCTGGGTTTTCTATGTATTTACAAAAAAACATGACAGTGATTGCCAGGGGTATGTGTAGAGGGAATTGTATAGTATCCATTTATTTAATGTATCATCATCATCAGCCTGTATCTACCCACTGTAGGATATAGGCCTTTCCCAATGCTTTCCACCATATGCGATCATCCTCGTTCCGCATCCGCATTAAATGCATGAGTACTATTTAATGGTAACAAATTTATTATGTACTTGTGTCCTTTTTTTACAAAGCTTTCTTCCTATGATGATCTAGTCCTAATCATTGTCATCATCTCTTCAGCAATCCATCGCTCCATTAGCGTCTCCTAAGAATCTGAAACTTCCCGTACGATCGATTTGCTGCACTACGTCTACGCTTATCGGCTCCCTGTGAATTTTACCAGATTGACCCTCTATCCAGTGGAGGAGAGTCCTACGCTACGTTCTTCAGTCGTTGTTTGCTAATTAAGTGTCACAGACCTTGCCAGACCGGAGGTTTCATAACATCCAATGCAACGTTGAACGATTTCTGTGTCACGCCCCTCTGCAATTGGACAGGTTTTCTGCACCGGTCCTGTAGTCGATCTCACTTCTCTTCAGTCTCTTCGATATTCATATCAATTATAATTCGGCACCGCCAAAGAGACGCACAGTCTACAGCAGTCACAGGCGCAGGCTAGAGCACATGATCTGGATTCTCTCGATCCAAATGAAGGCTTTCTCAGAGCTCTGTAAAGCATAAATACCATTTAATATATACTACCTACTCGGTTTCCTGTACCTGCCTGAAGAATCTAAAATTAAGAAGCCATATACCTACTACAATAACTTCTTACGGGCAGATCGTATATATTTGTTTGTCACCTTAGTAGCTGAACTTAAAATGGAACCCGGCTTGTTCGGGATTTGGAAGGTCAGCTCTGTGATACTCTCGTCGGCCCTCAGTGTTCGCGTACATATTATAAATTCACAGGACCAGTCATCGATTTGGGTAACAGCTCTGCCGGGATTTCCTCGCATCCGCATCCCCAAAGTAGATAAGGTGGGTTTGTTACATTAGACGTGTACACATCGAGAAGTCAACAAGCCTGCAGATCCGACACATTATAATAAGTAATATTACTTCAAGAAAGGTACTTCGGTAGAGCTGAACGAGCAGCAGAGAGTGGCAATGCTGTACATTATTGCCACTCCATACCGCTCTCTTGAATTGACCTCACCTCCCCTCCGAGTTGAATCTGGAACAAGTTGTTACTTACGTACGCATACATACATTTGCACACTTATATAGTGTGAATATTTGTGTGTGCGTACGCATTATTGTGAAGACGTCATTTGTTTGCGTAAAAGTGAACAACGCGGCATGAACATTGGGCAAGATTTAAGTGTAATTCAGCCCCCTTACCACCACCTCTTATTGCGATTCAATAACTGAATAGAATGCTTATTCATACTTCTATTAGACTATTTCAAATAAAATAGAGTCGCTTATGAATATAAGCGACTCTTATATAAGCGTCGCTTATGAAATAGAGTCGCTTATTCATTGGTATGGCTGGTAGCTATCAAGCAAGGAAATCGGGAACGGGTGCTTGAGCAACTGAGCGCAAGTCCGCTCGAGCTTCGTGATTTAAGGGTACCCCACTTACAGGAAAGTTGAGACTGGGAAAGAATATACAACAGAGGTGACATGTGGTCGTACATAACAGAAGCTTTAAGCTATTAGACATAGGTTACATGCCCCGCCGATATCCCCCATTACCCGTGGTTCAGACCGCGAGCATTAACAAGTTTTCTATCTGAAACCCACAGGCGAAAACGCCAGAAGAGATCAAGAACTGGTTTATGCAGCTAGGATTAGAATGCAACAAAGACTACCCCATCGCGCCGGATGAGATGCTGATGCTGCAGAAACATAAAATACCGGAGAGCAAGAACGTGAAGTGTCTACTGGCTTGTATTTATAAGAAATCTAAATGGGTGAGATTTTCCGATAATGTTACTTATAACCTAACCTACTCAGTATACACACGTGACCTATGAACGTACATAAAAATAGCACGTGGCAGCAACTAACCGCTTTTTACTAAATGCGTATGGATGGATGTATACACGGTACATATACAACATTTTTTACAAATTTTGTCTGTCTATCTGTTTGTTCCGACCTATCTCTGAAACGGCTGTACATATTTTGACGCGACTTTCACTGGCAGATAGCTCATGTAATAAGGAATAACTTAGGCTAATTTTGTTTTAGAAATTTTATTTATTTTAATAAAATAAATAAATAATAAAAAAATACCTATTCCGCGCGGACGAAGTCGCGGGCACAGCTAGTTATACATATTCATCATCCAACTCCAATTTAAGAAAGTACGTTTAACATTACTTTCAACCATAGCTGACAAAACTAGTGCTCCCTCTGATTTTTAATCTTCAGAGGAAACGGACTAAATTAAAAAACGATAGCTTTAGGATGCGATTGCACTGATGCAAAGCTGGACATATAAATTCTGTTCCAATACATTTCACATCTCGCTCGTCTTCGCCCATTTCCGCGTCAGTGGTACCGTACTCTTACATCTCGCGAGCTGGAAGCATGTTACTGTATGTACTTACCTGAAATATGTTTAAAAAAATCTGCGCTTGCTTTACAGTTAAATGCGGAAGGCATGTTTGACACCAGCAAACCTGAAGGAATGATGGAGGAAGAATTCGGAAACAACTCTGAAATGAAGGCTAATGGGAAAAAAGTGATGGATGCATGTCGAACAGGTATTCCCCATTCAATTATTATTATTTAAATAGGCAAGTTGGGCAAGACAACTATTTAAATAATAATAATTTAATTAGATTGGTGTAATCAAAAAATATCTGAATTTCATCTGCAACGATGGACTGCTATGCCTACTTTAGTAGTGTAATTACTTAATAGGTTGATGACGTCACACTGTGACTCACACAGTAGAAATATAAGATGCAAAAAATCGTCAGCAACACAAACCTTCCTGGTAGCTCAGTTGGAAGAGCACTCGACCGGTCATCGAGAGGTCGTGGGTTCATATCCCACCTAGGGGGGGCAGGTGAATTTTTCCATTTTTCAAAAAATATTCCCCATTCAGTTTCTTACTTACGGCGAAGACGACTTATTCTGTAGTAGCCTACAGAATATGCTACTACAGAATATTTCTGGACAATTTACACAGCGCCATCTAGTCCCAAATTAAGTGTAAAGCTTGTACATACTAGACAACTGATAAATGTACTTAAATACATTTTTTTTTTGTAATAACATACTTATAATACATAGAAAACACGTAGACCAAGACAAACAGACATGTTCATGCATACAAATGTTTGTCTTGTGCGGGAATCGAACCCGCGACCTCGGAGTCAAAGTGGGCATTCCTAACCACTCGATCACCGAGCTCGTCATAATACAATAATAATACTTTATTGTCACAAATATTTTACAGCACATGATGTTATTTCCAAATCTCCCACTCTAGGCGTAGCCTGTCCTGTAGGATTTTTTATAAACGAGTTATGCTACTTAACAAATATTTCCATTAAATAATATTTGGATTGCTTTAAATATTTTTTAGTAAGAGAAAAATGTCGATATTTTATTTATATATCGACGTTTTAAGCCGATATATCGATATCGAGCCCAATCGATATATAACGTTATCGATATTTTATTTACACCTTGCTAATTATGACTGATATAACTTGTTAATTTGTTTTAATTTTCAGTAAACGATCAAACAGTGAGTGATGGTGCTCTAGGGTGTGAAAGGGCTTACTTGTTAACACATTGTTTGGTCGACAACTCTCCTAAAGTAAGTTTATTTGTTCATAATTTGTAGGTAGGTTACATTTTATATGTCACGCCGGGTGCGAAACAAGCATTCGACCCGTCTGATGCAGGCACCCACGCTGTTAACGCAGGACTTCTACATCTAATCACCGTGAATCATTCGCAGGAAAACAACAATTCTCAAGAATACATTACCTACTGTAATTTGGCTTAGGTGAAGACCTAAGCTAAGTCACGGAAGCGTGAGGTACAGAGGTACTTCTGCTGCTAGATGTCATACCTCTCTTTCGGCAGAGCCTCGTTTTCTAGTTATCAGGCTGCACTAGGTACTTACAGTATTTTAAAAGTACATAATAACAGTAACATATTTTTTAATAATATGGAGTTATAAGACAGTCTCTTATCCAACACCTGTTATGTCCCATCCAGACTCTCCACGAGGGCAGCCTCGCGCAGGCGAGGGAACGCAAGTGCGAGAGTAAGGACGGTGCGCTCGTGTCCCCTCGCCTCGCCTCGCTGTCGCTCCGCTTTCTGTCGGTTATTCGAGCGCAAGTCTAAGGACGCGAGGGGGTGAGGCGAGGAATCATCCACACTCTTGCGCTCGCGAGATGATAATATATACGCAATGCATTATAATATTGGTAGGCACATAAAGTAGCTAACGCAGTCACTTCAATCACGTCCATCTTGTAGTAGACGTAGCGGGCAATTGAATAAAAATAGAGAGTGTGGATGGCTGGCACTCCTGCTGCCTCCACTTGCCAAGACTCGTTCCGAGAAGTTCTAGGAGGCGCCTCGCGAGAGTCTGGATGGGGCATTAAAGGTTGGCTGGAAGAGATCTCTTAAAGAGATAAGCCCGAAGAGCACATAATTATGCAATAATTACATAAAAACAAATGAAATTCGAAAAATAAGAAAATTTAAAAACTTTCCTTTTTAATAAGATTTACTAATGTATATGGCCAGTACGTAAGATAATTACAATAGGAAATATAACCTTTTTTTGCGTTCCTCTAAATTTGTCCACGAGTGCAGTTGTCAACAAACAAGTCATTTGATAATCAACATTTTTTTCCAGTACGGGTTCGACTTGAAACATGTGCATCTATAAGACAGCGGATACACTTATACCCCGAGCTCCACATAGTACATCTTTAGTATTATTTAATTAACAACTACCTAACGAAACAAAATGTTTAAAAAAAATAAAGTTATTGGCATTGAAAGGAATTCTCGTATATTTTCATGAGTGACTCACCGACTCTTCAAAACTGAACCAGGCGGTAGGAACGCCGAAGCTCAAACAGATTACCATCGGAATTTTTGATTGCGAAAATATAACTTCACCACAAATTAGGACTAATAGTACCTAATAAGCCTCGCCGGTAGGGACGGAGGCGCTCTACCGATTTAACTGAAGATTTATCACAAATTTAAATAAGTATAAATCCGATTTCCGCCAATCAAAAATCTCGATGGGAATCGGCTTCAGATTAGGTAGTAAGCTTTGATAATGCCTTAGCGGCGAAGTCGGTCGGTAAAATTAAATATAATTAAGTAGAACAGTACAAGTGTTTATTATAACATTATGATAATAATGTTCCACCAAGTGCCAACAATCAACAGTATCAATTTTGGAAGGAGTATAGGCTGGCAACGTATCGGCGACCCCTTGGTGTTGCTGTTGATTTCCATCAGGTGACCTACATAATCGTTTGCCCCCCTCTCATATATATAAAAAAAGATGACCACCCATTTTTTTTTTTATGTGAGAGGGGGCAAACGAGCATGTGGGTCACCTGGTGGAAAGCAATCACCACCGCCCATGGTGAGCAGCGACACCAAGGGGTCGCCGATCCGTTGCCAGCCTTTTAAGGAAAATGAAAACTCTGTTCTTGAAGGCTGAGGGAAGTTGATTCCACAGTTTCACTGTGCGTGGTATGAAATGTCTTAGGAAACGTACTGTAGTAGATCGCCAATTATCAAGATGATATGGATGGAATTTTAATTTTTGGCGAGTTGTACGATAGTGGAATTCAGCGGCAGGTGTCAAATCAAACAGCTCATCGGAGCACTCCCCGTAATATAATTTGTATAGAACGCAAAGAGACGCTACATCTCTGCGTGTAGAGAGAGAGTCCAATCGATTCGAGATCAATGGGTCACCGACGATTCGAGCTGCTCTTCGTTGTATGCGGTAAAATGGAGCAAGCAAGTACTGGGGCGCACCGGCCCAGAGATGCGAACAGTACTCCATGTGAGGTCGAACCTGGGCTTTGTATAGTTTAAGGCGGTGTCGGGGTGTAAAATACCGCCTGGCTTTACTAATCACACCAATCTTCCTGGAAGCCAAACTGGCCTTGCATTCCAAGTGACCGCGAAATTGAACATCACTCGATAAGTCGACACACAAGATGGTAATGCTAGTTCTTACACTAAGGGGAGTACCTTCCAAACTAGGAGCTACGGCGAATGGGGACTTTTTAGCGGTAAACGCACAAACCTATGTCTTGGAGGGATTTAGCTGCACCAAATTCAATCTACCCCAATCCGAGACGTGTCCAAGGGACGTCTCAATCTCAGACACAAGTTAACATTGCCGCACTCAATAATTATTTTGGCTTATTTATGTTTAGATACCAACCTTATGTTCCGGAGAGGTTTTGTATTAAACACAGTTCCCTTTATCAATCAATTTTATTAATAATTTGATAATACAAATTTTCTAATACTAATATGATGTGCTGTGGTTCTCCCACACATGACATATAGACTAACTAAAATCACAAACATAACGTTGGTAAATAATGAAGTAATAAGTACAACAAATTTAACGCAATATTTCTAAAAAAATTCAACAACTCAAATCGATGGAGGCACCCTGATAACTCCTCGCGTGCCGGGAACTGTTAATTTTGTACCAAACGCTATACCAATGCTATACCCACAATGGGACCGCGGCACGCAACGATAATTGAAATGACATTTACTTCACACCTTATCTTGACATGATAGAAAATCACCTGACATGTTCTTCCCGTAGCAGAATAACTACATCACGAATTTGTTTGTCAAATTCTATACAAAATACTGCTAATGACGTAGAAAAGTACAAATCACGTAAACACATCTGTCAATAAAGAACATACCTTGTGATTTCTATCATGATTTTAACAAAAGCCTCTCTTGATCACCAGCGGAGGATCAATAGTAAAGAAACAGACAATTTCTATGGTCTTGGACTTAGCCCTTCCAAAAATAATTAGAAAATATAAATATAAAAACAATAATTTTGTACCTAATTTATTATACAGATCATAGAAATTACAAATTATTTTTACCAACTTAAAAGATCATGTGTGGCAGCACCTTTATAGCAAATTGTGAACAAAAAAACTCAACAAAAAATCGCGTACAGTTATTCCATCACGCGAAGTTCGTTTGGTTATATAATTGTTATGAGACTGACAGCCGTTATTGTATACTGTTCAGTGTGCGTCTTCGAAATTCGGTCGGGAGCGTTTCAGTACAATGTCAATACTACAACCATAGCCAAACGGACTTCATGAGATGGAACCTATATTATGTGCAGTGAACACGGGGAGAGTGAACGAGAGCAATGAAACTGGCGTACACATTCGACCCGTCGCTTTAACTGCCTCTTAGGCCTGAAACTCGGGGAGAGTGAACGAGAGCAATGAAACTGGCGTACACGTTCGACCCGTCGCTTTCACTGCCTCTTAGGCCTGAAACTGCGTTAAGCGGGCGGCCGTCGTCGCGGCTCTACGCGCATGAGTGCGCGCGTGATGACATTTTAACGTGTTAACGAGTACCAAATACTCGAATACCAAAAATAAGACGACTCGACACGTCACTATATACGAACGAACAACACAGCGAATCCACCTCGCAAGGGATTCGTCGCGGGAAGGCAGGACCCATTGCGCGGACGCGAGGTACATCTCCCCGCGTCGAACGCCCGCGCGGGTTCGCGTGTCGGTTCCCTTTTGTACCGCGCCGGCGTCAGCGTCACGATGTTTCAGCTCTTAGACTCAATCTACACCGCCGCGGAATGGAATAAAATGGAAGTGTCAATTTCGCCTCGTGACGCGAGAAGCCGCACGAATTCGCTGGAATGCTCGAGTATTCTTAGGCATTCTACTGCTGAGACCGACCCGACTGACTCCCCGTTCGCGCCACTTCCCGCGGATTCCACAGACAGCAACGACAGTAGATAGGAATTCTCGAGAATGCGCGAGGATCCCCGGAAGATGTGCCATCTTTTTTAGCTCCTGTTTAAGTTTATACGTTATACAATTGACATAAATGCTATGAACAATTTCGTTGTTACATGCTATGAACAATTTCGTTGCAAAAAGTCGCTTCCATTCCATTCCGCGGCGGTGTAAATTGAGCCTTACTTGCAGAGTCGAACGATATCAAAATACTGAACGCATAGGTGTCCTTTGTGAGCTAGTGTAGGATGAACCCAGTGCTTCTGTGCTTACGTTTTTACGACTATATCGCGCTCTCGTTCTCCCTGAGATAGATGTGACTAGTGTCTAAAAAAACAATCTCACACACAACCATTCTTGATTTCCAGAGATTCCAAACAGTCATTTCATTAGTTTATATTTTTTGTGCATTATGAATTATGTATTGATATTAGAAAACTGTCTAGGCATAAAGTAACATATTACCGGTGCCAGCTCTCGGTACAAAATATGGTATAGTTTGCTTTGTATTCACACGAAGCGTCTACCAGATGTACCTAAGAATATTCGTAGATGTGACATGATACGTGTTACGTAGATGTGACATGACACATGCTACGTGCGGCACATTCCATCTTAAGACAAGTACTACCTGTTGAACATGGAACATATCGAGCAACGATGCACAACTTGCGTTCAGCAAAAGTCTATGTTCTTAAATATCAGTTATGAATAACATAATGCCTCTCAAGGTATTTAAATTACATTTAAAATTCAAAGTAAATTTTTAAGACAAGCAAGAAGATATCGTCTGACAACGTCGTTGTCCGCAGCTGTGCAACGTTAGCCAACATGTTGACCGTCACATGTTGCTACCTTTGAGTCTATATTCGTTCGTATTTAAACCATATTCGTGTTTGATACTATCGCCTACACAAAAAATACGTGAGAACTGAGACATCATCTTTTTTCTATAGTCGAATTATGTTCAAGTGTACAATAGTTTAGCTACTTATTTTACAGATTATGTCCGTTACAATGGTGCTTATTTTAAACTCTATCATCACAAAAATATAAAAATATGCCATTACGGAATATTGACAATTTATATGATAAAAACATTAACCTGCCTTTGCTTTCGCAGTTGGGAATGAAGTAAATAATAAATACTGAATTGCTAGTTAAGCTGCTGGTCAATTTCTAAATAAACAAATACAAACTTTAACCATTTAAACAGAAAAAAAAAATCTGTGGCAACAGCTACGTCGTCGCGGTCAACGACAAAACTATTTATTTTTTGTATTCAATATGCGCGCAATAAATTCCATTACAATTTGAATGTGTTTGATACAAAAAACTTAATGAGATTCGAAGACGGCCAAACAGCTTGCTATATTTTTTGCGTGAATAACCTCTTTTGACTTAGGCGATTAGATGCGTGTATAAAATTGGTTGAAATAGTGAAACTACATGCTTCATGTCCAGCCGTTTGGTTGTCTCCTGGTAGGGCTTACTCCGATACGAAAATTCGAAAGGTCGAAACTTCGGATATTTTCTAATACGTTTTGTTGTGTCTACGAGAAAACAAATCTTAATATTTTTAATTAGGGCTTACCGAAAAAGTCGCATCCCTCGATATCATCGAATGCAATTCGTATTGGATAATCACCGAACTTTTGGCAGAAACTTGGAATTTACAATTCGGAGTAGGTCCGTGGTGACAAAGTGAATTAATGCACATTAACACATGTAAACATTCAATATAGGGTTGCCAAAAATGTAAAGAGAAATATATATTACTATTTTATGCAAAACAAAATAGGCGTAAAAAATATAGCATCTTATTTATTTGAAAAGAGTGTACTTATGTGACCCATGAATGATATAACGGTCAACTCAAAAATCTGATTGTTGCCTCTGTTTGGCTAAAATACAGTATACATTAATATTATACTTCAATTATATTTTCTAACATTACATCTATCTTGGCTCAAAATATTAAATTATGATGTTAGTTTAGAATTGGATCATAATTCAAAACGAAATCGCATATTTCCATGCTGTGTCCTTTTGTACCGCTCAGAAATGGTATTTGCGAGAAAGACTGCGTGACTGCATCGCATCGCCGATGTTACCGTGCGCGATGACACTGCGTTGGCTTTCTCCATCTAGCAAATGACGCTCTTGAGTGACAAAAAAGCACAGAGCACGAAATTTTCGTGCTGACAGTGGCCCAACCCTTTAGTACATTTGGCAACCCTAGTTCTATGCTTTAACGAAATAAAAATAAACGTGGCTCTGACTTTTCCTTATCCAATTATAAAGATGGTCAGACTCCTCCACTTCTTAACGCGATACTTAGGCAGAGAGGGAAGAAAATTTCGGTTTGTTCCCATGAACTTCGTATGAAATACATTCTTAGATATGTCGTCCATGATATTTGATATAAATGTATTAAGTTACAGTACAAAAATAGTACCTATTGTATATTATTCAGGATCTGAGAGTAAAATAAATATCGCAAACCATCAGTGATTTCACTGCCGTCTACTAACTTGCCTGCTACTAATCACACACTAAGATACGATATATTTAAAGCAGGACACTACTACAGGTGAAACAAGAGGCCATATTACCGTCTCTTACACGCATATAGACGTATCTCTCTCTAAATATTTCGTATCTTAGTATGTGATCCGCTTTAGGCGCGCGCTCCACGAGATCGAAACGATAATATGGTCGTGTCAGATGCTATAACAGTAAAGCTCTAAAAGCATGTCTTCATTTGTACTGACTCGTCAAGATACACTGGCGCGTAGAGGTCGCGCCTTAACAATAGGGGGAAAGGCAAGTCAGGGGGTACGGGCCCTACCGCCGAAGATGAAGCCAATTACCATCACTTTTTTTGATTCCAAAAATTGGTGTTAGGTTAAAGTTATTGACAAACATCTTCAGCTTGGGCGGTAGAGTTCTAAGGTCTCTAGCAGCTGAGTTAAACATAAACAACAATCTAAGCAGTAGTTAATTTTCACATTGAAAAATTCCGAAGGTAATCGGTCATCTTCAGTTTCTACGGTAAGGTTATTAAAAACATATAATGCAAGGACGTGTGACTTGATAAAAATCCACTAAATAGTTTGCGTTACGTCATTATAAATGTACATAAATGGAAGATAGATTATGCCTCGCGCAGCGAGTTTCACTCAATAGTAACACATACTATTGAGTTAAACTCGCTGCTCTGATAAAGATTCTGTTTACATTATCAAAAATAATTAATCATCATAGTTAAAAAAAAAACATTTTTTTACTATTTATTAAACATGTGGTTTCTAGCCTAGTTTAAATCTGTGGTATTATTATTAGTTACGCTTATTAATATGTTATCGTTAATATTTTTTTCTTTTTTGTAAAGTGATATTGATGTGTGAGAAAGGTGAAATAATACTAACAAATTGAATAAACGCTGAAAAGCATGACACGGTAAGTGCTATCCACACTCATCCGGATTCATACCTTCGGCTGAAGTTTTAATTTGTCACGAACAGATGGCGCTGTGTCACTTATAGATTTTATATAGATTCGTTCAAAAATCGCCGCATTGGTTGGAAAATGGGCCAGTTCGCTGTAAAGGCTAAACGGTTGACAACCGCGAGTTCAATGAAAGCAATAATTTGTTTTTTCACTCCCAACGGAATGGAGAAGACTCTTTTGAGGGGAGATTACCGCCGCAGGTGTAAAACAGGGATTCTCAAAGAAATCAATTCAAACCAGTATGATTTAAGGAAGGGAGTACAACCAGTTTCATTTATTTATCAGGGTTAACATTGAAAAGATTAGGCATTAGTTTAGGGGTTAGATTTCCCATTACCGGTAATATTAGCAAAGTTATCGGGAAAACACAAAATCAAAAACATTCTCAAAACTCCCTATATAAAACTATCGCCATTTTTTTGTTATAAATTGTTGGTAAATCATTTATATGCCTTGTCAAACCGGAACGTTAATTTTCACATGTTCTTGATTATCCAACGGGATACGCAAAAGCCATTCATTCATTCATTCATTCAAAAGCCCTGCAATGTGTGGATAACGCCTTAATGCGTCCGTTTTGTCCAAATTTTCTTTTATAATGGTTAAGAGCGTGTTTTCTGTAGTATGGCTCGATAAGGTGTTTTCTTTTGAGACTTATTACAACTAAGATTATATTACGTAGATATTTGTTCATTAATGTATGATGATCATTTGAATACTATAGCAATCCAGTCTTTCAATAATTCGTAGTAGAAAATATCATTCCCAGCAAGATAGATGTTATTTTACATTCAAGAATAGATTGATAAATTTGGCACGTTAGTGTGGCTGGTCACTCACATGTTTTTGCGGCAAAATCCCGTCACGTCACCGATCTGTCTGTACTATTTTAAAGTATAAAATAATACCAAACATTATGGTACGTTTACATGCATGGAACGCAACCCCGCAAGCAGCTCGGCGCGCGTCGTCGGACTAAGCCAATCAATCACCCGCACGGTTTTCACGATCAAAATACGGGCGCGGGCGCTTGCTACCTATTCACATGCTCGTGCTCGTCGATTGTCGCATTGAACGCTAGCGTGTACCATTACTTGGACTTGCACCAAATTCATAGAGATCCATTGTTTTGTGAGCGGCCGGCCTAATGCTTCGTCAGATATGTATGATTTTTTTGTTTTCTTCTAACAAATTTATAACATAATTTTGCCATTTAACATTTTAATAAATTAATACAATGTATGAGGTAACTGGTTATAAGCGACTGTTATTTAAACTCATGATACGAACTTTTAAAAAATGTTTTCCAGGATTTACTTTTATTTTTTTTCAAAAACGCCGCGTTCATAGTATCAACGCATCGTTTTTGAAAAAATAAGTGATTAAAAATGTAACATTTTTTAATACATTAATAAAGCATTAATAAAGCAAAAAAAGTACTTATTTGTTTTTTTTTTTTTTTGTATGAATATAGTATCAGTCACTATTCACCATTCACCTCATAATATAAAATAAAAATTGCCTAAATGATGTTTCAGATACATAACTGAAATTCATCTCCAATCACAATTAAGCACAACAAAATATTCATTATTAATTAAATTAAAAATATATTCGACTGTTGAAAATAAACAAGAACATCCTACTTAATACAACTTAATGTCTTAATTACGTAATAGGGATAGTGGAGACGGTCAAGCGGTTTAGATCAAATCAAAAAGCTGTAGGAAAAATTTGCTCGAGCCAATCTTTCATTTATTTATATGTATAAATCAGCCATACTCAATCTCTCTCTTTGAGAGATAAGTCCGTCTTTGTACACGGCATTCTTTTCATTTTTGGTGAGATTTTATGTATTGTATAATAAAGAGAATACACCCAAAAACCAGAACTCTGGCGAAAAGAGAGGTAGGGGGCGTCAGTGTAAGCTACCCGACTGGGGAATGTACCTCCACCTCACAGAATACCGCAGCCAAATAACAATCCCCTTGAACCCTCAAGGGGATTGTTGTATTCCTGCGAGTGAGTGAGGTCACCAAAAAGAAAGGAGATGCTGCAATCTTTTAGCGTAGTGAAAAATACTAGGTTTATGTATAAAAATGGAAGTTTGCGCGATCAAAGTGTGTTAAAATTATAAAGTATGGAAGAATAAAAATCTAAAAAAATTGATATTACGGACTGGCCTATTATTGTCTATGTTTTTATATAAAAATTGTGACTTTTGTGTGGTAATGTCGGCTTTGCTATAAACATATCTAATATAACTCATTTTCCAAAGATAAACCAGTTTTCTTTAGTAATAATACAATTCACTAAATAACAATTGTCCTTATTTCCCTTAAAAGGCTCGCAATGGATCGGCGACCCCTTGGTGTTGCTGATCTCTATAATGGTAATTGCTTTCCACCAGGTGACCCACATGCTCGTTTGCCCCCGTCTCATATAAAAAAAAAAGACGTGTGGCACTCGGGGACTGCCGCGGTAAAGCTATTGCATAGCATTTTGTATCAACTTATAATTATAATTTTATTTATTTATTTTATTCATGCAGTATTGCTTTTTCTTTGATATTAATTCAAGTTACACTTTTTGAGCGTGGTGACCGATAAGAAAACAAATTTTTCTATTATTAAATAAATAAAACGAGTTTCGTAGAGTCGTACAATACGTCTAATCGCACGCACACAACGCCGTGTCGAAGACTGCCGAACTGAAACGACGTTAGACGATGCACGGCCTTCAAGCCACACCTCCTTGCCCGTCGGAGAGGGGAGCGTGAGGTTTTTTCGTTACGGAATTTCTGGATTCGGTCCCCGCGCTCAAGGCCCGCGATAGAAGCTATGCAATAGCTTAAAAAATAACCAACAAAATATCTTCATAAATTTTGTAATGTTACGAATATTGTCTTCATTTTTGTGTATAGCAATGGACGAATGCGGGCTGTGACGATGATGATTTAGTTCTTGCTTAACAGACCAACTAAATTACGTCTCTTACAAATAAATACTTGAAGTCAAGCTGCTTGACCGTCTCAAAACCTTTAAAGATTGCTCTTAAACTATTATTTTAGCAATCTTAATATACACTAGCAGTGTGAAAATACCTATACACTGGGGAAAAAAAAAACTTTTTCACCTCACTAGCTCGTAAAAGCTCTGTTTATCATTCGAAATCTGCGTGGAAAATCGCACTTTATCCGCTAGCGTGGAAAGTGTTTTTAAAATTCGAATATTTTTATTCAATAAAGGTTTCGTACAATAAATTACATATATATAGAACCACATTGGTTTCGTAATAGTTTATATTCTCTGCAGCCAGTCCATTGATGATTATTTATTAAAACTGTTTTTCTTGCACCTAACATTTTCCTCGCTTTAGTGAGGTGAAAAGTTGTGTGTTGCGCTCGGCAGCAAAGTTATTTAGCGTCTCGTACCTTTGAAACCCTCGCTACGCTCAGGATTCTATATTTGAACCACTCGCTTCGCTCGTGGCTCAATCCTAGAATCCTTCGCTTGCTCAGGTTTCAATACAAGGTACTCGCGCCAAAAATTAACTTTGCAGCCTTGCATAACAAATAACTATTATATGCTATCAACACAATCAGTAAATATCACAATATACAACGTGAATAAGAATATTACAACATAAAAATTATGATAAAGCAGTTGTGTATGAATGCAGTGAATATGAAATATTTATCCATCCTACAATTTTAGATCGATCTGAAAACAAAACAGTAACGAGTATGAAGGATTTAAGAATCTGAATTCCAGATGCACATCCATACATTTCTATGGAGCGAAGTCACACACTCCGGAATTCAGATTCTTAAATTCAGTTACTGAATTCCGTGACGGATTCCAGCTTTGTCAAGCCGGCCTGAAACCAGCCAGCCAGCGACGCCTTACGACTTGATTCAAGGGCGAGTAGTACGCCCGTAAGTGCGTACGTTAAAGAGCATAAAACGCTTAACCCTGAAGAATAATTCTATATATACAGAATACGCCACGGCTTCAATATACGGACGTAGGTACAATAATATAGATATAATATTTCACCGGCTTGTGTGTAATTTAGAAATAGTCGAGAATTTATTAACAGTTGCCTTTTTACATTTACAAAAAAGGCAGTAAGAAACGTCTAAAATTGTAAAACTAGGCGACACTAACTTGGCGACTAAAGTTAATATAAAAATGCCATACCTACCATTTCAGTCGCCTACTTAGTATTTTTTCTATGGATCACGTTATTATTCCCTTAATACAAAAAATGTTGCCAGCTATTCACAATTTTTATGACAACCTTTTTGACTTTAATATTTATTTATCCGTACAAGGCAACGCCATTCGACTGCTGTGGTTATTCAAGTAACACGAGATGCCCTTCGGACAGGGTTCTCTCCCTCTGATGTTATATGCTGTCGTAACTGTTGGGGTCTGGAGAGCTCATCTGGCCTGCTCGAGGAGGTAGCTTGAAGCCGTTGATAGTAAACGCCCAGCCATCCTGTAAAAAAGGATATCAGGTATGAAGTGAAGAAACATCCCAAGGTCCTACGCCTAGGCTGAAGCCAATTCAAATCAGATTTTCGCGTTATAACGTCTTATAAATCAATAAACGCCCGCTGCACGCACGAAAAAGCATGACTGTGCAAGCGAGAGCGCGGAAGAAGTGTATCTCTCTTCCACTCCATCGACCGATGTTTTCTTATGACGTTATCACGTAAAATTATATATAGTACGATTTTAGCAAACAAAAAATTGGTTATCTGTAAAGTCTGTAAACAGGCTTTACAGATAACCAATTTTTTGTTTGCTAAAATCGTACTTTAACTTAAACTAGTACTAATTGAGATATTCACAAAAAAAAATTAGAAATAACGTAAATGTCAGTTGTCGAAAATTAAAAAATAAATAAAATGACTTACCTTCACTAAGTTGGGCAGATCAGACCAGAACGCGAGGTTAGGTATGACCTCAATACCAGTGGCACCCATAAGGAACTTCTTCGTGCATATACCCAACACCAAATAGAATATCACCAGAGAGAAGAACACGATGAGCAGAGTGGACCCTACTGATCTACCGGGTGCTTCTATTTGTTTCAAGCAAGCGTGTTTGGTATAGAAGGCAAGAACCTGCAAAAAACCATTCAGTGAGTTGGTTAAAAATTTCAATAACTTACTCTTATGCTTTAAACATGTCATAAACGGCGAAGATACTATAATATATGCAGGATGTATTTTAAAGGTTGGTCAAATTCAAGAAGACGATTATGTTGTTACTATTAATCATGAATCAATAAAAAAATCCAAAAATTTGTCAACCATAAACGCGGTATGGCTATCGAAAGATTTGTTGTTTATCTCCGAGATTCAACTTTACTATGTAGATAGGTTGTCGCGCATGCGCCCTCTGCGCGCTTCAGCGGTTATTAACATTACAGTACATGCTAAAATGACAGATACTACAAAAACTAAAGTGATTGTGATGTTTTTTAAGGTATAGAAATTTTTATTGTATCGTGATCAGTAACAGTAACTACATAATCGCCATTATCAATTTGACCAGTCTTAAAATTACACTACATAATATAATAAATTAGTTAAAAAATATTCCTTTAAGAACCGTACATTTTAAGGAAATATGGTCTGCCAAATTGTGAAGCCGTTAACAGTTTATAAGCAACAGCTCTCACGACTGACAGATTGACAGATAAATGTACTTATGTATTTGTAACAACACATTACATGTGAAGGTGTTTCATTTTGCCCCACAATGAAATACCTTCACACGTAATGTGTTACTTACCAGCGTCGGACTGGCCATATAGTCGAGGTGGCATTTGCCAGCCGGGCCCCAGCCTGCGCGGGCCCTCCACGGGCCTGGCTTGCGGGGCTTGCGGCAACCGTAAGATAATTTACCATCTACCATCATCTCGGGCCCCGGGCTTGTCAGCCACCCGGGCCCTTCCGGCCCAGTCCGACCCTATAACTTACTACATCTAAATCTACGAGCATCACTAGTCAATGCACACCATGCCAATATTGATAATTAAAAGTTACTAAGAAGTAATATAAAATATATTTTTTATTGTTATTATTATCTCTCTATTGATCATGGATAAACATAGTCATCAAACACAGATCATCAAATGCAGGATTTGAAGTGCGATCAGATTAATTTGATGTACAAAATACAAATCAAGTTTTATTTGAGGATAGATTATTTTCCATATTATAATATCTTATCCGACCGACTTCAATAAAGGTTTTCTGTTTGCCGTATGTATTTATTTATTTCTTCGTTGTACACAATCCATTTAATGATTATATACAAAAAGCGAACTTAATGCTAAAGCATTGTCTATCAGTTTACCTTTCGGGCATGTATAAATGATTGAATGTAAAACTAAAATGTTATTCTGCTCGCAATAAAACAAATACATAAAATTTGTGAACAGACAATGAGACAATTATACAAAGGTGAGCTTATCTCTTCAAGAGAATTCTACCAGCCAACCCTACTGTGCATCAAGAAATTTTACATGGCAGGTAGTCAAGCAAGCTATGCATAACATTTTAGTATGTATCTTTTAAACACGAGTAAAATACTAAATATAATACTAATTAATATTAATGAATGAAACTTAATTAGTCTGTATTTTTTTGCTAATTCAAAATTTCAATTTCACTTGCAAGGATGCACACTGTATAGTAGCTATCAAGGTTTGACACCTTGCTGAGGACCGAAAGAGAGGTAGTCTTTAAGATGGAGGTACAATTCCCATGTCGAGGCCGACTTGGGAAGTACCTCCTTGCAGAAGTCAATTAACAATAACATTGAGAATTAATGTGTTCCTGCGACAGAGGTTGCCAGCCGTGGAGAGATGTTGTGCTAGCAGCGGGGGTGCCAACGCGCGAGCACACTTCTTGTATTGCAAGTGTCTATATGGTTACGGTAACCGCTTCAGGCGGACATATGTTTGATTTGCAATCGGTTTAAAAAAATGGATTCAACTTACAACGTCTGGAGGATTAGATGCGTAGACATGCAGTCGGTCTTCTCCTTGCGAGCACACTGTGAGCACTGTGTTGTTACTGTGGATTAAAATTACATTATACACTAGCGCCATCTCACCTAAGTTATCCAGTAGAGTTCAAGCTATTACCATACCAAATTCAATGCCCTTTTGGCGGCTTGGAAACACTGCCAAGCCGTAGTTGAGCGTGGTGGAGTATGCTCTAAACCCTTTCGTTTGAGGAGAGACTCGAATCCCAGCAGTGGGATGAATAAGGATTGCCGACGGTAGCTAGATACCGAAAGCTCCACACTGATAAACGGCAATTTAATTGCTACTTGGTTTACTGATAGGCGCGATAGCGTGGCGGGTAAATATCTTCTTGCCTAGTTTGTTTACAGGGCAAGACTCGCAATCATGTGATATGGACATGACCACCACCAGGGGGTTGGTGCATAGGGGAGCATTAACTGTAGGCATAGGGTCCTATGCCACTCCCCCCTTGTCCCTTTGCCACAACGCGATTCAGCATCGATGCAATCGCACAAACGCTAATGCTAAAAGTCATAAGTATGCATGGGCCCTTAGAATCGTTAAGTGGAAGCGTTTGCTAATCAGAGGAAGTGAATCGAATTGCTACCACATTTTCTAGTTACCAAACCAGTTCAACCTGAAAATAATGCAAATTAATTCATAAACAGTTCAGTTTTGTGGATAACAAAAATGTTTATATATTGGTGTGCCAAAATAAACACAGTCATACGGAGTCCACACAACCACGCAGTAACGACGCTGATTTTTTTATTTATTTATACCACCTGGGGTGCCAAACAAGCATACGACCCGCGCCCGCATGATGTAAAGCAGTTGCAGTCGTAGACTATAGACGCTGTAGTAATTGTTGTATTATCTGATTTAAAAAAAAAAAGACTCAAATTGGCAAATTTCTTTCAAGCATCTCTTCTGCCAATGCCAATGGTCAAGACCAAAATGTTAGTAGATAGAAAAAGGCAAAAAAATAAGAATATTATTTATAAAATATGTAAGACATGTCTAAGTGCCCACAAGGGCCCAATGGCAAAATAAATAATTTTATTTCAATTCATTTCAAAATGGGAACTGTGCTTAAAATTGTGGGAGCAATTCGATCTGGCATTCACCTGTCTAGGCACTTGCCCTACTTTTAGACATGAACGAGAAACGAATAAAGCATGTAAAAGTCTCGCCAGCAGTGCATTAACAATAACAGACAGCAATCACATAAGTGATTGCTGTCTGTTTACACAGCAATCACATAAGTGATTGCCGTCTG
This sequence comes from Hypsopygia costalis, assembly GCA_937001555.2. Lineage (NCBI taxonomy): Eukaryota > Metazoa > Arthropoda > Insecta > Lepidoptera > Pyralidae > Hypsopygia > Hypsopygia costalis. The sequence continues at coordinate 3,528,720 of OW443336.2, read as the reverse complement.
TTTACACTGCTTACACTGCTGGCGAGACTTTTACATGCCAGCAGTGTAAACAGACAACAATCACATATGTGATCGCTGTCTGTTTACACGGCGAGACTTTTACATGCCAGCAGTGTAAATAGACAGCAATGACATATGTTTTTGCTGTCTGTTTACACTACTGGCGAGACTTGTACATGCCAGCAGTGTAAACTGACAGCAAAGACATATGTGATTGCTGTCTGTTTACACTACTGGCGAGACTTTTACATGCCAGCAGTGTAAACAGACAGCAATCACATATGTGATTGTTGTCTGTTTACACGGCGAGACTTTTACATGCCAGCAGTGTAAACAGACAGCAATCACATATGTGATTATACTGCTGGCGAGACTTTTACATGCTTTATTCGTTTCTCGTGAATGAAATAATCATATATGCATCTCTTTCATTCACATGCGATCTGAGTGCTTAGTGCGAGTTTTTTGCTCACATTCGAACATGTTAACATTTACAAGCCGACCAAATTGAGAAAAAGTTTCATATTAAGCCTCCCACTGAAATTATAGAATAATTAATAAAAATAAAGACAAAAAAAATATATTTTACTAAATATTTATTTTGATAAACATGAGATCTCTTCTCTATTTGGTCGGTTTGTTTAAGTTGATGTGATCGAACACGAACAAAAATACTCACACTAAGCACTCAGACGTAAGATATGGCGTTAGCAGCGAGAGTATCAGCACCAGAGCAACGCTGTTTGACTTTGGCTTAGTTTCAGACTTGATAACAAAGAGCCTTTGATGTAACATATTCTAGAACTTCTTTTTGTTCTCAAAAACTGTATGAGGGTAAAATAAAAAAAAACAACAACGGGTTGCACTCCGGGAGTGCTGGCAGAAGTGAAAACTTGAACATTAACGTTGTGCATTTTTTGAATATTTTTAATGAAAAAAGCAATTCATGCAAAATGATTTCCTAACCATTCCAAAATATTCTTCGTTCAATATCCATATTTTAAACACTTTATGTACATTTTACAAGTATACAGACGCTCAAGCAGTCACCATCCCTGGATGCGTGTAGCAGACTGTAGTACAAACACACACGCAAACACGCGCAAGCGTCCTGCGCCTCACTAAAATTTACTTTATAAGTTAAGTAATAGGTTCTAATGTCATTTAAACGCAAACGTCGTTTTCGAACGAGAAGACACTACGTATTTCATCATTCTATTATAATTCTTATCGTGTTTTCTTGTTCAAGTTAAATTTTAAAGTTGAATTTTGTAGTCTCGCAGCTTTATCTTACTATTTTACTATGTCAAAACTATTTCGATTCAAACCAATCTCAATCAATTTGTCTTACGATCAGGACACGTGATCCTGACGCGAGGTTAACATTTTTTACCCATTCCAAAAAATGCACAGCGCCGCTAAAGAAGTTTTCACTTCAAAATTGCAGGTGTACTTACCTTGCCGCATTATTGAGAATAATAGATCTTCCGTCTGATGAAAAGTAAGTTCTCGTCGTAGATCCAAGGTACTCACACCTATCATCTCCCGATACATATGCTGTTTTGTTTATATTGTATGTCAGCGTGAATAAATGTCGGCATAGCTGAAATAAATAAATAAAATTACCTATATATATATATATATATATTTATACTACTTCGGGTGGCAGACAAGCATACGGCCCGTCTGATGTAAAGCGGTTCCGTAGCCAGCTCTCTACTTAAAATATCGCTCGCGCGCCGCCACCCCCGTTGCCATCGCAACATCTCCTTCCTTTCTGGGACCTCACTCACTCGCAGGAACACAACAACCCTCAAGGCAATTGTTACTCGTATTTGGCTACTGTATTCTGTGAAGTGGAAGGTGACATTCCCCAGTCGTGTAGCTTAGAATTGCGGCTCCCTATCTCTCTTTTCGCCAGAGCTTCGAACCGAATCTTACAGAATCTCACTTAGGGAAGGGGGGGTCTTGGCAAATATCACGTATTTTTGTTGGATATGTTGGTTCCAATAGAATTAGAATAAATATTTTATTCATTTTCGTTCAAGTATTTACTATCTAATTTCATCACTGTGATTTAAGATTACATCAATATTCACCAATACTAGTCTTAAATGAAAATAATTGAGCAAATAGTTTTTTTTGTAAACAAATCCAACACTTGAGATTGGGGTAGGGGGGATGAAATCCTCAAAAATGTCTCAGTAATTTATGGACACCCCCCTACGTCTTATGATACAAAGGCATGCTCATCTGTTTAAGATACCATTACTACCTGTCTATCTTAATGACCTAGTTTTTGCAGAAAAAACCTGCCAAAAGTACCATCATGTATTAAATAATTTATTAAATTCACTCAGTATTGCAGCAACTCAATAATTTATTAAATTAGTGTTGTAAAATTAGTGCTTGCTGCCATTAGGAACATGGTTTCCAGAACAGTTCAAAGGCATTTTTGAAGTAAAACTTCTTTATGTATGCTTGACTTGGGGAGTAAGCTGGTGAATGCGTTATGAGAGCATTACGAAAAGTGTGATCGGGGGAGGCGAACGGAAGTTGAGAGAGAGAAATGGTTTAGTCAAACTAAAGAAGTTTTACTTCAGTTGTGTGGTCTAAAGCAGTGTTTTTAAATACGGGACCCCTATACAAGTTAAAAAAAATTGGCGACCCCCTCCTCCCTTCCCCTTCCTACTCCTCCCCCTCCACCAAACTTCAAAAATCAGCTGGTTATGAAAGTTTTTAAAATTGTTAGTGCCATTTGCTTTCGATTTTATTGTTGTTGACATAAAAATTAAGAGAGACATAGGCTTCCATTGCAAAAAAGATTTGCTTAATGATTTGAGTTGATGACTTATAGAACAATATGATTATTGTCAGTTACAGGCCTGATGGCCTGCTTACGTTTTTTTTATTGTGGCGTATGACCAAGGGCGGATCGGGGGGGAGGGTCAAGGGGGTCATGACCCCCCCCTGGGCTGGGTCCACGAGCACGACCTATATGGACCACTAATAAAAATTGTTAAACTTAATGTTTTTAGTTAATGTTTATAGATTAAGTACAGTACTTACATACATTAATAAAATACCTACTTTTTACCTGTATCTCTTAATATCGAAATTAAATTATAACTTGAAGTGACTTGACCACAACTACGTGCCACTTAACGATACAGCGACAACTGGAAAAATATAATGTACTACTAAACTAGACTAAACGTAATCCCGGAATCCTGTAGTCATATCCATATTAACATCAACATTCAAGTCCATTGACCCCAAATGGCAATACTAACGCCGATCACTGATAATCATACTTACCTACTATCATTAAGATTAAAATAACAATTATGAGATCTCAGTTCATTGTAAGTAGTGATGTACCGGATCGTTAACACTTTACAGGACAGTATGGCGATATCAGCCCCCTTACCACCATCATTTATTGCGATTTAATAACTGAATAGATTGCTTATTCATACCAATGAATTATATTACATTTGAAATAGAGTCGCTTATTCATTGGCATGAATAAGCAATCTATTCAGTTATTGAATCGCAATAAGAGATGGTGGTAAGGGGGCAGTGCTCTGACAAAACAGGAGTTTAACAGTACGTGCATCACAGTAATTACAAAAAATGGTATATAATGCACACTGGTTGTTATGCTCATATTATCATAAAGAACAAGATTTACTGTCTACCTACAAGTTAATCAATTCTTTGTACTGTCAAATCTAAGATCTAAAATATATACATTTCTTGACAGCTTAACTTTGCTACTTATAATAATAGTGCCTTGTATCTGTACAGTGGTAATGCCTGGTTACTCACATAGTTTGGTAAGATATTATTACGGCTATAAATGTAGTGGTTTTTTTGTATGGAAAGTTCTAGCGACAACCTCTGAAGAGAACTTCTTAGCTTCCATGGATTCACCGTGCGGGTGCCGGGTCCATCGTGTGGCAGAGAGAGAAACACAAGCAGATCCCGAGACTTGTGACACGGGTGTAGGTTTAAGGGGCCCCTTTCCGACGTACATCAACACTCACCTTCACTACTTGTGTTTCTCTCCCTGCCCTGCCAAATCTGGTATGAACCTGCTAATGCAGCTTTAGATACTCGTTCTAGTATAGAACTTACTGCACTTCTGGACAAGCCAAGCAGGTTATAGAGAGATTTTGCTGGTATACCTCTCGCTCCTACTTCTACAGCGTATAGATTAACTACATAGCCGCTTTTTGTTAATTCGTTTAGGAGGTCATAATATTTGTTTTGTTTTATCGCGTGGTCTTTGGGTATGTTAGTTTCCCACGGTACGGTAAGCTCTACAAGTACTATACGTTTTGTAGCTCTGGAGAAAAGGAAAATGTCCGGTCTGGATGTCGAAACAACCACATCCTCTGGGATTTTATAGTGCTTTTCATACGTGTCCATTAAAATAGTCCAGTCAGGTGCTGCACTGAGGATTGAGTAAGGCTTGTTCTTGGAGTTTGAAGTTGAGCCTCCTTTTATAAAGTTAATTTGTCTTTTGTTTGTCGTTAATCCTTTTTGGGCTCTAGCTATTGAAAGGCTTATGGCTTCACGTATGATTTGAAGTACTCTGTCATGGCGATGTGAGTAATGACCCCTATCAAGGAGCACCTTGCATCCCACCAATAGGTGCCTTGCTGTACATATCGCCTCTCCACAGGTATAGCAACATTTTTCAGAGGCTTTTCCCCACCTAACTAAGTTACTCTGGTCAGGGAGGGTCATTTGAAAGGCATTAAGATAGAATTTTAATAAGGCAGGAGACCAGTCATACAGCAAGGTGCGCCACTTCAGAGGTAACGGGATGCAAAACTCGCCTATGGTTAACCACTCACTTTGCATTTCTAAATTCATAGCGTGCACTTTGTAACTGTCATTTTCGTCTTGTTGTAGAAAGGTTTTTACTATGTCTCGGTCTTCCCTTTTCTTTCTCGCGCCCAACCCAGCTCTATTTGCCTGTGCACCTACCATAAATTGTTTGTGGAATTGAAGTCTAGATTCTAGGTCTGTGGCATTTTTGTCTTTTGGGAGAGATTTAACTAATTCGTCTTGCGACTTTTGCAAAACATGCGTTTTTGTAACTCTCAGGTGTTTATAGAGTTCAGAAGGTTTCTTTAATTTCAGCCCAAATCTATTGTGATCCCTAAATAGAGTCGAGGGATCAGCCGGATGTGCCAGTCCGAACCATGACTTTAATATCTTTATGACATTAGCATCTAACTTTGCCAAGAGGGTTTTACCGAAGTCATATACTAGGAAAGGCCAAGTGAGACGTGATGTGAGATAGTTGTCGTATATCCATGCTTTTTTAATATTACTGATAGGCTGTTGGTCTACCTTATTGAGGTCGTTAATGAAATTTTCGACAACTTCCCCCAATGATGGTGTGCGTCCTTTGTAATCTATCTTTCTACCAAGAAATTTGAAAGGCACTGTTTCTGCAATCGTAGCAACTTTTTGGCCGCTTATGGAGAGTTCCGGGTCGTAAGAAGTGTATTTGGTATTTCGTCTACCCAGACATAAACAATGACATTTACTTGGTTTCGCCCTCAATCCCTCCGTCCATGTACAGAACTCATCGACTTCATTTAACAACTCCTGACACTGTTTGGGATTACGTGTAAGTATTGCAAGGTCGTCAGCAAAGGCTAAGATTGACTCAGTGTACTTGTTGTTGATTTTAAAACGGTAGCCCCATTTCCTTTCATATGATGTCAATTTGTCTATTAAAATATTAATAACTATGTTAAATACTATCGGTGATAAGCAGCACCCTTGGAATAGTCCCACACTGTATTGTAGTGGCTTTGTGTATTCCTTGTTTACTGCTATGACGAATTTTAAGTGCGAGTAATAAGAGTTAATTATGTTAACAATTAAATCGGGAAAGTTATACCATTTTAGTGCAAATATCATAAGTTCATGCTGCACCGAACCAAATGCGTTTTCTAGGTCTATCCAGCAGACTGATATTTGCCTCTCATGTGTTCTGGCATCTTTCAGACTTTCTGCTAGTAATGTATTGTGTTCCAGGCATCCAGAAATTCCAGGCAAGAAGCCTTTCTGGTGATTGGGCCTGAAATACCTATTGCTGATCATGAATTTTGTCATTTTTGATTGTAATACACTAAAAAAGATTTTTGAGATTGTATTGGTTAGGGCTATCGGTCTGGTGTCTTTTGGATGAGTTACTATATCCTTTTTAGGGATGAGGACAAAAACTGCCTTTCCAAATGCTACTGGGACTTGCTTTCTTGACCAGATCTTACTAAATATATTTAAAATGTGTTTACGAACTGATGGACACTTTTTATACACTATGTAAGGAATGCCATCGGGGCCTTCTGTCCCGTAAAGTGTTAAAAATGTATATCCGCAGATACGGATCTGAATACCAATATTTGATCTCAAGATCCACAGGTACGAATATGGATCTTAAGTTTTTTAGAGTATGCCGCCGCATACTCTAAAAAACTTAACCGCCGTAAATATAGCACAGGGTTTCTCAAACTTTTGGCTCCACGAACCCCTGTAAAAGTTCCAGATGACAGTGATCCCCCAAACTAATTAAATCCGCTTAACAAATACACTGCCAACTGAAATATCTTTTTTAATTTTAATGTGATGGTGGGCTTGTTTCTTGTCGCAAATTGAGTCATTATTAAGGATAATTTTGGACAATTTCAACCTCAATTCTGACTCGGTATCAAGTCGATTTCTGTATTTCGTTTTTATCATGGCCAGGTGTGGAAACCCACTTTCAATTAAGTATGTTGTTAGCAAACGGTAAAAGTTAATTCACCGCTTTGCGTGAGAGTTCGGGATACTTTTTCTGCCACCATGTGTGCCGCACGTGCCGTCAGTCATCAAACCATCATTACGTAAATCTTGCCGCGAACCCCCTACCGTCTAATAGCGAACCCCAAGGGGTTCGCGTACCCCAGTTTGAGAAACCCTGATATAGACAGTTTGAGAAATACTGACAGAGACCTTTGGACAAAAGTTATTGACCTCTATAAGAGTTACCTCTCATAATAGATTGTCTTTCCAAAGATCGATATGCAATACTTACCGCCGCATACTCTACTCAATCGTTGCCGGTGCGTGCATATAAGTGATCTTGACGTATTGGATTCCTGTTGCCTCAGCCAATATAATTCAGAGTTCAATCATATGAATAGAATACTTGATTTAGTTTTTTCAAATTCTCCAGTGCGGGTTAAACAATGTTTTAATCCGCTCGTACCCGAGGACGCGTATCACAAAGCACTATGCATCGAAACTGACTTTGAAATGATGCATGAACTTGAATACAAACCAACGTTGAAATATCTTTACAATCGTGGTGATTATGAATCCATACGCTCGTCGCTTGACAGTACGGATTGGTCTCGAGTACTAGGTCAGGGTGACGTCGACCATGCTGTATCCGAATTTTATCGGATATTATATGAGTGTAGAAATGCGTATATACCTTGCAAATTAATCCGATCTCATTGTTATCCCCCTTGGTACAGTTCAGCTCTTATCAAAGTATTAAAAGAAAAGCAAAAATATCATAAAAAATATAAAGTCTATGGTAATAGGTCTGACTATGACTCCTTCTCACTATTGCGTAGTCGAGCTGCAAAAATGGAGCACGATTGCTATAAGACGTATATAGAAAGAGTTGAAGCCGCAGTGATTAAAAACCCTAAAGCATTCTGGACTTACGTTAAAAGTAAAAATAAAACCAGTAATTATCCTAGCTATATGAAATATAATGACGTCACTGCGGATACAGGTCAATCAATATGTGAGCTTTTTTCTCAATATTTCCACTCAACTTTTCTAAGTACTGACGGGAATAATATAAGGTCCTAACCTTTTAATTGACAATACTATATGGTTGGCATCTATAGCTTGTATACATCGTATTGTGAATGAAATTTTGCATAAATAAAAATGTTTTTAAAATGATATTATTTTTCTGTATACCAAGAAAAAATATTCTAACTTGCTCCCTTACGCATTTACCATCACGCGTAAGAATGAAATTGTAATAATGACTAGTTAGGTACGACGATACGTATACGACCAAGTACTGCCACATATGACAGCTACGGTGACGCGTGCGAGCGTTGAACTCTGTTTATCCCTCTCTTTTTAACTTTTTTATACCACGTCGCGTGGCAGACAAGTATACAGTCCGCCTGATGTGAAGTAGTTATCTTAGAGTGGGTCCAGTGCTGCAGCACCGGTGACACGTCGACCCTCATGGATCTTTTGTGTTCTCCCTAATCCTTTAGTCACTCTCCCCTGCTTGTCTGGAGACATGTTCCATGTGAAGTAGTTACCGTAGTCGTATTAACGGTCGCGACGGTAACAACGCTCGCGCGCCCCCGCCAACCCCGCTACCAACGCAGCAACTCCTTTCATTTTTGTGACCTCACTCACTCGCTGGAACACAAGACCCTCAATGGAATTGTAAATTAGCTGCGATGTTCTGTGATGTAGAGGTATTCCCCACTCAGGCAACTTACAAATACGTTTTACCCTACCTCTCTTTCGCCAGTCTCTTTCGCTAGTCGGCAGGATGCACCACGTGCTGGCTTTGGATCTAAAGATCGCGGTAAGCCAAACATACCCCTTTACTTTTTTATAGGGCCGCAAGACTCATTGTTGCAAAAGATTCAAAAGAAACATTCAATAACATTAAAATCATAATAACAACTTTGTCAAAAAATTAGTTAGGTACCTAAAATTTCATCTAAACTCAATCGCGCCGTATTTAAATAAAAGAAGTCATCGCCCATATACGATTTGACGGCATAGGTATGTAGCTAGCTTTCTAACTTCCGTACATACCCCAATAGGTAAAGTAGAGGGCCAGCCGTAACGGCCGATAAATAAATAAATAAATAAATAATAAATAAATAAATATTGTCAGACAAACTACACAGCGCCATCTAGCCCCAAAGTAAGCGAAGCTTGTGTTATGGGTACTAGACAACTGATAAACATACGTAAATACATTTTTTTTTGTAAATACATATGATACATAGAAAACACCCTGACTAAGACAAACAGACATGTTCATGCACACAAATGTTTGTCCTATGTGGGAATCGAACCCGCGAGCGTTGGTGTCGAAGCCGCGTTATTGACCACTACGCCACCGAGCTCGTCAAATCTGTTGATTTCTCGGAAGTCGATGTCTGTTGATTTCTCGGAAGCACAAGGTCATCGCCCTCACAGCTGTCTTTCATAAGCGAACGGCCATTAGTATCATTATTATCAATGCACTACCAATTACCTACTAGGGTTAAAGCTGATCTTTAGTGCACGTGGTGCAGCCAGCTGATAAACAGACGCGGTTTTGGCAAGATGTAGGGTATATCGAGACCAACGGTACAGTATTTATTTTTTCTTTCGATCTAATGAGGTCTCAATTCAATAGCGTAGATTGAAATGTCGAGAACTCGCAATCGCAGCTGATATGTAGATACGTCAGAGGTACTTGCCATCGGATGCTGACTAAAAAAGTCCAATATTTCCTCCTCAAGACAGCAGGATATCGAGTCCTACCAGCGTCCACCGCAGGTTGGTCGAACCGTCCATGTTCTCGGAAGGGTAAACAGCTGTGAGAATCGTGTTCCTGCTGACACGTGTTCCGAGCCTTCGCTCTAGTAGATTCTACGCTTGCAGAACAATCTCCCCACTATCACTTCACTATCACGGTACGCAATTACCATTGCCAGGTATTCCTGGTTGGTGTAACGTCGGTTTGGCATGGCAAATTTGAACAAATCACACTAAAACTAAAACGTACGAGCAAGAGCACTACGTTGTCGGGCGGTAGCGGCGCCGGCCGGTAATGCAGAAAACACGCGTGCGCTCACAAACTCAGTTTAGCGGCGACTGATTGTCTTTCGCCGTTCGCGCAGCGCGCAAGCATGAATGGTAGGTAGACTGCACATGCGCACATGATACTACTACCAACATTTGCACTGGTATGAACTCGTGAACAAGGACGGTTTTATGTAAAGATAAAAAAGAACATTTTAAACATGTTTTAATGATAAATAAATTTTGTTATACAAACACTTTTCTTCACTAAAGCGTTCAGTATATGGTATTTATTTGATTAAAATGATAATTTATTTTTTCTTAAAATAAAAAAATAATAATTGCTAGCCGTGAAATTCCATTAGTAATGTGATGTATTTAAGCAATACGCATCCTCAATTCAGTATTGTCAATTAATAAGTTAGGACCTTATATATGTGATCCACAATCGCAAACTACACATCAGGAATCACACCCCAACACATGTGATATAGGATCGATAAATATCGTTGAATCTGAGGTTCTTCAATTACTAAAAAGTCTAGACCTAACAAAATCTGGTGGATCTGATGGCATCCCAGCTTTATTCATTGTCCAATGTGCAGATAGTCTAGTTGCACCCTTCTGCTTACTACTCCGCCGTTGTTTAGCCGAGGGTATTATGCCTACCACCTGGAAATCAGCTTTGGTTACACCCGTTCATAAAAAGGGAGATAAAGCTGAAGTACAAAACTATCGGCCTATTTCTAAATTATGCCTTTTTGCCAAGATCTTCGAAAGGATAATATACAAACAGCTTTATGCTGCTCTTAAATCTCAATTCACAGAGGAACAGCATGGCTTCATGGAAGGGCGTTCAACAGTATCTAATTTGATCCTGGCCAACGACTTTGTCACTCTGGGTATGGACAGTTCTGGTCAAGTGGATGTTATATACACTGACTATAGCAAATGTTTTGACCGCATTGATCATTGTCTGTTACTTAGAAAACTAGCTGCAGCCGGCATTCATGGTGATCTTTATCGTTGGTTCTGTTCCTATGTTGATAATCGTACTCAGGCTATTGTTCTCAATGGTTATATTTCGGACTGGACATCTATACCATCTGGAGTCCCTCAAGGATCTTTGCTGGCTCCGTTGCTATTTACCATATTTATTGACGATGTTGTCAAGTGTTTCCTCAAGTCTAAAATACTCATGTTTGCAGACGATATGAAAATTCTCAAAGTCATACGAAAAATATCAGACATCGAAGACTTACAAGGAGACTTGTTGAGATTCGAAGCCTACTGTCGTGACAATCGTCTTGATTTAAATACTTCTAAATGCTACTATATGTCTTTCACGCGAAAACACACAGTGATAGATAAAGGCTACACTTTAAAGAACATGAAAATAGCCAAAGTTTCTGAAATCAGAGATCTTGGCGTGATTCATGATAGTAGGCTTATATTTGATAAGCATATTGATGACATCGTTAAAAAGGCATCGCGGGCTCTTGGCTTCATCATGAGGACTTCAGCTGTGTTCTCCAATATAAAATCAATTAAAATATTGTACTGTGCCTATGTGCGCAGCCATCTAGAGTACGCTTCTCAAGTATGGAACCCCCAATACCAAATATACGAAGCACGTATTGAAGGCATTCAAAAGAAATTCCTGCGATATCTTGACTTTAAAGCCAACCAAATATCTAACGACTATGAGCATCGATGTAAACGTTACCACTTCCTACCTCTTTATATGCGCCGCCAGATATGCGATATATGCTACCTAATGAATATAGCGAATGGATCAGTTGATAGTTCCGAATTATTATCCAAAGTCGTTTTACGTTTCAACGATTCCCGTCTGAGACAGCGAGTGAGACTTCATGTACAGAATGCACACAGCAATTACAGGCGCAACTCATTTTTGCAGCGCTCTGCCGCTACTTTTAATAACATTAATATTGATGTCGACCTGTTCTGTACCAGCACCACTACTGTAAAGATGCATCTTGCAAATGGCTTCTTTATGCAACTATAACTTATTGCTCAATTACGAATGACACCTTGGTTTCCTAAGCAATCTATTCATGGTTATCTAAGTTTATTCTTTATCTTTCTCCATAATTCTATTGGCGGAGACTTGTAATTAGCATAGTTTTACTCATAAGTGTTATATATTTACACCTATTTCGCTGTAAGTCACCCAAACAACAATAAATAAATAAATAAATAAATAAATAACTTTCTATAATAGTTAAGTGTTATATTATTTTATTAAGCTTAACTCAAAGATTTAACCCAATTTATCTCATTATAAAGATATTTTAAATAATATTTTATAGAAATTTCCTATAATAAATGTTTAAATATGTCATCATTTTAATAAGCTTATTACCAAGATTTGTGATTGATCTCATTCTAAAGATAGTTGATTTAGTAACTTTCAGTTATGTACTATCGGTACGGTACTCACTACAATAAATAGTTGCAATATAAAGGTGCGGAATATAAAATTTCATTCTTACCTAAACACCTATACATAAAATTTCATCTATGAATTGAAAATTAATAAGGTAAAAGATCCGCCAAAAACAAACGGATATGGATTTTTCTTCTCCCTCAGATATCTGCAGATATGGATACAGATATCCAGCACATTACCAATTGTAACTACTATTTGAAGTGACTAACTTTATATTATATATTAATCATACCTTCCTGTCTACTAATAATAGCATGAGATTACCATGACATGCACAATCATCAGAAACACTGTTGAGTGCCAGAACTAGATATCGAAAAGATAAAATTAAATATAGGTAAGTTTACTTCTCTTTACATTATAAATAGTGTCCCCAAGGCAGTCAAGCAGCGGTTTAGAGCAAAAAAATGATACTCACTGACAACTTCTGATTACAGGTATTGTTCGACCCACTAGTGTTCACCGGCGGCAAGGTGTCAGAGCACGGATGGAAGAAATAATTGATGAGCTTATACTGAACTGTAGTACTATTTTCATATCCCTGCGCAAGGTAGAATTGAGCCTTCTCAGTAGGTGTTAAATCTATACCGGTTCCATTAGGAAAAACGCAAACGCAAGGACTTTTTTGCACACACACATCTCCTTTTGATGACGTTATAACAGTAAATAAAATAAACAAAATACTTTCAAAATTAATTATTTTCAGCATTTTTCCTGATAGAATACAAGTATTTCTTCTTTATGTTGCCGTGTTGCGTACAATTTTATTAATTCTACGATTTGCATTGCAACTGTCAGTCATAGTGTTAACGTTTTCAATTCGAGTAATCTACTAAAAACTACTAAAAGGTAAAATCGACCACAAAGTACATGTCACATGTCCAGACAAGTCACATGAATATTTGTACAGGTGTGGCGTAAGTAGTGTTCCAACTCACAGTGGTCCGGATTTTGAATATGGTGGACTTAGAACCCAAGATCAGTATTTCTGGCTGAAAAAATTCATACGGACAATTAAGTGAACGCTCATCAACGTTTGTTCTAGCGGTTTTCATGAAATTGTTTAATTTAGCGAAAAAAAATTATTGAAAAAAGAAATGTATGGAGCAAATCGGAAATTATTCTTTTTCTCAAAACGTTTAAAAGTGTTAGCAATGAAACCTATTGTAAACTATTGTATTACATTTATTTTTTAAATTTACAAAGAAATTTTTTGCTTGTACTTGCAGTCTTGGCGTTTATACAGGGTTTAACTTAAAATATTTAATTTAAAAAAATAACATGAGATTTATATTTTTTTGGCCTGTTAAGTGGTTTCGGGAAAGTAAAACACTAAGAAAACATATTCATAGCATTTAATAACATAATTGTTAAAAATATTCGATGTCCTATAATTTAAAGGACGTACTCTACATAGCGCCACGAACAATGTTTGTTCCATGATTTTTTATAAGTGATGTAGAGCACGTAGTGCAATAAGATAAGGGACATCAAAAGGGACAGGTTGTATAATAATTGAAGGTCGTTTTCATTTTAATTTAATTATTATTTTTTAAAAATTACAATTCGGTTCAAGAAAACAAGTAGGTAACATAAAACATATAACAATATTATATAAGCAAATTTAACATTTCAATCTCAACAAAAATCAATTAATTATACAATTTACAACTAAATAGTCATTTAGTGAACAAAATTACAATAAAATACTAAAAATGAATATATTCTAAAATCCAACATAATACAGTCAATTACTAATACACGATACATCATATAAATGTTATAACACAAAAAAAAAACAATTCTAATTATACATCATTTAACTACATAAACTATTTAACAATAAAATAAATTATAACAATTCAACTAAACAAAATTTAAATTATACAATTAAAAAAGTAACTAAATTAAAAAACTAAAAATAACATACACATTAATATAAATACAAATTTAAAAATGATTCCAAAGGATCTGGCGCATTTTCTGGAACTTCTTCATCAACGTCTATTTCTTCTTCTGCTTCAACTTCTATTATTTCGTCTGGTATTAATAACTGCATAGCTTCTGGAAACATTCTTGATGATTTAAAATTGGTGTATTTAGGTTTCAGATGAGATATATAAGGATCTGATGATATCAAAAAATTGTGCATAATGTCTTCATTATTCTGGATTCTTCCCGTTTTCCTCGTGTGGCGCTCTCTGGTATTTCGGAAGTCCTTATTCCTGGCTTCTCCTGCTTCTTCTGACAAAATTCCGATAGGAAGACAAGAGAAATGTTTGCATATGTCAGCGCCATGTATCAACATTTTGTGTACACTGGAAGGCAAATTGTACCAGGGGTAGTGATGTACAAAGATCTCTGCGGTCCTCTTGCAGTATTCACGGAATCCATCGATATTGACAGCCTTCCCACAAGATAACACTTGCAATATGACTGCGAAGTGTTTTATCAAATCAGCATCAATCTTCGTTATTTGAGCACTTTTTTCGTATTCCCGAAAAAATCTTCTGGCCGTGTTTCCATCATTCGTAGTTCCAAAGCCCTGCTTGGCAACATCAATCAAAAGTCCCATTTGTTGTTTGAACTCCGATTGTACCATATCCTTCCTTAACTTCTTAAGGTTCTTGTTGTCCCCTCGTGCACTCCACATTTTGAAATCCAAATTATACGAAATATGTAAAAGACACTCCATGCTTCGAATCCACATATGAAGTGTTGATAATCCATATGATAATGATATACATCTTCTCGTACAGGTCTTGAAAACATTTGTGAAAGATCATTCATCTCACTAGGTTTTGCAAGACAAACATTGCACGTAGCTGCAGATGGAGTATCTGTAACAATTGTAGTCACCTTTCCATCAATCATTGTCATGTGCAACTCATGAGTAACTTCCAAGTTTCCGCAACTTGAAATAGTCAAATTTCGTATTTCTTCCTCCATTTTCGCTTGTTCTTGCTTAACAAAGTCAGTCGTTTCTTTCGCAAACTGAAATTTAATAGGTCTGCAATAAGATGTTGAAGATGGGTTTGGATTGCTCCAAATAACAACATTTCCACTCGCTAGCTTCAGAGGAACGAGGCTCGTCATGAACACAGTGAAGTCGTTGAATTCTGCCAGTTCACTTCTTTGCTTGTAGTTACTCTGAGATGAAGATCCATCGAATCCCCATTTGGAGGTTAGCTTCAAGTTTCCACTGCATTTAATTACATCATTACCAACGACTTGCAGGATTCTTCGAGTTGTCACGTCTAAAAGTGCTTGTAGTTTTACTTTCACTGTATCTTCTGATATTTCCATATCTGTGGGATCTGGATAACACCTTTTCTTAGCCTCTAACAACCTGTGGTAAGACGGAAACTTCAATTGCTGTGATAATGCAGACCGTAAAGTGAGATACTTTCACTTTGACAGAGCCAATGAAGTAGTTAAGGCCAACGCTTGATCTTCCTGCATAGTCTTCTTCTTTTCGTCTGTTGATAAAAGTGATTCGACAGCTTCAATCTTTTCAGGTTTCTTCATGAGATGATCGATGATGCGAGCAAGACCTTCTTTCCCATTAGACTTTAACTTTGTGACAAAAGCAAAAGTCAGTTCCTCTTCCGAATAGTCGAGTAATGTCCGATATCCGATAGCCTTTTCTTTTGCTTATTCCCCAAGTCCTCAAATGGCTTCCTTGATGCAATGTCTGTAGAAGTACTCACGTCACTAGTCGCCTTCGAAGTAGATGCAAAGGGTAGAACAGCTGCTTCTTCTTCAGTAGAACGAGGGTCCAAATTATCGATCCCTTCAAAAACTTCGGTGAGATTTACAGATTCACATTCTGGCCACTTAATTCTTGTTTCTAACCAGTTCATATGCTTCTTCATGAATGTTTTTTGTATCCTATGTGCTTCGACCCATCGACGATTTAAGTTCTGTGAAAGATCTTGCAAAATTCAATATTTTTTCAGAATCTTGCGCAACTTCTTCAAGCATAACGCAATCCAAAATTGCTTGATGAAATCGTTTGTAGTCCTTAAGGTCCCCTTTTCGCAGAAACAAGTAAATATCCAGGTTAGTACCAAATCCAGCCATGATTGAGTAGGTAAATTCTTCACTTTACAATTTTCAGGTATGTTGACTCTTCAAGGGTTGAATGTCTAATGACGCGTCAACATGAGCTCCCATCTGTTTTATTTGATTCATAAGCGCGCAACTAGCAAGGGATTAAAGGAGTGAAAGAGAGAGAGAGATAGCAATATTTGGGAATGGGGGAGGGGAATATTAGCAGGTAATGCGTCATTCCGTCACTAACTGCGCTTTCAGTAACAACGCTAATAACGAAGAAGTAAAATATCATTATGAAATTAAGTTATATGTATTTTTCAAAATTGATGTTTGTGTGCATATAATAAATATTTTCTTAGTATTTTACTTTCCCGAAACCACTTAACAGACTAAAACAATATATATTTCATGTTATTTTTTTAATTTAAATATTTTAAGTTAAACCCTATATAAACGCCAAGACTGCGAGTACAAGCAAAAAATTTCTTTGTAAATTTAACAAATAAATGTAATACAATAGTTTACAATAGGTTTCATTGCTAACACTTTTAAACGTTTTGAGAAAAAGAATAATTTCCGATTTGCTCCATACATTTCTTTTTTCAATAATTTTTTTTCGCTAAATTAAACAATTTCATGAAAACCGCTAGAACAAACGTTGATGAGCGTTCACTTAATTGTCCGTATGAATTTTTTCAGCCAGAAATACTGATCTTGGGTTCTAAGTCCACCATATTCAAAATACGGACCACTGTGCAACGCTATGAATTCGACGTTGGTACCACACCATTTTTACCCAACGATTTAAAAAAATATATATAACTGTATGCAGTTTCGTTTAGATAACTTTCTTTTATAAATTTGTTTTCTGTAAATTATTGTTGAATACAATCTATAGTAATTTTTTTTATGTAGAATCACTGATATTGAAGAAAAAATTATTCTTATGTATTTCATTCAAAAATTTCAAACATGCACTTTTAGTGCATTGTCAGTGCCTATTACTTTAAAAGTATGCCTTTTAAATACAGATTCTAAAACGGTATAATATTACTAGGTTTCAAAAATAAAAATAAAACGGTTAGTACTGTTTTAATTGAAAAAAAAACCTGAAATCTATGCATCTAACTTAAAAAAAAAAACCGTAAGATTTTTTGTCTTTATGATTTTCTATTTATGACGGCTATTCAGGGTCTACTTGATGACTGTTATTAGTATTGCAGTTTGCTACTTTGCTGTTATTATTTGCAGCCGATGTTTTTAATATGAAAAATACACAATGTATGACAAGACATTTTTTTCCTTTTCCAAATGAAATCATTGCTTTATTTGTAAAGTAAGAAAAACAATTAAGGGAATTACTCTATAGTAATTTTTCAAATTAGTACTAATTCTAGGATAAAATCAGATCAAACTTGCCCTTGGGGTAAAGTGAAAATGAGACCTAGCAACAGTAGTAGCAACACTGTTTCAAAGTAATAACCTCAAAAATACTTACCTATAAAATGATTTGTTACCAATTAATTCGTACAAGATGATATATTTGATAATAGTAGCATAAGTACGTGTACAACAATACTTTTGCTGTCTGTATTTGCCATTAAATCATGTCTGATAAAAAGAAAAAGGTGTTTTCCCCTAAGGTAAGTAAATCTTTGGAAATAATGTTTTACTTTTAAACTATCTGTTACGAAACAAACAATGTTTACCTATAAATATTGGTTCAGTATCAAGACATATTACTCCTTGCGTTCTTTTGTGAAGACTTTTCCTTGCTGAGAATGGCGACTTATCCCTTTAGTCCCATTATTAGAAGTAACCGTAAATCATATTGAGTTAAGAACATCCATTGTAAAACATGGGTCTTTTACGAGCCCGGTGGTCGAATGGGTATCAAGTCCACTTTGGTACCAGGATCGCGGGTTCGATCCCCGCACAAGAGAAATATTTGTATGCATGAACATCTTCGTTTGTCTTGATCTGGGTGTTTTCGTTCTTTTTATTATATATATGCATTTACAAAAAAATAATATTCATAAAATATATAAATATTTATAAATATTTCTGGAAAATTTACACAGCGCCATCTAGACCCAAATTAAGCACAAAGCTTGTGTTATGGGTACTAGACAACTGATAACTGTACTTAAATACATTATTTTTTTTGTAAATACATATGTACTTAAATACATAGAAACGCCCAGACCAAGACAAACAGACATGTTCATGCACACAAATGTTTGCCTTGTGCGGGGATCGAACCCGCGACCTCGGAGTCAAAGAAGGCATTGCTAACCATTCGACCACCGAGCTCGTCAAACTTATAATATCAGTTATCTAGTACCCATAGTACAAGCTTTGCTTAGTTTGTACTAGATGGCGTGTGAAATTTCTCCAGGAATATTCATTTATATATATAGATAACAAGAATGGTTGCACAGTAATTCGAATCTATTATTAAATAATTATCTCATTCTACAGGAGTCCACAACACCAAGGAGACCAGTTATTTTAAAATCAGACAGGGACACGACAAAAGAGCCACCTAAGGAGAAGCAAGAGAAGGAGAAACAACCAACAATAATTCTTAAAACCCGAGAACAGAGCACACCTAAAGAAGAACGTCCACAAAGTCCTAAAGCTTTGAAATCTCCAACATCTGATGAAGGCCCTCATCCTTGTAAAATAGCACAAAATGAGAATAAAGAAAAGAAACTCTCAGGTAATATCAAATACATTTAAAATTTCAACACTAACAAAAAATCTATATAAATAAAAATGAATGTTGTTAAGCGCAAAACTCTAGTACGGCTTGACAAATTCTGCTAATTTTTGTTTTAATCTTTTCGTTAAGGTATAAAGAAGGTTCTTATGGAGAGAAAAGATGTAACAATAAAAACACCACTGTGTTCTACCTGTGTAGCCAGGGCGGGCAGCTATAATAATAATAATAAGCCTTTCAATTTCCGGCTGGGTACTCTACATCTGGGTACATTGTCTATGTAATATGTATTCTTTTTTTGCTATATAATATCCCGCAGCTCGGTGTGCCTCTTGGCATAGGCCTCCTCCAACTCTCTCCATTGAGTTCTATCCTCAGCTACCCGTGTCCAGTAAGGCCCCAAAGTTAGGTAAATATCATCTGCCCATCTGGTTCTCGGGCGTCCCTGTTTTCTAATACCGTTTCTGGGGTACCACACAGTCACTTGTTTGCTCCATTTGTTTTTGGTACATCTCAGCATGTGTCCTGTCCATCCCCATTTGAGATGGTCTATGCGAGCTATTATGTCCATGACTTTGGTTTTCCTTCTCATCTCATCATTTCTAATTTTGTCCCTTAGTTTGACTCCCAGCATGCTTCTTTCCATCGCTCTTTGACATTTTATTAGCTTTTCCCCTAAAGCATCTGTAAGCGACCAAGTTTCGCAACCATATGTTAAGCACGGTAGAATGCATGTGTTAAAGGTCTTCTTTTTGATGTGTATGCTGTAACGTCGTATGTGACATACATCGTTACATGGAATGTAATTCCAATAATTGTCTTTGTACTTCCAACTGATTGCCAAAGCCATAAATTTTCTCTTTACTTTTTTGATCGATGGATTGACGTGACTTGTCAGTTTTGACAGTTTCCCTTGTCGATGTCTTTCCGGCGCGGGGCGGACGTCACTTGTCGACCGACCTTGTAGCTGTGATGGACTGATTATATAGTAATGATCTAATGATCTAATTTTATCTTATAAATCAGCCTATATTTGGTTGATATTAATAATTATGTAGCTGTATTGTTTATTGGTACGTATGATTTCTATTAGATTTGGTGAAATTATGTCGTTTGGGTGTCAAGATGTTTCATAGTAATGCGTTGTTTCAGATTCACGCTAATCAAACTTATATGTTGTTGGTTTCCTTCTGATGTGACGGATTGTTAGTATAATGGAAAAAAACGGTGAGTAATTGTCATGAAATCCATATTGGCTTTCAAAGCAATCACGTTTGTTATAATATAATGCTAATTTAACCAATGTTTGTTTCAGCCTGATGTGGCGTTTTTTTCTGGAGTTTTTTTTCTGGAGTTTTTTTTATACCCGAAGTTTTTTTTTGAGTTTATTTTCTGGAGTTTTCTACTTCCGAAGTTGTTTTTTGGATGTTTTGTTCGGGGATCCTCTCCGAAGCGTTTCTGGCTGGTGTTATGGGTGGAAGGCTCGTTGCTACAAGCTTGGGTACTGGCGTGGCGTAAGGCTGCTTTAACCTCCCATATCATGTTATGAAAACCTGAGGTCAGATCGTTTATATTTATTATTTTACTAATTAATAGAAGCGTGCAAAGAGTCATCGAAAGTTATAAAGAATCATACAAAATCATAGAAAGTCATAAAGAATCATATTATTTCCTAGATTGTCTAATGCGATCATATGATAACTATAGGGTTATGACCTAAGTGCCATTGTAACACCTTATGCTACCTTAGATTATTAGTTTTACATTCTATGCAGAGGAATAAAGCAAAGTGAACTTCCTATGGCTTTATTTTCATTTTTCTGTCTCTCCCTGAAGATTAGAAGTTCAGTCTCCCCGCTTAATAGCTATCTGCATATTTAGGGTTGGTGGTTAGCCTTAAACCTCCTGGCGCCCGAAGTAAGTATTATCTTTATTTGTTTCTCATTTATACCGTACAAAATTTCTTTATTTTTTTAAAAAAAAATATTACAATTGTCGCCTGCGAACAGGGACTTGATATAGAATGTTTATTATTTGTTCATGATTCTTTGCACTGCTATTTTGTTAGTTTGTTAATGTGTTTATTGTAACACAATGTTTATTATATTACTGGTTTATTGTACTACTTAGTTACAATAAATAACAGTTTATTTATACCCACTTTACATAAAGTAGGGTTATGTTTTGAAATCTATTTTGTTTCTTTAACAAAGCTAATATTAAAGCAAGTTGTTCTGTAGTTTTGTACCTATTATATAGACTTAAAACAATTGAATCTTACTGTAATCTTAAAGTAATAGTTAACTTTAAATAAATAGTAAATTAAATTCATAAAATACTTTAATATTGTGATAAATATTTGCTTGTTGCTATTCTGGTTGGACTTTGCATTCTTTGTTGAATACTGCTTGTTTTACAAAAATATTATTGTTGTTTAAATGTACTACTGTTTTGCTAAATGCAAGTCAAGCTTATATGAGCTATTGGATAAGGCTTTAAAGGTGAATAAACTTATTGATAAACATATTATTAAGTGAACATCATTGTGAATGATCTTTGCACACTTCAAATAATTGATATATTGCTATATTTTACAACGTTAAATACTTACGGCTTAATGCACTTTTGATGCTTTAACTTTTTCAACCGGGTTGAATAACATCTTAAATTCTTTTTTGTTTTTAAAAATTTCTCTTTATTCGCAAACATGGATAAAGGTATTCAGGTTCCATCCTTGCCTGAAGATAAGCATACTGAGTTGCTGGTGGGTTCTGCTGACAATACAGTTGTGAGTGAATTGATAGATGTTGCAGGAGTTCCTGAGACTTTTTTACCTAACAGTGTCGCACATAGTTCAATGACCCATTGTCATTCGTTTAATACCATGAATGTTTCAGTAAAAGAAAATATTAAAAAACATTTGCCTTCTATGTATAAGTTACCAGATTTGAAGCGTAGTAGAATTATTTTTGATGGTAAGTCTTGCATTAGAGAATTTATAATGCAGATTGAAGAATACTTTTTATTTAAAAACTTTGATGAACATTTTCTTGTGGCTTCGTTCACTGACCTTTTGTCAGGTAGTGCGCTTAAGTGGTTCCGTGCTGTTCGTGTACAGATGTCTAGCTGGCAGGATTTGAAAATAGCTTTATTGAAACAATTTGATAAAGTAGATTATGATTATTTTTTGGAAAGTGAACTTCGTACTAGGAAACAAAAATATTCTGAGTCACTTCCAGATTTTGTTATTGATATTAGAGATATGGCTAGTCGGTTGGCTGTTCCACTTCCAGAAGTTACTTTAATTCAAATTATTAAGCATAACATGTTGAATATTTACACACCTTTTATATTTGGTAAACAGATTGTTTCTGTTACTGATTTTCTTTGTCTTAGTCGGGAATTAGAAGTTTTTGTTAACCGTACACCCCCTAAATATATAAAACCTTTGAAAAATTTTGCTGAAATCAGTGCTAACAATGATAGTAAGCGTATAGTTTGTTTAAAATGTCAGTCCCTTGGACATGTTTATAAGAGTTGTACCAAATTCCCTGGCGTTGTTTGTTTTAAATGTCATAAAGTTGGTGTCACTTCTGCAAATTGTGATGTGTGTAATGCGGGTAACGGTACCAGTTCAAAAAACTGATTAGGAACCATCGAGCACTGGTTTCTAAGAAAACTGAACGTGTCTCGATGTTGAAAAAATCAAGCTGTGCCCCGGATGCCGATACTATTAAACGTGAACGTAGCGATTTGTTGAATTATTTAAAATTATTTTCTCAGAACATTAATTCAGCTCCTGTTTTGTTTGTGAAGAATAAAGATACTAGGCCCTTTTTGGAATTTACAATTAATACTTATATTTTTTCTGGATTGTTAGACAGTGGTTCTACAATTAGTGTTTTGGGTGCTGATAAACATTTAGATTTTTTGAATTTGGGTTTTCAAATGAAACCTTGTGATAGCTCCGCTAACACGGCTGATGGTACCTCAAGTAGGATCGTTGGTTCTATGGTGTTGCCAGTTACTTGTGATGCCATTACTAAAAATATAGAATTCTTAATAATACCTTCATTTAAGTCTCCTATTATATTAGGATTTGATTTTTGGTTAACTTTTGATATTGCTAAAGATTTATGGAAGAATATTATTTATAAACGTACGGAAGAAGCCTTAGTTTCTGCTCCAGTTTTGCATTGCCCTAATTTTGAAAAACCTTTCTTTCTTCATTGCGATGCTAGTTCCGTTGGAATTGGTAGTGTATTATGTCAGGAAGATGAAAATTCTGATCAACATCCTGTAGCTTATTATTCTAGATCTCTTAGTAAGTGTGAAAGAAATTATAGTACCACGGAAAGAGAACTATTATCCATTTTAGATTCTATTGAACATTTTAGACCTTATATTGAAGGAATGAAGTTTACCGTTGTAACTGATCATGCTTGTTTAACTTGGTTATTAAAACTTAATAATCCTACTGGTCGTTTGGCACGTTGGGCAGCTAGGATATCCCAATTTACTTTTGATATAAAATATAAAAAAGGTTCTTTACATTTAGTTCCTGATTGTTTATCTCGTATAAATATTTCTGCTATAGATACTCCTAGTAGTAATATAATTTCCCCCGATGAAGATATCGATGACCCATGGTATAACAGAATTTTTGTTGAATGCCAAAGGTTTCCTACTAAATATAAAAATTATAAAGTAGAGAATCAAACCTTGTATAGATTTTGTAAAAATAAATTTGACTCTTTTAGTCGTTTGAATTGGAAAATAGTTATTCCAAAAGAACATATCATCAATACTATTAAATCTAATCATGATGATATTAATTCTGGTCATTTAGGAATTCATAAAACTATAAAGAAATTAAAACAACATTATTTTTGGATTGGAATGTTTAATGATGTACTTAAGTATGTAAACTCTTGTGATACTTGTAAGGCTTATAAGTCTTCTACTAATCCTCCTCAAGGAATTATGGTTAATCCTAAAAAAGTTGATAGGCCTATGCTTATGCTTTCTATTGATATAGTTGGTCCTTTCCCTAAAGCTTATTCAGGTCACAGATTCTTACTTACTGTGTTAGATGTTTTCACTAAATATTGTTGGATTTTCCCTATGATAAATGCTACTACTAATGTAATTTGTAAACTTTTGGAAAAGGAAATATTTCTCAAGTTCGGTACTCCTAAAATATTTGTTTGTGATAATGGTTCCCAATTTACTGCTTCTCATTTTGTAACGTTTCTGAAAGGATATAATATAGATAAAATATTTTATAATGCACTATTTAGTCCACAAAACAATCCTATAGAACGGTATCACAAAACTATAGAAACGTGTATAGCTTGTTTTGTTAAAGATGATCATAGAACGTGGTCTAAGTTTTTACCTCATGTTCAACTAGCTTTGAACAATAGTGTGAATCTTGCTACGGATTTCACACCTAATTTCTTAATGTTCGGTAGAGAACTTATTTTTGATGCTTCATTGCACCGTTTTAGTAATATTGATAATTTAGATGAATTGGAACTGGGAGATAGAAGTGAATTTGCTACTTCACTTAATTCTCTTAGTGAAATATTTGTTAGGGTTCAATCCTCTTTGTTAAAATCTTATAAGCGTAATGCTTCTCATTATAACAAGGGTCGACAAGTCATTTCCTTTGCTGTGAATGATATTGTGTGGAGAAGGAGTTTTGTGAAGTCTAATGCTCCTGTTTTCTTTTCTGCTAAACTTGCACCTAAGTTTCTTAAATGTAAAGTTATTTCTAAAGTTTCCCCTAATGTTTACCTTCTGGAGGACCTGGACAAAGGTACCACAGGTCGCTACCATGTTAAGGATATAATTAAATATTAAAATACTTAGTTTTTGATATTGCAGGCTTTGGTCTTGGTTTTGTTAGCGGTGAGGATTTTTTGTCGGTGATAGAGTGATGTATGACTGGATAATGTCGACTTGAAAGAAAGATGTAAGCAAGGACAATTTCTTAACTTCTATATAGAAGCAAGAACTAAAACTGTCTAAAAGACTTAACTTAGGTTTTTCTGAATTTATTAAGTTTTAATAAATTTACATATTGGCTTAATTCTAAATCTACTTTTAATAACTTTCAACATGCTTTGACTTCGCAAAAACATATTTCAACATATTCACATCATTGGATCTTATTCTTTTTGTTTTATTGCCACATTATTTGATAATCATTTTATTCTTGTATTATCAATTATTGTGATAATTATTTTTGGGTGATATTGTCATTTTACCTGATATTGTTTGCTTTCTCTTTTGTATTTGGTGTATTGAGTATACAAATATCTTTTGTATTTTATGTCATTTATATACCAATGTTTTTTGTGTATACTTGTGTACATTTATGTGTTGTATAGGCTAAGCATTGGATTTGAGAGAAACTACCTAATTGGTATTGTATTCTCGACCTTTTATGAGACCTTTGTGTTTCTTTGGTTTCTACTTACCACATTCTGGTGTAGAAAAATTACTTTTGTTTTGAAAGAGTCTATCGCCTTGTTATAGTTACTCTGGATTTTATTGTGATTTCTATCACTTGTGGTGAAGAAATTCACAATTTTATACGCATTTGTGCTCGGAAAGTCGGTGGAGTTGAGCCGATCACATTTGTTGGTCTTTTATACGCATTTGTGCCCGGAAAGTCGGTGGAGTTGTGCCGATCACATTTGTTGGTCTTTTTTACAGCTTTTGTGCCCGGAAAGTTGGTGGAGTTATGCCGATCACAAAACAGCTGATTTCTTTCTCGACTATTGCAGTCATGGAAGTTTTTATTTACTTGGCATTTTTGTTGCTGAGGTTATGATGTTGTTTCAGGAGTTCAGAGTTGGATGGAGAATGAGTCGGTGGCGAAGGAGCCCAACCGCACTTAAGTAAATCGTTTGGTTTAGGTGGTAAGAGACAGTAGCGTTGGTGCTTAACTGTTCTCTAGGGTTATGTTGTTTCAGGAGTTTAGAGTTGGACGGAGTATGAGTCGGTGGCGAAGGAGCCCAACCGCACTTAAGTAAATAGTTTGGTTTAGGTGGTAAGAGACAGTAGCGTTGGTGCTTAACTGTTCTCTAGGGTTGTCGAACATGGATTGAATTTCTTTAGGGTTGTCACACTTTTTGTTAGATTTTTGTGGATGTTGTTATTAATTCGAATTGTCAACTTTATATTGAAATTTTCTTTGTTTATTTTTCTTTTTGATAGATCGTTATAGGAGTTTGGAGTCGGTGGCTATAGGGCCTAACCGCACTTTTGTATTGAGGTTTCAGCTGGATTTACGAATCAGCAAGTTATTCAACTTAGCTGTATTCTGGAGTTGTGTGTCAGATGGCTATTGTTTCTTTGGTGTTGGGAGATGTTAATTTTTCTTTGGTGTTGGAAGATGTTAATTTTCCTTTGGTTAAGGGTTTTCTTTTCCTTTTTGGGTTGTTCTTTAATAAAGGAAGTTTTCTTTCTTTTATTTTTTATGGGAAGGGATGTGATGTAACGTCGTATGTGACATACATCGTTACATGGAATGTAATTCCAATAATTGTCTTTGTACTTCCAACTGATTGCCAAAGCCATAAATTTTCTCTTTACTTTTTTGATCGATGGATTGACGTGACTTGTCAGTTTTGACAGTTTCCCTTGTCGATGTCTTTCCGGCGCGGGGCGGACGTCACTTGTCGACCGACCTTGTAGCTGTGATGGACTGATTATATAGTAATGATCTAATGATCTAATTTTATCTTATAAATCAGCCTATATTTGGTTGATATTAATAATTATGTAGCTGTATTGTTTATTGGTACGTATGATTTCTATTAGATTTGGTGAAATTATGTCGTTTGGGTGTCAAGATGTTTCATAGTAATGCGTTGTTTCAGATTCACGCTAATCAAACTTATATGTTGTTGGTTTCCTTCTGATGTGACGGATTGTTAGTATAATGGAAAAAAACGGTGAGTAATTGTCATGAAATCCATATTGGCTTTCAAAGCAATCACGTTTGTTATAATATAATGCTAATTTAACCAATGTTTGTTTCAGCCTGATGTGGCGTTTTTTTCTGGAGTTTTTTTTCTGGAGTTTTTTTTATACCCGAAGTTTTTTTTTGAGTTTATTTTCTGGAGTTTTCTACTTCCGAAGTTGTTTTTTGGATGTTTTGTTCGGGGATCCTCTCCGAAGCGTTTCTGGCTGGTGTTATGGGTGGAAGGCTCGTTGCTACAAGCTTGGGTACTGGCGTGGCGTAAGGCTGCTTTAACCTCCCATATCATGTTATGAAAACCTGAGGTCAGATCGTTTATATTTATTATTTTACTAATTAATAGAAGCGTGCAAAGAGTCATCGAAAGTTATAAAGAATCATACAAAATCATAGAAAGTCATAAAGAATCATATTATTTCCTAGATTGTCTAATGCGATCATATGATAACTATAGGGTTATGACCTAAGTGCCATTGTAACACCTTATGCTACCTTAGATTATTAGTTTTACATTCTATGCAGAGGAATAAAGCAAAGTGAACTTCCTATGGCTTTATTTTCATTTTTCTGTCTCTCCCTGAAGATTAGAAGTTCAGTCTCCCCGCTTAATAGCTATCTGCATATTTAGGGTTGGTGGTTAGCCTTAAACCTCCTGGCGCCCGAAGTAAGTATTATCTTTATTTGTTTCTCATTTATACCGTACAAAATTTCTTTATTTTTTTTAAAAAATATTACAATGCCTAGATCTTTGCTTTTCATAATTTCCTTCAGAGACCAAAATTTCTTCCAACCACAAGATATTCTTTTGTTTACTTCCTTGGACATTGAGTCGTGAGGAGAAATAATTTGCCCCAAGTATGTATACTCACTCACATATTCAATGCTGGTTCCCTTAAGGTCCATGTTTATTTTTATGGAGTTGGTCATTAGCTTTGTTTTGCTCAAGTTCATTTCCAACCCCACTTCTTTGCTTTTTTCTGCTAAAGTTTTTATCATGAGTTGCAGTTTTTTCGGGTCTTCTTCGAGCAATATGATATCATCTGCAAATCTCAGGTGATTTAAGTGGCTACCATTAATATTGAGACCATATTCTTCCCACTCCAATTGTCTGAAGACTTGTTCCAGCACAGCATTGAACAGCTTGGGTGATAATGGGTCGCCCTGTCTGACACCCCTATTTATGGGAAATGGATCTCCTTTTGATTCGAGCTTTATACAGCTTTTGCTCTTACTATAGATGGTTTGAATTATTTTAATGTATATTCTTTCTACACCTTGTTCTATTAGACTTGACCAAATTTGTTTGTGGTTTAGGCTGTCAAATGCTTTGGAGTAGTCAATGAAGGCCATATAAACAGGTTTCTGATACTCATTATACTTTTCTAGTATTTGTTTTATTGTATGGATGTGATCAATGGTGCTGTAGTTCTTCCTGAAGCCTGCTTGTTCAATTGGTTGGTTATCATCGAGAGTTTGTGTTATTCTGTCTAGAATAATTTTTGCAAATACCTTATAAATGTTTGATATGAGGCTGATTGGTCTGTAGTTTCCAATTTCTTCTTTGTAAGCTGGCGGGCAGCTAGTAATAATTAATAATAAATATTCTTGGATGAATTACACTTGGCATTGTCAATGTGTAATTCGTCACTAAGCCAGTGTTTTTCAATTTGTAGGTCGCGACCCCCAGGGGGGTCAAAAATGGCAATACTCACACATTGTCATTTTTTTTTTCATTCCAGAGAGTAAGATATGTCCTCCATTGAAGCAAATGACAGAGCCTGTAAAACTTTTGGATGAAAATCTGGAGCTGAACAATGCTGCCCTTGAGTTCTTACATGACTCTAGTACTAATTATCTGGTCATTGGGGTCATAGGTTTGTAATGTTTTTTTACCTCTATGGTTGTAACAAGCATATATGGTAACCAGACCTCAGTAATTTTTTTTTTTTTTTTCTAATACTACGTCGGGTGGCAGACAAGCATACGGCCCGCCTGATGTGAAGCGGTTACCGTAGCCATATTATCGCTGGGAACATAAAATATCGCTCGCGCGCCGCCACCCCCGCTGCCAATGCAGTATCTCCTTCCTTTCTGGTGACCTCACTCACTCGCAGGAACACAACAACCCTCAAGGGAATTGTTATTTGGCTGCGGTATTCTGTGAGGTGGAGGTACATTCCCCAGTCGGGTAGCTTACAATTACGCTCCCTACCTCCCTTTTCGCCAGTCAGTCAGCAGGGTGCACCGCGTGCAGGTGAAGATGGCTTTGGTTCAAAGATGTTGATGAACCACATACACCCCAAAGGCTATGAATGATTGTAGACACATATTTATATAATTTTATTTATAATTGAAAAGGGTAAAATATCTATGATAAGTATATTAGGTACAGTCTTAGTTATTTCTGGACAATTTAGACAGCGCCATCTAGTCCCAAATTAAGCGCAAAGCTTTTGTTATGGGTACTAGACAACTGATAAATACATAAATACATTTTTTTTGTAAATACTTATAATACATAGAAAACGCCTAGACCAAGACAAACAGACATGTCCATGCACACAAATGTTTGTCTTATGCAGGAATCGAACCCGCGACCTCAAGAGTCAAAAAGGCCATTGCTAACCATTCGACCACCGAGGACGTAAACCTTACCTTTAACATTGAATAAAATATGTATTTATTATGCTTGGGCCGCACTCATCGCAATAACATTCGGGCGATAAACTTCGTATTTGGTCTACGGCGAATCTTCGCGGCCACATAATGCGCTTTGTAAAGTTATCGCGAAGTACGAACGCAAAAAAACAACTTGGACGCCACGGTTACTCTGTACCTATTCTATGGCAGCAAATAGGTAATTATTTTTACATTTTATGTCATCTAAAAAACAAATTTAAAGCAAGGAAAAGGAGAAAAGGTTTAGCTATATTATACTATACACTTTAGCTATATTATACTGTAATTGGGTTGTTTCCAATGTTTAAAAATTGTACAAATAAATTAACAATATCGTAAAATACACAAAACTATAAAGATCTGCAAACTTTCATTCTAATATCTTCAGTCAGACTTTTTTTAGCGTCGATCAAAGTTTGGCGGGAAAGTCCATTTTAAAAGTATGAAATTATAAAAAAATTATATTTCCATTGGAGAAGCAATAAAAAATGCTATAACTTTTATTATGATACTAATCACATAAACGTAATATTTAACATAGCTGTCGTACAAATTTCTGATTTGATGCATACAAAATACAGATCTGTGACGTCATAATTCAGTAGTCTTTTGTATGGAGCGTTTTGGGGCAGTCTAAAAATTGTGATTTTCAAATTACCATATCTCGAGAGATTTTTGTGCTATCGAAGTAATTCTTTCACCTATGGTTATATTATGGAGACGTCCCTACATATCAAACAGAAAAAAATGTTAGTCAAATACCCAATTACATTTAACACGTTCGCTAGGAACGATGGGTGCGAGCCGACTGAAGTGTGGCCGCGCAAGCGATGTTCATCGCGATAGAACCCTTTGATGCGCGAGAGTTTACCGACAGCGGAGTGCCCGAAGCTTCGCCCGAAGTGTCGAAGTATTCGCGAATACTTTGCTACATACTTCGATCAAGCATAAACAACTAGATACACAATCCGTGACAAAAAGCGTCCTCACCAAATGAGCGCCCACATGACATTTGGGTGGACTTTCGATTTAGTAGCATTCGTTCGGTCAAACGGTAAACATGCCAATGTGCTCCTTTAAAAATTGCAAAAATCACATGTCCAGAACGTTAAAAAAGGATGAAGTGTCATATTTTCGGTAAGTAGTATTATAATTATTATTAATGCAATGAAATACCTTACTAAGAAGCAAAGAAATGGGTGTAAAATATTGTTTTAGGTAATAATTATTGTCAAACAGCGAGAGTATAATCCTTAAAAATCAGACAGACATTAGCCGAACTTAAAATTCCATACTATTGCATTTCAACCTAATTCGTTCGGATTATACAATGACTCTGTTCCATATTTAATAGAGACGCCATTGTTTTTTTTTTTTATAATTTATTTTGTTTTACTATGATAATACGATAATTTTTATTTTGTTTATACAAACCATTAAAATTTTCCAAAACATGTATTGATATAATAATTCATTTTTAAAATTTTATTAACCATTGAAAAATAAATTAAAATTATGATATATTTTTATTGGATTTTTAGTTTTCCTCGAGATCCTGTGCGATGTGCAGAATGAATATCCGTGATAGCACATCAATGATGTGAAGACGAAAGAAGAACAGAAGAAAGGAGTAACTGCGTTAGTAGACGGGGTGGCAACGCGTGAGCGATTTTTGTTGTGTTGCGTAATAAGTGTATATAAGGTACGGTAACCGCTTCACATCAAGCGGGTTGAATAGTTATGTGACTTATGTGTCAACCGATGCGGTGAAAAAAAAAGTAACTGCGTTAATAAATATAACATCATTTTTACAAGTATGGAAAAAAATGTAGATAATTGAGAAGTCAATTATAAGTTATTTTAGGTAGAATTCAAGTGCAACATCCGAACCCGGAAGTTCAATAGCACTTTTATAAAATTTCTTTGTCGATACCCGTATTTTTTTTTATACCAATAAAGTAGCAAACAAGCATACGGCCCGCCTGGTGGAAAGCAGTCACCGTAGCCTATGAACGCCTGTACCACTGCGGCAGGCTTGCCACATCATGCATGGTACTTTATGCAAAAGAATGGAATGGATTACAAACTTACATTGTAGTTCATATTAAGAAGTTTATACGTAATGTTTACATTTCCAAATACATTTTTAAGTTGGTCGGTTATTACTCGTTAATCTGTGAAGCTAACTCAGCTGTGATAGTTTTCCTTTTAACATTCACAACTACCGTGAATTTTTACACTTAACCAACTACAATAGGTAGTATAGCCAGTCGGGGGTGGGGCCACCTGAATTTAACAAAAATTACTACTTTAAAGCTTAGTATTTGGCAAACGGTGTCCTGAAACGAAAAAAATGTTATAACATACCTATTCAATTAAAAAAAAACTATCCAACACACAATGAGGCAGATGAGTAAAAAAATTCATCCCCCTTCTACTTGTATGCGACCTACCATAGAAAAATATTTTTTTTTCAGGATTTTATATTACTACTTAGTCGGTGTAATAAACATGTACAACCGTACCAATTTACAGCTTTATAGTACCAAAGGTCTCTGAATTAAACCGCGGACAGAAAGAAAGACGGATATGTCAAAACTATAAGGCTTCCGTTTTTGCCATTTGGATCCGGAAGCCTAAAAATGAGTATATTATATACCTTACAATACAAGTACAATCTGCAAATCTAATAATATGTATGTTCTAATTACTTCTAATATATATATATATATATATATATATATATTAAGGACAAGCTTTTATCTTAATATACCTGTATATGTAGTTTTGCATTAACTTACATATCTAGTGTAAATTGAAACAAATTATATTATTTTTTAAAGGTTTTCTTACGCACACAACCTACGTCAATACATGTGAAACTTAATAAAAGCTTGTAAAAATAAATATATTCGACTCCACTCATTCCCCTGTTCTACCGTCGAAGTAAGGTCGTAAAAATTTATTACTTTTTGACGTCAGCTTTCAAACTTAAACTTTACGTCATGCAAATAAGGTTGATTTTGCACTGATATAGGTTCATAATAACAATATCTAACTACATAGATAATTGTGGACAGTGTGAAACGTAATTTTTGTATGTGACTGTGTATCTAGTTGTTTATACTTGATCGAAGGCTACATACATCGCGATAACCCGAATATTCGCGTTATCGCGATGAGTGCGGCCTAAGCATTAGTGCGAACGCGCACTGAAAGCGGCCACGATGAGACGGAACGTCGGAGCTGTGGTTTTTAACGCGGCCAGCCGTAGGCTAGCTGACACACGGGTCGCTGTGTGGCCGTGTCGGCCAGTTGATGAGTTGAATATAAAGATGTACGTCAGTAAAAGAGATGGACGTCGAGAAAATAGCTGTCATTGCTCATTTATATTCTACCCAACAGAAACGAAGAAAAAACATTGAGTACATAGTATTTTTAAAACCTACCACTACAATAGACGGGCGCGGTCGGATACTGGCCGCACTGGCAAATACAAGTGCGCGATCTACCTGACAATACGTTGATATATGGGCAGGGACTGGCCCGGCCCGTGTGCACAAAGTACTGGCTGCACCAACCAGCATAAATAAATAATACACAATAAAATTTCCTTAAATTAAATTCTAAACAATGATTAGGGCTGCAGAATACCTAGATTAATAGTAGTGTATGAAACTGCACATAATTTGGTCTTAAAATATTCGTGTGATGCTATTATCACATTCGCTTTCGGCTCATGTGTTAAACTCACACTCGTATTATAAGAACCCTTATTATGCATTATTAATCTAGGTATTCTGCAGCCCTAATCATTGTTTAAAATTTAATTTAAGGAAATTTTATTTGTGTATTATTTATTTTATTTTACAGAGTGAGCAATGCGTTTTGCTCTTGGTGTCACAAGCGTTCTTAGGCTATGGTAACTGGTTTCCATCAGGTGGGCCGTATGCTTGTTTGCCTTTTGTTGTTTAGTGATATAAAAAAAAATATCATGTTAAGTACAGTATTTATGCAAAATTGTAGTGCACTTATGATGATGAGCTCGGTGGCATCGTTGCATGTGTCAATCTAATCGAGCATGCAAGTTAAGCAATTTCGGCCGTAGCCTCTCTAAGGATGGGATTATATATCTCAACCTCCTCCGTGCGTCTGACGACACGTTGACATGCTTGTTTGCCACTCTCACATATAAAAAAAAAAAAATTTAATGTTCAATATAAAGTGTTTTTTTTTACATGTACAGGTTTTTTGCAGGTACTCAAAGTGTTGGAAAATCCATGATTCTCAATTTGATATCACAAAATGTACATACACAAAACTTATGTACACAAATCTTGCATTCCCATGAACTGACAGACAGCGTGTATGAAGTGGATGATGTTACTACTATAGAGAACCATATGGCTACTCTAGATTTCGTTAGAAGCCCTGATAAAGTAAAGAATGATAACTTCAAATTCAAAATGCAAGACTTGCACCAGATCGAGCGTGGAGTTCATTGTACTAGAGGTATTTGCTTTTATTTACGTAATAACGTTCATAAAATTTACTTCTTGAATGAATGACTTGAATGAATGACTTCTTTTAGTGATTGAACAGAACTAATATGCATAAATAAAATCGAAGTCTTTAATATTGAGATCCCTTTGACTTTTTATAGTTAAGCAGAAGGAGAGCTTTTTATAGTTAATTGATTCAGGTGTTATTTTGCGGAAGTCAAATTTACAGGCAATTTGATCTACACTACTTTGCGTGGAAGCACGCACCAATTAGTTCATGCAAATTACTGCCCGTCGGCACCCACCCACTACCGTTAGTAGTTGCATGCGACTGCCGTGGCTGCTTTGGTCGTCTCTGCTCCAGCTGCTGTGGTCGTCTCGGCGAATCTCCAACATCTGAAACAGAAGATACGACCGCCGCTGCCCCGACTGCCGTGGTCGTCTCTGCGACACTTTTTATGCTATTGAAGAAGAATATCCATTCATTTACTTAAACCTAAGATCTATATTCGCGATCATAAAATCCGACGGTAATCGGCTTCAGCTTCGGCCGTAGGGCCTCAGAGTCCGATGTGCTCATAGAGCAAAAACTAGAATAGCTAGACGAGATAAGGATTGTGCGAATGTCCAGACACGTCCACCCTTTGTCTCTCGCGCCGGACACTGTGTCCGGCGCGAGGCGCGAGAGACAAAGGGTGGTGATTGATCGAAACTAGTCTGCTTTCCCGACAAAAAGACGTGAGTGACCCGTTTAATTTATTTAATTAATTTAGTATAATGTCCCACGTGAGTTTTAATAATATTACAGATCGTTTAGTACAATGTTTGCATAATATTTCCAGGTATAGATATGTACGTGACTAATGATAGAGTGATCCTGCTCGATTGCCAGGCACTCTGGTCCCCGGCGCTCATTGAAGAGTCAAACGCCAACCCCATTACAGCCAGGAGTGCAAACATGCTCACCGTAGACTGTCTGCAAATCGCTTCTTATTTGATGGCCATATGCCACGTGCTGATTGCTGTGCAAGACTGGTTCACGGACTATAACTTTATAAGGTTACTTTATACTTTATATTTTTTACCGTGTGGTTTCCGGCAGACTAGAATAGAATCACTCCGTTTCTTCCCGTGGATGTCGTACAAGGCGACTAAGGGAAATACATTATCAAATATCGATCGGGCCTCCCCAACCCGTTTGGCCAGCGTGGGGAGTGTAGGCCAAATCCTCCTTCCGTCTAGGACGGACGAGAGAGGGTCGTGCTCCTGTAGTGGAGACTAAAATGCACCTGATGATGATGATTCGATATCGTTCCAGGTACATTCAAGCAGCAGAAATGCTGAAGCCGTCTCTGTCGGCTTCAAACACTATTTCCAACCAGGAGAGTTCAGAGTCGACCGGTGGAGGGGAGTGCCACCCCCACTTGTTGCTACTCCACAATCGCTGCCAACTTGAGGATTTCACGCCTGAAGCCGTTAAAGACATGCAAGACCTATATAGGTAAGTATTATCCATAATTAATAGTTAAAAAATTACATTCTTCCATAAATTGACGGACGGTTCTCAGACTCTGAGAAGAGATTTTACGTCGCTTTGTGCGTTCTACCGATTGTACAATGGGGTGTGTTCAGTGGAGTTGTTGGGCATGATACCCACGGCCTTACACAGTCGCACCGCTCGCCATCGACAGGGAATTCATCCTCACATATAGTTACCAACGTGGCTGAAGGGGAACCGAAGTGGTCTCGTACTGTACGGTTCCAGAGAGGTTTTCTTTCACGTACTATCAAGCTGTGGAATGAACTGCCTGTGGAGGTTTTCCCAGGAGACAATTTTATTTATTTATTTAAACTTCTTTATTTATCTATTTAGAACCGAACTGGTCTCGTACTGAACGGTTCCAGAGAGGTTTTCTTCCACGTACTGTGAAGCTGTGGAATGAACTGCCTGTAGAGGTTTTCCCAGGAGCCTACAGCATGGGGTTCTTCAAAAACGGCGTAAAGAGGTTTTTACAGGGTCGGCAACGCGCATGTGATGCTTCTGGTGTTACAGGCGGGTCGTATGCTTGTTTGTTACCTTAGTGGTATAAAAAAAATCAAAAATAAGACGGACCTTTATGCCTGCCGTGGACAATGGATACAAATTGAGACGTGTTGATAGCCCAGAGTGCAGGACATGCAAAGGGTCTAACGAGATCATGAAACACTTGATGTGTGAAAGTGACGCCATAGCCGGCAAACGAATGGAAATCTTAACAAAGGCATACCCTGGAGGACTACAGGCTCTTCCCAATAAGCGGCATACTGAAGTACATGGAACATGTCTCCAGACAGTCAGGGGAGACTGACTAAAGGATTAGGAACGGCACAAACTTTTGGGGTGTAAGTGATTCATCAACATCTTTGAACCAAAGCCAACTTCACTTGCACGCGGAGGGTGCACCGCGTGCAAGTGAAGTTGGATGACTGACAAACGAAGCTCTGGCGAAAAGACAGTTAGGGAGCGTAATTGTAAGCTACCCAACTGGCGAATGTACCACCTCACAGAATACCGCAGCCAAATAACAATTCCTTTGAGGGTTGTTGTGTTCCTGCGAGTGAGTGAGGTCACCAGAAAGGAGAGAAAATGCTGCGTTGGCAGCGGGGGTGGCGGCGCGCGAGCGATATTTTATGTTGCGAGCGTTAATATGGCTACGGCAACCGCTTCACATCATGTGGGCCGTACGCTTGTCTGCCACCCGACGTAGTAAAATAAAAAAAATCAAAGATCCATGACCTGGTGGGCCGGAGTGTAAGTGATTCATCAACATCTTTGAACCAAGGCCAACCTCACCTGCACGTGGTACACCCTGCTGACTGACAAACTAGGATCTGGCGAAATGAGAGGTAGGGCATAGCGTATTTTTTAAACTGCCCAACTGGGGAAGTATCTCCACCTCACAGAATACCGCAGCCAAATAACAATTTTCTTGAGGGTTGTTGTGTTCCTGCGAGTGAGTGACGACACCAGAAAGACCGAAAGGAGTATAGGCTGGCAACGGATCGGCGACCCCTTAGTGTTGCTGATCTCCATGGGCGGTGGTGATTGCTTTCCATCAGGTGACCCACATGCTCGTTTGCCCCCCTCTCATATAAAAAAAAACCTAAACACGATCGCGCCGCGACGACGCGCCTAAGGCTCGATTACAAGTTATATAGAGTCCGCAATTCCAAAGCTCGATGGTGTCTTTTGCGCGTGTCAGTCTAATCGACCACGCAAGTTAAGCAATGTCGACTCTAACCTGTCTATGGATGGGATTATTTCTCTCGAGCTCCTCCGTGCTTCGGAGGGCACGTTAAGCCGTCGGTCCCGGCTGTTGTCATTAAATGACAGTCGTTAAGCCAAAAAAAATGGCTTAGGGCGGCTTGAAAACACTAGCCTCCGCCAACCCGTAGTTGAGCAGCGTGCTGGAGTATGCTCTAAACCCCTTCGATTGAAAGGAGATTCGATATAAAGTCCAAGCTAGACCTCATATGGAATACCGTTCACATTACTGGGCTGGTGCGCCGCAGTACTTACTTGCTCCATTTGACCGCATACGAACGAAGTGCTGTTCGTATCATCGGTGACCCAATGATCTCTGATGGGCTGGAGTCTCTCTCTACACGCAGAGATGTTGCATCTCTTTGCGTTCTATATACATTATACAACGGGAAGTGCCCGGATGACCTATTTGATTTGATACCTGCCGCTGAGTTCCACTATCGTACAACTCGCCATAAATTAAAATTCCATTCGCATCATCTTCATATTTGGCGATCTACTACAGTACGCTTTTTAAGACATTTTCTACCACGAACTGTGAAGTTGCGGAATCAACTTCCTCCAGCGATATTCCCAAATAAATACGACATGGGGACCTTCAAGAACAGAGTCAATATTTCCCTTAAAAGGCTGGCAACGGATCGGCGACCCCTTGTGTTGCTGATCTCTATGGGCGGTGGTGATTGCTTTCCATCAGGTGACCCACATGCTCGCTTGCCCCCCTCTCATATAAAAAAAAAACCAGCAGTAGGATGCTTATCGGTTGATGCCGAATGCCAAAGCTGTCCTGTTTTTTTTAAGGAATGCCTTCCAGAAGTCGAATTTGCAGCTGAACTCGGGCATGTTCATGTACAGCGATACGAACAAGAACGGCCTGAACGTGGACAACGTGTGGAAGGGGTACAGCGTGGACAACTGCGGCACTCCAATCAACCTGTTCCTCTTGCCGGAGATATATGACGATTTTGGTAAGTCTCCTTCTCAAATTTGACTCTGTTATGAGAATAGATAGGAACCTTAGGTCTCAGATATAAGGGGACATTAACTTTTTCACCGCCAACGACGGATCAATCCGTCATTCAGTATATCTTTATTTCGACGAGCTCGGTGGCGTAGCGGTCAATGACGCGGCTTCGACACCAACGCTCGTGGGTTCGATTCCCACATAAGACAAACATTTGTGTGCATGAACATGTCTGTTTGTGTGTTTTCTATGTATCATAAGTATGTATTTACAAAAAAAAATGTATTTACGTATGTTTATCAGTTGTCTAGTGCCCATAACACAAGCTTCGCTTACTTTGGGGCTAGATGGCGCTGTGTAATTTGTCTGACAATATTTATTTATTTATTTCTCTCTTCCACAAAGGATAGTATTGTATGCAGCACACATAACTGTCGACTGTGCAAATACGTATACTGGAGTTCTCCAGATATATTACCCGAAGAGAAAAGAATGAAAATAATTCTATGGAGCGTTTTGTAGTCCAAAGCAAGGTGGAAGGCAAGAGACCCCGCGGCCGCTCTCTCAATCACGCATTGCCCAAACGAGTGTGAAAGGAGGTTGACCATGGGCAGTACTCTTAGGGTATTTGCTATCGTCACTCTTATTTTCAGCTTTCCAACTTAATCATACAGTTACAGATCTAAGCTAAAAAGGGTTCACATTTTTTAGCTTTGATTTTAACAGAGCATTTATGTTTACGTAGTACTATTAGTATGTACTAATAAGTACTACGTTTACTACTACTACTACGTTTACGTAGTACTATTAGTATGTACTATTAAGTACTACGTAACAAAATAAGGTTGGGAACCACTGTGTTAGACCATACCACCGTATACTATGGTATGGTCTAACACAGTGGTTCCCAACCTTTTTAGGGTTCCGTACCTCAAAAGGAAAAACGGAACCCTTATAAGATCACTTTGTTGTCCGTCTGTCTGTCTGTCTGTCTGTCTATCAAGAATTTCTATGTCGAGAATGCGTGGAGGTATTAAGCTGAAATTTGAACTGTATACTCAGGTCTACGGTCCCATGAAGTTGTAAAATAATCAAACTGCTAAGTTTACGTAGAAAAAAGTTATGGCCGTTTATTCAGCAAAAAACGCATATTTCGACACTCTCAAGGGAATCAAAACCTATAGGGTACTTCCCGTTGACCTAGAACTATGAAATTTGGCAAGTAACATCGTTATAGACTACAAGTACAGGAATAAATCTCAAAACTATACATTTGTAAATAGATCTTAAAAAATAGGGGGTCTATATTTTTTATAGGGTGTCGAAATTTCAAATTGAAACTACTAGTCAAAATGGGGTATCATATGAAAGGGCTTGATGTACACATTGCAAAATATATTTTATTTATTTTTTTCGACGCATTATTTCTTATTTATAATGAAAAATATCAAATTTAATAATGATACTACGTACCTACGGAACCCTCGGTGGGCGAGTCCGACGCGCACTTGTCCGGTTTTTTTTTTATTCGCGGACCACTACGAGGTTTTTGTTGCGTGTAGGGTCCCCTAACTATCATATAAATCCATTATTCTATAACTCGAGATTTGAGTATTTTTATATAATAGTGCTCAAACTCTTTCGTTATAAGTGTGTAACACGGACCATAATTTACCCCTCACGGACCACTGGTGGTCCGCGGTCCACCGGTTGGGAACCTCTGGTCTAACATAATCTAAAATCAAATCCATTTTATTTTTTAAATATTTCTTAACTCCGGAAAACAATACTCCCCAAACTTTCTAGATGGTATCTAGTTATGAAATAGAACTAACATACATACAATAGAACTAACATACATACACGAATGGGCTTTAATAGCCTAGTCAACGAATAATTTGTGGATGGAAAAGTCGAAAGCAGAAACTTTGACTTAGGAACTTTGTTTGGACTAGTTAGGAGATAAACATACTAAAAGTTTTTTGGTTTTTTGCTTACTTCTCGAAAACGGTGCTTCGTACGAAATTTTGTTGTACTACATAAAGCTAGTTAAATTCTCTACAACTTTGTCTTTTGCACTTTGAATCTATCTTCTATAATTGCCGAGCTTCTAAAAGTGGTCGATTTTCAAAAATGCGTTCTACACTCTTTTAGTTATTAAGAGAGGTCTCCTTCTGTTTCGCTCCATACCAACTTAAAAAGTATAAGTTTCCATTTCCTCTTATGTCAACATGCGATGAAGTGGGGTTCGAAAACACCTCTGCGGCTTGACGGAGCTCAGGTTTTTTTAAGTACAGTTTACAAAAACCAACTTTGCTTCTCCGAACTGCAGTAGAAGTAGTATCGCATCCCGTGAAGGCGTGTAGAAATAATATGTCTTTCAGGCCTAGCTGTTGCAATTCCTAACTTGAATAATAGGTGGTAGGTACTTTACCTCTGCTAGGCTTGACAAAGATAATATTGTCGCGGTCCTGTCTCGAATCATCTAGAATGGAGCCTTCTAGAATAGTCGCCGCATACTTCGCTGCAAGCAATTATGACCCGTATGTCTATCGCCATAAGGTTCATAACACTATGACATGAAAATGTTCGAGACACGTTCCGAAGGAAATTACATACATGTATATTCGAGAATATTCGAGAACCCTTGCCGGCGAATATAAATAGCGACCGCCGCGGCGCATAGGGAGTTCAGTTTGGACTTCGGAAGAGTAAACTTCGAGCGAATCTACCTGCGAGACAAGTGATAACCTACGACCTCAGCGATACTATTGGACTTCGATTTGACCTGCGATTTGGAATCTTCGTGTGGACTTCGTGTTGTGAAGACCTGCAGACCAGACCCTGCGTGAATAAATCCTTGCAAGTTGTCATTGGCGTTTTACATCCAAATCCAGAACCCTAGCTCGTAACATTTGGTGTCAGAAGTGGGGATTTGGAGATGCCACTGACTCCGAGGCGAGGATAAGCCAAGATGGTGCGAGGTCGCCCCTACTAGTGTTGTCACCGAGGCATACTGGGCTCAATGGGACGGTTTTATTCTGCAGAACAGAATACTTTACCGTGAATGGGAGAAGCCTAACGGCAGAGAGTTCTATCTTCAGATAGTTGTCCCAAGAGATGGGGTACAGGATGTCCTTCGTGAAGTTCATGATGGCGTGTGGGGTGGACGCTTGGGCATGGGACGGACGTTGGCAAAGATTCGAGAAGGGTTTTACTGGCTTCATTGTCGTGAAGGATTGGTGCCGCAGGTGCGCTGCTTGCGCTGCGGTAGGGGGTCCATCATTTAGAAGCCAAGGAAACCTGCAACTTTGTAACGTTGGTGCACCATGGCAACGCGCTGCGGTTGATGTGGCTGGGCCATTCCCTGTGGCGGAGTCGGAGGATGGGTGATTCATGGTGATTGTGGATTGCTTCTCTGAGCGGCCAGAGGTATTCGCCATGCCTGGTCAAGAGGCCGCAACTGTTGCGTTCGGGTTGTTCGGGAAAGTGGTTTGCTGATTTGGAGTGCCTTCGGAGGTGCACTCCGACCAGGGTGAGAGCTTTGAGGCGCAGATATTTCAGGAGCTCTGCAAAATATTGGGTGTGCAAGGGACTGGGACCGCCCCATATCATCCTAAGTCTGCGGTGCATGGTGGGGAGATTTGGTCAGGCACTCGAGGGACGTTTGGCGGGACTCGTTGGCGGCCACCGGAGGGACTGGGACGGGTGCAGGCCGCCGTTTCTCCTGGCCTGCCGAGCGGCGGAACGTGGCGGCGCGGGGGCAGCCCCAGTACGTGGCAGCTTTGGGCGAGAGCTGGGAGTGCCAGTGGATCTGCTGACTGGGGGACCTCCTGACGACCCATGTGCTCTGCACGGTTGCATTTCCGAGTTACGAGAGGTTGATGCCATGGTTCGGGAAAATGGGTTGCAGTCAAGTGAAAGGATGAAAGCTGGGTGCGACCGTCGAGCGAGTGCAGACGGCTTCGAAGAGGGAGCACTGGTCTGGCTTCGCTACGTGGCTCGACGAAAAGGAAAATCTCCAAAATTGCAGACAGGCTGGGAAGGGCCGTGCAAAGTGGTAGCTCGGTTGAATGACGTGACATATCGAATTCAACGGCAGCCGAGAGGTGCACAAAAAGTGCTTCACATTGACCGCTTAGCTTCTTATCACGGCAGTAATGAAGATGCTCGGGACGAGCATCTCTAAGAGGGGAGCAGTGTCGCGGTCCTGTCTCGAATCATCTAGAATGGAGCCTTCTAGAATAGTCGCCGCATACTTCGCTGCAAGCAATTATGACCCGTATGTCTATCGCCATAAGGTTCATAACACTATGACATGAAAATGTTCGAGACACGTTCCGAAGGAAATTACATACATGTATATTCGAGAATATTCGAGAACCCTTGCCGGCGAATATAAATAGCGACCGCCGCGGCGCATAGGGAGTTCAGTTTGGACTTCGGAAGAGTAAACTTCGAGCGAATCTACCTGCGAGACAAGTGATAACCTACGACCTCAGCGATACTATTGGACTTCGATTTGACCTGCGATTTGGAATCTTCGTGTGGACTTCGTGTTGTGAAGACCTGCAGACCAGACCCTGCGTGAATAAATCCTTGCAAGTTGTCATTGGCGTTTTACATCCAAATCCAGAACCCTAGCTCGTAACAATATCATGGTCAGGTGGAGTCCTTGCTATAAGCAGAACTACCAAGTAAAAATAAGAAATGATTTTGGTAAATTTGTACTGCACTGTTACAATGTGCTCCAGAAAAAAAAATACACTTTTGAAAATCGACCACTTTTAGAAGCTCATAGCTTGGCAATGATAGAAGATAGATTCAAAGTGCAAAAGACAAAGTTGTAGAGAATTTAATTAGCTTTTATTATGTAGTACAACAAAATTTCGTACGAAGCACCATTTTCGAGAAGCAAAAAACCAAAAAACGGGACCTTCTTTGTGCTCCCCCCCCCCCCCCCCCCCCCCTCCTCGGGCTCACCTCGGAGGGGTAAGGACTTTTAGTATATTTATCTCCTAACTAGTCCAAACAAAGTTACTAAGTCAAAATTTCTGTTTTCCATCCACACTCCCCTTGTGAGCATTCATTGACCAAACTATAACTTGCAAGATTTGCTTACAGACACCGCGGTGAAACTAAATATACCCTTTAATTACAGACAATCGTGAAATATACCGCGGTCATCCACCATTCGAGCAGCTAGCAAAACGACTCCGCTGGATGGTTCTCGGCGTGAACAGACACCAGATCACCAACGTGGCCAACCTCTCAGAGCGAGGCTGGTTCCATTACTGCACCAAGGCTTGGGAGACCATCCGCAAGTGCACCTTCTTCTTGGAATACGAGAGGTTCCTCCCATGAAACTGCCTCGTGGAGCAAAACAAGGATCTACTCGGATATCTAAGGATATAGATAAGAACACAGGTGCCTCACACCTGCGCGCTTATCGCAAGATAAAGACGGATCGTAAGAATGAATTTTATTAATATATTCCAATCAATGTCAATGTTATTGGACCCAATAAAATTCAACGTATAAACACTGTTTTATTACAAGTCCCTTAAAA
Organism: Hypsopygia costalis; assembly: GCA_937001555.2. NCBI lineage: Eukaryota > Metazoa > Arthropoda > Insecta > Lepidoptera > Pyralidae > Hypsopygia > Hypsopygia costalis. The sequence goes on along the minus strand of OW443336.2, from coordinate 3,484,600 downwards.
TTCTTTAAAAATTGTTTGTTCCCACATGCTCTGTTTTGTGACTCACTGGGAGAATATAAAACTATAGAGTTCATATACTCAGTCTGTCTCTTTAGTTAGAGTAATAAAAAAAAAATCCTATGTATCTCAAAACATACAAAATGTTTTAAATATAAGTATTATGACGAGCTCGGTGGCGTAGCGGTCAATGACGCGGCTCACCAACGCTCGTGGGTTCGATTCCCACATAGGACAAACATTTGTGTGCATGAACATGTCTGTTTGTTTTAGTCTGGGTGTTTTCTATGTATCATAAGTATGTATGTATTTACAAAAAAAAATGTATTTACGTATGTTTATCAGTCGTCTAGTACCCATAACACAAACTTCGCTTACTTTGGGGCTAGATGGCGCTGTGTAATTTGTCTGACAATATTTATTTATTTATTATTAAAAAATATTGTATATTAAATAAAATTGTATAGTTTAAGTGGCAAAAGTTAGGTTTGTTTTACTGATATTGTTAAGTGGCTAATTTTAATTATTTTGAAAAAAAAAATCATTTAGATGATTATTTTGTATGGTACTTCATAATATGCTTCTAGTACCTAAGAGTACTTCCGGCTGATGGTGTGATTAATAATGATGCATTGGGTCCATGACTGCCCAGTGCGTTATCATCTTGTATTGTGCGTTAACTGTAATTTATTGTACACTCACTTCATACACTGACGTCATATATGAAAGAAAGAAAGAAAAACATTTATTTGCTCATTACACAGCACATTATGTATAAACAAGACAACAAACAGATAATATATTAAAAAGAAGAATATTAAAGTACTGTGCAATGTCGCAAAATATGCTTGCATCACATATGAAACTCCCAGTGGAAGCAAATGAGACAGAGCATGCAGTAACCCTTAAATTATTTATACAAAGATTTCTTTAACAAATGCTAAGGTGTAAAACAAAATTGTATTCTAGTAGTGACAACTCTTATCACAGTGCCTTTGAAGTTACTGTATACAGCACACTCTCGCTATCACTGAACAAAATAATCACAGCTTCCATGTAAATTATACAAATATAAGACGAAAAAGAAGTGGTTGTAAGTATTATTCTGCTTGCAAGGTTTGATCTAATCAAACATAATAAAACATTTAAAAAAAAAAGAAAAACAGGCTTCATTGAAGTGACCATAAACGTGCTATATCTAATGAGCATAAAAGATAAAGGGGTATAAGTAACATAAAAAAAGTAATATGGCTTTTTTCTCAGACGTTCATGTCGTACTTTTTTTTTTTTTTCAAGAAAAAGTTGCAACGCTTTTTCCTTCGGCATCTCTTGTGTTTTTATGCACGTTTATGAAGTCTGTTTCTCTCTTTTACAAGCTTTAATTTAACAAGGAATTTATCCTCATACGTTATAATCTAAATGGACGCCTACTGTACGGGTCCAGAGAAGTTTTTTGCCTCGGTCAGGTTTTGGAATGCCATACCATGGCAGGGAGTTGCCATGGTTTCCCAGGAGACTACAGTAAGGGGCTCTTTCAAGGAAGGCCTTGATATTTAATGGCTTTTTTCAGGGTAGGCAACGCGCGAGTAATGCCTCTGGCGTCGCAAGCGTCCATAGGCTACGATGTCTGTTTTCCATCATGCCGGTCATACGCTTGTTTGTCACCATTACGTAGTACTATTACTTATACTGTGCCACCATAGTGGTATAAAAAAAATTGGAGCTTGTATCTAATATAAGAGAAAACGTTACAGGAATTGGAGTATTGGACCACTGGTCTGGTCCATACGATGACAGTCCAGTCTATTATTTCGAGAACATGGAATACATCTAATTATGCTTTATTATTCTTTAAAGTTTTCCACAAACTTCCTAGATAATAAATAATGTTTGGATAATTTGTTTTGATTTCAACTGTTATTGTGTCTCGACGATAATACTTTAAGGCGAGTTTCCATTATGCAAGTAGTCTGCATGCAAGGTGCAAGTTGCATACAACTTGACTAATGGAAACGTAAACATGCATGCTAGACGCGGGTTGCATACGGGAAGTTTCGAACTTGTACGGTGCAAATTCTATTCCATTCAATCATGTTTCCTATTCAAGTAACTTGCTTGCAAGTGTGACGTCATACCTGCATGCAAGTAGGTACTTGCATAATGGAAACGCGCCTTAATTCCGATCTACATTGGGTTCATTGGACGAAATCATAGGCTGGACAGTCAATCCACAGAAGGTCTGCGCAGACGAGGGACTTTATCCGCGGTCTTCTTGTTTGCAACTGCATATGAGTCCAAGGTACCTCGTGAGCGTTATTCGATGCAATTGCAAGCAATGCATTTTAGCGGACAAAAAATTTCCTCATCTCAGGCATTTATATTGTATTCATCGCTGCTGACATCCTTGATTTAATAGGAAAAATACACGTCACCAAGATCACAATAGGCTATTTGACTAACATTTTTTTTGGTTTGATTTATAGGGACGTCTCCATAATATAACCATAGGTGAAAGAATTACTTCGATAGCACAAAAATCTCTCGAGATATGTTAATTTGAAAATCACAATTTTTAGACTGCCCCAAAACGCTCCATACAAAAGACTACCGAATTATGACGTCACAGGTTTGTATTTTGTATGCATCAAATCAGAAATTTGTACGATAGCTATGTTAAATATTACGTTTATGTAATTAGTGTCATAATAAATGTTATAGCATTTTTTATTGCTTCTCCAATGGAAATATTATTTTTTAATAATTTCATACTTTTAAAATGGACTTTCCCGCCAAACTTTGATCGACGCTAAAAAAAGTCTGACTGAAGATATTAGAATGAAAGTTTGCAGATCTTTATAGTTTTGTGTATTTTACGATATTGTTTAATAATTTAACAATTTTTAAACATTGGAAAATAACCTATTGCTTGCCAAATGCCACAATAGGTATTGGATGTGCTAAATACTTTTATTAGCTGTTGAATTTGTTACATTTCGGATTAGATAGTCTGCGTGACTTTGCATATTCATTGATATACGCTGTTTATTAATGGCTTGCGTCTCTGCTCTGGCGGTTTATAAGCGTGCTGATAAACGCTAGCTAAACGCCAATGTTCGGGATAACCGCTGGCGTTCGCGTCGCGCCAAATACTAAAAGGAGGAGCCAAGGTAGGTATGGTGTAAGACTTCTTCGAGTACGGATGACGCATCTTTGGAATTTTCACACCTTTTGAGTCTGTGCTGCTTACACTTTGAACAGAATTAGGATTACCAGCCTTGAAAGCAAACTTGTAGTCTTCTTTTTGCTTTGATACGTTAGGAATCTTTTCGTTGCATGGTATACAGTTCTTATGCTTTGAAGTCGCAGATTCGCCATCTTTTGAACGTCGAGACGAATGTTGAGACTCATTCGGTGAACTCTGGAGCAGCTTGCCCTGCGCTAGCGGAGTTTTCTCGTATGACTCTAAACTATGGCGATTTCTATTAATATCGTAGCGTATATTGTGCTTCTCCGTTGCGTTCCAAGCGTCTTTAATTGGCTGCAACTTTTCTGGCCGCGATTCGTCCCGACTAGACTTTCGACTTGTCTCACTAGGGGTGCCACAACCATGAATTCCATCACACGGCGCCTTTTTAACAGACTGTCCTGAACTTTTCCTACTGGACGATTTAGACCCCTTCTCATCCTTCTCGACGTTATTATGTTGTGGACAGTGCTGAACGTCGCAAGAATCCTTCCTCTTATCTTTCGTCATATCTTTTTCAAAATATGGCACTGGATGATGTCCCATGTCTTCTACAACACGATTTTGATGAAAAATTGGCATAGCGTGACTGGGTGGTCGTTCTAAATCCTCTTCTTCCTTAGGCGTGTGAACCATTGTGAAGACTGCAGGCGCTTTTGAACCATTTGAACCGTCTATATGTTTTGGCGGCCTTGGCTCGCGTTTTGGATCATTGGGTCTAAAATCCCAACAAATTGCAAGATCCATGAGTGATAGTGGTTTTTTGTACTGGGCTCCTAAGTCTGGAGCTGAAGTAGATGGTCTTTTGTTATCTTTTTCACTTTCTGTTTTTTTGTGGTCGCAAGTCTTTGGTCTATGAACACGCATTTTAGTGCAACATGTTGGACCTGAGGCGCCGAAGCCTTTCCAGCCAATAGCGTAAGGTTTTACAATAATATCCGAGTCTCTGTGTTCTGCAATTTTTGTAAGATTTCTGTAACCCAGAGTATCAGGTAAAGGTTGATGCTCCAGATTACCTACGTGCATTCTCTTCGCAAATTGGAAGTTTTGAGACACATTCACATAAGGTAACTTAGGAGTTCCACTCTTTTTTTTCTCATATCTCATGTTCTCTTCCCTTCGCTCATTGTTTTTCGCGTTTTCCGCTACTTTTCGCCAGAATTGGTCTACGTCGTTCTCTTGTGGACCATGTATTTGTTCTACTGCGTTTTTTACCAATAATTCGTGACTTTCGTGTCTCTTATCCGGTTCTGTTAATGCTCCAGGGATGTACGGCCTGTGGCCATCATCATCTACCGGTTCTTTCTTTACAATGCCTAGAGGATCGTTTTCTTTATTACTAGTTATATTATCAGCACTTCCCTCATCTACTTTATGGTCTTCGCTTCTAATTTCTTTTGTTTGTTCTTTATTAACTTGAGGTTCCTTTTTTGTACAGACATGAAAATATTAAATAAACATGAACTTTTCGTTAGGTGCTTCTGTTATTATTAAAAAAAAAAACGAAAATTTTCTACAATACGTGCATTTTACTAATTTCATGTCTTCAATGCTTTTCTTTTCTGCGCTTGTTTTTGTGGATAGGACATTGGTGCGGCTGAAATAAACAAAAGGAAAAATAAAATTAATCATAATAAAGCGTAGCGTCGTGACATGATGCAGTTACGTTGAAAGCGTGAGTTGAAAAAATAATAATTTGGATAACGTTAAAAGAAAGTGTTGGCTGGTAGAATGACAGTGATCGATACATAAACACAGATGTAAGCAAGGGCAGATCCAGCTTTGGCGCCAGGGGGAGGTCGCACAGTTGTGGTCAAGTCACACTCAAGTTATAATTTAATTTTGATAATAATAGATACAGGTAAAAAGTAGGTATTTTATTAATGTATGTAGGTACTGTACTTAATCTATATTGTGACAAAAATATATATAAAAACGTTAGGTTTAAGAATTTTAATCAGTAGTTATCTAGGTCGTGGACCCAGCCCAGGGGGTGGTCATGACCCCCATGACCCTCCCCCTGGATCCGCCCTTGGATGTAAGTCATAATAATAAACAGCTTTTTCTTAAAAACTTTTTCAAACACACTACGGATTCAAGTTAGTACCTACTATTTTTTATTCTGTGATACGGATATATTTTCAATAAATAAAATTCAAAACATGTTGTAGCCTACGTAAACGTAAAACGTAAACGTAACTGTAATATACTATTTATTATTTTGTGACATAAGTGCTGGGTATGGAACTCTTGGACTTGGTTCTGTTGACTTCGACTGTTTTTCAATATCTGACGCTATGTCATGCATATGCATATGTAAATAACTCTCACTAAGTATATAGAAGTCGCGTATTACTATTACAGTGCAATAAAGATTATAAGTACAAACAAACAAACAAAGTACATCAAACAACAAAGAAACGTTTCCATTAGGATACTATTTCGGCACAGCCCAGGGCTCAGATCTTGATTGTAACTAGACAGAAAATTAGTCATTAATTTGTCGCCCAAAGGAAAAAAATTGTCGCTCTCCGAAATAAGCCTTATTTCGGCACTGCCCAATAAAACTACACCACCTAGCGAAAATCTGATTTACCCAGATGTTGCCTTGAATTTGTCGAAATTTGTCGGAAATAACACACAAAACTGGTAGATGCGTAATTAAAAAGTTACACGTATTTTAATAAATGACGTTGTAGTCAGAGAGCCTAACGTAGGTAGAGTAGAATAACACCACCACATTCACATATGGCTATCGTAAAAAGCGACTGATGTCGTGTAGAACACCTAAAGCATTAACGACTAATTTTTTGTCTAGTTAAAATCAAGATCTGAGACCTGGGCAGTGCCGAAATAAGGCACGCAGTAGGTACCTAGAAACAATAGAACACTGAACTGCGGTTTTGAATGTAAAGAAACCGGTCGAATAATAAATATAAATTATGTCCGTGCTTCGGAGGGCACGTTAAGCCGTTAGTCTCGGTTGTTGTTGTTACATGGCAGTCGTTAAGCCAAGTCAGGGGCCTTTTGGCGGTTTGAAAACACAGACCTTCGCCAACCCGCAGTTGAGAAGCGTGGTGGATTATGCTCTAAACCCCTTCCATCAATCTCGTATCTCAGCAGTAGGATTATTATGGGTTGATGCCGAATGTTCCATCAAGTACTTACTAACATCAACAGTACCAACATCATTTTTATCATAATTTTGTATTGACTTTTATCTATAGTTAAGCATCGTTATTATCTCGTAGATAGGTAGTTACTATAATAACGATGACGACCAAGGTGGTCGAATGGCTGGCAATGGCTACTTTGACTCCGAGGTAGCGGGTTCGATACCCGCACAAGACAAACATTTGTGTGCATGAACATGTCTATTGTCTTGTTCTGGGTGTTTTCTATATATTATAAGTATATATTTGCCTATACCCATTGAACAAAGATGGCGCTGTGTAAATTGTCCGGAAATATTTATTTACTTCTGTTGAAAGTGCACAATAAACGCAAGCCTAGTGATTCAAGCCAATAATATCATATAAAAAACGTGCATAGTCAACTTGTAGCACGCAATGGGAATCATCCACCGATGCAAAACGCACAGAGCATCCACAAATCGCATAACCGTGTCACCTACTTCCAACTTTCAGGGCAATCTATGCGTGAATTTGAACAATACGCCGCCGGTTAAAGGTCGACACACATAAGACGCAGTAAAATCAGTCGACTCTTATATCTACGTTTACCGGTTTTATTTGCAAGACTTGGACGATTTTTCACAAAATTCGGGGCATATTAAGTTAATCGATGGGCCTGATGGCTTCGTGTGTCAGAATCGAACAATGGCCTGTCCATGGATGGGTTTAGGTACACTTATATCTCGAGCCAGGGGCGCCGGCTTTTAGAAAACCTCATGGGTGCTCATGCTCATTTGATGACTCTAAAAAGTGGCGAAGTGTGAAAAGAGAAATGCACACTGATCGACCGACAAATAAATTAATGTCCTTCTTATATACTGCGTACTCTAAACCACGGGTCGTCGGGTAATGAAAAGCACCTATCAACCCTAAAAGGCGATTACTGATCTGTTTCTTGATGTCTATTCTCAGGGGTGCTCGGCACCCCTCATCAAGACCACTGCTTATTTCTCATGGGTGCTCGAGCCCCCGAGTACCCACGGAGTCGGCGCCCCTGTCTCGAGCTTCTTCATACTTCGGCGGGGATGTTAAACTATCGATCCCAGCTGTCCTCGATAGATGTCAGTCGTTAAGCCAACTCAGTGGCCTTTAGGTGGCTTGAAAACATTGGCTTCCGCCAACCCGCAGTTAAATAGCGTGGTGGACAATGCTCGAAACCCCTTCGATTAAGAGGAGTCCCGTATGGCTACGGTCGACGTTGCTTAACTTGGGTGATCGATTAGATTGACACACACAACGACGTCATCGAGCTCCTCCTGGGGGTGCCCCGCTCTCCACGTAAATTGCTCGCACGTAAATGCAACACAAAACTGACAAAACTTACTTGATTGACTCTAAATGGTGAACGTTGAAGCCAAGTTATTTCAATATGTTAGCGAAAAAAAAATTATGGAAAATAACAAAAAAAGAGATAGAATTGTGCAATCGGCTTTTTTGTTTCAGTTAATAATTTGTTGTTAAGCATCTAGTTAATACGTGTAGAAAAGTATAAAAAAATCATGCAAGTCAATTATGCTAATTGACTGATGCAGTTTTGAACTAATATCTATATGTTAAATGAAAGATTTACTGCATTCTATAACTCTACATACCTAACTTTCTATAAAACTCTCATTTTGATCATGCAACAGATGACATCCACTTGACTCCAAAACATATAATCCATCTATACAATATCACTACATAGTATAAAACAAAGTCGCTTTCTCTGTCCCTATGTCCCTTTGTATGCTTAAATCTTTGAAACTACGCGACGGATTATGATGCGGTTTTTTTTAATAGATAGAGTGATTCAACTGGAAAGTTTATATGTATAATATATGCATAACATAGTAGAAAAACACTGATAATTTAGAGGTTTCTAATGTGATGTCGTAAATAAACACATTTTTTTGCTCTTTCATTGCAAACGCTGGCTGAACCCAACGAGATAGATCAAAATAATGTAGTACAGTATTGTTCACCTTAAAATGGTCTACAAAAAAGTTCGCGATGGTACATGTCTATCTCTTAGTGGTAACACACATTAACCGTTATTTTATCCTTTGCTTTTTACAAGAAATAATGCCTTATTTACGAAGCGATTTTAAGCAATACAGAATTAATCCTTATCCAATTAAGTACCTTAAATACATTGCGCATTTAATATAGATCAATATGGCCCTTCACAGCATGTAATTTAAATGAATAGTTTAGAAGATATTACACATTTAAAATGCAGGGACATAACGGCTGTGGCGGTACCGGCCGCGGAGCCGGCGGCGTGTGCCTATAACTGGGGAAGGACTGCCCCCTTACCACCAACTCTTAATGCGATTCAATAACTGGATAGAATGGTTATTCATACCAATGAATAAGCGACTCTATCAATTTGAAATAGAGTCGCTTATTCATTGGTATGAATAAGCAGTCTATTCAGTTATTGAATCGCAATAAGAGATGGTGGTAAGGGGGTTGGACTGGATAGGATAAAGCGCAAAGACCTTCTGTAGTACAGTTTTAGTACAGTTTAGTATCAGCATTGCACCCGTGCGAAGCCGGGGCGGGTCGCTAGTTACTTATAAAGAGGTAAAGTTTGAGAGTTTGTGAGGTTGTAGGGGGTAATCTCTGGATCTACTGAACGAACTGATTTTGAAAATTATTTTACCAATAGAAAGTTATTTGCGACATTTGCGATATGTGTCATAAATATAATCTATATATTAAGCGAAAATTTAAAAGACACTTATGTAAACGCAGGCGAATCCCTGTCCGGAAGCTAGTGTAGTATACGTGTAAGTATAATAACAGGCAGTTGCAGAGAGCAATCAATATTTCTAATTTAATGAGGAAAACAATAACATGAGCCACAAAAATACTAGGTTAGGTTAGGTTTGGTATGTTATAAATCAACTTTAGTCGCCAAGTCAGTATAATATAATCGCCCAGTTTCACAATTTTAGATGCTTGGTTTATTTACCCATTTAATAATATTTTTTTTTCATAATGTTATAACAAAGCACGTACAAGTGCTTTATTATGATGATAATGTTCCACCAAGTGCAAACAATCGACAGTATCAACTTTTTTTTTTCGTATTGTTATATGTATGGAGGTAACAATAACATAACTATAGGTGAAGGAATTGCTTCCGTAATATAAAATACTTTCCGAGGTGATAACTAGATTGAAAATCCTAATTGTGCTTTCTCGAAAACGCTCCATACAAAAGTTAGCTAGTTGATAATAACGTCACACGTTCTGATTTTGTATGTACGAGTATTTAATCAGTAATTTGTATGACAGCTATGTTTGGGCTTATGCAGCTAGTGCCATTACAAAAGTTATGGTTTTGTTTTGTTTATAATGCCATAACAAAATTTATAATATTTTCCTTTGTGTTTTCCATGGTAATAATAGTTGTTGGTAATACATATATTTTTTAAATAATTTCATCTTTTTAAAATTAACTTTCCCACCAAAACTTGACCGACGATAAAGCAAGTCGGATATAAGTTATTAAAATTTTAAAACAGCAGATCGTTTTAGTTTTGTCTATTTTACGATATTGTTAAGCAACTTTATAATTTAAGTGTATTGTCAAGTAACAAATAAGTATCGTACCTACATAAAATTAAAAGTTCTTTTCTGCAACCGGTTGTAAGAGACTCAATTTATTGCTTTCTTGAGGGAAGATGAACAATCGTATTTCTTAAACTTTTATTAGATGAAATTTTAAGGTAACTAAGTATTTCTTATTTTAGTGATATGTTGTAAGATACCTACTACAAATAGATACGGTGCATTTTATAAGCACATGTCACAATACTTCTATCAAAAACGTGTATTTAACCTCTAAGTGACTTTGCTGTTGACTCTACCAAAACTTTTTAGGAATTTAAGGAAATTATGTACTCAAATTTCAATACATTCCAAAAAAAATGTCGTTTAGACAAAGACGATACATTTTAATTTAATGGTTTAAAATAATTAGGTATTGAACCGAATCAAGTACACATACCGAACCGAATCAAGTACCTAATGCGCGAATCGAAAAAAATTTAGGTACGCTGTTAAAATTAGCTTTGGAGTCATGTGGAATACGCTGACACAGATTAACAATCGAAAGCCACCAAAACACATCGTCTACATTCGTTTTACATACCACAAACAACTCGCGTTTCGCGCGCAAACAACTGTCAAAGTTATTAAGTCACGTGTACAATTGGCAACTCACCACGAGCGTTTGCTCGTCTTGCGGGCTTTCCTCCTTGTTTCCTTTGCCGCGTTTGCCACCACGCATGCGCGCTGCAGCCGCCGCCTTCGGCCTTTGCACGCGAAGGTTTACCCAATCTGGGAATCTTCCAGTGGGAGGCTCTTGGGCTAACTCTTCCGCTAGAAGTTACATACAATACCATCAAATCGCTGTTTCTATTGTACGGTCTAGATGAGAAGACTGTAATTTTGGAATATCTGATTATCTATTATTGAAATATAGCATTAAAGCATTATATTTTAATGTAACTAAGCACGGTTAACAATAAAAGTACCTACCTAGATTAAGTAAGACATTGAACTTTCAAAATGCTCTACATCTCTATGTCTGATGTCTAAATAAAGGTCTCAGCATATACATATAACATACATGGAACTCAGACGGGCCGGGCACGTCAAGATGATATCAACCTAAGGTGATGGTAATAAAATATTTTATCTAATCTCTTATTGAAATTTAAAGATTAAAAAACTAAACACAGAATCTTAATGTCAGTCTTTTACGCGCATGCGCACCACGCATGCTCCATCTGCAAATGGATTTATAAAGTAAGATATAAACCTGTGAAATATTATTATCATATAAAATAATAGGTAGGGGAAAAAGTCTTTTCGCATTATAGTATGTATGAACTTGTAATAAAATCTCTTTGGTTATACCATTTGTGTCTGGCAGGTTTTGATATCTTTAAAAAGTTTATATTTTAAAAAAGATAATTCCAAATTCAAATTAGGTAAATGTGTGATTTTCATTTGTTTTTTTTACTGTCAAGATGAGTGAATCTAATGAAGAAATTCGATTCATTTTAAAATTTTACTACAAAAAAGGTAAAAATGCAACGCAAGCTGCGAATAAAATTTGTGACGTTTATGGACCTAGTGCAGTGTCTGTGAGAGTAGCACAAATTTGGTTTAAGCGTTTTCAATCAGGAAATTTTGATGTGAAAGATGCACGTCGCTCTGGTCGCCCTGTTACGGATAAAATGGATGCCATTTTTGAAAAAGTGGAGCAAGAGCGGCATATCAGTAGTTACGACGTAGCTAAAGAATTAGGAATTGACCACAAAACAGTTTTGGCGCAATTGAAAAAAGCTGGGTACACTAAAAAGCTCGATATTTGGGTGCCTCACGATCTCACTGAAAGAAACCTAATGAACCGTGTACTCATTTGCGATTCTTTACTACGACGTAATGAAAGCGAACAGTTTTTGAAGAAGCTTATAACTGGTGATGAAAAGTGGATCACGTACGACAAGAACGTGCGAAAAAGGTCGTGGTCAAAGGCCGGTCAGGCTTCACAGACTCTGGCAAAACCCTTGTTAACCCGCAACAAGGTGATGCTGTGTGTATGGTGGGATTGGAAGGGTATTATTCATTATGAGCTGTTACCGCCAGGCAGGACTATCGATTCTGAACTCTACTGTGAACAACTGATGAGATTAAAGCAAAAAGTTGAGAGAAAGCGGCCGGAATTAATTAACAGAAGGGGTGTGATTTTTCATCATGATAACGCTAGACCTCACACATCTTTAGCCACTCAGCAAAAATTAAGAGAGTTTGACTGGGAGGTGTTAATGCATCCGCCGTATAGTCCTGACCTTGCACCTTCTGATTTCCACCTGTTTCGGTCTCTTCAGAATTATTTAGGCAATGTCAGGTTACCATCACGAGAAGACTGCCAAAACCACTTGTCGTGGTTTTTTGAACAGAAGTCCCAAAATTTCTATAGTAATGGGATCATGTCTCTACCTACAAGATGGCCAAAAGTTATCGAACAAAATGGCACCTACATACTTTAGTTAAATGTAAATAAACTTTATTAAAAAATGTTTTGAATTTTCATATAAAATACGAAAAGACTTTTTCCCCAACCTAATATTATTGTCATCTATTTCATGAGATTAGATAAAGTAGTGTATGAAACTGCACATAATTAGGTCTTAAAATACTCGTGTGGTCTATTATCACATTCGCCATCGGCTCATGTGATAAACTCACACTCGTATTTTAAGAACCCTTATTATGCAACAGTTTACTACTATTTTCAAAGGACCATCAAATTTATAAAGAACTGTATATAGTAATAAAGAACGTCCCACAAAATTATAAAGAAGGGATCTATTGAAATAACACGAGATAACTATTTTTAACTTTTAAAAATGAACTAACTTTCATTATGTTTCAGTCTACTTATAGTCTAGGCTGGGACAATGATCTAAACTAAAACCTCGTACAAATTAATATGCCACATCCAAATCAGGGGGCCTACCGCTTAAGCTGAACCGATTACCACCGGATTTTTTGATGACGAAAATAACACTTCACCTTACATTAGTGGCTATTGTGTTTAGCTTAGCTCGTAGAAAGCATGAAGCTCTACCGACAAAGGCGAAAATATTTGTTAACAACTCAAACTTAACACATATTTTTGGGGATCAAAATATTTGATGGTAATCGGTTTCAGCTTCGGCGGTAGCGCCCCAGATTAGATAGATGTTTTCTTTTGACGTGACAACGTCTTATAAATTGGTTAGCCGGGTGACACTTCAAGAAACTGGGTCACGTTATGCGCTTACAATGAGAGCGAGTGAAAGGCGCGTGCCTTTCACTCGCTCTCATTGTAAGCGTGTCGTGGACGCGTGTCCCTTCTAAGAGCGAGAGAGACAGACATAAAAAGTGAAAGGCATGCGTCCCTTCCACTCGAAAACATTTTACCACTCAAAGTCGTTGTCACGTAAAACTTTCGCCCGTATACCGACTTTACAGGCAACCAATTTTTTTTTTGAGAATATCGAAATATATTAATAACCATGTAAACTTCACATTTATAATAAATAATTAACAATCGCCAATATTTTTTATTGAATTTACTTATTTTATTGGAATGGTTAGATGCTTGCCATAATCCTATTGTTTAAAACTATCATTTAAATATTTACAGCAGTCTTGACCTTACATTTATTAAAATACTGTAATTGAGCAAATAAATAAAGAATATAAATAAATTGAAATTCTATATATAAATTCATATATATAATATACTAATTCAAATAGAAGTTTAAACATTCCATAGCGTTCAAGTCAACATCGGAATATCGCCTCGCAAAAATTATAAAACACATTCAGCGAAGTTGAAAAGTAGTAAAAAATCTAAAAATAGCAAATTGTTTTCGTTTACGCTATTTGTATCAAGTTTATGGTCTTGACATTGAAATAATGTCTTATCCTGTCTGCTTGTCCATAAACGTTGAGTATTATTGCCTGTTACAATTTCAATAGAACAAGCGTTTTCATGTTTTGCACATCTAAAACTGAATTGAAAACACCAACCTTGCAGCACGACTTTTTAAAATGCATAAGAAAAGCATGCTTTTGCATGTTATTCGCCTTTTCAAAGTTATATTGGAACAATCCTATTGGTGCGCTCACGTTATCCTTCCTCTGAATGACGGATCTAAATACATATTGCATGTAACTAGTGGTCGCCCAGTGCTCGAAATTCGACCTTAATTAATTAAATTAACACTTTAACAATAAACAAAAGAGTATAGTGCGTGTGTGTGTCAAATACGTGGTAGCATGTGTAATGTTTTTTTTATTGATTTAATTATTTTTTTATGCATAATTAAAAAAAATGCATTCTGCACTCCTTGTATAAATAAACTCTAAGTGTGCGAAATTTCATACTCCTCCATCCGCGCAAATTTCCTAAAAAGGGGTACAAAATTTATGCTTCACGTCTTATTACATATATAGATTATGTCTCCTTATGTATTTGCACTTTGGTAACTATTATGTTAGATTGGCCTGTATTAAAGAAAATATAAGTAGGTAAATCATGGTCGCTGTAAATATGATAGCAGTAGTTCAACTCCGTATAATATATGACTAGAAACGATGCACACACATAGGCCGCTACATGATTCCAACGTCGCGTCGCGTCGCCGCGTCGTCGTCGGTGTGCGATTGGAATCGCCAAGCGGTATGTGGTGCGTTGCGTACGTAGCACGCTTATCGTGTACCGCTGTCATGCGAGTATATGTAGAGTTGATATACTACTCTTCTATATTATGTCGAGTATTTTGTCGAGAGTTTTTCGGAGATAAATTTAATAAGTAGCAACTTTTTGGGTACTAAGTATTAGTAGCGTAACTATAGGGTCGCAGAACAGACAAAATGCTTAGTACATTTTTTTTTATTTTTTTAAGTTAGGCTATAAATTTACACATACAAATTTTTAATAGGTACATTATCATATTTCTTGAAAAAAAAAATAACCTAAAATGTACAAAACACTTCTTTAGCGTTGGTTACATAAATGATTTATTAGAGAGGGCCTCATCTTCTGAAGCCCATCAGATGAATTTGCCATGATTGTATAGTTACGCCACTGTTAAGTATACATTTTCCCGATAACGATGTCACAAAACACTTCAGAATAACGTTTAAATACCGAAGTAATCGCGATGTAAGATAGAAGTCAGATAAAAGTTAAATAATTGCTTCCATTAACTATCTTTGTTGAAGTCAGTAAAACATTCAACTAAATGTTTGGTTTGCCAATAAACTACATGAAGACAATAAATTGTCAGTAATAGGAAACTTTGCAGATATTACTAGCATCGTAGTAGCTAGGAATATTAATGAATTCCATCGATCTCTATCTACTAACTTGCGTACAAAGATCGTTTCGGCACAAGTATAGATTATGATAGCATTGTAAGATATGGAACTCATGTATACTCGTAAAACCCATTTAAAAATAAAAATCTGTGTGTTTTACGTGATTACATGTATTATTCGACGAGGAGGAGGAGGAGGAGGACATGTGTGAACATCAGTAACCACTTGAAAGCTCGAGTATATAACCAGTGCGTCCTGAATGAAAGTTCTCACTTACGGAACCGACACTTGGGTTACAACAAAAGCTGTTCTCTCAAAGCTAGCTGTGACTCAAAGGGCAATGGAGGGAAAACTCGTAGGCGTCACTCTAAAACAGGAAAACAAACAAGTGGCTGAGAAAGCATAGTAAAGTAGCTGATGTTACTAAGAGGGTGGCGAAATTAAAATGGCAGTGGGCAGGACATGTAGCCCGAAAGTCAGATTCGTGGTGTAAGGACGTATTGGAGTGGAGACCGTGGAGTCACAATAGGCCTACAGGAAGGCCACAGCTGAGGCGGAAAGACGACATAGTTCATGTGGCGGGACACAACTGGATATCAATTGCCCAAAATAGAACAAAACGGAGAGGATTGAAGGAGGCCTACACCAAAAAAATGGTTGATTATGGCTTATGATGATGGCTGAACTTTAAAAAAAAATACAAAATCAATGAGGTAAAAATTTTGCAATAGGTTCTCTGTCTACGGAGCACGAAGATTGAAACACGACGTTGGGACGCACATAACGGCCTATGACACGCAATATTTAGCAGGAAGTATGCGTGCATGCTGACATGCATGCTGACAAATATAGGATGGCATTTCATGTTTCTTTCAAGGATAACTGCATATGTCGTGGAACTGAAAAACATTGATTTTATATGGCCGGCTGTGTATGTCTTATGTTTTTATTGCGCCGCAATTTTTGATAAAATCTACCTATCTGAAGTTTTTATCTTTAATGAAATTAAATGAATTTATCGCCAAACACACACGTGATACAAGAACATCACTTAATTAGATGCAGAGAAGTTTGTGTAGCAAAAAGTCATTGACTCAGCTGTAAGTTGACCAGTGTCTTGGTTGGTTTTCAGTCAGCCTTAAAAAATAAAGTAGCCTATATAGCGGGTATTAGACTCAAAACTAATTCGGCTTATATGTTAACTCAACATTTATCGAATCTGTGGGGACACTAAGTACGGGTCAGCTAATAATAAGAACACACGTACCTTACATATAGAGATATTTGTTATGATTTTACAATTTTTCTATGGGTTCAGAATGGGTTAATAATGTAAGGATACATATGCGCAGTTCTAAATATATATATTTGTAATTTTAAAGTATTATGCCACTCAGGTAGCAAATAAGCATATGCCCCGCCTAAGGAAAGGGTTGCTAGCAGGGTTCGAAAAAATCCGATTTTTAATAGGTAGGGGAAAAAGTCTTTTCGCATTTTAGTATGTATGAACTTGTAATAAAATCTCTTTGGTTATACCATTTGTATCTAGCAGGTTTTGATATCTTTAAAAAGTTTAAATTTTAAAAAAGATAATTCGAAATTCAAATTAGGTAAATGTGTGATTTTCATTTGTTTTTTTTACTGTCAAGATGAGTGAATCTAATGAAGAAATTCGATACATTTTAAAATTTTACTACAAAAAAGGTAAAAATTCAACGCAAGCTGCGAAAAAAATTTGTGACGTTTATGGACCTAGTGCAGTGTCTGTGAGAGTGGCACAAATTTGGTTTAAGCGTTTTCAATCCGGAAATTTTGATGTGAAAGATGAACGTCGCTCTGGTCGCCCTGTTACGGATAAAATGGATGCCATTTCTGAAAAAGTGGAGCAAGATCGGCATATCAGTAGTTACGACGTAGCTGAAGAACTAGGAATTGACCACAAAACAGTTTTGGCGCATAAAAAGGTCGTGGTCAAAGGCCGGCCAGGCTTCACAGACTCTGGCGAAACCCGGGTTAACCCGCAACAAGGTGATGCTGTGTGTATGGTGGGATTGGAAGGGAAGATATTCATTATGAGCTGTTACCGCCAGGCAGGACTATCGATTCTGAACTCTACTGTGAACAACTGATGAGATTAAAGCAAAAAGTTGAGAGAAAGCGGCCGGAATTAATTAATAGAAGGGGTGTGATTTTTCACCATGATAACGCTAGACCTCACACATATTTAGCCACTCAGCAAAAATTAAGAGAGTTTGACTGGAAGGTGTTAATGCATCCGCCGTATAGTCCTGACCTTGCAGCTTCTGATTTCCACCTGTTTCGGTCTCTTAAGAATTCTTTAGGCAATGTCAGGTTAACATCACGAGAACACTGCCAAAACCACTTGTCGCGGTTTTTTGAACAGAAGTCCCAAAATTTCTATAGTAATGGGATCATGTCTCTACCTACAAGATGGCAAAAAGTTATCGAACATAATGGCACCTACATACTTTAGTTAAATGTAAATAAACTTTATTAAAAAATGTTTTGAATTTTCATATAAAATACGAAAAGACTTTTTCCCCAACCTAATATATTAAATATAAAAAATCAGATTTATTGATATATATCCGATATATATCGGATATATATCAAAAAATCGATATATATCCGATATATATCGGATCCGATATATATCGGATATATATCCTGGCTTAGAAAAAGAAGCGAATTTCACTCTGTAAGGGGATTAAACACTTGAAAAGAATTTGTAAAATAATATAAGTGAAAATTACCACATTAATGTTTATTGGAGAAAGGTTTTTTTAATGAACACTTCATTTTTTAAGTGTTCTTTACTTGTTTTTACAAGTCCTACAAATATAATAATTAATAATCTTCATTTGTTTGTGAAAGTGAAAATTATTAACGCTAGGATAGGAGCACCAGGGAATCCCCATTTTTTTTTACCTCGTAAAATAAACCTTATACGGTATGAAGTTAAGATTTGAATTTCAATAAAAAGTTTGTCGTACTGGTAAGTTAAAGGGGATTTCCCCTACTTTAAATGAGGTTGCCATTTTGGGGAACAATCTAAATTATTCTGAAATGTAATTTTTCGCTACGTGTTGCCAGGGTAAACATTAATCTCCAAAATTTTTAGTTCAGAAGAAAGGAAAAAATCAATTGATATATATCAAGATAAAAATCAATTGATATATATCGTGATATATATCACGATATATATCCGCTGATATATATCGGCGAACCCTGGTTGCTAGCAATCTATGGAGGCTATAGACACATTTCGGCCACTCCACACAAAAGTCACGTCGTTCACTACTACATAAACACTGACACCTGTACAGAGCGACAATGAGCGCGTGTGCGTGCGGCGCCATACAAAATTTTTCAGATTTGTCTCAGAGGAGAGGTGAGATCGATACGAAAGAGCGGCAGAGAGAGGCCATACTGTACGTAGTACTATTACTTAAACTGTGCTACACTGTACTGTATCCACATACCACCTAATCTACGCAGATTGCGTATCAATTTACAATCTGAAAAATATGAAATAATAATTCAATGATATAGATACAATTTATTATTTATAGACTTACCCATTACCATACATATTTAATTGGTTGATGACTAAATTTTGGGGTGTAAGTGGTTCATCAACATCTTTGAACCAAAGCCAACTTCACCTGCACGCGGTGCACCCTGCTGACAGACAAACGAAGCTCCGGCGAAAAGAGAGGTAGGGAGCGTAATTGTAAGCTACCCGACTGGGGAATGTACCTCCACCTCACAGAATACCTCACAGAATACCGTAGCCAAATAACAATTCCCTTGAGGGTTGTTGTATTCCTGCGTGAGTGAAGTCACCAGAAATTAAGGAGATGCTACGTTGTCAGCGGGGGGTGGCGGCTCTCGAGCGATATTTTATGTTGCGAGCGTTAATATGGCTACGGTAACCGCTTCACATCAAGCGGGCCGTATGCTTGTCTGCTACCCGACGTTTATATATTTTATAAATTACAAACAAAAATAAACTATTTGAAGTCGGCGCCAAGATGATTAATAAACTATATGTCTCTGTATTTACACTGGTAAATAATATCATTATGTCATATATTAATATATAGTGAAAGATGCTACATGATATACTTATACTGATTTAGAAAATAGAAAGCAATAGCAATGGTTGCCATATCAAAATCATCAATCAAAAGGTGTAGAAAATATGATAGGTACATTACCTAGTCAACATACATACGTTAATACATACTAAAATGGTCCATGGGGTACTAAAATTGTCTAAAATGGTCCATGGGGTCCCAGACCAATTGGTCCATGTGGCATCGTTGCCAAGATGCTAGCAGCATTACCTCGCTGGATGGCTAAACTGATCCTTTGGGCGAGGAATGTCCCACATCTTGGGTCACCAGTTACGTCGACCAATCTTTTTCCTAATTCTTTTACAAAGAATTAGGAAAACCAGCACCACCACAAAAACCAGTTACGTCGACCAATCTTTTTCCTAATTCTTTGTAAAAGATTTACAAAGAATTAGGAAAAAGATTGGTCGACGTAACTGGTGACCCAAGATGTGGGACATTCCTCGCCCAAAGGATCAGTTTAGCCATCCAGCGAGGTAATGCTGCTAGCATCTTGGCAACGATGCCACATGGACCAAACTTTTTGTACATTTATTTTAATTGTACTTTAGTTTTATAGTTGAATTGTATGTATTGTTTATTTGAATAATACCAATGTATGTACTTGCTTCATCACACGGATACTGTCTCCTAAATCTTAGGGAGAGATCTATGCCCTACTTCTGTGAAATAAATATTAGTATTGGTTCAACATGGACCTCTCATTCTGTCGTATCTCTCATTGATCATAACCTCATTTGCATTATTGCGAAGACGATAGGCCTACCAAAAGTGATGAAGTCCTCATTTTTTTACATGAGAGGGCGGCAAACAAGCATGCAGATCACCTGACGGAAAGCAATCACCACCGCCCATTGAGATCAGCTACACCAAGGGGACGCCGATCCCTTGCCAGCCTGTACTCCTTGCTTTCTTCTGTCTGTTGACCTCACTCACTCGCTACAACACAACCACCCTCAAGGGGAATGTTATTTGGCAACAACCCCAAGGGGATTGTTATTCTGTGAGGTGGAGGTCCTTCCCCAGTCAGACAGCTTAAAAAAATATGCTATGCCCTACCTCTTATTTCAAATTCTCTTTACTTTTTTACTAACCAACTTTCCTCGTGATCTTTCTCGGCAAGTCCCAGGTGCCACGGAAATGGCCGAAGCATCTGGAAGTGCCTCTGGGTGCACCCGGGAGGAAGCGGCCGTTGATGTCGCAGATAGGCTTGGGGTTAGGGCGCATCTCCTCTGGACGGGCGCGGGATGGCGCCCAACGTGGAACCTGCCAGTTGCCGAGACGTTTTGGTGCTGATTCTCTGTTGAACTGTTGACAATTTTAGAATTTTAATTAGTATGTACCTCCACGTCACAGAATACCGCAGCCACATAATAATTCCCTTGAGGGTTGTTGTGTTCCTGCGAGTGAGTGAATTCGTCAGAAAAGGAGAAGATGCTGCTTGGCAGCGGGGGTGGCGGCGCGCGAGCGATATTTTATTTTACGAGCGTTTATATGACTACGGTAACCGCTTCACATCAGGCGGACCGTATGTTTGTCTGCCACCCGACGTAGTATAAAAAAATAGTAAATTGCTTTAATTGTACTTACTTCTGAGATTAATTTGTATGTCACAGAAAAAGTAGAAAATAACTACAACCTCTCTATCCTCCCTTATTAAACAAGTCATGTGATATGTATAAATATATTTAGCGATCACCCTTTTTGTCTATGTGACCATTCCTACAAACTTTCTTCTTCTATTTGACGAGCTTGGTGGTTGAGTGGCTATAGTAATGACCACTTTGACCCCGAGCTCGTGGATTCGATCCTCGCACAAGACAAATATTTGTGTGCATGAACATATCTGTTTGTCTTGGTCTGGGTGTAGAAAACACCCAGAGTGAGTGAGGTCACCAGAAAGGAAGGAGATGCTGCGTTGGCAGCGGGGGTGGCGGCGCGCAAGCGACACTGTATGTTGCGAGCGTTCATATGGCTACGGTAACCGCTACACATCAGGTGGGCCGTATGCTTGTCTGCCACCCGACGTAGTATAAAAAAATAAATAAAAAAAATTAATTTCAAGTTTCTTACTTCAAAAACATAGGACTTTCATACAAACTTCCAACTCCCGTTTTAACCCCAAAAAGGGGTTGATTTCTAAAGATACATTATTAGCACAACTCCACACCATCTATAGAGCATACATTTTAAATTTCAAGTCTCTTACTTCAAAAACATAGGACTTTCATACAAACTTCCAACCCCCGTTTTCCTCCCCTTAAACTTACACCAGTTTAATAAAATCCGTTCTTAGCGGATGTCTACACCTTATAAGAAACTTACCTGCCAAATTTCAAGTTTGTAGGTGTTATAGTTTCTGAGATTTCGTGATTAATCAGTGAGTGGTATTTCGCATTTAATATATCGATTTCTAATAATAGTTGTATACACCCTCTAGCGTTGAGTGACAGAGAGGGGGTATCTAATCCATCTATCATCAGAGGAATTTTTAAATAAATAAACACACTGCCTTCTAAGTCCCAAAACTAAGCAAAGCTTGTATTATGGGT
The DNA here is from genome assembly GCA_937001555.2 of Hypsopygia costalis. NCBI lineage: Eukaryota > Metazoa > Arthropoda > Insecta > Lepidoptera > Pyralidae > Hypsopygia > Hypsopygia costalis. The sequence continues at coordinate 3,462,576 of OW443336.2, read as the reverse complement.
ACTAGATAACTGATATTATACTCAAATACATTTTTTTTTGGCTCTAGAAATCATCTGTCAGGCTCTTCTTATAGAAAACCCTTGCAAAATTCCATCTCCCGGGCAATTGTTTCAAAATATATCAAATCAAAAACCCAAAAGTTATTTTGTTTACTATTTTGATTACGATACACGTGTTGATTACAATGGGAGCACGTGCTAGCAACATTGTAACGTTGCCACGTTGATAACATATCTAATACCGATAATTATATTTTTTGTCTACGTGATTACAATTTTTGACTTAGTCAGGAAAATGATTTTTCTTTTAGTTTTTTTTTTATATCACGCCGGATGGCCGACAAGCATACGGCCCGCCTGATGTGAAGCGGTTACCGTATCTATATTAACGCTCGCAACATGAAATAAATAATAAATAAATAAATAAATATTGTCAGACAAATTACACAGCGCCATCTAGCCCCAAAGTAAGCGAAGCTTGTGTTATGGGTACTAGACAACTGATAAACATACGTAAATACATTTTTTTTTTGTAAATACATACTTATGATACATAGAAAACACCCTGACTAAGACAAACAGACATGTTCATGCACACAAATATTTGTCCTATGTGGGAATCGAACCCACGAGCGTTGGTGTCGAAGCCGCTTCATTGACCACTACGCCACCGAGCTCGTCAGAATCGTCAAATGTCGTCAGCGCGCCGCTACCCACACTGCCATTACAGCAACCCCTTCCTTTCTGGTACCTCACTCAAACAGCAACCCACAAGGGGATTGTTATTTGGCTGCGGTATTCTGTGACGTGGAGGTACTTCCCCAGTCGGGCAGTTTACGAATACGCTTTACTACCTCTCTTATGCCAGAGCCTCTTTCGCTATTCGACAGAGTGCACCACGTGCAGGCGAGGTTGGATTTGGCTCTAAAGATCGTGGTGAGCCACTTACAACCCATCGATCGATCTGAAAAAATCAGAATCTAAAAATATCAGCATGTGTGTAGTTAATATAATATTTTGTATGGGATTCCAGGCGTCCGGAATTAAGATCCTTTATTTTTTTTATACTACTTCGGGTGGCAGACAAGCATACGGCCCGCCTGATGTGAAGCGGTTACCGTAGCCATATTAACGCTCGCAACAAAATATCGCTCGCGCGCCGCCACATGCACTGCCAACGCAGCATCTCCTCCTTTTCTGGTGACCTCACTCACTCGCAGGAACACAACCCTCAAGGGAATGTTATTTGGCTGCGGTATTCTGTGAGGTAGAGTTACATTCCCCAGTCGGGTAGCGCACAATTACGCTCCCTACCTCTCTTTTCGGCAGAGCTTCGTTTGTCTATCAGCAGGGCGCACCGCATGCAGGCTTTGGTTCAAAGATGTTGATGAACCACTTACACCTCAAACTTTATTCAGTTTCTGAATTCCGGGACCGATTCCGGCTGTGTAAAGACGGGCTTACAGTAATGGAAGATGAAAATAAACTTGCCAGTACTGCAAGACCGTTATCATCATCATCATCATCATCATCATCATCAGGTCATTTTAGTCTCCACTACAGGAGCACGACCCTCTCTCGTCCGTCACAGACGGAAGGATTTGGCCTACACTCCCTACGCTGGCCAGACGGGTTGGGGAGGCCGATCGATCGACGAGATCGATGTTTTATAATGTACTAGCTGTGCCCGCGACTTCGTCCGCGTGGAATAGTGTCTTTGGGCAGCATTTTTAAATATTTCGGCTAATTATTTTACAAATAAGACACATACGTATTAATACTTATATGAGTTGCAGTGTGCCATCTAGTGCTTATATAGCTCTTTTGTGGAACATTGAACATTCATCCCAACCAACAGCTTACACAGCTGCAACTTTCTTCCGCGCTCACTGCTTTTGCTAATGTTACATACCGGCATGTCCTCATCAGCTAAGTTCAATGGTAGTTTTAGAACCGAGTGCGCTATACCCCTATAACTATTTACACTTTATTTTGCTTTTAACCGTAAACACAGAAAACAAAACTTCTTATTATGAAAATAACTTATTTAAGTATTTTATTTAATTGTATAAAAACCTATTTAAAAAAAATTATAAACCCAAATGAATTAAATTTAACTAATTTTATTGACCCAAATAAACAAAATCTCTATACTAAGTATAACTTTTTACACTTGTACTTAAGAACTTGTTTTTATGAACCATTTGTAACCGATTCCTAGAAATCCCTTTCGGATATTGCGACTTCTGACTGAGTCGGCATGCAAAGGCATAAAGACTCATTCATAAAACTATTAAGCTTTCTTATCTTTTGTTTACATTCACAGATGGTCAAATGCTTTGTTTGTACAATGCTCAAAAAAGTACTGTTTATTTGGTGAGGGCAATTAACTTACCGTTCTTAGGTACCTGCCTAGCATACAAATGTGCAACAAAAAAAAATGACGTAATAACATCTAATTAAACTCGAAAGTAATCTACTTTTAACGAATGAAATAAATAAAACAATGACCCAACTAAAGAAAAAAATATTTAATAACTTATCTACTAAAGTAAGCAAATCGAATTGTAAACAATGTGCAGTGAATAATAATGCATTTGTAGCGGAAAAAATAATAATTTTCACGTGTCTGCACGTTTGGGCAAGCCCACTTGGGCATATTTTTTCTGTGCCGTACCACTGTTTTTTACTCATGTGGTACCACGCCGCGTAACGACCCCCGGCCCGCTCGCTGACCCCCGCGTGGCAGCTTTCAATGTGTACGGGTGGTGTACGGCGTTGAGATAGGCAAAATGCCTGGCATTTACAATAAGTGCCCAGTAAGTACCTGTAAATGCCCAATAAATGCCTAGTTTTGGGCATAAATAGGGAATTTATAACTATTTTTTGGACATTTATTGTAAATCCTCGGCATTTTGCCCATCTCTAGTACGGCGCGATGCTTGGCAAGTTTTTTACTCGCGTTAATTTCAGTTTCTCATTTTGTAATGACTGCGTAAATGTTATCTACATCAGGATAGCACTAATATTTTGTCTCTTGGCAAACAAACTTATAAAACATTCATTTATACCTTACATATTTCCATACAAACTTTCATCCCCTATTCCCTATTGTTATTTTACCCCCGTGTGGGTAAAACTTTTACAAACTTTGAATGTCATATTTATTTATATCGAATCAACAGCCTAAAAAATAAGTTTCAAGCTTCTAGCTCTAAAAATAACGATATTTCCATACAATCTTTCACCCCCCCTTTTAACCCCTTACAACCCTTTTTTTGCATTAAAAAGTAGCCTATGTCCTTCCTCAGGCTCTAAACTATCTGTGTACCAAATTTCATTTAAATCGGTTCAGTAGTTTTGCCGTGAAAGCAGGACAGACAGACAGACAGACAGACAGACAGACAGAGTTACTTTCGCATTTATAATAATAGTAAGGAATAATAATAGTAAGGATAGTAAGGATATCGAATCAACAGCCTAAAAAATAAGTTTCAAGCTTCTAGCTCTAAAAATAACGATATTTCCATACAATCTTTCACCCCCCCTTTTAACCCCTTACAACCCTTTTTTTGCATTAAAAAGTAGCCTATGTCCTTCCTCAGGCTCTAAACTATCTGTGTACCAAATTTCATTTAAATCGGTTCAGTAGTTTTGCCGTGAAAGCAGGACAGACAGACAGACAGACAGACAGACAGAGTTACTTTCGCATTTATAATATTAGTAAGGATTTCCCTTAGTCGCCTTGTACGACATCCACGGGAAGAGATGGAGTGATTCTATTCTAGTCTGCCGGAAACCACACGGCCAGACAGTATAGTATAGATAACGGTTTGACCTACTTGAATTAATTAAAAAATAAGTTTAGAAACAATTATTAATAAAGTTAATATTTCAATTGCACTTCTCTCAAAGCAACTTGACAAGATAATTCTAAATTATTGCGGGCACATAATGCCAGCATGGAAATAGGCGTGATGTATGGGGTAAATAACAATTTGCAACCCTTTGTTGGCGGGATGATTATAACGCCTGTGCCACGGGGGTGATTTGACACCTGCTCTATGGGTGGCGCGTGTCTATTGTCTACTTTTTGTTACTTTTTTTTAATTTATTCGTATTTTTTGCTCGCGTTTGTTTGGCAAATAATAATTAAACTAAATCCTTACTAATATTATAAATGCGAAAGTAACTCTGTCTGTCTGTCTGTCTGTCTGTCCTGCTTTCACGGCAAAACTACTGAACCGATTTAAATGAAATTTGGTACACAGATAGTTTAGAGCCTGAGGAAGGACATAGGCTACTTTTTAATGCAAAAAAAGGGTTGTAAGGGGTTAAAAGGGGGGGGGTGAAAGATTGTATGGAAATATCGTTATTTTTAGAGCTAGAAGCTTGAAACTTATTTTTTAGGCTGTTGATTCGATATCCTTACTAATCCTTACTTTTAATATTATAAATGCGAAAGTAACTCTGTCTGTCTGTCTGTCTGTCTGTCTGTCTGTCCTGCTTTCACGGCAAAACTACTGAACCGATTTAAATGAAATTTGGTACACAGATAGTTTAGAGCCTGAGGAAGGACATAGGCTACTTTTTAATGCAAAAAAAGGGTTGTAAGGGGTTAAAAGGGGGGGTGAAAGATTGTATGGAAATATCGTTATTTTTAGAGCTAGAAGCTTGAAACTTATTTTTTAGGCTGTTGATTCGATATAAATAAATATGACATTCAAAGTTTGTAAAAGTTTTACCCACACGGGGGTAAAATAACAATAGGGAATAGGGGATGAAAGTTTGTATGGAAATATGTAAGGTATAAATGAATGTTTTATAAGTTTGTTTGCCAAGAGACAAAATATTAGTGCTATCCTGATGTAGATAACATTTACGCAGTCATTACAAAATGAGAAACTGAAATTAACGCGAGTAAAAAACTTGCCAAGCATCGCGCCGTACTAGAGATGGGCAAAATGCCGGGCATTTACAATAAATGTCCAAAAAATAGTTATAAATTCCCTATTTATGCCCAAAACTAGGCATTTATTGGGCATTTACAGGTTCTTACTGGGCACTTATTGTAAATGCCAGGCATTTTGCCTATCTCAACGCCGTACACCACCCGTACACATTGAAAGCTGCCACGCGGGGGTCAGGGAGCGGGCCGGGGGTCGTTACGCGGTGTGGTACCACATGAGTAAAAAACGGTGGTACGGCACAGAAAAAATATGCCCAAGTGGGCTTGCCCAAACGTGCAGACACGTGACAATTATTATTTTTTCCGCTACAAATGCATTATTATTCACTGCACATTGTTTACAATTCGATTTGCTTACTTTAGTAGATAAGTTATTAAATATTTTTTTCTTTAGTTGGGTCATTGTTTTATTTATTTCATTCGTTAAAAGTAGATTACTTTCGAGTTTAATTAGATGTTATTACGTCATTTTTTTTTGTTGCACATTTGTATGCTAGGCAGGTACCTAAGAACGGTAAGTTAATTGCCCTCACCAAATAAACAGTACTTTTTTGAGCATTGTACAAACAAAGCATTTGACCATCTGTGAATGTAAACAAAAGATAAGAAAGCATAATAGTTTTATGAATGAGTCTTTATGCCTTTGCATGCCGACTCAGTCAGAAGTCGCAATATCCGAAAGGGATTTCTAGGAATCGGTTACAAATGGTTCATAAAAACAAGTTCTTAAGTACAAGTGTAAAAAGTTATACTTAGTATAGAGATTTTGTTTATTTGGGTCAATAAAATTAGTTAAATTTAATTCATTTGGGTTTATAATTTTTTTTAAATAGGTTTTTATACAATTAAATAAAATACTTAAATAAGTTATTTTCATAATAAGAAGTTTTGTTTTCTGTGTTTACGGTTAAAAGCAAAATAAAGTGTAAATAGTTATAGGGGTATAGCGCACTCGGTTCTAAAACTACCATTGAACTTAGCTGATGAGGACATGCCGGTATGTAACATTAGCAAAAGCAGTGAGCGCGGAAGAAAGTTGCAGCTGTGTAAGCTGTTGGTTGGGATGAATGTTCAATGTTCCACAAAAGAGCTATATAAGCACTAGATGGCACACTGCAACTCATATAAGTATTAATACGAATGTGTCTTATTTGTAAAATAATTAGCCGAAATATTTAAAAATGCTGCCCAAAGACACTATTCCACGCGGACGAAGTCGCGGGCACAGCTAGTTACTAATATATTCATACCGTAATTTAGCTTTCGTGTTGCAATAAAATCTTTTAAAGATAAATATAAAGATAATATTATTTTAAAGACAATATAATAAAATCTTTTAATAATAAATATAATAAATAATATCTGGATTTGGCTCACGAGATTACCGACATGTGGGACGTCGATTCAACAATGATTGTCCCGATAGTTGTTACGGTCAATGGTTTAATCGCCAAGAGCTTCGACCACCATCTCAAGAAGCTCGCGTTGGGAAGCTGGATCAAGGGTCAGATACAGAAAGCTGTCCTCCTTAGCACGGCACGTATTGTGAGGAAGTTTCTGTCTCTGTGACCTTGACCACCGGTAGTTTGGACCTTGTTCCCGCTATCGGGGGGATTCTGTTTTCTATATTATTTAATGTATTTTTTTTATATTATATATTAAAAAATGTAATAAATAAGGTAGGTATTAGAAATAAATAAATGTCAATATAATAAAACGACGAATTTGTTTTTTACTTAAAAGATTTTACACAGTATCTTCTCTGAACACACAGAGATTTTTTTATATGCTAGAGGGCAAACGAGCACGCGGGTCACCCTATGGAGAGTAACCACCACCGCCCACGGAGACCAGCAACACCAAGGGGTCGCCGAAGCTGAAGCCGATTCACAACAGATTTTTTGATCACGAATATCCAATTTCAACTTAGATTTATGTTACTTATGTTTAACTTAGCTGGTAGAAACCCTGGAGCTCTATCAACTAAACTGAAGATGTTTATCAATAACTTAAACATTTTTCGAAGCAAAATATTCGATGGCAATCCGTTTCAGCTTCGGCGGTAGGGTCCCAGACTCCATAGTCTCCGTGTCCTTCTTAATTGTGATAGACCAAGTCGTGGTCGTCTTCGCCCTATCTTTCCCTCTTCCACAATACCCCTTTTTATTTTCGTTCACGAGCTACGATTATTTTATTGGCGGTTACGCTATCACTATTTTCATCAGCGGAAATTCAAACCATTGACAGGTTAACGAGGTTACAGTAATATATAGTACCTCGTCCCTGAACTTGAAGAACAGTGGCGACATTGGCAGGCACGAAATAACTGCAGAAGATACGACTGAATCACACGCGCGTTTCCGTCCCTATAAAAAACTCTTTTTTGACAAACTCCATGCTGTAGTCTCCTGAGAAAACCTCGACAGGCAGTTCATTCCACAGCTTGACAGTACGCGGGAAGAACTTCTCTGGAACCGCACTGTACGCGACCACTTAGGCTACAATGTGTGAGGATGAATTCCCTGTCGATGGCGAGCGGTGCGACTGTAGAAGGAGGCTATAGGCATCATGTCAAACCACTCCTCTGAACACACCCTATTGTACAATCGGTGGAACACACAAAGGGACGCAAAATCTCTTCTCAGACTTAAAGATTCTAAACCGTCTGTCAGTTTGGGATCGTCAACAATCCTAACAGCATGCCCTTAAATCGAATCACGAGGTACAAGCTGGTATCTAGGCGCTCCCGCCCATAGATGGCAACAGTACTCCATGTGCGGCCGTACTTGAGCTTTGTAAAGCGTAAGTCTTTGCCGCGGGTTGAAGTACTGCTTCGCCCTGTTGAGCACACCTAGTTTTTTCGACGCTAGCTTGACCTTCTCCTCCAGGTGACAACGAAACTGGACGTGACTGGAGATTTGAGGACTTACTTATAGTCCCACTAAAACTAAACTTTGAAGTTTCAGTTTGTGATACGAGAATACCTATTTTGGCGTTAGTGAGGTCAACACTGGATTAGAACTGAATTTTGACTACATTTTAAATACGAGAATCGCCCCTCTGTTTAATTTGTTCTATGTCGCAGGTGTTGGAGACCTTGTACGAGCCTCGCTAAACAATTGTCCTCCTTTACGTCACCGCACTGCGCTTCCTTTTGTACTATTTTCGGTCGTCTGAATTTCCGCTAAAGTTAGATTACAATAAAGTTTAATTGACTTTGGCTAATTACTTTTTTTTTTACAGCGTTACATCTACTTGAGGAGCTCGGTGGCGTCGTTGCGCGTGTCAGTCTAATCGAACACGCAAGTTAAGCAACGTCGACCGTAGCCTGTCCATGGATGGGTTTTTATCTCGAGTATTTAGTGCCCTCCGAAGCACGGAGGACCTCGTGATACGCAATGACGCCACCGAGCTCCTCGTAACACATAACAACACGCTATTGTATTATCACAGTATAAGTAATGTATAAAGTAGATAGGTACTTATTGAAACTACATAAATAGCTATTTTAAAATATTATGTTACATAGTTCTAATACCAAAAATCGATTTCAAAGATCCACGGGAGACTTAAATGTAAGTTTGTCCGTCGCCGAGTTTGGTAGATATTCGATTCGCGTGTCTGGAACAATGGCACCGTGACAACGTTCTATAAATATAGTTATTGCGAGGTTTTAAGGTTTGAGAGTTTGGCAATCACTATAGCAAATATATATATATTTATTCATTATTGCATATAACATGGTTACATACAGTGTAAACAACAAGGTGTACAAGATCGAGCTTATCTGTTTCAGACATTTCTTCTAGCCAACCTTAACAATAGTGAAGAATTATTATATGACTAGCAGACGAAATATTTAGTATAATTTATATGGTACACCAACAGGTTTCATGATTACATTCAATATAAGTAAGTAATTGTACAAATCTGGGTCCAGCATGTAACCCAATTACAGGTGAACACAACTTTCACAAGAAATTAACAAAATTAAAAAAACAATCCTACAAATATTACAATATCATTTGTCAACAAAGCACGACAATCCCATAATAATTAACAAGCGCCATAAAAAGACTGAACCTTTCGCTTGAACTTTAAAAGTCAGTCATGATTAATGTCCAGATCACATGAGTTGTTGATTTTATTGAAATATGCAATATATCACTCGCACGTCGCCACCCCCGCTGCCAATGCAGCAGCTATTTCCTTCCTCACTATCTCTCTCACAGACTGGTGACCTCACTCACTTGCGGGAACTTAACTACCCTCGAGAGAATTGTTATTTGGCTACGATATTCTGTAAGCTGGGTGGTACTTCCCCAATGGGGCAGCTTACAACTACACTATGCCTTAAGCTACCTCTATTTTGCCAGAGCCTATTTCGGTTGGCAGGGTGCACCATGTGCAGGTGAGGTTGGCTTTGGCTCTAAAGATCGTGGCGAGTCTCTTACACCTCTGACCACTTACACCCTTATGCATATAATATGATATTTTCATGATATGATAACCCAGGTCGCCACATTTCGTGCAGTAAACTAAAGCTGTCTTTGAAAAAGTTAAACAACATTCAGACATAAAGCCCATAAACGGATTGTCAATCGAATAACAGTTCCCTTGCCTGGCGATCACTGAGCACGATAGACGATAGTCGTATTAATTACCTACCTTTTGATAACCGAGTTTGCTATGTCATGGCAGATAAGGAAAATCGAACACGTATCAATACTAATGATATGTATTTTAAACACGATTGGGGTCATTGGGGTGTGAGTGGTTCTCCCTTTAAATAAATAATTATTCCTGGACAAATTACACACTGCCATCTAGGCCCAAACTAAGCAAAGGTTGTGCTATGGGTACTAACTGATATTATAGGTAGTATGGTAGATAACTGATATTATACTTAAATATATTTTCTTTTGTAATTACATACATATAATACACAGAAAACACCCAGACGTAGACAAACAGACATGTTCATGCACAAAAATATTTGTCTTATGCAGGAATCAAACCCGCGACCTCGGAGTCAAAGTGGCCATTACTAACCATTCTACCACCGAGCTTTACCTTTATCTTAAGATTGACCTTTAGAACCAAAGCCAACACAGGTACCTCTAGTGCCATCCATAGGCTGCGATGACTGCCTCATCAGGCAGGTCGTGCGCTTATTGTCACCCTAGTTGCATAAAAAAAAAATACTTCATGTACTCTGCCCACTAGCAAATGAAGGCAAAAAAAGGTAAGCCTCGACTAGCCCGGTAGTTTGTGACGCGTTCGTTGGGTTTGTGAGCTCAAATACACTTGATAATGCCAAAAAAAGCTTCGAATGGAAGTTTGTTGCCAACAACAAAATACGAGAAGAAGAATCAATCAATACCATGCATGAATACAAAAGTACAGTGATAAAGTGCCACAAACTTATCTGGCCCGGTGGCGGGGGCGGTACGATCTACTTAAGTGTTGCTATTAAACGAAATGCCGCCCGTTTTAGAGGAAACATTAAAATCAAAGAAATATATGCATTGATAAAATAATAGCATTGATATACTTATTAATTGTGTTGTGTGGTGTTTCAATTAAAATTATAGTAAAACAAACTTTATTCAAATAAACTTAAGCTCTAAACAATACATATAATTAAACTATAAAACTAAAGTACCTAAAATTAAATAACACTAAAATAAAACTAACCTAAAACTAAAATAAATGTAAAAAGTTTGGCCCATGTGGCATCGTTCCCAAGATGCTAGCAGCATTACCTCGCTGGATGGCTAAACTGATCCTTTGGGCGAGGAATGTGCCAGATCTTGGGTCACCGGTTACGTCGACCAATCTTTTTCCTAATTCTCTTATAAAGTTTTTGGTGCTGGGACCCCATGGACCAAGTGTTTCGACCCCGAGTGGAACAAATGTTGAACAATTCAATTAAATATCAATTGCCTTCTATTTTTTGTTGATTAGTTTTAAAAATGCACCACGTTAAGTCGCGAACATAGCTATTATATAATATTAGAGAGTTATAATATTGCACAGAAACAACTCGTTGACGATTTTTTATTGTAAGAAATGAAATATGTGTAGAAAAAGATAATATGTATTTAAAAAAATACACCTCAATGGAATGTGCATACGCGGTAAGTAAATTAATTGTACCTGGCAATACTACATTACAAGATGGCGGCTTTAGTTCTAAATTTGGCCACCGGGTCAGATAAGTTTGTAGCACTGTACAAACTTATCTGACCCGGTGGCCAAATTTGGAACTAAAGTCGCCATCTTGGAATGTAGTATTGCCAGGTATAATTATTTTACTTACCGCGTATACACATTCCATTGAGGGGTATTTTTTTAAATACATATTATCTTTTTCTACACATATTTCATTTCTAACAATAAAAAAATCGTCAACGAGTTGTTTCTGTGCAATATTATAACTCTCTAATATTATATAATAGCTATGATCGCGACTTAACGTGGTCCATTTTTAAAACTAATCAACAAAAAATAAAAGGCAATTGATATTCAATTGAAACACCACACAACACAATTAATAAGTATATCAATGCTAATTTATTTTAACAGTGTATATATTTCTTTGATTTATAAGTTTCCTCTAAAACGGGCGGCATTTCGTTTAATGGCAGCACTTAAGTCGATCGCACCGCCCCCGCCACCGGGCCAGATAAGTTTGTGGCACTATAGACTAGGCCGGATTCTAGCCCACGGGGCCGAAATCAAGGTTGAGTGGAGCGAGCAGATTCGGTGAGTGTATGTTTTCCATTGATTTCAATGGAAAATGTATTTGATGATCATTCCTCAAGGACATGATCGATCTCAAATTTTTTTCGACACAAACCTCAAGTATGTCGAGGTCTTTAATTGTGACAAGTTTCATCAAGATCGATTCAGTGGTTTTGGAGCCTATTCATTTCCAAGAGTGACTTTTCGGCGTACATAAGCGCTCGCTCTACTCAATTATACTTGGCAAATAGCTAAAGCAATATACCTACTATGCAGTTCACATAAGATCCCAACATAATAGTAAACAGTTATCAATAGCAAAAAACAATCTACATGAGACAACACGAGAGCTATTAACTAAAGACCAGTAAACACAGTGTCAAACAGAGATTAGGGTGAACACAATGCCGTGAAAAATTGACATTCTGTCACCCTTAGTTTCGATGACCCACTGGGATCGAAACAAAAAAGTATAACCTAATTTGAACTCTACCATGTTGTCAAAAAGTTATATTTTACTGCTGGCAAGGATATGTTTAAGGATATTTGCGATGTAATTGGATGAATTTAACTTGGATTAAAGGCATTACAATTTGTTGTAAGTAAAAAACGTCGTAGGGGACGATAATGGTTGCAGGTGCTCGGGTGCTAAAAAATATATGGGATTAGTCAGGGCGGATTAGATTTATTTGTGTGATAAATAATACCTCGGATATGGAGCTCGATGGTACGAGCACTTTAAAAACAGGCCTCCGTCAACCTGCAGTCAAGCAGCGTGGTGAAGTAGGCTCCAGATTCCTTCGATTGAGTAAAAACCCGTATCTAGGCTTGGCTGTCCCGATTTTAGGCCCCTGTGTCCTGCATCTCGACCACATTATATACATTTGACGAGCTCGGTGGTCGAATGGTTAGCAATACTCCGTAACACTTTGATTCTGAGGTCGCGGGTTCGATTCCCGCACAAGATAAGCATTTGTGTGCATGAAGATGTCTGTTTGTCTTAGTCTGGGTGTTTTCTATGTATTATGAGTATGTATTTACAAAAAAAAATGTATTTAAGCACATTTATCAGTTGTCTAGTAATAACACAAGCTTTGCGTTTAATTTGGGACTAGATGGCGCTGTGTAAATTGTCCAGAAATATTTATTTATTTATTAACATATCTATATATATAAAAGAAAGTCATGTTTGTTACAACACTTATAACTCGAGAACGGCTGGACCGATTGCCATGGTTTTTGATTTGTTGGATTTGTCTCCGTCCAGAATAGCAGAATAACTATTAAAAACATTGGAAAATTTACGAAAAAAATAAAATAAAAGAAAAATCATTTTTCCATACAAAATGTTCGTGGATGTCGGACCTGTCAAACGTGACGTTAACGTGCGTACGTCAAATGTATGCGTGCGTTCAGAAATGTGGGTATAGGATAATAAGTATTAAAACATTGACAAAATTGTCGAAAAATTAAATTTGAAAACGGATTGGGATATTTATTGATTTTCAATTAAATGTCAAATCGATTGGTCTAACTTTTACGTCGCGAAAGTTGTCCGTTGTTGTTTTGAAAATTGTTTATGAATGAATGCTTGAAAATGAATATTAATTGGTTGTCAAGTGTCATGGTACTTTATTTTGTGACATAGTAAAATACTGAACTTAATATTTACCCACTGCTGGGTAATATTAAATACGGGTCTTCCTTCAACTGAATATGTTTCGAGCATACTCCACCACGCTGCTCAACTGCGAGTTGGCGGACGCCAGTAATTTCAAGCCGCCTAAAGGCCACTTGGCTTAACGACTGCCATCTAATGATAACAACCAAAAACTTAACGTGCCTTCCGAAGCACGGAGGAGCTCGAGATAATCTAATGATAACAACCGGGACCGACGGCTTACGTGTCTTCCGAAGCACAGATGAGCTCGAGATAATCTAATGATAACAACCGGGACCGACGTGTGCCTTCCGAAGCACGGAGGAGCTCGATATAATCTAATGATAACAATCGGGACCGACGGATTAACGTGCCCTCCGAAGCACGGAGGACCTCGAGTTAATCTAATAGTGTCCGACCGAATGTTCGGTTTCGGTCGAGTTTCGGCAAAAATAACGAGTTTCGGTTTCGGCGGCAAACCTGCCGAAACTACGACCGAAACCGAAACTTCATTCGGGAGTTCCCGCGCTGTACTCGGTCATGTTCGGCGCAGTAAATTCCATCTAAGCGACGAAGACATTTTGCCGCGTCCACGTGCCTAATCATGTCGTGACTTGTTTGCGTTTGCAGTGCGTTTTGTTTGTTGTTTGTGAGTTTTCGTATGATTTGTTTTGAATTCGGTAAGTTTTATCATGTGATATTGTATTAAGAGCCATATTACATTTTGACTGTGATTTTTGCGTAAAATGGCCAATTTTGGCGTTCTTGATCTCGGAAACAAAAATACATTAACAATGTTGACTTATTGAATAGTATAGAATAGCTATTGGCATAGTACATAACGGCCTCGGTTTTTGTAAATTTTGCTTAACTTTTTAAATAAACCCAAAATTGCAGAGAAAGATTTTCATAAAATGCGCGCATTCACTATTTTGAGCTCCTGGATTGTACTACTGTTCCAAACAAATGAAATAAAAAAAATAGAATGGTATTTGTTATATAGTCGTATAGTACATAGCGGCCTCAGAATTTTGAAATATCATTGATTTAATATAGAAAAAAAAACATTCTTTTAACCAAAAAAACTTCGAAAATCGCTATAAGTAAACTGTTAATTTCTCGAATAAACGATAATATTATTGAGCAAAATATATTATAGTACATATATTATTTCAATAAAAACGATAAATATAACTTCAAAATTACTACAAAAAACGATACACCGGCGGCCTTCGCGGGTTTAGTACTGCGCGAGAGCTCGTCAGCGTGGAAATGTAATAGGGCTCTTAAGGGTAGGTAGTAAACATAATAATTTAGTATAACAAATTAAAGCATAGATTATAGTAGAATCAAGTCTAACTATCTGAATATTTTGTGATTAATTTAACTCATTCGGTATTACGTATAGCATCGTAAACAAACAATAGTTAGGTACTTGGTACTTACTATAGTGCATTAGTGGTGATAATATTAAAGATTTAGAGTTTGAACGTTCAATTTAATAATTATAACCAAGTATCTAGCAATTATAACGTAACGTAATTATTATTATTTTTATAATACGTCGGGTGGCAAACAAGCATATGACCCGCCTGATGTGAAGCGGTTACCGTAGCCATATTAACGATCACAACATAAAATATCGCTCGCGCGCTGCCACCCCCGCTGCAGACGGAGCATCTCCTCCCTTTCTGATGACCTCACTCACTCGCAGTAACACAAGAACCCTCAAGGGATTTGTTATTTGGCTGCGGTATTCTGTGAGGTGGAGGTACATTCCCCAGTCGGGTAGCTTACAATTACGCTCCCTACCTCTCTTTTCGCCAGAGCTTCGTTTGTCAGTTAGCAGGGTGCACCGCGTGCAGGTGAAGTTGGCTTTGATTCAGAGAAGTTGATGAACCACTTACACCCCCAATTATAAGAAAAGTACCTACAGTTAGATTGTTTCGTAAAAGTTTCGGTTTCGGTTTCGGCCGAAACTGAGATTGTTGCCGAAATTCGGTTTCGGTTTCGGTTTCGGTCGTAAAAACCAGTTTCGGTCGGACACTATAATCTAATGATTACAACCGGGACTGACGGATTAACGTACCTTCCGAAGCACGGAGGAGCTCGAGATAATATAAACTCATCCATGGACAGGCTACGGTTGACGTTGCTTAAGGCTAGGTAGTCGTGCAAAAGTAGGCAATCAGCGCTGTCGGCAACGCGCGAACTTATTCACGCGGAGGCAGCGGCGCGATGAACTCGCGTCACCCCGCCCGGTCATACAGTATAAGAATAAGCAGTTGCCTAGTTAATTTTAAAACTTCAGAAATGCACTTTTATATTTTTATATTAGTGACAAGAGTTTCGTAAATAATAGGTAATGTAGGTTAGGTATAGAATATAAAAAAAATAACAACCTGTTCGTGTTTCCTAGATTTGACTTGATGTATTAGAAAAGGAAACTAATATTACAGCAGAATCCATTGTTCATCTTTCTTGTCATATAGGAGGCATAAATGTGCGTACGGCAGACCCGGTGTTTTTAAAAAACTATGAATGTCATGGTGATTCTTTTAAGAGTTTTTCTGTACATTTATATTATACATAAATAAAAGATATAGTATTAAATAAAAAATATTTATTTACTCTTAAAATTGTTTAAAATATATTTCTCGTGAGCTTATACCCGGGTGCAAATCTGACTGTAGTTCAGAAGATGATAGAACTTATAGGCTCTACAGAATTAACATTTCGCATGTGTGGCTCAAGTGAAGGCAAGTCTTGGGAGTCTACATAATTTACATTTTCCTTGTCATCTTGTAAGGACAATGTTCTTAATGCCATTCCACGTGCGTGTCGACTATCAACAATTTCTGGCATTAAACATTTCATATAAAATTTGACCAACTTTTGCTCCATTTGCGTTTTCCAGAAGTTATCGTCCTTTTCGATGCCTTTTGTAAACAAGGGTTCGTCTCGATAAGGGATGTCTCCTCAGTATTTCTAAAACATAATGGTAAATAATTACATGTTTCGGAATAAAACATAATATTTTGTTTGGATGTACATTATCTAACTTTTTTATAGTTTTTATTATGCTGAATTAATAAACTCCCAAAAAAAACTATATTAAATGCAATCAAATAAAATATGATTCTTACGTAAAAGTTAGTTTGTTGTGGAGCGTCTGGATCTAATCTCATTAAAGAATTCTTGGAAACGTCAGCTGTGTAGCTACACGTCGGAACATCAATGTGCCTGAAAATTTACCATATTATATTAATTATAACTGTCTATAATATATAATAAGTTATACGGGACATTTACCGAACTAAATAATGGACGGATTTCAAATAATTATTTTATCGCTTAATAATGTAAAAATTTTGATGATATAGAAATCAAATTGTACAGTATGTAAGAATACATCACAAAGCCTCTAAAAGTTTTCACAACACAGCAATGTCAAAATTTCACAATTATGTTTTTAACCGTGCAGAATGTATGTACCAAGAATATTTGTAGCAAAGATGGAAATGACAACGAAGAGCTGAAATAGATCCAGAATTCATCTTTCTACACGATTGTTTTAAACATTACAGTAAAATCTCGCAGATTAGTCAGATACGTTGATACAAACACTGTTCAGTGTTTTAATAGTGTCAGCGTGAAATTGATTGGTCGCACCAAAAAAAAAATCCTTTGAAAGGAGGTTACCTAGCAAGAGCTCAGCAGCAGTTTCGTTTAACATTAAATCCGCATTTTCAGTCGTCCACCTCTCTTTACATAAAAGTCCTAAAAGCAGGGTGATATTAATTGAAAGAAGGATAGCAAAAAAAAAAAAAAGAAGAAAATTAAAAGAAGAACGAAAAAACCAGCTAATCGAATAAATATACTGAGATATGACGTTTGTCTTGACGGACAGATTTATATAGATACTAGCTGACTCGCGCAACTACGTCTGCGTGTGACACAACGTTGAGAGTGAAGCGTAAGGTTACCATTTGAAAGGTTTTAATGAGCCATCTTAAAAGTAGATATATGCAATCACGGACTTTTTATTAGAACTTTTTAAGATGAATAATTCCGTTATAATTGTTGCGTAACTTGAACCGTTTACGCAGCGCACGCAACGGAAGCTTTCAAAAGGAATATTTTTTTCCCATTTTGCAACATTTTTCATTGGTGCTCCGCTCCTATTGGTGGTAGTGTGATGTTATATAGCCTTTTAGCCTTCCTCGAAAAATAGGCTATCTAACACTAAAAGAATTTTACAAATTCGAATGAGTAGTTTTTGAGATTAGCGTGTTCAACCAAACAAACTCTTCAGCTTTATAATATTAGTATAGAAGTATAGATAAGTCTGTCCGTCAGAAGTCCGTAAGTATTGGGTACGTACGTTGCGCCTCCTGACTTGACCTGACTAAGCAAATATGTATATACGGGACATATTAAAACAGTTTAAAAAGCGCTGCGTACCTATATCGATCTATGGTAATTACTTACCTATTTTCAGTTGAATCCGCAGATAACAGATTGATTATTCGCCGCTGTCCATATTAATTACTTCGGCGATGTCTGGTATTGGAGACTGCTCCATTGACCTACAATAAAACGCCAGGCAGATATGTACCGATAAAGACAAAACATGAATTATCAAAAATCGTAGCGTTCTTTAGTACTGGATATTCTTATACTGTGGCATGATGGCCGCAAGTTTAGTCATAATATATTTTTGTAAATTATCAATCAGACTTTTTTTTATACTACGTCGGGTGGCTGACGAGCATACGGCCCGCCTGATGTGAAGCGGTTACCGTAGCCTAATATGGCTACGCTCGCAACATAAAACACAGCTCGCGCGCCGCCACCCCCGCTGCCAACGCAGCATCTCCTTCCTTTGTGGTGATCTCACTCACTCGCAAGAACACAACAACCCTCAAGGGAATTGTTATTTAGCTGCGGTATTCTGTGAGGTGGAGGTACATTCCCCAGTCGGGTAGCTTACAATTACGCTCCCTACTTTAACTAAGTTGGCTTTGGTTCAAAGATTTTGATGAAACACAAATCAATAAAACAATCAAATTTTAATATATTAAAGACCATATTACATTAAAAATCAAACATCTACATAAAAGTACTTACCTCTTTGTATATCTTCGCAGTGCATTCTTTCTGTTAGTTATTTTTATTGCTTTGGACGACTTCTTTCCCTACGTTGTTTATTCCCCATTATGAATCACTTGAAGCACACAAATTTTTCAAAAAAAATACTGATGCGCAGCCACCGAGCACAGGTCCGTCGTCTATAAGCGCCAGCACGCGACTGATGGGCCGCCGAACCCCCGCGCTCTCATATTTTAGTGGACATTTGCACACAGTAAAAAAAATATATATTTTATTAAATCGTACTCTGCGAATTTGTCTGTAATTATTTGTTAGCTTTAATTGATTACAAAAATTAAATGTTTTCGTTCAGTAGTATAGTCACAATATTGAAAAAACATTAACACAAAGGGGTGATTTTGGGATTTTTTTTTATCGAGTGAAGTTGATTAGGTCGTGACACTGAATGCGATTTTGACTAGACAAGATCCTTATCTAACACATATATTTTTTTCAGAATTTAAAATATTATTATCTAAGTCTCAGATGGTTTTAAAAACCTCAAATTTGAATCCCACCTAGCCTTAACTTGCGTGTACAATTAGACTGACACGCGCAATGACGCCATCGTGCTTCTCTATTATTTTCTATTATTCATTATACCTATATTAATTTCAAGCCATCATAAATTCGACATTCATTGACAATTAGGCGGTACGAAGTTCGCCGGGCCAGCTAGTATCATATAAATGAATAAGATGAAACCGTCGAAATCGTCGTCGACTGTGCAAATACGTATACTGAGTACTTGGAGCATATTACCCGAAAAGAAAACTCTATGGAGCGTCTTGTAGTCCAAGGCAGGGTGGCAGGCAAAAGACCCCGTAGCCGCTCGCCAACCAGATGGGGAGATTTAATTAAGTCTCCCACAAAATCTTCCATGTCGAAATGCTCCCGCAATGCCTCCAACAGAACCAAATGGGGAAATATAACAACTGCCGCCGTTCGTAATGATCACGACCACTCTGCCAAGAGTGTCCGACTGAGATGAAGAAGATGAAACCAGTAGTCAATTTAACGCTACTAGTCCGATTTCGCTTTACAAGTGTACAAGAGGATTAATGGTCCAAGAGTTCATGCTACCTTTGAGAGAAGAGCTCACCACCGCCCATAACAATCAGCCACACGACGGGGTCGCCGATTTGTTGCCAGCCTTTTAAGGGAAAAATTTACTCTGTTCTTGAACGCTACCACGTCGTATTTATTTGGGAATACCGCTGAGGGAAGTTGATTCCACAATTTCACAGTCCGTGGTAGAAAATGTCTTAAAAAGCGTTAAGGTACCAACTCAGGATAGCTGAGGTGTAGCCACAGTGCTAATTTTTAGTTGGAACCACAGGATTTACCTACCTATGACCTAGGATTTTTCGCTGAATGTAGTTGGAAATAGGGTTGTAACGGAGGCCTATTTAGCGAAGGCGGAGGCGGATGCGGAGGCGACCTGTATCACCTCCGCGGATGCGGAGGTTAACGGATGCGGAGGCGAAGGTGAGAGTGGATGTAGAAAAAAATATTATTTATGGTGCATTAAAACTAAGTACCAAGTTTTCATTTCAAATCACGTATGTAAACATATACTCGTAAATAAACATTACCTTCTAGTCAATCAAAATTAACACAAAATCTGGAATTAATGTCTTCTAATAATTTTTACCGCGCGTTATTGTTCTATGATTACGTAAATAAACCTCCGTTACAACTCCGCAAAGATTGTACGGAGGCGAAGGTACGATTTCTTGCGGAACTTCCGCAGTAACGGAGGCGGAGGCGAAGTTCCGTTACAACCCTAGTTGGAAACATCACTTCTTACTATACACCCTACCGCCGAAGCTGAAGCCGATTATCATCGGATCCTTTAACTGCGAAAATGACACAACTGCTTAGATTGTCGGTAATTATGTTTAGCTTAGCTAGTAGAAACCCTAGAGCTCTACCGTCTAAGCTGAAGATGTTTGTCAATAATTTAAACCTAAGACCAATTTTTGAAATAAAAAAATCCGATAATATTAATTTTGGATTTCAAAAATAATTCTTACGTTTTAGTTATTAACAAACATCTTCAGGTCATGTTGCGGAATCACATCGTGTTGAGAGGGGTTTCCTTCAGGGTTGATTCACTATCACCTTTTGGGAACACACTATCTAAAATGTTATTAAAAACTTCATCTTCTCATAATAAAATATATTTCATCAAAATAAAACTTAAAACAATAAACCACAATCTACCACATCTTTTCCCTGATTCTTCTTGACAACTTCTTTTCTACTAAATTTTCTCAAACCCCAAACAAAATACATTCTTTTATTTAAATTCAAATTCCTACAATGTCACTATGTTTTTTAGCCATCAATAAAACCATAAACAATAAAACTAATTCTCCAACATCCCCTCTTAAATTAATATTACTTAACTTATTAAATCCCATACACATATTCCCCACTTAACAAATCTATCTAAATAAATATAACCCCATAAATATTAATTTAAAATAATTCTACCTAAACAACCTTAATATATAAATTTCAAATTAATCAATCAAAACAACCTTAAAACTAAATTTCCAATTAATCAGCCAAACAACCTTAACCTATCATTATATCTATAACATTACATTAAATCACTTAACTATGTTCATTTTTAATTAAGTGTCACTAACTATATATTTCCTTACTCTTAAAAACTTTGTTCTGTCTAATCCTTTTGTCAATATGTCTGCATAATTTGAATTTGTTGGACAGTAGAATATCTCAATTTTATTTTCTTGAATTATTTCTTTAATAAAGTGAAATCTAACGTCTATATCGACGGTTAAAAGGTTATAGGGTATAAGCGACCAAAACCAAATTGTTCAGGAAAGTAGTTCAAAGTTTGAAATTGCAGAAAAATGGATATAACTTTTTTATTTATTATCTTTTATTGATAAAACCAAAACAGCTGTAGAATAAAAATATAAAGGCATAAATGGGCACTTTTATTAATATAATTATACGTTGTTTTATGTGGTTTTATGTCGCTTAGATCAATTGATTTTATTTTCCTCGTGAGGTAATTCAGCATAAGTTACTTAAACATGTAAAAATACCAAGAGTATAGAAGACTTAACTACATTTGATATCCTCGTACCAATAAGTAATAGGGCATAAACAACATGACTATATCATAACTTAATTGGGTAGAGGAGGACAAGTTAATATTCACATAGTTGCGCCAAAAGTTAATAAAGCATAAGATACAGAGCTTAGCAATAATATTGTGAGGTTATTAGACATTTACGACACTGGTAGATGAATTAAAAAAAGGTAATGTAGTACTTCCACATCATCAAGATTTATGTACCCTATGGAAATCGGGAATATCCAACAATATAAGCAGACGTATCTCTATAATATGAGCTCATTTGAAGCGATCATTAGCTAAAATGTTTTTCCTCTGATTTTAGAATCATTTTGTAATGTTTATTTAAGTACTACCGTTGATTTTTTTTTCGAGTGCTATATGTGAAACCTTTTAATTGCCCATCAATACCACTGTAATGTTAAAATACACTTAAGCTAGCTGTAAGTTTACTGAAACTCCATAATAATATTAATGCGAAAGTGTGTTTGTTTGTTTGCTTGTTGTTTGTATTTCTTTCACGTCGAAAGTAACAAACGGATTGACATGATTTTTTTGCAGATAGTTTAAGGTCTGGAGGGTGACATAGGCTACTCTTTATCCCGGAAATACATCTTATTCCCACGGGATGACATAAAGTTTATAATCATTTGTCCTTCTTTCACGTCAAAAGGAACCTAAGTACGGACATGATTTTTTTAATGGGGATAGTTTACGGTCTGGAGAGTGACATAGGCTACTTTTTATCCCGGAAAAGCATCTTAATCCCATGGGAAAAAATAAACTTGTAATCATTTGGCCTTTTACGTCGAAAGAAACCTAAGTACCGACATGATTTTTTGAACGGGAATAGTTTACGGTCTGGAGAGTGACATAGGTGAATTTTTATTCCGGAAAAACATCTTAATCCCATGGGAAAAAATAAACTTTGTAATCATTTGTCCTTCTCTTACGTCGAAATGAACCTAGATACCAACATGATTTTTTAACAGTGGATAGTTTTCTGTCTGGAGAGTGGCGTAGATTACTTTTTATCCATGTTATTCCTATAGGAAAAAAGTTTCATTAAAATAATAACCACGTGGGTGAAGGTGTTAACAGCTAGTAAAGAAATAGTAACGTGGATTAAATGTCAGGTCTTAAAAATAATAGAACAACAACCAACACGATTCTGTTTTAAAACAAGAGTTAAGTAACTGGGTACATTTAAAGGGTTACCCATCACTATACTGTATTATATAAACTCATTACCTATCGAAATACAAAATTCTTCATTGCATATTAAAAATTGAGTTACAGTAACTAATTTGAAACTTAATCTAACGAACAATGGGCGGCCTTATTGCTAAAAAGCAATCTCTTCTAGACAACCTTAGGATAAATGATAGGAGAATATTACTGAAGTTTACCGACCGAAAGATTTAAGCCGACTGATTTTATTTTTATTTAAAATTTCATCGTCATCAGGTCATTTTCGTCTCCACTATATGAGCACGACCCTCTCTCGTCCGTCATAGACAGGAGGATTTGGCCTACACTCAACACGCTGGCCAGACGGGTTGGGGAGGCCTGATCGATGTTTTATAATGTATTTTATGTATAACTAGCGACCCGCCCCGGCTTCGCACGGGTGCAATGCTGATACTAAATGTACTACAGAAGGTCTTTGCGCTTTGTCCTATCCAGTCCTTCCCCAGTTATAGGCACACGCCGCCGGCTCCGCGGCCGGTACCGCCACAGCCGTTATGTCCCTGCATTTTAAATGTGTAATATCTTCTAAACTATTCATTTAAATTACATGCTGTGAAGGGCCATATTGATCTATATTAAATGCGCAATGTATTTAAGGTACTTAATTGGATAAGGATTAATTCTGTATTGCTTAAAATCGCTTCGTAAATAAGGCATTATTTCTTGTAAAAAGCAAAGGATAAAATAACGGTTATTGTGTGTTACCACTAAGAGATAGACATATACCATCGCGAACTTTTTTGTAGACCATTTTAAGGTGAACAATACTGTACTACATTATTTTGATCTATCTCGTTGGGTTCAGCCAGCGTTTGCAATGAAAGAGCAAAAAAATGTGTTTATTTAAGACATCACATTAGAAACCTCTAAATTATCAGTGTTTTTCTACTATGTTATGCATATATTATACATATAAACTTTCCAGTTGAATCACTCTATCTATTAAAAAAAACCGCATCATAATCCGTTGCGTAGTTTCAAAGATTTAAGCATACAAAGGGACATAGGGACAGAGAAAGCGACTTTGTTTTATACTATGTAGTGATGCATTTAAAATTTATTGACCACAGAATTACATAAGGGTACAAAAGGCGGACTTAACGCTAAAAGCATTCTCTACCAGTCAACCTTTTGGAATAGCAGAAATACACGAATGCGGGTCTAAATAACAAAAATAATAAAATAGAACAGTGTCTACGAAATAGATATAATGTAATGACTATTCAACTTAGAGAAATAAATAGAATAAACGATATTACTCATTCAAATACAATAAACATACATAAGAATATATCACTATTATAAATATACATACGGATACATAGATAGATCATATAGGAAGATGATGATTCTGTTCTTCGTTAAACCGTGCAAAAGATAAACGTGGATTTTCTTTTTAAAATTGAATTTATTTGAGATCCTTCTAAGTCATTCAGGCAGCTCGTTCCATAGACGTGAAGCTTGCAGTGTGAAGGAATCAGACTTGAAGCCAGAATGGTAAAGGGGAATGTAAAGCTGACGAGTATTGTCAGAACGAAGTGGAAGGCTGTGAGAGTCACAAATTGAAATTTACATTTCAAGTATTCCGGAGAGAGAGGACTAGTTAGAATAGTGAGAAGTATGCAGAGTAATCTCTGTTGCCTCCGTTGATGAACAGGAAGCCATTTAAGTTGAGACCGATATGAAGAGATATGATCAAATTTGCGAAGACAGTAGATAAAACGAATAGCGTTGTTGATAAGTCGGTCCAATTTATTG
Organism: Hypsopygia costalis; assembly: GCA_937001555.2. NCBI lineage: Eukaryota > Metazoa > Arthropoda > Insecta > Lepidoptera > Pyralidae > Hypsopygia > Hypsopygia costalis. The sequence continues at coordinate 3,437,925 of OW443336.2, read as the reverse complement.
AGATCTACATTTAGATCTGGAAATACATTACACTACATTTAGACCTAGGTTTTACTGTAATGAAGGTAAAGGAAGAAAATTCCTAAACCGATTAAGGAAACTCAATGCCGACATGACCGCACGACTCATCTCAGCTATTTGCGAGGTCCAACTAAGAGTGGAATCTATATAAAGACCTAGGTTTTTGGCAGTATTATTGAACGAAATGACAGTATATTCAAACATAACAGGCGACACAGAGCTGAAATCAATCAAGGCACACATATAGCTGGTTTTACAGGTATACCAAAATCTCTAGACCAAGAGCTGACATTACATGGGTTATCATTTAATTTTTCAATTGCAGTGTTGTTCACATTCTCTGTCGTTGTCTTGTCTGCACATATATTTGGAAATCATAAGTGGTAAGAACAACTGAGCGAAAGAGACAGGAGGATTTAAGGTATAAGCGACTTGCTGAATAGCCGCTTGAGTACAACCAAGTAATACAAAATATCGCAAGCGACGGAGTTGTATGAAAATAGCAAATGGAAGTGGAATAATAAGCGACAATAGTATTGAAATATTGTAATTGGTAGTAAGGTATAATCGACAGTTCAATATGAACTTAGACTTTAGTAATTACGTATAAGCGACAACCATATTGTTAATTTGTAAATAGTAGTAAGGCATAACCGACAGTTCAATAACAAATGAATTTTAGTAATTGCGAATAAGCGACAACTGTATTGTAAACAAAAAAAAAGTAGTAAGGTATAATCGACGCCTATTAATTTTAATGAGAAAGGTAAAGGAGCATTAGTTCCAGGTTTCAAAACAGGGGCTAATAGTAAAGAGCCGTAAGCGCCCGGAATGTCTACTCAAGTTAAAAGTAAAAACGCGTTAGCGACCGTCAACCAAAACTGAAACCATTTTTGCAGGGGTACAAGCACCTTAAGGGCAAAAAAGGCCTAGAATTTCGTCGGTTACTCCGAGGCATACTTCGAAAACGCTGTTTTTTGCTTTGGCATAAACGACAAAAAAGTCATCGTAGAGCCATGGGAGTAAGCGCATTAGAAAGAACGGAAAATTTTAAGTAGGATGGCATTCATAACTCATTTTCGATCAAAATGTCGCTTATGCCCTAGTACCTTTTAACCGTCGATATGTTTACTTCTTCTATTCAAGATTCCATTTTTAATTAATACAATAGCCGACTGATTATCAACAAATAGTTCCGTTTTTGGTATTTTACCAGTTATTTCATGAATTAATTTTTGAACGTATAATAGATCTTTAATGCATTCGGCAGCTGAGATGTATTCTGCCTCTGTACTGGACAGAGCAGTCACGGACTGTTTACGCGAACACCAATGAATAGGTCCACCACTGTACAGGATGACAAAGCCAGTCGTACTTTTCCTAGTATCAGGATCACCGGCAAAGTCTGCATCACAATACGCTCTCAAAGTTAAATCACTCCCTCTCAAATAAGTAATCCCATTCGAAACAGAGCTTTTTAAATACCTAAACAAATTTTTGATATTTAGAAAATCATTTAAGTTAGGATTCTCTTGAAATCGACTACAATACCCAACATGAAAAGCAAGATCTAAACGAGTTTTATTCACTAAATATAATAAAGAACCTATAAATGTCCTATAACGATGCACATCATCAATACTCCCTTTCCCCTCTTGATGTGTATCGATCAAAATATCCGGATAAACACTTGGTTTCAAATTCTCATAATTATATTTATTAATTAATGATTCTACATATGTCTTTTGATATATTTTTACAAAATTATCTCTAACGTCTATATCAATACCAAGAAACTTTTCAACTTTATCAAACTTTCTCATTTCAAATTCTTTTTCTAATTTTGTTATTATATTATTTAATTGTAAAATATTATTTCCCATTAAAACTCCGTCATCAACATCTATTGCTAAATATATTTCTTTCTCTTTACAGAAAAACAAACAAGGATCTAATTTTAATTGTATAAAACCTAACTTTTTTAAATATTCGGTTATCCTCTTGTTCCACATAAGTGGTGCTTGTTTCAGTCCATATAAACTCTTCTTTAATTTACAAATTTTATTCTTACTATTTTCAATATTATAGCCTGTTGGTATTTCCATATAAATTTTCGTCTTCCAAATCTCCATATAAAAATGCTGTCTTCACATCAAATTGCTTCATCTTGTATCCTCTTTGAGCCGCAATTGCCAACAGTAAACGTATACTTGTAGTATTAACCACTGGACTATATGTTTCTTTATAATCAATATTATATTTCTGTAAGAAACCTCTTACTACTAATCTAGCTTTATATTTTCCACCTGGTTTAATTGTAAAAATCCATTTACTTGTAATTATTTTTCTATTTTCTGCTTCTGACTTATTTACAATAACCCATGTCTTATTCTTTTCCAAAGAATCTTTTTCTTCATCAATGGCCTTTTGCCGTAACAACTTCTCATCACCTTTAATTGCTTCACCATAAGTTAAAAACGAACTTTCTAAATCATAATCTTTCAATCTCTCTGGTAATCTTCTCTCTCTTTTAGGCAAAATTCTTCTAGGAATTTGTTCATTAATTATTTCATTTGCATCTTCAAATAGTTCATCATCTTCATCTTCATTTTCTTGAACATTTTCATTTAAAATCTCTGGCTCCACTATTTCATTTACACAAACACCATTATCATCTTCACTATCATTATTATTTAAAACCTCATCATTATTCTTTAAACTTTCTTCATTATTATTTAAAAATTCTTCATCATTATTAACCGCACTAATTCCATCACTATTTTCTAAATTATAATCATCGACAATATCTATCACTTGTGTATTCCCATCACTATTCGACCCTGCATGACTATATCTATAATTTCCCCTCTCAAAGTGAGAATCACTATCCACCGAACACTCATTAACATTTTCATCACAAAAAATTATATATAAATCCATCATGTTATCACTCGAATTATATTCTTCTAAAAATTCAGTAACTTTTGTTTTATTATTATCAAATTTAACATCTCTAGAATAATGTATTTTTAAATTAATTGGATCCCAAATCTTATAACCGTTATTCGTATAACCAATTAATAAACCCTTATTGCACCTTGAATCTAATTTACTAACATTAGGTTTATTATTTTTAAAATAAGCCAAAGAACCGAAAATATTTAAATGTTCTAAATTTGGAATTCTGTTGAACCACATTTCAGCCGGCGTTCTACTATTAATTCTATTCGAGCACCTATTAGTTAAATATGCTGCAGTAAGTACCGCTTCACCCCATAATTGTTTTGGTACTCTTATCAAATAGTAACGCTCTAGTCTTTTCCATAATTGTTCTATTTAATCGCTCAGATTTCCCATTAAGTTGGGGTGTATATGGTATATTATAATCTATTTGAATTCCCCTTTCTTCAAAAAATTTCTTTAATCTATTACTAGAGTATTCTCCCCCATTATCGCATCTAAAAGTTTTAATTTTAGTATTAAAATGATTTTCTGCCACATTAATATAATTAATTATTTTTGAATATGCTTCATCTTTTCTTTTAATGAGAAAAACTTTCATAAAGTGTGTGTAATCATCTAAAAATGTGATAAAATATTTATATCCGTCAAAAGTTGGAACCCCTATTGGCCCACAGATGTCGCTATGAATAATTTCTAATGGCTTTGTAGCCCTATGACGTTCTGTTTTGAAAGGTTTTCTACATAACTTGGATTGCGTGCAGACTTCGCAGATGTCCAAACTATCTTTAATATCAAGATTAATACCACGTACTAAGCCTTTAGTATTATTAATCGAGGAATGTCCTAATGCTCTATGCCAAAATTCCTCTTTTGATATTCTAGAAAAGTTGACTGACCTTGAATTTCCTATGTGGTTAACATATTCAATAGGAATTCTTACGTAGTACAGGTCGTCACTGCCCCTGGTCGCAGTAAGAAAGCAGACCCCATCATCGTAGACCTTACATTGGTTTCTGAAAAATTTAATTTCATAATTATAATCTGTCAGCTTCGGTATTGAAATAATATTTTTTATCATTTTTGGAACATATAGAACATCACTGAAGGTCCAATTGTTATTTCTACTGTACAGTTTTCCTACTTTATTAACAGTATGTATGTTACCATCAGCTGTTGCTATTCTATATTGTTTATTGCTTAAATTTTGTAAATATTTATCATTATTAATTATATGGTTACTTGCTCCAGAATCCATTATAAATTCAACTATTTCATGTGAACTGAATGTTAAAGATTTGACATTACTTACAGTACTTGATCCTCTATCTAAGCAGTATTTTGTATAATGTGAGTCATTCTTACAAATACTACAGTTATTTTCTTCTTTGCAAGCTGTATTTTTATGTCCAATTCTTAAACATTTAAAACATTGTAATGCATTTCCCATGTATTCCATCCTGTTATGTGTATTTCTGTTTCTGCAAAATTTAGCAACATGTCCTTTCTTGCCACAGTTGTAACAGTCTTTAATATAAAATGTGTTGGCAGTTGTTTCACTTTCATCATTCTCCTTTCTGTCTTGATGATTTGCCTCCACTAATATTCTTGAAATCAAATTATCTAAATTCCTATCTTGTTTTCCAGTTGATTGCCACGCCGTTCGAAAGTAGTCAAATTTTGTAGGTAAACAGCTTAATATTTTTGATATGACTTGCTGGTCTTCCATTTGAAAATCAAGGCTCCTAATTTTTGTTACTTTATTTTGCAGTTTACTAATGTCATTCATTATGTTTTCTGTAATTTTGAAATTATAAAATTCTTCCAATAAAGTGCAAATCTGTGTTTCTTTATTTCCCAAAAATAAATTATCTAATTTTGTAATCATATCCTTAGCGGTATCACATTCTATAATATGATTAATATATTTGTCGTGCAAACTATTAATAATTAGGTATTTTGCTTTATTGTCTTTCTTTGTACATACCTTTTCTTTTGATTCGGCAGTCAAAACATCATGCAAATCTTTAGCGTGTAAAAGAATAAGCATCTTTTTCTTCCATATGGTATAATCACAGTCACTGTTTAGTTTAGGATAAAAATCAGTCTTAAATTTCTCACCCATATTTTCGGAATCCATGTTAATTTATTAATATAAACTCGTAATCAAAAAAAATATTTTTTGCAAGGCCCATGACCTGTTGCGGAATCACATCGTGTTGAGAGGGGTTTCCTTCAGGGTTGATTCACTATCACCTTTTGGGAACACACTATCTAAAATGTTATTAAAAACTTCATCTTCTCATAATAAAATATATTTCATCAAAATAAAACTTAAAACAATAAACCACAATCTACCACATCTTTTCCCTGATTCTTCTTGACAACTTCTTTTCTACTAAATTTTCTCAAACCCCAAACAAAATACATTCTTTTATTTAAATTCAAATTCCTACAATGTCACTATGTTTTTTAGCCATCAATAAAACCATAAACAATAAAACTAATTCTCCAACAGTCGGTAGAGCTCCAGGGCTTCTAGCAGCTAAGCTAAACACAGGTACCATAAATCTAAGCTGGAAATAGATTTTCGCAATCAAAAAATCCGATGGGAATCTATTTAGCTTAGCTGGTAGGGCCCCTGGGCCCCCACCCTTCGTACCGTCCTTATAACATCAGCCAATTTCACCTGGTAACCACAATGACGGCTATCGATTGTACTAGCCCGAACATTAATAAATCGTAGAATAGATACAATGGCTCTATAAATAGAAGTTCAATCGAAAGGTTCTAGTAAAAGTCGTCTTGGATACCTATTTGTACTTCCACGAGACGGTTCACTTGGAGACACTGTGTACCAGCCCTTTAGACCCATCGTACCCCTGGTCGTACCTTTGGTGGTACGGTGGGGCTTTTAAAATTGAATCATACCACTACCACTAGCTGTGTTGTAAGCATCACATTCCCTCGTAGATACACAACAACCTAGGTCTCCACATCCATAAATCTATTAATAAAATAAATAAATAAAAAAATGTTTAAAATTTTGTTATTATATTAAGGGTTGTATAGTAAAAAAGGAACCCATATAGTTTCGCCATGTCCGTCTGTCAGCCCGCGGCTTAGCTCAGAGTCTATTAGTACTAAAAAGTCGTTTTCCGATTCAAGACTCCGTTTGCGAACTCAGAAATCGGAGGAGGCAAATTATTAGTCTATAATAACAAAAACGTTTTATTTATAAATATGACAACAACAAACAGCCTTTGGAAAACTTAGACTTATCAAAACAGTTTCAAATTGTGAACAAACAAAAACTAGATACACGAATACTTACTTGTCCGCTATCGAAATGGTAAGCCATAGCCGAAATCACAAAACTTTAACAATATCCACGAAAAATATCACAATTCCGGCGAACTCATGTGTGTCACTTCATAGAGCTTACTGATGTCAGAATTCAAACGTACGTGTCATGTCCAAGTGTATGAATAGGTCTAAAATGGGGAACTCTATTGGCCTAACCGTCTGGTTGCCATGACAACGGGACAGTTTCCCATTGAGTCCCGGATTTTGATGGATTTCCCCCACCGGATATCCTGAAAGGTGAACGACCTAAGGCTTTTGAAATTCCTTGCGCATGCTTATTAGAAATTCCTAACAGCAGGGATAGATACGGCAAAGTAATTAATATTATGTGTATAAGTCAATGCGGCAAATGGAAATCTATACTAGTAACTCACCCGGCAAACGTTGTCCTGCCATATAAATTATTGCTAGCGGTATGAAATTATACGTCATGACCTATGCTTATACCTATCAAATATACATAAAAAATTTCATAAAAATCGGTGGTGCCGTTTCGGAGAAGGGCGACCACAAACAAAAATCCACGAAATTTTTATATACCTACGTATGTATACGTTACAAAGATACTGGCTTCTACCCGCGGCTTCGCCCCACGTGAGTACAGGACATGGATTTCTAGTTCAATTGGTCAGTTCAATCGTTGAACTAGTGAGACTTTTTTTTCTCAGTAGTTCAACTTAGTATAAAAAGTAGTGAGTCTGAGTAGTTCAACTTTCGAGAGGATTGTATTAAGGTAAACTACTGAGAAAAAAGTCTCACTAGCTCAACGATTGAACTGATCAAAAGAACTAGGGGGATAAAAAGTATCCTATAATTATCTTTCTTTCGGTTATGTTAGGTTTTCCTTGTTATTAATATGTGACGCTCCACAAACTTGGTGATGCGCCATCAGGCGACAATTCACTCCGGTGATAATAAGACAGTTTTATATGGCAATATTTTTTAAAAACAGCTAGCCGTTATGTATTTTTTTTATACTACGTCGGGTGGCAGACAAGCATACGGCCCGCCTGATGTGAAGCGGTTACAGTAGCCATATTAACGTTCGCAACATAAAATATCGCTCGCGCGCCGCCAACCCCGCTGACATAGCAGCATCTCCTTCCCTTCTGGTGACCTCACTCACTCGTAGGAACACAACAACCCTCAAGGGAATTGTTATTTGGCTGCAGTATTCTGTGAGGTGGAGGTACATTCCCCAGTCGGGTAGCTTACAATTACGCTCCCTACCTCTCTTTTCGCCAGAGCTTCGTTTGTCAGTCAGCAGGGTGCCCCGCTTATAGGTGATAAACCACTTACACCCCAAATAAAAAGTAATGAATTGACTGCGACATATATACGAAATGAGGATAAGATTAGATAGGATAATTTTGATAAACAGTATAAAACGTCACTAATTTGCCAGACAAATTAATTAAGAACAAAAATGAACCATACTAATGTCACATTATGCAGACTAAAATTTTCTTAACCAGTGCACCCTACCTCCCATGGTGCAAAGACCTGTACACTGACCATCGGGCTGGTCCACAATGAAGGTCGCGTACGCGCTGCGAGCAATGGAGATAGTTATACTCGGTGTTTCTCTGAGAGATTGAATCCGAAACGAAAAAATTCGACGGAGAGCCAAGGTTGTCTTAATAGCCTTCAGAATTTGAAAGCTGAAGTGGCAATGGGCCGGCCACATGTAGAAGGAAGTTAGGAAGTTATTAGAGTGGCCGCCGCGCGTTGGGCGCCCTCCTTCTGTCTGTCCTGCTCCGTCTGTTACCGTCTCCTGATGGTCCGATGACATCAAGAAAGCTAATGCTCCTAAATCCTAAATTTCTACCCTAGTTTCCCTGCACGTGACCCCTGGACTGCCATATCCAGAGTTGAGGTTTTTGGTTCAAATCCTGAGTTGATTGGGCTCCGGGTCTCAACACTCACCGCACGAAATGCAATAGCGAGCTACTACTTCACGCCGGTTTTCTGTGAGAGAGTGGTACTGCCCCGGACGAGCCGGCCCAATTACGAGCTGCAGTCACTCAATGTCCATAACTTGAACGCGACCATATCATGGACACTAAATGACTCCAGCTTAGCTCAGAAAAAGCTTCTCGAACCACCCAAGGGTCACATCAGGTCACTCGGGCTAATAAAGAACGATGTTGAAACGAACCATAATTTATGACTTGGTAACACAGTCCGTAAAGAAACAATATCCATTGCGTGCCTCTGATGTCTTTACAAAGCAAATTAGCGTTTGCCATGACCTTCAGCATATCGTACCTCGTATACGTTACGTATAACGGCTTATTATATTAATGTAGATTGCTCAACGACATTATAGCGCGGATGTCGCGGGCAGGTACATGATTCTTTGCATAAATTATCTTACTTTGTGACCGAGTAAATCAATGAGGAGCGATGACTTTACGATGAGGTAGGGTTGCCAACCCTTTAATGCAAAAATATTTTTCTTTTAGGTTCCACAAAGGTTAACCTACCTTAAAACCACACCCCGGCTACTCCATACAAATGTCGCGTCATTTGCTACTACATAAACAATGGGGTCTGTGCAGAGCGTAAATAAGTGTGGGTGCGTGCGGCGCCGTACAAACTGTTCCTAATAAAATTAGTCTCAGAGGGGAGGTAAGGTCGACACGAGAGAGCGGCAGGGAGTGGCCATACTGTACGTAGTACTATTATTTATTTATACTGTGCTTAAAACCAAATATAACATAACGAAAAATCAACTTAAATAGTTGATGGTTAATCTAGCAAATTGGCAATGAAATCAAAATTAGTCGGTTAGCTGCGCGTCATCTAGCTCTACTGTTGAACTTTGCGTTCAGCACTCACCTAAACGAAGTTTAGATGTATGGTTGAATGGCGTTGTGCAATGAAACTGCTAACTGTTCAATTGAATGGGTATTTTATCCAGTTGGCTAATAAGCGCTCTGTAGCCAGTTTTTACTGCCGTGATGTTCACCTAAGATCCGTCTGTATATAAATTGTCATACGTCGAGACCGATATTCAGAAGCTTTGACATACCGACTTGCAAAATACTGTACGGCACCGAAAAAATATTATTTGTACACCGATCTTTCCTAGATAATTAGATGAGACACGTCGAATAGAAACATAGAACATAAGTACCAAGATTGCTTGTTTAATAGCATTAATATTATTCATAGTAACTATATCATCCATAAATTATGTATCGTAAAATAATGTAGGTACTTATTGATATGATTACTATTATCAACAAAATGATTCATTCGACGATAACAATAGTTTATCACATCAAATTCGTTCTGAACGCAGATTTTTGTTCTAGCCTTTTTTTTAGTTTTTATTTTAAACGGAACGAGGAGCACTACACATTCCCACCACTGTGTCTCCTGTGTAGCCAGGATTAACAGCGGCGACCACCAAAAAATGCAATGAACAATGAAGTCCATTGCAGTCCCGGGGGTACAACTACGGCTTTCAAGGCAGCCGGCCCACAACGAATTTAATCAGAAGAAATTAGTAGGAGTAAGAAGCTTTTGGTATTTGACTTCCTCTCTTAGCAATGTGAAAGGCAGCAATATGGCAAATAATAGAGGGCTAGTCAAGTGAAGCTCATCTGCCGTGCACCAAGGATTTTAAATATCTATCACTATCTAAAACAATGCGCCGCATGTTACCAAATACAACGATTCCAATAAATAATTTTAGCTTTTGGCAGCCCTGTTTTGAATACAAATATGAAACAGTTTAAATTCAGTTGATGTTTGCGATTTGTCTTTGATTTGTTGAAATGGCTCCGGTATAAAAACTGCAATAAAAACAAAAGCACTAAGACTTCTACTTGATGCGGCAGTGAACTTGGCTTGGAATTTCTACTCAAGGTCCTAAACATCTGAAAAGATTGTGACATTTACTTTATATATAGAACTGAAACGAAATTGCGAACATCATGGTAGCGGAAGGAAAGTACAAAAATCCAGAAATTTCTCTATCTCTGGTTTCGAGTACGAATTTCTAACTCTTGATGTTTCGACTCTGAAAGAATAAGAAAAATAGGGTGTGGCTGTGTCGTGGACACGGCCGTGTGTTGTACGTGAATACGTTATATGCACTGAAATTATCTCAAAATGGCAGCGCTTCCCCTTCGCCCGCACGCGAATTTCCTTGTTCCTAGTAAGGACTATGGAACATCGCGTGCGGGGTTAGCGTAATAAATTCTTTGATCATTGGACGAGCTCGGTGGTCGTATGGTTAGCAATAACCACTTTGACTCCAAGCTTGCTTGGGTTCGATCCCCGCACAAGATAAATATTTGTGTGCATGAACATGTCTGTTTGTATTAGTCTGGGTGTTTTCTATGTATCATAAGTATGTATTTACAAAAAATATATAATATATATTTAAGTACATTTATCAGTTGTCTAATACCCATAACACAAGGTCTGCGCTTAATTGGGGACTAGATGGCACTGTGTAAATTGTCCAGAAATATTTATTTATTTAATATTTAGATTGGTCCCATGTTTTTTTCATTATCATCAGCCTGTAACATAAATGTAATGTAATGTTAGAAGTCTGTTTTTATTTTTGTTAAAATGTTGACTTAGAGAATCGATAACGCGTGCGTAATAAATATCTCTGCAGGTTACTAGCGTCCATAGATAGTCTATACCTACTGTCTCCATCGATTCTGTGGCCATAGATAGTAACATATCTGTCCAGTGTCCATAGACTATGACTTATCATCAAGCGGGTCATAAGCCAGACCACATGTGTAACTTTGCACGTTTTCCACCTCATTATCAGCTGTTTTTTAAAGCTAGGTATATATAACTTTATCAAGGTTTCTCATTAGTCATGCTCGCAGGTGTCTGGGATGATTTGTATATCATATACCTACTCGTACTCACCGGAAAGTAATTCGATAATAAGTTGGATTACTTAAGTATTTTAGACGTCACCATTACTAATCAATTTCTTTTTCAAAGTGCCAAGAGGAAGTTTATTGTTATGTTGATGCATTTATTTTATAGTTCATTGATTCAGCTGTTATTTTACGAAAGTCAAATTTATTGGCAATTTGATCTACACTACTTTGCGTGCTGCTGACCGTCGTCGTCTCTGCGACTCTCCCCCATCTGATACAGAAGAAGCGTGCGATTATCGCCGCCCAGACCGCCGTGGTCGTCTCTGCGTGACACGTGTCGCAGAATGTGTGCATCTACGAACGGTAGTGGGTGGGTGCCGGCCGTCTTGCCGGAACTAATTGGTGGCGGAAGCACGCAAAGTAATTTAGATCAAATTGCCATTTATTTTATATCAGAGCGGGAAAAACGAGTTCTATCTAGAGTCTGCCGCCCATAGATAGAGCAACACCAAGGGGTTTTCAGAGTAGAGCCTTTTCAGGGAAATATAGACTCAAGTCTCGAAGGCTCCTATGTAGTATTTGTTTGAGAATACCGATGAGTGAAGTTGGTTACACAATTTCACCGTGTTTAGTAGAAAATGCCTTTGATATTAGGCACTATGTTCATCGGAATTTCGCCAACTTTGTAACTGTGGTGTAAGAGCGTGTATGCACGAGTAAATGTTAGAAATTTGAAGTATAAATATATTATAGGCGGATTCAATTTTAAATTGTCAGCAAACAAGAAACTTTTATTATTCTTGATACTGTTGATTTCTGGAACGCTTGGTGGAACATTATTAATATTTTATTGTTATTAAAGCACGGCGTGTACTGTTCCACGTACATTAAAGTAAAAATAAATTTTATTACGTGGAACAGTACAAGTGCTTTATTAATAAAAGAAACAAACATTTAACATCTTTAATGACATTCGACAGATCATACATTATGTAGCGATTCATCATTTTATGTAGCGATTCATCATATTATTTAGCATTAATCACGAATCGCTATAATTAAAGTTATACTATTTACAAAACCGTATGTGGATAATTTGTAAATAAGTATATTGTAACATGTTTAGTGTAATCTAAGAGTTTACTATGATAAATTTGCACACCTAACGGTTAAAATATAGCGATCACATAATGTATCAAATTAATACCAAATGTATATGTATGCAAATAAATTGATTGATTGATTGATGTGTTGACACAAGACATTGACATTTATGACAATTATTCGCGCTGCGTTTAGTTATACGCTAGTGTTATTTACAATACATTTCAACCATGCGAGAATGTCATTGTTAATAAATATTTATATTCCGCATTTATTCTAATTTTAGTTTATATGAAATCTATCTGAATTTTCGATCAGCGATCGGGGATTGTCATCGTGCAATGATGTGTGGCTAATTTAATTAATAACTAAGTAATTGTACTATTACGTAAGATAATAATATTGTTTGTGTAATGGTCGTAGACACCAATCAGACCCCGTAGGGTCGGCCTGGGCACCTTTAAACCCCCATCTTAAATTTATACACTACAATTACCATTAGAAATTATATTGTCTGTTGGTTAACCCTACCAAACAAACAAATAAACACTCTAGCTAGACAAATGTTATGTGATTGCAGTATTCTGTGAGGTGGAGGTTTTTTATTCTTATTTTTTTTTATTGTACATACACCTCACTTCATACATTAACATCATATTATAATCCACAAAACAAAAACCTCGCAGGGTTTATCCGTTTTGTGGGGAGTCGTTATGTGTATAACTAAAACATTATTATTTAATTATCTTGTTTTATAAGATTAGGATTTATTAAGTATTTTTTTTTAAATTTGCCTTTCGAGAGTTCGAGTATAGATTTTGTAATTCTTTTGGCAGTTCAACGTACTTCCCCAAACGTGCATCTTACAAAATACCAAGGGGTCGCCGATCCGTTGCCAGGCTATATATACTCCTTTCGTTCTTTCTGGTGACGTCACTCACTTGCAAGAACACAACTGTAACAACAAGAATTGTTATTTGGCTGCGGTATTCTGTGAGGTGGAGATACTTCCCCACTCGGGCAGCTTAAAAAATACGCTATGCCTTACCTCTATTTTCACCAGAGCCTCGTTTATCAGTCAGCAGAGTGCACTTCGTGCAGGTGAGGCTTTGGTTCAAAGATGTCGATGAACCAAATACACTCCAAACATACTCTATGTAACAGACATTGGACAGTTACAATTTTATGCAGGTATGTATAGATAGACTTAGCATGAACACGGCGAATAATCTATTTTTTATTGCTAGTAAAAATAGCATCCTGTAACACGGAGGTTGTATCGTCCTTCAATTACTAAGGACACCTGGTACCCGGAGCTTTCGGGATCGATAGGCGGGGTCGCCCTAGGATTGGCGAGAGGATGCTGTGGGCGGGCCGGGACGAGAATCAGATGGGGCCCGTATTACAAGAAAAGGCTATGACACATGGTTGCACAGTTAACAGTAATAAAAAAAAATGGTTCTGTAGAATAAAAAATGTTTCCGTGTGATTTCATTCAGGGTATCTAAGCTTTTTACAAGCTTTTATTGTTGTAAATGAATTACTCTTGTTATGTTATGTTAATGATTGTATTTGTATTTAATGTAAGGATATTGAAAGCGCAATTAAAAGAGTCGGCCTTGAGTTTCTTGCCAGTTCTTCTCAAGTCGCCGGAACTGGCACTTAAATTCACTTTCACATTCAAGATAGTGTGATGAAAGTGAATCTAAGCTCTGCGGATTTAGAGTAGTAATGATTTAGATACATGTTCTTATATTTAATTTGTATGACATTTCTAAGTGCTTTATAAAGTCCAAGGAATAAAGATATTTTGATTTGATTTGTTTTGATTTATTTAGTTTTATTTTTTTATATCAAGGGGAGCACACGAGCATGTGGGTCACCTGATGGAAAGCAATCACTACCGCCCATGGAATCAGCAACACCAAGGTGTTGCCGATCCGTTGCCAGCCTCCTTCCTTTCTTTATGGTGACCTCACTCACTCGCAGGAACATAACAAACCTCAAGGGAATTGTTCTTGTATTGTTGATTGTTGTATTCCTGCGAGTGAGTGAGGTCACCATAAAGAAAGGAAGGAGGCTGGCAACGGATCGGCAACACCTTGGTGATGCTGATTGCATGGGCGGTGGTGATTGTTTTACATCAGGTGACCCACATGCTCGTTTGCCCCCTCTCATATAATCGGCAAATCATCGGCTTGATAAGCGAACACAGTGTAAATTTTTTCAACTAACAAAGGCTTGTTTAAAAAACAATTTTTATATTTTTGCAACTGGGTTTTACTAACGTATCTATAAAAATATTTTTACGTAGTTAATTCACACTTGTTACCTTCACTTTTTTTATCTAAGACAATTTTTTTTTTATTATAAGCATGACGGAGGATGACGTCATTATGCAATAAGATATGACCACCCTTGCATGGATATTGTATAAAGATTATTGTAACATACATATTCATTGAGACAATAAAATAACTAAAGAGTTCTGACTTTTAAAGTCAGACTTAGCCATGTAGACATACCCTATCATTTTACACCATTCGGGAAAATCTTTACAAAACCTAAATTTCCAATATATTCACTATACATTGCGTCATAAAACTTCTATTCATATTTAAACTTCAAAACTAAAACATTAATGTATATAAAACTAACTTAAGGTCGTTATGGGTATAAGCTCCGCCTCTCTAAAACCGAGAGGGCAAGGGATCCGCCCGGAAGGGAGGATGAGGGTGTTAAAACAGAGGGATGCTGTACTCTCATCTCAGTACGGTGTGATGTACAATGTGGTAGTGTTGTGGAAAAATGTGTTGAAACCGTGCAGTGTGTTAAGGTTTAGAAAAAATATTGTGTAATAATTTTGGTAATTATATACAATTTTTATTTAAATATACAGGTAGCATGGCAATGACAAACAATTTTATTTTTTGCCATCCTTTCGCCCGGGACTTTTAGGGTGTGTCAGTGGTTCATCAACATCTTCGAACTTTGGTTCTTTCAAATTTTTATTTTTATTTTTTGCCAACCTCACCTGCACGTGGTGTACCCTGCTGACTGAAACGAGGCTCTGGCGAAAAGAGAGGTAGGGTTTAGCGTATTTTTAAGGTGCCCGACTGGGGAAGTACCTCCACCTCACAGAATACCGCAGCCAAATAACAATTGCCTTGAGGGCTGTTGTGTTCCTGCGAGTGAGTGAGGTTACCAGAAAGAAAGGAAGGAAGGAGTATAGGCTGGCAACGGATCGGCGACCCCTCGGTGTTGCTAATCTCCATGGGCGGTGGTGATTGGTTTCCATCAGGTGACCCACATGCTCGTTTGCCCCCCTCTCATCTAAAAAAAAGGAATCTCGTGGGAATTTTGAAAAATCCTTTCTCGTGTATGCCAAATTTCAACCCGATCCATCTACTGGTTTAGCTGCGCGTTGATCATCATCATCGGCCTGTCCACTATCTATCACTGTTGGACCTATGTCCAACAGTGGATTTAACTTTATTAGGGAAGGCCTATGCCTTCCCTAACAATAATAATCATCATCAGGTCCATTTTAATCTCCACTACAGGAGCACGACCCTCTCTCGTCCGTCCTAGAAGGAGGATTTGGCCTACACTCCCCACGCTGGGCCAAACGGGTTAGGGAGGCCTGATCGATATTTGATAATGTATTTCCCTTAGTCGCCTTGTACGACATCCACGAGAAGAAACGGAGTGATTCTTTTCTAGTCTGCCGGAAACCACACGGCCAATTTTATAGATACAGATCAGGTAATAAGATATTTTCCCGGTGTAAAAGGTAACTTATGTGCTATTCAAAAATATAAACTATCTCTATGCTAAGGTATATTGAAATCCGTTCAGTCGTTCTGGTGTAAATGATTAACAAACATACACATCCATTCAATTTTCTCATTTTCAACAATACTGAGATTTCCTGGAAGGTTGTTGAGTTCTTGTGAGTGAATCAGGAATAGTTAGGTAGGTTACGTAGATAGTCAGAAAGAGGAAGTACAGATTTGGAGGTGGAGGAGGTAAAACTCTGAGCTGCAAGCTTGATTCTTACAGAATCGCCAACATGCGAGCGATGCCCTGGTGTTGCAAGTCTGCAGTAATTGCTTCGGTCAGGCGAACCGAATGCTTCTTTCCCACCTTAGTAATATTAAAAAAGTAGAGACAAAAATTAACATTCGCTCGCCCACGGCCTCGCACTAAAAGGAGCCCCGCGTCGAAGCCCCCTCATGTACGTCTTGGAAGCAAAGGCCGTGAACTAACAGACATTACTAAGAATAAATAAATTAATATTCCTGGACAAATAACACACTGCCATCTAGTCCCAAACTAAGCAAAGCTTGTACTATGGGTACTAGATAACTGATACTGAAAAATTTTTTTTTAAATACATACACATAATACATGGAAAACACTTTTTTTGCTCGCGGTGCACCCTGCTGACTGACAAACGACGCTCTGGCGAAAAGAGAGGTATGGAGCGTAATTGTACGCTACCCGACTGGGGAATGTACCTCCACCTCACAGAATACCGCAGCCAAATAACAATTCCCTTGAGGGTTGTTGTGTTCCTACGAGTGAGTGGGATCATCAGAAAGGAAGGAGACGCTGCAGCGGGGGTCGACATTGGGGCTCGAAGTCAAAGTGGCCGGTGGAGTCATAGAATAACGTTACCGAGCTTTAAATACACATGAAGTGTGCTTGGAAATAGATTTCTCCTGAAAGAAAAGATCTCGTCCTACTTCGTCTATTTGTGCGTCTATTTGTCGTAATATTTGTGCGCATGAACATGTCTATTTGTCTTGGTCTGGGTGTTTTCTATGTATAATATGTATGTATTTACAAAAAAGCGAGTGTGCTTTAGACCACACGACTGAAGTATAACTTTTTAGCTTTACTAACTTAGGTATATCTCCCTCGAAACTTCCATTCGCCGTTTCCCCAACGCTCTCGTCACACCATCTCACTCCAACTCAAGCCTGCGTTAAGAAGTTTTACTTCAAAAATGTATTTAAGTATTATTCTTTATTGCATATAAATTATACAGTAGGTACAGGCAGTATACATAATATAGAGAAAAGAAGGAGATGCTGCGTTGGCAGCGGGGGTGGCGGCGCGCAAGTGATATATTATGTTGCGTGCGTTAATACGATTATGGTATGCGCTTCACATCAGGCGGGCCGTATGCTTGTCTGCCACCCGACGTAATATAAAAAAAAAGAAAATGCAAATTCGAGCTTATCTCTTTAAGAGATCTCTTCCATCTAACCTGTATTGTATTATATCAGTTATCTAGTACTCAGAGTACAAGCTTTACCTAGTTTGGGACTAGATGGCGGTGTGTAAAATTTATCTTGGAATATTTATTTATTTATATTTATTATTTCTGACTCTCCATAAAGAAATGTTTCTCAACACAACCCTTCACAAGCCGAGTGACAGCGTTGTTTTGATTCCCGATCAAATGAAATTTACTGTCCGCAAATAAGGGGCTAGGTTAATAAATAATACAGTGCGCGTTCGCACCTCGCACTAAGCGGGCTCTTTAGGGGATAATAAATCCGTATTTATTCTTTTTATATCACCCCTTCAACCCTTCAGGCTGGTAATCGAATCTTGTTCGCTGCCCGTATCGAATCGATTCGATAGACCATGGGTGCCATGGTTTTTGCAATTTGTATCGCAATTCAGTTGAAATCGAAAGCGAGTACTTAATTTTATTTGTGCTTATTGTTGCCAGCTTACATGTTAATTAAAACAATAGTAAATTTAATATTTCTTTAATTTATATTGTTTTAATAGGCTACATGACATTTTTTACATTATTGCATAATTATTTTGTATGCATTAAAGCCGAAATTTGTATGATAGCTATGTTAAATATTGCATTATTATGTATGTTTATGCTAGTGCCGTAACAAAAGTTAAAGTATTTGTAGAAACTAGAAGATCACCTATAAAGTGGAACAGTTTAAGTGATTTCATTAATAACAATAGTATCGCTAGCACTCTTATTCACATCATCTCATAATGTCTGTCTCCTCAGAGGTACACAATAGGCTACTTGTCATTTTTTTTATTTGTTATGTAAGGATGAAAAACTTCATAAAAACTTCGCGAGATATAATAACTTGAAAACCAGAATTTTGGACTATCCCGCACATGCTCCATACAAAATGGCACCACGTTTTCGTATTGTCATTTACATATAAACCATAGGCCTAATTTATTTTCGCATATTTTTTACTTGTCCTAAATTTATTTAGCCCGTTTTCAATTCACAAACATTTTTCCGCCGAATTAGGTATAACTTTTCAAATTCGAAATTAGGCGCAACAATTCATAGTCCCTCCTATTTACAATAGGCTATTTTCCAATGTTTAAAAATTGTACAAATAAATCAACAATATCGTAAAATACACAAAACTATAAAGATCTGCAAACTTTCATTCTAATATCTTCAGTCAGACTTTTTTTTAGGGTCGATCAAAGTTTGGCGGGAAAGTCCATTTTAAAAGTATGAAATTATTAATAAATAATAATTCCATTGGAGAAGCAATAAAAATGATATAACTTTTATTATGATACTAATTACATAAACGTAATATTTAACATAGCTGTCGTACAAATTTCTGATTTGATGCATACAAAATACAAACCTGTGACGTCATAATTCGGTAGTCTTTTGTATGGAGCGTTTTGGGGCAGTCTAAAAATTGTGATTTTCAAATTAACATATCTCGAGAGATTTTAGTTTATGGTTATATTATGGAGACGTCCCTACATATTAAACCGAAAAAAATGTTAGTCAAATAGCCTATTACTAAATTATTCGCAAAAAATTTGCAAGCATGAAACATTAAGCATTAGTAAACTTATCCCACCTTTGTATTGCTTTATTTACATAATCTTTTTCAAAACACTATATAAGTATGCAAAAAAGCATGCAAGCAATGAGGCAATTGAAAATTTGGTAAAATCCCTTTTTGGTGTTAAGGAACAATATAAACATTTGATTTTTACATAATATCTGTTTGTAATGTCTTCGGTGCTGCGGGAAATGCAGCCCTTCCGCATCTGCGTAATGAGAAGCAGACTCATGCTCGCCTTCGGAGCTGCATGGTGCCTACCCTTGCATTACATATGCCTACTATTACAGCAGGCGCTGCTCTCCCTCCGCGCCTACGGGATTAGAATAACACTCTAGTATTGGGCACACAAAACTGCTTGAAGGCTGGGTCGGTAATTTCTTTTTCACCTCACTAGCTCGTAAAAGCTCTGTTTATCATTCGAAATCTGCGTGGAAAATCGCACTTTATCCGCTAGCGTGGAAAGTGTTTTTAAAATTCGAATATTTTTATTCAATAAAGGTTTCGTACAATAAATTACATATATATAGATACCTCATTGGTTTCGTAATAGTTTATATTCTCTGCAGCCAGTCCATTGATGATTGAAATGCAAATACTTATTTCATGTCATGCGCCAGCCTCATTTAAAGAATCGCACTGGCCGGCAAGAAAATTTGATTTAAAAAAAAACTTTAAAATTTTCTTCTCTTTATTGAATTCACTTTACTTCCATTATTTTGGTTTGTTTTTTGATAAAATCGAAAGAAATCATAAAATATGAGCGAAGCTAGCAGCGACGAAGATATAAATTTAACACCTGCAGAATTAGTGCAAGCGGTACATAATGCCGAGTTGAGTTTTCTTCCGGAAAAATCGCGGGAAAAATACATAAAAGCGTACGATTTGTTCAAGTAATTTAATATTTATTAAAACTGTTTTTCTTGCACCTAACATTTTCCTCGCTTTAGTGAGGTGAAAAGTTGTGTGTTGCGCTCGGCAGCAAAGTTATTTAGCGTCTCGTACCTTTGAAACCCTCGCTACGCTCAGGTTTCAATACAAGGTACTCGCGCCAAAAATTAACTTTGCAGCCTTGCATAACAAATAACTATTGTTTTCTATTGTTATTAAAACAACGATCCAAACAAAGTACAATTTTGGGATTTTTATTACTTCGGTGCAGTCATCAATATCGCAAAAGATACGTATATCAATAGATATTAGTGCATCTAATATCTATTGACATACGTATATACGTATAGGGACTCTAAAATTAGGGATTTAGATTTTTAGGCGAAACCGTAATAGTGCGAAAACATCAGTTACGCTAGACAATTATTGTTCATTATAGGTTTAATCCAATGATTTTCTGCCAAATAAAATTGCCCAAATGACCGAAATCATTGGATTCTAGGCGAGTCAAAGGATACCCGAGGGTAACAACTGTATCCCGTGATGATAGATTCCAATTATTTGTTTCCATAGAGACATCATGAAGAGCTGGTTGGAAGGTGTGGGGGACATGGACGAAGCGTCGTTGCCGTGCATGTTGGCCGAGCCACGAGAAGCCTTGCTGCCTATCACTGGAAGAGAGAACTTGGCGCCTAGGAAGAGGTAAAAAGAAAAATCTGACTAATCTACTGTATCTATAAAAAGCAACCGTTAATAATGGCAAATAAGCTTACGAACTGCCTGATATTGAGCAACCATCGTCGTAGCCTGCGGACGTAGGCAAAACCACACATTGTCGACCCTTTTGGCGTTTGTCATCTTATTTCCATTCCCCGTTCTGTAGTCTCCAGGGAAAACTTCGACAGGGAGTTAATTCCATCACCTAATAGCTCGCCGTAGAAACCTTTGGAACAGCAAAGATACGCGGCCATTTGCATTAAAGCGCCATCTAGTCCCAAATTAAGCGCAAAGCTTGTGTTATTGGTACTACAACTGATAAATGTAATTAAATACATTTTTTTTAATACATACTTATAACACATAGAAAACACCTAGACTAAGACAAACAGGCATGTTCATGCACACAAATGTTTGTCTTGTGCGGGAATCGAACCCGCGACCTCGGAGTCAAAGTGGCCATTGCTAACCATTCGACCACCGAGCTCGTCAGTCGTCGTATGATTTTAGTTCCCTACGTAAAGCAACTATAGAAATGTCGGTATTACCCAGGGTTGCCAGATAGTCGGGAATCGTCTGGATTCTCCCGACATTTCATGTGATGTTCCGACTTTTTTTTTATACTACGTAGGGTGGCAGACAAGCATACGGCCCGCCTGATGTGAAGCGGTTACCATAGCCATATTAACGCTCGCAACATAAAATATCGCTCGCGCGTCGCCACCCCCGCTGCCATCGCATCATCTCCTTCCTTTCTGGTGTCCTTACTCACTCGCAGGAACACAACAGCCCTCAAGGGAACCGTTATTTGGCTGCGGTATTCTGTGAGATGTACATTCCCCAGTCGGGTAGCTTACAATTATGCTCTCTACCTCTCTTTTCGCCAGAGCTTCGTTTGTCAGTCAGCAGGGTGCACCGCGTGCAGGTGAAGTTGGCTTTGGTTCAAAGATGTTGATGAACCACTTACACCCCAAAACTCCCGATAAATAACAAAATCTCCTGACAAATTTACGTATCTTATTATCATATTCTATCGCAATAATAATTTGAAAATGGCACACGCAGTGCTAAGATCTCGGGCGGCTCGTAGCGGGCGTAAAATTTTGACTCATAAATTTTCATTTCTCCTGACAACAACCCCAAAATCGCCATCCCCAAAATCGGTAGGCAAAATCTGGAATCGAGGTTTTCCCCGGATAAAACTTCTTCAAAAAGATCGTGTAGAGTATCTTACAGGGTCGGCAAGGCATGAGTAAAGCGTGGTGTTGCACGCGTCCATTCACAGCGATCTACTACTGTCCATCAGGCAGGCTGTACAGTTGTTTGCTAGCTTTGTGGTATAAAAAGGGGTTATTATTTTAGATTACCAAAAATTGTTCACAGAGAACGAACCCTCGAACCCTGTGCGCTATCAGAAGAAGCCTATCTATCCAGCGGCGCTGGTTCACCTTGTGCTGGCTTATCCCGAGAAGAACGGAGAAGACGGCGGAGGGCGACACTCAAGTACAGAACAGCACATGCCACGAGAGAAAGAATCAGGGTCGAGGCATTCAACGCAGCCTTTGCAGCTCTAAGAAGGCTTCTGCCAACATTACCACCTGATAAGAAGCTGTCAAAAATTGAGATTCTACGGTTGGCTATATGTTATATTGCGTATTTGAATCATGTGCTGGAAGCGTGAAGTACCTAATTAATTATGTTATTATCGTTATTTGATAATAATTAAGCAGATCTGGTTACCTTTGTAAAAATCATTCATTGTATAAAGTCATAATTTATGTAGTAGTTACCCGACGCGATATTTGTATGGGCTAACGCACACCATTAATGTGTTAAAATTAAAAATATGATCACAAGTAACGAGTACTTAAGCAAAAGAATATAAAATGTCATTTGAAGTAATCGATTGCAATTATTAAACTTTAGATACCAAATTTTCTGTATCTACTTGGAATATTAGTTCAAAAGGATATAGAAATCTCTCCATTATTATGTAGCGTTTTAAAGGGAATATGTTAACCCAATATCGATGTTCCGACTATTCGTCCAATTCTCTCCATTGTATTAGAGTTTTTAAGTGAATGAATATGTTAACCTAATACCGACGGTCCCCACGTAAGTTATATGTATAAACATAAGTTCCAAAAAAATTCCTAATAATATAATTGTTAATATGTGTAACGTAAACGTTGGGGTGTAAGTGGTTCATCAAGATCTTTGAACCAAAGCCAACTTCACCTGCACGTGGTGCACCCTGCTGACTGACAAACGAAGCTCTAGCGAAAAGAGAGGTAGGGAGCGTTATTGTAAGCTACCCGACTGGAGAATGTACCTCCACCTCACAGAATACCGCAGCCAAATAACAATTCCCTTGAGGGTTGTTGTGTTTCTGCGAGTGAGTGAGGTCACCAGAAAGAAATGAAGGCGATGCTGCGTTGGCAGCGGAGGTGGCGGCGCGTGAGCAATATTTTATGTTGCGAGCGTTAATATGGCTACGGTAACCGCTTCACATCAGGCGGGCCGTATGCTTGTCTGCCACCCGTTGTAGTATAAAAAAAAAAAAAAGAAACGTAATCAAAGTAGGTACATATTATTATTATTAAATGCAGCAGGGTTAATTTATGTTTCGTATTTAAAAGATATCGTCTTAATCTAACTTTGAAAGGCTGTGCTGAAAAGTACATAAAATTACTTTCGATGTTTTACGTGGGGCCGTTGATATATCTGTGTGTGTAATTATTATCCCACTAATTATGAAAGTTAGATGGAGCTATAACCCTCAAAGCACATGCGGTACTATTTATCCCGATATCACTATAGATAACGGGTTACCAAACCAAACTAGCAGAACATAGACTAATTAGTTAATATACAATTCAAATACTTAATCAAATTTTAGTACCTGGTCTAGTCATTTAGCAATAGGCCTGTGAACAAACGTCTAAAATTATAAAAACTCTCATCAGTAACGTAAAATACATAAAACTAGAACGATCTGCGATCTCAAAATTTTAATAACTTATGTCCGACGTGTTTTATGGTCGATCAAAGTTTGGTGGAAAAGTCCATTTTAAAAGTATGAAATTATACAAAATAAATATTACTATTGTAGAAACAATAAAAAATACTATAACTTTTGTTACGGCACTAGCTACATAAACGCAATATTTAATATAGCTGTCGTACAAATTTCTGATTTAATGCATATAAAATAGCGTATCGTGACGTCATAATACTGTATGCATTTTGTTTGGAGCGTTTTCGGGACAGTCCAAAATTGTGATCTTCAAGTTATCATATCTCGAGAAGTTTTTATGCTATCGAAGTAATTCTTTCAGCTTTAGTTATATTATTGTAACGTCTTTAAATAACAAATCGAAAAAAAAAAATGGTTCACAGGCCTATTGTTTTTGTTGAAAACAATCTGTAGAATAGTATATATAGTGTATAGTTGAATAAATATTATTAATGTAGATTATAGAATAAACTTGAAAATATATAGTTTTTTCTATATATTATAATTATGTATATTAATAATTATTGTAAATATTTGTTACTTGCAATATGTGTCAACAAAGGAAGGGCCTTGTTAGAAGGGAGACCTTTGTCTCAAATGTAGATAATAAATTATACGTAAGTATGGATTGAAAATAATGTAAAATATTTGAAATGTATTATCTAACGTCTTCCTTACTTTTAATTTATTTTAATTTCTGTAGTTGATGGCCAAAAGATTTAATTATTTCGTGTAATTTGATAAAAGCAATCCTCTCAAAGCGTAGTACCTAGTTTCATGAAATTACTTTATAAATTGTATAATAAATAATAAATTTTGATTAGGTTTCTCGGCGAGCTTTTAATAAAACTCGCTCGTTGGAAAAAATAAATAAAAATACCATATATTCAAAGTTAACTTCTTATTACAATATCTACTACTACTACTATATGTACAAATTAAAATAATATCACTTATGGTATTTATTTTTACGGCGAATACTTTATAACATACATTTATTCCTCCTACTGTACGTAGCTTTTACAATAAATTGAAATAAATCGATTAGATATGATAAAGCATTTTTATTTCATACATATCAATATTATATAATACAGATCCGGGTGACCGTTGAACGGGTTGACAGGATGAATCCGTTGAAATGGACCGGAGAACAGCGGAGTTGTCTTTTCATCTCACTTTTACTTTATTTCGTTTGCTTAGACTATATGCTTATCAAACATCAGAGGGCTAATTCTCGTAATTTATTAAAATGTAGTCAAAATTCAGTTCCGATCCAGTCTCGATCTCACAGTGTCAAATTTGGTATTCTCATAGCACAATACCAAATTTCAAAGTTTAATTAAATTAGGATTAGGTATATCGAAATATGACCGAAAACGAAACAAATTAAGATATTTTGCTGTCAACATTTGATAATAATGATTGAATAAAATCAAGTACATAATTTTTAGTTAATTCAAAATTTAATCTCTATTCAGTCAACTTGCATTCTGCGATCGTGAAATAATTACGATAATTGGTCTTAAGAAAACATATCTTCACTCCACTCCACTTCAATGGAGCATCACCCTTTACAATGTCTACCATTGGAGCAGAAGTCCTTACAAAAATACAGTCCTATAAATTTATTACAATTTGTTATTTATTTCAGTTATTACTGACATAAGAATTTCTGTAATTATAATAAGATGTGATGGTGAAAATATTATACTATTAACCTTAGTCCAACTTTGTCTATAGGTACTTATGGAATGAATTAGGATCTTACAATTTTTTATCAAAATCAATAAAAGCCAAATTTCCATTAATTAATATCATGGAAACATGACTTTTGGTTCTGTTGGATTTGACTTTCATTTCTTAGATACGAGTGTTGTCTAACGTTGCTGACAGATTTCTACCTACAGCACCCCCAGCTTTATCTTTCTTTAAATTGCTCAGGTAACTTAAAAGAACAGGGAAAAATATCATACCATGAATAAATCCTAATACCACCAAACTAAAGAACATTCTAAAGAAAAATACTTGTATCAACTCCGTATTAGCGAAAGCTAATACAATAATGGGAATATTAGTAAATGTTATACCAGTTATAATCGTAGCGCCCACAGTTTTCAAAGCATCCTCCACTTTTTGATGGCGAGGTGCCTCACTGGTTGCATAAGCGTAAGCGATGTGACTGCAAAACTCTACGGCGATACCAATAGACACTATCAAATTAACGCAGGATACCGCATTTAATGGTATATTCCAGATATACATCACACCCATCATATTGACCACCACCATGATAGCCGTGAAAATAACAGCGAAAGTAGTTAAAAAGTTGAATCCAGAAGCTAAGAGATTGAAGACAAGGGCTCCTATTAGACAGAACCCGATTGATGAGAATGTGTCTGGCCACATTGTCAAATATTGTTCAAAGAACACGTAGAAAACTGCATATGGAAATACCTCTACGTCCAACCCAGTATGATTATTAATAGCTCGCGATATATTTTGACTGATTTCGTACCCGTAACGAATAGCCGTTATGTAATCATAAGACGTTCGCAGATTTGTATGGTAAGTCATGAAATTACTATCGTATATAGATGCTTCGCCTTCCGAATTCTGTAGGTAAACAACGTTGTTAAAATAACCAGCGAGACCACCTTTAGTACAGAAGTCATTAGGCTCATCTTGCAAGAAAAATGGCAAGTATCTCTGAAATGCTTCCGGCGCTGGTCGCAAACCATTGTATTCTTCATTTCTAGGTATAATACAATCCGCACATTCGTGTGACATGTCCAAACTTGGACAAAAACTATCATCTGTTGTATTATATTTACAACACATCCCAGTTAACGAACTCCAATCAAAGAAGTCATCGAGCCATGAGTTAGAAGGTCTAGCTATATAAGTAATGTCACTGTGTTGGGCTGCTAAAAATATTTGAGTAGTCAGAGAATCATCATAACATAATTGGCTGCCACATATTGTGTTCTGATGATTCATGTCGCTGTAATTTAAACCTCCTTTAACAACGAAATAGACTGGGGGACCAATGTGCATGAGGTCATTAACGGCTTGCAAATATGCGTAAACATATGAGTCTTTAGGCAATGCCATCTCCTGATCTAAACCAATGTTTAAATTAGGAATCAGTATTACACTTATAAACAACATGATCATAAATATAGTGACTACAACAATTTTTACTCGCCAATGTAAAAGAAACTTTGAGTACGGCTCCATCAATCTCTTTGTGATACCGTGGTAGGGTGCATCTGCATTCAAAGGATCGTCGTCATTCAATATTTTCTTCTGAACACAACAGAATATATCCAATCTATTTTGTTGCGCTCTCCTATAATCAAGAGACAAGATAGCAACAACAGTCGTTATCTGGAATACGAATAAAAATGCTAACGATAAACTAGCAAACGCAGCAAACGTTACAACAGCGGGGAAATTCGCAAGTGTTCCAATTGAAAAGCAGGTTACTTGAGTTACCGACGACACGAACATCGATGGACCCACTTTACCTAACATTTTCGTGAAAACAAACTTCCTACGTTTTTCGAAGCTAAAGTTTTCGTTATAATCATCAAAGCTCTTTATGTTACTCTCAATATCATGAAGCGAATTCACCATCAGAAAAACATTGTCAATTCCTACGGATAAAACAAAAAACGGTATTACATTGATAGCTAATAAAGTTACAGTAATTCCGGCATATCCCATGACTCCTATAGCACAGAGAATTGAAATCAATACCACGATAATACTTCCAATTGCAACCATAACTTTACTATCCACAAACCATGTCTTAAAACTTCTAATGTTTCCTAAAGCAAAAATGACATAAATGAACATTAGTAAATAACTTATAGCGATCGGTACTATTTCTGCTTCTGAAACACGTTGAATTTCGTCCTCTACCGATCTCTCTGCGCCGAATGCTATTTCGATATAATCCGGTTTTTCGTTCGCTTCATAATTATGCATAAGTTCAAGGAATTTTCCTTCCCATTCTAAAATTGGCGCAAGATCCTCGTCTAAGAGTTGGTTAGTTATTGGAAAATTGATCAACAAAGTGTCAGCACTTAACATGTTTCCTTCTTCGTATCCCCCAAATGTGATTTCAGGTTCCGAGCCACCACCCCAAGAAGCTAAACAATTTAAAGCATAATGATTATTTAGACAATTTTGGATAGTCGTTAGATATGTTTCATTATTAATATTGTCCCTATTGTCTCCAAAGAAAGTGGACACCGACATCGATACACATTCTTCAAGTTTTTGCTCGCCACCACGTAGTCGAAGGGGTGCGTAACATACTTGCTCTAAAGTGACACCACCATCATCTCTGCCTATATCTATGATAGCATCTTCGAGTCTTATTAACTCCTCAATAGCTTCCAATCTGAACGCAGGCCCGTACGTAGTTTCGCCAACAACAAAGGGATCTTTTTTTATTTGCAAAAAAACTTGCGATGCTCGATAAAACGGTCCAAATCGACTGTTGAAATAACTTAATTCTTGACGACTACGAGAACCAGGAGCAGACCAAAGTTCTATTGGATTAGACGTAATATTTAAATTTAATGCACCAAATACCATAACAAATGATATCCACGATGTTAGCATAATGATTAAAATCTCGTTGTTGGAAGCTATCGAGCCTATACTTGCAAATACAGACTGAACAGATATTACCATTTTATTAGATTTAGGTACACGTTTACTTATAGTCTTATTTTCGACTCTTAAAGTCAAAAGCATGAAAATTGTGACACTGATTACTAAGAAACTGATGCCGACTGAGAAAGCAACGCAATTTATAGAAAGTACTGTACATGTCTCTGGAATTACAGGAGTAGTGCCTAGAGGACACTGGTCTCTGCAGTCGATGCAACCGCAAGGAAGATCATCTCTAAAAGTTTCATTACATGCCAGCGCTTGAACGTGCATCGAGTCATCCGTTGTTAATGTCCTCACGAAGTTAACTTGCACGGGAGCTAAAGGGTTGTTTATAATATCACCAGTGAATCCAAACCAAGATTCAGCATCGCAGACTGGTGCGTTACCACACATCATGTTGATAGCTGGAAACCCTGTTGCTGGGAGGATAACATTGGCGCACGAAGCATGAGCTTCTAACATAAAATCTTCATGCATTCTATAAGTTATCTCGTCAATATATTCGGTATTATTAGTTCCCATTTCTGCGCGTACTTCAACAAAACGGTCCTGCTCGGGTGAACAGTTCATTTCGCAAATTTGTCTGGCGAAATTACGAAAGCAAGCGGGACAACGGCCGAGAACTCCCTGTGCTATCCTCAAGTTCGTCGCCATGTCGGTTAACTGTTCAACATCACAACACGTCCGTATTTCGTCATCAGGCTTTTGATTCCCATCATCGTCCAATACGAATGTCGGGCATATACTAGCGAAGGTCGCCATAATTTCCTCTCTATTTTCTTCATCCAGCTCCAGAGCCAGCGGCGGTGCCGGCAGGTCCGGTGTATAGCAGTTTCTTTGAAACCCGCGAATTTCGTAACAGAATCCGCGCATTAAACAATCTGCTTTCACATTGTTAACTATACACAGAATAACAAAAACAGTTACTGCACTGAACTTCATTTTCGGTTTTGTTTCACTGTAATACATCTAATATTAACTTTTCATTATAATGAATTATGTACGCACAGTCCGATTAGTAAACTTAAAAAGAATGAAATCACAAGGCCTGAGTAATTTTTTATGCCCGATAAGCTATCATAAATTAACACCTGCACGACTGATTGCTACATAATCTCTATCGAAATTCGTCGATACGATTTTATGCGATAACACGTAGGGGTATTAAATGGGCAGTGTGAGCAGGTGGCTGCTTCTCCCCGGCCCCGGCGGTCCCGCGGGACCGATCCCTCTCACAGCTGGCTCAAGACGCTCTTCCCGCTACATCTATACATTTATTATGAGCCAATAATCTGAGAGAATACGTCCTCACCCGCCGCTATATGTAGAGAAAGCATAAAATATACTGCCAGTTAAAAGTCTAGACAACTTATAAGCAAGATGGCTATGTAAACAGTTAAATATACCAATTTATTTATTAACACGAACAGCGCCAAAATACTTTGATAGTAGGCATATTCTTTTCTATAAAATCTTTTAACGTGGACAATAAATAGAACTGGAAACTACAAATTTTACAAGCTTTTTTATTATTATAAAAATCGATCAAGTTAAGCAACGTCGATTGTAGCCTGTATGGATGGGTTTATTAATCTCGAGTGCAAGGAAGGCACGACCGTCAGTTCCGGCTGTTGTCATCAGATGACAAACGTTAAGCCATGTCAGTGTCTTATGGGCGCGGTTGAGTAGCGTGGTGGATTATGCTCTAAACACTCTCGATTGAGGGGAGACACGTATCCCAGCAGTGAGATGAATATGGGTTGATACAGAGGTATCTGTAAAAAAATCTTCGTACCACGGGCCAGTAACAAATATACTGCAAAATAAATCTTCAAAAAATCATACCCTAATATCCTTTCCTCTCGCTATTAGTGTCCTTAAACAGAGCGACTCCTCTTATAGTCTGGTCAATGAATGCTCACAAGGGGAGTGTGGATGGAAAAGTCGAAAGCAGAAATTTTGACTTAGTAACTTTGTTTGGACTAGTTATGAGATAAACATACTAAAAGTCCTTACCCCTCCGAGGCGAGCCCGAGGGGGGGGAGCACAAAGAAGGTCCCGTTTTTTGGTTGTTTGCTTACTTCTCGAAAACGGTGCTTCGTACGAAATTTAGAAGCCACTTTTAGAAGCTCATAGCTTGGCAATGATAGAAGATAGATACAAAGTGCAAAAGACAAAGTTGTAGAGAATTTAATTAGCTTTTACTATGTAGTACAACAAAATTTCGTACGAAGCACCGTTTTCGAGAAGTAAGCAAAAAACCAAAAAACGGGATATTCTTTGTGCTCCCCCCCCCCCCCCCTCGGGCTCGCCTCGGAGGGGTAAGGACTTTTAGTATGTTTATCTCCTAACTAGTCCAAACAAAGTTCCTAAGTCAAAGTTTCTGCTTTCGACTTTTCCATCCACAAATTATTCGTTGACTAGGCTATTAGGCGTAGTCAGGACCCCTATCGCCTAAGCTGAAGCCGATTCGCACCGGATTTTTTGATTGCGAATGTCAAACTTCAGCTTAGATCTATGGTACCTGTGTTTAGTTTAGCTGATATAGACCCTGGAGCTCTACCGATTAGGCTAAAGATTAAATAATAAATATTCCTGGACAATTTACACAGCGCCATCTATTCCCAAATTAAGCGAAAAGCTTGTACTATGGGTACTAGACAACTGATATAATACTTAAATACATTTTTTTTGTAAATATAATACATAGAAGACAAACAGACATGTTCATGCACACAAATGTTTGTCTTGTGCGGAGATCAAACCCGCGACCTCGGAGTCAAAGTGGCCATTGCTAACCATTCGACCACCGAGCTCGTCAATGTTTTGATTGATGTCAATCCTAATTCTAATTAATCAAAGATTGATGTCAATACCTAAAACATAAGACTTATTTTTCGAATCAAATTATGCTTTTTTTTTTATATGAGAGGAGGGCAAGCGAGCATATGGGTCACCTGATGGAAAGCAATCACCACCGCCCTTAGATATCAGCAAAGCCAAGGGGGTCGCCGCCGATCCGTTGCCAGCCTAAAAGCCCATTCGGTGATAATCGGCTTCAGCTTCGGCGGTACGGCCCCCAGGCTGTCCCTGCTCACCACAGGTGAGTATCTGATTAGTCGTCGAATCTGTTTGGTCGTCGTGAGTCAAGGTGTTCGTAAGCCGTCGTACTTGGAGTACAACTCCGCGTCATTTGCCGCGTCAGAGTTCCATCTTGCTTGTGGAGAGTGCTATGTTAAAACTCATTGTATATGTATCCCCGCAATGCGTTGGGTGAACGACATCAGGCGTCACGCAGGCCGCAACCGGATACAAGTGGCACGGGAGAGGCAAAAATGGAAAGATATGGAGGAGGCCTATAGCCTACAAAGGATAAAGTAAGGACTTTGTCTTGGTCTGGGTATTTTCTGTGTAATTATTTTTTTTTTTTTATACCACTAAGGTGGCAAACAAGCATACGGCCCGCCTGATGGAAAGCAGTTACCGTAGCCTATGGACGCCCGTAACACCAGAGGCATCACGTGCGCGTTGCCGACCCTGTAAAAACCTCTTTACGCCCTTTTTGAAGAACCCCATGCTGTAGTCTCCTGGGAAAACCTCCACAGGCAGTTCATTCCACAGCTTAGTAGTACGTGGAAGAAAACTCCGCTGGAATCGCACAGTACGTGACCACTTCGGTTCCAATGTGTGAGGATGAATTCCCTGTCGATAGCGAGCGGTGCGACTGTAGAAGGAGGCCGTGGGCATCATGTCAAACAACTCCTCTGAACACACCCCATTGTACAATCGGTAGAACACGCAAAGGGAAGCAAAATCTCTTCTCAGATTCAAAAGTTCTAAACCGTCCGTCAATTTGGATTCGTTAACAATCCTCACAGCGCGTCTTTGGATTGAGTCACAAGGTGCAAGCTGGTATCCAGGCGCTCCCGCCCATAGATGACAACAGTACTCCATATGCGGCCGTACTTGAGCTTTGTAAAGCTGAAGCCTTTGCCGCGAGTTGAAGTACTGCTTCGCTCTGTTGAGCACACCTAGCTTCTTCGATGCCAGCTTGACCTTCTCCTCCAGATGACATCGAAACTGAACGTCGCTGGAGATTTCAACTCCTAGAATCCCAATAGATTTTGTGATGGTGAGGGGTGTGTTTTCGAAGTGTGGAGCCACAGCAAATGGGGTTTTCTTAGCGGTAAACGCGCAGACTTGTGTCTTAAAGGGGTTAAAACGCACTAAGTTTTGTCGCCCCCAGTCCGGCACTCTACTTAGTGTGTCCCCGATTTCCGACACAAGTTGTTCGCGGCTCTCCTCCACCAAAGAACGGGGGATATTTGCGCGGCCCGTGTAATAAGTGTCCCCGGTGCTATCGTCCGCATAACAATGAATGCTGTCAATTGACAACATATCATTAATATGCAGCAGAAACAGCGTCGGGGACAAAACAGAACCCTGCGGGACGCCAGCATTAATGTCCATGCTGTCAGAGCAACTGCCATCTACAACGGCTCTAATGCTTCTGCTGGACAAGAAGCTAGCAACCCATTCGCATAATCCCTCAGGCAAACCGTATGCAGGTAACTTTGAAAGAAGACTACGGTGCCAGACCCGATCGAACGCCTTTGCCATATCCAGGCTAACCGCCAATGCCTCTCCTTGACTCTCCACCGCCAAAGCCCATCGGTGCGTAAGATACACCAGAAGATCACCAGTTGAGCGACCATGGCGAAAGCCATATTGTTTGTCGCTGATCAAGTCGTGATCCTCTAGGTATCTAAGGAGCCGGTTATTGATTACGCGCTCCATCACCTTGGAGAGAAAGGAGGTAATAGCAATGGGCCTGTAATTCGATGGGTCTGATCTGTCGCCCTTTTTAGGCACAGGGTGCACGTTCGCAGTCTTCCACATAGCCGGAACTTGCCTAGTGGAGTATGAGAGCGCAAACAAGCGCGTAAGTGCAGAACACAACTCAAGAGCACACACCTTTAACACCACTGCCGGTATGCCATCTGGCCCACTCGACTTGTGAATATCGAGGGAGAGCAACGCCCGCCGCACATCTCGCTGTGTAATCGAAATCTCCGGCATGGAGTTACCGCACCATGAGATAGTAGGTGGTACGGCGTCTCCCTCGTTTAATGTCGAGTTGGAAGCAAAGAGATTACCCAATAAGTCGGCCTTCTCCTTAGCACTATAGGCCAGACTGCCATCCGGTTTTTGCAATGGTGGAAAAGACGACTGACAGAAGTTTCCCTCGGCAGCCTTTGCGAGCGACCAAAAAGCACAACTCCCAGATGGGTGCTTAGCCAGGCGCTCACCAATTCTGCCGACGAAATCATACTTTGCCCTAGCAATCACTCTCTTACTGAACCTCGAGGCAGCATTAAACTCACGTTTCAGGCCAGAGACATTCAGATCCCCATTTATACGAGCCGTGGTCCAAGTCCTGTATGCAGCCTGCTTGCGACCTGATAAAACCACGGCCGTTTTTTAACACCCGCGGTGGCCACCCGTCGATTTGGGATGAATAATTCCATCCCATCCATAATCGCCCCAGCCACAGCGGATGCACAGGAGTCAATGTCTTCCAACCCGAAGCAGAGCTGCCTCCACGGGTACGATGCATAGAATTCACGCAATCCATCCCAATCTGCCGACTTGTAGTGCCACACACGACGCCATCCGGTAGGCCGGGGCGCGTCAGGGCTAGCGCAGGGCACTTGGGTCCGGACGAGGCAGTGGTCTGACGACCCAAGAGGAGCGTCCACTGTAATCTTATACCCATCCGGACGTGTGGTCAGCAGAAGGTCCAGAAGAGAGCTTGTATGGTTCTCGATGTCCGGTATTCTCGTTGGAGAGTGTATCAGCTGGGAGAAACCATAAGCCAGAGCAAAGTCGTGAACAGACCTCCCCGCGAAGTCAGTGGATCGAGAGCCAAGCCACTCGGTGTGGTGGGCATTGAAGTCTCCTAAAATCACTAACTTCGCGGAAGGATACTGCTCCATGGCTCTGTCAGTCGCCAGTTGTAGGTGCTCGATCATCCGAGTTGTGTCTGAATCACCGCTATGAGACCTGTAAAGGCACGCGTAGATACAGGTGTGGCCACCCTGGTCCACGCGCACCCACAATATTGACAGGTCCCTGTCTTCAAGGCCGTGAAGGCGTCGACAGCAAATATCCTCCCGGACGTACATACATACCCCAGCTCGACGCACAAAAGAATATTCGAGTTTGTACCCAGGGTATAGCAAGTAGGATGTGTCAGCCGGGCAGGATATTTGCGTCTCAGTCAAAAAAAGCAGGGTCGGCTGTGCAGTTTCGAGGTGTTGGTGAACTGCATTAATGTTTGCGTGAAGACCCCTAATATTACAGAAGTCCACCTTGTGTGTGGAAGAGGATGCCGCTGGAGTAAATCGCTTTCTATTTTTCTTCACGGCCATAAAAAAGATGTCAGAGGAATTATGAGAAGTCGCCTCAATGACAACACGACAGAAAAAAGCGCGGTGTCTACCCCCGCAGTACAGTGCAGGTTGTGCGGTTTGCTAGCGCGGCGGGCGGAAGGGCCCCCGGTCCCCCCCTGCTGCAGTAGCCGGGTCCACTCCGGTCTCCTCCCCCGGCACGACTACTACAACAGGGACTTCTACAGGGGTTCGGGAACCCTACTGACCTGCGGGCGGCCAGCGGACAGCCGTTTCACCGGGTCTCCATGACCGCCGCGCCAACACGCCGCGCCCACACCGCTGGCAGCGGTTCGACAACCACTGGTCTCCGCGTTGTCAGCATGACGACTTCTCAAATAAAAAGCCGTGGTGACCTTGCTCACTCGCAGGAACACGGCAAAGTCATTATGGTTGCGGTCTTCTGCAAGGTGGAGGTACTTCCCCATTCGGATGCTGGCCAAGCTTTGAACAAGAGACCACACTATGCCCCTCCGTCCGACCACACTATGTCAGTCTATTGTCTATTTACCTTTATGAGGTAACATTATTTTTCCGAGGCACACCAACCAATGACCACGGTACACCAGTGTGCTGCGGCACACACTTTGCGGAACACTGGTCTAGATGTTAGTGTGTAATTTGTCCAGGAATAATTATTTCTTTATTTTGCCAGGATAACATAAGGTTGCCAAATGGCATGGATGTCAGGGATTGTCCCGGAATAGGCTTGTATCACATTTTTTTTTCGATTTGTTATTTAACGACGTCACAATAACATAAATATAGTTGAAATAATTACTTCGATTGCATAAAAACTTCTCGAGATATGATAACTTGAAGATCACAATTTTGGACTATCCCGAAAAGGCTCCATACAAAAGGCCACTACGTTATGACGTCACACCTTGCTATTTTATATGCATTAAATCAGAAATTTGTACGACAGGTATGTTAAATATTGCGTTTATGTAGCCTGTTCCGTAACAAAAGTTATAGTATTTTTTATTGTTTGTACAATGGTAATATTATTTTTTTATAATTTCATACCTTTAAAATAGACTTTCCCACCAAACTTTGATCGAACATAAAACACGTCGGACATAAGTTATTAAAACAACCCTACTGGTAGCAGTACAGCTCACATGTGTCTGTGAAATGTAGGGTGGGTGATAAGTGGAAAATTATTCCGTTTGTAATAATTGAAACCGATTGTAATTGATTAAATATTATAGAATTAATAAAGTATTTTAATAATAAAAAAGTTTTATTTACTTGAATATATTTAATAAATATTCAAAATTATTCATATAATTTGGGGTTATTACTGTTACCAGTGACCCCATGGGCAGTTATGTAATTTTCTACATGTAATCGGGTAACTTACTTACAATAGTACCGTGTAAGCCCGTATCTTCGCCTGTGTTACCTATCTTCGCCTAATTTCAATTATGTTGAATTTTCCAAAAGATTTATAGCGCAAATGGCGCATAAAAATCCTAAATAGTAAGTAATTTTCGTGTATAGCGACATTTTGTAGAGAAATTGTAGCTAACTTCACTTTACTGGCGACCAATGCATTTCATACGTGGGATTGTCGTGACGTTTTTTCTTGGCGGTGTTGTAACTTCAGTTTTAAGCAGTGATATATAACAGGTAATGCTGAACTTTTAATTTTATTGTAATCTATAACTAATTTCCTTTCATATGACATTATTATTTTATGCCTAAGTTGTGTCTAGATGTCTTAATTGTTTAAAATATTTTTCAGATGATGGCGGCAGCTATCTTGTTGCCAAACTTCGCCCACCCCTAGGGTTGTCAATTCCTGTTCTAAGTTTTTTTTGTGCCTTCTATGTAAAAAGCAAAAAGGTCTAGTAGTATTGAGTTAAATGTAGAATAATCAGTTAATATTAAAGATTTAAAAAAACATTGGCGTATACCTATATTTTTTTATACAATAAAATTTTAAATTCGGAAAGTTGAAATAAAGTATTTTTAAACATTGATAGAAAAATAAACACTTCTACTTGTTTGTGACATAGATATACTAATACTTGCAGATGATTCCCAATTAAATAATAGGTATAATCAATTTATACCATGGAATGCCATATTTACTTTTTAGAATTGCGAATATTTCGGAAACTAAAGGTCGATCACTAATTCTCTTTTCTTGGACGATACGAGACTTTCTAATAATCGATAACCATATATTATTGAAGATATAGTATGTTGGATGGATGTGACACCCATACCGTCATAATTATGTGAAACAGGAATAATCGATTATATGAAACTCACGGACGGTATTCATTTATTTATAGATAGATGAAACATTTATTTGTATCGCCAGTGCTCACATAATTAGTCGTTTGTTTCAAAGTCAAAGCTCTTTATTGCATAACTAAGTGTACAGTTGGCCGTGTGGTTTCCGGCAGACTAGAATAGAATCACTCCATCTCTTCCCGTAGATGTCGTACAAGGCGACTAAGGGAAATACATTAGCAAATATCGATCAGGCCTCCCTAACCCGTCTGGCCAGCGTGGGGAGAGTAGGCCAAATCCTCCTTCCGTCTAGGGTCGGGCTCCTGTAGTGGAGAATAAAATGACCTGATGATGAAGTGTACAGAGGATTTTAGACTTGTATAAGCACTTACAACTTAGTCACCTTTGTCAGGTATCGCAAAGACTTTAGGCACGCGCGCGACTACCTACTTCCAGTCTTAAATTATTTCTTTACTTCCTTCTTTTCGAATAAACTTATCCAAGTTTGTTTCACGAATAGAAGGAAGGAGTTGGTACGATGGCAGCGGGGACAGCGCGCGAGCGAAGCTATTAATAATATTGGAACTTTGCAAGCGTCTATCGGCTACGGTCACCGTCTTACATCGTATCCGTCATTTAGATGACGGAATATAATATTCATATGTTTTTTTATTTTATTGACGTAGTAATTGTAATTATTTATGTTTTATTTGAATAGTTATTATATCTATTTCCTAGCTCTTTTTTTCTTTTCATTTGCTTTGGAATCGCATTCGTGAATTTCTGTTATTCCCAAAGGTTAAGTGATAGGATAGGATGCTTTTAGCCTTAAGTCCGACTTATGTACGTTTATATGTAATTTATGGGCAGTAAAAATTAAATAAATAAAATTTTATTTATAGTTGATAAGCTTTGGAGTTGCGTCGGCGGCGCGGAAGGATATCATTGACGCGAATTGTAAGTAAACCTTCAAGGCTATTTCCACACAATCTTTTCACCCCCTGCCCTGTCAACCGGGACGAGACACTAGCCAGTAATATAATATCATCGCTATAATAAACCACAAAATCAACAAATTCCCTAATGCAAATTACGACAGACGAAAGCGTGACTTGTTGACAAGTCACGTGGCCTAGATTGATCATATGCGAATTGTTATCATGGGAAATCATCCGGATAACATTAGTTGTAATTGATATTGAATTGAGGGGTGAACAGTCATTCCCACACGCTACGACGTGATGAGGGGCACTCTGGACAAGACGCGGCTAGCATTCCCCGCGGGTTTATTCGTTTAAAATTAGGTGTCAAGCAATGCAATGCGAAATTGTTGAAATCGTAATTCGATCCATTGAGAAACTATAGAGTCAGGTTCTGTATTGTTATTAGGTATAGATGTATAATAGGCTATTTGACTAACATTTTTTTTGGTTTGATATGTAGGGACGTCTCCATAATATAACCATAGGTGAAAGAATTACTTCGATAGCACAAAAATCTCTCGAGATATGGTAATTTGAAAATCACAATTTTTAGACTGTAACGAAAACGCTCCATACAAAAGACTACCGACGTATGACGTCACAGGTTTGTATTTTGTATGCATCAAATCAGAAATTTGT
This sequence comes from Hypsopygia costalis, assembly GCA_937001555.2. Classification (NCBI taxonomy): domain Eukaryota; kingdom Metazoa; phylum Arthropoda; class Insecta; order Lepidoptera; family Pyralidae; genus Hypsopygia; species Hypsopygia costalis. The sequence continues at coordinate 3,399,105 of OW443336.2, read as the reverse complement.
ACGACAGCTATGTTAAATATTACGTTTATGTAATTAGTATCATAATAAAAGTTATAGCATTTTTTATTGCTTCTCCAATGAAAATATTATTTTTTAATAATTTCTTACTTTTAAAATGGACTTTCCCGCCAAACTTTGATCGACGCTGAAAAAAGTCTGACTGAAGATATTAGAATGAAAGTTTGCAGATCTTTATAGTTTTGTGTATTTTACGATATTCTTATATAATTTATACAATTTTTAAACATAGGAAAATAGCCTATTTTGAGGCTCGATGCCGATGGGTTTATTTTATCTTATCATTTTCACCGTGTATAGCCAACGATCACCGCTTCACATCAGGCGGGCCGCATGTAATGCATAAATATGCGCTACTCAAATAAAGGTACACAGCTACCTATATAAAAAATCGGTTAAAATAAAATATAGCGGACAAAAGGGGGTTACCACCTACCTTATCTAACAATGTGATTTAATATCATTGCACATTACGGAAGAAGTGAATTAAGTAAATGAATCTCAAAAAAAAAAAATATTTTAAAGTTTATTTTAATCATACACTTTCGTTTATTAATTACAAGCCCGCAAAATAACAAGGAAGTTATGAATTAAGTTATGAAATGTAAAAAAAAAAGAAGAAATGATTAGATGGACTCTTCTGCCTGTGTTCCAAGTGCCTGCGAAGATTTTATTTAATTAATAAATTATTAACTAAAGTATATGAAATTCTATTTATTTCATTATTATTTATTATTATTTTGAATTCTGCTTTACCAAGCCAAGAGCAATAAAATAATAATTTTAAAATTCATAATATTAAAATAATGTATTATGAAAATATCATTTGTTCTTCATTATATTAGTGCTGCCATCTGCTGAACTACACTATAACTTCTAATTCTAAGAACGCAACTGAAAAAGCAGACATAATGACAGCTGTAGTAGTTGCGCAGCAGACTATACGTGCCCTCTGTTATCGAATAGCGACACTAAACATAAGGTTTTTCATTGTTCATTAGCTATTTGCCAATAGATAGCGCTTCATAACAATATAGCTTCATAAAATTACCAAAAATAACATACATAATATAGGTACCTATTTTATATACATTAGTCTGACACAAAATTGGTATCTTGGCATCATAAAATGTGATAGCGAATGAGCAAAGTGAAGAGTCAGTAAATAGGTATGCAATGCAATTTCGCGTATGCTGCAAGCTGACGTAAAATAAATTGTGGTATGGCACCACGTTGTGAGTGCGTGCTAGTTTGTGTTATAGAAAGAAATAAGTAATTTTTGGGAGAGATCTGTTCTCCTTTGCCTAGAACCTAAATGAACCGTGTAAAAAATGATTTCTTTTCTACAAATTTAAATAAATCTGTAAGTTTGTGAAAATGAATACATTAATGTTTCAATTTGCTACTTACCCTTTCACGAGTAAACGGTTGAACGGATTTAGATGGAATTAAACCTACGTATAGAATATAATCTGGATACATAGGATACTTTTTCTGTTCACGCGACATTCATATCATTGCAATTAGAAGAAGCTAGTCTTACAGAAATTTCAGGTTCACTGATAACAAACTATCATTAATTAGGCTTAAAACAAAAAAATATTTGTACGTTTCGCTTCGCTAACTAGCCAATTCAGGTAATTGCTATTGCAATCATTAAATAACATGACGTTGGTAGATTTCAATGTATCCATACATGAATCATTCTTATCAGATAGAGCATAATACTATGTTTTATTTATGAGAGCATCAAATTTACTTAAAGCAATAAATATAAGTAAAGATAATATAAACATAAAAACTTGCATAACGAATATTTGGCCTGTGAAGTTAATAATGAAACCATTAAACTACGATTTGCAAACAGTAACAACTTGGAGTCATTATTATCCAGTATGCTATAAAGAGCGATGTGTTTTACAGAGGTTTATGGCTCACAAACAAACCAACAAACACACATGACACACAAAGGAGCCAGCTTTATTATACATAAATTTCTTTTTTTATGTTGCTGTATTTATAATGTAGTGCCTATTTATTCATTGTACGTAGTGATTTTTTTTTAAAGATTATTCAATTTAGTTTCTAGTCTCAAATAATTCCTATTTAGGTAATAATGGTATTAGTACCTAGTTCGACGGCTGGCGTTGAACTCTTGGATTCACGGCCAGAGGAGGGCTTCGGGGTAAACAAGATGTGTGCCAAGTGCCGAATGCCGGCACAGCCCGCCGTTACCGCATGCAAACGTCACAAGATTTGTTTATAAACGCGGCTCCTGTTCCCATGGGCGGGGACGATACGGATTCGTAACACTCATCACATATTAATAATGTGTTTATAAATAACGTGTAACCTATTTCGCTTGCTTTGGGTATGAATTTTAAGCGTAGAGATACATCTCTGTAGATTTTAAGCATCGAACATATTTTTTCAACTTTTTATTTGTTTGTTTGTCAGTTTTTAAATGTAAGTAATAACAATATGTAATACATCTCTTAAAAATATAGAGTAATACATAGGCGGACTTATCCTTATTAGAGATCTCTATCAGTCAACCTTACAGTCATTTAAAGGAGCTCTATCAAGGCGAGAAAGCACACGTAAGTACATTTTGCTATTAATAGATAACAACGATATTAACTACAATCAATAAAGATTAAGAGGACAAGATTTTTTGCCTCTTCAGTCCTCAATATCTGTTTGTAGATAAAATTCAATAAAATTCAGGTGTTTTATTTTGACAAGTCACTGCCACTTCGGACAGGAATCGATGGAGACAGATTGTCCGTTCGCGAGGTTCCTGTGACTGTGACCACGATCCTCAGCAATGAGGGACCGAGTGATTTTGACATGTAAGAAGATCGTGGAAACAAACATATATATTTATGTATATAAGTAGGTATGGGATACTAGTTAGCTTCCACGTGCGGCACCGCTCACGTATCAAAAATACTAACCAGAACAAAACACGCTTATGACTTAGGAACTTCTCTACATAATTAATGTTAAGTAAGCCTGCCAAGGATGTTGTGTAGGTAGACTCTATTTTAAGGTTAATTTTGTAACTAATTATTCGAAATCACCTTATGGGAACTTATCTGTAGGGAGATAATTCCATAATTTCACAATAATTGATAGAAAATTCTTAAAAACCCTGCGGTATTTGAACGCATTCATCGAGACAATAGGTACTTACGAACATTTCAAAATATTGCGTATTATGGTGAAACTTGGCGACCGTGTTATAATTCTTGACATAACCTGTGAAAGTAATCCTTTAAACTAAGCAATCACAATTATGATGAGTTCTCAGTCTACTCGTTTAACCATTATACCTACAAATGCAGGGGTTCCCAAAGCGCGGCGGCGCGGCGCCCTGAAGGCCAATTCTCGTAATTTTTCTACGAACGCAGATTGAAAGTTACAAAAGTTACCGAATCGAGATTGAATTGTGAATTGACTAAAATTATATACTTGATTTCATTAATTATTTATTATCAATTCTTGTTGTTGGCAAAGTAACATTCTTAGTTTGTATAATTTTCACTCATATTTCGATACGATCCCGCAAAAATTTAATTTTGAAGTTACATATTGTGTTACGAGAATACCAAATGTGACATTTATGAGATCGAAACTGGATCGAAACTGAATTTTGACTATATTTTAATTACGAGAATTGCCCCTCTGGTGCGAGGTGCGCCGTAGAAAGAAAAGAGGAGCGCCGTGAGTCAATCCTCTATAGTCTATCATTATCTGTAACAACAAATATTCAAGGTTTTTTGAGCGCTCGCTTCGGTAAAGAACATAGGTACCTTCTTGCTGTTTTCTGTTTCAATTCATTCAATATAAAAAAAACACAATTTCATATTGTAAATGTTTTAATTTTTGTTCCTATCTACTTAAAAGCTGCCATACATTGACCGACATGTTAGCCGTGTTGGTCATCTTGTCTAATAATTTAGCTGTGTATGGACGTGTTGACAATCATGTTGGCAGATATTTTAATTGATAACACGTCACTATTATTATTGTAGCTATCAATTTCTTTCCACTGTATCTTTTTTTAAATTAGCTAGGGTAGGACGCCGCCGTGTCAAAATACTAAATTTGTAACTTTTTATTTTTTTATACTACGTCGGGTGGCAGACAAGCATACGGCCCGCCTGATGTGAAGCGGTTACCGTAACCGTATTAACGCTCGCAACATAATATATCACTTGCGCGCCGTTACCCCCGCTGCCAACACAGCATCTCCTTCTTTTCTGGTGACCTCACTCATTCGCAGGAATACAACAACCCTCAGGGGAATTGTAAATAACAATTCCCTTGAGGGTTGTTGTGTTCAAGGGAGTTGTTATTTGGCTGCGGTATTCTGTGAGGTGGAGGTACATTCCCCAGTCGGGTAGCTTACAATTACGCTTCCTACCTCTCTTTTCGCCAGAGCTTCGTTTGTCAGTCAGCAGGGTGCACCGCGTGCAGGTGAAGTTGGCTTTGGTTCAAAGGTGTTGATGAACCACTTACACCCCATAACTGCGTAGCGAACTGAAAAAGATTGGGAACCCCTGTACTAATAACTTCAATTTCCCCAATGGAGTGTGGAAACGCAGCGCGTGGGAACGTACCTATGTGAGATTCAGCGGTGAGTAAATTTAAATGCGCTCGTCTGCACGACGCCCGTGACGTGGCAATGTCACGATATTTCGGGACAGGAAGCCGCGCCATGCCTCCGTTTTGCGAACATAATAAAATATGAATGTGGGGCTCGCAGATGGAAGAGGTTTCATCCACACCACGACGAATATCAACAATCAACTTCGCCAGTAAACAACAACCACGGTATCAACAAAGAACATACAAACATCTTTACCATACATTATGGGGTGTAAGTGGTTCATCAAGATCTTTGAACCAAAGCCAACTTCACCTGCACGTGGTGCACCCTGCTGACTGACAAACGAAGCTCTGGCGAAAAGAGAGGTAGGGAGCGTAATTGTAAGCTACCCGACTGGGGAATTACCTCCACCTCACAGAATACCGCAGCCAAATAACAATTCCCTTGAGGGTTGTTGTGTTCCTGCGAGTGAGTGAGGTCACCAGAAAGAAAGGAAGGAGATGCTGCGTTGGCAGCGGGGCGTGCGGCGCGCGAGCGGTATTTTATGTTGCAAGCGTTAATATGGCTACGGTAACCGCTTCACATAAGGCGGGCCGTATGCTTGTCTGCCACCCGAAGTAGTATAAAAAAAAAAAACTTTTTTTTGACGTGATAATGATAAAGTCTTATAAATCAATGAACGCCGGCTGCACGCACGAAAAAGCATGACTCATTGTCACGTTCCGCCTGAGCCGAGCGTGCAAGCGAGAGAGAGAGAGTTACGCATCATCTCTCTTCCACTTCATCGGCCGATGTTTTCTTATGACGTTACCACGTAAAATTATCATCTGTAAACCGACTTTACAGACAAACAATTTTTTTTTACACAATATAATAAGATTCAGAAGGTATGTATGAATGTAATCATTTAATTTTGACTAGCTCGGTGATCGATAACAATAGCCACTTTGACTCCAAGGTCGCGTTCGATCCCCGCACAAGACAAACATTTGTGTGCATGAACATGTCTGTTTGTGTTCGTTTGGGTGTTTTGTATGTATTAAATGCATATATTTACAAAAAAAATATATTCTGGGGTGTACTTACACCCCAGAATATATTTTTTTTCTGGTGACCTCACTCACTCGCAGGAACACAACAACCCTCAAGGGAATTGTTATTTGGCTGCGGTATTCTGTGAGGTGGAGGTAATTCCCCAGTCGGGTAGCTTACAATTACGCTCCCTACCTCTCTTTTCGCCAGAGTTTCGTTTGTCATTCAGCATGGTGCACCACGTGCAGGTGAAGTTGGCATTACAAAGGTTCAAAGATGTTGATAAACCACTTACACCCCAGACATTACCTATTTCTCGCTAGAGTTAAATAAATCCCATCCATGGACAGGCTACGGTCGATGTTGCTTAACTTGCACGTTCGATTAAACCATCGAGCTACTCCATATAGTTAAAATAATATCTTCTAATAATCGAAATCTGTATTTGGATATGAAAAATGTAGAGTCGACAATTAAGTCACGTTCCTCAGCAGTGCTTACACTCGCAGAATTTTATCGCAACCTTGTTTCCTTTTGCAAATGCACCGCTCGCACTCGACAGGTATTTAGAAATAGTGGGGTGTAAGTGGTTCATCAACATCTTTGAACCAAAGCCATCTTCACCTACACTCGGTGCACCCTGCTTAATGACAAACGAAGCTCTGGCGAAAAGAGAGGTAGGGAGCGTAATTGTAAGCTACCCGACAGGGGAATGTACCTCCACCTCACAGAATACCGCAGCCAAATAACGGTTCCCTTGAGGGTTGTTGTGTTCCTGCGAGTGAGTGAGGTCACCAGAAAGTAAGGAGATGCTGCGATGGCAGCGGGGGTGGAGGCGCGCGAGCGATATTTTATGTTGCGAGCGTTAATATGGCTACGGTAACCGCTTCACATTAAGCGGGCCGTATGCTTGTCTGCCACCCGACGTAGTATAAAAAAACTGGTGAGAGTTCCCTAGTGTCTACAGCATAGAGTTTTCAAAAATAGCTTGAAAGTGTATATGTGATTGCGACCTCAGTGGTAGTTTTTGCGAGCCCGGTGGTCGAATGGATGGTAACGGTCACTTCGATTCCAAAGTCGCGGGTTCGATCCCCATACAAGACAAATATTTGTGTGCATGAACATGTCTATCTTTTGTTTGTATGTATTCACAAAAAAATGTATTTAAGTATAATACATATCAGTTATCTAGTACCCATAATACAGGCTCGGCATAGTTTGGGACTGTGTGTAATTTGTCCAGGATATATTTAGTTTGCACGGCAGTCGCATGCAACTACTAACGGTAGTGGGTGGGTGCCGGCCGGCAGTAGTTTGCATGAACTAATTGGTGGCGGAAGCACGCAAAGTAGCGTAGATCAAATTGCCTGTAAATTTTACTTCCGCAAAATAACACCTGAATCAATTAACTATATATTTAGTTTATTTATTCATATTTAGTTTGAATTGTATGAATTTTATTGATTGAATAACTTTTTTTAATTTATTTTTTTATCGGGACGGGGGCTACTACACATTCCCACCACTGTGTCTCCTGTGTAGCTAGGGTAGACCAAAAGGCAATGAACAATGAAGTCCATTACAGTCCCGGGGGTAAGACTACGGCTGCCTTGGAAGTAGTATGGAACTCACAACGAATTTTAAAAGAAATTAGTAGGAGTTTGTATATATTTATAGTAGTTGTATAAATTCGTTGTATATATATAGTTGTATAATAGATTTTTATAGTTATTCAATCATTCATTTTTAATTCAATTTATAAAGCTTGATTGAATAACTAAAAAAAATATATAAAATACGTTTTACAAGTGGCTACAGTAATAGGTAGTCTACGCTGCACATAATATGAGCGTATTCTTGTTCGACATCCGAGCAGTGGAAAAGTTGTTTACGGTTAGGTAAAAAATAGTCCCTCGATTTCAGTCTGAATGTATTTTTCCACAACTAGCTCCATCCTATCTAAAAAAACAAGTTTCTTTCTAAAAATTCCATGTTTCCTGTATATTATCCTAAATTGAAACCACTTACAGTTTGAGAATATAATAAAAATTACATAAAATAACTCTGTGGCTTAGCATCTGATCGATAACGCAAGTTAAGCAACGACTTAACCTGTCTATGAACGGTTGTCGTTATCTCAAGTTCGTCATTAAGCTGTTGGTGCCGGGGCTGTTCGTTAAGCCAAGTTAGTGATTTTCGGCGGCTTGAAAATAATGGCGGCCACAAACCCGTAGTTGAACAGCCTGGTAGAGTACGTAAACCCCGTCGATTGAGGGGAGACCCGTATTTCAATAGATATGGGTTGATTGGCAACATAAATAGAGGTGGTTTGTGTGGAATCTATACTAGCTGAATTGACCTTGCAAATATTATTGATAGGAAATCAAACTTATTCCAAAAAGGAAACACTAGTCTTGTACCCAATAGTATAAATAATAAATAATAAAATAAATATTGTCAGACAAATTACACAGCGCCATCTAGCCCCAAAGTAAGCGAAGCTAGTAGTAAGGTACTAGACAACTGATAAACATACGTAAATACATTTTTTTATTGTAAATACATACTTATAATACATAGAAAACACCCAGACCAAGACAAACAGACATGTTCATGCACACAAATTTTTGTCCTGTGTGGGAATCGAACCCACCAGCGTTGGTGTCGAAGCCGCGTCATTGACCGCTGCCACCGAGCTCGTCGTATGATTTATAAAATAGTGTAAGACGTGTCTAAGTGACTACGCGTCATTGACCGCTACGCCACACGCCACCGAGCTTAAGCAAGATGGTGAGACCGATGATAATTGCATATATAAAGCGGTTACAGTAGCTTATGGAATAGACACTTGCAATACAGTGAGTATTAATTATTATTTAAATAGTTGGTTTCGGCCAACTTACCAGAATATTAATGATATATATATATCATTATATATTTTATATTTATATATATATGTAAATGAAGCTCTTATAACCCTCATTTGAATTAAATTTCCCGCGCATTACCTTCGACTTTAGACATCAAGATATTTATCTATGGTGGCAGCACTTTGCACTATGTTCACTCTAGAAATTCATACATAGAAAAATTATCTCTGCTTTGTACAATTAAACGTTAACGAGGTTTTTTAAAATAAATAATTTAAGTTGTGATCATATGAATTGTGATAATATTTGAAGCAATAGCTTTTAATGTTGTTTCTCTTTACAGGTTAGTAAATAAATATATTAATTTGTATAAGTTTAAAAGTACGTTTGTAAAATAATAGTTGTGATGTTTCCTAAAAAAATAAATTTCTCTTTACAGAGCAACAACTACAGTTTTTGTTTCAATAAACAACATATTACAAAACAACATTAATTATAGCTGTTATAAACAATGGAGAAATTAAAATTTGAATTTGTTGTGAAATCGAGTGAAGACCCGAAAACAAATACGATCTGCATAACCTCAATTATGAATGCCGATAAAAATATGTTCATAATTCCGGAACATTTACAACAGATAAAGCTACATAATGAGTTAATAAAAACTCAAACTTTTCAAAAAGTAAAAGCTACACTACAAAGAAGACATGAAAAAAGACAAGTATGGATTTCAGTAACACCAGAATTACACGATACTTATATAGATGAAGATGGAAATATGCAGTTCAAGGGATATTTACTGGAGGAGATTACATCAAAAACACAACAGGTTTTTACGAGTGAAACGTCAACCGAAACTCTAACAAAATTCCTAGAAAATTTTGCTGAATTGAAGAAGGAATCTAAACAACCTAATTTGAAGAAATTATCTGAAAAATTCGTATTAGAAAAATTCACGAAAAAAACGTCAAGTGTAACACAGTGGATGAATATCTTTGAAGCTGAATGTACGCGGGTAGATATAAGTGAAGATATTGAAAAAATACAAGTGTTTCGGTTATTTTTGGAGGATTCTTGTCAAGATTGGTATAATTCTATGCTTATAAAATATACAATAAATTCAGAATGGTGCACTTGGAAACAAAAGTTTTGTGAAACATATGTGAACAAAGGCTGGTCACCAATAAGGTATGCTTTTTTATTTAAATATAGACAGGGTTCATTACTGGAATATGCTCTAAAGAAAGAACGGCTTTTATTAGAGGTAAACAAATTAATCGATAAACCCACTTTAATTGATTTGATTGTAATTGGGCTACCTAATTTTATAGCAGATGAAATTGATAGAAATAAATTGAAGGACACTGAGAATTTATTTAGTAGTATTCGCGGTTTAGAACATTTAATTAATAAAAAGATGGTGGATAAAAAAATAATAGATTCGGAAAGTAAAATTAAAGAAAAATATTTAAAAGACAAACCATGCAGAATATGTGAAAAAGAAAAGAAAGGAAATAGATATCATCCAGAATCTGTATGTTGGTTCAAAAATAGAGATAATGATCGCTCAAAAAAAGATCCAATTAGAAGCGTTAATAATTCTGAATTAGAAATGAGTTTAAATGAAATAGATCCAAAAAACTAATAATCCCACCATTAATCAAAACCAAACTAATAATTAATGATTTCATAGAAACATTCGGGGTTTATGACTCAGGATCAAATGTTAGTATAATTAATTCAAGATTGTTATCTTTAAAAAACAACCGTAATAATAATAACTATAATCAAGCAAATTTAAAAACGATTAATGGTGTAAAAAAGTCTATAGGAATAGTAACATTGAAAATAAAGATTTTTCAAATAGAAAAAAATGTGAATGTTTTTGTCATAGACGAACAAAATTTTGATTACGATTTTTTAATTGGATTGGATTGCATAAAATCTTTTCAACTGATTCAAAATGAAAACTTAGTAATCACACAAAAACTAAACAAAGAAATAAAACAAAGTAATGAGAATATTCCTGGCTTTACAGGTGACAAAATTGAAAATAATCTTAAGGAAATAACAGTAAAAGATAAGTTCTGTATGAATAATAAGTGTGAGGTTAACTTTAATGAACATATAGAAGTTACCAACTTCAACATTTCAGTAAATCATTTAGACACTCAACAACAATCAAAAATAGATGAATTAATTAAAAAATATACATCACTATTTGCAAGAGATAAATATGATATAGGCTCAGTGAAAGGTTACGAGGCACACATAGATTTATTAGTAGATACATATTGTAGCAAAAGACCATATAGATGCAGTTTTGAAGACAAAAAAGAAATAGAACAGCAAGTTTCAAAATTATTACAAAAAAATTTAATTGAAGAATCTTACAGCCCTTTTGCAGCACCTGTAACTTTAGCCTATAAAAAAGAAGAAGGAAGAAAATCTAGACTATGCATAGATTTTCGCGATTTGAATAAAATAGTAGTTCCTCAGTCGCAACCATTTCCACTGATAGAAGATTTAATGGTAAAAACAAGAAATTGTAAGTTTTTCTCAACATTAGACATAAATTCCGCTTTCTGGTCTATACCTTTAAAAGTTGAAGATAGGAAGAAAACAGCATTTGTTACTCAAGAAAATCATTTTCAGTGGACTTGTCTACCATTTGGTTTGAAAACTTCACCAGCAATTTTTCAAAGAATACTGTCTAGCATTATTAGAAAACACAAATTATCAAATTTCACAGTAAATTTCATCGATGACATTTTAGTATATTCCCAGACATTCACTGAACACATTCAACACTTATCATTGCTATTGGAAGCAATTTCAATGGAGGGCTTTAGATTGAAATTCTCTAAATGTAATTTCGCACAGGACTCAGTAAAGTATTTGGGCCATATAATAAAAAATAATACAGTCACTCCACTAAAAGATAATTTAATAGCCATAAAAGATTTTCCCGTTCCAAAAACAAAGAAAAATGTTAGACAGTTTTTAGGTAAAATAAATTTCTATGGAAAATATATACCAAATATATCAATCATATTAGATCCTCTACACAATTTGTTAAGAAAAGATCAAAAATTTACATGGACAGAAAAATGTCAACACTCTTTTGATACAATAAAGAAACTGCTTTGCTTAAAACCCATTTTAGAAATCTTTGATCCGGATTTACCTATACATATTTATACGGACGCCAGTATACAGGGCATAGGGGCTATTTTGAAACAACCACAAGAAAATGGAGAAGAAAAGCCATGTGCATATTTTTCGAGGAAATTAAATGACAGCCAGAAACGAAAAAAAGCTATTTATTTAGAATGTTTAGCAATTAAAGAAGCAGTAAAATATTGGCAACATTGGCTAATAGGAAAAAAATTTAAAGTGTTTTCAGACCATAAACCTCTAGAAAAACTGAATATTAAGGCAAGAACAGACGAAGAACTTGGAGACCTCACATATTACTTATCACAATTTAATTTTGAAGTAATATACTCACCCGGAAAGGACAATTTAGAAGCAGACAGTTTGAGTAGAAACCCAGTATTAGAATCTCATGTAAACCAGGAAGAAGTTTTAAAAATAGTAAATTGTATTAAAATAGAAGATATCCAAAACGATCAAGAGAAAAATGAAGACATAAAGCTGTATAAAAATAAACTAATATTAAAAGATAAAATATACTTCAAAAGGGTAGGAAAAAAAGAAAAAATTATCCTCACTGAGGAATTTAGTAAAAAGTTAATAAAAAATATACATTACACATACTGTCATATAGGAGTGAAACAAACAGAAAATAAAATCAAACCATTCTGCGCAGCAAAGAATTTAATGCATAATATTAAAAAAATCTGTGATAATTGTGAAATATGTATAAAAAATAAGTCCAGAACTAAATTTAAATACGGATTGATGTCTCATCTGGGTCCCGCTACTTACCCCTTTGAAATTGTCTCTATAGATACCATTGGTGGATTTGGTGGCTCCCGCTCTACAAAAACATATCTACATCTTCTGGTAGACCATTTCACTAGGTACGCCTACATAATGACAACAAAAACCCAAAATGCAGACGACTTTATAAAGCTCATAAAAAAAGTTATTCCTGAAAATAAAATTGGAATGATTCTATCAGATCAATACCCGGGCATAAACTCGAAAGAATTTAAAAGCTTTTTGAAGAAGGAGGACATACCTATCATTTTCACTGCAGTAAATGCGCCTTTTTCGAATGGTTTAAATGAACGGTTAAATCAGACATTAGTTAACAAGATAAGATGTACAATCAATGAAAGAAAAGATAAAATAGCTTGGACAACTATCGCTCATAAATGTACCCAGAGATATAATGAAACTGAACACACTGTGACGGGCTTTTCTCCAACATATTTAATGGAAGGAAAAGTTGTTAATATCTTGCCAGATGAGTTGAGAGAACATAAAACCCAAAAGGATTTGCTGCAGGATAGGAAGATAGCTTTGGAAAGAACTATAAATTCACACAATTACAATAAGCAACAATTTGATAAAAACAGAAAAAATAATCAACTGAAAGTAGGAGATTCTGTATATGTGGAAAATGGTAACCGACTCAATAGGAAAAAACTAGATGAATTAAAAATTGGACCTTATAAAATTTTGGAAAAAATATCTAACTCAATTTATAAAATTAATACGGGATACAAAAAGTTCGAATCAAATTTGTTTCACATTACAAAACTTATACCAGTACCTGAATAATTTTGTAAACCTGGGGGAGGGGAGATGTAAATGAAGCTCTTATAACCCTCATTTGAATTAAATTTCCCGCGCATTACCTTCGACTTTAGACATCAAGATATTTATCTATGGTGGCAGCACTTTGCACTATGTTCACTCTAGAAATTCATACATAGAAAAATTATCTCTGCTTTGTACAATTAAACGTTAACGAGGTTTTTTAAAATAAATAATTTAAGTTGTGATCATATGAATTGTGATAATATTTGAAGCAATAGCTTTTAATGTTGTTTCTCTTTACAGGTTAGTAAATAAATATATTAATTTGTATAAGTTTAAAAGTACGTTTGTAAAATAATAGTTGTGATGTTTCCTAAAAAAATAAATTTCTCTTTACAGAGCAACAACTACAGTTTTTGTTTCAATAAACAACATATTACATATATATATAAGTATATATATATATATATATATATATATATATATATATATATAAATATTAAAAAAATCATGGAAAAATACATCTCACCTGTCTAGATGGGATTCGAAGCCGGCGTGGCTTCGAATCCCAATCCCTCTGGATTACTGGTCGAGTGCTCTATCCTGAACTACCAGGAAGGTTTGTGATGGTGGCGAATTTTTGCATTTTATATTTACTGCTGTGAAGTCGTAGTGTGGCGCCATCTATCTATTAAGTATTATATTGCACTACAAAATAATGAGTATTTCTTGTATTGTATTGCCCTATCTACCGCAGCATCTCCTCACGTTTGGTCACTCACTCACAAGAACATAACAATTCTCAAGGTTATTGTTAATTGACTGCAGTGTTCTGTGTGGTGAAGGTTTCCCCAGTCGGGGCTCCTCATGCCCTGAATCTCTTCTGCCAGTACTAACTAGCATGCAGGTGATGTTGGCCTTGACTCTAAAGATGTTAACGAGCCACTTACACCTCATTGAAATATTCCGCTGGAAGGAAGGCCAACATGTTTATAAACTCGGCTGAAAATATTTAGCTATTCAAATCTCATGAACGCTTCGCTACCGGTCATACATTGCTCAATTCTCTTCTCTGAATCGATCTGGAAATTTTCCACAATCATACGTCGCTGTTCGGTGTACAGTTGGAAAAATAGTCACAATAGTTATAATTACAAGTAGGTAACTAATGATTATATAAAAAATAGCAAGTGGTTACGCTAATCTATATATGTATATAAAAAATAATCTCTATTTCCCTTGGTTACGGCATCATGCGTAAATGGCTGGACTAATTTCGCTTTTTATGTCGTATTTGTTATTATCCAGAGAAGGTTCTATGAAAAAAATAAGAAAGTTGCGCGGAAAATTAGAAAATTTACGAAAACTGAAAGACCATATCAACTTTTCTAATGTAACTTTATGTCGTTTGACAGAACTGTCAGTCATTTGACAGATTGCGCGAAACCAATTCGAATTCAATATTCATTGTTAAGAAGAGAGTCGGTCGGGTCAGCTACTTATCTTTACATATAAAAGCCCTCTATTCCCACCTGTTCTGTTGAGACTGTTCTGTTGGCAGAACTACTGGTAATTTTTTACCACTCACTGATTAATCACGGAATCTCAGAAACTATAACACTTACGAACTTGAAATTTGGCAGGTAGGTTCCTTATAGGGTGTAGACATCCGCTAAGAACGGATTTTACCATACTCCATCCCTAAAGGGGTATAACGGGCGTTGGAAGTTTGTATGAAAGTCCTATGTTTTTGAAGTAAGAGACTTGAAATTTAAAATGTATGTACCTCTATAGATGGTGTGGAGGTACTAATAATGTATCTTTTAATTGGCACTAATAATGTATATAAGAATTATTGATAACAATAACTTACTATTATAATAGTACCAGTATATCCTCCTTATCAGGAGGGATTTAGCTTTTTCGAATATAATTAAAAATTATGTGCAAATAACTAACTCCACGCGTACGAAGTCGCGGGCGGCCGCTAGTAAGAATATTATATGTAATTGACATCCGTTGACTAGAATAAACGGCATGTTCTCGAACATTTATGTCGGTTGCACGAACGGTAGAGATTACTATGTTGTGGTAGAGACATTTTAACTGAGGCTAAGCAACAAAAGATTTCTAATTTTGATTTCTCTTGTATCTATGACTGTCTATATGATTTTTTTTTTAATTCCGAGTTAGAATATAAACTTTCGAACCCTTGCTCGTTATATTTTTAGACGTGACTGTACCATTCCCAAAATAAAACACGCGCAAAAAAATTCAAAAATTTAGCTCATTGCTAATACACACTTTATATAATAATCTTCATTGATGTTATAAATATACATTTGGGGAAGTGGCTCACCATGATCTTTAGAGCCAAAGCCAACTTCATCTACACGTGGTGCACCCTGCCGACTAGTGAAAGAGGCTGTGGCAAAGGAGAGGTACCTTACAGAATACCGCAACCAAATAACAATTCGTTTGAGGGTTTTTGTGTTCCTGCGAGTGAGTGAGGTCACCAGAAAGAATGGAGTTGCAGTCTTGGCAGCGGAGGTGGTGGCGCGTGGGCAATATTTCATGTTGCAAGCGTTATGATAATGTGTATCTATGCAAATATTGCTGCGGTAACCGCTTCTCATCAAGCGGGCCGTATGCTTGTCTGCCACTCTGATTTTTTTTTAAGTACCTTTGTATAATAAAGTA
This sequence comes from Hypsopygia costalis, assembly GCA_937001555.2. Classification (NCBI taxonomy): domain Eukaryota; kingdom Metazoa; phylum Arthropoda; class Insecta; order Lepidoptera; family Pyralidae; genus Hypsopygia; species Hypsopygia costalis. The sequence goes on along the minus strand of OW443336.2, from coordinate 3,383,139 downwards.
AATTACTTACCTTTCTGTACCATTTACAAAATGCTTGACAAACAAAACTCACACAAATACTAACCAAAGATATCTGAAAATTCGTTCTTGATAGGTAACACTTAAGTAACTTTTTACTATAGCAAAATATCTACAGAATTATTTTAAAATAAAGTTACACAGACAGACCTTGAATCGTCTCAAAACATACCAACCTTCATACCACTGCGTAATTTCATTTTAACCCCTAACCTTGTATTTACCCTTTCGGTACTAAATTCTCCCGAGCCACAATACCTTTTATTCCTTTCAATCGGGACTGGCGCCTACATTTAACCTTCCCCTTACTCAAATTGTTATACAAATCAAAATATACAATGATAATATAGATTTTTATGCCAAGAAGCTGACAAATAATATTGCACGCCTAATGGAAAGCAATCCATGACATCACTTGCTCGTGGCCGACTCTACAAAACCTCTTCATACCTTTTTAAAGTGCCTCAAGTGACAAGGTTATAATATTCCTTATAACCATAAATGATTATATTTTTAATATTAGGTATACAAAAACAACAATGTAATTAAAACGTCATGATTATTTGAATTTTTTTTTATTAAAAATTCAATATAAAGACCTTCCATTTCTTTCTAAGCATAACCATACAACGCATTCGTACGCCTAGTAGAGCCCATCGAAATCGCCTAACTTGCTCTGAGATTTCGAGCGCGCAAAAAGATTCGCAACAAAACGCGAATAAATCTCGTTTTCCGCAAATTACCAATGCAATTTATTGTTTATTTATATTCGCCGTTATCTTCATTATCAGCCGTTAACCTGTGGAGCACGTGCTCGTAGTAACTGTCGTATTTTGTTAGTTTTGAAGCTGTAGCTCTCAGTCGAACAAACAAAATTTACTCCATTCAAGCTCTAGAGAAAGACAGCTAACAAAAATCATTTGGCCGACGACCGAGAAGTATACATAACAGAGAGCTATTCGTAAAATAGAACGATAAGTTGCCCAGAGTGAAAGAGAGGGTTTTATGCGACGTTTCGTTAGTGCAAGCGGTTGGAACCGGTTAGGTCAGAGCGTCTGCGTTGATTTCGAATGAGTGAGAGACGATTATGATGAAAGGTATAAGAGCGAATGGGACAGGCGATGGTTGCATGTTTTAGCGTGGAAATTTCCACTGCAGACAATGAAACTTGAACGCATGGGAGGGTTAAGTGATGGGCTACGTAACTTAATTTAAGACATCGATGGAGTTTAAATTTTTTCACTTTCTTTAACACACTATCGAGAAATACAAATTAAGTATCTACATAATCAACTTACACTAACTCTTATAAAGTTTAAGCTAATTTTTTTCAGACAGCTTTGAGCTCTCAAATATGTGAAGTAAATAATTAGCAAATTTTCATTTATGCGAAATTTTAGACGTTTTAGAGAAACTCATTTACTGCAGATTAGGTACCCAACCATATAATAAGTTTAAATCTAAAATTTCATCAACATCTGTAAAGCCGATTACGCGTGAATGAGTAACAAACATACATGCGTTCTTCCTAATAACTTTTCGCGTTTATAATAGTAGGAAGATATAAATGCTTATTGAACTAACTTGAAATGGTGTACATCCTATGCAAAATTATGAAGTAATGCTATTGACAGCTAGTGACATGCTAGTAAGTTTTGGATCGTGAAATGAACTCCCTGCTTAAGTTTTTCTTAGATTCTTCAACATGTGATCCTTCACAAAAGGCGTATAGGTATTTTAACAGATTCAGCATCGCCTGAATAATATCTATAATGTTACAAGCGTCCGTAAGCTATACGTAAGTAATTACGTATTTAGTTACCATATCTAGTGAAATAAAACCTAATAACAATAAATTCAAGCACTTGAATATTTCAACTGACGGTCCATGGCATTCGATTTGAGATCAAGTCAATAAGTTCAGTTCGATAGTTCATAATATAACTATTACTATATAGTTCCTAATCAAGTACTTAACATAATTATATGCATGTGCAAAAGTTCATACCACTTACATAGACCAAGTTAAACCATGCTACAAACTTGCCCTGTTTTTCGCCGAACGCAAAATATACATAAAAATGCCATTACTCATTGCCTACCTCTATAACGCAATACCCTCTAAATTTCACATTTTTTACAATGCAAAGAAAATCACAGTAAATTATTTTGCAATAACAGGATGAAAGATGACATTATTTAAAGTTGATACTGTTATATCCATATCCATACTTCCATACTTCCATACTAATATTATAAATGTGAAAGTGTGTTTGTTTGTTTGTCCTTCTTTCACGTCGAAAGTAACGAACGGATTGACATGTCTTTTTTTTGGAGATAGTTTTTATCCCAGAAAAACATCTTATTCCCACGGGAAAAAATAAAGTTTATAATCATTTTGTCCTTCTTTTACGTCGAAAGGAATCTACGTACGGACATGATTTTTTTAACGGGGATAGTTTACGGTCTGGACAGTGATATAAGCTTTTTATCCCGGAAAAACATCTTTTTATATATATATGTGTATGTATTATATAGGGACCCTACATGTGTTTTGTATTGTTTTTCGATCTCCGCAGAGATCATTTATGTGGTGCTAATATTATAAGTGTTAAAGTAAATAAATTCATCCGCAGACGATGATGATTATAATTTGTACACATTGGTACTACGTTATATCCCACTAAAAAAATTGCAACAAGAAAAAAAATAACACTGGCAGCGCCCCTGGAACACGCGGGCGAAGCCGCGGGTAACAACTAGTATATAAAAAAGACGTGTGGCACTCGGGGACTGCCGCTTGCATAGCATTTTGTATCAACTTATGCAATTATAATTTTATTTATTTATTTTATTCATGCAATATTGCTTTTTCTTTGATATTAACTCAAGTTACACTTTTTGAGCGTGGTGACCGATAAGAAAACAAAATTTTCTATTATTAAATAAATAAAACGAGTTTCGTAGAGTCGTACAATACGTCTAATCGCACGCACACAACGCCGTGTCGAAGACTGCCGAACTGAAACGACGTTAGACGATGCACGGCCTTCAAGCCACACCTCCTTGCCCGTCGGAGTGGGGAGCGTGAGGAATATTTTATCACATTATCACAGCTACAGCTGAGGCACCCTATAATATTTTAGAATTTAGATTCCATATATCATTTGTTGTAGTCACGTCAGTTGTATTAGAACTTGTAGTACTATTTGAAACTTTGAAGCTTTAAATCGGTTAAAGCATTTGGAAGTTACAGTTGAATATAGAAACGTACTGACATATTTATTTATATACATTAACCATAAAAATTGTACTCATTTTGTCAGCCGAATAAAAATAACATATTATCAAGTTTTTGTTTAAAAAATTAAACAAAAATATCGATATCGATAAGTAGAATGACCTCGAAGGTGTGCATGTCTAGAGCGGCCGTCGGCAACGGTTGCTTCGTCGGGTTGCAGCCGTCACGCTTGCATAATTATAGGCAACCACACACGTTAATATATCGGCTTATCAACCTCAATGCCTTATCAGTTCAGGAACTACCTTAAGATATGTTTTAAAAAAGATTATGCAGTTATGCCACACATTTTTGGGTCAATTTTATTAAAAAGAGTATAGGATAAAAAACCAAGTCATGACCTACAGTCGATTATTTGTTAAAATTTACTCTATCAAGTAATAGCAGGTAGGCAAGATTATTTATACTGGATTCATTGGCAAATTCCTTAACTTGCCAGGTGAAAATAAAAATAAAACAAGGAAATAAAAAAAAAGTAAGTAGTACAAAATTTTGACAAAAAAAAAGGGGCATAAAACAATAAAACAAAAGTAGGTAAAATAGGCGCCAATCTTCATAAATAAAAAAATTTTAAAACCCAAAAACGATTATGCCTTCCCAAAAAGTGTTTCGAACACATTGAACTCTAGCGACTCTACGTAGTAATAACAGCTCACTGTTCGAACACTATTAATTATAGAAAAATACTGTTCAAAGATATGTCAAAAACTAGGTAGTTTTTATTGATAGAAATTTAATCTTTGGGCGCGTCGTAATTACTCGTTTTTTTTTTTTTATACTACGTTGGGCGTCAGACAAGCATACGGCCCGTTTGATGTGAAGCGGTTACCGTAGCCATATTAACGCTCACAACATAAAATATTGCTCACGCGCCGCCACCCCCGCTGCCAACGCAGCATTCTGGTGACCTCACTCACTCGCAGGAACACAACAACCCTCAAGGGAATTGTTATTTGGCTGCGGTATTCTGTAAGGTGGAGGTACATTCCCCAGTCGGGTAGCTTACAATTACGCTCCCTACCTCTCTTTTCGCCAGAGCTTCGTTTGTCAGTTAGCAGGGTGCACCGCGTGCAGGTGAAGTTGGCTTTGGTTTATAGATGGTGATGAACCACTTACACCCCGACACACTCCACCCCACGTTACTCGTGAATTTGTGATAGTTTTTGCAGTGTAACTATACATGTGATACCTATATGGTTCACAGCTGGTATTGTCATCTCTAAACGCTAGCAGCTAGGACAAGATGCGTGAAATCTCCGGATTTTGAATCTTTAAACTAAAAAACACTAATAAAAAATTGTACTAGTATTAAAAATCATTAGTGTTTTTTAGTACTAGTACTATTTTTTATTCTGTGACAAGACGGTTATTCGCAGCATGGCATGAATATTTGAATATTTACGTGTATTTTTGAAAAGGATGCTGTCTTTTTCCTTTTTTCCTTATCGTGGTTCAAAAGTCATCTGTTCGTGCAAGCGTGAACATGCCAGACGCGCTACAGAATCGTGGCAGCTCCGTCAATACTCTGAAACAATTATTGTACTGTATGCGCAGGGAGTCGTAGGTCGTCATCGTCTTCAACTTCGTTCGTTGCCTAGCGTCGGTGAGTCAAGGCCGCTTTTCGGTTTAGAAATTTGACAAAAAATAAATACACGTGATATCTTACTATACCCCCCCCCCCCCCGTGATACCTCTCCCCCCTCGGCCCCTTTTAAGTTTTAAACCTGGACTACAAACCCCGCCCGGACGCTCCCCGGACCCCCACCAAACTAGGACAAATCCGGGGAAGCCCGAAAGGATGGCAACTTCAATACCTTTATATTTTTACATCATAGTTTTTAAATTATTCCATTCTATAAGCAAACTCACCTAGTACGATATCTGAAGGTCACATTATTATTTATATAGTCCTTGCAGAGTTCATTGAATCGAACACCTAATGGTTTGTAGTTAGGCGGATATGATATATTCGAGAGGGCCTCTATGGCAATAGAAACGGACCATAAAGTTAATGATATGCTCGTACATTAAGTTTATGGACATGGCACTCGAGGTAATGGTTTTGCTGATTTAAATGACAATATACATATATATAAAATTAACTATATCACTGTTTGAGCTTAATTATTTTAATAGACACAAATATTTTTAATTGGTTGTAATTTATATAAAAGACTATTATGTTTGCATGTCTTATACAAGACAAAATGTACATGGGAAATTGTCTAATGCCATCTATATATGTACCTACATTTTGAGCAAATAAATGTTTATTGATTGATTGATTGATAATTTTTTGTTGCATAATATACGAGTATAGTGCTATGTATATTCAGGAGAAAAGACACTTGATATAATGTTCGGGCCGGGTATTAAACATTTTTTTTTTTGCGTGAATACTTTTTAAATTTGAATCTTTAAATTTGCTACCACTACTCATACGGGGGCAATCCAAAAAATCATCGAGGGACGATAACAAAATCAAGGGATACAATATTGCGTTGTCGTAGTTTTGAATCTATGCTCTACATCCAAAATTCAATTAGAACACCTGATAGATGAACGATCAAAGAATTTATTACATTAAGATAATTTTAGTACATATAACGTATTCACATACAACACAAGGCCGTGTTCATGACACAGCCACACGCCAATTTTTTATATATGTAAGAGGGGGGCAAACGAGCATTTGAGTCACCTGGTGGAAAGCAATCACCACCACCCATGGAGAGCAACACCAAGGGGTCACCGCGCCGATCAGTTGCCAGCCTTTTAAGGGAAATATAGAGTCTGTTCTTGAAGGCTACCATAAAATACCGCTGAGGGAAGTTGATTTCAGTTTCACCGTTCGTTGTATAAAATCTCTTAGGAAACGTACTGTAGTAGATCGCCAAATATCAAGATGATATGGATGAAATTTTAATTTATGTCGATACGTACGATAGTGGAACTCAGCGGCAGGTATCAAATCAAACAGCTCATCCGAGCACTCCCCGTGCTATAATTTGTATAGAACGTAAAGAGACGCTACGTCTCTACGTGTAGAGAGAAAGTCCAATCGATCCGAGATCAGTCACCAAGGAATTTAATTAATTCTGGCTACACAGGAGACACAGTGGTGGGAATGTGTGGTGGGTCCCCTTAAAAAACATAATATTCATGGTATTGTTAGATTTTAATTTTAGTATCTAGCTTATTTATATGTACATAATCAAATATTGTCATACACATAAGACTTAAGATTATATATTAAGACTTTGCTCGATACTATTATATGCACGTGATTTCTGACATCAGCATACTATAATAAATCTATTATATCTCGGCCTTCAGAGGCAATACAATATTTCCTTAACTGGCAGCCAGGTTTCTGTGATTTTTATTACTATTGTCCTATAATACTATTACATTACATATCATGCAGGACCTATTTCCTATGGAGCAGAAATGTTCGGAAATTACGACAATAGACCTGAACTGATCTGACAATAATGACAATAAATCTGATAGCCTGTCTTTGGATGGGTTTATTTGTCTCGAGTTCATCCGTGCTTCGGTGCCCTTAAGCCGTCGGTCCCGGCGGTTGTCATTAGAAGACCCGATGGTTGTAGAAGTGTCTACCTTAGAAGGCGAGGCCTATGTTATTAATGAACAACTGAAATATTTTATACCTGTCTGGTACTGGGGCAATGGGCTGACAATCACAATACAACAAGCATTGCTCACGCTCTGGTACCCCCGTTGCCAACCAAGCACCCCCATGGGCATTGCAATTTGGCCGTGGTATTTTGTCAGATGGAGACCCTGTTATAGTACTTCTCTAGGGTTCGATAGGTCCTACCTCTTTTTCACCAGAGCTTCGTCTGTTAACGCAGGGTGCACTACTTGTAGGTGAGATTGTCTTTATAAAGAGGCTGGTGTTTATATAACTATTAATACAAAATGACTCACGTATACGAGTAGTTACTTCAGACTTTTAGTATAATTTCAGTCAAGGTTTCTTCCTAGTCAGCGAATAGAACAAATTGAAAGTATTTGCTTTAGCAAGAATTTATAGTAAAAAATTTAAAAAGTTACTTCCATTACTTTTTTGTATATCTAAATTAGTAACAGAGTTATTAATGCAATAAACTGAGTCACATATTATAGATGCAATATAATTATTTACAGCAAGACACTACTGACTGCCATATACAGAATTCACAGAAAATACTTGGTCTGTATTGTTCTGTTTGCCAGGTTTCTGTGATTTTTATTACTATTGTCCTATATTACTATTACATTACATATCAAGCAGGACCTATTTCCTATGGAGCAGAAATGTTCGGAAATTACAACAATAGACCGATAATCTGATAGCCTGTCTATGGATGGGTTTATTTATCTCGAGCTCCTCCTTGCTTCGGAGGGCACGTTAAGCCGTCGGTCCCGGTTGTTGTCTTTAGACGACAGTCGTTAAGCCATCTCAGTAGCCTTTGGGCGGCTTGAAATAACTGGCCTCGGTCAACCCGTACTTGAGCAGCGTGCTGGAGTATTCTCTGAATCCCCGTCAATTAAAGGAAGACCCGTGTCCCAACAATGGGCTGATTATGGGTTGATGCCGTATAGAGTCACAAAGCTTAGGGCGCCCCCTCTCTATCTAGGGGGACCTCAAAAAAGTGGCTAGTAGCGTTTGGATGCGGAAAGCGGAGGATCGCATATGGTGGAAACACAAATAAGAAAATTCTGTGTTCTGTGGGTGGAAAGCATTGGGAAAGGCCTATATCCATCAGTAACCGATTGATATCAGGCGGGCCGCATGCTTTTCTGCTACCCGATTTGGTATAAAAAAAGATAATTTTGAGTCGCCAACACTGCATCATACATCAACTCTTCGTCACTTAGAACAATCTAGAATTTAAGTAGTGACAATGTAATCTTACTGCAATTATAACGCAATTACTGCATTTCAATGCGTACAGTATTGCATAATTATTGTAATACCTTAGATATACAGGAAAATGTACACTAGTAATGGTTCACATCACGAACCACTGCCTGTGCCACTGCCAAACTAAACTGCTGGGTACCGCCTCACTAAAGAGCTCAAATTGTTGCATACCGCTGAACGAAAGAGCTCAAACTAATGGGTACTACTTCACTAAAGAGCTCAAATTGTTACGTACCGCTGCAAGAAAGAGCTTGAACTACTGGGTACCGCTTCACTAAAGAACTTGTACTCGCATACCCCTAGTTGTTTTCTGCTGATTAAATATCTTGACCAAGAACTTAAACGGGACGGGGGCCCAACACTGTGTCTCCTGTGTAGCCAGGATTAACAGCGGCGACCACCACTAAAGGCCATAAACAATGAAGTCCATTGCAGTCCCGGGGGTAAAACTACGACTGCCTTGGAACTCACAAGGAATTTAATCAGAAGAACTTAGTAGGAGTAGGAAGCTTTTGGATTTCCCGTATATACTCGTATTACGCGCGCTACAACAGACAGACTTAAAATGTCGCTACGCTAGATCTGTGCATACCGCTAATTGGAAAACACAGTTAAGGTTTAAGTGGGATGATCACATTAACAACTCCTTGAGAAATATAAAAGATTTTTTTTAAGACTTGCGACATTTAAAATTTCTTATTACCTACTCCTACAAGTTTATGTAAATCTAAATAACAAGTGACTTGTTATTTAGATTTCTGTGCTCCATATTGCTATATGCCAGAAAAGGTACATGTGTAATTCATAATGCATATTCATTTATTTGGCCGTGTGGTTTCCGGCAGACTAGAATGGAATCACTCCGTCTCTTCCCGTGGATGTCGTACAAGGCGACTAAGGGAAATACATTATAAAACATCGATCAGGATTCACCAACCCGTCTGGCCAGCGTGGGGAGTGTAGGCCAAATCCTCCTTCTGTCTGGGATGGACGAGAGAGGGTCGTGCTGTAGAGGAGACTAAAAACTACCTGATGATGATGATTCATTTATTCACTGTAATTTGCAACAATAGTACAATAATAATTGTGAGTTCTTGTGATCTTAGCTAATTTGTTACAAATTTACTTAATTTTATTTATTTAATTTCAAGGTATTGTGAAAATATATTTCTTTTTTTAGTGGGATAAAATTTTATTTTAAAAACATTATTACTATAAAACACTACAAACTAAATGAACTAAAAATAGACTAATCTTAAAATATGATTTTATATAAAAAGTAAGAACAAAAAAATATATCTAATTTGTTATGCAAACTTTTATTTGCATAAGAAAATAAAGTTCATACTTAAAACCTTATCAAAATTAGGAATCGAACGTATTATTGAATAATTTAAATCGAACATATATGAGTGATTTCGTGGTGTGTAAACAACATTATGTAGATCACACATGAAACGAAAATATTTAATTAATAAATATGTAGACCTAATACATACATTAACGTTATAAGTCAGTTTTGACGAGCCTGGTGGTCGAATGGCTAGCAATGGCCACTTTGATGCCGAGGTCGTGGGTTCGAGCCCCCCACAAGACAAATATTTGTATGCATGAACATGTTTGTTTGTTTTGGTCTGAGTGTTTTCTATGGTATGTATTATATGTATGTATTTATAAACCATATTATCAGTTATCTGGTACCCATAGTACAAGCTCAGGTTATTTTGGGAATATATAGATGGCAGTGTATATCTATACTATATTAATATTATAAAGCTGAAGAGTTTGTTTGTTTGTTTGAACGCCCTAATCTCAGGAACTACTGGTTCGAATTGAAAAAATATTTTAGTGTTAGATATACTACATTTCAAGGAAGGCTAAGGCTATATAACATCACGCTAACACCAATAGGAGCGGAGCACCAATGAAAAATGGGGGAAAAATATTCCTTTTGAAGGCTTACGTTGCATGCGCTGCGTAAACGGTGGAAGATACACAAAAATCATGTATGTTGGAATTGTTCCTCTTTAAAAGTTCTAAAAAAAACTTTTAAGATTGATTCACTATAACTTTTTTTATGGTTAAAGCAGGTATAAAATTAGTAGGTACCTACATAAATTATCACCATAAGTTTTTTTTTCTTAATTATACGGTTACGTTAAGTATTTGATTTCCTATGGTCTTTACCGCGTTAACTGATATTCACGCAGACGAAGTCGCGGGCAACAGATAGTATATTATATTTTTCAGCCTACTAGACGGACCGAAGAACTCAAAACAGTGACTGGAAGCGGCCGGATGTGAACTATTATTAAATGAATGGTCATTAAAATAAATGTCATGAAGTAAAATATTTACATATATTTTATTTATAGTAATAAAACATATCCAGCAGCGGATCCACTTTTTTTTTATACTACGTAGGGTGGCAGACAAGCATACGGCCCGCCTGATGTGTAGCGGTTACCGTAGCCATATTAACGCTCGCAACATAAAATATCGCTCACGTGCCGCCACCCCCGCTGCCATCGCAGCATCTCCTTCCCTTCTGGTGACCTTACTCACTTAAGAACACAACAACCCTCAAGGGAGTTGTTATTTGGCTGCGGTATTCTGTGAGGTGGAGGTACATTCCCCAGTCGGGTAGCTTACAATTTCGCTCCCTACCTCTCTTTTATAAGATTAGCTGGATTTTATTATAATAATGAAGACGACAACATTGTTGTTTGAACGTCATATTTATGATAATTATAACAGCTACGTAACTCGGCAATATGTAACTAATATGTAACAAGTCTCATTGAACGAGTTACATAAGCTGATAATGCGCGGAACACATAAATAGAACCTCGGAGATAATAGGTCAGTTCTCACGATCGGCAAATATACCTTATTTGTACTAGGGTTTCTACGTCAGAACTCTCTGTTTTATTTGGTGTTCAATGACATCAAAGCGCGAGTGAGTCTTTTTGACGTGATAACTTCTTATAAATCGATGTACGCACGAAAAAGCATGACTCATTGTCACGTTCCGCCTGAGCCGAGCGTGCAAACGAGAGCGCGGCTTATGACGCATCTATCTCCGCTCCATCGGCAGATGTTTTGTTTTCTTATGACATTATCACGTAAAATTATCGTCCGTAAACCGATGTTACAGACAACCGATTTTTTTTATACTACGTCGGACGGTAATCTAACAATACGACCTGTCAGGTGTGAAACGGTTACCGTAGCCATATAACTTTCGTTCTGGCGACTCACTCGCATGAATACAACAACCTTCAAGTGAATTGTTATTTGACTGCGGTATTCTGTGAGGTGGAGGTACTTTCCCAATCGGTCAGCTTAAAATACGCTGTACCCTACCTTTCAGTCAGATTTTTTGTCAGAGACTCATTCGTCAGTTCGGCAGGTGGCACCACGTGCAGGTGAGGTTAGCTTTGGCTTTAAAGATCGTGGTGAGTGTTACACTCCAAATGGTCTCCTCCAAAATAGATCGTTTAACCTCGATATTTCCGTCTACGCAAGCAGTGTTCAATTGTCTCAATCAGTACCCGTGTCATAATTGTGCCGCAACAATGTAACTCCGTATCTTCCACGTAGAACCATCGAGAAGACGTCAGCTCCACATCAGCCTAATAAAATCACCAGCCCTAACTAGTTCGTATACAGCGAGTCTGCGCACAGTAGATATATTCAGCAGTATACTAGCTCCAAAAATGTTAGAAATCGACACACGAACGTAGAAACACAGCGCTCACTACGGCGCGCTACTGGGTTTTTCGTCGTTCGTTTTTGTCGATATAAATACAATAGTATAAATTGATGAATGTCTATTTGATTGACTTGGGGAGTAAGCTGGTGTATGCGTGACGAGCACGTTACGAAAAGTATGATCGGGCCAACGGAAGTTGACAGGAAGATATAATTAGAAGTTTAACTTCAGTCGTGTGGTCTAAAGCACACTAGTTTTTTTTTTATACTTCAGCGAAACCCGCAAAAATGCGAAACACTTTGTGGCTACGGCCATGTGCTGGAACTCTATACACTTTACTTGAGAAGCATCACTTGAGAACAGAGACGACCAAAGCAGTCACGTCAGTCGCATGCATCTATTAACGGTAGTGGATGGGTGCCAGCCGGCAGTTATTTGCATGAACTAATTGGTTGCGGAAGCACGCCAAGTAGTGTAGATCAAATAGCCTGTAAATTTGATTTCCGCAAAACAACACCTGAATTAACTACAAATAACGATTTCAAAACGTAAGCTTATACGATACCGTCATGGTGCAAATAGATCAGCTGGTGCAAAAAAACTAAAGACCCAGTGAAAAACTTAATGACCCCGAACCTGCTGAGAATTTCGGTCATTTTTACGGAGTTGATGTATTACTGTTATATATGTATCTACTGTGTCATGATCATATGTGTCGTGATGTCATGTGACTGGGCTTGATTGCGTCCGTCCAATTGATGGCTCCAGATGACCTCGAAACTTTGTACCGAAATAACATTTGTCAAGTGGGAGCGTGATTCTTCGGTTCAGTAACTCTTTGACCTTAGTTTTTTTTTATATAAGAGGGGGGCAAACGAGCATGTGGGTCACCTGGTGGAAAGCAATCACCACCGCCCATGGAGATCAGCAACACCGAGGTGTCGCCGATCCGTTGCCAGCCTTTATTTGTATTCTTCATCTACTCGTATAGGTAGTATTTTGCATTACTACTTACTATTATCACTTGTACCCATTGGCTCATAATCATTCAGCTAGTCAGTTAGCAGGTTGCACCACATGCTGGTGAGGTTGGCTTTGGCTCAGAAATATCGGTGAGACTCTTACCCACCAGCACAGTATAAGTAATAGTACTACGTACAGTACTGCCAATTTCTGCCGCTCGTATCGACCTCACCTCCCGTCTAAGACGGATCATCTGCACGATTGCATCTCAACATTGCTTTGCAAGACTTTATCACCAATTCACTACTACTAAATATACCAATCCACATTCTTAGAATACCATTTGATGACTCGACGAGCTCGGTGGTCGAATGGTTAGCAATGGTCACTTTGACTCGGAGGTCGCGGGTTCGATTCCCGCACAAGACAAACATTTGTGTGCCTGAACATGTCTGTTTGTCTTGGTCTGGGCGTTTTCTATGTATTTAAGTACATTTATCAGTTGTCTAGTACCCATAACACAAGCTTTGCGCTTAATTTGGGACTAGACGGCGATGTGTAAATTGTCTAGAAATATTTATTTATATTATTTATTTATTTGACTCCAACTATTTTAATATATTACTCATATGTTGGATTGTTTAAATGTCAGGCAACAGTTTGTGGGTCCATCTTGAACTTATTTGCGCAAAGTATATTATCGAATTACGGTGTTTAAAAAATTGTAATTTTATTTCGCCACTAATATTATAATTAATCCGTCTGTGTTTTGTATACTACGTCGAGGGGGAAAACAAAGCATACGGCCCGCCTAGCGGTTACCGTAGCCATATAAACGCCCGCAATATTAGAAGATGCTCGCGCGCTACCTCTCCCGCTGCTAACACAGGAACTTCTTTCTACCTGGTGACCTCACTCACTAGCAGGAACATAACACCCCTTAATGGAAATTATATTTGACTGAGGTATTCTGTAAGTTCGAGGTACTTGCTCAGTCGGGCAGATTACAAAATACGCTTTGTTCTACTTTTCTTTTCACCAGAGCTTCTTTTGTCAGTCAGTAGGGTGCACGAAATGCAGGCTTTAGTACGAAGACGTCGATGAACCACTTACATCCCTTAATTTAAGTGTTTGAATGGCCATTGTGCTAGATGCCACGTGAGTAGATGTGATATACCACAGAGATCAAAATTAAAGCGCTATAAATTCAATATCGCAAGCACTAACACGTACAATATATACGTGAAATGCAAATGCTGTTTTCGCCGAGGGCATCACTAATGAATAAGTAATGACCCAATGACATTCCGCATAATGTTTATACAATAGGCTATTTTCCAATGTTTAAAAATTGTATAAATTATTAAACAATATCGTAAAATACACAAAACTATAAAGGTCTGCAAACTTTCATTCTAATATCTTCAGTCAGACTTTTTTTAGCGTTGATCAAAGTTTGGCGGGAAAGTCCATTTTAAAAGTATGAAATTATTAAAAAATAATATTTCCATTGGAGAAGCAATAAAAAATGCTATTACTTTTATTATGATACTAATCACATAAACGTAATATTTAACATAGCTGTCGTACAAATTTCTGATTTGACGCATACAAAATACAAACTTGTGACGTCATAATTCGGTAGTCTTTTGTATGGAGCGTTTTGGGGCAGTCTAAAAATTGAGATTTTCAAATTACCATATCTCGAGAGATTTTTATGTTATCGAAGTAATTCTTTCACCTATGGTTATATTATGGAGACGTCCCTACATATTATCAAACCGAAAAAAATGTTAGTCAAATAGCCTATCTACGTTAATGTTTTAAATTTCTGTAGAAGTCACATGACTCCTAGAGGACGACGCTGTTTGTTGCTAAGCCATTTCTCGTCAATCCTTACTCATCCAACTGCTGGAATACGGGTCTCCCCTCAATCGAAAGGGTTTAGACCATACTCCACCACACTGCTCAACTGCGGGTTGGCGGAGGTCAGTGTTTTCAAGCCGCCTACAGGCCACTGACTTTGTTTAACGACAACAGTCGGGACCGACTTAACATGCCCTCCGAAGCACGGAAGAGCTCGAGATAACTAGACCCACCCATGGGCAGGCTACGGTTGACGTTGCTTGATAAATTACTATTATTATCATTAATAAAGAGGAGCTCGATGGCGTTGTTGAGCGTGTTAGTCTAATCGATCACGCAAGTTAAGCACCGCAGCCTGTCTATGGATGGGTTTATCCGAACTCCTCCGTGCTTCGGAGGGCATGTTAAGCCGTCCATCTCGGGTGTTGTCTTTAGATGACAGTCGTTAAGCCAAGTCAGTTTAGGCGGCTTGAAAACACTGGCCTCCGCCACCCCGCAGTGGAGCAGTGTGGTGGAGTATGCTCTAAACCTCTTCGATGGAAGGGAGACCCGTATCCCAGCAGTGGGATGAATATGTGTTGTCGAGGACGATGACTATGTAGGATAGTACGAGGGCGGTCAGGTGAAGAGTGCTCATTAGATGTGCAGTATATTCCTAGACAAATCACACACTGCCATCTAGTCCCAAACTAAGCAAAGCTTGTACTATGCGTACTAGATAACTGAATATAATACCTACTTAAATACATTTATTTTTTTGTAAATATATACATAGAATATACAGAAAACACCCAAACCAAGACAAACAGACATGTTCATGCACACAAATATTTGTATAGTGCGGGGATCGAACCCGCGACCTCGGGAGTCAAAGTGGCCAGTGCTAACCATTTCACCACCGAGGTCGTCAGTATTTACTGTAGTATCAGGTATTACGCTAAAACTAAAGTAAAGCTAATGGGTGTGTGTTTGTTTGTAATTAACCTAGTTAAACGCCAAACTGTTTGAAAAGACGGATTCACTTTAGTTCTCCACAAAGGTTGGTTTGAAATTAAATGAGCTAATTTTTGTGTTTTGACGTGTTGACGTCATTTTAAAACCTATGCAAGCAATTTTAAGACCTATGTTCATAGGTCTTAAAATTCCAAAAGCTTCCTTCTCCTACTAATTTCTTCTGATTAAATTCGTTGTGAGTTCCAACGCAGCCGTAGTTTTACCCTCGAGACTGCAATGGACTTCATTGTTCATTGCCTTTTTTGGCGGTCGCCTCTGTTAATCCTGGCTACACAGGAGACACAGTGGTGGGAATGCGTGGTGGGCCCCCGACCCAATAAGGCCTTAAAATTGTTTGCATAGGGAGGGAAGCAATTTAAAAAACGAATAATAACAAAATCGGGGTATACAGTTTGGTGTTGCAGCTACATGTCTATCCAAAATTCAATTTCACCACGGGATAGATGAAGGATCAAATAATTAGTAAGGACTAAATAAGCTAAGTAAGGACTATGGAACATCGCGTGCGGGAGAGGGGGAAATGCTTCCATTTTGAGATAATTTTAGTGCACATAACGTATTCACGCACAACACACAGCCGTGTCCATGACACACCCTACTTTTTATAAATGTGGCAAACAAGCATACGGCCCGCCTGAAGTTAAACTGTTACCGTAGCCAATGGATGCTTGTAACACCAGAGGCATCGCATGAGCGACTGTAAAAACCTCACGTCCTTTTTGAAGAAACCCCTTTTTTTTATTCTACGTCGGGTGGCAGACAAGCATACGACTACCGCCTGATGTGAAGCGATTACCTGATGTAAAAAATATTGCTCGCCTGCCGCTGCCAACGCAGCGACTTCTTCATTTCTAGTGACCTCACTCACTTGCAGGAACACGTCAACCCTCAATGCAATTATTATTTGACTGCGGTATTCTGTGAGGTGGAGGTAATTCTCCAGTCAAGCAGATTACACAATACGCTATGCCCTACCTCTCTTTTCGCCAGAACCTCGTTTTTGTCAGTCAACAGGATGCACCACATGCAGGTGAGTTGTCTTTGCTTCGAAGATGTTGATGAACCACTTACACCCTAGTCAAAAATAGGAAAATCTTGATTCGGTCCCCGTGCCCGTCAAAATCTTAGGCAATTTTTTCTAATATATAAAATTCTCGTGTCGCTGTGTTTGTTACCAAACTCCTCCGAAACGGCTGGACCGATTCTTATGAAATTTTTTGTGCGTATCGTGTATGTCTGACAATCGGCCAACATCTATTTTTCATACGCCTAAATGATAAGGGTGACCCACCCCGATTTTTTTTATCTTGTCGACAATTTTTTATTTATTATTATTTTTTATTATGATGATGAGTATTTAAAAATACATGCAACCCTAAATTTTACCCTTCTACCGTCAACCCCTATTTTTTAATAGCGATTTAATAGCAAAACAACGATTGCCGGGTCACCTAGTATACGTACTCGTATATGTTTAAGATTATGTATATTTTTTTTTATACTTTATCGGGTGGCACATAAGCATACGGCCCGTCTGATGTAAAGCGGTTACCGTAGCCGTATTAACGCTCGCGCGCCGCCATCTCCCGCTGCCAACGCAGCATCTCCTTCCTTTCTAGTGCTCGCACTCACTCGCAGGAACACAGCAACCCTCAAGGGAATTGTTATTTGGCTGCGGTATTCTGTGAGGTGGAGGTACATTCCCCTGTCGGGTAGCTTACAATTACGCTCTCTACCTCTCATATCGCCAGAGCTTCGTTTGTCAATCAGTAGGGTGCACCGCGTGCAGGTGAAGTTGGCTTTGGTTCAAAGATGTTGATAAACCGCTTACACCCCTAATATTAGTGACTATTTATGTTTCTTTATTTATAAACCGCATTCGTGGATGTCTGCACTGCATGGTAGAGAATGCTTTAGCATTACGTCCGCCTTGCTTGTACCATTGGTCTTGCCGTGGTCACTGAAAAGTTAAAATATTTAAAATAAATAAATATATTACGGTTGATGTCTACACTTTTATCTACGCAGTGATTTTTATACTCCTATATATCCCGTAGATGTATTGTGAAGGGCTCGGCCGCGAGTTATTTATGGCCGAGATCGCTTCAAGAGCGCGGCCTTGTCGGTTTCTAAAGTTACTGTCTGACTATTTTAAGTACTATCACTGTGTATATAATAGTACTACGTAGAGTATGGCCACTCCCTGCCGCTTTCTCGAATCGACCTCTAATGATCTAATCAAGATCAATACAATAACTTATGAGAGCGGGAAGGAATCCGCGTTTTTAATTATTATTATATTTGTATCTCTCTTGCACTCACGGGCTTAAACCCGGTCATTTGATAGGCGTGCTCGGGGATATGGATCCAACGCGTAGAGGCCCCTTTGAGAAGTTTAATGTAATGTTGTACGCCCGCCGTGACCCGCTCCAGGATATGTCAATGAAACAACATACCCATGAGCCAATACCTGCTTGAGACTATTGCGAAGTGTGATGGAAAATAAATGGGCTATGGAGATGAGATCAGGGTATGCTGTACGTAGTACTATTATTTTATTATTAAAATAATTATTAAACAATGTAAAGGCTCTGTAGGTAACTGAGATTACTAAGAAATAATTAAGATAAGTCCATAACTGCGTAGCTTATTATCACTTTAAATTAAAAAATAATCCAGGTATCTTCAAATTTATGAGCTAGTAAGCTCGGCATGAGGAACACGATGGCGTGTTGCGCCTTGACCGGAGCCTGTCTATAGAGCTCCTCTGTGTTCAAGAAGGCATGTTAAACCGCTGATCCCGGCTGTTGTCATTAAATAACAGTCGTTAAGTCAAATAAAGGGCATTTGGGCGGCTTGAATACTGAAAACTGGCCTCTGCCAATCTGCAGAAGAGCAGCGTGCTAGAGTGCTCTCCTAACCCCTTCAATTGAGTGGAGACCCGTATGCCAGTAATGAGATTTCTACCTATATGTATATACCTTCCTGAATGCTTACCACCATAATTGCGATCCTCCGTTTTCTCTACTAGGAGGACGGGATGGCTCGACGATCAGAAAAAAGTGACTGGAACTGCATGTCCGTATAACATCTTCCATGGCCAATAGCATAGTAAAAATAGAGAAGTAAGACGACTCAAGCCCCGAGGGGGCGATAATAGCCTAAACACGTAGGGCTGTCACTTTATAGTTTATTCAACCGTCCAAAATACTTAGTCAATCTCTCCTTAATCAATCTTTACTTAGTCTTCTCTATTTTTACTATGCAAGTAGTAACGTGAGTATTTTTTTTTTTTTTTTTAATACTACGTCGGTTGGCAGACAAACATACGGCCCACCTGATGTGAAGCGGTTACCGTAGCCATATGAACGCTCGCAACATACAGTGTCGCTTGCGCGCCGCCACCCCCGCTGCCAACGCAGCATCTCCTTCCTTTCTGGTGACCTCACTCACTCGCAGGAACACAACAATCCTCAAGGGAATTGTTATTTGGCTGCGGCATTCTGTGAGGTGGAGGTACATTCCCCAGTCGGGTAGCTTACAATTACGCTCCCTACCTCTCTTTTCGCCAGAGCTTCGTTTGTCAGTCAGCAGGGTGCACCGCGTGCAGGTGAAGTTGGCTTTGGTTCAAAGATGTTGATGAACCACTTACACCCCAAATAAAGGGTATAAAATACCCATAGAAATAGGGTTGCCATCCGTCCAGGTTTCCCCGGATTTAGTTTGGAGGGCGTCCGGAGAGCGTCCGGGGAGGGTTTCATTTGTAGTCTAGGGTTAAAAGTTCCGCCCGCTCCATGCTGCGAATAACCGTCTTGTCACAGAATAAAAAATATTACTAGTACTTATAAAGCAGTGATGACATGTCCGGGTTTTAAGATTCACAATCTGCAGTTTTCACGATTCGTGTCCTAGTTGCTAGCGTTTAGAGATGGGAACCCTACATAGAAAGAACAATTGGTAGTAAGATTGGTTAGGGATAAAAAGGTTTAGATCAACACATTACAAATTTTTGTTCTATCCTTTAAGTAGGTATAAACAATTGTCTATTTGTGCGTCGTAAATAAACGAATAGGTAAATTAATTAATTTTGTGGATTAAAAGATTATAAATACCGAGAAAAGTTGACATTAAGTATAACTGATAATAATAAGTAGGCACAGAAATAGTTAATTACATATTATTAACTAGTTGTTACTCGCGGCTTCGCCCGCGTGATATTATTTCAATAAAACTGTTTTTGGCGTGGGGAATAAGATGTTTTTTCGACTGTTACTACACTACTCCGATCCTTAAAGTATAACAAACAAAAAGTGTGAGGTTTAAGTGGTGTATCAACATCTTTGAACCAAAACCTCCTGCACGTGGTGCAAAACTCCATTTTTCCAAAAGTCCAAAAAGGGGTTGATTTTTAAAGATACATTATTAATACACCTCCACACTATCTATAGAGCATACATTTTAAATTTCAAGTATCTTATTTCAAAAACATAGGACTTTCATACAAACTTCCAACCCCCGTTATACCCCCTTAGGGCTGAAGTTTCATAAATCCGTTCTTAGCGGATGTCTACACCCTATAAGGTATATACCTACCTGCCAAATTTCAAGTTTGTGGTTGTTATAGTTTCTGAGATTTCGTGATTAATCAGTGAGTGGTATTTCGCTTTTATATATATATATATGTATATATATATATATATATATGTATATATATATATATATATAGATAGATTAGCTGACCTGATAGACGTTGCAAATCAAAATGCAGTTTCCATCCAGTCTCGATCTCACAAATGTGCAATTTGGTATTCTTGTATCACAATTAGAAACTTCAAAATCTAATTTAAGTGGGATTATAAAGAAATAAAACCGAAAATTACACAAACTAAGAATGTTATTTCGATCAAGTATATATATCCTTTTTGTCAATTCATAATTGAATCTCGATTCGGTCAACTTTTGTTCTGCGATCGTAAAATAATTACGAGAATTGGTCATCAGATGAGCGGTTTGCGAGCGAATAGACGATAAACATACAAACATTCGTTTTTATTTAATAAATTAGATATATAAGTACGGGTTATTAGTTATTACACTATATCTTACCTACAAATGGATGTTTCAGAGAAATGTGTTTGTTTGCAAGTGTTACTGAATGTTGACAAACGTTTTCAGACAGTTAAACAATAAAAATAGTGCTGGTATTGTTACTCGCATTTCTACTAATGATGGTATATCATTATAAGTAACAGGTCTGAGGACTTCAATGGCACCATAGCGCGAGTCAGCTAATCAATCATGCGAGTTAAGTAACACCAGCCGTAGCTCGTTTTCTTTCTTCAGAAAACATTTATAACATAAAAATAACAATATATATATAAATATGCTATTATAATGTTTCCGCATATAAAGGATTTCTCTTTATAATTCAGTGGCCTTTGGGCGCCTTAAAACACTAGTTTCCGCCAGCCCGTAGCTCAACTGCGTGGAGTACGCTCTAAACCCCTTCAATTGAGAAGAGATTCGTACCCCAGCAGTGGGCTGAATATGGGTTGACACCAATCATCAAGGTTATGTTTACTTGACTACAATCGTGTGAGGTGAACGTCCCCAGCTGAACTCTATATCCGCTGGCTTTCTTTCGACAGAGCCTCATTTGTTAATCGTCAACGTAACGTACAACATGTGCAGTTGAAGTTGGCTTTGGCTCTAAAAATGACGGCGAACTACCTATACCCACATTTATAATAGTTCGTCGTCATTTTGTGTACATACACATAAAATATTTATGATCAAACTGTGGAAATAACTTCCTAACGAAGTTTTCCCAAGGGCTGAGAGCGACAGACTCGGGACCTATATCACATATACCCATAGTTGAAATAATATTTATATTTAATATTGTCAGTTCCAGGGCAAACGTAGTTTTACCCTTGGGACATCATGAATTACAATGTTCATTGCCATTTCGGTAGTTGTCGTTGTTAATCCTAGCTTCGCGATGTGTCTCATATACATCGCGAATCTGTACTGATTACCCATAGCACAGCCCATAAACCACGATTTTATTTTTTATACCACTAAGGTGCCAAACAAGCATAAGCCCCGCCTGATGGAGAGCAGTTACCGTAGCATATGGACGCCTATAACACCAGAGGCATCACATGCGTATTTGCCGACCCAGTGAAAAGCCCTGGGGACCTTGCTCACTCACAGGAACACGTCAAAGCCGTTATGGCTACGGTTTCCTGTAAGGTACTTCCCCAGTCGGATGCTGGCCAAACCTTGATCGAGAGATTAAATTATGCCCCTCCCCCATTAAAGAAAGCCAGGTATCCTATGATTAAATTCCTTGTGAGTTACACGGCAGCCGTATTTTTACTCCTGGGACTGCAGTGGACTTCATAGTTTTTTCTGTACTGAGGAGACATAATGGTAGGAATGCCCCGATTTAAAGCACACCCCATAGTTAATTCTGGGTACACAAGAGACACAGAGCAGCGAATCTCTGATGATGTCTGTTCTGTTTACCCATAGGACAGCCCATAGCCCATGATTCTTGTAAGTTCCAAGGCAGCCGTAATATTACCCCCGGAACTGCAGTGGACTTCATTGTTCACTGACTCTGACACTGTGATAGGAATGTGTAACTATATAGGAATGTAGAACTGTGATAGGTAAGCATGTCCCGATTAAAAGCACAGCCCATAGTTGGAAAACGTCTTCAGTTCGTGTAGGTATTTTAGTGTTGCAACGGAACTGGCATAACGGAAGCAGAAACGGAAACAGATGTCAAAAGTAAATCTTAACAGAAGCGGAAGCGGAAGCGGAAACGGAAGCGTTAACACTATGAAAAAAAATCACAATTTTGCATTTTAATTTTTTTTATTAAATTTGTACTTTAATACTTAGTTTAATATTCAAAATTAAAAAGAATCGTGGACGAAATACGAATGTACTACATTCGTATTTCGTCCACGCGTGACCCCGCAACCGCCCCCGCGCGCCGTGCCGCCGTCGCGTCTGCTGCACCGCTCGTCATCGCTCTCTCCCCGCTTCCGTTCTGAGTTCTGTTATAAAGATTGCGGAACCAGAAGCAGAAACGGAAGTGAAAAATCATGCGGAACTTCCGCAGTTGCGGAAACGGAAACAGAGTTCTGTTGCAACACTAGTATTTATTTGTCCTCACGTGTACCACACATCGCAGAAAGTCGCAACATTTACGAATAGGGTTGGCATCTCTAAACGCTAGCAACCAGGACAAGATGCGTGAAAACTCCGAATTTTGAATCTTAAAATTTATTGTACAGTCAAAAACTCGTGAAGCTTTACACATTGAACTCTTCTTTCTTCTTCTTGAAAAGCTTCATGAGCTCTCGACTTTACCTACAGTTCATACTTTTCTCATTCTCCATATCAGATGCCCCTCCCTGGGGCATCGGCTGGCGACGCCCTTCATCATCAGTGTTTCTAGTATTAGTACTATTTTTTATTCTGTGACAAGACGGTTACTCGCAGCATGGAACGGTGGGTAGTGATTTAAATTGTTTGCAACCCTACTTGCAAACAAACGTGTAGGTACCCCATACTTCTCGCTACGTATCATCATCATCATCATCAGGTCATTTTAGTCTTCACTACAGGAGCACGACCCTCTCGTCCGTCCCAGACAGAAGGAAGATTTGGCCTACACTCCCCACGCTGGCCAGACGGGTTGGGGAGGCCTGATCGATTTTTATATGTATTTCCCTTAGTCGCCTTGTACGACATCCACGGGAAGAGACGGAGTGATTCTATTCTAGTCTGCCGGAAACCACAAGGCCAGGTATATCTCGCCACGTATATACGTACGTATTTACATATATCGCAGATATTGTACTACTGTGAGGTGCTTAGGTAGGTACCAAATCTGTGCCCGCCGTGGTCGCGGGTCGTTGACCGCGTTTGCTTTCTATTTCGCGTTACTGCTCACCGTTACAGAGCTATGAATCTGTCGACAAGTTTATGTAACAAATAAATGTGCCACGCACTTCGTTTTACATAAACAAATAAATACGGTTCTCGATAATTCCAAAGTAAGCAAAAATTCCAAACAAAGCAACGGCCGTAGCATGTCTACTCTACTTATTTATCCCAAACCTCTGTGTCTGAAGACGCGTAATGCCATCGGAACCGCCTGTTGACATCATCAAAATGTTTGTTTTTTTGCGGTAATTGATCCAGGGACCCTACCGCTAGGGTTGCCAACCATACTGTTAAAAACAGTATTATACTGTTTTCTATGCTTTAATACTGTTGAAAAAAACTTCATTTGACCATAGCACTGTTTATTGTACTGCTCTGCATGCACTGGGCCTTAGTATACTGTTTGTTTTACTACGCAGCTTTTAATATACTGTTTTCCTTGTAAAAAAAGTTGGCAACCCTACCTACCGCCGCTGATTACCAAGGGAAACTTTTCTTAAGCTATTTAACTTTCAAACTTCAACTTTGATTAAGCTACTTGTGTTTGGCTTAGCGGGTAGAAACGATGGAGCTATACCGACTACGCTGAAGGTGCTTGGCAGTAACTTAAACGTAAGACCTATTTTTCGAAACAAGATATTCGGTGGTAATCGGATTCGACTTCGGCGGTAGGGCCCTTGTAACCCCATGGGCAGTATATTAAACTTTTCAGCCAATCACCGGGATCGGTGAAATTCTCAAAAAAATTGCGTGTCTTTCTTGATTTTTTTTTATTATAATACTGAGCTACCTCAGGGAAAGGACCTGATGGAAAACGGTTAAGTACAACCTCTTCAGGTTGTATATGTTCATAATATAATATGTGTTGTTATCTTCATAATATATTATGAAACGCATAATCATAATACTTAATTACGCTAGTAGCATTACTTTATTCTATGACTCTACAATATTTCATAGGCTACAGTAACTGCTTTTTTTGCACCACTAATGTCAACCGACCTGATAGGAAGCAGTCATCGTAGCCTAAGCGCAATAAAATTGTACTACTAACTCTATAAAAAAACCTCTTTACGATTTTCTTCAAGAACACCATGCTGTCTCCAGAGAAAATTGTTGAAAAATAATTTTAACAAAAAAATCCGACTCCAAAATTACTCTACATTTATTTATGTAGATACAGGCTGATGATGATAAAAAAATATGTGACCAATCTGTATACTCTTTCAAATAAAAAAAGTTTTTTTCAAATCGGTTTATAAATGACGGAGTAATGAAATAGCAAACCTAACAGTGGGTAGATACAGGCTGATGATGATGATGATGATGAAAAAAATATGGGACCAATCTGGAAGTATACTCTTTCAAATAAAAAAAGTTTTTTTCAAATCGGTTTATAAATCACGGAGTAATTAAGTAACAAACATAAAAAAAAAGATACAAACGAATTGAGAACTTCCTCCTTTTTGGAGTCGGTTAAAAACAAATAAGTGCCCACAGCAATATACCAAGAACATTATTGGAACTTGGATGATTGGTAGCGCTGGGTGTCCAAATGTTTATACGACAAATATTAGTATTTGCCAGCACTAAAGTCAATTAGTTCCCTGTTATTGAAATGCAAATAAAGTTGAATGGCAAATGAATGGCATTGGCCCTAACGAAACGTCAGGGGATCTCGTGTTGATTCGTACATATTTCACATTCTACTCATAGTGACAGTGCTTAGTGAGAGTTTTTTGTTCGCGTTCGATCATATCAACGTAAACCGACCAAATAGAGAAGAACTCTCATGTTGTGAATTTCTAAAACGCATTTTACTTATCAAAATGATGTGGCTTACTTGCTCACATTTTGAAGTGAGCAGCCCGGCTAATTTGGATATGTAGCCACGATTCTGGTAAATTCACAATATGAAACTTTTTCTCAATTTTGTCGGCTTGTAAAGATTAACACGTTCGAACATGTCCAAAAAACCTCGCACTACGCACTCTGCTCTGGGCCTAGGCTTGCCAGATGGCCGGGAAATCCGGGATTGTCCCGGAATTTTGCGTCTTGTCCCGTGTCCAGTAATTAGACCTTATTGTCCCGGATTCCGAAAACCTACTAGTTTAGTAACAAAATAAACTGTACGAATGACACGACTGGCCTGCCGGTGAAAATAAATTGCATTTTCCTTTTCAAATACAAATATAAATCATTTGAAAATAAAAAAAAAAAAACAAGATACTTTTTACTATGGCCATGACTTGACACCGTTGTCCTAGAATTGTCCCGGATTTGATAAATTTCTATCTGGCAACCCTATCTGGGCCCCTACCGCCGAAGCTGCAGCCGATTACCATAGGATTTTTTTATAGCGAAAATCACACTTTAGCTGTGCTTTAGCTTAGATTGGCGATAATAGGCTATTTGACTAACATTTTTTTCTGTTTGATATGTAGGGACGTCTCCATAATATAACCATAGGTGAAAGAATTACTTCGATAGCATAAAAATCTCTCGGGATATGGTAATTTGAAAATCACAATTTTTAGACTGCCCCAAAACGGTCCATACAAAAGACTACCGAATTATGACGTCACAGGTTTGTATTTTGTATGCATCAAACCAGAAATTTGTACGACAGCTATGTTAAATATTACGTTTATGTGATTAGTATCATAATAAAAGTTATAGCATTTTTTATTGCTTCTCCAATGGAAATATTATTTTTTAATAATTTCATACTTTTACAATGGACTTTCCCGCCAAATTTTGATCGACGCTAAAAAAAGTCTGACTGAAGATATTAGAATGAAAGTTTGCAGATCTTTATAGTTTTGTGTATTTTACGATATTGTTAAATAATTTATATAATTTTTAAACATTGGAAAATAGCCTATTGTATTTAGCTTAGCTGGTAGAAACCATGGAGCTCTGCCGTCTAAGCTGAAGATAATAATAATAAATATTGTCAGACAAATTACACAGCGCCATCTAGCCCCAAAGTAAGCGAAGCTTGTGTTATGGGTACTAGACAACGGATAAACATACGTAAATATATATTTTTTTTGTAAATACATACTTATGATACATAGAAAACACCCAGACCAAGACAAACAGACATGTTCATACACACAAATGTTTGTCCTATGTGGGAATCGAACCCACGAGCGTTGGTGTCGAAGTCGCGTCGCCTACTAGCCGCTACGCCACCGAGCTCGTCTCGAAGATGTTTGTCATTAACTTAAATTTAAGATATATTTTCGCGATCTAAAAATCCGATGGTAATAAGCTTCAGCTTCGGCGGCAGGGGTACTCAAATCTGTCTTCGCCGACGAGTACGATGTCGTCAAAAAATACGTTCTTGAGGAGAGTCCTTAAACTTTCTTGACAAACTTAGTTATCTAAAATTCTGGTATAAAAATAGTCTATCTACTTTTACAACGTTCGTATTATATTAACATTCAATTGTTAAAATTTATTGGTTTGACACTAAAATTAAGCAAATGAACGCAATTATAGGCATAATAATAGGTATGACATAGTTTTGACATTATCTACATTATTATCATTTTATTAATCCGAGAATTAGGAAGTCAGTTTTCAATACTGTATCAACTTTAATAAGCACGCGTTATCAATGATAAGATAGCGGCGTGTTCACAATTACTCATAATTTGTCCCCTAAGAAACGCACGGACGTAACTCACAAAGTAAAACTTTCAATTAGAAGTGATTTTTAATAAATATTTTTTTAAATATTCCTCGAGAAATTACACACTGCCATCTAGTCCAAAACTAACCAAATCTTGTACTATGGGTAATAGATAACTGATATGATACATTTTATTTTTTTTGTAAATGCATACATATAAATCACCCATACCAAGCAAGACAAACAGACATGAACATGCGCACAATTATTTGTCTTGTGCGGGGATCGAACCCGCGACCCCGAAGTCAAAGTGGACAGTGCTAGGCTAGACCACAGGGCTCGTCAAACTGATATGACTGAAAATTTCGTTCGATATGATTTGATATGATTGAAACTTTCGTCAGCTAGTAGACGAGTTATGTCAAAGATGGGCGTCAAATTTTGCTTTATTGTTTTCATTATACAGTAACTTATCGATTTTTTTATGCCTAGAAAACAGTAAGTACAGCTGAAAGCAGATTATGCTTGACAGTTGTTACACTGCGACTGTAACTCTTATTTATTACGTACGGCACAAGGACGGCACAAAGGTCACTTTCTCAAGGGTGATGCGCACTTAGTTGTACCACAGATAATATAATACTATGCTAGTAGCTGTAGCTACTACAACAAGATAGTATCGAGTTAAAATTAATGTTTTTCTAGTAAAAGAAAATACGACTTATATGACAACCATTATAACATTATAATTAACCAGACGAGCTCGGTGGTCGAATGGTTAGCAATGGCCAGTTCGACTCCGAGGTTGCGGGTCCGATTCCCGCACAAGACAAATATTTGTGTGCATGAACATGTCTGTTTGTCTTGGTCTGAGTGGTTTCTATGTATTATATGTATGTATTTACAAAAAAAAATGTATTTAAGTATAATATCAGTTATCTAGTACCCATAGTACAAGCTTTGCGCTTAACTTGGGACTAGATGGCGTTGTGTAAATTGTCCAGAAATATTATTTATTATTTCACCGGTGTGAGTGACTCAGGGGTGTCGAGAGGTGTGCTGCGCTTTCTCCGAAGTTACTCGCGGCGTGATGCCCTTTAACACTTCCACCCCTGGAGCATATAGCTATAGCGGCTCCTCTCTGGACGGCCAATGAAGGCAAGCCAGAGCTGAGAGTCCTGCGAGCCTTCTTGTGTTTACGCTCCGATGTACTTGTGTTTACGACCGATGAAGACACGTCGAAGACGAAGGCCCTGACCGACTCTCTGGAGACTCGGGTCCGTGGTGTCGCTACTCACACAACAGCTCGCCACAAGCTGCCCTGCGGACAATTTATTATTATTATTATTCATTTATTCCTTTTGTATCTCCTATTTATTATAAGATTAAACCATATTATTATTATTATTATCTTTTTTAATGAAAAAGAAATTAAAATAATTGGATATGTAACTTATTTTCGGAAAAAAACAGTTATGCCCGGTTTCACTAATGGTGAGTTACACTCTTGTGTTTTTACAGATGCCAAATTGTGGAAAATTGTGCTGACTCATGTAAACATACCTACTTCTAAAATATCTTTTTTTTTATAAATCCTTATTCATCGTTCATTAAGAGCACACTCCACCACGCTGCTCAACTGCGGGTTGTCGGAGGCCAGTGTTTTAAGCCGCCCCAAGCCCATGGACTTGGCTTAACGACTGTCATCTAATGACAATAATCGGAACAGACGGCTTAAGGCGCCTTCCGAAGCTCGAAGGACGCTCGAAATAAATTCTTTAACCCATTCATGGACAGTCTATGGTCGATGTTGCTTTACTTGCATGATCGGTTAGACTGTCACGCGCAACGACGCAATCGAGCTCCTCATAATCTAAATATCTACTTGTTAACAATTTACGAGAGACTTTTTTATACAACTGACATCCAAAATAATCGTATAGTCCGCTCGATGGAGAGCAGGCCATAGATAGATAGGTAGAGACTGTTGCATCACAGTATCGCTTCTGGTCTGGCACATTGTAGATTCTAAACTCATAAACAGCACAGATAATTTAATACTGTAGACAATTTCTATACTCTTTACTATATGACCAAATTCGCCATCATTAAGAAGTTTGATTACTAGATTCTGATCTAGAAATTAGAATTCTATGCTGAAGTTCTGAATCAGCATTTTGAATTTGTACAAAAAAACACTGTCGCTACTAATGTCTGGAGTCCCCTATAATAACTAGTAAAACCCGCGACATTGCCTGAATAGTTTCATTATTAAAATAATATATTTTTTATTATTTTCATGCATTAACTCAAAATATATCTGGGATAACAAAATATCCAATATATAGCCCTATAATATTAATATAGGTTTTCGCTTCACTACCGCGCGGGTGCCCCTGTTGTTTTATATTTTTAAATGTATTTTGTATATCTATATTTAAAAATGTAATAAAATACGAGTATAATGTTAAATAAAAATCATTTATTTCAGACAATCTAAATTATATAGGTATATATATAAACTCCTAGTGAAAATCTTTGTAGTGAAAATACCATTAAAATCGATTAAACGATTTTAATTAATAATTGATCGTTTAATCGATTTTAATGGTATTTTCGGCAAGTAAATAAATTTTTAAGCAATATTATTTATTACTCAGTCTTTTTACACTTGTCGCAAATGATCACATATAAATTCACAAGAGTGAAACAGCCCTATTAGCTATTACTTGTTCCTTTTAATATAAACTGTCAAATAAATCAGCTGATTCTATACA
The DNA here is from genome assembly GCA_937001555.2 of Hypsopygia costalis. Lineage (NCBI taxonomy): Eukaryota > Metazoa > Arthropoda > Insecta > Lepidoptera > Pyralidae > Hypsopygia > Hypsopygia costalis. The sequence continues at coordinate 3,352,947 of OW443336.2, read as the reverse complement.
TAACACAAATTAAGACTCGAGCACATGGCAGCCAAGGTCGAAAACCGCCTCGTGTTGTCCTACATATACTTCATTCAACGAATTAATTATACCACGTGCAGTCAAGATTATACCTTTAAGCAGTGACATTTAGATTCATTTTTAGATGCAGACTGAAAGAAGTGCATTGACAGGGTTAGCAAAATTGTTAAGATAATAAACGCTTGCAACCGAAAATCGACTTTATGGTTTGGTTTTTGAGTTTATTGTAGTTAGTTTGGGAGCAAAAAATCAGAAGTGTTGTGTGTCATATGTGTGTGTGGTGTTTGTAAGTGAGTAAAACGTTTTTGTGAGGTGTCTGGGTTAGGTTTATGTCTGAGGCCCAAGTCTCTCTTTGCGTCTATTACGATAATTGTGTGAAGTTAGGTGATATTGATAATAAATATACGTTTTAAATCATTCATTATTATGTAATATCCTTTACAAAAAAAATGAGACCATAAACAGCCGCTTTGCCCGATTCTATTCTATATTTCTTTTGTCACGAAACTGTTGAATAAATTTTAGTTCGAAATACAGAAGAAGCCAACTAATACATCCCACTTCTTGTACCTTTCCTTCATTAGGAGAAACCCAGCACCTACTATAAGACACCATAATCCTTTTTTAAAACATATTGTCAATTTCAGTGACGGAAACTGAATGTCCGAGCGTTGTTATGATGTCCACATCGAGTCACAAATCAACCGCTTTTCCCGGGATGGCATGGCATCAGAGAAAGTGCCCGGGCGCAATATAAATTCAAAATTTCTGAAAATCCGCATCTTCAGAATCGTGTCTACGTGATCAACAACACCTCGAGTAGCAAGAGTTAAACGCTTTTAGGATGCTGTTAGTGTTAGGGTTGCCCCGCTACTGCAGCACGTCATAAATGTTCGTGGAGGCTCAAATTAGCTGTTTTAAAATACGGATGCGTGCGACTGCCGCGTGTCTGTTGCAGCGGCGGGTGTGGGGCAGCCCCAACATTGTCCTAATAACAAATAAAAAATATTCCTGGCCAATTTCACACTGCCATCTAGTCCCAAACTAAGTAAAGCTTCTACTACGGGTACTAGGTAACTGATATTATACTTAAATAGATTTTGACGTCTGTAGAATTCCTATTCCTTATGCAACTCGTTTTTGTTTCCTCATGTTTTGGTCACATCTATTTTTTTCTGTTCTGTGCATCTGACTATACGGAGGAGTCAAAATTTTATGCCTCTTTAATTCACGGTTAGGTTATTAATATCCATATATCTGCGCACGCCTAAATGATCGCCCATTCGATAGGTGTATGCCCGGATATATGGATCCATTGCGTAGAGAAAATAATTATTATTGTACTCAATATATTATAAGACTATATAGTTATATATATACTATAAGACACCATATTCCTTTTATATAAAATATTATCAATTTCAGTGACGAAAATCAAATCTCCGAGCGCTGTTATTCTATATAGATCATAAATACAAAATATATAAAATATTAAATGGCATAAAAATAATTTGTCTGTTTGTCATGATCTGGGTGTTTCCATGTGTAAAATGAAAAAAAATGTAAAAAAAAAATATATTTATGTACATATCTCAGTTATGTACATATATCTAGTATGCATAGTACAAGCTTTGCTTAGTTTGGGACTAGATAGCGCTGTGAAATATGTCAAGGAATATTTATTTATTATTTAAAATAAAAAAAATATTCAACTACAGCGGCCCAGTGTTATTCTCTTTGTTAAGATTTAAACTCAACAGCGTACGTTAGTTTATTTTGTAAATATAAAATATTTTTAGTATCCCACGCATTCACACTCGAAAGAAATAGATAGTTGAATATTTCTAAATTTAACAATCGGTCCAGCACAGAAATAAACGTAGCGAAACATCGAAGACTCACGGAGTAAATTTTAAATTGAACGGAGCTGCTAAAAATAGTCCTCTACATCGCGAATAACAATATGAACAAGTAGCCCAATGTATCTTGAGATCCCTCTCCTCTCTCTGCCTTTGATGATATAGAGGGTAACGGGGAGTTATATTTAATTTGAAGGGTCTTTTGAAGTGGTTTGTGAAGTGCGATTGAATTGAAATAAATTCGTTGTGAGAGCAGTTGTCGCTGGATTATACAGGGACAATCTGCGACGCATTTATGAAACTGTTATACTATTATATTGGTAGAAAAAAATACAGGTTAATGCTATAGACCCGTATAGACATAGTAAGTATATGTCAGAGATTCCCAATCTTTTGCAGCCCGCGGCGCAGTTACAAATTTAGTATTTTGTCAAGGCGCCCTACCCTAGCTAGTTATTTGAAAAAGATACAGTCGAAAGATATAAGTACCTACAGTAATGGTAGTTAGGTTAGGTAGATAGGTACAAAAATTAAAACATCTATCATATGAAATTGAGTTTTTTTATTATATAAGAATTGAACGCGAACGCAAATATTTGTGGTTTCGGATAATAATAGAGGATCGGCGCCCCTCTTCTATTTACTTTCTACGGCGCACCAGGGCGCTGCGACGCACACTTTGGCAACCCCCTGGTATATGTAATAGTACCACAGAATAATATACACTAATAGTACTACTTATTGTAGGTAAGAAAGTAGATCGCCGCGAAGCACAGACAAAGTATTCTGTGCCGCGATCCGAGACCTAACAAATAGCTATAGTTATTTTTTTAAAATACTGCATTCAACGAAGAGTAGTTCGAATCGTCGTTGACCCAACGATTTCAGATCGACTGGACACTCTCTCTCTACTCTAGAGGTGTAGCGTCTCTATGCGTTCTATCAAATTATATCACGGTGAGTGCCCGGATGAGCTGGTTGATTTAAACACATGGTCGTTTGCGGCCCTCACATATAAATATATATATATAAAAATCTTATAACTTTATGTAATCTCAGTCACTCGCAACCCCTAAGCCTCTATGTATTGTTATTTGGCTGTTCTCTGTGAGGATGTGTACTTCTCTAGTTAGGCAGCATAAAATTACGCTGTGCTTTACTTGTCCTTTGCCTGAGTCTCGTTACGTAATAAGCAGTGTATACCACGTGCAGGCGAGATGTTAAACCACCTATATCCCATGTAACCTTAAAACGGCTGGCAACTGATCTATGACCTTTTGGCGTTGCCGCCAGTGATTATTTACCAACAAATAACCCATTTGCTCGTTTGCCTTTCTTTTAAAAGAAAATACAGTTCTAATTTATGAGCGGCTCATTCAACACGTTCCCATCTCTCTCCTGTGGATTTCCCATACCTACCTTGTTTTTAGGGTTTCGTACCTGAAAAGGAAAAACGGAACCCTTATAAGATCACTTTGTTGTCCGTCTGTCTGTCAAGGCCCTCTATGTCGAGAATGCGTGGAGGTATTTATCTTAAATTTGAACTGTATACTCAGGTCTACGGTCCAATAAAGTTGTAAAAAAATCAAACTGCTAAGTTTACGTAAAAAAAAGATACGGCAGTTTATTCAGCAAAAAACGCATATTTCGACTATCTCAAGTCAAGGGAATCAAAACTCATAGGGTACTTCCTGTTAACCTAGAACTATGAAATTTGGCAAGTAACATCGTTATAGACTACAAGTTCAAGAATAAATCTCAAAACTATACATTTGTAATTAAATCTTAAAAAATAGGGGGTCGAAATTTCAAATTGAAGCTACTAGTTCAAATGGGGTATCATATGAAAGGGCTTGATGTGCACATTGCAAAATATATTTTATTTATTTTTTCCGACGCCATAATTCTTATTTATAATGAAAAATATCAAATTTATAATGATCCTACGTACGAAACCCTCGGTGGGCGAGACCGACTCGCACTTATTCGGTTTTTTTTTATATATTAACTCAGCATATTGGCTCCGCTTCGCCTGATGATAAGCGAAAAGAGGAGCCCTAATCGCATCGGCAACGGACAAGAGCCCTTGATGTCTTGTCAGTTGTCGCTGCCATGCTGGCCTACAAGATGCTTCTTCAAGCTTCGCTTGAAGGATACCATATTGTATGAATGAGGAAATACATATGCCGGCAACGTACACGGGGCGTCCTGACAATTTCATCATATTTTTTTCTGTATAGCCATTCTGCTGTTCGGGATGGAGACAATTCCAGCAAATCAAAGATCATGAAAATCGTTCCAGCTGTTTTTGAAATATAAATGGTGTAACTAAACCAACTTTATTATATATATATAGATACTTTTCTTTGCTCTTAAAAATGAATGTCATTTTAACCTATAAACAGAAAATGTAAGTGTCTCGGGGTGTAAGTGGTTCATCAACATCTTTGAACCAAAGCCAACTTCACCTGCACGCGGTGCACCCTGCTGACTGACAAACGAAGCTCTGGCGAAAAGAGAGGTAGGGAGCGTAATTGTAAGCTACCCGACTGGGGAATGTACCTCCACCTCACAGAATACCGCAGCCGTTATTTGGTTCCCTTGAGGGCTGTTGTGTTCCTGCGAGTGAGTGAGGTCATCAGAAAGGAAGGAGATGTTGCGATGGCAACGGGGGTGGCGGGGCGCGAGCGATATTTTATGTTGCGAGCGTTAATATGGCTACGGTAACCGCTTCACATCAGGCGGGTCGTATGCTTGTCTGCCACCCGACGTAGTATAAATAATAATAATAAGTGGAATGAAATGTCTGTCGAGGTTTTCTCAGGAGATTACAGCATGGGGTTCTTCAAGAAAGGCGTGAAGACGTTTTTGCAGGATTGGAAACGCGCATATGATGCCCCTGGTGTTACAGGCGTTCATAGGCTACGGTGACTGCTTTCCATCATGCGGGCCGTATGCTTGTTTGCCTCTTTAGTGATATAAAAAAAAAAATTGGTTGCCTGTAAAGTCGGTATACGGGCGAAAGTTTTACGTGACAACGACTTTGAGTGGTAAAATGTTTTCGAGTGGAAGGGACGCATGCCTTTCACTTTTTATGTCTGTCTCTCTCGCTCTTAGAAGGGACACGTTATGCGCTTACAATGAGAGCGAGTGAAAGGCACGCGCCTTTCACTCGCTCTCATTGTAAGCGCATAACGTTAGCCAGTTTCTTGAAGTGTCACCCGGCTAACCAATTTATAAGACGTTGTCACGTCAAAAAATCATTACAAAAGAAACAAATGGAGTACAGTTGGTAGACCTATTAACACTAAAGAAAAGTGGCCTATTTCTCTATCTCAAGGAAGCTAATAACGAGCGCTCGTAAAAGCAATCAATAATGATGACGGAACTCACACGAGTAACAGTATCATGTATTCGTGATGCGGACCGGATAAATTTGGGTCTAAAAATAATTTGTATAAACGTCTAATGTCCTACTTCCAAATTGTAGCAACCAAATAGCTCAATCTTTTGTTGGTCTACTATAGTCCATTGATTCCCTTAGAGGTCAATATTGACCCCAAGAGCAGATTCCGAAATGCAAGGGGTCTATTCCTAAACAAGTTTTGGGGTGTAAGGGGTTCCTCGACATCTATGAACCAAAGCCAACTTCACCTGCACGCGGTGCACCCTGCTGACTGACAAACGAAGCTCTGGCGAAAAGAGAGGTAGGGAGCGTAATTGTAAGTTACCCGAATGGGGAATGTACCTCCACCTCACAGAATACCGCAGCCAAATAACAATTCCCGTGAGGTCACCAGAAATGAAGGAGATGCAGCGTTGGCAGCGGGGGTGGCGGCGCGCGAGCGATATTTTATGTTGCGAGCGTTAATATGGCTACGGTAACCGGTTTCATCAGGCGGGCCGTAAGCTTGTCTGCCACCCGACGCAGTATATAAAAAAAAAGCTAGTTATTGCACAACGCCATCAAGACCGAAACTAAGCAAAGTTTATACTATGGGTACTAGATAACTGGGATTATACTTAAATGCTTAAATTTGGGGTGTAAGTGGTTAATTAACATCTTTGAACTAAAGCCAACCTCACCTGCACGTGATGCACCCTATTGACTATCAAACAAAGCTTTGGCGAAAAGAGAGGTAGGGCATAGCGTATTTTTTCTGCCCGCCTGGGAAAGTACCTGCCTCCACTTCACAAAATACCGCAGTGAAATAACAATTCCCTTGAGGGTCGTTGTGTCTGCGAATAGGTGAGGTCACCAGCCCCCTTACCACCATCTCTTATTGCGATTCAATAACTGAATAGAATGCTTATTAATATCAATGAATAAGCGACTCTATTTCAAATTTAATAGAGTCGCTTATTTATTGCTATGAATAAGCCATCTATTCACTTATTGAATCGCAATAAGAGATGGTGGTAAGGGGGCTGAAAGGAAAGAGATGCTGCTTTGGGAGGGGAGGGGGGGGGGCTGCAAGAGCGATATTCCATGTTGCAATCGTTAATATGGCTGCGGCAGCCGCTTCACATCAGGAAAGGAAAGAGGCTGGCAACGGATCGGCGACCTCTTGGTGTTGATGATCAGTCGACGTTGCTTGACTTGCATGTTCGATTATACTGACACGCACAACGTCGCCATCGAGCTCCTAATATCAATGAACACAATATAAGATATAAATCTAAAATTGATATATATTTATCTGATGAAAGTATTGAGGTAAATAGAGCAAGGACATGCCGCAATTGATCGATAGTCCTCGATAATAAATTCATAAAAAAATACACAATTTTTATCTGTATTGTATACACATTGTATACAAATATACATAAAAGTAAATAAAATAACACAAACAAAGATAGAAGAGACAATAACGAGCTTGGTGGTCGAATGGTTAGTAATTTCCAATTTGACTCCGAGGTCGTCGGTTCGATCCCCGCACAAGACAAATATTTGTGTGCATGAACTTGTCTGTTTGTCATGGTCTGGGTGTTTTCTATGTATTATATGTATATATTTACAAAAAAGTATTATATCAGTTATTTAGCACCCATAGTACAAATCTTTGCTTAGTTTGGGACTATTTTTTTTTTGTCCATAATTGCTTCGACATCCGATCTATTTATCAGTGCAATAAGGATGTTTTCGAGTGTTCCAATCTGCTAGAGTAAGTACGTAGCTCTTATTTTTAACCATTTCGTAATTCCATAAGTAAATGTTACTCATATGCATAGGAAATTTTACCTTCTAGAATATTGCAGACATACAATTTTTTTTGGTTCAAGCCATAACATAGATAGATAGATTGCATCATAGCCGGTACTGAACTAATATGTCGTTTTTTTTAATTATCTAAGAGAATACATACGAGCACATGGATCCCCGATGGCAAGTAATTACCACCACCTATAAAGAGCTGCCCCCTTACCACCATCTCTTATTGCGATTCAATAACTGAATTATTATGCTTATTCATACCAATGAATAAGCGACTCTATTCTATTTGTAATAGGGTCGCTTATTCATTGGTATAAGCATTCTATTCAGTTATTGAATCGCAATAAGAGATGGTGTTAAGGGGGCAGTAACACAAAGATGTCTTCGGCCCGTTGAGAGCTATTTTAAGTAAACTAAGACTCTTTTCTTGAAGTCTTCCATGATCATATTTGATTGTATACACCGATGAGGAAATACTCTTCCACAATTTTCCACAATGTATCTTAGCATTCGTATATCTCTTCATATATCTACCATCTTTAACAATGGAATAGCACTGAATGCTCATTTTAGGGCATTTCATTCACTTTGAACATGACAACTTCCATTTTGCAACTTTTAAACCATTCTTTTTTGTAATTGCTGCGACCAAGGTTGATCTATTGTACTTAATTCCATTAATACAGATGTTTCAACTAAATTTGACTGCGTTATCTCATTTCTAGGCTATACTCGCATAGTAGGAGGATGTCTCTTCGGCTTCACTGTAGAATCAGTAAATCGCTGAGGTTCATAGCCCAGGTTTCACATGAAGAAAAGAAGAAAAACATTTATTTGCTCATTACACAGCACATTATGTTTACACAAGACAACAAACAGATAATATATTAAAAAGAAGAATATTAAAGTACTGTGCAATGTCGCAAAATGGTCCCAACTCAGCATAAAGACCGAAATCTGCAACAGACTCGGCACTGATTTTAAAGAGAGGTATAGGGCATAGCGTATTTTTTAACCTGCCCGACTGGCGAAGTACCTCCACCTCACAGAATACCGCAGCCAAATCACAATTCCCTTGAGGGTTGTTGTGTCCCTACGAGTGAGTGAGGTCACCAGAAAGAAATAAAGGAAGGAGTATAGGCTGGCAACGGATCGGCGACCCCATGGTGTTGCTGATTTCCATGGGCGGTGGTGATTGCTTTCCATCAGGTGACCCACATGCTAGTTTGCCCCCTCTCGTAAAAAAAATCACCCTTAAACACAGCCTTCAATACATAATATAATGAAATACAGCCTTCGATGAATACTGAAATAGCATTTCTGTAAGTAGAGCAAAAACCTCGGTTCATGGGTCGATACCCTTTAATTTATTCATGGCAAAGCAGCAATTGCTTGTAATACGGGGTTGTTTTAGTACGTCGATTACCTCGACCTATTTTATGATTTAATTTAACGGATGTTCTTGCTTGTAATTCTTCCTTGTAATTTGTACTTTCCACACGTTTGAGATACTTCCTTCTAGATGGTTCGATGATCTTAAGCAAGCGGCTGGATACGGAAGGCGGAGGATCTTATTTGGTGGAAAGCATTGGGGTAGGCCTTTATCCAGCATTGATTAGACACAGACTGATGGTGATACGTTTGAGATAATATAATCGACACAATGGTATCTTTTTTAAGCAAAAATATGAAAATAACCTAAAATGCGCGTTAACATCAAATAGTATTGTGTTCTTTCGAGTGATGTACCGAACAAATACATCTAAGACAATCTGATTTAAAGGCGCCACGGAGTGAGCGTCCTTAAAAACCTTTAAAAAATTATAGTCACAACATTCAAAGCTTTTAGTGTTAAATGAAACAATATCTTTATTTTTAACTTAAAATCCCAAAATTTAATACAATTCTGCCCCGACATTGAGAAACTGTAAGAAGGACAACGCATTCCAATATATCACAACAAATCACTCCAACCCAAATGCCGGTAGTCGCCAACTCGTAAAAATGTATATAAAAATTTAGAAACATTTGGACGCCATAAAATTAGTGTACGCGAATTCCGTATATTTAGATTGCAGCTTCCACTGTCAGTGCCAAATCTGATGTTAACGACTAGTATAACCAGACCCCTGGCAATGTTTGTATTTTTTATATTTCACACAATCATCATCATCATTTCATCTGAAGGACATCTCTGCTGAACATAGGGCTCCTCCATAGACTTCCACAACGATTGATTTTGTTTCCTTCGGCCTTCGGCTGTTATCTTTACCAGATCGTCAGTTTATCTAGATTTTTGTTTATGTGAGGGAATGGGCACATTATGTGGCACATAGCACGGAGGACGGATGAGTGATGGGGCTAAAAGTTTTTCGAGTGGAGACCACGTACCGGCAAGCGCAGCGTAGGACGTCCACCCACAAGGTGGACAGACGACCTCATTAAGACCGTAGGATCGCGCTGGATGCAATAATTCCACTTCCAACCGGTCTTATTGGAGATCTAGAGGGGAGGCCTATATCCTGCAGTGGACTTTCAATGGCTGAGATGATGGTGATGATGAGGGAATGGGAGGGGGGGGGGGGGGGCAAACGAGCATGTGGGTCACCTAATGGAAAGCAATCACCACAGCCCATGGAGATCAGCAAACCAAGGATCACTTACACCCAACATGGGAGCCGTGTTACGCTGCGCTAGTTACCGTACCGCAATTACTAAAGCAATTTCTACTACAGATAGGAGCATTTCTGAGTCTATTATATTTATTATCAGGCGTTATTTTCCACCCCGACACCGCCTTCAACTATACAAAGCCCAGGTTCGACCTCACATGGAGTACTGTTCGCATCTCTGGGCCGGTGCGCCCCAGTACTTACTTTCTCCATTTGACCGTAAACAACGAAGAGCAGCTCGAATCGTCGGTGACCCAATGATCTCTGATCGATTTGACTCTCTCTCTCTACACGCAGATATGTAGCGTCTCTTTACGTTCTATACAAATTATATCACGGGGAGTGCTCGGATGAGCTGTTTGATTTGTTACCTGCCGCTGCATTCCACTATCGTACAACTCGCCATAAATTAAAATTCCATTCATATCATCTTGATAATTGGCGATCTACTACAGTACATTTCCTAAGACATTTTATACCACGAACAGTGAAACTGTGGAATCAACTTCCCTCAGCGGTATTTCCGAACAATTACGACATGGGTGCCTTCAAGAACAGAGTTTTCATTTTCCTTAACAGGCTGGCAAAGGATCGGCGACCCCTTGGTGTCGCTGCTCTCCATGGGCGGTGGTGATTGCTTTCCACCAGGTGACCCACATGCTCGTTTGCCCCGTCTCACATAAAAAAATGAGTCTATTACATAGTGAACTATCATATGCTGGGAGCATAGCTCTCTCTATTACACACTTTACAAGTATTCAAACTCGAATATTTGTCTTCTGTTTTGAGGAGATTTTCACCATGACTGGTCCAATGCCACCTGCATCCAACGAGTCCTGACTTCTCATGAGCGTTATCAGTCCGTCTCGTAGGCGGCCGTCCTACGCTGCGCTTGTCTGTACGTGACTCCACTTCAAGATCTTTTTGCAATTCGGCCGTCTGATCTTTGTGATATTTGTGCCTATTGCCACTTCAGCTTGCTTAATCCTGTCGATTATGTCAGCGAACATAGTAATGGTCTAAAAATAAATCCTTTCTATTGTGAACCATCTAACTCTGCAATTAGTTCCATTCACGTTATCCATCCATTTAAAGGAAGGTCTGCGATATCTGGTCGACTTCGCGGGCGCCGGGCACACAAAAACGTCATTCAGATTTATTTTTAAATTCAGACTTGAAATGGGATTCGCTAATGAGGTAGAAAATGAAACAGCACCGAGTTTTGAGACATTATTCATTCAGAGGTATTTAAAACCTCATTCTCTTAATATTGGCAAGGTGAAGGGTGCAAATCACTACATAGTATAAAACAAAGTCGCTTTCTCTGTCCCTATGTCCCTTTGTATGCTTAAATCTTTGAAACTACGCAACGTATTATGATGCGGTTTTTTTTAATAGATAGAGTGATTCAACTGGAAAGTTTATATGTATAATATATGCATAACATAGTAGAAAAACACTGACAATTTAGAGGTTTCTAATGTGATGTCGTAAATAAACACATTTTTTTGCTCTTTCATTGCAAACGCTGGCTGAACCCAACGAGATAGATCAAAATAATGTAGTACAGTATTGTTCACCTTAAAATGGTCTACAAAAAAGTTCGCGATGGTATATGTCTATCTCTTAGTGGTAACACACAATAACCGTTATTTTATCCTTTGCTTTTTACAAGAAATAATGCCTTATTTACGAAGCGATTTTAAGCAATACAGAATTAATCCTTATCCAATTAAGTACCTTAAATACATTGCGCATTTAATATAGATCAATATGGCCCTTCACAGCATGTAATTTAAATGAATAGTTTAGAAGATATTACACGTTTTAAAATGCAGGGACATAACGGCTGTGGCGGTACCGGCCGCGGAGCCGGCGGCGTGTGCCTATAACTGGGGAAGGACTGGATAGGACAAAGCGCAAAGACCTTCTGTAGTACATTTAGTATCAGCATTGCACCCGTGCGAAGCCGGGGCGGGTCGCTAGTAAATAATAAATAAATAAATATTGTCAGACAAATTACACAGCGCCATCTAGCCCCAAAGTAAGCGAAGCTTGTGTTATGGGTACTAGACAACTGATAAACATACGTAAATACATTTTTTTTTTTGTAAATACATACTTATGATACATAGAAATGCGTGGACCAAACTAAAAGTACGTAGTACAATAGTACTACATATACTTTTAGTATGCTCCACATATTCGTATACCTATAATAACTTATACTATGCTAAAAGTTTCTGTATCTGGCCATTTACAATAAAACAATGAAAAAAACAAACATGGAATTCGAAAATGGAACTCTTTGAGAACGTGTTACTTTTAATTTCCGAGGCCGTCATTTGAGATTCTTTGTGGCGTCCTTTCGAAAAATATGTGTGTATTTTCGTTCAATGATTCTTCATGATTTTCGCTTTGACGTGCCCAGTGGTCGAATGGCTAAATATTTAGGCATTCTAAATATTTATATTATTAATAATAAATAAATACTTCTGCCACATTACCACCATCTCTTATTGCGATTCAATAACTGAATAGAATGCTTATTCATACCAATGAATAAGCGACTCTATTAAAGAGTCGCTTAAGACTCTATTATCTATATATATAAAAGGGGGCTGGACAATTTACACAGCGCCATCTAGTCTCAAATTATGCGCAAAGCTTGTATTATGGGTACTAGACAACTGATAAATGTACTGAAATATATATATTGTGTAAATACATACTTATAATACATAGAAAACACCCAGGCCAAGACGAACAGACATGTTCATGCACACAATTGTTTGTCTTGTACGGGGATCGAACCCGCGACCTCGGAGTCAAAGTAATCATTGCTAGCCATTCGATAACCGGCTCGTTTTTATACTATTTATAGTACAAAGGTGGGCTTATCTCTATAAAGGATCTCTTCCAAACAATCTTTTGTATTGCATGATTATTCTTAAGTATATTTAACACACCTTTACAATACCCAAATACTGCGTCGCAATTCGGGTCTCCCTACGTCCTTGCGTGTCCTTGACCTGCATTTGGGGTATTTGGGGGCAGACCTCTCCGACCTTGGCACGCCACCGACGCAGAAGGGAGCTTCTGGCAATGCTCCAATTGTAAACGAAGAGCATATTTAATTATTTAGGGAACTTAAGTGAAAATTTAATAGTTACTTAGTGAAAAACATTCCTATGTAATGTTTTTCACTAAGTAACTATTACTATAGTCAGTATTGTGGTATGTGTATTAGCACAGTATAAGTAATAATACTACTACAGTATGGCCACTCCCTGCCGCTCTCTCGTGTCGACCTCACCTCCCCTCTGAGACAAATCTGGAACAGTTTGTATGGCGCCGCTCGCACACGCGCTCATTCACGCTCTGCACAGACGTCATTGTTTATGTAGTAGTAAACGTCGCGACATTTGTATATGGAGTGGCCGGGGTGTGGTATTAGCGTGTGCCAAAAATGTCGATATTTTTCTTATTCTCAGTCCAAAATTTCGTAGAATATGTCCAAATAAAAGTCGTGTCCAAAGGGCAATTCGAAATTTAAATTTTAAGAGGTTATCCATAGAACCTGAAGTTTTCCCATTTAAATAACACAGGGGAAACATGATTTTATACACTATTTACCACTGCAAACCATTAATATTTAAAAAAATAAATAAAAATAAAGAATGAACCTTCTTCAATATTAAATTCAGAAAAAATAATTACATGAGTCAAATTTCTATCTATAAATAGGTACCTGACGTTCTACAAAGTTTTATAATATCGATTTTATCAAATTTTACTGGTGTCGTATAATAATAATATATATAACAAACAACAAGCAGAAGTGCTGAAAAATTAAATTTTAATGCATGTTAACTCGTAAGTACACCTACACTTTTCGAGCAAATATATTGAAACAAATAAAGAAAGATATGAACATGTATGTTGTTAATAATTTATATTAATGTATACAAATATATACTTTTCTGGACAATATAAAAATATTCGTTTTGTCTCGTCCATGCGCCATCCAAATAATTTTCCAATATCGAACACTATTATAATTCCTTAAATATGCAATAAAAAATTATTTATTTATTAACTTTCCAATCGAGTATTTTCTTCGGGAAAACTCACAAGAAATGATCACGAACTTGAAATAACTAAATCTACACTACATATCCAAATTAGCCGGGTTGCTCGCTTCAAAATGTGAGCAAGTGAGCCATATAATTATGACATGTAACACGCGTCTTATAAATTCACAACTTGTGAGTTCTTTGTTTGGTCGGTTTGTTTAAATTAGTATTATTTAAATAGTTGTATTGGCCAATTTGCCAGATAAATATTTTTTGAAAAATGGAAAAATTCACCTCCCCCCCCCCCCCCCCCCAGGCACTGCTACGCTTGCGTGCTCGGTTGGTTTTATACTGAGCGCAAAAGCGGTGCAGGTAAAGGTCCTCTCGTCTGGTTGATTTACTGTCTGACTCGCAACCCGTGATATAACCGGAAGGTTGGTACACGGGGCGCATTAGCGGTTAGGTATAGGGTACGTTGCCCCCCCTAGGCGGTGTAATTTGAACCCACGACCTCTCGATGACCGGTCGAGTGCTCTTCCAACTGAGCTACCAGGAAGGTTTGTGTTGCTGAAGAATTTTTGCATCTTATATTCTACTGCGTGAGTCACAGTGTGGCGTCATCAACCTATTAAGTAATTACACTACTAAACAAGGCATTAGCAGTCCATTGTTGCAGATGAAATTCAGCTATTTTTTGATAACACCAAACCAATTAAATTATTATTATTTAAATAGTTGTCTTGGTTTGTTTAAGTCGCCATGATCGAACGCGAACAAAATAACTCTCACTAAGAACGCAGCTACAATGGAACTCTATGGAAATAACCATTGTTATGAATTGTGAAGTCATTAAAATAATTAATTATTAACTTTAATCGTAAAGTAAACTTTATGACAGGCTATTAACTCGTAAAACTATAAATAAATTTTACACAAAAAATAGACGTAATACGGAATTATATTTAAACTTATATCTTGAGACTGTTATCTAGAATAATCACAAACATCTCGTGAGATTCCATGAAGGACACGATAGGGGTGTAGGTAGGTAAGTGGCTTAGGGTTGTCAGTAGTAAGCTACGTGGTAAGACCACGACCTAAAGAGCCAAAGCCAACCTCACCTGCACATGCTGCACCTTGCTGATTGATGATTAATTGATAAGATTTTAGCTAAATTGGCTTGATATCTATAAATAAATAAATAAATATAGTTATTCCTGCACAAATTACACACTACCATCTAGTCCCAAACTAAGCAAAGCTTCTACTATGGGTACTAGATAACTGATGTTATACTTAAATACAATTTTTTTGTAAATGCATACATAATAATACATAGAAAACACCCAGACCAAGACAAACAGACATGTTCATGCACACAAATGTTTGTCTTGCGCGGGGACCGAACCCCCGACCTCGGAGTCAAAGTGGCAATTGCTAACCATTCGACCACTGAGCTCAAAAACCACAGAACCTAATCAAAAACCAATGGATTTACATGATTATTTTTACGGGTAAAGTTTAAGGTCTGAAGAGGACAAAGATACCTTTCTCTCAGATTACTTTATCTCAGAAAAACATCTTATTTCCACGGGAAAAAAGTTTTATTGAGATAATGACTATGTGGACGAAGCCGCGGTTAATAGCAAGTAAAACATATTCGAGAACACTTATATTTTCCATACATGTCTCGGCAGTCAATAAAGTTGTTTAATGGTAGGCGCCTGTAATACGATATACCCATTAGCCATTATATCAAAAGCTGTCAGGCTTAATGCGTGCCACCTACTGTACAGTTTACGTGGTATTTTTTTGAAATGAAAACTTCTTTAGCGGCGTTGTGTACTTTTTGGGATGGGTAAAAAATGTTAAACTCGCGTCAGGATCACGTGTCCAGCCCCCTCCATCTCTTATTGCGATTCAATAACTGAATAGAATGCTTATTCATACCAATGAATAAGCGACTCTATTTCAAATGGAATAGACTCTATTTCAAATGGAATAGAGTCGCTTATTCATTGGTATGAATAAGCAATCTATTCAATTATTGAATCGCAATAAGAGATGGTGGTAAGGCGGCTGATCGAAAATTTGTAAGACAAATCTGCGAAACTACAAAATTCAACTTTAAGCAAAGACGATACGATTAAGAATTCTTTGAATATTTTAATGATTCGAAATGACAGTTCATAAGACAAAGCCGCGAGACTACAAAATCCAACTTTAAGCAACGACGATACGATTCAGAATTCTTTGCATATTTTAATGATTCGAAATAGTTTCGAAATGACAGTTCGTAAGACAAAGTCTTACGAACTGTAATTTCGAAGGTAATTCTAGTCTCGCAGGACTACAAAATCCAACTTTAAGCAAAGATGTTACGATTGAGATTGCTTTGAATAAATTATGTTTGTGTACGATAGCGCAATAAATGAATATTGTATTTTACCACATAAATGATAGTACTTACTGTTATACTGATAAATAAAGCAATTCGTGCGAAATTATTTCCTAACCATTCCAAAATATTCAAAAATGAACAACGGTAATGTTCAAGTTTTCACTTCTACCGGTACTCCCGGAGTGCAACTCGTTGTTTTTTTTTTTTTTTTTTTAATGAAAACTTCTTAAGGCGCGTTGGACATTTTTTGAGATGGCAAAAAGCCATTGAACTCGCGATACTGTTACCGTAACCGACACCTTTTAGAGCTGAAACTGCGTGACGCGGACGCCCGACGGTCCCATACAAAAGGGATCGCATTTAAAAATTTCAATCGTAAAAGGATACAGATTCGGCGGTAGGGCCCGTGGAGTGGTGACTAAGGACCGGAATGCGCAATATAGCACGACCCCAGTACATGGGCGGACGATGTAAAGACCGCGGAGAGCCGATGGCTGCAAACGGTACAAAATCGATCGTTGGGAAAGTCCAAGGGGAGGCCTAAGTTCAGCAGTGGACGTCCTTCGACTGAGATGACGATGAAACTTTACCCATATTTCTAAATTAGCTTCAGTAAGTGCATGGGTAAACCAAATTCCCTAATGCAATTCACCGTTATATTATTCATATTATTCCATCCAATTTACAATGTATGCCACCAGTACTTTTCCACGTCGTAATACACCGTATTGCGCAGGTCAGAGAGGTCGGTGACCTTGATCGAGCTGTGACGTCACTCGTCCTAGGGCGGCTTGTAGGGCGGCAGGACGCGTCGTCACCTCTTTCAATGTATTATGTAATGAGAGTATCCGATACATTGAATATCAGCTTTGGTCGCTTAATTTTTCATTCACATTTCACAATTAGTGCAATTGCATTCATGATGCTCTTTAGAGCGACCGTAAGGAGAAACAATCTGTGTTTCTACTATTTGTATTATATTTTTATTTTTTATTAGTAACAAAAAAAACATATATTATATAAAAAGTATATACTTAATTTTTTAAAGTGACTATATAATTTTCTGTGAATATTTCAAGCCTGTACCTGTTGCCGTTATCAATATCGAACAAAAAATCACATTTGTTGCATGGAAGCCCCCTTAAATATTTATTTCATTCTGTTTTTTTTCGTAAATAGTGAAAATTTCAACTGTCTAACTATCACGGTTCTTGATATACAGCCGGGTGACAGACGGACGGACGGACGGACGGATAGCGGAGTCTCAGTAATAGGGTTCGTTTTACCCTTTGGGTACGCAACCCTAAAAAGAAGACTCCGACCTAAATTTACTAAATAAAGCATTTGTATTTTGATTCATCTATCGATGGATCGTATTCATTTGAACGTGTATAGCTACACTCAAAATGCAGCGACCTAAACTCACTACACTATTGAAAATACGAGTATAGTCCATTCGGTAAAATAATCTTGACAAAGTATTCTATCACAATGACCATAAAGTGTTTTAGTTGGCTGTTGTTGTGTTTCTGTAATACCACAGTATAAGTACTACGTACAATACAATACAATATCCTTTATTGCACCAAAAGAAATGAAAAATACACAGTGGAAAACATTAAGTAAGTACTAGTACAAAGGCGGTTTTATCGTCGAGCTATCTTTTCCAGACAACCTTAGGGTCGAGGACAAATAATATGAAATTAAGGTAGGTGGTGCCGCGCAGATATTATTACTATGCATTACTATGAATAATAAATTAGATATACTTACATTCATGCTAAATTATATAAATATGCACATATATACCTACAGTATCCAATGGATACTCCCAGCCGCACTCTTGTGTCGACCTTATTTTTAAAATCCCCAATCATCATCAGGTCTATTTTAGACTCCACTACAGGAGCACGACCCTCTCTCGTCCGTCCTAGACGGAAGGAGGATTTGGCCTACACCCCCACGCTGGCCAGACGGGTTGGGGAGGCCTGATCGATATTTGATAATGTATTTCCCTTAGTCGTCTTGTACGACATCCACGGGAAGAGACGGAGTGATTCTATTCTAGTCTGCCGGAAACCACACGGCCAAAAATTAAAATTCCCCACTTGAATGAAATTAGTCTCTCTAAGATTGTATTAATTAAACCATAGTATAAGTAATAGTATTAAATACGGTATAGCCACTCCCTGCCGAGAAAGTAGAGTTTTCACTTAAAAAATCCGATCTGTATCTTCAGCTTAGTCGTTACGGTCTCGTATGTCCTCACCAATGACAATACTATACTTTAAGTTACCCTATGTAAATACCCGAATAAGTGCCTATTAAGTGACCACTGACTGTGTTGCTTGTGTTTTTATTGCATGTCATGTCATGAGTGATTCGCGAATGGAAATGTACAGTAATTTCGGGGCAAACGATAACATTACGTCACGGCATAGACAACTTATAAATCAGACACGAAAAGGCTATCTGTGTAGAGCAAACGTGCAAATTGTGGTTGGGACTTTCTACAACAAACCTAGGATTTTGTTACATCCTAGATATGTGCGACTACGGCTATGTGGACGAATAGTTCTCGCTATTTAATAGTTATTGCTTTTATCTCTGTATTCCAGGGCCCTATTTCATAAAAGCCGATCATCAATACCTGCATAAAAAAACTGGGGTGTGGCTGTGACATGGACACGCCGTGTGTTGTACGTGAATACGTTATATGCACTAAAATTATTTCAAAATGGCAGCGTTTCCCTCTCTTCCGCACACGATGTTCAATAGTCCTTACTTAACGTAATAAATTCTTTGATCGTTCATCTATCTAGTGGTGTAATTGAATTTTGGATGTCGAACATAGATCCGAAACTTCAACGCCATCCCTATCCCCCGATTTTGTTAACATTATATTTTTTGGATTGCCCCCGTGTGGTGGCAAATTTAAAGACGTATTCATGACAATAATAATTGTCAGTGACAGGCGACAATTCGACAATTATTCCATTCTATTCTTATTCTATTCAAGAAGCTTAATTTTGCGTACGGAAGGACGAACGCCGCCCGAATGGCTCGTTGCGTTATATAAAGTGTAGCAGGGACATGGAAGGATGCAAGGCAGCAAGATTTTTTTTTCTTTTTTATACTACGTTGGTTGGCAGACAAGCATACGGCCCGCCTGATTTGAAGCGGTTGCCGTAGCCATATTAACGCTCGCAACATAAAATATCGCTCGCGCGCCGCCACCCCCGCTGCCAACTCAGCATCTCCTTCTTTTCTGGTGACCTCACTCACTCGCAGGAACACAACAATCCTCAAGGGAATTGTTATTTGGATGCGGTATTCTGTGAGGTGGAGGTACATTACCCAGTCGGGTAGCTTACAATTAGGCTCCCTACCTCTCTTTTCGCCAGAGCTTCGTTTGTCAGTCAGCAGGGTGCACCGCGTGCAGGTGAAGTTTGCTTAGGCGCAAAGATGTTGATGAACCACTTACACCCCGCATGTACATGTCTGACATCTTTATACATTTTGGGGCCGTGAAGGTTTTTTTTTTCATATTAGGTATTTCGTATAATTTTGCTCCACTATAATATGCTCTATGTATTGTAGCCAGTGAACTAAATTGCGGTCACAGGGGAAAAACTACTGGTACCTTGGAACTCACGAATTTAATCAGTAGAAATTCTTAGCAGTAGGAACGTTTGGAAGTTTACTTTCATCTGTTATGAAGATTTCGGTTAGAGTATTCATCTTCAACTCCCATAAGGCAAACCTTATAAAATTAAACCTGATGGCTCACCTAGTCGTGGCAATGGCCATCAGGTCGTACCACGTATTTGCTCTATGGGCGTAATAATTTTTATTCTGTGCTATGAGTACGTATTACACATGGAAGTATGGGCTGCAAATGATTCAACCCGTATGTCTACTACAAGCGTATTGTCACAACTTCCAACCGGCCGCTACGACGACCCCGTGGATGTCTATACTTGCGTGTCTACGCAATATTTAAATTATTATGTGTCGTACCTAGCTTGCTGGGTTTGTTTCATATCCATGGCCGTAACCATACTAGTGCGTGTTCGCCTTTACGCGGAGGCGTCTACGTTCAATAAAAACTTAATTGAATGAGGCGGAAAGTTTCCAATGCACTGCACAAACGAGCACAGACTTATTATTGAACTTTGAAAATAGACTAAATAGTAATTAGTTTGTAACTACATACTTTGAAACTCACATTAAAATTTATACCAACTTAATAACTATAATAATAATGGTAATTTATACTTATTATATTTTACTTCTATAATAAATATATTATTAGTATCTTGAAGAGGTCTAGTTGATGAGCTCGATGGCGTCGCGTGTCACTCTTATCGATCACGCAAGTTAAGCAACGTCGACCGTAACCTGTCTCTGATATTTATTTATCTCGAGTCCAGGCTGTTGTTATAAGATGCAGTCGTTACACCACGTCAGCGGCCTTTGTACGGCTTGAAAACACTGCCCTTCGCCAACCCCCTTCGATTGAAGGGAGACCCGTATCCCACAAGTGGGATGAATATGCCGATGCCGATTGTTAGAATTTGTTACGATATATGTATTATTTCATCATCATCAGCCTGTATCGATCCATTGACTTCCCTAATGCCTCTCACCATATGCAACCTTTCGCTTTCCACATGCAGCCGTTTTCAACCGTTCCCTTGAGGCACTGCTAATCGGCATAATGATTATTTTATTGAATTTATGATCATTAAAAGTATCATAATAAAATAAACGCAGATTGTATAGACAATAGCACGTAGAGTTACATTACCAGTAGATGATCCCTCGTAGCCACGAGACCTTCGTAGCTCTACACACCCTTATATTGAACATGTTCCCTTCTACGTAAAGTTAATCGTACTAATTATCTGACAAAAACATTATGAACGCTTGATTTAAGTGTATAAAATTGGAATAAATGTCATGGTGCACAAAAGAACATAAAATAATTTTCAAATATTTTTATGTCACAAAAGTCGGCATGATTTTGCCTATATAAATTATAAATATGCATTTTATATTGAAATTAATGAATCTGTAGACTCGATCGATACAAAGAAGTATTGACAAAAAATATTAAATACCTAAATAACAACAAAATACAAATAAACTAAAGTCAATAAAAATAATCTAATCTTAAAATTACTTAAAAATAAAACTAAAAATCTAACTACTTTAGCTTCAATGATTTTGGTCGAAACAGTTTCACTAATTTTAATTTAAAAGCAAGCTTATCTTAGAAATAAATTATAAACTGCGTATACCAATGCACCGACTTGCTACAACAGGTAGGTCTTTGGTTGTAAATTGCTTCCGATTCTATAATAAATTGCCCGATACAGTCTTTTTCTTACCTGAAAATATGTTCAAGAAACATATCAAAAAGACTGTTCGTAAAAGGGCTTACTATAGTAAGCCCTTTTACGAACTACTACTATACTATAGTAAGTTACTATACTATACTATATATGTAGTAAGTTACTATAGTAAGTAAAGGATTCATAAATTAAAATATAGTATTTATCCTTTCTTAGCGGTTTAACGTAGGCAACGTTATGCAAATGTCAGCCTGATGCGTTCAGTGGATTGAGCTGTGCCTTGATCGATCGATTAGCCAGTCGGTTTCTTTCAATCTAACTAGACAACAAAGCTTAAAATTTAAGTGTTTTTGTATGAATGTGATAATTTCCGAAACTACTAGTTAAATTATATTATAGTACAAAAAAAAATCCAGAATAAATTCGTTGTGAGTTCCAAAGCAGCCGTAGTTTTACCCCTGAGACTGCAATGGACTTCATTGTTCATTGCCTTTTTTGGTGGTCACCGCTGTTAATCCTGGCTACACAAAAGACACATTGGTGGGAATGTGTGGTGGGCAGCCGTCCCGTTTATATTATAGTATAATTAAATTAAAAACTTTGCATGATTATTATATTTGTAGGATTTAAAATTCTTATTTTATTCATTTCTTGTGAATGTAATTTTGGTTTACACGCTGGGTCCAGATTTGTATT
The DNA here is from genome assembly GCA_937001555.2 of Hypsopygia costalis. Lineage (NCBI taxonomy): Eukaryota > Metazoa > Arthropoda > Insecta > Lepidoptera > Pyralidae > Hypsopygia > Hypsopygia costalis. The sequence continues at coordinate 3,330,650 of OW443336.2, read as the reverse complement.
TTATCGGTATTTTAATAAATAAATTCGTTAGATTAGGAAGTATAAACTATTTTACAGCACGCTATGAGAAACGAAACGCCGTTTGAAACTGTGGGCAAATGAATTTCAATTTTAAAATCCATAAAAGATTTAAAAACCTAAATACATCAACGGTAAACATTTCTAACGATGAAAACCATTACTTCGTGGAAATATCTGAAATCACGTGAGCGTGCTGAATAAAAACCTCTGTAAATAAACTCTTATTGTAATAGGCGTACTGTTGAATGTCGAATTACAAGTGACCACTTCGCCTGTAGTATTCCACCGAGCCATAAACGATTTATATGGGAAGTTGGACACTGAATCGAATGCTCCTTTGTTTACAGTTATGTTATAATTCAGGTATGTTAACTACACGTATGGTGAAACTAATGCAAGCAGTTACTCTAACTAAAATAGTATGCAGTCCAGCACAGAAAGGGCACATATTATATTTAAAAAATATATATTTCTAGACAATTTACACAGCGCCATCTAGTCCCAAATTACGCTCAAAGCTTGTGTTATGGCTACTAGACAACTGATAAATGTACTTAAATACATTTTTTTTTTGTAAATACATACTTATAATACATAGAAAACACCCAGACCAAGATAAACAGACATGTTCATGCACACAAATTGTTTGTCTTGTGCGAGAATCGAACCCGCGACCTCGGAGTCAAAGTGACCATTGCTAACCATTCGACCACCGAGCTCGTCTGCTTATCTCACCTGTACGTGGTGCACTCTGTCGTCTAGCAAAAGCTTGTATTTCAACGGTCCCCACGTAAATCATGGAAACATAAACTCTAAATTCCAAGAAACTTCCATGTAAATGCACACACGACATAGCACGGCTGAAGAACTCGCAGAAGACCGTGGTCAAATAACGTAACAACTGAGAATTTTTATTTTTTTAGTTTTGCTGCTGGTAGTATACTCCTTGTAATCATCATCAGGTCCATTTTAGTCTCCACTACAGGAGCACGACCCTCTCTCGTCCGTCCTAGACGGAAGGAGGATTTGGCCTGCACTCCCCACGCTGGCCAAACGGGTTGGGCCTCCCCAACCCGAAACTGATCGATATTTGATAATGTATTTCCCTTAGTCGCCTTGTACGACATCCACGGGAAGAAACGGAGTGATTCTATTCTAGTCTGCCGGAAACCACACGGCCAGTAAAAAACCCGTTGTAATGCAGCCGTTTAAATACTTTATACACTTTTATACCTATCGGAAAATTTTGTAATTTTTACATTTGTTGTATGTGTTTACATTATTATGTATCTCTTTTAAATCACTGATCAAGCCCGGTCGTTTGATAGGCGTGCCCGAGAATATGGATTCAACGCGTAGAGGCCCCTTGAGAATACAATAAAATACAATACAATATTCTTTATTGCACTAAATGACAGATTATACGGAGGTATTGATAATAAAAATACAAAAGGCGGTCTTATCGCTAAGCGATCTCTTCTAGACAACCTTAAGGTAGAGGAAACAAGAATGATAGAAAACAAATGAGAATGTTAATGGAATGTATTATACCCGCCTTGACCCGCTCCTGGATATATTAATGGACAGTATACTCTTGAACAGGTCTCGTCAAACATTGATGACTGATGCATTTGGTGTTGAAAATTATATGTGCTATGGAAATGTGTTCTGTCTGGACTAGGTAATGGTCTATTACAGAAGAGGGACTTGATGTTTTATTAGTTATTCTGCTATTCGGTGTGGTGTGAAGTATTTAAATTCAAAATCGGTCCAGCCGTTCTTCAGTTATACATTTTGTAATTAATCCGACTCTGTTAGAGAGTAGAGTCGCGTCACGATGTTCGATGTGTTTTTGACTTTTCGAAGGTGAAAGTAGCTTTCCACGATCTTTAGAGCTAAAGCTTACCTCACCTGCACGTGGTGCACTCTGCCTACAAGCGAAAGAGCCTCTAGCAAAAGAGAGATAGGGTACAGCGCATGTGTAAGTTTATCCGACTGGGGACGTACCATATGCAAATATCTTGAGAGTTGTGTTCTTGCGAGTGAGTATTGTCACCAGATAGCAAGTAGACACGCCTGATGTAAAACAGTTATCGTATCGCTTCACATCAGGCGCGATGTATCTGCCACTCGACGTAGTATAAAAAAATGCTTAACTCTGTTTTTTTTTTTAACTAAATGAGTAAGCACGACAGACAATAAAGAAAATAGAAAAGGATTTTAAGTTGTTCTTATTATAAGTTTCTATTAAGTTTATTCCATATTATAAGTTTGTTTATATACCTATCCATATTATGTGTTATGTTTATTGTTAAAAAATAACTAGAGGCAATTAAAAAAAACACAGATGTGTAAGGAATGTTTTTAAGGTACTTGCTAAAAAAATATCCGTCATTCAGTCGACCGAGTTTCAAAAATACCGAACAGAAAAGAATGCACTCTACATGGTTTTTAGGTTAATTTCCATTCAAAATGGTCATATATTAAGGCACGACATAGGGAGTAGCGCGCACCGCTATATCACTTGGTCTGTGTAGTGTGTCGTCGATGGGGCGATGTGTAATATATCAGTCAGTTTTCAACAAAACAGTTGATAACTAGCTGAAAAAATCCATGAACTTGTAGGTATTATAATAAACAATCAATTATCACAAGACATCGACCCTGCTACTGCGCAGGATCCTTCATCACCTGACTCTACACAGACCGCGGTGTGACGCGCTTCACTCGCCCATTTGTCACACTATGACTAATTTTCACACACCGTGCAAGTACACACGTATACACTTTTGTGTTGGAAAATTTATATCATGTGAAAATTCGTTATCAATTCTTAGCTAATGCGCAAATAAAAATCATGTCGTAGCCTTGAATTTCTATAGATATGTTTTATTATTTCTTATAGTGTAATAAAGTTTCCTAGTGAAACGAATCAGTAACATATCTGCTTTTGTTATGTGTTACCATACCAATATTATAGTTCGATTTTTTTTTCACGGAGTTAGTTTTCTTTTTTATATTTTTTCGTAACGGTACTTTCTAGGGTTTTGTACCCAAAGAGTAAAAATGAAACCCTATTACTAAGGCTCCGCTGTCCGTCCGTCCGTCCGTCCGTCCGTCCGTCTGTCACCAGGCTGTATCTCATGAACCGTGATATTTAAACAGTTAAAATTTTCACAGATGATGTATTTCTGTTGCCGCTATAACAACAAATACTAAAAAATAGAAAAAAATAAATATTTAAGGGGGCTCCCATACAACAAACGTGATTTTTTTGCTCGTTTTTGCTCGCAATTGATAACGGCAATAGGTAGACGTTTAAAATACTCACATAATATTTAGTATTGTATTCACTTTAAAAATAAATAATTAAATAAAAATAAAACAAATATTTAAGGGGGGCTCCCCACAAACGTGTTTTTTTTTGCCGTATTTATAGATAATGGTACGGAACCCTTCGTGCGCGAGTACGACTCGCACTTGGCCGGTTTTATTTTTAATCTATATAAAAATGAATCCCTGTTTCCCTTGGTCACGGCATCACGCGTAAACTGCTGGACCGATTTTGCTATATCGTATTTATTATTGATAGGAGAAAGTTTATGAAAAAAAAAATAAGAACTCACTTACACCCCATACCCAAAACACGTATCTAATGACCTTCATTTATGTTGAAATCCATCAAGCTGTTTAGGCTGTAGAGCGTGCCAAATATACATACATGCATACACTCAAAAACATAGCCCTACCTTCTTCTTCAGTCAGGTGAAAATGACTTATTAACATGTGTGGGACTTGAATACTTAAGCCATGTTGTTTTGCCACGAACACAATTTGATCTGAATTCGTAACAATAAATATTCCACAATATGGTCTTCACACAATTAGAGACACTAATTTAATTAGATATTTGACTTTTGTCATTAACTTCATTTTAGGACACTTAGCATTTAGAGTCAGTGACTGTTAGCTGCCTACTTGAATATTTGTTTTTTACAACAAATAAGCAAAAAACCCGTCACGATAATAGGTACTTTATATACAGTAAGTAAAGGTTTGAGCCAAAGTCAATGTCATTGCACGTGTTGTGCAACACGTGTTTCGTTCTTTTTAGGGTCCTTTCCTAAAGGGACCCTATTACCACACCCCGGCCACTCCATACAAATGACGCGTCGTTCACTATTACATAAATAATGACGTCTGTACAGAGCGAGAATGAGCGTGTGTGCGTGCGGCGCCATACAAACTGTTCCAGATTTGTCTCAGAGGGGAGGTGAGGTCGGCACGAGAGAGCGGCAGGGACTGTCCATACTGTACGTAGTACTATTACTTATACTGTGCTATTCCTAAGACTCCGCTGTCTGTCGGTCTGACCGTTCGTTAAAGGGCTCTATCTCTTGAACTTGAAATTTTCAAATCGGACTCTTGACCGATGAAAATTTCAAGGTGCAAAACTTGGCCGGTTTTTTTCTTCTTAATATTAGTTGCACACCTCTGAACAGTAATCCTTTTGAATCCAACTATTTTTCATTATTATTCCGATTATCTAAATGAACAGACCAATAAATGTTTCAGGCGTCATCTTGTCACTCAAATTCTTGAAATAACTCAACAATAAAATCTATAGTGCAGTTTTACTACTGTTCTCAATAGGAATTACGTCAAAGCCATAAAATGAAGATAGAAGAAGAACCAAGACAAGGTAGTAAATATTCCATATTAAGGAATTTATATGTACTACCTATTGTACCGTAGTACAGTCAACAGCTGGTAGAATATAACACTTCCAGCATTAGAGCGTCCCGCTTATTGCTACGAAAACGAAAGCTACGTACGGGGTGTACGTAGCTTTCGTGTTCATAGTTATATTACCTTCTAACATTTGGACCATCGTCAACTCTCATTAACAAATAAATAATAAATATTTCTGGACAATTTACACAGCGCCATCTAGTCCCAAATTAAGCGCAATGCTCGTGTTATGGGTACTAGAGACAACTGATAAATGTACTTAAATACATTTTTTTTTGTAAATACATACTTATAATACATAGTAAACACCCAGACCAACAAAAACAGATATGTTCATGCACACAAATGTTTGTCTTGTGCGGGAATCGAACCCGCGACCTCGGAGTCAAAGTGGCCATTCCTAACTATTCGACCACCGAGTTCGTCAAAATGGGTCATTCATCCCACTGCTGGGATAAGGGTCTCTCCCAATCGAAAGTATTTATAACATACTACACCAACCTTATCAGCTCTAGAAATGACCAAGATATCCAAATTGCAGACGAACAATATTGTTGAAGATTGAAGGTTGACACTTCGACCTTCGCGCCGTTGTTATCCGTACCTGTCAAGGTTTTGCCAGGAGACCATGGTGTTAAGTGGTGCCTTTGGTGTGGATGACTGCTTACCATCAAGTAGGTAACATGCTTGTTTGGAATAAAAAATTAAAATCTTTAATACATCACTAATATGGTTTTGTGCCCGTTACAAACTCTCACTATGCAAGTCCATTAGAAAACGAACTACTAAGTAGATAGATCCCAAACTGACAGATGGTATAGAACCTTTAAGTATGAGAAGAGATTTTGCGTCCTTTTGTGTGTCCTACGCATTGTACAATGGGGTGTGTTCAGAGGAGTTGTTTAACATGATGGCGACCTCCTTCTACCTAAGTGCCTAAGTGGTCGCGTACTGTGCGGTTCCAGAGAAGTTTTCTCCCGCGTAGATGCTGTCAAGCTTTGGAATGGTCTGCCTATCTAGGTTTTCCCAGGAGACTGCAGCAAAGGGTTCTTCAAAATTGGTGTGAAGAAGTTTATAAAGCATCGGCAATGCATGTGTGATGCGCCTGGTGTTACAGGCGTTGATAGGCTACGGAAATTGCTCTCCATCAGGCGGACCGTATGCTTGTTTTCCACTAGTTGTCATTTTCATTACTGCTACTTGTGGCCCCTTGAAGCAATTCTCAAAATTGTTTATTATCACCACTTGACATAATGTTATTACTACTAGTTCTGTACAAAAGATAAATAAAATGTACTTAAGATAGGGTTGCTAACCGTTCCCTAAAATAGAGTATTGTACGCTATATCGTGTAGGCGTACTCTATAACACTAATAGAGTATGGTAAAATACCCTTTTATACACAATGTTTACTATGTTAGTGCCACTGTGCCAGAAAAAAAATACCTTTTTAAAAATATAAAATTAATGATACTCTTTTTTTGGCAACCCTAACTGAAATTAAAACCAACTTGAGTGGAATATTCCAACAATGTTACACGAACTGAAGTCATGATTCATACCTAGCAGCCGGAATTTTCCTAAGGGACTAAATATGTATCAGGTTCTTCAAGACAGACGTAAAGGGGTTTTTTTACTGGGCCGGCAACTACGACTACGCTACGATGACATGACTGCTTACCATTAGGTAGGTGGTATGCTTGTTTTCCACCTTAGTTGTATAAAAAAATGTATGTAGTTGTTAATGAGATTTTTTTATATTACGTTGGATGGCTAAACAAGCATAAGGCCCGCCTAATGTGAAGCGGTTACGATAGCCATGTAAACGCTCACAATATCGCTTGCGCGCTGCCACCCCCGTCTGTCTGATAACAGAGTCCACCACGTGCAGGCGAGGTTGGTTTTGATTCAAAGATGTTGATGATCACTTACACCTAGAGGTTTCATTCCCGGATCCCGGAACCCGGGATCCGAGATCCCGGTAAAATTTTAGTCCCGAAATTTTCGGGATTAAATTTTATGAATCCCGGGATTTTCGTGATTGATATATTTTTTTATATAAGTCGATAAAAATGTGCGTGAAACGAAACGCACTTACTTTCATTTGACGTTTTGACGGCCATCTTGTTTACACGGCTGATTTCATTTGTTTTCGCTAACGGCCGGTACCGCATTATGTGTAAAAGTGTGTAAAATTTCCGGGTGTAAGTTACACCCCAAAGAGATTATTTTTAGATCAGGAAAACCATTAATTGTTCACTAATTGTCTATACTTTTCCAGGACACCAACATGGAGTTCTTCAAAAAGGGCACGCGCTTTTTTATAAGGTCGGAATCGCACTAGTGCCGTTTGTTAAACACCTCTAGGCTACAGTAATCCTTTACAATCAGACTTGCTGTAAACACGTTTGCCATCTTACTGACAGAAATCAATGTATTTATTAAGAGCACACCCCGGCCGGCAGTTTACTACTACATAAACAATGGCGTCTGTACAGAGCGTGAATGCCTTTTTTGGTGTTAATCCTGGCTACACAGGAGACGCAGTGGTGGGAATGTGTGATGGGCCCCTGTCCCCTAGGCAAATAAAATAAATATAAATATTTCTGGACAATTTACACAGCGCCATCTAGTCCCAAATTAAGCGCAAAGCTTGTGTTATGGGTACTAGACAACTGATAAATGTACTTAAATACATTTTTTTTAAATATATACTCATAATACATAGAAAACACCCAGACCAAGACAAACAGACATGTTCATGCACACAAATATCCTAGGTGGGAATCGAACCCACGAGCGTTTGTGTCGAAGCCGCGTCATTGACCGTCACCGTGTGTACAGCTGACCTATGGTTATTCTACAGTCAATAACGTCCTGACTTCCTGACCTAAGGTCATGACATTTATATTAGATGTACACGAACTTGCTTTATTGGTTATTTCTTATGTAGAAATAACAATAAAGCCGGTTCGTGAAGCGTGAAGCTTAATTTCCTGAGTCAAAGGAAGCAAGACGGCGCGGCGGACAAGTTAGACGAACAATATATCAACAGCTAATTAAGGGCACGCCCTTTCGAATTGAAAGGAAACTGTTTCCTTGCTAAAAAATAAACCTTCAGAATTGACTCTTACCACAGTATAAATAATAGTACTATGTAATATTATACTGCTGTGAAGTCGCAGTGTGGCGCTTTATTTGTTGATTTATAGTACAGTACTGCCCCCTTACCACCATCTCTTATTGCGATTCAATAATTGAATAGATTGCTTATTCATACCAATGAATAAACGTCTCTATTCCATTTGAAATAGAGTCGCTTATTCATTGGTATGAATAAGCGTTCTATTCAGTTATTGAATCGCAATAAGAGATGGTGGTAAGGGGGCAGTAGTAAGGATTTGGTTGTTGTTTTATAGTACAGTACAGACAACAACTTGTAGATCGTAAAACTTTCAGTATCAGATGGCCCTGCGTAGTCAAGTGACATACGTAGCATACGTAGCACTACGCGAGACATTCTTACAGTGGAATTAGACGCAATACTTACGCAGGGCCATCTGATACTGAAAGTTTTACGATCTACAAGTTGTTGTCTGTACTGTTGTCAATTCTTGGTTTTTACAAAAAAGTCATGAGTACAATCATGCATCGGTGACTAATTATCCTTATACATATGTATGTATACAATTACATATTTAAAGGTAGATAGGTCTTGAACTGCGAGGTGTGACCGTGAACACCGTGAACCTCCTTGTGTACCTGATCAGATGTTTATTTGGTTATGTGGCTACATACGATTAGGTGGTTAGTATTTTTTTTATACTACGTCAGATGACAGGCAAGCATGCGACCCGCCTTCGAACAGAATATATAAATATCATGTAGTCTTCACAATAGGCTATTTGATCAACATTTTTTTCGGTTTAATATGTAGGGACGTCTCAATAATATAACCATAGGTGAAAGAATTACTTCCATAGCACAAAAATCTCTCGAGATATGTTAATTTGAAAATCACAATTTTCGACTTTCCCGAAAATGCTCCATACAAAAGGCTACGCAGTTGTGACGTCACAAGTTTGTATTTTGTATGCATCAAATCAGAATTTTGTACGACAGCTATGTTAAATATTACGTTTATGTAATTAGAATCATAATAAAAGTTATAGTATTTTTTATTGTGTCTCCAATGGAAATATATTTTTTTAATAATTTCATACTTTTAAAATGAACTTTCCCACCAAACTTTGATCGACCCTAAAATAAGTCGGACGGAAGATATTAGAATGAAAATTTGCAAATCTTTATAGTTTTGTGTATTTTACGATATCGTTAAATAATTTATACAATTTTTGGACATTGTCAAATAGCTTATTGAAGTTCTTCAGTCTGCCTTCAAAAACTGCAACATAAATTCACAAATTATCCTGAATTACATTCAAAACAAACACCGTACTCAATGAACACCATTTGTATATATTGTATTTCCGTCGAGCAAATATATTGGAATGTGAATCCGGTTTGTAATCATGTGCCTGGATATTGTTACGCTGGTCGTCATATTTCGTCTTACGCGTCTTACAATAAATTTTGTGTGATTCAATACACAAAATTTATTGTATGTAATTGTAATTCAAGCAATTTTTTACCCATTTTGCTCAACACCTAAAAGAAACCTAAATCTATTTATGTGCAAAACGACTTAAAATAATAATTAATTATTCCACAATGATTGTTCTGATTGTTTTGACCAAAAAACACCTGAAGAGACTCGTGTTGAGAAGCTGGATGGAAGTACAGAAGGCAGTCCTTCTAAGCACGGCACGTATATTTTGACCGCTTGTACTTTCTTCCCGCTATCTAGGGGATTCTGTTTTTAATATAATTCAATGTGTGTTTCCTTTATAATGATATATTAAAAATGAATAAAAAAATAATAATTAAAGATCATAATAATTAAAATTAAAATATGAAAACAATAGACCCTCTAAATCGTTATCCGCTGAAGAGTACCCCGCGGAAGGTACCCGCTGGCCAGCACTCTGGTTGCATGACGCGTCGACCAACCTCTTACATAATTTATATAATAGATGGACCCCACTGATGACTTTAGAGTCTTATTATATAGGTCTATTGCTTTTACTCAAGCATCCAGCACCACTAGCGGTGGTATAGCACGTCTACGCTTTTGAATCTCTTGTGTACTTTTTTTTAATCACTCTTCCTCCTATCTTTACAATATTGGTGTACCTTAGAGAATCCAAGATACTAATCAAAAATATGTTATCATCATCATTATCAGCCTGTATCTAGATATTGCTGGGCATATCCAGGTCGATAAGGAAGTTAACTTTCTACCATTCACTTTCCACAATCCTTCGCTTTCCGCATCCAGCCCCTGCTTTTTTGAAGTCATCGGTCCACGTTTCGTCGCCCCATACTCGCCCTCCACTTCCATCCGCCATCGATGCCTTGGTAGATATAGCCGGCTCACTGCCATTTCAGCTTGCTGTTTCTGAAAGCTATGCCAACAACTTTGATCTAATTTCTTCGTTCCAGATTTGATTCCTTAGAGAAACTACAAGCACAGCTCGCTGTGCGGCATTTAGTCTGTGCATCAGCCCAATAGTCAGCGTCCAAGTCTCTGCACCGTAGGTAGGTCATAGCGGGGAGGACACACTGATTGAAGAATTTAGTCTTCGAGCATTGGGGTATCTCTGCAATAAGGAACTGGCGAAGCTTTCCAAAAGCTTCATAAGCAGCTTAAGGTCGCCTGAAATACACAGACATCCCTGTAAAAACTCCTTTGCCTTTTTCTTGTGGACAAAATCCCATACAAATCTCTAGGAAAAACCACAACAGGGAATTCATTCTACAAACTGAGAACTTGCGGTAGAAAAGAACCGCACTGAGGTCGCACTTGTGCTTTGTAAAGCAGAGGCTTTGTCGCGAGCTGAAATATTATTTCGCTCTATTTAGTTCATAACATAGTATTAACATCCGGTGATATTCAGATATCTTTATTTGCTGTTACGCCTTGCACTTAGACACGTCATATTACATTGTTTTAAAGAATGAATCATAACTTATTTCATCGTTTTTACATTTTCAACACACATTTTTTACACGCACTGTGCTATATACACGTGACCCGGTTTCTGAATTATTGGGGTAGGTAGGTATTACGACTGTTTTCGAATATCATTACACATAAATAGGGGGCATTTATTTTACTTGCCTATTATGTATTTGTATCTTTAATACATAATAAATATTTCTGGACAATTTATACAGCGCTATCTAATCCCAAATTAAGCGCAAAACTTGTACTAGACAACTGATACATTTTTTTTTGTAAATACATGCTTATAACAGAAAACACCCAGACTAAGACAAACAGACATGTTCATGCACAGAAATGTTTGTCTTGTGCGGGGATCGAACACGCGACCTCGGTGTCAAAGTAGCCATTCGACCACCGCCACCGCCACCACCAGGCTCGTCTCTTCGTCTCGTCGTCTTTCACAGGCTAATTACATCAATGTTGAAGGACTGTCCAAATACTGAATATACTATAGTAATTAATATATATAATTAATGTATAGAATATATTTTGTTTGTTAGTCAGAGTAACATATTTATTTTGTAGACATCCAGTTACCCAAACACAAAACTAGCGAGTAGTGTGTCTATTAGTGAGATTTAATCTCGTGTGTTAACACAATAAAATAGGTATGTATATATAGACCAATTTACATCAACATAGTTTATGAGTGTAACTATGACGATAGTAAAACTGGGCAATAACTTTTTGCTGTTCAAACTGCTATGATAGGCATCCTAAGATAGTATGGTACTATGTATTTATACTTTTTCTCGATGACTCAGTGATGGCAGAAGTAACCATTCATATAACCATTTTTTCTTTTTTTGAAGTGAAAACTTCTTTAGCGGCGTTGTGCACTGTTTGAGATGGGTAAAAAATGTTAAACTCGCGTCAGGACACGTGACCTGATCGAAAATTCGTTAAACGGAGGGAGAGTAAACCGCCGGCGCGGCCCGCGGCGAAAATTTATGCCTGCTCCTGCTGTTTATTTTTAACGTAATATAAATTGTCATGTTTGTGTACGATAGCGCAATAAATGAATATTGTATTTTGCCACATAATGATTATAATATTGATTAGTGTCACGTTTTTTAATGCTCTAGAATATTCTTTTTGCATTTTATTTAAGTATTAGTCATAGAGCTCGGGGACAATTTGGGCCTAATGGGATAAGATGGCCAGGTGTATTCTAGATGATAAGAACACTTACACTACACTACTACATAAGAACATAAGAAAATACATCATTTGAAAATTTAAAATTGGAAAAATCGATCTTGGATGACCGAGTTTTTCGTAACAGGTGTCGTGTGAATATAGTCGATGGGTCCACGGTTGGTTTCAACTTTCAACCATCTTACACGTTTAGACCCAAGATCTTTTTTTTTTTCGATTTTCAACCGGTGTGATTTTGTCCGGTGACTTGATGAAAAATAATAGTCTGGTGTTATTCAAAGAGGCCTCTCTTATACAAAATGCCTTCACCTTGCATTACATTAGATGTATAGTCTGGGAGCCTACCGCCGAAGCTGAAGCCGATTACCATCGGGTTTTTTGATTGCGAAAATCGGACTTCTCTTGAAGTTTGCGATAAATATCTTCAGTTTAATCGGTAGACTATCACCGTCCTTATCGACTAAGCTTATTAATATTAACGCAAATTTAAAGTGAAGTTAGATTTTAGCAATCAAAAAATCCGATCGTAATCGGCTACAGCTAAGCGGTACCCTGGTCTGTTGGGCCTGGCCTATATTTTCGAAATTTTCTGATCGCTGTAAAAAAATGTAGTACCGATCTAGATCATAAGATCGAGTCTAAATGATGTATTTTGAAGTGATTTTTCCATCTAGAATAAAACGGGCCATCTTTTCCCTTTTGGTCTAAATCTTCCTGGGCTCCATGACTATATAATATTATCGAAATATACATAATTATAGTGCCGTCAAAACAAAGGCGTCGAGATATCGGCGGCGTCACCGCATCGGCGTCGGCTTGATAGTGACTTTGCAAAGATAACTGGAAATTAAATGTTTATTGTGACACAAGATAGCCCAATACAAGGCCAAATTAACGTACTAATCCTTTAAAATCCTCGCAATCATCCAGGCACACACTTTATTGGTTCCTTCCTATGAAACCACTGGTTTTAATACTTTTGTTTATTTTATGCGATCTTTATTGGACAAAGTCTGCGTAAGAGTTAGGCTTTTAAAGTGAATACGTCTTTAAAACTGCTTCTATAGGGAGGGAATTCAAAAAACCAGACAAGTGCGAGTCGGGGTTGGCCACTGAGGGTTCCGTACGTAGGATCATTATAAATTTGATAATTTTCATTAGAAATAAGAAATAATGCGTCGGAAAAAAAATAATAAAATATAACAATTTTGGGGTGTAAGAGGTTCATCAACATCTTTGAACCAAAGCCAACTTCACCTGCACGCGGTGCACCCTGCTGACTGACAAACGAAGCACTGGCGAAAAGAGAGGTAGGGAGCGTAATTGTGAGCTACTCGACTGGGGCATGTACCTCCACCTCACAGAATACCGCAGCCAAATAACGGTTCTCTTGAGGGCTGTTGTGTTCCTGCGAGTGAGTGAGGTCACCAGAAAGGAAGGAGATGCTGCGATGGCAGCGGGGGTGGCGGCGAGCGAGCGATATATTATGTTGCGAGCGTTAATATGGCTACGGTAACCGCTTCACATCAGGCGGGCCGTATGCTTGTCTGCCACCCGACGTAGTATAAAAAAAAAAAAAAAAAATTGCAATGTGCAAAGCCCTTTCATATGATACCCCATTTGAACTAGTAGCTTCAATTTGAAATGGTTTGTGTTTTGTTTGAAATGGTCACATTCAAACGTGCTAGCGTTGTAGCCGACCAAATTGAGAAAAAGTTTCATATTGTCAATTTACCACACGCGTGTTACATATCCAAATTAGCCGGGGTGCTGAATTCAAAATGTGAGCAAGTAAGCGACATAATTTTGATATGTGACACGCGTCTTATAAATTCACAACACGAGTGTTCTTCTCTATTAGGTCGGTTTGTTTACGTTGTCATGATCGCACTAAACACTCTGAGGTGTCTTCTTTCGCAAACTTCCAGGTTGTGGAATGAACTCGCTGTTGAGGTTTCCCCAGAAACCTACAGCAGCATAGGGCTCTTCAAGAGCTCCTAATTCTTAATACTTTTAAGAAAATTTCGTACCATTTGTTAAAACATATTTGCTTATCAACGGCTTAGCCAAAGAGCTGTTAAACTTTTTTTGACGTGCCCGGTGGTCGAATGGCTGGCAATGGCTACTTTGACTGCCAGGTCCCGGGTTCTATCTCCGCACAAGACAAACATTTGTGTGCATGAGCATGTCTGATTGTTTTAATCTGGGTAGTTTCTATATATTATAAGTATGTATTTACAAAAACAAATGTCTTTAAGTTACATTTATCAGTTGTCTAGTACCCATAGTACAAGCTTTGCAATTAATTTGGGACTAGATGGCGCTGTGTAAATTGTCAGATGTATTTATTTAATTATTTATTTAGACGACTGTTCATCTATCACTGCGTACATACCAACGAATACTACGTAGTTCTATGACCAATGCTCTACATTAATCACCTATCTACTCGTTGGGTGGAAGCATGCATGCAGCATGTAGACTGCATGCATGCTTCCACCCACCCCATTAATACGCATATAAGTAAATAAGTGTATATATAGAAGAAAGAAACATCTATTGTTTGACGTATGGAGTACGTTGGCTACTCACATTCGTAGCTAACTAATCACCGCAACAAGCTGGCTGCCAACATGAAACTAACCACTAAACGTGGGTTCAGTATAATAAAATGTTCAAAATTTTGCTCCTCTAAAAATACACATAGGTAGGACCATGTATGTTATGCAGAATAGATCGGACCGGCATTTTGTTACTTTAAAATTAAACCTATTTATAGTTTCATCATCAGGTCATTTTAGTCTCCACTACAGGAGCACGACCCTCTCTCGTCCATCTCAGACAGAAGGAGGATTTGGCCTACACTCCCCACGCTGGTCAAAAGGGGTTGGGGAGGCCTGATCAAGGTTTGATAATGTATTTCCCTTAGTCGCCTTGTACGATATCCACGGGAAGAGACGGAGTGATTCTATTCTAGTCTGCCGGAAAACACATGGCCAACCGACATTTTGTTACTTTAAAATTAAAGCTATTTAAAGTTTAATAGGAATAAAAAAATCTCGAAGTATAAGGTTTGGGAAGCATATTATGTCATCAAATGACTAGAATCTGTTGCGAATATATAAAACTCGATTTGAAGTTTCTCGCTAAGTATATCTCTCAATTTGGCATTGTTTGTCGCTTGGATCTATTCTATATAATGTATTTTTGATTCCTGAATTATACCCATCTTATAAACTCTATACACCATTTTTAGGGTTCCGAAGCCAAATGGCAAAAAACGGAAACCTTATGGATTCGTCATGTCTGTTTGTCTGTCCTTATGTCACAGACACTCTTTTCCGAAACTATATTGTTGAAACTTGGTAAGTAGACGTATTCTGTGAACCGAATTAAGATTTCACACAAAAATAGAAAAAAAAACAATAAACTTTGGGGGTTCCCCATACTTAGAACTGAAATTCAAAAATTTTTTTTTCATCAAACCCTTATATAGAATAGGTCTTCAAAAATGATATTGAGGTTTCTAATATCTTTTTTTTCTAACCTGAATAGATTGCCAGAGAAACACTTCCAAAGAAGTAAAATGGGTAACTTCTAAAATAAGAGAATGATAAAACTAAAAAAAAATGTATGATGTACAACCAAACTTCCACCGAAAATTGGTTTGAACGAGATCTAGTAAGTAGTTATTTTTAATACGTCATAAATCGTAACTTTTATATTATGTTACTTGCTGCTACAGAACCCTTCATGGGCAAGCCCGACTCGCACTTGGTTACTTTTTTTAAGAAAACGACACACAACAGCCTTCTCTACGTTATTCATTTAGGACCTGAACATTCCCAGTAGAAAATATCGATAATCGAGAATAAGTCCATCAAAATACTCGATTAATTATGCTAAATATGTAATAAATAACATCTAATAAGAGCATGCACCCATATAATTTGGCACTTGAGTGTGTGCTTGGTGCCAAGGGGGCGTGAACACGGGTCAGAAACGACCTTGACAGTCATGCCGAAGGGTCGTGATCAACTGGGATGTAAACTTACGTAACTAGTCATCAAGTATACATATAGGCAATGTAAAATGAAAGGATTTTTATACGACTTAGTCGAAAACCAAGAATACGGCGGAACGTATTCTCACATTCCATTCCATTTTCACCACGTGTTTACGGATCTCCAAAAATTAGTTTTTAACTATTACCTATTTAAAAACTTTTTTTATACCACGCCGGGCGGCAGATAAGCATACGGCCCGCCTGATGTGAAGCGGTTACCGTAGCCAAGTGCTCGCAACATGGCAGCCCCGCTGCCAACGCTGCAACTCCTTTCTTCCTGGTGACCTCACTCACTCGCACCCTCAAGGGAATTCTTATTTGGCTGTAGAATTCTGTGAGTTGGAGGTATTTACTCAGTCGGGCACCTTACAAATAGGGTTGCCAACTATACTGTTAAAAACAGTATTATACTGTTTTTCACTACATTATACTTTTTACTGTTGAACAAAAATAAAGTATACAAAATACTGTTTTCAGTATCAAAATACTTAACACTAATGTTAGACTTAGAGCTCACATATTATTTTTTTAAATGAGCGCCTCGCTCGTTTTAATTTTAGTTATAATTGTGGTGAGGCATATTAAGTTTAAAAAGAAAGACTATATTAATAAGTTGTGCGAGAAGCTCTTAAAAATATGTATTTAAAACATTAAATAAATAAAATACTGTTCATTTTTCTAAAATACTGTTTAATATTCTTCTCAGACCTCAATATACTTTATTTCTTGTAAAAAAAGTTGGCAACCCTACTTACAAAATACTCTATACCCTATCTTTCTTTTCGCCAGAGCCTCGTTTGTCAGTCAGCAGGGTGCACTATGTGCAGGTGAGGTTGGCTTTGGTACTAAGATGTTGATGAACCACTTACACTTCAAATTGTAATAAGTTAAGCTTTAGGTAGTTTTTAAAATTTACAAGCATAAATTGACAAAGGGCGTATAGTTTTTCCAAAAGCGCAAAGGAACAGAAGTTTCTTTGCCAACTACATAAGATGTTATGTACGGAATAAATAATAACAGAGCCGGTAATGTCTAGCGCTCATAAGCTACGGTAAATACTTGACATCAAACGCACCGTGTACATGTTTGCGACCTTATTGGTAAACAAAAATATTTCTCTAATACCTATTTTTTTACTTGAGTTTTTAAGTGAGCATAAAAACATAGGCATCTCCTGTGGTGATTCACTAAAAATTAGTTTACGCGGTACGTAGCATTACCTACATCGGTAAGACAAATATGTAATGTTTGTGTGTCACTACGAGTATATGTAGTTACGTTATATTCAGGGAAACCCCCGTATTCCAATATAATCAGATATTATAGAAATATTAATGCCGTGCGTAATAATATATCTGAAATAACACTTATTCGTCCTACTGTTGAGATACCGGTCTCCCCTCAATAGAAGTGGGGTTTTAGAGCACTTCGGGCTCTCGGGAGAAGGTATGTCCATATTAAGATCAGCGTTTGAGATTATTGACCCTAAATCACTCTACCTATTCCGATCTCTGATTATAACATATGACATGTCATGGTGTATCATGATACACCCATATTATTGTTTTATCGATACATACACAGACGTTATCGATATTCTTAAAAGTTCAATAAATATCAAGAGTCATTTACATAGTGAATAATGACATTATCACACTAGTACCCATAGTACGAGCTGTGCGCTTATTTTGGCACTAAATGGCGCCGTGTAAATTGACCAGAAATATTTATTATTTATTAATTTTAGTAAAATTTTTAACCTAATAAAAAATATTTAACCTCGACAATATTTAAGCTCTTATCTCCTATCATCATGAACATATTATATATGAGCTAATGTTAACTTGATAAATACCGTCACATTTAATCAAGGACTGCAAGTTAACCGCACGTCACAAATAGCCCGTGCAACGTGAATGCGGTATTGTTAGCACTAGCACGTCGTTAACCATTGCGGTAGACTATGAATAGCCCGATACCTGATCCTGCATCCATAGATGACTGCGGTTTTTGCGGAGACGAGTTTGGTGGTCGAATGGTTAGCAATGGCCACTTTGACTCTGAGGTCGCTGGTTCGATTCCCGTACAAGACAAATATTTGTGTGCATGAACATGTCTGTTTGTCTTGGTCTGGGTGTTATCTATGTATTATAAGTTTATATTTACAAAAAAAATGTATTTAAGTACATCTACCAGTCTAGTACCCATAACACAAGCTTTGCGCTTAACTTGGGACTAGATAGCGCTGCGTAAATTGTCCAGAAATATTTATTTATTATTTATTCTGTGGTGTCCTTTTGTTTCCAATAAATGAAGGAGCAGGCCCCGTGTATCCATACACATTCCTTCTCTGCCTTCCTGACAGGGGTGCAGCTTCAGCCCTGTCAGCTGTATCAATGATGCGGTCCCTGGGCTACAAGGGCTCCCAGCGTGTTCGGTTCGAGTAGATAGAGCCCCTTTAGCCCTGAACTCTTTGTTTGTTTGTTAGTAAAACATTATTGTATATAAAACATAAGTACATAATATACAAAAATCATTACATTGTACGGCGGACTTATCGTTTTTGATCGTAATTCGATGACGAGCTCGGTGGCGTAGCGGTCAATGACGCGGCTTCGACACCAACGCTTGTGGGTTCGATTCCCACACAGGACAAACATTTGTGTGCATGAACATGTCTGTTTGTCTTGGTCTGGGTGTTTTCTATGTATTATTATATAGTATGTATATAACATAAGTATGTATTTACAAAAAAAATGTATTTACGTATGTAGTACCCATAACACAAGCTTCGCTTACTTTGGGGCTACAAGGCGCTGTGTAATTTGACGATCTTTATTTATTATTATATACATTAGTGTTTGGGTAGAAGGGCCCACCACCAAAGTTTGATACAGGGACCGTCAAGCGTAAGCTACGCCACTGATCCTGATGACCTCATTCACACGCAGGAATACCTCATTCACACGCAGGAACCCTTGAGGAAATTGTTATTTGGCTCCGGTATTCTGTGAGATGGAGATGCTTCCCCAGTCGGGCAACTCATAACTACGCGAGACGTTAACTCTTTTTCGCTTGAGCTTCGTCAGTCTATCAGCAGATTGCACGTGCAGGTAAGATTAACTTTGGCTCAAAGACGCTGGTTAGCCCTTACACCCCAAAATTATATTTTAAACAACAAAAATATAAATAATAATAAATAAATCGATAACAAACTAAGCAATATCAGTACTACGAACTTTCTAGTTTACAATACAATACCACAGACAATACTCTTTATTGCACCAAAAACAGTAAAGTTTTAACAAACTTAATCACTTATAATTTTAACAAAAAAAATCGACTCCAAACATTACTCTACATTTATGTATGTCCATATAGGCTAATGATGATGATGATGAAAAAAATATGGGACGAATCTGGAAGTATACTCTTCCAAATAAAAAAAGTTTTTTTTCAAATCTGTTTATAAATCACGGAGTAATTAAGTAACAAACATAAAAAAAAATGCAACCGAATTGAGAACCTCCTCCTTTTTTGGAATCGGTTAAAAATACACAGTACAAAAGGAGGCTTCGCTTAGCGATCTCTTCCAGGCAACTTTTAGGTAGAGGAGACCTGAAATAAAGGAAGATGGCGCAGAGTAAAATAAAGGTAGATACCATATACCTACCATATACATATACAATTATATAAATATAAACATACATAGTACCAATCAGTTCTTTTAATCAAAATAATCACTTGTCTTGCTGATTTGTAAATTGACGTAATCTGGACTTGTTATCATCGAAGTCGTTATCAGATAGCCCAGTTCCATTTCCATAGCCTTGAGTATCGTATGATCGTGTCCATACAAATTACTGAGCGTCTATTAACACGGAAATAGTTTGTCGAAGGACGTTCTTACAAAATATTATGAAACTAGCTTATGTTCGCAGCTTCATACTCGCTTGTCCCGCTATGCCGTGGAAAGTTACAAAAAAACTTCTTGACGTTGAAAATGTCTATCAAATCCTTTTTGAGCCAATAAGCTATTTTCGCTATATCTCCGAGGATAATTGAGATTTCGCCATGGAACAAGTGTCCCTAGGTTCATAATTTAATTGTGGATCCGATAGTGAAGGAATTTTGAAAATTGACTGGATAGTTTTTGAGAAATTTTGAAAATTGTAATAAAATCGGGGAAAAAAACTATCTTTTTTTAGTAAGTAATTCATTTAAAAAATACTATTACATAATATCGAAAAAATGAGGAAAACTCATCTTCGAAGATAGATTGAGCGTCGATTGAGACCTCTCCGAGTGAAAATGGTTAATAATTGTGTCCTGTGGGTGTGCCTTTACGAGCGTGAAAAAAAATATTTGTGACATTGAAAAAAAAAAATTTTTTTTTCGCAAGATTTGTTTTATTCATTCATTTTCAATGCATCCGAAGATTGCGGGAACTGCAGGGTCTATGGATTTTTTTTAAGTAAAACTTCTTTACGCACGCTTGCTATTATGACATTAAATAAATAAATATTTCTGGACATAAATTGTGCAGAAATATTTATCACACACAGCGCCCCAAATTAAGCGAAAAGCTTGTGTTATAGGTACTAGACACTGATAAATGTACTTAAATACATTTTTTTTTGTAAATACATTGATAATACCCAGTACAAGACAAACAGACATGTTCATGCACACAAATATTTGTCTTGTGCGGGAATCGAACTCGCGACCTCGGAGTCAAAGTGGCCATCGCTAACCATTCGAACCACCGAGCTCAACAAAAATTAAAGATGACAAAAAAAATTATAACATCTAAATTTTGAATAATTATGACATGAATATTAACTTGACAAGCATTACTGTAAATATTGTAGATTCATTTGTAACTGAAAACTATTATATTATTAATATTTGTATGTTCTTTATAAAGCAAGAAGAGGTTTGGTCAATGCATTACTTGTAAAACCTATTGTATGTATCCGCTTCTACAAATAAATGATTTGATTTAATTTGACTTAGGGAGTAGATAGGTGAATGCGTGATGAGATCGTTATGAAATATGTTAGTAGAGCTAAAGAAGTTTTACTTCAGTCGTGTGGTCTATAGCACACTCATTTTTTTCAAATGCCTACGTCTTAATAGCTCCCTGTGTGCCAAATTTCATTCTATCCATCCAGGTTTGAGCTGTAGTTTGATGACCGTCAGTCAGTAACGCTTACGACTCATAAATACAGACAGCAGCTTAATTTTATTTTGGGGTGTAAGCGATTCATCACAATTTTTAGACCCAAAGCCAATCGCTTCTGCACCATGTCAAATAGCTGAAGACGTTTTTATACTTGTCGGAAGATATACTGTCCTATTCCGACAAATATTCTATTGAAACTTCGGTCAACTTTTGATTTCAGAAAATACCCTGAAAAAGCACAAGTCAGTAAAACCTAATCAAAATCAGTAGAAATCAGCAAAATAGTTGCAAGTTGAATAATTAAAAAAATATACATAGGAAAATAACGAATATTACTATAGTTTTGTATTAGAATACCTAGTAGGAAATACCAGATACGGACATTATTTCCTAATTAACTTATTTCTATGCGTGATTTGAGGAAGGAAAGACATTTTATCTCGATACATTTACATAAATTTACAACCTTATTAATCATAAAGTGACACATTTGTCTTTATTCAGATAATCTGTGATGCATATCGTTCGACGCACATTACACACTGAAGCAAAACAACGAGTAACAAATAGGGTCACCATGCTCTTGGAAAAATACAAGATGAATTTTAATTGGAAACTCGAACAAAATAAAGAAAAAATTAAAACTGAGAGACTGTGATCGTTTTTTATATATTTTTTTTTATTATAACTGTTTACGCTCCCTATAATAAGGAGTCTAATAATACCACATACTTAAAATTCGGTTAAAATCTATGAGAAACATACAAACACGATAATCTGTTGTATGTAGTTTAGATACTGAAACTAACATATGTCAACAGCATGAGTACAAAATTTTCACTTTATATTGGACTCTACTCTGTACCTACTTTTATTTATGCACGCAACCATTGTTCGCAAGTAGGACACTGAAAATTACTTTGTAGGCTTTATACATTTTTACAAAAGAGTTGGTATGGTAGGGTATGTAAAAATGCACAAACAAAAAACACTGAGTATATTCATTCATATACATGTGTTTGACTGGACTATGACACTATGGAGTGAATAATAAGAGAATCCGATAATCATCATTTCCGTAATTTTTTATACCCCGTTAGGTGCCAAACAAGTACACGGCATGCCTGATTAAAAGCAGATCCCGTGGCCTATAGACGTAAACATCTACTTAATACATACAAGGAATATTTTTTTGGCGTTGGTACCCTTGGTTCGTTGTGGCCAGGTGTGCCAGCCAGTTATGATGCGTTAGCAGCATTTCGTCGTGCCTGGGATCCTCACTCACTTGCAAGAATACAACAATCACCAAGAATATAATTATTTAGCTATGGGTTACTATGAAATAGAGGTACTTCCCCAGGCGAGCTCGACATGCCCCTACCTCTCATTCACCATTTGCTTCTTTATCACAAACATAGAATACGGGTCTCTGAAAGACTTAGTAGTTTGATAGTTGATCCACTGAGCGTTGACAAAAGACATTTATTTGATAGAAAAACATTCTATTTTAAAAGTCACTTAGGTAATTGTCCATTTAGCTTTCTGACGACGAACATTAAAAGGCCAAATAATTACAACCTCCGTTCCATTTCCATTAAAATTTATTGTTTAATCGTCATAATAAAGTAGACAAGCGATTAAACAATAAAACGGTAATAAAATAAAGTATCCAATCGTGTCCTCAATGCTAGAAACGCGTGGAGATCCTACTGTAACGTAGCTAATCAATCGCATCGCACAGAATCGCGTGGTTCACCGGTTCGAACCGGTTCCGTTTGTCATGCGCAGGCGCCGCTGGAACTGGAAACGGTTGCTGTAAATTGATATTGATGGTGCCACTAATTTGTTTTTATAAGCACTTGGTGACTTCCCACGGGGACGTAAGCGAGAAGATTAAGGTTAATTTTTGACACAGAAGTAAAGAATAAGAAATAGTACTAGTAACAGAAGTACATTATGCACAAGTTAATAGAGGAACACTTTTAAATAAGTAGTCCGAGTGGTTTTGATTTAAGTAATTATTTATTTGAATTTATTTTGTATGACTAAATTTGATATTTTAATAGAAAACAAGGATTGTTAACGTGTGCCAGGAACGCCCAAAATGTTTTTAGATATTTTCTTAAAATACACATTTTGGGCGTTCTTTTTCTTTCGTAAACTTTTTTTCCTGTTTTAGATACGTTGTTATATCTACGGGGCAGAGACTAAAACATTACACTGGTCCACAGGCTAAAGGACACGCAGCGAGCGATGAAGAGGACTATTCTCGGGATTTCTCTAAAAGATCGAATCCAGAACGAAGAAATTCAACGGAGAACCAAATTGTCGATATAGCTTTCAATGTTAGCAAGCTAAAATGGCAGTGGGCCGACTACATCTGCCGAGTTCATAATGGAAGATGTGGGAGGAAGGAGTGGAGGTGAAGTGGTGGACGCCACCCCTCTGGATGGATGGACCGATGACCACAAAAAAGCGACTGGAAGTGGTTGGATGCGGAAAGCGGGGATCGTATTCGGGATCGGGATCGTAACATTGAGGAAGACATATGTCCAACAGTGCCTGCCTGTGTGTTCCACATGATGCTGATGATGATGAATTCCAGTACTAGCCAGTAAAGACAGATTTTTTATGTGAGACGGGGGCAAACGAGCATATGGGTCACCTGGTGGAAAGCAATCACCATCAGATGGAGATCAGCGACACCAAGGGGTCGCCGATCCGTTGCCAGCCTTTTAAATTAGAATCAGATATTATGAGATAAAAAATTGAAGGTCAGAGTTGTGATAACGCTTTCAGGTCTGGGTCAAACCTCGGATAACTGTGACATAAATAACAGTGACCTTGACCTACGGGTCAACAAAACAGTTAATATCTCTTGATAACTCAACGTTACATACAACTTTATATAAAATGTGACCTTACATAATAAGACTGTTGTAGTTATTATCCTGACGAGTGCGGTGATCGAACGGCTAGAAATGGGTACTGGGGCTCTAGGGTCGCGGTTTCGATCCCCGCACAAGAGAAACTTTCGTGTGCATAACTTTGTCTTGGTCTGGGTGTGTTTTCTATGTATATGTTTTATATATATTTATAATTATACATATATTTACAAAAAAAAAAATGTACATTTATTAGTTATCATAGTATAAGCTCTGCTTAGTTTGAGACTAGATGACGCTGTGTAATTTGTCCAGAATTATTCATTTATTTATCCTTTTGTTTTTCTCTTATTAATGTAAAAGAAGAAACCACAGAAAATTGTATATACTTTTTAAATCACTAGCCTACACCAACCCGCAGTTGAACAGCGTATTGGAATACACTCTGAGCCCCTTTCGATTGAGGGGAGACCCGTATCACAGCAGCGATGACAAGCTATATAGACCAAATCAGCTATCATAACGACAATTTAGTAAAATTCGTTGTCACTTTTGAAAGGCTACATCTGCCAAACGCGCCGTCAGTTTGTAGATTGTTCATATAGCTACTGTGCATAGTATCATTACTATCCTTCAAATAGCCGGTTCGCGGATAGTTTAGCCACAACACAAATATTACACCATACCACGTGTTTCAAAGGTCCCAACGTTATGCCAGTTATGCACCAGACTTATGGCTCCATACGATTCACATAACTGATCTACATGCTATAAATACCAAACCAGCTATCATAACGACAATTTAGTAAATTCGTTATCACCTTTGAAATGATATATCTACCAAACGCACCAACTAATCATGTCAGTTTTTAACCGACTCCAAACAAAAGGAGGAGGTTCTCAATTCGGCTCTATTTTTTTTTAATATTTGTTACTTAATTACTCCATGATTTATACCGATTTGAAAAAAACTTTTTTTATTTGAAAGAGTATACTTCCAGATTGGTCCCATAATTTTTTCATTATTTTCATCAGCCTGTATCTACCCACTATTAGGTTTGTTATTTCATTACCCCGTCGGTTTTTATTTTTGTTAAAATTATTATAATGAGCGTATACTTACTGTATATACTAACATCTATACAGTATTTTATCCTTGAATCAGCCGATACGCCGAAGGTTTACTTCGCTAAACCATACCATTTGTTTTAACGTCTGTACCTACCAAACGCACCAACGCCATGCAGGCAGACCGGCTCCATACGATTCACATAACTGATCTACACGCTATAGATATAAAATCAGTCGGTGTGCTGATAGTTAGTCAATCCGTTGCCGCGTCTTAGTCTAGCTAGCCTAGAACCTGACACTAGTAATTTATAGACAACGACATACGAGAACAATCTACTGAACAAAAGACATTTGAACAAAATAAACATCAATTTAGTGACAAAAATACTTTGGCAACACACAAGTACAAAAATAAAATTGGAAAGAAAAATAGTTGCAAATATTTCGCAACTGAAAACACTCTTTAAAATATTCATTAACTAACTGTGCCCGTGGCTCTGATCGCAAGCACGATATCCTAAACTTATTCAAAAACATCTCCAATCGGATAAACGGTACTCGTGGGAAAAAGTTTTAAACGGACAGACAGACAAAGAGACTGAAAATACTTCTTCTTCTTAGTCATTCGCTCTTTACAGAGTGGTCGTGGTTATGGATTGGGTGTAACTCAGATGAAGAAGAACTAACTACAAAGAGATAGAGAAGAATCGAGAGCTCCTGCTGATCCTTCTCCATCTTTCACGAGTAGTCACGAGAACACTGAACGAGCGAGCAACCAGTCGCGGACTTGACGAAATAATTACACTAGTAAAAAAAAAATAATGTACAAGTCAATTCTTTGGGTGTTTGCCATTAAGATCCATAAATCTTAAATGTTACTGTATTTTTTTTTGTATTTACCGCACTTCGAGCTTTTTCAGTAACACATTATAGTAACACGTAGATAAAATTATCATTCCTTGTACTGTTGATATGGACATTAAATAACACTATATTTTTATCATCTCAGCATGTCAAACATCATCGCCCAATTTATATAAATAAATATTCCTGAACTAATTACACACGGCTATCTAGTCCCAAACTAAGCAAAGCTTGTACAATGGGTACGAGATAACGGATATAATACTTTTTTTTTATACCACTAAAGTGACAAACAAGCATACGGTCCTCCTGATGGAAAGCAGTTACCGTAGCCTACGAACACCTGATGCCCAGGGGCATCACACGCGCGATGCCGACCCTGTAAAAACCTCTTCACGCCTTTTTTGAAGAACCCCATGCTGCATATGCATTAAATACATTATATACTACATACATAAACTAGCTATATGTATAGGCTACAAACCACAAACTAACTATATATATTGACGAGCTCGGTGGTCGAATGGTTAGCAATGGCCACTTTGACTCCGAGGTCGCGGGTTCGATTCCCGCACAAGACAAATATTTGTGTGCTTGAATATGTGTTTGTCTTGGCCTGGGTATTTTCTATGTATTATAAGTATGTATTTACAAAAAAAAATGTATTTAAGTACATTTATCAGTTGTCTAGTACCCATAACACAAGCTTTGTGCTTAATTTGGGACTAGATGGCGCTGTGTAAAATTGTCCAGAAATATTTATTTTACATTTATTTATTTATATATGTACTACATTATATAGACTAGCTTTCGATCGCGACTTCGTACGCGGTATCCAGGTTTCCCATGAGAATTTTCAAAAATAATTTCTTAGCGAATACGTCATTCCTACTCCACTTATTTTTATAGTACGTCGGAAGCAGACTAGCATACGGCTCGCCTAATATGAAACAGCTAACGTAGGAGCTATATTAACATGAAATTGCACTCGCGTGCCACCGCAATTGGCAGCGGCCAACGCAGCAACTACTGGTGATACTTATGAAATATAAGAACGGGAATTAACGCGATCATGCAAAAGGGACATACTACACTCACGATCGTGAGTGTAGTATGTCGCGGTACATGGATATCGAACAACACGGGGGTAGATGAAGATTCATCGACCTCGACAACGGGACAGAGTAACACCGCTGAGACAGTCAGCCTGTGACCACGGCCGGTGCAACCTGGTCGAAACGTCAGGCAATAATAAAGGTATGTTAT
Source organism: Hypsopygia costalis (assembly GCA_937001555.2). NCBI lineage: Eukaryota > Metazoa > Arthropoda > Insecta > Lepidoptera > Pyralidae > Hypsopygia > Hypsopygia costalis. The sequence goes on along the minus strand of OW443336.2, from coordinate 3,303,255 downwards.
ATTTAAAACCCTTATGCATGATCGCGTTAATTCCCGTTCTTATATTTCATAAATCATGCAACGCGAAAGTTTAAAAGTTATTACTGGTGATACACCTTTCTGGTGACCTCACTCACTAGCAAGAACACAACAACCCTCAAGGGATTTGTACACGAGCCCGGTTGTCGAATGGCTAGCAATGGTTACTTTGACTCCGAGGTCGCTGGTGCGATCCCCGCACAAGACAAACATTTGTGTTTATGAACATGTCTGTTTGTCTTGGTCTGGATGTTTTCTATGTATTTAGTATGTATTTATAAAAAAATATTTAAGTACATTCAGTTGTGTAGTACCCATAGTACTTTGTCATTTAGCTGCGGCATTCTGTGAGGTGGAGGTACTTCTCCAATCGGGTAGCTCACAAATACACCGTATCCTACGTTTTTTTTTTTTTTTTTTGTACTACGACTTGTGGCAGACAAGCATACGGCCCACCTGATGTGAAGCGGTTACCGTAGCCATATCAACGCTCGCAACATAAAATATCGCTCGCGCGCCGCCAGCCCCGCTGCCAACGCAGCATCTCTTTCCTTTACGTCTCTTTTGCCAGAGCCTCTTTCGCTAGTTGAGGTTAGCTTTGGCTCTAGAGATCGTTGTTAGTGATAGGAGAGCATATATAACAAAATGGACTGTATTTAATAAAATAAAAACAATTCAAGGCCAGAAGAACTAAGAAAATATATTTGCTTTCACACCGTTCGGCACTTGACATTAGAATTTTTTACAATCTATAGCAATATAAAAATGACATAAATTAAAAAAATATTTAAAAAAATAATCTACAAAAGAGGCACAACAGCTGGCGAGACTGCCAGCAACAATCGTAATGAGCCATTAATACCCTATAAGCCAGACTGATCTATCTATCCAGTAGTGGTTTGAACTGTGCGTTGATCGATCAATCAGCCAGTCTGTTTCCTCTTTTATTTATAAAAGAGATTTTCTATTACATCTGAAATTTCCCTAATTTTCTTACTTTACTCAGGATGGCAGATACTGAGTTTTAAGCTATTCTTCCACTACGTACTACTTTTCTAACTAACATCATCTAATGACTTCATTTGACCTTACGGATATATGTATGACTGCATAATTATTTTAAATTCAGAAAATTGTTAAGAGCGGAAATTACTATTCAAAGTTTTCTTCTTTAAGGTTATTAAGTACTCCGCCAGGCTAAGGATGACAGACACTAACTCGTAAGCTGTTCATTTAGCAAGTAAGTACTACTTTTGTAACTGACTTCATTTGAGACCATACGGATATGTATGACTGCATAATTATTCAAAATTCAGAAAATTGTTAACACCGGAAATGACTGTTCAAACATAAGTGTCTTTTATAGTACATATTCATCGTTGACTTGCTTTGTACTGAAATTAGTACGTCATGTACCAAGATTGCAATGGTAGATAAGTATTGTTTATCGAGATAACTAATGATACATAATATTAGTCATTATGCACTTGAATTATAGCAAAATGTCATTCTCTAGTGGATTTTCTAGTACCTATAATTAAGATTTACGTAAATCGTTCAAATTGTTCACATCGTTGCAATTGCCACCTGTAGTACATTACTCATTTGTATGTATTATGTTTTACTTATTTAGATACTGTATGTATTAGGAGCCTTAATCATTCTAAGTCATGCGTTATATTTTTTCCAGACATTGAAATTACACATCAGTATTAATCGAAAGAATTACTAGGCTGAATTCTAGCCCACGGGGCCGATATCAAGGTTGAGTGGAGCGAGTAGATTCGCTGAGTGTATGTTTTCCATTTGGCCTTGTGGTTTCCGACAGAATAGAATAGAATCACTCCGTTTCTTCCCGTGGATGTCGTACAAGGCGACTACATTATCAAATATCGATCAGGCCTCCCCAACCCGCTTGGTCAGCGTGGGGAGTGTAGGCCAAATCCTCCTTCCGTCTAGGACGGACGAGAGAGGGTCGTGCTCCTGTAGTGGAGACTAAAATGTACCTGATGATGATGATGATGTCTTCCATTGATTTCAATGGAAAATGTATTTGATGATCATTCCTCAAGGACATGATCGATCTCATTTTTTTGGACACAAACTTCACGAGGACTTTAATTGTGACAAGTTTCATCAAAATCGGTTCAGTGGTTTTGGAGCCTTTTCAAGAGTGACTTTTCGGCGTATATAAGCGTGTTCCGCTAGCTCCCGGGTCTAGGGCCTCATCCGGGTCTAGGGCCTCAGGGCCTCGGTTCTATTAATCTTTTCGATCGTGATGTGTACTCTGCGACGACTGGAAACCACCTCGCGGTAGGGTCCTCTCGGGGACCCTCGCCAGATCGTCGCAGACTACACACCTTCTTCGCTCTTTCTCCTCTAGCGTTCCGTTTACGCTTTTAAAGCCATCGTGGCTTAAAAATAGTTAGGCAGGTTATAGTCAGTTAAAAAAAATCCGCTCGCTCCACTAAATTAAACGTGTCCGTGATATAAAGACATATGGTATGTTCTTACGCGACAAATGTGGTCATGTGATATGAACTCGTCTACGCCATCACCTGTATTTTGTATGGATAATGACAGATTTTGACAATCAAATTCGTAACGTTGTCATGGCAACGTACGGGAAGAACATACCTTGTGCTTTTGACAGAGGACTGTTTTATTGAAGCAGGCAAAACAAATCGAAGCAAACGACGTGTTCAGATATGCTACAAACAGTAAACCAAATACGAAAGACCCTACGTATAATCTATCTTTTCTTATACCATTAAGGTGGCCAATATGCATACGGTCCGCCTGACAGAAAGCTGTTACTGCAGTCTATGGATACGTGCAACATTAGGATTATCACTTACGTCTAGTCGAATCTACATAATCTCTTTTCGCCCTGATTGATTCGAGAGCCCTGAGTTTGTAACAAAATGGACAGTAAAAAATCCGTAGATATGAAATACCTAGATATGTCAACTTTCATGGTGATCAATCACATTAGTATCATTTATTGATCACATAATAATACCTGCATCCATTACTATATTGACAGTTAGCATTGTTTCGCATTCGCGTATACTAAGATGAACGCACATTATCGAATTAGAAACGAATTTTAGAACTCATTACAGTATTATGGAGCCTCGCACACCTACGAATCGTCCGAATCTGGAAGGACGGGTAGGTGTGCGAGGTTTCGAATAAAGAATTCTTAAATTCGTTTCGTTCAGTTCGTTCAGCTCGGATAAGTGTGGGTTCACCTTAGAACGCATCTCGATTCTCGATTTTTATTCGATATTGAGAAGACTGAGTATTCTCACCAGCTATTTCACCCCCGTAGATTAGCTATTTTACTCTAACGTACGTAACGTAACGTACGTACGACGCTTACTATGACTCTCGTACGAAAGTTCAAAAGCTCAAGGTTGTGCAGTATCGGTGGAGAGAGCTATGGCATGGAGGCATCATATCATTTTCGTGATACGTATGATTTTTCAAAGTGGCGCCACTTTCGCGGCTACAGGGACCGATCACTAGCCACCTGTTTACGTTTTTAATACCCACTTAATGCCTTATTTGTCAACGCAGGATATGGGGCCAATCACACATTCCCACAACTGTGCCTCCTGTGTAGCCAGGATTAACAGCGACGACCACCAAAAAGACTATTAATATTGAAGTCCATTGCTGTCCCGCAGGTAAGACTACGGCTGCTTTGGAACTCACAACGAATGTAATCAGAAGTAATCAGTACGAATAGGAAGCTTTTGGAATTTGACTTCCCCACTTAGCAATGTGAGAGACAGTAATATGGCAAATAAGGCATTTGAAAGCCTATAGAGATGGCTAGTCAAGTGCAGCTCCACTGCCGTGCACCACGGATTTTATGTATCTAACACTATTGGGGACCTAAAACATTGAGTTGTTACCTAACACATCGATTCCAATAATTTGAATTGCAAAATCGTCTGAATCGTTGTTAATTCTCCCTTTTTTGCCCCGGATGGGACATGCAACGAATTCAACGCAGGATATGTGTAAAATCTGCCAAAAATCTTCAATATATAGAAAAACTAATTATCATAGCTGTCGTCACTCATAAAGTCTTCAATCGTCTCCGACTATTTCACTATACCACGTCATTCCTGTGCCGTTTGCTACCTGAGGCACCACATAAAGGCCACGGTGACACGGTGTCAAGTAACAGACAAACAAAATGCGCCACAAAACCAGGCGCTAATAGGTTTGTTTACGTCCACACTATTAAAATCTAAGAGTTTGCCAAAAAGTTGCCAGCAAAAAATATATTGCCTGTTCTTAGTGAAAAAGTTCCAGAAAATATCGTCGTTACGCCTCTCATAAGTGAACATCGAATCAAAATGCGAATTTAAATTTCAATTGCATATAAGTTTACTCCACTTTGACACTTTGTAACTGAGTCAGAGGTCGGATTAAATTGATGATGAACAATGAAGTCCTCTACAGGCTACTGTAAAACTACGGCTGCCTTGGAACTCACAACGAATTTAATCAGAAGAATTAGAAGTTGGAATCTTCTGGAATTTTTTAATTTGACTTGTATGTACAAGGGACTTGTACCTTACTCATATCGCACTGCTGAGATACGGGTCTCCCCTCAATCGAATATACTCATACTCCACCACGCTGCTCAATTGCGGGTTGGCGGAGGACAGTGTTTTCAAGCCGCCTAAAGGCCACTGACTTGGCTTAACGACTGCTATCTAACGACAACAGCCAGGACCGGTGGCTTAACGTGCCCTCTGAAGCACGGAGGAGCCGGAGATAATTTAACCCATCCATAGGCTGTGGTCGATGTTGCTTAACTTGCGTGTTCGATTAGACTCCCACACGCAATGACGCCATCGAGCTCTTGTACAAGGGTAATTCTTAAATGAATGAATGACGCACACATTGGCAAGGTTCCACAGTCGATTCCCTTCTACCCGCTCCTGTGCAGACGCACCTCACAAATATGTATATCATCTTCATTGTTGATCGAAGTATATCATATTCAAACGTCACAGTGAGCACAAAAGCCTTTGTAAATATAGGCTGGGGTGTAAGTAGTTCACCAACATCTTTGAACCAAAGCCAACCTCACCTGCACGTGGTGCACCCTGCTGACTGACAAACGAGGCTCTTTCAAAAAGAGAGGTAGGGCATAGCGTATTTTTAAGCTGCCTGACTGAAGAACCTCACCTCCAGAAAGTGAGGTCACCAGAAAGAAAGGAAGGAGTATAGACTGACAACGGATCGGCGACCCCTTGGTGTTGCTGATCTCCTTGGGCGGTGGGGATTGATTTCCATCAGGTGACCCGCATGCTCGTTTGCCCCCCTCTCATATAAAAAAAAAACCGGACAAGTGCAAGTCGGACTCGCCCACCGAGGGTTCCGTACGTAGGATCATTATAAATAGTTCAGGAATCAAACCCCCTATCTTTTAAGATTTAATTACAAATGTATAGTTTTGAGATTTATTCTTGTACTTGTAGTCTATAACGATGTTACTTGCCAAATTTCATAGTTCTAGGTCAGTTTAATTTTTTTACAACTTCATGGGACCGCAGACCTGAGTATACAGTTCAAATTTCAGCTTGATGCCTCCACGCATTCTCGACTTAGAAGGTCTTGATTGACAGATAGACAGACAGACAGACAGACAGACATACCGACAGACAGACAGACCGACAGACAGACGGACAACAAAGTGATCTTATAAGGGTTCCGTTTTTCCTTTTGAGGTACGGAACCCTAAAAACGACGATGATAAGTATAATAAACAGTATTTAGTCTCCATGTAGTAAAGTACCTATAGTAAAATCTGCAAGCGTGCGGATTTAATTTGCTCTTATTTACCGAGCCGGTACATAGCTATTCACACCAGTCAGTTGACCACGTTAGTGAACTCGTATGTCATATTGTGTGGAATATGATTACGACCACACGTGACTTTACGTCAAAATTGGCCTTGAGTTTGATAAGCTACTTCAAAGTTCTTAAAATCAATCAATCAAACGTTTATTTGCGGAGAATATGGGTAATGTCAGACTACTATGCATGCAGTTGGTCGTGTGGTTTCCGGCAGACTATAATAGAATCACTTCGTCTCTTCCCGTGGATGTGGTACAAGGCGACTAAGGGAAATACATTATAAAATATCGATCAGGCCTCCCCAACCCGTCTGGCCAGCGTGGGGAGAGTAGGCCAAATCCTCCTTCTATCTGGGACGGACGAGAGAGGGTCGTGCTCCTGTAGTGGAAACTAAAATAACCTGATGATGATTCATGCAGTATTAAAATTACGTGATCCAGCATATTCTACGCTGTATAAAATAATGTTATCATTTGATTATTAAACACATACATATATATAGGAAAAGGGTTGAAGTAATGGTGACCCAAGATCTGGCACGTTCCTCGCCGAAAGGACCAGTTTAGGCATCCAGCGAGGTAATGCAGCATCTGGGGAACGATGCCACATGAGCCAAACTTTTTACAGTTATTTTAGTTTTAGGTTAGTTTTATTTTAGTATTATTTAGTTTTAGGTACTTTAGTTTTATAGTTGTTATATTCTCTTCCATATTTATGTAATATTTTGTGAATAAAGTAGTCTTTACTCGAAATAAAATACCGTCATGCGAAAATAAATTATGTATTTATGTAATTATGCTATGTGATTAATAGATACTGCTTTTATATAATGTCTACGCTAAAATGTGGTCAAATTATTAATGTCAAGCTAATTTATTATAAATGTCAAATTATATAATGTTATTTAAATTGAATGAAATGTCAATAGGTAATTGTTTCTATTTTTATCATTATTGCGGAACCGTGCTACAAAAGAACGATGCAAAAATTTACTTTATCAATACATAAACGGTTGATAGTGTGATTGAAAAGGATCGTCAGTGTCACACCGGTCTTCCTTCAATCGAAAAGGATTTTACTGCGTACTTCATCACGCTGCTCAACTGTTAATTGACCGAGGCCAGTGTTTTCAAGCAACCTAAAGGCCACTGGCTTAGTTTAACGACTGTAGTCTAATGAAAACATATATAAAACAGATTAACGCACGGAAAAGCTCGCGATAAATAATTCCATTCTTGGATAAGCTCAAGGGCGGATCCAGGGGGAGGGTCATGGGGGTCATGACCACCCCCTAGGCTGGGTCCATGACCTCTAAGGACCAGTAATTAAATATGTTAAACTTAATGCTTTTATATGCTTTTGTCTCAATATAGATTAAGTACAGTACTTACGTAATATACATTAATAAAATACCTACTTTCTACCTGTATCTGCTACTGTATGTATGTGCCCCCCCCCCCCCCTCCCCCCTCCCGTCGCCAGAGCTGGATCCGCCCTTGGATAAGCTACAGTCGATGCAGTTTAACTTGCGTGCTTGATTAGACACGTATAACGGCGCCATAGAACTCCTCTCAGCATCAATGTATAGCAGTGGTTTTTAATCTAACCTATTATGGTCTTCACCAGGGGGCCTTTGATAGCGATAGCGTTTAGCTGATAGCAACGGTGGAGCTCTACCCACTTAGCTGAAAAAGTTTATCAATAATTTTAAACGTAAGACCTATATTTCGAATCATAATATTCAGTGGTAATCGGCTTCAGCGTCGGTGGTAGGGCCCCTGAAATGGGTGACCTCATGAGAGCAGGAATGCTCAGGGTTTTTAATGACTGAGATAGAACCCTCCCTCTATCCCCACACATTATTTAACGCCAACTTTAGGTGGTCCGTGGCATTATAACATTTTTATTATATCAACAAAAGGTCATAAGAACCAACTAATGTAGAGCATTATAATCAGTCGGGATATTGACGCATCGAAATTGATTTTTAAAAAATGGGGTATGGCTGTGTCTTGGACACGGCCGTGTGTTGTACGTGAATACGTTATATGCACTAAAATTATCTCAAAATGGCAGCGCTTCCCTCTCCACCGCACGCAATGTCCATAGTCCTTAGCGTAATAAATTCTTTGGTCCTTCATCTATCCAGCGGTGTGATTGAATTTTGGATGGAGATGATAGATTTGTAGCTGCAACACGAAACTGTATCCCCGATTTTGTTATCATTAGTTTTTTTTTAATTGACTCCCTGTGGAATTAAATTTAAAGACATATATTCACGTCAAAACAATGGCGAGGCCTCAGTTCACGTCGGGCGACTGATATTTTCAATTTGTAGTTATACGTCCGCGCGTCCCAGTAAAAGTAAGGAAGTGCTCACAAACATGTGTAGGGTAGACTGGGTACGGTTGAAACGGTGGACGGTTGAAACAAAGTGAATATCTCGTGAATGGTGCGTGATGAGGTGAAGGGTACAAGGGGAGTACGAAGCGGGCGACAAGTCGAAACTTGAATTTTAGTATTGCGTCGCTCTTCGGGCGCTGTGTTTGTCTGTAGGAGGCCCCATTGTGTTTTTTGACGGAAAAGTAAGTATTTTTGTACCTACATTTTTGCAATTATTAAGATTTCGTTTATAGTTAGATGATTGAGAGTTCTGTTACAGTTGAATTGAAGTTTGTACAATATTGTAGTATGATAAGTTTTTATTTTAATTTACTATTATTCTTACTGTGAACCGTTTTATACTAAGATGGGGGGGTGGGGACAGTTGAAACATTATTTGTGGGTACGGTTGAAACAGTTTAATAATTAAACTTTATTGATTTTTGATGCCAAGAGTACGCCAAAGAAAGACTACGAAAGGTCGAACCGACTTATTAACGTACAAACAAGCCTATGAAGATGTGAAAGCGGGATCTTCGTTAAGAACAGCGGCAGAAAAAAATGGACTGAACCACTGTTCCCTGTTCAGATATATACGTAAACGAGATGCGGCTGGTAACGATGAAAATCAAGAAATGGGATATAAGGCCCACAATCGTGTGTTTACCCAGGAACAAGAGCGTGAGTTATCTAAATATTTAATTAGATGTGCAGAAATCTACAATATACACAGACACACCTGAAAAAGAAGAGATAAGAAGAGAATATGAGATCAGAATGGAACGAACCAAAGCTAAGCAAGTTCAGAAAAGATTAGATGGAAGAAAGACTAAAAGAAATACTACAAACAAGAAAAAAACTAACACGCGACAAGAATCATCATCAGAAGAAGAAGAGTGCTACTGTGTTGTTTGTATGTCAGCATATTCAGAAAGCAGACCGAGGGAAAAATGGATACAATGTATAGTATGTAAAATGTGGGCGCATGAAGAGTGCACGAAAGGTAGCCTTACTTATGTTTGCCACAACTGTGACTCCGAATGATCTCGTAACGATTGAAGTAGTTTTGTTTAAAATTTTAATTTTAATTTTCATTGATAAAGTTAATGTCTTTGTTTTGATAGTTTATAATTAAAAGTGTTGATAGTTGAGAAATATAATAGCATGTTTGCTTGGTAACTTTATTTCAAAAATATTATCGCTACCAACATCTGATTATTATTTAGTTTGAGTTGTACTTAATATAAAACTTTGAAGGCTGATTAAAAATAATGTTAGATTATAAATATAGCCAAAGACTTAAATATTTCTTCATAAAAATATTTGTGATAGTCAAATGTGCCATTACCATTCGAAAAATGTTATTAGAAGATTAATAAAACATGATAATTGGTTATATTTTGTATTATTTGCATGTGTTTCAATTGACCCCAGACACTGTTTCAACCGACCCTGGGATGGGGACGGTTCAAACAAATGACTAATTTTTTTTAATTTGATTTTATACAGAAAATACTATACAGTGATCTTAAATAACATTGCCCTGTAGTAGACAGATATAAGGTCTTTTATTTAGTATATTTCCGACATCGCTCGCTTAACAAATCCCGATGCTATACATGATAAATGCTAAAATGTTTCAACCGTACCCAGTCTACCCTACTTAACGACATTAATGTAATGCAATTATCGGGTGGATTGTCAGGGAATCCTTAGAACTGCCTCTAACATTGCATTCTGGATGGGTGAAACTATTACTATTTAGCTATTACCGTTGAATATTAAGGAAAATTATTATATTATTTATTTATTTATCTAAAAACTTTATTGACCATAAGTTATTTATGGATAGAAAAGGCGGACTTTACGCTAAAACCATTCTCTACCAGTCAACCTTCGGGACAAGCAGAAAGTCACGAATGCCGTTCTAAAGAAGCAAATCAAAAGCAGATTTAAGTAACATATTTAAATATATTACTAGGACTAATAAAATAGTATTTATAATTACTGCAGAAAATAAAATAAACATACATAGCATAAATACAACGATGGTAATGAGGATGATTTAGCTAAATCTTAGCTAAATCGCCTAAAAGCATTGCATGGGTTTTCTTTTTAACCGACGAAAAAACGGAGGTTCTCATGTCGACGCGATTTTTTTTTTATGTATGATCACGCTCAACTTTTTATAGAGTACTCCGATTTTGATAATTCTTTTGTATTGGAAAGGGTATAACCCCGTAGTTGCTTCCATATAAATTTGAAAAAAAAAATTCAACCCTAAGGGTAGGAAAACAGAGAATGATTGATTGTTCACTCACTGATTGTAATGTATGACGCTAATTAGTACATTATAGTCACAAAAAATTATAAAGTAAAAACTTTTTAACAAAAAAATTTAACCGCCGAAAAAAACGAAAGGCAAAAAATAATAAACTTTGTTTTTATTGACCTTAATAACTGAGTTCTTAAACTAATTTAAGTACACCTACGTAATTTTTTGCCTTTCAATTTATTCGGCGGTTTAAGTTTTTTGTTAAAAAGATTTTTTGAAATTGAATATATTCGAAATTGTCCTAACAGCCTCAGGTAGCGCGTTTCAGAGACGTGAAGCTTATAGTGTGAAGGAATCAGACATAAAGTCAGGTGAAAAAGTGAGGTCACCAAAAAGAGCCTCAGGGAACATCCTTACTGTACGTAAGTACTAATATATTACCTGTGCCCAAACACAACATCTATTGAAATGTCTCTACTATATAATTTTGAAATTATTAACGACACCTTTTTTTTTAAACCATAAATATGACAATAAAACAACAGCTTTCAACGAGAGTCAACTACGTTTTCTATCTTCGTGATGGATAAGTTATGATATGAAGCCCCGGTGGAAACTTCCTATGACGCTGATGCATTTGTAGTACCTGCGTCACCGATCCCGGTTCAGTACCAGATTATATCGGCGCTATCTACAGATAAAAATGCTTTAATTGTTAAGTAATAGCACTCAAAATTTATCTATATATTCGATAACAAATTCTTTTTTGTTGCTCAATGAATGGATTATGAACAATGGCGTGAAATTCTAAGAAACTTCGCGGATAGTAAATAAAATTTATTATTATATGGCGTGTATTAACGGAAAATACAACCTAAGTGCATAATAAATGTTATAAAAAATTTGATCTATTTATCGGTCGTCTGATAATCAAGGATGAATTTTGAAACGCATGTTTGATGTGCGAGTCGCCGAAGAAAGAAAGTTCAAAAAAGGAAAAGTTCGTTAAAGGGAAAAACATTGATATCCCACCCGGTCCCAGCGTCCATGTATTATCAAAACATTGTCTTATCCACAAACTTCTTTTTTTAATTCTTTCACTGTTCGCGGAGCGCAGCTTTGGAACAAACTGCCGACAGAACTTAGATAGCGCACATTATTCAGGACCTTTTAAAAAAAAGGCTAAATGAGCACTATTTGACTCACATAGAGTAATACATATAATAATTTTATTTATGTTTATATAGGTATATAAGTATTTATTGATGTAGTATATTATGTAGATATGTTAATATGTATGTCTATATTTATTTATCAATGTAGTACCTATTTTGTCATGAAGTCAATTCGGTTTTATTTATATTATATTTTGCATTTAACTTGAATCATGTATTATTTCGAGTAGAACCATTAAGATTGGCTGGAAAAGATCTCTCGTAGAGATAAGCTATTTATATTCATTTAAGTAACACCAAATTGTTTTGTATTCTTTATGCAATAAATATATTCATTTTTATCGAAATTCCTTTATTTGCTATGCCTACCACACGTTATCCTTATAGGTATTTAGTTACTCTATGGCATCATGGCTCCATTCCCAATCCAATTATGTTGCAAAACAATGGAAATTTTGGTTGTTTTGTTACATAGTCATTTATAATATAGATGCTAATTTTGTGTTTGTAAAAATATGTGCGAAAGAGTCGATGTGAGCGTACTCTACATGTAGAGTTCAGTGCTATTACCAAAACACTATTATTAATACTGATCTCAATAGTGACAAAAAATTATCCATAATGTATTTATTTTTTCTTTATGAATAGTTGAAATTGTGTGTAAGTACACAATTATCTTCATACAAAGCTGTAGTTTGATACCTGTATAGTTTCCCAAGCATGACCAGCATGACTATGAAAGCTGATATTTGTGTTCTTTCAGCGCGGATAATTGAAGACTTTCCAGCACTGCCCCAGCCTACAGCAGCGAAAATGGCAACGCAAGGCAAATATGGCAGGAACCTATTAGCGTCTGTAGATATCATTAATTGCTTTACATGAGGAAGATCTTGTTCTCGTTTGTCACCCAAAGTGGTAAAAAAAAATTCGGATGCAGCTTTGTCATGGATACGTCCATGTGTTCTACGTGAATACATTATGTTCACTAAAATTATCTCAAAATGGCAGCGTTTCCCCCTTCTCGCACGCGATGTAGGTACCATAATCCTTACTTAGCGTAATAAATTCTTTGGTCCTTCATCTATCCAGTCGTGTGATTGAATTTTGGATGGATATCAATATGTAGCAGCAACACCAAACTGTATGGCTCCCGATTTTGTTATCATTCGTTTATTTTTAATTGCCTTCCTATGAAAACAATTTTAAAGACGTGGTATTCACGTCGAAAAAGACATTAAGAGTTAATAGGAGTTTGGGGTGTAAGAAGTTCATCAACATCTTTGAACCAAAGCCAACTTCACCTGCACGTGGTGCACCCTGCTGACTGACAAACGAAGCTCTGGCGAAAAGAGAGGTAGGGAGCGTAATTATAAGCTACCCGACTGGGTCATGTACCTCCACCTCACAGAATACCGCAGCCAAATAACAATTCCCTTTGGGGGTTGTTGTGTTCCTGCGAGTGAGTGAAGTCACCAGAAAGAAAGGAAGGAGATGCTGCGTTGGCAGCGGGGTTGGCGGCGCGCAAGCAATATTTTATATAGCAAGTTAATATGGCTACGGTAACCGCTTCACATCAGGCGGGCCGTATACTTGCCTGCCACCCGACGTAGTATAAAAAAAATATATAGGAAATTCACACGATTCAGTTCGAAATATTTCAGCATAGTACGTAATAAGCACTCATAGAATATGATCACTCACACAACCCGACATCACCGCAGCTTTGAGTCGAATCTGGAACCGTTTGTTCGGCGTCGCACATTCGTGTATGTATGTAGGTACGCTTTGCAGAGATGTCATTGTATGTTTATGCAACAGTAACGATGCGGCATGTCTATAATGAAGTGGTCGGGGTGTGACTTCGACTCAGATTATTATCAATTCTATCACAATTTATGGTTCAAATACCTCGATCGTCGTAAAGTTTATTGCTTGATTTCAATTCATAAATTTAATGTTAGATAACAAGCAGTTACTTAATGATAATATATAGAATACAATACATCACTTCTTTGATAAAATAATTAGTGTAAAAAAACTGGTTGCCTGTAAAATCAGTTTATGGACGATAATTTACATGATAATATTTTAAGAAAACATCGGCCGTTGGAGTGGAAGAGAGAGATGCGTCACTAGCCGAACGCTCTCGCTTGCACACTCGGCTCAGGCGGAACGTGACAATGAGTCCTGTTATTTCGAGCGTGCAGCCGACGTTCATCGATTTATAACACGTTATAAATCGATGAACGTCGATTGTTACGTCAAAAAGTCAGAAGTTTTATTTCATTATTTGCACCCGAGACACTACTTTGGACGGCAAAGTGAACGAAATTTATACTTGCTGACTTTTTTTACAAACGTCTATACGAGTAGGTTACAGGTAAAGCGTCTATGGTAACTGCTTACCATGAAGACAATTGTATATTTGATTCTTACCACAATAGCATAAAACACAATTCTAATGCAGACATCTAAACTGCATCCTTGTCCAACAGAAAAGGAATTAACTATTATACATACACACCACAACAAAATAGGTTTTCACGACCCCGATCGTCAAATGGCTAGTAATGACTTACTTTCACGGTAGCGCGTTCGATCCCCGTACGAGATAAATATTTGTGTGTATAAAAATGTCTGCTTGTCTAGGTTTCTATGTATTATATGTATGTATTTACAATAAAGAATGAGTTACATTGACATTACATTTATCAGATATCTAGTAGCCATAGTACAAGTTCCCTTGAGGGTTGTTGTGTTCATGCGAATGTGTGAGGTCATCAGAGAGAAAGGAAGGAGTCTAGGCTGGCAACGGATCGGCGGCCCCTCTTATTGCGATTCAATAACTGAATAGAATACTTATTCATACCAATGAATAAGCGACTCTATTTCAGAGGTGGTAAGGGGGCTAATCTCTATGGGCAGTGGTGATTGGTTTCTATCAGGTAAGCCACATGCTCGTTTGCCCCCATCTCATAAAAAAAAACAATACTTTGCTCATTTATAACTTAATTTTAACATTTGCCGGGTCACCTAGTAATCATTAAAATCTCACCTAGTGGAATGCCATAATGCAAATACATCAATCACCATTACATCGGATGAGAGAATGTGATACGTATGGCGAACTATGATACAATCATCGAATGCCGAAGCAAATGCATTACATACATTTCTAGAACATTCCCCAATGGGTTTTACGGTCAAACCCGTCGCCGCGTCATAACGTTACCCTTCTGTATACAAAATACGCTTGTGTGCGTTTCAATGGGCATTATGTGTTCAAATTGGGGTTTGTTTGTATACAAAAGGTTGTCGAATGATGTGCAACTATATTAAAAGATGGCAAATAATTTACGCCGTATTTTTTTTTCTATAAGTGAGGGGGGCAAACGAGCATGTGGGTCACTTGATGGAAAGCAATCACCGCCCGGTGGTGATTGCTGGTGATGGCGATCAGCAACACCAAGGTGTCGCCGATCCGTTGCCAGCCTACACTCCTTTTCCTTCATTCAAACATTTCTAAGTTCCATCTTAAAAAAAAAAAATTAAAGCTCTACATTATACTTTCATTTTACTTCACTTCTTCATTTTATTTTTTTCGAGAAACCATAATTGATATTGCAATTTTTGTTTTATACTACGTCTACGTTTATATATTATACAAATAAAGAAAAGTTAATTATGCTATGAACAATTTCGTTGCAAAAATTCGCTTCCATTATATTCCGCTGCGTTGTAAATTGAGCCTTAGTTTTTATATCAATTTTATTATTGGTGAAGTTTATCATCCATCGATACGTTGATGATTTGCCATTATTGAAATGGAATCGTTGAACATCATTCAAAGAATTCTGAATTAGTAAACCATCAGATTGGTAGTGTTTAAAACATGGAAGGTTAGGAAAATTGAATGAAACATGGTGGAGTTTAGGATAAGCTTCATATTTTATTATTTAGTATATAAAATCTTTCAGATCGAACATTATGTTTACATGCATAATGTAACACATTTATACTGACACCAATTGTGAAATACTACAGTGAAATGTTCGAAATTTACATCATTATGAATAATATATGTATAAATATTACCAATATTGAGCTATCTACAACAGTACCACGATAGTTAAATAAATAACCTCCTGCCTAGTTTACCATTTGGAGAATAATATATATGGCTAAAGTTTTTATATGTTTTACTGTATTGTCTAAGTGCTGAAGTCTCGGATACAAATATATATCGCCAGCAACTTATTTAAACCAATGGTAAAATAGGCGCTTACAGTAAAAAGGAACTTTAGATGCAAATAAAATTAAGAATGCACCAGCGAACCATCCCTTACGACTTACAGATATGCTTAATTTAGAATATTTCGTTACGTTGCGACACTAGACTTAAGACGATTTGGTTCAGTTTTACTGGTATGTACTAACTAATATTTAGTATTATAAATATATTTCAATAAAGCTGGTCCATTTACAGTCAGACGGCATATTAACATTATTAATACAATCATGCAAAATCTACGTGACAACAAAAAAGTTTCAGCTACGTTTCAGGGATTCGTCCCTTTAATGACACACTAATCTAGCATTCAACTGACCTTTGACTTATATCAATATCGACAGTTCTCACTATGATCCTAACATTAACGCTACAGGCAGAACATTTCTCTTATACTCGTATAAGTAAACGCTAAGAAACAAAATCGACATAATTAAATTTGCCAAAATTAACAAAGGTGTTACAGTTTAATGTCGACGATCACAAATAAATATTATGATTTAAACAATAATGGCCGATTACAATAAATAACACCGTAACTTACAATAACAAATCACAGATACCATTCACAAATCCAGATTGCCAAAGACCGCGGCGACGTCCGGCGGCCGCCCGCCTCGGTACATCGAGGTGCACGCTGCACTCGCAGACGGCTTCCCGGCGGAACTTAAACTACGCAGTCTTGACTCATACGCATACAACCTAAATACTGACAACCTGATTCTGATCGGTCACATAAACATGCGTGTTAACAAAGCGAACCGAACGAAACACTATCGATGATCACGTTCCTGAGGGCGGTTAGTCAGCTCATTCACAGAGTTACTGCACTCGTTTTCGATAGGATACATATCACAGATGGTGTGCCGGCGCGGGCGGCGGTCGCGGCCGGGGCCGGCGCGGGCCACGGCCGCCTCGCCGCGGTCACAGGTAGGGCACGCACGTGCAGCGCGAGTGCGGCCGCTCGGGGGACTCCGCGCGCGCCCTGCACAAGAGCACGCGTTAACTCACGAGCCGCGTTCTTCGCGACGCGACTCCGAGCGGCCGAGCGCCCGTTTTAACTTCTCCACCAACCTGGTGTGGAACTTTTCCGTGTCCCGCT
This sequence comes from Hypsopygia costalis, assembly GCA_937001555.2. Classification (NCBI taxonomy): domain Eukaryota; kingdom Metazoa; phylum Arthropoda; class Insecta; order Lepidoptera; family Pyralidae; genus Hypsopygia; species Hypsopygia costalis. Next base: position 3,286,129 of record OW443336.2, on the reverse strand, counting down.
CGCGCGTGGAGTTAGCCGAGCCCTTGCTGGGGCTGTCGAGCGCGGCGCGCAACGAGGCTCGCGAGGGCGGCGCGCGGCCGTAGGCCAGCGAGCGCATGGCGGGCGCGCTGCGGTGCGGGCTGAGCGCGGCGCCGCGCGCGGCCGGGCCCTCCGAGCGCGACTCCGACACCTTCCGCACGCGCCCGCCGCCGCCCGGGCCCGCCGCCTTCTCCGCGGACTCCGACGTGCGCCGGGACCGCTGCGAGTTGTATATGTCCCAGTCGTTCTTCACTACCGGCATCATGAACGCCATCTCGATGGCGAAGACGGTGACTCTTGTGCTTTAACGTTTTTGTTGAAGTACCGGCGGCGCCGACACGAAAGACTATAGCGGATGACTCGCCGATCGATAGATGTAAATCGCAAATTCACTGTATATTCGCGGTAGTCCAGGTCCACAAATATTTTTGTATATTTTTTATATTATCATACAAATAGTCAATATTGTCCGTTTTAAGATTAATGTGATGAAGAAACGATGTCAGCTTTCACTTCAATGTCACTCACACGGAACCGATTAGTAAGGATGTTCACCCTAGGACGAATTGCGGTAGAATGAAGTATTCGTGAAAACACACCCTGAATATAAGGAAAATAGCGGCGCCACTATCGCAGCGGCCGTTACAGGAAACTAGACGCTTCGATGTAAATAAATTTGCATAAATTTGTCAATCTATAAATGTATTCATTTAATTAATAGAAAAATAAAAAATCGTTGTATTAACACAAAGCTCTCGATAATTTCTCAGTAATAATTACATGGTTTTATAACAAACAGATTACAGCTATTCCCCGCTAGATAGCGGTAGTAAAACCGAAGTATGTCTATTAGACAACAGATGGCGTTAAAACAAGTGAATAGTTATGGTAAAAGCACATCACACAAGCGACATCTGTTACAGCCCCTTAAAAATACTTGAAAATTTATACGAGTTCCGACAGATGTCGTTGTAGAATTTATTAAAATAAAACGAAAAACGCTGCATACACATTTTTAGAATATGTATTTTGAAATGCGATGGTATTTTCTCTTTTTCTACATCTCAGTCAATGGTACTACTGATCCGGAGGGTCTATTTTTTTCAGCTAATTAGCGGCTGTTTTAAAAAATACAAGCAAATATGAAAAAGAAAACAGAACACATTACTTTTAACTTTATTGTGAAATAACATTATGTTATAATTACAACAATAAATACCTTATTTTACACCGTAAAACTAAAAACAGATCAGTTTTAACTTCAATCGTTTTAAAAAAGCTTGAGTTAACATATAAATAACAATACCTACCTATTATATTAATAACACTTGATACAAGCGGGTGCAGATTTGTGATAATTTCTATAAAAAGATCGGGGCAATTTTATTGTGAACAGAGAAAAATTGTAATGTCCCCATATGTATAAAGCTATCGGGAGCGATGCGTTCCCCAGAGTGCTTAGAGGTCACATTCGAACGTGTTAACGTTTACAAGTCGACCAAATTGAGAAAAAGTTTCACATTGTGAATTTACCAGACGCGTGTTACATATCCAAATTAGCTGGGTTACTCACTTCAAAATGTGAGCAAGTAAGCCATATAATTTTGATATGTAACACGCGTCTTATAATTTCACAACACGAGTCCTTCTCCATTTGGTCGTTTGTTTACGTGGACATGATCGAACACGAACAAAAAACTAACACTAAGTACTCTGATCTCGATTGTATTGCACCATTGCACCCGTGTCGTTTGAGCCCGACCGGTTGAGACCCTTTTTTCGATATATGAATATAATCGGGGAGTACTATTTAGATCAAAATAAAGTAGAACTTCTCAAATGTGATATTACTATCGAACGTGTTTCTCAAAATAATAAGTAGTAACACTAATTAAAGTTGGTAATTTAATTAGTGTTTTTCAGGAACTAATCTTTATTTTTAACAAAGATTTAGAGCATGGTCACGAAATTTTATGTTGTTAGCATTAACATTCATTCAAAATGAACTATTTATAAATAAATGTGATTTACAAGTACATGACACGTCACTTTTTGGAAACTAGTTTGGTGAAATGTAACAACTGAATCAATATGTTAACTACGTACTTTATCTTTTTGGTACTTTTCTAATAGACACAAGATGCTGCATTTACAGCAGGTTCGCCATGGCGTGAGTACACGTACACTAGTCTAGTTCATGAAAGCATCCAGGGGCGTCGACTCCGTGGGTGCTCGGGGGCTCGAGCACCCATGAGAAATAAACAGTGGGTGCCGAGCACCCCTGAGAATAGACATTAAGAAACAGATCAGTAATCGCCTTGTAGGGATGATACGTGCTTTTTTATTACCCGACGACCCGTGGTTTAGAGTACGCAGTATATAAGTAGGACATTAATTTATTTGTCGGTCGATCAGTGTGCATTTCTCTTTTCACACTTCGCAACTTTTTAGAGTCATCAAGTCACCATGAGGTTTTCTAAAAGCCGGCGCCCCTGAAAGCATCTATAGGCGCAATACTCTACTTCAGGAAAGCGTGTATAGGCAACGGTAAAAGCTCTACCAGCTTTATCAGGTGGCCGTGAGTTTGTTTAGCACCGTTTGCGGTTTAATAACTCTGCCGCATGTATCGTTTTACAAATGTGTATGAGTCACTGACCTGTGAAAGTAATAATGTTAAGTAATTATTTGAGAAATACTGTTTGTTTATAATTTAATAAATAAAATTTTAGACATTACATTTTTGTTATAATTAAAAGTGTAGTCATTATTTTCGCAATAATTGATTATTCTGATTGGTACCAAAAGACCCAACCGCCGCAGGCCCAAATTCTCAATCTTATGTCTTTTTTTTAATTTCCCTATCTGTCCCAGTTTCATAAAAAAATTGCTCATACATACTTACTAGGATATTTACTACTAGTAAAATCACCCCCACCCCTTCTAAAACAGTATAACATAATCTGATAAGTCTTCATCACACTTGCTATTAACATACACAAACGGTGGGAAATTAACATCGCAATTATAATAACTTGCAATAAAACTATAAGGCATTTCAATAATTACATCATAAAGCTAAGGTTGTCAACTCTAAACGGTAGCAAACAGGACAAGATGCGTGAAAACTCCGGATTGTGAATCTTAAAACCCGGACATGTCATCAGTTTTTTTTAGTACTAGTACTATTTTTAATCTGTGACAAGACGGTTATTCGCAGTATGGAGCGGGCGGTAGTGATTTAAAACTTTTAACCCCGGACTACAAATGAAACCCCGCCCGGACGCTCCCCGGACGCCCAAACTAGGACAAATCCGGGGAAACCCAGACGGATTGCAAACCCTACATAAAGCTCATAATAATTTCATAAACACCATCTACTAAGAGATTACTCCGTGTTACAGTTAGACATTTTGCCCATTTAAATTAATAAAGGTGCTTCCACAATGGTGTTATTTTAATAAAGTAAGTTTTTGCTGAGAAAACTTTGCATGCCAGTAATGGCTAGCCATTACTATAGATAGCCATTATATAGGGGTTGGTTATAAATACAAATTTATTTATAAATAAACTTTTATAAATTGTGGTACAACTATATTGGCAATTTGATCTACACTACGAGTGCTTCCGCCACCAAAACGCAAATTAGTGTACCTATATCAAATTGGCTGTAGATTTGACTTCCGCAAAATAACACCTAAATCAATTAACTACAACAATATTGTACCACATCTATAGCAAATAAAGTTCCGTCATTCATTCAACATTTTGGGCGGTCATATGACATATCCCTCTTCCCTCCTCCCTGTCTTCTACTTCTACTCCCCGCGCGAGTTCCTCGTTTCCTTGTCTCAATGTCTTTCCAGACAGTTCTTAAAATGTGATTCTTCACAGCAAATACGAACTAAACGTTAAGTGACATTTAAATTAGTTGGCACACTGGTATTATGCTCCTCTTTAGATTTATCAGGGTCGTAGTACCCGTTGAGGTTGACCATAGTCAGTAGTTCCACCAGGTGGCGCTGGTAGCCACACTCCATCAGCTTCGTCACCACTTTGTGTAGATATTTAGCCAATTTCTCGAATAAGTGGAACAACTCTTCGAGCTGGTTGAAGCTTGTGTGCGTGAACAGTCCGTTTGGTTCCTTTTGTTGCCATTCGCTAAAAAGTAAAACGTAAACATAATAAAATCTACTGGCTGGGAGCGGCTGGATGCGGAAGGCGGAGGATCGTATCTGGTGAAAAGCATTGGGGAAGGCAGTGGGTAGATACAGGCTGACGATGATGATAATAAAATCAGAAGATTTGTGGAGTATTATAAGCTTAACATCATCTAAAGCGATTGCCAACCCCACTTGCGCATGACGCATCCGTCTATAAACAAACGGGATTTTGGCGAAAAAGAGATAGGCATATCGAGACCGAACTACCTTACGGAAGGAAGTCCACAGCTAAATTACAATGAGGTTTGTTGTGATCCTGCGAATGAACAGAATACCGCAGCCAAAGAACAATTCCCTTGAAGGTTATTGTGTTCCTGCGAGTGAGTCAGGTCACCAGAAAGAAAGGAAGGAGTATAGGTTGGCAGCGGCGACTCCTTTGTGTTGATTATCTCCTTGGGCGGTGGTGATTGCTTTCTATCAGGTGATCCACATGCTCGTTTGTACCCCTCCCCCTTATTTAACAAAAAAAAAATCGATACAATCACACGAGATTACCACTCAGACCAAGACAAACAGGCATGTTCATGACTCATAATTATAACACACACTTACCCAGCCTTCAAAACGCGACTAAATTTCAAAATCACAGTGAAAATATCATTCAGCAGCTTCATGACGGGTGTCGATCTATTGTTGAGTAGACATCGAAACAGGACCTTCTTGATATACACCACGTGGCATTCGTACAAGTCATCCAGAGTCCTTGCTTTCTTCAGATCATTCTCGAATTCTGTCCAGGACGTCAGTATGCAAGTTGTGACTATGTAGTTGTCGAGAGCTCGGATCATGGACGCCATTATGTGGCGGTAGATCTGTATTGATATGTATTGGGGCGATCGGACGAGTCTTCTAGAATGCTGTTTTGTGAGTTTCGCTGATAGTTTTAGTGCCTGTGGAGTTTAATATCAGTATTTATAGTCCAAGTGATTTTTTTTTATGTGATAACGTTTTATAACTCGATGAACGGCTGTACTCACGAAAAAGCATGACTCATTGACACGTTCCGTCTGAGCCGAGCGTGTGAGAGCGCGGAACAAGCGATAAAGAGGCACAACTGGCTCTTAAAAGTATGCAATTTTTCATCAATATTTTCTTGACGTTATCACGTAAACTTATCGTCCATAAACCGACTTTACAGACAACCAATGTTTTTTTAACGAATTACACCGCTCCATTTAGCCCTAAACTAAGCAATGCTTGTACTATGGGTACTAAATAACTGATATTATACTTAAATACACTTTTTTTTATATAAATATATACGTATAATACCTAAAAAAAACACCCATACCAAGACAAACAGACATTTTCTTGCACACAAATATTTGTTTTGTGCGTAATATAAAGAAAAATTTATAATTTTGCTATATTTTCGCACAGGATCATACCTCAAAGTCTTCCCCTAACACCCAAAAGATCCTGCGCATCTTCAGCAGGAACTGGAAGACCCTCGCGTACCGCAGCAGCGCCTCCTGCGAGAGGATGATGTTGAGCGGCCAGCGCACGGCGTACGTCAGCGACAGGCACTGCAGCGCCTCGGGGGAGCTGTGCTGGAAGCTCAGCGGAGGCTCCGACATGCTGAACGACAGGTTCTCCGAGAACTTGTGGACATCTGCCAGAGGGAACCCTCGGTTAGACTGTGTTCGATGACACTTGATACAAAGACATCAGAGCCGAAAGCATGCAGTGACAACTATATAGGGTATTTTTAAAGGCTGGTCAAATTCAAGGAAACGATATGTTGTTAGTATTAATCACGAATCAATAAAAAAAACTCAAAAATTTATCAATCATAAACGCGGTACGCGTTTATGATTGATTAATTATCGGCTATCGAAAGATTTCTTGTTTATCTCCGAGATTCAAGTTTACTATGTAGGTAGGAGACACATAAGTAGGTTGTCGCGCATACGCCCTCTGCGCGATTTCCATTGTGACCGCTTTCAGCGGTTATCAACATTACAGTATAAGCTAAAATGACAGATAGTACAAAAACTAAACTCGATTTTGATGTTTTTTTAAGGTATATATATTTTTTATTATTTCGTGATCAGTAACAGCTACACAATCGCCTCTATCATTTGACTAGTATTAAAATTACACCCTGTATATCTAACAATAAAAAAATAATAGATTGATGATGATTTCCAACAAATAAACTTACGCGATATCGATGACCCAAGAGCCTTATCCAGAATGTTGTGTAAAGTCGCGAAGTTCAACAACTCCTGCGGATTCAACGTCTTAGCCAACTTCGTGAACAAATTATGGCAGATACTTCTAGAAAACTCTCCATCCATCAGAAAGAAGTAATCCTTCAAGCTCCGCAAATGTTCATACATATCCAGATTCACGAGGAAATGCGTTAATATAGAATTGTTCACCACTTCCAACTGATATGTCAGCGGCAACATTACAGATCTTTGCAAACAAACCGTCAAAGTAGCTATATTATCACAGGTTATCTTCTCTTCTTTTTCTTCCTCAGAGCTAAGGTGAGACGCAAATATATTCGAATACGGAGATTTCTTCACCTCTTCCATTATAATAGCCGGATGAGTATAACAAGACATACCCATCTCAGCGTCCATTTGTTTATTAAAATGATCTTTAGTGTAATTCTGAAGTTGTCTAATTCCGAAAGGATCAAAGTTCTCAAGGGAATATGACCCATCTAGTACATTGAATAATGAATACTTTTGGTTAAATCGTTTCGTTTCCAAACCTAGTGTTTTCGATGGAGAATTATCAGGAGTGTCGACGGTACGTGCATCACTAGTAACCTCTGATTCGACGTTTTCGTCGTCTATTATTGAAAAGTTAAACCCTTCGGATGATATAAATTCCTTGCCGTGAACCGTTTTTATTGATTCCAAGTCTTTAGTTTCACTTTGAGGCGAGAACAAGTCGTTTGTCATCGGGCCGTCTAGAGGCACTTCGGCTGTTGTAGGCGTTTCTAAATCAAGCTGAAATAAAGATTAAATTAAACCAAAGTCGAATAGCTGAAAAAGTTTAAATTCAAATTTACTTACCCTTGGAAAGAAATCTCCCGGTGTGATACCACCAGTGGTAGGAGTTTCTCCAATATTTTGACTAGCAGGTTCACCATACGGCTTCAAATTTAAAGTCAGGCCGCTTCTCTTGAAGCCGTCTCGTCTAGAACTAGTTTCGTCAGACCCCATACAATCAGAGCTCAGTATTTTCTTTCTATTGCGTATCGCTTCTTCTTGTGCAACATTTGCTGGCTCTTTTTTAACACAAGCTTCAGGAGGTAGATTATATTCCACACCTAAAATCTTTTGCTTATTTATTACAGCCTCCTTCTGCGCTTCAGTTTTTGGTTCAGCTGAAATTTTAACCTCGGGCACTGCTATCGCAAATTCGTCTCCTAGAACTTTCAACTTATTTCGCCTTGCTTCAGCAAACGGTGTATACATATCTTTTAGGTTATTTTCTTCGTCTAACGCGGGAATATTAACTAGCGATGGATCTTTCATCCGATTGTTTTCTTTATCGATCGCCCCGAACTCATGCGCCATAACTTTCTGCTTGTTTGATACAGCTTCTTGCCTCATTCTAATAAACTGCAAATTGTCGTAATTTGCATTTAACTCTTTACCGATAACTTCGCTTGATGTACCTTTTGTATTAGAGCTCGGTTCATTTTGGACAATATTTCCCTGGTCATCAAGTTTCTTTTTATTGTCACAAGTTTCATTATGACCTTTCGATACGCCGAATATACTTTTTGCTGCGCTGCAAATAGCACTGAATACATCAGTATGCCCTTTACTTTTTGTTTTATTACATTCTGCTATTTGGAAATTCTCTTCTGATTCCGTCAGTGGTTCTGTAACTTGTACTTGAACTTCCTCTTCGGACGTTTTTTCGTCATTACAATCTTGTTCGTCATCAGATTTGTGATCAATACTCTGTATGGACATGGCCATCTCTTCGTTCCTCCGATGTTGAAGTTCTAATTTCTCTCTTTTCAGATTTCTCTCTTCTGTCGATAGTAACTGTATTCTGCTCTGGTCTAGCTGTAGTCGTTTGATTTTCCACTCTGTGTGAATCTTACTCTTTTCGACTTCCATGTTTAACTTTGAGTAATATTCCATTATTTTGTTTCTAAAATAAAATAGGCAAAGAAACATTCATTGTTTATTATTCATCATTAACGACATTTACTTGTCATATTTTGAAGTACTAGGACCCTGTTATGCAGAATAGATCCAACTGAAAAATTATGCCAACTTGAGAGCTATACAAACCGAGAAACTTCTAATCGAGTTTTATATATTTGCAACAGATTCTAGTAGTTTGATGGCATCTGCTTCCCAGAACTTGTGTGATATTTTTATTCATATTAAACTTTAAATAGTTTTAAGTTAAAAGTAACATAATGTCGGTTGGATCTATTCTGCGTAATAGGGTCCACTTATGGGTAAGTACCGTTCAATTTACTACAGTATCTATGAAAAATTAAAGTTCTGAAATCACAAATATCTCTCAAGTCTCACCTCTCATCATCCCTAAGTTTTGAGTCCACTTCCTCCCTAGCGACATCTGCCTCCTGCTCAAGTTCACACCGCTTCCTCTCGCGTCGCTTCGCTTTGCTTTTAGCTGCTTTAGCTTCTGCCATCGCTGCTTCGAGCACTCTCAACGAGTGCTGCTTTTCAGCTATTATTAACTGCGCCAATCTTTTCCGTTCAGCTAACAATAATAACAGACTGCTTAGTGCGAGTGTTTTTCTCACAACGGTTAACGTTTACAAGTCAACCAAATTGAGAAAAAGTTTCATGTGAATATTGTGAATTCACCAGACGCATGTTACATATCTAAATTAGCCGGGTTGCTCACTTCAAAATATGAGCAAGTAAGGCACATAATTTGATATATAACACGTGTCTTATAAATTCACAACATGAGAGTTTTGCTCTATTTGGTAGGTTTGTTTACGTTGACATGATCCAACGCGAACAAAATACTCGCACTATGAACTCTATGCGATTTAATAAAACGAAAATACTACTTTGGCTTTTAACTCAAACTAGAAGAGAATACAAAGAAGAAAGTGCAGACAAGGGCGGGCAAGAATAATCCTTAGGATTTTGATAATATCTTCACAATTTGGGGTGTAAGCATCCTGCAATAAGCAATAGTGACCCTGGCTAAAAGAGAGGTAGGGCACAACATATTAAAATTTGTAAGCTACCCGACTGGGGAAGTACCTCTACCTCACAGAATACGGCAGCCAAATAACAATTTCCTTGAGGGTGTTATGTTCCTGCGAGTGAGTGAGGTCACCATGAAGGAAGATGCTGCGTTGGCAGCGGGGGTGGAGGCGCGCGAGCGATATTTCATGTTGCAAGTTTATATGGCTACGGTAACCGCTTCACATCAGGCGGCCCGTATTGACTGCCACCTGACGCAGTATTGAAAAAAAAAATTATAAAATTTAATTTATCACTTACCAACAATTTTTTCCAAAGTTTCAGCCTGCTTTATCGATGCCATTTCCGTGAAAGCCTTCTTTTCGGCCTCCCGTTTCAGCAAGATTTGATCGAAGGTCACCGGCTCTCCGCTGACGAACAAACACCTCGTTCTATATACGTCGAGCACTTGCTGCTGGCGCTCGAGTTGATCAAAACTGGCGCAGCATTTTACTGAGGGGTGGTCAGACGATATTAACAGAACCAGAGGATCCTAAAATCATACAATAAATAAAATAAATATTTCTGGACAATTTACTCAGCGCCATCTAGTCCCAAATTACGCGTAAAGCTTGTACTATGGGTACTAGACAACTCATAAAATGTACTTAAATACATTTTATTTGTAAATACATACTTATGGTACATAGAAAACACCCAGATCGTGACAAACAGACCCAGATCGTGACCCGCACAAGACAAATATTTGTGTGCTACAGCACACAAATATTTGTGTTGTGCGGGAATAGAACCCGCGAACTCGGAGTCAAAGTGGCCATTGCTACCATTCGACTACAGAGCTCGTCAAATTATAAATACTAATTAGCCGCTATATATATAAATAATACTGTAATACTACATATAAATAAGGAAAATAATAACATGAGCCACAAAAAATACTAAATGGGCAACAGACATACTAGATTAAGTTAAGTTTGGCATGTTTTATATCAACTTTAGACGCCAACTAAGTATAATAGTTTAGATGCTCGGTTTATTACTACCTTATATAATATATATATATATATCGGCCGTGTGGTTTCCGGCAGACTAGAATAGAATCACTCCGTCTCTTTCCGTGGATGTCGTACAAGGCGACTAAGGGAAATACATTATCAAAGATCAGGCCTCCCCAACCCGTCTGGCCAGCATGGGGAGTATAGGCCAAATCCTCCTTCTGTCTGGGAGGGACGAGAGAGGGTCGTGCTCCTGTAGTGGAGACTAAAATGACCTGATGATGATGATGATATAACATATGTATAAGACTGAAAACACTCACGCTAGGGTTGCACATTTTGAGCAATCTCAGTGACTTGCCGCACAACAGTATGAACTTGGCAAGCGCCCGCAAGAAGTCCGGGATAGCCAAGCTTTGACTTATGTGAAATCCTTTGTCCCAGTAACGTTTCGATCGACAGTTGATATACTGCGAGTCTTTCCGAATGAAAAACTCGTGGTATCGATCGTCTAACTCGCCTTCGAAGATAAATCTTTCGATGAATCTGTAACAGGGAATATTTAAAAGACCTTAGAGTTTCAAAAGCATTTTGCAAAGTTGGGAACGTGTGAATGATGACTACACTCACGTCTAGTAAGACTTGAAATTGTAAAACTCCATGTAAATAGACAACTATTCGGGTTGTTGTGTTCCTGCGAGTGAGTGAGGTCGCCAGAAAGAAATGAATGAGTATAGGCTGGCTAACGAGGCTCTGGCGGAAAGAGAGGTAGGGCATACCGTTTTTCAGCTGCCTGACTGGGGAATATACCCCAGTCAGCTACCACCTCACACAATACGGTAGCCAAATAACAATTGCCTTGAGGGTTGTTATGTTCCTGCGAGTGAGTGAGGTCACCAGATAGAAAGGAAGAAGTATAGGCTGACAACGGATCGGCGACACCTTGGTGTTGCTGATCTTCATGGGCAGTGGTGATTGCTTTCCATCAGGTAACCCACATGTTCGTTTGCCCCTCTCATATATTAATATTATAAATGTGACTGTGAATTTGCTTGTTACGCTATCACGGCGAAACTAGTCAACCGATCATCATGAAACTTTGTACACATATTCTCAAAGGTATTAGGAAGGACATAGGCTACTTTATATTTAAAAATAAAAGTAAACGTAGGACGATGAAGTGTTGCACGCCCTCCTTCTAGATGGTCCTATTACCTGAAGAAAGCGGCTGGATCGTATCTGGTGGAAAGCATTGAACAATTGTTTTGGGGTGTAAGTGTTTCATCAACATCTCTGAACCAAAGCCAACTTCACCTGCAAGCGGTGCACCCTGCTGACTGACAAACGAAACTCTGGCGAAGAGAGGTAGGGAGCGTAATTGTAAGCTCGTTGGGGAATGTACCTCCACCTCACAGAATACCGCAGCCAAATAACAATTCCCTTGAGGGTTGTCGTGTTCCTGCGAGTGAGTGAGGTCACCAGAAAGGAAGGAGTTGCTGGTTGGCAGCGGGGGTGGCAGCGCGCGAGCGATATTTCATGTTGCGAGCGTTAATATGGCTACGGTAACCGCTTCACATCAGGCGAGCCGTATGCTTGTCTGCCACCCGACGTAGAATATAAAAAAAAGGAAGGCTTATATCCAGCAGTGGGTAGATACAGGCTGATGATGATGATGGTTAAGCCAGGACGAGGCGCTAGTGAACATTATAATAAAGTTACTAATGCTTACTTGAAATAAACTTTACACAACGCGAACAACGAGTTAAAAATAGTGACTCCTATTTGTTTGTGCGTCACCAAAGAAATCTCGTTGAATAGATACGACATCAACTCTGCGCCCTGTGGGAGAGTCGAATCTGAAAGAATAAATATATATATTTTTTTAATAGGACAATTTACACAGCGCAAGCAATATTTGGGGTGTAAGTGGTTCATCAACATCTTTGAACCAAAGCCAACTTCGTCTGCACGCGGTGCACCCTGCTGACTGACAAACGAAGCTCTGGCGAAAAGAGACGTAGGGAGCGTAATTGTAAGCTACCCGACTGGGGAATGTACCTCCACCTCACAGAATACCACAGCCAAATAACGGTTCCCTTGAGGGCCGTTGTGTTCCTGCGAGTGAGTGAGGTCACCAGAAAGGAAGGAGATGCTGCGATGGCAGCGGTGGTGGCGGCGCGCGAGCGATTTTTTATGTTGCGAGCGTTAATATGGCTACGGTAACCGCTTCATATCAGGTGGGCCGTATGCTTGTCTGCCACCGGACGTAGCATAAAAAAAAAAAAAAAAAAGCGCCAATTAGATGGCGCTTTTTATTAATATGCGCCATTATTAAGCGCAAAGCTACTCGACAACTGATAAATGTACTTAAATACATTTTTTTTAATACATACCTATATATAATACATAGGAAACATCCAAATAAATAAATATTCCTGGACAAATTACACACGGCCATCTAGTCCCAAACCCAGTAAAGCTAGATAACTGATATTATACTTAAATACATTTCTTTTTTGTATATATGTTACCGGCCAAAACTAGTTGATCCTGATATAGATTTTTAGAGGTAGCAGATGTAAACCAAAGCTCTGAAATATCATTAAGGATTATTATCATTGATTTGCTACGATATATTCAGTTGGATCAGGCCAAGGTTTTGTGAGATGCAGCTGCAACAAAAACTGTTCCACAAACAGATGCAAGTGCAAGAAAGCAATGATACTTTGCAATTCTAAGTGCCATCAAAGCACACCATGTAAAAATAAGTCAAAGTCAAAGTCAAAATACTTCATTATTTGTTGTAATATGATTGTTTGCTCATTGAAGCTCAGCAGCTTACGCCGTAAGGAAAATACGTCAACTGACTGATGTTGACACTGCGCGTTTAGTTTATATTGGTTATAGTGGTGAAGTATGCTCTAAACCCCTTCGATTCGAGGGGAGACCTGTATCCCAATGCGATGTTTATGGGTTGATGCCGATTATCATAGATAGTAGGGGATAAACGTTTGTTAGTACAAATAATAGAATTTCATACCCAAATCAATGATTTTGTATATAGACGCGACTGTCTCAATCTCATATTTGAGTGGTTCGATGTGGTACAATATTTGCAGCAGCGTCGGCAAGCAATTGTCACCCGACCGGACACTCGCGGTGCACTCTTCATATATCCCCGTGGCTTGTAATCTAAAGTCCAGTAGGTACCGCCTGATAACTTCTCTTGCTGCCTGACGAGTAAAAATATCATAAATATTTATGGACTAGCTGTGCCCTCGACTTCGTCCGCGCGGAATAATTATTTTATATTATTTATTTAATATTAATTAAAAAATTAAATTTTCTAAAATCAAAGTATGATTTTAGAAAATTTAACCTAAGTTATACCTTATTACATTAGCTATCTGCCAGTGAAAGTCTTGTCAAAATCGGTCCAGCCGTTTCAGAGAATAGCCGAAACAAACAGACAGACAAAAATTGTAAAAAATGTTATTTTGGTATACTCGTATGTACCGTGTATACATCCATAAGCATTTAGTAATAAGAGGTTATTTTAATATTACAAACAGACACTCAAATTTTATTATCTGTAGAGATAACAGAGCGCCATCTAGTACCCTAATACGAGTATTTTGGAATGTAAATGGCTCAACATCATCCGAAGTCATGCGGTACGCAGCGCAACGTCTAGATTAGCAAATGAGACTCTGAAATATACATAGTGAAGTAGACTGTATTGAGGCCAAGTGGGGAAATACCTCCGCCTTACTGAAGACGCAGCCAAATAACAATTCGGTCGAGGATTGCATTGCCAATGCGAGTATCGGTGATTCTACCGCTAAATCTCATAGTCCTACAGCATTCTTCGCTCAACGTTTTTAAATAAAAAAAATATTTCCTTTTAATTGTATTGTAACAGCCTTTTATCACACCCCGGCCACTCCATACAAATGTCGCGTCGTTTACTACTACATAAACAACGACGTCTGTACAGAGCGTGAATAAGCGTGTGTGCGTACGGCGCCATACAAACTGTTACAGATTTGTCTCAGAGGAGAGGTGATGTAGACACGAGAGAGCGGCAGGGAGTGGCCATACTGCAGTACTATTATTTATACTGTCCTTTTATAGAAACAGAAGACTATAAAAGAAAAACAAACAAAAATTACTTACCTCATAGACAAGTCCGTAACTATGAAAGTGATCATCAAGCGAATGGTTGAAGGCAAAGTTATACAGTCTTCTATAATAAGTGCCCACCAACAGCAACTCAGACACGTAGCCTATGAGGTACTCCTTCGATATGCCCTCTAGTGCCAAATTCTCCTTCACACAAAAACTGTTTGAAAACTCATTGAACGGGAACGAACTTGTTTCTATACCAACTGAAACGCATTTAAAATTATTAGTTGTTTGATATGACGGCTATAGCCTCCTCCTACCGTTATCGGAAGGTACAGATGTTCTATTTCACGAAGAAGGTTTGCTCTTGGTTGTTGTTAGTCGTGCGCGTGCACATTGAGGTAGTGTGCGTAAACTCGGGAGCTCTTAGTCACGATCGCGACGCGGTCAGAATCACTAGGGTTTTTGGGTCCACGCAAGATGTCCGTACAAAGTACCGTTAGCAAAGCAACTAAACGCAGAAAAGTCGTCCGCAGTGAGGTAATTTTTTTTTTACATTTAACGTAAATAATATTTTTCCCCTCCGTATAGGAATAACTGCTCCATCATAAAAATTGTTAAAATGTATATACATGACTCATTATTATAAAAAAACTTAAAATTTTCTTACTTCTAGACCGGGGATTGGTTGAATTATTTGAAAGTCATTAATTCCCATTGGTTTTATCTTAAATTAGAATTGTACGACATCATAAAAAGACACAAATATCAACATGTAAAATACAAAATAGGTGACATAATAAAGAATAAAAAGAAAATTATTTTTCTGAAAGTGATTAAAAATATTCAATTACATCCTTTATTAAAATATATATATATATATAATTAGAAGTCCAAGGACTAAATATTAATTGTTAATTAAATAGCTTAAAAGAAAATTAAGACTCAATTTAAAAATGATTACTGATTTCTTTACTAACGCTCCTTCAGTTTACGCACACAAACGTGCCTGTCTGTACATGCCACTACTACAACTAAAGACAAACCCTCTTCGTGAGATAGAATATCTGTATCAGTTCGCGGTACTATACTCTGCACTCGAAAAAAATATATAAACTGCTGCCATACACGAGCATGTAGTGAACATTGTAACTGACCAAAAATTAAGATAAAATAAAAAATATTATTACCATTAGAAATATGACAAAAAATGCCATGACTTTTCTTACAGCACCAATACAATATTCAACATAGCTGTAGTACAATTTTCCGAGTTAATGTATACAAAATAGGAAGGTGTGACGTCACAACGTGGTGGCTTCTTGTATAGAGCGTTTTCAGGAAGGTTCAAAATTGTGTTTTTCGAGTCATTATATAAAATATATAAAGGTATACTGTAATTATTTTACCACTTCTTTTTTATTGTTTATAATTTAACGAACAACAACAACTATCAATCTAACAAAAATTATAAGAATCTGTTTTTTTTGTTATATTTAAAAAAAAATTACCTTAATTTGTTGCATGCAAATGCAAGGCTTAAACAAAAACCTAGAAATCGGCTTGACCACCCTCGAAATTTTTAAGAGACGTCTGAACAGCCGCACTCTCACAACCCTACTTCTTCATGGATTGTTGAGTTACCTTAAGGTTGCCTTGGAAGGATTGCTTTCAGCAATAAGGCCGCCTTGTTGCACATTAATTTTTTTATTAATTATTTTAGTTTTCAATTGTATTTATCTATACTTTTTATCGTGCAAATAAAGCATATTGTATCTATCTATCTAACTAAGTCTTCAGTGATTAACCTAATTTAAAATTATTCAGAAAGGCGCGTCCATATTGATCTTCCGTAAGCACAAATACGAAGTTTAGGTAAATAAGCGCCCGATTATTCGATAACTGGTGATGATACTTACTTATCAAGTACATTATATGCCTTATGAACTGTTTCTCTGATATAACACTCAACGTCCCCATCACGTCCTCGTGCATGAGCCTCCATAGCCTCAACTCTCTCGTAGAACTGGCTATTAATTGTCTCTCATTTATAGGTGGTAGTTTCGCTACAAAATGTATACATAACATAACGTTAATTTATTTCAATTTAACACTTTATACTCATGTCATTATAATTTTAGTTATCGCACTTTATTCACAGACAAATATCATTAACCCTCCCTTCCTTGCGTAAAAAAATTAATTATGACACAAAGTCAAAGTCAAAGTCAAAATATCTTTATTCCTTGGACTTTATAAAGCACTTAGAAACGTCATACAAATTAAATATAAGACATGTATCTAAATCATTACTATCTACTTAAATCCGCAGAGCTTAGATGCACTTTCATCACACTATCTGTGAAAGTGAATTTAAGTGCCAGTTCCGGCGACGGGGCTTCTTGAGAAGATGATTTTCTTGAGAAGAATTCTTGAGAAGACACAGATTTAGCTTTAAGAGATTTACATAAATATCATACTTTTATCCAGAGGAACTAAATGCTCTTAATAGTTTTATAAAAAAAAAACTTAAGCATAAACAAGAAACTAGAAACTTGCTTTTGGTTTTATTTCATTTGCTTGTTTGTTTGTTGGTGGGTTAACATATTAAGCGCGTGTTTTGCAGATTTTTGAACGTTGGCGCCAACGGCGCCAAAGTTATTATATCTATAGATTACATATAAATGCTAAATCGATAGTTACGTCTCAATTCTAGGAAATCTGTCTGAAATAAATGATGATGATTATTATTATTATAATATTTAAAAAAAACACCAACTTCTACTCTACTCCATGCGCTCAATGTTCGAAGATAGCGCAGGCGAACACGGGGATATTTTCGGTATACGCCTTAGATAACATATTTGCTTGTTTTTGCTAACAAAATAGTTAGGCATATTACGCATATTTTGTTACACGTTTGGTGTTTAGTGTAAACATGTTATCAAAACAAGTTAGCAAAACCCACACACAATTCAACACAATTTTGGGGTGTAAGTGGTTCATCAATATCTTTGAACCAAAGCCAACTTCACCTGCGCGCCGGGGGTGCCGGGCGCGAGCGATATTTTATGTTGCGAGCGTTAATATGGCTACGGTAACCGCTTCACATCGGGCGGGCCGTATGCTTGTCTGCCTCCCATCGTAGTATAAAAAAAACACAATCTTCGTACGAAATTTACGAAAATGACATCTTATTCTAGTGCGCGCGAACACAAAATGCGATATTCCCCCTCCCCGCAGGCGACCGCGGGGGATGTTTTCCATTCGTCTCGGCAAACATGTTATTGTGTTTTTGCTAACAAAACTGTTAGGCCACGCCTCTATTCGGTTAGCTAACAATGTTATCGTGTTTGCAAACACCATAACATGGCGCAGCAGACCCGGCTTTAGAGAACACAAAACAGGCTTGGCTGGAAGAGATCTCTATTAAAGATAGGCTCGCCTTTGCATACAACTTACGTAAACTCTTGTAACGTTTTTTTTTTTTAATGTGCAATAAAGAATGAAGTATACAGGTGGCGGCTTCACTTACCCACGACTTCCCAGATGTCGTCCGGTATGTCTTTGTCTATCTGCGTGGCCAGCTCCCAAATGTCCATCTCGTCGTCATCCCTCACACTTAACATTTTCATTTCCGACTTCACGTTTGTACTTGGAAGTGAAACCTATTAATATTTTTTTTTTTAAACCACTAATGTGGCAAACAAACAATTTGTATAACTTAACCTCTGCTGGGTTTTTTTATATGAGAGTGGGCAAACGAGCATGTAGGTCGCCAGATGGAAAGCAATCACCACTGCTTATGGAGATCAGCAACAAGGGGTCGCCGATCCGTTGCCAGCCTGTACCCTCCTTCCTTCCTTTCTGGTAGCATCACTCACTGGCAGGAATACAACAACCCTCAAGGGAATTGTTATTTGGCTGCGGTGTTCTGTGAGGTGGAGGTACTTGCCCAGTCGGGCAGCTTAACAAATGCGCTATGGCCTACCTCTCTTTTCACCAGAGCGTCGTTTGTCAGTCAGCAGAGTACACCACGTGCAGGTGAAGTTGGCTTTGGTTCAAAACTCACGCTGCTCAACTGTGGGTTGGCGGAGGTTCACTGTTTTCAAGCCACCACTGACTTAGCTAACGACTGTCGTCTATTATTATTCATTATGGCGATCGTGATGTTCTCGCCAATGACAATGTTTTTTTTTTTTACGAACCCCTTCGTACGAGATAAATAAATCTATTTATAGTAAGGCTACTTGCTTAACTTGCGCGTTCGATTAGAGTCTAACCATTAGACTGACACGCAACGACGCCATCGAACTCCTGGAATAATTTTCTCAAATTTTTTTCGAAGACTTCTGTCGATTCATTCAAACGATATAATAAAATGGCCCTCCACCACAGAATAATATACTCTAACAGAAGATCCACTTCCGACACAATTGGAATAAAAATTAATAAAATATCAACCTTCGTTACGCGCTAATACAGTCCAAAATAATTCTGCGGCTGTACTCGTACCTAAGTCTTTCAGCGGCAAGGACAATCGAAAGTAACCCCTATATCTAACGCGTTACGAGCGACTGCCTCTGCTTTTACAAAATGGTTTGTCACGGTCTAGACGAAACCCGGCTGCGTGTCGCTCATAGGGTTGAAACAAGTTGAACATGAAGCGCTCGCGGTCGTGCCGCGTAGATAGACATACATACGCTTGTTTATTAATGATCAATAAAATACATATACTTAAACTACCAAAAATTGTAGTAGGTTTACGTATGTGTACGTTTATTACTCTGCTGTACTTACTTACTTATGTTACTATAGCATACTCTGTGATTATTAAGTACATAGGTAGGTACTTAGTAACAATAATGTTACGTAATGTCACAATACACTGAGGTAATGTTGTCACTGATAGAATGTATAATTTTAGTGTAAGTTTTAACAGGAATCATGACTGTACGTACTTACAGATCAGGTTTACTATTCACGTTGTCCCAATAATAGCTCGAATGTATCTTTAACACGGAAAGTATTTGTAATATAGGTGTAGGTATGTATTTTAAGCGGTAAATAAAATAACCGACCATAAATACCTAGATATTTAGTAGGCATGGTGGTCAGCAAAACTCACGCGCCGATATGTGTTGTGGAGCAGTATGTAACGGATAAGCAATCCTTAAATCTTTAATCGGATCCTTATCTTTAAAATTTGTGTTCGTGCATCCGAATGCGGAACAACGCTTTTGTTTAACCATCTTGGTCGCGTCGCATACCGCGTGCTTAAGAGAGCTTAGAGAGCGCGCGTGACACTCGACTAATTATTGCTCTCGGGAGCGTCGGGCGTGTAGGTAAATAACTCGGCCGAATGGCGGAGTGACACAGGCCTGCCTCCACTCAATGTTAATATTTTTTTATACTACGTCGGGTAGCATACGGCCCGCCTGATGTAAAGCGGTTACCGTACATTAACGCTTGCAAGATAAAAAAAATTCGCTCGCGTGCCCCCACCCCCGCTGGCAACGCAGCATGTCCTTTCTTTCTGGTAACCTCACTCACTCGCAGAAACACAACAACCCTCAAAGAAATTTTTATTTGGCTGCGGTATTCTGTGATGTAATTACAATATTAAGTTAAGTTAATGCATTATTATTCTGACCTTGACATTGGCATTAGACTGTGAGGTCGGTATGACGAGGTCTCGGGGCGCCGTCAGTCTCGGGTAGTTCAACAAGCTCTCTGAATATGGGGAGAGATGGGAGGAAGTCATTGATCCAAGGGACATAGGGCTGAGAAACGTTTTCAGCTGTTTTGATGTTTGTCTCTGGGAAGCATTGTCTGTGTCTAAAACTGCAATGGAAAACAAAGAATAGGTTAAAATGTGCTTAAATTTTACATAAGAGCCTTATTATATGTATACTATAAGACAAGGCTTCGCAATTATTTTTGTATGTGGGCCATAATTTCGATTTCTTGTCATCCCTTGGCCATCTATATAGTCCTGATGTTCCTTTTTACATAGATAGGACCACCCGCGTGTCGATGGCCTATCAACTTGTGCTCTTGGCATAGGCGCTTCACCCACTGGCTACGCGTCCCGCCGCGGTGCGCGGAGCGGCAGATTCCGCGCGCGACGGAGGAGCAGATCTGCACCACTGCGCGGCTTGCTCCGCGTCTCCGCGCGGAGCGGCATTATACGACGGCCCCGCGCCAAATAAAAACTTCACCTCGCAGTCGATGGTGGCCTGCGGAGCTCAGTGAGTTATACCCCGCGGAGAGCCCCGCGCCTCCGCACAGATAGGCAGAAAATGCGCGCGTGACGCGCCACCGCGCGCCGACGCGTTGTCAGTGTATTATACCAAGCGGGTTTTCTATGCGAACTTTATTTTTTTTTATACACTAAAGTGACAAACAAGCATACGGCCCGCCTGATGGAAAACAGTTACCGTAGCCTATGAACGCCTGTAACACCAGAGGCATCACACGCGCGTTGCCGATCTTGTAAAAACCTCTTCACGCCCTTCTTGAAGAACCCCATGCTGTAGTCTCCTGAGAAAACCTCGACAGGCAATTCATTCCTCAGCTTGACAATACGCGGGAGAAAACTTCTCTGGAACCGCACAGTACGCGACCACTTAGGCTCCAATGTGTGAGGATGAATTCCCTGTCGATGGCGAGCGGTGCGACTGTAGAAGGAGGCCGTGGGAGTGTCAAACAACTCCTCTGAACACACCCCATTGTACAGTCGGTAGAACACACAAAGGGACGCAAAATCACTTCTCAGACTTAAAGGTTCTAAACTGTCTGTTAGTTTGGGATCGTCAACAATCCTCACAGCACGCCATTGAATCGAGTCACAAGGTGCAAGCTGGTATCTAGGCGCTCCCGCCCGTAGATGGCCACAGTACTCCATGTGCGGCCGTACTTGAGCTTTGTAAATCATAAGTCTTTGCCGCGAGTTAAAGTACTGCTTCGCCCTGTTGAGCACACCTAGTTTCTTCGACGCCAGCTTGACCTTCCCCTCCAGGTGACAACGAATCGGGACGTCGCTGGAGATTCCAACTCCGAGAATCTCAATGTTTTTGGCGAAGTTTTTTTAGCGGTGAACGCGCAAACTTGTGTCTTAGTGGGATTGAACTCAACTAGATTCTTTCGTCCCCAATCGGACACACAAAATTGCATACAACGTTAAAATCTGCGATCCCGCGCTACGCGACGGAGCGCGTTGCAGTGGGCAAACCGCCATATCTTAATGCGACCGCGGGCCACTAATTGGCCCGAGTGCCTGGGATTGGGCAGCCTTACTATAAGGTATTGTACCATAGTGTCCAAAATTCACTCTTTTTGACGTGACGTCTTATAAATCGATGGACGCCGGCTGCACGCACGTAAAAGCATGAATCATTGTCACGTTCCGCCTGAGCCGAGCGTGCATGCGAGAGCGCGGAACAAGCGACACGGCGAGAGAGGCACGATTGGCCTAAACGTTCGGCTTGTGACGCATCTATGTCTCTTCCACTCCATCAGCCCACGTTTTCTTATGACGTTATCACGGAAAATTATCAAAATCAAAATCAAAATATCTTTATTCCTAGAACTTTATAAAGGACTTAGAAACGTCATACAAATTAAATATAAGAACATGTATAAATCATTACTACTCTAAATCCGCAGAGATTAGATTCACTTTCATCACACTATCTTGAATGTGAAAGTGAATTTAAGTGCCAGTTCCGGCGACGGGGCTTCTTGAGAAGAACTGGCAAGAAAAAAATATCGTCCGTAAACCGACTTTACAGACAATATTTTTTTTTTAATCATTTCCAATATTCAAAATATTACAAGGTTAATACACCGTACATGCAATTTTCGTGCATGTTCATTGATTTACAAGGCATAATCATGTCAAAATACAAACTCAGTTGCATCACGTGAAGGTAACTTTGTATTTGGCTCTCAAATGATAACAAGCTGTATACACCTCCTTACAATTACACTCTGATATTCATTGTCAGTCCCTAAAATACTTACAAGACTTAGAATCAAAGCTCTCCACCGTGTACTCTGTGTATGTTTGTGATTTGTGATCGTCCAGCACATTCGCCTGGCACTTCAATGAGTATGGCAGTTCAAATACATGAGATGGGAAATAAGAGTATGGCTGAGGTGAACCAAAAGATTCCCTCGGTGGCTTTGGAAGCATTTCATCTAATTTTCCAAAAGAGAAAGGTCTCTGAAAAGTACAAAACAATATTAGCTGAATGGATGTAGGACATATCGTATCCCATGGGAAATGTGAAATAAGGGTGTTTACATAAAGCAACAGGTTATTGGTCTCGGAACTTGGTATGATAAAATAAAGTGTATGGATTATTCCATATATATAACATAGATAAAACTTTAATATGTAATCAAAATATGTAATGAGAAATTTATGAATTGAACTTTTGGCTTAAAAAAACTATCAATTCTAGATTGCTTCGCTTCTTTCTTCTTGCAGCTTCTTTCTTCTATCATACAGGTTTTGGTAACACTGATAGGCTGCACAAATTTTGTTATTAACATTAAAACTTCTCTCAAAATCCGAATCATTTTCTTCAAAAATTTTCATGACATTCTCCAAATTTGCAAAGGCTACGGAAAGTTTTTTTTTGTATAAGTTCTTTTTCAGAGTTACTAATAGAAGAAGCTATTTCTTGTAACTCAATTGCTTTGTCTTGTACTTGTGCCTCCAATTCAATAAGATCTTCATCGGTCAGTTCTTGCAAATATGAGCATAACAGATCATCAATATCATCAGCAGTAACTGCAATGTCAGGCAAATGGTTAGCCAAATGAACTATGTCAGTTATGATCTCCTATATCTCCGGAAATCAAAACAATTGACATATGCTTGAGGAATAGTGTCGAAACATTGTTCGACGTAACTTGAAACGACGTAAATCGAAACGACATAAGTGGAGGACTGCCTGTATGCATATATTTATTTTATTGTGACTGCTTGTGGAGCCTTGCGAGTTTCTTTGTACGTTGTGTTGTGTACACATTAAGTAACACTGGTCTACTCTATAGATTTCAGCTGACTTTAAATAATGAGATCCTGTTTTGTAACATACATATTTTATATTAATGCCACACCAATCTTTTTACCAAAAGATAAATTTGACCAACTTCAAAAAAAGAAGGCTATTTGTTTATCATACATATTAGGTATACGTAAGCATATTTATAAAAACAACACTAAATATTAAATTTTTATTTTGTTTCTACGATTTTGTTGTTACGATTATGTATATTTCTATAACTTTTTCAGTGGAATATAATTTTAATTAAGTATTATTCTATGTAAATTATTTATGGAAATAGCGATCTTAAAACTTATGATATTTGTATAAGTGATACCTTAAGTTTTTAAATATGCACTGCATATATGGTATGAAAACTTACCATCAGATTGTTTTTTTTTTTTTTACATTTTTTTAATATATTGTATTCATATTAAAAATCTTTTATACTTCATCAGGCGGAATACAAGCACACTGCTCACCTGATGTGAAGTACTTACTGTAACTGTATCATGGTCCATAAAACACACCAAAAGGTACAAATGTATTGTTTTCTAATTAACAAGATGACAAAATTTTGAAATCTCATACTTTTAAGTAGGTATCTTCAGTTTTACTTCCAACAAAAAAACTTTGCATACCTGATACATTTCCAGAGACAAGTCTTCCTTCACAGAATTTCTAAGACCAACCAGAAACCTCAACACACTATACACATTGTCATGATGCTCACCAAAGTTTTTACATCGGATAGCACTCACAATCTTCTTCAACTCAACAGATCTATTAAACTCTGCCACATTCTTAGTATTTTCGTGTGATACAAAATAATAACATAAAATATCCGTTACAGGGTCTCTGTTAACGCACGATATCTGCTTAGAAGACTTTTTAAGGATTATCTCATATGATAGTGATCTCATTTTATTCGCAAGGCGCTTCTGTGATACTCTACCTTGCAAATAGTATTTATTTGCTGTTTTATTACAAAGAGCGGTAAGCAGCTCGTAAACACTATTATTGGAGTAATCCATTTTAACAAGCTATTGGTTTCTATCGCCGACACGACAATCCAAATAACATTAGTTTCATCCTCCACAAGACGCTGCAATTGACAAACAAAACAACACAATTCAAGCAATCATGCAATGCAAAATCAAATCAAAATACCAAACAATTTTGGTTGATTGATTGAGTCCAACAGTGTTGCCATGCCAAGACCCTTGGTCACATCACACACTAGAGATGGGCGTTGAATAAACGAACCGTTTTTTTAAACTGTTTTTTGTGCGTGAACGATTAAACTAGTTTACAGTTCACAGATAAACTAGTTTATTCTTCGACTGGTTGACGAGTCCGTTGCGTCGCGTCGCGATCGTCTCGTCTCGTCTAGTGATTTTCGTTCGTTTACGTTTATCAATCGTGTATGTGAAGAAATAGTCTTATCGACGACGACGTAAACTAGTCGAAAATTAGACTGTTTTTTTTTAAACTAGTTCATCGTCGACGGTAAACGGTCTCGTTGCGTCGACTGTAAAATCGTCGACGACGTAAACTAGTCTAAACTAGACTGTTTTTTAAACTAGTTTATCGTTGAGGATAAACGGTCTCGTTTCGTTGATGGCAAACCCGTCGACGACACATCACTACCACACACACATGACTCCTTGATTTTATTAGGGTTCCATACACAAGGAACCCTTACAGTTTCGCCATGTCCGTCTGTCCGTCCGTCCGTCCGTCCGCGGCCTATCGCGACAGTCATTCACTTTTTTATATTACTGACCCTGGACAAAGCGCTTTACGAGATAACTTGGTAAGAGTCATAGTCGGCATCATTCGGGTATAAGAGAAACTTCAAGCTTGACAATTTCACATTCTTAACATGAAACTATAGTGTCAAGTATACATGCAAATGTGGTTATTAAATATGTAACAAGTGTCGTAAACAAAATTACTGATCTATTTTAAACGTTACGTGACCTGGGTATTTATACCTGGGTCACCTACAATTATTTTTAATTATTGGAACCATACAATCTCATGCAATAATTGTAAATTCATCATTTATACAACTAAACCTTGTCCATTAGTAGATACTATTTTTTTCAAATTAACGAGCAATGCAAGGACGTGAAAACCATAAATATATCCAATAATACAGTGTAATACTGTACTTGTGGATCTTATCATTATACGCCTTACTCACCCTGGTCACTCCATACAAAAAACGGCGAAAGAAAAAAAAGGCCGCATCTGTAACCGTTCAAATGTGTGTGTATGTGCCATATGATTGACTACATAACGAAGTAGGTGCATTGGCACGTATACCATCGTATACAGATGAGACGCGGTCTGCTTGTGTCGCCGTTTTTAAATGAATGCCAGGGTGCGACAGAGAGCAAATATTTCCGAAACATATGTTGATGTCATTTACATATATGGTAAACAAAAGGGACCCAAGATGGAAACCTTGAGGAATACCTAACGGGATATCAAGAAATCCAGAAATAAAACCCGTGATGCCAACTGCCTGTATGCGTTTCCGTGTACAAGGTTTTTTCTAAACATTTTGGACAAACATCGAGACATAGAAGTGTGGCAATACCTTAAACTTCAGAAAGGAAATGAAATACAGTGCGCTTAGAAATTAGTCAATACTCGTTTTTGTTGGTGGTAAATTTTATTGATAATTATACAACCTTTATGCAATTCTGTGTCTATGGGTCCTTTCTGTTTGAAGGAAAAGTTTCGAATCAAAATGACATGGAATAAAAAGAAAAGTCATTATTAATTCATTCGTGTGGAAGTTTTTCTAAAGCTATTTTCTCTTGGTTTTATATTGTGTTGGTTTTGTAAAGAAAGGCATGTGAAGATGTGTTAGACAAAAATGTATTAAGAGGGTTTTGATATGACTGAATAATATATTATGTGAGTATCAAAGAGGCTTATTATTTTATAACAATAACAGGTTATGGGCCCAGGAAGTTTTCATTGTCCTTATTTTGAATAAGGGTGTAGCTTGATTGTTATGGCATAGTTTATTGTTTGAGAAAATGGATGATAAAGAGCAGATTAATGTTCCTAAATTAAATCATGAACATGAGTATGGAATATGGAGAAAGAAAATCAATCTGTTATTTGAATACAAGAAGTTAAATTTAAAGTCTAAAGATGAGGAAACAAATAGATCAGTTGACGCAAAAGCGAGATATTATTTGATAAATGCGGTCGGAGAAAAAAATTTATAAATTACATTTTAAATTGTGAAACAGCAACATGCATGTTAGAAAAATTAGATAAAATATTTTTGGGTAATGAAGAAACGCAAATTTGTCAACTTTTGGAAGAATTTTATAAATTTAAATTTACGAAGAAAGATATAATGATGGATATTAGTGAGTTAGAAAATTTAGTAATGAAAGTAAGAATATTAGGATTTGATATCAATGATACACAAGTGATGTCAAAGATTTTATGTAGTCTGCCTTCTGAAATGAGAAGTCTGAGAACAGCATGGGAGTCTACATCGAAGGCAGACAAAAATGTTACAAATTTGATATCACGGATTATATTAGAAACTAAAATGGAAAAAATGACAGGTGAAAGTTCAAAAACAAATGAAAATCAGAAAGCAGAAGAATTGAAAACAAGTGAAGATAATAATTATAACACATTTGTTGTGGTAAAAACATGCTATAATTGTGGATTGAAGGGACATATTGCTAAATTCTGCAGATTCACAAATGGATTCAACAAAAATAGAAATAGATCGGATGACAGAATAGGAACTATGCAATGTTATAAATGTCTGAGAGTTGGACATAGGAGTGCTGACTGCAGAGAGAAATATAGTTGTAATATGTGCAAAAATAATAGTCACTATAGGAAGTTCTGCTTAATTGAAAAGAATATTAATTCAGTAAGTGATTTTAATTATGCTACAGATGACCAGCTAGAAGTGGAATTTGTTATTGATTCAGGAGCAACATGTCATATTATCAATTCTATAGAATTCATGACAAATATTGAAAGGTGTTCTCATAAGATTATGACTGCTGATGGAAACACACATGAAATAAATAAAATAGGAAAAGTGTCATGTAGTAGAAATAATATAACTTTGAATGATGTACTATATGTACCACGAATGAAGAAAAATTTGATTTCAACTTCAAAAATTACAGAAAATAATTTTAAAATTACATTTTTCAGAAACACGTGTGAAGTCAGAGATTTTTACACCAATGACATTATATTTATAGGAAGGAAGGCAGAAGACGGACTTTTCTACGTGAAGTTGTTGGTTAACAGGTATGCTGTGCAGGGTGCAAGGTCAGTTGATGTTGAAAATGTAAATTTAGCTAAGCATAACTCAAAATTTTGGCATCGTGCTTTAGGACATACACCGGTTTCAAAAACGAAAAATTTGGTTAGAGGAATGAATTTTAAAACAGAAGAGGAGATAGGTACTTGTGAGGTCTGCATCAAATCAAAATTGTGTAGAAAACCGTTTACTGAAACTCGAAATAGGGCCAAGGAACCTTTAGAAATAGTTCATAGTGATATATGTGGCCCTATTGGTACTGAGACTTATGATGGATTTAAATACTTTATGACTTTCTTGGATGATTATACTCATTTTGTCAAAATATTTCTATTAAAAACAAAGGATCAAGCTTTTTCAAAATTTTTAAATTATATTAACTTAGCTGAAAACCATTTTGGTTCAAAAGTTAAAACTTTTAGGTGTGATAATGGGGGAGAATATAATAGTAGTAGATTTAGGCAATTTTGTAATGACAAAGGTATTTATGTCGATTATACAATACCTTATACACCTCAACACAATGGAAAAGCTGAAAGATTAAATAGAACGATCATGGAACGTACACGTTCATTGCTTTTTGAGTTTAAGTTACCTAAGGTTTTATGGGGTGAGGCGGTATTAACTGCTGCATATTTAAGTAATAGATGTTTTAGTACGGTTGTAGACAAAACGCCGGCAGAGCTCTGGTTTAGTAGAGTTCCGAATGTAAAACATATTGAGATTTTTGGTTCATTGGCTTATTTTAAAATAAATTCGAAAGTTGACAAATTGGATTCACGGTGTAGAAAGGGTTTACTGGTGGGTTATACAAATAATGGATACAAGATTTGGAATCCAGTTGACAATGTTATTTGTTATTCGCGTGATGTAGTTTTTAATAATAATGTTGAAGATATTAGTAGATTTTTGAGAGATAGTCGTGTGTGTACTAGCAA
Source organism: Hypsopygia costalis (assembly GCA_937001555.2). Lineage (NCBI taxonomy): Eukaryota > Metazoa > Arthropoda > Insecta > Lepidoptera > Pyralidae > Hypsopygia > Hypsopygia costalis. Next base: position 3,257,273 of record OW443336.2, on the reverse strand, counting down.
TGGTGGTTTATCAGATTTGTTTATAGAAGAGGGAACGTTGGAGGATAATGATGCGCTACAGCATACCTTTGAAGATGGTTCAAACATTGAAGGGGAATGTCAAGTAAGTAGGAACTGTGAGAGGGAAGGTCAAGAAAGGAACATTGTTATGGAAAATTTAGAAGATAGTAATGAAGATGTTAATGAGAAGATTGAAGACAATATTAGTCAAGGGTTGGTAAATGAAGAAAGTATTGATCAGATGTTTAATAATCAAGTTGACAGAAGAAATAATGAAAATGCATCAGCTGATGAAGGGGATATATTTGAAGATGCAATTGAAGCTGAAGGTGAACAAATTTGTAGAAGAATTCTACCTGAAAGAAATAGACGATTACCAACAAGATTAAAGGATTATGATTTGGAGAGCTCGTTTTTGACATATAATGAAGTTTTGGAGAGTGAGGAAAAATATTTATGGCAGAAGGCAATAAAAGAGGAACAAGATTCGTTGGAGAAAAATAATACATGGGAAATTGTTGATAGATCTGAAGCAAGAAATAGGAAAATTATAACAAGTAAATGGATCTTTAATATTAAACCAGGAGGCAGATATAAAGCAAGATTGGTGGCAAGAGGTTTTATGCAAAAATATAATATTGACTACAAAGAAACTTATAGTCCAGTAGTTAATACGACGAGTGTACGTCTGTTGTTGGCAATTGCTGGGCAAAGAGGTTACAGAATTAAACAGTTCGATGTGAAGACTGCATTCTTATATGGTGATTTAAATGAAGATATTTATATGGAAATACCTTTAGGTTATATTAATGAGAAAAATAAAATTTGTAAGCTTAAGAAGAGTTTGTATGGTCTTAAGCAAGCACCACTTATGTGGAACATTAAATTAACTACTTATTTGAAGGATTTGGGTTTTATTCAATTAAAGCAAGATCCGTGTTTGTTTATTTGCAAGGAAAAAGAAATTTATTTAGCGATTTATGTTGATGACGGAATATTGATAGGAAATAATGAGTTGGAATTAAATAATATTATTATGAAATTAGAAAAAGAGTTTGAAATTAGAAAATTTGACAAAATTGAAAAATTTATAGGAATCGATATCACAGTTAAAGAAAATTGTGTTAAAATTTTTCAGAAATCATATATCGATCAAATGTTAGAGAAGCTCAATTATATTAATATCAAAGGTAGTGAATATCCGGATATACTAATTGATGTGCATCAAGAGGGGAAAACTAGTGTTAATGATGTGCATCAATATAGACAATTAGTTGGAAGTCTTTTATATCTTGTTAATAAAACAAGATTAGACATTTCGTTTCATGTGGGTTATTGCAGTAGGCATCAAGAAAGTCCTAATTTAAATGATTTTGGGAATATTAAAAACATTTTTAGATATCTTAGACATACAGGTACTTCGGGTATTCAATATTTGCAAAGTAATGATTTTACGCTTAGGGCTTATTGCGATGCAGACTTTGCAGGTGATCCTGATACCAGGAAAAGCACAACTGGCTTTGTAATCTTGTATAGTGGAGGACCAATACACTGGTGCTCACGTAAGCAGTCCGTCACTGCTCTATCCAGTACTGAAGCTGAGTACATATCAGCAGCTGAATGTATTAAGGATTTACTATATGTACAGAGTTTGTTTTCAGAAATTACAGGAAAGACACCAAAAACAGAGTTATATGTTGATAACCAATCAGCAATTGTTTTAATTAAGAATGGAATTCTAAATAGAAGAAGTAAACACATAGATGTTAAATATCATTTTATTAAGGAAAAGATTGAACAAAATTTAATTGAAATTTTTTATTGTCCCACCAATTCGAATATAGCAGATATACTCACAAAGGGTTTGAATAGAACAAAGTTCTTACATTTAAGGAAGTGTATAGTTAGTGATTATTAGTGATTACTATGGACACGGTTAACGATTAGAATAATTATAATTATTTCAAATAGAGATAGGTGTTTTGGAATTGATTTCTAAATTTAGCTTTAATATTTCTTAGTTTATATTAGTTTAGGTATATGCAATTTGAAATTTTTATTATGGGAGGGTTTATGGTTTATATGTGTAAGCTTTGTGACGTTGACATTGACATTGAATTGAGTATGCATTAGTGCAGTCGTAAGAGGGAGCCACTAGCCACTAGCGACAGCGAGAGAAAAGGAACATTACCGAATAAAAATTACAAAAATATAAACGTTGTTGATTTGTGTTTAGTCATGTTCAAGTTATGTTTGTGAATTTGCATTTGAATTTATGTTTGTGAGACCATTAAAGTTTTGTAATAAGAAGAGTAAGGCATGAACATTTAATTGTCGATTCTCTGTTTTAGGTTAGTAACTTTTTCATTACTTTTTCATTTGATAAATTTGATGTAAAGTTTATTTGTATTTAAGAAATAAAACTCTGTTTTAGATGAATCACATTGTGTTGTGCTTTAAGAAGAACCCATCATCTTATAAATCGACAATTCATATACATGTGCAGAAACAAAAACATTGTTAACCTATACAATGGAGAAATTAAGATTTGAGTTTATTATAAAAGCCAAACCGGAGGATAATAAGACAAATATTTATGCTATAACCTCTATTACGGATACACAAAACCAAACCTTTGCGGTGCCTAGAGAGTATCAATCAGTGCATTTACACAAAGAAATATTGAAGCATGAAATATTTGACAAAATAAAAAGATCTCTCCAGAAAAGACATGATAAGAGACAGGTTTGGATAACATTAACCAAGGAAATGAAATCAACATATTTAGATGATGACAACTTACAATTTGATGGGTTTTTACTTGAAAAATTAGAACAAAGTCATGAGTCGTCATCAACGGAACCAGCATTGTTAAGAAAAACAGAAAATAAGACAAGATTGGTAACAGAATTTTCAATAGAGAAGTTTTCAAGAAATACAACAAATGTTAATCAATGGTTAGATACTTTTGAAAGTGAATGTGTACGTTTACAAATAGATACAGATTTACAAAAAGTTGAAATTTTAAGATTACTTTTGGAAGATACTTGCATCGATTGGTACACCTCAATGATTATCAAACATACTATAGATTCAGATTGGTCTGTATGGAAGAAAAGTTTAATTGAAACATTCGCTAATAAAGGCTGGTCACCAATAAGGTACGCTATGAATTTTAAATATATACAAGGATCAATGTTAGAATATGCTCTAAAAAAAGAGAGACTGTTACTAGAAATAAACAAATTAATAGATACACAAACCCTGATTTACTTAATTGCCACCGGTCTACCGAACTTCATTATGGATAGAATAGACAGAGAAAGTCTGAAAGAAGTAAATGACTTATTTAACTGCATAAGAGGACTAGAAAGTTTAACAAGGAAAATTGAGACAAAGAAAAATTTAAGTACGGAAAAAAAATACTATAAACAAGAGATTAAACGAACTGACAAAACATCATGCAGGATTTGTGAGAATAAAGGAAAATTAAATAGATTCCATCCAGAGAATGCTTGCTGGTATAACTTTGAAAAAAAGATAACCAATGACAAAAACCTTAATTCTAATTCAATATTACAAGTTGAACTAAGTAATGAAGATCCAAAAAACTAAAATTCCCTCCACTAATTGAGATTACGGTGATATTAAATAATACATTAGAAGCTAAGGGGCTGTATGACCCCGGTTCACGCATAACATTAATAAATTCAAAATTAGTTCAGGTGACGGATATGAAGCCAAATTATTGTTATAACAAAATAAAAACAATAAGTGGAGGGGGTAAAACTAAAGGTTTCATTACACTGGATGCAGAATTATTACATAAGAAGACTAAAATAAATGCGTTTATCTTTGAAAATGAAAATTTTGAGTACGATCTAATACTAGGATTAGATTCAATACATAAATTTGGGTTGACTCATGATGAGAATTTAAATATCCAAATACACAATTTCAAAACAAATAGCAAGAATGAAGATAAAGAGATTAAAAATATGGAAATAAATATAGAAGATAAAGAATATGAAGTAAACTTTAATGAAGGGATAGATACAAACAAATTTAGTATAGATACAGAATATTTAAATACTGACCAAAGAAAACAGATAAACATATTATTGAATAGTTACACAGAAATTTTTGCGAAAAATAAATATGACACCGGAAAAGTGAAGAAGTATGAAGCGTGTATAGATTTGCAAGTTGAAAAATATTGCTATAAAAGACCATATAGATGTTCAGTCCAAGACAAGATAGAAATAGAAAATCAAATCTCACAACTATTAAAACATGAATTGATTGAGGAATCTTACAGTCCGTTTGCGGCACCGGTTACTTTAGCTTTTAAAAGGGACGAAGGAAAGAAAAGCAGACTATGCATAGACTTCAGAGATTTAAATAAAATAATAATACCTCAATCACAACCATTTCCTCTCATAGAGGATTTAATAACAAGAACAATAAATTGTAATTATTTTACAACTCTGGATATAAATTCAGCTTTTTGGTCCATTCCTTTAAAAATTACAGACCGATACAAAACTGGTTTTGTAACTCAAGAAGGTCATTACCAATGGACCTGTTTACCCTTCGGTCTTAAGACATCACCAGCCATATTTCAACGGATTTTGGGAAATATTATAAGAAAAAATGGCCTGACGGGATTTGCAGTGAATTTTATTGATGATATATTGATCTTCTCTAAGACATTTGATGAACATATAACACACTTAAAGAAATTGCTGGAAGCTATTCAAGAAGAAGGTTTTAGGCTAAAATTGACAAAATGTAAGTTTGCATGTGATTCTGTCAAGTACTTAGGTCACATATTACAAAAGAATACGATTACACCTCTAAAAGACAATTTGAAATCAATAAAAGATTTTCCTGCTCCTCAAAATAGAAAACAAATACGCCAATTTTTAGGAAAAATTAATTTTTATGGAAAATACATTCCAAGTGTCTCAATTGTTCTTGATCCTTTACATAAATTGCTCAGAAAAGATCAGAGATTTACTTGGACAGAACAGTGTGAGGATGCATTCCAAAAAGTTAAAGATTATTTATGTTCCAAACCAATACTAGCCATTTATGATCCACAAGCACCAATATTAATTTATACAGATGCCAGTGCCGTAGGAATAGGAGCAGTTTTGAAACAAATTCAGGACAATGGCAAAGAGAAGCCAGTAGCATATTTTTCTAAAAAATTAAATATATCACAAAAAAATAAAAAAGCTATATTTTTGGAATGTTTAGCCATAAAAGAGAGCATAAAATTTTGGCAACATTGGTTAATTGGAAATCATTTTACTATCTACACAGATCACAAGCCTCTAGAGAAGTTAAACATAAAAAACAGACCTGATGATGAATTAGGCGATATGTCACTCTACCTGTCACAGTATAATTGCGAAATAAAATATTTTCCAGGAAAAAATAATACAGAAGCAGATTGTCTTAGCAGAAACCCTGTATTGGACACTGATGCAAATAATGAAGATTACTTAAGAACGGTAAATGTTATTGATATTCATGACATAAAGTATGATCAAGCACAAAATTTGCAATTAAAAGAACTTAAAAAAAATATCATTTTAGAAGATGGAATTTACTATAAAAAAAGTGGGAATAATAGAAAAAAAATCGTACTAAGTGAAGATTACAGCAAAACTATAATTAAAAAGACGCATGAAAAATATTGTCATACTGGAATAAATCAAATAGAATCTAAAATAAAACCATTTTATACTGCACCGAATCTATCAGAAAATATTAAATATATATGCAAAAACTGCGAAATATGCATAAAAAATAAAACAAGGTTAAATAGAAGATATGGCTTTATGTCGCAATTAGGCCCAGCGACTAAACCCTTTGAAATAATGTCACTGGACACAATAGGAGGATTTGGGGGTCAAAGATCAACAAAAAGATATTTACATCTACTAGTAGACCACTTCACGAGGTACGCATATATCCTATGTTCTAAGAATCAACATGCTCGAGACTTCATCAAACTTATAGAAAAAATTCCTCAAGAAGAAACAATAGACATCTTACTCTCTGATCAATATCCAGCTTTTAATTCGATTGAATTCAAGAATTACCTTAAGAACCGAAATATTCAATTAATACTTACAGCGGTAGATGCACCATTCTCAAACGGTTTAAACGAAAGGTTAAACCAGACTATTGTGAACAAAATAAGATGCAAAATGAATGAATCAAAAGGAAAAGCAAATTGGTCAAAATTAGCAGAAGAATGTAGAAATAGATACAATGAAACAAACCATTCTGTAACAGGATTCTCTCCTAAATACTTGCTATCCGGTGAGTCCACAGACTTGCTACCAAATGAATTAAAAGGAAAACAATTATTATCAAAAAGTTTGGAAGAAGACAGGAAAATAGCATTCCAAAGGTCAAGAAAATCTCATGAATATAATAAAACTTTATTTGCCAAGAATAGATTACAACATGATTTTAAAAAAGGAGATAAGGTATATGTTGACTATGGAAACAAATTAAACAAAAAAAAGATGGATGAAATTAGAATTGGTCCCTTTATAATTGAAGAAAAAATATCAGATTCTGTTTTTAAGATAAATACTGGTCGTGGTTCAAGATCTCTTGGGCTATATCATGTCACAAAGCTCATTCCTGTGCTTGTTGATTATTGAATTTCGCAGCCAAATTTTACTCAACTTAAGTTAAAAAAATTTGCATTTCGAAGGGGGGTGATGTAAGCTTTGTGACGTTGACATTGACATTGAATTGAGTATGCATTAGTGCAGTCGTAAGAGGGAGCCACTAGCCACTAGCGACAGCGAGAGAAAAGGAACATTACCGAATAAAAATTACAAAAATATAAACGTTGTTGATTTGTGTTTAGTCATGTTCAAGTTATGTTTGTGAATTTGCATTTGAATTTATGTTTGTGAGACCATTAAAGTTTTGTAATAAGAAGAGTAAGGCATGAACATTTAATTGTCGATTCTCTGTTTTAGGTTAGTAACTTTTTCATTACTTTTTCATTTGATAAATTTGATGTAAAGTTTATTTGTATTTAAGAAATAAAACTCTGTTTTAGATGAATCACATTGTGTTGTGCTTTAAGAAGAACCCATCATCTTATATATGTATTTAGATTGATAAGTTAGGTAGGGATTATTATTTATGTGGGTATTTAATACTATTAATTAATGATTGATTTGATTGTGTGTTGTTAACAGAAAGGGAACAATAGTCATAGGATTGAGAGGGGATGTTGGTGGTAAATTTTATTGATAATTATACAACCTTTATGCAATTCTGTGTCTATGGGTCCTTTCTGTTTGAAGGAAAAGTTTCGAATCAAAATGACATGGAATAAAAAGAAAAGTCATTATTAATTCATTCGTGTGGAAGTTTTTCTAAAGCTATTTTCTCTTGGTTTTATATTGTGTTGGTTTTGTAAAGAAAGGCATGTGAAGATGTGTTAGACAAAAATGTATTAAGAGGGTTTTGATATGACTGAATAATATATTATGTGAGTATCAAAGAGGCTTATTATTTTATAACAATAACAGTTTTTGGCCTAATGCGAATTAGCCCTAACGCGTTTTAGTATTATTGCATTTTAGTCGAATAGCGCCGCCGGCATTCTGAAAGTTAGGCAGAATGCGATTTAGAGTTTTTAAGCATTAGACACTGTTCCGGACATAGACCAATTGCGTTATAAGCATACAGAGAACAAAGGAATTTTGATACATACAATCGACTTTTTGTTGTTCTTGTATACTAATTTTCGTTATTTAATGTATAATGATGTTGATTCTTATATAGAAATAATATAATATAATATTGTGCAACTTGTGCAAGTAATCATTTGAGAGCATAAAATTTGTAGAATCTATAATTAAATGTGTGAGGATCGGTGTCGTTGCGTTTTTAAAGTGTTGCAAGAAGTCGTGCAAAGCACTTTGAGTATAAATCGACTGGAGATGCCATAACGAAACTCTTCGAACAAATTTTTTCACCACTTTTAGCGGGGGGCGAGGTAAACACGTACAGCACACCACCAAAAGATGTAATTAACTCGCAGACACAAATTTTGCTGTTGCGATAAACGCACACTACAAAAAAAATCAACACATCAAAAATTACACGCCCACAGACACAGTTTTCATGTAAATAAGCAGCACACATACGAAAAAGTTAGTGATGGGGCACATCTGAAGAATGAGTCAAATCACTTTGATGAATGAACTGAATTGTCTTATACTATTTATTATAAAATTGTAAAAGTGAAAATACTGTACATTAAAGATATTATTCAAAAAATATGTTTGTTTGTATGTATGTCTGTCTGTATTTATGTGTCTTTGTGTCATTAGCACTCTCGTGCAGCTAAACTGTGGTATGAACTGTCGCCCGCGGTTTTTCCGGGCTGATACAATCACTGTCTTATAGTATACGAGTACGCTGGACTACGTACGTACTTGTAGTATAGAGGTCAGTGGAAACAACCTTCAAGAAAAGAGCGTACGCCCATCTAAAAACCCAGCTACGCACTTGTATCCCTTCATACAGTTGCTTAAATAATTTCTTATCCTTTTTTTTTTTTTTTTTTTATACTACGTCGGGTAGCAGACAAGCATACGGCCCGCCTGATCTGAAGCGGTTACCGTAGCCAAAAGTTTATTTGATTTTATCGGACAAAACCCTGTTTGAGTACATGAAATATTGTCAATTGATTTTTTAACAGATATCCTTATTTAATATTTTAAATGTGAACATCCAAAAATCCAAACATCTTAGTTTGGATGTTTAGATCTTTGGTTGTTACTCAATCACGCAGTAACGGCTAAACGGATTTAGATGAAATTTGGTATGGAGATAGTTTGAGTCCCGGGAAATAGCATAGGACACTTTTCTAACGCAGGTGAAGCCACGGGGCGTAGCTAGTATTATATAAAGTAGATTGGTATTTGTAAGAACCTATGTATATGAAATTATATTATAATAAGTAAGGGTCATCTGTCCCCACATATAAAGTTATTTAAACATATGAATGAGCAAAGGGAAAGCAATAAAACAAATTGTTAATTTAATTAGAATGGCCACATATTTATTTAAATTAAATTCTCATGTAGGGATTTCTAAAACCCGATTAAGGTGAATAAGTTTATTGTATACGTGACGAATACATTTCTTGGGGTATACTTTTTTTTTACAAATTTTGAAATGGACTTGTGGGGCAAAAATGGAGCAATATTTAAATTTTTATCCTTCATATGATTTTATCGGAAAAATACCCGGGTTTAAAAATTAAATGTATACTACTACATATATTGAAGTAGTCAAAGATTTAAGAAAAACAAAGAAATATTGACTCACCAAACAAGGACAGAGTCGCAAAGAAGGTATTGCACCTTCAATCAATGTCTTTCTGTTATTAGCATTTTTGTAGCTTTCCGGAGTAAAGTCACAATAAAAATAGAGAAGTAGGACAACTCAAGCCCCGAGCGGGAGATAATGGCCTAAACACGTAGGGCTGTCGCTTAATAGTTTATTCAACCGTCAAAAATACTTAGTCAATCTCTAATAAACAAAATTAAGTAAGGTACAAAATACAAAATTAAGTAGGGTAAGTGTTAGGGATCTGTAACAAAAGACCGGCCAAGTGCGAGTCGGACTCGGTCACGAAGGGTTCCGTACCAAAAACGACACACAATCACGTTTGTTGTATGGGAGCCCCCCTTAAATATTAATTTTATTCTGTTTTTAGTATTTGTTATTATAGCGCCAACAGAAATACATCATTTGTGAAAATTTTAACTGTCTAGCTACCACGTTTCATGAGATACTTACAGCCCTTGGTGACAGACGGACAGACAGACGGACACCGGAGTCTTAGTAATAGGGTCCCGTTTTTACCCTTTGGGTGTGGAAATCTAAAAAGAATAAAAATAATTATTTTTGTACATACACCAGGAGTGACTGGAATTTTTTCATTACCTACATTTTAATGCATGCTTACTCAGTGACAAACGAGCAGACAGCCCATCTGATGGTGAGCGGTAACTGTCGCCCATAACATCCACGATTCACGCATTCAAGCTGTTGGCAACAAAAATGCAGAATCGCAGGTGCGTTGTCCTTCAAACCGGAACACAAAACACAACAATGCAAGCATTGTTGCTTGGCGGCAGTAATAGATAAGGCTGTTGTCCTCACCCAGGCGGACTCCTACCATCTGATACTCGTAAAACCTACTTCATGTTATCTGTTTAGTGATTAGAAAAATTACGGTCTAAATAGGAATAGGATTAATTAAAACGTAGCTTTACTGAATCATAATATTTATTCAAATAATCTAAATTATTATGAAAATATATTTTTATTAAGTACCTATTATATATTATTTTTTACACTAAACTATTTTTATTACTTTTTAATTTACACACTTATAATGTGATTATTAGGAGTGTCGGTGGCCGAATGGTTAGGGTATCCGAGACATCCATGAACACTGCAATGTTTTTTTTATGGCTAGTCGACTTTGTAGCCATCTTTAACGTATTTGTAGTTATATACGACGTAGGTAGGTACCTAAATGTTAAAATTATTAACGAACGTCAGCGCAGGCGCGAATCTTGCGTGGGAGCGGACGGTTTTGCGTACGACGCAGCCCTGACCCCGACTGGCGCTCCATATAAACTCCTATAAATGTTGTCAGTGTACGCGTGCGACGGGCGCGCTCACATACAAACCACGCTCGGTGCGTTTCTTTTTTTTTTTTTTTTTTCTACGTCGGGTGCCAGACAAGCATACGGCCCGCCCGATGTTAAGCGGGTACCGTAGCCATATCAACGCTCGCAACATAAAACATCGCTCGCGCGGCGCCACCCCCGCTGCCAATGCAGCATCTCCTTCCTTTCTGGTGACCTCACTCACTCGCAGGAACACAACAACCCTCAAGGGAATTGTTATTTGGCTGCGGTATTCTGTGAGGTGGAGGTACATTCCCCAGTCGGGTAGCTTACAATTACGCTCCCTTCCTCTCTTTTCGCCAGAGCTTCGTTTGTCAGTCAGCAGGGTGTACCGCGTGCAGGTGAAGTTGGCTTTGGTTCAAAGATGTTGATGAACCACTTACACCCCAAATTTGTTTGTATGAAGTTACCTTATTTCTCTATTTTTACTATGGTAAAGTGCTCCGAACAGATAACACTTGTATGTGTAGGTTTCCAAGAATCATTTTCATCATTACAAAATTTTCTCCATTTTTCTTTTATATAGGGATCTTTCGGAAATCTAAAAGGAAATACAATTATATTAAATAAAGCCTATAAATAATAGTATCTGTATAACGTATACACTCATAGTCCCACACTAAATGTATTGCTTTTACCTACTTTTTTTTAGCCTACAATTCTTTTCATTTTCAGACAAAATTTCAACATCGTATGTCCAGAGAAAGGTAATTTTTCTAATTCACCTTACAAGATTTAAATGTAACATACCTACTATTTAATACAGTATCTAATAAAAAATCTGACTATTATACGAACTGCAGTAATTGAATGAGTGAATGATTCATTCAAATGTTGAATCGCTTTTTTGACTTTGTCACATCCCTAAAGCCGATTCGCCCCTGTACCACTGTATTCATGTTTACATTTCTCTGTCGTTTACGTATCGCAACGGTTTTTACTTTAAATGGAGATTGTACTTTAATACACATTTAATAGTTAGTAAAAATACTTACCTATGATAGAAAACGCGATCTTGTTGCGAATTAAAGCTATCAGATCGCCCTTTGCACGATAATACTGCACAACTCACCATTTTTCGAGAGAAACGTCACGCGACACGGAGCGATGCAAAATGACGGTGAAGCGACTTTAAGTAGTATTATATAACGTGTATGACCAGTTGACCAATGTACTTTGCCGGAGGGGATCGCCCGCGTATGGCATCTCCAGTCGATTTATACTCAAAGGCAAAGCAGCAGTAAAATTGCACTATCGGTTTTATTGTTGACTTAGTACAAGTAAGAAGAACAACACGATTCCCGATGTTATTTTTCGGCTTGACCGTGAAGCCGGGAATAAGGGATCTAAAGAACGTTAATTCCAGAGCCGTAAAGCCAATTGATGAATTAAAAAAAAGTATTTGACACTTTTTGATTTGATACTTATTTATACATAACCTAAGAATTTTTCACTCTTTTACGTCTTCAATTCAATCTTCATTAGTTTTTTTTATGAAAATTTAAAACCAAGCAGCATAGAATTTCGATTTGAAACGTCGGTAATCATTTCAGTTTAACAAGCAAGCAGTCTTGAAAATCATGAATCAAGCAGATGTCACTAAATTAGTTTCGAAGCTTCGCATACCAGTATTAGAAAAAAGCCGCAGACTCAGAAATCCCAAAGGTCCTGAGGGAAGGCTAGATAAATTACGTAAAACCGTGACGGGCCTATTTAAATATGAGAGAATTGAACTCAATTATAATAGAGCTGACGAAGCTCGTCAGTACGCCGAGCGAGTAAGTAAATCATTGATCAAAAATAAGGTCCTATTTCCCGGTGTTACTTAATCTAAAGTGCTTCCGTTACACATGGCAAGACATTGTGAGACTCCAGATATTCCTCATTGGTTGGGATTAAATAAATAAATATTCCTGGACACAAAGCTTGTACAATGGATACTAGATAACTGCTAAAATACATTTTTTTTTTTTTTATATTCATACATATAATACATAGAAAACGCCCAGACCAAGACAAACAGAAATGTTCATGCACACAAATGTTTGTCTTGTGCAGGGATTGAACCTGCGACCTCAAGAGTCAAAGTGGCTTACCTCTTATTATGGTAATAACTTAAATTACGTACAATTTTTGATTTGAATGTATTTTAACATTTTAGCTGATATCAGAGGCGATACGCCATGGAGACTGCCATAAACCAACTATGGAGGTAGCAGACTATTGGTTGCTCGAGAAAGAACTTGTTCACAAATTGTTCAAAGTGCTTGTACCAAGATTTGAAGAATCCCATACCTGTTACACTAACGTTGTGAAGGCTCCCAGACCAAAATACAGTCGGAATATTGAGAAAGTTGTGTTGGAACTAAAAGGCAATCCGTACCCACCTCTAATAAACAAACATACACACAACAGACAGTTCATTCAGAACATTTTATTAGATGCGGCGAAACAAGACTACCGAAAAAATAAATATGCAGAAATAGCAAAACAGATAACGAAAGAAAAAACTGTGCCAGAGAATGCTATTAAAGATGAGAATAGTACAGAAAAGTCTGCTGAGAGTTAATGGAGTGTATACAGTTGTTAATGTAGTATTTAGTCATAAGTTTATTAAATTGGTTAGTTAAAAATGTGTTATTCTTCTTTTTTATGCTTTATTTCGTCAACGTCTTCGTCAACCCATATTCATCCCACTGCTGGGATTTGGATTTCCCCTCATTAGAAGGGGCTTAGAGCATACTTAACCACTTTTCATTTAATGAATGGATGTAAGTGATGGCATTTGGAAGAACTTTCCCACCTTTCCTACCATTCGGACAGCAATGTTTCAAGTACTCATCAATAAGTTGTGCAGCACCTATAGTAGCCCCGTCTGCCCATACAGGTGAACCGTATGTAATACAACCGAAGTATGTGATGATTGGTATAAATATTTTTTAATGTTTTGAAAGTTAATGCCCACATAGGGGCCGTCCATTAATCAGGTGAGGCTCAAAAGAGGGGAGAGGGGTTCGGTAAAAATCACGAAATGTCACCAGGGGGAGGGGGGGTGTAGTAAAATATCACGTGTATTTATTTTTTTGTCAAACGTGCTTACCTTTCTAAACCGAAAAGCGGCGTGTTGAAGACCTTGACTCGCCGATGCTAGGCAACGAACGAAGTTGAAGACGATGACGGCCTACAACTCCCTGCGCATACAGTATAATAATGGTTTCAGAGTATTGATGGAGCTGAACATGCCAGTCGCGCTACAGAATCGTGTGTAGCGCGACTGGCATGTTCATGCTTGCACGAACAGCCCCCTTACCACCAACCCTTATTGCGATTCAATAACTGAATAGAATGCTTATTCATACCAATGAATAAGCGACTATTCAATTTGAAATGAGTCGCTTATTCATTGGTATGAATAAGCATTCTATTCAGTTATTGAATCGCAATAAGAGTTGGTGGTAAGGGGGCAGAACTTTTATGCAATGAGAGGAAAAAGACAGCATCCTTTTCTTCATGACTGTTGACGAACGGATGGTTTAGAACCTTTGAGTCTGAGAAGAGATTTTCCGTCCCTTTGTGTGTTCTACCGATTGTACAATGGGGTGTCTTCAGAGGGGTTATTTGACATAATACCCACGGCCTCCTCCTACTGTCGCACCGCTCGCCATCAACAGGGAATTCATCCTCACATATTAGAACCGAAGAGGTCACGTCCTGTGCGGTTCCGGACCAGTTCCGTACTATCAAGCTGTGGAATGAACTGCCTGTGGAGGTTTTCTTAGGAGACTACAACGTCAACGTGGGGTTCTTCAAAAGGACGTGAGAACATTTTTACGCTCGTACGTGTAGGGTTGGACGCGACTCAACGCGCATGTGATATTTCTGGTGTTACAGGCGTCCATAGGGTACAGTAACAGCTTTCCGTCAGGCGGACCGTATGCTTGTTTGTCACCTTAGTGACATAACAAAAATCCTTATTAATATTCTAAAAGTTTTAAGATTCTTTGTAGCTACAAAAAATACACGTGATTTGAGGGGGGGGGGGGGGGGGTTGTTAAAAAAAAACCTCACGTGATTAATGGACGGCCCCTTAAAGGTTGACTCTGAAAATGCTGGTATGATGGAATCAGCGTTTTTATTCATTTACTACCCAAATGGGGTCAGATCATTGATCAGACTCGTTTACTATCTGTTTCTGTTTAATATCTACTATTACCAATGACTGGTGACAGAAACTTGAACCACTTAACTAAGTTGGCATACAAAACCATTTCTCTACATTACACTTTCATATCGGTCACACTTATGCCTATGTAGGTACATAACCGATAAAGGTATACGTACCGCAAGCTTGCACATACATACAATACACACAATACACTAACGTACGTTACGTAACGAAACGCGTTCCGCCACAGTAGATATAATGAGCAGTAGCTTAACTCCGACGCGTCTAAATTCATTCACAACCACGCACCGCCCGATACGCTACACGATTCTAAAACGGGGTCGTAGTTATTACACCTAAAGGTATTTGACAGGGCATCGTATTCTCCACAGTATAAATAACAATACTACGTATAATATGGCCTCATCCTGCCGAATTCATAATTTGCAGTAGAACATTCATAATTTAAACGAAAAGAGTTTAGCCTTAAAATTGCCATGCCCAAATGCAACGGGGTGATCGACTTCTAACCACTTTTTCTTTAATCTATCTCTTACCGATTGAAAGAACAAATACAAGTGGCGTCCTTTGGTAGAAGTTTCGCACCTTTCCTGCCATTCAGATTTTCCGGATATGGTAAGTCCCGTATTTACAAAAGTGATGTAAAATTATTTATTAAACAATCATTACCATTACACGTTTTATTTTCATTAGAAAACCTATATATTTTTAAAATTTTACAAATTGTATTGTCGAAATTATTGAAATTCTAATTTGATAATTCAATGTTAAGTCTGTTGTTGAATCACAACGTGTTGAGAGGGGTTTCCTTCAGGGTTGATTCACCTTTTGGGAACACACAATCTAAAATGTTATTAAAAACTACATCTTCTCATAATAAAATATATTTCATCAAAATAAAACTCAAAACCATAAAACCACATTCTACCACATATTTTTCCTGATTCTTCTTGACAACTTCTATTACAACTAAATTTTCTCAAACCCCAAACAAAATACATTCTTTTATTTAAATTCAAATTCCTACAATGTCACTATGTTTTTTAGCCATCAATAAAACCATAAACAATAAAACTAATTCTCCAACATCCCCTCTTAAATTAATATTACCTAACTTATTAAATCCCATACACATATTCCCCACTTAACAAATCTATCTAAATAAATATAACCTCATAAATATTAATTTAAAATAATTCTACCTAAACAACCTTAATATATAAATTTCAAATTAATCAATCAAAACAACCTTAAAACTAAATTTCCAATTAATCAGCCAAACAACCTTAACCTATCATTATATCTATAACATTACATTAAATCACTTCACTATGTTCATTTTTAATTAAGTGTCACTAACTATATATTTCCTTAGTCTTAAAAACTTTGTTCTGTCTAATCCTTTTGTCAATATGTCCGCATAATTTGAATTTGTTGGACAGTAAAATATCTCAATTTTATTTTCTTGAATTTTTTCTTTAATAAAGTGAAATCTAACGTCTATATGTTTACTTCTTCTATTCAAGATTCCATTTTTAATTAATACAATAGCCGACTGATTATCAACAAATAGTTCCGTTTTTGGTATTTTACCAGTTATTTCATGAATTAATTTTTGAACGTATAATAGATCTTTAATGCATTCGGCAGCTGAGATGTATTCTGCCTCTGTACTGGACAGAGCAGTCACGGACTGTTTACGCGAACACCAATGAATAGGTCCACCACTGTACAGGATGACAAAGCCAGTCGTACTTTTCCTAGTATCAGGATCACCGGCAAAGTCTGCATCACAATACGCTCTCAAAGTTAAATCATTCCCTCTCAAATAAGTAATGCCATTCGAAACAGAGCTTTTTAAATACCTAAACAAATTTTTGATATTTAGAAAATCATTTAAGTTAGGATTCTCTTGAAATCGACTACAATACCCAACATGAAAAGCAAGATCTAAACGAGTTTTATTCACTAAATATAATAAAGAACCTATAAATGTCCTATAACGATGCACATCATCAATACTCCCTTTCCCCTCTTGATGTGTATCGATCAAAATATCCGGATAAACACTTGGTTTCAAATTCTCATAATTATATTTATTAATTAATGATTCTACATATGTCTTTTGATATATTTTTACAAAATTATCTCTAACGTCTATATCAATACCAAGAAACTTTTCAACTTTATCAAACTTTCTCATTTCAAATTCTTTTTCTAATTTTGTTATTATATTATTTAATTGTAAAATATTATTTCCGATTAAAACTCCGTCATCAACATAAATTGCTAAATATATTTCTTTCTCTTTACAGAAAAATAAACAAGGATCTAATTTTAATTGTATAAAACCTAACTTTTTTAAATATTCGGTTATCCTCTTGTTCCACATAAGTGGTGCTTGTTTCAGTCCATATAAACTCTTCTTTAATTTACAAATTTTATTCTTACTATTTTCAATATTATAGCCTGTTGGTATTTCCATAAAAATTTCTTCTTCCAAATCTCCATATAAAAATGCTGTCTTCACATCAAATTGCTTCATCTTGTATCCTCTTTGAGCCGCAATTGCCAACAGTAAACGTATACTTGTAGTATTAACCACTGGACTATATGTTTCTTTATAATCAATATTATATTTCTGTAAGAAACCTCTTGCTACTAATCTAGCTTTATATTTTCCACCTGGTTTAATTGTAAAAATCCATTTACTTGTAATTATTTTTCTATTTTCTGCTTCTGACTTATTTACAATAACCCATGTCTTATTCTTTTCCAAAGAATCTTTTTCTTCATCAATGGCCTTTTGCCATAACAACTTCTCATCACCTTTAATTGCTTCACCATAAGTTAAAAACGAACTTTCTAAATCATAATCTTTCAATCTCTCTGGTAATCTTCTCTCTCTTTTAGGCAAAATTCTTCTAGGAATTTGTTCATTAATTATTTCATTTGCATCTTCAAATAGTTCATCATCTTCATCTTCATTTTCTTGAACATTTTCATTTAAAATCTCTGGCTCCACTATTTCATTTACACAAACACCATTATCATCTTCACTATCATTATTATTTAAAACCTCATCATTATTCTTTAAACTTTCTTCATTATTATTTAAAAATTCTTCATCATTATTAACCGCACTAATTCCATCACTATTTTCTAAATTATAATCATCTACAATATCTATCACTTGTGTATTCCCATCACTATTCGACCCTGCATGACTATATCTATAATTTCCCCTCTCAAAGTGAGAATCACTATCCACCGAACACTCATTAACATTTTCATCACAAAAAATTCTATATAAATCCATCATGTTATCACTCGAATTATATTCTTCTAAAAATTCAATAACTTTTGTTTTATTATTATCAAATTTAACATCTCTAGAATAATGTATTTTTAAATTAATTGGATCCCAAATCTTATAACCGTTATTCGTATAACCAATTAATAAACCCTTATTGCACCTTGAATCTAATTTACTAACATTAGGTTTATTATTTTTAAAATAAGCCAAAGAACCGAAAATATTTAAATGTTCTAAATTTGGAATTCTGTTGAACCACATTTCAGCCGGCGTTCTACTATTAATTCTATTCGAGCACCTATTAGTTAAATATGCTGCAGTAAGTACCGCTTCACCCCATAATTGTTTTAGTAAACTCATATCAAATAGTAACGCTCTAGTCTTTTCCATAATTGTTCTATTTAATCGCTCAGATTTCCCATTAAGTTGGGGTGTATATGGTATATTATAATCTATTTGAATTCCCCTTTCTTCAAAAAATTTCTTTAATCTATTACTAGAGTATTCTCCCCCATTATCGCATCGAAAAGTTTTAATTTTAGTATTAAAATGATTTTCTGCCACATTAATATAATTAATTATTTTTGAATATGCTTCATCTTTTCTTTTAATGAGAAAAACTTTCATAAAGTGTGTGTAATCATCTAAAAATGTGATAAAATATTTATATCCGTCAAAAGTTGGAACCCCTATTGGCCCACAGATGTCGCTATGAACAATTTCTAATGGCTTTGTAGCCCTATGACGTTCTGTTTTGAAAGGTTTTCTACATAACTTGGATTGCGTGCAGACTTCGCAGATGTCCAAACTATCTTTAATATCAAGATTAATACCACGTACTAAGCCTTTAGTATTATTAATCGAGGAATGTCCTAATGCTCTATGCCAAAATTCCTCTTTTGATATTCTAGAAAAGTTGACTGACCTTGAATTTCCTATGTGGTTAACATATTCAATAGGAATTCTTACGTAGTACAGCCCCCTTACCACCATCTCTTATTGCGACTCAATAACTGAATAGATTGCTTATTCATACCAATGAATAAGCGACTCTATTTCAAATGGAATAGAGTCGCTTATTCATTGGTATGAATAAGCAATCTACTCAAATATTGAGTCGCAATAAGAGATGGTGGTAAGGGGGCTGGTCGTCACTGCCCCTGGTCGCAGTAAGAAAGCAGACCCCATCATCGTAGACCTTACATTGGTTTCTGAAAAATTTAATTTCATAATTATAATCTGTCAGCTTCGGTATTGAAATAATATTTTTTATCATTTTTGGAACATATAGAACATCACTGAAGGTCCAATTGTTATTTCTACTGTACAGTTTTCCTACTTTATTAACAGTATGTATGTTACCATCAGCTGTTGCTATTCTATATTGTTTATTGCTTAAATTTTGTAAATATTTATCATTATTAATTATATGGTTACTTGCTCCAGAATCCATTATAAATTCAACTATTTCATGTGAACTGAATGTTAAAGATTTGACATTACTTACAGTACTTGATCCTCTATCTAAGCAGTATTTTGTATAATGTGAGTCATTCTTACAAATACTACAGTTATTTTCTTCTTTGCAAGCTGTATGTTTATGTCCAATTCTTAAACATTTAAAACATTGTAATGCATTTCCCATGTATTCCATCCTGTTATGTGTATTTCTGTTTCTGCAAAATTTAGCAACATGTCCTTTCTTGCCACAGTTGTAACAGTCTTTAATATAAAATGTGTTGGCAGTTGTTTCACTTTCATCATTCTCCTTTCTGTCTTGATGATTTACCTCCACTAATATTCTTGAAATCAAATTATCTAAATTCCTATCTTGTTTTCCAGTTGATTGCCACGCCGTTCGAAAGTAGTCAAATTTTGTAGGTAAACAGCTTAATATTTTTGATATGACTTGCTGGTCTTCCATTTGAAAATCAAGGCTCCTAATTTTTGTTACTTTATTTTGCAGTTTACTAATGTCATTCATTATGTTTTCTGTAATTTTGAAATTATAAAATTCTTCCAATAAAGTGCAAATCTGTGTTTCTTTATTTCCCAAAAATAAATTATCTAATTTTGTAATCATATCCTTAGCGGTATCACATTCTATAATATGATTAATATATTTGTCGTGCAAACTATTAATAATTAGGTATTTTGCTTTATTGTCTTTCTTTGTACATACCTTTTCTTTTGATTCGGCAGTCAAAACATCATGCAAATCTTTAGCGTGTAAAAGAATAAGCATCTTTTTCTTCCATATGGTATAATCACAGTCACTGTTTAGTTTAGGATAAAAATCAGTTTTAAATTTCTCACTCCCCATATTTTCGGAATCCATGTTAATTTATTAATATAAACTCGTAATCAAAAAAATATTTTTATTTTGCAAGGCCCATGACCTGTTGTTGAATCACAACGTGTTGAGAGGGGTTTCCTTCAGGGTTGATTCACTATCACCTTTTGGGAACACACAATCTAAAATGTTATTAAAAACTACATCTTCTCATAATAAAATATATTTCATCAAAATAAAACTCAAAACCATAAAACCACATTCTACCACATATTTTTCCTGATTCTTCTTGACAACTTCTATTACAACTAAATTTTCTCAAACCCCAAACAAAATACATTCTTTTATTTAAATTCAAATTCCTACAATGTCACTATGTTTTTTAGCCATCAATAAAACCATAAACAATAAAACTAATTCTCCAACAAAGTCATACATGTCACTGACACGTAATGTTATGAATTGAATACAATAGCTATATAACAATCGTTATATCGAACAATAACTTATATTGATGTCACTCTCTGGGTTTAGAGATAGTGCTTGCGTGGATCCCCGGGCATGTAGGTATTGCCGGTAATGAAACTGCAGACAAATGTGCTAAAGAAGCTATCCATACGGGAGTTACTAAATATTACATTTGCTTCTCTCGCGACTTCAGACTATCGGCAGATGCGCGATTAAGAAAAGACTGGAAGGAATTATGGCAAAAAACGGGAACCACAAATGCAAAATTTTACTCAAAAATTCAACCGGTTGTCCCTATTAAACCGTGGTTCTCCAAATACCGTAAATTTGACAAACACTCCACCTCTGCTATAATTAGGTTATCTTATTTAAGAGTGGGTCCAGTGCTGAAGCACCGGTGACACGTCGACCCTCATGGATCTTTTGTGCTCTCCCTAATCCTTTAGTCACTCTCCCCTGACTGTCTGGAGACATGTTCCATGTACTTCAGTATGCCGCTTATTGGGAAGTGTCTGTAGTCCTGGTCCGGGTATGCCTTTCCTAGGATTTCCATTCGTTTGCCGGCTAGGGCGTCACATTGACACATCAAGTGTTACATGGACTCGTTAGACCATTTGCATGTTCTGCACTCTGGGCTATCAACACGTCTCATTTTGTATAGGTGTCCTTGACAGGCATAGTGGCCCGTTAGTGCCCCAAGCATGAGACGCATCCGTTTTCTGTCATATTTATGTACATGTCTGTACCAATTAATTGTACCTTCGCCAATGGTTTCTTTGAAGTGTAGCATTCCGCTCATTTCCTTCCATTCAGCCTGATGCCTAGACTTTGCCCTGCCATTTATAGCCCCAATTACTGTCCCATATGAGAGACCTACAAAGGGTTCAGGTCCAAAAAAGTTTTTGCTTGATCATTCCCTTGCCAACTCATCAGCCCTCTCATTGCCCTCAACGCCTGTGTGTCCTGGAACCCAGACCAACTCCAGCCGATTATTTTTGCCCAATTTATTAAGGGCATCCATACCCGCAAGAGCTAACCTAGATTCCACCCTGTCAGAGCTCAGGGCCATAAGAGCTGCCTGGCTGTCGCTGAGAATGTAGATGTGTCGATTTGCGACCCTATTATCTAGATTTTTTTTTGCACAAGCAGTTATGGCATACATTTCAGTTTGAAATACAGTAGCATATTGCCCCATACTCTGACTGTGTTGTATGTCCTTAGAGAAAATGCCCGCTCCTGTACCTTCTTCAGTTTTGGAACCATCGGTATACCATATGAGGCTATTTTTCTCCTTGGGTTTGAATTCATTGTTCTTCCACTCAACTCTGGTTGGAAGATGTATTCTGTAGTTCCTCTTGAAAATGTACTTCGGCAACATCTTATCACTGCACATTTCCATCTTCCTCTTTAGTTCTGAAGTGAACTCCATATGTGTGTACCTGGTCTGAGGGGAATGTCTATCCCGTAGACCAGTCGTTTCGATCCTGTATAAGGCTTTACGGTAAGAGATCGAGGACCACTTCCATTGCTGCTGTGGGTGTAGTGGGGAATGCTCCCGCGACTGCACAGCAGACTAGTCTCTGCAGTTTCATCAGGGACATCTTACTAGTCATTTGTCTTACTTTCGGCCACCATACTAGGCGGCCATAAGTCACCATGGGTCGTACCATTGCTATATATAGCCAGCGCAGAATGCTTGGTTTTAACCCCCATGTTTTTCCGTAGGCATTCCTGCACATGTTGAAGGCTCGTGTTGCCTTTTGAAGGACATTGTTCATATGCCCCATTCCAACTGAGTCCCTTATCCAATGTCACTCCTAGATATTTAACCTCATCAGACCATTGCAATTCCTTGCCATATAATGATACTGTTTTTAGACCTGTTAGGTTCCTCAGCCTTGTGAACGGAACTAATGTGGTCTTCTTTAGATTGATAGTCAAGCTATTTGTTTTACACCAATTCTCAACCACCTTAAGGGCTACCATCATAAGTTCCGTTACTATATTAGGAAATTTTCCATTGATTAGGATGACTATGTCATCCGCATATTCGACAGCCACTGTGGGCCCCTTGTTTAGCTCAATCAAAAGTGAGTTGACCACAAGGCTCCATAGCGTCGGTGATAAGACGCCTCCTTGAGGGCAGCCTTTTGTGGTACTGGCGAATAACTTTTCGTCCATAAGCTCGGCGTTGATAATCCTGCCTTTGAGCATGCTTTATATCCATCTACGTATTGTATTCGGAATACCGTGCGCTGTTGCCGCTTTATTGATGGAGTCAAATGTAGTTTTATCGAAGGCTCCTTCAATGTCAAGGTATGCTGCTACACAAATTTCCTTGTTTTCAATTGCTTTTTCAGCTCTGCTAACAACATGGTGTAAGGAAGTCTCCGTCGACTTACCTGATTGGTATGCACATTGTAGCTTGTGTAATGGATATCTATTCAAGGGTCCATCCCTTACATATCTGTCTACCATTTTCTCCAATACTTTTAGAACAAACGATTGTAGACTTATAGGTCGATACGCTTTAGCGTCCTCATATGTGGGCTAAAAGTGACGTTTATACCAAAGCCGGGTGGCTTTGGTATAAACGTCACTTTTACCCTGCCTAATGCTTTTGGTGTGTATCCAAATGCTAAACTGGCTCTATATAGCCTGCACAGGTGTGGTATAAGTATGGAGGCTCCTTGCTGTAGCATAATGGGGTAGATGGACCTGGAGACTTGTATGGCTGCAAGCTCCTGATGGCCCATCTGATTCTATTGTCATCCACCACCTTCTCAGCTACATCCCAATCATATCTATGCGTTCTTACAGTGTTAGTATCTGCAACATTGATGTAGTCAGTGTCATCTTTATCGAGTTCATAAAAACCTGGAAAGTGGGTTTTGAACATTTGTTTCAATGTTTCTTTATAATTAGGTTACGTCTTGGTCATGTTTGCACTCCAGTGTTTGTAGCTAAAATCAACCCTTGAACTCATTTTTTTTAACTGCCCAAAACTACAGTTACCTCTGTATGAAATTCTTCCTACTAGTATTCCTCGTCCTGTTAACATCCCTTTCCTACTTACTCTTGTATAAACTCGTCAGTCTTAGTTAAGTTCATAAAGTCAACAACATCTACTTGTGAGTTTTGTATTATTTATTGTCATTTTGTACTGTCCCTGTGTTAAGTTATATAAGTGTTATTTATTTTATATTTACACTAGCTGCCCGCCCCGGCTTCGCACGGGTAGAAAGTGTTGTTTTCTTTTCCTCGCAATTTTTATGTACATAAGAACCTCCCTTATACCTTAACGAAAATATTAAAATAAAAATTAGCAGAATTGGTCGAGCCGTTCTCGAGTTTTGCGCTTAGCAACATTCATTTTAATATGGGACCACCTGGAGAGTGTACCCTCTCAAACGAATAAGATTTATTAAAATTGCTGTACAATTGACGGAGAAATCATTGAATTTAAAAAAATACATAAAGTCGAACATAGATCCGCCCTACAGGTACAATAAACAACAATAATAGGTAATTTCTGGGACAAAAACTATTCCCATAGTCGCCTTGTACGACATCCACGGGAAGAGACGGAGTGATTCTATTCTAGTCTGCCGGAAACCACACGGCCGTAAGAAGGAAGAGTGGTATACGCGGAATAAATACAGTTTCATCGGCACCACTCCCAGTGAGAATCTCAGCTTCAATTATACATATTTCGCTGCTAAACATTGACTTTACTTCAGGAAGGAGATCTTCCCCAAATTTTAATAATATTTTTGAAAACTCTTGGGCACGTAAAGTTCTATCTACAGCTTCTACTGTCTTATTGTTTTTTTTTTCGCATTCATCTGAAACGATTAGACAGCAATCCTGAAACATTTTCGCTTTGTCACAGTTTCGTGTCACAAAGCATGTCGGTGTTTCCGTTCTGTATAAATCGAGTATAATATTGAACATTGTATTTGCGTGATTCCGCCTAGAAGTAATATATGGCTGCTATACCTGGCGATGCTGCTGTGAGATATTATTTTGGCGCCTGATTTCAGCGATGATTGCTATCGTCTGGTATGTTTTTCCAGTCCTTCCTGAAGCATCTAAGAAAAACAGTTTCCCCTCGTTGTTTAAAAGACTTTGCATCACAAAATCTTGCTACATAGCGTCCCACAAATGCACGCATTCTTCTGGTTTGTGCGAATATATACCAATCGTTCCATTTCAATTTTAGCGTACACGTCTATAATAAACTGACTAAATAGACCACGTTACCTTTGTAAATAAATAAAACGATTGCGTCTAACTTGTAGCAGGTAAGCATAAAAGTAGCACTGCGCGGTTATTTTTTTACAATACAATCAATATTTTGTTAAACTATTTATTCTTTTTTTAAGTAGCTTTTTTAGTTCTATTTGCTATTATAGCGTGTTTTTTAGTTATTTTTTTAAACTATAATTTATTGTATACACCATATTGTTTATGCAAATAAATTTAGCTTTGTTCTGCATCAGGTGTTCCAAATATTGGATTTTTGTACCTCAATAAAAAATACTCACCAGGCTGAACAACTTTTGCTAAGGCGTCATTTTTATATTTCTTATAGTTTAACTGAACCATTATGGTTCTGCATCAGGTGTTCCAAATCTAGGATTTTTATACCTCAACAAAAAATACTCATCAAGTTGAACAACTTTTGCTAAGGCGTCAATTTTATATTTCTTATAGTTTACCGTAACCATTATGGTCCTGCATCAGGTGTTCCAAATCTTGGATTTATATACCTCACCAAAAAATGCTCATCAGGCTGAACAACTTTTGCTAAGGCGTCATTTTTATATTTTTTTATAGTTTAGCTGAACCATTATGATTTTGCATCACGTGTTCCAAATCTTGGATTTTTATATCTCAACAAAAAATACTCATCAGGCTGAACAACTTTTGCTATGGCGTCATTTTTATATTTCTTATAGTTTAGCTGAACCATTGTGATTCTGCATCACGTGTTCCAAATCTTGGATTTTTATACCTCAACAAAAAATACTCATCAGGGTGAATAACTTTTGCTAAAGCGTCATTTTTATATTTCTTATAGTTTAGAACCTTTATGGTTCTGCATCAGGTGTTCCAAATCTTGGATTTTTATACCTCAACAAAAAATGCTGATCAAGTTGAACAACTTTTGCTAAGGCGTCAATTTTATATTTCTTATAGTTTACCGGAACCATTATGGATCTGCATCAGATGTTCTAAATCTTGGATTTTTATACCTCAACAAAAAATACTCATCAGGCTGATCAACTTTTGCTAAGGCGTCATTTTTATATTTCTTATAGTTTAGCTGAACCATTATGGATCTGCATCAGGTGTTCCAAATATTGGATTTTTATACCTCAATAAAAAATACTCATCAGGCTGAACAACTTTTGCTAAGGCGTCATTTTTATATTTCTTATAGTTTAGCTGAACCTTTATGGTTCTGCACCAGGGTGTTCCAAATCTTGGATTTTTATATCGAGATGGAAATGTCGTGTCAACGTTTTCAAATCGATGCCATTTTCGTAATTGACGTCTCAGAAAACCATAGAATCAACACCCATATTGATATTATGACATTTCAACCCCATTGCACCCCCACAGGAGTGCTCTTGTGTCACGTCGGTTATGTTAGATTATAAAATAGCTGTTGTTTTCGGAATCAGCGACCCGATAAACCTTAAAAACAATACCCATAACGATTTCCAGACGTTTGCACCTCATTTCGCCCCTTTAGGGGTTGAATTTTGAAAAATCCTGAAACACGTGTTTACTCATTTATCTACAGAAGTGCTCATGTAAAGTTTCGTATAAAATAGTCCAACTAATCTTGGTTCCCCATACAAACTTTGGGCCCCCGTTTCACCCCCTTAGGGGTTGAATTTTCCAAATTCCCGTCTTAGTGAGCACCTACGTCCTAAAAGGAACCCCCTTGAAAAATTTGACACTCCTAGCACTTGTAGTTTCTGAGATTTCGTGATGAGTGAGTGATTTACTCTTTTATATATATAGATAGATGTGTTAATAGCTACTAATCTGTGTTCGTCTAGTTAGGATACTAACTATATGTTTGTGATGTATTGTGTTGTTTTAGGTCGCTCATGGGACTTCCGCTATTTAGTACCGATCAATAGTCTTATTAGGTATACTTCCAGATTGGTCCCATATTTTTTTCATCATCATCAGCCTGTATCTATATACATAAATGTAGAGTAATGTTTGGAGTCGGTGTTTACTTGTTAAAATTATTAATAGACGACTAAGTACTCTAATAAGTTTACATTGTATAATGACCATTACAATCCGCGTAAACAGTTAGTACGCTTCTCTTCACGCTTAACATCAGGCAAAGTTAATTATGTTGAGCTTTTATAAAACAAAAAGTTTCTAGCTATTTTCCTGTATCTACGCACACCTAACAAGAGCGGAGTGGTGAGTAGATAATTAATCTTACAAAAAGCCTCATAAATATTGAGATACTGCTTTACATCTCTATTGTGGTAAGAGTAAGGTTATCTTTATGTCACTTTTATTATTTATCAAAACCAACTCATATCAAAGATAGATATGTAGGTTATTTATTGAGCTTAATCATTTAAATGTGTCTTTAGAAAAATTATTAACATAGGTATTTTACAAGCTGGTTGTAGTTGAGTATTCGTTTGAGCTGAAATAAAATGTATCGTGGAAAAGAGTCAGCTTTACCAAGAGTTGTTGTTTTGGGTTCCTGTAGCTTGGACTTTACAGCGTATGTATAAAAGTTATATTTTAAACATAACTAATGTACGCGAAAATCAATTACATGTTCATGGAATAATTTACCAGCAGTGGTAAATTAAATTAATTCAGTTTTCAGTGTTAGGGTACCTACAAGCTACGCTACGCGGTTATGTAGTATCTCTTTATATTTTGTGACGGTTATGGAAACTAGTGATTAAAATGTATTTTTTTAAATCAGATATGCGCCCAGACTGTCAAGTCCGGGTGAAACTCTCATCGGTACAAAATTTACAACCAGTTTCGGAGGCAAAGGTGCTAACCAATGCGTGGCGGCAGCTAAACTAGGTGGCAACACATTCATGGTATGCAGATTAGGTATGATAATATTATTCACCAGCTTTCAGGTCAATTCCAAACATGTTGACATATTTTTAGATGAAGTTCCACACAATGGTGTTGAAGTTCCACATGTATTAATGTACAACTAAGACCAAAGTGTAAATTAAGTTCAGGTTAAAGTTTCTTTGTAGTCTATTGCAACCGAACATTTGTGTGTGTACTTCACACAAATGTTCGGTAAATGAAATGAGGGCGCCACTATCCCTTAGCGGGCAACATTGATTACTTTTTTAACATTGATTATTTGTACAACCATTATTTATTTAATACGTATTTGTTATGACTTCTTTTGCATATCTTAGAGTTGGGATTATCTCTCTCTTTAACACTAGCAAAATATTAAACAAATTTAAAAGTTACAGGGTTTATGTAAAATGATTAGCTGTTATTTTTATTGAGCTCATCATCATTATTTATAAAAAAAAAACGAATATATTCATCCCTACAAATACAATTACATACATGGAGAATATTAATGGGCCATGAAATTAATAAAAAAAGAATCCGAACATAATAATATATTAAATTATTTATTGAATTATTTAAAAAAAATATGTACTTATTTAAAAATCGTCCAAAAATTTCAAATCAAAAAAATTCAAAATAACTTTTAAACTTTCGCGTTGCATTATTAAAATTATAATAACCACGGGAATTAACGTCATCATGCATGTAAGTAGGTACTCTACAAATTATAATTCACAATCCAAGAAATATTAGAAAAACCAGTTAAACGTAAATCACAAACCCTTCCACAAACCACAATATTTACAAATTTTGGGGTAATCAACCTTACTTATTTAAAACCAAATTTTAAAAATTGGCAGGTGATGACCAATGGGGTATGCAATATAAAGATCACTTGAAAGAAGTTGGTGTTGATGTAACTAATGTCAAAATAACGCCTAATGTATCCACGGGTATAGCCCAAATCTCCGTAGCAGAGAATGGGGAAAACCAGATAATCATAGTACCAGGAGCCAACAGTCATCTTTGTAAAGCAGACGTAGAGAACTGTAAAGAACTTATAGAAAATGCTGATGTACTCGTAACTCAACTTGAGACACCGTTTGAAACTACATTGGAAGCATTCAAATTGAACAAGGGCGTGAGTAATACCACAGTACCTACATAAATATTTAAAAAATAATAATTAAAGGTAAGTAGGTATCATAATTTGATAAAATGTTGTGTTTTCAGTTAAGAATATTAAATGCTGCCCCGGCCAGACAAGACATTCAAGAAATACTACCATATTGTTCAATATTATGTGTAAATGAATCAGAAGCTTCCTTGATGACGAATATAGAAGTTGACATCTCGTTAGTAAATAATCTGTATATCTTATTACCCGCTTTCCAAGTAACCCAAAAAGAGTAACTAGCATTATAATTAAAAGAAAGGCGCATAAGCGCAGCAACAATGCTATATCTTTAAATTAACTTAAATTTAATTAGCTAACTGCAAGCCATACAGCGATCGATAACGACAACATATTAACTAAGTCCGCCCGCAAACTAACTTTGATTCGTAGGAAATAGAGAGTACCGAATATCACACTACGTAGCGCTAGTGTGCGGGATGTTAGATAACATGTTTAATCTGTGAAAATCTCTTTGTCTCGATGTTTTTGTAGAATGGTTTGAAAATTCACTTGCTGAATGTTTGTAGTAGTTTATGTATTGCCAGGTGTGGAAAAATGTTAGTTCCAACTTCATTAATTTCTACACTTTTCGGTCGCTCCGCACTGTGACTCTCAAAAAAAGTTCTGCAATCCAGTTTTTGACCATCCACAATATCGGCGGACTCCACCAGTTGGAGAACGTTACTCTAGTACATAAATTTAATTGTAGTAGCGATATAAATGATGAATAAATAGTGAAGGTCGGACGACCGATACGGCAGAAAGATCCTAAGTGAGAAGCTGGGCTGGGGCTAGATCCTAGAGTGAGAGATCGTACAGGTAACCGAAGCATGAGACGTCCGTCTACGGGATCGATCGATACTGACGATCGCAAGAGTCGTTGGTTGAAGGTAGCATATGTTCAGCAGTGGACAGCAATTGGCTGAAATTATAACTCATCATCAGATAAGAAATCTTACGACAGTCGCAACAGTAAGTTCGAAAGCCAAAATTTATTAATTACTCCAAGTCCCTGTGATTTAGACATCGTACATGGATGGACAGTGTTTCACCAGGCGCTGACCGCTGCCCTATTAATAGATGTGATATGAATTACATTATTTTACAATAGAGATCAGGTGGTCAAAACGAATAGACATTTTATATAACACGACTGGTAGTGTAATTTCGGTTGTGAGAAGGAACGTGTATTTCACCCATAGGCTGCAATTGTATATTGACTGGAAATAAGCATAAACTGATGCAATTTCACTGTCTTCGAACAACGTGCGAACGTGGCCGCACTGACCGCCAATGTTCTGCGCTCCCTCTTGATGTCTGTGTTATGCGATAGTTCTATCGTGACATTCAGGGTCCAGTTATTTACACTACGTATACTCGTATTTTTAGTGAATACACAGATACCTACCCAGAAGAGGTTTTACTATTTTATTTATTAACATACATGACTAGTGGGACAGAATACGTTCTTCCTCCCGCTACCACATAACTTTTTTTTTCATATTTCAGCAATGCTAGTGAAGCTTTGGAAAAACTGCTTGAAACTGGCTGCGAGACAGCGATTATCACTCTAGGAGCCAATGGCGCTGTATATTCAACAAAAGAAGATAAGAAGGCTATACATGTTCCATGTGACGAAGTGACTCCTGTGGATACAACTGTATGTTTGAATATTAATATATTCATTACCTTTAAGTTGTAAGTGGTACATCAAAATGTTTGAATTTAAGCTAACTTCACCTGTATATGGTGCACCTTGTTGACTGATAACCTTGTAGCGAGCGAAATTGTAAGTTGCCCGACTGGGGTGGTACCTCCACCACCTCACAGAATACCGTAACTAAATAGCAATTCCCTTATGGGTTGTTTTTTCCTTCGAGTGAGTCAGGTCATAAGAAAAGAAAGAGATTTTGCGTTGGCAGCGTTTGCGGCGATATTTCATGTTGCGAGCGTTAATATGGCAAATAAAATAATAATAACAAAAGTACTTGTAATTTTCGTATAAACTCTGTAACTATAAATCCGATTTAAATTTTATTAGGGATTTATATTTTACTTTTTCTGTAATTGGCAACACCAGGGCTAACAGCTGATTTCGTTTATGTAACCCGTTTTATTTTTTTGAAATTAATTTAATTTTTAAAGTTTTAATAGCCCTTTTCCAATATAATTTACTTGTAATCATGTAAATAACAATTTGTATTTAATGTAACGATATTGGCAATTAAAAGAGTCGGCCTTGAGTTTCTTTCCAGTTTTTCTCAAGAAGCCCCGTCTCCGGAACTGGCACTTAAATTCACTTTCACATTCAGGATAGTGTGATGAAAGTGAATCTAAGCTCTGCAGATTTAGAGTAGTAATGATTTATACATGTTCATAAATTTAATTTGTATGACGTTTCTAAGTGCTTTATAAATTCAAGGAATAAAGATATTTTGATTTTGATTTTAATTAGATTTGATCATGATTTTAAGATATAGTATTATTCTAAAATACGATTAAGGAGTATTCTAAATTACCTACGTTTACTTTTTTATCCATACAAAATGCATTATGGATTAGGAGAACTATTTTTATAGTGTTGTGAACTGCTCAAATTCTTTTATTTTAAAATGTACGAAATATTCCAGGGTGCTGGTGATGCTTTTGTTGGTGCCTTAGCAACATTCCTAGTGACCCATAAAGATCAACCAATGCATCAGGTAGTTGGTACAGCGTGTGACATTGCCACAATCTCGGTGACCAAAGAAGGGACGCAGACGAGCTATCCCACAACTTATAATGCTTTCAATAAACAATTCAAATACTATATTCTGTGATAAATAAAACAAACAGTTATTTAAATTAAGGTTACACTTTTATAGAACGTAGGTACACATGTATTAAGGCCTTAACTAATCAATTAAAACTCTGTAACATGTCATAATTCTATGCAAACATAATATTGTAATTAGTAGCCGTACCCGCAAACTATTTGTTCTCGTGAATTAACGACATTCATAGAGTGCAAGGTTACTTCCGCGACTCAATCCGATTAATGATACAGCCATAATAGAAATATCTTTATATCAAAAAAAGAAAAATAACTCGTTTGCTGGTAGGGCTACAACACTTGAATACTAGGTACATATAATTATTCTTAGCGTAATCATAGGTAAATAAATCATGCATATTACTGACTACATAGTGCTTGTACATTAAATGATTATTATCAGTGGTATATACTCTTAGGTACGCAATAGCTAGAATTTACAGTTATATCAAATATAAGTATTTATTTGTGAAGCAATCTTATGGGTACAAAGAAGCGCCGACCAAGCAATGCGTTTAATACAATTATTAAACTATGAATTAAAATTCACCTCTTTTTTTCTTGTTACCTACATAATTTATAAATACCATTTCATTCTTCCCTCAAGTTTCCCGCCCAATGCTACGATTCTTTATTTATTCTTTTAACGGAAGTTCACATTCTACCTACCCATTTTTTCTAATAAAACACATAGAATACTATATTTTTTCGGATTATACTTAGAAGAGTTTCTCAGATTTATTCAAATAAGGATTCAATTTTAGTTACCAAAAAAATAGTAAGAAAAGGACGAGACAAACGCCCGGTATTTCGCATGTTTCAATCTAGAAAAAAAAAAATCCGATAACCATTTTTATTGTACAACTTTGCAAGTCAAGCATCCTCTTTACGATGATAACATGCATTCATTGAGTTTTAATGTATTAAACTCGTAAAAATAACTAAATATGTCTGTAGTATTATTAACGACGCTAAAATAGAAAACAAACGCAATCGGTTTAGTAACAAAATACCAGCGAGTTTTTCATTAGCTGCCTAGGGCCTCTTGGACGTCGCGGGGCTTGACAAACTTTCCGATTTTTATCTTATTACTTTTTAAAGCGAAAAGCGAATGTTACCAGTACTAGTACTATTTCTTATTCTGTAATTTTTCTGCAAATTATATCAATGATCTGGTACAGGTGCGGAAGCAGAACTTTATAAACATATTACTAAATTTGTGAGTAAATTTGACTGGATTTGAAGACAATAATTATTTATATTCACACATATTCTGATTATTATAACAACGAAACACGCCGGGATCTCAGTACGCTATACTTAATTCAAGCAATGTAAGTGCATTGTGTTGTAAATATGTATAATTTGTTTAAATATTTTCAGCCGTAGTTGCGCTTTCACCAAATAGCCCTAAACACGAAATTATTGATTTACATGATACTTACAAAAGTTCTCTCATTCTAATGTGTAGCACTGTAACTAGTGGTCACAGCTTAGAAATTTGTTATTGATATCTCTGACTGTTGCAGATTGATCATTATTATTATGACGTAGTACAGTAGAATGACTGAGCTTCGTTCGGCTTTTTTGTACAATCGTGTAAGTTGTCCCATCTGTTGTCGAGTGCCTAATATTGGTAGCTATTTGTTAACAGGTGGCGTTATGATTCTATCAAAATCGGGAGGTAACTTTGTCGCAGACAAAACTTTGTATATACGTAATGGGTTAAGTGACGCAGCATGCTGCGAAACGACCTTAAAATGGCGGCGCTTTGTCATCCGCCGCCCGTCACAGTTCTCACTCAACGTAACGAATTCTTTGATCCTTTAGCTATGGAGTAGTGTTACAAAATTTTGGAAATAGATAGGTGATAGACGTGCACCTACAACACAAATTATTACGTTTTCACGGCAAAATAAAACATTACGTTGCAATTAAATATATATAGATTATAGATATTATTTATGCAAAATTGTGAATTTATTCTTTGCCCGGATTTTCCGATCTACGGCAAACAGGCACATGCATATCATGTAGATGTCTGGTACGGGAATAGCTGAACCTGCGAATCTTAAATGTTAATTTGTAGCCATGCTGGCTATTCACTAATAGTCATAAATAAGCAAATAGAAAACAAAAATGATTAGTGTTCTCTCACTAATAATACATTTGTGGCAATGCGAATTACAAAATTTGCGACGATGTCGCGAAGACTAAACGTTTTAGAAAAAAGATAACGCGCTGCGCTGGAATAGAATTAAACAGTGGTGTTACCATATCACTATATATGTCACTTGAAGAGAAGAGCCAGTAATTGGAATTACTTTACTTTGTTCATAGTGCAGTAATGAACTACTGCTACTAAACATACAGAATCAGTAAGCGAGTATAACGGAACTATAGCGGGATGCTATTAATGCGTGCTCAGTAGCCACGCTGCGCCGTGTCACTCGTCTAGTGTTAATGTTAGCGTCAAGTCTGCGGGCGGCCTATGACCCACAGATAAAAATGGATATCGACTTCGAGCAAAAGGTTTTATGGATGTACCTACCCAGGGCGATTACCCCGAATTTTCGGTGAAAGTTTGAATTATTCATATAAGAATTTCCTACCATTCGCTCTTTGGGTGTCGCCTTGTCATCCAACAGTGGCTAAATTGTCACAATAGCACAATAAATAAATAACATTGATACTTATTTTCTCGGTGACAGGACACTACAAAATGTTTAAAAAAAAAACAGAAGTTTCTGCGGAAAATAAGATTTTTCCCGATCTAATTTTAAACACAATAACGTCGGCATAAAATTAAAAAAATCCTCTCAATCAAGACGAAAATAAAATATTTTGACTTCAAGAGTAACATAGAGCAATTATAACTTACTTTTTTATTGCAATAGCAGCGCTAGCCCTTCAAATCGGCGTGAAAGAAAGTTCAGAAAAATATGAAATGAAGTTTTTTCCAAGTTCAGCCCCCTTACCACCATCTCTTATTGCATTCAATAACTGAATAGAATGCTTATTCATACCAATGAATAAGCGACTCTATTCCATTTGAAATAGAGGCGCTTGTTCATTGGTTAAGCATTCTATTCAGTTATTGAATCGCAATAAGAGTTGGTGGTAAGGGGGCAGTTCATTTTGCTAGCCATAATAACAAGCCAAAACATAGATTATGAACAAGTATAGTTGGCCGAAGTAATGAATGGGCAATGGGGGATGTAAGGGCAGTAACAGAATACATGGTAGTGTTATTTTTGTTGACCATGACCATTTCGTAAACTCGTGAAGAAATATGAATTTACGATTGCGCAAACAAATGTTACAGCATTTCGCTATATTATTTGGTCATTATAGTGATCCCAAAAATATATGATTGATGTTACCTTCTGTATTAGCTTGTCATTATGAAAGATTGCAGATTAAGTGTAAATATGTAGATCTGATTAAAACAAAGCATAATAAAATTACAAGGGAATGTATGCCTTTACAAAATTAACTCGTATCAAACTTGGCCACAGATGCAATGTACAATATCAGTGAAACACATTAAAGTTTAAATGTAATCTGTATGTACTCATTAGCTCAGACAGAGTAGATATAACCTAAATTAATAAAAAAAATTCACCTAAAATATCAATAGCTAAACTATAACACAATTTTTGGTGTAAGGAATAAATTAATGAACAAGTCAAAATTGAAGTAAAATTTTATAATATTCCTTATACCACATGGCCAAGCAATTTGTTTGTTGATCATGAATACATTCTGCAAGTAAAAACAATCTACAGCTAAATATCATCATTATAATTCTCATAATGTACATTTGATATTACAAATAAGTAATATGCTGGCATAGCAAATTCTGTATGTTAGTCATCTTGTGTTGTCCTTTTCCCATTAAATAATGTCAAGCAACAATAGTGAATGACAGTATTAACGCAAGGCCTCTAACATCCTAGTAAATCCATATTATATTAATGACAAAATTGTCAAAGAATTTAAAGATGGCCAATTCTCGTAATTATTTTACAATCACAGAATGAAAGTTGAATGAATTTAAATCGTATTATGTGTTGATTAAAAATTATATACCTAGTTGATATAATTAATGAATTATTATCAGTTCTTATTTCCAGCAAAATATCTTTATTTTTATACAAACACACTTTAATTTAACTTTGAAATTTCATTTAGTAGTAAGAGCCAAATAAATAAATACCAAATGTTAACATTTGTGTGATCGAGACTGGATCAGGATTAAAATTTGACTACATTTTATAATTACGAGAATTGCCCCTGTGGTTTTTCACTAATATAAGATATACAGGCTTTGCAGTTCAGTGTCATTTACAATTTGTAACAACACTTGTAAGTCCTCTAAGCTAGAGATAAACTTGGGTGCACCAATTAGTTCAACGTGCTTGCCGTCCAATTCTATAGTGTACTTCAAGTTTTTAGGACATGTTACCGTCTTGTGACATGAGCCATTGACATTCTTCTTGAAAATAATGTGGGTTACATCTGTCCGAGTAATCTGCTTCTGCTCTTCGCTTTTAGGATAGCTATGGTCAGTATTATCCTTTTTAGAAGTGTCATTATTTGAATTTGTAACTTTAGGAGATGATTTTGTTTCTGTATTATTGGTGACTTCTGACAGAACTGGTTCTGTATGGTTTGGTTGAGGCAAATGTTCTTCTATGCCTTTTTGAAGAGCTTCGTCAAGAATTGATGGGCTTTGCGGATTTTCAATTTCCTCAACATTCATCTCAGTAGCTGTAGGTAAAGTATTCTGGCATGGCACCGATTGTTCTACAGCATCAAATCGTGCAACATCCTCTATTAATTTGCTCATATCACCATTATCAATTTCCATGGGGGGTGGTTGTTCTGGTTGCTTACTGGGCTCGGTTGACTTGCCAAGAAGCATTGCTTCTACATCACTAGACTCTAAGTTTGTCTTGTACTCTACAGTACTACTTTGGTCATTAGATTTCATGCTACTTTCATTTGAAGTGTCATTAAGAATGTCCATTATAGATGGAAACTCATCAACTTTATTTTCTTTAACAGGTAGTTTAACTTCAGCTTTTTCCGCAGGCTTTTCATTGTACATAAGATCTTCAAGCTCTGCTGCTATTCTGTCATATACTTTGTCATCTGTAGGCTCTTCAACTATGGGAAGATATTGTATACACCATTCTCCTGAAGGAAGTATGCTTTTATCTATAACTGGCAATAAACTCTGTAGGGATGTTTTACTTTTTACATCATTTTTATTATTGTTCTGCGATGGATTCACAAACATAATGCCATATTGTTTTAAGCGTGAAGTAGTTTTTAGTTTCTTTCTTTCAAAACTAGAAATGTTGGTTCCTTCAAAATTTGAATTAATTGTTCCTTCCATATTGGACATATTCAAACCTTTTCCCTTAACTACTGGCGTTTTTTTTAACCGATTATTTTCCTTTAATATGTTGCTTGTTTGTCGAACACGAGTTTCTATTTTTGGAGTAGTGGGTTTAGATTTTTTAGGGCTAAGAAGCTCTTTGACAGGGTGTGGATTATACGCATTTCTATGAATGAGAACCATACCATTTTCATTGCTTTTCAGCCGAGTATTGGTATTAGGAGATACAACTCCGGGCTTTTTCGTTTTTGGAGAAGCACTGGTTTCGAACTGTATCTTTACTTTGGTGAATTTACCTAATATTTTGGCAAAGTCCATTCGAGTGACTACCACAGTACAGTCGCGGCATTTTTTTTCTTTGAACAAACGCTCCATTTTCTTCGACATTTTTGGAAGTCGTCTTCTGGACTCACGTTTTCTATGGGAAATCATTGTCGGTACGTTTTTGCACTATTACACACGAACTCTTAGATACGTTTAGTTGACGAGAGCAATAACGGATTGAGCCACATTTCCCGCGCAGGCGATATTTTCACTGCTGCACTAGATATTGCATCACTCTTTCATTTTTTTTTATTCTTACTATATAAGCTTTTGAATTATTGTTCACGTATTTAAGAAAGTTTACTAAAAAGCCGAGAAAATTGAATATTTTTTAGCAGTGACACAGACAGACAGACAGATAGGCAATACCAACGCAAAAATGGCGTCCTGTACTAGTGACGTACAGTATGTAAAGAAATTTTTAGATTCGATTATAAACACGAGAATCGATAGAATCGATTAAAACTGCAAAACTTGAGGTACATACTGACTGCGAGCAGGGTTGCCAGATACTCGCTGACCTGAGTCGCCAGATTTGGAATTTCAAGTAGCCCAACCCGCGCAATCCTGATTGTCTGAAATAATTAATAAATAAATAAATAAAACCAACTCAAATTCTCCAAATTAGGGGCTTTTAATTTGCTGATTCCCCACAAATTCCTCTTAAAATTATTTTAAGAGATGAAATGAATATTTATATAAATAAAATATTTATTTATATGAATTATCTAAATATTTAGTCTGTATTTTTCACAAGAGGTTTAATGATGGGAATCCCCTATTGATAGACAACTGACAAACAAACAAAATGTATCTATCTAGTATAATGACCGCAATACTTCAAAATAATTTTAATAAATTAATATAGGAGTAGCCATACCTTTCTAACAATGATTTTCTCTCAGAACAATTGACAGTGATCATAGAACGATTAAAAAACTGGTCAAGCGGGAATTGTAGTAAGGGTGTAGTGCCTCCATACAATGTTTTAAAAATAATTCAGTAAATATTCGTTTCTTATATGAAGATACCTTTTCATCTTTATTTTATTTTACTTTTATCTTTATTTTATTTTTAGTATTGCGCGGCTACAGTATACATAATTGGTGAAAATTTCAAGTGTCTAGCTATTACGATTTAAGAGACGGAGCCGTGCGAGTTTAAAATGAAAAATGCGCGTATGGACTTACAGACATTGCAGAAGGATGCTTCCCAAATAGACTGGGAGCCGGTATATAGCGCATCAGAAGTGGATGATAAGGTCTCCCTTTTCAATAAATGTATTACATCGCTTTATGATGCGGATACACCAGTGCGCAAAGTTAAGGTGAGGCGTCCTTCTGCTCCTTGGATAACGGAAAGCGTACGTAATGCTATGAGTAAACGCGACAGAGGATATAAAAAAATTAAAAGACGTAGGTTACCGGAACACTGGGATAGTTATAAGGCTGCAAGGAATCAGTGTAATCAAATGTGTAGAAATGCAAAACGCCAATATTTCATAGACAATTTAGTAAACTCATCTTCATCTAATATTTGGAAATTCCTAATATCTATGAGTAAAGGTAATGTGCAGAATACACTCCAAACCATTGCTTCTATAGCTGCCTTATCTCCACTTAATACTGACACATTTGCTTTTACCCCAGTCACTGAAGACTACATCATACAAGTTTATTGTCCATACATTCAAATGCTGTAGGTTCTGTTATAATAAGCAGAATAACGATCATTTATTTATTAAAATATGTACTAACAGTAATAAGTCACATAATTAATGCAAGTTATATATATATTTATATATATATTTATATATATATAACTTGCATATTTTTCCTTCCCATTGGCGTAATGCTTTTGTACATCTTATTTCTACAATATCACAACTTAAATTCCTAAATAATATACGTCCTATTTCCATTTTACCATTTCTGTCTAAAATATTAGAAGCTTCAGTTCAGAAACAACTTTCCGATTATTTGCAAAAATTTAATCTTTTCGATCCATTTCAATCTGGCTTTAGACAAGGACACAGCACAACAACGACCTTACTAAAGGTAACTGAAGATATACGACTTGGTATGGATAACACAATGGTAACAATTCTAGTTCTTAAAGATTTTTCCAACGCATTTAACACGGTTGATCCAGATATCTTGCTAGCCATACTGTCATACTATAATGTGTCGTCTTCAGTGACTGATTGGTTTTCATCGTATCTTCGTGGGCGTCGACAGCGTGTGCGTTTTGATCAGACCAGCTCAGAATGGAGAGATGTAGCTGTCGGCGTGCCACAGGGCGGCGTACGTGCCACAGGGCGGCGTACTCTCTCCTATTTTATTTTCCATATTTATTATTAACTACTCTTTCTAGAATTCTTTCATGTTCGTACCATTTTTATGCTGATGACTTGCAGCTTTTTAATACAGACAAATATTTCAGAAATAAATGAAGCTATTACAAAACTTAATTTCAATCTCAAATATATTAGTAAATGGTCTATCAGTTATGGCGTAACAGTAAATCCAAACAAATGTAAAACAGTCATTGTGGGTAGTACACGACTCGTAACACAATTAAATTTTGGTTCATTAGAATCTTCAACCTATAAAATGGAAATGTAATCCCCATCTTTACGAATGCCAGAAATCTTGGTCTACACATTGACTCTGGTCTTAATTGGGATACACAAGTTGCTGAGGTCAGCCGAAAGGTATATATGGCTCTTTGCATTACCTAAACCAACTTTAAAATTTTCTTCCCATGAAAACAAAAATAATGCTAGCTCAAAGTCTCATACTTCCTGTCATTGATTATGCTGATATGTGTTATCTGGACTTAACTGAGGATCATCTAAATAAATTGGACAGTCTTTTAAACAACTGTCTTAGGTTTATATTTTGTTTGACCACATTTCCAAATACCGTTCTCAGCTTAAATGGCTAAATATCAGGCAGCGCTGAAACCTACATGTCCTTTGTTTGCTTTATACTATTTTAAATAGTCCAACTGCTCCCGCTTATCTTAAGTCCCAATTTAAACTATTAAGTTCTAGTCACGATAGGAATTTGCGCTCTTCCAATAGTTTAGTTTTCTCCTTCACTTCTCACCCTACGGGGTTCTTTTCAAATTCTTTTGCCGTCACGGCCGTACGACTGTGGAACACCCTCCCTGACAACATTAGACGTGCACGTGCACAGTCTCGCGTATCATTTAAAAATCAGGTTCATTTGAATTACCTGGAGATGTCATGAACAGTGGTTACCTCCTCGCTATCAGCACTATTTGATATATACATATGTGTGTGTATGTGTATATGTGTGTGTATATATGTGTGTATATGTGTGTGTGTATGTGTATGTATATATATATGCGTATGTTATCTAGGTTATTTAAAATAAGGCACCCCTCCTACAATAAATCATACATGTCCGAAAGGTAAATTGGTAGACAATGCTTTAGCATTAAGTTCGCCTTTTGTATATAAGCATTTAATGGATTGTGTGCAATAAAGAATAAATAAATAAATAAAAAAAACATACACACAAAAAGTTGTTTAAAAAAAACCGACTTCAGTTGGCGAGCGCAGCTTATTGGTAGAATACCCCGGGAGACGCTGGGCGGCCGCGTCCGTCTTCCGGGAGAAAAGTTATTGCGTCAAACAAGATTCCTTTGTACGACATCCAGCGCAGAGCAATAGAGTGGCGCAATTCTATTCTGCCGGCAACCACAGGACAAATTTAAAGATTTCCCCGCGATTTTTCTGGGATCCCATCATCAGACCCCGACTTGGTGAATATGGGACAACCTCGCAATCATACCCTTTCAAATAAAAAAATAGAATTTGACTATACGTGCTTATAAAATTTAAGGGTTTCCCTTGATTTCCTTGAGATCCCATCATCAGATCCTGACTTGGTGAATATGGGACCACCTTGCAATCATACCCTATCAAATAAAAAAAGAATTTTAAAAATCGGTTCACAATTCGCGAAGATATCGAATAACATACATACAAAAAAAAAAATACAGTCGAATTGAGAACCTCCTCCTTTTTTGAAAAATACAAATCTTTAAATTAAATTAAATGGCAGTGTAGATAGGTAGTATTATATTTTTAAAGAAATGTTTTGTTTGATTTATATTTAAAAATGCAATCAATAGGAGATTTAATAGAAATAAATGTATAATAATACTAGCTTTCACCCGAGGCTTCGCTCGCGTGACATTCGGGGCAAAAACGTGTTTACTCATTAATCAATAGAAGTACTGGTGTAAAATTTAGGATAAAATAGTTCAACTAGTCTCGTTTTCCCATACAAACCAACTAATCTCGTTTTCCCATACAAACTTTGGACCTCCGTTTCACTCTCTTATAGGTAAAATTTGAAAAATCTTTTTAAGTAATTCGTGTCCACTACGTTATATTTTCAAATCAATGCCATTGTCGTAATTAACGTCCCAGTAAACCATAGAATCAACACCCATATTGATATCATGACATTTCAACCCCATTGCACCACTATAGAGTTGTCACGTCGACTATGTTGGGACGAACTTCTTAGCTTCCATGGATTCACCGTGCGGGTGCCGGGTCCATCGTGTGGCAGAGAGAGAAACCCAAGCAGATCCCGAGACTTGTGACACGGGTGTAGGTTTAAGGGGCCCCTTTCCGACGTACATCAACACTCACCTTCACTACTTGTGTTTCTCTCCCTGCCCTGCCAAATCTGGTATGAACCTGCTAATGCAGCTTTAGATACTCGTTCTAGTATAGAACTTACTGCACTTCTGGACAAGCCAAGGTCTTTCAGCAGGTTATAGAGAGATTTTGCTGGTATACCTCTCGCTCCTACTTCTACAGCGTATAGATTAACTACATAGCCGCTTTTTGTTAATTCGTTTAGGAGGTCATAATATTTGTTTTGTTTTATCGCGTGGTCTTTGGGTATGTTAGTTTCCCACGGTACGGTAAGCTCTACAAGTACTATACGTTTTGTAGCTCTGGAGAAAAGGAAAATGTCCGGTCTGGATGTCGAAACACACACATCTTCTGGGATTTTATAGTGCTTTTCATACGTGTCCATTAAAATAGTCCAGTCAGGTGCTGCACTGAGGATTGAGTAAGGCTTGTTCTTGGAGTTTGAAGTTGAGCCTCCTTTTATAAAGTTAATTTGTCTTTTGTTTGTCGTTAATCCTTTTTGGGCTCTAGCTATTGAAAGGCTTATGGCTTCACGTATGATTTGAAGTACTCTGTCATGGCGATGTGAGTAATGACCCCTATCAAGGAGCACCTTGCATCCCACCAATAGGTGCCTTGCTGTACATATCGCCTCTCCACAAGTATAGCAACATTTTTCAGAGGCTTTTCCCCACCTAACTAAGTTACTCTGGTCAGGGAGGGTCATTTGAAAGGCATTAAGATAGAATTTTAATAAGGCAGGAGACCAGTCATACAGCAAGGTGCGCCACTTCAGAGCTAACGGGATGCAAAACTCGCCTATGGTTAACCACTCACTTTGCATTTCTAAATTCATA
The DNA here is from genome assembly GCA_937001555.2 of Hypsopygia costalis. Classification (NCBI taxonomy): domain Eukaryota; kingdom Metazoa; phylum Arthropoda; class Insecta; order Lepidoptera; family Pyralidae; genus Hypsopygia; species Hypsopygia costalis. The sequence continues at coordinate 3,213,882 of OW443336.2, read as the reverse complement.
GCGTGCACTTTGTAACTGTCATTTTCGTCTTGTTGTAGAAAGGTTTTTACTATGTCTCGGTCTTCCCTTTTCTTTCTCGCATTAAATAGTTTTCGTATTAAATAGTTGTTTTTTTCGTAATCAGCGATCCGATATACCGTAAAAACAATACTTATGACGATTTTCAGACTTTTTCACCCCATTTTACCCCTTTAGGGGTTGAATTTTGAAAAATCCTGAAACATGTGTTTACTCATTTATCTATAGAAGTACTCGTGCAAAGTTTCGGATAAAATAGTCCAACTAATCTTGTTTCCCCATACAAACTTTGGACCCCCGTTTCATCCCCTTAGGGGATGAATTTTGAAAAATCCTTTCTTAATGCAGCCCTAGACATCATAAGGAACCTACGTGCCAAATTTGGTATCTCTAGACCCAGCAGTTTGGGTTGTACGTTGATATATATCAGTCAGTCACTCGGTTTCTTCTTTTATATATTTTCAACCCCATCGCATCTTCATAGGGGTGATTTTAAGTCACATCGGCTATGTTAGGTCATAAAATTGTTGTTGTTTTCGTAATCAGCGACGCGATAAACCATAAAAACAATACCCATGACGATTTTCAGACTTATTCGTCCCATTTTACCCCTTTAGGGGTTGAATTTTGAAAAATCCTGAAACACGTGTTTACTCATTTCTCTATAGAAGTACTCATGTAAAGTTTCGGATAAGATAGTCCAACTAATCTTGTTTCCCCATACTAACTTTGGACCCCCGTTTCACCCCCTTGGCATGAATTTTGAAAAGTCCTTTCTTTGTGCACCCCTAGACATTATATGGAACCTACTTGCCAAATTTGGAATCTCTAGACCGAGCGGTTTGGGCTGTGCGTTGATATATAAGTCAGTCAGTTTCTTCTTTTATATATTTAGATAATGAAAATATGTTATCAGTAACAGTGTTAGTAAACGATACATTGCCTTTTCCACAAAATTGATGTATCGTTTTATCCCTCACTTCACTCGTTTCCTTGCGCAGCGCAGCGCTGTAGTGACGACAGACACGCAAACGCAAGCATTTGCAAAATGGCCGTCTTTTAAATGTCACTTTAAATGTCAATGTTTTACTTACTCAACTACTGAACTGAAAGATTTAAGATAAATTATAAAATAATACTTGTTTTTACAAATCAATTGTATATTATTCACTGATAAAACTTCTCAGCATGTCTTGGCCTATGCCAAATCCAGGCCAATGGAACCCCGGTATCTCCATGACGCCTGATATGAATATGGGAACGTATTCTGGTGATCAATGGACTGCAATGCAGCAGCAGCAGAATTGGCAGCAATGGGCCCAGTGGCAGCAGCAATACGCTCAATGGCAAAACCAATATGGAGAAAAGGTAACCCTATTATTCCATAAGATTATTAAAGTAGTTACCTGCGTATTGGTAGTTGTTTATACCATTTTTTTTTGTCCTGTGTGATTTATATATCTCATCTTAGGGTGATTCTTTGACTTATAGATCTATCTTAACAAGTTGAAAACACCTACCTACGGTTGTCAACTGCTTATCAAAGTAACTGTAATAACAAACTTTTAATCCACATTTTTGAGGTTAAATGACGAACTTTCTTGTGATTTAAGTGTACAATTCAAACAATTCAATTACTAGATTGTTTACTAATGGAGCAAACCCGCCCCGAAAGCTACCCACTGACCCACAGAACATTTTATAGGCGAGAGCGTTTTTGAATCCAGATCGAAGCGACGGTTCTAGCTACAGTAGAATTCTGAGCACAGCTAGGGATTCAAAATAAATAAATAATAAATATTCCAGGACGAACTACACACTGCCATCTAGTCCTAAACTAAGCAAAGCTTGTACTAGATAACTGATACAATGTTACTTATATACATTTTTTTGTTGTAAATACATATATTACATAGTAAACACCCAGACCAAGACAAACAGACATGTTCATGCACAAAAAAATATTTGTCTTGTGCAGGGATCGAACCTGCAATCTCGGAGCCAAAGTGGTCATTGCTAACCATTTGATCACTAAGCTCGTCATTATCTAAAGTATGTCGCTCCAGTTATAAAATAGTGTTGCTTCTGAGGTATACACTCTACCTTTTTCACCATCTATCAGAAAATCAATAAATACAAGTATGAAAAGTAAGAATTGTACTTTCATTCTCATTACTTGAGGAAGACACACTAATTATTTATAAAACTAGGTAAATAATATTTGAATTCAAGTAAACACATCTGCAAAGAGGTTGTGAAGGAATTTTTGCAGGATTGAATACAACATATGTGATGTCCATGAGTTAGCCTGATTGTTTTTCAGGGACTGCATTAGACTGGTTATATGTTTGTTTCAACTTTAGTGGTATCCCTCAGTAGACTTAATTCACATGGACAAAAACTACAACATTACCTATTTTGGCTTTTATAATGTATGAAACATTTGATCTACATCTACATTTGATCTTATGCCTTTACGAGGTTATATAGGTGTACTAGCGGCCCACCCACGCTTTGCTGTGGCTCAATCTTCCCGTTCCCATCTCATTGTAATGGATTTCTTTTTATTGTTATAATAAAACATCCCTCCTTATAATAGTAAGTATTTGTTTTCAATAATAATTCATATACTAAAATACCATTTAAAATCCTACAACCATAATTACTTTAATTTCAATAACATAGACTTTCATACAAACTACCATCCTCCGTTTTAACCCAAAAAGGGATTGATTTCTAAAGAAACATTATTAGTACACTTCTATCCCATCTATAGAGATTTAAAATTTTAAGTATCTTACTTCAAAAACATAGGACTTTCATACAAACTTCCAACCCCCATTTTACCCCCTTAACGGATTTTACTAAACTCCACCCGAGTTTAGTAAAATCCGTTCTTAGTGGATGTCTACACTGCCAAATTTCAAGTTTGTAGGTGTTATAGGTTATAAGTTTTGGTGATTAATCAGTGAGTGGTATTTCACATATACAGAATTACAGATAACCCACTTAATGCATCCATGTAATTGTCTCCAGGTGAATTAAAATGTTAGCAGTCCATATACATATAGAAGTTATCAACCATGCCATAAGTTCTCTAGTATTTTATTTTGTAAAGTTTCAACACTATACAAAGTTTTTGGGGTGTAAGAAGATGCACGTGGTGCACCCGGTCGACTAGCGAAAGATACTGATTTATTATATTTGTTACATATTGCTTGATGATATTTGTTTCCATACCATTACCATTACATTATATATATATATATATATTTTAATATTTTTATTATGTAAAATAAGAACACATCATAGTTCAGATATAATACAGAAACAAGTTTCAGGAGTTTGTGTTACCAGAGCACTAGTCTAGGACTAAGTCGTAGGTCAATTACCATTTCTCTAAATAAATTTATTAATTAGGCTCTCATATACTTTATGTTCTGTTTTAAGTATTTTTTTCCATGCGTGACATGAGAAATCGAATAACTAAGTAAACTAACAAAGTAATATCGGCGTAGCTCTGTAGTTCTTCTCTTATTAAAATTGAATTGTTTACCTGCAGTATGCAGAACAAATGCAGGCTATGCAGGCGATGGCGCCGGCGATGGGCGTGGGCATGGGCGTGACGCCGCCGCTGCCGCCGCACGCCGCGCCGTTGCCCGCGCCGCCGCCGCCGTCGCAGCCGCCGCCGCCGCAGGAGAACGACCAGCCGCTGTTCGCGCCCGTGCCGCCGCCCGCCCCGCCGCCCGCCCTGCCGCCCGCCGTGCGCCCGCCCGCCCCCGCCCCCGCTCCCGCCGCTCCCGCCCCGCCCTCGCCTGCCAACACCGAAGCCCTCAACAAACTCGCCGAAGAGGAGAGGCTCTTCGACATCCAGTTTCAGAAGTGGGAGGAAGAGATTCAGAAGTGGAAGAGGGAGAACGTAAACCACCCGGACAAGCAGGCGTACAGCGAGTACGAGGCCAAGTTCGAGGCGTGCCGCGCGCAGCTGCTGGAGCGGCGCCGGCAGATGAACCAGAAGCGCGCGCGGCTGCTGGCCGCCGGCCGGAGCCCCGCCCCCGCCGCGCCGCCCGCCCCCCCCGCCGCGCCCGCCCCGCCGCCCGACAAAAACAAATTTTCTGACAATTCATCACAAAATTTCAAAAACAATGCCTCACATAACTATAAAAACGATTCACAGAATTATTCTAATAAAAAAAATTCATCATATCAGCAGTACGATTCCTCCAGTTATAATAAAGTAATTGGCAATAATGATGATCCCCAAAATGATTATGATTATAATGACGCTGACGATTACCCGGCTCACCAGGACGACCCTTACTCTTCCAATCAGGATATGGAAGATTACGCTGGCGATGATCCTTACGAAGATGATTCTAATAAGGCGAGTTTTTTACCTAGAAAAAATACGAGTAAAGGTATACCGGGCCTAGATTTAGTTCCCGATGCAGAGAAACCTCAACAGGAACAGCATGAGGATGTAATTGATTTATCGGATGAACCAAAGCAAATGCCCTCTAGGAAGGGTCCAGATTTAAGTTCTATATCTGAAGGGATAAACAGCATTCTCGGTGATGAAAAAATTATGAATATATTATCTATGGTTCAGGGCCATGGTTTACCTGGAGTTAACACAAATCAGAATATGAATATGCGAAATATGAATACACAACATAATATTAATCCCCCAAATATGCCATATGGTGGTCCCAATAGTGGTAACATGCCACCAAATCAGCAATGGAACAGAAATAATAGTGATTATAGTCAACAGTATGGTAATAGATCAATGCCACCAAACCGTCAAGATCAGCAGTATCAACAACAAGGTCAAAATCAAAACTTTACTCCTCAAAACAGGCAATATTATGATCAAAATCAGGCTGGTGGTTCCCAAAATCAGTACTTTGAGCAGGGAGGACAATATGGAGCTTCTCAGAAAGAAGGCCCTCCTATGGGACGCAATGTCCCACCACCAAGGCAGTCGCAGGATGGTCACATGGGAATGCCAGACAATAGGGGTGGCATGAATCAGCCCCCTCCCCTTATGAGGGATATGCATGGGGGTAACCAGAATCAGGGCACTCCTATGAGAGACATGCATGGTGGTGGCATGAATCAGCCGCCTCCACTTATGAGGGATATGCAGGGTAACATGAATCAGCCCCCTCCACTTATGAGGGATATGCATGGAAGTAACATGAATCAAGGCCCTCCAATGAGGGATATGCGTGGTGGTAACATGAATCAGGGCCCTCCTGTGAGGGATATGCGTGGGGGTAACATGAATCAAGGGCCATCAATGAGGGATATGCAAGGAAGTAACACAAATCAGGGACCTGCTATGAGGGATATGCATGGAGGTAACACTAATCAGGGCGCTCCTATGAGGGATATGCAAGGAGCTAATACAAATCAAGCCCCTCCCATGAGGGATATGCAAGGAGGAGGTACGAATCAACCTCCGCCGCTCATGCAACAGCCAATTCATTTGAACCAAGCCCCGCCACCAAGAAAATCTGTGTGGGTCGAGGAACCGTTGTTCGCGCCGTCTATTATAGTGGAATATGAACACAAGCCTCTTAGGTTGAAAGGTAATTTAATGCTAATACAATTAAGAGCAACATGTAACTAGCTATTTTTACATTATTTTGTAACCTATGACTACTAGACCGGATTCTAGCCCACAGGGCCGAAATCGAGGTTGAGTGCAGCGAGTACATTCGCTGAGTGTATGTTTTCCATTGATTTCAATGGAAAATGTATTACATGATCATTCCTCAAGGACATGATCGATCTCAATTTTTTCTTCGACTTGGTCTTTAATTTTGACAAGTTTTCTCAAAATCGGTTCAGATGTTTTGGAGCCTATTCCATTTCCAACAGTGACTTTTCGGCGTATTTAAGCAGTCCGTTCGCTCCACACAATTAATAAGGAATTACTGAATGTACTGTATCTGCCTGCTAAACAAAATGATACTATTTACAGGCTGCTATATATCATTATATTTTATTCGATAGGAAGGGTTAAATATTTAACATAATAATACAAATTGCAGGTCGAGAATTCATAGAGCCAGTTCACACATTTGATTACAATCATATGTCAAAGGATGGTGATAATAATAAAAGCAAAGATTTTGAAAAGGAGGCTGATGAGTTATTTTCTAGGAAACCAAGAAGGTTGGAAATGGAGGATGTTTATAGTCCTGATAGGTACGGCAGAGAACGGGAACCTAACAGGTTTACTAGAGAATACGAACGCGCTGATAGGTTTTCAAGAGAAAATCCCAGACAATTTGAAAGGCGGCCTCCTAGAGAAGATATTAGAGATGATTATCGTGATGATTACAGACCAAGAGTACCGCCTAGAGATGAATACGACGATAGGAGATGGCCAGAGGAGAGAATTGATGACAGAAGACGCGATGACAGAGATAACCGAAATGGCAGACGAGATGATTATTACAAAGACAGAGAAAGAGATAGACAAGACAGAGAAAGAGATAGACAAGACAGAGAAAGAGATAGGGATTTCTATAGAGACCGGAATAGAGATGTTAAAAGAGATGACGTTAGGAGGAGTCATGAAAGGGACACTCGGAAAAGAGGGCGTAGTAAAGAGAGTGTAATAAGCGTTCACAGTGACGAGTCCAGTAGTAAGAAGCCGAAGGAACTGGAAACTGCCACATCAAACCCACCCAAGCACATTGTGATGATTGACGATATATTAGAACCGCCGGGTCGGGATATCAGGCCGCAGAAAATTGTTATCATTCTTAGAGGTAGGTGCATTAATTTATACTGTTGATCATTAATTTTGATTGTTGATCATGAGTCATTAATTTACTTTGTTGATTTTAAAAGAATTTTGTTAGTTATTGTTCAATAGACTTGCTAGACAAAAACTTTCTTATATTAACTTTTTAAGCTTTCTCGTTGCATGATTTATGAAAATAACAACGGGAATTAACGCGATCATGCATAAGGGTTTCGACTAGGTTGCACTGGTCGTGCAATCTGGTCGAAACGTCAGGCAATAATAAAGGTGAAAGATAAAAAAAATACCCTTATGCATGATCGCGTTAATTCCCGTTGTTATTTTTATAAAAACTTTTCTATCTATGTACTTACAAAGCATAGTTAGTTCATAGGGTCAAATAAAAAAAAAAACCTTGTACATGACTTTACGTTTTTTTTTAATTTTATTTATGTAACTGTTTCGTTCTGGATAGTAAGTTGGTACAATGTTAGGATACGCTACTATTATTGGCGCTTTAAAAATCCACACTGGTGGCTGGGATATTATTTACTGCTTGATTTAAATCCTATCCCGCAAAACACCTATAAAATACCCGCAAACTATAAATATTTATGCATATGTGGCTTTTTTATTTACTTTAATTAATTACCAGTGATGTTTATTGTAGGCATTCTATTTTTACATAACAAAATAATCAACCCTTGCACAACATAGTGGTTCTGTTGTCAAATAGGTTAGATTTTTTTAAAAATAGTATGTATGAACTGGAAATGGTCAACAATACGGTGATTTATTCTAACATAATTATATTACAGGTCCGCCAGGTAGTGGTAAATCATATTTGGCGAAACTGATCAGAGATAGAGAAGCTGAGTATGGAAGCACCGCCAGGATTATGTCTATCGATGATTACTTCATGCAAGAGGGCGAGGTCGAGGAGAAGGATCCCGCTACTGGCAAACTTGTATGTATACCACAACTAGGGCTGCCGCCATTCAGATATAGTACGCTCCAAGCTAATGAGAGAAGCGCCATAAATGTTTTGTTGATTTTTTTTCACTAGATTTTTTTTTTGTTAATCTTTTGGGGTGTATGTGGTTCATCAACATCTTTGAACCGAAGTTAACCTCACCTGGACGTAGTATATCCTGCTGACTGACAAACGAGGCTCTGGCGAAAAGAGATAGGACATAGCGTATTTTTTAAGCTGCCTGACTGGGGACACAGAAAACCACAGCCAAATAACAATTTCCTTGAGGGTTGTTGTGTTTCTGCGAGTGAGTGAGGTCTTATTACAATTAGCACGAATTTCCACAGATAGTCCGATTTTCGCAATCAAATAAGGCGATGGGAATCTGCTTCAGCTTAGGCGGTAGGCCGTGGAGAGGATGACCTCGAACTATGAATATGCATTCCATGGCTGGGATACATTTACTTCCAGCCTAATTCCAATTTTACTTGTACAACCCGGTCACATTATCTCAGACCTCGCTGGAATGCGAACCTCCGCCCCGTTCTCCTTTCACCTCCCCGCGCTCGCCACGGCGCGTCAGTACGGTTAGCACTTTCGTTGCCGATACGCGTCGACTTGTTTTCGTGGTATATTTTTAAACATTTCATTGTTACGTTTGGACTTTTATATCGACGCCAGGTCTCGAGATAATGTGACCGGGTTGTACAAAACGAATTCGCAATTTATATTGCTATAATAGGCTATTTGACCAACATTTTTTTTCGGTTTGATATATAGGGACGTTTCAATAATATAAACACAGGTGAAAGAATATGCTATTTTCCAATGTTTAAAAATTGTATAAATTATTTAACAATATCGTAAAATACACAAAATTATAAAGATCTGCAAACTTTCATTCAAATATCTTCAGTCAGACTTTTTTTTAGCGTTGATCAAAGTTAGGCGGGAAAGTCCATTTTAAAAGTATGAAATTATTAAAAAAATATATTTCCATTGGAGAAGCAATAAAAAATGCTATAACTTTTATTATGATACTAATCACATAAACGTAATATCTAACATAGCTGTCGTACAAATTTCTGATTTGATGCATACAAAATACAAACATGATTGAGACGTGAGTGACGTCATAATTCGGTAGTCTTTTGTATGGAGCGTTTTGGGGCAGTTTAAAAATTGTGATTTTCAAATTACCATATCTCGAGAGATTTTTGTGCTATCGAAGTAATTCTTTTACCTGTGGTTATATTATGGAGACGTCCCTACATATCAAACCGAAAAAAATGTTAGTCAAATAGCCTATTACTTCGATAGCACAAAAATCTCTCGAAATATGTTAATTTAAAAATCACAATTTTGGACTTTTCCGAAAACGCTCCAAATGGCTACTGAGTTATGACAACACTGGTTTGTATTTTTATATTTATTTAACTTGCCCTGTTAGTATGGGACAAATCTTGCGAGTTAAATTAGAACCACTTCCTGTCATTAGATTAGGTTGAAATTTGGTTTACTTACGTAACGTCGGTGACAATGCAATAATATGGTACCATGAAGCTGGGCGCAAGATGGAGTCAGAAGGTGGCCATAGGAACTCCTAAACTAAACAAGATAAATCCGTCGAGTTTGGGCTCGTTTAAATAGTCTTGACAAGCACTCTTGTGCTACATGACAGCCAGGGTCTCAAGATGGCGTCGGTACGTGGCCATAGGAACTCCTAAACTAAACAAGATAAAACCGTCGAGTTTGGACTCCTTTGAATAGTCTTGACAAGCACTCTTGTGCTACATGATAGCCAGGGTCTCAAGATGGTGTCGGAAGATGGCCATAGGAACTCCTAAATTAAACAAGATAAATCCATCGAGTTTGGGCTCGTTTGAATTGTCTTGACAAGCACTCTTGTGCTACATGACAGCCAGGGTCTCAAGATGGCGTCGGAAGGTGGCCATTGGAACTCCTAAACTAAACAAGATAAAACAGTCGAGTTTGGACTCGTTTGAATAGTCTTGACAAGCACTCTTGTGCTACATGACAGCCAGGGTCTCGAGATAGCGTCGGAAGGTGGCCATAGGAACTCCTAAACTAAACAAGATAAAACCGTCGAGTTTGGACTCGTTTGAATAGTCTTGACAAGCACTCTTGTGCTACATGACAGCCAAGGTCTCAAGATGAAGTCCCAAGAACTCTCTTGGAGTTACGGAGTTTTGTTGATTAAGACGAAACTAAAAAATTAAAAAATATTTTTGTTTTTTTTTAAAAAAGAAAACAAGCTTTTATTTAAATGGTCTAAAACGAAGAAAATAAATTTTGAATGCAATCATACTCACCATTTATTAAATTATAATATAATCTATTATATTGATATAAATATTCTTTTTTCAAAAGACAAACTAACTTTAATTCTAAGCAAATATAGGTACGATGTTGTTTGAAATCTCGCGACATGCTTTTATTTATATCAATATAAATTTTATAATTTAAGAAAATGGTGGGTTTGATTGCATTCAAAATTTATTTTCTTCGTTTTAGACCATTTAAATAAAAGCTTGTTTTTAAAAAAAAAAAAAAAAAAATATTTTATGTATGCATAAAACCAGAAATTTGTACTACACCTATGTTAAATATTACGTTTATGTAATTAGTATCATAATAAAAGTTATAGTATTTTTATAGCTTTTCCTATAGAAATATTGATTTTTAATAATTTAAAATGGACTTTCCCGCCAAACTTTGATCGACCCTAAATTAACTCTGACGATATTGTTAAATAATTTATACAATTTTTGAACATTGTCAAATAGCCTATTCTATAGGTCTATATAAATTCTATAGCGCTGTGATCGATAATATTTTTAATTTTTGTATTTGTTGTAGATAAAGAAACCATCATTAAAGTATGAATACGACGCGTCCTTGGAGGAGTCGTACATGAACTCACTGAAGAGAGCCTTCAGGAGATGTTTAACGGACGGATACTTCTCGTTCCTTATAATGGACGCGCCGAACGAGACCCTCAAGAGTTATGCTGACATATGGAATTATGCCAGACAAAATGGTTTCCAGGTATGTGTAGTACATATGTTATGGTCAATACCCCAAAATCCCTCAGGGTGAGAATGACAACTTCCTGAAATGTCAACTTTCTAAAACGACAAATTCCTAAAATGTCAACTTCCTAAAACGACAACTTCCTAAAATGTCAACTTCCTAAAACGACAACTTCCTAAAATGTCATCTTCCTAAAACGTCAATTTCCTAAAATGTGTCCTAAAACGACAACTTCCTAAAATGTCAACTTCCTAAAACGACAACTTCCTAAAATGTCAACTTCCTGAAACGACAACTTCCTAAAATGTCATCTTCCTAAAACGACAATTTCCTAAAATGTCAACTTCCTAAAACGATAACTTTCTAAAATGTCTATTGCAAAATAGACAATGTCCGAAAATGAAAATTTTCGAAAACGACAAATTCTGAAAATGAACTTACACGACAACTGCCCGCTATGGTTTTGAGATACTTATCTAGGCATTCCTAGGTTTGATTAGTAAAACCTCGGTTTGCAAAGAAGCTCTGGCGACAGAGGTAAGGCACAGCGTATTTATAAGCTACCCGACTGGGGAAGTACCTCACAGAATACTGCAGCCAAATGACAATTCCATTGAGAGTTGTTGTGTTCCTGCTAGTGAGGTCACCAGAAAGGGAGGAGTTGCTGCGTTGACAGCGGTGGGTGGCGGCGCCCGAGCGATATTTCGTGTTGAGAGCGTTAATAATAATAATATAATGTATTATATCAGGCGGGCTTTGCATGCTTGCCTGTCACCCGAAGTAGTATAAATAGATTTTTATTAAAAACGTCAATGTAATTTGGCCGTGGCTTGGTTGGTCTAAGCAGGCCTCTTTCAGTGTATTTCCGATCTATGACAAAAAAAATTGATCTTGCGTTTGGATTCGAATCAGTGCCTCTAAGATCGATCCTGCTAAAATATCGAAGACATAAAATCGAAATGTAAAATACCGATATCTTCTCCTAGTGTAGTAGGAGTAGTTGTCAATTATTAAAGTATGACGAACATATACCTTCTCAAATACAAATATTATGTTTGGGGTGTAAGTGGTTCATCAACATCTTTGAACCAAAGTCATCTTCGTCTGCACGTGGTGCACCCTGCTGACTGACAAACGAAGCTCTGGCGAAAAGAGAGGTAGGGAGCGTAATTGTAAGCTATCCGACTGGGAAATGTACCTCCACCTCACAGAACACCTCAGCCAAATAACAATTCCCTTGAGGGTTGTTGTGTTCCTGCGAGTGAGTGAGGTCACCAGAAAGGAAGGAGATGCTGCGTTGGCAGCAGAGCGAGCGTTAATATTGCTACGGTGGCCGCTTCACATCAGGCGGGCCGTATGCTTGTCTGCCACCCGAGGTAGTATATATATAAAAAAAAAGGTATTATTACCTGATTCAATTAACTATCTATCCTTGATCTGTCATCAGGCTTACGTGTGCACATTGGAGCACGACGCACAATCGTGCTTGAAACGAAACGTCCACAACCGCTCTCTGGATGAGATACAAGCATCGATCGCCCGGTTCTTCCCCACGCCCGCGCACCACATCCAACTGGACCCCACCACACTGCTCCAAAGTGCTGCCATAACTGACGTGCAGATGGAAGACGCGGTCGATGATGTCATTATGGAGGACGTTGAAGACACTGAGGTGAGATGACCTTCCACCGATGAACAGGATTTTGTTTAGGTTTAGAAGGTTTCTCCGTCAATGCTGAATGATTGTCAGTTTTTTTCCGATGAAGTTATTATTATGTAATGTTTTCATGTCTGTTTTTCAAGTAATTGTATGTATTTTAAAGAAAAGATAACTAACTAAGAGAGGTAGGTGTAGGTACCTTCACCTCTCAAAATACCGCAGCCAAATAACAATTCCCTTGAGGGTTGTTGTGTTCCTGCGAGTGAGTGAGGTCACCAGAAAGAAACGAAGGAGTATAGGCTGGCAATGGTTCGGCAACTCCTTAGTGTTGCTGATCTCCGTTTGCGGTGGTGATTGCTTTCCATCAGATGACCCACATGCTCGTTTGTCCCCCTTTCTTATGCCCCCCCCCCCCCCCATGTGAATGTTCCCATGTGAATGTTAAATATCAAGTAATGTACTCATTATGAAATGATACTTCATTTTTATAAATGCAATAGTGCATGCGCGTGAGCATTTGGAATGCATTCTAGGTCGGATAAGAGGCAAAGTGTGCATGTAGAAATTGTTGATTATTATTAACGTATAGTTAGTTAAATTCTATCCTGTCAGTTAACAATAAAAACGACATTTTTCCAACTCTGCCTAAATTTAATTTCAGATAAACCAATCAGGCAGGGAAAGATTTACATGAAAAAGACATGAAAATATTGCATAATTTGATTAGAAATCAAAATAAGGTCAAGTTCTCTCTAATATATGTATAAACGTATAAATGACTGGCCTGTGCACGCGGCTTAGCCCACGTGAACACACTACTGGGATAAAAAACATCCTATATGTCAGGGATGATCAATTAGACATCAAGTTCTACTATTATTACTGATTAACAGTGATTTCCTACCTGTGGGTAATTAGTAATCAACTAATTACCCCTGCAAGGGTAAACCAATGATTCTGTAGGGGTGATAAAGCTGATAAAAAATAACAAATTATATCTAATCTATGCATTAGTTCATAGGTGTAACATACATCGAAAACCCAGGCTTAGATGCTGTGTGATCTACAAATCAAATTGTCTTATAGGTGTATTATTCTTGAACTTTGATGTCAAATCTGTGAACCCTTTCAATGCCGAGGCCGTCCCTCGGGGTCCCAAAAAATCATTAATCACATGCCTAAGGCTAAATAGTATGTATGTAGGGTAAAGTTCTTAATACGTAAGCAGGCAATGAATCAGTTAAAATATGATTAAGCCTTGCCATTGAATCTATTGCTAATCACAACTACAATTGACTGGTCGACCGGTTGGCTACTTATGCTATTGTGAATCCAGAACTTTTGTGTGCCAAATTTCATCGAAATCCATTCAGCCATCCATCGTAACAGGGTGTTAAAAAGCTAACCAAAACTACTTTCGCGTTTTTTATATTAGTAGGACTCAAGATTAATATAGACATAACCCAACAGGCCGTATTTCCCTAAGTAAGAAGAAAGAAATGTATACTTGTGATAGATATTTAATTATGTAATTTTAGATAATTATACCTCCAAATTGTATTACACCCTTAGTTCCAAGTTTCTCCAATAGGGTAGGGCTAATACTTTTTATTCCAGCATTGTAACTAAAGTCGTAAGATGGTGCTCCACTGCAGGTCGAAAGCGTTTTTACTTCGAAGTGGGAGCGCATGGACGACGCCGCCCAACTAGGTAGGTTATCGATGATATCGCATAACTAAATAATTAATAGCTTTTTACAGTTCTTTATGCGTTTTCCGGATAAGTATGCGTATTTGCGCATACCTACATGTACTGATGAGTTTTGGGGTCAGTATTTATAAGTTGATTGTGGGGCAGACAGTTACTGGGATCGTATTTGTTATAAAAAAAGTTGGTTGTCTGTCAAGTCGGTTTACGGACGATAATTTTACGTGACAACGTTATAAGAAAACATCGGCCGATGGAGTGGAAGAGAGATATGCGTCACAAGCCGCGCTCTCGCTGGCACGCTCGGCACGTCGTGCACGTCGGCGTCTCGGCTCGGCGGAACGTGACAATCAGTCATGCCTTTTCGTGCATGCAGCCGGCGTTCATAGATTTATAAGACGTTATCGCAAAACTTCTTGTTGGTCATGATGTAGTTCTGATCGCAGTTTTGAAAAGTATTGACAACAAATTTTATAGTCAAATAATTGAAACAAAAATGCTCGTTGAAAACAGCAAAAAAGAAAAAAATATATTTTTATTACTTTTGTCTACGTTCTTGACCAGTTATTTAAGAATTTTCCATTTGTATTTTTATTCAAATACGAATTGGATATCTTTCTGTAACACCACAACACTCTTGCCTGTCTTCCGTTACGTTTTCGCTCCATTTTCATTTTGCAGCGTACAATATGAACGTGTTTTGAATACGTACTTATTAAAGTTCTTACTGAGGAATTTGTGAGAGAAATTTGTTTGGTTATTATGTGAACTTAACTAAATGGCGGGGCTATTTATATTTTCGCTTTTATAATAATACTACGAGACCTGTGACTACGTACGTCAAAAAAACATCAACGTGTTCGACTTTATTATAAACGGAGGCAGAAATTATATCTGTAGAATGTGGTTAGCTTGGTGCAAATATTCTTTCACAATCTGAACAGAACTATCGACTTGAAACACGTCTTGTACAAGCATTAGTTTTGACAGCACGATTTAAAAAAATAGCTTTGATTGTATTTCTTTTCCTAGTTATCACATAGGAACGAAAGTATCTGTATATTCAGGGTACTTTTGAACTCTGATGTACCTCCAAGGATAATTATCCTTGAAATACCGTCCCTCACTTATAAGTTGTACTTGCAGTATAATTAAATGTGTGGGTGCTTTGTTCCAGCTCGGCTCGATGGCACCAACAAACCTCTACGGCACTCGCAGGTCTCGATTTCAGACTACCTACAATTAGACGAGTGGAAACCAACCACAGCCAAGCCGGGAAAGAAAACTGTGAGTACCTCCTTCTGTCTATACAAACTGCATGTGTTAAGAAAAATAATCGATTTGATACACGGCAGCACAAAAAAAATACGGGTCAAAATTTTGATCTTTGTTCAGTAAAATTTATTGAAAAGATGCCTACCCGTTTTCATGTTTACGATGCTGAACGATTAATATACGCTAAATAGCACGTTTCTTAAATATTATTAATGTGAGCAAGGCGTCAATTTGACGCCTCGTTCGTGTCCTTCAATTGTTTTTTTTTTGCTAGCAATCCAGAAGATTCTCTCTGGTTTTTCTAAACTATCTCCACAATTTTTATTGTCTTTAAAAGTTTACACTCGGATTGTGAAGCAAAGAAAAAAGGTTTTTATTGCATTCTTATTTTAATCCTTATTTCTTAGATTAAATCTAATCATATTTATTGAAGACTAATTTATGAGCAGCTGACCGTTTATACTATGACCTTGCGTCAATAGCACCTCAAAAGTATGTGAGACCAACTTAGACTGGTGGCGACTATACTTTTTCCTACATGATTGTGGAAATTTTACTTTTTAAAGAACTTTATCCATTTGGAAGTTCTAAAAAAATGAATATTTTAAGCACCGAAAATTTTATACAATTTTAAAAACTGACTTTGATATTTCTTTAAATTTTATTCACATTTGCCATATGAGCGGTTTGAAACAAAGTTTCCAGTTACTAATATGTATATTATATTCTTACATTATGCGTAAAATTATTTCTATCAATTTACTTATCTATTGTATTAACCATCAGTACCACAAGTTGTGGCAACACTGATTACAATATTTCATCTATATCCTTATGTCAACTTTTCCCTTTTGTTTTTTAAAGTTTTTACGACTTTATTAAATATTTTAAAATTCGTTGCGATAATTTTCCGACTCGGTTGTTTTTTGTTGGGTATTTAAAAAGGTGAGTTTTCTTCGTATTTACGAGTACAAAATGGCGGGAGATTTCATCATGTTGTAATTAAAACAGGTACGCTGGGCAGACATTGAAGAAAGAACACAGCAGGAGAAGATGCGAGCTATTGGATTCGTGGTCGGTCAAACCGATTGGAATCGAATGACTGACCCCACTATGGGGTCCGGCGCGCTCACGCAGACTAAATATATAGAGCGAGTGAGACGCAATTAGGGATAAATAATCGTTGTGTAAAACAACTCTTGTCTGTTTCTTACGAAATAAGTCCACAAGTGTAGAGTATTAGGTATTCACTAGTCTCAAATACGTCTCGTCATTGTTTTCATCACTGAGCATATGAAGTCGGGAGATAGCCTATGCATGATAATAATAAAAATAAATATTCTTGGACAAATTACACACCATCCATTGCCATTTGACGAGCTCGGTGGCGGAGCGGTCAATAACGCGGCTTCGACACCAACGCTCGTAGGTTCGATTCCCACATAGGACAAACATTTGTGTGCATGAACATGTCTGTTTGTCTTGGTCTGGGTGTTTTCTGTGTATCATACGTATGTATTTTACGTTATTTTTTTACAAAAAAAAAAAATGTATTTACGTATGTTTATCAGTTGTCTAGTACCCATAACACAAGTTTCACTTCTTTGGGGCGCTGTGTAATTTGACTGACAATAATTATTTATTTATTTATGTAGTCCCACACAAAGCAACGCCTGTACTTATAACTACTATAACTGTACTATAACTGATATTATACTTATTTTTTTTGTAAATACATACATATAATACATAGAAAATACCCAGACGAACACAAACAGACATGTTGATGCACACAAATATTTGTCTTATGCGAGAACTGAACCCGTGACCTCGGAGTCAAAATGCCCATTTGTTAGCCCATTCGACCACTGACCTCGTCTGATGACGTCTAATATAGCCCTGAGTTTCTTGAGTAGTTCTTACATGAGTAACGTAAACGACGGTTCGTCTGAAATTACTGAATTTAGGTAATTCTATTATTACTAACAATAGCGAATATATAAATATTTTTAGACAAATGACAACACCATCTGTTCCTGAGCTAGTCGAAGCTTTGTGTTCTGCCTAATTGTGAACTATATAATAAATACTTATAATATACATATATATTACTCAAATATGTACTCTTATAATACATAAACTACGTACATCATGGCCTGTGAACCTTACAATAAATACTTATTATATGTATACATAACACGCCCTCCCCCCAACCCGTTTGGCCGGCGTGGGGAGTGTAGGCCAAATCCTCCTTCCGTCTAGGACGGACGAGAGAGGGTCTTGCTCCTGTAGTGGAGACTAAAATGGACCTGATGATGATGATGATGATATGTATACATAAATGTTACTTAAATATATACTCTTTTAAGACAGAA
This sequence comes from Hypsopygia costalis, assembly GCA_937001555.2. NCBI lineage: Eukaryota > Metazoa > Arthropoda > Insecta > Lepidoptera > Pyralidae > Hypsopygia > Hypsopygia costalis. The sequence continues at coordinate 3,196,060 of OW443336.2, read as the reverse complement.
ACTACATACAACATGGCCTACACAAAGAGATTCATAAATAAAAGAAAATGGTTGTCTGTAAAGTCGGTTTACGGACGATAATTTTACGTGATACGTCATAAAAAACATCGGCCGATGAAGTAGAACAGAGATAGATGCGTCACAAGCCGAACGCTTAGGCCGATCGTGGCTCTCTATCGCTTGTTCCGCGCTCTCGCTTGCACAATCCGCTCAGCCGGAACGTAACAATGAGCCTTATAAGATATATTCGATTTATAAGCCGTTATCACATCAAAAACATTTAGATTTTCTTTAACCGCTAGTTACAATTGAATCGCTTAGTATGCCGTAGGGTTGTTTTCTACCCTAATGATATCGCTCATTGGCTGCAATAACGTCAAAACATACATTTATGTCGTTGTTGCACGTAAATCACTTTTATGATTGTCCAACCAAATAACATTTAAAATTAATTGCAACAAAATTAAATAAAAAATAATTAGGTCTTCTAAAATAATACTTCTAAGTTAATAAGAATCCGAATCATATAAAACAAATAAAATGGGTGAGGAGTGACCCTGCGCTCTCCGCTCTTTATGTGCTCTGTGCTCGATCTGGTGAGAGATCTTATTTGAGGTTAGTCTATGGCATGCAATGACTCGAAATATTCGATTAATTCAATCGATAATTATTCGAATAATTGATAAAACTATTATTATATACATAATATTTGCGCCTCATACACAAAGTAATCGTGTATTTTAATATCTGTGGTGATAGTGAAATTAAGAATTTTGTTTTTGTATTTGAAGATGTAGATATAAAGATTTTGAATTAATGGCTCTTGAGTATGGCAACAGTTAAATTTGAACTATTTTTGAATTGAATAAACCCGTATTAAATATTTGCAATAAAATTTATTTTCTTTGCTGTGGATCTTCAGGGTTTTTTTAATTACTAGACAGTAAAAATATATGTAAAGTAAAAATATATGTTTAAAATTTGCATGTATTTTAAATATTCACTAAATGGGTAAACCTGCTATGATATAGTGAAATTAACAAGAAAGAAAATTAGTACAATGAAATTACAATATAAGATTACACGTTTATTACTGAAAATAATTGTAAAGTTTGTTTAAAAAAAAAACTAGTGTAAAATAAGATATATGAATGTAGTTAATTGATTCAGGTGTTATTTTGCGGAAGTCAAATTTACAGGCAATTTGATCTACACTACTTTGCGTGCTTCCGCCACCAATTAGTTCATGCAACTACTGTTCATGCAACCATTACCGTCAGTAGTTGCATGCGACTGCGGTGGCTGCTTTGGTCGTCTCTGCTCTAGCTGCTGTTTCAGATGTTGGAGATTCATCGAGATGACCACAGCAGCTGGAGCAGAGACGACCAAAGCAGCCACCGCAGTCGCATGTAACTACTATCTGTAGTGGGTGGGTGCCGGCCGGCAGTAATTTGCATGAACTAATTGGTGGCGGAAGGACGCAAAGTAGTGTAGATCAACTTGCCTATATATGAATATCTATATTACTTTTGTCAATAAAAAGAATTATGGTGGATTGACAGTTTTAATGTCCAGTAGGTATAAAGTGTAGCTTTTATAGTACTGCATATTATACTCGTTTGCGACAATGGACGGAAAAAATAAGAAAGTATGGCGCCACTTTCGCGGCTACAGGGGCATTATTCTGAAATCGCCAGATTCGCCAGAGGTTCGAGTGAGAATAAAATTTGAATCATTTTCATACGTATTTCGTTTACCACGTCGACTTATTGTTGACACTATTGATTACCCTAGAAATATAATCTGTTTCGTTTCATCTTCATCTGTGTGATAGGTTAGGCGCCATTTTAATTTATTTGCGTGTTAAAGAGTCCACTAGCGGCCACACCACTCGAGCAGAAAAACAATATTCAAAAATACGCAATAAGAAATTGTATCAAGTGTATTGTATCAAGTGAAGGAAGTAATAATTATTTTTTTACTCGGGCGATGATGGAGTTAATCCTTGTGCATGAATTTTGCATAGGACATTTCATTGTTCACTAAGACAGTCTGTAAAGAATTAACAGATAATATTAAATTAAATTTAAAATATTAAAAGCTTTTGAAATTGTTAACGAAAGTGCCAATGTTATTGGCATTGATTTGCTACATTTTTTTTTGCAAAATTTCTTGAAAAACAGTCCATTCAAATTGATTAGGATGGTAGCATTAAGAGGGAGACAGATGCTAAACTTGTGCAACTGTTGAATAAAAAAAAATTGTTGCAAATGATTATAAAACAAAAATGATTATAGATTACAATTATTCTCACTAAGACAATTTAAAATGAAACAGGAAAAGATTTAAGCAAAAAGTTTGAAAATTATGCGTAGAACTTGCCCTGTGTTACATATCTTTGTGGCAATAAGAGAGGTTCTATAATGTTCTATCTAGTGGTAGCGGTAGTTAGTATCTGTCTTCCTCCTTCAAATATTCAAATATTTTATCACATACGAATTCATAGGTAGTTTCATATCAGGTAATAAAATTATGAAATAACTCGATTTTAAGTCTACAACATAGATTAATTCGATACTCGTCGAAAATAATACCTTAAGATTTTATTTTGGCATATTTTTGCCAAAAAAGTAGCATTGATCATATTCTTTAGTAGGTAATAGGTATACACTGTCGATCTTTGAATAGAGCGGATAATACATAATGTATAAGTGAGGCACACATTGTCGAAATGAAGATGCACACACACTCAATCTTAATTTTCGTGTATATCAGTTTATTAGGATGCTATGCGGGCGAGGTGCTTGTTAACTTGCAGTCCAAAAGAAACTCGTCTGCATAGAACACAAGACATAAATACATTGACAATTTGTCACACTGCTACCACATTGTTATCAAAAATGAAGTGTTGCCCATAATAATACCACATTTCGAGTGGCTGTTGCCATATAAAACATGCTACACCAGAAACATGTTCATCTCATTGTTCACTACAGTGATGTATTTTTATTTTATAATTTAAGATATGTATGTAATAAAATTTACAAACATTAATTGATTATTTTATTTGTACCAACCCTAAAATATTTTTATTTTACAAACATTTTAATCATAGTCCATTGCACTTACGAATTTGGAAAACGCTAACGTTCTGTTGGCGTAATTATTGAAATTGTTTTTATATTTTTGACCGCCATTTTTAGGCGGTTCGGCTGTGTTTATTCTCATCAATGTTTCGTTTAAATTTGTATTTGCGATTTTGTTTTTATCCAAATCGATACTACTTTCGGCTTCTTTAGCGGCTTTGTCTGGGAGACCGGTTTTATCGAGTTTTGTGGCGTCGGATTTCTTGAGAATGTTCTCGCCTTGCCTGCCAGCTGTCACGATCATGATTTGTGGCGTGCTCATGGCAGTCATGTGGTCCTTGATGCACTGCTGCAGGATGTGCAAGAAGAAGAGGAACGCCAGTAAGGTCAATGCTGACATTGCTGCGTTGCTTTTATGTCCACCGCCACCGCTGTAACATAACCAAGGACATGAAAAATAAAAACAAAATTTTTCAACGTGAAATAAAAAAATGCAATTTATAATTAAAAATATTTTTTTTTGTTATTTTATAACAAATGTATGTATGTTTGTTTGATAATTATAAGAGATGCCTATATAAAATTTAAATATGCCAAGCGACATACTTAAATTTTTAATTATCAGAAAACTGAAGCATCTTCAACGGCTTTGGGTCACGGCAATGAATGACTATTCTTTACACCATACATTATTGTCATTCATAGATACCAATTGAAAGTGAACGTTTACTTAAAAATAAAAAAAAAGAAAGGAAGGAGTAACTTTATTCGAGTATAGGCTGGCAACGGATTGGCGACCCCTTTGTGTTGCTGATCTCCTTGGGTGGTGGTGATTGCTTTCCATCAGGTGACCCACATGCTCGTTTGAATATATAAAAAAAAAAAACAATATGTTTATTTTTATTTTTTACCTGTAAATCAACAAGTTCCTACTCGTTTTCGTTCGGTATATTATAGGAGTATGTTATATGTTTATAAGTAGTATTGCTTCGATTTAAATTGGCTAGTTGCAAATGCTCTAATTTTATTAAAAATTATATATAATTTTGTACAAAATATTTATCAGTATCATAAAATACACACAACTAGATCGATCTGTGATCTTAAATTTTTAATAACTTATGTCCGAAGTGTTTTATGGTGAATCAAAGTATGGTGGGAAAGTTTTTTAAAAGCATGAAATTATTTAGAAAAGATATCATCGGAAAAGCAATAAAAAATATTATAACTTTTTTACGGCACTATCTATTAACGGATATTGTCATATCTCGAGATTTTTTTATGATATCATCGAAGTAATTATTTCACCTATAGTTTTATTATAGTGACGTCCTTACATAACAATTAAATAAATAAATATTGTCAGACAAATTACACAGCGCCATCTAGCCCCAAAGTAAGCGAAGCTTGTGTTATGGGTACTGGACAACTGATAAACATACGTAAATACATGTTTTTTTTGTAAATACATACTTATGATACATAGAAAACACCCAGACTAAGACAAACAGACATGTTCATGCACACAAATGTTTGTCCTACGTGGGAATCAAACCCACGAACGTTGGTGTCGAAGCCGCGTCATTGACCGCTGCGCAAAAACAATTCGAAAAAGGGAAAGAAATCACTAATCCATTGCTTTTGATTTTGCGCTTCCAGCGTCACTATTTCATGATGCGTAGTTTCAAACATGTCTTAAACTGATTTCATTCTGTGGTCAACAGTTTAAATTTTAATTGCATAAAGAGAAATGCCCGATTTCGGTAATTTTCTCTTCATAAAACTTTATTAATTAGGTACTTACTATTTGGATATGGTTTCCGGTTGTCCATGGGGTGAAGACGGTGGTTCGTACGCGTAGTACAGGTGTTGATCGTGTACTGGGGACGCGTATTCTGAAAACCTAGTGACGTATATTTTATTTTTACTTTGTTATGGACACTTTTTTCTTCATAGAGGGAAAAAATGTGCAGTATACCACAAAAGATATGCGAAGTGTTAATTTTCTATCACATATATACAGAATAAGACTTTGTGAATCTTATGCAATAACCAAGGATCGAAATTTCCTATAAGATTTAAGTCTGCCTTTATACTTTTTCCTTTATTCGCAATTTTCCTTCGAATATTATTTTTTACAAATACACATTTTCTATTTCGCTAATACGATTCTATTCGGTGCAATAATGTTTGAGGGTTGTCTGAAGATTCATATTTGGTCGAAATAACTACCAATAGTGATAAATAAGAGTAAGGCGGGTAACAATGGAGCGATTTTATTAGTTTTAACTGCTTACCGCATTTGGAGTGTCAGTGGTTCACCAACATCTTTGAACCAAAGCCACCTGCTCGCGGTGCACCCTGTTGACTGACAAACAAAGCTCTGGCGAGAGGTAGGAAACGTAATTGTAAGCTACCCGACTGACGAATGTACCTTCACCTCACAAAATACCGCAGCCAAATAACAATTCCCTTGAGTGTTGTGTTCCTACGAGTGAGTGAGGTCACCAGAAAGGAAGGAGTTGCTGCGTTGGCAGCGGGGGTGGCGAGCGAGCGATATTTTATGTTGCGAGCGTTAATATGGCTTCGGTAACCTCTTCATATCAGGCGGGCTGTATGCTTGTCTCCCACATTTATAATTCTTGCAACCGTGTAAGGACATCCGTACCGTCTATCTTTTTTTTATACTACGACGAGTGGCAGTCTTTTGCGATATCCTCTGCAAAATAAATATACAAAGAACAAGAGAAGGCACCCTAGACATCTACGAAGCGCTTCATAAGAAGGTGTATGTAGCTATAAAGGCAAAGTCTACTTCGGGCCAAAGATTTTGGCTTTGGTTGCAAATGCAATGGTAAGTGCTATACCCCTTGCCATTTTAACCAGACTCCTGTCGAAGAGGTAAAGGTATAAATTTATGTATTCATATATATGTCGCTCTACTGCATTAGTACCTCCAATTTATACAAATACGCAGCCGCATTACAATCTCAATGTTTTGTTGTTTTCAATTGAGTATGGAAGCCGTTTTGCATCAAGCGAGCCATATGCTTGTTTGACACTAGAGAGATACAAAACAGGTAAGTATCAGTTGGGCTAAATAATATGTAGTACACGCACTGATTGAATAATTTTTTTGAGAAACGTTAAGGTATGTTCGTTTGTTTGCTGTAATTTTCCTATTAAGTATAATGTTTACGGATATTGTCTTTTACATGTTTTTTGGCATATTTTTCCATTACAAAATTTGGAGGTAGAAGGGGAACGGTCAAATTCTTAATGTTTTCAGTCGTTCTACAACTAGACAACATAGGTATTATATATAAAATGCATCCGTTGATTTATTATTTAATTCATAACATTATAATACCTTATTAAAATATACCTCATGCGCCGCCACCTCCGCTGTCATCGTAGTAACTCCTGCCTTCCTGCCCCCCTTACCACCATCTCTTATTGCGATTCAATAATTGAGTAGATAGCTTATTCATACCAATGAATAAGCGACTCTATTCCATTTGAAATAGAGTCGCTTATTCATTGGTATGAATAAGCATTCTATTCAGTTATTGAATCGCAATAAGAGATGGTGGTAAGGGGGCAGGTCACCTCACTCCCAGGAACACAACAACCCTCTAGAGTTCTAGGAATTGTTATTAGGATCTGGGGCCCTACTGCCGAAGCTAAAGTCGATTACCATCGGTTTTATTGATTCCAAAAATTGTTCTTAGGTTAAAGTTATTGACAAACATCTTCAGCTTGATCGGTAGAGCTCTAGGGTTTCTACCAGCTGAGCTAAACATAATTATCAGTAATCTAAGCAGTAGTTTCATTTTCACATTCAAAAGTTTTGATCGTAATCGGCTTCAGCTTCAGCGGTAGGGCCCCGGGTCTTCTGTGAGGTGGAGTTCTTTCCCCAGTCACGTCGGCCTGTATATAAAACTGTGCTGTACCCTACCTCTCTATCGTTAGAGCCTCGTTAGTCAATCATCAGGGTGTAAGTGGTGTAAGTGTTTCATCAAGATCTTTGAACCAAAGCCAACTTCACCTGCACGCGGTGCACCCTGCTGACTGACAAACGAAGCTCTGGCGAAAAGAGAGGTAGGAAGCGTAATTGTAAGCTACCCGACTGGGGAACGTACCTCCACCTCACAGAATACCGCAGCCAAATAACAATTCCCTTGAGGGTTGTTGTGTTCCTGCGAGTGAGTGAGGTCACCAGAAAGGAAGGAGATGCTGCGATGGCAGCGGGGGCGGCGGCGCGCGAGCGATATTTTATGTTGCGAGCGTTAATATGGCTACGGTAACCGCTTCAGATCAGGCGGGCCGTATGCTTGTCTGCTACCCGGCGTAGTATAAAAAAAAAAAAAAAAAAAAGGGTGCACCTCGCGCGTGGGGTGGACTTTTCTCAAAGATGGCGGAGAGCCACAAATATTTTTTAATTACTGTACTAATTATTGTTACTGACCTCTCCGTGAGGTGCTTCGTGCCGGCGCCCATTTGAGATAGTATATTCTCGAGTGTCATGGTCGTCACCTAGTGTACTGTCACCCGCGAATGTCAAGGTTTGACTGTAACTCAGCGCCACGCGCACTGCACTGCTCACACGCTCCAATTCTTTGCAATTGCAGGAGATTATGCGACTAGCGGTTTTCACTGCATGTACATGATCGTTTCTTTATTACCCGACTTATCAATAAAAGGGTTATGTTTTTCGAGTATATGTGCAGAGTTGCTAGATTTATTTTTGATCAAAGTATTTTTATTTAAGATCAAAGCGGGTCTCTTTTGAAGAAAAGCGGAACTCGTTTGAAAAAAGCGGGCCATAATAAAAAGTAGTTTTAATGCGATGTGAGCATAATAATATGTGTTTATGACACGAGTGTACTTAATCAAATGTTCCAAAAAAACATTTTCGGCTATAAGTTTTTAAATAGTTTGTATTTCTCCAAAGATGAAAATGAAAATGTTATTAATTATTTATTTATTGTCATCCACTGCCAAAAGCGGGACGTTTATCGTGCATGTATGTATATTTCTTTGGAACGCTCTACAGCCTAAACCGCTTGACGGATTCGAAAGTGTCATTAGATTCATCTTATCTGCGAGTATGACACAGGGTCACAGAAGTAAAAGCATTACTTCATAGGGAATATTGTTTCAATATGTCCGCAAAAAAAGAAAAATTGGAGGATAATAACAAAAAAATGTTACAATTTTCGGTGAATAATTTCTTGTTTTTATATAAATATCTACGGGATAAAACCTTAAGAAAAAGACAGGCGCTAAAAAGTGTTACCACTTAACAGAAGATCGGAGTTAACAAACTATTTTTTTTTATACAACTAAAGTGCCAAACAAGCAAACGGTCCGCTTGATGGACAGCTAACTGCGTTCCATCAAGCGGGCCGTTTGCTTGTTTGCCCGTAGCCTATGGACGCCTGCAAGACCAGCAGCATCATATGCGTGTTGCTAACCCTATAATTACCTCTTCACACCTTTATTGAAGAACCCCATGCTGTAATCTCCTGGGAAAACCTCGACAAGCAGTTCATTCCACAGCTTGATAGTACGTGGAAGAAATCCTCTCTGGAACCGCACAGTACGTGACCACTTTGGCTGTAACATGTGAGTATGAATTCCCTGTTGATTGTGAACGGTGAGACTGTAGAAGCAGGCCGTGGGCATCATGTCAAACAACTCCGTTGTACATCGGTAGAATACACAAAGGGATGCAAAATCTCTTAGACTTAAAGGTTCTAAACCGTCTGTCTCAGAATCGAGTAACAAGGTGCAAGCTGGTATCTATGTCCTCCCGCCACAGCAGTACTTTATGCGCGGTCGCACTTGAGCTTTGTAAAACAGATCGCCAATACTCTTGGCGATTGCAAGGGGTGTATTCTGGAATTGAGGCGCCACAGTAAATGGGATTTTCTTAGTGGAGAACGCGCAAACTTAAGTCTTAGTAGCAGTTAGATGCAGACAGGTGACGATGAAGTTTACAAATAAGAGATGTCCTGGTTGAAAGTGAAAAAATTAAATATAACTTCCAAATCAAAAGAAGAGGACGATCTTTCTCAAGTATGTAACTAAGTGAAATTGTTTCGTCGATGAAAAGTTCATTGTCGACCGAACTTAAAAGACGTCGCCTTGACAAATTTGAAGGCAGGAATCTGGTTTTTTTTAGTAATTTACAAAACATGCAAATATCATTTTGACTACCACATAATGTATATTATTGGCTTCATTTTAACAGTTGCCGTTACACGAATGATTAACTTTTATGACAGTATAAAAAAGCCATTTTTAAATATTGATTTATATTATGCATTATAGGATAGGGGTTATAGATTTTTAATTAAGAAGAAAAACCAGGAGCAGCCAGTGTTTTCGTTTGAAATTATACCTCAATATGAAATATTTCAGTTCAATAAGAGTTTTACCAAAATGCCACAAGGGAAAGGGCATGTCAAATTCCAGCCAGCAATACGTTACTTAGATGGTTTATGGCCGCTCCATCATTACAAATGACTAATTAACACGTTCACAGTTCAATACCCACTGCAGCCCCCTTACCACCATCTCTTATTGCGATTCAATAACTGAATAGAATGATTATTCATACCAATGAATAAGCGACTCTATTTCAAATGGAATAGAGCCGCTTATTCATTGGTATGAATAAGCAATCTACTCAATTATTGAATCGCAATAAGAGATGGTGGTAAGGGGGCTGTACACGAGGAGCGTGCGCGATACTCTATATTGTACACGGGTTTACTCGTGAAAATCGCCCGAGACGTGCAGGGTGGCTGAACCGTTAATTATAGAGGGACCATGCATATCATCGATGTATATAATGTACTAGAGATGTCACAAATATTCGGCTACTATTCGGTATTCGACCTATTTGGCCACTTTTTTGGTATTTATTTTATATTCGGCCGAATAATGCGTACTATTCGGCAGAATACTGAATAGTAAATCATGAAAAAAAGACGCGTCACATTACTCAAGATTTTATGTATTCATTACCAATTTACAATACTTTAGTAAAAATTTATCAGTGGTAAGCTGTGATGGATAAAAACAAGCTTTTTCAGCATTTGTTGGAAGCAAGCGATTACGTTTTTCGTCGTAAATGATACCAGCTTCAGAAAATAACCTCTCACTATACCCGCTACTCCCGGGAGACGAAAGATAAACTTTAGTAAATTTCGAGAGGTTTGGGTATTGTTTTTCGTTTGCTGACCACCACTTGTAAGGATCAACCGTCCGGTCTAGGCGAATTGTTTTCAAATGAAAATCCAATTGTGTATTCTGTGCCCAATATTCGGCGCTTCGGCCGACATCGTTGCCGAATATTCGGTATTTGACCAAATCACTATTCGTTGCAAGTCTATATTGTACTATTACATCGATGTGCATGTAGTGTGCATCGATGTGAGGGAGGGACTCCGATATAGTTACCTGTGAACGTATTAATCTCTGTGAAAATCTCAAGTGTAAGCGCAGTTGGTAAATAAAAGAAGATACTTTAAAAATATTTTTATTTTATTTTACGATGATCACAAGCACACAGGACGTCCTCAATCATACAATCACACATTAAATATACAACACTAACTATTAGGTGATACAAACAGTTAGTCATTTATATCACACAGAATTATTCTTACATCAGTCGTTATCGTTAATTATCGCGAAACTGGCGGATTGTTAATTGTTTATACCTAAAATACAAACAAATGCCAATACATTACAACTTGAAGGAATCTTTTGGACGGGACCGTTCATTTGGGTATATTTTATATTTGTTTCCTACTTATTAACTTCTAAAATAAGTTAAATAAATAAATAATTTAAATAAATTAATAGAACACTACTTTTGGCGTGCTCTTAACCGATGGGATGTGTTTTGAGCACATCGTGCCTATTCCTAAGCAAGGCACCTATACGGAAATTATACCCATGAGTACTGAATTTCGTTTTGTTCCAAACAAAATTTAGTACCTACTGATTTAATTTTGACTAATGTAGCACTCTCCATTTATTCTTCCGACTCGATCGTTGGAAGTCAGTTTCTCCAATGGTTTGGTTCTAATGTACAATCGACTCGACGTTGTCATTTGTTACTAATTTGTTTTCATTTTGAAGCGAAATGTTTGTCGATTGTAATTATTAGCTCCTAGACTTCGTTGCACTGAAGGTACATCTGGCGACAGTCGACACCGGAGCGGCCCAGGCGGCCGGCTTCGCTGAACTGGTCGAAGGTACCACCAGATTGTCTTTCCATCACGAAGCTCGCTGCATAACTGTAAAGAAAGATGTATTCAATTTCCATGCATATATCTTAAACCATAGGACGTCTAATCGAGTGAAGACTTACGTTCCGAGTTGACAGAAAACGCTTTTAGGCCCAATATCGCTGGAGCACTCCAGGTTCGCGTCGCAGATGTATTTCTGAAGGCATTTGTCATCGTTCGTTCCAAAGGATCTGACGTAAGTTTTGAACATGGCGATACCAGCGAGAGCAGCATCACTGACGGAGTCTTTACGACCCATGGACCGCGCGGCCAGCGACCGATGAGAGAACGACGTCTTCAAAGCATCCAGCAGGTTCATCACGATGTTGATAAACTACGGACATGAAGAACATATTATACACAGTGTTCCTAACCTAATCAAAATATGAAAAAGCAAATAATATATCAAGAACGGCAGCGAGATCTTCCAACAATGGTTACCAGTTAAGCTGGCCAGTGTAATTTGCACTATAAAATTCTGCGGAAGATGACGTTACTAACACTTTGCAAAGTGCTTGATAAGTGTGCTAAAAATTCAATACAATCACCATCGTCGGTATAATGGCTGAATTGCGAGAACCTCTCTCCAAACCTCGGATGGGCCGCTCACATTGAATTTTTAGAAATATATAATATTAATGTGTTGATCAGTTATTATCGCGGGCAAAACAAAACTAATGTTACCTGATGAAATTTACTATACAAACTGCTCATTAAAAAGGAGAAGGGAAGGTGGGTCGCATACCTCTCCAGCCTGTTTTGCCATGGAGGCGACCTGGTCGGGATCTTTCGAACCGAGCACCGTCCCCAGTACCGCAGCCAATATACCCTGAAGCAAGCGAGAAGCGCACCGTCTCCGTTACCGATCTTTACTATGTACACTCCAATTGAAGGGAGCACCTCAAGAAAATGCCTTGAGAATCTGTTTCGCCACTTCGGGATCAGTTTCCAAATTAACATTTGCGAAGTAAACAACAGTTTCTGTATTGATTGTTTAAAAAGAAAAGATGGCAAAACTGGTCTAAAATCATGGAGATCTAGACCTTGTCGAATCGAGCCATTATTCTATGAGGTGGTCCCATGATGTGAAGCATTTGTCGTGTGATTTAAAGGTTTCTATACTACTAGATGGATACAATAATACCAGTTATGTGGAAGGATGAACTCTCTAGGTGCTTTAAATAAAGTAATCTAATATAAAAATATTATAAATTTTATCTACAGAAATGGATGTTAGTAGAGTAAAATGGATAAATAATAGTTTTGTTTTCTAATTTATACACTAAACCACCATAATTTAATTTGTATTATATGGTAGTTAAACTTGTTTTAGCATGTTTTGTAACATGTCTAAATTAAATTTATAAGAGATTTTTACCTGCATAGGCGACGAACCGTTGTCTACTTTATCAATGCCGTCGCTTGAGGGACCTCCTCCAAGGATGGCGGTTAAAATTTTGAGTCCCATGGACAACATGTTGGCCCAAGGCGAGGGTGAAGCGGAATCGGTATCAATGTTATCACTCTTGTTGGGGCCGGTCGTTCCTCCAGTGTTGAAAATCATTTGCATTATCATTCCTGAAATTATAACCATGTTAAAACACAAGTTGGCGCCCAACGTGGGTCGACAATATTTAATACTAAAAAAGTTTGAATTATAAAATTTATCATGCTTAAAACTTAAAAAAATGTTATGCGGTACTCAATACAATAATGGTTAATGTTATTTACAATTAGCGAGAAATTAGTTATTGAGGTGGTATGGAAAAATCTTTGAATTTTCTCTATTTTTTGGTTAAAGGTCCGATTAGTATTAATAAAAAGTGTTTCAGACGCGGCGCTCACCCACTTACGTGATCTGTCGCATAATATAATGTATGATATAGAACTAGTGTGCCACGAACATGTATGTGACATTATTTAGTTAATAAATATTAGAGACGTGTTACGTATTGGGTTTTCGCTACGTCACTTAGACTCCTACAACAGAGCGAATACACGCGACTGTGCAATTCGTATCACTCTGTTGGGCATCAATCTGACGTAGCAAAAGTACCCTGGTGGGCGCCGCGCCTTAGGTATATTGTGTCATTAAATTTTTACCAAGGATTTCATTGGTCCAGTATCCCTTACCAAGCACATTGGACCAGGAGAAGCCACTGTCTGAGATTGAGTTGGTTTGTATGTCATCGATGTCGTCGAGAGCTACCTTCTTCAGCGCGTTAGACTTCTCCGCGAATTTGCGCTCCTGAGTGATTTGTTCGTGCTGTGGCTGTGGCAATGAGTTGCTGTAGTACTGGGGGTTCTGTGTCCTTACATTACTTGTAGCCTGAAATTGATATAATTGTCAAATTATTAACAATACGGCTTTTTCGATGTCGAAAGAGGTGTGAAAATGTTGGGGTGTCGTATTAGTGGAGGACAGTGTTGGGAACAGACCGTTATCGAAAAGAGCCTTAGCTCACAAACATTTGTTATCGGCATTCTTTGTGACATTGTATACTGTATCGCATCGGTATTAAAAAAATAATACACAATGCTGTATACTTAGTAACATCAGAGGTCTGGGATTGATCTGTCCTAGGTGTTTACACTAGAGGCATGGTATGGGCGAGGATTCCGAGAGAGACATTCGCTAACTCGTTGACGTCCAAAGTACATCATGCATCTGCTTGCACTGAATTCAATTTCCTAATTTTACCATGGCATCAATTTACTTTGAAGACGCCTTCTTTTTTTTCAAATAAGTTAGCGAATAAGGGGCCAGATGAGGTAGGATCACCTAAGACATCTACATACTCCGATCAATTAAGTATATTGTCATGCTTTTGGGGGCAATGAAGAGAGTCATGAGTTTTCTAACAAAATCTACTAGGGAGTTCCATAAAGTGTTTGATTAGGACTATGCAAATGTCGGATTCGCAAAGATAGACCAAAGCCTTCCTATATTTAAGTCTACAAATATATCTCTCATGAAAGAATATGATGCGATCTTTACCGCGATACGCCATCAGTTGTTTAATATAAAGTTTTGGTTAGTCATTAACTCATTAGAGTCCACACTAGAAAATTAAGCACAATCTTCTGGGGTTGCAAAAACGATGTGATGTAGGTACTGTTTATAGGTATATCTTGACGGATTTGATATGAATAAATTGGTAAGTATAAATTGATTATAGCAACAATACCTGTGAAACTAATGGTACATGTTGTGGGTACGCAAGCGTGTGGAGGATCGATGAAGAACTGATGAGCGTCAGCAATACCCAGCCTGCCACCTTTGGATGCATCGTGCTGAAACAATTGAAGATCTATCGTAAGTAAACGAAAGTAAGTACCTACTTAAAAGCTTACAACGCTTGACTATTGCGCAACGTAGCGAGCCGTGTGCATCCATCAAAATTATATTTACTTAAAATAAAAAGACTTTCTTTAAATTTAATTGTGCTCTTGCGCACTGGACGTCGATTAGAAAGTGTTCTGATGAGTGATTCGCGCAAATTGATTGCCTGCGTTTGGAGTTGTCGGGAAAGTGGCCCCTTATGCCGCCTAGCTATGCATTTTTACGAGGATGCTGGTCTAATTAGAGGATGTCTATTATAATAATTACGAGACTAGCTAACGACCGAAGTAATGCGAGTTAATTACACGCCGCTTGTTGCAGTGTTATCTTTTGAGTTTAACAGTTGAAATATCTTGATTTTTTTGCCTGTTTTACGGCAAAGCGAGTTTTATATCGAAGCAGTCATTAAGACACGCGTCACTAAGACTGGTCTGCACTCATCCGGTACAGAAGTGTGTTAGCGTTATGTCCGAGCGCCCTCGAATACAGGTGACCCGGTCTCTACTAACTGTAGTTCGGATGTCACCTCTCGCACCTGTTTTAATAAGGTGCTAGTTATATAAATTGACGTAAATTTGCTCGACCGTTAGTCACGAACGACCCAGGTCGGTTCACTTTCTTTGACCGATAAAAGTAATATATATATAGTAATATATAATTTTTACACGTCGTTAGAGTATTTTTGTCTACGCGGTGATTGTTGCGTAATACGGCTATTAAAAGGACGTATTAAAAGGTAAAAAGTGGGACTGTTTTCTCAGTAAATATCTACTAGCGAGTCTGTTTTCTTATTTTACTCGAAGGAAAATTACAAACGTACATATCAAATTGCGACTGCGGCGGCGCGGCGGCGGCGCACCGGTCTGCAGTGACAGCGCGTCGAGATTCTTTCCGGAGAAATTTGTCGCTGCTAGACCAGAGAGTCGTCACTGCTTATGTTTTATGTATGCTTTGTTGTCTATTCGCAATGCATTCAACACTTTATTTACCGCCGTCTAAAATGCTTTTCATAATATTACGCTGTCACATTCGTCAAAATATATTATTAGTCGAGTGACTTACAAATACCTCTGACTGCGTTCGAGAGAAAGCAGGAAGTGGTTTAGGTACAACGCGGCGGAAAAGCAGTACCTATTTATTTTTGATTCCCATTAGGTATATACCCACTGCTAGATACCTATATCCAGCAGTGGGTATATACTTATATTATAGTATATAGTGGGTATAAATATTAGAGTAGGCCTAACCTAGTATAATGTTTTCTAACTCACATCCTCTACTTTCCACCTCCAGCCGTAGGTATACACATATCTGTATATCGGTACCGTATATTGAAATTGCGTAGAACTCTATGATTTAGTATGATAATTGTGGACTAAGTTTGGGTGGGCACTTTTGGCCATCTTACCGCGTATATAACCACATTGACCACCCTCTTTTGAGCTCCAGTTAACTTAACATTACTGCCGTTTATGCCAATGGGTTCCTCCTTGAGGAGTTTTAACCATCATCTGCTTTGAACATTCTACTTACTATTAATTTCATCATCTTTACAAGTTTTATCAAAGTTAATTTAACAGATCGACCATGAAGAAGAATAAATACCTAGAGTCATTGCCAATATCATTTATTAATTTATTAATTTATTTATTTATTTATTCAGAACTACATTATCATTACAGGTAAATTCACCCAATGCAACAATGTAACAAACTAATGTCAAAAAATAATGTCAAGTTCACATTAATATCATGTCGGTAACACACCTATTCCGCGACAAAAAGTAGGAATCATACTTTCATTTCAACGTAACGTTGGTTTAACACTATTTTCCGTCTCTGATATTTTGCCACCGCAAAGCTACTCTAAATGCAGAGACATGTCTGCATTTGGGTGCTCGAGTTCTAGATCCCGAAGTTATATTAGGAAATAGCAACACTAATTAATATAGTTTATTTTTGTTAAAAGATTGGTCGCTATTTCTTACAAAAAGTAGGTTTTGTTCAACGCCATTTTTAAAAATTTTATTTTTTCATTTGTAAAACTTACTTAGACATTTTGTAAGAAATGCTCATATCTACCAATATTTGACAAAAATAAACTATATTCATTGGTGTTGCTACTTCAAAATATATGTAAATTAACTTGGATTTCTAGAACTCGGGCATCCATTTGGAGTATGTTTGGTGTCGTGGTAGGTATGCGTAATTTGCATCGTCTACATCAAAGATATTTTAACAAGTTAGAGGTTATTTTTAGAGCGCCTAGTTTAGGTTTACTCTATATTTTTGCATGGATATCGGAGGTTCCGAAACGTTCTGCCAGAGACTGCTATTTTAGTGTCATATCTTGTATATATGGCATACACGCAGTATGTATATTTTTAGGTTACATTTGGCCTGTAATATTGGCCACCGCAAAGCCAAAGCCTCTCATATGATAATGCGTTATCCTCAACAAAGTTATTGTAACAAGTTAGATGTTATTTTTAGAGTGCTTAGTGTAAGTTTATCATCGATGTATTTTACAACTGATAGTACCTACTTGTTATCTGAGTTTCCGAAACGTTCTGACTGAATATCACGTTCACGTTTTGCGCACAAAATAGCGTAATCTTAAACGCGAGTGGTAGTGTAAATCTTTGTAAGACTCACACTACGGGCACAGTATGTGTAGTGGCCGTGTAATTGCGTACGTTGGCGACAAAAAATATTGATCATAATTAAGTTAACAAGGTACAATTAGTATGAAAAGTGTGATCAACAATTTTTATCTTCATAAGAAATAAATACAGCATACTGAAACGTTGCAATTCTATATTTACCTGTGTTGTTGAACTTATAGCGTAGTGCGTCAAAAAAAGAGTACAAATATATACAGTAGCACCTCCGTCATTTTATTTATAAATTGGGATATCGTTCGTCAATCATAATAGAAACGTTTAGTAACTATCTGGTGTCTGTTTAGGGGACGCAGATTTTGCTGATGAGTGAATATGTTAATAGATAAATAGGTAATATATTTTTATATTTCACTAAAACACTTGTTTTGGGTGGACTGTTGACACAGACCAATATGATGTTGATTAGTTTTTTTTACATAATCTGACTAGTAACAAAATAGATATTTTATATAAAAGTTCAAGGCATTCCCAAGACATCCAATTTTGATTTTATGCTGAGTGAAAATTACTCTGTACATTCGGCGCGTGGCGAATTTCTTATTCAAAACATGTTCACTAATCAACTTTCATCCAGTGAAGGGCTTGTGTGTATCGTCATTACGGGGTGGCATCGACCTCATGACCCAGTGACCGTGCGGTGCGCAAGCGCAGCGTTGCTGAACTTGGTGCAGCGCGGGAAATGAACCTCACTTTCGATGCGGATCTCGCCGACGCCGGCCTACATCGCGCTAATGCCAGCTTTTAGATTTATCATCGTTACCAAGTGGACTGACACCGAAGGTGCAATAAACTGCATGTGCTGAGATCTATAATTGAATGTCAATCATCTTTGATGCTAGGTAATTTGTTAGGACAGAGACCGGGTATGTATGGTACAGCGGTTAAGTTTTGGTGACCAAGGTTCTACTTTTAATGGTTGTTGTAATGTGTAAAAAATATAAATGTTTTTTGCGTGATTAATGTTTCGATTTTGCTTAATATTTAAGATAAGTTTTAATAGTTATCCGAACCTGTTGGTTATGAACATGTACTTATCATAAATTCTTTCACTCGATGCCACTAGGTATTCGTTTCATGATTTTGCTTTTTTCGCGGTTACTTTCCCAGTATCTATAGTTTCCATATTTAGCCGCAAGTGATGGTTTTGACTTCGGGTTGCTGGTGTGCGGTTTCCATTGTAGTTATTAGACGACGATATCCAGCCGTGGATCGGACATTGCGACATCCAGCCAAATACCCAGTAGTATTTGGCTGGATGTCGCAATGTCCGATCCACCGCTACTTCAACCGGGACACAATTTCTAAGAATTGCAGTTTTGAAGATACAAGTACAGCGACTAGAATAATTACGTTGTGTAGTAACGCAGAACGGTGCATGCACGGCAAACATGGTGATGGGTGAAAGCGACGGACAGTCGCATGTGTCCAAGGTTAACGTATTTCTAATTTGGGCCTAAGGACCCCACGTGATAACAATCGCTCCCGACTTTCATCGGAAATTCACCGTGGAAAAATGAGCAGCAAATTTCTCCCATACGGCAATTTTCTTCTCTACGCCGCTGACGTTTCCATTCTTATGTGTATGGAGAAAATAAGATTATTATGTTGTCACACCGCGAAAGCGATCTCACGTAAGTTATGATTACATTAAAAGTCCAGACTTGATAAGAGAACTGTTTGTTTAATAAATGTGAAAATTTTCTTGCATTATTCATAATCAACAATGTTCAGTTCGGAAGTCATAAAACGATAAGCGAGAGGCGTTTCCTTCGTTTCTCGTGTTGATTCAGTGTTTTTGGTTGTTTTTCGCCGGTGACCGGTCCAGCGCGCATTGCGCTTTCTAAAACATCCACGGGCCCGCTGTGTGCGTGTTTCCTATGCGGATATGAATGCGGATTGATTTTGTTGCGTTAAACATGTGCATGTATTTAGACAGCGCTGTATTATTAAGTTTTATACCCTGGAATTCAAATAATGATTTGTTTTCACATGCTATTGCTACTATTCAAACTATTCAACCCAATTAAGTAATACTCGCAGAATTAGTGGAACATTTGCCATTAAAATCGGACCATTGACAAAATCGTTCGGACTCCCAACATACATGATTACTTATCAAATTATCCACTTAATAACGAAGCACTCGAAGTGTTCGCATCTAATGATGATCAAATAGTCGTTCCACATTCGGTTGGTGGATGCGTGCACGTCGAACACACCGTTAACCCGTTCTCGATGTGGATCGATCGTACGGTACACCTGATTCAAGATGCACATGTTCAATTTGTGCCGACACCATCACCCACTTGTTAACTACTCCATCTATGGAATCTCTATCAAAGGCCTATTGTTCATTTGTGGTGAAGTCCGGAACTAGATTACCGTAGGTACAATGGTGTATCGTCTTCATCGTCTTTAGATAGAACTAATAGCCTCAATCTGGCAGAATGTTGTGATTAGCATAATGATTCATGTTTAGTTTCCAAATTTTGAAGTTGGCTTTATTCACAAATTATTAAGCGGAATATTTTAAGAGTCCAATAGCGCAACTTCTACGTCACCGAATACTTTTGTCTTTTTTATTTATTTAATAAATTTATGATTAATTATTTAAACGGTTTTGTATTGTTTTATGGGTTTATTACTTACTGTTTTTTCTAATAATGTACTTATTAGAACCATATTATTCAACACGAGCACACGAGTTTTCGCCTTGCGGCAGTTATTATACTTAAGCCAAAAGCTAATCTACTAGTATGTGGATAATTTTGAAATATTCAAATGTATCTAATACATTATGTTCATATCAAATGGTGCTACTAAAAATACCAAGTGGGATATTAGAACGGGCGCACGAGGCTCAAGAAGGCAGGTCAGTTGTTATGATTGCCCAAAGGTATGAAGCGGCCGGTATATAATTTTCTTTTTAAAATACCGTCGGTTACCCAATGCCGCCGGTGAATGACGAGATTCCACTCGCTACAACTTTCACTTTAAAGTTTTTTGGACGTGAGTGGTCGATTTGGACTGTCTCTGCATCTGACATGATGACATTAATCACGTTTGTGAACATTTTTGTATTTGTTCCCTGTTAAAATGTTTGTGATGCTGTAGCCAACAGTAGAGATGATGTTTTATAATCGCTTGAAGAAAACATTTACTATAATAGAATTTACTAAAACCTCACAGAAATTGTTAAAGAGTTTAAGACATCCAGGAGAGGTATAAATTCTAGAAAAGGCTAGAGTCCTTTCATTCAGTGCAATACATATATTTTAGAAAAACATCGAGAAATGCCGTAACTGGTACGTATTTATTAACCTACTACCAGGAATGTGAATTTTATTGAATACATACCATGGTTTTTTTTCTACGAAACAAACCTCATTGTGACATTTTGCAAAATGAATTTCAGAATTCATTTTCATTCTTTCGTATTTCGCATTTACATATAGGAATACCTCTTTCATTTTTGATTCATTAAAAACTTAGGCTGAGGCTTAGATTGTGTTGATCACTTAGAATAATAACACGGTAAGGTGTTATTATTTTAAGGTTGATCAGTCAACGTCTGCCTCGGATTGAACTGAACGGACTCCCCTCTTTATTTTTATATTGTTCTGCTAGAATTATATGTTATAGGTATTAATTATTACACGTTGTATAAATTTCTCAAGTGATTATGTTTATTCTTTAAAGAAAATAATAACACAAGTCACAAAAATATACTAAATGTGCGAATTTAATAATTAAAGTGGCACATTTAGTATATTTTTGTGTTAGGTTAGGTTTTGGTATGTTTATACCACTTTAGTCGCCTAGTTAGTATAATAGTTACCTAGTTTTATAATTTTTTATGCTTGTTTTATTACTACCCAAAGAAAGCGGATAAAAATAAAGATATTTTGTTCACTTTCATTTACGCATAAAAGACAAGGCAAATTTTAAGATTTATATGAATCCTGCCCGACTGTCGGGACCGAGAGCCGTAGTAACCTCTATCAAGCATACTTCTAAAATTTTGTTTTCGAAAAAATCACTTTCAACTGTATATGTTTGAAACATATATTCGACATTGTCAGTTAATGTTTCGTCAGACATTACCGTAAATTATATAATTGTGGTGGTGCGCGGGCGTCATTCGGCGAGTACTCGTCGGGTTGCAACTTGCACGAGAAACTACACCGGGCGGCCGGCACGCAAGCGACTATTGACCATTCCGATCGAGGCAGCTTTCCACGCTACTTTCGACAGTACCGGCGCAGGCGCACGTTTCAAGACTTTTAATTACTGAACCTGTCACACTTCACATCATAAGCTGAGCTGTTTTGTTTACATTCGTCTCATTGAAACTAAGTTTTACTCGACTTTCGTTAATGTTTTCACACTCGTAGTCTTACTAGTATTTCTATCTGATGGCAGCTGATTGTAATTTTATTCAAACGTAAACAAGGGCGTCCGTCACTTTCTATTTTCTAAATATATCACGACAACGCCCACGTATATGGAAAGGAATGATTAGTGGGTACCATTCATGAACGATTTGAAACCATTTCTTGTTAAGTAGTATTTTATGTTTGCTTTCGGGTTCAAACTTGACCAAAAGTTAAAATTTACAAGACAACATTAAAATAAATTAATCAATGAATTATTATTTTACATAATTTGTGTACTTAACATTAAACAAGATTCGAATATTAAGATGAAATGAAATTATTAAAGCCTTATGTTTGTTGTTATATATTTTTATACGTATGATTATATTGTGGTAAACTGTTCGAATCATTTACCTATGTGGTTCGTACATCCAATAATAGAAGAAAAATGTAAGTATGTATATGAATATATATATATATATATATATATATATATATATATATACACACACAGAATGTTTTCCCCTTTCATATATGAATGGTAGGTATTTAATATTATATACATGTTAATATATTATATGTCTTTTTCTCGTCAATGTTCTATTTATACGTGTGGGAAAAAAAAACGA
This sequence comes from Hypsopygia costalis, assembly GCA_937001555.2. Classification (NCBI taxonomy): domain Eukaryota; kingdom Metazoa; phylum Arthropoda; class Insecta; order Lepidoptera; family Pyralidae; genus Hypsopygia; species Hypsopygia costalis. The sequence goes on along the minus strand of OW443336.2, from coordinate 3,173,637 downwards.
TCCCTAATCTTGAACACTGTTTGGCTCGTTTCAAATCTTGGTTCAAACAACAACTATTCGATAAGAAATTGATTGTTTCGCTCTGATTCTTGAGTGAACGATTAACGAAGCAAACCGCTGGCAATTTTAAATAAATCATTCGGATTCAAGTGTGGCTTCGCACTGAATACATCACAAGGAAACAACTTCAATGATGTATCCTTGCATTTCGTTATGCCAAATACGTTACACAATGACAGTTTGTGTTCTGTATTGTCTTAGACCACGTCTAATACAAAAGTTGGCATAACATTTTCACATTTTAGAAAGTGAAGGTTCATATTAACATGACTTAAGCGAAGATGTTTGTTGATGAGTTCCTAAGCGCCGTGAAATTTTCGTGACCGATCGATGCTGTTGTGCGGAGTTCCGCCACGTGGTTACTAATGAGGTTGTTCTTTTCATGTTACGTTTAAACAACCATTACGTATTATTAGACAAAATTTGGATTGCCGTAGAAAGTGACGCATTCGTGTAGCTAATTATAGTTTTGACTTTTGTTTTCGATTGTACGTAATGGGGCAATTTGTTGAAACTTTTTATGAATTATAATTTGTAAACTGTTTCCACTGTCATTAATAATTTGTAAATTATTTTAATTACTGACGACAATGAAAATAGTTTACAAATTATAATTAATTCAGTTTTAAAATTTAATATTAATATGTAATACATAAATTGAACTTGAATTACATACAACTTTGTATGTTATGTGACATTTGAACACTTTCTATAAAACTTTCTATATTAATTTCTTTGCTCTATGCTATAAACATATTTTAGTTGTTTTATACAATTTTATAATTGTTAAGGACGCTATAATCATATTATTGAACTATTCTCCATCTAAGTAATGTGTTGAACATAATTTGAGCTCAGTCCATCGAGTGGTTTTTGAAGCTTTGAATTACTGACACATAAACACATCGACACAGGTAGGTACATACTTAAGTAAATGATGTAAACAATTAGAAACAGTTACAATTTAATTTATATAGAACTTAAAAAGAGTTTGAACCACTTATTTAGTTACTAACTTATTATGTATAAATTTTAAGGGTTTTCAATTTTATATACGTTCAAAATTAACATGCATTCAAAATTTCCGTCTATTCCTCCAAATATTTCTCACTCAAAATTACTGGAAAAATAAAATTGTAAGCTCATAAAAATTTATTAGTTTGGAACGATAATATTATTTTATTAGTTTTGAATTAATATTATTTCAAAGCTAATATGATAACTAATAAATATGTATTCAAATATAACACTGTTCTGTTCCAAATTTAAATAACAAAAAAAGAACACATCCATGGAATGAACCACATCTATAATTTAAATAAACGATGTCTATTTCTCCAAAATCACTAGTAGTACACCTGTAATTTTGTCACGTGGTCACTGCTGCCGCATCCTTAGCTTTCACATACACAATCACACACAAAACCATTTTTAATCTTACCTTTTTTTATATTCCGGAACGGGAATCACAATCACTACACTGTTTGTCACTGGTGAAAGTGCGTGTTGCCAGATCGATGGTATAACTTGCAGTGAGCGTTGCGCCTTGAACTCCAAGTATATATATATGATGACCCAGTTCCTGAGCGCGGTTAACTGTGCTAGTTTGTGTGTCCGTACGTCCAACCTGTCCATCCCGTTGCTCCCGATGGACCTTGTCAAGGACATCTGCCGACCTAATCCATGATTCTTCATAAATATATGTACTTCTTCTGTAACTTATGAATTCGGTTGCGTTTTTTTTGCGGTTTGATAACTGCGGAATGGTTTTTATTTTAGCCCTTGGAGAAGATCCGAGGTAAACATCGTGCAGATGGTTTATATCATGTAAAGTATCGTATAAGTAGTATGATAAAGTAACTGACATTGATAAAACTTTCAGAATATGGCAGAATAAAATTGAATAACATTTATTATTATTATATTTATTAATTATATATTATATTTATTCATTTCTAGAACTTACAACTATTTAGTAAGACGTCGTGTTACAGTCAGAGGCACTACCGCCGAAGCTGAAGCCGATTACCATCGAATATTTTGATTCGAAAAATAGGTCTCATGTTTTAGTTATTGGCAAATATCTTCAGCTCAGTTCGGTAGAACTCCAGGGTTTCTACCAGCTAAGTTAAACACTGGTACCATAAATCTAAGCTGAAATTTGATATTCGCAATTAAAAAATATGATGGGAATCGGCTTCAGCTTCGGCGGTAGGGCTCCTGCCCCCTTACCACCATCTCTTATTGCGATTCAATAACTGAATATAATGCTTATTCATACCAATGAATAAGCGACTCTATTTCAAATGTAATAGAGTCGCTTATTCATTGGTATGAATAAGCAATCTATTCAGTTATTGAATCGCAATAAGAGATGGTGGTAAGGGGGCTAGTTACAGTATCTTCACCTTATATAGAGGCATGCAAATTTTCCTTTTTAAACAGATAGTACGTAAATATAAATAACTAAAATATTAATTGATGTTTTACAACTATTGCAATGAAATTAGTCAAATTTATGATAAATAATATAGTCAAATTAAAATGATTCATTTGGCAGGATTTTGTTTAAAACATGCTGCGCCCCGCGGCGACGTAGGGTGAAGACTCCAAAAATACTTTTGTTCACTACAAATTATACCTACTTAGGTAGTAAATTTTTAAAAGTATTTTTTAAGTATTATATACAATATTTTTTTATTTTACATAGTATAAAGACACTTATTTAAACATAATTACTCTTGAATACTAAGCTCTAAGTACTCCGTTTTCCAAAGTAATAATATCTTAGGCGAGATTCGTGATATTTCTTGTTTTTTAAGTTGGAAATTCGTTCACGGCGTTGAGTCCAATTTGATTGCACACCTTATTTAATATCATTAAGGTGGCAATCAAGCGTACTAACTGCCTGATTGTTAGCATTAATTTCTGAGTAGGGATGCTTGCAACACTAACGGTATCGGTCAAGACCATGTATTGCCATCTCTGTAAAAAAACCCTTTTTGCGCCTTTCTTGAACTCTGAACTCCATGCTGAAGTGTGCAGGACAGGGGCGCCGACTCCGTGGTTGCTCGGGGGCTCGAGAGATCCATGAGAAATAAGCAGTGGGTGCCGAGCACCCCTGAGAATAGATGTCAATAAACAGATCAGTAATCGTCTTTAAAGGATGGGCGTTTTTTCATTACCCGGCAAGGGTCGCGGGTTCGATTCCCGCACCAACACAAATGTTTGTTGATGAAACAGATTTGTGTTGGGTCTGGGTGTTTGTGGGTCTTATTTCTTCACTACTTCGCCACTTTTTAACTGACGAAAAAACGGAGGAGGTTCTCAATTCGACGCGTATATTTTTTTTATGTATGATCACGCACAACTTTTTATAGAGTAGTCCGATTTTGATAATTCTTTTTTTATTGGAAAGGGTATATCCCGAAGTTGGTCCCATATAAATTTGGAAAAAAACTAAGGGTAGGAAAACAGAGGATGCTTGATTGTTCACTCACTGATTGTAATGTATGACCACGCATAACTTTTCACAGAGTAGTCCGTTTTTGATAATTTTTTGTTTATTGGAAAGGGTATACCCCGGAGTTGGTCCCATATAAATTTGGGAAACAATTTCAACCGTAAGGGTAGGAAAACAGGAGATGATTTATAGTTCATTCACAGATTTTAATGCTGAGTTGTATATTACAAAAAAAAAAACCTCACGAACAATGAGCTTCAGACCAGCTATTTTAAAAGTAATCAAAAATTAAGTATGTAGTAATTAGTACATTATAGCCACAAAAAATTATAAAAAAAAACTTTAAAAAAAAAAAAATTTTACCGCCGAAAAAAGTTAAAAGCTAAAAATAATAAACTTTGTTTTTATTGACCGTAATAACTAAGTTCTTAAACTAATTTAAGTACACGTAAGTAATTTTGAGTAGGCGCCAAATAATCAATGAACAAAGATCACTAAATTACCTGAAATTTAAAGAAATACCCAAATCAAATTAACAATGCAACGTGAAATCTCCAGCAATAAACAATAATATTTCAGAAAATGCGTGTTTGGCGACGACTCAAAATTACTTAGGTGTACTTAAATTAGTTTAAGAACTTGGTTATTACGGTCAATAAAAACAAAGTTTATTATTTTTTGCTTTTCATTTTTTTCGGCGGTTTAATTTTATTGTTAAAAAGTTTTTTTTCGAGTTATCAAATGAGCATGAACACCCATGCAGTTTTCTAAAAGCTGCCGCCCCTTGTGTAGGAAGTTCCGTGTGGAGATTTTTTCTGTAGACTGCAGAGTTCCTCCCACAATATGACGGTTCACGGAACTAGTTCACTTTGTAATCGCATAGTACACGACCATTTTGATCCCAATGTAGAAGGAGGCCGTAGGTGGGCATCACCAAAATTCTCTTCCAAACAAACCAAAATGGGTTGCGTTCAGAATAGTTATTTGGTATAATGCCCACTACCGATGGCGAGCGGTACGAATATAGAAGGAGGCTGTATATCATACCAAGTAAGAGTTATTTGGTATGATATATGATATCGGAGGTATGATATACCAAATAACTCTTACGATTAGAATGGTTTGTGAAGACTGTTTGCATATTATATGTATGTATGGTATGATACCAAATAACTCTTACCTTCGTAAGAGTTATTTGGTATGATATACGGCCTCCTTCTTGTCTTCACAAACCATTATTAATCGATTTAATGCTTAGATAGGATGTCTCTAGGCTTAATGCCTTAATATCGTATGTAAGCTCATCAACAATTCTCACAACGCGTTACTGATATTGCTGTCGATATCGCTGTCTCTCACATTACCGAGCGAGGGAAGTCAAAGCTTCAAACTTCTTCCTACTTCATCATCGGAATAGCAAGGCAGCTTAATTTTACATTTATATATACATAATGAAATTTTCACGTATTACACACTTAACGGTACAGCGACAACTGGAAAAATATAATGTACTACTAAACTACACTTAACGTAATCCCGGAATCCCGTGGTCATATCCATATTAACATCAACATTCAAGTCCATTGACCCCAAATGGCACTACTAACGCCGATCACTGCTTATAATCCAGGAAGTAAATTCACTGCTCACCTAAACTCGCAAATTTCCTTGTGAACATCACTGATAGAAATACAACTCTCCAGCGATTTGTTCCTTATGCGACCTTTCGTAAAGAAAAAGTATCTCCAGACTGACTGCTGCTCGTAGTGTCGTAGTCTTGGGTTCGAGAAGGACTCAACCTCTCCGTAACTGTCTATTATGTATTAGGGCAAGTGGAGTATTAGTGATTTAAGTATTAGAAATTACTAGAAAGGTTTGCTATTGTGGCGATTTGCTACCTTTTCATTCTGTTACTTACAGTAATTCCTGCGTAGTATTACGTAGTACTATTTAACTGTGGTAATATACTGAGAGAACTCCTACTAAACGGTAGAAATTGCCCTCTAAGCAATCAAGAAAAAGGGATCAAGGGTCCTACCACCTAAGATGGCGCTGAATCGGATAAAAATTTTAATTCCAAAAGTATGTCTTAGGTTCTAGTTAATGACGAACCGAATGGTCGGTAGAACTACAGGGTACCAGCTAAACTAAACACAGTTACTGCTAGTATACGCTGAACTTTGATTTATTTATTTACACTTTATTGACCACAAAATAAGGGTACAAAAGGCAGATTTAATGCTATGAGAAAATCAGATATACCTACACGAATGCGGCTTACAAGTTAACACAAAATACAATATATACTTAGATAAATACATAAATAGACATAATTATTTTCTAATCACCTATGTATATGTATTATATGTATTAGGTATGTATATGTGTATGTATGTGTATATATATACGTACGTGTGTGTATGTGAATATGTATATATAAATGTAAAAATATTTAATTAATATGTTTTTTTTTATACTATACCTAAATTAACATTATAATTTTCAATTATTCCCTCCCTGTGCACCTGCCATGTCTTATCTCTGCATCACCCTTAGGTTGACTGGTAGAGAATGCTTGTATAGCATTAAGTCCGCTTGTTTGTACAACTTTGTGCATGAAGTTTAAATAAATAAATAATATATACAGAAGGAAAAAAACTAGGTTTTGGATTGAAAATTTCATTATATAGAAATTAGAAAAAGAAATTCTCCAGACGAACAGTTAAGAAAAACAATAAAATAAAAGTTAAGTTAAGTTAAATAATAGCATGGTAAAACGTATAAATACGTACGTAAAATACAAGTAGTGCTAAATAATTCAAAATAAAATAAAATAATTTAATGAAAATGCCGGGATTTGTGAGGCATATCCATATTAAGACAACGGTCACAAATGCCGCGTAATGGCACCAACGCCGATCACTGATTATAAGTGTCTAATAAGGCTAAGGAAACGTCAGACAGCATACGACCCATGCTTATTTTCCATTCAGTAAAAAATATAGCGTATCCTAATTTTTTGCTTATTTTCAAATACGCTTTGTAATCAAAAACTGATAAGCCATCTTGAATCCGTTGCTAACAAATTCTTTGAAGACTTCTTTTGACTATGAGATATTTGTTTGGAAATATCATTGATAGAAGAAGATTCCACAATTTCACTAGACGAGGTAAAAATACATTTGAAGTGTGCTGTGGTTGATCGTTTTGCATAGGACATCTATTGACATCTCATTTCATCATCATTCAATGAATCTCGGCTCAAGCATTTACAGCGGGTGGTGAAGTGTCAAAATAAAAAAAACCGGCCAAGTGCCAGTAGGACTCGCGCACGAAGGGTTCCGTACCATTATCTATAAAAATGGCAAAAAAATGACGTTTGTTGTGTGGGGCTCCCATTTATAATTAAATATTTGTTTTATTTTTATTTAATTATTTATTTATTATAACTAAATATTATGTGAGTATTTCAAACGTCTACCTATTGCCGTTATCAATTGCGAGCAAAAAATCACGTTTGTTGTATGGGAGCCCCCTTGAATATTTGTTTTATTCTATTTTTTAGTATTTGTTGTTATAGCGGCAACAGAAATACATCATCTGTGAAAATTTCAACTGTCTAACTATCACGGTTCATGAGATACAGCCTGGTGACAGACGGACGGACGGACGGACGGACGGACGGACGGACGGACAGCGGAGCCTTAGTAATAGGGTTCCGTTTTACCCTTTGGGTACGGAACCCTAAAAATGGTTGGTAGGCTATACCCCCAGAAAAATGTATTGTCTAACGAACGACATCAACGAGCTCCTCTTCCTAGAATGTATAAAAAATGTAATTATTTTAGATCTACATTTATTTTTCTCTTATCTGTGAAATGTATTTTCATCCTTTGTATGCCTTGAGGTAAAAGTATTATTTCAATACTAGGTACTTAATTATGCAGCTAGACATTTAAAACCCCTTTAAAACATATTTCAAGTGAAATTACAAGTTGCGGGCTAAGCTGAAGACGTTTACCACACACTTAAACCGATATTTGATTGTTTGTTTACAGACAATTTGATCTACACAACTATGTGTGCTTCTGCCAGCAGTTAGTTCATACAAACTGCTGCTTGCCGGCATCCATATTTGACGGCATATTTGATTTTCGAACGCAAAAAATCCTATCTGGCAAAACGGCAAATAATAAATAACAAAAACCCACGTATGGATGGGTGTTTGGCTGTTTTTGTTTGTGTTTTCTTATTGTGTTCGCCAATGATCAGCAAACACAAGGCATTCTGTGTTAAACTGTGGCGAACACCAAGCATATGCAGTGTTTGTGTTGGGTGTTTGTAGTCAGTGTTTGGTGATTCTATTTTTTTTGTACCACTGAGGTGATAAACAAATATACGATCCGCCTAAAGGTAAGCGGTTACTTCTACCTATGGATGCCTGTAATCTAGGGGCAATACACGCGCAATGCCGACCTTGTAAAAAAACTTCACGCCCTTTTGAAGATCCCCATGCTGTCGCCTGGGAAATCCTCGACGGGTAACTGATGCTCCATAAACAGTTACCAATGAGGAACGAATTATCCATATCATATACCTAAATCGTTACTAGTTACGAGATAAGATTAAGTGGTTTAACATTTTTCGTAGAGCCAACCTCACCTGCACGTGGTGAATACTTCCGACTGCCTAACGAGGCTCTGGCATGGCAGAGTAGTAGGGCATGTCGTGGTACCGGGAACCACCTTCACCAGAAGATCGCAGCTAAATAACTATAATCCTGTTGTGTAGGATTATTGTGTTATTTGCAAAGAGGCTGCTAGCTTGTGAGCCATACTCCTATTGTAATTTGACCATGGTATTTGTAGTATACATACCATAGCATACTACGATACATACATCACTATGTATCGTTGTATGGTACAACACTACGTTGTCAATAATGACGTGTAGCAGTAGAACATATTGTGAGTGTGCGCTAAATAAACATGGTTCTTCATATAAAATTAGTTTTATTTAACAGTTATACAGTATTGATGAGGTTGACTATGGTACCTAACTGCTTTTTTTTTTATACGACATACAATGGCAAACAAGTATACGGTCCATTGGATGTGAAGCGGTTAGCGTAGATATATGAACGCTTGCAATATGAAATGTCACTAACGCGCCACCCCCGCTACTGACTCTGCAACTACTTCCCTCCTGGTGATCTTACTCACTCACAGGAACACAACTATCTTCAATGAATTGGTATCTGGCTGCGGTATTCTGTGAGTTGGTGGAGGTACTTCCTCAGTCGGGCGGTTTATAAATTATCCCTACCTCATTACTTCAGGCGGGCTGTATGTTTGTTTTGGGCTCGTCGTGGTATAAAACTATGGTTCTATCTGGAGAATTTTACTCGCTCATATTTACTAGTATTGCGGTTAATCGCTGGCTGTAGCAGAATTATCAGCGTTTTGTTGGACTAAAAGTACCTTCTTCAGTACAGTATGGACATTTGACACATTTGGGGTGTAAATGATTCATCAACACTTTGAACCAAAGCCAACTTCACCTGCACGCGGTGCACCCTGCTGACTGACAAACGAAGTTCTGGCGAAAAGAGGTAGGGAGCGTAATTGTAAGCTATCCGACTGGGGAATGTACCTCCACCTCACAGAATACCGCAGCCAAATAACAATTCCCTTGAGGGTTGTTGTGTTCCTGCGAGTGAGTGAGGTCACCAGAAAGGAAGGAGATGCTGTTTTGGCAGCGGAAGTGGCGGCGCGCGAGCGATATTTTATGTTGCGATCGTTAATATGGCTACGGCACATCAGGCGGGCCGTATGCTTGTCTGCCACTCGACGTAGTATAAAAAAAAAACATCCTACCACTGGAGTCGACCTCGCTTCCCTCCGACTCTAATTTGGAACTTGATTCGAGGCCGAATGCACTGTCAAGATCGAATTATTAAGTTGTGGAAAGAATTTCCTGTCGAGATTTTACCAAAGTACCAATATATGTAATAGATTTATGAACGCGGCATTTGTATAAAGAGGCTGCGGTGTGTTCTTTTATTTTTTTTATATGAGAGAGGGGTAAGCGAGCACGTGGGTCACCTGATGGAAAGTAATCCCAACCGCCGATAAACCATGGGGTTGCCGGTCCGTTGCCAGCCTTTTAATGGAAAAATAGACTCAATGACATTGCACATTGAAGATTATTAGCAGACGGGGCTCTGTCGAAGTAGAGTAAGTTGGACCGGCTTATCAATAATGCTATCCGTTTCATCTTTTGCCTTCGAAAATTTGATCATATATCGCAGTATCGATCCCAACTTAGATGGCTTCCTATCCGCCAGCGTAGACAACAGAGGTTACTCTGCACTCTTTTCTCTATTCTTTTTAACCCTCTTTCTCCTGAATACTTAAAATGTAAGTTTCAGTATCTCCGAGACACCCATGATCGCGAACTCCGTTCTAACAACTCTCTTGTACTCTATACTCCACTTTTTCGTTCTGGCTTCATGTCAGACTCCTTTACTTTACAATCATCGCGTTTATGGAATACATACGTTACCTGATTCCATTAGAGAATCTTCCAGTAAGTTCACTTTCAAAAAGAATGTTGAAGCTTATTTACTTGAGAATTTATCCAAGCAATAATCATCATTGTTCTATTTACTGCTTTTCCTATGCGTTTCCGTGTATAATTATGTATATGTGTATGATTATGTATATGTGTATAATTGTGTATATGTGTATAATTAGTATATGTTTATGTATCATATATAATTTTATGTTTTCATAGGTATTTATTCTGTGTATGTTGTTACTATTATTTTGTGAACCGCATTCGAGTTTTATCTACTTTTCCCAAAGGTTGACTGGTAGAGAATGCTCTTAGCATTAAGTCCGCCTTTTGTACCTTTATTCTATGGTCAATAAAGTTTAAATAAATAAATAAATAAAATAAATATTAGATAAACCATTTATGGCTAGGACACGGCAATATTTAATTTGTAGCTGCCCAACTCGGGGTAGACACATATTTACACTTTACAGAAGATCGCAGCCAAATAACAAACCACTAGAGGTGTTTTGTTGTTACAAGTGAGTAGGGTCATAAGAAGGTTGCCGAGGAAGTACTGCAGCAGCGGACTATGCTCCTTGTAGAGCAAGTAACAACAACCGCGTTACATCTGGCGGGAAGTATATTGAAACTCGACATGGTATAAAAAAAATACGATGACATGGTATAAAAACAAATCTTCAAAAAAGCCGTGTAACAGTCTCTACTTGGGTTAGCAACGCGTGATTTTATACTCTGTTGTTACGAGCGTCCATAGACTACGATAATTGCTTACCATCAGGTAGGTCGTATGTCTATTTGTCACCTTTGTTCTATAAAAAAAATTGTTGGCTGTAAAGTCGGTTTACGGATGATATTTTTACGTGATAACGTGATAAGAAAACATCGGCCGATGGACTGACTGGGGAGTGATAGATGCGTCACAAGCCGAACGCTTAGGCCGATCGTGCCTGTTTTATGCTTGTTCTGCACGCTCGCTTGCACGCTTGGCTCAGGCGGAACGTGACAATGAGTCATGCTGCTTCGTGCGTGCAGCCGGCATCGATTTATAAGACGTTACCACGTAACAAAAACATTGTTATTAAAAAATATTATTTTTATAAATACGAATAATTAGTGAAAAGTGTTTCTTTTAAAAATCACCTTTGTTAACCTTTTAACAATGATCTAAGAGTGGTAAAGGTCATGGTTTTATTAACATATTTTTCGAATACAATAATGCTGCCTCGGTCTATATGTCAAAGGTGTAGGAGTAGGAAAAAATTGTATGTAGCATTGTATAGTAGTTTTAACACCCAAAACAACTTAATACGGTATTCGACATGAATGACAGGATGGGCTTTGATGGTAAAGATTGTGGGGAGTCACTTAAACCTCATAACATCAATCTCATTGAGAATCAATGTCCGATTTGACACGCGCTGCGTCGCCCGCGCTTCAGAGCGGTCATCGGTAATGATAAATTATAAAGGTTAATTTTAAGGAACACAATATGACGACGAGCTCGGTGGTCGAATGGTTAGCAATGTCTACTTTGACTCCGAGGTCGCGGGTTCGATTCCCGCACAAGACAAACATTTGTGTGCATGAACACGTTTGTTTGTCCTGCTCTGGGTGTTTTCTATGTATTATAAGTATGTAATTACGAAAAAATGTATTTAAGTACATTTATCAGTTGTCTAGTACCCATAACACAAGCATTGCGCTTAATTTGGGACATACTGGGTATGGAATCCGATTTATTGTATTAGTACGTACTCATTACAATATTTACTTATTTAATAACCATGCAAGAAATGTAATTCATACATTAAAAAAATTACTTAATTAGATATAGGTACCTACAAGCATTCTCTACCCGTCTCTGACAAACTACAGCCCCCTTACCACCATCTCTTATTGCGATTCAATAACTGAATAGAATGCTTATTCCTACCATCATTGGTATGAATAAGCGACTCTATTCAATTTGAGATAGAGTCGCTTATTAATTGGTATGAAAAAACATTCTATTCAGTTATTGAATCGCAATAAGAGTTGGTGGTAAGGGGGCAGGTCTCTTATTAACACTACTATGGTGATATGGTTCAGTCCCACTCTATCTCCAGGGGTATGGTGGGTCCGGAGGGTTTTACAGTAGTAGTATAAAAGATAAAGACAAGATATAAGATCACAAGCAAAGCTTGGATCTACTGTGAGTACTAGAGTCCTCGTAGTGCAAGCTTTGCTTAGTTTTGGACTAGATGGCAGTGTGTAATATGTCCAAGAATATCTATCTATCATCTATCAAGCGCTCGTTAATGTCTTTATTCAAGTAGACTTCTGTTTGTTACAGATATATGGAAAGTTTATTATTGGGTAAGGTGAACTGCAATGGTGAGTCAAACAGGCCTTTACTTTTAATTATAACTATATATTTGAAACTACTCAATAGTTTTGTGTCATCATCACAATAGCAATTGAATTTATTGAATGTAATGCGAGACTATGTATCGGCAGGTATTTATTTACTTAGTTTGGGACTAGATGGCCGTGTGTAATTTGTCCTGGAATATTTATTTATTATTTTATTATACTATATATGTATATATATTGGCATAAATACATTTTTTTTAGTTTATTTGTATTGCGCAAATAAAGTGTATTTTATCTATCAACCAAGATGTCGATCGGTACCAGTTACAAAATTACCGAGAATAAGTCTCTCGTCTCGTGGAAAAGCGACCGTGGCCCCCGGCCCCCGGCCCCCGGCCCCCGACTAACCTTCTCACGGCTGAACATAACTGCGACTTAGCGCCACTTTATGTTACACCATGGGATTATAGGTTCACGGTTTCTAAAACTGCATAACAAACCCACTACAGTGAAATATTACATTTCAATTTTTTCAGAGCCCAGTACAAATTTTCAAAAACAGAAGATAAAAAACATTAGCTGCCTTAATGGTATGATATGAGGATTTAAGTAGGGTATGTAATGTAGAGCAGGTTCACATCGGACGCGCAGCATGCACCACCATAGCGATATTTTTTTTTTAGAAATCCCGAATTGATATCCAAAAACCAAGGTCACTTTACATTACTACTTTTTGATGAAAAATGATATTCAGCGAAATTCATTGAGCTTATGAAATCGTCCGGTCGTTCTGTCTGTCCGTTGACAGATGGCAACGGCCATGAAACTCAAAATTTCGAAATTCTGACTTCGGATTCGTGTACAGCATCAAAAAGTAGTAATGTAAAGTGACCTTGGTTTTTGGATATCAATTCGGGATTTCTAAAAAAAAAATATCGCTATGGTGGTGCATGCTGCGCGTCCGATGTGAACCTGCTCTACATGGTTTTGATAAAATATGCAATGAATTGATTGCAACAATTTCAACACACACAAAGACGCTGTTATTCAAAATAGACCTAATCAATATTTTGTTATTTTTTAGCGAAATTTATAGTTTAATTGGAATAAAAATCAAAAAATCAAAATCAAAAATCAAAAATCAAAAATCAAAAATGTTTATTTCAGTAAAATTTAAAATCATACAAAAACAGAGGTTCACTCCTTCTTTTAAGTGTTTAACACACCTGTGTCAGAAGGAGCCGCTTCTCCTTATCGACAAAGAACACTTTCTTAATCACTTACACACTTACTTAATCACTAGTTTTACATTTAAATATCAGAAAACAATAGTACATAAATTTAATAATGATACTATTAATGCATATGAAATAATAAAACACAAAATATATATGTATGTAGTGTGTGTGTGTATGCGTGCGCGCGCTTGTGTGTGTGTGTGTGTGTGTGTGTGTGTGTGTGTGTATGTGTGTGTGTGTGTGTGTGTGTGTATGTGTGTGTGTGGTGTGTGTATGATGTAAGGAGTTACATACCCATGCGTGTGAATTCAGGTGTCATATTTAAGCAACCGTTCCACATCATCATATGCTAAAGGCTGTAACCAAACACATAGTTTGCGTTTACATTCGCGGTAGGTTAAGGGATAGATCTCGATAATCCTATTTATTCTATTGTAAAGGTGCGATGACATACGAGGAAAATGATGTTGGGCAAAACAGCTATAAGCACTGTGTATTGTAGCAACTCTGTCTCGTCGTCGCTTTAGAGCAATGCCCGGGTTGTAAGCTAAGAGTTTATGTTTTTTTAAAATTACGTGTAATACAAACAGTTTTCTAACGGATAGGAGTTCTGCCATTTCGTAGAGAGCCGTAGTGGAAAATCTCCGTTTCTTAAAGTACATGACTTTCAATAACGCTCTTTGGGCTCTTTCTAATCCTAGAAATTTTGTTTTCTGAGCACCACCCCACAATGGTATGCAATAGATCAGTATTGATTGGGCAAGGGCCACGTAAATTCGGTTCAGTAGTCTTTTAGAAGTCACATGTCTTAAAGTTTTAAACATCCACATTAGCTTACGAATCCTGCCAGCCACTAGATCTATATGTGATTGCCACGATAGTCTCTGGTCTATCATGACGCCAAGGTATTTATAGCAATTCACTTTAGTTATAGAGGGGCAGGTGCAAGTTATATTTTTAGTTTGGCACTGGTAGTCATGAATTTTTAAGTCAAAGCTACTCTCCGGCTGTTTGCTATTGTAAATCGAGAAACACATGTAATTTGTTTTGGATGTACTTAAGGTGAGAAGATTTATCTTAAGCCATTCCGCAATCTCCACTAACCCAAGCTCAGCGGCCTCCTTAACTGCAGTCCAAGTGTTTCCAGTAAAGACTATCGCTGTGTCATCCGCGTAGGAGAGGATTTTGGCGTTATTGATATTTTTGTTACAGAGGTCGTTTATGTAGATTAAGAATAGTGTAGGTCCTAAAACGCTCCCTTGCGGCACACCAAAAGTCACACCAGTCTCACCACTAATAGTCTGACCTACTCTAACCCTCTGCGTCCTACCATAAAGATAGCTTATAAAGAGTTTCAGAGGTATTCCTCTAATGCCCACCGATTCCAATTTGTGCACAAGGATGGAGACAGAGACCGTGTCGAAGGCTTTTTTCAAGTCTAAAAACACTGCGAGGCATTTGCCTTTATCATCAAGTTGTTCAGTGACAGAGGTTGTCAATGCCTCAACAGCGTCTTCAGTACTCATTCCATTTCGAAAGCCATATTGGGAGGGTGATAATATATTAAATTTATCGAGGTAGTTTAATAGTCTTTTATTAATTAATTTCTCCAAAATTTTTGATATTGAGGTCAAGACCGAAATTGGGCGGTAATTGTTTATGTCGTCCCTGTCTCCACTCTTGTACACCGGCGTTATGATGGATTTTTTAAGTAGGGATGGAAATTCACCTTTCCAGAAACAAAGATTTGCAAGGTGCGTGATAATAGGGACTACCTCTGTCTGAGCACTCTTTAGGAATCCGTAGGTACATTATCCCAGCCCGGAGCACTATTTGATTTTAAGTTCATGAGAACTGAGAGCACTTCTTTCACGTCAGTGTCAAAGAGAGCAAATGAAGAGGACTGAGCTGTAATTTGCGGATAGGTAAGGCGACATGAAGTATTATGGGGCTGAATGTCATTTGCCAGGGTTTTACCGATATTACTAAAGAAATTGTTAATGTGGTCGACGGATTCACAAGGGGAACTTTTAGTATTTAGTAAATTGGTATTGTTAGATTTAACTTTTTTTGTGTGTGTAATTTTAGCAATGTTGTTCCATAAGGCTTTTGAATTATTAGAAGAATCTTGTAACAATTGTTTCTCGTAGTTATGTTTAAGCTTTTTTATTAGATTATTACAAAAATTACGGTATCTCCTGTAACTAACACCAATAACCTCGTCATGAGGATTACAACTTAGCATTTTTTGTAATTTATTTCGATGTCTGATACATCTAAGAATTCCTGGTGTTATCCAAGGCTTAATAATTTGTTTATTTCTAGGAATGTAAACTTCTTTTGTATTTTTCTTTAGAGATTCAGTTATCTTTGATATTAATGACTTTGTTACAGTTTCAGGATCATTGCATAACAATAGCTCTCCCAAATTCTTTTCTTTGAGATCCTTCAAAGCGCCACTGAAGTCCGTAACTCGTTTAATTTTACTGTAATTAATTTTATCATTTAAACCAGACAAATGTAACAGTACCATCAAATGATCAGTGACTGTGGTGTTTAAAATACCAACGTTTGCATTATTGTCTATTCTGTCCATTTTAAGAAATATATGGTCTAAGGAATTTCCTTCCCTAGTAGGTAGGTTATGTCCCGACATGAGTCCGTGTGATGCCAACATATCAAGGTAGTTGGATCTATTATTACGGTCAAGGTTTTGATCAGCATCTCGAGGTATAGTGTTTATATTTATGTCTCCAGTTAATATTATACACTTGTTCGACTCTAAAGATTCAATATGACTATTTAATGAATTAATAAATCGGTTGGCATTTGCATTTGATGGTGATCGGTATATTGCAAGAATAGTTTTTTGGTTTGTTTCAATTTGTAAACACGAAGCTTCTTCCAACATGACTTCTCTAACAACAGCTGGAATACTGTCATTGACATAAACTACTACACCATCGCTCTTATTATGGTGTCGAGAAGTAGAATGAGCTACATAATTAATTAGGTTTGGAATAGGTTTAGTATCGTTAATCCAGCATTCTGTTAAGATAACTATTTTAGGACTAAATTTTAGTTGTGTAAATGTAATTAAAAAGTCATCAAAGTTACAATAAATACTTCTAATATTCTGTGTTAACACTGAGAAATCATTACTTTTTATATTAAATAGTTTAGCAACGTCCTCGACGTTGCATTGCGTAGCAGATGCAATTTCTAGTTTGTCCAATTCTGTTATATTATTTATTGTGTTATTCATTGTGCTTATGTTGTGAGAATGAAGGTGTAATAAAGTTGTTTTTATATGCAATAGAAGTATATCGGATATTTGGATTGCTATAATGACTGTGAATATAATATAATATTAATAAATGAAGATATGTTAAAGTTTTTAAATAAGCGATGATGTGTGTGTATGTGTTAAAATAAGTTTGTGTATACATATTGTGTATTGGTGAGTGTATGTATGTGAAATTGAAAATTACGTAGGTGGGCAGTTGTATGTGTAATGTATATTTAGTGGAAGATAAGTTTATCCATATGCAAGCAGTAAAGGAATGTAAAAGCTTTCGCAACAAAGTCGTTATAAGAAGCAAATATTCGCAAAAGTCAAAAATATTTCCAAAAATACAAATATTCCGATTGTGAATTTTTACAAACATAGTTATTTGCCAGCAGGCTTGCTGGATATACAATTTAGAAAAAAATAATCGTTTTAAAAACAAGCTGTGTCCAGCTATTATACAAGCACAAGCATAAGCGTGACTATAATGAACACTTAGAATGCTCTTCACATATAATATAACACGCAATAGTCAATCGGTATTCATAATTTGGTGAACCTGGGCCTCTGACGTAATAGTGATGATTGGTGACGTGTCTGTCTTGCGCACGTACACTCTGCCATAGGCAGTCCAACAGTATTTGAAACCACACGACTTGACTAGGTCTCTTGCCAGGAAATGCAGACGTGCTCCCTTTTGAGTGAGATGCTCGGATACAAAAATTGGTGTATCTTCGTATGTGCGGAACCCCAAATGTTTCGCACATAATTTATGTTTATGTTTAATGTTGAAGGACTTACACAACTTTAGGGTGGTAGTTTTCATTAACGTTGATAACGTTTCGAAGACAATCGGTGAGTTCTTAGCATCTTTTTTCCCGCGCACTCTGTAGACATCCCTAATATCCGAAATGGTCATATTTCCCCCAATGGTAGAAGACAGCTGCAAAATCATTTCCAGCAGGTCCTCCTTGGTTTCATTGTCCTTTTTCGGGACATTTTTAATCACTAGACTCGACTTACGAGCTGCCACTTCGAGATTCTCAATTTTATCCTTAAGCAGGGAAATACTCTCCCGGTCCTCTTTAGCCTTGTTTTCCAACTGGATGATTTTTTTATTTAATTCTAGCGTTTGTGCCGAGAGTATGGCCATCGATTTTTCAATATTTATGTTGGTTAACTTAATTTCTCTTAGCTCGGGCACAATATTTTTTATCTCCTGTTGAGGAGCCAAAAGTGACTGCATCATAATCCTCATCTCTTCCTTAAATTTACTTAAGTCTTCTGTAGTAACGTATTTGCTCCGCGTGCTGACAAAGTTCGGCGGAGTTACGTTCTGTTCATATTCCGTGACAGACATATCAGTAACATTTGCGTCCTCACTCATTTTTGATACACGGTTGTAATAAATTCAAAGGAGGTTGTAATAAATCGATCGAGCCTCAGTTGCAGGACGTCACTAGAGAACACCCCACCAATTCAATTCGGTATACAAATAATGCGAATACAAGTTTTTAGATATTCAACTACCAGGATCGCATAAGCCAGAAAGACGTTGGCTGTATAATAAATTAGTAGTCCGCTATCCAGTCGTGTGCCTTATTTCGGCACTGCCCAGGTCTCAGATCTTTATTTTAACTAGACAAAAAATTAGTCGTTAATTTGTCGAAATTTGTCGCCCAAAGCAAAAAATTTGTCGGTCTCCCGTTAAAGAGTTATAAGGGTTTTTTTGTGGCAGTGCCGAAATAAGCTTATTTCGGCACTGCCCACTCGGGATCTATTGAACTACAAAACATAGCGAAGATATGATTTTCCCCAGAATTAGTCGTCAATTTGTCGAATTCAGACACCAAATATCAGAATTAGTCGACCTCCCGTTAAAAAGTTATAAGTATTTTTTTGTGGCAGTGCCGAAATAAGCCTTATTTCGGCACTGCTCAAAAAAACTACACCACCTAGCGAAAATCTGATTTCACCCAGATGTTGCCTTGAATTTGTCGAAATTTGTCGGATATAAAACACAACTGGTCGATGCGTAATTAAAAAGTTACACGCATTTTAATAATTCTCATAATAAGTATAGTCCGAGATCTTGCATCAAAATTATATCATGCACAAAATGCAACAGTAAACGTTTTATTTCCTTCCTTTTTCAGAGTCTGGCAAAGTTTGTCAATGCATGCAACTGTTTTCTGATCTACGAATGCTTTAGGTGTTCTTTAGCACTACATTAGTTGCTTTTTACGATAGCCATATGTGAATGGGGTGGTGTTATTCTACTCTGCCTACGTTAGGCTCTCTGACTACAACGTGAATTATTAAAATGCGTGTAGCTTTTTAATTACGCATCGACCAGTTGTGTTTTATTTCCGACAAATTTCGACAAATTCAAGGCAACATCTGGGTGAAATCAGATTTTCGCTAGGTGGTGTAGTTTTTTTGGGCAGTGCCGAAATAAGGCTTATTTCGGCACTGCCACAAATAAATACTTATAACTATTTAACGGGAGGTCGACTAATTCTGATACTTGGTGTATGAATTCGACAAATTGACGACTAATTCTGGGGATAATCATATCTTCGCTATGTTTTGTAGTTCAATAGATCCCGAGTGGGCAGTGCCGAAATAAGCTTATTTCGGCACTGCCACAAATAAACCCTTATAACTCTTTAACGGGAGACCGACAAATTTTTTGCTTTGGGCGACAAATTTCGACAAATTAACGACAAATTTTTTGTCTAGTTAAAATCAAGATCTGAGACCTGGGCAGTGCCGAAATAAGGCACACTATCCAGTCAACAGTATAATTCCAGTCCAAAGTTTGAAAAATTAATGAATTTATTGTACCTTGCAATCTTCCTTACACTTTTGGTTCAGAAGTACCAGGGCAACAGAAGTCTATTAGAGGTCGCGCAACGGTGCAAGCTTTGTAGCAGTGCCGCGCCGCACACGGCTGTGGCGTAGGCGTAGACGGCCGTTCGTAGCGTGCTGCTACGTAATGAATTAACGATGATCACTGTATCTGCTACGAATTACGATTTATCTGCGTAGCATATGCCCAAACGCAAAGCAACCTCTTGTTCACTTGTGCACTCCTATTATTCTACTTGAATTTATATGTCTTAATTTTACTTTTATTTTGTTATTTAATTTATATAATCGAAACAAAAATTAGCGAAACTAGTGTACACGCGCGCTCTGGGAGCGGTCCGAGAGGGGAGAGGAAAAATATCACGCAGTATAAGCTTTGGGAAGTATATGTCATCAAACTGCTATCTGTTGCGAATATATAAAACTCGATTTGAAGTTTCTCACTATATATAGTTACGTCTTTAGTAATTTATTAACATTACAATAAATGTGTTTTATATTTTACCACTTAAAGTATAACCCAGTTAAATTACCATTGTGGCGGAACCTCCGTCATACAAAAAGTTCATATCACGTCGGGGTCACCAGTTTAGCGTGGTTGAGGAGCTGATGAATGGTTGTTTGAAGATTAAAACACAATGTTCTCCTTGTATATTAAAAATATAATTCGCTTTTAGAAATATTTTACAATGAGTAATGACAGTGAAAATTTATGACAAGTCAAATAGAAAAACGAACGCGATGAGATCTATGAATATGTACAAACTTTTTGTATGACGGAGGTTCCGCCACACCATTGTGACAACAAGTCGAAACCTGTGTGTCTGCTGAGTAACCAAGGCTTCGGTTTGTTTAATGGTCCACCGTCTCCCTCTAGCTCTCCTCTCTTTCCTCCCTCAGTTTTCTTGCACGAGTGCCAAATAAATCTCTGAGTTCTGATAGTCTCGTTATGTCTCTCAATTTGGCATAGTTTGTCGGTTGGATCTGGGGGCCACCGCCGAAGCTGGAACCGATTACCATCTGATTTTTTGAATGTGAAAATGAAACTACTGCGTACATTATTCGTAATTATGTTTAGCTCAGCTGATGGAAACCCTAGAGCTCTACCGACTAAGCTGAAGATGTTTGTCAATAACTTTAACCTACGACCAATATTTGGAATCAAAAAACCAGGTGGTAATCGGTTTCAGCTTCGGCGGTAGGGCCCCTGTTCTGCATAACAGGGTCCATTATTAAGACGTTTGCCATTTGCGAATGTAAATGGCAATAATGAACCCTGAGTGCTGGGCTTTTCAAAAATTGTACGACACTGCATAGAATGATGACTTGGGTCAAGTGCTATGTACCACAAAAAGTTACGCAGGCGATTAGATTGGACATTCTTCTACTCTCATCGATCTCATAGATAAGTATTATAGTAGCCGGCACTATTAAAGCTTTGAAAATAAGGTAGTCGAAATGAATACAAAGTATGGTAACGGTAAGTTTTGAGCATCGCTGACTGAGAATAAACAGAGTATGTGTGTTAAAAGCTATGGGCCCGATGTACCGTGAGGAATGAACCTGAAGTAGTGGTACTACGGTTATCAAAGTGTCTAACGTGGCGCGTTGCATTTACCTACGGCCCATTAAGGCTTCAAAACAAAGAATTCGAGTTTCCTACCCCGTTAGGAGGTGCTTTCCCCTCTACCGTGCTACCGTACGAAAATGTAGCCAATGTGAGGTCGGCTTTGGTTTAAAGATTTAATTGTAAAACAGATATTTTTAATTTATGATTACAATAACGTCAGTTTTTGTTTTTAGTAATATCTTTATTAAAAAAAAAAGTTGTACAGCAAATAGCACATCATGATTGACAGTCACAATGGCACTGTAACTCTAACTACGTACGGCATTACTACGGTTCGAAGGTCGGAGTATAAAGGTTGACGTGCTCTTAGCGGTACAAAAGTGACTTAACACTGTAGGGGATCTCTTCCAGCCAAATATTTAAATAGACTCAGCAAGTTTTTAATACCATTAAGATAATTTTGAAAATCGGTTCATAAACAGCGTTGCCGTTTTGAAAAAAAAAAAACAATTCTACGCTTCTCCTGATGTAAAGTATTAACGCAGCCTATAAAAGGTTTGAAATATAAGTATTGTTAAGAATTGAAGGTACTTCCCGAGACGAAATCGACATTCAGCACCTCCCTTTTACCTGAGCTTCGTTTGCTTGTCAGCAAACTAACTTCACCTGCACTCAGGTGAAGTTAGTTTTCACTCTAAAGATGGGAGTGAGTCACTTTACACCCTAGGTTAGAAAAAGGTTTCTACTCCCAATAAAAACTCGGACGTTAGTGAAATGGTGTAAAAAAATGTATTTAGTGCATGCAACTGCCACTGCTATGGCCGCTGCGGTTGTCTCTACACCTCTCCTAGATTATATATAAATAGCCCGTAAATAATAAGTTTTGGATCAATTAGGTAACTACTTATAATAATCAGTGAAACAAATATCCAAATGAATTGATAACATATGTACGAGTATATGCCGAAATATTGATATATTTTATCATCCACAGGTAATACCGAAAAGTAAAATTCAAAATCCTGCAAACGTAAGTAAATTATATTACTGTACACCTTCCAATTTAGTATATTTTTTTTATTTAATGTGTAAGTGTTATTTATAAATAAATAAACATTTATGAAAATACAATGTTGTCTTATTTTCAGTCCTTGCTTTGTGATATAAAAATATAGAAGCTTATTAAACCACGCGGACTTAATCGCGGGTAACAGCTAGTATGTTGTATAATTTGACATGTGTGTTTGTCAAGTGTCCTCACTTAAGTACTCAACACTCCTTACGACCACAAGCACCACACAGACGGTCCCGTTAACTAACTGCTGATGTTATCACTACCTCACATCTCCCAGCAATATAAGTACATTGCGGAAGTTTAGGAGCTAAAGTTACGAGCAACCATAAATGAATTGCTTATTGCAAAAAGCAATTTATGGCTTATAAATATAAAATCTGTATAGCCTAAAAATGTTTAAAAGCAATTTTAGGCTAGACAGATTGCGCAGTCAATTTGTAGGCTCCAAAATTGCTTAAAAATATCAATGCCCGTGGTCCACATATTTTGGTCGCAAAATGAAAACAATGCCCTTATTCTAACGTTGATTTGAAAAGTATACACGAATGTCGCCTGAGAATATAAATAATATGTCGTTTCGTCTCAGACAATGTCGCTATCAGTAGACGTATTATGGCAATGATAGCGCTATTATCATAATGTCGTTTTCACTTTTGAATGGTCCGTAGTTCCGTATCTTATGTAGAAGAACTAGGATTTTGAAAAGTAGGCATTTAATTCTGTCCCTAATACAATACAATACAATATATTTTATTATGTATTTATATTATTTTATACACCAAAAGAAAAGAAAAATATACTGTGAAAAACATTAAGTACTAGTACAAAGGCGGTCTTATCGTCGCGATCTCTTCCAGACTACCTTACGGTAGATGATAAATAATCTGAAATTAAGGTAGGTGGTACCGCACAGATATTATTACTATTAATTACTATGAGTAGTAAATTACAAATACTTATATACATTCTAAATTATATAAATAAATATGCACATATATATAAATATACATAAACTTAAACACAAATTATACAAACCTAGTATATTACTAATGAGGTAGATGTAAAAATTGTGACTGATGAAAATTAGATGACATAAAAAGAAAGACTTTTACAAGTCACCTTATCTTGCATAGGAAAAAAGAGACTGGATTTTGTAAAATTGGTATTTAAGTATGCTTCTTAACGTTGCTGTTGAGTTAGACTGGGTTGAGCAAATTATTTCGATTAGGGGTCACAAAACTGTAGGAAATACATTGGCCGAATTTCACACTAGCTTGCATGGGTTGACCTGCGTAAGTCTACAATTCGATCATACTGCATTTGATGGGTTTATTTATATAGTGATCACCAATGACAGGTCACCCTCAATAGATAATCTCCTTCGATTGAAGGGAGACCCATATCCCAGCAGTGGGATGAATAAGGTTGACGACCCAGACAACAACAAGACCCACGAACATGTTCATGTACACAAATATTTGTCTTGTGCGGGGATCGAACCCGCGACATCGGAATCGTGACGTAGAGTGTAGACTTGACAATTGTATTTATATTTACACCTATATGTCATGGGAAGAACTTACCAGGGACCCTAACGCCGAAGATGAAGCCAATAGTCTTCGAATAATTTGACTCAAAAAATAGGTCGTATGTTTAAGTTACTGACAAACATCTTCAGCTTAATCTGTAGGCTCCGGAGTCTCTACAAGCTAAGCTAAACATAAGCACCATAAATCTATGTTGAAGTTTGATTTACGCCATTAAAAAATTCGATGGTAATCGGCTTCAGCTTCGGCGGTAGCCCAGCTGGTCTACCATGATTTAGATGTAAGTACTCTTATTAATTCCAGGCTACAGCTAAGGACGGTGGCCCACCACACATTCCCACCACTGTATCTCCTGTGTAGCCAGGATTAACAGCGGCGACCGCCAAAAAAGGCAATGAACAATGAAATCCATTGCAGTCCCAGGGGTAAAACTACGGCTGCCTTGGAACTCACAACGAATTTAATCAGAAGAAATTAGTAGGAGTAGGAAGCTTTTGGAATTTGACTTCCCCTCTTAGCAATGTGAGAGCTACAACTAGTTAAGTTTCTCCCGCATTCTATATGGTTGACGAAGTTTAGTCGAATATGACTCATGGATTTAATCATATACGCTGAGACAAACTTCCAAATTATATAATCGGATACAAAGAATTATTTACAAACAAAACGTACGAAAGTGAACAGGAAAACCGAATTAACTTTCGCTATGTTCCTTGAACTTAATGAATGAGTGGAGCGTTGACCTGCGAGTGATGTGACTCATCTGGCCATATATCACTTTCTTACTGGGGTATTCCAACGTTGAGCAATTTCTATGTGATTATTGCCGCATTATAAGTTCTCAGAGAGTCAACGAGTTATATTAAGAGCCATATTACATATCGACTGTGATTTTTGCGTAAAATGGCCATTTTGGCGTTCTTGATCTCGGAAACAAAAATACATTAACAATGTTGACTTATGGAATAGTACAGAATAGCTATTGGCTTTTTGTAAATTTTGCTTAACTTTTTAATTAAACCCAAAATTGCAGAGAAAGATTTTCATAAAATGCGCATATTCACTTTTTTGAGCTCCTGAATTGTACTACTGTTCCAAACAAATGCCATAAAAAAAATAGAATGTTATTTCTTATATAGTCGTATAGTACATAGCGGCCTCAGAATTTTGAAATATCATTGATTTAATATAGAAAAAAAAAAACATTATTTTAACCAAAAAAACTTCGAAAATCGCTTTAAGTAAACTGTTAATTTCTCGAATAAACGATAATATTATTGAGCAAAATTTATACGAGAATAATTGTTACTTCAAGATGAATAAACTTTGTAGCATGAATTTATTATATTATTTCAATAAAAACGATAAATATAACTTCAAAATTACTACAAAAAACGATGCACCGGCGGCCTTCGCGGGTTTAGTACTGCGCGAGAGCTCGTCAGCGTGCAAATGTAATAGGGCTCTTAACAAGAAATTAATCAAAACCCCAACTGCGAAAGAATATTTGTTACTAAAAAAGCTATTTTTGATGTGAATACATGTTTAAATATGCTTCCATAGGGAGGCAATTCAAAAAAACTAATGATAACAAAATCGGGGGATACAGTTTGGTGTTGCAGCTTCATATCTATCATCTCCATCCAAAATTCAATCACCACTGGATAGATGAAGGATCAAAGAATTTATTACGCTAAGTAAGGACTATTGAACATCGTGTGCGGGGGAGGGGGAAGCGCTGCCATTTTAAGATAATTTTAGTGCATATAATGTATTCACGTACGACACACGGCCGTGTCCATGAAACAGCCACACCTCATTTTTTTTTAATTATCCCTTTATTGTTTTCGTGAATGCCATAGTTAAATAATACCTATACCCTATGTCACACCGATAGCCGAGACTATACACGTATACACTAAGTTTTATAGATGCCGATAGAACCTGAGATAGAGAATATGTCAGATTTTATATCCAGCGCTCATATAATCGTTTAAAAACCAAAGTCTTCAACCAGTGCATCATCCCCGCCATGACGGTGCAGAAACTTGCACTCTGATCGTTGGGCTGGTCCATAAATTGAAAGTCGCGCAGCGAGCGATGGAGAGGGCAATGCTCGGCATTTCTCTGCGGGACCGAATCCGGAACGAAGAATTCGACGGAGAACCAAAGTTGTTGACATAGCTCTCAGAGTCAGGCTGAAGTGGCAGTGGGCTGGCCACATCTGCAGAGTCAGTGATGGCAGATGGGGGAGGAAAGTTCTAGATTGAAGACCTCGTATGGGCGACGAAGCATCCCCCCCCCCCTCCCCCTGGATGGACTGGTAACCTCAAGGGAACGGTCGGAAACGGCTTGATGCGGACAGCGGAGGATCGCATATAGTGGAAGGCATTAGGGAAGGCGTATGTCCAGCAGTAGATAGATACAGGCTGATGATGATGATAACCGTTTAGATAATTATTTTGCTTTCTATAGAAACAACCCGCACGAAATCAATCTCATGTCAATCTGTCTCTTTTCCATACGTGATGATGGCGTAAGTTGCTCTTTTTCTAGTGTGAATGTGATGGAAACAGCTTACACGCAACTATATGACACCTCATATGTTGAAACCTGACTCCAGGTTTAAGCTTTTAGACATACATATTCTCGTCAAAAGTCAAATTCCAAAAGCTTACTCCTAATTTCTTCTGATTAAATTCGTTGTGAGTTCCAAGGCTCCAAACTAAGTCTGTTTTACCCTCGGGACTGCAATGAACTTCATTGTTCATTGCCTTTTTTGGTGGTCGTCGCCGCTGTTAATCCTGGCTACATAGGAGACACAGTGGTGGGAATGTGTGGGCTTCTGTCCCATTATTTACTTAAACTTAGGTATTTACCTACTTAAAGTTTAGTTAAGACTAAGGTATTCTGCTATTTCTGTAGTATAATATAAAGCGTATTTTGTGTTCATAAGCTATACATCACAAGCTCGATAGTCTATGTGTAGCAAGTTAGTTAAAAAGGATACGATGAACAGCATTTCAAATAACGGAAATAAAAAGCCCACAGAGGTTTTAATTAAATCAAAGTGCTTACATAAATAAAGCGCCCCCCAAATGAAGTCCATTGCAGTCACGGGGGTAAAACTACATCTGCCTTGGAACTCACAACGAATTAAATCAGAAGAAATTAGTAGGAGTAAGAAGCTTTTGGAATTTGACTTTTGACGAGAGTATGTATGTCTAAAATCTTTGGCATGCTCTGCAGCTTAAATCTGGAGTCGGGTTTTCGGGAATTTAATCAGAAGAAATTAGTAGCAGTAGGAATCTTTTGAAATTTTACTTCCCCTCTTGGCAATGTGAGAGACAGCTATTATTTGCAAATAGGCATAAAAAGCCTGAAGAGATGGCTAGTTAAGTGAAGGTCAACTGCCATGCACCACGGATTTTAAGTATCTAACACTATTGGGGACCTAAA
Organism: Hypsopygia costalis; assembly: GCA_937001555.2. Classification (NCBI taxonomy): domain Eukaryota; kingdom Metazoa; phylum Arthropoda; class Insecta; order Lepidoptera; family Pyralidae; genus Hypsopygia; species Hypsopygia costalis. Next base: position 3,146,134 of record OW443336.2, on the reverse strand, counting down.
ACAATGTGTTTGTTACTTAACACATCGATTTTAATAATTTAATTGCAAAATCGTCTGAACGCTTGGTAATTCTCCCTTGTTGCTACCAAATCAGAATCAAGGACGGAAACAGGAGGACGGTAATGGGGGTCATGACCCTCCCCCCCCTGGTCTGGGTCCACGGCCTATAAGGACCACTAATTAAAATTGTTAAACTTAATGCTTTTATATATTTTTTAGTCTCAATATAGATTAAGTACAGTACTTACATTAATAAAATACCTACTTTTTACCTGTATCTACCATTATCAAAATTAAATTATAGTGTATAACTTAAAGTGACTTGATCACAACTATGTGACCCCGCCTGGCGCCAAAGCTGGATCCGCCCTTGATCAGAATAGTATACTACCCCAGATGCTACATGCAAGGAATTCAACATGTCGTTTAAGTAAATAGTTAAGTAAGTTCGTGGAAGTCACAGTGTCCAAAGTAAACGAGCGTATTTCCGGTAATATATTTTGTCAATTTACATGTTTCGAATAACAGTACCCATCGCGAGCGAGCTTCGCTCACCCACTTTATGTGAACTTGTAAATACTCGATCGAAGTTTCCGTGCTAGTTTCCTAGCAGTAAGATGATGATCTACTTAGATTAGGTACTTACTTTATTACCCGACTGCGAAGATTGTAAGGATGGTTATGAGTTTGACTTAACGTAAACGTATTCTATCCTAGATATTATTATATATTTTTTTAATTCGTTACATAATAAAAAAAACCGGCCAAGTGCGAGTAGGACTCGCGCACGAAGGACGATCTATAATAACGGCAAAAAAATCACGTTTGTTGTATGGGAGCCCCCCTTAAATATTTGTTTTATTTTTATTTAATTATTTATTTATAAAGTGAATATATAACTACATATTATGTGAGTATTTCAAGCGTCTACCTATTACCGTTGTCAATTGCGAGCAAAAACGAGCTAAAAAATCACGGTTGTTGTATGGGAGCCCCCTTAAATATTTATTTTATTCTCTTTTTTAGTATTTGTTGTTATAGCGGCAACAGAAATACATCATCTATGAAAATTTCAACTGTCTAACTATCATGGTTCATGAGATACAGCTTGGTGACAGACGGACGGACGGACGGACGGACGGACGGACGGACAGCGGAGCCTTAGTAACAGGGTTCCTTTTTACCCTTTGGGTACGGAACCCTAAAAATGCAATGTATTATCGCAATTGACGCGAAATTACCAGTCATGAATATTTATGTATATTGGGGTGCAAGGTGCTGGTTCACTGACGACGAGGCTCTAGCACAAAGAGACCTACCTCTCTTTGTATATATTATTCGGTTATATCCGATATAACCTGCCCGACTGAGAAAGTACCTCGACCTCACAGAATTCCGCAGCCCAATGCTATTTTCCACCCGACGTAATATGTATAAAAAAATTGTGCTATTTGTGTTAAAAATAAAGCGCTTTATGAATATTTTAGGGGTTTATAGATACCTCGCGAACAGCTAAAGCTCAGTATAAATAATAGTACTACGTACAGTATGGCCGCTCCCTGCCGCTCTCTCGTATCGACCTCACCTCCCTCTCGAAAAAGCGACTCTATTTCAAATGGAATAGAGTCGCTTATTCACTGGAATGAATAAGCATTCTATTCAGTTATTGAATCGCAATAAGAGATGCTGGTAAGGGGGCAGTTTGTTTGGCGCTGCACGCATACACGCTCATTCATTACCGCCCTGCACAGACGCCATTGCTAATGTAGTAGTGAACGCACTAATCACTCTTTCCCAAAGGTGGCGCTAATCGGCCGGCACCCATCCATTACCGTTAGCAGATGCATGCGATTGTCAGTGCCATGGCAGCTATAGTCTATGGTTGACACTGTCCCAGCTGCTGCCCCACCACCACGCCACACAACCACAGAGTGGTGGTTGGGCTACTCGACCTAAAAGTACCTAAGTAGCCTGCATGCAGGTGAAAGGGGCGTAAGACCTGCTACCATTCAGCTTGCGTGCACGGTTGGTTTACTGAGCGCAAGAGCGGTGCGGGTAAAGGTCCTCTCGTCTGGTTGGTTTACTGGACGGGAGACTCGCAATCCTGTGACATAACCGGAAGGTTGGCACACAGGGGTGCACTAGCAGTTAGGTATATGGTACAACGTGTCCCGGCTGCTGCCGTCGTCTCTGCGCCTCTTCAACATCTGAAACAAGACGGCCTGGCGTAGTCGTCTCTGCGGCGATAGGTGATTTTGGCTTAATGATTAAAGGGAGGGCTTTAGTTTAATATTAATTAAATTATATCAATAATATTAATAAGAATATCTAATCCGTCCCTCTTCTGCCATAGCCCAGTGTAATCCACCAAAATCGTCCTCATAAACAATTTATTCTTTAACACACTTTACAATAGTTACAATGCCTGCCGAGACCTGCTCATGGGTATATTATTCCATTGATATATACTGGAGCGGGATACGGCGGGTGTCAACATTACATCAAACTTCTCTAAGGGACCTCTCTACGCGTTGGATTTTTATCCCCGCGCACGCCTTTCAATTGACCGTGCGTGACCCGTATAGTACAGTTAAAAGAAAACAAGAATCTGTCCTTTTTGAGAATTTATACGAACAAAACTATTGTGCTATCCAAGATAGCATGTTTTTAATCTATTGAACAACTACTTATTTCCCCCCCGCGGCTACCTCCGCCTGAGCACATCACTGGGATAAAATGTATCCATAAATACATAGGTTGGGTTACATAGGTAGGTGGTACATAGGTCCCTTTGATTGACATATAAATAACCATAGAGTGTGCCAACCATTTAAATCATTATATAATATGTAGTGTATGTATTTATTATTAAATTTTATTTATAAGTAAAAGGTTAGTAAATATTTTTGTCTATATATAGGTAATAATGATTCTCATAAATATTACTATACTTCTAATTTTCATTATGTAATTTATTTTCATCTACGAATCCTGCGCACTCCATGCACAAATTCGTTACCCTAAGGTTGCCTTGAAAAGATTGATCTCAGCAATAAGGCCGCCTTGTTGCATATATACAAGTCTGTAATAATTTACTGATTCGCTGTACTTTATATTATTTGAATTATGCAAATAAAGCATATTCTATATATCTATCTAAATCCATTCAGTCATTTATCCGTGATTTTGTAACAAATATGCAAACGTTCGCAATAGTTGATAGAATCCATAAACGGAACACAGCCGAGACATCCGGAATTCCGGAGCCGTCTAATGGACTTGACCTCATAGCGGTTTGACAACGCGACCGCAAGGTGCGGGCTTGTCGAACGAAATAATCATTCAAGTTATTGCGGATAATGTGTGATGATGAATTTTTTTCCGATGACGAGCGGTGCAATTGGATAAAGAGGCCGTGGGCATCATGTCAAACACCTATGAACACACTCCATTGTACAGTCGGCGTAACACGCAAAGGATATAAAGTCTCTTCAGATTTAAAGGTTTTAAACCGTAAAACCGTCTGCAAGCGTGAAATTGTCAATATTTCTCATAGATCGCATGCGGCTGTACTTGTGCTTTGTAATGCAGGAGTATTTGTCGAGAGTTGAAGTACTGCTTCGTTCTGTTGAAAATAAACAGTTTCTTTGCCACCCTGCCCCCCCCTAGCCAAGAATTAGTAGCGTAACGAACGTTATATAGATCACGTGACATTTGTCAAAATCGAACATATTAGTATGAGAATTGACAAATGTCACGTGATCTATCTAACGTTCGTTACGCTACGAATTACACTTGGCTAGGGGGGCTGATCTATCCAGGGGACAACGAAACTGGACATCGCAGAAAATCTGAACTCTAAGAATTCCAATACTCTTGACAATGGTTAATTCTAGAATAGAGGAGTCACAGGAATTGGGGTCTTTTTATACTATGTCGTGTGGCAGACAAGCATACGGCCCGCCTGATGTAAAGCGGAACCGTAGCCGTATTAACGCTGGCAACATAAAAAATCGCTCACGCGCCACCACACGGTGACCTCACTCACTCGCAGGAAAACAACAACCCTCAAGGGAATTGTTATTTGGCTGCGGTATTCTGTGAGGTGGAGGCACATTCCCCAGTCGGGTAACTTACAATTACGCTCCCTACCTCTCTTTTCACCAGAGCTTCGTTTGTCAGTCAGTAGAGTATACCTCGTGCAGGTGAAGTTGGCTTTGGTTCAAAGATGTTGATAAACCACTTACACTACATTCTTAGCTTACATTTTATAAGAACTATTTCGCCTGAAACACAGGAATACTCCTAGTTCAGGCACATGGCAAATTATTCCATTATGTTAATTTAGACTTAAGTTTTTGTTACTTATGTTTTTTCAATAAAAGATTTTATTTTTTTATTTATTTTTAGCGGTAACGTTCAGATGGTTGTGATGTCTTAGTGGGGCTGAATTGGACGAATTTATCTGTAGCAATTGCAATAGTAAAGCTCGCATAGTTTAGTGCGTAGACCATGCGACGTAACGCAACAGAAGCTTACTCTGCAAATAAGATTTGAAACTCAATAGTAACTGTATAAAAATAAATTGTAATGTCATTGATATTAGTTGTTATTGTAAGTATAGTAATAACAATCATAACGCTGTACGTAAACATCGGCAGTGGGCCAGTGGGACGCGAAATGCTGCTTTCTTACGCTTTCGTTCTCGCGATGACACTGCGCACTGTATTATCGGGCGGGTGACCTAGAAGGACATCACGCCGCATTCCTACGGCAAACACGGCTGGCTTTTTACAATAGACATTTATTACACAATTACACAATAGGACGGATCTGGTTGAACTTTGGGATACATGTAGATATGACCTTGGAAATTTTATAATTTTAAAAATTTCCACGGGATACCGGGACCTCACGTACGAAGTCGCGGGCGCGAGCTAGTCTATACATAAGGGGCAACTGTTACTGATTGATCTATCAACCCATAGCTCAAAGCACTTGTCGGCCGAGGGTTAGTATTCGCTCGTATTTCGATTCGTATCCAGTGTGAATTTTCAAAAATCGTATGTATCGTACCTGTATGCCAAATTTCAACCCGAAACCGTTGTGTTTTGAACCACTTTGAGCTTTGAGAAAGATGCGCTAACAGCGATCGAAAAGGACGCATGCCGAAAAGTCGTCTGCGGCGGACCGAAAAAAGTCATTCGAAAATTGTTTCAGAAGCCAGAAACGTTGTACAGAATCGTTGTACTGAATGTCCAACATATAACGCAATAAGAAACGAGTTTTTTTTTTAATTTTTTTATACCACTAAGGTATAAGGGACAAACAAGCATACGGTCCGCCTGATGGAAAGCAGTTACCGTAGCTATGGACGCCTGTAACACCAGAGGCATCACGTGCGCGTTGTCGACCCTGTAAAAACCTCTTTACGTCCTTTTTGAAGAACCCCATGCTGGGAAAACCTCAACAGGCAGTTCATTCCACAGCTTAGTAGTACGTGGAAGAAAACTCCGCTGGAATCGCACAGTACGTGACCACTTCAGTTCCGATGTGCGAGGATGAATTCCCTGTCGATGGCGAGCGGTGCGACTGTAGAAGGAGGCCGTGGGCATCATGTCAAACAACTCCTCTGAACACACCTATTTTTTTGACTCTTTGGAGGACCTTCTGATTGACTTTGGTGGTCAATTCGATCACACGATTGTGATGGGAGACTTTAACACCTGTCTCCTAAAGGACGATTCTCGCGCAAAAAAGTTTCTTGCTCTTTTGAATGCCACTAATTTACACCGCCTTCCTCTTAATCCAACCCACTTCCCCCACAATGGTCCTCCGTCCCTATTAGATCTAATCATTACTTCGTCACCTGAATTGGTTTCTGTACATGGGCAATTCAACGCACCTGCTTTTTCTGCCCATGATTTGATTTATGCATCGTTCAGGGTTCGACCACCTAAGCGCAAGAATAGAACACTGTTATTGCGTAATTTTGCTGCTGTCGATAGGGACGAGCTATTAAAGGACGTTTATGACGCTGACTGGGAATCCGTCCTTTCCGCCACAGATGTTGATTCTAAACTCAGTGCCTTTAATAATATTATTTTAGAGTTATATGATAAACACGCGCCTCTTCACCCTGTCCGCGTCAGACATCTTCCTGCACCGTGGCTCACGCCAGAAATCAGAAAACTTATGGCCCGACGCGATAGATCCAAAATTAAATTGCGACAGGATGGTTCTTTGGAAAATCGTAATAGGTACGTCGAATTACATAATCGGTGCAATAAGGTTTGCAGAGAAGCTAGGCGTGCGTATATGCACTCATCAATAGAAGACTGTCCTCCTAACAAACTCTGGAAATTTCTGAAGTCTAATGGTGTTGGCAGTGAGCATCCTTCAGTGTCAGCCAATGTTGATATCAATGCCTTGAATAAGCATTTCTGCTCCTCTCCCACCGGTCTTAACCCCATTATGAAGCTGTCTACATTAGCTCAATTAAACTCCTGTTATGTATGAGAACAAGAGACGTAGTGCAGGTGTCAATCAAACAACGGCTAACAGCGCACTGAGTATTTATTGATACACAAGTAAAGACGGTGGTGTGGAGATGCAACACGCACACCTACCTACATATTACATATATAACATTCCTCCCCCTTTAAATCCTTATGTAGCACTACTATTTATAATAAGTGACAACGCGCCGAGGGCGTCGACTACGTTGCTGCGGCAGCGGCGTTGTCGGTGCCGCCTCAGGAGGCTGCATCGACGGAGGCGTCTCGTGATGTGACGTCGTCGGGGGCGCCTCAGGTATCGGCGTCGCAAGGGGTGACGCCTGTACCAAATCTGTATTTTGCGGCGGGGTCGTGAAATGCAGATTATCATCTGCGGGAGATATAACGTCATCATTTCCCTCACCGGCTGCTTGTATTGGTGTCACACATGAAGTCTCTCTGCCCCTTCCCTCCGCCGTTGATTCAGGTCTTGATGGGCTAGGAATCAACTCAAATGCTCCCGATGGCTGGTTCAAAAGGTTAGATGGCATTTCGTTGCTATTTATGCCCGACACATCGAAGTGATCGGCGCGCTTCTCGGCCTCGGTGCATTTTTTTATTTGATTCTTGTGTCTTTGTATAGTACACCCTAGCTCCGGAATAAAAATAACGTAAAGTACACGCCCTTTTTTTTCTATGATTTTTCCAATGGACCATGTGAACTTTTTATTTTGTTTAAATTTTTTGTATAAAATGGTTTCTCCAATTTCAAAGTCTGACCTCTTCCTTCCACCGTAGTATTTAGCGTGCGAGCACTGTTTGCGCGCCACCACATGAGAAATGTGCCGAGAGGAGTTCGACGCGCACGGCAGCGGCGATGACTCACGCTCCGCTGAGAGCAAGTCTAGGCGGCACCTGAGCGCGCGCCCGTACACTAGATAAGCGGGTGATTGTTCCGTTGCACCGTGCTTAGAATTTCTATAATTGAAAAGAAATCTATTTATTTCGTTATCAATTTTTTTATCCGTCTGGTTCGACAATAATATACTTCGGATGGCATTTTTTACTATTTTAACTGCACTTTCGGCTTGGCCGTTACTAGAAGGATGATACACAGGAGAAAATATTTGTTTAATACCATTTGACTTACAGAAATTTGAAAACTTCTCCGAAGTGAATGACGTGCCATTATCGCTGACGATGGTTTGTGGAATGCCCATTCTAGATATCAATTCTGTTAATTTGTCTATCACTGCGTCCGATGACGTATTGGATTTCATCGGAAAGCACTCAACCCATTTAGAAAATGCATCCACGACAATTAAATAACTTTTATTATTAACCGGCCCTAAAAAATCTAAGTGTACCCGGCTGAACACGGTGAGCGGGTGAGGCCATGCACATAATGGAGATCGCGCGGGCGACGGCCGCAGCTGTGCGCAGACGGTGCACGCGGCCGTTGTCTGTTCGATAGCTGCGTCGATTCCCGGAAACCAAAACCGAGCGCGGGCCTCCGCTTTCATTTTAACAATACCTAGATGAGTCGTATGAAGTTCATCTAACAGTCTCTGGCGGAGGTTTGCGGGTACAACAATTTTATGGCCCCTCATGATTATGCCGTCCTCAACAGAAATTTGATTTCTACATAAATAGAACGGTCTCAAACTCACATCCGAAATCTTGCGCGGCCATCCCCTGAAAGTAAAATCTTTAACTTGTTTTAAAATCGGATCGGTTTCGGAAGCGTTGCGTAACTCCATGCGAGTTACCGGTAAGCTTCCGTCTAAAACAAAGTTGACGTAAGCCGCGCGGTCCTCTCCCGCCGTGGAGTCCGCGTGCACGTCCAGCTCGCGCGCCGGCAATGTAGCACGAGATAGAAAATCTGCACTGTTATCAGTACTTTTAATGTACTCAATGGTGTAATTATAACCTGCTAGGAATATGGCGTACCGCTGCAATCTATTCGCTGACACTTCAGGAATACCCTTGTGTGAACCAAAAATAGTTAGCAAAGGCTTGTGGTCTGTGCGTAGTATAAAAGGTTCCGCCCTTCCATACAAATATTGATGAAATTTCCTCACCCCGAAAATTATTGCAGTTGCTTCCTTTTGAATTTGAGAATATTTCCTTTCAGCTACCGTTAACGAGCGAGAAGCGAATGAGACCGGCCTCTCTATGCCATTGCAATCTATTTGTGATAATATACTGCCGAGCCCATAGGGAGAGGCATCGACAGTCAGCACGGTTTTTGAATTACTATCGAAGTGGACGAGAAGCCTATCGGAAGCTAAACACTTCTTTATTTCTTCGAAGGCTTTTTGTTGCTCAGTTGTCCACAACCATTTTTCCTTTTTATTTAATAATTTATACAATGGATGCAAGACTGAAGAAGCATTTGGCACAAAGCTACGATAGTAGTTGGTTAGGCCCAGAAATGATTGCAATTGTTTAACATTGCTTGGCACAGGGGCTTTCATAATAGCCTCAACCTTTTCCTGTGATTTTCTAATACCATTTTTAGAAATCACATAACCTAAGTACTCAACTTGATTTTGAAAAAACATACACTTATCTCGTCTTAAGGTTAGCCCAGCTTGTTCTAATCGTTTCAACACTAATTTTAGTCTTTCCATGTGTTGCTTCCTATCCGACCCCGTAATTAAAATATCGTCTAGGAAGCATAAAACTCCCTCTATGTCAGCTACGATTCCCTGCATGGCTTTTTGGAAAATTGCCGGTGAACTACAGAGACCGAAAATTAACCTTTTAAATTTGAAAAGACCTCTGTGTGTATTTATACATGTTAACAGCTGGCTATTATCCTCGTCTGACAAACAAAACTGGTTATATGCCATGGAGAGATCCAATTTTGAAAAATGTTCGCCTCCGTGTAGCTTAGTAAATAAATCATCTATAGTGGGCAATGGGTATTTATCTACAATTAATTGTTTATTTATCGTTGCCGAATAATCGGCACAAATACGCACCTCCCCATTTTTTTTAAGTACCGGCACAATCGGAGAGGCAAAATCCGAATAGTCGACTGGTTCGATTATACCCAATTTCAATAAACGATCTAACTCCTTATCTATTTTATTCTTCAGCGCGAATGCGACGGGCCGGGCTTTGCAAAAAACTGGTTTATAATCGGGTTTTAACGTTAATTTAATTTTATATTTATTAAAACAGCCTAAGGACTCTGAAAATACAGCGGGAAACTCCTCACTTAACGATTGAATACTGACGGAGTCTGTACAATATTTAATAGGTGACATTTCTTAATTAAATGAACTAATAAAATCCCGGCCTAACAACGGTGGCCCACCACCATGCACTATAAAGAAATTAAGCGACCGCGTATGACCTTCATACGACACATCCAGGCGCGCGCAGCCGACTGTAGGTATGTTATCACCAGTATAGTTTGTCAAGCGTTTGTTCGACGACGATAATGGCACGTTAGAAAAATATTTTTTGAACGTGTAACTGGACATAACCGTAACTGCCGAGCCACTATCGACTTCGAATTCTAAAATTATACCATTTACCTTAACACGCTCTAACATCGGTTTCGTACCGTCACAACGAATATTAAAAAAATTATTCATACCGTCATCCTCCTCCTCGGCACTTTCCTCCACGTAGTTGACCGCTTTACCGCGACACATCCTTCGTAGGTGGCCTTTAATACCGCACTTGTTACACTTATAGGAGGCGTAACGGCATTGTGCCGCTTTATGATTTTTAAAACCACACACTGTACACTTTACACCGGGTACGTTGGGCTTCTGTTGCACCTTAAGCACGGCAGCTGCGCCAGCGCCCGTGGCGCCCGCGCCCGCGGCTGCGGCAGCGCCCATGCGCGCGCACCGCACACTCTCGGCTAGCTCCACCGCTTTGGTCAACGTTAGTCCGTTAACGTCTTGCCCGAATAGCTTCTCGCGCTCTGGACTCGCCGCCAGGCCCATCACGAACTGATTCAACAAAGCTTCTTCCAGGTTACTAAAGCTGCAATGCGCTGCAAGTCCTCTTAACCTCGCCGCCCACTGCGAATGTCCTTCACCTGCCATCTGAGTTGCCGAAAAAAATTTTGCCCGCTCAGCAAATCCACACCGTTTCGGAATGAAATGGTCGTCGAGTAGCTTGACGATTTCCTCGTAGCTCCTCTCTTCCAATTTTTTCGGCAACGACAAATCTCTTGCCAGATGGTAAGCTCCTTCGCTGAGTGCACTGAGCAAAATAGCCCGACGTTTGATACCCGCTTTGTCTTGTTCGATACCATTTGCTAAAAACCACTGTTCCAGCCGACATCTATATGTTTCCCAACTTTGGGAATTATGGTCAAATGTCGAAAGTATTCCAAAAAATCCTTGATTCCCAGCTGACGCCATCTTAATGCACGCGTCTTGTAGTTCCCTCGTCGCCACTGTTATGTATGAGAACAAGAGACGTAGTGCAGGTGTCAATCAAACAACGGCTAACAGCGCACTGAGTATTTATTGATACACAAGTAAAGACGGTGGTGTGGAGATGCAACACGCACACCTACCTACATATTACATATATAACAACTCCGTGACCCCCAATTTCGCCCAATTTGAGTTAGGTGAAATATCAGCGGCCGAAGTGATAAAACTGTTAGGCTCCATCAAATCTAAGTCTATTGGTAGTGACAACATTGGCATAAATATGTTAGATCCCATAAAAGACCAGATTGCTCCCTTCCTTGCTGATATTTTAAATTGCTCTCTCTCTTCTGGTGTTTTTCCTTCTCTGTGGAAGGATGCCCATGTATTTCCTCTTCCAAAAAAATCAAACCCCTCTTCCTTTTCAGACTATCGTCCCATTTCTATTCTACCTATTCTTTCAAAGGTTTTGGAGCACTTTGTGCACCAACGCTTATCCAAACATCTCCGTCAGCATAATCTTCTGAGTGAGCACCAGTCCGGATTTCGCGCTGGGCACAGTACTGTCTCTGCACTTGTTAAGGTTACCGATGATATTAGGCTTCATATTGACAACAAAAAGTTAACCGTCTTAGTCCTTCTAGATTTCACAAATGCGTTTAACACGGTAGACTTTGACATATTGCTTGGCATGCTGCGTTCAGTTAACCCATCTCCATCAGCTTTGTCTTGGTTTAATTCGTATCTCCTCAATCGTCGCCAATTGGTGAAGATTGACGAAACCAGATCTGACTGGTGCCAGCTCATCTCGGGAGTTCCCCAGGGAGGGGTACTTTCTCCTATTCTGTTTTCTATTTTTATTAATAGCATAACTTTATCTCTGTCTTCTTCACATCATCTTTATGCTGATGATCTCCAAATATATGCGGCTGCTTCGCTTGATAATCTTGATGATGCCATTAACGTAATTAATAAAGACCTTTCCGCCATTGCTAAATGGTCTAATGACTTTGGTTTGAAGGTCAATCCCTCCAAATCTCAATTAATTATCATTGGTAGCCCTTACTATGTATCAAAATTGCAAAATTTGAATGTTGTTTGCCAAGACATTGTATTTAATAATAACTTCATTCCTTACTCATCAACTGTTAAAAATCTGGGTATCATTCTTGATCAAACCTTATCTTGAGCCCCTCAAATAAGCGAAGTAAGCCGCAAGGTTTTTGCCTCACTCTACTCCCTGAAGCGACTTCAAGCTTTTCTTCCTGTCAACACCAAGGCTTTATTGGCACGTAGTCTTCTCCTTCCACTTATCGATTATGCAGATGTGGCTTATTTGGATCCAACGGAGGAATTACTTAATAAATTGGAACGCATTCAAAACTTGTGCATACGGTTCGTTTTTAGTTTGAGGAAATCTGATCATATTTCTGAATACCGTGCGCGTTTAGACATTTTACCAATGAGGGAACGAAGAATCCTCCACATCCTTTCCTTTCTCTTTCATGTGCTTTTCAATCCTTCGGCACCATGTTATCTACGTGAAAGCTTCCAGTTTCGCACTATAGATGATCGTCTTCGATCTAGCAATCTTCCCTTATTAAATATCCCTGTCCCAAATTTCTATTCCTATACTAAATCTTTTACTGTGCAAGCAGCACGTCTTTGGAATTCACTACCAATTGATGTGATGAAGTCGCAAACTATGGCATCATTCAAGCTGCATCTGAGGAAACATCTGAGTGGTGCTACAGATGTCCATAGAATTGATTAAAACGGCGGCTGTAGTGTATATAATGTATGCATTGCGCTGCAGTAATATTTATATTTAGTGTAATATGTTTTATCTTTCATTGTTTCTAAGTGATTGTAAGATAGGATTAATTATGGCATAATTGTTCTTGTTTTATAGTTATTTTTATTTTATTCCCAATAATAATTTGTATATTCAGATTGTACACAAGTTTTCGCACAAATTTTATGTTATTTTAAATACTCATTGAATGGTTGACTGGAAGAGATCCCTTATGGGATTATTCCGCCATTGTACATGTAACTCTTTTATTACAATGTTTATGTAATTTATTTTGTACAATAAAGATTTAACAACAACAACAACAACACCCCATTGTACAATCGGTAGAACACACAAAGGGAAGTAAAATCTCTTCTCAGACTCAAAGGTGTCTGTGAGTGTCTAGGATTTCTATAAATTTTCATTTTGTATGATTGTGATAAAGAAACGCTAAAAAATATTTGTATAATATTTTGTTAAAACACTTCGAAGGACGCGGTGAAAGATAACGTAAAACGAACCTACTAGGTCACAAAACAAATAAACATTTTTCTCGTTTGCTTTTACAATCTCCCAGAAACGGTACTAAATATTTGTCCGTCATTTCTTATACTCGTGTTTGTAGCGTGTGTGTGTTTGTTATTTTTGTGGTGTCTCTCTCCAACATCTTTGAAGCCAATGCCGACGTGACTTGTACTTGATGTACTGCTAATTAATGAAAGAGGTTTATTTATTCTAAATGAAACATATATAATTAAAAACAATCAAAATCGTTTTTATTTGTAGACGCTGTTGTAAAAAATAAAAATAAAAATAGCGAATGTTCTATCTAATGTGTAAAAAGCATCAATATAAACTCTTTGTGAATAATAATAATTGCAATATATATTTAAGTATGTGTTCCTGCGAGTGAGTGAGGTCACCAGAAAGGAAGGAGATGCTGCGTTGGCAGCGGGGGTATTTTATGTTGCGAGCGTTAATATGGCTACGGCAACCGCTTGACATGAGGCGGGCCGTATGCTTGTCTGCCACCCGACGAAGTATAAAAAAAAAAGTATAAAACCGGAGGTCGTTATTTGATTATGAAAAGTTTTAGCGTGGAGCCCCACGCTTTTGAAACATCGCCCAAAATCACCCAGAAACTTCTATTTTGTTAAAGATTTTCTTTAGCAACAAAAACACGAAAACCCCAATCTAACATTATCGACACAATCGTTTGCAGCTACGCTGCTTTGCAAAGGATCTCCGCCGGCTCCTACTGTGACAATGGCAATCTTTGATAGGCTTTAGCTGGCACGCTTAAGGATACAGCAGCCATAATTCCCATATATGTCATGAAGGATGCCTTGCCGAGTCAGAGCGGTTACACACTGCATCCGAAACCGATCTTAACTCGGACGTATTCAATATTCCTTGCTTACCTGTTACATACTGCTTCATAGCACAATCGCAGTGCAAAAGCAAGGAATATTAAATACGTCCGACTTCGGATTGGATCCGGATGCAGTTCGTTACCGCTCTCATGCTGATAATGGGCGCTTGCTCTAATCAGTCAGCCGGAGACGAAAGGTTCTTCCGTGCCGTTCCTTGCTAGTTGGTGAAGCTTGCTAAATGTCCCTACTTCTCTTGACGGAAAAGCAGATGCAGACTATCAATGAACTAAGTATATAACACTAAGTTTATCTGTGCGGATGTGAAACTCGCCCTGGAACCGCACAGTACGCGACCACTTCGGTTCCAAAATGTGAGCATGAATTCCTTGCTGATAGCGAGCGGTGTGATTGTAGGAGCAAGCCATCTGCATCATATCAAATAACTTTTCTGAACACAACGCAGCAATCGGTAGGACACACAAAGGGAGGCAAAGTACCTCGGACTGAAAGGCTCAATAGCGTCTGTAAGCTTGGAAAATATAATTAGCTAAATAAACTCCAGTGCTAAAAGTCTATTGGGGTGTAAGAGGTTCATCAACATCTTTGAACCAAAGCCAACTTCACCTGCACGTGGTGCACCCTGCTGACTGACAAACGAAGCTCTGGCGAAAAGAGAGGTAGGGAGCATAATTCTAAGCTACCCGACTGGGGAATGTACCTCCACCTCACAGAATACCGCAGCCAAATAACGGTTCCCTTGAGGGCTGTTGTGTTCCTGCGAGTGAGTTAGGTCACTAGAAAGGAAGGAGATGCTGATGGCAGAGGGGGTGGCAGCGCGCGAGCGATATTTTATGTTGCGAGCGTTAATATGGCTACGGTAACAGCTTTACATCAGGCGGGCCGTATGCTTGTCTGCCACCCGACGTAGTAAAAAAAAAAAAAGAAAATGAAAACCATGAGTTTCTATTTCACCTGTGGACATTACATTGTAGTTTAGTTCACAAAATTTACCTTGAACTTCCCTTGACTCGTGTCAGCGACCATTCGTAATAAACCTCTCTTAAAGTTTTCACTGTCCAACAAAAGAGCCCACATAATGGCAGGAGCGGCAATGTCACAGTCATAGAAAGTGTTCCGAATGTGTGGCGGAACGGATCATTGCCGAACAATGGGTTATGGCACATACCACTTGTATCATTTCGTGTAATAGACGGATACAATGACTATAAATTCTTATTCGCATTCCCTTGCTGCTTC
Source organism: Hypsopygia costalis (assembly GCA_937001555.2). Taxonomy (NCBI): domain Eukaryota; kingdom Metazoa; phylum Arthropoda; class Insecta; order Lepidoptera; family Pyralidae; genus Hypsopygia; species Hypsopygia costalis. The sequence goes on along the minus strand of OW443336.2, from coordinate 3,130,806 downwards.
GAAAAGAGCAATATTAAATAATCCTCTGGCTGTTATAAATATTTTTAAAAATGGAACAATTCACCTATCCCTAGGTGGGATTTGAACCCACGACCTCTCGATGACCGGTCGAGTACTATTCCAACTGAGCTACCAGGAAGTCTTGTGTTGATGACGAATTCTTGCATCTTATATTTTACTGCGTAAGTCACAGTGTGGTGTCATCAACCTATTAACATATTGCCAACTTGCCAGAATATTTATAATATTCTGGCAAGTAGCAGCAATGGCGTTATCTTACTATATTAAATTACTAAGCCATTAAAAACTTCAATGTACATCGAACTTAGTCGATATTCAATTCCATTGATATTATGTTGTACCAACACCGTAGTAGGCGACTCGCCCCTAACAAATCTAGGGGCGGGCTTGACTTTTCATTCGTATTATATTCTTGAATTAAATTTTACGTTTGGACGTCAGTTTCATTTTCAATATCAAATGGATTTGTCTACGCACAGTCATACAGTGAGTTAGTTTAAAGGTACTAGCTTGCGCCCGCAACTTCATACGCGTGATTGGTCTATAATATCCAGGCATTAGGTACAGTCACGTGCATAAATGCATATAGAATTTACGTAAGAAATAGCTTGCACCTAAGTAGTGATGAAAATTGTTTTAAACCTTACTTATTTATTTATTTTATTTTGGCACACAAAATAGATTAGTACCAGTTGAAAAACTTGAAGTACTAATATTAAGGCTAGGTTATATTCAAAAGTGTGTGTAAAAAAGTAAACATTATTAAATTTTGCTGTATAAAACATATTTTACTCATTTTTAATGTCTTTTTTAACTAAAATTTTTCAAACGCAAGAACAGAATATTTTTATTCATTCATTATATTTCTTCTTTAAAAGAAGAGAAAAAATAAGAAGAACAAAGTGGTAACAAATAGATAAAAAAAAAATCGGTTGTCTGTAAAGTCGGTTTACTGACGATAGTTGAACGTGACAACGTCATAAGAAAATACTGATGGAATGTTTGCATTTTTCAAAAGAAAATTTTAATGGAACGCCTCAGAGCGAGGTAACGCCGCATACGTCATGTTTTTTCGTGCGTGCAGCCGGCTTCATCGAATTATAAGACGTTGCCACGTCAAAAAAGGCATAAAAGTGACAATGAAGTGATGATAAAAAAAAGTGATAAAACATGTCTTCGTTAAAATTAAAAATTATAGATAATTTGCAATTTTAAATTTAGCTCTTAACCACGAATTTAGGTAACTTACGATGTTGCGTACAGATTTATTTTACTATTGATAGATAAGCTGTCGATAGTTAAATAAACCTTGACAACGCGCGCACGCACGCGATTTTAGTGTTTAAGCTATATTATATTGCTATGGACTTTTGCACTTGACTGTACCGTACCTATTATATTAGTGTGGTGCAGTGAACTATCGTAGTGCAGGCTTGGTCACTGTTATCGATGCAAAACTATAAACATAATATTAGTATTAGATAATATAATCTGCAAAGGAAGTCCTGTCACATATTCAAAGTTTATTTTACTACATTAGGTTTATTTATTTATGCTGTAGTCTGAACTGAACATCTAAATGATGTCGTAATTACTATAGATATACCACATGAGTAAAAAATAGTTCACTAGCCTATTGCGATGACAAGGCGAGTAATAAAAGAATAAAAACCGGCCAAATGCGAATCGGACTCGTGCACGAAGGGTTCCGTACCATTATCTATAAAAACGGAAAATAAATCACATTTGTCGTATGGGAGTCCTCTTAAATATTTGTTTTTTTTTTATTTAATTGTTTCATTTTAAAGTGAATATATAAGTATATAAAGTGAATATATAGTAACAGGAGATGCTTGAAATATTCTGCGAATATTTCAAGCATCTCCTGTTACCGTTATCAATATCGAGCAAAACGAGCAAAAAAAAAACCGGCTAAGTGCGAGTTGGACTCGCGCACGAAAGGTTCCGTATCATTATCTATAAAAATCACGTTTCTTGTATGGGAGCCCGCCTTAAATATTTATTTTATTTTAATTATTTATTTTTAAAGTGAACATATTATAACTAAATATTCTGTGAATATTTCAAGCATCTACCTGTTGCCGTTATCAATATCGAGCAAAAACGAGTAAAAAAAATCACTGTATTCGTTTTTGGTATATGTTGTTATAGCGGCAACAGAAATACATCATCTGTGAAAATTTCAACTGTATAACTAAGACGGTTCATCAGATACAGCCTGGTGACAGACGGACGGACGAACAACAAAGTCTCAGTAATAGGGTCCGTTTTACCCTTTGGGTACGGAACCCTAAAAACGTAAAGTAAGCACCGGGCGCAGCAGGGATGGGTCACTAGTCCATCACCATTGCCAATTATCTATTATGATTGCAGTCTTTGAAATATAATTTACACCTAGAACAAGTTTGTTATCTCGAATAATTTAAATATTTCCATAAGTGATTGTAAACATAAGGGCTATGAATAAAAGTGAGATATAATTTCTCTCTGGGCCGCTATCTCTAGGTCGTTAAAATACGGGCTGCATTCCCTGTTTTATAGCTGACAATTAGAATTACACAGTACTTTCATCATAATATAATAAGCTCTCATGTGACTCTCTATGTATTTGTACGAGTATACATTATGTTAATTTGCGTTATTCTTACGTAGGTGTTTTTTATATTGTAGGTTACCTAAGAAAATAAAATATTTTATCTAATCTAATACTGAAATTTAGAGATTAAAAAACTAAACACAGAATCTTAATGTCAGTCTTTTACGCACAAGACATCAAAATAAATTTAAAAAGTTACTTCTCGACACAGCTCTTATAAGGACAACTGTATCGAAAAATTACTTTGTTTCCATTACGATAAAGCTTCAGCCCTGGATACAGGTATTTTAAACAGGTTGCAATGCAAATCCATTGCAACGTTGCAAAATTTTTCTACATAATCTGTGAACGCGGCGCCGCGAGGCGCGTCGCGCTCGCGCATGCGCACCACGCATGCTCCATCTGCAAATGCAAATGGATTTTTATGAAATGAAGCTGTTAAATTAACTTTATGGTTTTATTTAAAATATTATTGTCATCTGTATGTCATGAGATTAGATAAAGTAGTGTATGAAACTGCACATAATTAGGTCTTAAAATACTCGTGTGGTCTATTATCACACTCGCCTTCGGCTCATGTGATAAACTCACACTCGTATTTTAAGAACCCTTATTATGCAACAGTTTCATAAACGACTATATTGTTATTACATTAAAGAACTTACCGCTATATAAAATACTTACCAATAATTAAGATATACAATTAAAATAAAAAATACCTATATATACAAACAAAACGGAAATAACAATATTTTAGCGGCTCCCAGTTTTAGTATCTAAATACAGATGCCTACACTGCTCTCTCTACAATGGTTTTTCAATTATTTGCAACTAGAGATGGATGTTTTTTCGATAAATTCTTACTAAGTACATATCAATACCATATGTATACCCAAAACTGGGCATTTATTGGTCAATCACATGTACTTTACTGAGAATTTAACGTAAATGCTTGGTATTTTGTCCATCTGTACGTAATTACTTGTAACACTGAAAATTACGTCGTGTTTTTATATAGCAAGCCGAACTTTCGAACTCCGAACATCGGCTGCGTCAATAAACTTAAGGCGGGAGTACACATGCCTGTAAAATGATGCAGCAGCTGGCGTGCAAGCTTACGGCATGGCATGTGCAAGTAATGTCAGACTGTAGATATATTTGCAAGTAAATTTACATGCAATATTCTTCAAGTCGACATGGTGTGTTTAGATATTTACGCAGCTTCCTGTGTTTCAATAATTAATCATTACTGCCTTTTGATTGGTAACTTGTGGGTTAACATTAGAAGAAACAGATTGACTGTTATTTCAATGTCCAAAACCGCTGCGCTGGACTAGGGATTGAACTTACATATTTGCAAGGATTAGAGTAGGTTTTGTCCTTCAGTAAATGTAAACATCGTCTAAGAAGCGATCTTAGACGATGTTTACATTTACTGAAAGTTCATGTCTACATAGTACGACTAAGAGAATTGTGAGGTTATTGTAAAACACAAGAGAAGTAGGTTCTTATGCGCCGAGTAAATTACCGGTGAGGTCTGTCTAGAACTCTAAAACCATTACATATTATGAATCTCTATGATGACTTAGAGGATTCCTCTAAGTACTTATGTTGGAAATATATTTCGTTGACTGTAACACAGTATAGAGTGATGAGGGCTGTGAATAATATAGAGTCATTTACCATTCGCCGATAATTTTTGACAAAAGATATTATACACTAAAACAATATAATATTTTATTCAGCAAAACTTGAACAGGAAATTAAAAATAAAAAAAACTCTTCGAAAGACTTACTTTGCGCCGCATTTTTTTTGGACTCTACATGGAAACTATATTATATTTTTAGTATTATAATATTTTCATTGACGAGCAAATCAATATGATATAACCTATATTCTAATTCTATGGAGCAAATCTACGAATTTGATCGATTACGGAAACCAACGTTAAGAAAATACTACAAGTAAATAAATACAACGATAGTCTACGGATAGTACAAAGATAAAACATAGAGCAAACAAAATTGCGTTCAATTTCTCGCCGTCAATCAAAACAGAGATTCTTCATACTTATACTTAACCTAATGAATAAATTAAGAAAGTGAAGTAAACGACGGCCATTACGCCAAATTATATGATAATAGGTTTAACTATGAGAAAAAGCGTATCGCACTCGCTGGGCGTAACATAATGACCCAGTGACTTGATGTTTGCTGTAACGCCACAGCCACTGTATTTATGGTAATTATGGTACCTTTATCATACCGAATGATTTTTGTTCATGGAGACAGTGCCATATAGTCCCAAACTAAGCAAAGCTTAACTTAACTGATAAATACGCCTAATAATCTTTTCGTAAGTGTACATGTAATATAACTATGACCTACGGTGCAGAGACTCGTACGCTGACCGTTGGGCTGGTTCACAAACTAAAAGTCGCAAGGCGAGCAATGGATAGAGCAATGCTTGGAGTTTCTCTAAGGGATTGAATCCGGAACGAAGAAATTCGATGGGGAATCAAAGTGGTCGACATAGTTCTCAGAGTCTACGAGTTGAAGTGGCATTCGGCTGGGCACATCTGCTGAGTCAGCGTTGGCAGAGGGGAAGAAAGTCCTAAAGTGAAGGTCACGTATGGGGCGACGGACCGTAGGGCGCCTACTTTCTAGATGGACCGACGACCTCAAAAAAGTGGCTTATAGCGGTTGGATGCGGAAAGCGGAGGATGGCATATGGTGGAAAGCATTGGGAAAGGCCTATATCCAGCAGTGGGTAGAAACAGGCTGATAATGATATTGATGATGAAGTGTGTAACTTAAATTACATAGAATACACTCAAACAAGACAAACATGTTCATGCACACAAATATGCGGGAGATGCGCGGACAAATCGGTGACAAAGTCGACCACTGAATTCGTCTATTTAAATGAAACTTACTAATTCCTTGATCATTGAATCATTTCCATCCTTTGCAAAATCTCAGTGAGAAAGTGTAAGCAAATTATATAACAAATGTAGAAATTTGTCGTTATACGCAAAAACACAGTTTCTATTTAAGGGCAGATTCTCAAAAATATAGCGTCCACTTAAGTAGAAAAAGACTAAAATAGAAAAGACCAAATACAATTTTATTTAATTTTCTTCTGTACTCGTAGCTATCACTACTTCTACATCAAATTGTTCGATCAACTGGTTACTTCTTTTCTTGGAAATCTACTCGTATTTTCATTAGGGTATTACTACCCCCGAAAACCGAGCATCTAAAATCATAAAACTGAGCGATTATTAAACTATCTTGGCGACTAAAGTTGTAACATACCAAACCTAATCTAACCTCGTATTTCAATGGCCCATATAGTATTTTTTACTTTTCATTAGGCTAAAGGGAAATACATTATAAAACATTGATCCCCAACCCGTCTGGCCAGCGTGGGGAGTGTAGGCTAAATCCTCCTTCTGTCTGGGACGGACGAGAGGGTCGTGCTTTTGTAGTGGAGACTACCTGATGATGATAATTAGGCTTTCTTTATTATTTTCCTTTTCATTTTGTCGCGCATCCGGAGTGAAAGACATTCGCAGATAACATGATGTTTGCTCGAATACGTGATTCACACGAATGGTTATTAAAAATAATTTTTCCTCAATCCACCAGGTGCCCCCAATCGCGAGTTATGTTTCAATGACGTTTGATGTTGTTTTTTCCTCGGCCGCTCCCCACCGCAGCCACTTTCTCTAGTCAAATGGCCGACTGGCCGGCGCGGGTGCTGCACTATAACCATGTAACTAAAACCCACCGGTTTATTTTCCGCCCGTGATTTTAAAAGTAAAACTGTTTAGATTAAATTTAAGAGAACAAAGTTTGGCATACAAAATAAAAAATAAAAAATAATACACAAGCGATTTGTAAAGATAATAAGTAAACTGTTCCATGCCTGTAGGTCTTAGGTAAGATAGTGGTTATGGAAAAAAAGCAGGAAAAAGGTAGCATGCTCAAGTGGTCTATTTCGAAAGCTTACACTACCAAACAATAATATCATCGTAAACAGATGGTAGTATTTACGTTAATCCTTGTACAACTTACTTACTCTAGGCGCTCATTCCCTAGGGTCCCGCAATGGCGTTAAAGTTATAACTTTGTTTGCAGTTTTTTTTACCACTAAGGTGGGAATAAGCATGTGTGCCGCCTAATGGCAAACTATTGCAGCCAATCATCATCATTATTTCAGCCAAAGGACATCTACTGCAGAATATTAGCCTGTCCTGCAGTCTTCCACAATGATCGGATCTGTGCCGTTTGAATCCATTGACTCCCTGCTATCTTTAACAGATCGTCGGTCAATCTAGTGGCGTGTGGCGTTCCATACGTTGTCACAGGCGTGAGTGACCGCGTGAGTGGTGTTGCCAGCAACACCACTCAAGCGTTGCCGACCTAGTAGAAATGCATTGAAGCGTTTTTTGAATGAATCCAATATAGTAGTCCTGGTGAAAGCTCATAATTATCAACGTATACGCAAACGTAATGGTAACGTTAACGTAAAACTCTCGTTCCGCACATACATCATGTGACAATAATAAAGAGATTTGATATACCTACCAAAGTGTTTGGATATAAAAAATCGAGCTAGTACATTCCTATGATCTTGGAAAATGAACAAACATATGGCAGGACAGATCCAGTACACATGCTCACCACTGTGTCTTCTGTGTAGCCAGGATCAATAGCAACGTGTAGATATTTTAATTCAAAGTCACCCTACTTGCTGGCCCTTGATTGCCAATCGTCTAGGAGATTGCTATTTAGATGTAGTTTTTGTTTAGGGCGTAGGTGCTGTTCCAAGCGGGCTGGTGCATAATAACCGAGTAATATCGCAGTGGGTTAACACTGAAATCCTCTTCCTATTCGGCGGTTAACTTTGTTAAAAAAATCACAATACTTCAATAACCTCTTTGGAATAATACAGAACAAACCTGTACTCTGAGATAGCTCACCCTCATCTTTACATACAAATCTTGCCTCATCTGTACGTTCTGCACCTTGTATATAAGAGAACAATACTCTATCGAAAGAGAGGTAGGATTTTGGCCGTTCACCGATAACAAACACTAACAGCAATACCCTTGAAGATATTGTAATAGCATGAGTGATATCACCAGACGTAAGATACTGCGATTGCAGCAATAGAACAAGCGCAAACGACTACACTCCTACTCATACTCCACGTGTTACAAATGTCTATAGGCTAACGGTAACCGCTTTGCGGCCGAATGCCTGGCGCGTGCACGGCGACGCGGTATAAAAAATAGTTGCATATTCTCGTTTACATACTTACGGTATTCTACTATTCCTATTTCTCGCCAATAAACCAGATTAAATCGTACAAGCGATTAGCGTTGACACGGTTACCAGCAGGCCAGGCTCCAGCGCCTCTTAACTAGCAACTACATGGTGCAGTCCGATATTACTTCTTTAAGTGGGTCTCACAAAAACGCATGAACGCACGCAGCATGCCGATGACTCATGAATTTCACAGATTCGCTGCACGATGCCTCAGTCTATATGTAATCATGTTCCGTAATGCTGCTGAGTTCTATAAGCATTGTATAGAAATACTTACATTCTATTTTCGTATTTCTAATAATTTTAGTTAAGTCGGAGTCGTACCAACGAGGCGCCGACCGTCCCGGCCGGCGTACTCCGGCCGTGAGGAGTTTTTCACCTAAACTATGTAATGGGTCACCATCACTCAGGGGCCCCGACTCCGTGGGTGCTCGGGGGCTCGAACACCCACGAGAAATAAAACAGTGGGTGCCGAGCTCTCCTGAGAATAGACATCAAGAAACAGATCAGTAATCGCCTTTTAAGGATTGGCGTTTTTTCAATACCCGACGACACATTTTATATTTTTATCAAACATAATTAGTAATTAAGTGTAATTAAGTACGCAGTATGTAAGTAGGACATTTATTTATTTGTCGGTCGATCAGTGTGCATTTCTCTTTTCACACTTCGCCACTTTTTTGAGTCGTCAAATGAGCATGAGCACCCATGAGGTCTTTTAAAAGCCGGCGCCCCTGCCATCACTTATAACTTTGTGTGCCCGTGGTGCACCCTGTCGTTATTTCAAGAGTGTGGTATAAATCAGTACCTCTACTCCAATGTTCGAAGTCCACGCTGGCCGCCCATAGGGCTTCCTTCAACCTTCAGTGCGGCCAGCTTTTATCAAGACTGGAAGAGGACGACGGGCGATCGCTTCCGTCAGTCCGGTCATCCTGCCTTAGACCATGGGTAGGCGTTCTCCGGGCGACGGGAAGTGAGCGTGCCTTACAGCTCCGGTACTTGGTATGGACATCAGGTAGATAGCTATCTGGAACCCAAAAGTGGGTACAGTTGCAATACGCGTGCAGCCCCCTTACCACCAACTCTTATTGCGGCTCAATAACTGAATAGAATGCTTATTCATACCAATGAATAAGCGACTCTATTATAGTTGTAATAGAGTCGCTAATTAATTGGTATGAATAAGCATTCTATTCAGTTATTGAATCGCTATAAGAGTTGGTGGTAAGGGAGCTGAGCGCGTCAGGGAGTGAGCGAGCGATCCTCTTTAGGGGACCACGCCTTACGGCTCCGGTACCCATCATGGAGATTGAGGAGTGGTGGTAGGGAAGCCTTTTTAGTATTTGGGAAGCCGAGCGACTCCGCTCAAGAACTACGCGACTTAAGAGTGCCCAAATAGTCTGCTTGTAGGTGAAAGGGGAGTAAGATCTGCTACCAATTCGCTTAAGCGCCTGGGTGCAATAGCGGGTGCGGGTAAAGTTCCTCTTGCCTGGTTTACTTGGTGACAGACGGCCAATCAATACGTAAGAGAGCATCAGCAGTAGATATAAGCCCCCCTAGTCAAGTGTAATTCGTAGCGTAACGAACGTTAGATAGAACACGTGACATTTGTCAATTCGAACGTTTTAGTATGAGCTCTACAGTTCAAATTAGCTATCGCTACGCTTTTCTACTTCGCAAACTGCCATTTGGCTAGCCCCCAAGGTCCTTTTTCGAAATTCTGACGAAAGTCGCCGGCTAGTCGTTTACTCACATACGATTCTCAGCGGCGCATTGCGTAGCTCTTTCTTTAGGGCCGTGAAGCGGCGTGTCCCTGTGCACTGCGTCGATTTCTGATGTTTACATGGCGTTGATTTATTTCTCTAGTTAGGTAATAGATATAGAAAGAAAAACAGTGTTTTATTCGATTTGGAACAATCGACCGGAAATACAGGCAAGGGTCATGAGTGAAATCTTCCTGAACTTACATTTTGATTATAATACAAACTTAACCCGCGACTTCGTGCGCAAGTATCACGTAGTAATTACAAAAACATCTGGTAATTATACTTTTCTTTGTGTGAAAAAACTTACTTTTTTTTTTTTTTTTTTTTATACAACAAATTTAATAATACTTAAACCTTACCTAAACCTTAAACTAAAAGTTACATAGTCACACGACGAGCGATGGAGATTATCTAAGAGATCTAATTCGGATCGAGGAAAATCCACTGACCTCGGAACCCGAAGTGGCAGTGAACCGGCCACATCTGCCGATCCAGTGATGGCAAGATGATAGAGTTGAGGCCCCGTATAGGTCGATGAAGCCTCGGGCGAATTTGACTTCGAGTAGGCTAAACTGTGAAGTCGTAACCTACTTTTTTAAGTTATTCATACAAAATTGCCACTTATTAAATCCTGATAAAAAACTATTTGTCAGTTACCCTTAGATTTTTTTATGCTACGCCGGATGGAAGACAAGCATATGGCCCGCCTGACGGATGCGGTTACCGTAGCCATATTAACACTCGCAACTTGAAATATCGCTCGCGTGCCGCTACCCCTTTTGCCAACGCAGCCACTACTTCCTTTCTGGTGACCTCACTCACTCGCAAGAACCCTCAAGAGAATTGTTCTTTGGCTGCGGTATTCTGCGAGGTGGAGGTACTTCCCCAGTGGGGCAGCTTACAAATACGCTGTAAATATATTTTGAAAAATGGAAAAATTCACCTGCCCCCCCTAGGTGGGATTTATCTAGCAAGTTGGCCAAGTACTATTTAAATAATAATAAATACGCTGTACCCTACCTCTCTTTTGCTAGAGTCTCTTTCGCTAGACGGAAGGGTGCACCACGTGCAGGTGAGATTGGCTTTAGCTCTAAAGATCATGGTGAGTCACTTACATCCCAAATTTTCTTAGTTCACAGTATTTCTTAGTTCTTTGTTTATTGTTGTTCCTTCTAGCGCAGGCATGGAATTAGCAAGTACTGTTCTGCGTGCCTAAGGTCAGAAATAGCCTATTTTGTCAGCAGCATACGACGAACCAAACAATGGGCGTGCGCTTCTTTCCCAACGTTCATAGAGTTTATGTAAAAATACTTACAACGCCATCTATGAACGACGAGCATCAATCAAGGACGACAGTCAGTCAGTAGGATCATGCGCCGAGGCGCGTAACGGGCCTCGAGCTTAACGTTCTTTACCCGGGCCGATCTGCACCGAAACAAGGACGGAAACCACTATGAATGAATATTTTACACAATTACGTACAACTCTTTCTTACCCCGTTTTACAGATGCTAATGTACATGTGACCGTTTGTCGAGTGCTAACAAGCGAAACCGCATGTTTTCTTTTCAGAACATTCTAGGTCAGTGGTTGTCAAGCTGCGACCCGTATCGAAGTCCGGGTGGCCCGCGGCGGCCCGTGGTTAATTGTTAATTTGTTAAACTAATGTGATTATCTGCGAGATCGAATGAGAATTGAGGATATCCGTAGAAAAACCAAGGTTACCGACATAGCCCAGCGGATTAGCAAGTTGAAGTGGCAGTGGGCAGGGCACATAGCACGGAGGGCGGATGACCGATGGGGTCGAAAGGTTCTCGAGTGGAGACCATGTACCGGCAAGCGCAGCGTAGGACGTCCACCCACAAGGTGGACAGACGACCTCATTAATATCGTAGGATCGCGCTGGATGCAAGCCGCTTCCAACCGGTCCTAATGGAGATCTAGAGGGGAGGCCTATGTCCAGCAGTGGACTTTCAATGGCTGAGATGATGATGATGAATGTGATTATACTTACATATAAAAATCGGTTGTCTGTAAAGTCGGTTTACTGACGATAGTTGAACGTGACAACGTCATAAGAAAATACTGATGGAATGTTTGCATTTTTCAAAAGAAAATTTTAATGGAACGCCTCAGAGCGAGGGTTACCTCGCTCTGAGGCGTTCCATTAAATTTTGCGGCGTTATTAACTCATGCGGCGTTACCCGCATGCGGCGTTAGCCGCATGAGTTATGTTTTTTCGTGCGTGCAGCCGGCTCCATCGAATTATAAGACGTTGTCACGTCAATAATATTATCGTTCCAAAAAGTGAGTTTTTGTAGATTTGTATAAAACACTTGATGTTGTTCATGTTGCGAGCGTTAATATGCCTACGGTAACCGCTTGAGATCAGGTGGACCATATGCTTGTCTTCCACCCGACGTAGTATAAAGATTTCCAAAATTGCTGTTGGTCCTACATACGCTCTCCAGTGGACTTTTAACAAGATTTTTTAGTAAAATACGCTTTTATATTTTTTTTATATAAAAAGTTTACTTAAATTCTGCTTCGCTCATCAAGCCTGCACCAATGTGGAAATTATAAATAACCATTTTATGGCCACCGCCATATTGGATTTAAGGCGGCATTTTGGTAATCGCGCATTGCCACGAGAACCAAAAGAGTAGGTCAAACTTCAGCTTAACCGCACACTGGTATATGGGTAAAATTTAAATTTGACACGGAGAAAGGTGGTACCTAATAAAAGCGTGTTAATAGTTATTTTTAGGGTTCCGAACCTCAAAAGGAAAAACGGAACCCTTATAAGATCACTTTGTTGTCCGTCTGTCTGTCTGTCTGTCTGTCTGTCTGTCTGTCTGTCTGTCTGTCAAACATTTCTATGTCGAGAATGCGTGGAGATATCAAGCTGAAATTTGAACTGTATACACAGGTCTACGGTCCCATGAAGTTAAAAAAAAATCAAACTGCTAAGTTTACGTAGAAAAAAGTTACGGCCGTTTATTCAGCAAAAAACGCATATTTCGACACACTCAAAGGAATCAAAACCTATAGGGTACTTCCCGTTGACCTAGAACTATGAAATTTGGCAAGTAACATCGTTATAGACTACAAGTACAGGAATAAATCTCAAAACTATACATTTGTAAATAGATCTAAAAAAATAGGGGGTCTATATTTTTTATAGGGTGTCGAAATTTCAAATTGAAACTACTAGTTCAAATGGGGTATCATATGAAAGGGCTTGATGTACACATTGCAAAATATATTTTATTTATTTTTTTCCACGCATTATTTCTTATTTATAATGAAAAATATCAAATTTAATAATGATACTACGTACCTACGGAACCCTCGGTGGGCGAGTCCGACTCGCACTTGTCCGGTTTTTTTTTTACAAGGAATTTCCATGCATGCGGCCCCATGATCATCCACATCATCTCTGTTGATTTATAACAATGAAAGTTTGACGACCGCTGTTCTAGATAAAGCTGCGTAAAGACCCGGGGCTCCGGCCCGGGCCCGAAGCCCGAGTTGCGTAACCCCACTCACTGGCACCCATGTAATTATCTAATTATTGCATAATAGTTATGAAACATCGAATTGGTTATTGACATTTTAGTTAATTCGGATGTGCGATGTGTTTGGCGGTAATGTGTGAATTATGAGAGTGACATGTTTGTTGAGTACGCTGTTATTAAGTAATAATGGATGCTTATTATATACGTAATTGATCATTATTGATGATTATTAATGGGTAGTAATAAACCGAGCATCTCATCATCATCATCATCAGGTCCATTTTAGTCTCCACTACAGGAGCACGACCCTCTCTCGTCCGTCCTAGACGGAAGGAGGATTTGACCTACACTCCCCACGCTGGCCAAACGGGTTGGGGAGGCCTGATCGATATTTGATCATGTATTTACCTTAGTCGCCTTGTACGACATCCACGAAAAGAAACGGAGTGATTCTATTCTAGTCTGCCGGAAACCACACGGCCAATCATCTAAAATTGTGAAATTGGGCGACTATTATACTGACTTGGCGACTAAAAATGATATAAAACATACCAAACCTAACCTAACCTAGTATTTCTGTGGCTCATTTTGTATTTTTTGTGGCATATTATTATTTTATTATTACATACTAACCGACCCGACAGATGTTGACCTGTCTTGTTGACAATGAATATTGCATTGGTTTCATACAATCTGTCAGATAACAGACAGTTCTGCCAAATGACATAGTTACATTAGACAAGTTTTCTTAAATTATTATTAATATGGCCGCTCAGTTTTCTTAAATTTTCTATGCAACTTGCTTATTTTTTTATATCATACGAAACTTTTCCGGACAAAAACAAATCTAGGAATATATATAAAAATGAATGTCTATTTCCCTATGTCATCGCATCATGCGTGAACGGATGGAACAATCTCGTTAATTCTTTTTTAGTTGTATTTGTTATTATCAGAAGAAGGTTCTTATTAAAGAAAAAAACAGAAAGTTAGGCGGAATATTAGAACATTTAAGAAAACATAAACTAGGAAAGTTATATTTAAGAAAATATAACTTTCCTAATATGACTTCATAGCGTTTGACAGAACTGTCAGTCATTTGATTGCGCGAAACCAATTTACTACTACTTAAATATTCATAGTTAGGAAGACAGGGCAACGTCCGTCGGGTCAGCTAGTACAACATAAAAACAAATAGCGAATAGATAGTACTAACGTCTTAACACGATATAACACAGCCTACCTCTTCCTTCGTCAAGAATTATAAATAGAAAACGATTTTTTCAAATGCATAAAAGTTTAAACAAGAGAATAAACAAACTCTTCGGCTCCACTATATGTATTTGTATAGATTCAGCATCAACGCATATTCATCCTACTGCTGGAATAAGAGTGTTCCTTCAATTGAAGGTGTTTAGAGCGTAGTCCAATAATGATCTCCGCCGACCAGTTGCGCAGCGTTGGTACCTCTCTAAGCCACTTGGAGGTATTGTAATACCCGTCTTCCAATAGTGCGCAACCCATATTTAAAGGGTTGATCGGTATCAACCCTTTAAAATTGTTATCCAAGTATCAATAGGTGTCGGTACACCTATTGATACTTGGATAACAGTACACCACTATCTCTAGGGGAAGACACATAGACAAATTCAATTCAATTCAATTCAATTCAATCATTTATTTGCATGAAACATGGTAGTTTAGGTGACAATGTAATAAAATAGAAGTTGTACATCATGTTCCGCTTATTACAATAAGCATGCAACTTAATTAATTGCGGATCAATATTAAAAAAATAAAATTAAACATTATCATTAAATTACATTAAATGAAAATTATTAAATGAATACAAAGAAAAATATTAAATTTGATTAAATTACATTACAATTAAATTACAATACATTATAACACAAAATAAATATAACTATTCCAAAAATTCTTTAATTGCATAGTAATTTTTATCATTAAGCCATTTATACAATTTTGTCTTGAATTCTGTAATGGACAGTTTTTTTAAGTCACTTGGTAATTTATTAAATAGTCTAATACACATGCATAAACAATTTCGACTGTATTTTTCAGTTGCCGGCGTTTCACAGAAAACCAACCTATGAGGGTTGCGTTGACTTCTAGGGTTAATGTCAATTGCTTTAGTGAATAAGTGAAAGAATTGCTTTACAAAAACACAGGCATCATATACTTATGTATAGACAAAGGAGATTGCCCATTCGTGTATGGATAAAAGTACTGATAACACAATTGTGGTGTCATCACTAAATAATCTTTACATATTTCTATGACTAGATAAGTATTAGAAAGTTTTAAGGGTAATATTTTCCGGAGTTCAGAAATATTTGGGAAATAAAATTCGTTTGATTTTAGGTTATGTTTGACCACAGTATACATCTACATTAATCATAATTATACATCCAGCGAATTAGCAGTCTTAATGTTCTGTGCATTTAAAGTGTAAACCCTGTTTAGTTTTGATCTGTAACTGTATGGTTAAGTTGGGATGTTGAAGAATAAGAGTGACAAATTACTTAAATATAGCATGGTTACTTATTGAGTCAATATGAAGCTATCTCTCTCCACATTATACGAACACTAAAAAATTCTGACAAACTTATCCCCGAAGAGAACTTCTATGAAAAGATGCTGTAAAATCAGTGTTTTAATTATTAGAACTTTGACTTTTTATTTTTATACTACGTCAGGTGGCAGACAAGCATACGGCCCGCCTGATGTAAAGCGGTTACCGTAGCCATATTAACGCTCGCAACATAATCTACTTTGTTACTGATATTAGTATATTCTCTCTAGGATATCTCGCGCGGCAATAAAACACGAGGAAGAGGTCGCACAATGCTGCTTTCTATTGTTATGTAAAACATTATCTTACTCACACAGTTCACTGTGTGATACACAAACACACGTGGAGAAGAAAAATATAAGTACGTAAAGTTAATATACATATGTATTAAATGTAAAAAGACGAGGTATTTGATGTTCGAAGTTTGGTCGTCGAATAGTTAACAATTGCCACTTTGACTCCGAGTTCGCGGGTTCGATCCCCGCATAAGACAAATATTTGTGTTCATGAACATGTCTGCATGTCTTGGACTGAGTCTATGTATTATATGTATGTATGTATTTACAAAAAAAATGTATTTAAGTCTATCATTAGTTATCTAGTACACATAGAACAAGCTTTGCTTAGTTGGGAACTAGATGGCGAATGGAGTTTATATATTATTAAAAATATATCAGCTGCTGTATCGCGGTCGAAAGATTGTCAGCTGGTGGCCTGAAGGCATTTTTAGAAAATAGTAAGGAAACCTCAAGCACATTCGAGATTCCGATGGCGTTGAACTCGTTCCCAAGTAACACAATTGGCATTTGAACTAACCAGTCGTGAACTTATGTAGAACTTAAGGTCTATATAAGCTCTTATAAAAGTTCATCAAACAGCCTGACGCTCTATATAAGCTTAAGAAAGCCATTATAACACTTTAGATTGTATAGCGGTTGGCTAAAGGTATCACAAAATAATTTTATCATGCCTTCAGTTTTAGTGCAGCATACCGCAATGCCGATGTACAGCTTTTAGCTAATTTTATTGCCTTTGGATCTACAATAGCATTTTTAAATGCCTAACGCTGCTTAATAGCATAAACTTGAACCATTATAATGCACCGTAAGTCCGCTATACAGCTTTTAGCTGTTTTCAGTACTTTTGGTTATATAATTGCATTTTTAGGTAGTAAGTAAATGCCTATTGCTGCTTAATAGCATAAACCTGAACCATTATAATGCTAAAATTCTGCTGTACAGCTTTTAGCTGTTTTCAGTACCTTTGGTTTTATGATAGTTTTAGCATTTCGTTATGAAAATATTAAAAAAATGACATTAACGGCAGCTTCCAAGCCACTGATTTAATCCAAATTACAACAAAATTAAACAATTGGCAAGAGTTTCTACAAAAGTACTCAAAATGAAAATATGCCCTGATGTTGACACTTCGACGACTCGCAACGGAATGAGACCGACACGTGTTCGCGCCGACTTTTATACTTTTTCTTGCTGTCACTTCCAGCACGGCCTTTCCTGACAGGAGAGCGTCCTCGATCTCCCCATGTCTTTCAGGTTCTGGTTCTTCACCGCCTCGAGATGTCCTAGGGACTGCTTCATCTTGAGGAACTGGTACACCTTGCAGCTCAAGGTTCAGCTTCAGTTCGCCGACGTCCACCTCGTCTGACTCTGGAGGAACATCATCATAAGCCGTGGAACAAATGTTCATCTTATTATGTGTTACCGCAATCGCAACTAAGTGAGGTCTGCTCACTAACGACATTTGCAATGGGGTCTGCCAACTAGAGTGACTATGTGAGGTCTGCTCACACTACAAGCATGTAAGGTACTAACAACATGTGCAATGGGGTCTGCCCACTAGAGTGACTATGTGAGGTCTGCTCACAC
Source organism: Hypsopygia costalis (assembly GCA_937001555.2). Lineage (NCBI taxonomy): Eukaryota > Metazoa > Arthropoda > Insecta > Lepidoptera > Pyralidae > Hypsopygia > Hypsopygia costalis. The sequence goes on along the minus strand of OW443336.2, from coordinate 3,113,069 downwards.
TACTAGCATGTAAGGTCTGCTCACACATTAATAGACAATGAGGTCTGCTCACACAATTAACAAAGTTGCATGTGAGGTCTGCTCACACATAAACAGATAATGAGGTCTGTTTTAACCACGGTAGGACAGAGGCACGGCGTGAAGCTTGTCCATCTCGCTCCCAGCACCGTCTGTAGTGCTCGGCAGCGATCCCAGCATCGACTGAACCTCCCGGCAGCGCTCCCAGTATCAGCTGAAGCACCGACTACAGCGCACAGCATAGGCGCGTAACGGCACATATAGCGTCAGTGAGTGCGTCGGCCACATGACGCAGGCTCAAAATTTGCCGGAGCACTAGTCACAGCCTGCCGCACAAGCGCACTCAGTATCTGCTGGAGCGCTCGTCACAGCGCGCCACAGAGACGTGCAGCAGCACACCCAGCTGCAGATGCTGCATATATCAACGAGTCGCAAAGACCGTTCTGCCCAAGCCTGCAATCAATTCAAACAAAACAACCGAATCATCACTGACATCTTGACAAGGTCACATCACACTATTGTAGGCTTATTCGTTAACAAATTTTAAGGTTCTGCATCTAAACCTTACTGGCCTTTGGACAGCGCATACATTAGCAGGGCTCCGACCCAGATAGTATATGTCACTGAAATGCCCATCTTTGTAGTCTAAACAAGATCTAAATTTTGAAGGTACGTCTACCAACAGGCTAACCTTGGCAGTAAATCTCTTTTGCGTTGAATAAGTTTCAAGGCATTGCAGTCAGTAACTGCGGAAGTAACCACTCGCTTGCAAGTAACCTCATGAGTTTGTAACAATACAGCTCCATAACCGATGGAACTCGTTTCCATTGGCAAGGAGGGGTCGTAAATCGTAAGAACCGGCTCATTCGTTTACAAGTTACAAGCATTCGATTACATATTTGCGAGCAGCTTGCTGCTCACTTCTCAATAAATTGAACTCCACAACCTGAGGAAATAGCTGGCCAAACCAAAAAATTGGAGTAGGTACTTGATTAACATTTTTGCTCAACAGAATCGACAATGCTTTGATCTTACTATCGTTCGGCTGTACCTGACCACGATTTATAGCGCGACCTAAGTATTCTATCTAAGGTGACAAAAACAAGCAGTTCCTCAGATTGATGGGCGATACCATATGACTCAATTTTAGAAGAATTATGGACAAAACCCTTTTGACCATTATCACCACCATTGCCTTTAATTAATTTGGCCAATAACCCTCTGACTATCAATACGTAACTTTAGTATAGATCGGGGAGCTAGTACTCATTACCTCATAAAACGTTTGCTATATCGGGCTTCTTAACGCACAAAAGCTTAAATTCTTAATAGCCAATGCGACGCCTGGATTGGTTAGATCTCACCATAGTAATGATTGGATCGTATAGCATCCATTGTACGATCAGTCGTGCTGGGGTCTCGATCCGTAGTAGCACTCACGGAGTACCCCGGCGAAAGCGGAGCTGCAGAGCGCTGACTCGCAGCACCAGCTCTCACTCACTCGCAGCACCCAGACCATCGGCACAGTCTCTGCCAACGGCGGCTGCAGCGGCGACGTCACCAGAGACGCAAGGCCACTCGGCCCACGTAGCCACGGTCGAGACGACCGACGCTGTCCTCAGTGAAGTCAATTGATCTAGAATTTGTTGCATTTGTTGAGTTAATACATTGCTAGAACAGCTACGCCGTTTGCGTTTACGACTAGAACATATTATCATGACGTCTAAGAACATGAATCACGATGTCTAAGACGAGCATCACGGCTCCTAGAATGATTACTTCCGGATTAGCTACTAGTACTTATTAGGCATTGCTATTGATTTTTGATATGCCAACACACTATATCAGAATTGAAATAAAACGGTGAAACCACAAAATAAAAACGTTTTCACCAACAAGTACATTCTGCTTTTCTATATTTCGGTAAATAAATCGGAACGTAGTCATCAAAAATCACAGACATGTAACTGTCTCCATAAACATCACCAAACGTAAATAACAAATCACAAAAATATTTCAATTGCCAAACTGAATAGTCAAGTTCTCAAATAGCAAAGTGGGTAGTTAAAATTAACTTCATTTTTATTGCACGTCTCCGATTTTTCTTGTTTGGTAAAACAATGTTTGATCTTATGCCTATGCTTGTTCCAAAATGAACACAACTCGGGTATGAATGGCGACTCGATGGTACAAACATAGCTTTTGCATTAGATAAACCACTACTACTAGGACTTTCGCATGAATTCATTATAGGATTCTTATTGCAACGAGCCTGTTTATATCCCATCGCACCACATGTACATTTACCGGCATCTAAACGACGTTTACTAAAATGTATACTAGGAGTATTGGGCAATAGGAAATCAATTCGTCACTATCTATGAGCCCCTGTACTATACGCAGTCGAAGTAACGATCGACGGGCGCAACTTAGCGTATGTGGGATAACTATCCGAATTGGTACTCATCATCTCAAATAAAATATTGGCGATATCGGGTGTTTTCGGACACAAAGGTTTGCACTCATATTCGACCCAATTGTTTAGGCATTTAGTTCTACGGTTAGACGGTCAACTTCATTGTGCAAACTTGGATAAAAATATTGGTTGGATCTCACCGAGGTGTTGATGAAACGAATAGCATCCACGAGATGATTCCTGACCCCAAGCGGCATGCTCGCATCGCTGATGGCCTGCTCGGAGATGGACTCCGCAGCATGGGTAGGCTCTGCGGGCGCCTCGCTCGGCGGCACAGACGCCAAGGCGTAGTGGCGGGCCGCCACCGTGTCCGTCATCTCGACGGGGACGACGCTTGGCATCGTGTACGGGCAGCTGGCCGGCACGATGACTCGCACCGCGTGCCAGATGCACGCTGAGAAGGCGAATCGCGCCGTGAGCTCGCTGCACGCGGTGGCAGCGACGTGCTGACCGCTGGCCGGCACGATAACTCGCGCCGCGTGCCAGATACACGCTGGGATGGCGACTCACGCCGCAAGCTCGCTGCACGCGGTGGCAGCGACGTGCGGGCCGCTGGCCGGCACGATAACTCGCGCCATGTGCTAGATGCGCGCTGAGACGGCGACTCACGCCGTGAGCTCGCTGCACGCGGTGGCAACGACAACAACTGCGCACTGAACTCACGCCGGGATGGCGGTGGCGCGTTCGACACGCTCGGCAAGCGCCGGGCTGGTGGCGTGCGCGGCGAGGACGCCGGACGGCCTGCCGACCGCCTAGGCCGGCTCCCTGCACGCACTTCCAACGCTCGCAGTCGGGATCGCATTGCTGCCATCTCCTGCAGCAGTTCGTTGTCTGGAATGCGATCCCGGCGTCTGGAATCGCGACGCCGACTCTCGTCCTCATGACGAGATCGGTTACTGTTCGACTTCTATGAAAAACCTGTAGCTGTCAAAAATAGGGCGGTTAAATGGCGATGAATTCTATCCAACTTCTGATTTTAGCATTTCGTTATGAAAATATTAAAAAAATGACATTAACGGCAGCTTCCAAGCCACTGATTTAATCCAAATTACAACAAAATTAAACAATTGGCAAGAGTTTCTACAAAAGTACTCAAAATGAAAATATGCCCTGATGTTGACACTTCGACGACTCGCAACGGAATGAGACCGACACGTGTTCGCGCCGACTTTTATACTTTTTCTTGCTGTCACTTCCAGCAATAGCATTTTTAAATGGTAAGTAAAAGCCTAGAGCTGCTGAACAGCGTAAACTTATATCATTGTAGTGCTTGCATTTTGAAAGATCAATTGAGTTCTGTTGTACACCTAGGAGTTCTTTAATAGAATACATGTGAGTTATAGTAATGCTTAAAGCTGTACATACATCCACTTAGTAGTAATTAATCCGTTTAGAAGACCTTTTTATCAACTCTTGGCGAAAAGCAGCACAAAACTCTGGTTAAATAACTTAAGCAGTACAAAAATCTGGTTAAATAAAAGAAAATGGGTTTTGTCGTTCAAGGATCACTAAAATTGCATTTTGTAACGGAACTAAATCAGTTCACATGAAGTCTACTGGTATATAAGTGAACACATATAAAACCACTTTGCAGACGATGACACTACGGTGGTTTATCAAAAGTCTTCTCTCTGGCCTCTGGCTTAATAAATATGTACATGTGAGTATTTATACAGCTGATGGTATTAATAAGCCCTTTTTATGGTTCACCAAGCTGTTTGGAACGACACCATTTTGTAAATATTTCATAACCAAAAAAATATTATTATTTCGACTTATGTAAGAAACTAATAGACCAATAATAAAGTGATAGCTCAAGTTAATTCATAACTATTAAGTTAATCAAGCAAAAATTTCGTTCTACACAAAAATATGCAATTATTTTTTTATTACACCCATATCTTTTTATAACATTTTTAACAAAGGCTCTATAAACTGAAGGCGCGTGAAAATTTTCAATGAAACCTTTATAGACATTGACAGTAAACTACATTTCGCAGTAATATTTGAAGGCAAGTAATAGAACAAGAGTAAAAAAGTTACCCAGAATATAATGTCAAACAACAAACTTATTCAATTTCGTCACCATCAGTCATATCGCTAGACGATAATTAAATTACAACGTTTATTCTATTAAAGCATTTGTACCGCGGCATTAAGGATGTTTTTTCAAAAATATAGGACTTATTTGAGTTCTATATGTGAACACTTGAAAGACTCCAATAATTCTTTTGCTTAAATTGTAATGCTAGTTTAATGCTTCTGTAATGCGATTAGCAACTTCAATAACAGTAATAGTGCTAGCATAATGCTTCTGTAATGCGGTTACAACTTTTTTTGACCATAGTAATGTTGGTATAATGCTTCTGTCATGCGAATAAAAAACCAATTAAGAACCTAAAGCTGTTTAATTTGTGCCCAAATTAGCATTATATTAGCATTATAAACGTATATAAAACTAATATAGAACTTGGGTTTTAATGCTAAAACGATACATTAAAACCATAAGTCGGCCATTATACGGCTACACTGTGTTACTTGGGTTCCTATGAACAGAATGTATACACAAGTTACTTGCACGGCTTTATATGTATCTCTGGATTTGATTTATTTATTTATTCCTTCATATTGTGATGTTCATAAACATATTTTCATTCTAATACAAGTATGTATTCTACTATTGATATATACACGGTTAACGCTGTACAGACCAGCGTACTACCGCTGCACAGAGTCGCCCTAGTAATGTCAATGTTCTTATAAAAATACGCAACGAGAATTCTCTGACCTTTTCTGTATTAAAGTTTAAAGAGTTATAACACGAAAACTGTTAATAATATTAGCATAGTTTCTTTGGGAAAACTGCTGTTTGATATGCACAATGTCTAATTTTGTGTAAAAAATCCCTACCGCCCAGAAATCAACGCCTATAATGTGTGTGATCTCGTGCTTTGAAAAAAGAAAACTGCATAATGTTTCGGTTTTTAGTAAGCTATTGTCGCCTTTTAATTTTGTTTCGTTATCCAGAATTACAGCGCCCGAAAAGAACCCTGACCCGAGAAGATAATAGTTTGGGTCTCCCCTCAAACCAAGGGGGTTTAGAGCATACTCTACCACACTCAACTGTGGGTTGGCGGAGGCTAAGTTTTTAACCCAACCAAATGCCACTGACTCAATCATATATCGTACCGACTTAGTTGATGAAGTCCTTTGGATACGTTCACCCGACGACTACTCGATTCGAATTTTTCACGTGTAGTATTGTCGTGTATACTATACACTCACTCATACGAGGATCATTCCATCCAAATGTAACGTACAAATATAACCTATAGAATGATCCTCATGTATCCTCACGTGGATGGTCTATTGAATAATAGGTAGGGGAAAAAGTCTTTTCGCATTATAGTATGTATGAACTTGTAATAAAATCTCTTTGATTATATTTGTGTCTGGCAGGTTTTGATATCTTTAAAAAGTTTATATTTTAAAAAAGATAATTCCAAATTCAAATTAGGTAAATGTGTGATTTTCATTTGTTTTTTTTTACTGTCAAGATGAGTGAATCTAATGAAGAAATTCGATTCATTTTAAAATTTTACTACAAAAAAGGTAAAAATGCAACGCAAGCTGCGAATAAAATTTGTGACGTTTATGGACCTAGTGCAGTGTCTGTAAGAGTAGCACAAATTTGGTTTAAGCGTTTTCAATCAGGAAATTTTGATGTGAAAGATGCACGTCGCTCTGGTCGCCCTGTTACGGATAAAATGGATGCTATTTTTGAAAAAGTGGAGCAAGAGCGGCATATCAGTAGTTACGACGTAGCTGAAGAATTAGGAATTGACCACAAAACAGTTTTGGCGCAATTGAAAAAAGCTGGGTACACTAAAAAACTCGATATTTGGGTGCCTCACAATCTCACTGAAAGAAACCTAATGAACCGTGTACTCATTTGCGATTCTTTACTACGACGTAATGAAAGCGAACAGTTTTTGAAGAAGCTTATAACTGGTGATGAAAAGTGGATCACGTACGACAAGAACGTGCGAAAAAGGTCGTGGTCAAAGGCCGGTCAGGCTTCACAGACTCTGGCAAAACCCGGGTTAACCCGCAACAAGGTGATGCTGTGTGTATGGTGGGATTGGAAGGGTATTATTCATTATGAGCTGTTACCGCCAGGCAGGACTATCGATTCTGAACTCTACTGTGAACAACTGATGAGATTAAAGCAAAAAGTTGAGAGAAAGCGGCCGGAATTAATTAACAGAAGGGGTGTGATTTTTCATCATGATAACGCTAGACCTCACACATCTTTAGCCACTCAGCAAAAATTAAGAGAGTTTGACTGGAAGGTGTTAATGCATCCGCCGTATAGTCCTGACCTTGCACCTTCTGATTTCCACCTGTTTCTTTCTCTTCAGAATTCTTTAGGCAATGTCAGGTTACCATCACGAGAAGACTGCCAAAACCACTTGTCGTGGTTTTTTGAACAGAAGTCCCAAAATTTCTATAGTAATGGGATCATGTCTCTACCTACAAGATGGCCAAAAGTTATCGAACAAAATGGCACCTACATACTTTAGTTAAATGTAAATAAACTTTATTAAAAAATGTTTTGAATTTTCATATAAAATACGAAAAGACTTTTTCCCCAACCTAATATATATCATACATAATATACGTGAAAATTTTGAATCTAATAGTCCTCGTGTGAATGCAGCCAAATAGCTTCAACGAATAAGTAAGTCGAAGAATAAGGAATCGGACTCCGGGACCGAGGGCTTAACTCGACCTCCGAAGCACGGACTCGAATAGAAGTTCCGAAGCACGCATAATACTCATCGCCTACATTGATGATGATGTACAGCACCTACATCTTATAACAAATACATTCAATTTTCAACTAATAAATATAAATGTATTTTTATATACCTACCACTACGGTGGAAAACAAGCGCCTACTGGAAAGCAGTTACCCTAGTCTATGAACGTCTGTAACACCAGGGGCATCACACACGCGTTGTAGACCTCTTCACGCCCTTTTTGAAGAACCACATGTTATATTTTCCTGAGAAAACCTCGACAGCCAGTGCTTTCCACAGCGTGATTGTAAGCGGGAGAAAACTTATCTGGAACCGCACAGTGAGATAAGTTAATTTGAAAATCACAATTTTGGGCTAGCCTATTGTATGGAGCGTTTTCGGGAGTTATGACGTCTCAGGTTTGTATTTTGTATGCATCAAATCTGAAATTTGTACGACAGCTATGTTAAATATTACGTTTATGTAATTAGTGTCATAATAAAAGTTATAGTATTTCTTATTGCTTCTCCGGCTTTCCCGCCAAACTTTGATCGACCCTAAAATAAGTCGGACGGAAGATATTAGAATGAAAGTTTGCAAATCTTTATAGTTTTGTATATTTTACGGTATTGTTAAATAATTTATACAATTTTTAAACATTGGAAAATAGCCTATTGCTACATCTAAAAAGTTTTACCTGCGTGTTTAACGATCGATTGATCGAATACCGATAGACTGTTTTGTAGTTTGGCATATAATTGATTTGTAAAAAAACATGCTAAACCCATGGGACTCGTGTTTTTACATCTGTAACAATTATGCGCCTAAATTGTAACAATATTATTTAAAAATCGGTATGTAGTACCAGGATCTCATAAATCAGTAAGATGTTCTATGCCGGCGGGAATTGGGCGGAGGTTGTTGACCGCGCTCACTTTCTCTCATTGACCGGCAAGACCTGCCGCGGCGCGAGATCAATGATGTCGGTACTCAAATCTTTACTCGATTACACCGTAATCATGCTTCGACATTAAATAATGACACTTTGATGTTATTTGAATGTTCAACCCGGTGGTCGATTGGCTTGAAATGGCTATTTGCAATGAGCCGCTATTTCGATTCCCGTCAAACGAACGGCGCATATTGTAAACGATTTTTTTTTATCGGGTGGCAGACAAGCATACAGCCCGCCTGAAGTGAAGTGCTTACCGTAGCCATATCGCTTGCGCGCCGCTAACGCTGCTGCCAACGCAGCAACTTCTACCTTTCTGGTGACCTCACTTACTCGCAGGAACACAACAATCCTCAAAAGAATCGTTATTTGGCTGCGGTCTTCTGTGAGGTAGAGGTACTTCCTCAGTCGAGTAGCGTACAATTACGCTAGCCATACCTCTCTTAAATGAGTGAGAGTCTCTTATATTATTTTTTTTCGAGTAAGTTAAGGATTCTGGACGAAGTAGATAAAAAAACAACCGAAAAATATTTATGGGTTCCGTCCTTAACTCCTTCCACTTCTTGAAGTACTCGAAATTTATCTGTTCCATTTATCCTTCTTCTGAACAATTGACATTGTCTTGAATATTATATTAAAATAATGTTTTTTTTTATTTGTCTATAGTGGTTTAATTTTATTTTGTAATTTAATTAATTATGTCAAAGGAGGAGCTCGATGGCATCGTTACGCGTATCAGTAAAATCGATCACGCAAGTTAAGCAAAGTCGACCGTAGCCTCTCTATGGATGGATTTATTTATCTCGATGTCCTCCTTGCTTCGGAGAACACGTTAAGCCGTCGGTCTCGGTTGTTGTCTTTAGGCAACTGTCGTTAAGCTAAGTCAGTGGCCTTTGGGGGGCTTGAAAACTCTGGCCTCCGCCAACCCGCAGTTGAATGCAGCAGCGCAGCGTGGTGGAGTATGCTCTAAACCCCTTCCATTGAGGGCAGACCCGTATCCCAATAGTGGGATGATTATGGGTTGACGCCGACAATTTAATTAATAGGTATACAGTTGACGCCGACAATTTAATTAATAGGTTAGAGCATTATTTAATTAATACAATACTAATTAGATAACGTATGTTCTAAGCCCATAGAAATCAGCAACATCATTGGGTCGCCGATCCATTGCCAGCCTTTTAAGTTAAGGGAAGTTGATATGAAGAATGAGAAAAGTATGAATTGTAGGTAAAGCCGAGAGCTCATGAAGCTTTTTACTTGTTACAGCGATTGTAATAATAACGGTACAGAGTCAGTCAACGGTACAAAACGTAAAGCTTCACGAGTTCTTGATTGTACAATAAATAAAACTTATAAATAAATAGAATCTCTAGGGAGGGGGGCAGCTGCCCCTCCTTGCCCTCCCTTGGCGACGCCCTTGCCGCCTGATGTGTACCTGTGGAAAAATGAGGGGAACACTAATTATAGCGACGACGTCCTTTTGTTAAACCATTTTATTTTTTATTTGAACCTAACGACTACATTCGTCATAGACAAATTTCAACAGTAGCATTGTAAAACTACAATTTATGCGACTCTACCAAAAATGTGGGTGGAAGTAATAATTATAAATACAAATATATACATACTCGTATGTAACGTGATGGTAACCTAAAAATAAATAATAAAGTTAAATGAATTATTAATCTATATTAATATTTATTTACTTCCGCTCAATAAGAACACGCCTTTGAATATATGTCATGCGCATTAATGAATAACTTATAGGGAAATTAAGTTATGATAATATAAAACCTTATTTAACCTAAAATTTGCATAATATAACGAAATACATACATATTTACAAGCTGACCCAGTGAACTTCGTATCATCTACATTTAACTCCTATGTAGGTAGGAAAATTTGTATGAAACAAAATTGTATTTTTTGATAATTTCATTGCAATTAATTCACATAAACCTGCTCTGAAATGTCAAAACCAAAATCAGCAAAATAGATCCAGCCGTTCTCCAGATTTAACGAATAGCACGGTGATGGTGATGCCCACGGCCTCTTTCCACAGTTGCACCACTCGCCATCGACAGGGAATTCATCCTCACACATTGGAGGCTAAGGGGTCGCGTTCTGTGCGGTTCTAGAGAAGTTTTCTCCCGCTTACTATTAAGCTGTCGAACGAACTGCCTGTGAGTTGAGGTTTTCTCAGGAAACTACAGCATGGGGTTCATTAAAAAGGGCGTGAAGAGGTTTTTACAGGGTCGGCAACGCGCGTCTGATGCCTCCGGTATTACAGGCTTCATAGGTTTCGCTAAATGCTTTCCCTCAGGCGGGCCGTATGCATGTTTTCCACTTTAGTGGTATAAAAAAAACAGCAATTTTTTTAATACAATATACCAGCTGACCCCACAAACGTTGTTCTGGCAAGCGACTATGTGGATAATCTGATGGAAAGAAATCACTACTGCCCATGGAGATCAGTAACTCGAAGAGGTCGCCGATCCGTTGCCAGCTATATAGGCTATTTAAATTCTAATTAACAACCAAGAAAACCTTCGAGTAACATCTATTACTATTAGATAGGTACCTATCAAATATGATGGCAGTTATAATAGTGTGTTGATACCTGTCCGATTAGAAGTATGCGAGAATCAATCAGCTTTCCATGCGGGCTCGCCGCACAGTCTCACGAGGCTTGTGACGTAACCGATCTCTTATTTATTTTTAGTAATCATGCAGGCACGGGCGCCGGACATTGACTCTTTATATAACATATTACCGCATTTCAGTTGCTATGTCTATGCATATATTGGTTTTGATAGATATACAAAATCATTGAACTCTTTGTTGTTATTTTGTATTGACTTAAACTCCCAAAAACATTGTCATACACACCCAATCTGTGGCCCTACCGCCGAAGCTGAAGCTGATTACCATCGGATTATATTTTTATATTTTTTCTATGATTTTTTATATTTTTTTTTTACTATTTTATTTTACTTTTTTTTTCTCTTATTTGGTTGAATACCATTTTTTTTGTTTGTGTTATGATAATATTGTATTATGTGTAATGATAATATTGTATGGCTATTTAAGAAAAGACCTATATTGACAGAGTTTCTTTCGGCATTTCTTCTCGTCAATGGTCATTCCGAAATGCTAAAAAAAAATATACCTAATTGTAAAAGACGTGTCTAAGTGCCCGCGAGGGCCCACAGAATAAAGAATTTTGACTTTGACTTTTTTGAATGCGAAATTGAAACTAATGCTTAGATTGTTAGTAATTAATTATGTTTAGCTCAACTAGTAGAAACCCTAGAGCTGTATCTGCTAAGCTGAAGATATTTGTCAATAACTTTAAGCTAAGATCAATTTATGGAATTAGAAAATCGGGTGGTAATCGGCTTCAGCTTCGGCGGTAGGCCTGATATGTCTTGGCGACGGAAGCGGGATGATATATTAAATTCTGCAGACACCCATAGGCTACGATAACTGCTTTCACCTTATTGAATGTTACAGCCTTAAAATGTGAAACGATTTAGGCTGTAGAGCATACCAATGAATTAGACATACATAATTATGTATACTTAAATACATACATACAAGACTTGAAACATGCATGTGCTCAAAAATTATTACCCTCCCGTCTTCGGCAGTTGGATAAAAAATATCGAAGCCTTATCGAAATGCGTGACGTCATCTGGTAACAGCATCACTATATCTGGCCTGATACAATGTTGTTACCAGAACTTTGATATACAAGGAGTGTTGATCGCGTGTTGGCATCCACTCAGCATCTTGTCACGTTTGATGACCTCACTCAGTTGCATGTATGACAATTTCAAAGCTATTGTTGTTTAACTTCAGACTTTTGTGAGATGGAGGTTATGCGTCAGTGCTCGGCGTACCTTCCTCCGTTGTTCTGATGTTATTTACATCAGAATTTCAAGGCGAGAATATTATATATGCATTACTTAAACTTGAAGAACCGTATACATTAAATCATCACTGTACAAAAGAAAAAAAAAAGACGTGTGGCACTCGGGGACTGCCGCGGTAAAGCTATTGCATAGCATTTTGTATCAACTTATGCAATTATAATTTTATTTATTTATTTTATTCATGCAGTATTGCTTTTTCTTTGATATTAATTCTAGTTACACTTTTTGAGCGTGGTGACCGATAAGAAAACAATTTTTTCTATTATTAAATAAATAAAACGAGTTTCGTAGAGTCGTACAATACGTCTAATCGCACGCACACAACGCCGTGTCGAAGACTGCCGAACTGAAACGACGTTAGACGATGCACGGCCTTCAAGCCACACCTCCTTGCCCGTCGGAGTGGGGAGCGTGAGGTTTTTTCGTTACGGAATTTCTGGATTCGGTCCCCGCGCTCAAGACCCGCGATAGAAGCTATGCAATAGCTTAAAAAACCAGTAAACAGTGAAAACATCTAAACCCTTGCTAAAATGCCAAATGCCACTTACCTATGCTAAATAATAATAGGGGGCACCCTTTTATTATTTAAATTACAATTGTATTACAATTTTTCACTTAATAAATCTAAAGCTAATCGAATATCTAATCATTTAAAGAATTATTCCAGAACATTGATCGCGACTTCATGAGTCGAGACATCTCTGTCAACAAAAACCTAAATAACTAATGTTATTTTCTTTTTGTTTCATAATTATTTTTCCCTTTTTTATGTTTACAACTGATTTACTATTAATGTTATTTAAAAGTGCTGGTAATTAAATTATAGATCTGTTAAAAAAACTAGAGAATTTTATTACAAAAACAACAATTATTTTTAATATAGATTAATTATTCATATAGATCGCAATCTTTGTGTCTCTGTTCACAGACATCACTACTTGTTTTGATTTCGTCAGCTGTCGGCAGATGGCGATACATGACATCAGCTCCACGAAGCTTCCGATCCTCGGATATTGTTTCATTGTCCTTCCCGAAGACTGCATTCTGCATTTTATGAACAAAAGGTGTAATTTTACATACAAGAAGCCTTATACAGCTGGTTTCCTCCCCCTGCTGCTGTATAAGGTCGTCAATGTCTTGCAAAATGGATTCGTTCTTAGCTCTCGTGATCAGGTCCTGCAAACTTCTGGAGTTTTTGTTCAATATCCAGTTAGTGGGATCTTCGGTCCGGTAAGGTTTAGCAGGGCGAGCTGGTCCCGCAAGGAACGTTGAAATCTGTAAAGTAATTATTATGTTATTAGACGAACTCGGTGGTCGAATGGTTAGCAATGGCCACTTTGACTCCGAGGTTGCGGGTTCGATTCGACCAGACAAACATTTGTGTGCATGAACATGTCTGTTTGTCTTGGTTTGGGTGTTTTCTATGTATTATACGTATAAAAAAAATGTATTTAAGTACATATATCAGTTGTATAGTACCCATAACACAAGCATTGCGCTTAATTTGGGACTAGATGGCGCTGTGTAAATTGTCTAGAAATATTTATTTATTTATTATATAGGATTATATAGATTATTGAGTGGAGCGACCGGAGCGAGCAGAAGTCTTAGGTATATACGGCGAAAAGTCACTTTTGGAAATCAATAGGCTCCAAAACCACTGACCCGATTTTGATGAAACTTGTCACAATTAAAGACACTGGCATGCTTGAGGTTTGTGTCGGAAAATAATTTAGATCGATCATGTCTTTAAGGAATGATCATCAAATATATAAATCCATTGAAATCAATGGAAAACATACACTCAGCGAATCTCAAGTAGATTCGCTGACTCCACTCAACTCAACCTTCATTTCGGCTGCCCCGTGGCGTGCTCCATGGGCTTAAATCCGGCCTAGTTTCTCTAGATATTTTTATATGTATCTCTTATTTATCACGGGTCTTGACCCGTGATAAAAAAGTCAATCCTTTTTCAACTGACACTTTCATTTGTATGGGAAAATGTTTTTTCTTTTATTTTATTTTTTCGTCAATTTTCCAATGCTTTTAATAGTTATTCTGCTATTCGGGGCGGAGACAAATCCAACAAATCAATAACCGGCAATGACCGGGCTTGCCCGGTCATTACCGGAGTGCTGCGGGCCTTCTTGTGGTTACACTCCGACCGATGAAGACACGTCGGAGACGAAGGCCCTGACCCACTCTCTGAAGACACGGGTCCGTGGTGTCCCTACTCACACAACAGCTCGCCACAATCTGCCCTGCGGACTTATTTATGTTAAAGGCGTAAATTGAGATTTCTGTGGGCGTAGTAGACGGAGCAGGGGAAGATCCCCGTACCAGTACCAGATAAATTGACATCGTCAGAGAAATGGCGCAGTGCAGCATTCCAATGTAACTTAAACAAACGGCACGTAGTCTTCAACAAGCTGAACGTGATAGACACGATCCGATCGATCGATGAGGACGAAGAAGAAAATATTATTGTCACAAACAACGGGTTTCAAAATTTACAGCCACTATCTCGTTGAAAGTCATTTTAGGTACTTACTTGGAAAAACACCATAGTAAAAATCTAAAATTATTTCTATTACGATTGACGAGCTCGGTGGCGTAGCGGTCAATGACGCGGCTTCGACACCAACGCTCGTGGGTTCGATTCCCACATAGGACAAACATTTGTGTGCATGAACATGTCTGTTTGTCTTAGTCTGGGTGTTTTCTATGTATCATAAGTATGTATTTACAGAAAAAAAAAATGTATTTACGTATGTTTATCAGTTGTCTAGTACCCATAACACAAGCTTCGCTTACTTTGGGGCTAGATGGCACTGTGTAATTTGTCTCACAATATTTATTTATTATTATTTATTTATTTATTAGATATACATATAATAAATAAGTTTATTTGTTGATATATATCTACATAAATAAATATGTAGCCTGCAAGTTATTCATATTAATTTATGTAAACCCATTTGTAATGGAAGAGTGGCTCCTTCTGACACAGGTGTCTCACACTTAAAAGAAGGAGCCCACCCTCCACACTGTAATATGTAATTTGTGAATGAAATTAACATTTTACATATTCTTTCACTCTTTGCTTACCGCACTTATTATTACTTTATTTTTGTCGTATTTCGATTACTATCCGAAAGTAGGCTAATTTGCATCGACGATATTCTGCTCGTTTACAACCCGTAGAAGCCGTTCATGCAGTGACACGAAATAAATCAGCACAGATATTATTACATATCTGTGCTGATTTATTTCGTGTCACTGCAATAATAATATATACTTAAATCAAATACCTGATATCTTAATTACGACATGTATATACAAATTAAATTGTATTATTTGATCACATTTAATTTTATATCTGCCCCCTTACCACCATATTCATACCAATGAAAGAAATAGTACTCAATGATCATATACTCTACTATATCAGCCCCCTTAACACCATCTCTTATTGCGATTCAATAACTGAATAGAATGCTTATTCATTGGTATAAACTATTTCTAAACCTGTGTTAAAGCTAAATTACATTGGGTTTTAATTTTCCTAATATAATTGTTAAAAAATAAATTCGTGGGCGTTACGTACCATCTGTGCCACAAATACCAGTGCATTCACAGCGACTGCACTTATTTGATTAGGCTGTAGACCGAGGAGTTTCACTAAATATTTAAGTGGTGCCATAGGAGTTGGAGCTTCATTTACTTGAAAATTAGGCCTGTTTTCCTCTGCAAAGTTTTCGTCACTCCTGGAATCCTCTACGTATGCGTCACTCATAGGGGGTGGTCTTCTGAGACTCGTGGTTGGGTTGTTAGCCGTTTGAAATGCTCTCATTACAAATTCTGCTACTTTCGAAGCGATTGAGTCGGAAGCTGTAAATGTGTATAAAAATATATTTTAAATACTATTTACTATGTCGAAGAAGAGGCAATCCTTTGAGCGTTAATTCTATGTGTCTAGCTGTGCTGTAGTAGCTACGGGGAATGTCTTGTTTGGAGGCTTATTTTGGAGAAAAAAAAACATTTCAGTTATGTGCCACGAAAAAGTAATGAAAATGATTGTTAGCAGCTTGGGGTATAAGCGGTTCATGAATATCTTTGAACCAAAGCCAACCTTAGCTGCATGTAGTGCACCCTGATGACTGGCGAACGAGGCTCTGGCGAAAAGAGAGGTAATGCATAGCGTATTATGTAAGCTACCTTGTAATTATTATTGTGTACTTAAGTGTGATATGTGATCTCTTGGGCTTAAATTGTTTTATCGACATAAATTATGCATTTTTGAAATTCGAAATTGTCAAAAACATGTGATTCGTCGGCTTGCTTGTAAAAACTAATTGCGAGGTGAGACAATTGGCTCACTTTTTGGGTGTTCGCTGTTGATACTTACTAGCATATCTATAAGGAGTTGCGAGCGTTAATATGGCTACGGTAACCGCTACACATCAGGCGGGCCCTATGCAAGTTTTCCACCCGACGTAGTATATATAAAAAGAAACTCGACTAGGGAACCACCTTTATCAATAAATCCAAAGCCGTAGTAGCCTATAGGCTACGGTTATACCCAAAATGGGTATACCCAATTTGGGTATAACCGTAGCCTATAGGCTACGGTAGCTAATATATCAAGCAATATAACAAAAAGACAAAAAAGTCTACTTCTACTATCTACTAGTATCCACCTATCATTATAGTAAGTACTTACACATACACTTACCTACTTTGCCGCGATAGTTAACTTACCTAAAAAGTCAGACGCGAATTTCATCCCATTACTAAGTTTGTCTATAATGCCTTCTTGTCTATAATTTTCACTTCCACAAGCCACTTGGAGTATAAGGCACACTACGAACAGGACCTGTGTCTCCATCTCGAGGTTGTGAGAGAGACTACGGTAAGATGCGCGTGCGACATGGTCTGCTAAACGAAGTAATGGGCGCGCACGCGCAACTCTCGCGCTGGACCATGTCTTTGATGATTGTATTTTGAAGAAATACAGGAGGTTTAAATCTTAAAATATTTTTTAAAACATATTCCGTAATTTTACAACAGCATAAAATACAGTTCATCAGTTTCATCAAATGTTTGTTAATTTTAACTTCCCTTACTTTCAACAGATGGCGTTAGTTGTATCGTCAAATAAAATAATATTTTTTAGTACCAGCAAACGCTTCGCTAGAGAAAAACTAGGTAATAACGATTATATTGCATATCACATTTTCATTGTTTTAGGTCCCCAATAGTGTTAGATAAAATCCGTGGTGCACGGCAGTTGAGCTTCACTTGACTAGCACTCTCTTTAGGCTTTTCATGCCTTATTTGCCATATAGCTTTCTCTCACATTGCCAAAAGAGGAAGTCAAATTCCAAAAGCTTGCTACTCCTACTAATTTCTTCTGATTAAATTCTTTGAGAGTGATAGGTCGCCATAATTTTACCTCCGGAACTGCAGTGGACTTCATTGTTCATTGCCTTTTTTGGTGGTCGCCGCTGTTAATCCTGGCTACACAGGAGACACTGTGGTGACAATGTGTGGAGGGTCCCCGTCCCGTTACTTAATTAAATAGCTAGTTGTATCTAGTCAAAGATTTAAAATTACGTTATTGAACATTCGGCACGCATCAATAACGTTTAATAAATAATTAAATCTAAAACCTAGCTTAGTGTACCGAAATGTTCCTGAATTGTGCGATTTTGTCATGTGGATGTGGATTTTCTTAGGTAATGAAAGAACTCCCTGCCGAGGTTTAACCAGGACCCAACATCATGCGGTTTTTCTAGAAAGGGGTAATGTAGCTGTCGATGGAAGCGTTGTAGCAAGCTTTTCTAATTAGTGGGGTTTTTGCTCGATGGAGAACTTGAATCATTTGCTGCTTCTGATATTTGATTGAATCATCTTTAAGGCTCGTCCTACTCTTGCCATTACATTACACTTTCATTTACATTGTCAGTAACATCTGAAACTATCTATAGTTTCAGATGTTGGAGAGTCGCAGAGACGACGATAGTGGGTGGGTCCCGGCCGGCAGTAGTTTGAACGAAAATTAGTAGTAAGTACCAGTAGCCGGCTGGCAACTTAATATTTTTCACTACTATTTTTTTTCTTTTTGCCACAACATTTTAACGCGGTCAAAATGTTAAATGTTGATTTTTAATACTACTTGTATGGTATGAACAGCCTGTACATAGGTAAAGAGACATCAAAAGAAACAATGGCAAGGAAATCTTACATCGCGTAGCGTAGGCACCGACCAATGTAATGTAATGTGTGGATTAACGATTGTTCAACAAATGTATCAAACAACACTACTTACAAAGGGCTTCTAGATAACAAGCGACGATATAGATAATAAACGAATAATTCTTGTATTGTAATAATAATTCAGCCTTCCAGCTTAAAAATGCGCTGTATCATGTATCCTACCTCTTTTTTGCCAGAGTTTCTTTCGGTCTAGTCGGTAGGATGCACCACGTGCAGACGTGATTAGCTTTGGCTCTAAAGAACGTGATAAGCGACTTGCACCCCAAATACTGTTTTTAGATAAAGATACGGTAAAGTCAAAACGTAAAGTCATAGTTATGTATGATCTTAAAAATTCTTTAATTTTCTCTTTTGTCAATATCTTTAAAACGTGGTACTGAAGTGGTTTCCATCAAGTTACATATGGGCGCCGCGCTTGACTTACTAGGAGCATCATTCTGATGTTATCGAGCTTATTGACGCTTCTTTTAAACTAAAAATTGTTTATTAATTGTGAAAAAAAAAGAAAGTGAGGCATAAGCTAAGTGCTATTAAAGCCAGCTAAACCGTGTTTATCACAAGAAATTGCACAAAAGTGTCACCTATATGTTATAAAAATGAAACTTACTGACCTGTATGAGGACCGTTGGTATGTCGTGCTCGGTAGACCACGGTAATGTCTCCACAGTCGCTGCCAGTTGCCACAGACTCCGACACGCAATCACCGACTCAAGATGTTTCACATCCTCACAATTATTTGCATCAAGGCTACATTCGCCCAAATGTCTACAAAAGACCTTCAATTTCTAAACGAATTGCCTATAGATAAGTTGATTAAGCTTAAGTCATCGCTACAAGATTTCGCTACGGAAAACTACCAGAATGTTAGTACAACTACACCGTCATATCTTCAAAGTTTTGGAGCTCAAGCGATGGCTATGAAGGCACCGATCAAGCGGACAGATTACGAAGAAGCATTGAATAAGAAAGGTGGGAGTAAGATCAGTCATATATTTTCAATGTCTGTGACAACGCTGGCGTTTCTCG
The DNA here is from genome assembly GCA_937001555.2 of Hypsopygia costalis. NCBI lineage: Eukaryota > Metazoa > Arthropoda > Insecta > Lepidoptera > Pyralidae > Hypsopygia > Hypsopygia costalis. Next base: position 3,093,578 of record OW443336.2, on the reverse strand, counting down.
CGTTTGGTGGTTATTTGCTATGTTTGATTGTCCATGCTGTGAAAGCAAAGCAGAGTTACGCAGCAACCACCGTCGCTCCGGCTACGTTCTTTGTGAGTGCAGGAATTAAAAAAAAACCTCTACCCCAGTTCTCGTCTTATGGAAGGAGGAGAAAGAGGGATAATAGGGAACAGAGGAGTTTGAAGGAGTTAAATATTAATCCAGAACAATTGTTCAGTGCATTAATGCAACTCTGTGAAGGATATGCTAAGTGGAGTGAGCGGTAAGGTAATGTTGTACTTTAGGTATTATGTATATATTTAATTAACAAGGATATAGTGTTTGTAATGTGTAGGTATTTCGTAATTGTTGATTATGTGAATGGATTATTTTGGGTAGGTATAGTATGTTTGATACTTTTATAAATATTTATTGTATATTTCAATTTTAATGTAAGAGAAATTAAGCTGTTCGCCAGATGTCCTAATATATAAAGTTTGTTACAAAATATAAGTAAATATATTAACGGCTGTCATTTAGTACAAATTAGATAATTTACAATATATTATCAAGGGGAAAAGTACTTTTAATTAATCATAATAATTATTAAAATGGTTTATGGTCGAAATGAAGGATTTAATCTTATATTTTCGTAACAAAATATTTTTTTTGTTTGTTTTATATTTTATCAAATTAATCAAATATTACACAAAATTTCTTAATAAAAATACAAAGACAGGTATAATTAACACCAAAAATCCAAATAAAACAATTTTAGTCCAAAAATCCAAATAATTGGCAAATAAAAACCACGCGATTTGGAAATTACTCTACTTTAAATTATCAGATCCTGCAGAATAGGTGTATTCAACAATTATTTAGGTCATCTTTCCACTCTTTGAATATTCGCTAAAACTTACGTTACTTAACTTACTTAATTATGAGACCATTTATGGACGCCCTAATACAAAATTGTGTTAATGTATAGCGTCACCTTAGGTCTGTATTACCTTTTTAAATTTTATATTCAATAAATTGTTCTCCATATCCAATTCTAAGCCGGTCTTTAGTACTACCACAGTATAAGTAATAGTACTAACGTTACTACTAAGAAGCAAATTGTAATTAATTAAACTAAGTAAACAAAAAACAAATAGAACTGTCATAAATATATTTCGATATGATACGATCTTGTATATGTTGTAATATTGTTGTTAATATTTAAAAACTGATCTGAATAAAGAATCGATGTGTTTTATTTACGCGAATCCCCTCATCTTATTAAGACGATCGGTATCAAGATATAATTTTTTCAGCGGTCCGCCTGCACAAAACGCTGTTTACATTAAGAGCAGGAAGCCAGATTGCCTGCAATATACCTACAATCTGTAAACGTTTTCAAACTGTCAAATAATCTCGCTAACACCTAATAATAGCTGCTTCTTAGCTTTAAAGATTCTATTGTAAATTCCTCTAAGTATGAATCGGTATTAATTTACATCGAGTTATTTTGAACTTTAGCTTTTAGTGATTAAAGGTGTTAGTTGCTTGTTTGATTGTAGGTTTTTTATGATATTTTGGTGTGTTGCCAGTATGGATTTTGTTTAAGAGATGTATAACGAGCGGCTGGCTTCGGTCCGTCATCGCCGCGGTGTACTGTGTACGGGCGGGCGCCAACACGCCGCGTTAACGCAACCGTGTTACGTTACATCAAAGATATTGCTATTTATCCACTTGTGTGGGTATATTTTAATAATATTTTTTATATATAAAATGTGTATATTAGGCTAAGTATGTGTATTTGTTATATAAATTATTATTGACGTGATAACGTCTTGTCCTTACTGAAAATCAATGAACGCCGTCTGCACACACGAAATCGCATGACTCATTGTCGCGACCCGCCTGAGTCGAGCGTGCAAGCGAGAGCGTGGAACAAGCGATAGAGAGGCACGATTGGCCTATGTTTCAAAACATTATCAAGTAAAATTATCGTCCGAAAACCGACTTTACAAACAACCAATTTTTATTTATCATAATAATACCAGTGGTTTGTCACGCGTGTCACGATAATAGATCCAACGCGTAGAGGGTCCTATTAGAAGTTTTATGTGATGTGTTACCCGCTTGACTACTGCAAAAATGTGTTGTAAATTAAATGGGCAACGGTCGGATATGAGTGGTTTGTGTATTAGGCTATACTTGCTGCTGTATGCATTGTTTGCATTCGTAGATTTTGGCACATTGTGGCTCGCTATTCACTGGATGGGCTCTCGAAATGCCAAGAACAGTAGACTAGAGGCAACTGTGGTGTACCTACTTCAGTGTCGAGAGGTGTGTGTGATATGCTTTCTACGAATTTACTCTCACCGTCATGCCCTGTAAACTCTCCCATTCCACCCCTAGAGCTATATAACTCTAAATACAGAAAGTCACCCACCTGAAAAATTAAAATATTTTTTCGTAAATTCTACGAAAAAATATTTTTATTTTTCAGGTGTGGCTTTCTGTTGGGAAAAGAATTTTCAAAATCAGTTTAGTGGATCCAGAGATTACCTCCTGCAACCTCACAAACTTCATCTCTTTATAATATTAGTATAGATAAATCCTCTCTGGTTGACCAAAGAAAGCTTGAATTCAGAATTGAGAGTTCTCCACTCCGAATAATGAGGATATGTTGGAAACGTAGACTCGTAAGACTCTGCTGCATTCGGATTATATACCATGGTGTGGTAGCTCATCACTCGTCATAAGCTACCCTTGGTTGATTTTTGTTTCTTCGAAAAACTTTCCATAGAATTTTATTTTGTACAATTTTAGTTCATATAAAATCGGTTAGTAGGTATTCATTTCACAAATATACGATTTTGGCACATACACTTTTGGCAGCACTGTAGCTTAGGGTCCAATCATTTGTCAATTCATAGCTTCTTGTCAAATGTCTTGTTGACGTTTTGTGTTGTCTTGTCGTCTTAAAGTTTCACTGTCAAAAAATTTGACATACATTTTGACAATCTGGACCCGACGCCTACCTAGTGACATCTAATGTCAGAAAAAATATCAAACATCCCATTGATAATATATTTTTTTCTATTTAGCATATTATTTCTAAATGGATTGGCCTTAATTTTGGTAATATCTCTTTTATTGTCGTGGTCGTCAACCTTTATTCATCCCACTGCTGGGATACGGGCCTCCGCTCAATCGAATGGCTATAGAGTATACTCCACCACGCTCAACTGCCGGTTGGCGTATGCCAGAGTTTTTAAGCCGCCTATAGGCCTCTGACTTGGCTTAACGACTGTTATCTAATGACGACAGCCTGGACCGATGGCTTAACGTGATGTCCAAAGCACGGAAGAGCTCGATATAAATAAACCCATCCATGGATACTAATGGACAGGCTACGGTCGATGCTGCTTAACTTGCGTGGTCCTCCTCTTTTTTTGTAATTTCTAATAATTCTGAGTGTTATATGTAAAACAAAGTGCTGCAGGAAATTCGGGCTACATTCTGCGAAATGAAGGGCAGGCACTCATTCATTGCCTTTAATTGAACCAGGACGAGGTTGCTCTCTGTTCGCGCCTCCAGGGTTAGAATAACACTCTCACACAGTATTGGGCAGACAAGACTGCGTGAAGTCGGGGTTTGTCATTTCATTTATTAATACCGGGACCGAGCTTAACCGAATGCCCCCCACCCCCCTTACCCCCCGTAAGTACAAGTTATATTTTTAACATAATCATTATTATTTGATATATCTGATTCGTCAAAACTTTAAACCTAGCGGTACGTCTATTTGTAGACCCATTTTACTTACAAAAATATCGAATTGTTTTATGGACTAAAAAACTAAACTCCGGTTAACACAAATTTATGGTTTAACCCTTGTTAGACGACCACACTGTGTGTGGCTATGCGATAAGGGCTTTAACTATACACATGTCGCTCAGTCGACGACAGGCGCGGGCGCACCACCACCGCGCTGGGAACACCATGTTTATCTTTATTACTTAATCATGTTTTATTACTTTTTGAAGAGCAGGAAAAATTAAGAAATATAAACATTGTCAATTTAAAAACGATTGTTTAAAACATTAATTTGACATGACATGAATACATGACTTAGGGCCTAATGCCATTTCTTATTGTTTACTAACGACTCGCCTCGGCTTCGCTCGTGTGAGCTTCCCCCGTTTGACATTTTTCATTGATGCTCCGTTCCTGGTCGTAGCGTGATATGATATACTGTATAGCCTTCGTCGATAAATGGGCTATTCAAAACTAAAATATTTTTTTAATTTGAACCAGTAGGTACTTCCTGAGAACAGCGCGTTCAATCAACCACGCAGTTACTCTAAGGAAGTTCACACTTTCTTTAAAATACGTGGTGCACCCTGCTGATTGACCGACAAGGCTCGGCAAACTAAAAGAGCAGGAGTCAGAGAAGAAGCGAAAAGGTCTTATTGGTGAGGGCAGCTTACTGTAGGAGAGGCATGGTTAGATAATTTATTAAACTGGTTAATATTTATCACACTTGTTGTTAGTCTGTGAGAAGTTTTTAAGTATAGATTTAAAAGAGGACTCCGCGGCGCCCGACCAGGGAAGTACGATGAGCGTCACAATCCGCAGAGACTTAGAAATTGTTGTTTCATCGAGTGAGTGAGATTACAGATGGAAGGAGTTGCAGCAATGGCAGCGTAGGTGACGGCTTTCGAGTGATACTTTATATTGCAAGCGTTTACATGCTATGGTAATCGCTTCGCATCATCCAGGCCTTATGTTTGTCTGCCGCGTAGCATGTACGCGCGCGCTATGTGATATTTTTTTCATTCTTCAACATATACAGAAATTTGAAAAAATTACCCCTTAGCCATAACACTTCTATAGCCTCTGCCCAGAGTTATTATAATAGCAAATAATAAATAATATATAAAATATAATAGCAAACTGTATGTTTGCTATTTTTGCCCCATGCTTGAAGACTAAAGTCTTCAACCAGTGCGTCCTCCCTGCAATGATCAATGGTGCAGAGGCTTGGACACTGCCCATCGGGCTGGTGCACAGGCTAGCGATGGAGAGAGCCATGCTCGGGGTTCCTTTGAGAGATCGAATCCATCACGAAGAAATTCGACGGAGAACCAAAGTTGTCGACATACCCAGAGTTTGCAAGCTGAAGTGGCAATGAGTCGGTCACATCTGCCGAGTAAGCGATGGCAGATGGGGGAGGTAGGTATTAGAGTGAAGGATGTGCAAAGCGTTGAGGCCTCCTAGATGGACAGACGACTTTATAAAAGCGGCTGGATGTGGGAGTCGGACGATAGTATTTGGTAGAAAGCAATAGGGTAGGGTTATATCCAGCAGTGGGTAGATACAGGCTGATGATGATGATGTTTGAAATGTGTTGAGTATTTACATTTTGTTTATTACCTGTGATACAAAAAAAATCTGAAAAAAGAAATAAATAAATAATAAAATAAAATAAAAATTATTTTTTCAGACAAAGTCCATATTCGTATCATGGTATTAATTACATTACAAATTAATTGTTTATAATTGTTAACAATTATTTAACCCTCCGTGTGACTAAAATGATCATCCGTACTAAAGACCAGGGGGCCTACCGGTTAAACTGAAGCCCCTTCTTATCAGGATTTTTGACTGCGAATATCAAACTTCAGTTTAGATTTAGGGTGTGACTCCACCAAAGCGGAGATGTGCGAGCGGAGACGAGATGATTTTTTAACAACCAATAGAATTTCGTTATTCACACATCTCGTCTCGGCTCAGCTCCAGTTCTCTCTCAGTCTCAGTCTCCGCTTCAGACATGGAGTCTCACCCTTATGGTACCTGTATTTAGCTTAGGTTATAACCCTGTACTTCTTTCGACTAAGCTGAAGATGTTTGCCAAGAACTTAAACGTAATACCTATTCATCAAAATATTCGATGGTAATCGGATTCAACTTCGGTGGTAGCCCTGGTCATTTTTTTTTTATTAATATGACATTTTATTGCAACCATCATCGTTTACTAAAACAATTTTATTCGATATAAAGTGGATGTCTCGATTTATTCGCTAATATGTTTCGAATAGGCTACGTTATATCGGGTGGTTGGGTCAGGGGTTTACTGCGGAGAACATCGAAACTAAATTGAATTCGACTCGGAATCGCCTCGTAAACGGCGCGCGAGTCGAGAATCGATTTCGCTGTTTATGTGACGAGGACGGGGGACTGTAAAACAAAAATGTCGACATCCGCATTTAAGTTTATGGTATTAATGCGGAAAGTACTTCACTAAATATATGTGTTGGGAATTTACGATGTTTTTTATATTACACTACCCAGTAGATCCAAACTGTATACTGTCCATCGAGCACATAGCCCAATTTGGGTATGTGCTCGATGATAATATGTCACAGTGAGGAGTTCGATGGCGCGGAGGGAGCGCAGCCCCTGCCTGGTTTAATCACAGGATAAACACAGTATAAGTAATAGTACTAACGTACAGTACACTCTCTGCCGCTCTCACTAGTCGACCTCACCTCCCTATGAGACCGAGTTGGAACCGTTTGCAAGGAATGCCACAACGTGCGAATTGACGTCGCTTGTATTTTATTCTCCATTCAGTTTAAAATATGGGAGTATGTAAAAGATGAGAGTTACTTGTGCTGTGCAGTGGATGGATGTCTCAACACATGGAAAGTAAAAAAAAAAAAATTTGATGGATGGATGGATGGATGGATGGATCGATGGATGGATTGATAGATGGATGGATGGATGGATGGATGGATGCATGGATGGATGCATGGATGGATGGAGGGATGGGTGCATGGATGTATGGATGGATGGATGCATGGATGAATGGATGCATGGATAGATGGATGGATGGATGGATGCATGGATGGATGCATGGATGGAAGGATGGATGCATGGATGGATGGATGGATGGATGGATGAACGAGCAAACGAGCAATCGAGCAATGCTCGCGCGCTGCCATCCCCGCTGCCAACGCCGCAACTCCATCCTCTCTGGCGACCTCACTCACTCGCAGGAACACAACAACCCTCAAGGAAATTGTTATTTGTCATTGTTCGTCAGTCGGGCTGCCTGAAAAATACGCTATGTCCTACCTCTATTTTCGTCAGAGCCTCGTCTGTCAGTCAGCAGGGTGTACCCCGTGCAGGTGAGATTGATTTGTTTCAAAGATGTTGATGAACCACTTACACCCCCGTACATGTCCGACTAATAATTGAATAATGTCAGCCCTAGAGAACGTCACTCAAACATAGGCACGTGTACAGACGTCATTTGGTTACTACATGCAAAAGTGCCATTTTTGTATGGAGTGGCCGGGGTTTGGTATAAGTATAATTTCTATAATTAAATTGTGTTTATGTTTAGTTAGTTTAGTTTGTAATTTATTGTAATTGTTTTAATAAAGTTAAGATATTTTATTTAAGTGTTCAAAATAAGTTTGGTTTTCATAATTGAAAGTATATAATTTTCGAAGTAATAGTACTACGTACAGTATGGCCACTCCCTGTCGCTCGACCATCGTCGTGTCGCCCTCATCTCTCCTTTGTGACAAATCTGGAATAGTTAGGATGGCGCCACAAGCACACACGCTCACCACAGATATCGTTGTTTATGTAGCAGTTTATGATGCGATATTGGTATGGAGTGGTTGGGGTATGGTTTAATAAAGGGCAGAGAATGAGTGCCTGTCCGTCATTGCGCAGAGAGGAGAATTGGACGTTGCACACCTCAGAAGGCCAATTCTCGTAATTATTTTCCGATCGCAGAATGAAAGTTGACCGAATCGAGATTGAATTGTGAATGATTGAAAAGTGAACAGCCTGTATCTACCCAACTGCTGGATATAAGCCTTCCCCAATGCTTTCCACCAGATACCATCCTCCGCCTTCCGCATCCAGCCACTTCCAGCTGCTTTCTTAAGGTCATCGGACCATCTAGAAGAAGGGTGCCCAACACACCAAAATTAAACTTATTAAATTAAATAAAGAGGAACTCGATGGCCTCGTTACGCGTACCAGTCCAATTGAACATACAAATTATTCATAAGCAACGTGGACCGTTGCCTGTCCAAGGATGGATTTATTTATCTCGTTCTCCTCCGTGCTTCGGAGAGCACGTTAAGCCGTCGGTCCTTTCAGTTGTCATTACATGACAGTCGTTGAGCCAAGTCAGTGGACTTTAGGCGGCTCGAAAACACTGGCTTCCGCCAACCCGCAGTTGAGCAAGCGTTGTGGAGTATGCTCGAAACCCCTTCGATTGAGGAAGACCCGTATCCCAGCAGTGGGATGAATAGCCCGGTCACTGTTAAGCATGACGTGCTCTTAGTTGTACTTCGTAGTATTAGGCCTCTTGTACACGCTAAGAAATTTCACCGTGTCTACTGCACATAGGACCAATTCATCATGTACACAACAAGAATTTTGTCGGATCTAGGTACGAAAACCACCGCACCGCAGCAAAACGTCGCGCGCGCGTCATGTCTAGCGCAGACTTTTTTCTTGGTCAGCGCTGAAGCAGTGTACACAGTTCGTGTGTACAAACGACACTTTCTTCTTCTTGCATAGGCCGGCGACTTTTCTTAGCGTGTACAAGAGGCCTCACTGTGTTCTTCTAATAATTGTAGCTCATCCACAAAAGCTAGTCATTCCTTTTAATGACTGTGGTGCCGGCGACTTTGATAGCATTTTATTGTTAATCTTGTACAAGGTAAGTCGGTGTTAGTCGGCACTTAAGGAAATAGTGCCTGAAATAATGACTAAACGACACTAAACAATGGCCGTAGTTCATTGAGAGGCCTTTATTACACTGGCTATAATAGTAATGGTGCCGGAAATTGTCATTCCTTTTGGGCCGTCCCAAAAGGAATGACAATTTCCGTGGTATATCCAAATGGGCCCCCGTGGGCCCACCACACATTCCCACCACTCATGTGTAGCCAGGATTTACAGAGGCGACCGCCAAAAAAGGCAATGAACAGTGAAGTCCATTGCAGTCCCGGGGGTAAAATTATGGCTGCCTTGGAATTCACAACGAATTGAATCCGAAGAAATTAGTAGGAGTAGGAAGCTTTTGGAATTTGACTTCCTCTCTTAGCAACTTGAGAGACAGCAATATGACAAATAAGGCATTATAAGCCTAAAGAGAAGGAAATATGTAAAATAAGAAATTGTCATGATGAATAGTTTGAAAGTGTCTTGGGTGTATTTGGGGTGGTTGTAGGGACTGGTTTCTCTTTTGTTCCAGGTGCCAAACAAGCAAACGGCCCGCTTGATGTAAAGGGGTACGGGGTACTGGAAACGGCATAGTCGTCGTCAACCATTATTCATTGCACTGCTGGGATACGGGTCCCCCTCAATCGAAGGGGATACGTCTCAATTGAATACCTAAACGCATCCATTTTAAATCCAATATGGAGTGTGCTAAATCATACTACGAGCATAATGCTAGGCTGCGTTTAAGTGTTTTTTATTACACAACCAAAATGGAAAACAAGCATACGGCCCGCCTGATGGAAAGCAGTTACCGTAGCCTATGAACGCCTGTAACACCAGGGGCATCACACGCGCGTTGTCGACCCTGTAAAAACCTCTTCACGTACTTTTTGAAGAATATCATCGGTGTAGTCTCATGAGAAAATCTCGATAGTCAAATCAAATCAAATCAAAATATCTTTATCCTTGGACTTTATAGAGCACCTAGAAACGTCATGATATAGGCAATATACAGGCAATTCCAAATGAGTGTGACAAATTTTAGCTCTATCGGATAATGAGATTTGTGTCAAATTTAATTTGCAAGAATTAGTTACAGGCACACTGTGGCATACTTGTGGGGTGTAAGTGGTTTATCAACATCTTTGAACCAAAGCCAACTTCACCTGCACGTGGTGCACCCTGCTGACTGACAAACGAAGCTCTGGCGAAAAGAGAGGTAGGGAGCGTCATTGTAAGCTACCCGACTGGGGAATGTACCTCCACCTCACAGAATACCGCAGCCAAATAACAATTCCCTTGAGGGTTGTTGTGTTCCTGCGAGTGAGTGAGATCACCAGAAAAGAAGATGCTGAGTTGGCAGCGGGGGTGGCGGCGCGCAAGTGATATATTATGTTGCGAGCGTTAATACGGTTACGGTAACCGCTTCACATCAGGCGGGCCGTATGCTTGTCTGCCACCCGACGTAGTATAAAAAAAAAAAAAAAAAAAAACACTGCGTGAAATTAAATTATAAAAATATGTAATGTTGTTAAATCTGTAGACAGTGGATTTGAATCACAATAAAATTCATCGTCATCATCATTATGAGCCTGTATTTACCCACTGCTGGATACAGGCCTTTCCCAATGCTTTCCACCATATGCGATCCTCCGCTTTCCGCATCCAACCGCTACCAGCCACTTTGTTGAGATCGTCGGTGCATCTATACAGGGACCGCCCGACGCTTCGTCGCCCCACACGTGGCCTCCACTCTAGGACTTTCCTCCCCCATCTGCCATCGCAGACTCAGCAGATGTGACCAGCTCACTGCCACTTCAACTCACTGACTCTGAGAGCTATGTCGACCACTTAACAATAAAATTACATCTCTGAAATTGCAAAGTTAACACGCTAGTTTAACGAACATTATATAAATAACATTACTTGTATTCCTTGTAACCGTTTGACTCTATCCTTACAAAACATAATTTAATGCTCATATATTTGCAGACAATATTTACCTTTACAATATAAGACATTGATGTAGCGTTATCAACATGATTGAACGCAACTACGGGTTACAAGCCACATGTCGCACGGCCGCACAGTGTGCCCACTGTACACATGTTTGGACATCTGACTGCATTGAGCAACTATTCGATTTATATGACTACTACTTATTTCACTTTGCAATAATGTTTAAGTGTATCTTTCTTACCGCCAAACGAGACTCAGGCGAAAGGAGAGGTAGGGTATAGTATATTTTTAAGCTGCCTGACTGGGGAAGTACCTCCACCTCACAGAGTACCGCAGTCAAATAACAATTCCCTTAAGGGTTGTTGTGTTCCTGCGAGTGAGTGAGATCAACTTACTATCTATGAAACGGCATCTCTTGCGGGTGTTCCTCTACTCACTACATACACCTCTTCTTAATGATTTGTGTAGTATGTAAGAGAACCTTTTGTAGACTTTTGAGTCTATCCTTACAAAACATAATTTAATGCTCATATATTTGCAGACAATATTTACCTTTACAATATAAGACATTGATGTAGCGTTATCAACATGATTGAACGCAACTACGGGTTACAAGCCACATGTCGCACGGCCGCACAGTGTGCTCACTCTACACATATTTGGACATCTGACTGCATTGAGCAACTATTCGATTTATATGACTACTACTTATTTCACTTTGCAATAATGTTTAAGAGTATCTTTCTTACCGCCAAACGAGACTCAGGCGAAAAGAGAGGTAGGGCATAGCATATTTCTTAAGCTGCCTGACTGAGGAAGTACCTCCACCTCACAGAGTACCGCAGTCAAATAACAATTCCCTTAAGGGTTGTTGTGTTCCTGCGAGTGAGTGAGATCAACTTACTATCTATGAAACGGCATCTCTTGTGGGTGTTCCTCTACTCACTACATACACCTCGTCTTAATGATTTGTGTAGAATGTAAGAGAACCTTTTGTAGACTTTTGAGTCTATCCTTACAAAACATAATTTAATGCTCATATATTTGCAGACAATATTTACCTATACAATATAAGACATTGATGTAGCGTTATCAACATGATTGAACGCAACTACGGGTTACAAGTCACATGTCGCACGGCCGCACAGTGTGCCCACTGTACACATGTATGGACATCTGACTGCATTGAGCAACTATTCGATTTATTATCCTAGAGTGAAATATGTGACAATGACCGCTTTTTGTGCCGTTTATATGAATGAATGAATGAGTGAGTGAGTGAATGAACGAATGAGTGAATGAAAAAAATATTGCATCCTCGGGGTTTCCCAGGATCTTTAACAGATCGTCAGTCGATGGACTCTACTAAGTAGATGTAGTAGAGGCTGTTCTACGCTATCCACAGCCGCCATTCCTGACCTTCCTACCGTAAAGGCCATCAGTTCTGCGTATTATGTGGCTTACCCACTGCGCCCTCAGGTTGCTGATACGTAGAGCAATGTTGGTCAGATCTTATATGGTCATTCATTCCAGAGTTTATCATTATCTTCGATCATTAATCTAGTATAGTAAGTAGTATACTACAAAAAAATCAACAGTGAAATTGAATATAGAGTTCCTCTTCATCGTGATACCTACTACCAATAGCGTACAGGAGGTTAGGAGATCAGGAGATAAGAGCATTTTTGTACTTAAGCTTAGTTTAAGCAAATACGGTTAAGAAATAATCGAAATCCAGACATTCCCGTTCTTCGATTTTATTTTTGAACAGAAATTATTTGAGAATGAAAAATAGTACCTAATTTCTTAGGTGCTTGAAATTTGGGATATGATTAATACCTAATAAAAAAACATCAATAAAATAATTGTATTGACAGCTCAGTAAATAATATAATAAAAGAGCGCGTGGCCACGCGTCACCACGCCAAAAGCCGTCCTAATCTGTCGCATTAGAGGCTTTGTTTCACATCATAAAGCTACTTTCAGTCACGATGTAACAGCCCGTATGCTGCGAGACCACTTAGTGGCATTGAGCAACTAACGATAAATATATCAGCGAACAAAATACATCGCGCGCTGTTGACAAATCCCGTAATAAAATATAAGCATTTACAATAAAATTAATTATTATTTACACGGCGCGCCGGCCCGAGTGACACGTTGGAGATGTGTGGACGTGACCATCAAAAATTCATAATACTATAGAGTCTAAACTTAAACTCAAATGACGCGGTCCTACTCTCAATTAGTTGTATTAGGTGTGTGTGTGTGTGTGTGTCCAAATATGAATAACGGTTTTATATGTGGGAACATCAATCAAAACGACCACTGTAGGGAGCAGCGTTGAAGTATTGTATGAAACAAGGCGTCTGGTCTGTCGCGCGTTCAGACTATTTTTTGGTAGGTACGAGTACGTTTGGATTATAACGCTAGAGTGAGACTCGCATATGTTCAGTACCTATGTAATAGAAATTCTATGATCAAAAAACAAAATTGACATCAGTGGACTATCGATATCGCACCTATAAGCCTCGGTCCTACAGCGCCAAGCCCTATTTTTTTGGATCAATTCCACTCAGACAATTCTGCTCTCTAGCGACGACTTACCTGAATTATTACATTTTTTTTATTATTTTTTTTACAATTAAGTATAACTTCTCTGTACAAATTCTCTTTTTTGACTATTTGTCCTCCGAAGAATTTTTTATAGAGAATAGAAAGAAAAGACGTGATGCCTAGCAACGGGTTATTTTTAGGCTATATTTTATGGAGTCAGGTCCACGTTAATCCATCGGTGGACAGAGCTCGCTGTGGGGCCGGGACCCCGCGGCGCTTGCTTTATCGCACGCTGTGCCAGACACCTCGCACGCAGACCTCACCTCTACCTCCCTCTATCTACCTTACCCTGCAGTAGGGACACCAGTTCCAAGTCAAGTTACAAACATTTTCTGGTGACACAAGTTATTTTCTTATTTTGATTGAATTGTTTTGAGAAATTGGTATTATGTAGAGTGAATTTATTTTATTTAATTCCCTAATTTATCCAAGTCGAATCACAAATTTATTTTTGTGATACAAATTATTTTTACATTTATTTCGACATTATACTTATATATAATGATGTGTTTGCGTAATTATTAATATGTGAATTGAATTTATTTTAATAATGCATATATTTTTTTATGTTACACATTTTCTTGTGTTAAAAATATTTTCATATTTAGATCGACACAGTCATAACCATAGACCTAGATTCTTTCGCCACGCAAGGTCCAAAGGCAATAGCCATGGTCCGTCATGACCTAGGATTTTGCTACATCCTAGATCTGAGGTCTTGAAACCCAGAATTGTCTTGCGAAACTATTATTATGAAAAGGAATCTATTGCACAGTGAGTCGCGTTTTTTTTTAGATATGAATATACAATTTACATTGCATTTCTTTTCTTTATTACTTGTATACTCAAAAAGCGATATTGCTTCAGTTTTATAGCTATCTAGTATTAGCATAGTTCAAGTCAGCTGTTATCTTATTTAATTATGTTGTAAAAATGTAAAAGATTCCTGCAGAAGCTCTAAATATTTTTCTAAATAATAATTTCTAAATAAATCTCATTCCTACAAGCAGATTCCCATACAATCCTTGTCTTGACAATTTCTCCATATTTTTTTCCTTATTTTGTGATATAGAGCGATTCTGCAATAGGGGATGGAGACAAATCCAACAAATCAAAAATCATAAAAACCGGTCCAGCTGTTTTTGAGTTATAAACGGTGTATTTAATGTGACTTTGTTATATATACATGTACATAGATTTATTCTGCTAGAGCCTTCATGTCCTATAAATTTAAGAAACATTAAAAATTTCCATAACATAAGCCTGCTTTTGTACATATTTTCTCATATAATGTATAACGCTCTTGATGTTGTGTAGATAATAAAGTGAATACAAACAAACAAATCGTGTTTGCACACGAACCAACACAGTTAGCCTGGTAATTAAATACAATCATTATCATTTTTAATAGCAGCACTCATTTGCACACCGTACCGCTACCCATGCTTACTCCTGAGGGGCCCATAACTCGCAAATAAAGTATATATTAAACAGTGTCTCCCTGTCTACAAACATTCTTTGTAGAGTCACTATTAGCGAAAAATCTAAAAAAAAATCGAGTTTATTTCAGATTTTTTTTTAATTGCCTTTTATGACTGTTAAATGTGACTGTACAAAGAATGTCCCTTATGGAGACAGGTCCACATTAATCCATCGGTAGTTATATACATGATACTACTGCTGATATGTGATTCCTCTAGCGTTGCTGGCGTTCATAGGCTGCGGTAACTGCTTTCCATCAAGCGGGTCGCATGCTTGCTTGCGACCTTGGTGGTTTAATAAATATATGTTATTTGGCTGCGGTATTTTGTAAGGTACTTACTTCCCGAGAAGGTTATTAAATAAAACGCTATGCCCTACCAGCCGCCTTTTTGCCGGAGTCTGATTTGGCAGTCAGCATGGTGCACCACATGCTGGTGAAGTGGAACCACTTACACTCATAATCCGTCTAATTTTATAGTAGCTACCTGGTAGACCGAGCTTTGATCCGGTCATTGGAAGGTTTACAGATTGTATAAATAAAAAAACCGGCCAAGTGCGAGTCAGACTCGCGCACGAAGGGTTCCGTTCCGTACCATCTATAAATAAAAACCGGACAAGTGCGAGTCGGACTCGCCCACCGAGGGTTCCGTAGGTACGTAGTATCATCATTAAATTTGATATTTTTCGTTATAAATAAGAAATAATGCGTCGAAAAAAATAAATAAATTATATTTAGCAATGTGTACATCAAGCCCTTTCATATGAAACCCCATTTGAACTAGTAGTTTCAATTTGAAATTTCGACACCCTATAAAAAATATAGACCCCCTATTTTTTAAGATCTATTTACAAATGTATAGTTTTGAGATTTATTCCTGTACTTGTAGTCTATAACGATGTTACTTGCCAAATTTCATAGTTCTAGGTCAACGGGAAGTACCCTATAGGTTTTGATTCCCTTGAGTGTGTCGAAATATGCGTTTTTTGCTGAATAAACGGCCGTAACTTTTTTCTTCGTAAACTTAGCAGTTTGATTTTTTTTTAACTTCATGGGACCGTAGACCTGAGTATACAGTTCAAATTTCAGCTTGATACCTCCACGCATTCTCGACATAGAAATTCTTGACAGATAGACAGACAGACAGACAGACAGACAGACAGACAGACAGACAGACAGACGGACAACAAAGTGATCTTATAAGGGTTCCGTTTTTTCCTTTTGAGGTTCGGAACCCTAAAAACGGTAAAAAAATCACGTTTGTTGTATGGGATTCCCCCCTTAAATATTTGTTTTATTTTTATTTAATTATTTATTTTTAAAGTGAATATATAACTAAATATTATGTGAGTATTTCAAGAGTCTACCTATCGTCGTTATAAATTGCGAACAAAAAAGAGCAAAAGAATCACGTTTGTTGTATGGGAGCCCCCTTAAATATTTATTTTATTCTGTTTTTTAGTATTTGTTGTTATAGCGGCAACAGAAATACATCATCTGTGAAAATTTCAACTGTCTATCACCGTTCATGAGATACAGCCTGGTGACGGACGGACGGACGGACGGACGGACAGCGGAGCCTTAGTGATAGGGTTCCTTTTTACCCTTTGGGTACGGAACCCTAAAAAGCATTCTCTAGTCTCACATGTCAGTTGGATTCGTAAGTGGAAGTAAGAGTAGAATATAAGTGGATTTTATGTTTTGATGTACACTGATAGCATACTATTACATGAATATGTCTTTAAATTTGCTACAATACGGGGCAATCCAAAAAATCTAATGATAACAAAATCGGGGGATACAGTTTGGCGTTTTAGTTTCGAATCTATGCTCTCCATCCAAAATTCAATCACACCACTGGATAGATGAAGGATGAAAGAATTTATAACGCTAAGTGTGGACTATTAAACATCGTGTGCGGGGGAGGAAGCCATTTTGAGATAATTTTAGTGCATATAACGTATTCACGTACGACACACAGCCGTGTCCATGACGTAGCCGCACCCCATTTTTTACGAGAACTTTGTGCATGATCAGACTCAATGTGGACTCTACATATTTAATAAGAGATGGAGCTAAGGATTTAGGACGAGCTCGGTGGTCGAAAGGTTAGCAATGGCCACATTGATTCCGAGATCGCGGGTTCGATTCCCGTACAAGACAAACATTTGTGTGCATGAACATGTCTGTTTGTCTTGGTCTGGGTGTTTTCTATGTATTATATTAAGAGACGAATTTCTTAGCTTCCATGGATTCACCGTGCGGGTGGCGAGTCCATCGTTTGGCAGAGAGAGAAACCCCAAGCAGATCCCGAGACTTGTAACACATTTCTTTACAAAAAAAAATGTATGTACAAAAAAAACTGTATTTGAGTACATTTATCAGTTGTCTAGTACCTATAACACAAGCTTTGCGCTTAATTTGAGACTAGATGGCGCTGTGTAAACTGTCAAGAAATATTGAAAAATATTTATTTAAATATTTAGTACTCTAATGTAGCGCGTTTGCGTCTTGTAAAATGTATCTCCACGTGCGACCTATCAAGCGCTTCGCAACTCATACATACGGTTTATTTTCCGATCACCTTTTATATTGCTCTGTAATTTGTTAATCCATGACACAGCCACCCCATTTCATTTGTATAAGATTTAGTTACTGCACGTGTATGGGCCACAGATTGTACCCGTCCCATAACTCGCCGGCAGGCAGCGCCGGCGCAGGCGTCTGCGCAGACTTTTATTGCGATTTAAAACCCCATAACCTTTGTGCTTACTTACTTTTTGCTCACGATCTCCGCTAATCCGTATGCTTTATGGGGAATTTTGATGGGGATTTGACAGATAACGCTGTGTTGTGACTTCTCCGTGGTTTCTTGTTATTGAAAGTCACTTGAAATTTGAGATTGAATGGCTGTTTTACGATTTCAAAAAACATATATATTCTTATGTCTTTAAAAGTATATTATATTGATTGATATATTGAATTTTTTTTTCTGTTTGAACAAGAATTCGTGTAATGATACAAGACACGAATTATATGTCCATTAAAGTCTTCAATAAACTACCCAATCTCCTGAAAAATTGCATTATATATGATTGCTATTAATAGTCTTCAGAAGTTCCTTGAACTAAAAATGTAATAGTGTGACATATATTGAATATGTTTAATTATAAAGTTACCAACTGAATAGGCTATTTGACTAATATTTTTTTCTGTTTGATATTTAGAGAGGTCTCCATAATATAACCATAGTTGAAAGAATTACTTCGATAGCACAAAAATCACTCGAGATATGATTTCCAAATTATTGAAAATCACAATTTTTAGACTGCCCCAAAACGCTCCATACAAAAGACTACCGAATTATGACGTCACAGGTTTGTACTTTGTATGCATCAAATCAGAAATTTGTATGACAGCTATGTTAAATATTACGTTTATGTGATTAGTATCATAATAAAAGTTATATCATTTTTTATTGCTTCTCCAATGGAAATATTAATTTTTAATAATTTCATACTTTTAAAATGGACTTTACCGCCAAACTTTGATCGACGCTAAAAAAAGTCTGACTGAAGATATTAGAATGAAAGTTTCCAGATCTTTATAGTTTTGTGTATTTTACTATATTGTTAAATAATTTATACAATTTTTAAACATTGGAAAATAGCCTATTGAGTATAATATTATTTTTCTTCTAGATGGTCCGATGACCTTAAAAGCGGCTGGAAGCGGCTGGATGCGGAAGGCGGAGGATCGTATCTGGTGGAAAGCATTGGGGAAGGCTTATAACCAGCAGTGGGTAGGCTGATTCATGTTATTTCATTTAATGTATAATTATTTTAATTAAAAATTCGACGATTTCGTGATAATTGATTAAGATTTAATAATGGAATTAAATAGATAATTAATTATTTAGAATAGTGACAATTAAATACTGTAGGACCCCAGAGGGGCTCATGTGTTACGGACAAGTTGTAACTATTGAAGAGTACCTATGTAACTGCATAAAAGAATAAATTTTATGTCTATGACTAATTGAAGAATAAACATAATAATAACTCATTGAACACAACGGAGAAGAAATATTTATTTTATTCCTGTCATAAAATTTATAATAATTTCGAGTCGCTTTGCATGCGTACAGGATAATTTTATGGTCAAAACGATTTACGTTCCAGTAGCAAACAATTATTACAATACACCAGCGGTAAGCAAATAAGTAAAGTAAGTATCTGTACTTATAGCTAGGAGATTATTAATTTGTATATACGTCATTATTATTTGCATGTCCTTTTCTCATAATTTGCTGGCGGCGCAATAAATATAATAGAAGAGGCCTTGCGCGAGTCAGTCTGATCAAATACTCAAGTTAAGCAACGTCGTAGCCTGTCCATGGATGGGTTTTATTATCTCGAGCTCCTCCGTGCTTCGGAAGGCCGTCGCTCCTGGCTATTGCCATTAAGATTTTTTTTTATATTAGCTCAGCATATTGGCTCCACTTCGCCTGATGGTAAGCAAAAATAAGAGGAGCCCCAATCGCATCGGCAACGGACAAGAGACCTCGATGTCTTGTTAGTTGTCGCTGAAATGCTGGCCTACAAGATGCTTCTTCACGCTTCGCTTGAAGGATCCCATATTGTATGAATGAGGAAATACATATGCCGGCAACGCGTTCCACTTTTTAATAGTGCTACATAGATAAGAGTTGCCAAACTTTTTGTACGCGACGGAATTATCCCAACGGTGTACGAGTACTTGTGATATCGCAAGCCTGTACGTGACGTTCGGTGACGGAAAGGGGGGGAAGGGATAAGGGAAGACAGTTCTTCAGAGCACTCTCCGTGGTATAGGCGGTAAAATGACAGACGTTAAGCAAAGTCAGTGGGTTTTAGGCGACTTGAAAACACTGGCTTCCGCCAACCCACATTCGCCAGCGAGGTGGAAGGCTCAAAACCACTTCAGCTGAAGAGAGAGTTGCACGGAGGCCTCGTATCATTGCTACGGCTGATACGGCGGTAGCTACGCCCATAGATAACACCCAGACCAAACAAACATGCACACAAATATTTGTCTTCTGCGGGGCTCGAACCCACAACTCCGGAGTTGAAGTAGACATCACTACCCATTCGACCATCGTGCTCGACGAAAGCGCTGTATTTCTTTTTCTTCCATTCATCCCTCCATCCCCCATCCCCTCATCAGCCGCCATATAACAACATAATATAGGGGTACGTTACTCCTTTCTACACATATCATCACACACTCACTTTTGCAACATGAATTTGTGCATAATAATCCGTACTAATATTATAAATGTAAATGTGATTTTGTTTGTTACACTTTTACCCCGAAACTACTTAACCGATCATGAAACTTTGTACACATTTTCCTCAAAGGTATTATGGAGAACATAGGATACCTTTTATTAAAAAAAAATAAACGGGTGAAGCCGAGGGTGGAAGCTAGTAGTATATGTTTCGAACCCCCGTCGTAGTAATATTTATGAGGCTAAGTTATCTACCTACTAACATAACCCTGCAAATGAAACACAACGTAAGCACACAAGCCCAAGCCACAGATTACATAATAGTTACTACGTAACAGATACTTCACTCAGTAGAAAATTTCCAATACCTACTGCTATAATAGCCTACTCCGTCGCGTCAGCAACCGCTGCATGCTAAAATGTGCCTAAATGCTCAAGCATACAGTTGTGATTGCTTAGCACGGCGCGATCCCACAGCAATCGCAGGGCTTGAATTTGGTCCGCAAACGGCCCGAGACCGCTAGGCCGGGCGGTAGGTGTAGGTATTAGGTATTTCCTCAATCATACAATATGGGATCCTTCAATAGCGCGCAAGTACATGGAGTGACGGAGGCCTGCCCAAGCTTATGCGGCATTATTTTCGAAAAAATAAAATAAATTAAACAAATACTCATCTCACATGCTATCGTTAATTTAATTAATAAATTTCCAATTAATTCAACAAACGTATAATATACGTATAAATGTAATTGGTATACGTATTATTAATTAAACTCAATTAAATTACGAGCGTATTATATTTATTGGGTAGGTACTAATATTTGAAGAAAAAAACCGTTTATACGTAGAATATCGAGCTAATTCACGTTATTAATGAACCATTAAGATTGAATTTCATTCGAACAAATGTTTTAAAATACGATTATGCAAATATTATTAGTTATTAATAAACAGTTTATAGATTATGTATGGGCAAGGAGAGGCGGCGTTCGGCCACCAAGCGGGCATAGCTAATTACAATAAATATAACAACACATTAGAATCGATCAAATGGAAAATATTCCGGTTATTTATCGAAACTAATAAACGTGATTTAGGGTTATCGGCGCGGATTTATATTTTAGCGATCCGTTCGGTGATACGGGATCGTATGAAATCGATATCTTTTTATTGACTGGCGGTCACACTTTTATTTTAGTATTTTTGTTTTTTTTTTTTATACTACGTCGGGTGGCAGACAAGCATACGGCCCGCCTGATGGAAAGCGGTTACCGTAGCCATATTGACGCTTGCAACATAAAATATTGCTCACGCGACGCCACCCCCGCTGCCAACACAGCATTTCCTTCCTTTCTTTCTGGTGACCTCACTCACTCGCAGGAACACAACAACCCTCAAGGGAATTGTTATTTAGCTGCGGTATACTGTGAGGTGGAGGCACATTCCCCAGTCGGGTAGCTTACAATTACGCTCCCTACCTCTCTTTTCGCCAGAGCCTCGTTTGTCATTCAGCAGGGTGCACCACGTGCAGCTGGCTTTGGTTCAAAGATCTTGATGAACCACTTACACCCCAAAACAGTATTTTAAATAGTTGTTGTGCCAGCGGCTTTGTTAGTGTGGAATTAGAAATACTATCGGACTATATATAGTGTATATCTTTCGATTATGTTAGTCTTTTTACAAGCTTTCAGTTAATTTGATGAGCTCGGTTGTTGAATGGCTAGCAATGGCTACTTTTACTCTGAGGTCGCGGGTTCGATCCCCGCACAAGGCCAACATTTTTAAGTGCATGAAAATGTCGGTTAGTCTTGGCCTGGGTGTTTTCTATGTATTATAAGTATGTATGTATAAAAAAGTTGTCTTGTACCCATAGTACAAGCTTTCTGCTTAATTTGGGATTAGATAGCGCTGTGTAAATGTCCATAAATATTTATATTTAAGTATTTAAATATTTGACCGCGGTGTCTGTCAAATATTTAAATACTTAAATATAAATATTCTTGCAAGTCAAATTTGATCCACTTCCCAGTGTTCGATTGAGCTGAAAATTCTCACGCTCGTTTGGGTCCCGTGACATTGCACGATTATCTAAATGCAGGCATTTTTAATCTAAAATGGGGGTCGCAACGAAATGGCGATATACAAAATTTATAAAATGAAATTAATAGGAAGCTCAATATGAACCTCATTGTTAAAATAGTTACCCCGCCACCGTTCTGTATTAATAATCGAAGCCGCCACGACATTATAGCCAAAATTCAAAACATTTTAACGAGTAATCCTTATCGTGACATCCATCAATTAGGATGTTACTCAATTTTTTTTCCTTTTTTTATACCACTAAGGTGGGAAAACAAGCATACGGCCCGCCTGATGAAAAGCAGTTACCGTAGCCTATGAACGCCTGTAACACTAGGGGCATCACAAGCGCGTTGCCGACCCTGTGTTTTAAACGTTGCCTTTTTTTCCTCTGGAGTTTCTTAAATTTTTACAGTTTGTAGATAGTGCTGTAAATGTGAAAAGGATCCTCATTTCACATTACACATAAAGAACCCGATAAATGTTATTGGAAGTAACCCTTGGCCGGTCGTTTCGTATTATTTGAGCGGTCGCCACGGCGATCGGCGTGGTCAGCCTCACACGCCACGTTATTTATGGCGCTTATTGGTCCGATATAAACCATTTCCCGAGGCGACACACTCCAACCCGGCCGTGGGGGCTAATCCTCACACCACACGATAAAATTTATTTGGATTCAACACAAATATTATGCCGAGCCATACGATAATATTACAATATGTGAAATTTATATTTTATCCAGCCGCTTCAAATATATCTCCTCTTCCTTGCTTTCCTCAAGAGAACGACCTGAGGAAGGTAATCGAATCCGGAAAGTATTTGAACATATTTATGAAGTGACACGAGCAATATTTTCCCTTTTTCTTTGGTCAGAAATTCAGTACTCCTTATATTTTATTAGTAACATTTAAAAATAAACTATTCTTACAAATACTTAAAAATAAAACTAATAATAAAAAACCAACGTAACTATGGTTCAAAAGCGTCGGTCCCATGTGGCAGGGAGGCAAGAACAATGACATTTGAATGCTATTTTACAATGATTTTTTTTTTTTTTTTTTTATTTAAGATAGGCTTGCGTTTGACCACTATCTCGCCTGGTGTTAAGCGATGATGTTGGTCTACGATGGAGCACGCTTGCCTAGAAGATACCTATTCACTCTTGATTTGAAGACTCCCAGGTTGTACTTCTCCGGAAACACAGACTCAGGCAAGGAATTCCACTCTTTGGCAGTACGCATAATAAAAGTAGAAGCAAAGCGCTTAGTGCGTATAGGTGGAATATCAACCATATAGCGGTGGCGCATCTCAGTGCGTCTGGTTGTCCGATGGTGAAAAGGAGACGGGGGAATTAGGTCAAACAATTCCATGGCACACTCACCAAAATGCAGCCGATAAAACACTGATAGGCTTGCTACCCTGCGGCGATGTTCCAGGCTCTGAAGCCTAGCATCGACTAACCGGTCGTTTCCCCCTCCCGCGCTTCTGCGAGACGGTCGAACTAAACTGTCTGTGCGATTTAATATTGCAAATTAAATAATTTTATTAATTTGTTTCGTAAAGTGTGTGGGCATTTCGGTGAATTTTGGTGATCTCATCTGAATTTATCATTTTCGCTTTAAATTTCGATCTTATTTAGGTTTTATTTGGAAATAAGTAAATACAGTGATTATTATTCGCAAACTAGTAGGTATACTAAAAAAAATATTTTTGTGCTTCTTGACTGCAGCTGCATCAATCGTAAAACAGGTTTGGCCCGTAAAAGGTACGTAATAATTTCATATTTTGTTATTCTATTAGTGTTTTTTATTGGTATTAATATTAGTACAACAAAGTCTCTCAGTGTTGTCACTTTATAAATTTACCCCTGAATCGGGGAAAATTTTATTTTGATAGGTAATAGTTTTATTCCTGCTAACTCGTAACATAAATAAAATGTCTAGTAATACCGATGATCCTGGTGGCACGACACCAATTTTTGGCCGTAGTAATTTGACGCCGCGATCTCCGCCGGCAACTAATGCTAAGAGAACATTAGGTGATATATCGCCAAGCCATTTATCACCCGATGAAAAGCGATTACAGCGGTCAGCAAGCACAGATAATATAGACAACTTACACAATTTAAGCCTTAGCACCTCAGCTGAAATTGTTGATCCAAATATTGATTATGTAGAATTTGTTCGCGAATCCTCTGAATGTCTGGCAAAAATTAATGAAATAATTATCGGGCAGACCTCGCGAATTGGCGTTGCAAATAAATCGACAATAATGGGCATGACCCAACGAGTTACCTCACTGATATCTATGCTAGCCATAAAGTCAGCCACGGCGGAAAAACACCTCGCTATTTCGGAAAAAAAGCTCGCTCTTGTCGAACGAGATTTATTAGCACTAAAATTAGATGCAAAAAATAACCCCGTTGCGCCTATAACTAAGGCTAGCGAGTCGTACGCCGAAAAACTGAAACTTCGCTTGCCAAAACAAATTAAGCCGGTTCAAACTCGCGAGCCAGTGCCCTGCGTCGTAGCCTATCCAACTGAAGAACGATCGGCGGAATTCACAACATCCGAAGCGACTAAGGAGGCACTTATGAAAGCTATTAAGCCATCCGATGATGGCTTTCAAATTGTAGGGGTCAAGAAAACTGCGAAATCCGGTGTAGTAGTACGCGTTTCCAATGACGCTCAAATTAAAAAGTTGCAGTCAATTGAAAGCATAAAATCGGTTGGACTTAAGCTCGAAAAGCCCAAAGGACGCCGCCCGCGTATTATTATAAAAGATATTCCGGACACAATGGACGACACAAAATTTTTAGCCGCGTTATATAATCAGAATATAAAGGACGAATTAAAAATTACATTTACGGATTACCTAAAAGACATAAAAATCGTGCGTCGTCGTCCTACTGCCTACGGCAGGAAGTGGATGGGAGTCGAAATCTCCCCGGAAATACGCAAACACCTTATTTCGACAAAAGATAAGATTTTTATAGATTTTGCCACATGTAGATTCGTGGACGATATAGAAGTCGTGCGTTGCTTAAAATGCCAGCAATATGGGCATGTCAGTAAATACTGCTCTGCGAATAACCCCACCTGCGCTCATTGCGCCGAAGCACACGACTCACGGGAATGTCTGAAGAAGTCTGAAGCAGACTTCAAACCTACATGCGCAGCTTGTAGGCGTCAAAAAAAGACTGCTGACCACAAGATCGGGTCAGAGTCTTGTCCCACATACGCAGCACGGTTAGAGTTTAATATTTTAAATACTACCTATGGATAACGTCGTAATTGCACAACTAAATCTACACAACGACAAAATTGCAACGTCCGAGTTAGATAAGCTCGTTGCGGACTATAAGCTCGACCTTGTTTTAGTTCAAGAGCAGTACCAAAGATCGCAATTAAACAGTAAATTTATACAACTTAATAACAAGTCGCGCGCGGGTATATATGCGCCAAGAGGCGGATTTACTATAACATCAATCAATCACCTAATGTCCACTCACTGTGCGGTAGCTGAAGTAACATCTCCATATTTGAGAGTATTTGTAGTCAGTTGTTATTTTCAATTTTCTGACCCTGTGGATACGCATTTGTATCACCTACGAAGAGTGTTGCATGCTCTTACCGGTCATAAGGTTATTATAGGAGCAGACGTAAATGCATCATCACCATTATGGCACGGCAAGTTGAGAGCGACCGATGCCGACAGACGCTCTGCTGTTGAAGAGTTCATTGCTGAAATGCATCTTCATATTCACAATACCCCTGAAGCACCACCTACTTTTAGTAGCCCTATGGGCGAGTCTTTTATTGACGTCACACTTTCTAGTGCAGACGTCCGAATACAAAACTGGCGCGTTCTTCCTGAAGCTTCTTGTAGTGATCACCGTCTGATCGTATGTGAATTCTCCCCAGTTGTTGAAAGCTTACATCGGCAACAGTTAATAGGTTTTCAATATAAAACTAAGAATGCCGACTGGGCAAGCTTTGCTTCACTTTTCGCTTCCCGCGCTAAGGATTTTACTCGTAGTGAACTTACAGTCACAGAAAGTGTTGAAATTATGTCTGACACATTCGTGTATTGCGCTGACGTTGCATTAGGCCGAAAACCTATAGTTAATAACAGACGATGCGATTGGTGGAATGATACCCTTGTTAGGTTGCGTAGGAATTTCCGTGCCGCTAGACGTAAGATTTCAAAATTAAAGAAACGTAACATCGAGGGAGAAATTTATCAAACAGCTCTAAGTGACTTGCGTATTGCTAGATCTCATTATCGCGCTGCTGTTGAAAAATCCAAAGGTAATTTATTAAAACGTATTGTAGAAAGATTAAATAGTGAGGGCCCGTGGTCTCCCCTATATAACGAATTTAAAGCAAATAGGCGGATTGATCAGGCATACGTATCCAATATAAAATTTAATAATTCACATACCCTTGGTGTAGAAGAGACCGCTGAGACAATTCTGCATGCGTTAATTCCTGATGATTGCGCCGATAGTGACAGTGACTACCATCGTGAGGTTAGGAGCGCGGCGGATATGTGCCCTTCCACTCCAATATCAAATGTACCGTCGATGGATGAATTTATGTCTATTGTTAAAGCTTTGCCTACAAATAAAGCCTCCGGTGATGATAAGATTTCGAATAGAATGATTAAAGAAGCTTGTAAAGTAGCCGCTGAACCTATCTTAACAATACTTACTCGGTGTATTGTAGAAGGTCATTTCCCTGGCATTTTGCGAAGTGGTGTTATAAAAATAATACCAAAAGGCGGTGATAAACCACCGGACGATCCGAAGTCCTACCGTCCTATTACTCTGCTACCGTCGTTGGGTAAGCTGCTTGAGCGCTTGGTTGTGCCACGGTTGCTGCCCGGTGGCCCGCAATTTCATAAAAATCAGTACGGCTTCACCATTGGCAAGTCTACTGTTGATGCTGCGCTCGCAGTGCGCAAAGTTGTTGAACTCTCGGAGAGCAAGTATGTTGTAGCTATTTTCTTAGATATCTCAGGTGCCTTTGATAATGCTTGGTGGCCAATGTTGTTGCTGAAACTTAAGGCGAGAGGTTGCCCTAGCAATATCTACTCTCTCATTCGATCGTACTTTTTGAATGGTACAACTAAATTAAAACTTGGCCATTATGTTGCTTCAAAGGTGCTCACGCAGGGCTGCCCCCAGGGTTCAGTGTTGGGACCGTATCTCTGGAATATCGGTTTTGATGATTTTTTTAGCCTACCCTTACCGGAAGGGTGCTCGTTAACTGGTTACGCTGACGATGGTCTCTTATTAATCAATGCTAATTCAAGATCTAGCATAGAGAAACTAGCCAACACTAGCCTAGGCTTAATTTCAGATTGGGGTTATCGTAATCGTCTCGATTTTGCGCCACATAAAACATATCAACTCTTGCTTAAGGGAAATTTACAGGTTTCACCGCGATTTCATTTTAATGGAGTATCTGTTGCTAATAGAAGTTCGGTTTGTTACTTAGGTTTGCTTTTGGATAGAAATTTTAATTATATTGAGCACATGAAGCAAGTAGGTGAAAAAGCAAAAAAGAATTTTATAGCGTTGGTGGGGGGGCAGCACGAAGAAAACTCAAGATAAAGAATATAAAAAAACAATGTAATGCAGTACACTCGACACTATTTTAAAACTTGTACAAAGGCAGAACCAGTTAGACTTTTAAATTATGACTTTCTTGCACACTCGCCGTTGGCGCGCACCCTCTAACTCTCGCTCACTCACGGCCCCTAGCGGCCGGTCGGGTAACCACACTGGGGTGCCAGTGTGTGTTGCCAACGCCCGCTTTATGAACTGCCGCACGCTATACACTCCCCCTCGAGTTCCAGAGAACGTCCCCGCTCTTGAACTCGCATACAGGAAATGGTACATACAGGACAAACATGCTTACGAGGACGCCCTCTCTGGCGTTTAGGAACCACGGGACGAGGAGGCGAACTATCCCGACTATGAAACCTGGTAAGATCTGATACATGATACTTACCTAAAATATTCTCCGGATTATCTAAATTCGCGATCAAGTACGCTGTAGGACTAACTCTTTTCGCAATTACATAAGGACCGTCCTTTTTGGGAACAAACTTAGCTGTAATGTTCTTTGCTGCATTGCTAAGTACATGTGACTTTAAAAGTACCTGATCTCCGACTTCGAAGACTTCAGCAGCCCTTTTTGACTTATCAGCGCATTCCTTGCGTCGATCCTGCTGAGCTTCAACTCTTTCCCTTACAGCAATGAAAGAGTTAACAAAACTTTTTAAATAGGGTGTGATTTGAGGCACAAAATTATCTTTATTAAGTATCGACCGAATGTCGTGTTGTACGTCGAGTGGTGAGCGAAGCTCCCTAGCGAACGTTAAGTATGCTGGAGACACACCAGTAGTCTGACAAACCGCGGAGTTCATGGCGAACCTTATAGCAGGTAAGTGCTGTGGCCATGAAGAATGGTTCGTATCAACTAGACGAGACAACTGAAATTTTAAATCCCTATTCTTGCGCTCAGCTGGGTTAGCTGAGGGATGGTACAAAGGTAACAATTCCTGACCTATACCTAATACAAACATACACTGCTGCATAACAGCAGAGACAAACTGGACGCCATTGTCTGACACAATGCGTCGAGGAAGTCCGTAACGGAGAAAAAACTCTTCAATTAATGTGCGAGCGCACGCCTCTGAGGTTGCCTCCTTCAAAGCGTACAGCTCAGTCCAGCGAGTCGCGGTATCTTCCACTAACAATATCCACCGTTCTCCATTGTCTCCAACAGGAAGCGGACCGAAAAGGTCTATGGCCAACACTTCTCCCCTTTGATTCAGAACGGGAGTCTGTAACAGACCTGACGGTTTTTTGTTAGAAGCCTTATACCGCTGACAGGTAGCACAAGTCTTGATATAATCCGTTATGGCCCTACGCATGCCTGGAAAATAGAAACCTTGAGCGACTCTATTGTAAGTTCTGTCCACTCCATGATGACCAGCTATATCAGAGTCATGACATTCCTTTAGGATTTCGAGGCGCAGAGAAAGCGGAACAACCAGCTGTGGCTCTTCACTGTCTACATCGGGATTATACCTATACAAGACTCCTTGTTGCATGAAGTATCCTCTTTCAGACCAACGCTTAACACCTATAGACTCAGCATCAGATGTATCCTCTAGATCACTAACAATTTTCTTTAGTTCCAGGTCATCGAGCTGCGCGCGTCGGAGATCGGTAGGACTCCTAGCAGGTAAGTCCACGACAACGGAGCAAACTCCACACTGATCCTTGTTTTCTTCTTTACAGGTTGGGCGACTAAGCGTATCAGCAATAACATTAGCTTTTCCAGGCGTATACTGAAACTGAATGTTAAAGCACTGTAACTTTAAAGCCCATCGCGCCAATCTACCAGACGGCGACTTTAAGGTAAGAAGCCACTTTAACGGCTGATGATCGCTACCTATGATAACCTCGTGTCCTTCTATGTAGCCTCTGAAACGTTCGACGGCCCACACGACAGCGAGAGCCTCACGCTCTGTAGTGCTGTAATTCCTTTCGGCTGGAACGAGAAGACGGCTAGCATACTCTATAGGGCGCTCATCTTTACCTTCACCTTGTAACAATACGGCTCCAATGGCGTAGTTGCTAGCATCCGTCCTCAACACAAATGGCTTACTATAATCTGCTTGAATGAGAATCGGTGCCGACGACAGGCGCTTTTTCAACTCCTGAAAGGCACTAGCTTGGTCTGCATCCCAAGACCAAGGCTGATTCTTCTTTAGTAGGCGTGTTAAGGGCTCAGCGACAGCAGAAAAATTTGGAATGAATTTCCTAAACCACGAGCACGTCTGTAGAAAAGTTCTTAAATGACGCAACGACGATGGTGCCTTCATGTGTAGGACTGCACGAACTTTGTCATCATCCGGTGACACACCATCTTGGGTGATGACATGACCAAGGTACTTTACCTTGTCTCGTGCAAAGACACACTTTTCTCTGTTCGCGCGTAACTTAAACAAATGTAACCTTTCGAACACAGTGCGCAAATCCGAAATATGCTTTTCAAAGCTACCCTCGGATATTATCAAGAGATCGTCTTGATATGCTAGAAGAGTCACATCCTTCAGCGAAGCACCCGTACGAAGTCTATCTATGAGACGCTGGAAGGTTGAAGGCGCGTTCTTCAACCCGAACGGCATTCGCTTGAAGCGAAAAGAACCAAATGGCGTCAAAAACGCTGTTTTGTCCCTATCCTGCTCACGTAATCTAACCTGCCAAAAACCACTGCGCATATCAATTGTACTCATGAAAGAGTGCTTTTTCGTTGACTGTACAAGCTCATCTATCAATGGCATCGGATAGACATCGGTCTTTGTTACCGAGTTGAGCTTCCTATAGTCCACACAAAAACGTACCTTACCATTCTTCTTGGGAATGAGAAGCGCCGGAGAACCCCATGCGGACTCACACTCTTCAACTATGTCGTCTGCCAGCATCTTATCCAACTCTGCCCGCATGACCTCTTTCTTAGCCGGTGTCAACCTATACGGCGGAACAGCAACGGGGGGGTGATCCCCTGTATCGATAATATGCTCGGCGAAAGGAGTCGCGTCTCCCCCTGGCGCGAAGATATCTTGGTGTTCTACTAGGAGGTGCGCGAGAACCTCACGTTGGCTACTGTTAAGCGAAGTTGCCTCATCATCCCGGAGCACCTCAACAGCGGCACACGAAGATGCAGGTGACTCCTTCTCAAACTGCATCTCGAATTTTTGTTTAATATTTTCGGCAAAGTGCCAACTGCTATCACCAAAATTGAAAACAAGATTGAATATGGTAAGAAAGTCGATACCTAACAAGCTTTCATTATTATTAGCTTCGGGAAAAACTAAAAATTTTATGATGCTAGTTTTATGTTGGAGCGTCACCTGCACCTCCGTGGTTAATACATTCATCTCCCTACATACACCATCTGCCAACCTAACAATTTGCGTTGACGGCAATAACGGGTGTCCTAACTTTAGTAGGAGAGCGTATAGCGTGTGACCGGCAATACAGCTTTTAGCAGCCGAATCAACTAAAGCAGTGCCACAATTACCTAGAATGCTTATATTTAACACAGGGCGACAAAAAGGTGCATTATTGTTTATTTTAACAACATTCTCACAACTATTGTAACTACGATTACAATCATAAAAACTAGACACACCTGTATTTACTTTAACCATATTATTGTCATAAACAAAACTGTTACTAACATCCGAACTTGATACGCAAGTATAAACATTACGAACATTATTGTTATAAACACAAGAGTTACAAAAATCACCCACGGCGCGCGTAGGGTTACCTTGCGTCGACACTGGCATTGACGGGTTAACTAGCGGCGGCTGCGCGGCGGCAGCGGCGGCCGAGGCGGCCGGGCTGCGCCGATGCCTGCGCGCATGCGCGGTCTCCGCGCGTGAATCGCGCAGCGAATGCAGCGATGCGGCCGCGTCACTATGACTGCTAGTGGACGTACTTATCACCCCGTCGTGTGACGTGAAGTTAACGGAATAAAACGACTGCTGACCACCCGACGAACAGTTTTTACACTTTGACTTGATAACGTTCGCCGCTCCACAACCGTAACATTTTATTTCACTTTCCCACTTTACCTTATTATTATCACTGTTATCACTATTTCGCTTTAGTTTCTCACATAACTCTTTGCGGTGACCTAATCGCTTGCAATATGAGCAAAATAACTTCTTTCCCTTGACGGCGACTGTTTCGGCCGACTCAGCGTTTGCGGGGGCGCCGGCGCTCGGCGCATCAGAAACAGTAGGTACATCCCGCGCCGACGACGACGCTGTGCGCTTGTTGCTATGCGCCTGTAACCTCGCTTGAGTCGTGCTACTTGCCTGACCTTTTCCAGTTTCTTTTAGGGAATCTTCTATTATGCGACACTTATGAAGTAACTCGACGAAACTAATGACGCTTTCTCTCGTCACGCGTTTTCTAATGCGCGGACTAAGGAGACCGAACGCCATGTCTAATTGCACTTTTTCCGATAGGTCATCCTTTGGAAACTTTGATAATAAAGCACGTACCTTAGCGATAAAGAGATCCGTGTGCTCTTCTTCCTGGTTTAAACTGAACAACTTACGATAAAGTCGATGTGGCGGGTCATGCTGGCCGAAAGCACCTTCAATTTGTGTAAGGGCCTCCGACCACGTACTAGTCGATCTTTTAACTCCTTGCCACCACACAGCAGCAGGCCCCTCCAGCAACATCGAAAAACCTCGGAGAGCGTTCTCATCGGAAACATTTACGCAATCTTTATAAGTAACAATCGCGTCGATAAAGTTTTCCAACGACTCGTCCGCGCGTCCGCCGTAACGTGTCGAGCATTTCGCGAAGTTTCCGTTCGCGCCACAAGCGAAGGCCGATTCTTGATGGGCCTCGGAGACGTTATGCTGCGGCGTCGATGATCGTACTTCGCGTATCAACTGCTGGCAGAAATCATTCTGGGTTTGCTGTATTGTGGTGATAAAACTTGTGAGAGTTTCTTGCGACATTGTGATATTCATGGCGGCTCCACTGCCGGCGGCGCCTCCATCGTTATCGGAGATATCTTCTGACCGTGTTCTTGGCATTTTGGACTCTGTAGACTCACGCTAGTTCCTGAGTACCGACAGAACACAATCCTAGGTTCGGCAACAGTCCCCTACGGTCACTTTTCGTGATCGTTGTAAGTTATTTCACTACACTCGTTTTATAATAACCTACACACGTTGGGCAGCCACTTATAGCGTTGGTGGGGGGGCAGCACGAAGAAAACTCAAGATAAAGAATATAAAAAAACAATGTAATGCAGTACACTCGACACTATTTTAAAACTTGTACAAAGGCAGAACCAGTTAGACTTTTAAATTATGACTTTCTTGCACACTCGCCGTTGGCGCGCACCCTCTAACTCTCGCTCACTCACGGCCCCTAGCGGCCGGTCGGGTAACCACACTGGGGTGCCAGTGTGTGTTGCCAACGCCCGCTTTATGAACTGCCGCACGCTATAATTTCTATGCCTTAACACGAATTTCTACCTCTACGTGGGGATTAACTTTCAAAACGTTAAAAACTATTTATACCGCCACATACTTGGGTTGTGTTACGTACGGTTCACCTGCGTGGGCAGATAGGGCTACTATAGGTGCAGCACGTCGTAAATTGCTTCAAAGCCAGCGCCTTGCTCTGATATTTTTATGTAAGTCGTATAGAACTGTAAGCACCGAGGCACTACCCGTGCTAGCAGGTGTGTTACCGGTAGACTTAGAAGTACAACGCCGCGCTTCAATGTACTATACATCTAAAAATATGGTCCCTGATTTCTTGAAAACGCGTGATCGTGAAAAAATAGTTAGACTGTTCAAACCTATTAATGAAGTATTTGAAACATTGCTGTCTGAATGGCAGGAAAGGTGGGAAACTTCTACCAAAGGACGCCACTTGTATCTGTTCTTTCAATCGGTAAGAGATAGATTAAAGAAAAAGTGGTTAGAAGTCGACCACCCCGTTGCGCAATTTTTAACTGGACATGGCAATTTTAAAGCTAAACTCTTTTCGTTTAAATTAGTGCCGTCGCCCTTATGCGAATGTTCTACTGCTAATTCTGAATTCGATCAAACAGCACACCATGTTCTCTGGGAGTGTGATCTTTGGCAGCGGGAGCGGGATGACATGTTGAATTCATTGCAAGTTGCATCCGGGGTAGTATACTATTCAGATTTGGTAGCAACAAGGGAGAATTACCAAGCGTTCAGACGATTTTGCAATTCATATTATTGGAATCGATGTGTTAGGTAACAACTCAATGTTTTAGGTCCCTAATAGTGTTAGAAACTTAAAATCCGTGGTGCACGGCAGTTGAGCTTCACTTGACTAGCCATCTCTTTAGGCTTTTAATGCCTTATTTGCCATATTGCTGTCTCTCACATTGCTAAGAGGGGAAGTCAAATTCCAAAAGCTTCCTACTCCTACTAATTTCTTCTGATTAAATTCGTTGTGAGTTCCAAGGCAGCCGTAGTTTTACCCCTGGGACTGCAATGGACTTCATTGTTCATTGCCTTTTTTGGCGGTCGCCGCTGTTAATCCTGGCTACACAGGAGATACAGTGGTGGGAATGTGTGGTGGGCCCCCGTCCCAAATAAAAAAAAAAAAATAACCGGTCGTTTCCAATGAGCCTCTTGGCTCTTCGCTCAATAGATTCCAGCGTCTCAAGCTGATATTTAGCAGCGCCGTCCCACAGATGAGAGCAGTACTCCATGCAGGATCGGACTTGAGCCCGGTACAGACTGAGTAGCTGATCCGGTCCGAAATAACGTCTCACCCTCGAGAGAATACCCAGCTTTTTGGCAGCGATTTGGGCCTTAGCCTCAATAAATGAACCAAAATTGAGAGTGGGCGTGAGCGAGATGCCAAGAAGCTCAAGACGACCGGATATCGGAATCGACACATTTTGGAAAGTAGGTGTCAGGTAGAAGGGACTCAGTTTGGCGGTAAAAAGGCACGCTTGTGTTTTTGTGGCATTGAACTTTACCAGATTAGCTTCACCCCATTCTGAGACGGCTTGTAAGGAGAGGTTCAGGCGCTCCACCATGGACTCCCTAAGTGATTGAATTTCCGGTCCCCTAGCTCGAGCGCTGGACACATAGCTCTCTACAACAGTGCAGTCATCAGCATACCCTATTATGCTTGGCTTTAGTAAGTCGTTGACGTGTAACAAAAAAAGCGTTGCAGAGAGTACCGACCCCTGAGGGACTCCAGCGTTGACAACCATTTGATCGGACGAGCAACCATCAATGACCACCCGAATCGACCGGTCCCTCAGAAAGTCTGATATCCAAGCACAAAAACCAGGGGGCAGGCCATAGGATGGAAGCTTAATAAGGCTGTCGTGCCAGACCTTATCGAATGCCTTAGAGACATCCAGAGAGATGGCAAGTGCTTCCTTGGAGTTTGGCTATGGAGAGACATGGTCTCCATAGCCAAGCTCCAAATGTGCGTTGCATACGCTAGGAGATCTCCAGTAGACCGGTTACGGCGGAACCCATATTGCTGGTCACTGAGAAGATCATTTGCTTCGAAGTATGCCATGAGCCTGTTGTTTATAATGCGCTCCATAGTCTTGCACAGTATGGAGGTGACTGATATGGGTCTATAATTCGACGGGTCGGCACGACTACCTTTTTTGGGCACAGGCTGCACGTTGGCCAGCTTCCAAGACCTAGGCACCTGTCCAGTCAACAGTGAGAGACGAAACAGTCGCGTGAGTACAGGAGAGAGCTCAGGTGCGCAGGTTTTAACCACTATAGCTGGGATACCATCAGGTCCACTGGCTTTGTTCACATCTAGGCTTTGCAGCATTTTACGGACCTCTTTCTGGCGAATACGTATATTGGACATGAATGTCTTAGGTGCGGGCAGTCTAGGGGGTATTTTGCCAGTAGTATCTAGACATGAAGATTCCGCAAAAAGAGAAGCAAATAAGTTGGCTTTCTCTTTAGCAGTGTGAGCCAGTGTACCATCGGCTTTCATCATGGGGGGGAGTGAGGGACGGCAAAAGTTCGATTCGACCGACTTAGCTAGGGACCAAAACGCCTTACTACCCGCTGGGTATGAGGCCAGTTTATTCCCAATACGGCTAATGTGGTCAAATCGAGCCTTTTTTAAAGCTTTCTTACAGTTTTTGGCAGCTGCATTGAAGGCTCATTTAATTAATAGACTGTGATAGTGATGTATGAATTAATTGACAAATTTAATATTAATTGATCAATTCAAAATATTTTTTTTGCATGCTATTTATAATGGCTAAATAGGCTGGTGATTTATTTTAAATAACATCTGTTTAAATGATACCCTATATAATGCAAATAAATTATTTTGAACACTGGCTGCGTTTCCTGGCTGTATCGCTATACTGACTTTTTGAGCAAAGAAAGAGCCAGCCTTACTGTGTCCAGAGACGGCGGCATACTGTTTACAATACTCTTCGCGTTGATCAATATATATATATAGACCAATAGTTATAATCAACCACTTATAAATCTAAACACTACCAATATAAGATGGTCTTGCGTAGCGACGACACGTAGTTTTCGTAGCACTAGATACGCGTTCCTCTTATACATGGAGTGTTACATTTACAAGCGGTTGACTCCAATATAAATATACCCAGTCCTCAAACTCAATTATATAATATTAACTAGCTGTGTCCGCGGTTTCGTCCGCATAAATGTCAGTTATCCCGCCTAAAGATAGGTTATGTCCTTACTCGGGATATAACAGGTTCACAGTCCCGAAGCAAGTTGCGATCTTCTTTGTATAAGTCCCCATAGTAATAATGACACCTAACTAGGGATTGCAATCCGGAAAAACGGATCCGGTAATCCGGCGGATCCGGCATTATTAAACGTTTACCGGATCCGGTACTATTATACCGATCCGTACTACGGATCCGGTGCTAGCAATTTTTGGCAAAATAATAGATCTCCTACATGAGTAGGTACTTTAAATGCATTGCGCGTGGTGTCACAATTAACACTATTTATTGTCTACGATCCTTTTTTTCAAAATAAAAATGATTTTCGTATAATATATAATAAATATTAAGACAATTATTACTTAAAATTCTACTTAAAATAATTATTTATCGTAAGCTGATTAAACTAAAGAGTTGTAATTATAAAACAAACTCATATTGTGATAATTGTGCCATTCTTTATACAGATTCATCAAATCATGATGGTGTATGTCATAAATATAAGACTTGTTTGTTAGCATTCTCAAATATTTTAATGATTATTGTGAACTCATCCAGTAAATTACGTAAGGTTAATTATATTAGATTTTATAGTTACTAATATAATGGATCTATCTGTGAAAGTGAAATCTAGGAAGACTGAGCTATTTGTTAGTCGTTACATCGTTAAAATTTTACTGGTTACCTATGCTACTAGATTTTAATTGTTTGCTCGTTGTCTAGTCTTAACATTAGATTAGAAATAAAATTGATTTTATATACCTATATGTTTTATTTTTTATAATCTATCTATATAAAGTATGTACATGACACTTGATTCAATTACTAACAGTTCATTTTTAATTGAAAAGCGAAAATCATTCTGATTTGATCAATCCGGCCGGATCCGGTCCGATCCGGCCGGATCGATGGGAATCGGGTCGGATCCGGCCGGACTGAAAATGATGCCGGATTGCAATCCCTACACCTAACGCTCATGAAGTTTCGTATTAAGTTACGTCATTTCAACTATTTTATGATACTTTATGTGTCACAGTGACTGAAATAATAATCTACATACATTATCTACATCACTGGCCATGAAGCACATATGCCTCATGGACGTACCAGTGAAGTCACCCATGAGGCACATGTGCCTCATTCGACTGCGAACCTGATAATCTATGTTCATGCCAAATTTCACTTAAATCGGTTGAGACTGTTTATTGGCGAAAAGATAACAAACAGACAGACGCACTTTTACGCTTAGGCAGTAGATCTACAGGCATTGGTTTGGGTATCGGCAATTATCTTCAGTTGTTTGGTAGAGCTACTAGTAGCTATCTAGATAGCCATGCGCTGTTTCGTCATCGTTACAAGTTTCGTACTTCCTACTGGCAGGGAGACGATTTTTGAAATCGCATGCGCGTAAAAAAAATCGAGCCATCTTGAACATAGACAAACAGGCGCACGTAGTCGCGCGCGAAGCCTTGTATTTAATAAAAGGGTTGATTAATATTGTAATACTAATATATAATAGTGTGGATGTTGACTGGTTAACCGTATTAAAACGTCAATAGCAATTTTATTTAGCCCGTTTAATTTTCTCACTAGAACCATCTCCGAGAATACGCCCCCGATTCTGACGGAGCCTCGTTCGGCAGACTTATGAGGATAATACACGTCAACAATACACTTTATTAACAGTTGGTTATGCTCGCTGTGATGATATCGCACCAACAATTAAATATTAATATGTGCTTGAGGGCCGTGGGGCCCGTGGGCGGCTCGATTAAAACCGCCTTGCGACACCGAGCTTCGATTGGCTTCGACACTATTCGACTACATAATTATAGCTAGTGTGTTTCCGCAGGCTATCTAGAAAAATGATAATAAATTCAAAACGTATGTGTACAGAAACGTAGTGTTGCTTATTTCCTATTTTGACGGCCAGTTTGACTCCGAGGTCGCGGCTTCAACCCGCAAAATGGGTATGCACATTTCTAAGTCTATCACATAGAGCAAAGCTCCATTCCATCGCGTCGCACGCTGCGCTTGAGCTTTCATATAAGAGAGATTATGATATATAGAGAGTATAATATACTATCTATACTAATACTAATATATATATATATATATATATACCACTACACCCCTAAGGAGTAAAACGGGAGTTGGAAGTTTGTATGAAAGTCCTATGTTTTGAAGTAGGAGACTTGAAATTTAAAATGTATGCTCTCTATGAATGGTGTCGAGGTGCACTAATTAATTTCATACATCTACGCGTACGAAGTCGGGGGCAAAAGCTAGTAATATTATAAAGCTAAAGATATTGTTTGTTTGTTTGGTTGAATGCTTAATCTCAAGAACTACTGATTCGAATTGAAAAAATCTTTTAGTGTTAGATAGCCTATTTTTCGAGGAAGGTTATAGGCTATATAACATCACGCTAGCACCAATAGAAGCGGAGCACCAATGAAAAATGTTGCAAAAAGAATGGAAAAATAATATTAATTAATTATATACCTACGACGGAATGATTCATCTTAAAAAGTTCTAAAAAAAGTCCGCGATAGCATATGTCTATCTTTTAAGATTGGCTCACTATAACCTTTCAAATGGTAACCTTACGCTTCACTCTCAACGATCTGTCGCACGCAGACGAAGTTGAGCGAGTCAGTTAGTATTCTATAAAAGAAAAAAGAAAAGAAGCGCTAACGTCTTGCCTCGACGGTAAGCGGGACTTTATTATTATTATTATGGGGGTGGACAAATTAGACAAAGAAGACCTGGAAGACCTGAAGGTGGAACAGATTGTAAGGTTTTGCAAGGAAACAGGTAGGTTCGACGGAACGCCGTGATTGCCGGATAAACCCACATCCTCCCCCAAAAGGGAGGACCAGGGGAAATGGGTGAAATGGCCTCAGGTAAGGCTGATCACCCGCCCGACAGCCGGCGTCCCCGTTGGAAATAATAAGCGGGACTTAGTCGATGTCGGGAAATTTACCTTGCTTTCTTCTGGCCACAATAGAGGCAGGTAAATCTAATCTCCATAGTAAGTGGGTCCCATCTTCAATGCCATGTCCATGTCATTAAGTCTTAAATAAAAATAAAATTCTACTTGCAAATACGGCGTGTGTTAACAAACCTTTAAAAGGCTAATCACCACCCATTAAGCGGTGTAACCTACCACCTCAGAACCTCGATGAATATTCAGAGAAAGCGTTCTTGTATCAGAAAACGATTTGTACGAGAGGTAGATGGAAAAAAAATCAATTGATTGCCGCCCCCGTGCGTAAACATGTCGGCCGGCGC
Organism: Hypsopygia costalis; assembly: GCA_937001555.2. Taxonomy (NCBI): domain Eukaryota; kingdom Metazoa; phylum Arthropoda; class Insecta; order Lepidoptera; family Pyralidae; genus Hypsopygia; species Hypsopygia costalis. The sequence continues at coordinate 3,053,845 of OW443336.2, read as the reverse complement.
TCTCGTAAACTGTAAACGGATATTTTAACGGCTCGATATTTAATATTTATTGAGACACCCAATATGAGCAGCGATTTGTGTAAATAATTTCTTTGTATTGATACTCGGCCATTGATAGCACCGGTTACCGTGATTTACTCGCTTATCGAGGATCATTTTGTAATTGGTTGCGGTGGAGTTCATTTTATGGGGATAACGGAGGAATTACATACATACACGGGCACGGGGAGAGTGAAATCGGGCGGCAGCGTTACACTTACTTACTAGTGATTCCATCTATATATCTATACTCTATCTATACAGATAAATAAAATCAGAGTGTCTGTTTGTAATATTAAAATAACCGCTTTTTACTAAAATGAATGTATACACGGTACATATACTAAAATAAAATTTTTCACTATTTTTGTCTGTCTGTTTGTTCAACACTTGTTACAAGACTTTCACTTGCTGATAGCTGATGTAATAAGGAGTTACTTAGCGTAGGTACTTTTATTTTAGAAAATGTATTTATTTTTTATTAATATAAATAAATAACTATCCGCCGCGGAGGAAGTCGCGTGCACAGCTAGTTGTTACTATTGTTAGTGTGTGACAGCTCGTTGGCAGCGGGGGTGGCGGCGAGCGAGCGATATTTTATGTTGCGAGCGTTAATATGGCTACGGTAACCGCTTCACATCAGGCGGGCCGTGACGTAGTATAAAAAAAAGATATATGGAATTTTAAAGCACCTAACCGTACTGGTCCTATTTTACTTTACCTAGCGTTAATCGCTAGGAGAAATGTACGCTTATTTTTCTTTGACAAGGTAAAAAACACACATGAATTGGTTTTCGGCAAACTGTGTAACCTGCGAAATAATTCAACATCTTCTATCGACATCTATCAATCATTCTAGAGGTTTAAAAAAAGATAAATCTAGCGAGGTCAGAGATACAGAAATGGATAGTAATAACAATATGAATATCATTCAAAGAGACGTGACTGAATGTTTACCGAGAGCAAATCACAGGTGTGGGATAATGGCAGATTAAAAGAATTGCTTTACTTTCAATTGTTTGTGTTCTTTAAAGTTCTAATAGAAAAGTGTGGTATCTGTTATGAATTTTAAAAAATCTTTTTATTTCCCCGAGTACTTAGAATAAACAGTATTTATATTAAATAAATAATAATAAATATTCCTGGACAATTTACACAGCGCCATCTAGTCCCAAATTAAGCGAAAAGCTTGTACTATGGGTACTATATAACTGGTATAATACTTAAATACATTTTTTTTTTGTAAATATAGTATACATATAGAACATAGAAAACGCCCAGACCATGACAAACAGACATGTTCATGCACACATATGTTTGTCTTGTGCGGGGATCGAACCCGCGACCTCGGAGTCAAATTATCCTAGTTAAATAGAAACTATTGAGAACATTATTTGTTTATAAAAGTATATGTGGTTACAACATATTGGCTCACAAAGTACAATAAACTTGTAAATAAATATCATTGACGAGGCAGCAGACAGAGTAACGGAGACACTGCATGAAGTCGGCAAAAAACCCTTTGGACGACAGCATAAAATTCGAGAAGCCGAACTCTCTAGCGAGACTTTGGCTCTTATGAAAAGGTGACGAGAGATGACAGCATCTGCAAGAGCTTGGACAGAGTATGCGGCTTTGAATAAGGAAATCAGAGGGGCAATTCTCATAATTAAAATATAGTCAAAATTCAGTTTCGATCCAGTCTCGATGTCATAAATGTCACATTTGGTATTCTCGTAACACAATATGTAACTTCAAAATTAAATTTAAGCGGGACTGTATCGAAATATGAGTGAAAATTAAACAAACTAAGAATGTTACTTTGCCAACAACAAGAATTGATAGTAATTAATAAATGAAATCAAGTATATCATTTTAGACAATTCACAATTCTATCTCGATTCGGTCAACTTTCAATCTGCGTTCGTAGAAAAATTACGAGAATTGGCCTTCAGAATGCTGATACGGCGTGACTATCGCACCTTTAATACCAAATGCATTGAAGATGCGATAGCGCGCAACAAAAGACTAAAAGTATATTCACAGCCTTCAAAAAGGATGTAACTATCAAAGTTCAAGCTAGAGGATGGTCGGGTCGTCTCTTCGTAGCCAGAAATCATAACTGAAGTAGCCAGGCAGGTGAGCAATTTTTTTCGAGCCCATGATTTTCAAGTTTTTGGTCTTTTCCCGCAGTTGTAAAAAATAAAAGTACCCTGTCCATCGATGGGTTTATTTATCTCGAGCTCCTCCGTGCTTCGGAGGACAACGTTAGCCGTGGGTCCCAGCTGTTGTCAATAGATGACTGAAGTTAAGCCAATTCAGTGACCTTTAGGCGGCTTGACAACACTGGCCTCCACCACGCCGCAGTTCAGCAACATGGTGGAGTCTGTTCAAAGGCAAAGGGTTTATCCTTTCGGTAGTTTTTTGTTGATTGTTGTAATTAGTTGTGACGTTGTTTCTATATATTGTTAATTAATTTTAACATACATATAAATAAAAAGTATTGCATAAGTAAGAACCCTAAAAAATCGCTCTTCAATTGAGGGAAGGCCGTATCCCAGCAATGGGATGAATCAGGGTTGACGACGACGTCTTCCGGAAGAAGATACAGCCGACATGAGAAAGTTGGCTTCTAACTTCTAGTTCCGTCCATACCAGGAGTTAGTATGGACGGAACTAGAAGTTCTTACTGTGAGTAGCTATTGAGTAGTAGACACTGGACATACACCATCTGTTCTTTAATTCGAGTATTCTCTCAATGTAATCACGTAACGAATGAAAACAAATTATATGTACGAATTTAGACGGAGCGCAGCGGCCGTTCATCGCCCTTTAAGGATGTTATTCTGTTTGTTATCTCACTCCAAACTGAATGGCCCCGAGATGCAGAGATATGTAAAACAGATACGTATGAATCTCATTTAAAAATTATTTCATATAGCTCGGTGCTCGACTGGTTAGCAATGGCCACTTTGACTCCGAGGTCGCGGTTTCGATTCCCGCACAAGACAAACATTTGTATGCATGAACATGTCTGTTTGTCTTGGTCTGACAGATTTCTATGTATAATATGTATATATTTACAAAAAAAAATGTATTTAAGTATTATAGCAGTTATCATTTATTTATGGTATTAGTACCCATAGTACAAGTTTTGCTTAGTTTGGGAGTAGATGGCAGTGTGTAATTTGTCCAGGAATATTTATTTATAGACGGAAAGAAAACTATAATCCATACTTCCATACTAATTTATGAATGTGAAAGTGCATTTGTTGGTTTATTTATCTGTCCTTCTTTCAAATCAATGTGATGATAAATGAACGTACAATGGGGTGTGTTCAGAGGAGTTGTTTGACATGATGCCCACGGCCTCCTGCTACAGTCGCACCGCTCGCCATCGACAGGGAATTCATCCTCACATATTGAAGCCTAAGTGGTCGTATACTGTGTGGTTCCAGAGAAGTTTTCTCCCGTATATTGTCAAGCTGTGGAATGAACTGCCTGTCGAGGTTTTCTCAGGAGACTACAGCATGGGATTCTTCAAAAAGGGCGTGAAGAGATTTTTACAGGGTCGGCAACTCGCGTGTGATGCCCCTGGCGTTACAGGCGTTCATAGGCTACGGTAAATGCTTTCCATCAGGCGGGCCGTATGCTTGTTTGCCACTTTAGTGGTATAAAAAATATATTTAAAAGCTATTTTTTTACAAAACAGTCTATCGTATCTATTTGATAAAACATCATTAATTGTATCCGTATTCGGGCGTAACTCGGAGGACGATAGTGACGTTTACAATTGGACATTATGTGACTTTACTATCGAGTAAAGTATCAAGAACAGACTTAATAAATCTCCCGGCTGCTCCCGTTTGATTCCCGAAACCCATCGTTTCATACTATAAGGAAGTCGTAAGGCACACCCGCTTGATTTGGTCGTAAATTATGTTAAGTATTAATGGATTTAAATGGCATTAAATAATCATGAAATTTGTTTTTTGTTACGAAACAATTATAAAGAAATGTAAGGATTGAGAACAAAGTACAGATTGAAGTCTGGCTAGCTGGTCGATACATACTAACTCGAGAAGAATATCAATCATTGATACAAACGACTTTAAGAAAATCTATAATATACTTAATACTATCAACTAAAATACATGCATGCCACAGTTGCTTCTAATTTATCCAAATTCTGCCTGCTTTTTACATAATAGGTACATTGTATATATCTACATCTACATACATCTACATCATTAGGCCGTGTGGTTTCCGGAAGACTAGAATGGAATCACTCCGTTTCTTCCCGTGGATGTCGTACAAGGCGACTAAGGGAAATACATTATAAAACATCGATCAGGCCCCTCCAACCCGTCTGGCCAGCGTGGGGAGTGTAGGCCAAATCCTCCTTCTGTCCGGGACGGACGACAGGGGGTCGTGCTCCTGTAGTAGAGACTAAAATGACCTGTCCAATGCAGGGAGACTCGTATCTCAGCACTGGGATGAATAAGGGTTGTCACCGACGACGATATAGCTACAAAAGTTGCGAAGCTCGGCGTCATTGCGCGTGTCAGTCTAATCGAACACGCAAGTTAAGCAACATCCGACGTAGCCTGTTGAGCAGCGTGGTGGAGTATGACCTAAACCCCTTAGATTGAAGGGAGACCCGTATCGTGGGATGAAGCATGAACAGTATTGATCGATTGATCCTAGCCTGAGGAGGAATTTCAATAATTGATAAAGACGACAATCTATATGTATTCTCAATTCCATATATATAGTGTATATATATCCGCTAGGGTTGCCAAATATACTGTTAAGAACAGTATTATACTGTTTTTCACTACATTATACTTTTTACTGTTGAACAAAAATAAAGTATACAAAATACTGTTTTCAGCATCATTATGCTTAATACTAATGTTAGACTTAGATGCTTACACATATTTTTTTTTATTTAGTCATTAATAGTATATAACTATTAATTTAATAAAAAATGAGCTCCTAATTTAATTTTAGATATAATTGTGGTGAGGCGTAAGTAACATTTAAAAAAGACTATAAATTAATAACTAGTGCGAGAAACTCTAAAAAATAAATAAAATACTGTTCAATATCCTTCTCAGACCTAAATATACTTTATTTCTTGTAAAAAAAGTTGGCATCCCTAGGCTCCGCCAACCTCGCGGTCCTAAGAGCCGAATCGCGGGAGATGCGCGCGGCACTTTGCTCTAAGGCTCTTTCGTGTCGCGGCCAGTCGCGGGCAATTCTTGACTCCCTACAAATTATTTAACTCTATATCCTTTGTCCCTCATTGAAGCTCTCTCCCCCTTCTGGAGCAGTTACATATACCCCTACGCCTTCGCTTCCTCCCACATGCTCTGCTCCTCCTCTCTTTTCTCCACGCTCCTGCGCGCATGCCATCCGTATATACTATATATACAGTGGAATGAATAAGGGTTGACGACGCTATCCCTATAAATACGAAAGGTATTTTTTTCATAAATCATATATTCACGCCAGTCTTGCCAAATATGTGCGATGGAAATAAATTACGCTAGTAAAAATTGTTTGAAAGCGTATTAACAAATTACAAAGCAATATAAAACGCGGGCGATTGGAAAATAAACCGTAGCGTAGCGCGTAGGTATGGTATGATTTAGAGTCGCGAAGCGCTTGATAGGTCGCACGTGGAGATACATTTAACAAGATGCAAACGCGCTACGTTAGAGTAATAAATATGTAGAGTCCGCATTAACCCTGATCATGCACAAAGTTTACGTAAAAAATCTAAAGCACGTTTTGTTTCACACTTCAACATCATCATTTCATGAGCTCGGTGGTCGAATGGTTAGGGTCGTGTATGTAGTGTTCTATTGTCGGCTACTACGTTTCTGTATTTTAGGATTTTAGGCGGAGGCCATTGTTTACAAGGCGCCCAAAGGCTACTGATTTGGCATAACGACTGTCAGATGACAGTCGTTATGCCAAATCATTAGATAATGACAACGGCCAGGACCGTGTCCTCCGGAAGCACGTTAAGCCTTCGGTACGTTCGTTCGTTAAGACGACGTTAAGACCGTTTGTTCCCAACGAGTCACACCCTCAACTGTAACACTGTGACTGGTTGGGAAAAAAATTCCCAACGAGTCACATTGTTACTCGATGGGACAACTTTTTTTATGAATGAATGAATGAATGAATGAATGAATGATACTTTATTCACAGAATATGGTTAACAACAATAAGGCGTTATAAATTGTATGGTCCTTAGCATATTCCACCAAAATGGCATGTGAATATTTATATAAAAATAAGAAAACAAAGTTATATATTTAAATTAACATTTTACATTGCAAATTAAATATTAAGTACATACTTATAAACATGTCATGATTTTAGAATTTATAATTGAAAAAGTCATTTATGGAATAAAAACAATTTGTAACCAGGAAATCAAATAAACATTTTTTAAACTTATATAATGTCAAACATTTCAATGAGTCTGGTAGTTTATTATATATTTTAATGCACATGCAGTATGAGCTGTTGCTCCTATATTTTAATTTAGTATTAGGGTAAATTAAATTGTATTTACGTCTGTTCGATCTTTTCATTACATCGTCAAGTTTTTCAAATAAGTCTAGGTTACGTTTAACAAAAAGAGCCGTTTCATATATGTACAGAGATGGAACGGTCAGAAGACGGAGTTCTTTGAACAAAGGCACACATGTGTCGCGTCGATCTGCTCCGCATATGGTACGAATACATTTTTTTTGGGCTACAAATGCTCGGTCCGAGTCTACCGAGTTTCCCCAAAGAACTATGCCATATCTAAGTAGCGAACAGACGTAGCCATGGTAAGCCAAAAGAGCAGCTTCTCGAGACACAATTTTTTTGAGCCTCCAAAGAGCAAAGATAAATTTGTTTATTTTTTGCACAATTCTGATATCTGGTCTTTCCAGTTACAGTTAGAATCCAGAGTGATGCCTAAAAATTTGTTTCTTGTAACTTCCTGTATCCTGATATCATTATATTTAATAGTCAGATTGAGAGGTTTAGCTTGATAAGTCAGAAATTGCATGAATTGCGTTTTAGAAAGATTAATTTTTAAATTATTATTATTTAACCAATTTATAATGTCGTTGAGAGCTATATTAATATCATTTTCAAATGTGTCAGTATTTTTATTTTTTATTATTATAGTTGTGTCATCAGCAAATAGCAAGCATTGATGTGCTATTGCTTCCGGAAGGTCGTTAATGTATATTAGAAACAATAATGGTCCCAATATACTGCCTTGCGGGACACCGAATTTGTTTACTTTATATGATGACTCGTAATTATTTTGGACTGATCCCTCTACTCTATTAATTTGGACACACTGTAGTCTGTTTTTCAAATAACTTTCAAACCAAGATAAAGCTATTCCTCTTATGCCGCATTTTTCCATTTTGTTCAGAAGTATATTATGATCGACTGTGTCGAAAGCCTTGCTCATGTCCAAATATAGAACGCCTACTTGTGTATGATTATCAGCGCATTTCGTTATGATGTTATTTAATTTAAAACAGGTTAAAGTCGTGGATTTATTTTTTCTGAACCCGTGTTGTTCTGATCGGAAAAAAGACATTTTTGATAGAAAATTATCTACACGACTGTACATAGCTTTTTCATAGATTTTGGATAGTACTGGGTTAAGAGTAATTGGTCTATAATTAGACATTTCACATTTATCTCCTTTTTTAAATAGGGGCTTTACTAACATTTTTTTAAGTTTTACGGGGAATGAACCTTGTTCAAACGATAGATTTATTAGGTGGCATAGAGGATAACATAAGATGTTTGCTGTTTGCTTTAGTAACATAGTTGGAATCTCATCATACCCAGTAGTGCTTGTATTTCTTAGTGAGTGCATAATTGAGTAGATTTCTTTAGGTGTAGTTGGATTAAGAAATATGCTGTTTATTTGAATTGGTATTTATGGAAAAAATATTATTGATTGATTTATTACATGTCGTATTGTTATTAATATTTATAAAATTATTATTAAATTCATTAGCAATTTCGAGAGGGTCATATTTATTTACTCCGTTTTGAGTTGTTATAAATTTAATTTCTTTTTCAGATGTTGAATTAAAATTATTTTTTATAATTTGCCAGCTTGCTTTACATTTATTTGCAGCCTTAGACAGATAATGTAAATTATTATTTTTTTGAGCTTGATACATACATTTTTTTAAAACTTCTTTATATTTGGAATATTTTTGATCATTTTCTTGTTTGTGGGATGATGACTTAAGACGTTTGAAATATAGTACCCTTTTAGTTTTGCAACAATTTTTAATAGATTTTGTAATCCATTTTGTATTTTTAGTTGTCGAATTTACTTTTACATTAATTATTGGAAAACATAAATTAAAAAAAAGATAAAGTAAATCGTGGAAAATCGTAAATCCTTTGTCCGCACATTTTTCGGTGTATACTTCAGAGAAAGATAGTTGTTCTATATAGTATTTAAATTTTATTATATTATCTTTGTGATAGTCCCTTTTTTTGACAAACCAGTATGTTGGAGCGCGTTTTGTGTTTACATGAAATTCTATCGTTTGACCTGTATTATGATCAGATAGACCAAGTTGATGAGTTTCCCCATGCACTTTATCAAAATTCCCAATAATATGGTCTATACATTTTGTTTTGCGCGTCGGAGTATTGATGTAATGATGCATGCTAAAATTATCCAATATGTCAAAATATTCTTGGGAATATTTGTTTGTTTCCAGAATATCTATATTAAAGTCGCCAGTTAGAATTACGTGTTTATTCTTTCTTTGTGTAAGCAATTGTAGAAGCTTTTCTAGTTTTTCGAAAAATACATTTTTATCTGAATCTGGCGTTCTATATATGCATGCAATGATTAGATTTGGATTCATAATTTCTATAGCACAACATTCAAATTCTTTTTCTACAGCTAATTCTTTTACATGTGATAACACAGTGTATTCTAAATTTCGCTTAGCTAGAATAATTGTTCCACCTCGTTTTTTATTTTGTCTAGAGAAGAATGATGCTATTTCATAATTATTTAAGTGTAAATTATTTTCGGTTCCTAGCTGCAAAAATGTCTCGGTTAAACATACAATATCACAGCTTTTATCATTATCGTTGAATGTCTGCAAAATAATTTCTAGTTCTTCTCGTTTATTCAAAACTCCTGCTATATTTTGGTGAAACACTCTAAATTTATTGTGTACTTTAGGAGCGAAAGGAATTAATAGGAGTACTTGTTTCGCGATGTTCATTTTTACTATCTGAGTTAATCACGGAATCACTTATTTTTAGACTGCAGTTATTTATCTTGGGTCCAGTAGGCAATTTTTTGAAGTAGTATGGTATTGTACCTTTAAGAGTAGAATTATTTTTGCATCGAGAGGCCGCTTGAGCAATACTTTTTTTTAAATAAATGTTTGTATTAATTTCAATGGAAATTTGTTTTGATAATTGGTAAGATAGTGACCTTGAGAACCTGTGATATCTGTGATGCGGGTCAATGACAGTACAATTTTTAAAATATTTTGATATTAATTGTATGTGATTGTTCAAAGAACTCGTATTTATATATTTATTATATTGTACATTTGTTATATATATGTTTATATTAACATTCCTTTTCAAAAACGCACTTAATTCTATAAATAATTCTGTCGGAGTCTTGTCATTAGTGCCGGCGCATATGATAACGTGGTCATCAGAAGAAAATTCGCGTTGTAAATCTGGAAAAGTGTTCAGGATTTGTTTGCTTGAGGCATTAGGTTTGATAAATCCCATTATTTCATAATTTTCCATACCGTGCATTTTTCTGAGCTGCTTTGACAGTCCAATACCGCTTTGGTCGCCAAGCAAAATTATTTTTGGTTTCATCTTTGTGTTTTCAGAGCAATTCTTTGGTATTATATTTTTTGTTGCAGCTTTTTCTATAGGTTGAATGGTTGGAAAATCTATTGTGATTTTGTTTTCTTTAGTATCCTGTGCAAGTGTAGAACAATTCAATGGCTTTTCATGACACTTCGATTGTACTTGTCTATTGAAGTCTAAAGAACTGCTTTCTAACGCATGGCATACTGCTGAAGAATATTGTATAGGTGACGTTCTAGGAAAACCTATTCTATAATTATCCAGTTTGTGACGTTGGGGGGTATAAAACATTCCCTTGCCTTTTACTTGTTTGATTGAATTAATTCTTTGCGCAATTATATCTGAACTAGTTATTTTTTTATATTTATCTATTGTATTTTCATATGTAGTAATTTATACTTATTCCCAACGAGTCACACCGCTGCTATCGACGTTGCCGGGCCACGGTCGGCGTTGCATAAATTGCGTGATTGATTAGATTGACACGCGCAACGACGCCATTGAGCTCCTCTACTCTGCTTCCTTCTGCTGTCTGCTTCTGCTTCCTGCTCCTAAATACAATCCTATACGTTATTGTCGCGGCGGGAGCGGGACGGGTGTAGAAGTTATCTGGAAAGTTCTTGCGTTTCGTTCATTCGTATTTAGTACAATTAAAGGTGCTACATGAAGGTGTTAGGCTTGGCTTGGTTAATCTAAAATGCCCGAATTTCAAGCGAGCGAAGCCGCGGGCAAAAGCTAGTTGATACTGTATAATAATATAAGTATTGCTGACTTTTTCGGGAAAATGTACGCCAAAGCACGCTCTAGTTTTTCATACTCTTGGTACGATTACGTTACAATGCCTATATGCAGCAAATCTTCAATCCCATCTGAGGTGGGATTTGTATCACAGTTTGTACTTATTTATCGACGGGTGTTGGTCAGTTGGTATGCTAACGATGCCTATCTACGACCATACGTGCTCATGACAAATATATTAGACAGAAACTAAAATTCAATTAGCTGGATATAATTGCTACTTACCCTACCTAATTATATATAGTTAATTTTAACAGGAATGTAATGTTTGTATGTTACATACATACAAACATTACATTCCTGTTAAAAAAAAATTGTGATTCAATATTAGAGCACGACCGGCCTTGACAATGTGTTCTTCTTGATCTTCTTGTTCTTGTTCGTCTTGTTCTTCTTCATATTCATCCTGAGTGCATTTAAACTGCGTTAATAGCGATGTATCGCATGTCGCCTCGTTGGAATCAAACGGATTCTCCACTGTAGGTGATTCAATATTAGAGCACGACCGGCCTTGACAATGTGTACATGCCAGAGAACATAACAGTCCGACTTTTTTGCAACCACATTTAGCACTGCACCCCTTTTTGCAGTTGCAAAAAATTGTGTTCAGCAGTTTTACCGGCGCAGGTGGAAGTAAAGTTAGGACTGGTTCTAATGAATTGTTGACCAACTTCCAACCCCAGTCTGTAGGGTCTAGCTGATAACCAAGCCACACTTGACAAACATCATTTTGTTATTGACAAACATCTTTAGCTTATTCTGTACAGTTCTAGGATATCTATTAGCTAAGCTAAACATAAATCTAAGCTGGAATTTGATTATGGCAGTCAAAAAATCCGATGGTAATCGGCTTGAGCTTCGGCGGTAGGCCCCCAGGACCTAGGCGTGGCCTTGGCGAGAAGCGCCGACATTAGTGCCAATTTAAGCGTGAATTTGTCCTATTATTAATATCTTTCTACAGCGATTTTCCGGTACTATGGAAAGTCAAAAGTAAGGAGTATTCTGACAAAAATAGAATGCCATATCAGCATTCGAAATCATTTTTATTACCAACGACTTGCGACGACTTCCTTCAGCACAGATCGGAAGGCTGTGGTTGACCGGACTTGACGGCACCTTTTGGGCTAAAGTCTCCCATCAAGTGAAACCGTCAATCCTATCAGACTTGTCAAATGGACTTGATCGTCTCGGGGACCCATAAGACCCTAGCCATGCACACAATTGAACAGGGGACAGATGTTGTCTGAAGGTTACAATGGCGTATAAATTAAGGGACTGGGTTTCATTTTACCTGATATTCTTATAGTTATAACTTATGTATATTTTATATTATAAGTGTAAGTTACAATGACCGATAGAAAAATATTTTATCATATATTACAACTATAGAGATGTATATACGTGGCGTACTCATGCATATTATGACGATTACAACTTTTACAAATTTTTAAATCGTTATATCTCAGAAACTGTGGCTCGTAGGAAAAAAAGTATTGATACATTTTTTTTAGATCATTTTATGATCTACAATTTTGTCTAAAGTATATTTATGATAAAACTTACCGTTTTTCTGAAAATCGCGAAATACTCATTTTTTTTTTACCTTTGAACTTGATTTTTTTTTTCCATACAGGGGAAAGATGGGGAACTTTCAAATTTTATTTTTAACTATATTTTGAACCATTGATTTCACCAATTTTCAGCTTGGTGGGAATTTATGTACCCTCGAATTTCTAAATTGACCGGACTATTTTGTTCATATTCGAACATTTCAACGTACCTAAACAAACCGACCAAATAGAGTAACAGTAACAAGTAATAAAAGTCTCAAGTTGTGAATTTATAAGACGCGTGTTACATATCAAAATTACGTGGCTTACTTGCTCACATTTTGAAGCAATAAACACTCGGTATGGATTTTATATTTCCAATCAATGATTTAAATCAAGTTTACTCTCTGCGTGGTTATTGCGCTGTGAGGTGGTCGTTCGCACCTAGTGCCGGCATGAGATATGACCGGTTATTATTATCATGATTTACTACACTTTTTGTACATTAATGAGCGAAATATCATTTCTTACCCGTGGGGACTAGGAAATAAATATTAATAAACGGCCATAAACATTTAAATGTATGTAGAAAACGCGATAATTGGTATTTGTTTTATGTCAATAACAAAAAGAAAGAATTTATTTTATTGAAAGTTTTGGTGTTACATCACTTTATCATTTTTATTGTTACAACACTTTTGTAATAAGAAAGTTATATTGATTTAAGGCGATTAATGCTCAGGGGCCCTACCGCTGAAGCTGAAGCCGATTACGATCGAATATTTTGATTCCAAAAATAGATCTTCCGTTAAAGTTAACATAACATCACATTCAAATGGAATAGAGTCCTTATTCATACCAATGAATAAGCGACTCTATTCCATTTGAAATAAAGTCGCTTATTCATTGGTATGAATAAGCATTCTAATCAGTTATTGAATCGCAATAAGAGATGGTGGTAAGAGGGCATATCTCCGTTTGAGGTGGAAACGAATCGGCTTTCCAGACAAAAAAAATGCGATTGATCGGTTTAATTCAATTTGCAAATTTACGACGGAAATTGTTTGCAAGGCTAAACTAAATACAGACGTGTAACTTTAAAATTATATAGCCACATATTTTATATACCATTAAGATGACAATCAAGCATGCAGTCCGCCCAATTTAAGTAGTTACCGCAGCCGATGGTCGCTTGTAACATGAGGGGTATTATCACACACATCATATTTTGCCGTCTCTGTAAAAACTTGTGTGGGATGAAAGTGGTTCATCAACATCTTTGAACCAAAGCCAACTTCACGCAGGTGAAGTTGGCTTTGGTTTTGCACAACATGCAGATGTTGTGCACACCTGTTGACTGACAAACGAGCCTCTGGCGAAAAGAGGGGTAGGTCATCGAGTATTGTGTATGCTGCCCATCTGGGGAAGTACCTCCACCTCACAGAACACCGAAGCCAAAAATTAACAATAACAATTCCCTTGAACCCTGTTGTGTTCCTGCGAGTGAGTGAGGTCACTAAGAAGGAAGGAGTTGGAGAAGAGATATTTTATGTTGCGAGCGTTAATATGGCTACGGTGACCGCTTCACATAAGACGGGCCGTATGCTTGCCTGCTACCCTGCGTACTATAAAAAAAATATATCCACTGCTGGACATAAACCTTCCACCATATACGATCCTCCGCTGAGTGAAATCTATGGAAAATTGATTTCAATTGAAAATGTATTTCATGACCATTCCTCAAGGACATGATCGTTCACAAACGTCAAGCATGTCGAGGTCTTCAATTGTGATAAGTTTCATCAAAATCGGTTCAGTGGTTTTGGAGGCTATTCGGTAGATATAACGGTAAATTTTCCCTATAAAAATGACCCCACCATTATTTATTGTTTTTCAGTAGGTATTTTTTTATTTTATTTTTATACTACGTCGGGTGGCAGGCAAGCATACGGCCCGCCTGATGTGAAGCGGTTACCGTAACCGTATTAACGCTCGCAACATAATATATCACTTGCGCGCCGCCACCCTCGCTGCCAACGCAGCATCTCCTCACCTTCCGGCGACCTCACTCACTCGCAGGAACACAACAACCCTCAAGGGAATTGTTATTTGGCTGCGGTATTTGTGAGGTGGAGGTACATTCCCCAGTCGGGTAGCTTACAATTACGCTCCCTACCTCTCTTTTCGCCAGAGCTTCGTTTGTTAGTCAGCAGAGTGCACCACGAGCAGGTGAAGTTGGCTTTGGTTCAAAGATGTTGATAAACCATTTAGGTATGAGTGGACATGACTCACTCCTTTGTTGCCATCAACCAGCCAAGATCTGTTCCAAATTAAGACGTTACCTACTCACAAGACGTATATTACACAATAATTTCAAGAACATCGATATATACAATATAAACCGTCTGTTTGTCCGTGCGAGCCATTGATTGGATCTATATCGGGTGCCCGGGACGCAGGCCAGGTGTTTCTGACAGGGAAAATAAACTGTGCAGTAATCGATTTTAAAGTTTAAGAACCAGTGTGTGGAACGGCCACTGTGCCTCAAGATGTATAGACCATACAAATTATAAACACGGCTAGCTGCATAACGCTCACTAAATTAAAGCTCATTCGCAAGGGAATCTTTTAGAGATCCTCAGTTCTTTTAGGTGTTTATTTCTACGTAACATTTATCTTTTTTTATAGTATAACCACAGTATAAGTAATAGTACTACGTACAGTACGGCCACTCCCTGCCGCTCTCTCGTGTCGACCTCACCTCGCCTCTGAGACAAATATGGAACAATTTGTATGGCACCGCTCGCACACACGTTTGTGTAGTTTGTGTTGTCATTGTTTGTGTACTACTACTAAACGACGCGACATTTGTATGCAGTGACCGAGGTGTGGTATAACTGTCCTTGTTTGTCACCTTATTGGTATAAATGAATGACGTGGATACGTTTTTAAAATTGCTTCCATAGGGAGGCAATTAAAAAAAAACGAATGATAACATAATCGGGGGATACAGTTTGGTGGTGTTACAATTCAAACAAATCTATCATCTCCATTCAAAATTCAATCACACCACTGGGTATAAAAGTTAATATAAATAAAAGTTATCGGTATATATAAAAATTAATCCCTTTTCAAGCCATCATGCTAATTCTTTATTTATTGAGTTTGTTGCTCTCTGAAGAAGGTTCTTATGAAAGAAAAAAAAGAAAGTTGGGCGGAAAATTAGTAAATTTAAGAAAACTGAACGATCATATCAACTTTTCTAATGTAACATTATGGTATTTAACAGAACTGTCAGTCATTTGACAGCTTGAGCGAAACCAATTCCAATTCAATATTCATAGTTTTTGATAGTGCTTTGACAAGCTCGGTGGCGTAGCGGTCAGTGCGGCTTCGACACCAAAGTTCATGGGTTCGATTCCCACACAAGACAAACATTTGTGTGCATGAACATGTCTGTTTGTCTTGGTCTGGGTGTTTTCTATATATTATAAAAATGTATTTACAAAAAAAAAATGTATTTAAGTACATTTATCAGTTGTCTAGTACCCATAACACAAGGTTTACGCTTAATTTGGGACTAGATGGCGCTGTGTAAATTGTCCTGAAATATTAAAAATTATATTATTATTATATTATGGCTGGCGTAGGAACTATTATGAACTAGCTGATCTGACAGACGTTTTCCTGTCTTCTTAACTATGGATATTGAATTGGTTTCGCGCAATCTGTCAAATGACTGACAGTTCTGTCAAACAACATAAAGTTATATTAGAAAAGTTGAGATAGTCTTTCAGTCCGACATTTGTTTTTAATTAAGTCATTTGTCTTAATGTTCTTCATTTAAGGAGATTGAAAAAAAATACTGAACGAACGCATAAATATTTGACAACCAATAAATATCTCAATCCTTTTTCAACTGACACTATTTGTAGGGGAAAATGCCTTTTTTTATTTTATGTTTTCGTCAATTTTCCACTGTTTTTAATAGTTATTTTGCTATTCGGGACGGAGGCAAATTCAACAAATGAAAAACCATGATAATCGGTCCAGCTGTTCTCGAGTTATAAGTGTTCGAACAAACCCAACTTTGTTTTGTATCTATTGTAATAATCTTTATTGCAGCCATAAATTGCAATAAAAAATAAACATAAAGATTTAAAATAATAGTAATAAAATAACTTAAAAATATACATTATATGTTATTTTTAACTTAGTAAGAATTATTAAGTTAAAAATAACATATAATGTTGTATACGTTACTTTCGGTTCTCGCACCGATGAACATCCATCCAGGGCCCTACCGCTGAAGCTGAAGCCGATTGCCATCGTATTTTTTGAATGCGAACATTACACGCCGCTAAGGCATTATCAAGGTAAACAAACACCATCTGTTTACCTTGATAATGCCTTAGCGGCGAAACCGGTCGGTAATATTATATATAATAACGTGGAATAGTACAAGTGTTTTATTATAACATTATGATAATAATGTTCCACCAAGTGGCAACAATCAACAGTATCAACTTTGTTAGTAATTATGTTCAGCTCAGCTGGAAGAAACCCTAGAGCTCTACCGACTAAGCGGAAGATGTTCGTCAATAACTTTAGCATAATACCAATTTTTGGAATCAAAAAATTCAGTGGCAATCAGCTTCAGCTTCGGCGGTAGGGCCCCAGTATCTAAATATAGGGCTGTTCAGTCCACCACTCACCGCCTTTAATATGCCATTATCAGAGCGACACAACCTCTCCCAAAAAGAGGCTATGCGCGCTCTCATTTCACATTCACACTTACATTACACATTCACATTATTTTTTTTACTATTTTATTCTACTTTCATTTTTTTTTTCTCTTATTTTGGTTGAATACCATTTTTCTTTTTATTGTATTAAGTATGATAATAATGTATGGCTATTTAAAAAAAAAAGACCTATATTGACAGAGTTTCTTTCGGCATTTCTTCTCGTCAATGGTCATTCCGAAATGCTGGTAGATAAAAAAATATACCTAATTGTAAAAGACGTGTCTAAGTGCCCGCGAGGGCCCACAGAATAAAGAATTTTGACTTTGACTCTCATAACAGCGAAGTCTGGCACTCTCGCGTCGGCGAACATCTCTGATGCGCTGCAGCAGCGTGGTAATCGCATGAGAGTGCGAAATATATATCGCCCCGGTGCGACACTGTCACTTTTGCACAGAAATGCATAAATGAGTGGTTTTTTTTTTATACTGGGTCGGGTGGCAGACAAGCATACGGCCCGCCTGATGTGAAGCGGTTACCGTAGCCATATTAACGCTGGCAACATAAATTATCGCTCGCACGCCGCACCCCCGCTGCCAATGCAGCATCTCCTTCCTTTCTGGTGACCTCACTCACTCGCAGGAACACAACAACCCTCAAGGGAATTGTTATTTGGCTGCGGTATTCTGTGAAGTGGAGGTACATTCCCCAGTCGCAGCTTACAATTACGCTCCCTACCACTCTTTTCGCCAGAGCTTCGTATGTCAGTCAGCAGGGTGCACCGCGTGCAGGTGAAGATGGCTTTGGTTCAAAGATGTTGATGAACCACTTACACCCCAAATAAATTGTCATAGAGCACCTACTTTTTTTGGTGCGATAACGTTACTTTACTTTTGCAGTACCTACGCATAGTTTCCGTATTTAATTATTTATATTTATTCCGTATTTAAAAATTGTCAGAGGGCGTGACACTCACGCCCTCTGACAATTTTTAAATATTTAACAAATTCTTGCATTTTTTTGCAAAAGTGATAGTGTCGCACGGGGGGGGGGGGGGGGGGGTGCGATATATAGATTTATATGAAATATAAACTAAACTGTCATTCGGTAGACGTAGCCATACAATAGAAAGACCTGTGCTTGGGGCTAACATTTCGCAAAATTTGCCACATCCCAATATCTTTCTATCTCAGTAACTCTGATAACGACCTCGCTGGGTGTCCCAAACGTCTCAAAACCGACCAATATAAAAAAGAACATGAACTTAATTGATAATGTTTCTCGATTTCATTATATCTAATGTACTTTGGGGAACATTATTAAAACAAGTATCCTTTCATAGCACCCCCACGGACTGACGCAAGCCGCAATAAAATTAATTCCAACTCAGAAACCCATATAAAACACATTAAACTGGCAGTTTGTTGTAAACAACTGCGTTCGCGTCATCAGTCAATGCTCACACTAGCAAACCAGCTAGGGTTGGCAACGTAACGTTGCTGGGTTATTTTAAACAATACCTATAATCTAATATCGCTCATTGGCCGCAATAACGTCACAACTAAAGTCAACATTATTTTGGTATTTATTTTGATATACTGTTTCTACTTTCAGACTTTTCTTAATAGGTTTATAACATTTTGGAAGTGCCTAATTATTTTCTTATCTTATTATTGTTGCAATTAATAAGTCTTATTTGGTTGGATAATCATAAAAGTGATCTACGTGCAACAATGACATAAATGTACGCTGTGACCATATTGCAGCAAATGAACGATATATAAAATTTTCGTGTCACAGTGTTAGTTACCATACTCCTCCGAAACGGCTTGACCGATTTTGATGAAATTTTATATGTATATTCAGAAGGTCTGAGAATAGGTTGCTATCTATCTCTTATGGCAAAACAACGTTTGCCGGGTCAGCTAGTAATAAATAAATATCGCTGGACAAATTACACAACGCCATCTAGTCCCAAACTAAGCAAAGCTTGTATTATGGGAACTAGATAACTGATTTATATACATATACACTGTTTTTTCGTAAATACATACATAGATAACACCCAGACCAACACAAACAGACATGTTCATGCACACAAATGTTTGTCTTATACGGGAATTGAATCCGCAACCTCGGAATAAAAGTGGCCATTGCTATCCATTCTACCGAGCTCGATCATCCATCGCAAGATTTTTTTATACCACGCAGGATGCCAAATAAACATATATTCCGCCAGATGTAAAACGGCTACCGTATTTACGCGTAGCTACCAGCATTGTTTGCGCACTGACGAGCTCGGTAGCGGTCAATGACGCGGCTTCGGTTCGATTCCCACATAGGACAAACATTTGTGTGCATGAACATGTCTGTTTGTCTTAGTCTGGGTATTTTCTATGTATCATAAGTATGTATTTACAAAAAAAAATGTATTTACATATGTTTATCAGTTGTCTAGTACCCATAACACAAGCTTCGCTTACTTTGGGGCTAGATGGCGCTGTGTAATTTGTCTGACAATATTTATTTATTTATTTTATTTATTCCCCTTCCCCTCTGAGACGAAACAGTTTGTATGGCGCCGCACGTACACACACTCATGTATGCGTTGCACAGACGTCACTGTTTATGTATGTAGTAGTCAACGTCGCGACGCTTGTATGGGGTGGCCGGGATGTGGTAGAGCCCTACCACAGAATAATGCCCTACCCCGTAATGCAGCCACTCAGCACAGAGCAGTCGCTCCAGAATGAGTAGAAAAATTGTCAACTCCCATACTTGATATTTCACCATAGTCATAGTCAAAAACAACCTCACCAATTCTTGGCAAACCCTGGCAAACTGAAAGGGGTTCTGTGGACAGAGCTTCGGAATGATAGTGATGATTATAGAAGTAACAGAAGGCCGGGTCTAATCATGAAACATAAGTGCTCTTTGTAAAAAAATCTCTCTATGAGCGCAACGGAACAATTAAATGGGGATGTTTGATATTTTTTCTGACATTAGATGTCGCTAGGTAGGCGTCGGATCCAGATTGTCAAAATGTACTGAAATTTTTGACAATGAAACTTTAAGACGACAAGACAACACAAGACGTCAACAAGACATTTGACAAGATGCTATGAATTGACAAATGATTGGACCCTAAGCTACAGTGCTGCCAAAAGACCCTTGAGAAATTTTGTTCAGTAAATAGATAGTTACATAACAATTGTTGTAGGTATTATTTGTTGTAGGTAGTACAATTTTTAAATCAAGTAAGAAAGTAAAGTACGCCTCCTTACATAATTATTTAATTTTAAATTATTTTATTTATTTTTTTTTTTTATATACTACTGATGTGTCTGTGTCATGGATACGGCCGTGTGTTGTATATGAATACGTTATAGATATGCACTAAAATTATCCCAAAATGGCTTCGCCCTCCCCCGCACGCGTTGTTCCATAGTCCTTACTTAACGGATTAAATCATTTGATCCTTTATCTATGCAGTGGCGTGATTGAGTTTTGGATGGAGATGATAGATAATGTACCAAGCTGCAATATCAAACTGTATCCCCGATTTTGTTATCATTCGTTTGTTTAAATTGACACCCAATGGAAAGCAATTTTAAAGACGTATTCACTTGTCATATATCATTGTTAAAGAATATATTGAGAGCAGGCCTTTATTGAGAGCAGACAAATTTTAATTAAGGTTGGGAACCACTGCTCTACAGCATGAGGTGAGGCCCTGCTACCATGGATATAAAATTATTTTTCCCTTAAGCGTACTTATTTAATTAATTAATTAATAGATCGTTTTTAAAAAATCAATATTATAATTTAAATAAATTCACTTTATTATTGCATGTAGTTTATTTTTCATATTAAGTAGATGTAAAAGTATATATATAATATGATAAATTGATTTTGGTTGTTCTGACTGTGCTTAATTACGAAGTGTATACTCAAATTAAAATCGTAATTGTTGTATTATTTGTAAATTATTAATTGGTTATTCAAAAATAGATATTGGCATGTTTCTTTCAAGCATTTCTTCGCCAATGGTCAGTACCGAAATGTTAGTAGATAAGAAAAGTGACAAAAAATAAGAATATATTTCATAAAAAGTGTAAGATGTGTCTCGGTGCCCACAAGAGCCAAATGACAAAATAAATTAATTCGTAATTTCATTTTAAATTTTTTTTTTCACCGTCTGGTTTGGTATTCATAAATAGATATACTTACCTAAATTAATTAAATTAACTGCCAGAGAAGTGCACGTAGTTTCATTATTAACAAAATTTATTAATCCAAATTTTCCAATCTATTGAAAAATACTTTACAGCCCTAGTAAGTACCACCAATATCGTTTCACGGTGCGCATACCCAGCTAAAAGGCGACGCCCAATGTCCGCCGACCAATCAAATCGTAGCAATAATTTGAACACGCCCACAGCATGCGCCAGCGCTGTACCCAAAACAAGATTCTTGTCAGTTTTTCGACAACTCTCGACGCGGGAGGTCCTGTGTCATGAAAATGACATCATTGAGTGAAGTTACTACGAAGTTAAAGTTTAGTGTTGAGAGTATTCTCGGTAACCATGATAATGGGAATAGTGGGAATCACACTGAGTTGCCGCGACAGCAAGAGCCTCCGTGCGCGGGCTGTGTGGCAGCCTTGTACAGATGCTGCAGGGATGAGCCTCCCCTGCTGCAGCTCCCGTTGCCTCTCCCGTACAGCCATCTGCATCCAGCGTTGAGGCCTACCACGGGTACAATAAATAATAATGGTCTTTTACATTA
Source organism: Hypsopygia costalis (assembly GCA_937001555.2). NCBI lineage: Eukaryota > Metazoa > Arthropoda > Insecta > Lepidoptera > Pyralidae > Hypsopygia > Hypsopygia costalis. Next base: position 3,032,013 of record OW443336.2, on the reverse strand, counting down.
TCTATGGAGTTCAATTGGTAAATAGTGATTGATGTTTAGTCATTATGGTACTAACGATACAAGACACGATAATGAATACCCGTAAAAATATATTCAAAGATGCTTGTTATATAGGTATATAATTAATATTTTATTTATTACAATCTTCCTTTTGAAAAGCATTAGGTACCTACAGCAAGCAAATGCGTTTGTCAACGGTTACATATCTAAAAATCATAACTGTATAAATAATAATTAAAATAAATACCTTAAATAAGATAATACATATTATATAATCGCGCTTTATAAATATTCTGTGGGCTGTCACCCTGCCAAATTCTGCAGGCGAGCAACTATAAAAATTGAGTGAGCGTAAAGAGTAAAGACACAATGTCGTTGAGCAGGCGCAGTGCTAGAGGAAGCGGTGCATGCAACACATTTGCGTTCTACAAAGAGGCAGCTTAAACAATCTATGTGAACAGGACTCATTAATTTGGTCTGAAACAGTGGCGTTATTTCTACAACCCCAAAGCAAATCAAACACACCCTCAAGAAGTCGTCCATTACGTTTAACCTCAAGACTGCCGTATCCAACCATAATAAACAAAATTAAAACGCTGGGATACCTAAACGTTCAGATAAGCGATACTATAAGTATATTGCTTGCGATAAAGCCACCGGACAATTTTGCTATGTAAAATTGTCTAAATTGTGCACTGTGCAGTAGGTACAACGTATTTGGCCATGACATATAGGTATATAAGTAAGTACCGCGTAGGTTAATGAGCATCTAATTTATTCAATTAAAATAAAATATATATGTATTTTCATATTTTTTTTTTGCAAGAGCTAAGATACATAATTACGAATAAAAAGATTATTTGTGTAGCTCTAAAAACTCCGTTTAGGTAACTTTCAGGAATAATCCCATGTTCAAATGATAAGAAATATTGTTTTGTAAAGATTAACAGATAACATAGCATTAATTATTGAACTATATGAGTAATTTAACTATATAAGTAACTATATAAGTAAGTGACTATATGAGTACATACTATAATTAATGCCGCGCGGCGCACGTAATATATCTACTGACACAAGTTAAAATTGACACTGCTGCATTGTTGGATATATTGTACTTTGTAGACATACATACATCCCATTACTTGTCTGTTTGTCTTGGTCTGGCTGTTTTCTATGTTCTTATTATAAGTATATATTTACAAAAAAATATATACCTATGTAAGTATGTACCTTTCGATACCTCCAATTGGAAAACATACACATACAGATACACACCGCTAATATGAGTTATACATTTACTTAGAGGTTTGTATTTGTCGATTTTGTTGCGTCTGTGTGTCTTTTATAAATAAAATTCAGGTAGCATAATGTTACTGAAGTAATGAATCGATTTAGATAAAAAAAGAAAAGTATCGAAATTTTAGTTGGCGTAGTGTTCCTTGGAGGCATCGATTTATCAGTTGTCTAGTAGGTAGTACAAGCTTTGCGCTTAACTTGGGACTAGATGGCGCTGTGTAAATTGTCCAGAAATTCGGATTAGTCATTCCGAAGGTTACCTTATATAACTGCTATTAGATAACCTCTAGATATTAACGAACTCGACGGCGTCGTTGCGCGTTTCAGTCTAATCAAACACGCAAGTTAAGCAGCGTCGACCGGTGGTAGCCTGTCCAAGGATAGGTTTAATTATTTCGAGCTCCTTCGTGCTTCGGAAGGCCGTCGGTCAGTGGCCGTTAGGTGGCTTGAAAACAGTAGCCTCCACCAACCCGCAGTCGAGCAGTGTGGTGGAGTACGCTCTAATTAAATCCCTTCGATTGAGACCCGTATCCCAGCAGTGGGATGAAAAAGGGTTGACGAAGAATCTTTAATTTTATTTAGATAAAGGTAAACAAGTACTACTATACAAACTTTATTATCTTAGATTCTTTTGACATTTTTCAAAAACGTCAAATATGTATATACATTCTGTGTACTAAGTATCGGGAATTTGTCAATAAAACAAAAAATACAAATTATTCATCTAAATTTATTTTATCGCCTTCAAAGTAGGCCCCATCGCTTGCAATACAACATCTCCACCGCTTCACCCAGTCTTCCATACATTTTTCATAGGCTATTTGCGGTATGGCCTTTAGCTCATTCAGCGAATTTTCTTTTATGGCTTCTATCGACTCAAAACGTGTTCCTCGAAGTGGTAATTTTAACTTGGGAAATAAAAAAAAGTCAGACGGAGCCATATCAGGTGAATACGGTGCTTGGTCAAGGACTTTTGTTGAATTTTTCGCTAAAAACTCTTTCACTATAATGGCTGTGTGTGATGGTGCATTATCATGGTGCAGCATCCATGAGTTGTGTCGCCACAAATCTGGACGTTTTCGGCGGATACTCTCACGCAAACGCTTCATGACGCCTAAATAATATTCTTTATTCACTGTTTCTCCCTCTGGAAGGTATTCGAAGTGAACCACACCACGGTAGTCAAAAAAAACTGTCAGCATCACCTTGATTTTGGAGCGACTTTGCCGCGGTTTTTTGGGTTTCGGCTCGTTTTCGAGACGCCATTCTGAAGACTGTTGGCTTGTTTGCATGTCATACTCATAAACCCATGTCTTGTCGCCAGTTATTATACGTTTCATAAAGGTCGGATCCGTAGAAGCTCGGGAAACCATGTCTTCAGCGACATGCTTTCGCTGCGCTTTTTGAACAAAATTGAGCTCTTTTGGAACTAGTCGAGCGGCGACGCGTTTCATGCCTAAAATGTCAATGAGAATATTGTGGACGGACTTAAAAGATATGTTCACCTCACTAGCCAACTCTCTCAGACTCATACGTCGATTTTCGAGCACTAGCTTCTTGATTCTGTCGATGTTTTCTTTGGTCGTAGCGGTTGAAGGTCTACCAGAACGAGGCAAGTCTACTACTACTTCTCGGCCTTCTTTAAAAGCCTTATACCATTCATAAGCCCTTGTTTTCGATATACACGATTCGCCGTGGGTATTTCGCAACATTTTTAGTGATTCACCACATGAAATATCATTCGAAACACAAAATTTAAGGCACACTCTTTGTTCAACAATATTTTCCATTGTAAAAATCGCGGAGGACTCAAAACTATGACCAACAAAAAGTGTAGTTTAAAACAAATTAAATGACAGATCCCGCTCAAATTTAATATATAATAAGCGCTAAATCAGTACAGTGCTACCAACATGCAGTAAAAAAATTAGAACGACCTCTTTTACGCGGGTCTTTTTATTGACATATTCCCGATACTTTTTACACAGAGTAGTATATGTAATTTTGGGGTGTAAGTGGTTCATCAACATTTTTAAACCAAAGCCAACTTCACCTGAATGCAGTGCACCCTGCTGACTGACAAACGAAGCTCTGGCGAAAAGAGAGGTAGGGAGCGTAGGTAATTGTAAGCTACCCGATTGGAGAATGTACCTCCACCTCATAGAATACCACAGCCAAATAACGGTTCCCTTGAGGGCTGTTGTGTTCCTGCGAGTGAGTGAGGTCACCAGAAAGGAAGGAGATGCTGCGATGGCAGCGGGGGTGGCGGCGCGCGAGCGATATTTTATGTTGCGAGCGTTAATATGGCAACGGTAACCGCTTCACATCAGGCGGGCCGTATGCTTGTCTGCCAACCGACATAGTATAAAATAAAGGTATATTATTAGGAATATTATTAGGAAGAGCGATGTAAACTTTAAGGAGACGCCACGCCAGGTGCCAAGACAATTTTTTGTACATATGGGAAAACCATTAAGGGTCGATGTTAATTTTACAGAATTAAAAAAAAAACTTTCGACGATTCCATAGATAATTTGTTGAACGGATTTGTTCGGGATAAAGTGTAATAACAAACAAAAAAAACCGGACAAGTGCGAGTCGGACTCGCCCACCGAGGGTTCCGTACGTAGTATCAATATAAAATTTGATATTTTTCATTATAAATAAGAAATAATGCGTCGAAAAAAATAAATAAAATATATTTTGCAATGTGTTCGTTAATCCTTTTCATATGATATCCGATTTGAACTAGTAGCTTCAATTTGAAATTTCGACACCCTATAAAAAATATAGACCCCCTATTGATCTATTTACAAATGTATAGTTTTGAGATTTATTCCTGTACTTTTAGTCTATAACGATGTTACTTGCCAAATTTCATAGTTCTAGGTCAACGGGAAGTACCCTATAGGTTTTGATTCCCTTGAGAATGTCGAAATATGCGTTTTTTGCTGAATAAACGGCTGTAACTTTTTTTTACGTAAACTTAGCAGTTTGATTATTTTACAACTTCATGAGACCGTAGACCTGAGTATACAGTTCAAATTTCAGCTTGATACCTCCACGCATTCTCGACGTAGAAATTCTTGACAGACAGACAGACAGACAGACAGACAGACAGACAGACAGACAGACAGACGGACAACAAAGTGATCTTATAAGGGTTCCGTTTTTCCTTTTGAGGTACGGAACCCTAATTAATATATTAAAAATGAAAAAAAAATTAAAAATGAAAAAAACACTGAAAGGTAAACTAATTCTTCCTATTTTTGAAGTCTGTTAAAATTAGACTATTTTTTTTGCCTGGGTTATAATAACGAATCGATTGACATCTTATTCATCAGTCGGATGGATAGTTTTTTTTTTATACTATTAAAGTGACAAACAAACATACGGCCCGCCTGATGAAAAGCAGTTACCGTAGCCTATGAACGCCTGTAACATCAGGGGCTTCACACGCGCGTTGCCGATCCTGTAAAAACCTCTTCACGGCCTTTTTGAAGAACCCCATGCTGTAGTCTCCTGAGAAAACCTCGACAGGCAGTTCATTCCACAGCTTGACAGTACGCGGGAGAAAACTTCTCTGGAACCGCACAGTACGCGACCACTTAGGCTCCAAGTTTAGGCGCTACTGAAAACATACCTAAATACAAATTCATAAACATACTCCGCTAAACCAAACCCTTCCTTTCGACTTCGCCGTAGATGGGTAAAAATTAACTAAATGCTAAAAAAACGATTCTGATTGGCACAAAATGTAAATAATGCAAATTTGTATAATCCGGCGTTTTAATACCAAACTACAATGGCAAAAAGTAAAAAAAAAACATTTTTTTAATACTGCGCCAGGCATATTACAATTCACGCTAAAATGCTGACTACTGGGTGGTTTACCCTGTTATGTTCATGGGGGATGAAATAACGCGTAGAAGATTATATGATTTACTTATAATGATTATTTAGATACTTATTAATGATATTTTTTTTTATAGAACTTTCGCATTATGTAGTCTTTTAAAGTTTGTAAGTGCCTAGATAGTACAAACTACGACGAGGACCCACCACACATTTCCACCACTGTGTCTCCTGTGTAGCTTGAATTAAAAAAAGCAATGAACATTGAAGTCCACTGTAGTCCCGGGGGTAAAACTAAGGCTGCCTTGGAACTCACAACGAATTTAATCAAAAGAAATTAGTAGGAGTACTTATGAAGCTTTAGGAATTTGACTTCCCCTCTTGGCAATGTGAGACATCGATTCCAATAATATGAACACTTAGTAATTCTCCCTTGTTATTAGCAAATCAGAAGGCTCAAGAAAAAAGCTCCAATAACTGCTTACTATCAGGCGGTTTGCATATTTCTCATCTTACTGGTATAGTAAAAGATGGCGGTCGGCACGAAATACATTGCTTCGGTTAAGGCAGATAGAGTGCCTTACTTCTCTCTCTCTCTTTAAGCTTTTAACGCCTTATTTGCCATATTGCTGTCTCTTACGTTGCCGGAAAGGGAAGTCAAATATTATCAAAAGCTCCCTACTCCTACTTATTTCTTGTGAGTAAATTCGTTGTGAGTTCCAAGGCAGCCGTAGTTTTACGCCCGGGATTTCCTTGTTCATTGCCTTTTTTGGCGGTCGATGCTGTTAATCCTGGCTACACAGGAAACACAGTGGACAGTTTAACTCTATCTAAACATAGACATCCTGGGGCTCCTACGGCCGAAGCTGAAGCCGATTACCACCGGGTTTTTTTATTCCAAAAAATGGTCTTAGGTTAAAGCTATTGACGAACTTCTTCAGCTTAGTTAGTAGAGCTCTAGGGTTTCTTCCAGCTGAGCTAAACATGTATTGCCAACAATGTAAGCAGTAGTGTCATTTTCGCAGTCATTAAATCCGATGGTAATAGGCTTCAGCTTCGGCGGTAGGGCCCTTGTCCCCCTAGCCAAGTGTAATTCGTAGCGTAACGAACGTTAGATAAATCACGTGACATTTGTCAAAATCGAACATTTTATTATGAGAATTGTCAATTATGTCACGTGATCTATCTAACGTTCGTTACGCTACGATTTACACTTGGCTAGGGGGGCTGATTTAAAATAGATCACACAGATCTAAAACTTGATAAATTGTTACATTGTACCTTGTGTAATTAATTACCTTGCTGTCGTAAACGTAGAAGGAATAAGGAAATGATTAGTCTAATTTGTTGTGTAAGTAGCTCACCATGATCTTTAGAGCCAAAGCCAACCTTACCTGCACGTGGTGCAACCTGCCGACTAGGCAATGAGGCTCTAGCAAAAGAGAGGTAGGATACAGCGTATTTGTAAGCAGGCCGATTGGTAAAGTCCTCCATCTCACAAAATACCGCTGCCAAAAAACAATTCCCTTGAGGGTTGTTGTGTTTCTGCTAGTGAGTGAGGTCATCTAACCATCACAAATGTAAAGTATGATTCCGTTCCGAAGTCCGATTTTTGCAATCAAAAAACCCGATGAGTATCGGCTTCAGCTAAGGTGATAAGCTACCGGGTTGACATGTAGTTATGAGTAGATATTATGACAAAGTCATCCGTTAAGAAAATATTTTTTAGAATTTCCACGGGAACGAAGTCAAGCAAGTTAGTCTTTTTTATCTGTATATATAAAGGGCAACCGTTATTGACTGATCTATCAAAACACTGGACAGATCGGGTTGAAATTTGGCATAGGGAGCTGTTACCCCGCCGCCACACTATGCTCCTCGCGCTGCTCATCGCCTTGCTCCTCGCGCTGCCGCGATGTTTCCCTCTCTGCCCACACACTGCTCTACTCGCGCAATTATTCGCGACGCTCCGCACTTGGACATTTGCCTTTGCTATACAATGGACGTTGAAGCTGTGGCAGCGTGCGCGATATGCATTTTTATTATAGCGAAACGAAGCTTTTTTTTATGGACTAACGGTCTGAAAAATGCCATCAAACATTTCTTTTTTGCTACCAGCTCTTATAGGGAAATGTTCATGACAGACATGATTTTAAAAATATGACGCGTGTTACGCGCCCGAGCGCTCGATGCGGAATGCGTCCGAGGCGATTGTATGGCCGGCCACTCGCGCTAACTCCTTTGACTCGCGCCCAAAAAACCGACAAAACAGGGAATGATGGGCAAGGCGAGGAGCAAGACGAGCGGCACGACGAGTAACGTGGCCACACTACGTTCCTGCCTACTTCCCTCGCCACTCGACGAGTGTGGCAGGGCTATTATGGTTAATACCAAGCTAATGCTTAGAAAGGATTTTCGAAAATTCCCAAGGGATACCGGGATATGCGTGTACGAAGTCAAGCAAGCTTGTAGTTTATAAAGGAAGAATGTAATACTTGATTGAAATAAGAATATTTACAGGCAATTTGATTGCCACCAAGTCCAAAAGTCGTGGTGGAAACACGAAAAGTAGTGTAGATCAATTTTGTCTGTAAATTTCACTTTCGCTAAAAAAAAAGAAAGAAGAAGAAGAAAACAATTTATTTGCACATTACACAGCACTATACAAACAAGTCAAACAGACATAATTATAATATAAGGAAATTGAAGGTTACCTACTGTGCAATGTCGCAAAATGGTCCCAACTCAGTGTAAAAATCGTAATCTGTAGCAAACTCGACACTGACTTTCAGTTAGGACCAGTTGCGACATCACGGACATACATAGGCCACTCAGAAAATGTTGCGAAAAAAAGTTTTTAATTCAACAACATAAACAATTAGGTATACCTACACAAAAAAGAAGATAAATTAAAATAACAAATTATGTTAGACATTTCACCCAAGAAATATTATAGGGTAGGATACATTATAAAAAATATACTGTTATTCGTCAACAATCAGAAGCTCCATTCATTTACACTCAATCGATAATCTACTTACGTATTTTGCAATTGCCATATTGCTGTCTCTCACATTGCTAAGAGGGGAAGTCAAATTCCAAAAGCTTCCTACTCCTACTAATTTCTTCTGATTAAATTCGTTGTGAGTGCCAAGGCATCCGTAGTTTTACCCCTGGGACTGCAATGGACTTCATTGTTCATTGCCTTTTTTGGCGGTCGTCGCTGTTAATCCAGGCTACACAGGAGACACAGTGGTGGGAATGTGTGGTGGGCCCCCGTCTAGTTAAAAAATCTACTTACGTCAAATAACACCCGAATCAATTAACTGTATAAGAATATTTGTCTCCAGTATATCGGCTACCTCTTCCATCGTCGTCGCCCCCGCAGCCGCCGCCAGCGCCGCGCTGTGACGTCACGTCCAGCGGCAAGCGGAAGCGGTCGTGGTCGCGGGCCGTGTTCAGCAACCTGCAGAGGAAGGGCCTGGAGCGGCGGTTCCAGATACAGAAGTACATTACGAAGCCGGACAGGCGACAGCTGGCGGCGACGTTAGGTCTCACGGATGCTCAGGTCTGTTACCCTATGATCAATAAGTTTTTGTTCGCTTTTGTCAACTGTACCTCTGCATCAACCAGTGGCGTAACTATACCATCAGGGGCCCGTGACAAATTCATTAGATAGACCCTCAGATGCCTCAGAGGATGGGGCCCTCTCATAGAATTCATATAAGTTGGTAACCAACATCTCCCATGACACTACTGATAGTGCCAAGCAGTAGTGCCAAGGGCAATAAAGGTATTAAAGAAGTATTTGTACATTTTAGGTTAATAATCTATAATTTTATTTTCACGAAATATGACAATGTACCTATGAAATTTTGTATGTTGTATATTTATAGCCTAACTTAAGAAAAAATACTATTTTTGTACTAAGCTCTCGACCTTGGGTCCCCCTTGGTCCGGGGGTCCGTGGCATTTTGTCCCGCTCTGCCACCCTGTAGTTACGCCACTGGCATCAACCCATAATCATTCCGTTACTGCGATACGAGACCCCTCAATCGTAGGGGCTTTAGACTATAAACCCCTCTAACCTTTAGTGCATACTCCACTACGATGCTCAACCGCTGGGTTGGTGGAATCAACTGTAGATTCGTAGTAGGCAGGTTAGATATTCGTTTTTTTTTAAATAAATGATTATAAGTTTTATATCACCATTATTATTTTTATGGTTATAATTCAAAAGTTAAATAATAAGAATTATCGATTGGCAAAAGTAAAAAAAAAGTAACGAAACCTACTAAATAATAAAAAAAATATCACAGTGTCTCGCGAATGAGAGTAAACGTGACACTGTGCTATTTTTTTATTTAGTTTATTAATTTATTATTGTTTCATTAGTATCTATAGTTTATAGTTAATTTTTTTTTTTATATTGTCAGACAAATTACACAGCGCCATCTAGCCCCAAAGTAAGCGAAGCTAGTGTTATGGGTACTAGACAACTGATAAACATACGTAAATACATTTTTTTTTGTAAATACATACTTATGATACATAGAAAACACCCAGACCAAGACAAACAGACATGTTCATGCACACAAATGTTTGTCCTGTGTGGGAATCGAACCCACGAGCGTTGGTGTCGAAGCCGCATCATTGACCGCTACGCCACCGAGCTCGTCAATTTATTATTGTGTCAAAACTTGTGGAATGGTATGCAATCTTCTTGAAGTCCTGGCGGTTTTTCCATACATTTGCTGCCCGAAAACTTCACGCAAAGTTCCGCAATGTGTGTGCCGCGGCACACTGGTGTACCTACCGTGGTCATTAGTTGGTGTGCCTCGGAAAAATAAAGTTATCTAGATAGATAACTCTTATTATAGCTTTATGCGATCATAAAGCGAACCTCGTTTGCACGTGGTGCACCTTCCAGTAGAGCATAGGGCGAGCACGAGTAAGGAAATACCTCCCCGACGCGTAGGACTTTCGAAACATATTTATTTGCCTTCAAAGAGCTAATATCACTGCTTGAATCTAGTTACATCAGGCGGGTCATTTGCTTATTTGGATCCTGTTAAGAATGGAGGAAAAATTCGACTGATAATAAACTTGGTCTCCAGGTCAAGGTGTGGTTCCAGAACCGGCGCATGAAGTGGCGGCACACGAAGGAAGGCCGGGGCGGAGTCCCGGGCGCTGCGCCCTTGCCCGCGCGGGCGCCCGACGCTGGAGACGACAATGAGGACATTGATGTAGACACATTGAGCGACTGATTTTTTTATGAGCGGGATTAATAGTCTATTGGAGGTTATAGAGGCTACACGAACTGTACATTATGACCAAAAAGGAACGAAACATATTTTTTTAGTAATAGCAATACTGACGTTTTCCACACAAAATTGCTCAAGAGTTACAATGTGAAAACTGTTCTTACTATAATGCTTACATGTTTGTGATTTTTACGAAGAAAGTGGTGCCACTATCTTCGTCTATTCTTTTTGGTCACACTGTACAGTGCGAGACAAAAAAGTAGACAAAAATAGGGGCGCCACTTTCTTCATAAGAACAGTTCTCACATGGCAACCCTCGAGCACTTGTATAAAAAAAGACAATGTTGCTATTCTTAATAAATTTAGTTCCCTTTCTACTCTTTTGTGTTCCACTGTACATAGATAATTCTCCGATTGCTGAACATAGACAGAGAAAATTATAGACAAATTGATAATTGCACAAGAATAACTTGCAGAATCATTGTGTAAGGAAATGAGAAAGGTCTCAATCTGTCAATTTTTAGTTTCGCGTCACGTGCTGGTTTTTCAAAGGAAATCACAGCAATGTGCGAAACAGTAATGACTGCGATATATAAAATCTCGACATTCTCTGCCACGCCAGCCAGAAGTAGAGCGTAGACAGATAAATTTTTAGACCAATTGATAGTTTCCATCGCATTCTAGAAAAAGAGCAACTTAAGCCATCATCATGTAAGGAATTTTTGTTTCACGTCACGTGCTGGTTGTTTCTGTACTGAACACAAGTACTGAAGCTTCTATTTACTATTAGTTTAAATACCTATGAAATAGAAATCACAATTTGATGTATGAAATCATATACGTAGCCATATTTTTATAGTCATTATAAGAACTCTGGAAGAGCGGTCACTCCTAACACAAGCACTTGTTCTGCTTAAAACGATTACTCAAATAATTTTAATGAGTAGGTTTTGCAATAATAAATATTTTTCTTTTTATTTCTATGAAAAACTAAAATGACAGCGCTAAATAAAATATGACATATTCTGTAACTCATCTATAAAAGCTTGCGTGTTATACGTCTATGTATTATACCTACCCGTTAGTCTATGCCACTGAATATGTGTGTGTGTCCTAATCCGAAAGAAACGCCAGACGCCAGTACGGTCCTAACGATACTAGATAAACAAACTTACATTTTTAAAACGATCAAAAAGGCAATACTCGTAATTAAAATATTGTCAAAATTCATCTTCGATCCAGTCTCGATCTCACAAATGTCAAATTTGGGATTATATCGAAATATGGCTGAGAATTAAACAAACTAAGAATGTACAACAGTACATTCTTAGTTTGTTTAATTATAACTAATTATGTAACAACCAAGAATAACAATTGATAATAATTAATTAATGTAATCAAGTAGGTATATAATTAGTCAATTCACAATTCAATCGCAATCGCATATAATTACCGGAATTGGCATTGTGAGTAGCAACATTGTCTACATTATAACTGGTTGATTAAAGACGAGCATAAGTTAAGTATGACTTTAAAATATAACAGGTTTATAAAAAAAAAAAAAACATTTGTCAGATCGCTCTAAAAATGTGTGCCTTATTTCGGCACTGCCCAGGTCTCAGATCTTGATTTTAACTAGACAAAAAATTTGTCGTTAATTTGTCGAAATTTGTCGCCCAAAGGAAAAAATTGGTCGCTCTCCCGTTAAAGAGCTATAAGGTTTTTTTTGTAGTGCCGAAATAAGCTTATTTCGGCACAGCCCAAAAAAACTACACCACCTAGCGAAAATCTGATTTCACCCAGATGTTGCCTTGTATTTGTCGGAAATAAAACACAACTGGTCGATGCGTAATTAAGAAGTTACACGTATTTTAATAATTCTCATAATAAGTATAGTCCGAGATCTTGCATCAAAATAGGCTTGTATCCCATTTTTTTTCCGAGTTGTTATTTAAAGACGTCACAATAATATAAATATAGGTGAAATAATTACTTCGATTGCCTAAAAACTAAGTGCCGAAATAAGGCTTATTTCGGCACTGCCACAAAAAAATACTTATAACTTTTAACGGGAGGTTGACTAATTCTGATACTTGGTGTCTGAATTCGACAAATTGACGACTAATTCTGGGGGAAGTCATATCTTCGCTATGTTATGTAGTTTAATAGATCCCGAGTGGGCTGTGCCGAAATAAGCTTATTTCGGCACTGCCACAAAAAAAACCTTATAGCTCATTAACGGCAGAGCGACAAATTTTTTGCTTTGGGCGACAAATTTCGACAAATTAACGACTAATTTTTTGTCTAGTTAAAATCAAAATCTGAGACATGGGCAGTGCCGAAATAAGGCACACTTTAAAAATGCAATAATTTACTTTTATTGGTAATGTACTGTTGACAGGCAAATGGTAGCATTCAGTGTTGAAGGAAGAGGCAAGCGAATAAATAATTACTCTAACTCGAATGAGTTTTGGTTGTATCAATTGGTTAAACATTAAAAGACAAAAGTATTGTAGGTAATTTCGCAAGATACGAGACTGAAGACAAAAACATGCCACTAAAGAGGCGACGTTGTCAAAGGGGTATAATATTACATCTGAGATTGGTTTTTACTGCTTAGTTTATTTATTTTACTCGTATTTTCTTACATAAAATTGATAATAGAATTACCTAATGAAACTGACAAAGTTGTAGAAACAAAAACAAGTGGTTCTAAAAGCACTTTTAGAAAAGTAACATGGAACTTGAATATATAATTTTTCACATAAATAGCTTCATATTACCAAATAATGACCGTAATCATATCATATACTTTTCTAGTAGACAGACAGACAAACTAATTTTAAAGACATCCATTTTTAGTGCCAACCTCAAATAAATAAATATCCCTGGACAAATTACATAGCGACATCTACTTCCAAACTAAGCAAAGCTTGTACAATGGGAACTAGATAACTGATATAATGTACTTATATAATATATATTTTTTTGTAATTACATACATATAAATCTTATAAAACACCCAAACCATGTGTCTTGTGCGGGAATCGAACCCGCGACCTCGGGAGTCAAAGTGGACATTGCTATCCATTCGACCCCTAAGTTTGTCATCAATAATCCAAGACGAAGCTTTTATTTGACTAGAATTATAAAAATATGGTATAATGACACCATATTTTTAAGATATCTATAAAATCTGATTTAATACTAGTCATTTCATTGTAAATATGTAAATAATTATTTGAAGGGCGAGTAAACGAGTCATTACTATTAATGTTATTATATGAAATGTGTAAAAAGTTAGATTCGATGTACAGTTACATAATAAACAATGTTACATATAGGTATATTAAAATTTTGATTATATGTGTCTTTTTTTATAGTTTTCCATCATATACTTTGTTTTAAGGCTGTTTCATTTTGATCGATAACTCAGTCGATACATAGCATGCGGGTACTCCTATATTAGTCGATACATGGCATGCGGGATAACAGCTAGCGAAAACGTAGTTCATATCTGGGAAGACTTAAAGCATGCGGGTGCCTCGCAAGCCTGAATGTGCTCTGTATTTCCGAAACTCCCGCACCCCACATGCGGGTTCTCCCATCGGCTAATGAAAACGGTTCAGGCATGAGGGTTTTATAGCATGCGTAAATTGAAAATCTCCCGCTTCACGCATCCGGGCAATGTCGACTAATGAAAATGTGTTTTTAAACTGTTAAAGGAATGATAGCATTTACAAATGAAAGCATTTATAAAGGAAGAAAGGAATTCAAGCGCAAATGTCATGCACGAGCAACAACACGTTCAATGTATAGGTGGAATGAAGGACGTGGTTTAGCTAGAACTCTCTGAAATATGGGATTTTCTATAGATAATAGATCACGATATCTGGTCGTTGTGAATTTTAGGCAGTAACAAATAAAACAGTACGTAACGGTCATTACATAATTTATTGAAGACTGGCAAATCAAGTCACATACAAGGAAATTTATAGCTGCAATTTGATTTATAAAGTATAGAAAACTAAACGCAAAATGAAAATATTAATAAATATATATATTATTATATAAATTGAGAGGCATTTTAAGTTGCCACTAATATAACAGGCGTCCACTGTCCGCACCGAACAACAGGCGATTTTAATGTGACCAAGACTTTAAGCTTATGAGAATAAAGTTGACATTGTAGCTACGAAACATTCGCTTCGATAGCCTTAACGATGCCGTATAGACAGCTGTAGCAAGTCCTAGGCATCTTTGGGCATGCTTCGCCAGCAGCGCCCGCGCTGCGCAATGTCGTAAGAGCGCTTCGGCATGCTTAAGGACAGTGAAGCATGCCTAAGGACGTCGCGGCATACCTAAGGGTATACTTATCGTCACTGTCCACTTTCATGTAGGGATGACGATGGTTTTTTGTCCTGACATGTCAACAGTAGACGCCGTACGTTATTCGATATATATTTATGTTATATACTATAGTATACATACAACATTATGACAGATGAATTAGAGGAAGTCTTTGTGAAGTTTATTAGATAACTATCTTGTAATGTACTTTATATATACTCTCGAGAGATTTACATATCTTGCTAGGTCTACGAAAAACATTTAAGTAGGTCTGGATGTCCAATTATTTGGTATATTTTTTGTCATACCTATATGACAAGTTATCACAAACTGAGTTTGATGCTAATACTTATAAAGAGTAGTGCATTATTACAATAGGCTAGACAACAATGATCTAAAATTATAAAAAATATATATCAGTATCGTAAATAATAAATATACAAAACTACTAATACTAAATAAGCAATACTGCGATGTTGAAATTTTAATAACTTACGTCCGACTTGTTTTATGGTCGATGAAAGTTTGTTGGGAAAGTCCAATTTAAAAGGATGAAATTATTAAAAAAAATACCTTTAGAAAAACAATAAAAAATATTATAACTTGTTACGGCACTAGCTACATAAACGCAGTATTTATCATAACTCGAGAAGATTTTATGCTATCGAAGTAATTCTTTCACCTGTCGTTATATTATAATGACGTCTTTACATAACAAATCGCAAGAAAAAATTGTCGTCTAGCCTATTATATTGATGTTTAGAGAAAAAAACAGGGATAATGTTGATACTGGTGATTGTTAACTTGGTGGAACTATTTCAACGGTCGACAAATAAATCTAAAATGATATCGCATTAATATGGCATTGTTTTCCCGCAAAATAAGTTTGACATTTCCTCTGACATTTCACACTTTAACCATCTGCGTAAAGATTACACGAAAATCTATTATCTATCTAATATATTATACTATAATAACATCTTATAAATAAATTAATAATCTACAAGTTTCACTTTTTTAGAAAACCCTTCTCCATTGTCGTAGTCTTCATTTCTTTGATATCCGCTAGGGCCATCCCCATAATTATTCCCAGGGCCGTGTCTCATGCCTCTAAATCCGCCCCTGTGGCCGTAAGGCCTTCTTGAATATGTCCTATCCTGATCCCACCTACTTTCATTATCGTACCGATTATAATTATCGCCTTGTCGTTGGTTGAAATCTCTGTTAGGGTACCTTTCGAATCTGTTTGGGTTGTAATTCGGTCTTTCTTGGTCGTATTGGTTCTGGTTCTCTTGGTACCGACGTCTGGGTGGGAGTTGATAGTTATCTGGTTCTGGTTTGGGCCGGTAGGGCACTGTGGCGAATTCCTTGTTGGTCTCCCAGACTGGTATGCGTTTCTCCTGTGGTGATGGGCTTTTTGTACGGCTGCGTTCCTCTTTGGGCTTGTCTTCTTTATCTTGAGATTCCCTGCAGCAATCAGATAATGAATGATAAATATTTTTGTTCGTTTCAGTAACAACCCACATTCATCACACTGCTGGGATATACATAGAGAGATATAGCATTTATTTTTCTGTTCATACACATCCACACATTCAGAAGTCTGTTAATAAAAACAAGTAGACATAATTAATTAGCACATTCACAAAGAAAAAGCACGTCGTGTATGTTCTACAGTAGAAACAAAAGGGATGCAGCCCTGTGTATAAAATTGCTCAAGATGAGCAAAACACTGGTTTTCCATTGCATCCAAAGGTCAGGTACATGGACTATTTTTACCACATCGAGCGGCAGATAAGAACACGGCCTGCCCGATGTGAAACGGTTACAGCAATATTAACATTCGCAACATGCAATATCGCTCGTGCACAGCCATCGCCGCTGCCAACGCAACAACTTCTTCCTTTCTGGCGACCTCACTCACTCGCAGGAACACGACAACCCTGAAGGGAATTGTTATTTGGCCGGGCATTTACGATAAATTTCCAATAAGTACACTTAAATTCCAATTTTTTGCTCTGTGGGCATTTTTATGTCGTCCATTGCTGGGATACAGGTCTGCTCTCAATCGAAAGGGGTTTAGAGCATACTCCACCACACTGCGCAACTGCGGGTTGGCGCAGGTCAGTGTTTTCAAGCCGCCTAAAGGCCACTGACTTGGCTTAACGACTGTCATCTAATGACAAGTTATTTATATATACTTCATCATCAGGTCATTTTAGTCTCCACTACAGGAGCACGACCCTCTCTATTCCGTCCCAGACAGGAGGTTTTAGCCTACACTCCCCACGCTGGCCAGACGGGTTGGGGAGGCCTGATCGATGTTTTATAATGTTAGTCGCCCTCAGTCGCCTTGTACGACATCCACGGGAAGAGATGGAGTGATTCTATTCTAGTCTGCCGGAAACCACACGGCCAACACATGGCCACACGGCCAACAAATGGCCACACGGCCAACAAATGGCCACTCGGCCATTTATATATATTTAATATAATACTTAATGGGAATTCATCGTAAATGACCGGCATTTTGCCCATCTCTAGTCACAACACATATGTGTCTTCGCTCAGTCGAAGAAGTTTAAAGTAACCATTACAATATTCGACTGCTGATTTTGCACAGTATTTTAAATGCATAAACAGGCTACAGACGACGATGCTTAACTTGAATGATCATTTAAACGTTCAATGACGCAGTTGGAATTTGTATAGTAGATAATGGATAACGTGTATTCCTAAATGTGACCAAAAGAAAGCATGAGATCATTTTGGAAGTCTGCAGCTAAATAACAATACTCTTGGGGATTGTTATGTTCATGCGAGTGAGACATAAGCTGACTAGACATAAGCTGCGTCAGCAGGGGGGTGCCAGCGTACTAGCAATTTATTCGAAAGCTTCTACAGGCTACGATAACAGTTTTACAACAGGCGGGCTGCATGGTTGTCTTTGCAGTAAAAAATAGTAAATTACCTGGATGACGATCTGCTTCTACTTCGGTCCGAGTCATCGGTCGATCTCCTGTTTTGTTGGTGCCTCATCTCACGCTGCCTGTAAACCATATTACGATATAATCCACCTACTATACAATGATCTCCAGCAATTGAATATGATTCTGTTCACCAGAGAAAAATGTTCAGTCGACTGCCTACAAGCTAACGAGGCTCTGGCGAAAGAGAGGTATAAAGCTTGCCGAGCTCGACTGGGGAATTACAGTCAAGGGTCATAAGAGCAGTACCAACCTGAATAGGTAAAAGAAAATAGTTTAATTCGGGACGAAGTAGCGGGATACGGGTAGTCTGTATTTATAAAAGATATAGAAATACCAGCTAGTGTATTTGTATACCTTGTGACTCGATTCAGAAGCGCGCAGTGAGTATTGTTGACGAATCCAAATTGACGGACGGATGAGTCTGAGAAGAGATTTTGTGTCCGTTTGTCTGTTCTACCGATTGCACAATGGGGTTGTGTTCAGAGGAGTTTTTTGACATGATGATGATGATGAGTGTGAGGACACATTGGGGCCTAAGTGGTCGCATATTGTGCGGTTCCAGAGAAGTTTTCTTCTGTGTACTATAGAGCTGTAAAATGAACTGCCTGTTGATGTTTTCTCAGGAGACTACAGTATGAGGTACTTCAAAACAGGCGTTCATAGGCTGTGGTAACTGCTTTCCATCTGGAGGCCGTATGCTTGTTTGACCTTTGTGGTATAAAAAAAGGCAAGAAATATTGACTGATCTATCAACGCACAGCTCAAACCACTCGACGGACCGCGCTGAAATTTGGCATACAGATAGCTATTATGACGTAGGAATGCGCTAAGAAAGGATTGTATAAAATGATCCCGGGATACCGGGACAGGAGCTAGTAAAAGTAACTTCGTACCTCCGGCGCAGCTTGATGGCCATCTCCCTCATCTCGTGGTCGCGCCGCGCCTGCCGCCGATTCTCGCGCTCCAGACGCTCCGCCTCCGCGCGCTTGTCCGCGCGAACTACACACAACATACTTTTTTTATATATTTCTTCTGTGAAGCCTAGCGTAGAGGGGGGAGGGGGTATGCAACTTATCCAATTTCTTTGATAGCAAAGATATTGGATAAGTGGCAAATAAATAGGATCAAATAAATAGGATGACTTCATAAAATGGATTAGAAGTCGCGCAGCTATATTGGAGGCGAACACATCACTTACACAGGCGCATTTTAATGTGAACAAGTGAGATAGAAAGTGCTTACCGTGTCACTTGCGGACATTACAAGGCGCATGAAATTTGTATGTGGAGTACTGCGTTCACACGTTGGCACACGTCAGCAAACGTTGAAACGTTTGCTGCGCGACGTGTACCAACCTTATTATTTGATCAAAGATTATGTAGGATAGGTTACGAAGGACAGATTTGAAAGAGAACATTGCAAAGTAATCTTGGACAAAGATATTAGATAAGTGCCATACCACCCGTAATCGAGTAGACTAAAATCGGGTGAAATGATACATTTCGGTGCTATCAGTTCGCTAAGAATAGTAACAATGAAACCAGCTACTCGCCCGATTTCACTCTACCTGGTACTGGTACGAAGAGCAAAAATAGTAATCGGTCAGCTATGGCATGAAAAAACATGTTCGTATTCCTGGATTGCATACCGAAATTTAAAATAATTAATAATACATAATCGCTGCTTAAATTCCAAATTTATTACTAAAAATTATAAACATTTTAGTGAGAAACATTTAGGGTTCATTTTATCATAATCGACGAACAAAATAAAGATTTAAAACTTATACTACAGATATCGAATTTCAATAATATTTCATAGAAATTGCCTTCGCTGGTTGGGGCACAGAACAAATCGACGGTCCCTACGTATAAAGCGACATGGCATTTCAGACATGTCTGCTTATACTACGATATAGTAATTAAAGAATATTATTATTGGACAAATGAGTTAATTTCTTACTTTTTCATTATATACAATCAATAAAATAATTAAAAGTAAAAAAAACTTTTTAAAAACAAGCTTTTATTTGAATGCTCTAAAAAGAAAAAAATAAACTTTTACACTAAAACTTTTGCTGTTAACTTATAACGTCATTTCAAATTTAACACATTTGACACAATTTATATAATATAAAAGCTTGTCGCGATATTTAAATACTCGTATTTATTTGCTGCCTATTAAAATTTTCGAACTGAGGAAATACGAGTACCTACTTAAATATCGCGACAAGCTTTTATATTATATAAATTGTGTCAAATGTGTTAAATTTGAAATGACGTTATAAGTTAACAGCAAAAGTTTTAGTGTAAAAGTTTATTTTTTTCTTTTTAGAGCATTCAAATAAAAGCTTGTTTTTAAAAAGTTTTTTTTACTTTTAATTTTATTTTTTACTTTTTAGTATTCTAGATCCTAGAAACAGAATGAATATGAAAGATCTTTTCATAATTAAAGTAAATGTAACTATTTACTTCAATCAGATTTGATAATCTCAGCAAAACATTCAACACTGGACCAAGATGAACTTCTATCTATCTAGTTCCTAGATTTGTAGACCATTAAGTGAACGAACACGACTCAAAGCTACATAAGCTTGGCCCTCAGCAAATAATCTTGATCCTAAATATATGACTGCAGAGTCAACAGAACTTCCTTGCATCTTGTGTACGGTTGACGCCCATGAAAGAACCATAGGGAGCATACGTCTCTCAATAGTACCTTTGCTATACTTTGCAGGAAATTGTATTGATTTTGGTTCAATCCAATGTTCACCATCTCTTCCAAAGTTCACTAATACTGATGGTATGTCTCTCTCGTGAATTTGACCTCTTCGGAAGTATGGCCAACGTATGTCTGTGATGTTCCCTATAGCACCATTTACTAGGCCTCTTTCAACATCTATATTGGATCTCAACATCACTTTTGCTCCCCGGAATATCACCAGCTTCTTCGGTAGACCTCCAGTCTTGTTGATGTCGTTTGGAGTTATGTTGTCTAGATTGAGGTTTCTGTCACTGGCCGATGTATCCACTAGCTGATCATATGCATTGATCTCATCCATTTCTGTTCCCTGGTCTCTGTAATGTTGTAATACAGTTTCGTTGTGTTCAAAAACTTGTTCATTAGTGGGATAGATTCTCAAAGCTCTGTCTAAAGCAAATTCGCCAGATCGGTCATAGCTAACTTTTCCCATTAATGTCTGAAGATGCTCCGCGCGCAATTCTCCAACGCGCAACGCATTCAATATGTCGATGAATGTGTTGTCTCCTTGTTGTCTCATATTCTGTCTCAATTCCACCAATGTAAAGAGACGCCAAAGGTGTGTTCCTCCTACCATAGATAATGGTTGCTCAAACACTTGTTTTCCTCTCACCGGTGGCAATTGCATCAAATCACCAAACACCAATATATTGAGGCCACCAAACAATGTCCGCCATTTTGGGTATGCCGCCATGTTGGATTTAGAATGACGTCACACAGTTAATCATGCATTGTCATCCGAACTGAACGTGTATGCAAAATTTCAGCTCAATCAGACACATTTGTATCAAAATTGATTCTCAAGCTTTAAAAGT
Organism: Hypsopygia costalis; assembly: GCA_937001555.2. Taxonomy (NCBI): domain Eukaryota; kingdom Metazoa; phylum Arthropoda; class Insecta; order Lepidoptera; family Pyralidae; genus Hypsopygia; species Hypsopygia costalis. Next base: position 3,010,680 of record OW443336.2, on the reverse strand, counting down.
CTGCCATATTGGATTAAGAGTGACGTCATATTTTTTTCTAGTTATTCTCAACAAGCCCTTTCATTTGATATCCATATTGTAGGAATGCATTAAAAATGGTTGGTCCGCCATTTTGGGTATGCCGCCATGTTGGATTTAGAATGACGTCACACAGTTAATCATGCATTGTCATCCGAACTGAACGTGCATACAAAATTTCAGCTCGATAGGATAATAGGAAGTGGTCGAAAAATCGATTACAAAAATCCACCCATACAGAAAAATAAATAAACTAACAGAGTGAGTCTAATAAAAGCTTGTAAAAAAGAAAATGTTTTACGGGCAATCTATAGCAATTTATGCAATAAAAAAAAATGCCATTTTTGACATGTCGCTTTATACGTAGGGACCGTCGAAATAATAGTATTTGCGTAGCATGTATGCATGTAATGCTGGGATGAAAAACATGTGACAAAAAGAATTATGAATTTAAATGTGAACGGGTATAATGAGAGAAAGACAGAAAAAAGTTGGATGGATTGTGTAAGAGATGATATGGATGAGAAAGGAATAACTGTGCCGATGATCGAACGAGATGCCGGCTGATAAAAATTGAAGAAAAAGATATGCTGCGCCGACAAAAATTAACAGAATAACATGGAACAAGCAAATAAATGAAAAAAAATATTATGCGTAAAAAATAACATAAAACTCACGTTGCCTTGATAACTGAGCCTGCATTTTCCTCTTGAGCTTCTCTTTCAGCGAGAGCGTCTCACGCGACGGACCCTGCAAACATACATGATGTGAACGTCTAGTAATGTCCACGGAGCCACGCCATGAAGCATGGATTTGGCTCGGACGTGCCCAAAATTGATACGAGAAAACAGTACCTATCTCACTCTATCTAACTCAAGTTCCAGTTCGTCACGGCGTCGCTATTACTAAGAATTATCTGAGTAGATAATACTATCAAGTTAATAATAATAAAAAAATAAAATACTTTATATGTAGTAGTACTATATTTATAATAGTTTTAAAGGCAATCACACAAATAAACACAAGTATATTTGTGTGATCACCTTCCAAAAGCGTTTATTTTGATACCTCGTTCGATAGATTTGTAAGGACTTTTTTCTGGTTTTAGTTAGTTTTAATAAACAAATCTCATCTAAAAGTAGTTAAATATATAAGTCCTATATATTTTTGTGATAGCCATTGAAAACACTTTTCTTCATCAAACTGCACAATATGGTGCATATAATTTGCAATGAAATTATTTCGCCACTTAGTGAAATTACAGGCTCTTTCCAAGTTTAGATTCCAGTCTCTACATACTTCTCTAATACTAATCTAATCATAAAAGCACAACATATTATTACCAGTAGAATACTGTTTGGCGATTGTTATCGTTTGATAAGAAGATTTAAATAGTATATTTCATTACGAGTGCGGAAAGCCTGTCATTGCAAAGAGTTCCGACAAATGTTTACCCGAGCCGAGGCGCAGCCGAAGGTGAGGGTTGACAGTCGGAACAAGTTGCAATGACGGTTCCGCACGTGTACTGAACAACTATTTTTAATACAGTTGCGAAAAATGAAGCAATTTAATAAAATAATAAAAACACAATAAACTCAACTAACTAATCATTTGTTTCTTTTAAAAGTTATAATTCACATATACATTGAAATTGGTACAGTTTTTTATACTAACTGGGGAAGTTATATGTTGCATATTTACTGTTTGAGACAAACTATTATTAATTTCGTATGATTGTTCATGATATTTGCTTTTTCTCTTCTCCACGCAATAAATTCATCGTATGTAGAGATATGTAGCGACTTTTTGACTTTTCCGGTAAAATGTTCTCCGAAGCATTTTGTGCAATTATACTGAGTTCCGGTGGTGTTAATTCAAAAAAAATATCGTCGAAATACTCATTTTGTGCAACATACAACTAAACTCGCAAAGAAAATTTTTGGAAAATGGCGCCAACTGTAAAATAATGCAGAGTTTTTTTTTTGTTTTCTTCACCCATTCTGGGTAGGCAAAGGAAACTATGCCCATACAGCCAAGTCTTCAGTAGATTTTTTTTATTGACATGAAATGAAAATGAAATTTAATGAGATGAAATGAAACCTAACCTAATTCAGAGAATCAAATAATTAAATCTGATATTGAAACAAATTAGTAGCTTCTTTTTAGAAATATTTGCATGAATCATAAAAACTTCTATGATTTTTTTTTGGTAAAAACTTCGTGGTTGGTTTTTTTTTTCAACAGACATCATTTTGACAGTTGGGAAAGAGAACGCACGAGTTCGGAAAAGGTAAAGAAAAAGCACGAGTGTGTAATAGCCCACATCCCGAACGCTATACGTCCCTGCAATACGCCACTTTTTGAGTAACTGTATTAAAAATTCACTTTTACTGTATTGATAAGTATGTTCATGGTGGATTTTTTTTTTTCATTCTTATAGTATTTTTTCTGGCTAATACAAGGATTTTAACGATAATTCGCACATGTAAATCAATTGAGGCGTTCAAAAATCAACTCATACTCATACATACATGAACCCTGAAAACAAAACACTGATTTTTGGGCTAAATGATTGATGAGCAGGCATCGATAGTAGAATTCCCAAATCGTTAGATTTTTTCGAGTGTTTAGAGGCAAAGAGACACAATAGCTGCCTTTAAAGCTATAGTCGCTTTTCTTTGACCAATCTGACTGATGATGCATAGGCAACGAAGGTTAGATTCCGGTATCATCATAAATTATTTCAAATACTCAGAGGAAAGTAGGCACAATAGCGGCCTTTGAAACTTTAGTTATTAAGAGTTTTTTGTGCATTTAAATTAACTTATAAAACAATTCGCTAATACAATCAATCAGGATGACCAATGAGCGAGTTGTAGAAAAATCTAATTAAAGTTTAGAATTGATGGATGCAGTTGGCAAGTAGTGAATTTTACATTTCAGTTTGTAATTCTTAAAAGCATAAAAAAACTAGACGTGTAAAAACAATACGGACCATGAGAATGTTTTGTATGAGCTCTGGGTCCGCTTAAACTACAATAGGTCAAAAATGTCAACGGTATTTAACTTTTTAACAATAATACAACAAACAACTAAAATAATTAATTTTACAAAATATCCCATTACATTAAGAGTCGCACGAATCCTTAAGTCGGAATCACGGGAGGTTAATAACTCAGGTGCTTAAACTTTCAACGTTACGTTTAAATAATAGGTATCCATTGGATAAAAAAATACTATAATGAATAAATAAATGCCAAGATAGTACACATGCTGTCCTAAAAGTGAACGTCGATGGACTAAATATAGTAAAAATTACAGCGCTGTTTCAATGGTAGTATAAGCTTGAAAACTGGATGAGACACACATATAATTTTAAATTATCAGACACCAAGTAGTTCGGAACGTACTGAGACATAGCGGTCGGTTAATTTTACAGCAAATTCGGTATCTCTCACTTCTGTAAGTGCAAAATCAAAAATGCTTGTTTGTTTTGTTCCTACAGGGTTTCAGGCTCAATTGGTCATTCCGATAATTTCTATCCATGTGGTGCAAAATCAAAAATGCTTGTTTGTTTTGTTCCTACAGGGTTTCAGGCTCAATTGGTCACTCCGATAATTTGCTTCCATTCGTCACATATCAATTTAATTCTACTTGGTCAGATTATATGTTTGTAATGATTGGTCCAAAGCAATTCTACAATTTGCAAACGTGACAAATCGAAACAGAATTGCATTGCGTCCAACCGTTTTATGTGACGAAATAGAACAAAATTGATGTGACGCATTAGAAACAAAGCGCAGAATTACTTCGATAGTATAAAAACTTCTCGAGATATGATAACTTGAAGATCGCAATTTTGGACAATTCCGAAAACACTCGATACAAAAGGCTACAATGTTATGACGCACCACGCTATTTTATATACATTAAATCAGAAATTTGTACGACAGCTATGTTAAACGTTACGTAGCTAGTGCCGTAACAAAAGTTTATTGTTTCTACAATGGTAATTTTTATTGTTTCTACAATGGTAATTATTATTGTTTCTACAATGGTAATTTTTATTTTTCATAATTTCATACTTTTAAAATCTACTTTCCTACCAAACATTAAAACATCGGAGATAAGATATTAAAATTTTAAGATCGCAGATCGTTCTAGTTTTATGTATCCTACGTTACTGATAGAGTTTTTATAATTATAGAACATTATTCACATGCCTATCGTTAGACGGCCTATAACTACTTAATTCTTTCAGCCCTGATTATATGATCTACTAAGCCCCACATTGACGTTCACTTTAAGGACACTTGTGTAGTGTATACTTGAACATATCGAGTGCTAAATGTAAGCGTACAATAAAGAGCAATGATTCTTACTGACTTTGGAGCTGGATCCAGATAATCGTAACTGATTCTGGTTTGTGTTGGACTTGCCAACCGCCGATCTGAAAGATAAAAAATATAAAGTGAATTTTTCAACTAGTAACTAGCTGTTGCTCTCGGGTTTGCTTTCGTGGGAATTAGAATTACATATTATAAAACTTTACATCTAAGAGCATTGTAAGAAATTTTAGGCCCGATTGTTAAAGTTCAACTGTGTCAATTGAGAAAAAACAGTTTACTACATTTTTTAGATAAAAGTATAATTAATACATTTTTTTAATCTTACAGTGATAATAAACCTGTAAAATGCAAATATGTAATATGTAAAAGGCAAATAGTGCCACAAAAACAACTTTTAGTTTATTATTTTGAAGTTTCCTGCGCAAACGCTAGCCGCCATATTTATTACGGCGCAACTTTGAATCGTAATGTGATACGTCACTACGTTAGTATTATTTTTAGAAAATAACCTTTAGCCTTTGAAGATTATAATGAGTTTAATCCTTAACAGTGGTGTCTGAATACCAAAATTAAACTTAAAGTAGTAAATACACCGAGAAGTATTTAACCTTGACAGATTAATGTTTTCTGTTTTAACGAAACCGTCTTTCAACATACGGGAAGAACATGTCTCTTTTTACCATGGCATTACTGAGGGAGATAACTTTCACAAGACGACCTGCGTCGACTATACGACACTATTGTTTTGATACTAACTTGTCGTGTCGTGGTCACCACTCCAGTTCAGGCCAGACAGGCCAGTCAGCCTTGAGGCCTTAGAGAGATAACATGTGACTGATGCCCTGGAGTGGCTATAACCGTCCCTATATGGTATTTATACTAACTTGTAACCGTTTCTCGAGTCGCTGCAAGACCGTTCGCTTAGGAAGCGGTCCCTTTTGTGATGGACGTAGGAGTATTGCAGGACATAACTTGTGACTGGTACCTCAGCTGGCTATAGCCGACTGTACATAGCATATACTGACTTGTCGTGGTCGTCGCTGGAATCGCTGTCACTCAGTTCGCTGGACGAGCGGTCGTCCTTGCGGCGGCCGTAGTAGCGGGGAAGGGACGGTTTCTGTTCGCGCTCGGGGCTGGAAATGAACTTTACAATTTATTCTGACTCGATAGCAACTTGATACAGTTTAAAAAATAATGTTTCATCACAAAAAACAACAAAACGATAAAGGTACATATTCTGTAGTGTGTGAGAGACCAAAACGACTCCAACTCGGCGTGGATGTTACATGGGGCGTAGCATCAGCGCAGAGGGCAAATTCTCGTCGTTATTTTACGATCGCAGAATGAAAGTTGACCGAAGCGAAAATGAATTATGAATGGACTAAACATGATATACTTGATTTCATTAATTAATTAATATAAACTCTCATTGAGACCAGCATACCATTCTTAGTTTGTTTGTTTTTCAGTCATATTCGATATAATCACGCATTAATAAAAAAAAAATTAAGCTTCGTAATGTGATACGATAATACCAAATGTATCATTTTTAGGTTCGAGACAGGATCGAATTTGAATTTTGACTAAATTTTAATTAGGAGAATTGCCTCTCTGATTTTCAATTGGAACCATCAAGGCTACTGCACGAGCGCCCCTATGGGGATCAAAGGAGTCCAGAGTTACAATTTCTTTGGAGTAACGTCGATTTTAACTTTGGATTGGTCAATTCATCTCGATCTTCTCGCGCTTCATCGGACACGTTAATAGATAGATCACAACGTTGTCGTTAGATGACAGTCGTTAAACCAAATTAGTAACAATCGGCAGCTTAAAAACAGTGGACTCTGCTAACGCGCACTGAAAACAGCATGACGCAATAGCATCTAAACTGCTTACAATGGAAGTAAGGCCCAGCAGTTTCGCGTGTATAGGTTGTTATAGAGACATAGTGATAATTTTGTATGATAAATACATAATACTCTTATATAAAAGATAATTTAAAAATAACAAAATACAATCCTTCATGTCATGGAACAATTTCAGGTCCAAATTTTCACTTGAGATAGACAAGGTCGATCTCATCTTCACTCTTCAATTTCCTTGTCACACATATCTTTCACACTTTCTATTCTGATTTTCTTTCATCCTATCCCATTGTATTCACCCACATTCAAATCAATACATTCTTGTTCATAAAATAAGTCATGTATTCGATTTTTAGGTAAATTGGATGTTATGCAGAATAGATTCAACCGACATTTTGTTACTTTTAAGTTAAAGTTATTTAAAATTTAATAGACATAAAAATATCACGCAGTATAAGTTTTGGGAAGCATATGTCATCAAACTACTAGAATCTGTTGCAAATATATAAAAGTCGATTTTGAACACGAACACCTTTTTAAACTTTCAAATTTATATCACAATATTAATTTTGGAAAGTGGTATCTATTAGAATTTACACATAATGCAATTACCAACATTTAAAAATACAAAGAACAATGACTTACCTCTTGATAAGTACAAAAACAATAAATGAAGCATATTTTCAGTACATTTCCGCGTAGGACTGTGTTTTAATCACACGAATATTATGTTGTCCGTTTGTCAATAAGTATATAAACAGGCTTACCTGTCGTAGGACATCGACCTGGAGTTATTACGCGTGCCATAGCCACTGGCATGGCTGGAAACAGTAAATAAACTGAAATTAGTACACAATAGTACACATACACATTATATATTTATATTTTTTATAATTTAAAAAGTACTGAAATATTCATATCGTACTGAAATATTCATCGGTTTGACAACGACAATATGAACAAGATTATAGTAGTATTCGAGTTTTTTTTTTAATTGATAAGTGTTTAAATATGTGAACGTTTACCATTATTTTGCAAATTAAAGTACTTTTAGCTGTTTTTAAAGTGTTCGTAATATCGTCGTTGTCAAACCAAAATCTGCTATGTGCATTCTTTGTAACTTTTACATTTTGACAATTGCGACTGGGAAATGAACCTGATAGATGCTGATATATACCTAGAATGCTGAATAGTTGTCACAGTACGTCGTATAGTACTTATAAGCACATAGCAGTTTTTTCATACGCTAGTTTGGTTAATGAACCAGTCGCAATTGTCAAAATGTAAAAGTTATAAAAAATGCACATAGCAGATTTTGGTTTGACAACGACGATATTACGAACACTGTAAAAACAGCTAAAAGTACTTTAATTTGCAAAATAATGGTAAACGTTCACATATTTAAACATTTATCAATAAAAAAAAAATACTCAAATACTACTATAATCTTGTAAAAATACAAAAACAGAAACTAAACTCATTTGAAAAATAACTTGGTGTAGACCGTATGCTATACATTTTTCTTTGTAATTTGTTATTAATATTATTAAAATCTCAAATATATATCTAATATCATAATTTTATAAAGTCAGTTGTTATATGAAATTTACTATACGGAAAACAGTTAAAAATTTTAAAAAAATAATTTTATAGATCACAAGATTGCGTTGATACACTACATTCACCTTTTAATAAATTTAACAAAATTTAAAATAATTGAAGATACAAACTTTGTGGGACTGCGTGACCGTCTGTTCCTGTAGTTATGGGATCTTGACCTCGACCTGGACTTTCTATATGGGCTGTACGACCGTGACCGCGACCGGTATGATCGCGATCGCGAGCGGGACAACGATCGGACTGTTCTCCGCGACCGTGAAGCGGAACGGGATAGCCGTCGCGGTCTTGAAACTGAACGGGATAGCCTTCGCGGACGTGAAACAGAACGAGAAAGCCTTCGCGATCGTGAAACGGAACGAGATAGCCTTCGCGATCGTGAAACGGAGCGGGATAGTCTTCGCGGCCGTGAGACGGAGCGGGATCTGGATGGTGATCTAGATTTGGAGCGTGAGAGGGAGCACAGTCTGGATCGTGATATCGATCGCGATCGTGAAGCTGATCGAGATCGCGAATTTGATGGAGGTCCATGAGGTCCCATCACTGGTCGCTCAACGGACGGTGATCGCCTGTTAAAAAAAGAAGAAAAGTCATAGTTTTTTATACTACATCGAATGGCAAATAATCAAACGAGTTCTCTTACGTGTGGCTTATTTTTTGACAGCTTATCAATAACTCACCTAGGTTTTGGTTTGCGAACGACATCTGCATACTGCAACTCCTTTTTCAAATTTTGCTTCAGTTTTTCAGCATACGAGGACTTTGACGGTTGAGCTGCGGGAAAAAATAGAAAAGATTAGCTGGGAACCATGGCAAATAGTTAGGAAACATCGATTTCATAACAAACTTGCTGTAGCATGACCCACTTCGTAGTGGTAAACGTTTTTACGAAAAAGTAATTTTATTTTTCGGGTTAATATATACGCTATGACACTCACAAATAACGCGGCTTTCTATTGGTAAAAGTTTTTAAAATCGATTCAGTATGTACGAGGGGAGGTCAATAAGTTCGCGGAATGAGAGAGAAGGAGGTTGAAATTAAACACCAAATTATTTTTCCTTTTCAATATATTCTCCTTTAACCCTAATACATTTTTCGGATCTCTCAAATAGCTTGTTTATACCATCGAAAAAAAATGATTTGTCTTTGGTGTCAAAATAGGCCGAAATTGCCGACTTGACTTCATCATCGTCGTCAAATTTCTTTCCACGCAGCTCTTTCTTCATTTTTGGAAATAAATAATAGTCACTGGGGGCCAAGTCTGGACTGTATGGTGGGTGGTTTAATTGTTCAAAGCCGCATCGGTGAATGGCAGCCGTCGCAACATGGCACGTGTGGACGGGTGCATTGTCGTGCAAAAGGAGCACACCTTTTGACAGTTTTCCTCTTCTTTTTTTCTTAATGGCTTCATTCAATCTTTCCAGTAAAGAAGCGTAGTACTGTCCCGTTATAGTCGCACCACGTTCTTTATAATCGATCAGTAAAATACCTTCTGTATCCCAAAAGATAGTCGCCATGATCTTTCCGGCCGATTGTGACACTTTGAACTTCTTTGGAGGAGGTGTGCCTTTTTTATGCCACTGCATCGACTCTTGCTTCGACTCAGGTTCATAGTGGTGAACCCAGGTTTCATCTCCAGTAACAATCCGGGCCATAACTTCTTCCTTTCTCTCTCCACAGAGCTCCAGAAACTGGTGAGAGCACTCGACACGCTCGCGTTTTTGAAGTGGCGTGAGTATTCTCGGAACCCATCTTGCACTGACTTTAGTCATCCCAAGATGATGATGTAGGATATTTAAAATACTTGATTCGGATACTCCAACCATTGCTGCAAGTTGCTTCTTCTTCAGTCGGGCATCTTCCAATACAAGTTTTTCTACTTTTTCGACGATTTCCGGTGTGGTGGCCTCAATTGGCCGTCCGGAGCGGGGGTCGTCTTCAATGGACTCCCTTCCTTGTTTGAAAAGACCATGCCACTTGTAAACCATGGTTTTACCAGGGGCAGAGTCCGCGTAAACCGCTAACAGCTCTTGAAAAATCGTCTGAGCGGATTTTCCTTGCTTGGTAAGAAACTTAATAACGGCACGGTGTTCAATTTTCTCCATACTGGCTGACTTGTTCCCGATTTAGTTGTTTGCAGGTCGATAACTCAAAAGTTAATGACACGATTAGGTTCAAACTTGGTATATATACTCTTAATGAGGTGCTTAACTAGTGCCTACCTGGACGGGTAAATTTATCCCCATCAACCCCTCCATTCCGCGAACTTATTGGCCTCCCCTCGTAGATCCAGAGCGTACCCCATACAACTTCGCAAACTTTACCTCTTTTTGATTGGTAATAAAATTTTTCAAAACAAAAAACATCGGTCGCGCAGCACGCGCCACCATAGCGAAATTTATTTATTTTGGGCACTTTCCCGAATTGATATCGAAAACCAAGGTCACTTTACAGTACTACTTTTTGATGCTCTACACGAATCCCAAGTCATAATTTCGAAATTTTGAGTTTCATGGCAACGGACGGACACCGGACGAACGACCGGACGATTTTATATGCTCAATAAATTTCGCTGAAAATCAGTACAGAATGAAGTCTCGTTGGATGGTAATGCTTATTCATTGAGCGAGAAATAGGCCAGCCCTCTGGTCGCGAGAAGAGTCGACCAAATGTCTGGATAGTTATGTATGGTTTGGATTATATTAATCAAATGTATGCATAAAGTTGATACTGTTGATTGTTGGCACTTGGTGGAACATTCAGCGTTATTAATAAACGTTACTTAACTTTTAAACAACCTTTTAAATAATGCTTAACAACTTTTTGCATTCATAAACGCTATTTAGACTTAATTGATTGTTTAAACAGATATTTAAGTAGCTGTCAAATTAAACAACCTCATACCGTTGTTTAACTTCGTTAAACAACAAAATGGCGGCCGCTACCCTATTGTAGCGTCAGCTGAGCTCAGTGGTTGTTTTATTTTATAATTTTTATGATAGGATAAAATTACAAAAAATTAATACTTTGATTTTGGTGATGATTTAAATGACTTGGAACAAGATCTGATGGAGGTAAACGAGTTTATGACACCTCGAATAAAAGTTTACAAACACAGATTGAATCCCATGATGGAATATTGATATGAAGTGAATTTAGGAAAAAATACAGATTTTCTTAAGAACATATGCAAAAAATCATAAATTTTGTGAAAGATGATCTCATTGTAGATACAAGAGGCGGCAGTATACCTGTTCACATTCAAGTTATGGCTGTTATCAGGCACTGGGGACAGACAGTAACAATGACTCATTGACAGTTTTATTTTTTTATTTTGGCATTTCTAATGACAATTGCTCTTCCAGCCGGGTTCCTACAAATTCTACTAAACAGTTGCCAGCGTTAAAAAAATTAAATAGTGTTTAACAAATCAATGTCAAAGTATCGTTTATGAATACAAAATTTTTAAACACTGTTTAAGGCTTAAGTCACTAATTAGTTAATGAATGTTTAAAACGTTGATTAATAACTTTTTATTAATAAGGCTGATTATTATCATAAAGTTATAATAAAACACTTGTACTGTTCCAGTTAATTATATTTAATTTTACTTTTTTAATGAGTTTAAACCATATGTATATGAGTTTAAACTCATTTAATTTTACCGACCGGTTTCGCCGCTAAGGCATTATCAGATGGCATGAGTTTAAAGTCATATACCATTTGTTTACCTTGATAATGCCTTAGCGGCGAAACCGGTCGGTAAAATTAAATGAGTTTAAACTCATATACTATCTGTTTACCTTGAAAATGCCTCAGCGGCGAAACCGGTCGGTAAAATTAAATTTATTATTATTCACTAATTATTAAATGTTTTATTATAACAATATGATAAATGTATGCATGTTTCGTTTCCACGCGTCACTCACGTCTGTTGTCGTCGTCGTCCCCGCCGAAGGAGGTGATGAACTGTATGCGCGCGGGCGCGGCGGGCGACGGGCTCCGGCTGGGCGAGCGCGAGGGCGAGCGCGCGCGCGCGGCCGGCGCGGGGCCCGGCGCCGCGTACGACGGGGGACTCGCCACGCGACTCGCCAGCTTCTTGTCTCTGAGCGCCCACGCGACGGGACATTTAATACAAAATTACAAATTGATTAAAATTACCATTTTGCAATTCGTATTATGGGTCATCCATAAACTACGTCGCACGAATTTCATGATTTTTTACCCCATGTCACAGCTTTTGGGAGACTCTCACTCCCCTCCCTAGTGTGATGTCAAATATTTTGCGATTTTCCATTAGTATAGTCATTTGGCTGGAAAAATAGTGGTTAACTGGAAAGTTTTCCGGAAGTTTTGAAAATTGGTGATTTTATAGATTTTCATGTGCTCTTTCCGAATTCCAACTTTGCCACCTCGTTAATATGTTAATAAATTGTTGTCTCTAGTTTCATTTTGTATAACTGTTTTTATCGTAAAATGAGTCGGAAAAGAGATATTGCCAAAAACTGCTTTTAGGCGCCATTTTTTCAATATGGCGGCGCGAGAGGTAAAAATACGAGGTGGCAAAATTGAAATTAGGAAAGAGCACATCAAAATCTATAAAATTGCCAATTTTTAAAACTCCCAGAAAACTTTCCCGGTAAAACTACCAAATGACTGTAGTATCTACAGTTGGAAATGTTTTTGAGTTTTTCGTTAATAGTTCACGTGTAACACTTACGATTATAATAGATTTTGAAATGTCACGTCACGAAATTTAGGACCTCTCCCAGCCCCTTGTCACACAATATCTTCGTCGACCCCCTCCCTCCTCTTTAATGTGTAACGTAATTTATGGCTGGCCCCTTATTGGAATCGATCCTTATTATGTTAACAAACAACTCAATGTGATAGGTAACAACTCAATGTGTTAGGTAGGTAGTGTTAGATACAAAAAATCCGTGGTACATGGCTGTTGAGCTTCACTTGACTAGCCATCCTTTAAGCTTTTAATGCCTTATTTGCCAAATTGATATCTCTCACATTGTTAAGAGGGGATGTCAAATTCCAAAAGCTTGTTACTCCTACTAATTTCTTCTGATTAAATTCCCCCTGGAACTGCACTGAACTTCTTTGTTCACTACCTTATTTGGCGGTCGCCGCAGTTAATCCTGGCTACACAGGAGACACAATGCTTTTCTTGAAGAAAATACATGCGTTCAAAAATACAAATAAATGGTAATTCACCGCTACACTAACCTGTGAGCTCGTCGCTCCCTCCTGCTCTTCCTGCCCGAGAACATAGCCTTCTCTTTCTCCTCGCGCATGAGCTGCTTCTGATGATCTGCGTCGTCGGCGTCTCCCGTCAGGAAGGAGAACAAGTCGCAGCCCGCCATGCCGAACGCCGGGCCCACCGCGTTCAGGGCGTGCGCCTGGACTCACAACATACACGTCACTATGGGCACAACCCTGCAGCTTCATACTGCTGCAACCCCTATTCATCCCACTGCTGGGATACGTGTCTACTGCTGGGCTACGTGTCTCAATAGAAGAGATTTAGAGCAGCTAGCACGTTTCGAGCGAGTTGGCATGTTGTTATCAAACAACCCAAAAGCCATTAACCTGGGTTAACCCATGTCATAATGCTAGCCATAAAAGCCAGGACTGATGGCTTAATGTGCTCTCTGGAGCATGGAGCAACTAGAGGTAAATAAACCCATCCACAGACAACTAGTGAAAGTGCTTAACTTGCCGTTTAATTAGACTGATATAAGCAACGATAATGAATAACTCCATATCTTACAAAATGCCAAAAATAATTGGAAGAAATGTATTACATATCCTTACTAGGCCGGATGACAGCTTACCATCAGGCAGATCGTATGTCACCTTAGTTGTATAAAAGAAAATATATGTCATAAGGATATATGGAACGGGGGAAAAAAACTATATGTGTATGGCAGCGAACAACAGTCTCAAATTTGTAATAAGGGATGTTTGCTTGAGAGAGTATTGTCCACAATCTTAGACACACATAAAAAAAAATTGAAGTTAAATATCAACAAGTCTGCTGATTGTCTGCAACTTTAACACCAAGGGTTGTGGGTTTGATTCTGCACAAGACAAACATTTGTGTCCATAAATGAACATGTGTATTGTGTTTACAAATTGCCAGATCAAGGTCAGGTTTGCATAGATTTCAAAGAAGGATGTGATGGCCAGCTCACATTCAGAATTTCATACGAAACTACAGAAACCTATATCTTTCTAAGTCTATAATTTGTAGTATAATCAGTTTCAGAAATACAAAACCTTGTAAAGTATCATTTTTTTTAAAAACTATATTCCACATATTTTTTCACACTAAAATATTAGTTACAAATTGGAATTGAGTTATGCTGAAAAAGATAAGTATATAGATATGAACATCAAATAAATATACATAAACTATGTAAAAAGATATACTTATAACAAAATTCTCAAGTATCACTACAGTAGATAATATAAAATAATAGTTTCAGATACTACTATTAACCTCCAAAACAATTCATAAAAAGTACTTAAATAAATATTTTTATGGAAAAATTAATTCAACTTGTCTGAAGCTAAAAAATTTGACACAATGACCTCCAAAGCAAAGGCGCAGGGCTGTTTCCATACACATATACTATAAAAAAAATCACTTGTACTATTCCACTTAATTAGATTTATATTTGACTCCACACATAATGTCAAATGTATGAGAACAGGTCTCCGCTCAGCTCATCTCTGCTTTGGTGGAGTCTGGGCAAAATTTTTTTTTGTATTCCGATTTTATCTACAATCAATCGTCCAGATTATAAGCAAATGTGCTGTTTTTATTATCAGGTATCAACTAACAACTCCTCTTTAAAATTAGCTACTTACTACGGGCCAAAATTAATAAAGATATACACACCTCTGAAGCATCCATCTTGTTGACATCAATACTGAGGTCGACATCAATGATTTCCAGATCGGAATCATCGTCCGATTCTTTCTGTTCCACTTTTTTTACCTCAGGGCCTGTAATGTAATACTAATGCCATGAAAATATCCCACAAACAGTTACAAATGAATACCCCAATCCGATACAGCCTTCAAGTATTGCAGACAGCTGACATGACAGTAGTAAAGACGAATCTACCGTTTGAGCTAGAGGGTTGTGCGCTGGGATCATTATAATTGTATCCTATTGCAGCACCCGTGCCTTTCTTTTCATTAAGCCTCTCCTTTTGTGATTCTTTCTCTTCAATTGTGACGCCAAACTGCTCCTCAATGGCTAGCTGTTGAAGGAACTTTTTTTCACCTGCAAAGGATAAAATTATAAATGGTATAATGCAGTCTTTTGCAATTGGTGGTACGCACACCCCTAGTGGTATCCACACACCTAGGGGTACGAGAAGATGCATCAAGGGGTACAGGTGGCAACCTTTTGCCTAAGATAAGTTAGTCGACAAAAACAAATAGACAAACGTTTAATAAAGGGTATGTGACTTTGAGATCTTTCTTGGAGTGGTACACAGCAAAAAGTAATTGGAAAGTGTTGGTATACTGTACTCTATAGAATTTAAATGAAAAGCATGGATATACATTATTTCCTTAGGAAGGAAATAGGCTATATTTTCAACATTCAAGCAGACGAAGCCACACAGCACAGCTTGTATTGTAAAAAGGAAAGTATAATATGTATAAACATTTAGTCATGTTTTGTTTGCTTACTACCACCTCTTAAAGTTATTATAAAGCTGTGAATAACTAATTTTACTTTTTAAAGGTGTCGACTACCATTTATTAGTTAATGCCACTTACTTATTCCAAGAAACATATTCTGAGCAAGGATTCTGTATCTCTCATAGTTACACTGCCTCTCTTCTGGGCTTAACTCCTCTGGTGGCACGTCTGGGTTCTTTACTTCTGGTATATAATCCAAATGTGCTCTCACATCAAAACGGTCTATCATGTTATTTGGATCACCTTGCCACTGCATCCTGGAACATTTAATTAAAAAAATAATATAGCAGTTATTAGGTTATATGTATAGTTATCAACAACCATTATTCATTCCACTGCTGGGATATGGATCTCCCCCAATTTAAGGGGTTTAGAATACCCACAGTTGAGCAGCATGGTGGAATACCACTACACTGCTCAACTATGGGTTGGTTTTGTTATGTCTATAGGCAGGTATTCATCTATCCACTGGAATATTAGTATCCCCTTATTCTAAGGTTTACAGTGTATTCCATGCTTCTCAGTTGCAGGTCATCAACAGCCAGGATGTTTTTATATGCCCACTGACGCAAGAAACTTGAGATAAATAAATCCATGCATAGAAAGGCTATAGCCTTTAAACTATAGTCAACATCTCTTGAGTGATCGCTTACATAGACATGAGTGCTCATCACTGCGATATGTGGCAACTTCATCATCGGACAATCATTCAACAATCATCAAACTTCTGGGTCAAGGTAAATATTTTACTAGGAAGATCAACCCTAAGATGTTTTTATCTATAGACGTGTTGTACCAGCCGCCATTGTGGCAAGAAGCAAGCAAGGTAATTGTCCAATATTCACTCAATCACGCGCCACTTACCCTCGCAGCAAGAAATTAGCGCCAATCAAAAACCATTATTGAAAACTTGTAAATAAAATGCGTTCACATTCTATTCCATTCTTTGCATACTGCATGTATAAATGTAGTTTATTGAGTAAGCGCTTTGTAGCCAATTTTTACTGAAGAGATGTTCGCATATGGTTAGTCTCTTTATAAAATGCCATAGACTCAACCCAACTAAAGTAGCAGCGATTGATGATAAGATATACTTACATGATAGCTGGACCCTCCCCAGCGGCTGCAATAGCTGGATCCAAGTGAATTTTGCATGGTCGGCCGTGAAGTTGCAGAAACTGAGTTGGTTCGGCTTTCTAAAATGCATCATAAAAACTTGGGAGTATATTACACTTGGACAATTACTTTTAAAAATTACTAGGCATTATGCCAGACCATCAAGACGTATTTTAAATATTTATCTCCGTTACCAATACAAAAAGAAACTAAAACTTACGATTTTTTCATAAAAATCTTTTCGACGCTCGGCCCTTCGTCGATAGTCCACTATCATGCCACGAATCATCCGTTCTTGTTTCCTTGCTTCGTGCCACATTATGAACAAGGAAGAAAATTAACTTTCGTATCAAAATATCACATATTCAGCAAAAACACCCGAAACTAAAATTCTTTGGACTTGAACACGCACTACGCCATTTGTAATTTAATTTTTTTTCTTCCATACCAATAATAGGGTTGGAAAAAATATCGATACATATCGATACATTAATATATCGATTTGAATCATATTAAATAAGTGAATTTGAAGTAAATCAAATTAACTCGAGGAGTATCGCAATTTAAATATCTTGACTCCATGCAATAATATAAATATTGGAGCTAATGTCACTCATCACATTAGCACCGTATTAACATTGTTTGGCAACTAAATTTTCCGTTAAATTCTTCTTAATGGCCATCTTGGTCTTTCAGCCGCTATTTATTTCATTTCAGCATAAGTGTATGAGTAGGCGACTTTGCTTAGTAAGTGACTCTGGGATGACGAAATGGATTTGTAAGTATACAATTATTAAAATCTTGAAATTGGTGTAACAATTCCGAAGATCTTTGGGACATATCTAAAATAAAGACAACACATTTATGACACAACATAAAGTGTTAGTTAGTCACATAAAACATATACAAAAGAAGAGGACTTGACAAATATCAGTAGGGATATAAAATTCATAGGGCGCGGAATGAAAGGGGGAAGGGAATCATAAGAAGGCTTATATTTACAACAGTTGAAAAAGATGTGGTCTGGCATTCCTTCGTCCATGCCACATTTATACACCAAGTTGTACCTCATTCTCATTTTGGTTAAGAATACATTAGTACAGGCATGGCTTAATGGTAAATAACGGATATCTGACAGGTACTGCCAACGCAAGTGAAGGGAGCATTCCACACTTTCAACTTGTAGGGCGTTAAATGCGGAGGACTTCATAGCACCAATTATAATGCAAAGGCACTTGGATTGGATTTTGTCAAGTGAATTTAAAGCTTCTTTAGTATATGGTTCGAAGAGGAAAGTCCCTTGCCTTTCCTCTTCGAACAATAAAACCATATGCCCTTGTTCGTAGTCACCTGGACTACGAACAAGGGCATACTAAAAAATGACAATTACTGTTTATAATACCTGCATATTTTTATTTGAGTAGGTTTATGTTCACCATAGTTTAATAATTGCCAACTAATCCTACTAGACTAAGGAAAACTTAAGTACATATCGATTTTATGCCTCCGATATTTTAGTAGACAATTATTCGTTTCCATTCGCAAGATCGATTTTTTCCAAGCCACAGTAGCCACACTATTACTTATGCTGTGCCACGGCCAAGCACATAGATTTTCTTTATTTATTATGAATGAGCAAAAACTAAACGCAAATAAACTACAAGTTTATCCGACTTCACAAAAGAGATCTCTGAAGATTTTTAGATCGAAACTCTCCATTATGACTTTTCCATTGCAGTTATTGAATTGTCGATCTCATTCCTAGTCAATTTGTCGGGGCTTTGCCAGGTCCATCTCCTTTGTGGCTTCTTCTTAGAGAAGCAGTTCATCAAAAAGAATCCCTCCATTTTGAGGAAATTTACCAGCGTTTGCCCCTTGTGGTTCCTCGATCCCAAACCAAACCCTCTCAATACCGATTCTTCACTCTTCTTGGTGGTAAGTATTACGCATAGCCTCGATTTCTCATCCGGGTATGTCGTCGTTGGAGCATATTATTTATTATTATACGAGAGGGGAGAAGTCGAATATGTGTATCCTGATGGATATTACCTAATCACCACCGCCCATAGAAATCAACAACACCATGGAGTCGCGCCTCCAGTGTCCGTGTATTATACGTACCAACAGTCAGATGTTGGTTTACTGACTGTTCAGACTGTTCTTGAAGGCTCCCATGTCGTAATTGCTCGGAAATACTGCTGAGGGAAGTTGATTGTATAAATTGGCATAAAAAATAAACTGTATATATATAAATAATTTAATTTACTGTGTACAAATATATTTCATTACAATCCTCTATATCAAAAAATATTTCATTATCTAGTTGGCTCGGTTTACAAATACTCAGCCAATTCATAAGCTCTTCAAACATGTCCAATGCAGTCAATGTCTCGGCCATACTTCTACTAGTTATTAAATAACTACCTTTTTTTATGTGTTTCTGGAAAAAATACCATATCTCCCTGTGTTTCTCTGTGGTCACGAAATGATCTAACGTGTTGACTACTATAATGTTTGAATTATGTACTATGTCACTCCGATCCAGAATATCTGAATGGACTACTTTTATCCTATCCGTATCCATTGAATATTGACCAATAATATTCTCCTGTACATCACAAAATTCTTTATTCATTTCTACGCCAACAATAGCACCAACCGTAGATAAATAATAAGCCTGTAACAGAAAATGTACCAAATTGAAATTCTCATGAAAATATTCCTTTAAATCATTGATAGAAGAAACCTAAATAATGTAAATATCAGAGACTCAAGTATTATTTTGTTAATTGTAGAGACTCTGACATCATAATACCTACATAGATTTAATCAACATACTGTTGAATTTTATCTAAGTGTCGGCACTTAGATAAAATTCAACAGTATCTAGTCTCGATCTCACAATATGTCATATTTGATATTCTCGTATCACAATACGAAACTTCAAAGTTTTATTAAAGTGTAATTAAGTGTAATTATTAATTAAATATAATGCAGAGAAAATTAAACAAACTGAGAATAGTAATTTCTTCGCAATAAGAATGATATTAAATAATGAATGAAAACAAGTATACAATGATTTTGAGTCAATTCATAGTTCAATCTAGATTCCATCAACTTTTATTCTGCAATGTAAAATAATTATGAGAATTGGCCATCTGGTTGAAATGTACGAAAGCAGTTCGAGTTCAATTATGTTATTTTTTGTTAATTGTTAATCAACATGTGGAATTACATAATGATTGTATCAGGTCCTGCAAACCATTCACATTTTCATTTACACCAGTAAACAAATATAAACAAAGTCACAAGCAAAATAAAACTCAAACACAATAGAATTTAAGTTGACATACTCCATAAAGCACTGCTCCTAATCTTGAACCAACATCCAAAATTTGTTTGTCTTCCAGATCTTTAGGTAGGAGGAATTTGAACATATACAGTAGTATTTGTCTGGACATAGAATGGGATAATAAAGTCAGCTCCTAAAACCAAAATAATATGCAGCATTACTGAAAATTCGACATGTTCCTGCCCTACAAGCCTAGCAGGGTCATTCAATTGGGAAGGCAGCGGTATCAAAAACATTTACACACATATCACAAAACATGACTTAAAATCATATTCACCCAGCATTATACAGTTAAAACAAAGTGGATAGTAAGTGTGGCTAAAAGCAATTAAATAAATGTATACCATTTTAAGAATAATAATTAATATAAATTCTGTATTTGTAATTATGTCTTTAAACTATAAATTTTTCGTCATCACTTTCATTTAACATCTATATCTACCTATAAACAAACAAAAAATTATAAATGTACTAAAAAAAATAATAGAATTGTTAATATCTCACAGGCCAAAACTAAGTCAAATGATAAGGCAACCAAGCTCATTCATAAGAAAGAATTGCAAACAAAACTGAACTGTTGTTTTATTAGTCAGTTGGCCGGTGAGATATTAACAATTCTATTATATTTTTAGCCTTCGAATCAGGGGGGGGGAGTGACATAGAAGACAAACTCCTTGCTCGCTTCATAATTTAGGTTTTTTTGGACCCACCAGCAGCCCAAGGAGAGAGACCCCCCCCCCCCCCCCGCACCTTCCTGGATTCGCCTTTGTTACGAGTATACTGTTGTTACCTTAATATTCCTAGAGTTGCAATTCAAGCAATAATGTCTTTTAAGCTTTTCTTCTCTGAATAGATTGTCCACATCATTTTGGTCATAGAGAAACTCATCAACATGACAGGTACTCTCTTTTGTGCAATCTGCTTGATCTCCAACCGTTGGTGGTACTATAGTCTCCATTGGTAATTCAGCGTCAAACGGCACCATTGTCTTTATAGTTTTACCAATTTTAATTAAGGTTTTCTCTGACTTGTTGAAAGACTTTTTCTTCTCCAAATCTGTGCAAAAATATTCATACATTAAGAGTTTGTTAGTATATTTAAATTACCATGTACACCAGTGGTTCCCAACCTTTTTTTGTTTGCGGACCACTATGGGTTTTTTTCTCCGTGTAGGGTCTAACCAACTCGCGAATTGAGTGTGCTCAATCTCTTTCATTTTAAGTTTGTATCACGGACCATAAAAAAAACTATGCTAAAAGAAAGCGAAATTTGAATTATCTTACCTTTTCTATGCGAGTGACTACAAATCCACTTTTCAACCAAGTCCAATTCTCCTTCGTCCAGTTCCGCAAATATCTCTATTAAACGGCTTTTAGTACCAATTATACTATCTTCAGACATGTTTCTGGGTTGATTATTGTTAATATTTTGTGTATTTACTGTACTTACCTACCAAGTACACAAAATAAATGACTGACAAGAACGCGTAAAATTTATATTGTTACTGTCGAAAGTATGGCAGACGAGAAAGGTGCTGGACAGTGCTAACAAGAATTTTGATTGAGTTGTTGATTGTAGTTAAATTTATTGATTTGAATAATTATAATGAGTTCATGTGATTTGTGAAGAGGTTATGATATAAAATAAAAAATATATAATTAAAAATTTAAAAGGTTAGAGCTATGTTAGTCTATAGATAGATAGGGTACCTAGTTAATTTTCTTGTCTTGTCTTTCCATCTGGCGACCACTCCTCAATCGAAAATTATTCTTCCACAATCAAGTTTTATATAATTTCATCGTCCTGACTTCAGGGCTAATAAAAAAAATATCGCCAGGGATACACTAGTTCCACACTAACTCAACTACACAGCCGAGTTCTACCAAGACAACCACGTTCAATAAGTTCTCGTCAGAAGTCCAAGGTTGATAAATAGTTGTTTTTGATTTTGATCATAGTTTTAGTTCAGTGTATTAATGTAAAAAATAACCTTCGGCTGCGTGAAGAGTGATTGCCAAAACTAATCAAAGAATGAAGAAATGACATATGACGTTTAGGCAAGGTCGCCAACTTCGCAAAAAGTCTAGCAGTCTCTTTTTTCCAGGGTTGCCAAATTAGGCAATTTGCAACCGATTCGGCTACTAAACGTGCTGTAGTTACGACGAAAAATTCCAAATAGCGAGTTGTCGTCGATGAGCTAAATCTAGTTAGTAGCAGGGTAGTACCCAAACGACAACTAAACAAGAAATTATTACCAGGATCAAAAAACCCGACTGAAAATTCTAATATTTTTTTTGGTTTTATACTCCAATTATTTTTCGCGGACGCCATAGTGAAATGATATATCTTGTCACTTTCACAACTGAGGCGAATCGAATAATACCTCATGTGTTGAATTCCGGTATGTGGTTTAGCTATAGAGCTGCCAGAGAAATATACATATGTACACATGAAATCCATAACAATATAATCCTAACTACACCGGTATAAAAACCTCGCCAGAAAATACTCCCCATAGCCCCGAAATCGTTGTAGATCTAGTGTAGATTCAAATCAAAATTTTAGTTTATAGACGAGCGACCTGCGCGCATGGACGTTTCAGTGACGATACGTCCTAAAAAGGCTCATTCAAATCAAAGTCCGAGGGTTTGACATGTGACTTGTATGATACTTATGGTTGGGCGATTTGGGCTAGCGCTTCATACGTTTATTTTTCAAATTTCCAAATCTATCTGGCGACTTCGGCTTCCAAGCATCTGGCAACCCAGTTCAGTCCGCGCTACAGCGCGATTAAATAAAGTATTGTATTTCTTTTTGTCTGTATTACCGCTTTTTTATTAATTAGATTTTTATTTCATTACTACGGCTGTCGTTTATGTTTATTCCCTGAATTTAAAATTTATTAGCTATGTATCATAGTCGAAGTCAGAAGATCTTAGCGATGAGTACATAGATATATGATTTGATCTTGAATAAATAAAGTGAATAATCATCGTTCCAGTCAGTGAGCGATCGCGGCCTCTATTTCATGGACAACATCTTGAACATCTGCAACATGAGTGATTGTGGTCATAAAACTATAGGAATATGGATGTCGGAGAAGAAAAGCCTGAAACTGAATTGGAAAGAGCTTATAAACGTTTGCGCATCTCATGGATACAATCTCGTAAAGGTAAACATTTTTGTACTTATGTATGACATTGTGATTGTAAATAATTTATAGTGTGTTTACACAACATTGCACGCAGATGATTTCATCGATGATTAAACAATGAAATCATCCGTTTGTTTAGTAAAACTTTATGAAAGAATTGTTAAATCAGTTTGCTTGGCTGGCATCATCAAACATGTTGTACAACCTATGCAAATTAACTAGGCACTGCATTGTGACGATTTCATTATTATTACTATATATAAAACAAAATTCAAATTCCAAAAGTTTCCTAAGTACTACTAATTTCTTCTGATTAAATTCCTTGTAAAACCTTGGACCTTCCAAGGTTTTACCCCTGGGACAGCAGTGGACTACATTGTTCATTGTCTTTTTGGTTGGCCGCTGTTAATTCTAGCTACACAGGAGACAGTGGTGGGAATGTGTGGTGGACCACTGCCCCTTTTTTTTTATATATACACTTCTGGACACATCTATTGGCCCACCTTGCATTTTCAGTTTCGTTTGGTCCTAGCTAAAATTTTATATTAGGTCGAGCAAAAAGTTTTTATGCAGTTTTGAACCTGGCACATTCATAATTTCATTCAATAGTCTTTTTTTGAATTTCGAACACAGAATTTAAAGAAACAAAAGACAATTTGGAGCCTGTTCCTTGATATCCAACAATCGAATACTAAGAAAACTTGATTTTATTGGTTTACTTGGATTTAATTCTGAAAAGTGTGATTTTTCTCTTTGGTTTTGCAACAAACATTACTTATTCTTAACATTAAAGTGAGGTTCTATCAATAATCTATGGATACTTCGCCTGAAGTCGCCGCCCAAGCTGTGGCACTTATCCAGGCCGGACACAGCCAAAGAAATGTGAGTGCTCAACTTAATTTAAGTCGATCTGCGGTCCGAAATGTTTATCGGAGGTACCTAGAGACTGGCGGCTTTGTTCGTCGCCAAGGAAGGCCACGATTTCGGGTCACAACTGAAAAGCAGGATCGATTCATCGTGACGACCAGCTTGAGAAATCGTCACCTTACCTCCATTGAGATACAAAACCAACTTCGTGACTTCCACGGACTATCTGTGAGCGCTCGAACTGTTCGGAGAAGGTTAAAAGAACGCGATATGGTACCACACAAGCCAGCTAATGGCCCCAAACTAACGCGAGCCCACCGAACAGCGCGCCTTCATTTCGCGCGCACTCATTTAAATTCGACTCAGCAGCATTGGAGCTGTGTACTCTTTTCTGATGAGTCTAAAATTGTGTTACATGGCAATGATGGAAGGAAGAAGGTCTACCGACGTAAGGGAGAGCGTTTCGCACAATGCTGCTTTGAAGAGAGGGTTGCTTATGGCTGTGGCTCATGGACTGTCTGGGGCGGTATATCCGCGAGCGGCAAAACCCAACTTGAGGTTGTTACGGGACCACGGCTGCCAACATTAAATGCTGAAAGGTTCATTCGTGAGTGCTTAGAACCTCACGTGATGCCATACGCGGACTATGTGGGCCCAAATTTCCTTTTTATGCATGATAATGCAGGAGCCCATACGGCCGGCATCGTCAGGGAACATCTTTGGGATGTGAACATCACAGTTATGGACTGGCCAGCAAGAAGCCCAGACATGAACCCCATTGAGCACATGTGGGACGAGCTAAAAAGACGTGTTAGGGCTCGTCAGCCAGTTGCCCAGACGATGCAGGAGTTGAAAACTGCCATAGAAGAGGAATGGGGGGGATCCCTCAAAATTTCATAGAGCGGTTGATAAACTCTATGCCTAATCGTATGAGAGCTGTGGGAGATGCCCATGGAGGCAACACGCGTTATTAAATTAAACTTTTATTTGATAAAAAATGTTTTTTATTCAAAAATCAACTGCCTTAATCAAGGCGCATACCCGACTTGTTAGGCGTCGCTCCATGTCGTGTGGTATTCTGAATTCAAATTTAAAACAATATGTTCGAAAAAGATGGTAAAATGTATCAGGTTTAAAACTGCATCAATAGTTTTTCTTCAATCTAGCAATCATATTTCGGTAGGGGCCATCGAAACCTAAACTCTAAGGTGGGCCAATAGATGTGTCCAGAAGTATACAGTAACAGTACAATAACTATGTATTTTCAAGTATTTCAGCAGCAAGTCTACTATTTGAGTTATTAGTTTAAATTGTCCAGAAATATTTATATTTATTATTTATCTTCAAAAAATCTTTAACTTTTTCTTTCGTAAAATGTAATTTTCCTCTATACTTCTATTAATTCTTAATTTTTGGTACCCTGAATAATTAACGTACCCACGTCTGTGGCTTGGCCGATTAGTCGGCCGACTGGACAGTCTCTTTACAACTGAATGGTCCTTGTCGGCCAGAGTTATAGTGGGCACATCTGTAATAAATATAAAAATTCAAAAAGCGTGGCCACTACGAATTTTCCATCGACTATTCTTCACCAATCAATAAGCCGAAGTTGTCGGAACCTTCTCTTTCTTAGATTAAAAACGTTAAAGTTGGAATTAATGCAAAAATCACGGTCGAATAGGCTATTTTCCAATGTTTAAAAATTGTGCAAATAAATTAACAATATCGTAAAATACACAAAACTATAAAGATCTGCAAACTTCCATTCTAATATCTTCAGTCAGACTTTTTTTTAGCGTCGATCAAAGTTTGGCGGGAAAGTCCATTTTAAAACTTTGAAATTATTAAAAAAATATATTTCAATTGGAGAAGCAATAAAAAATGCTATAACTTTTATTATGATACTAATTACATAAACGTAATATTTAACATAGCTATCGTACAAATTTCTGATTTGATGCATACAAAATACAAACCTGTGACGTCATAATTCGGTAGTCTTTTGTATGAGCGTTTTGGGGCAGTCTAAAAATTGTGATTTTCAAATTAACATATCTCGAGAGATTTTTGTGCTATCGAAGTAATTCTTTCACATATGGTTATATTATGGAGACGTCCCTACATATCAAACCGAAAAAAATGTTAGTAAAATAGCCTATTGTAATACGCATCTTACTTAAAATTAATTAATCAGTAATGCAATGTTCTCAAACGAATACGACGAAGCCTGCTCCTTGGTGGTGCTGATTTCTATGGGCGATAGTGATTACTTTTAATCAGATGACCCACATGACGCCAACCCCCCCCCCCCCCCCCCCCTAAATAAAAAAAAAGGGTGTAGCTGTGTCATGGACACGGCCGTGTGTTGTACGTAAAATTATCTCTAAATGGCAGCGCTTCCCCCTCTCCCGCACGCGATGTGCCATAGTCCTTACTTAGCATAATAAATTCTTTGATACTTCATCTATCCACTAGTACTCGTATAATTGAATTTTGGATGGAGATGATAGATATGTAGTTGCAACACCAAACTGTATCCCCCGATTTTATTATCATTAGTTTTTTAGGGTTCCGAACCTCAAAAGGAAAAACGGAACCCTTATAAGATCACTTTGTTGTCCGTCTGTCTGTCTGTCTGTCTGTCTGTCTGTCTGTCTGTCTGTCTGTCTGTCAAGAATTTCTATGTCGAGAATGCATGGAGGTATCAAGCTGAAATTTGAACTGTATACTCAGGTCTACGGTCCCATGAAGTTAAAAAAAAATCAAACTGCTAAGTTTACGTAGAAAAAAGTTACGGCCGTTTATTCAGCAAAAAACGCATATTTCGACACACTCAAGGGAATCAAAACCTATAGGGTACTTCCCGTTGACCTAGAACTATGAAATTTGGCAAGTAACATCGTTATAGACTACAAGTACAGGAATAAATCTCAAAACTATACATTTGTAATTAGATCTAAAAAAATAGGGGGTCTATATTTTTTATAGGGTGTCGAAATTTCAAATTGAAACTACTAGTTCAAATGGGGTATCATATGAAAGGGCTTGATGTACACATTGCAAAATATATTTTATTTATTTTTTTCGACGCATTATTTCTTATTTATAATGAAAAATATCAAATTTAATAATGATACTACGTACCTACGGAACCCTCGGTGGGCGAGTCCGACTCGCACTTGTCCGGTTTTTTTTAATTGCCTCCCCATGGAAGCAATTAAAAAAAAAATAAGTTTATCATGTGGACTATGGAACTCACGTGTAATAGCTAGTTTGCACGATAATTAAATGCGTAATAATTTGTAATGGTCTGATTTACAGTTGGACCTTGGGAAGCCGTTAGAAGAGCAAGGCCACTTGGACGTGTTTCTTCATAAGTTGACAGACATAATAGCGGCCGCTGACCAAGGTGATCCTAAGGTAATGTCGTTCGTGAATTATTTCACAATGTTTATTAATTTATCAATAGGGTCATCATCATCATCAGCCTATCTGTAAATATATCACCACATATCACCACTGGAATAGGCGCCCCTCAGTGCTTTCCACCATAAGCGATCCTCGGCTTCCCGCGCTTTCCCGCATTTAACAGCTGTATTGTAATTCATTTGAGAAAAATGCCCCACCAACTGCTTATAGTCGAGTGACTGGTGACAGAGTCTTGTTTGTTTGCCGGCACGGTAAACTACGTGAAGGTGAGGTTGACCTTGGCTCCGAAGACGCCAAAGAGTTACTGGTACATGACTGCATTATATCATCATCATAGATGTTTCTAATAATTTGTATTTGTTTTTGTTATTAATTATTAAGTAGGTTTTCGGTTAATTTTCTTTTATACTTACATTTCTCTTACTGCCTATAGAGTCGCCTGGAAGAGATCTTTTGTAGAGATAAGCTCACCTATGTACACTTTTGATGTAACTATGTCATGATAATTTATATGCTGTGTAATTAATGTATTAATAAAGAATATTTATTATATTTCTAATATATGAAAAACCCAGTAATCCCAAACCGGAGGCACTGGTATCTAGGCCCGTAAAGTTTTATTCTTCACTAACATTCTCATCAAAATAAGACTCTTTGTCGTTTCAAGGACTAGCTTTCAGTGACAATACAATAGTTAAACCATGTTTAATGAACCGTATCGTACGTGGCGTAACCGACCGGCTCTGGTTCCTGTTTTGCATAAAAACACAGAATAATATGGGTAAAAACTACAATAACATCGCCAGAGTTAACACTAGAATAGCGGTAGAGGACTATCTGTTATATATTTATACGTCGTCAACAAATAATCATTTCACTGTTGGGGTGCGGGTCTCCCTTAATCGGAGGGGTTTTAGAGCGTACTCCACAATGCTGCTCAGTGGAGGCGTGTTCACAAACCGCCCAAAGGTCACAAAGGACTTGGCGGGTCCTCTATTATCTGACGACAATAGACGAGTCCGACGATACTAAATAAAAAAATAAATAGCAAGTTGAAAAAATATTATTTATATCATAGCAACGGGTCTTCTTTCAACGGGTCCCTCAATCGAAGGGGCTTAGCGTATTATATTCCGAAATGATACTAGATAACAAAATGACAAAATAATAAGAATATTATTTATAAAAAAGTATAAGACGTGTCGTGTGTAACTGCCCACAAGGGCCCAATGGTAGAATGAATAATTTTATTTCATATCCACCACGCTACTCCACTGGAGTGGAGCGGGTTGACGGAGGCCTGTGTTGTCAAGCCGCCTAACGGCTTTGACTTGGCTTAACGCAAGGGCGGATCCTGCTTTTGGCGCCGGGGGGGGGGGGGGGGGGGGGGGGGGTTATTTTGATAATAATAGATACAGGTAAAAAGTAACTATTTTATTAATGTTTGTAAGTACTGTACTTAATCTATATTGTGACAAAAAAATATATTATGATAGTGGTCCATCTTGGCCCTGAACCCAGCCCAGAGAGGGGTCATGACCCCCATGACCCTCCCCCTGGATCCGCCCTTGGCTTAACGGCTTTTATCTATAATGACTACAGCCGGGAACGACGGTTTAAGGGACCTTGCCTTCCGAAGCATGGAGAAGAGATAGCCTACGCTCGACGTTGCATAACTTACGTGCTCGTTTAAAATGACACGAGCAACGACGCGATCTACATTCTAAAGTATACTTTTGTGTTTTAGGCGTCAGCAATAATAAGCCGAGTGGAGCAGTATTTATCCAATCATCCAAATATATCTGTCATCGATCCTTTGGACAACGTAAGGATATTGCTTAACAGGTACGTAAAAATAGGTAAAAGGTGGATCGTTGCTTATTGCGGCATACGCTGCGGAAGTACATTGCGATTGACGCGCACTATTTTATTAACCATCTCACGGTACGATTTCCGCTGAGTCAAATGTAAAAATCAATGCACGATATTTGTAATGTTATAATAAAACATTTGTACTATTCCACGTTATTATATTTAATATTACCGACCGGTTTCGCCGCTAAGGCATTATCAAGGTAAACAGATGGTGTTTGTGTTTCTACAAAACATTTTTTTTTATAAAAATGTTTTGTAGAAACACAAACACCATCTTTTTTTTTCCCTTGATAATCATCTTTTTTACATTTCAATCAAATGTCTCAAATTTTGCATGGGGGTTCCTTATAGGACGTTGGTGCTCGCTCACTAAGACGGGAATTTAGAAAATTCAACCCCTAATGGGGTGAAACGGAGGTCCATAGTTTGTATGGGGAAACAAGATTAGTTGGACTAGTATGTAATAAAATAGTACTCGTCCATCGCAATACGTCTGCGCAGCGTATGCAGCAGAGAACCTAAATGGATAAATTGGGATTGTTTTAGTTTGTTTTCATTAGTAAGGGGTGTAAGTGGCTCACCAACACCTTAAGAGCCAAAGCCAACCTCACCTGCACGTGGTGCACCCTGCCAATAAGCAAACGAGGCTCTGGCAAAAGAGAGGTAGGGCACAACGTTAGCCCGACTGGGGAAGGACCTCCACCTCACAGAATACCGCAGCCAAATAACAACTCCCTGGAGTGTTGTTGTGTTCCTGCGCGTGAGTGAGGTCACCAGAAGAAGGGGTTGCTGTGTTAGCAGCGGGGGTGGCAACGCGCGAGAGACACTCATTGTCGCAAGCGTCTATAGGCGACGGTAACTACTTCACATAAAGTGGGCTGTATGCTTGTTTTCCACCCATCGTGGTATAAAAAAAAAAAAAAAATTAGTCTTAATTGCAATTATGACATCAGTTGTGGCCATATAATTAAGAACGATTAATAAAGGAGAAGATTTTTTACAAACATTGTCGCATAATTTATTACAAATGTTTTCTTATATTGTTTGTTGTATCTCAAAATACATCCGTACTATTTGGACATTAGTTTAACATATGAGTAATAAAAAAAAATAAAGAGATAAATTAATTATAAGACTTAAACTAGCAACTGACCATGGGTAGTATGTAGTATTGTTACTGGCTGGTCACGTAATTAAGAACGCGGAATATTATACTTTATAAATTATGTTTCTATTATAGAACGCTTTATGTTATGTCACTTTTTGTATAATTTTGGCGCCATTTATTGCTACAAAATATTAAAACTATTTATAACAGGTTTACTTTTAGAAAAAAAATGGGGAAAAATAAGTGTTGCGGTAAATCCATGATAGAAATTATATTAAAACTTCGTGAGAAGAACTGGTCGTACAAAAAGATAGCAGATCATTTGCAATGCTTGAAAACTGTGGTCTTCCAGGCTGTAAAGCATTTTAACAAGCATCAAACTACTTCAAACATTCCGCGAGTCCCTAAAAAGAAGAAGACATCACGTCGAGAGGACAGAAACATTGTACGTTTGGCAAAGCAATATCCTTTTAAAGGGTCCATTGAGATTCGAAAAGATTTATTTGGCGAAAATAACCTCACAGCAATCTCGGCACGCACCATTCGAAGGCGTTTGGTAGAAAAGAAGTTGTTTGGAAGGATAGCAAGGAAGGTGCCGATGTTAACATCGCGTCATAGGCAAGCCCATATCGCGTTTGCAAGGCGACATGAAAACTGGACAGCCAGTCAGTGGAAAATAGTTCTTTTTTCACATGAAATTAAAATAAACAGGGTATGTTCTGATGGTAAGCAATACGTGCGACGTCTTTCGAATAAAGCTTTCGACCCCAAGTTCACATAAGTGACATTAAAGTATGGCGGTAAAAATGTGAAAATCTGGGGATGCTTTTCTGCTCATGGAGTCGGGCCTGTTAAGCTCATGGAAGGCAACATGCATCAGTTTCAATACAGAAACATACTGGAGGAAACAATGCTACCCTATGCTGAGGCTGTCCTTCCGGTCATTTGGATATTTCAGCACGACAATGACCCAAAGCATACAGTACGCTCAGTAAAGGATTTCATTGATTTCACAATCTGTTTCTGTCTTGGATTGGCCAGCTAACAGCCCGGATTTAAATCTGATCGAACATCTTTGGGTGAAATTAAGAAAAGGGTATCAAAAAGACAGTGTGGCAATTTAAGAGAACTTTACGACGTTTTTTTGAAGAATGGAACTCTGTTTCACTCGCTAAATGTCAAAAATTGATAGAATCAATGCCTCGCCGATGTAAGGCTGTAATTAAAAGTCGGGGGCATGCCACTAAATATTAATTCTAGAATAAAAATGTTTAGAAACCATTCAGTTGTCTTATTTAATGTAATTTCTGTTATAATTATGTCTCTGCATTGATTAGAAGTTTCAACGTCTGATCAATTCATTAACCGTTCTTAATTATTTGTCCAATTTCCTCTATACGCGTATTTGTTAGATTTCAAATAAACGTACTTTACTGAATAAAACCAGGTGTATTTTAAATTGATATTCCTAATATAGTTTGCTTTATCCATGTGATTATTACTTAATACAATAAATCATTTCTAAGATGAAACATAATGGAGAAATTATATGTTATCATCGAAATTTTTTAGAACAAAAAATCGTCCTTAATTATATGGCCACAACTGTATATACACGACTAGCGGCCCGGTACGTGCTTCGCTACGTATAAAGGGAAATAAGAAAAAAAAAAAAAAATTGGAATATCAAATTCATTTATTCAAACAAAAAATATATTTTATTAATTGTTAGCTATTTTAAAACTTAATACAAAACATTTGGATAAACAATATCTTTTGTTTTTCCATTTTGAGCATGAATAAACAAACGTCTGGAGGTACCGAGTCTCGAACAGGCAACATAAAGTCGAAGTACGTCCAAAATGAAATGACCACATGAATGACATAACATGCTTGTACCTACTGTCAACACTGAAAAAAGTTTCAATTTGACAGCACAAACCCCATCTGAAAAAAGTTTCAATTTGACAGCAAAATCCCCATTAAAAAAATGATCCGCCATTTATTGAATTCATTTGTTACAAAAAATGTGTTAAATGAAGAACCGCTCTACCGATTTTGTGCAAACTTCACATAAACCATCTACTAAATAGTCTGAACAATGCCTAAACATCTGGTTTCGATAGGTGAGCCCGTTCTTGAGTTATAAAATTACAATGAAAAGTGGCATTGATTTTTATATATATAGATAGATATGATGTTACATCGTGGCGCGTTACGATGAACCTAATTCATAAGGACACTCCGACTATTCTGGCATAGCCCAGTCACTCCATACAAGTGCTGTGTCGTCAATGCCTACTACTAATACATAAGCGTCTGTGCGGTCACAGATTAGTCTTGGAAAGGAGGTGAAAGAGAATATGCATATTATACTGGAATATTTTTCAGATCGGCCTTTAACGCGAGATGCAGCCAATGCGCGTACTAACATGCTTATAGACAGACATAAATTCTAAAAATACTTTTGGCTTTTATTGCTCCCATAAAGAAACTTACTTACATTCTTTACATGTGTACTGTATAAATTCTACATATTTATTTATATAATTTATTTATTCATTTGTTTGGTAATTCCCATCTCTTATTTAGTACTCGTTGTTCAATTTGTAATGTCCACTCAGTTACTCAGTTATTCTATGGTTAACTGGAAGAGATCCTCTTGTGGGATAAGTTCGCCTTTGTACGGCTCTATTTTCCATATATCATGTAACTCTGAACAATAAATCTTCTATTAATATAGGTCTTTGCATATTTGTTTGTAACAGACATGCAAATACCCTTCAATTTATTTTTTCCTGTATGCATATGTATGTATGACGAGCTCGGTGGTCAAATGGTTAGCAATGGCCACTTTGACTCCGAAGCTGCGGGTTCCATCCCCGCACAAGACAAATATTTGTGTGCATGAACATGTCTGTTTGTCTTGGTCTGGGTGTTTTTTTATGTATTATATGTATATATTTACAAAAAAAAAAAAAATAAGTATATTATCAGTTATCTAGTACCCATAGTACAAGCTTTGCTTAGTTTGGGACTAGATGGCCGTGTGTAATTTGTGCAGGATTTTTTAAAAATTTTTTATTATGTACGGGTATCCAGTTAAAATTTCATCGTATCTATAGATGTTTTGGATTGATAACACCTAAAATTTTGTTCGCTTGTGGCGCAAATAAGTATTTTCCATTTCTGTCCGTAGGCTTATTTACATAGGAGGATTATTTAGCATTAATTGTCGAAGCTCGTCACGCCTCTGACGTTCATATAAAAATGCTAATTTGTTAGTAGGTGCGTTATGTGCGCATCACATACAAATTGTGACTCATGCGGCCCCCTTCAACCTACTTCTTATTGTTATTGTACTACGACGTTAGTACTATTACTTATACTGAGATTTTACTTAACTTATGTACCTTTATGTTCTCACATTTTGTTAGGCCTTTTTATTTTTTACACTAACATTAATGGCCATCCATTCGTCACATGATTTTTTGACTCCTCCCCCGTCCTTGTCACAACATTTGTGAGACTCCCCCCCTCCCTAGTGTGACGTCACATATTTTGCAAATTTACATCTAGAGTTTCAAATGTTTTCGTTAATATTTCAAAGTTCGTGTTTTAACATTTAAATTAATATATTTGGAAATGTCACGTCACGAAATTTAGGACCCCTCCCACCCCCTTGTCACACAATATAACTTCATCGATCCCTCCCTCCCCCTTAACGTGTGACGTAAGTTATGGATGGCCCCTTATCTGGAATTATTTTGCATACAACGTTTAATGTATAAACTTTTTTTTTATTTTATTTTTTTATACTACGTCGGGTGGCAGACAAGCATACGGCCCACCTGATGTGAAGCGGTTACCGTAGCCATATTAACGCTCGCAACATAAAATATCGCTCGCACGCCGCCACCCCCGCTGCCATCGCAGCATCTTCTTCCTTTCTGGTGACTTCACTCACTCGCAGGAACACAACAGCCCTCAAGGGAACCTTTATTTGGCTGCGGTATTCTGTGAGGTGGAGGTACATTCCCCAGTCGGGTAGCTTACAATTACGCTCCCTACCTCTCTTTTCGCCAGAGCTTCGTTTGTCAGTCAGCAGGGTGTACCGCGTGCAGGTGAAGTTGGCTTTGATTCAAAGATGTTGATGAACCACTTACACCCCAAGAATACAAACTTAGACACTGCATTTTTTATACCACGTCAGGTGGCATTCTACGTCAGTCGTCAAGTCATTATCCTTTGGGCGGCTTGAAAACACTGGCCTCCGCCAAGCCGCAGTTGTGCAGCGTGGTGAAGTACGTTCTAAGACCCTTTGATTGAGGGGAGACTCGTATCCCAGCAGTGGGATGAACAAGGGTCGATGACGATGCTGGTATTCACGTCTTCATTCGCGTGGAATTCAAAGATTAGTTTTAAAATACCCTAAGGATTTCATCAAAATCGGTTCATCATTTTGCTTTGAAACTGAGCTCATATTTTATACATATAATTCTACAGTACGTGTGTATGTCACTGAATACCTCCTAAACGGCTGGACAGATTTGAATGTTTTTTTTTGTATGCGTTTGGGTGGCGCCAGCCAGGTCAGCCCGGTAGATGGCGCTGCAGTAATAGGAACGGGAAGATTGAGCCACTGCGAAGCGTGGGCGGGTCGCTAGTACAATATAAAAAAAAAACAAAGTGAATTCTCAGATTTAATTTATATGTATAGAGTTTATTCCGTTACATTTCAGATACTGCTATTATTCAATACTACAAGACGAACCGTCTTTCCAAAAGCAAGCCATATTCACACCAAGCTTTGCAGAATTCACCACGAACAACATAGAGCTGAACGCGGAGATACTGAGGCACCGGGGTGTGAAGTTTCCAGTGATATGCAAGCCTACTATCGCCCACGGGTCCAAGTCTGCGCACGAGATGGTGGTCGTCTTCAATGAGAAGGGACTATGCGTTTGCAAGGCTCCTTGTGTAGTACAAAGTTTTGTGAACCATAATGCAGTATTGCATAAAGTATTTTTAATAGGGAATAGGTATGTATTATAGTTACTTTTTTTGGGGTGTATGTAGCTCTCCACCATCTTTGAGCCAAAGCCAACCTTGCCTGCACGTGGTACACCCTGCAGATTTAGTAATGAGGCTCTGGCGAAAGAGACATAGGGCACATTGTAATTTTATGTGTTCCGACTGTGGAAGTACCTCCACCTCACAGAATTGTCCTTAACCCTTACTCATCCCACTGTTGGGATACGGCTCTCCTCTCAACTGACGGGGTTTAGAGCATACTCCACCACGGTGCTCAACTGCGGGTTGGCGGAGGCTAGTGTTTTCAAGGCGCCTAAAGGCCGCTGACTTGATTTAATGACTGTCATCTAATGACAACAGCCGGGACGGACGATTTAACGTGCCTTCCGAAACACGGAGGAGCTCAAAATAATATAAACCCATCCATGGTTAGGCTACGATCTACGTTGCTTAACTTGCATGTTCGATTAGACTGACACGCGCAACGACGCCACCGAGCTCCTCACAGAATACCGCAGCCAAATAACAACATTGGGTTTTGTGTTAATTTTAGAAATAACAGATTTTTTTAATTTGTATGGATTCTAAAGTCCGGTAAATATTTCGACTGTTTGAAACCGGCCCAACTGAATAAAATGAGGTTTATTGACGAATTCAATGAAAAATAATTTAATTACAATCTTATCTTGCAGATATCACATATGCAAGCGGCCAAGTTTAAAAAACTTCTACGCCTCAGAAGATTTAGAACCAATATTCTACAGCACGGGGGAAGTTTGCAAAGCCGATAGTCAATCGACGTTATCAATCTTAGACCCTCACGATAAGGCTGATATTGCAATGTCGTTGGATGAGGACAAAGTTAAAAGTGTCATTCGAGTGTTGAGAAAAAAAATTGGACTATTGCTAGCCGGTTTCGATGTGGTTGTAGACAATGCTACAGGTAACCACGGCGTTATTGATATTAATGTATATCCCAGTTATGATAATTTTCCAAATTTCTTCGAACATCTATTAGATTGTATTGATGAGACTGTTAGTAGAAGGGTTCACTCGAATGGTGATTGTGAGGAGTTGGTAGCTAGTCACAGATTGAATGGTTTGATTAATGTCGGGATTGGTACTTTTGGTGGGACGGGTATGTATGTAAATTAATTTATATATAATTTTGTACAGTCAAACTTGTTTAGTAGTGTAATACTAAATAGGTAGATGGCGCCACACTGCGACTTCACAGCAGTAAAATATAAAATGTAAAATTCGCCGCCATCATAAACCTTCCTGGTAGCTCAGTTCGAGGAGCCTCATTTATGAGCTGTCATTTTATGTCACTTATATCCCATAATGGATATTCTATGAATAAGATATGGAAAGATATGGATGAATGCCATTCCACATCATAATGCAGTGACAGTCATTATTTTATTTATTTATTATTAATATATATTTTTATTTAGCTATATCTACTTATGTAGAGGTCCTACAGATACAAAAGAGGTCTCATATGATAGCTAAAAACTTAGGCAAGGAATTGAGATCATTATTTGTATTAAAATGTTTTTACAAAACGTTTAAATTCATTTCCAAAAAATATATATATATATACTACAAAAAAAAGGTAGGTATATATATATATATATATATATATACCTACCTTTTTTTTTGTAGTCATAAAAGAGTACAGAAAGTATGCTAAAAATAAACATTAAAGCCCTAATACCTATACAGGAATGGGTAGTCTCCTTAAATCATATTTTTTTCTACATTTTACAGTTTTATAGTTTTCTATAATGGCCGATCTTGATTCACCATTCGACATTACTGTTTAGATTATTGGTAATTGTGATTATCTCAGCTGGAAGAAACCCTATAGCTCTACAAATCGATACCTCCAAGGAATACTACGCAAACTAAAATTTCGATACTTTTCTTTTTTTATCTAAATCGATTCATTACTTCAGTAACAATATGCTACCTGAATTTTATTTATAAAAGACACACAGACACAACAAAATCGACAAATACAAACCGCTAAGTAAATGTATAACTCATATTAGCGGTGTGTATCTGTATGTGTATGTTTTGAGTTGGCGTAGTATTCATTGGAGGTATCGAAATTATGTGAAGATGTTAGTCAATAACTTTAATATAAGACCAATTTTTGGAATCAAAAAATCCGATGGTTTCGGCTTCAGATTCGGCGGTAGGACCCCTGTATATATTTGTTAGGGGCCATTCATAAATTACGTCACACGTTAAGGGGGAGGAAGGGGGTCGACAAAGTGTGACATTGTGTGACAAGGGGGTGGGAGGGGTCCTAAATTTTGTGACGTAACATTTCAAAATCTATTGTTAAAACATGAACTTTGAACTATTAACAAAAACCTCAACATTTGCAACTCTAGATGTAAAATTGCAAAATATGTGACGTCACACTAGGGAGGGGGGAGTCTCACAAATGTGACCAGCTGTGTCAAGGACGGGGGAGGGGTCAAAAAATCATGAAAATCGTGTGACGTAATTTATGGATGGCCCCTTAGTTATACTCTGGGGAGGAGAACTGTGTTAGGAATAATATAATGATTATGTTATGGATGTTGATACATCTATCAAGTTATCAAATTTTTCGTCAATCGAACAAAACATACAACCTCGTCCTTCAAGTACGTAACAATACTTTTTTTCAATATATAATTTGGAAATACACGACTTAGTAGTTGTAAGTTATTTATTATAATATTATTGTAAGTATACGTAATTTTGATGCCTGTATCTCCACTACGTTGGCGTTTAACACAATGATGTTGTAAATACTATAGATAAATAAATATTCCTGGACAAATTACACACTGCCATCTACACCCAAACTAAGCTAAGCTTGTACTATGAGTACTAGATAACTGATATAATATTTAGATATATTTTTTTGTAAATGCATACATGTAATACATAGAAAACACTCAGACCAAGACAAGCTGACATGTTCATGCACACAAATATTTGTCTTGTGCGGGGATCGAACTCGCCAGCTCGGAGTCAAAGTGGGCATTGCTAACCATTCGACCACCGGGCTCGTCAAATAGATATGGCATACCCATACTAAATTGCGTCAGAGAACGGTTCCTGTCGCCTGTGAGAGAAAGTATCACTATCCTTATTATTTCGTCGCTTTAATATACTTGCTATCTCTTTCCCTCGCTGAGTGCGAAATCGGCGCAATGGTGTCTTTTTCTTGCAAAAATATGAAATTAACCTAAAATACGTGTTAAATAATGTGTACTGTCGTGTGACACGTGATTGGGCTGTATTTTCTTTATCAACATTATGTATTACAAAACTTGTGTATTTTCGTATTGAACTATATTGAGAGGTAAGAAAATGAGAGTCTTTTGGCAGCACTGTAGCGTAGGGTCCAATCATCTGTCAATTCATAGCATCTTGTCAAATATCTTGTTGACGTCTTCTGTTGTCTTGTCGTCTTGAAGTTTCACTGGTTTCACTGTCAAAAAATTCAGTACAATTTGACAATCTGGACCCGACGCCTACGTAGCGACATCTGGTGTCAGAAAAAAAATCCAACATCCCCATTGCGGCACTTCTTGGGTGTACGTTTTTGACGTTTGTGGCATATCATAGTATTTATGACATTATTGGTTTAACGCATGCGATATTGTACTTAAGCGGGACTGCAAAGATTTATTTATTTATAGTTATTCTAACCAGATTACTTACTCACTGATTATATCAAGAGTGTCGCGACCTGAACAAATATAGAGTGGCCACGTCTGGACGTTCGTCCTAATGAAGATCTCCTTTTGAGATCGAAACTTGTCTGTTTTCTATACATATGCGAGATCATTTAATTTATTAATTCACTTTGTCACAGTCACGTGTAATAACGTCAGAATTAATAAAATTATCTTTGTAGTCCCTATTTGTATAAACAGATTTGTTGTAAATTTTATATGTTAGCATTTAGCTAATTATTTTAATTACTATTATGTGGTGAATGGTATGATCTTCGTCTTACCTGTATTCTAAGACTGAACTGAATTGTTTTTCGAATAATATAGAATATTAATAAATGTAATTTGAGCATTATATGATGTATAACTTCTCTACGCAGACTTGGTACCATTCGACCTGGTATCGTGTAAAATGGGAAAAGTTATTGCATCGAAATCTTGTGTTAATGTTTTATGGGTAAGATTACTCCGGTGCACATGTATGGATATAAATTAATTATTGTTTGCAGTATATAATATTCAGCTTTTCTTAATAAAAGCAAATAGTGTTTTAATAGTTAACAATGTTTTTTTTTGTGAATCTACGTCACATAAATACCTAATGTCTATTAGAAAATGATGACTTGCAAATAATGGAACCTAAAACATATGTCGGTAATATTAACCTAAAATCTAGAGGTGTTACATAATATGAAATTATGAAACAAATCTAATAACTGTTGAACATTCAAAAATTAATTACGAGTCTTTATTGACATAGAATTATATGCAAGGTTTTTGTTCTTTTTATAAAGCTATTTTCGTAAATCCATACTTTTCCGTTTAAATGTCTTGATATGTGCTATTTTCTCCGTTAAATGCGAATGTCGGAGTTATCAGGCTGAATACAATAATTTGTCCCATTTGACCCGATACCGGGACGGACAGTATCGAGTCTTCAAATGTATTTCTGCTTTTATAACTTTAGTCAGGACGCTTGATGCGTCATCAACCTTCACACGAATAATGTCTAGTAGTAAAATGTCCAATACAATACAAATGTCAAATCATAAAAAGTCTAACCTCTTCCATACATTTGCCAAGAGATTCCGATGACAAAAAGCCATTTATGGCTAGGATTTGGTATATTACGATTCGATTAATAGATTCTGTGATGTTAAAGCTGCAATAGAGTGCGTGCATAAATAAGTAAATGCTCCTGGACAAATTACAAAGCGCCATCTAGTCTCAAATTAATCAAAGCTTTTATTATGGATACTAGATACTTCCCGAAGGTTGACTGGTAGAGAATGCTTTTAGCATTAAGTTCGCCTTTTGTACCATTGGTCTTACTGTGGTCAATAAAGAATTTAAATAAATAAATAAATAGATAACTAATAACTTAAATACTTTTTTTTAAATTAATACATAATACATAGAAGATTGACGAGCTCGGTGGTCGAATGGCTAGCAATGGCTCCTTTGACTCCGAGGCCACGGGTTCGATCACCGCACAAGACAAACATTTGTGTATGAACATGTGTATTTGTCTTGGTCTGGGTGATTTATATGTATTATAAGTATGTATTTACAAAAAAATGTATTTAAGTATAGTATCAGTTATCTAGTACCGATAGTACAAGCTTTGCTTAGTTTGCGGTTAGATGGCAGTGTGCAGGAATAGAAAATACCCAGACTAAGGCGAACAAGATCATGCACACATATGTTTGTCTTTGGCATAAAGAATTATATTACTTGTTTACAGATGTTCGAATGTCAATACAAAATTATCTCTTATTTTTTACTGGCTTTATCGTATGGAGAGATTGGTACATAGCGTTTTTATGCAAGCACCCTTAGGTGTAGACCCTAATATATCGGGGAGGGGCCCATCACACATTTCCACCACTATCAAGCTACACTAATGTGTAGCTTGATTCAATCAAAAGGTGTATTTCTTTTTATACCACATCGGGTGAGTGAGGATCCTTTTGTGAGATGGAGATACTGCCCCAGTCTAACTGCCCAGTTATAATTACGCTAGCCCTAACTCTCTTTCGTCAGAGCCTCGTTAGTCAATTAGCAGGATGCACCACGTGCAGGTGTGTTTGACTTTGGCCCAAGGATGGTGGTGAGCCACTAATACCCCAGTGTTCCACATAACAGTTGACACTAAAACGGTGGAAATATGTCATTTTTTCCATGGACTCAGGTTAAATTCCAGGTTAAATTTTTAAATGGATAGTAATACCTAAATTAAACCAATATTAAATTACAAAATTGTCGACTATTGTGCTAACTTTGCGACTAAAAATGATTGAATCGTACCAAACCTAACCTAACCTAGTATTCCAGTCACTCATTTAGTAATTTTTAGTAGATTATATTATTTTCAAATTCCAATTGGGCTACGGAAAACCGACACGTTCATTCCCTATGGCACCACCAGGATGACAACCGCAGTAATGTTTATTGGACTTGTGTCTTTGTAATAAGGTTCTTGTTTCTTTGCTTAGATTTTTCGCGAAGACAATTTTAATATTTATATTATATAATATTTATATCATTTATGATAAATTAAATTTAATAGATATAGGTAGCGCCATGACTTGGTGTTGCTGCGGTGGTGATTGCTTTGCACCACGTGGACCACATGCTCATTTACTCCCCTCTCTTATTAAAAAAAAATGGGATGAGGCCGTGTCTTGGACACGGCTGTGTGTTGTACGTGAATACGTTATATGCACTAAAATTATCTCAAAATGGCAGCGCTTCTCCCCGCACGCGATGTTCCATAATCCTTACTTAGCGTAATAAATTCTTTGATCCTTCATCTTCCAGCGATGTGATTGAATTTTGGATGGAGATGATAGATTTGTAGCTGCGACACCAAACTGTATGCCCGATATGATAATTGTCTCCCTATGGAAGCAATTTTAAAGACAAAGACAAAGTCATGAGCAAGAGATGACCTGCTACATCGCGAATACACGGTCAAAGGAAATTTAGATTCCCTATTCACATTACACAATCGATGGCAGCATTTTGGCGGTGTCTCTGGGAAAAAATCAAACCGACATTTTGTAAAAAAATTTAGTTGCTGTGTGGACGCAAATCAACTGCTTTAGGCTCAATTTATACAGCCGTGAATAGAATGGAATGTAAGCGTCAATTTCGCCTCATGACGCGAGATGGCGCGCGAATTCGCTGGAATGCTTAGTATTCTCGCGCATTCCGCTGCAGTGACCGACCCGACACACTCCCCGTTCGCGCTACTTTCCGCGTATTCCACACACAGCATCGACAATAGCTAGGGGAATTCTTGCGAATGCGCGAGGATTCCCCGGAAGTCCCTCGTGACCTTTTTTTATATCGTATTTAAGTTTATATGTTTTATACAATTGACATAAAGTTCATTATGCTATGCAAATAGTAGCTTCCATTCCATTCTGTGGCGTGTAAATTGACCCTTATAATGCATTCCAACAACGTCTCAAGTATTTATGAGGTGAGACTGATTTATAAAGTTAGTTTACGTAACGTAGTTGTAGATTTTGTATTACCCGGAGTTATACTGAACTACTTGTTATGCTCACGTTGTTTTAAGCCTAGGTCATTGTCATGCTAAATGGTAAACTAATAAATCCGGAGCTCTTCCAATGAACTTTGTGTTTTATTGAAGTGATAACGTCTTATAAATCGATGAACGTCGGCTGCACGCACGAAAAGGCATGACTCATTGTCACGTTCCGCCTGAGCCGAGCGTGCAAGCGAGAGTACGGAACGAGCGTTAGAGAGGCACGATTGGCCTGAGCGTTCGGCTTGTGACATATCTATTTCTCTTCCACTCCATCGGCCGAAGTTTTCT
This sequence comes from Hypsopygia costalis, assembly GCA_937001555.2. Taxonomy (NCBI): domain Eukaryota; kingdom Metazoa; phylum Arthropoda; class Insecta; order Lepidoptera; family Pyralidae; genus Hypsopygia; species Hypsopygia costalis. The sequence continues at coordinate 2,967,571 of OW443336.2, read as the reverse complement.
TATGACGTTATCATGTAAAATTATCGTCCATAAACCGTTTTTCTTGTTTTAGGGCCGGCGCACATGTAAAGAAACGCAGTGTAGTTTTCATTAAACTGCGACATAAAAGAACAGGGAGCGTACTCCCAAATAAAAATCGGAAATTTTGGCCGAAAGTTTGGATTTGGGTTTTGGGATGTAGGTGGTTCATCAACATCTTAGAACCAAAGACAACCTCATCTGCTTGTTGTACCCTGCTGACTGAAAAACGAGGCTCTGGCGAAAAGAGAGGTAGAGCATTGCGTATTTTGTAAGCTGCCCGGGGAAGTAGCTCCACCTCACAGAATACCGCAGCCTAATAACAATTTCCTTGAAGGTTGTTGTGTACCTGCGAGTGACTGATGTCGCCAGGTAGGAAGGAGTTTTCTTATATACAAACTGTATGGTAGTTAAAAAAAACCACCAGTGTCAGGCCACGTGCGGTGTAAGGGTGCCGTTGCCCGTCACCATATTTCGTGTAAGTAAATTGGGCGTATTGGGAATTTTGTAATGTTGAAAATATGTGAGTTTTTCTGGGTGACACCCGCGCACAACCACGCTATATTATCCATGCATGTTTTCACCCGCCGGGTGTCATCATAACATGCTAGGACAAACTAAACACGGTGTGTTTTAATTTTTTCTTAAATTCACTTTCACATTCAAGATAGTGTGATGAAAGTAAATGTAAGCTCTGCGGATTTAGAGTAGTAATGATTTAGATACATGTTCTTATATTTAATTTGTATGATGTTTCTAAGTCCTTTATAAAGTCCAAGGAATGAAGATATTTTGATTTGATTTATTTTATTGGCTAACTAAATAAATACGATTACATTTTGTAAGATACCTAACTAAAATAAATGTACGAAACCCACTGATCCCGATTCGCATTTGGCTGGATTTTTATTCACATAGATACCTTGCAAAATTACCAATTATAAGTTATGCTGGCGCATGCATCAAATGACAAATCTTTGGAATTCAAAGTACAAATGCTATTTATGCGCCGGCAGGCGATCTCTAGTCTGAAAGGTTTGTACACTTATCTTCTCACGTTAAGGCTGCTTTTCCATCAGGTATGTGCAATGATGTTTATTATCATCATTTCAGCCATAGTATGTTTGAACATAGGCCTCTTACAGAGACGTGTACAATGACCCGGTTTGTACCGTTAGTATTCAGCGGCTCCCTGCGATGTTTATCAGATTGGCAATTTTCGTAATTAAAATGTTGTCAAAATTCAGTTCCGATCCAGTCTCGATCCTACAAGTCACATTTGGTATTCCCGTATCGCAATACGAAACTTCAAAGTTTAGTTAAACTGTGAATGTTATCGAAATATGACTGAAAATTACACTAACTAAGAATAGTAATCTGCTCGCAATAAGAATTGATATTAATTAATGAATGAATTAAATATAGGTATAATTTTCAGTCAATTCATAATTCAGTCTCAATTCCGTCAACTTTCATTCTGCGACGTTAAAATAATTACGAGAATTGGCCTTCAGATCGTCGGCCCATCTAGTGGTTGGCTGGCCTACTCTGTATTTCCGGTTCGCCTTTAATAAGTATATGTAATAATCACACATACATACAGACATAACACTAGAAAGAAATCTGCTCATCATGTCCTAAAAGTTAAGATGAATATATGTTTATAATAAATAGGTACCTACCTACTTAAAATTTCATTCAATTTAAATTCTTTCTCGCGGCTTGTGACATTTAACTTGTGTATAGGTACTTATATGTACAATAGCAGGTCTATCAAGTATCTGTTTGCTTACGAGATAAACTCAGTCCTGAACTATAATAAATAACCGGCCAAGTGCGTGTCGGACTTCGCGCACGAAGGGTTCCGTACCATTATCTATAAAAATCACGTCTGTTGTATGGGGGCCCCCTTAAATATTTATTTTATTCTTTTTTTTAGTATTTGTTGTTATAGCGGCAACAGAAATACATCATCTGTGAAAATTTCAACTATCTATCACGGTTCATGAGATACAGCCTGGTGACAGACGGACGGACGGACGGACCTCAGTAATAGGGTTTACCCTTTGGGTACGGAACGCTAAAAAAGCAACAAATATTTTTTTTCAATGATTAATATTTTTGAGTTGTTTTTTTTAATACTCGAAATTAAGTTAAAGTTGATAAATGTATTAAATTAGTGGAAAAGAGTTCAACGAAACCTATATTACAAAGTACCCAAAAGACTGTTTCCCGCAACAATTTCGAAATCACTGATGTTTTTTTGATGTGAAACATGTAATGCCGTGGTTCAGGCCGGCTGTTGGTGTGCGTACACTTTGCCACGCGCTCATATTATTGACTGAACTATCGATATATTGTAATCATTTTACATCATGCATAGTATAAAAAGAATCTTTACATTTGACTTCTCAGAATTCCCACCCCCGCGCGAGCGGGGTTCAGTTACACAGAGGTTGATGCCCCTGGAGTCTTGCCCGGGCAAAGAGCTCCATAGCTCGAGGCCCGTACGCGCCTCGGCGCATGATTTCTGACTGACTGACTGACTTCTCAGATCTTTACAGAAAGGCGAGCCCGGTAGTCGAATGGCTTGCAATGGTCACTTTGGCTCCAGGGTCGCGGGTGCGGTTTCCGCACAAAATATATGTGTGCATGAACATGTCTGTTTGTCTTGGTCTAGGTGTTTTCTATGTATATGTATGTATTTACAAAAAAAAATGTATATAAGTATCAGTTATCTAGTGTACCCATAGTACAAGCTTTGTTTAGTTTAGCACTAGATGGCTGTGTGTAATTTGTTTAGTAATATTTATTTATTTATTTACGTTTCTTCACTTGCCGTTTAGGGATATTAGAGCTAAGCGGTAAGAGAGGTAAAAGTTGAGATATCCTTGTTGGCGACAGACCTCTTTTTGTAGACTTTTTTTATAGTATTTACTTTTTATATTCGAATATTATATTTTTGATACATTTTGTTTTTATAGTTGTCATTCCGTATCTCAATATATAGTACGAAAAATACATGGTAAGTTGCATAAGCTTTAATTATTTTATTTATTGCCTTGCCCTATACATATCTCTGTCCACAATTAACAATCCTATTATTGATATCGCATATTTCTGGTGGCACAGCAGCTTTACATCGGGTGTTGATCCACATTCATTTCCTGTGTACGCGCTCCGTTCGTCGAGTGCGCGGATGTTGTACCGTAATGCACAATAAATTATAGGTATGCGTGGATTTATCAAAGATATTATAGCAAATGTTCAAATTTCCTTGGTATTTGCTACTAGTTTTTAAAACTGCTTAGAACGTGGTAACTCACCTGTGACGTGGCAGGTGAGGTGAGGCAGGTTCTAATTCATCCTGTAATTTATGTATGAATGATTATTAATAAGGCAGCCTTGTTGCATATATTATATGTCTGTAAATATTTATTGATTCACTGTATTTACCCGACTGCCGAAGGATGGTTATGTTAAGGTTATGTTTCGAGCGTATGTAGTATGTATTATTATTTGGCACGCTCTACAGCCTAAACCGTTTGACAGATTTCAACATAAGAGGTATCGTATATTCGTCTTAATCACGCGAGTGACATAGGCTATATCGAATATAAAAAAAATCAATATGGCGGCTGTGAGCCGCAAAATTGTCGTTGGAGTAAATTTTTTTTCTTCTAAATATATCGTATCGTATGGGTAGGTATCAAAATAAAGGTCTCGATGACCTGAGTTCAAATATATATTTGATATATTAGTTTTTGCCCGCGGCTTTGCTTGTGTGGAATTATATTATTGTTGCGCGTGATTAATAAATCTGTACTAGGTGCAGTCGAGTTTTTTTGATTTTTTTAAATTTACTTAACTTGTTTAAATTTGTATTATGCAGATAAAGCATATTCTATCTATATATTTCTGGACAAAATGATGTAGTTTACTGTTCAAATATTCAAACTCCAAGTAAAACGAACAAAATGTTTGAAACGACGCTATGAAAGTGTAAGGGACATGACGTTATTAAACCTTTCGCTAGGTATGTTAACTTTATGGTAAGCGGCTGCTATGCGCTGCTGTATCCGGTGGAATCAGGACAGGGCACATTGCTTGTTGAAATTTGTAAGACCGCCGTGGGTCGGGGCTTTGTCTTACATTGTTATCTTTATTGTTTTTATGGTTACAATTAATACTCGTAATTTTAATGTCTTTCGCCCATTTAGTTTTTATGCCTTTTCGGATATAAAAACATTATTTTTAGTTCCGTACCTCAAAAGGGAAAAGGAACCCTTATAAGACCACTTTGTTGTCCGTCTGTCTGTCTGTCTGTCAAGAATTTCTATGTCGAGAATGCGTGGAGGTATCAAGCTGAAATTTGAACTGTATACTCAGGTCTGCGCTCCCCTGAAGTTGTAAAAAAATTAAAATGCTGAGTTTACGTAAAAAAGATACGGTCGTTTATTCAGCAAAATACGCAAATTTTGACACATTCTCAAGGGAATCAAAACTCATATGGTACTTCCCGTTGACCTAGAACTATGGAATTTGGCAAGTAACATCGTTAATTTAATTTAATCGTTAATTTAAACATCGTTAATTAAGTTAAATAAAATATCAAAACTATACATTTGTAATTAAATCTTAAAAAATAGGAGACTATATTTTTATAGGGGGTCGAAATTTCAAATTGAAGCTACCAGTTCAAATGGGGTATCATATAAAAGGGTTTATATGTGCACATTGCAAAATATATTTTATTTATTTTTTCCGACGCATTATTTCTTATTTATAATGAAAAATATAAAAAAACAACGTTCTTTTCTTCTCGGAAAAAACTGCGCGATTAGATTCCTGAACTATTTATAATGATCCTGCGTACGGAACCCTCGGTGGGCGAGTCCGACTCGCACTTGTCCGGTTTTTTATACTACGACGGGTGGCAGATAAAATAATATGGCTACGGTAACCACTTCACATCAGGCGGGCGTATGATTGCTACCCGAACTGGTATAAAAAAAGTTTCTTAGTCAGTTCAGAGCACAGCACTAATAATAATTATTTTCTCAGCTATCTAGCCTAACATCCTTTATATCAGTAAGGTGGTAAATAAACTAAAATCTATAGCTCTTGCATAGATCTCTCACAGCCAGCTTTCGTTTATAAATCTCATGCAGAAATCAACTTTCTTTCTATCTCGTAGCTACAAACAACTTCATACAAACTAATTATACGTGCATGTCTTCTAAAATGTGATCTGCTATAGATACCGGCTAACGGTGTGCGTACACTAAAGGTCGTTAGCGAAAAATTGGCCTCTTGTGGTTGTTTTGAATTGCTATTCAGTCAGCTGTCGGTAAATGCGAGCGGAGGCCGCGTCGCGCGCGCGCAACCTTCGAGATTTTCGCGCGCAACGAATATGACGAGAAAAAACTCGATCTTTTTTCCCTTCGGATAATTGAATTAGTGCGTAACTGCGTTTAGTTGGTACAAAGGTTTTGGCGTTGAAACTAAACGACAGAAAAAAAATATGATTAGTTTTTGTCTTTGACTTTTTAAGTGTGAAGGTTTACCTACTGTGATTTTGCTAAAAATGGGTTTATCATTATTTAATTAGTGTACATATCCTTGTGCTGCTAGTGTATTCGTGATCATAATATTATGGTGTATTTCGGCTGTGTATGTGAGTGACTTGTGATTGTTCAACGCTAAATTAGCGAAGTTTTGGATTAAAGGAGTGATTTCCGTGGATTTTGCGTGTTGGAACCAAATAGTTCCAAGCAAAGGTAAGTTAAAATATTTATGGATTGTAAGCTATTGGTCGCTCTAAATATTTTTTTACTAGGTCTCTATATTATCTTTGTTAGACAGTGAGAGATAGTTCTTTAATGCCGGGTAAGAAGAGAAGTTATAGAACAAACTAAACTCATAAAGACTAGTATTTAGGGTCATAAAACAACATATGACATATGAGCTTACAATACTATCTAAATCTAGGATCTTTTGGCTCTTTAAATATCTGTACTAATGAAACATTTAATTGTAAATAATAAAAGAACTTTTATAGTTTATAGAATATCATATAGATGAAATATAATGTAGTGAAATAATCCCCTTGGAGACCGTAATAATAGCAAATGTACAAGATTGAGATAGAGATTTGCAAGTACATGTACTCATAAAGTATTTTTAAATGGTTCAATAAATATTATTATATGGAAATAACAATAATAACAAGGGACCATAATACTCCGAAATAATAATCCAAAATTATGTCCAAAGTTCGTATTTTTCGCGGTCGGTTTTCGGCGGTTTTTTTTTCGGTCACGGAATCAATAATATTGCCCGTGGATATTGTGTTTCATAGATACTCCAAAAAAAAATAAGTTGAACTTCCCGTAGACACTCTGGTACTCCTGTCATAGAATTCTATGTACATATTATTTAAAAAATGAGACTTCTGCCCTAGTTTATAATAATAGAGATCCTCATAGTGTATTATGTGTACTTATTACTTCTTTGTTTATATGCTGCTGGTTTTGCGGTAGATATGACTCTGGCTGTAATTCAATATTCACTGTTTAAATATTTTGACGAATGGGATTTTCCTAGCCAGAGTTACATACATAGAACGGCTATGTTAATTGGCTATCTATTTGCGCATATCGTTAAGTGGATTTGTTTTTAGATCTCTACCAAAGTAAACCTTACCTATTATATAAGTAGGTATATATATAGATTTTTAAGCTGATGGGGTTCCTACAGGTCTTCATAATAATTGGCTTAAACATATTCATTTTTATAATATTACTAAAACTCACGTGAGACGTCATACTAAATTAATTAAATGAATTAAACAGGTCACTCGTGTCTTTTTGTCGGGAAAGCTGATTAGGTTCGATCTCAATCCGATTCGATGTCCGGCGCGAGAGACAAAGGGTGGACGTGTCTGGACATTCGCTCTGATGAAGGTCTCCTTTTGAGATCGAATCTAGTCGGCTTTCCCGACAAAAAGACGTGAGTGACCCGTTTAATTAATTTAATATACATTTTTGTTTTCTTCACATATTGTAGGTACAAAAACTATTTACATATATTATAGTACATGATGTCCCTGCCCTATCCTAACCTTGCTAACTAGCGAAAGAGGCTCTGGCAAAAGATAGGTAGCCTACAGATACCCTCTGTACGCTGCCCGCCTGGGGACTACCTCCACCTCAGAGAATACCGCAGCCAAATTATAAATAAAGAAATAAACATTGTCAGACAAATTACACAGCGCCATCTAGCCCCAATGTAAGCGAAGCTTGTGTTATGGGTACTAGATAACTGATAAACATACGTAAATACATTTTTTTTTGTAAATACATACTTATGATACATAGAAAACACCCAGACCAAGACAAACAGACATGTTCATGCACACAAATGTTTATCCTGTGTGGGAATTGAACCCACGAGCGTTGGTGTCGAAGCCGCGTCATTGACCGCTACGCCACCGAGCTCGTCAAATTCAATTACTTTGAGCGTTGTTGTGTTTTGCTAGCGAATGAGGTCACCAAAAAGGAAGGCGTTGCTGCGTTGGCAGCGGGGGTGGCGTCGCCACAAAGCGATATTTCATGTTGCAAGCGTTAACATAGACCACTTCATGCACAAATTCGTTACTCTAAGGTTGCCTTATAAAGATTGCTCTCGGTAATAAGGCCGCGTTGTTGCATATAGACACGTCTGCAATAATTTATCGTCACTGTAGGTACTTTAAATTTGTATTATGCAAATAAGCATATTCTATCTATCTATATAGCTACGGTAACCGCTTCAAATTAGTTTGTCTGCCACCCTTCGTAGTATAAAATAAAAACCGGCCAAGTGCGAGTCGGACTCGCGCACGAAGGGTTCCGTACCATTATCTATAAAAACAGCAAAAAATCACGTTTGTTGTATGGAAGATCCCCTTAAATATTTGTTTTATTTTTATTTAATTATTTATTTTTAAAGTGAATATATAACTAAATAACTATTATGTGAGTATTTCAAACGTCTACCTATTGCCGTTATCAATTGCCAGAAAAAACGACTAAAAAATCACGTTTGTTGTATGGGAGCCCCCTTAAATATTTATTTCATTCTATTTTTAAGTATTTGTTGTTATAGCGGCATTAGAAATACATCATTTGTGAAAATTTCAACTGTTTAACTATCACGGTTCATGAGATACAGCCTGATGACAGACAGACGGACGGACGGACGGACGGACGGACCGACAGCGGAGCCTTAGTTAGTAATAGGGTTCCTTTTTACCCTTTGGATACGGATACCCTAAAAAGCTCTCAAATTTTTAAGGTCTCAGTAAACTGTCACCCCAATATAGCGGAATGGAAAACAGCGGAGTACAAGCATTTCCACTCGCATCACAAGTCTCGAAAGTGGATATTAAAAGACAATACTTTGTCTGCATTTGTCTATTTCACAAAACGGTTTTGCTATAGTTAGTCTTAATGGATTTAAGCGGTTTATAGATATCTCGGTCTCTATGACAGATCGCATCGTTTATCTTTAATAACTACCGATTTGTAATCTGTGTTACACTAGTTTTCTATAATACTAATGCTGCGCCCTGGCTTCGTCCGTGTAGGACCCTCCGTGTTTGCAGCAGTTTTCATCGATACTCCGCTCCTATTAGTCGTAGCGTGATGTTATATAGCCTATATATAGCCTTCTCGTCACGTCTATCCAATACTAAATTTAATTATTTTAGTGTTGGATATTTCAAAACTCAGTTTTATAGTTTTTTGTTCTCTGGGAGTGTATTATTTAGCGGCGGGAGCGGGACGACATGTTGAATTCGTGGCCAGTGGCGTAACTATACTTCAGGGGCCCGTGGCAAATTCATCAGCTGGGCCCTCAGGGGATGGGGCCCTCTAATAAATCATCAAAGTAACCAACACTAAAGAAGTATTTTGTATATTTTTGGTTAATAATCTATAATTTTATTTTCGATGATAATGTTAACTTAAAAAAAAAAACTATTTTTGTGCTAAGCTCTCGAGCCTGGGGCCCCCTTGGTCCGGGGGCCCGTGGCATTTTGCCCGCTCTGCCACCCTGTTACGCCACTGTTCGTGGCATGTCGCATCCAGGGTAGTATAGTAATCTGATTTGGTAGCAACAAGGGAGAATTACCAAGCGTTCAGACGATTTTACAATTCATAATATTGGAATTGATGTGTTGGTAACAACTCAATTGTTTAGGTCCCCAATAGTGTTAGATACTTAAAATCCGTGCTTGAGCTTCACTTGACTAGGCATCTCTTTAAGCTTGTAATGTCTTATTTGCTATATTGCTGTCTCTCACATTGCTAAGAGGGGAAGTAAAATTCCAAAAGCTTCTTACTCCTACTAATTTCTTCTGATTAAATTAGCTGTGAGTTCCAAGGCAGCCGTAGTTTTACCCCCGGAACTGCAATGGACTTCATTGTTCATTGCCTTTTTTGGTGGTCGTCGCCGCTGTTAATCCTGGCTACACAGGAGACACAGTGGTGGGAATGTGTATTGGGCCACGTCCCGTCTTCAGCTTTATAGCATTAGTACAGAATGTTATGAACTAGCTGTCTTAACTTTTTTCATACCGCTAGGGTGGTAAACAAGCATACGACCCGCCTGATGGAAAGCAATCATCGTAGCCTATCGACGCTACCTTAACGAGTTCTAAACTAAAGTTAAATAACTTTATGCAGATCATATTGTATATAGGGTGGAATCTTGTGAATTTACTCAATTATTTCTAAACTATACTACGATGACGGGTGGAAAAGAAGCATACGACCCGCCTGATGTAAAGCGGTTACCGTATTCATATACGCGGTGTTTCACCTCTCTTTCGCCATAACTTCTTTCGCTTGTCGGCAGGGCAGGTTGCAGTCAATGTTGACTTCGGCTTTAAAGATCGTAGAGCTATTTACACCTCTATAACAACATAATTTTCTCAACAAAAATGCGTAAGTGACCTGTTTACCATAACATAGAACGTGCTCGTTCGCTTCTTGACGTAGTATAAAAAAGAGAAAACAGGTAATTCTTCCTTACAAATTATCTTGTAAACAAGACGCATCAATGAAAAAGTAAATTTCATCATAATTATAACATATTCAATTAAATATTCTGTGTATCTAACACACTTTCCGCTTCCATTCATTCCATACAAGTCATACAATAAACGTGGGAAAATAATAATGGCGCCATCACTATGCAAATCAGATCGTTACGGCTCTCCGTGGTTTATAGTGTAGTTTTTATTACATAAAAATATATTTCGGTTTTATTACCTTTCATAGTAATAATTATTTATCTAATGAGGAAATACGATAGCTCCTAATCAAAGACGTGAAATAGATACGGATATATTCATGTTAGAGGTTTTTATGTCATTGACGCTTCGAACACAGTACAGTAAGCAGGGGCTTAGATTTAGGGGAGAACCGAACCCCACCTCCACGGCTAGCCAAATGGCAGTTCGCGAAGTAGAAAAGCGTAGCGATCGCTGATTTGAACTGTGGAGCTCATACTAAAATGTTCGAATTGACAAATGTCACGTGATCTATCTAACGTTCGTTACGCTACGAATTACACTTGGCTAGGGGGGCTGGAGCCCTACCGCCGAAGCTGAAGGCGATTACCACCGAATATCTTGATTCGAAAAATAGGTTGTTGTTGTTGTTGTTGTAAAGTCTTTATTGTACAAAAGATAATAATATAACAAGACAATAAAATAGTTATGTACAACGGCAGACTTATCCCAAATGGGATCTCTTCCAGTCAACCATTACAGACTTGAAAATAAACATAGGTTGGCAGAAACATAGGTACAATAATGAATACATGGTTATTATTATTTAAATAGTTGTCTTGGCCAACTTGCCAGATATTGGAAGAGCAATCGACCGGTCATCGAGAGGTCGTGGGTTCAAATCCCACCTAGGGGGGGGCAGGTGAATTTTTCCATTTTTCAAAAAATATGAATACATGGTGACAAAATCAGGATAAATATAAGAAGAATCAATTATGACAAAAGTAAAAGTAACGTTTAGACATAAGTTTAGACGGACTGTATAACATATACCTATATCAGAATAAGAGAGAGAGTTAAAGTTAATAGGTCTTACATTTAAGTAATTGCCAAACACTTTCAGCTTAGTCGTTAGAGCTCCATCGTTTCTACCAACTAAGCTAAATACAAGTAGCATAAATCTAAGTTGAAATTTGATTTTCGCAAACAAATAATCCGATGGTAATCGGCTTCAGCTTCGCGGGTAGGGTCCCAGTTTAGAGCATACTTTACCTATATATCCTGGCAGGGTCGCCATGAGAAGAGGGGCGAGGGAGGTATTATGAGGAGCACATGTGAATCGTTTGAATATAACTTAAATATTGCCTTAATACAATAACATGTATGATGTTATTGTATTAAGACAATATTTAAGTTAGTAAACTCTTATATCGCACTGTATGTACGACTATTACATACATACTGCAACCACGGTGCTCAACTGCGGGTTGGCGGAGGCCAATGTTTTCAAGCCGTTTAAAGCCCACTGTCTTGGCTTAACGACTGTCCATCACATCTGCCACATGAATTATAACTAACGCAGCAACTCTTTTCTTTCTGGTTACCTAACTCACTCGTAGGAACCCAACAACCCTCAAGAGAATGGTAATTTGGGTGCTGTATCATGCGAGGTGGAGGTACTTCCCCAGTCACGCAGCTTATACACTGAGCCCCTTCATTTGCCAGAGCCTCGTTTGTCAGTGCACTTCGTTCATTTCACAATTTGGGGGTTTGCGGAAGAAAATCCCTCTGGTACCGCGCAGTACGCGACTTGATAGAGTTAGATATGCTTAAATTTACACAAAATTTGAGTTAACTTAGTTTTACCTGTTATATTGTGTTTAGTGACATTAATTTACTTTGAGATTCACTGCTTGTTTTTAAATTGCACTTCTGGTTAATGCACCGTTCTTCTCTGCCATCGAGCTGGCTGAACGCTTGGCTGGTTTGCTGATCGAAAGATGAGTAAAAGTAAAGATTTCTCTTAGTTGGTTTACTGGGCGAGAGGCTCTACAACCCATGTGATATGGTAAGGTCGATGCAAGAACTTTAGCTGTAGGCATAGGCTATGCTCGTTATTGGGTGGGAATTCATACCCTACGTATTATATTGTTCTTTTCATCATACTTAAGTCCTTACACATTGGACTCTAAATGGCCACGTTCTGTAAAGTTCCAGAGAGGTTTTAAGTATATTAATTATTTACCTAAAAATATGATGTTAAATGAGACAGCTGTCAGCTATCTTCTTTAATTCTAGATATATTTGGGGTGTAAATGGTTCATCAATATCTTTGAACCAAAGCCAACTTCACCTGCACGTGTTGCACCCTGTTGACTGGTAAACGATGCTCTGTCGAAAAGAGAGGTAGGGCATAGCGTATTTTTTAAGCTTCCCGTCTGGGGAAGTACCTCCATCTCTCAGAATACCGCAGCCAAATAACAATTCCCTTGAGGGTTGTTGTATTCCTGCGAGTAAGTGAGGTCACCAGAAAGAAAGAAATGAAGGAGTATGGGCTGACAATGGATCGGCGACCACTTGGTGTTGGGGCGGTGGTGATTGCAGATCAGGTGACCCACATGCTCGTTTGCCCCCCTCTCACATAAAAAAAATATGAATATGAATTAACTGGCCAAAAAATTATTTCATCTTTTGGATCTGATCTTTGTCTGTCCCGTCCCAGGTCTAATTGCTAGATTTGGCTATGAAGTTATCACTTTTATACATAAATCTATTTTGGATGAGGCTCGTTCCAAGGTTTCACTTAATAACATACAATAAAGATTGTAAATCACGATAAAAATTTAGTTCAGACAACTTCCTGTTTCTGCAAACAGTTTTATAATGATCTGTTTGTTAGTTTTGAAGTAAAATTTTATGCGTACGGGAGCACACTTGTCAAAACGATTGTCTACGCTTTTAAGTTGTTTATTGATGATCATATTAATATGATTAGAATAATAACTATTAGTACCTAACTAGCAGCCCGCCTCGGCTTCGCACGGGTTGAAAGTGGTGTTTTAGTTTCCTGGCAATTTTTACGTCTTTTCTTTCCATAAGAACCTTAAAAAATTAGAAGAATTTGTCGGGTCGTTCTCGAGTTTTGCGCTTATCAACATGCATTTTTATTTATATAGAAGATGTTAATAACTAATCTAAGAAAGCGCTAGTTCTTTGCCGAATCTTGATTTGAACCCTATGACGATATTATTTTATTAATTTGCACAATGTTTATTGTATTCTTCTCCTATAATATTGTATTATCCTTATCCTTACTATCCTTACTAATATTATAAATGCGAAAGTAACTCTGTCTGTCTGTCTGTCTGTCCTGCTTTCACGGCAAAACTACTGAACCGATTTAAATGAAATTTGGTACACAGATAGTTTAGAGCCTGAGGAAGGACATAGGCTACTTTTTAATGCAAAAAAAGGGTTGTAAGGGGTTAAAAGGGGGGGTGAAAGATTGTATGGAAATATCGTTATTTTTAGAGCTAGAAGCTTGAAACTTATTTTTTAGGCTGTTGATTCGATATAAATAAATATGACATTCAAAGTTTGTAAAAGTTTTACCCACACGGGGGTAAAATAACAATAGGGAATAGGGGATGAAAGTTTGTATGGAAATATGTAAGGTATAAATGAATGTTTTATAAGTTTGTTTGCCAAGAGACAAAATATTAGTGCTATTTACGCATTGATTTTTTGATTCATTGATTCATTACAAAATGAGAAACTGAAATTAACGCGAGTAAAAAACTTGCCAAGCATCGCGCCGTACTAGAGATGGGCAAAATGCCGGGCATTTACAATAAATGTCCAAAAAATAGTTATAAATTCCCTATTTATGCCCAAAACTACTAATATTATAAATGCGAAAGTAACTCTGTCTGTCTGTCTGTCTGTCTGTCCTGCTTTCACGGCAAAACTACTGAACCGATTTAAATGAAATTTGGTACACAGATAGTTTAGAGCCTGAGGAAGGACATAGGCTACTTTTTAATGCAAAAAAAGGGTTGTAAGGGGTTAAAAGGGGGGGTGAAAGATTGTATGGAAATATCGTTATTTTTAGAGCTAGAAGCTTGAAACTTATTTTTTAGGCTGTTGATTCGATATAAATAAATATGACATTCAAAGTTTGTAAAAGTTTTACCCACACGGGGGTAAAATAACAATAGGGAATAGGGGATGAAAGTTTGTATGGAAATATGTAAGGTATAAATGAATGTTTTATAAGTTTGTTTGCCAAGAGACAAAATATTAGTGCTATTTACGCATTGATTTTTTGATTCATTGATTCATTACAAAATGAGAAACTGAAATTAACGCGAGTAAAAAACTTGCCAAGCATCGCGCCGTACTAGAGATGGGCAAAATGCCGGGCATTTACAATAAATGTCCAAAAAATAGTTATAAATTCCCTATTTATGCCCAAAACTACTAATATTATAAATGCGAAAGTAACTCTGTCTGTCTGTCTGTCTGTCTGTCCTGCTTTCACGGCAAAACTACTGAACCGATTTAAATGAAATTTGGTACACAGATAGTTTAGAGCCTGAGGAAGGACATAGGCTACTTTTTAATGCAAAAAAAGGGTTGTAAGGGGTTAAAAGGGGGGGTGAAAGATTGTATGGAAATATCGTTATTTTTAGAGCTAGAAGCTTGAAACTTATTTTTTAGGCTGTTGATTCGATATAAATAAATATGACATTCAAAGTTTGTAAAAGTTTTACCCACACGGGGGTAAAATAACAATAGGGAATAGGGGATGAAAGTTTGTATGGAAATATGTAAGGTATAAATGAATGTTTTATAAGTTTGTTTGCCAAGAGACAAAATATTAGTGCTATTTACGCATTGATTTTTTGATTCATTGATTCATTACAAAATGAGAAACTGAAATTAACGCGAGTAAAAAACTTGCCAAGCATCGCGCCGTACTAGAGATGGGCAAAATGCCGGGCATTTACAATAAATGTCCAAAAAATAGTTATAAATTCCCTATTTATGCCCAAAACTAGGCATTTATTGGGCATTTACAGGTTCTTACTAGGCACTTATTGTAAATGCCAGGCATTTTGCCTATCTCAACGCCGTACACCACCCGTACACATTGAAAGCTGCCACGCGGGGGTCAGGGAGCAGGCCGGGGGTCGTTACGCGGCGTGGTACCACATGAGTAAAAAACGGTGGTACGGCACAGAAAAAATATGCCCAAGTGGGCTTGCCCAAACGTGCAGACACGTGACAATTATTATTTTTTCCGCTACAAATGCATTATTATTCACTGCACATTGTTTACAATTCGATTTGCTTACTTTAGTAGATAAGTTATTAAATATTTTTTTCTTTAGTTGGGTCATTGTTTTATTTATTTCATTCGTTAAAAGTAGATTACTTTCGAGTTTAATTAGATGTTATTACGTCATTTTTTTTTGTTGCACATTTGTATGCTAGGCAGGTACCTAAGAACGGTAAGTTAATTGCCCTCACCAAATAAACAGTACTTTTTTGAGCATTGTACAAACAAAGCATTTGACCATCTGTGAATGTAAACAAAAGATAAGAAAGCCTAATAGTTTTATGAATGAGTCTTTATGCCTTTGCATGCCGACTCAGTCAGAAGTCGCAATATCCGAAAGGGATTTCTAGGAATCGGTTACAAATGGTTCATAAAAACAAGTTCTTAAGTACAAGTGTAAAAAGTTATACTTAGTATAGAGATTTTGTTTATTTGGGTCAATAAAATTAGTTAAATTTAATTCATTTGGGTTTATAATTTTTTTTAAATAGGTTTTTATACAATTAAATAAAATACTTAAATAAGTTATTTTCATAATAAGAAGTTTTGTTTTCTGTGTTTACGGTTAAAAGCAAAATAAAGTGTAAATAGTTATAGGGGTATAGCGCACTCGGTTCTAAAACTACCATTGAACTTAGCTGATGAGGACATGCCGGTATGTAACATTAGCAAAAGCAGTGAGCGCGGAAGAAAGTTGCAGCTGTGTAAGCTGTTGGTTGGGATGAATGTTCAATGTTCCACAAAAGAGCTATATAAGCACTAGATGGCACACTGCAACTCATATAAGTATTAATACGTATGTGTCTTATTTGTAAAATAATTAGCCGAAATATTTAAAAATGCTGCCCAAAGACACTATTCCACGCGGACGAAGTCGCGGGCACAGCTAGTTTATCTATATATCTATGTAATATTCGTCATATTCCACAGATC
The DNA here is from genome assembly GCA_937001555.2 of Hypsopygia costalis. NCBI lineage: Eukaryota > Metazoa > Arthropoda > Insecta > Lepidoptera > Pyralidae > Hypsopygia > Hypsopygia costalis. Next base: position 2,951,222 of record OW443336.2, on the reverse strand, counting down.
ACACAAACGTCACATTTGGAATTCTCGTAACTTAAAACGAAATGACAAAGTTTAACTGTAATACGAGTATGATTATAACGAACTATGACTAAAGTTAACAACTTTAATTCTGTAAGGTAAAATAATAAGAGAGTTGCTCTGCAGGAGGTTAGAAATGATCAATTCACTAACTTGTTCAACTGTTCCCACAAATCCTGCCATTCTGCTGCTCATCATCAGGTCCATTTTAGTCTCCACTACAGGAGCACGACCCTCTCTCGTCCGTCCTAGACGGAAGGAGGATTTGGCTTACACTCCCCACGCTGGCCAAACGGGTTGGGGAGGCTTGATTGATATTTGATAATGAATTTCTCTTAGTCGCCTTGTACGACATCCACGGGAGGAAACGGAGTGATTCTATTCTAGTCTGCCGGAAACCACACGGCCAACTGTCATCAAATACATTTTGATGTTGCAAAACTGTGCAAAACATCTACCTAGCTAGTATCGAAACTAGTTACTTTTATCCAAAATGCTCTCTGAATATAAACTGGTTTGTTACTTGATATTATATTTTGCTAAGAGGCACATCTTATTTGTCGTCTGTTCTATTGAAGCGTGAGTGATTGACATACAGACACGATTATTTTTATCTACATATATTGACTAGTTATAGAAGAAAATACAGTCTTAGGGTTCTGCGAAAGGAAAAATACATCCCTTGGTTACCTAGGTCTCTTAATTTTTACTACATTAAAAGTCAACCTCACCTGCACGTGGTGCACCCAGCTAGGTAGGGCATAGCGTATTTTTTAAGCTGTCTGACTGGGGAAGTACCTTCACCTCACAGAATACCGCAGCCAAATAACAATTCCCCTGGGAGTAGTTGTGTTCCTGCGAGTGAGTGAGGTCACCAGAAATAGAGAAAGGAGCATGGCTACCAACGCGCCCCCCCTCCACTCATATAAAAAAATAATTCGCCAGAGTATCGCTCGTGGCAATGTTCACGACCCTCAGCATTGAGGATAACGGCTCCATGTTGGAAGATAATTATTTGGCTGTGGAGTTCTGTAACGTGGAGGTATTGCTTCTCAATATGCCCTACATCTCTTGGTTACCTGGGGCCCTACCGGCTAAGTTGAAGCCGATTTCTATCGAATTTTTCGATTGCGAAAATTAAACTTCCGTTTAGATTTATGCTACTTGTCTTTAGTTTAACCGGTAGAAATCCTGGAGCTCTACCGAACAAGCTGAGGATGTTTCTCAAAAATTGAAACGTAAGACCTATTTTTCGAATCAAAATATTCGATGGTAATCGGCTTTAGTTTAGCCGGTAGGGCTGAAAGAACCAAAAGACCAAAAGAATTCCATGAGAATCATAATAATAGGGAAGATATTGAAATACTATGGCAATAACACAGTGATTATATTCAGTGTGTTCTCTAATCAAGGCTCGACCACTCCAGCATTGGCATAAACTAAGATTGGACCTAATTAGATATGTAAGGAGACCGTACAAGGCTGGGGCTGACCTGTTTACTTATCAATGGTAATACAAAGTAAGTTATGGCTCGCTTTCATATCTTAATGCCTTAAACGCAGAGTACAATAATTGAACACTTCACTACTTAAGTATAATAACAGTAATAAATAAATTCCTGGACAATTTACACAGCGCCATCTAGCCCCAAATTAAGCGAAAAGCTTGTCCTATGGGTACTAGATAACTGATATAATACTTAAATACATTTTTTTTTGTAAATATATACGTATAATACATAGAAAACGCCCAGACCAAGACAAACAGACATGTTCATGCACACAAATGTTTGTCTTGTGCGGGGATCGAACCCGCGACCTCGCAGTCAAAATAGCCATTGCTAACCATTCAACCACCGAGCTCGTTGAGTAACTTTTTGTTTATACCACTCTGGTGGTAGACAAGCATGACCCGCATTAAGAGATAAGTGGTGACTGATGGCGTCTTAAGCATCATAAGTGAAGGGGTGGTATCGGTTCGCTGCCATCGTAGAACCCCTTCAGTAGCTTGTCGGCAGTGTCTTGAGAAAGTGTTTGAGAATGCTGAATCTTTGAATTATCGATTGCTTTGTTTGGTTTCCAAAATATACATAGATATTATATATACTGAATTATATTTACTTCTTGTGGATACATACTGTAAATGAATATAATTTAACTTTTAAACTTTCACATTGAATGATTTATGAAAATAACAACGAGAATTAACGCGATCATACATAAAGGTATTTACATACCTTTATTATTACCTGACGTTTCGACCAGTGTACCTACCGCTGAAGCTGAAAGCGATTACGATCGAGTTTCTTGATTCCAAAAATTAGTCTTATGCCAAAGTTATTGACAAACATCTTCAGCTTAGTTAGTAGAGCTCTAGGGTTTGTTCCAGCTGAGCTAAACATAATTATCAACAATGTAAGCAGTAGTGTCATTTTTCCATTCAAAAACTCCGATGGATTGGCTTCAGGCGGTAGGGCCCCAGCCCCCCTAGCCAAGTGTAATTCGTAGCGTAACGAGCGTTAGATAGATCACGTGACATTTGTCAATTCTCATACTAAAATGTTAGATTTTGACAAATGTCACGGGATCTATCTAACGTTCGTTACGCTACGAATTACACTTGGCTAGAGGGGCAGGTTGCACCGGCCGTGGTCACAGTGGTACATCGCGGAGACAGTAAGCCTGTGACTATAGCCTATTTTTGGAATCAGAAAACCGATGGTAATCGGCTTCAGCTTCGGCGGTAGGGCCCCTGGTCGAAACTTCAGGCAATAATAAAGGTATGTAAATACCCTTATGCATGATCGCGTTAATTCCCGTTGTTATTTTCATGAACATAACAAATTGAAGTCGATTTTTCCTTATCAGAAGAATCAAATCAGAAGAAATAAAGAATTTACTTCTTCTGATTTGAATTCTTCTTGAATTTACTTATCAGAAGAAATAAAGAATTTACTTTATTAAAAGTAAATTCTTGTAATAAAATATCTATGATAGGCTTCTAGTCACAGATCACAGAACAGTCTGCACAACGAAGTTACAGTAGGGCTGAAAATACCCTATATGGCTTTGAAAAAAGGATAAATACGGTTGCGCCTCATTTGTTGACGTGATAACTTCTTATAAATCGATGAACGCCGGCTGCACGCACGAAAAAGCATGACTCATTGTTACGTTCCGCCTGAGCCGAGCGTGCAAGCGAGAACACGAACGAACAAGCGATATAGAGGCACGATAGGTCTACGTTTCCTATGACGTTATCTGTTATCACGTAAAATTATCGTCCGTAAACCGATTTCACAGACAATTAAATTTTTCGTTTTGGCTCGACTTGCTTAGCGGCCGCGCGGGCCACTGCACGCCCTCATCTATTAGGTATCTAATTGCCAACGTACTACACATATTTTAGTCAACAATTTTTTTCTGAATCCTAAAATACAATAGCTAAAATTATAACAAACGAAATGAGTCAAACCTGTCTGCGGGCTGATTCACCTGTTTACCACGAGATCCAGCTACGAATACCTGATCTTGAGATTTCAACATCGAGGTAGTCAGAGCGGCCTTGTCGCCGCTTTCGACGACCGAGCATGGCGACCATCATGACCACCTTGCTGAACGAATTCCCGATTAGAACCGCCCGAGATCCCGCGACCTTCGGCTGCGTCGCGGAATTGAATCGTCTCGCTAACTGTACAAACTAGTTCCATGGCCGCTTCTCTAATAGGATCCGACGCGAGACGTTACTTTTTTTGTACTCTTTGTTGGACAAGTGCGTATGAAGCGGTATTTGTTGTTACAGTAGCTCCATTTTTAAATAAATATACCTAAACAAGTGTAGCCGGTCAACGTTTTATACTACGCTCGATGGCAAAGGATGTTCCTGCCGCCCGCCTGATGTAAAGCGGTTATTGTCATATAGACGGTTAGTAACGCAAGGAGTATTGCTCGCGGCCAGGCACCCCCACTAGTTGAGAACATCTTCTTACAACCGAACTAACCTCACTCACTCGCAGGAACACAACAATCTTTAAGGGTATTGATTTTGCTGCGGTCTTTTGGAAAGTGGTGATATCTCAGTCCGGCTCGATATACTTTTCTTTTGTTGCTTTTGCTATGCGGCACGGTGCACCAGGGTGCATTTATAACACTGCACCTGCAGTGTTATAAATGGGCAATTTAATATGGTAAATGACTAATATCAATAAACGGCCGCGGAATTCATTTTAGACAAATATTGTCTAAATATCATATACCTACGTAAGTAGACAAACAATGATAAAGAAATATTGTGTCCCACATGGACACAATAATTACAACACGGCGTTAAGTATTTATTAGTACATAGACTACGAAATATTATACTTCCTTTTTTGGCGGTCACCGCTGTTAATCCTGGCTGGCTACACAGGAGACACAGTGGTGGGAATGTGTGGTGGGCCCTCGTCCCGAAAAAAAGTCCGTCATTGTTTTTGTCGCAGTGTTTATAGATATATCGTTATCTTAATTCAAAACATACCCAATCGAGAAACAAGATTTTTAAACAACTTTCTTATAGGAAATTGTGCTCGTTATGGGAATTGATGCTTATGTTTCGGCATAATTTATTCATAAAATCATTGTTATATCATTTTATTGTATAATATTTGCGTAAGCCAACCGACATTCCCTCTGCCAACCCGCAGTTGAATAGCGTGGTGCAGTATGCTCTAAGTCTACACCCCTTCATTAAGGTGAGGCTCGAATTCCAGCAGTGGGATTAACAATGATTGTCGACGATGCCTTATCTATAATATTATCACTGGTCATAAGAGCGGAACGAAAACATTTATTAGCAATTTGCTTTTCAAATAAATGAAATAGAAAGAACACAGAATACATTACTGGAACCCCTAGTGATGGATGGTGCGAGATTGAGCATTCCTAGGACGAAATGAATTGTTTGTGAGTGAATGAATTGATATTAAATAATGCGTGGGCGTGGGCGGGTTCACGGAGGCACTGCTCAGGTTGCGCGAAACGGAACGCAAACATTGACATGACGCGCGAGAACTTCACATAGAATACTTGTGCAAATACATATTATTGTGTTTGCAGTAGGTAGGCAGCTACTTTTTTTTATCAATTAGGAGTTAGCAGCAACAAAAAAATATGTAGTTTTTCCGTGAAATCTTTATAATAAATAAATAAATATAAATATTCTTGGACAGATTAGACACCGGCATCTAGTCCCAAACTAAGCAAAGTTTGTAATATAGGTATTAGATAAGCGATAGACTCGATTCCGAGGCGCGCCGTGAGGATTGTTGACGAATCCAAATTGACGGACGGTTTAGAACCTTTGAATCTGAGAAGAGATTTTGTGTCCCTTTGTGTGTTCTACCGATTGTACAATGGGGTGTGTTCAGAGGAGTCATTTGACATGATGCCCACGGCCTCCTTCTACAGTGGCATCGCTCATCATCGACAGGGAATTCATCCTCACACATTAGAATCGTGGTAATGCAGTCAAGAAAACCTACCTACTTGTTACCACAAGTAGGTAGTTTTTCTTGACTACATTACCATTTTTTCGTGGAAGAGCAAAGAAGAGTAGGTTTACCTACTTGTGTGGTTTTTTAGTGGAAGAAAACTTCTCTGGAACCGCACAGCGGTTCTTCCACATACTATAATATCAAACTGTGAAATGAACTACATATTGAGGTTTTCCCAGGAGACTACAGCATGGGATTCTTCAAAAAGGGCGTTAACTTATTACCATAGGGGGGACCGTATGATTGTTTGTCACCTTAGTGGTATAATATATACAATTAATTCCCTTTTTTTTAATACACACATATAGTACATAGTAAACACGGAAATCAAGACAAACGAACATGTTCATGCATACAAAATGTTTATCTTGTGCAGGGATCGAACCCACAACCTCAGTCAAAGTGGCCACTGTTAGCCATTCGACCACCGAGCTCGACATTTATATAGAGTTTAAAGAAACTCGTCATCGGCCACTGCACGACCTGCGCTGATTACTCGCGCAGGTAGGTTCGTATAAGCTCTGCCCCCATACCACCAACTCTTATTGCAATTCAATAACTGAATAGATTGCTTATTGAAAATTAAATAACTTAATAGATTGCGTATTCTCGTTACACAATATGTAACTTCATTAAATTAAAAATTAAAAAAATCCCCCGACACAATATCCTATGTTCCCTTTAAAAAGTAAAAAATAATAAAAGAACTCAATCATAAAGTACCTAGGTATGTATTAATAATTCTAAAAAAAATGGAACATAGGACAGAAATGGGAACATATTAGGATATTGTGTCGGGGGTTTTTTTAAATTTTTAATTTAATATTTTATTTTATACTTTTTATAGGTACATACTTATTATAATGTAGACTAACTTAACCGATTTTTTGGAATATTTTTCATTTAATATATTATTAATATTGTAAAGTGAATGTAATGCTATTTAATTTGCTACCCTACTTGGGTATATTTGCTGACATTCGGATTTCCATCCCTATTTTCTCCCCCCCCCCCCCCACATATATTTGAAGACATTGGGTATTTTCCCCACTTTTATCCCCAGACTTTTTTCACAGCTCAAGCGATTTTCATTGAACTTATTATTTTGTAATATGCACGTGATGCGCTTTCATTTGAGACCCCACTCGAGTATATTTGCAGACATTCGGTTATTCTTCACCACTTTTAAACCCCCACAACTTTTAAACGGCTCAACCGATTTTCATGAAACATGTCTAAGAACACTCGCACATAAGTCACCTTTAATACAAAAAAAACTAAATTGAAATCGCTTCATCCATTCCCGAGCTATGATGCCACGGACAGACAGATCCACACACACACACACACATACAGCACGTCAAACTTATAACACCCCTCTTTTTGCGTCGGGGGTTAAAAATTAAATTTAAGCGGGATTATATCGAAATATGAGTGAAAATTGAACTAAGAATGTTACTTTGCCAACAACAAGAATTGATAATAATGAATTAAAGAAATCAAGTATATAATTTTAGTCAACTCACAATTCAATCTCGATTCGGTAAAATTTCAATCTGCGTTCGTAGAAAAATTACGAGAATTGGCCTTCTGATCGATGTTTGATAATGTATTTCCCTTAGTCGCCTTGTACGACATCCACGGGAATGATGATGATGAATGAGGGAGTGATTCTATTCTAGTCTGCCGGAAACCACACGGCCAAAAGGTTAATGTAATACCTAGGTATCAAAGTAAATGAAATATCAGCAATTCTAGCTTATTCCCTCATATTTCCGGCCATTGTGACGTAATACATCGCGGACAGCGCATTAATTTGGAAGATAATGCCAGCAAACCGTTACACATTCAGATTCGGTCCACTTTAACCTGGACGCCGAAGTATTTTATACATAAAACCATGGTTTTCTGACCCCTATCAATCACGGTACAGTACCTACTTAGTTTACTGCTATATAGAGTCAAATCTGAAAGCAAATGAATATTGTTTGTTCATGATGGAAATATTAATATTACTAATATAATATTAATAATAATTTATATAATATTAATAATAATGAAATATTAATATACAATATAATATTTGACGACCCCGGTGGTCGAATGGCTAACCATGTCCACTTTGTCTCCTGAGTCGTGGTTCGATTCCCGCACAACACAAGTGTGTGCATGAACACATGTTCATGTTTGTCTTGATCTGAATCTTTCCTATGTATTATGTATGTATTTACAAAAAGAAATGTATTTAAGTACATTTATCACTTGTCTAGGACAAGCTTTGCGCTTAGTTATTATCATTATTTATTAAATATTTAATATTAAACTCGTAATACGTGGTTAATTGTACCGCTTTTTAGTTTATGTCCTGGAATATATATCGTTTCTAATGTTTTTATACAATCAAGGCAACGGTTCATTGCCCCATGCAAGACCTCCACTCTAAGAATTTCGTCCCCCATCGACCATCACTGACTCGGCAGATGTCGCCGACCCACTGCTACTTCAGCTCGCTGACTCTGAGAGCTATGTTTCATTTTGGTTCTCCGTCGGAATATGTAGTGTACTATTATTATAATTTACTTACATTTTATTTCAAATCAAATCAAATCATATAGACATAGCTTTATTGGATACAAAAACTGCTACTCAACAGCAAACAGTACCTCGACCGAAACTACTAATAGTGAAATGTAGGAATTATTCTACATCAATGACACAAAAGATACATAATTTATAAAATTTTAGGGATAGATTTCGAGTATTTTCAAGTCATGCATCTTGTACCTCTCCCACAATCTTGTCATAAAGTAACAGGATAAGTACTGGATATTAAATTATTTTATGTCACTAAGATGGTAAGAAACATAATGATAATTACGAGGGATGTTATGGATATGAAATTCCGGATTAGTATACGGTTACGGATATGTACATAATGTTATATCGGTTTCGGTTACGGATATGAAAATATTTTGGGATTATCCGATATTTAACGGATAGTTGCGGATACGGATATAATTTTTTTAGATAATCAATGCACGCGTGGCCAGCGAAAATCTATCAGAACGTGTCTCATTTAGATTCCGCCTCTATCCAAAATTATCCGAAACTTTTATATCGGTTTTGGTTACGGTTTAGGATAGACTTTTATTTCGGATATCCGAAAGTTTCGGTTTCGGTTACGGAGCTCCAAAACATCCCTAATAGTTACCCTGTAGACGCTTGCATACGCAGGCGCATGACTCGCCTAGTACCGATCCAGTTAAAAACGTCCTTTTTGTTGAATGTTGGTTGTTTCCCGGAGTTTTCCGGGAAACTACAACGAAACCCAACATTCACCGCCCTCAAAATGCCTGTAGAAGGTTTCCTCTATAGGCATTTTGAAGGGGAAGGGGAGGACGGGGGGGAAGTTTCTTATAACCACACAGTACGCGACCATTTCAGTTACAATGACCGATATAATAGAAAAGCTGCTAAGTGCTTCATCATAATGGCTCAATACCGTTTGTAAGTTTGAGATAATCAACAATAACAATTCCCTTGAGTGTATTCCCTTGATTTGTCTTGCTTCGCTCTATCGAGTACACTAGAGCCTATTTAACTCTAATTTTAAATCTAAGAGGCTAAAATGTGTATATAATATTTAATATAGAGAATGATATAGTATAGGGGCCGTCCATAAATTACGTCACCCGAATTTCATGTTTTTTTTACCGCTCCCCTGTCCTTGTTACAGCTGGTCACATTTGTTAGACTCCCCAACCCACCCCCCACCCTAGCGTGACGTCACACATTTTGCAAATTTACATCTACAGTTGCAAATGTTTTTGAGTTTTTCGTTAATAGTTCAAATATCGTGTTACAATAGATTTTGAAATGTCACGTCACGAAATTTAGGACCCCTATAGGTTCCCATCCCCTTGTCACACAATATCACACTTCGTCGACCCCCTCGCTCCCCCCTAACGTGTGACGTAATTTATGGATGGCCCCATAGAGAACGGCACATACTAATGAAACATACCAACAAAGGCATAACTTAGAAATTAGCAATATCATGAGGTCAATTTAATCCCCATAAAATAATTAACAGTACCTATCCAATGGTGTTTCCATTGATCATTATTAACTTGACCATAATTGAGTTTCTAGTGAAAGTGCACAGGAAACAGAAATCCGTTTATGATGCGAATTATGAAAGTTAAGTGTGGAAAACAATAGTGCCTTTACAATGGGAAAGGGGCACATTCTAACTGTACTAATCGATATTGTTGAATGATGACTCCAGCAGTGACGCGATTTGACGCGAATACGTCTTTCAAATTGCTTCCATAGGGAGGCGATTAAAAAAAAACGATTTTTTTTTTCTTTTTTTTACATGAGAGGGTGGCAAACGAGCATGTGGGTCACCTGATGGAAAGCAATCACCACCGCCCATGGAGTTCAGCAACACCAAGGGGTCGCCGATCCGTTGCCAGCCTAATTCTCCTTCCTTTCCTTCTTTCTGGTGACCTCACTCATTCGCAGGAACACAACAACCCTCAAGGGAATTGTTATTTGGCTGCGGTATTCTGTGAGGTGGAGGTACTTCTCTCTCTTTAAATGATAACAAAATTTAAATAAATTTAAATGATAACAAAATCGGGGGATACAGTTTGTTGTGTGAAGTGTTGCAGCTACAAATCTATCATCACCATCCTAAATTCAATCACACCACTGGATAGATATAGGATCAAAGAATTGGTTACGCTAAGTAATGACTATGGAACATCGCATGCGGGGGAGGGGGAAGCGCTGCCATTTTATGATAATGAAGAATGTTAACTAATTTTGATTATTAGCACTCCATATTCTCTGTCAAAAATAAAAAATACTAGTGAAAGAATTACTTCGATATGTCAATTAGTTTCCGATTTTGAAGTAAAACAAGTTGTAACCGTACAACGCGGGCTGTGAGACGTCATCGCACAACACGCTTAGTCTGGCTCACTCAGTCCGCTCGCGGTCGCGCGCCCGTGCCGTTGAAATTATACCTAAATACTATAATAATAATAATTAATTAAATTTAATTAAATTAAATGTCATTTAATTTTATTATAAATAAATTTAAAATTTTAATTACTATAATAATTAATTAAATACTATAATTTGAATGTCACATCCCTAATACTAAGCGAGCCGTGGCCGTGGCCCGCGCGACGCGTTGTGAAATGACGTCACAAGCGGTCGCGTAACTGTTAGCGGGACTCGATATTTTTCGAAACTTTGAATGCCTATAAAATCAAAACTACTAGGTATTTTTGACTACAACAAAAACTAGTGTGTTTGTATACATACAGGCTTTACTGAGACAACATTTCAAGCGATTTGGCCTACCTAGTAACATTCTCCATTTTAGTATTCACGACGTGTACACACGACCGTGTCCATGACATAGCCACATCCCATTTTTTTTAGATTACCATACTCTACAGGCCTTGTGCCGACCTCTTGGAGATTGGTTAATCTGCACCCTGTTACTAAAAAGGGAGATCGTTCAGACCCTAATAGTTATCGTCCTATAGCCATAACCTCAGTACTATGCAAGATTCTTGAACAGGGGCCGTGCCGCCTAAGCAGAAGCCGATTACGATCGGATTTTTTGATTGCGAAAATCTAACTTTACCTTAAATCAATGCTACTAGTAATAAGCTTAAGGTAGGGACGGAAGAGCTCTACCTCTTAAACTGAAGATGTTTATCACAAATATGTACAGCGGTCCGATTTTCGCAATCAAAAACCCCGATAGGAATCGGTTTCAGGCTAGGTGGTAGGCCCTAAAAAACAATAGGTATTAATAAAAAAAATATTTTGTACATAATGGCGGACTGACGTATCTCTAATAATATAATAATCTCTTACCGTCAACCATTGAATACTTAAATACTTATTTAGTGCAGCGTTACTCAATATGTGCTCCACGGAGCCACATTATTACTATTTATGCTTTTAAAACTGTGACGGAGCCCTGGGGCTCGTGACTAGCTAGCAGTCACAATAAAATAAATATATATACCAAATGGAATAATAAAATTACTTTAGGCTAAAAAACTTGTAAGGTGAAAATAATTTTATGCCTCCCTTTTGAAAGTGGCAACAAATCTCTACCTGTTGCTTATTATTATAACTATATCATTATTTGCTTATTTTTAAATTTTAAGGTTCTGTCGCATTTTTAGTTTTTCATAAGGGCTCCATAGCCGAAAAAGTTTGAGAAACATTGATTTAGCGTATATGAATATTTGATAATTTAAAGATATGCACTTCTGCTTCATAGAGTATAAAACAATGGTAGCATGTAGCGACTGTGAGAATTAAGAAACAAGCGCACTGCTACGTGATTGACTTACCCGATTCCCCATTTTTATGATATGATATTATAAGTCAGTCTAGAGTTTTTGTATCCGTTTCAGTATGGCTTTACGAAAGAAATATATATACATATATAACTAGGATGCTCAATACCCATATTGGTTGAATAGATCATTAATTAGGTAAATAAATACGATGTGGTAAATCTTTATCGCTACTATAAATTACTGATTGTTTGGGGCGCGGCAAGGGCGAGGTAGTTTGCGGTGTACTAACGACTGACTATCAGGACCTATGAATAAAATCTTTGATCTCTAAGATTTTATTAACTGTCATCGATCATAACTCTAATACTACGCTTATGCGTAGTATTCAGAGTTATGGTCGATGGCTATACGTATGAGCTCAAGCGTGTGAACGCTGGCGTTCCCCAGGGATCTGTGCTGTCACCAACTCTTTTTCTTCTGCATACAAATGACCTTTTGCAAATTCCTCCAAATCGGCTCTACCGATTGTCTCGGGCGCGACATGGGTGAGGTAGTTTGTGGTGTACTAATGACTGACTATCGCCTGTGAATAAAATCTTAGAGATTTTTTGGGGTGTAAGTGGTTTATCAACATCTTTGAACCAAAGCCAACTTCACCTGCTCGTGGTGCACCCTGCTGACTGACAAACGAAGCTCTGGCGAAAAGAAAGGTAGGGAGCGTAGTTGTAAGCTACCCGACTGGGGAATGTACCTCCACCTCACTTCCCTTGAGGGTTGTTGTGTTCCTGCGAGTGAGTGAGGTCACCTGAAAAGAAGGAGATGCGTTGGCAGCGAGGGTGGCGGCGCGCAAGTGATATATTACGTTGCGAGCGTTAATACGGTTACGGTAACCGCTTCACATCAGGCGGGCCGTATGCTTGTCTGCCACCCGACGTAGTATAAAAAAAACCGGACAAGTGCGAGTCCGACACGCCCACGGAGGGTTCCGTACGTAGGATTATTATAAATGTGATATTTTTCATTATAAATAAGAAATAATCCGTCGGAAAAAATAAATAAAATATATTTTGCAATGTGCACATCAAGCCCTTCCATATAATACCCCATTTGAACTAGTAAGTAGCTTCAATTTGAAATTTCGACCCCCTATTTTTTAAGATTTAATTACAAATGTGTAGTTTTGAGATTTATTCTTGTATTTGTAGTCTATAACGATGTTACTTGCCAAATTTCATAGTTCTAGGTCAATGGGAAGTACCCTATGGGTCTTGATTCCCTTGAGAATGTGTCGAAATAGAACCTATCTTTTTCCCTTGAGAACGTATCTTTTTTTTACGTAAACTTAGCAGTTTGATTTTTTTACCACTTCATGGGACCGTAGACTTGAGTATACAGTTCAAATTTCAGCTTGATACCTCCACGCATTCTCGAGATAAAGGGTCTTGACAGACAGACAGATAGACAGATAGACAGACAGACAGACAGACAGACAGACGGACAACAAAGTGATTCTTATAAGGGTTCCGTTTTTACTTTTGAGGTACGGAACCCTAAAAAAAAGACGTATTTTCTAGTATAAAAAGAACAAATATCCGGTGGACGCGGAGCAGAACCGAAAGCTGTTACGAAGTGTACATCAACCCATAAACATCTAATGACAACAGCCGAGACCGACGGCTTAATGTGCCCTCCGAAGCACGGAAGATCTCTAGATAAATTAACCCATCTATGAACAGGCTACGGCTGACGTCGCTTAACTTGTGTGTTCGATTGAACTGACACACGCAACGACGCCATCGCTGTAAGAGCATTGCTCGCACGGTCGTATTTATTTTTATAAATATACATATATATAATATATAAATCATACACTGATTTAATGTTTTGACCCATTCAAGCATGTAATGAGAGTTGACCCCTCCCCCCCTGTCCTGACAAGGTAAACAAAACAATTCAGGTAGTAGCTAATTTCTTTCAATTTTAGTTCTTTTCAACATTTTGACTAGCAATGGCTACATTGATTCCGAGGTCGCGGGTTCGATTCCCGCACAAGTCAAACATTTGTGAGCATGAATATATCTGTTTGTCTTGGTCTGGGTGTTTTATATGTATTACATGTATGTATTTACCAAAGAAAAGTATTTAAGTACTTATCAATTGTCTAGAATCCATAGTAAAAGCTTTGCGCTTAATTTGGGACTAGACGACGAAAACTAGGCGCTGTGTAAATTGTCCAGAAATCTATTATTATTTATTTATTATTTATAATATAATATGAGTTTACTATTACCGTTCTGTATGTGTCCAAACAAGCAATTTGATGTCTACGACGAATCGCGTGCACGAAATTGTTGCAAATTAGCAATGATTGAATCATTTTAGCAAATTGATGTAATCATAAATATTTTCTTGGATACTTACGACGATGAACAAACAAATCAAATTACAAGAAAAAACTATATATAGCGAAAAATAATAGGTATGTATCATCGTCATCATCTATCATCTATATATATAAAAAAATCGCTTCAATGCCACTTTTCGTTGTAATTTTATAACTCAAGAACGGGCTCACCTATCCAAACCAAATGTTTAGGGTTTATTCGGACTATTTAGTAGATGGTTTAGGTGAAGTTTGCACAAAATTGGTGGAGCGGTTCTTCATTTATCACATTTTTTGTAACAATTGAATTCAATAAATGGCGGATCATTTTGTTAATGGGGATTTTGCAGTCAAATTGAAACTTTTTTCAGATGGGGATTGTGCTGTCAAATTGAAACTTTTTTCAGTGTTGACAGTACAGGCATGTTGTTATGTCATTCATGCGGTCATTTCATTTTGGACGTGCTTCGACTTTATGTTGCCTGTTCCAGAGTCGGTACCCCCCCCCCCCCCCCCAGCCGTTTGTTTATTCATGCTCAAAATGGAAAAACAAAAAAATTTGTTTATCCAAATGTTTTGGATTAAGTTTTAAAATAGCTAGCAATTAATAAAATATTTTTTTGTTTGAATAAATGAATTTGGTGTTCCAATTTTTTTTTAATTATTTCACTTTATACGTAGCGAAGCACGTACCGGGCCGCTAGTACATTATAAAACATCGATCAGGCCTCCTCAACCTGTCTGGCCAGCGTGGGGAGTGTAGGCCAAATCCTCCTTCTGTCTGGGACGGACGAGAGAGGGTCGTGCTCCTGTAGTGGAGACTAAAATGACCTGATGATGATGATGATCGTCATCATCGTCAGCCTGTATCTATCAGCTACTGGACATAGGCCTTTCTTGATGCTTTCCTCCATATGCGATTCTCCGCTTTCCGTATCCAGCCGCTTCCGGCCGATCCTTTGAGGTGATCGGTCCATCTAGAGGTTGAGGGGGAAGGGATCCATCTAGAGGTTGGGGGGGGGGGGGGGGCGTCAGCTACTACATCCCCATATTCCCCATCTAGATATCAGAGTTATATTTAGTACTTTGGATAATCGAATATTCATCAACGCTTATTCATCCCACTGCTGGGATACGGGCCTCCCTTCAAACGAAGGGGTTTAGAGGATACTCCACTACGCTGCTCAACTGCGGGTTTGCGGAGGCCAGTGTTATTAAGCCGTCTAAAGGCCACTGACTGGGCTTAACGACTATCATCTGATGACAACAGCCGGGACCGACGGCTTAACGTGCCCACCGAAGCATGAAAGAACTCGATATCAATAAACACATCTATCGACAGGCTACAGTCGACGTTGCTTAACTTGCGTATTCGTTTAGACAAGTGGTTCCCAACCTTTTTTTGTTCGCGGACCACTACGAGGTTTTTATTGCGTGTAGGGCCTCCAACTGTCATATAAATCCACTATTCTGTATCTCGAGATTTGAGTATTTTGTGTAATAGTGCTAAATCTTTTTTATTACAAGTTTGTATCTCTCTCATCTCATCTCAGCCATTGAAAGTCCACTGCTGGACATAGGCCTCCCCTCTAGATCTCCAATAAGACCGGTTGGAAGCGACTTGTATCCAACGCGATCCTACGGTCTTAATGAGGTCGTCTGTCCACCTTGTGGGTGGACGTCCTACGCTGCGCTTGCCGGTACGTGGTCTCCACTCGAGAACGTTTCGACCCCATCGGTCATCCGTCCTCCGTGCTATGTGCCCTGCCCACTGCCACTTCAACTTGCTAATCCGCTGGGCTATGTCGGTAACCTTGGTTCTTCTACGGATCTCCTCATTTTTAGCTTGTTCATAAGGCCCTTGGTGAGGGACCACGTTTCAGTGCCGTAAGTCATCACTGGTAACACACATTGGTCGAAGACTTTCGACTTGAGGCACTGCGGTATGTCGGACGAGAAGACATCACGCAATTTTCCGAACGCTGCCCAGCCGAGTTGGATTCGGCGACTGACCTCTTTCTTGTTTGTATCGCGGACCATAATTTACTTTTTATCACTAGTAGTCCGCGGACCACCGGTTGGGAACCTCTGGTTTAGACTGACCAGCGACAACTACTACTACACTTATTCTGTGGTAATCATCATCATCAGGTCCATTTTAGTCTCCACTACAGGAGCATGACCCTCTCTCGTCCTAGACGGAAGGAGGATTTGGCCTACACTCCCCACGCTGGCCAAACGGGTTGGGGAGTATTCTGTGGTAATATAATCGCCAAATTAGAATGTTAAATTAATGAAGCCTTGTGTCATCGTAAGCATAGATCAACATTAGCAGAGCACTGAGCATTACAGACATGATTAGGGGAAAACGGTGGAAGCAATGTGGACGCTGTACTGTAATAAAGAGAATATTTGATTCAAATGTAACGTTCAAAATCGCAATTAATTTGTTTATACGACGGCCATTTCTATTTACTATTTGAGGAACATGTTTGAGCTAAGGAACACATTTTGGGGTGTAAGTGGTCCATCAACACATTTGAACCAAAGCCAACCTGCACGCACGTGGTGCTGCTGACTGACAAACGAGGCTATGGCGAATTGAGAGGTAGGGACGACTGGAGGAGTACTTCCATCTCACAGAATACCGCAGCCAAATATCAATTCGCTTGAGAATTATTGTGTACGTGACCTGACCAGAAAGAAAGGAAGGAGTATAGGCAGGCAACGGATCAGCAACCCCTTGGTGTTGCTGATTGCTCCATGGGCGATGGTGGTTGCTTTCTATGAGGCGACGAGGCCACATGCTCGTTTGCCCCGCTCTCATATATAAAAAAAAACATATTCCGTTGTGTTGTAAGTTGCCTTTTATTAAAACATAAAGTCAAAGTCAAAGTCAAAATTCTTTATTCTGCGGGCCCTCGCGGGCACTTAGACACGTCTTTTACAATTAAGTATATTTTTTTATCTATGATATCTCATATGTCTTAACTCTATCTCACAGTTAATGTATTCTCTATTGTACATATAATCATCATCAGGTCCATTTTAGTCTCCACTACAGGAGCATGACCCTCTCTCGTCCGTCCTAGACAGAAGGAGGATTTGGCCTACACTCCCCACGCTGGCCAAACGGGTTGGGGAGGCCTGATCAATATTTAATAATGTATTTCCCGTAG
This sequence comes from Hypsopygia costalis, assembly GCA_937001555.2. NCBI lineage: Eukaryota > Metazoa > Arthropoda > Insecta > Lepidoptera > Pyralidae > Hypsopygia > Hypsopygia costalis. The sequence continues at coordinate 2,933,770 of OW443336.2, read as the reverse complement.
TCGCCTTGTACGACATCCACGGGAAGAAACGGAGTGATTCTATTCTAGTCTGCCGGAAACCACACGGCCAATTTGTACATATAATACATTAAACTAAATATAGTTATATCAGAGTAGTGGTCGAATGTCACTTTGACACTAGCAATGTCCACTTTGACTCCGGGGACGCAGGTTCGATCTCCGCACAAGACAAACATTTGTATGCATGAACATGTCTGTTTATATTGGTCTGGATTTTTTCTATGTATTATAAGCATGTATTTACAAAAAAAATGTATTTAAGTACATTTATCAGTTGTCTAGTACCCATAGTTCAAGCTTCGCGCTTAATTTGGGACTAGATGGCGCTGTGTAAATTGTCCAGAAATATTTATTTACTTATTTATGATGATGATCTACTATTACTATAAGTAAATAGTTTTCTTTGTCGTATTCATAAACCAAAATGCAGCAGCTTCAAGATGAAGTGTAAACTTAGGAACTTAAGTAAGCTTTTTGTGTTGTAATTAGCTGTTAGGTAGGTTTAAGACTTTTATTACCAAAGTTGGGACCTAAGTTACTTGTATTTGCTTTTTGGAAGTTCTCTTGAGCTACTAAGTTTAAATTGGCCTTCCAGCAGACCTAACAAAAGAATAAGCGAGAAAAAAAAGCCTCTACCATCATTAGAGTCTAAGTCAACCTTACACGTTGTGCACCTTGTCGACACAGTAGCCTGCTTGCTTGTGACAGGGGAGTAATACCTGCTACTAATCTGCTTAAGTTAGTATTACTTTACTATTGTATCTCAGATTACATAAATGATAAAAGTATTTGGAAATGAATTGCTCTTGTTATGTTATGTTAATGAATTTGTATATATTGTAACGATATTGGCAATTAAAGGAGTCGGCCTTGAATTTCTTGGCACTTAAATTCACTTTCACATTCAAGATAGTGTGATGAAAGTGAATCTAAGCTCTGCGGATTTAGAGTAGTAATGATTTAGATACATGTTCTTATATTTCATTTGTATGACGTTTTTTAAGTGCTTTATAAAGTCCAAGGAATAAAAATATTTTGATTTGATTTAAGTGCCTGGTTGGTTTACCGGGCGCGATAGCGGTGCGGGTCTTCTCGCCTGGTTGGTTTACTGGGCGAGAGACTGGCAAGCCTGTCATAAAACCGAAAGGTTGGTGCACAGGCGCGCATTAGCTGTAGGCATAGTAATCGAGCTTGTAAACGAGTTTCTGGTGAAAGAGAGAGGAAATGACAATGTATATGATAGTGCTGCCCGACTGGGGAAGTACCTCTACCTCACAGAATACTGCAGCCAAACAACAATTCTCTTGCGGGTTGTTGTGTTCCTGCGAGTGAGTGAGGTCACCAGAAAATAAGGAGTATAGGCAGATTTGTTGCTGATTTCTATTTTTACTTTCCATTACTTTCCACCGGGTGACCCAAATGCTCGCTGGCCCAAATGGCTGGTATAAAAAAACAGTTCACGCGGTCGAAGCCGCGGGCAGTCGCTTGTAAATATTATTGTATTCCATGGCCTAAATATTATCACTTACTATGGCGAAGCCTGAGCCATATTTCCCACACGCTATCAGTGAGGGTGATGTCGCAAGCGGCGGTGGCAAGCAAATCTTCCGCACACGACGCTATGTTTGTTCGGCTTGAGCAATATTTGAACAATATGGTTTGTGCCAGTAATGGCCGCACTCTTGCGCAGACGCCAGTGTTTGCGTATTTGGTAATGTTTATGTGCCGCTAATTTTAAGGTTCAAAGTTCGACCTTTATCTATTTGATTTTGTCATTTTGCTTCGGTAGTGATATCGGTAATCGTCATTTAAATGTTTCTTTTGACGATGCCCGTTCCTCGAATGGCTACTTTGACTCCGAGTTGGGTCGATCCCCGCACAAGACAAATATTTGTGTGCATGAACTAATGATGTAACGAATGTCAATTTCTAGACATTCGCGAATGCGAATGCGAATGCGAATATTGACTTTTGTATTTGGCGTCATTGGTCTATTGACTAAAATGTAGAGTATGTGAAGTTAGGCCTGGTAAAGTAAGGGCGCATAGATCAAGAATCTTGGCTCTAAACGAGATCTGATAACTTTTTCACAGGGTAAACTATGTAGACTCGTCTTGGCAACATTTTTACATGAAAATGTTTTTGGTGGGATTTCATTTATTTTTGTAAGTTGCATAATGGACTTTTTTGAGTTTAAAAATAACCTATTTTGACCCCGGGCCTTTACTTTCGCCTTACCCTTCGTCTGGAATTTAGATGAATCAACCAGAACACACCGGCCGGTTGTTTTTTGAATTGTTAATTAAGAAAATAAAAAGAAATAGGTACTTAAAATAATTTGGACCCGTAACTAATAACAAATAATTCGAACGAATTATAGAATTATTACGACGATACGATACGACTCCGAAATTATGAATATGAAATGCAAATATTTCATAACAATCGATCATCATTCGCAGTAGAAAAAATGTCGTATACGACTGAAAACTACCGGTGACCACCTCGTTATATAAGGCTGCCAGATGTACAAGCACAGTACAAGTCGATAGCGCATTTCAAAATACAGTCAGCACCATCTAGTGACGCCGGCTGATGTCACCGTCACTATTACTATACCGTGCTTAAACTTTCACCCCATTTTTAAGAGTTAGGGGATGATTTTGTTATAAGTATTTTTTTTTTCATATATCTAGCTCTTTCTATAGTTATTACTGCATGATTATGTAGTTAGTGCAAATGTAGTGCAAGTCTCATACAAACTTCCACCTCCTATTCCGAGGGGATAGGTTAGGTTAGGTTTGGTTTTTTAATTTATTTATTGTCTTTGTAGTAATATTAGCTTACATACCAAATTTCAGCGTTCTAGGACTTCAGGAAGTATCTTAAGAATTTTGATGATCAGTGAGTGAATCAGTGACGAAATCGGGGGTTTTTAGGCATTAATAAAATCTAAAGTATAATAGCTACGACATTCAAACTTTGTATGTTTAATGATTGTACTGGTGTCATTATATCTTGAAATTTTTAACTATTTAGCGTCATCCAAACCAAAGTTATAAGAGTTCAAAAAAACGACGAAACGTTTCGAGAAAAGGTAGGTAGTGCCCTTGCGCTCCGCTTGGCTCGTCTTGGCGGGGGCACTCCCGTGCCCCCAGATATGTAGTTTAGTTAACAAAAAATCCTAAAAGAAGATAAGGTTTTGAAATAAATATATAAGAAGTTGATACTTATTTCTCTATTTAATTTACCTTTTTGTAATTGAAAATCTTAATTATTTTTAGGACGTTCATATTCGCAAAACATTCGCATAAAATTGCGAATGCGAATGCGAATGTCGAGAAATATGCGAATATTCGCGAATGCGAATGCGAATACGAATATCCGTTACATCACATGAACATGTCTGTCTTGGCCTGGGTGTTTTATGTTATGTATTTACGGAAAAAATGTATTTAAGTACATTTATCATTTGTCTTTATTTTTATTTATTTTATTTGTTAGCCGTGTGGTTTCTGGCAGACTAGAATAGAATCACTCCGTATCTTCCCGTGGATGTCATATAAAGCGACTAAGGGAAATCACTACATAGTATAAAACAAAGTCGCTTTCTCTGTCCCTATGTCCCTTTGTATGCTTAAATCTTTGAAACTACGCAACGGATTATGATGCGGTTTTTTTTAATAGATAGAGTGATTCAACTGGAAAGTTTATATGTATAATATATGCATAACATAGTAGAAAAACACTGATAATTTAGAGGTTTCTAATGTGATGTCGTAAATAAACACATTTTTTTGCTCTTTCATTGCAAACGCTGGCTGAACCCAACGAGATAGATCAAAATAATGTAGTACAGTATTGTTCACCTTAAAATGGTCTACAAAAAAGTTCGCGATGGTATATGTCTATCTCTTAGTGGTAACACACAATAACCGTTATTTTATCCTTTGCTTTTTACAAGAAATAATGCCTTATTTACGAAGCGATTTTAAGCAATACAGAATTAATCCTTATCCAATTAAGTACCTTAAATACATTGCGCATTTAATATAGATCAATATAGCCCTTCACAGCATGTAATTTAAATGAATAGTTTAGAAGATATTACACATTCAAAATGCAGGGACATAACGGCTGTGGCGGTACCGGCCGCGGAGCCGGCGGCGTGTGCCTATAAATGGGGAAGGACTGGATAGGACAAAGCGCAAAGACCTTCTGTACTACATTTAGTATCAGCATTGCATCCGTGCGAAGCCGGGGCGGGTCGCTAGTACATTATAAAACTTCGATCAGGCCTCTCCAACCCGTCTGGCCAGCGTGGGGAGTGTAGGTCGAATCCTCCTTCTGTCAGGGACGGACGAGAGAGGGTCGTGCTCCTGTAGTGGAGACTAAAATGACCTGATGATGATGATGATGATCTTTGGCTAGTACCCATAATGCAAGCTTTGCGCTTAATTTAGGACTAGATGGCTCTTGTACATTGTCCAGAAATATTTATTTATTTTGACATGAGTAAGTACGATGAAAACACTGGTCTCCGAATGCACCCGTAGTTGAGCAGCGTTGTAGAGTATGCTCTAAACCTCTTCAATTGAGAGGACACCCCTCTCTCAGCAGTATATATATATGTGTTGATGCCGAAGTCAAGGAGTATAGACGATTATCAATTTTAAAATTACTTAAATTGTTCTTTACAACAGAAAGCACATAGAAACGTAGAGTACTCGTATATGTTGCAGCCAATTTGTAGAACTGACGCATTGCATAACGGCTAACTTTAGATGTTTTTAAATTATCTTTCGGTTAGGTTAGGGTTGTCATGTGAGGCTCTGCAAACTTGGTGATTCGAGGTAACAATTCACTTGGACGGTAATATGTATGACATAAGGGTAGTTTGAAATATCACCATTTTAAAACAGCTCGCTATTATGTAATGCGGCGGATTCTACGAATTGGCTGCAACAAATTATAAGCCTATGTTGAAAATTATTTGAGTTTGCCAGTTCTATAGCAATATCCATACGATCTTAAAATATAGTTTAAAAATATAATAATGTTAACATATATCTTTTTATTTTAAAACACTGTTTCCTGGAACTAAAGATCCAGGCAGTGGCAACCCTAGTTCCATGGGAAGCCGTCAATATTACAGCAATATATGGTATGGCACAAAGTTCAAAGTTTCATTGATCAGCGGCTGGGTACATAATCACATAAACTTCACAATTCTATTAGCAAGTATTCCGTGTTTTAATAAGTATTCCGAGGAGAAGGCACACGTCGCCATAACTCAGCGTGCGATACACATTAATATCGCTTATTATACGAACGATTGCCATCATTACTCGCTCGCGACATAGATTTAGATTAGACTAGACGCCGCCGCCGCCTGTTCGTCATGTTATTTTTTTGAAGTTGTGAAGTTCGAAGAAGCAGCGCATGTCTGCCGAGTGAGTGTGCTCTGCTTTTGGTCTGTTATATGTTAGTGAACCACTCTTGTATATGTTAATTGCCTATTCATAGAGCTCCTCGTGAACCACTCTTGTATATGTTAATTTCCTATTCATAGAGCTCCCGAGGAGCTCTATGAATAGGCAATTAACATATGGAGCAATACACCAACTCCATACAAGAGGGGTTCACCAATATCTTTAGAGCCTAAGCTAAACTCACTTAAATCCTGCCGATTAGTTAACGAGGTCCTGGCGTTAGTCGCGAATCCGCTTGCCGTGCGTGGCGACTTATGGGCATTACTTCCTAATCAGTTATAACCATTGTGATTGTATAGGACATAGGTCCCCTTACACCGCAGTCATATCGACATAGTTCTTAAAATCAGCATGCTGAAGTGGCAGTGGGCCGGCCATAATTACCGAGTCAGCCGCGCATGGCGCAACGAAGCGATAAACCCCCCTCCCCGTCTAGATGAACCGGTGACTTCAAGAAAGCGGGTGGATGCGCAAAGCAGAGGGTCGCGTATGGTGGAAAGCATTTGGGAAGGCCTATGTCTAGCAGTGGATAGATCGTCATCATCAGGTCGATTTTAGTCTCCTCTACAGGAGCGCGACCCTCTCTCGTCCGTCCTACACGGAAGGAGGATTTGGCCTACACTCCCCACGCTGGCCAAACGGGTTGGAGAGGCCTGATCGATATTTGATAATGTATTTTCCTTAGTCGCCTTGTACGACATCCACGGGAAGAAACGGAGTGATTCTATTGTAGTCTGCCGGAAACCACACAACCAAAGTGGATAGATACAGGCTGATAATTATGATAGAGCTCCTGGGTGCGGTATCTAGCCGTACGCTACGTCTGTAGTTCGCCCCCTGATCTCCGCATCAATCGAATAAATTGCCGACGTCGAAGGAAATCTGCACGTACAAACATTATAAACGATAATGTCCAGTCTTCCACGGTCTGTTTTGGGCGAGAAACCTACGTGGTAGCCTTGATTTCTTGCTGAATAAAACCTTCTTTGTTACGTCCGCGTCGGTTGGCGAATAAATAATCTGCCTGATGTGAAGCGGTTACTGTGGCCTGCTTAGAATGTCATGTACAGTATGTAGTACTGTATTTTCTATGGCAATAATGGAGGGAATTGAAAATAATACAGAGGTCCCAGAGCGATGCCACATAGTGGGGAAATATTTTAAATAAGAATATTTACTGAAAGAAGACTTCACTTTATTTTTAACTAGAGATGCCAAAGTAAGCCATATCGTGAATCCAAATTGCATATGATCTATTTTTTATTATTTGTAATTTTAAGAATTGACTAGCCCGGTAGTCGAATGGCTAGCAATGGCCACTTTGACTCCGAGGTCGCGGGTTCGATCCTACAAGGCAAACATTTGTGTGCATGAACATGTCTGTTCGTCTTGGCCTGGCTGTTTTTTATGTATTATAAAAAATTTACAAAAGTACCTACGTAGATCATATCAGTTATCTAGTACCATGTACTACGTACAAACCTTGCTTACTTTGGGACTAGATGGCACTATGTAATATATGTAATATATATCCAGGAATTCTAATTTGTTATTTTCAATATTAAATTCAACCTCGCCAAATGACTTGGATTCTCGAATACTGCTTTTACAGTGTCTCTATGTTTTATTACTTTTAATTACATTTTGTTATTTCCGTTTTGTTTATATTATGTACTAGCGACCCGCCCCGGCTTCGCACGGGTGCAATGCTGATACTAAATGTACTACAGAAGGTCTTTGCGCTTTGTCCTATCCAGTCCTTCCCCAGTTATAGGCACACGCCGCCGGCTCCGCGGCCGGTACCGCCACAGCCGTTATGTCCCTGCATTTTAAATGTGTAATAATATAATAATAATAATAATTGTTTATTTCAGACTAGAGTCCATAATGTTAGTAACAATATTCCTTAAAAATCTATGTTAGTAAATAAACCATTGCTATCGGTATGGGGAACAATGTAACTTATTCCAATGAGCCAGCAGCGGACTGTCCCAGCTATCGGAGATATTTTTCAGGATGCTGTTGGGGCTGGCACGTAGGCGAGTGATCATGGAAGCACATCTCTTGCGATTAATATCTTCTAAACTATTCATTTAAATTACATGCTGTGAAGGGCCATATTAATCTATATTAAATGCGCAATGTATTTAAGGTACTTAATTGGATAAGGATTAATTCTGTATTGCTTAAAATCGCTTCGTAAATAAGGCATTATTTCTTGTAAAAAGCAAAGGATAAAATAACGGTTATTGTGTGTTACCACTAAGAGATAGACATATACCATCGCGAACTTTTTTGTAGACCATTTTAATGTGAACAATACTGTACTACATTATTTTGATCTATCTCGTTGGGTTCAGCCAGCGTTTGCAATGAAAGAGCAAAAAAATGTGTTTATTTACGACATCACATTAGAAACCTCTAAATTATCAGTGTTTTTCTACTATGTTATGCATATATTATACATATAAACTTTCCAGTTGAATCACTCTATCTATTAAAAAAAACCGCATCATAATCCGTTGCGTAGTTTCATAGATTTAAGCATACAAAGGGACATAGGGACAGAGAAAGCGACTTTGTTTTATACTATGTAGTGATATAGTTAGTCATATTTAGTTTTTTTTAATTGTATATTTTGAATTATTAGCAAATTTTTTATGTAGAATATTATGTGTCATACATGTCATAATAACTGAATTCCACAAATCATTTATTTGTGGTGAATTTTGATATCTAATATTAGACTTTCCTGTGGATTCTCTTGGGAGGATGGAAAACTTTAGTGTCGTGTTCTGATGCGTTGCCTTCCAAATAAGGCTTTCAGCCGCGGAGGCCGCTATGTCGCTCCATATGGAGGGTAACTAATGTTTTGTCGTAACCGTGCGTCCGTCTGTGCGGCACGAAGCACACTGAATAGATTTGAATAACTTTTCTTTTATTTACAGTCGATGGTGAGATTACTTTGCTAATTGCGTTCCAAGTATCTACAAAGAGTTTTTTTATACTATGTCGGGTGGCTAACAAATATATGGCCTGCCTGCAGTTACCATAGCCATATCATCACTAGCAACATTTTCTGGACAATCTACACAGCGCCATCTAGTCCCAAAATAAGCGCAAAGCTTGTGTTATGGGTACTAGACAACTGATAAATGTACTTAAAATACATTTTTTTGTAAATACAGTTAGTTATAATACATAGAAACACCCAGACCAAGACAAACAGACATGTTCATGCATACAAATGTTTGCCTTGTGCGGGGATCGAACTCGCGAACTCGGAGTCAAAGTGGCCATTGCTAACCATTCGACCACCGAGCTCGTCAACATGTTAATATGGATCATGCGTCGGCACCCCCGCTGCCAACGCCGCAATTTCTTCCTTCCCGATGATTTCACTCACTCGCAGGAACACCACAACCTTTAAGGGAATTGCTATTTGACTGCCGTATTTTGGTTTAGGTGTTTTACAGTTACAGCAACACGAGCGTTGTACCTCTGGTGCCTCAAGCGTCCATAGGCTACGACGACTGCTCATCGCAGCCTATGGACGCTTGTACCATGTAGTATGGTAGCAGTTATCATCAGGCAATCGTACGTTTGTTTACCAACTTAGTGGTTTTAAAAAATGTAATTGCATTTAATATGTGCTAATATAATGTATAGCATGCATACATTAGCACATATTATAATGTTAAGCCATGTTGGTCATGTTGCTTAACAATTTTGCTGTATTACATCAAGTTGGTCGTATTCTTATTTGGCAGTTTGTCTCTAAAATGCTATAGAAAATAAGCTACTAACAGATAATATTTACTTGTAGCCCAAGCCGCATAAAAATCTATAAATATGCTTCAACAATTTGCTCAATGGACGTCATTTCCCAGAACGATTGCAGTTTGTGCAACAAGAAAAAGGCATGTCGGTATGTGTTGTATATTTCTCCTGTTTATTTACTCCTTGTAATAAACCAGATGCAACCAGTAAATTGGCATCATTATCCGATTCATTAGACTGGAGTATCGACCACAAGCTGCGAGCTACGACACTTATTCTTAAACTGTGCGCTTGAACCTTGACCAATGCCGCGGCTAAAGTACGCCACTGATGATGTCTCACTAAATAACATTTAAAAAAATCCTGTGAATGTAGAAAAAGGATTGGCTATTTTTAACCTACGTCTTGGCTGTCGACTTCCAAGTGAGTGCACAATATTCCATTTGGCAGCATTCTGAACCCATCGTGATTGTGAGAAACAACCGCTTCCGACCCGTGGTTACACTGATTTGTTACACCGGTGTAACCACTGAGCACACTTATTACCAGTGGTCACATTTATAATAGAAATAGTTGATAGTTAAAAAGATCCTAATGGGGCTAGTAAAAAAGTTTTTCTGGGATGTGTTAAGGATGGTTTTGGGATATGATAAGGATGGTTTTGGGATGTGTTAAGTATTGTTTTGGGATGTATTAAGGATGGGTTTGGGATGTGTTAAGGATGGTTTTGGGATGTGTTAAGGATGGCTTTGGAATGTATTAAGGATGGTTTTGGGATGTGTTAAGGATTGTTTTGGGATGTGTTAAGTATTGTTTTGGGATGTGTTAAGTATTGTTTTGGGATGTGTTAAGGATGGCTTTGGGATGTATTAAGGATGGTTTTGGGATGTGTTAGGGATGGTTTTGGGATGTGTTAAGGATTGTTTTGGGATGTGTTAAGTATTGTTTTGGGATGTATTAAGGATGGTTCTGGGATGTGTTAAGGATGGCTTTGGGATGTATTAAGGATGGTTTTGGGATGTGTTAAGTATTTTTTTGGGATGTGTTAAGGATGGCTTTGGGATGTATTAAGGATGGTTTTGGGATGTGTTAGGGATGGTTTTGGGATGTGTTAAGGATTGTTTTGGGATGTGTTAAGTATTGTTTTGGGATGTATTAAGGATGGTTCTGGGATGTGTTAAGGATGGCTTTGGGATGTATTAAGGATGGTTTTGGGATGTGTTAAGGATGGTTTTGGGATGTATTAAGGATGGATTGGGGATGTGTTAAGGATGGTTTTGGGATGTGTTAAGGATGGTTCTGGGATGTGTTAAGGATGGATTGGGGATGTGTTAAGGATGGTTTTGGGATGTGTTAAGGATGGTTTTGGGATGTATTAAGGATGGATTGGGGATGTGTTAAGGATGGTTTTGGGATGTGTTAAGGATGGTTTTGGGATGTGTTAAGTATTGTTTTGGGATGTATTAAGGATGGTTTTGGGATGTGTTAAGGATGCTTTTGGGATGTGTTAAGGATGGTTTTGGGATGTGCTAAGTATGGTTTTGGGATATGATAAGGATTGCTTTAGGATGTGTTAAGGATGGTTTTGGGATGTGTTAAGTATAAAAATGGTTGTGTATACAATTAAAAACACTTATATGATAAAATTTATTAACAAACAAAACATGAACATTCATTAATACCTTTAGGTACCCAATAGATTAAGCAGTCACTCGCGTGTTTCAAAAAGATGCGTTATGTATCTTCAAACGTAGATGAAGAACGTACTGTACTAACACTTTACAAACAAAAAGGTTTTAAGTCCCTATTATAGGGACACATAGGGACCCTATGTGATTATAATGTATATCACTATCACAACCTGGCCACTTAAGCTGGAGGTGAGAAAACAAATGAATAGCGACCCGAGGCGTTCTATAGCGTTAAGCGAGTTGAAACTATTTTGCGCCCGCGGATTTAAATGGGGGAGCGGGAGAGGAAACTCCTTTCAGTTGCGGAGAGTGCCTATTTCGTATGTAAGTACTATTAGTTATACTGTGGTATTTTTATTTTGTGGTGTAGGGGGCTCAATATCTATTAGGAGGAGGTAGGAGACTACAGCATGGGGTTCTTCAAAAAGGGCGTAAAGAGGTTTTTACAGGGTCAGCAACGCGTATGTTATGCCTCTGGTGTTACAGGCGTCCATAGGCTACGGTAACTGCTTTCCATTATCGGATAGGCGGAACGTATGCTTGTTTGTCACCTTAGTGATATAAAAATACGTGGTACTCCCTACTAAATAACAAGGAGGCAAGGTTAGTGAGAAGTAGGCCATGACGATAGCCCGTCTGGAAAAGTACCTCTACAGCAGCCAAATAGCACATGGGCTGAAAAGTCCCGGGCCTAACACATGTATGACGCAATTTTTATTGCATTCACCGCTTTTTCAGTTAGTACTAACCTTCAAATGAGAGCTGTTAAAATTTCATGATATTCTACTCAGAAGTTTGTGAGTTATTGTGCTAAGGGTGACACTACTTTTGTTATTTTCAAAACAATGGATGAAAAACAATTTCATGCTTTAGTTTTACACTGCTTCTTGATGGGAGATAATACCGTTTAATCGAAGAAATGGCTTGAAAAGTATCATAAGGATTCTGCTTCATGAGAAACAACCTTAAAACGTTGGTTTGCTGCCTACAAACGTGGTCGTAGAGACACCGATGATGCAGAACGCAGTGGACGTCCAAATGAGGCGGTAAAACCGAAAGACATCAAAAAATCCAAAAAATCACTTTGAATGATCGAAAAGTGAAGTTGCGTGAGTTAGCTGACATCGTAAAGATATCAAAAGAACGTGTTAGCTTTATATTGCATGGGCATTTGATTATAAGAAAGCCATGTTCAAAGTGGGTGCCGCGGTTGCTCTCTGTTGACCAAAAACATGAACGTGCTGATGATTCTGAGCAGTGTTTGGCCATGTTTAAACGTAACAAATCGGATTTTTTCCATCGATATGTGACAATGGATGAAACATGGATCCATCACTTCACTCCGGAATCAAAACGAACGTCATCTGAGTGGAGAGCAACTGGCGAACCTCCTCCAAAGGCCCCAAAAGCACAATTGTCAGCTGGAACGGTATGGCCTCGATATATTGGGATGTGTGTGGTGTAATATTCATCGACTATAATGAGAAGGGAAATACCATCAACAGTGAATACTATATAGCATTATTGGAGCGTTTGAAGTCCAAAATTTTAAAGAAACGACCGCACATGGCAAAGAAAAAAAATTCGTTTCGGTGCGTTGTCTTAATGGCAACACACCTTGTCACAAGTCAATCAAAAAATTGCGAATTGAACTTCGAATTCCTCTCACATCCATCGTATTCGACAGATTTGACTCACAGCTACTACTGGCTATTCGCAGACCTAAAAAAATACTCACTGGAAAGAAATTTCTCTCGAATGAAGAGGTCCTTGAGGAAACTGAGGCCTATTTTGAGGCAAAATATAAAATGTTCTACAAAAGTCATATTGAAATGTTAGAGCGGCGCTGGAATGATTGTGTGGCTCTTGATGGAGATTACGTTGATGAATAAAGTCAATTTTGAACAAAAAAACCGCGTTTTCTTTGTTAGGCCCGGGACTTTTCATCCCATGTGTTAACAAATCCCTGTAGAATGGTAGTTTTCTGATGCTCCTGAGAAGCGCCAGCAACCGGGGTGGTAACACACAAGTAACATCAAGTAGGCTGTATGCTTGTTTCCCATCCGACGTGGAATAAAAAAAATGTGACTGATTCACGAAATGCGACTAGTTTACGTTCGTAACTATCAAAAGTTACAAAAGAGGAAAAAATAATAGTTCTCTCACAACTAGTTACCAAACAGCGTAAAAAATTCTTCTCTTGTAACTGGTTACGAAAGTTTAGTTACCTAAGTGGAAGAAGGGATTTAAATTTGGGTGAATTTCAACAAGACATTTTTATCTGTCATTTCGGTTTGATTTTTTATTCTACGCTATTCTACATATTTTGGGTGACAAATAAAACTTTATCCTTTTTGTAACATGTGCGTGAGTGGACACCTATTATCATCGAAACTTACTTTGAGTGTAACCACCGGTAATAGATATGCTCGATAGTTACATTAGTGTAACTATCGGTCATAAGTGTGCTCAGTGGTTACACCGGTGTAACAAATCAGTGTAACCACGGGTCGGAAGCGGAAACAACCTATTTGCGCCGCGGACATACGTGATGGATTCCACGTGAATGTCGTAGTCGTTGACCCTTATTTTTTTTTATTTTTTTTATACCACCAATGTGGCAAACAAGCATACGGCCCGCCTGATGGAAAGCAGTTACCGTAGCCTATGTACGCCTGTAACACCAGAGGCATCACACGCGCGTTGCCGACCCTGTAAAAACCTCATCACGCCCTTTTTGAAAAACCCCATGCTGTAGTCCCCTGAGAAAACCTATTATTATTCATTTCACTGCTGGAATACAGGTTTCTCCTCAATCGAAGAGGTTTATTAGTAGTGGAGTAGAACATACTCCACCACGCTGCTCAACTGCGGGTTGGATGGAGGCCAGTGTTATCAAGCAGCCTAAACGCCACTGACTTGACTTAACAACTGTCGTCTAATGACAACAGCCGGGACCGACCGGGATGTCCTGGAAAACATGAAGAATGTTAATGTGCTAAATAACAGTACCTTTGAGGGTTGTTGTGTTCTTGCGAGTGAGTGAGATCACCAGAAAGGAATGAGTTGCTGCATTTGCAGAGAAGATAGCAGCGCGCGAGTGAAATTACGTAAGACGAGCGTAACGTATAACCGCTACGGTAATCACTTCATACCTTATGTATAAAAAAGTTAACGCTTTGATTTTGGATGTCTTTTTGAAGATGACGTCCGTTTGGATACAACGTCAGTGGCGGGCTTAAAATGCAAAAGGTTTGTTTTATCGATATGCTAAGTAGAACCTCATACTCAATTGGATTTTTTATGAATAAGCACTGCTTTGGGGAAAAAGTCTTTTCGTATTTTATATGAAAATTCAAAACATTTTTTAATAAAGTTTATTTACATTTAACTAAAGTATGTAGGTGCCATTTTGTTCGATAACTATTTGCCATCTTGTAGGTAAGAGACATGATCCCATTACTATAGAAATTTCGGGACTTCTGTTCAAAAAACCACGACAAGTGGTTTTGGCAGTCTTCTCGTGATGTTAACCTGACATTGCCTAAAGAATTCTAAAGAGACCGAAACAGGTGGAAATCAGAAGGTGCAAGGTCAGGACTATACGGCGGATGCATTAACACCTCCCATTCAAACTCTCTTAATTTTTGCTGAGTGTCTAAAGATGTGTGAGGTCTAGCGTTATCATGATGAAAAATCACACCCCTTCTGTTAATTAATTCCGGCCGCTTTCTCTCAACTTTTTGCTTTAATCTCATCAGTTGTTCACAGTAGAGTTCAGAATCGATAGTCCTGCCTGGCGGTAACAGCTCATAATGAATAATGCCCTTCCAATCCCACCATACACACAGCATCACCTTGTAGCGGGTTAAACCGGGTTTTGCCAGAGTCTGTGAAGCCTGACCGGCCTTTGACCACGACCTTTTTCGCACGTTCTTGTCGTACGTGATCCACTTTTTATCACCAGTTATAAGCTTCTTCAAAAACGGTTCGCTTTCATTACGTCGTAGTAAAGAATCGCAAATGAGTACACGGTTCATTAGGTTTCTTTCAGTGAGATCGTGAGGCACCCAAATATCGAGCTTTTTAGTGTACCCAGCTTTTTTCAAATGCGCCAAAACTGTTTTGTGGTCAATTCCTAATTCTTCAGCTACGTCGTAACTACTGATATGCCGATCTTGCTCCACTTTTTTAAAAATGGCATCCATTTTATCCGTAACAGGGCGACCAGAGCGACGTGCATCTTTCACATCAAAATTTCCTGATTGAAAACGTTTAAACCAATTTTGTGTTACTCTCACAGACACTGCACTAGGTCCATAAACGTCACAAATTTTTTTCGCAGCTTGCGTTGCATTTTTACCTTTTTTGTAGAAAAAATTTAAAATGAATCGAATTTCTTCATTAGATTCACTCATCTTGACAGTAAAAAAATACAAATGAAAATCACACATTTACCTAATTTGAATTTGGAATTATCTTTTTTAAAATTTAAACTTTTTAAAGATATCAAAACCTGCCAGATACAATTGGTATAACCAAAGAGATTTTATTACAAGTTCATACATACTATAATGCGAAAAGACTTTTTCCCCTACCTATTATAACCTACTTTAAATACTGTAAAACTGTAGATGTACTGGAGCCGGGTGCATAAAATGAAATACAAATAATCACGATACCTATAGAGTTTATTGGGTACATCTAACCAACAATGAACAAGGGTCTCAATCTTAATCAATATGCAAAGCAGTATGTTTCGTATACAGGTTCTTCTCTTTCATCTCGAACAAAAATCATTCATGGTTGTATATTGAAAATGTTATTAGGTGTCCATACCCAAACAGTGTCAAGGTTTCTAAGCGTTCGTCATCCATTCGTCTATTTATATAGGGCTTTGTCCCTTTAAATATAAGATATTTTTTTTACAGAAATCAATATATGGATACTGGAAAGGAAAAATAAACGAAATTCGATTTTAACCGAAATTGCAATTTATTCGAACTATATATATATATATATATAGTTCGAAGGAAATCAATACTTTATCAAACTGTATATAAACCTCAATTTCGGTTAAAATAACATTTTATTTATTATTATTTTAAATACATAGTTGTATCGGCTAACTTGCCAGAATATTATAAATATTTTTCCATTTTTTTTAAATATTTAAAGCATTTTATTTGTTTCTACCGTCGATATAATCTTTAATATAGTGATAGCTGATATATATGATAATATACATGTCCGTACTTGTATGTAACTACGTAAATGAAGCCCTATAAAAAGTGTCAGAAATAGATTGAGAATCTCTGTGCCAGGCGAGATTACCCTACAAAGTGTAGTGTAATTTATCGTAGGCACCCGGCAATTATGCTGTAACATTTAGATATGCCTAGGGCTCCGTGGACCCGTGTCAGGGGGATCATACTTGTCAGTCAGCTGCCGCCGCCGCCGCCGCCGCCGCCGCCGCGATATTTTTGAAAGCTCGTAAAGTATGCGGTGTGTCGACACGGGTCCGCTACGGTTGACAGTTTCTGTCCTTAGAAAAATTGGCTGTTCTAACTAAAATAGGGGGCTATGAGGTTTTGAGCTTACCTTTGTAGTAAAGATATTTGACGAGCCCTGTGGTCGAATGGCGAGCAATGTCCAGTTAGACTGAGGGTCGCGGGTTCGATCCCCGCACAAGACAAATATTTGTGTTTTTATGTATTATTATGTATGTATTAACAAAAAAAGATATATCTAAATATAATCATATCAGTTATCTAATACCCATAGTACAAGTTTTGCTTAGTTTGGGACTAGATGGCAGTATTATTATTTATTATTATTATATGTATAGACTACTGTCACAGTATAAGTAATAGTACTAACGTACTACTGTAACTGCTTTATATCAGACTCCTGACACGCCTTATATCAGACGTAGCTATGCTTGTTCAGCGCAAGTCGTAGTTTAAAAAAATAGGTTACCTATACCAGACACAGAAGACCTGGAAGACCTGAAGGTGGAACAGATCGTAAGATTTTGCAAGGAAACAGGTAGGTGCGACGGAACGCCGTGATTGCCGGATAAACCATCCTCCCCAAAAGTGGGGACTAGGGGAAATGGGTGAAATGGCCTCAGGTAAGGCTGATCACCCGCCCGATAGCCGGCGTCCCCGTTGGAAATAATAATACCTATATATAGGTGGAAGTGTTAAAGGGCATCACGCCGCGAGTAACTTCGGAGAAAGCGCAGCACACCTCTCGATACCCCTGAGTCACTCACACCGGTGTTGCCCCCGGCCGTTTTCCTGGCATTTCGGGGGCCCATCTAGTGAGTGGCAAGCCGGCGCCTACCGCAAATAACTAGCAATAAAAGCAGTTATGGCAGGCGTCCGTCCCTCTTCTGTAATAGCCCGGTATTAAGTTCACCCACATCTCATCTCCATAGCCCATTTATTTTCCATCACACTTTGCAATAATCTCAACGTCTGTCGAGACCTGTTCATGGATATGTCGTGCCATTGACATATCTTGGAGCGGGTCACGGCGGGCGTACAACATTACATCAAACTTCTCAAAGGGGCCTCTACGCGTTGGATCCATATCCCCGCGCACGCCTATCAAATGACCGGGTTTAACCCGTGATTAAAAAGAGATACCTATACAACATTACATCAAACTTCTCAAAGGGGCTTCTACACGTTGGATCCATATCCCCGCGCACGCCTATCCGGGCTTGACCAAGAGAGATAAAATACCTATACCAGATACATAGGTACGCCGTGAGTGATTTTGCAAGGGTTTCATTTTCTTTCACAATCCGACATACGAATCTCTAAAACAATGTAAAAAGTGGTATTATGATTATGAAAACGGACAGGCTCATCACAGGTTCCCACCACTGCATCTTGTGTGTAGCCAAGATAACAGCGGCTACCAAAAAGGCATGGAATAGCGAGGTTCACTGCTGTCCCGGGAGTAAAACGACGGCTGTATGAAACTTACATCGAATTTAATCAGGAAAAACGAGATGGATGCGATGCGAGATCGAATCAGAATTGAGGAGATCCGTAGAAGAATCAAGGTTACCGACATAGCCCAGCGGATTAGCAAGTTGAAGTGACAGTGGGCAGGGCACATAGCACGGAAGACGGATGACCGATGGGGTCGAAAAGTTCTCGAGTGGAGACCACGTACCGGCAAGCGCAGCGTAGGACGTCCACAAGGTGGACAGACGACCTCATTAAGACCGCGCTGGATGCAAGCCGCTTCCAACCAGTCTTATTGGAGATCTAGAGGGGAGGCCTATGTCCAGCAGTGGACTTTCAATGGCTGAGATGATGATGATGATGAATCAGGAAAATAGTAGGAGTAGAAAGCTTTGCAATTTGACTTCCCCCTTGGCAATGTAAGAGATGGTAATATGACAACTAAGGCATTAATAACCTAAAGAGATGGTTAGTAAAGTGAAGGTCAATTGCCGTGCACCACGGAGGTTTGGGAGTAACTAGCCTGGGAAAGGGGGGGGGGGGGTAGAAGACAATCATTAGAGGTCCTAGGCCCTTATTTGAGAGCGTAAAACTGTGAGCTGTATAAATCAAATCAAAATATCTTTATTCCTTGGACTTTATAAAGCACTTAGAAACGTCATACAAATTAAATACCTATAAGAACATGTATCTAAATCATTACTACTCTAAATCCGCAGAGCTTAGATTCACTTTTATCACACTATCTTGAATGTGAAAGTGAATTTAAGTGCCAGTTCCGGCGACGGGGCTTCTTGAGATGAACTGGCAAGAAACTCAAGGTTATATATATAGTTATGGTAAAGAAAAAATAAATATTATCAAATCAGTAATATACCCTTTTATGCAAAGCTTATCACGAAGTAGATCTTTAACAGGCTGTCGCCTCTTACTTATCGCAATGTTGCTGATTAGTTGTCAACCAACATTCTTTTCATATATCAACACAAAAATAATGACCGTTTGTGTAGATTATTTATAGCCAGTTATCTTGTTATTTAGAATATTAATACTAAAAACAGACATCGATTTTATATATAAACTAGTTTTATCTTCTTCCTTAACTATCTAGTTGACTAGGACATACATTTTAACTATTTTCCGCCCGCGGTTTCGCCCGTGTGAATGTCCGTTCATTATATACAAAATGTGGTTGAGCGTGTTTGTGGATTTAATATATTTTAGACATAAACGGGGCTTTTTTACGGGATATTTTATATACATGACTAGCCATCTCTTTAGGCTTTTAATGACTTATTTGCCATATTGCTGTCTCTCACATCGCTAAGAGGGGAAGTCAAATTACAAAAGCTTCTTACTCCTACTAGTTTCTTTTGATTAAATTCGGCGTGAGTTCCAAGGCAGCCGTAGTTTTACCCCCAGGACTGCAATGGACTTCACTGTTCATTGCCTCTTTTGGCGGTCGCCGCTGTTAATCCTGGCTACACAGGAGCCACAGTGGTGAGAATGTGTCGTGGGCCCCCGTCCCTTTATACGGGGTCTTTTTCTTTGTATTACGTACAGATAGTTTTTTTTTTTTTTTTTTTTTTTTATACTACTTCGGGTGGAAGACAAGCATACGGGCCGCCTGATGTGAAGCGGTTGCCGTAGCCATATTAACGCTAGCAAAATATCGCTCGCGCGCCGCCACGCCCGCTGCCAACGCAGCATCTCCTTCCTTTCTGTGGACCTCACTCACTCGCAGGAACACAACAACCCTCAAGGGAATTGTTATTTGGCTACGGTATTCTGTGAGGTGGAGGTACATTCCCCAGTCGGGTAGCTTACAACTACGCTCCCTACCTCTCGTTTCGCCAGAGCTTCGTTTGTCAGTCAGCAGGGTGCACCGCGTGCAGGTGAAGTTGGCTTTGGCTCAAAGGTGTTGATGAACCACTTACACCCCAAACATAGTACATGTAGATTGCTACTACGACTGGCGGCATGGTGGGATTGTTTTTTTAAGCTAAACCGGTGTCCATTGCGCACCTGCTCTGTCAACGGCTGGAATAAACCGTGTAAGGGATCAAAAACATTACATCTTGGACTGTTTTAGCATATACAAGTATGAAAAAAAGTCATTATGTTCAATTCGTTCATGACCTGTGTAAATCTCGTATTTATAAATTTTGAAGCAGTACGTATGAAATCGGCTCGATAGGATCGACAGACGGATAACGAGGTTTCATTTGTAGGTATGGAATCCAAAAAGAAGACTGTTTATCTTCATACATTCGTATTCAGCTATACTTTCAGGCAGAGGCGGCTGTGATCATTGGGAATCCGTGGACCATTAGAATCTATGTTTATAGAGACTGCCTACGGTACGTAAATACGTAAATAGATGTATAAAGATGGCTTACCGTACACGTTGGCACGGCAGGGCATGAGAAATTTGGATGATTTTTCCACATTCGAAGCTCAAAATTTACAATTTGGGACATTTTTCTTTTAAGATAGTTAATTAGTTTGGGTGTTATTTTGCGGTCAAATTTATAGGCCTCTTTGATTGTCTCTGCTCTAGCCAGCGCAGCGGCAGTTGCATGCTTCAGATGTTGAAGAGTCGCAGAGACGACCTCTGCAATTGGAGCAGAGAAGATCAAAGCAGCCACGGCAGTCGCATGCATCTATTAACGATAATGGGTGGGTACCGGCCGGCGGTAATTTGCATCAACTGACTAGTGGCAGAAGCACGTAAAGTAGTAAAAATCAAATTAATTGCCTATACTGTTTTTTGGCACTAGCTTGACGCTTCCAGCCAGGTGCTTCCGTATCACTACAACTATAAAAACTACTAGTACTACTAGAGTACTCTGTAACTTCTTACTAATTCTACATCTTAGACTTACACCTTCATCTACTGTATTTTAGCAAATAAATAAATTTATGCTTTATTTGCTACGATACTGATGTTTCTATCGAACTGATGTGTGATAGCCAAGAGTGATAGCTATCGACCTTCAATAGCGAAAAGCTGATACCTTTCCCCCATAATTAACACATAATAACTAACAATTTACAGATATGATCAAACATGTTTGTGAAATAAACATTTTAATAACACCAGTTAAAGTTTACCTACGAATTTTGCATTCACAAAGCGAGTGTCGGCAGAACGATTGCATGCGACGGTCTTAATAACAGGCTGGTGACTGTCGGCGGTTGTGTACAGCAATTATCTGTATGTTAATGTATGAAAACTGCCATTCTGCGTTGTGTGTATGGAATGACATGAGCGATAATGTTGTCATGTTGAAATCTGAAATTATAGGGATTATCTTACGTACTTGTTCATTTGTCTCGATTATTCCATTCCGAATATCAATAACATAAGCTGGGAGTACCACCACGGAAGATGCAGACCGCGATATTAATTTAATCGCGTTATGGTGGCTATACACCATACTGCCCATCGTCCAATCGGTATGACCATGCAAGCTCGTTCCAATCTGCAGTTCGTCCATATACACCACACACGGTCAGTTTTAATTGTCCAATTGGCAGCGACGTTCAGTTGAAGCCATGGAATCACAAGTGACGGACGACAATGTACTAGCCGTCTTGGGCATATAACAATGGTTAATGAAAAGGAAATAGTTTTTCTCATACAAATTTAATACAAGAGTTGACGATTACGTCAAAAGATTATTGAAATTATGTACGGATGAATGAAGAAACTTACATAAAACTTCTATCATTAGTGGCTCCTGTATTTTGCGACATATTAAGTAAAGTAATAAAGAGCGTGCACGTCTATCACCGACAACGATCTTGACTCAACTGAACTGTCGCGCCGATCGCCATACACGGTCCAATCGGCATGATCCAATCGGCTTGATCAAGCCAAAAGAATTGAATTTTGATTGTTTCGTCAAGTTTAACTGTCATGCCAATTCACGCCCACACACGGTCAGTTCTACATGATCCAATCGTCAGCGTCATGCCGATTGGACGATGGGCAGTATGGTGTATGGCCACCATTAGAGAAAACCATAAGAGGTCATCGTGGTGGGAGAGGATGTAGACCTGCTTGTTCTCCTCTGTAGATTGGGTTTTAACATCCAGATAGTGGTAGTGTAATGGTACGGCTTTACTTTTACTAGTGATCGCTCAGTGCTCGAAATTCAAAATCTCCGTCGGTCCGTCTGTCACCAGGCTGTATCTCATGAACCGTGATGGTTAGACAGTTGAAATTTTCACAGATGATGTATTTCTGTTGCCGCTATAACAACAAATACAAAAAAGTAGAATAAAATAAATATTTAAGGGGGCTCCCATACAACAAACGTAATTTTTTTTGCTCGTTTTGCTCGCAATTGATAACGGTAATAGGTAGACGCTTGAAATACTCACATAATATTTAGTTTTATATTCACTTTATAAATAAATAATTAAATAAAAATAAAACAAATATTTAAGGGGGGGTTCCCATACAACAAACGTGATTTTTTTTGCCGTTTTTATAGATAATGGTACGGAACCCTTCGTGCGCGAGTCCGACTTGCACTTGGCCGGATTTTTTTTTGAATTCCCTCCCTATGGAGGCAATTTTAAAGACGTATTCACGTTAAACAGTTTTGGTAATAAAATGTCAGCGAACATGAAGCTATTAAGGAAAGTATTAATCCATTGTAATACTGACAAAAACGTATACATGTACGGAAACCTGGAGTCCAAGTGATTTATAGGAGGCTGTCGCGGGTGAAATACGTTTAGCATCGGTTTGACATATCCAGGCGCACGCGCAGCCGCAGTAAACATCGGATTTCCGACGGCTACTCCGGAATTTATGTAAGAGGTTGTCTGGTCTGTCTGCCCGTTGTCGTACCTATTGTTTAAAAATATTTCTAAATATTTCAGGGGAACCCTGAAAGTGTGCCACCCGAGATTCTTAAACCTGAAAGTAACTAGTGCAGTCTCAGGTGCCCTAACCGACTCAATATGCTCCCAATGACTACAGCGGCATTTATTAACAATAGCTAGGTACTAAATGTCTGTTAGAATATAATTATAATATTGATTTTAATTTATTTTGTACCCCGCATTCGTGTATATCTGCACTTCCCTAAGGTTGTCTGGTAGAGAATGCTTTTAGCATTAAGACCGCCTTTGTACCCTTAAATTGTGGTAAATAAAGTTTAAATAAATAAATAATAGATTAAGCAACGATATCAAGTCTCTGTCTTTACGTAATTTTAAAATAAATCTAAAAAACTGCCTAGTAAAACAATGTTTCTACACGATTTTTTAAGCTCAAGACATTTATTTAATAATTTTATTTGTTATTTTGCAGCACTTATAAATTGTGCATGCCAGTGCCTGGTAAATGTGTGAAATCGGATGTTATTCTTATATATCTTGACATTTTAATATCAATATTATGTACCAAATTTTTAGCAAAATAAAGCAACACAATGCGTGTTAAAATCTCTCCTGGTACCATTATTTGCTGGGGTGACAAACCATGCTTTAAGATGCCGCTATACATTGGCATGGCCCGGCACTTGATGAAAGTAAAATAAAACTGATCACAATTATTACTAAAAATAGTTTTCGATATTCCCCCTGATCGACAAAGCAACACATTTTTTACTGATTAACATGAGTAAGGACAGTGGTGCTATTATATATATTAGTGGTGAAGTAGAGTTAACGGGAACGATTTTGTAGCGCCGGTGGACTTCTATTCTTTTTTAGGGTTCCGAACCTCAAAAGGAAAAACGGAACCCTTATAAGATCACTTTGTTGTCCGTCTGTCTGTCTGTCTGTCTGTCTGTCTGTCTGTCTGTCTGTCTGTCTGTCTGTCAAGAATTTCTATGTCGAGAATGCGTGGAGGTATCAAGCTGAAATTTGAACTGTATACTCAGGTCTACGGTCCCATGAAGTTAAAAAAAAATCAAACTGCTAAGTTTACGTAGAAAAAAGTTACGGCCGTTTATTCAGCAAAAAACGCATATTTCGACACACTCAAGGGAATCAAAACCTATAGGGTACTTCCCGTTGACCTAGAACTATGAAATTTGGCAAGTAACATCGTTATAGACTACAAGTACAGGAATAAATCTCAAAACT
This sequence comes from Hypsopygia costalis, assembly GCA_937001555.2. Lineage (NCBI taxonomy): Eukaryota > Metazoa > Arthropoda > Insecta > Lepidoptera > Pyralidae > Hypsopygia > Hypsopygia costalis. Next base: position 2,909,695 of record OW443336.2, on the reverse strand, counting down.
ATACATTTGTAAATAGATCTTAAAAAATAGGGGGTCTATATTTTTATAGGGTGTCGAAATTTCAAATTGAAACTACTAGTTCAAATGGGGTATCATATGAAAGGGCTTGATGTACACATTGCAAAATATATTTTATTTATTTTTTTTGACGTATTATTTCTTATCTGTAATGAAAAATATCAAATTTAATAATGATACTACGTACCTACGGAACCCTCGGTGGGCGAGTCCGACTCGCACTTGTCCGGTTTTTTTTGATATTTGAATTGAATTCAGCTGAGGTCGTTCATGCATAAAAGTAAAGATTGTTTGGGCCCCCAAATCAGTCTAGACGTTTTGAATTTCATTCTGTCCTCAGAACTACTTTCGTCGATCTAGATTTAATGCGTAAATATTAACCTGGGACTAATTTGAAAATTAATTAATTTAGGTACTGTTTTGTATATTATACGTAATCGCGTGAGTGCCTTTCCTACGCATGAAATACGAGGAGCTAGGTAACTGGGTAAAAGGTGAGTGCTCTCCCGCCGGCGCTGGCTTTCTACTGTTCACAGCGAACTAATAATTTAGTGAACTTGGGACCTGGGTGCGAGGAGAAATGTTAATGATGCTACTTAGCAATATTATTAATGGTCATTTAAAACAAAAAAAAAAAAAATATTATGATTATGACGAGTTCGGTGGTGGAATGGCTGTCAATGGCCACTTTGACTCCGACGTTGCGGGTTCAATCCCCGCACATTTGTGTGCATGAACGTGACTGTTTGTCTTAGTCTGGGTGTTTTCTATGTATTATAAGTATGTATTTACAAAAAGAAATGTATTTAGGTACCTTTTTATTAGTTATTTAGTACCCATATTACAAGCTTTGCTTAGTTTGGGTCTAAATGGTCGTGAGTAATTTGTCCAGGAATATTTATTTATTTATTTTTCGAACCACAATTTTCCATGGCAATCAGATTCAGCTTCGGCGGTAGAGCCGCAACACATCCGGCTATAGATTAATTCTTGCTGGTTCTATCGGGAGCAAATCGCGTAAAAATTACCAGCTGTTACATAATATTCAAACCTACTGGACCAAATATGCACACATACTTACCTACATTGAGAGGTTAGACCGTTAAACCCACAGATGATTATTTGAAGAGCGCATTCAGCGGTTTGCGGCGAAACATTTGTAATTTGGCTCTGTTTGTGGAAATTATAAACTCCGATTCACAGTAAATACATGGAACAGTGTCTTAACTAGATCTTTTTGAGGTAATTTATTGCTGATGCTTTATTGTAACTTAAGGATTGCGTTGTGGCTTAATTTTCGTAAAAAATGTTATTGGTTGAATATGCTTTATTTGCACAAAATGTATGTGGGATACATTTTTATATGTACCTGGGATAGTATATATAGTAAGTAGTTCATCAACATTTTTGAACCAAAGCCAACCTCACGTGGTGCACCCTGCTGACTAACAAACGAGGCTCTGGCGAAAAAATAGGTTTGGTGTAGCGAATTTTTTAAGCTGCCTTACCGGGAAAGTACCTCCATCTCACAGAATACCGCAGCCAAATAACAATTTCCTTGAGTGTTGTTGTGTTCTTGCGAGTGATTGAGGTCACCAGTAAGAAAGGAAAGAGTACCAACCAGTAGAGTAGGCTACCAACGGATCGGCGGCCCCTTAGTGTTGCTGATCTCTATGAGCAGTGGTGATTGCTTTCCATCAGGTGACCAACATGTTCGTTTGCCCCATCTCATATAAAAAAAATACTAATCCAGTTCAATAGTTCTCAAGTGATAAATTCAAACAAATGATAAGTTTGTAAACAAACACCATTTCAATTTAATTTTTCTAGATTAAAAAGCAAACCTGACGTCTTGATTCAATATATTCCTATCTTTTCAATACAAAGTAAACATACGTTTCTTTTCGAATCGTTACCGTTACGCGACTGCCAAAATACATAAATAAACAGAGACAAACGACCTCCGGCATTAAAAACAGAGCTCCACATAGTTTCACCTCCATTACTCCAGCGGCTGCCCTTAAAAGTGAAAGTACGCAAGCTCACCGCGATAGCATCGCATCTCATTAGAGTCCTCACGTTTCTGATCTAATGAGGTCCGTGACACCTCGCCGCATTGTTCGTGCTCTCACTCGGAGACTGATCGAGTATGTACCGCCACACCTCTACGGGGTCATGTTGGAGTAAATTTACCAATCTTACTATTCAAAAAGTTAGTGTTTTGATCTAATGAGGTCCGTGACACCTCGCCGCATTGTTCGTGCTCTCACTCGGAGACTGATCGAGTGTGTGCCGCACACCTCTACGGGGTCATGTTGGAGAAAATTTACCAATCTTACTGTACAAAAACTTAGTGTTTTGATCAAATGAGGTCCGTGACACCTCGTACCACAGAACGGGTAGGAATGTTAAACCATTACGTCTCTACACATAGAGAGTAGCGTCTCTTTGCGTTCTAAACAAATTATATCACGGGGAGTGCTCGGATGAGCTGTTTGATTTGATACCTGCCGCTAAATTCCACTATCGTACAACATCTGGGGCCGACATCGTACCGTCCCAATCATAAATATAAGATAAATAAACACATCCATAGACAGGCTACGGTAGACGTTGCCTAACTTGCATGATAATTAGACTCACATGCGCAATGACGTCATTGAGCTTCTAATTTTTAAATGAGCATTATCTTTCGTAGGATTATCAGAGTTTGTTCCTCATTCGCCGTTGTTCACTCGCTAATGTGACCGGCCCACTGCTAATTCTACTTACCGAGTTTGAGTATTTTTTCGTGTAAGCTTTATACAGCTTAAAATGAGCTAATTTAACTCATGCGAAGTCATAATGGTAACATGGCCCCCGTTTCATACCTAATAATGTCCGCATGGATTTCGAGTTTGATAATGTTTTCATTTAAAAGTGTTTTTTTTGTTGTGGTTGCCGATCTGTTGCCAGCCTATACTCCTTCCTTTCTTTCTGGTGACTTCACTCACTAGCAGGAATACAACAACCCTCAAGGGAACTGTTATTTGACTGCGGTATTTTGTGAGGTGGAGGTACTTCTCCAGTCGGGCAGCTTAAAAATACGCCATGCCCTACCTCTCTTTTCACCAGAGCCGCGTTTGTCAGACAGCAGAGTGCACCACGTGCAGGTGAAGTTGGCTTTGGTCCAAAGATGTTGATGAACTACTTACATCTTATATATTTTGAAAAATTGAAAAATTCACCTGCCTCCCTCCCCCCCTCTTCCCTTAGGTGGGATGCAGGTGAATTTTTCAATTTTTCTAAATATATTTATACGGCAAGTTGGCCAAGACAACTATTTAAATAATAACACTTACATCTTATTTCGAGTTAGATAATGTTTTCATTAAAAAGTAAAAAAAAATCTGTGGCGACAGCTGTAGACAGTTAAAAAATGTTTTTGTTCGAAATTTGAAACGTGATTAGCGTCAAATTGTCTAATGAGATTCTCGCCACTTCGAGGCATTGCATTGTATTGTTCCGAATAGAGATAGACAAACGGGTCTACGCCGCCCCAGGTCAAATGAATTCTTTTAGAATGGTTCATAGTAGATAAGCATCGGAAATTATATTATTATGACCACATCTATTAATAATTGATTCTTTATATTTAACAATTATCTCGCTCTGAAAGATCCTATGTTATAATGACGAGTGGTCGAATGGTTAGCAATGACCACTTTAACTCCGAGGTCGCGGGTTATTGTATTTAAAAAAAAAAGTATGTATTTAAAAAAAAAGTATTATATCAGTTATCTAGTACGGTACCCATAGTACAAGCTTTGTTTAGCTTGGGACTTGATGACCGTCTGTAATTTGTCCAGGAATATTTGTTTATTTTTATATTGGCAAGTTTCTCTTAGCATTTCTTTATCTTTCCAGTGGCCATTTTCGAAAACTTAGTATACAAAAATTGATAATAATACAATACAAATGTGATACATATTTTATACTTGAAAAGTATAGCATTTAGTCCGACTTTGTACATTATATGATGTGCATGAAGATTAAATATATATAAAAGTGCCAAAGCCAAACCAGATGGTCGGTTTAACATTTTCAGTTTGTCTTAGTCTGGGTGTTTTCTATGTATGTATTAAAAAAATATACACAGTTAAGTGTTATATCAGTTATCTAGTACTCATAGTACAAACTTTTCTTATTTTGGGAATAGACGACTGTGTGTAATTTCTCCAGGAATATTTATTTATTTATATTTCTTTTTTTAATTCTGGTTTTGGTCAAAATGTAAGTAATATCAGATGTAATGCCTAAATTAGAATTTGACATCGTTGTTTAACACGGATTATTGTCCTGTTTATAATAGGTAAGGTTTATTATATCAATAAGACTACTGAGTATTGGTATTTCAGTATTAGCACAGCCTATTTATTAGTAGCCAAATAAAAATTCCATTGAGGGTTGTTGTGTTTCTGCGAGTGACTGAGGTCACCAGAAAGGAAGGAGTTACTGCGTTGGCAGAGGGGTGGCGGCGCGCGAGCGAAATTTCATGTTACGAGTGTTGATATGGCTACGGTAACCGCTTCACATCAGACGCTCCTTCTGCATGTCTGTCACCCGAAAAATATACACAAAAAAAGTAACTATACATATATTTTGAGATTTTCCTTATCAAGTCTCTGTTTGCTGACAGCAACAGTGTTGATGGTGCATTGGTAGATGTTGATAACCGAATCGATGGCGACGAATCAAAAGTTAGATAGATAGAATATGCTTTATTTGCATAATACAAATTAGTTAACCCATTGCATGCCGCGGTCCCATGTTGTACTGCGTTGGTACGGCGCTTGGTAGCGCTAAAATCTGCGGCATGCGAAAGGTTAATCAACATAATACAAAATAAAGTACAGTGAATCAATAAATTATTAGACAAGCTCGGTGGTCGAATGGTTAGTAATGGCCACTTTGACTCCGAGGCCGCGGGTTCGATTCCCGCACGACAAGTCTGTTTGTCTTGGTCTGGGCATATTACTTATACTGTGATCTGGGTGTTCTCTATGTATTATATGTATGTATTTACAAAAAAAATGTATTTAAGTATAATACCAGTTTACTAGTACCCATAGTCCAAGCTTTGTGCTTAATTTGAGACTAGATGGCGCTGTGTAGTAGATTTTTTTTATTTATTTATTACAGACTTGTATATATGCAATAAGGCGACCTATTATTGCTGAGGGCAATCTTTTCAAGGCAACCTTAGAGTAACGAATTTATACTCTGCCATTAATTAGATATTGAAGAGATATTGATTGTCGGGGAGTCATGATATACCAGACAAGCTGAGACAATGATTGGTAAATCTACAACAGTATACGATACTACAGAAGTTCCTTTCATAGACCCAAATCAATTCTGTGGGACGGATTTGAATAACAAAGTTGATCGACCCACATATGCACTCGACAAAACTGTAGTTGATCTTCACAATGGAGTGTGTGCTCCATATTGCTCTTATATCAGGTCGAATCGATTGTTTGAGAAAACAATAGAATCTAGAACACTTCTCAACAGTCATTGCTCTTGAATGTGTCGCTATGTGCTTGTAGATACTTTTAATTTAATCTGTGTGGAGTCTGACTTCGGTTTTGTATTCATTTTTTATCTATTACGCAAGGTTTCTGACTACGCCGGACCATCTTATGCTAGAAGAGTATATGAAATTAAGAAATAAAAAGAAAAACATTGTCAGTGCCTGTAAAACGTGTTTCTATCCCCTGTGGTCCGCGGACCCCTGGGGGTACGCAAGTATGTGTGTGGGGGCCGCCGTCTTATCTATGAACATATTAATAAATAATGCCTGAAAGACTTGGAAAATAGCGGCATCAACCTTCACGTTATTACAGTATTTTTAATTTTTATATAAATGTAATTCGTTTTCAGTACTAAAATAAATTGTCCTAAATTTATTCCTGTGTTTTTTATTAAGGGAGTCCTTGATTGTGCTTGATTTTCTAGGAGTCCGCGGACCGGAAAAGGTTAAGAAACGCTGCTATAAAATTTTAAGGTTACCCTCGATTTCCTTAGGATTGATTATACTGCGGTTGACTGTACAAGTACATTCGAATCGATTCGTAATTGAGTTTTTCAATAATCACACTCGATAGCATTTATACAAGTAAAATCAGAAAAATCTTCTTATTGTGTAGGAAAAGAGAAATAAATAGATTTATAACTTCATTTTCATACGTATCGCGATTGTTAGGTTATATATTTACTACAGTAAACACTTTCAGTCTCCGTCTTCAAAATGTAAACAATATTCTAAAAGTAAACTGGTAAACAATGCATTATTATTAAACTCTGGTTTGTTTGTATAACATTTTCGGTAACTTTGTACAATAAAGATTAGATAAATAAAATAATCAAAATTCATTCTTAGATTTGAAAAGTCTTGTATATTAAATTGAAATCTACTCTAAATCAAAACTTTTCATAATTTGTAAATGTTAGGTTCCGTTGAAATGGAACAGGGCTGAATGAGCTGCAATTTCCCACCTCACTGCTTGCTCACGGTCACGGCTTGTTTATAAGTTGAAGATGGTCTCACATGTGTATAATTAGATAATAATATAATAATCCCAACAAATACATCCCGTAAAAGTGTGCCAAGTCTCATATATAAAATACAAAACTAGTTCTACATGAAAGCGTGATTTGTCAGACCAACTAGCTTTGCTAAATTTCTTCGAAATTGTGTAAATCATAAACTTAGAATTTTAGGATTCTCATATGTATACCTTTTTTTTCTAGTTGGAGGGTTTTTAATGGAGGCCTATAACAGTCGATTGGTATGCGCCTACTTTGAAAGCCTCCAATTATTCCTGTTTTGGGCAGTTAGGATCCAGTTGCTGCTCGCTATCGCTTTTATTTTATCCTTTCATCTCATTTGCGGTCTCCCCATTAATCTGAAGTGCTCGTACGGTTTCCAAGGACATTTTACCACTAGGGATTTTTCTTTTTTATCTACGAAATAGATATCGATATTTTCAATGTTTTAATCGCGACAATAATGGTTTTAAAGGGACAAGATATTGAACACCTTGAAAATGGACTGAAATGCTTCTAGAAAAGGTGTTTGTTACGCTACGCAGAGTTTGCTTCACTTTGCGCTAGACTTGGCGGGTGCACTGTTGTGATATACACATGACAACGAAATTACGGCCAATAAGCTATTACTTCATAATTGCTATGGTAAATTTATCACTAGCATAATTTTTAGAGTCATCTAGCCGTGTGAGAAAACATGGTCCAACAGATTTATTGCCTTGCTAGTAGATGGAGACTACGGACCCTCACTACTGGCATATTATTTGTGCCTTAACTAAGGCTGTCATCTTTATTCATGGATAGGGCATGGTTTCGCATACGCTAACGTTTTCGTAGATTATAAAACAAATTTTACGTTTAGTTTTAGCATGTAATTTAGTCGACTGTTGCCTACTAGACGAACATAGCTGTTGATTAAACATCTTATCTATGTAAAGTGACTTTCTTTTTTTAACTTCGAAAAACTTCTCAATTCATCTGTATTGTATAATTTGCGCATTACACCGTCGCGCGTCGTTTCTCGGCCGATTTTGATTATTCTTTCGACGTTGGAAAGTGACTGCAGCGGTGGCCCCATATAAATTTGGTGAAAATTTGATGATTAACTAAAAAGTTTTTAATACGCTATTAGAATAGATAATTAAACGTATGGGGAAGGTTTATTAAATTATATATTAAATCTGAATCTATCTAGTCATTGTGCATTTGGAAGCAAGCTGCTTTCTAGTTTACTTAAATTTCAGATAATACGTCTTTATCTACAATTTGCATTTAAAGCAACTCGCTCAAAAGAGATCTGAATTCTCGTTCATTTTGGTTGTTATCATAACGTCTTAAACACAAACTAGGCCGGATTCTAGCCCACGGGGCCGATATCAAGGTTGAGTGCAGCGAGTACATTCGCTGAGTGTATGTTTTCCATTGAGTTCAATAGAAAATGTATTTGATGATCATTCCTCAAGCACATGATCGATTTCAATTTTTTTTCGACACAAACGTCAAGCATTTCGAGGTCTTTAATTGTGGCAAGTTTCATCAAAATCTATGTATCATAAGTATGTATTTACAAAAAAAATGTATTTACGTATGTTTATCAGTTGTCTAGTACCCATAACACAAGCTTCGCTTACTTTGGGGCTAGATGGCGCTGTGTAATTTGTCTGACAATATTTCGACGGTCCCTACGTATAAAGCGGCATGTCAAAAATTGCAATTTTTTTATTGCATAAAATGCTATAGAATTGTCCGTAAAAAAAATATTTTCTTTTTTTTTATTGATTGTATATATAATTAAAAAGTAAGAAATTAACTCATTTGTCCAGTAATAATATTCTTTTCTTCCAACTATGCTTTAATTTCATCACAATCACACTAAAAACTCAGCACAAAACGAGTCTTTAATGCTCTAGAGCAATAAAAATGTATGAAATTTCATTATTGCACAGTTTTTTTTAATCGCACCAAAAGGTGCCAATCTCAATGGATTAGCTCTATTCAGCCAGCCGATATCAATACTTTTTTTTTTCGTACGTATTATTCGTTTCTATCCTACTTGTTCCAAATTTAAAAAATGATTGCTGCTAACTCTGAGTTAAAAATGAAAGAAATTTAAAAAAGTGATTTGGCGGGAACTTCGTTAATTTTGCTTGACAATATTTTTGGAAACGATAAAAGTGTGATACTATCTGATTTTGAGTGCTTCGGCTTCGAATTAAAATGGAATCATCTAGCGACACATTAACTCCGGAAAACATTCTAAATGAAGCCGACAGTGTTATAGAAAATCTTTTACCCTTAAAATCTCGAGTACAATACGTAAAATCTTATGAGAAATTTATTGATTGGAAAGATAGAAAACTCTTAACCTTACGTTTAATAATTGCTCAAACATAACTTTTAATTTCAATAATTAAACTTCTATTTTAACTGTTCGATATGAGTTTCTTTTATCTACTATTCCTATAGGTATTAGTTGAAAGAAAAGCAGATTATGCACCTCGCCTTAAGTAATTTATATTGCCCTCGTGCCTGTTAGATTAGAGCCCTCGCTAACGCTCGGGCTCTAAATCAGGCACTCGGTGCAATAATAAATTACTTTGTGCTCGATGCAATAATCTACTATTAATTACTATATCGTAGTATAAGCAGACATGTGTGAAATGACATGTCGCTTTATACGTAGGGACCGTCGATTTATTTATTTATTTATTATTTATTTATATACGCGAAAATTTGTGATCCTTTGTACCAGAATATACCACATATCACTATTTTTTATAAAATGAATCGACGACAAGACGCGACGACGTGGTGTGGTGGTGAATATGTCAGATCAAGTTACGAATAACTGATGTGATGCTATATAAATATTGGCAGTGTTATTTTTTCCACAAGTGGTGTTATCGAATTACTTAATGTTTTTACTATTTGTACTTGTGAGTTTAAAGGCCAGTTTTTTCATGTCATTATGATGGAAACAAGATACAAGAACTTCCAATAAGTACAGTATAAGTAATAGTTAGTATGGCCACTCCCTGCCGCTCGAAAAAGTTCTCAATTCATCTGTATTGTATAATTTGCGCATTACACCGTCGCGCGTCGTTTCTCGGCCGATTTTGATTATTCTTTCGACGTTGGAAAGTGACTGCAGCGGTGGCCCCATATAAAGGTGAAAATTTGATGATTAACTAAAAAGGTTTTAAAACGCTATTAGAATAGATAATTAGACGTATGGGGAAGGTTTATTAAATTATATATTAAATCTGAATCTATCTAGTCATTGTGCATTTGGAAGCAAGCTGCTTTCTAGTTTACTTAAATTTCAGATAGTACGTCTTTATCTACAATTTGCATTTAAAGCAACTCGCTCAAAAGAGATCTGAATTCCCGTTCATTTTGGTTGTTATCATAACGTCTTAAACACAAACTAGGTCGGATTCTAGCCCACGGGGCCGATATCAAGGTTGAGTGCAGCGAGTACATTCGCTGAGTGTATGTTTTCCATTGAGTTCAATAGAAAATGTATTTGATGATCATTCCTCAAGCACATGATCGATTTCAATTTTTTTTCGACACAAACGTCAAGCATTTCGAGGTCTTTAATTGTGGCAAGTTTCATCAAAATCTATGTATCATAAGTATGTATTTACAAAAAAAATGTATTTACGTATGTTTATCAGTTGTCTAGTACCCATAACACAAGCTTCGCTTACTTTGGGGCTAGATGGCGCTGTGTAATTTGTCTGACAATATTTCGACGGTCCCTACGTATAAAGCGGCATGTCAAAAATTGCAATTTTTTTATTGCATAAAATGCTATAGAATTGTCCGTAAAAAAAATATTTTCTTTTTTTTTATTGATTGTATATATAATTAAAAAGTAAGAAATTAACTCATTTGTCCAGTAATAATATTCTTTTCTTCCAACTATGCTTTAATTTCATCACAATCACACTAAAAACTCAGCACAAAACGAGTCTTTAATGCTCTAGAGCAATAAAAATGTATGAAATTTCATTATTGCACAGTTTTTTTTAATCGCACCAAAAGGTGCCAATCTCAATGGATTAGCTCTATTCAGCCAGCCGATATCAATACTTTTTTTTTTCGTACGTATTATTCGTTTCTATCCTACTTGTTCCAAATTTAAAAAATGATTGCTGCTAACTCTGAGTTAAAAATGAAAGAAATTTAAAAAAGTGATTTGGCGGGAACTTCGTTAATTTTGCTTGACAATATTTTTGGAAACGATAAAAGTGTGATACTATCTGATTTTGAGTGCTTCGGCTTCGAATTAAAATGGAATCATCTAGCGACACATTAACTCCGGAAAACATTCTAAATGAAGCCGACAGTGTTATAGAAAATCTTTTACCCTTAAAATCTCGAGTACAATACGTAAAATCTTATGAGAAATTTATTGATTGGAAAGATAGAAAACTCTTAACCTTACGTTTAATAATTGCTCAAACATAACTTTTAATTTCAATAATTAAACTTCTATTTTAACTGTTCGATATGAGTTTCTTTTATCTACTATTCCTATAGGTATTAGTTGAAAGAAAAGCAGATTATGCACCTCGCCTTAAGTAATTTATATTGCCCTCGTGCCTGTTAGATTAGAGCCCTCGCTAACGCTCGGGCTCTAAATCAGGCACTCGGTGCAATAATAAATTACTTTGTGCTCGATGCAATAATCTACTATTAATTACTATATCGTAGTATAAGCAGACATGTGTGAAATGACATGTCGCTTTATACGTAGGGACCGTCGATTTATTTATTTATTTATTATTTATTTATATACGCGAAAATTTGTGATCCTTTGTACCAGAATATACCACATATCACTATTTTTTATAAAATGAATCGACGACAAGACGCGACGACGTGGTGTGGTGGTGAATATGTCAGATCAAGTTACGAATAACTGATGTGATGCTATATAAATATTGGCAGTGTTATTTTTTCCACAAGTGGTGTTATCGAATTACTTAATGTTTTTACTATTTGTACTTGTGAGTTTAAAGGCCAGTTTTTTCATGTCATTATGATGGAAACAAGATACAAGAACTTCCAATAAGTACAGTATAAGTAATAGTTAGTATGGCCACTCCCTGCCGCTCTCTCGTGTCGACCTCACCTCCCCTCTGAGACAAATCTGGAACAGTTTGTATGGCGTCTCACGCACACACGCTCATTCACCCTCTGCACATACGTCATTGTTTATGTAGTAGTAGTAGCACACCCCGACCACTCCATACAAATGTCGAGTCGTTCACTATAGTACTGTGGTGGTAGTAAACGACGCGACATTTTTATGGTGTTGCCGGGGTGTAAAATAAGGTTACCGTCCGCCTGATAGTAAGCCATTGGATTTATTGATTGTTTATTTCGTCGTTGTCGTCGTTGACAACCCTTATTCATCACAGTGTTATGATACTGCCCCCTTACCACCATCTCTTATTGCGATTCAATAATTGAGTAGATTGCTTATTCATACCAATGAATAAGCGACTCTATTACATTTGAAATATAGTCGCTTATTCATTGGCATGAATAAGCATTCTATTCAGTTATTGAATCGCAATAAGAGATGGTGGTAAGGGGGCTGGTCTCCCTTCAATCGATGGGGTTTAAAGCATACACCATGCTACTCAATAGCGGGTTGACGGAGGCTATTGTTTTCAAGCCGCTTAAAGGCCACTGACTTTGCTTAACTGTGATCTAATGTACAACACCCAGTTCCAACGGCGCTAACGTGCCTTATATTTTGAAAAATGGAAAAATTCACCTGCCCCCCCTAGGTGGGATTTGAACCCACGACCTCTCGGTGACCGGTCGAGTGCTCTTCCTAGGGGGGGCAGGTGAATTTTTCCATTTTTTCAAAATAAAATATTCTGGCAAGTTGGCCAAGACAACTATTTAAATAATAATAATGGCTTAACGTGCCCTCCGAAGCACGATTTATCTATCTATTTATGTATAGACCATACATAATATGTTAAAGTTTTTTATAAATCGATGAACGCCGAGTGCACGCACGAAAAAGCATGATTCATTGTCACGTTCCGCCTGAGCCGAGCGTGCAAGCGAGAGTGCGGAACAAGGGTTAGAGAGGCACGATCGGCCTAAGCGTTCGGCTTGTGACGCATCTATCTCTCTTCCACTCCATCGGGCGATTTTTTTATGACGTTATCATTACAGACAACCAATTTTTTTAAACTACAATGTCAGCAAACACCATACAAGGTTTATCCAATTCCGCTCATTCTACACGAGTTGCTAAGCCTATATGAACGTTGCCAGCCTCGCAGAAGACCGCAGTCAAACAACATGTCTCTGGAATCTATCGGGAGATGACAATAAAATAACAATAATATAAAATAAATATTCCTGGACAAATTACACTCGCCCATCTAGTCCCAAACTAAGTAAAGCTTGTGCTATGGGTACTAGATAACTGATATTAGGTATACTTATTTTTTTTGTAAATAAATACATATGTTACAAACAGACATGTTCATGCACACAAATATTTGTCGAATTCGCAACCTCGGAGTCAAAGTGCCCATTGCTAACCATTCGACCACCGAGCTCGTCACAAACGTCTCTACTAGGTTTTTAATGCCTTATTTTTGCCATAATGTGCTGTGCTTTGCTAAGAGGAAGCCAAACTCTAAAGCTTCCTACTTCCACTAATTTCTTCTGATTAAATTCGATGTGAGTTCTAAGGGAGCTGTTTTACTCCTGCAACAGCAGTGGACTTCATTGTTCATTGCCTTTTTAGCGGTTGCCGCTGTTAACCCTGGCTAGACGAGCCTGTCTCAAAAATGTCTCTACTGATATTCAAATACCTTATTATTGTTGTGAACTAATATTATTTCATGTTGTTTAAATAAGTTGAATTTGTATCGGCATCGGTGTTGTCACTTTTGGCCTGCACTGAAAAGCAGGGCTGAGATCACTCTGTGAACTCAGCAATGATCCCTGAGGGTGGGCCAAAATTTCAACGTCACTTCATATAATTATGTCTTGTTGTATTTGTGTACAATTTTAAGTGTGAAGTTGGAATAAAAATATTTCTATTTCTATTTCTATTACCTATCAGTTCAGTTTTTGAAAAAATGAACGGTTTCGCCACAAGTACAATATCAATTTTTTCAATAATTTCATATCAGTCTCAATACTCATGAGTTCTTGACTCACAAAATGATGACTTAGCAAATGTTCGTAAACGAACATCGAGTGTTTGCAGAAGACTCTGCTTTGATATTTCATCATTTTTAGGGTTCTGTACCACAAAAGGAAAAACGGAACCCTTATAAGATCACTTTGTTGTCCGTCTGTCTGTCTGTTTGTCTATCTGTCAAGACCGTCTAAGTCGACAATGCGTGAAGGTATCAAGCTGAAATTTGAACTGTATACTCAGGTCTGCGGTCCCATGAAGTTGTAAAAATATCAAACTGCTAAGTTTACGTAAAAAAAATACGGCCGTTTGTTCAGCAAAAAACGCATATTTCGACACATTTCAAGGGAATCAACACTCATAGGGTACTTCCCGTTGACCTAGAACTATGAAATTTGGCAAGTAACATCGTTATAGACTACAAGTACAAGAATAAAAGTCAAGCTACTAGTTCAAATGGGGTATCATATGAAAGGGCTTGATGTGCACATTGCAAAATATATTTTATTTATATTTTATTTATTATTTCTTATTTATAATGAAAAATATCAAATTTATAATTAAGGTACGTACGGAATCCTCGGTGGACGAATCCGACTCGCACTTGTCCGGTTTTTATCGAGTGCTTCGCTATAAGCGGCAAAAACCAGTCCCTGTGTCGAAGTTTGCTCCGATCGGCAAATAGAACTGTTCTCATATGAGGTGCGTGCAATCAGCGCATTAATCTATAGGCATATACCTAATTGAGGAGTCGAGAGTTAAGTCAACATGAGCATCGCTAATAAAGTAAATATTGGAAGACATATTTTTAAACGCTGCGAATATTGCAAATGGCTGTGTATTTTGAAGATGTGTTGATATTTTTATGTTTGATTATGTTCAGAATTGTTGAAGTTTTGACTTTGGATCTTTTACAACAATGAGTGGTAGGTGCTCTGTGGAAGTGTATATAGCGGAAAGATAAGAGAGAAAGTAGGTTAGATAATTTACACTTATTGTCCAGAAACTTACACTCGTATCGTAAGCTTCGATCGTAAGAGAGATTAGTGTGATTTGCACAAGTAGCTGTTTTAGGTAGCTTTACGTGGAAAATAAATAGGTGCAAATATGGTAATAATATATACGGGACCCGTCCCTTATATATTACTAACATATTTGCACCATCACACATTCCCACCACTGTGTCTCCTGTGTAGCCAGGATTAACAGCGGCGACCGCCAAAAAGGCAATGAACAATGAAGTCCATTGCAGTCCCGGGGGTAAAACTACGGCTGCCTTGGAACTCACAAGGAATTTAATCAGAAGAATTAGTAGGAGTAGGAAGCTTTTGGAATTTGGTAGTAGAAGTGCAAATATGGTAGTAGAAGTTTACAGACTAACTGATATAATAAAATATAAAAATAACATTATTTGATAGACATCAGCTGCCTTTGGAAGTAAAAAGATCGGTGCCACCTTGGTGTTGCTGATCTCCATAGGCAGTGGTGCTTTCCATCAGGTGGCAGCTTTGCCCCCGCTCATATAAAAAAATGCCCTAATATTTTTTTCGAACATTTTTTTCGTTTTTAGGGTTCCGAACCTCAAAAGGAAAAACGGAACCCTTATAAGATCACTTTGTTGTCCGTCTGTCTGTCTGTCTGTCTGTCTGTCTGTCTGTCTGTCTGTCTGTCTGTCTGTCTGTCTGTCTGTCTGTCTGTCTGTCAAGAATTTCTATGTCGAGAATGCGTGGAGGTATTAAGCTGAAATTTGAACTGTATACTCAGATCTACGGTCCCATGAAGTTAAAAAAAAATCAAACTGCTAAGTTTACGTAGAAAAAAGTTACGGCCGTTTATTCAGCAAAAAACGCATATTTCGACACACTCAAGGGAATCAAAACCTATAGGGTACTTCCCGTTGACCTAGAACTATGAAATTTGGCAAGTAATATCGTTATAGACTACAAGTACAGGAATAAATCTCAAAACTATACATTTGTAAATAGATCTTAAAAAATAGGGGGTCTATATTTTTTATAGGGTGTCGAAATTTCAAATTGAAACTACTAGTTCAAATGGGGTATCATATGAAAGGGCTTGATGTACACATTGCAAAATATATTTTATTTATTTTTTTCGACGCATTATTTCTTATTTATAATGAAAAATATCAAATTTAATAATGATACTACGTACCTACGGAACCCTCGGTGGGCGAGTCAGACTCGCACTTGTCCGGTTTTTGAACATGATTATAATAAAAAGACTCAATGAAGACGTGACTGAACGTAAAATGAAATTTTAAGGTAACTATTAAAGAAAGCGTTGATAACTTTTTCGTACTATTTGATTTTTATTGTAGTTATTTCTTTATTAGCCTCGCGTGCCTCGCCATTGAAAATATCTATATACCGTTGTTTTATTAATTTATTAACTGTAACTCGAGTAGTTTAGAGGTCGTCGACTGCTCGCTTGTATGTATATTGTTACGTGAAACCAATTGATTTCACATTGCTCGTAATATTATATCACGCGATATTGTTGTTAGGGGTCTTGATAATTGATCTTCACTGTGTTTGTTATGCTCTTATGATTGTACTTTTATTATAATTCGCTTTTTTAGAATATTATATCTTTTTACTTTAAAATGTTATTCAATAAATATAAGATACTTTAAAATATTACGGTTACGGGCTAATAAGTAATTTAACTTTAACATAAACTTCCAAATATATTATATAGTCTGAGAATAATGTCCGTTAACTTTTCTTAGTGTCTGTTAAGGCGAAACACTTTCTTGTTGTGTTATAATTTACTCACTACACTAATTCGAAAGGTTTTGTTCTTTTGAGTCTCCTCACTAGGTGTGTGTTGTCGAAGTGTTTGACTACCTCTGGATTCACATGGTGATGAAGTCTAAGTTCATGAGCTTCTGTGTACTTGCATAATATTATATTGATGATTTACATTTGGTTACATAAATTTAATTGTTTAAAAAATTCTTAACTTTTATTAAAAAGACAAGTTTAAATCAAACTGATCTTGATTTTTCAATTGGATTTTCTTTAACAAAAGTTTTTGGTTTGGTACTTGGAGTAATTTAATCCTATCTTATTTTGTAAATGCGAGATTGTGTTTGTTTGTTTGTTAGTTGCTGATTCGATTTTAATCCAATTTGATATGCTAATAACTAGAACCATAGCAAGGACATAAAGCTCGTTTCTGACGTTCATGCAAACAGATTCATGAGCGGAAGCTTATAGTCCATAAAACTCTATTGTAGTTTTATATAACAACATTATTTTGTTACTAGTAAACTTATGCATAACATTATAAACCTCATATTGTACAGACAAATTGTGTAAGATAATAGCATCAACAGGGAATATATACACGTTGACGAAATTAATATTTGTTATGAACTTACGTAGTGCCTCAAGGACGCAACTTCGGCCCACCCTTTAATTGGACTTCCGAAGTAGATGATATCTCGCACGCTTTGAGGTAAATAGGAAAGTTATAAACATGAGGCTTGCCGTAATTGTCGTCTATAAACGTGAGCCGTGAACGTAACCTCCTTTGTAGTTATTTGTATAACGATATTATGTTTCGGACTACGTGTCGGCTACCTGTGTGAAATTGGAAATGATTTTGAACATGGTGACATCGGCATTTACATACAAAATAAACTTAGATGAGAAACAAAACTCTATCGATTCCACAACGAAAGAGTGCAACGCGGCCGAGTGAATGAAATCGTCTTTTTGTTTAATACTATGTCGGGTGGCAGACAAGCATACGGCCCGCCTGATGTGGAGCGGTTACCATAGCAATATCAACGCTCGCAACATAAAATATTGCTCGCGCGCTACCACCCCCGCTGCCAACGCAGTATCTCCTTCCGTCCTGGTGACCTCACTCACTCGCAGGAACAGAACAACCTTCAAGGGAATTGTTATTTGGCTGCGGTATTCTGTGAGGTGGAGGTACATTCCCCAGTCGGGTAGCTTACAATTACGCTTCCTACCTCTCTTTTCGCCAGAGCTTCGTTTGTCAGTCAGCAGGGTGCACCGCGTGCAGGTGAAGTTGGCTTTGATTCTAAGATGTCGATGAACCAAGGGGTTCATGGACACCCCTAACGTCTTTCAGAATACGGACTTATTCCTTTATTTCCCGTCTTGAGCACCATGCTGTTCCTCTTAATCATCGCTGTTTATAAACTCCTCCTTCATGTTTCGTTATCCTCAGATTTGAGGGTCGTGACTTCCACCAGGTAGCACCTATTCTCTTATGATATTGCGCCATTTATGTCGATCTCCGGCAGTCTTTAAAGCATCGAGGACTGACATGGTGAGGGAACCTCGAATTTGATCGGACCAATGAGTCGGGATTCGGCCTCGTTCTCTCTTACACTTCACCTTTCCAGTGACTATGAGTCTCTCGAGATTGTCTGCAGGTTTCCTGACAATGTGACCAAAGTACTCGATAATCTTGCGTAGGCAGATTGTGGAAAGTTTATAAAATAAAAAATAAATGAAAAATAAAAACTATTTATTTCAGACAACATTGCAATGTATACAAATTTTCAAAACAATAAGTCTATAGAATAAATACCTTAATCTACAAATATATATTATATATAAACTCACCATCATACATAAGCTATGTCACTTTCGTTCAGGAACCCATAATCAATTCCATATATAGATTATCCCACATGTGTAAATGGTAAGATGATAATGAAAGTTGTATACTAACTATGTTAAAACATTAACATCTTTTGTGCCAAAGTTGGCAGACTGTAAGCCGATTTGGAACGCTCTGCTCGTTTTTTATAGCATGGACTTATCTTTACTTGTTAGGAGTTAGTTATTTTAAACTGGCGTCGCGAGCCTTTTTCATACAATTAACTATAAAATAGTGGGGTGTTAAAAATAGAATCAATAGATATAAGACTGGTTGATGATGGTTCTTCTTGCAGGAATGCATGTTATTAAGTTAATGTACAACATTAGAGTATGGGGAGATCATAAAAGTTTGTGTAAATAACGTCATCATCATCATCATCATCAGGTCATTTTAGTCTCCACTACAGGAGCACGACCCTCTCTCGTCCGTCCTAGACGGAAGGAGGATTTGACCTACACTCCCCACGCTGCCCAAAGGGGTTGAGGGGGCCTGATCGATATTTGATAATGTGTTTCCCTTAGTCGCCTTGTACGATATTCAAGGGAAGAAACGGAGTGATTCTATTCTAGTCTGCCGGAAACCACACGGCCGAAATAACGTGGATGTAATATATTGCGGTTTATAGACGAGATTTAGTGAATACGTCAAATTTTATATAGTGCTGACATATATCAGAAGGGTAATTCTCGTAATTAAAGTGTATTCAAAATTCAGTTCCGATCCAGTCTCGATCTCATAAATGTCAAATTTGGTATTCTCGTATCACATTGTGTAACTTGAAAGTTTAACTTAAGTGGGATTATGTCGAAGTATGACCAAAAATTAAACAAACTAAGAATGTTATTTTTCCAACAATAAATATTGATAATAAGTAATTAATTTTATCAAGTATATAATTTTAGTCAATTCACAATTCAATCTCAATTCGGTCAACTTTCAATCCGCGTTCGTAGAAAAAATACGAGAAATGGCTTTCAGTTTAGCAAACTATTTAGCTTTTCATAGAAATATCCAGAACGTGATGAGAAACAAAAAGTCGTGTCAGTCCTTACATGATGAGTGCGTCAGTTGCTTATCTTTTAGCGTGAATGCGATGTAAACTATCAATTTGTTTGTCTACGGTAAATAAAGAGCAAAGCATATAGTAGTGTAATACTTAATAGTTAGATGGCGCCACACTGCGACTTCACAGCGGTATATATATAATGCAAAATTTCGCCACCATCACAAATCTTCCTGGTCAGCTCAGTTGGAAGAGCACTCGACCATCGTTGCCGTTATCAATTGCGAGCAAAAAAATCACGTTTTTTGTATGGGAGCCTCTTAAACATTTATTTTATTCTTTTTTTTAGTATTTGTTGTTATAACGGCAACAGAAATACATCATCTGTGAAAATTTCAACTGTCTAACTATCACGGTTCATGACATACAGCATGGTGACAGACGGACGTACGGACGGACATCGGAGCCTTAGTATTAGGGTTCCTTTTTACCCTTTGGGTACGGAACCCTAAAAATGAGATGTGACTGTATCATGGACACGACCGAGCACTTCCCTTCCCCCGCACGCGATGTCCGATTCCGATTCCGTAGTCCTTACTTAGCGTAATAAATTCTTTGATCCTTCATCTATCATCTAGTGTTGTGATTGAATTTTGGATGGAGATGATAGAAATGTAGCCGGAACACCAAACTATATCAACCGATGTTGTTATTATTCGTTTTTTTTTAATTGCCTCCCAGTGGAAGCAATGTTAAAGACGTTTTCAAGTCAAAAATGAATTAAATGAAAGAGAAATGAAGATTTATTGGATATCATAGCATTTTATTAAATGAAAATATCTACTTGTCAACAGCAGTCCGTTTTATCTTAATTGGCTGACACGTTGCAGGAAGTGTTGAATTAAGTCCCTTGGGTCGTTTCGAGATAAAAGTAAAGGAATTCGACTCAAGGACGCAGACGACATGATGGAGATTTTGTTTGTACGCGTTTGCTCGTACCTACAGTCAGTCAGACACACAAAAATTCAGAAATTGTTTTGCTTCTATCGTTGTTATATATATTTTTTAATAATATCGTAAAAACACCCATGTACAGACGTGTCACACAGACATGTACAGAAGCATGACTCGTCGCGTTCCGCCTGAGCCGAGCGTGCAAGCGAGAGCTCGGAACAAGCGATAGAGAGGCACGATCGGCCTAACCGTTCGGCTTGTGACACATCTATCTATCTTCGTCTGTCAATACTATATAGATAAATCTATAGAAGTTGTAGTTATATTCATAGACATGAGCAAGGCTTTTGATTTTGTTTTACATGATTTACTTCTAGCTAAATGTGAAAAATACGGTCTCAGGGGTAATACATTAAATTGGCTTAAAACATATTTAAAGAACAGAATGCAATATACTGAAGTAAATAATATCGATGACGACTTAAATGAGATAGTGTATAAATCCAAAGAAAAGGCAAAAAATATAGGTGTACCCCAAGGAAGCATCTTGGGCCCTTTGCTCTTTCTTTTATACATAAATGACCTTCCAAAATGCACCAAATATTTCTGTTCTTTATTTGCTGACGATCTCGCCGTAGTGATACCAAATACATTTAATACAATATCTGAATATAACTGTGAAATTAATACATGCTTATCTGACATTACTAATTGGCTAAATAACAACAATCTGAAACTAAACATAAATAAAACAAAATATATACAGTTTCATAATCAAAAAAATGATAAAACAGCTAATTTGATAGTTCAGCACAATGGCCAAATTATAAATGAAAGTAATGAAATGTCATTCCTGGGAATCATATTGGATAGTCACTGTACCTGGAAACCACATATTCATAAAGTATGTAAAAAGATAAACAGTTTTTCGTACGCTTTGTGGCGACTAGTTAATATAGCCGACGAGAAAACGGCCTTGCTAGCTTACCATGGATATGTGGCGTCAAATCTGAGATACGGTATTATAACATGGGGTAACTCAATAGATCTTACTAAGGTTTTTATCGCCCAAAAGCAATGTATTCGAGCAATTTACAATCTGTCCCCCAGGACAAGCTGTAAAGATTATTTTAAAAAAATGAAATTATTTACGGTGCCGTGCATATATATTTATGAACTGTGTCTATTTGTAAAAACACATTCACATCTTTTTGAAAAACGATGTGATGTATTTGAAAACTACCGCGGAAGGTTTCCAAATAAAATGATAATGCCTACAATGTCAACAACTCAGTACAGCGATAGTTGTTATCCTATGGCTATCCGGATCTATAATAAATTGCCGAATTTTATTAAAGAACTGCGATTAAATGTTTTTAAAAGTAGACTCTCACAATTACTGATTGAAAAATGTTATTATGCTGTTTCGGAATATTTAACAGACACTATATAAGGTTTTTTACAGATATAAATATTTGTTATGACATTCTGATGTAAAATGGTTGAAATTGATATATATATATATTTTTATTTAATTTTATTGTTGACATTGATATTAATTTTGTTTTTGTTTTTTTTTACCATATTTTGTAATATTAACGAATTTTTATGTAAAATAAACATCTGCATGTATGAAAATACTGAAAGTGTGAGTCCAAGGATTATAAATAATTACACCATTATGTACCACTTTTAACGCAAATAAATTCTATTCTATTCTATTCTATTCTATTCTATTCTTCCACTCCGTCGGCCGATGTTTTCTTCTGACGTTATCACGTAAAATTATCGTCTATAATATCCACTTTACAGACAACCTATTTGTATTAAATGTACTAACAGATTCAGCCCCCTTACCACCATCTCTTATTGCGATTCAATAACTGAATAGATTGCTTATTCATACCAATGAATAAGCGACTCTATACTATTTGAAATAGAGTCGCGTATTCATTGGTATGAATAAGCAATCTATTTAGTTATTGAATCGCAATAAGAGTTGGTGGTAAGGGGGCAGTAAAGACCAGAGTGCTTAGTGCGAGTTCTTGTTCGCGTTCAATCATGTCAACGTAAACAAACCAACCAAATAGAGAAGAACTCTCAGGTTGTGAATTTATAAGATGCGTGTTACATATCAAAATTATGTGGCTTACTTCCTCACATTTTGAAGTGAGCAACCCGGCTAATTTGGATATGTAACACGCGTCTGGTAAATACATAATATGAAACTTTGTTTCAATTTGGTCGGCTTGTAAACGTTAACACGTTCGTTTGTGACCTTTTGGTCACACTTGCACTAAGCACTCAGACGTCAGGTACGTTAGACGTAGGGTTGCCAACTTTTATTTACAAGAAAAACAGTATATTAAAAGCTGCGTAGCAAAACAAACAGTATAGTAAGGCCCAGTGCATGCGGAGCAGTACAATAAACAGTGCTATGGTCAAATGAAGTTTTTTTCAACAGTATTAAAGCATAGAAAACAGTACAATACTGTTTTTAACAGTATGGTTGGCAACCCTAGTTAGACGTCCACCTTAGGAAGAGTGCGGGGTTGATAACGTTTAAGTGGGTCGTCATTTCGTCAGTCAGTACAGTCACAATGTTTGTTATTTTATACAGAGAAGCGCTATAGGTAAACATCACGGCAGTAAAAAGTAGCAGCAAAGCGCTTATTTAATCTATAAGGTCCTAACGTTTTAATTGACAATACTATATGGTTGGCATCTATAGCTTGTATACATCGTATTCTGAATAAAATTTTTCATAAATTAAAATGTTTTTAAAATGATATTATTTTTCTGTATACCAAGAAAAAATATCCTAACTTGCTCCCTTACGCATTTACTATCACTCGTACAGAATGAAATTGTAATGACTAGTTAGGTACGACGACGGTACGTATACGACCAAGTACTCGCCACATATGACAGCTACGGTCGGCAGGATGCACCACGTGCAGGCTTAGGATCTAAAGATCGTGGTGAGCCAAACACACCCCTTTACTTTTTTATAGGGCAAGACTCATTGTTGCAAAAGATTCAACAGAAACATTCAATAACATTAAAATCATAATAACAACTTTGTCAAAAAATTAGTTAGGC
Source organism: Hypsopygia costalis (assembly GCA_937001555.2). Classification (NCBI taxonomy): domain Eukaryota; kingdom Metazoa; phylum Arthropoda; class Insecta; order Lepidoptera; family Pyralidae; genus Hypsopygia; species Hypsopygia costalis. The sequence goes on along the minus strand of OW443336.2, from coordinate 2,886,170 downwards.
ACCTAAAACTTCATCTAAACTAATTCGCGCTGTATTTAATTAAAAGAAGTCATCGCCCCTACACGAGATGACGGTATAGGTATCTAGCTAGTCTTCTAACTTCCGTACTTACCCCAACAAGTAAAGTAGAGGGCCGGCCCCGGCCGTAACGGCCGATGTCTGTTGATTTCTAGGAAGCAACAGGTCATCGCCCTCACAGCTGTCTTTTCTTAAGCGAACGGCCACTAGTATCATTATTACCAATGCACTACCAGTTACATAATAGGTTTAAAGCTGATCTTTTGTGCACGTGGTGCAGCCTGCTGATAAACAGACGCGGTTTTGGCAAGATGTAGGGCATATCGAGACCAACGGTACAGTATTTATTTTTTCTTTCGATCTACTGAGGTCTCAATTCAATAGCGTAGATTGATATGTCGAGAACTCGCAACAGCTGATATGTAGATACGTCAGAGGTACTTGCCATCGGATGCTGACTAAAAAAGTCCAATATTTCCTCCTCAAGCCTAGCAGGACACCGAGGCCTACCAGCGTCCACCGCAGGTTCGTCGAACCGTCCATGTTCTCGGAAGGGTAAACAGCTGCGAGAATCGTGTTCCTGCTAAACACGTATTCCGACCCGAGCCTTCGTTCTAGTAGATTCTACGCTTGCAGAACAATCTCCCCACTATCACGGTACGCAATTACCATTGCCAGGTATTCCTGGTTAGTGTCACGTCGTGTGGCGGCAAATTTGAACAAATCACACTAATACTAAAACGTACGAGCTAGAGCACTACGTTGTCGAGCTAGCACTACGGACGGCGCGCCGGCCGGCAATGCACAAAACACGCGTGCGCTCACAAACTCAGTTTAGCGGCGACTGATTGTCCTTCGCCGTTCGCGCAGCGCTCAAGTATGAATGGTAGGTAGGTAGACTGCACATGCGCACTTGATACTACCAACATTTGCCCTGGTATGAACTCGTGAACAAGGACGGTTTTATGTAAAGATAAAAAAGAACATTTTAAACATGTTTTAATGATAAATAAATTTTGTTATACAAACACTTTTCTTCACTAAAGCGTTCAGTATATGGTATTTATTTGATTAAAATGGTATATATTTTTTTTCTTAAAATAAAATAATAATAATTGCTAGCCGTGAAATTCCATTAGTAATGTGATGTATATAAGCAATACGCATCCTCAATTCAGTATTGTCAAATAATATGTTAGGACCTTATATATCTTTAACTCTCTTATTGTAGCAGTATAATTAGTACTGTCTAAATATACAACAAGGCATTTTATCAACAAGTTTTCAATTGTTTTTGATTAGTGTAAATGACGCGAGAATTTGTCGTAAAAGCCGGACAATTACCTTGCTTGCTCTTCTTGCCACAATAAAGGCAGTTACAACGCATCTATATGTAAAAACATCTTAGGTATCTAAAGGTTATGGAGACCGCTTCACATCGGGTGTTTGGTATGCTCGTATGCGATTTGACGATATAACAAAAACACATACATTGTTCAGTTACAGAATTGGATATATACCATTCTTTGTTTCAACAAATGCTATATCTATATCAAAAGCACAAACAAACAAACATTACAAGACAATGCCATCTGATCTCAGCACAATTGTCAAGGCAGGCGTAGGATTGTCTAATGAGCCACAAGCTGGCACTGAGCTCAATTTAACTAACCATTTTTGTCAACCAGACACATGTTCTTTGAGTCATTGCCATCTCTGTTACACTATCTGCCAATTTATTTGGCACAGTCTGTGAAAATAACGAAGATACATACGTTGTTTGACTGTTAAACTTTATTGTACAAAGACATAATATTATAAACAACTAGCTGGCCCGGCGAACTTCGTATCGCCTTTAAATATTTTTACGTAAATTTTTCCGATTTTTCAATGGTTATTCTACTAATCGGGGCGGAAACAAATCCAAAAAATTAACGATCGATTATTATCAAATCTTTGTGATTATACCAGTATATACTCGAGATGTACTATTCTATTTCTCTTTCACCAAAGCCCCTTTTGCTAGCCGGTGGGATGCACCATGTGCAAGTGAGGTTGGTTTTGGATATAGATACTACTGAGCCACACTCAATCCAAAATAACTTTATGTTGAACAGAATTATAATTGCTTTTGTTTTATAATTGAGTTAAAAACTATCCCATATCTCAAGTTGGATCAAACTGCATACGTGTGCAAAATTTGATTAACAAACAACGTGACACGAAATTTTTATATATTAAGATGGCGGACTTATCCCAGAAGGGATCTCTTCCAGTCAACCATAGAATCCTTGACTTTATGTTGAACATAATTATAATTGCTTTTCTTTTATAATTGAGTTAAAAACTATCCCATATCACAAGTTGGATCAAACTGCATACGTGTGCAAAATTTGATTAACAAACAACGTGACACGAAATTTTTATATATTAAGATGGCGGACTTATCCCAGAAGGGATCTGTTCCAGTCAACCATAGAATCTTTGAAAGTGAACTATTTAGGTCAGGGTTAGGTAGGTACATTAAGTACAACAGAAGAAGTTATTACAAATACAAATATAGACAAATACATAAAGTAATAGACACAACTGCCTACAATAAGACATCACAGGACAATACATGGAATTCAGATGTCGGAAACATCAGTTAACATCACTGAAGTGCGTCCTTAGCTGGCTCTTAAAAGAATTAATAGATTGAGCTATCGTCACATTATCTGGAAGTGCATTCCAGAGACGTGCAGCTAACAGTGTTAAAGATTTTGAATTGGTTAGGTTTTAAAAAGCTATTTCTGTATATAGAGACTACGGTGTGAATTCCATGTTTATAGTAAGTTGTTTATAATTTGTAAATTTGTTAGTTTAACATTATTTATGTTCGTTAAATGTCAAATGTTTGGTCATACTCTTGCGTTGTTATACGTACTTTAATCTTGGGCTCCCATGAAGTTTCTTTAGTTTTTTATATTATATTAAAGTAACGTGTAACATTGGATATACCAACTTTACTTTTGGGCGAAGGAAGGATATTTTTTTAGGGTTCCGAACCTCAAAAGGAAAAACGGAACCCTTATAAGATCACTTTGTTGTCCGTCTGTCTGTCTGTCTGTCTGTCTGTCTGTCTGTCTGTCTGTCTGTCTGTCTGTCTGTCTGTCAAACATTTCTATGTCGAGAATGCGTGGAGGTATCAAGCTGAAATTTGAACTGTATACACAAGTCTACAGTCCCATGAAGTTAAAAAAAAATCAAACTGCTAAGTTTACGTAGAAAAAAGTTACGGCCGTTTATTCAGCAAAAAACGCATATTTCGACACACTCAAAGGAATCAAAACCTATGGGGTACTTCCCGTTGACCTAGAACTATGAAATTTGGCAAGTAACATCGTGATAGACTACAAGTACAGGAATAAATCTCAAAACTATACATTTGTAAATAGATCTAAAAAAATAGGGGGTCTATATTTTTTATAGAGTGTCGAAATTTCAAATTGAAACTACTAGTTCAAATGGGGTATCATATGAAAGGGCTTGATGTACACATTGCAAAATATATTTTATTTATTTTTTTCGACGCATTATTTCTTATTTATAATGAAAAATATCAAATTTAATAATGATACTACGTACCTACGGAACCCTCGGTGGGCGAGTCCGACTCGCACTTGTCCGGTTTTTTTTAAAGAGAAAGTCAATATTGCATTTGTGCCTCCAACTCCGCTGTCAACGCAGCGACATTTTCCTTCATAGCGACCTCACTGACAGGAACATATCAACCCATCAAGGTAATTGTCTAGGTACTTCCCCAGCCGGGCAAATTATAAATACAGAAATATCACATTATGTCATGTCGTAATGAGTAGCCCATTTTCTTCCTAATATCTTTGCGGTATAAATGTTCAACAATATCTTTGAACCAAAGCCAACCTCACCTGCACGTGGTGCACCCTGCTGGCAGACAAAAAAAGCTCTGGCGAAAAGAGAGGTCAGGCATAGCGTATTTTTAAGCTGTGCAACCGGGCAAGTACATCCACAACACAGAATATCGCAGCAAAATAACAATTTCCTAGTGGGTTGTTGTGTTCTAGCTAGTGAATGAGGTCACCAGAAAGAAAGGAAAGAGGCTTGCAACGCCTCGGCGACTTCTTGGTGTCGCTGATCTCCATAGTCGGTGGTAACTGCTTTCCGTCAGGTGACGCACATGTTCGTTTGATCCCATCTCATATAAAAAAACTTTTCAACGGTTCGTCAACAAAGAAAACTCAATATTATTAGAATTGGTCATATTAATGGTCTAGTAGTATTTACAGTTCTATTACAAGAGTGATCATGTATCGGGAGCAAGCGGTGACGCCCGCGATGGAAGTGAGGTTGTTTGATTGCGGGCGTCCAGAACAATCGCCTCCCACGGAAACGTAGGCGGAACTTCGCTTACTACGAAGATAACATCTAACTCTGTTCTACTGGTGATATAATTTGTGTACATGTATTTAAGTCTGCTTGGCATCCGATTTTTTTAGCTTCCACTCGCTGCTCCGCTGGGTTCAGCGGTTAGCTTCAAAATTTCAATGTAATAATGTTTAAAAATGTTTCATCATCAGCCTGTATCCACCAGTTGTTAGGTTCGTATTCGATAACCGAGCTCGTCAATTAAAAAAATCGTTATTAGGGTACTTAAAAACACACTTTTTACTGTTTGACTACCTATAATATACACATTAAAAAAAATACTGTGTCGTGGCTATACGTATCTTAAAATTGATCATATCTTTATATGGTTCATATCTTAAAATTGTGGTTATATCTTAAAATTTATTATGTAATTTATCATGTGGATCATTTCATGAAATATAATTTCATGAATTTTACCTATTTCATGATCATAGTCAGCTAAAACTGTTCATATCATTTAAAAGTCCACGTTTAATGAATGATATGTTAATCCACGTTTGGCCATATCATTAATGCATGAAAAATCCAAATAAAAAGGAACTTATTTTTGTGAGTACAAAAACTGCTTATTTATCACTTCATTCTAATAAACATCTTTAAAAATTAAAAATAAATCTACTAGTTTTGTGTTGTAATGTCATTATTTCACTTCACTTAAAAATCTTCCATTGGCGCTTTAATATTCGTTTTTTTATCGAAGTTATTGTCCGCCGCCATGATGAATCACAAAATCAGAACTTTAACAACGTCTCTAAGGGATAATGTAACTATTTTATTATGATCACTAATGTTTGACCATATCATGAAGTAGCCTTCATATTGTTACGAGCTAGGGTTCTGGATTTGGATGTAAAACGCCAATGACAACTTGCAAGGATTTATTCACGCAGGGTCTGGTCTGCAGGTCTCCACAACACGAAGTCCACACGAAGATTCCAAATCGCAGGTCAAATCGAAGTCCAATAGTATCGCTGAGGTCGTAGGTTATCACTTGTCTCGCAGGTAGATTCGCTCGAAGTTTACTCTTCCGAAGTCCAAACTGAACTCCACTATGCGCCGCGGCGGTCGCTATTTATATCCGTCGGCAACGGTTCCCGAATGTTCTCGACTATACATGTATGTACTTAACATCGTAACGTTTCTCGAACATTTTCATGTCATAGTGTTATGAACCTTATGACAGTAGACATACGGGTCATTATTGCTTGCAGCGAAGTATGCGGCGACTATTCTAGAAGGTTCCATTCTAGATCGTTCGAGACAGGACCGCGACACTGCTCCCCTCTTAGAGATGCTCGTCCCGAGCATCTTCATTACTGCCGTGATAAGAAGCTAAGCGGTCAATGTGAAGCACTTTTTGTGCACCTCTCGGCTGCCGTTGAATTCGATATGTCACGTCATTCAACCGAGCTACCACTTTGCACGGCCCTTCCAAGCCTGTCTGCAATTTCGGAGATTTTCCTTTTCGTCGAGCCACGTAGCGAAGCCATGGCAGACCAGTGCTCCCTCTTCGAAGCCGTCTGCACTCGGTCAACGGTCGCACCCAGCTTTCATCCTTTCACTTGACTGCAACCCATTTTCCCGAACTATGGCATCAACCTCTCGTAACTCGGAAATGCAACCGTGCAGAGCACGTGGGTCGTCAGGAGGTCCACTGGCACTCCCAGCTCTCGCCCAAAGCTGACACGTGCTGGGGCTGCCCCCTCCGCCACGCTCCGCCGCTCGGCAGGCCAGGAGAAACGGCGGCATGCACCCGTCCCAGTCCCTCCGGTGGCCGCTAACGAGTCCCGCCAAATGTCCCTCGAGTGCCTGACCAAATCTCCCCACCATGCCGTCAGACTGAGGATGATATGGGGCGGTCCCAGTCCCATGCACACCCAATATTTTGCAGAGCTCCTGAAATATCTGCGACTCAAAGCTCTCACCCTGGTCGGAGTGCACCTCCGAAGGCACACCAAATCAGCAAACCACTTTCCCGAACAACCCGAACGCAACTGTTGCGGCCTCTTGACCAGGCATTTCGAATACCTCTGGCCGCTTAGAGAAGCAATCCACAACCACCATGAGTCACCCATCCTCCGACTCCGCCACAGGGAATGGCCCAGCCACATCAACCGCAACGCGTTCCCATGGTGCACCAACGTTACAAAGTTGCAGGTTTCCTTGGCTTCTAAATGATGGACCCCCTACCGCTGCGCGAGCAGCGCACCTGCGGCACCAATCCTTCACGACAATGAAGCCAGTAAAACCCTTCTCGAATCTTTGCCAACGTCCGTCCCACGCCCAAGCGTCCACCCCACACGCCATCATGCACTTCTCGAAGGACATTCTGTACCCCATCTCTTGGGACAACTATCTGAAGATGGAACTCTCTGCCGTTAGGCCTCTTCTATTCACGGTAAAGTATTCCGTTCTGCAGAATAAAACCGTCCCATTGAGCCCAGTATGCCTCGGTGACAACACTAGTAGGGGCGACCTCGCACCATCTTTGCTTGTCCTCGCCTCGGAGTCAGTGGCATCTCCAAATCCCCAATTCTGACACCAAATGTTACGAGCTAGGGTTCTGGATTTGGATGTAAAACGCCAATGACAACTTGCAAGGATTTATTCACGCAGGGTCTGGTCTGCAGGTCTCCACAACACGAAGTCCACACGAAGATTCCAAATCGCAGGTCAAATCGAAGTCCAATAGTATCGCTGAGGTCGTAGGTTATCACTTGTCTCGCAGGTAGATTCGCTCGAAGTTTACTCTTCCGAAGTCCAAACTGAACTCCACTATGCGCCGCGGCGGTCGCTATTTATATCCGTCGGCAACGGTTCCCGAATGTTCTCGACTATACATGTATGTACTTAACATCGTAACGTTTCTCGAACATTTTCATGTCATAGTGTTATGAACCTTATGACAGTAGACATACGGGTCATTATTGCTTGCAGCGAAGTATGCGGCGACTATTCTAGAAGGTTCCATTCTAGATCGTTCGAGACAGGACCGCGACAATATCATCAAACGCCCGATTTATCATTGATATGGCCAGGATTTCAGGATCGACCATATCATGATTCTAAGATCTGGCCACGACATATTCACGTCATGGTAATAGACAGGTGAAAGAATTGCTTTCATAAAAACTACTCGAGATATGATAACTTGAAAAATCATAATTTTGGACTTTTCCTAAAAGTGACGTAACAAAAGTTTTAGTATTTTTTATTGTTTCTCCAATGATCATACATGTTTTAAATAATTTTATATTTTGACGTGACAACGTCTTATAATTCGATGGAGCCGGCTGCACGCGCGAAAAAACATGACGTATACCTCGCTCTGAGGCGTTCCAGTAAAATTTTCTTTTGAAAAATGCAAACATTCCATCAGTATTTTCTTATGACGTTGTCACGTTTAACTATCGTAAAGTAAACCGACTTTACAGACAACCGATTTTTTTTTTAAATAGACTTTTCTATTCAACACGTCCTCCTTCTGTCTGAGACGGACGAGAGAGGGTCGTGCTCCTATAGTGGAGACTGAAATGACCTGATTATGATGATGGTGCTCCAAACCATTGTTCGACCATAAAACAGATCAATCTAGTTTTGTGTATGTTTTTACATTCAATGGTTATACAATTTTAGAAAATATTCAGATACACCATTAACCTGTTGACTGCTACGTCAAAGAGACATCGCCATGACAAACCACAAATGACATGATCAGGGGCCCTAACGCCTAAGCAGAAGCCGATTACCATCGGATTTATTAAATGCGAAATTTAAACTTCTGCTTGTATTGTTGGTTTTAATTATGTTTAGGTCCGCTGGTAGAAACCCAGGACAGGCCTCCGTCACTCCATGTACTTGCGCGCTATAGTTACCTACCGCCCGGCCGAGCGGTCTCGGGCCGTTTGCGGACCAAATTCAGGCCCTGCGGCTGCGATTGCTCTGGGATGGCGCGGTGCGAAGCAATCACAACTGTACGCTTGAGCATTTAGGCACATTTTAGCATGCAGCGGTGGCTGACGCGACGGAGTAGGCTATTATAGTAGTAGGTATTGGAAATTTTCTACTGAGTGAAGTATCTGTTACGTAGTAACTATTGTGTAATCTGTGCCCAGGAGCTCTACCTACTAAGCTGAAGACGTTTGTCTACAACTTAAACTTATGACCTATTTTTCGAATCAAAATATTCGATGATAATTGGTTTCAGGCTCGGCGGTATGGCCCCTGGTCACATCCCTATATCAGCACGGCATGTGCTATACGCTCTCAGCCAAAGTCGATTTTTTTTATACTACGTCGGGTGGCAGACAAGCAAACGGCCCGCCTGATGTGAAAAGGTTGCCTGCCGTAGCCATATTAACGCGCGTAGCAAAATATCGCCAGCGCGCCGCCTCTCCCGCTGCCAATGCAGCATCTTCTTCCTTTCTGGTGACCTCACTCACTCGCAGGAACACAACAACCCTCAAGGGAATTGTTATTTGGCAAATTTTGGCGGGCTTAGCAATAAACAAGTTAATATTATATAGTGAGAGGGTGTCGTGTGGTTTCCGGTAGACTAGAATAGAATCACTCCGTCTCTTCCCGTAGATGTCGTACAAGGCGATTAAATGGAAATACATTATAAAACATCGATCAGGCCTACCCAACCCGTCTGGCCAGCGTGGGGAGTGTAGGCCAAATCCTCCTTTCGTCTAGGACTGACGAGAGAAGGTCGTGCACCTGTAGTGGACACTAAAATTACCTGATGATGATGATAGTGAGAGAGATTAAAATAAAACTTTCGAGAGTCTGTAGTAGGAGTAACGCCAGCGAACTATCGATGATGGGCATCGACACTCTATTATCAGCCGGAAGAGCTTGGAGCTCTAAGAAAATTGAAAATCTGCCCGCGCCATATGATGTATTGAAATATTGAATTCGTAGGTGGAAAATCTGTGAGATAAAGATTTCTCGAATCCAAAGTTTGGATAAAAATTGCACTTTTGAAATATTAAATCTTGAGGAAATTTTACTTTAAAAAGAAAATCTGAACATCTATTTCCTTTGAACAAAATATTGAAGCGATAAGTTGTTCAGTGGCATAGGTTTTAGTGATTGTAATGCCTTGGGGTAATCTATTTACGCATTTGTCACTTTGATAGATAGATAGAAAGTGCTTTATTTACATAATACAAATTTAAAATGCAGTGAATCAATAAATTATTATAGACTTGTATATATATTATAGACTTGTATACTCAATACTCGATATCTTTATTGCATATAATATGTAGGTACATGTCGATCTTAAAATACATGTTAGTTTTAAGTTATTACATATTTATGACCCTATATGGGTATGGCAACAGTCTGAAGTGTACGGAACGGTTTATTATATGTCATCTAATTTGTCATTTAAAAATTCGTCAAGAGTATAATAACATTTGGCTACAAGTAAGGTCTTTAATTTTTTAATGAAGCTTGCTCCTTGGTCAATATATATATATATATATATATGCAATAAGGCGGCCTTATTGCTGAGAGCAATCAATTCACATTGATGGTCTATAATTTTTTTAGAAAGCTCTATGAATGAGGAGCTCGATGGTGCCAACCCGCAGTTCCACAGAGTGGTGAGCTGAGTATGCTCTAAATCCTTTAGATAGACACGTAATCCAGTAATGGGATGATTATGGGTTGATGCAGACTCTATGAATATTTTATTTAAATTGTCCAAAATGTGACAGTGTTTGGTCATCAAAATCGGAAGTATCTTGCCTGCAGAGAAGAAAGAAACAGTATCTTTTCATGGCTTAGCATACCTTAGACAATAAGCATGTTATAAAAATTTCTCATCGTATAATATATGGCACTTTGTATATTTGTCTCTATTCCTATTCGTAGAACGACCGGATTATATAACCTTTATATAAATAACTACTTTTAAGTAATTTTCCGATTAGGTTAGGTTGGGTTGTCTTGTTAATAATTGAAAATAAGAGCCTTTTGAGAGGTCTCCCAGGACCTCGCATACTTGGTAATGCGCCATTAGGTGACAATTCACACGGGTGAAAATTTTTATTATATAACATATATTTCTAATAATATGGGAGAAAGTTTTATCATATAAAAGGGCTCTGTTATTTTTTAAAACAGTTAGCCGTTATGTAACGCGGCGGAATCTAATCTATAACCCTGTTGAATTTGACCTTTTTTCGATTCCGGATTTTTCGCAAAGCGGGTGTGAGAGTCTGTCATCTCATTAGCTGCATTTTGTATGGAAAATTATAGATTTTGACATCCAAATTCGTGACGTAGTTTTGACAATATGCAGGTGTTCTATTACCTCATGTTTTCGTACCATATATGTATGTATGGTCTATTAATATTTTTGCTGGGAAAATTTTGCATGCCAGTAATGGCTAGATGTAGCGGTTGTTTTTATAAATACTGTAACATCTATATTATACCACATATGAAGCAAATAAAGTTCATGAAATATATTGAATCAATGAAAAAACATTATGAATTAATTCATAAATTTTTTTCATGCACTTACACAAAGACCGGCCGAATTATTGTCAGTAAGTTAACAATAGTTTTTATACAGCGGAGCTCGCTTATTTTATTAATATTCCAAGAGCGTCGACCTCGGGGAGTCATTTAGCTGCACGCAAATTGGAAATTGGTGAACAAGCAAGAATTTATTGTGTACAAGTAGGTATTTATTATTAGAAGTTTAGACGCAAGAAACTTTGTTGACTGTCTGAATAAATAACTCTGCGTATTATACTTGACAATGAAACTTAACCCCTTGTGGAAGCGCACACTTTAGACAGGATATCTAATCTAACGAAAATTAATAATTAAAAAATTCTACCATCATAGTAATTAGACGACAATGAAATCCGCGATATTATACGGGGTGTCCGTATTGTTACCAGACTCAACATCTATGTAGAATTGGTAGAATCGTAGTATTTTCTACAAAGATATCTTCAGTCGAAAACGTTTAGCTAAAGCATTCTTATTCTGCCACCATACCCCAGACACTCTATACATAAATCGCTTCGTTCACTATTACATAAATAATGACGTCTGCGCAGAGCGACTATCTATGAGCGTGTGTGCGTGCTGCGCTTTACAAACTGTTCCAAATTCATCTCAGAGGGGAGGTGAGCTTGATACGAGAGAGCAGGGAGTAGCCATATTGTACGTAGTACTATTACTGTGGTGTTACCCCTGTTGGCGACCTACAGCGCGTATTCCTTTTTGGCGAATATATTCAAATTCTCATTGTTATTTCCTTTTTTATATTCGAACCAATAGTCTTATCAGTCAGAAAAATAAACGAAAGAATGAACACGGAAAATACGTGGTTTCCTTAGCCATCCTCATCAACCCCATTATATGCATTGAGAGAATTGACACAGTGAAACGCGTACTCTAACAAGAATTAATCTTTAGTGTGCGCTTGCCTGTGCTATGGGAACCGCAGTACTAGGAAACCATACATCAACAGCCGTCGTAAACAATGCCCGTGGCGCAGTGAAATCGACTTTCGAGCTGCCCACATAATTGGAATTTCCGAAAATGGTACACCAAGCTACAAACACGTAACCTCACGCTAGATGTATTTTGCTGATATGATTATGGCTATGGATGACGAATCCTCTCAAATATAAATTGATATCGCGACACTAGCAAAATTGTATAGCGTGTTTTTTAAGCTGGCAAGGACCTCACAGAATACCGCAGCCAAATAACAATTCCCTTGAGTGTTGCTGTGTTCCTGCTAGCGAGTGAGGTCACCAGAAAGAAAGGAAGGAGTATAGGCTGGCAACGGATCAGCGACCGCTTGGTGTTGCGGACCTCCATAGGCGGTGGTGATTGCTTTCCATCAGCAATCGGCATCATTTTTTATCAGCAAAACGAAGGGGTCGCCTAGGCATTGCCAGCCTTTTAAGGAAAATAAAACTCTGTTCTTGAAGGCTCCCATGTCGTAATTGTTCGGATATACCGCAGAGGGAAGTTGATTCCATGGTTTCACCGTTCGTGGTATAAAATGTCTTGGCACGTACTTGTAGTAGATCGGAACAGTACGTTTCCAAAGACATTTTGTACAGTAAAGTTGGTTTCTCATTTAGTTTCAGACCAGAGGGCTGGCCTTTTTCTCGTTCAGCGAATAAGCAAGTTAGACTTCAGCCCCCTTACCACCATCTCTTATTGCGACTCAATAACTGAATATAATGCTTATTCATACCAATGAATAAGCGACTCTATTTCAAGTAGAATAGAGTCGCTTATTCATTGGTATGAATAAGCAATGTATTCAATTATTGAATTGCAATAAGAGATCACCATCTCTCATCATCGTAAGGGGGCTGGCCACTTTACCCTTTGACGGCGATGTGGAAGAATTTTTGGACGCTATTTTTGGATCATTATATTTTATTAATTTTAATTAGTTTTTGTTATTTCACTTTTGTTTGTATGTATAGCCATATTTAGTTTTTATTTTAATTGTATATTTTTAATTATTAGTAAACAGTCTTTATTAATTTAACTTAATAAGTAAATAAGTGTGTATTAAAAAATGTAAATAAATTGACGAGCTCGGTGGCGTAGTGGTCAATGACGCGGCTTCGACACCAACGCTCGTGGGTTCGATTCCCACATAGGACAAACATTTGTGTGCATGAACATGTCTATTTGTCTTGGTCTGGGTGTTTTCTATGTATCATAAGTATGTATTTACAAAAAAAATGTATTTACGTATGTTTATCAGTTGTCTAGTACCCATAACACAAGCTTCGCTTTCTTTGGGGCTAGATGGCGCTGTGTAATTTGTCTGACAATATTTATTTATTTATTTATAAAAATAACATTCCATATCTAAAATACATATTTAGTTTCACGTCGTTATAACTTCAATGGAGAACCAAGGAACCGTGTATAGAACAAATAATAAAAAAATCCAACCCTTATTAGTTTATTACCTTATAAATAGACTCAAAATAGACACGTGTATACAAGAGCTTACAATTACACTGATATCTACAGGATTTATGCAAAGCCGGCTATGCAAATGAAACACTCGATCGCACAGCTGCTGGCTTTAGCTCCAATTCATATTCATACGACGAGCATCGTCGCCATGTAACTACCCACGTTCCTCATCAAATTATAGACATTCCAGCTTTGGGATTGGGATGCGTATATGGAAAAGCGTATTCAATATGTCCTTGAAGGAGTATATGATGTACTAAGAGCCCAAGCAGACAAGCTTTTGTTTGGCGTGTAAGTTGTTCATCAACATCTTTGGACCAAAGCCAGTCTCACCTGCACGCGGTGCACCCTGCTGACTGACAAACGAGGCTCTGGCGAAAAGAGAGGTAAGGCATAGCGTAGTTTTTAATCTGCCCGACTGGGTAAGTGCCTCCACCTCAAAGAATACCGTAGCAAAATAACAATTCCCTTGAGGGTTGTTGTGTTCCTACGAGTAAGTGGGGTCACCAGAAAAAAAAACCGGACAGGTGTGAGTCGGACTCGCCCACCGAGGGTTCCCTACGTAGGATCACTACAAATTTGATATTTTTCATTATAAATAAGAAATAATGCGTCGGAAAAAATAAATAAAATTTAATTTGCAATGTGCACATCAAGCCCTTTCATATGATACCCCATTTGAATTAGTAGCTTCAATTTAAAATTTCGACCCCTTATAAAAATATAGACCCCCTATTTTTTATGATTTAATTACAAATGTATAATTTTGAGATTTACTTATCTTGTACTTGTAGACTATAACGATGTTACTTGCCAAACTTCATAGTTCTAGGTCAACGGGAAGTACCCCATGAGTTTTGATTCCCGTAATACAGGCGGGTGTAAACTCGCCTAGCATGGGCACCAGATTTTCTCCACATGGAATCGCTGCAGAACATCTATGTATGCCTGTACATATTACATATACTTACATGTAATCCTATCGGATGTGGAGAGAATAATAAATTTATTATTATTATATTATATTATATATAGGTATATAAAAAGTGCCGATTAAAGAAGTGCCTAAACGTTAAAAAAAAAAAAAACAAAAAAAAAAGCACTGCCTTTTGCTTCTTCTTTTTAAATCGTTGAAGCATGTCTGCAAGTGTCTTAGATATGTTTCAAATCAAACAGACATGTACCTTTATACTACATACGAGTATACATACTACATACGAGTATGTACTCGTACTTTTCTTTCTCCTCACATTTTCTACTTTTCCTTCTAATGTTACCTCTATCACACTTAAACCTATACATAGTATATAACTAAGGCGCTTTCCTTGTCTGTCTGTCTGTTTATCCGCTAACGCGAGGGATTTTGGTGCGGTTTTTGCTTTCCAGATGGTGTATATGTTTGATACATTTATAATATTCCATACAAGTGAAGTCGGGGACGAGTCGCTACATTATTATAAGTTGTTAATTTTAGCACCTTTTCTTGATATAGTCGGAGAAAGAATATGAGTTGTCCATCGTCGACAACCTTGTTCATCCCACTGCTGGGATACGGGTCTTCCCTCAATCGAAGGGCTTTAAAGTATACTTCACCACGCTGCTCAATTGCGGGTTGGCGTAGGCCAGTGTTTTCGAGCCACCTAAAGGCCAATGACTTGGCTTAACGACTACGTGCACCAACCTACTGGTTTCACAGGATTGCAAATCTCTCGTCTAGTAACCACAACCAGACGAGAGGACCTTTACCAACAACGGACCCTATGCTAGTGTATATTATTCTGTGCCTAAGCCTGCAGCTAATGCGCGCCTGTGCACCAACCTACTGGTTATATCACACGATTGCAAATCTCGATCTCGACGAGAGGACCTTTACCCGCACCGCTCTGGCGCTCGGTCAACCAACCAAGCACTCAAGCAGATTAGTAGCAGGTCTTACTCCCCTTTCACCTGCAAGCAGGCTACTTAGGTACTCTTAAGTCGAGTAGCTCATGGCGAACCGACGCGCGGTCTCCCAAGCATCGGGGCTCTACCACCGCTCCCCAATCTCCATGATGGGTATCGGATTATCCATATCCAACAATTTTAATAGCCATTATCCCTTGAATAACATAAATACTAAACAAACTGCAGCACATATCCAATCCCAGACGTACAGATAAATAACGCCATATCGAAACACCATCAGCATATCAATGCAATCAAAACTTGTCACGATTTACCATTCAAACCATTACCATCAAAGCCTGGCCATAATTCCTGTTCAAATTGCAGATATGACACTATAGAGGTTCTAGGAGCTGGTCTGTGACACTTGGCACATAACTCAAGTGAGACCATACGCTTTGAATTAATCAAATATATATATACTATGCTAATTGTCTTTAGAAGTGATTTTTGAAATCTAAATATGATGTCTTGAGGGAAGTTAATTTTTTTTTATTCTACGACGGGTGGCAGACAAGCATACGGCCCGCCTGATGTGAAGCGGATATCGTAGTCATATTAACGCTCGCAACATAAAATATGCCAACAACTCTCAAGGGAGTTGTTATTTGGCTGCGGTATTCTGTGAGGTTGAGGTACATGCCCCAGTCGGGTAGCTTATAATTACGCTCTCTACCTCTCTTTTCGCCAGAGCTTCGTTTGTCAGTCAGCAGTGTGCGTTGTGAAGGTGAAGTTGGCTTAGGTTCAAAGATGGTGATGAACCACTTACAACCTCAAATTGAATTCCATAATTTCACCGTTTACGGTAGAACAACGTTTTAAACACTATTGTAAGCGGCACTATAGTAGTATATTGTGGGCAATGGTTTTTAAATAAGTTTATATCGTTGTATTAGTGCAGTTTCCATCATACTTGACTTATTACCACAAATTGTTGAATGGATCAAGACACCCAGTGCTGCGTTAGAAAATACTGTTTAAAAAGCGAAAAATATTTTTCATTATGGTTTTTGGTAACGGCATATTATGGAAATAATGCATCTTACGTCACTCTCCCAACTAAATAAATATAAATAGTAAAAACGGGTTGCACTCCGGGAGTGCCGGCAGAAGTGAAAACTTGAACATCAACGTTGCATAGCATTTTTGAATATTTGAATGAATGAATGAAAAGATTATTACATTAAGCACACAGACACTTACAGAAGTATACAACATAGTAAATCATTGTACATATGTAGTATAGAAACACGTATATCTAAAACTATCAACATTGTCATGTGTGTCCACGTGCCTAATTTAAAAGGATTTCACTCAGTTTCAAACTTATCAGTGAAATACGGGCCACGGACGGCCAGAAACTTATTGTGCTGCTAATCTTAATAATAATAATTTGAAAGAATAATAATGAGACATCTAAATACGGAGATTGAAATTATATTAAACTAAGGACAATTTAAATAATTACTAAAATAATTGAATTAATTTCTCTGAATTTGTGCGCTATTAATATTATGTATTATTATTATTTAATCAGCGCACAACGCTGATTAAATAATATTATGTATTAATAATACATAATAATTCACTATGTGTCCAACGAATATGAATAAAATTGTTATTAATGGCTACAATCCAGCAACATACCAATTCCGCAATAAAACAATTGAGCAAATGAATGCATATATCATTCGCCTTTTTGTATTTTAATTAATATATTCTTGTAATAATTCCTAAATGTATTTACTGAGATCAACCTACGCAGAGGCGGTGGCAAATCGTTCCAACATTTGGACGCAGCGAATTTAAAACACCCTCTGAAAGAAGCAGTTCGATGACGCGGCAGAATCAATGTACAACTGGAAAATCGCGTCATGTATATATGCATATCTCGGGACCATTCCAGTTTTTCAGCAAGATAAGGCGGGGTTCGGTATTTTATCAAATTGAACAAAAGACACGCCAAGTGCAACTCTCTACGCGCATTCATTTTTAAAATGTTAGCATTATTTAAATATGGAGTTACATGCGGTCGCGGCGGAATATTAAAACAGAATCTCGCACACGCGTTTTGCACACGTTGAATCTGATTTTGAGTACGTACTAGCAAGCGAGGACCATAAACTATTTTGGAAAGGTTAGGGTATAATTTCGCACGAATTG
Organism: Hypsopygia costalis; assembly: GCA_937001555.2. Classification (NCBI taxonomy): domain Eukaryota; kingdom Metazoa; phylum Arthropoda; class Insecta; order Lepidoptera; family Pyralidae; genus Hypsopygia; species Hypsopygia costalis. Next base: position 2,868,608 of record OW443336.2, on the reverse strand, counting down.
CTTTATTTATCAGTATAAAAGTACTATCATTTATGTGGTAAAATACAATATTCATTTATTGCGCTATCGTACGCAAACATGACAATTTATATTACATTAAAAATAAACAGCAGGAGCAGGCATACATTTTCGCCGCGCCGGCGCTCTACGCTCCCTCCGTCTTACGAATTTTCGATCAGGCCACGTGTCCTGACGCGAGTTTAACATTTTTTACCCATCCCAAAAAGTGTACAACGGCGCTATAGAAGTTTTCACTTCATTATATATTTGTAGATTGGAATGGACTGGAAATTAAGCGTAGGGCTTGTACTATAGGTACTAGACAACTGGTAAATGTACTTAAATCCATTTTTTTTGTAAATACATACTTATAATACATAGAAAATAACAGACTAAGACAAACAGATATGTTCATGCACACAAATTTTGTCTTGTGCGGTGATCGAACCTGCGCCCTTGGAGTCAGAGTAGCCATTCCTAGCCATTTGACCACCGGGCTTGACGAAATTGCTAAGGCTACTCTAATAACACCTAATATTATATTGAAACCCATCCAACGCTTTAGGCTGTAGAGCTTGCTAAAGAGTTAGACCTACAACAATATACTTACATCAACTTACATACATACTCTTCAAAAACATTACCCTCGCTTATTCAGCAATAGGGTAAAACATACTACACCTGTAGTCAGATTAGACAGACAGGCATACTTCTAAGGCTTCGCAATATCGTTTTGCACAAGTTGAAGGGTGGAATACTCGTAATGCAAAATGTACTTGGTTATTTCAAGGGTTTCATGCTGTTTGGTCTCTAATGTAATTTGTTTAATGAGTTGTATGGTGAAACTTTACGGTATCGGAAGTATCGGTAATTATATTATTAAGTTTTTTTTTCCATGCATACTATTTTTATTAAACGGTTTTATTTAGCTTGACCTGTTTATTTATTTGTTTGTTTTTATTTTTGGGTCAAATCTAGTAATTGAAATTTGACCCCCTTCCTGTTGACAGATTCATCTGAAATTTGGTACACACCTTTAGTTCTGGTGACAATACAATTAAATAAATTCTGTTTCATTGTAAATCCAAGATGGCCGCCGCTACAAAATGGCGGTTTACAAATTTTGTCACGACTACCTCAATATGGGTATCAAATGAAAGGGCTTGACTAGTAGAACACAGTTCACATGAAAATTAAATGAAAATCCAAGATGGCCGCCGCTACAAAATGGCGGTATACAAATTTTGTCACGACTACCTCAATATGGGTATCAAATGAAAAGGCTTGACTAGAAGAATACAGTTCACATGAAAAAAAATGAAAATCCAAGATGGCCGCCTCTACAAAATGGCGGTTTACAAATTTAGTCACGACTACCTCAATATGGGTATCAAATGAAAGGGCTTAACTAGTAGAACACAGTTCACGATGAATATTATAAAATCCAAGATGGCCGTCAACAAAATGGCCGGTTGGCGCGGTTACATATCTTCTCAATTTTCAATATGGGTATCATTTGATACCCATTTTTTCAATATTCATTTGAATACAAGACAAAATTAATAGTAAAAAAAATAAAGACAAAAGTCAAATCTATACTTAATAGAACGAGAAGTACTATTAATGAAATTAGAAACTAAAAACTTAAAAAATAAAATAAAATCGTTGGGCCCGTGTTTCCATCCAGTCAACTCAGTTTACGCTACGCCCAACGATTTTATTATTTTGTCTGATCAATGCCTTAGACTGATGAGGGAGAGGGGGGTGATGACTGAAACCTACGACCTACCGAATTATTTTTTAGCTTTTAGTACACTATTTTCAATAAAACCGTTTAAATTAAAAGTTTTTTTTACATAATTTTTATTTGTAATCATGACATGAAATCAATTGTAAATGTATTGAGTTAGTTTTCTATACACACAAAATATTTGTATGCCTACACGGCAATAGCATAGTGAGACTATTTGTATTTATCAAAACACCTGCTGTATCCGAACACCTATGTTATACAAATAAATGATATTCCATTCTATTCTATTCTAAGTTACTAGCGGCCGCCCGCGACCTCGTCCGCGCGGACTTCAGAAAATAAACAACTTCTCTGGGTATCACGGAGATACTGAAACTTACACTTCAAGTAATTATGAGAAAGAGGGTTAAAAAGATCTATTCTTTTTAACCCTTTTTCTCCTGATCACTTGAAATGTAAGTTTCAGTATCATCGTGATACCCATGATCGCGAACTCCGTTCTAATAACTCTCTTGTACTCTATACTCCACTTTTACGATCTAGCTTCATGTCAGACTTCTTTACTTTGCAAGCATCGCGTCTTTGGAACACTTTATCAAGAAGAATGTTCATGCTTATTTTCTTGGGAGTTTATCCAAGCAATAATTATCATTGTCCTGTTGCTTTTCTTTTGCGTTTCCGTTTATAATTATGTATATGTGTGTAATTATGTACACGTGTATGATTATCTATATGTGGATAATTAGTCTATGTATCGTATGTCATTTTATGTTTTCATAGGTATTTATTGTGTGTATGTTCAGGCCGTGTGGTTTCCGGCAGACTAGAATAGAATCACTCCGTCTCTTCCCGTGGATATCGTACAAGGCGACTAAGGGAAATACATTATCAAACATCGATCAGGCCTCCCCAACCCGTCTAGCCAGCGTGGAGAGTAGGAGTAGGCCAAATCCTCCTTCTGTCTGGGACGGGGTCGTGCTCCTGTAGTGGAGACTAAAATGACCTGATGATGATGATGTATGTTCAATACTGTTATTTTATGAACCGCATTCGAGTTTCATCCACTTTTCCTAAAGGTTGATTAGTAGAGAATGCTCTTAGCATTGAGTCCGCCTTTTGTACCCTTATTATATACAATAAAGTTTAAATAATCAAATAGACTTCTATTCGGCCTATCAACATAAAACGTAAACCACATTTTAAGTTAAATCTCCAGTATTACAACTGTGAAAACTGCATTAATTTTTGTGTGCTTGTACACAAGCTTTGCGCTCAGTTTGGGACTAGATGGCGCTGTGTGAATTGTTTAGGAATATTTATAAAAAAAAGTAGACAGTGCTCCGAGGCTCGGTATTTATTTTACCATGATCACATTCACATTCTTTGGCAAATCCAGATTTAGATTGTCAGCTTCAACATTAATAGTTGAACTATAAACCAGTATTAAGAGATAAAGGATATTACTCTGCGAACTGCAAAAAGAAGTAGGTAATTTTTATTATATTTAGTTAATGAATGTAATAAACCAAGCTTATCGTTGGAAATACTTTGTATACGTTTTTATAACGAGCTTTATGAAGGCAAGTGAAGATTTTAAAGTATTATGTAGATATATAATTTACATGTAGAGTTTTTGCAGTTTTGTAGCAAAATACATCACAGTAGAGAGTAGGAAAAATGACCTAGTTCGCAGGAACACAACAATCCTCAAAGGAATTGTTATTTGGCTGCGGTATTCTGTGAGGTGGAGGTACTTCCCTAGTCGGGCAGCTTACAAATACGTCGTGCCCTACCTCTCAAAGGTTCAATTCGAATTATTCCCAGTCGCCCCCGCGGGGACTGCCACGTCACTGGACCACTGGAGGCAACTAGAGGCAATGAATTCATACTCGTAAATGGCATGGCAATGGCAAAACGTAAGTGCGCGTGTGCTTGCGGAGTTGAATAAAAGGTCCGTGAGGTCAGCTCTAGAGAGCAACAGAGACTGTTCATCCATACTCTAATTTACATACTATATTGAAAAAATATCCTGATAAGTCAAAGAAAAAAAAAACCGTTGTGCTTTAGATCACACGACTGAAGTAAAACTTCTTTAGCTCTACAAACTGATATTTCCCTCTCAACTTCCATTCGCCGTTTCCGTAGCGCAGAAACTACGCCATTTTTTTAAGATTTCTAAGCCCAAGTAATACATAAAAAGATAAGTAACATTATATCCAACCATCAAATGTACATCCATTTTCATAGAGCAGCCATAGCAACACCTCTACAGTTCATTGCCGTAAGTTTCACTATAATTTCAATGAGCACCCAATTACAATCTAAGTGGAATTTACTTAATATAAGTGCCACTTAGAGATATAAAGCTGAGCTCATAATGTACGCGCCGATCGCCGATATCAAAACGCAGTAAAATAAATGTATAATGACCACTTTTGGACGGCTGCTGCCGTTTTCACTTACACAGCAAATGTACTGTCAGCACACAAAGTTTATAAAGTAATAAAATACTTAGTTGATAGGTTAAGTAGCTTTACTTTTAGTAATATTTTTATGAAGTTACGGCTTTGGCCGTTAAATTTGGTAGTTTAGGTGCGGGCTGTTATCGCAGTTTGCTGATTTAGACCTTATGGTAATATGTTTAGGGTTCAAATGGTAGTCACGGTTGCATAAATGTAAAATGAAATAAAAAAATACATCATATTATACGGTAAGTACAAAGAGTTAATAACCGTGTAAGTACAGAGTCCACATTGAAGTCAGTATACTAGTATTTTGTTGAAGTAAAAGTACACTTTTGTTGGTGCAGTGACGCAATCTTACTTTCGTAATTCTACGTCCTTCCTATATAAGTATATGTCGATAAATTCGTTTATCAGGGTGGGTACCGTACCGTGCTTCCTATTATTATATATGTACATAAATGCGGAAGTTTAGAAGGGTGGATATTTGGATGTGTGAATGGGGAGGTCCGTAGCTAACACGTGGGCCGGTGCTGGCAGGGAGTCGTCGTAATTCCTTGCCATCAGATATGTAGAAGCGTAAACAATCATATATGGTCAAATATGTCAAGAAAATGATGTTTGTTATTGCTTAAGGTATAAAAAACTGAACGGATTTAGATAGAAATTTGGCACACTTTTTACAGAAGATGTTCGGAATTGAAAAATAACGTAACCACGACTAAATTAGCAAGCAATAATAAATTAGGAATTTTGGGATGTAAGTGAGTAAACGTCATCTTTAGAACAACTTACCCGACCGTGGTGCACTCTTTCGATTAGCAAAGGAGGCTCTACTATTACTTATACTATGCTCCAGCGACTAAAAGTAGAACATACATAGCCGGTCTGGGATATCTTCATTAGGTACTACACTCACAGAAGGCCGCAGCTATATGACAATACCGACAATACCCTTAAGGACTTTTGTGTTTCTGCGAGTGAGTGAGAACTTGAGTTGAGGATTTGTTCCATTAGCAGTGCAAGTGCCAGCAATAAGATCTGGAAATGCCTGGGCTAAAGCGTAAGACACTTAGATCGTAATGGTCTATTGGTTACGGTATCAGGCAGGCCGTATGCTTATTTGCCATTCGGCGTGTTCAGTCGGGGTGTAAGTTCTACTTACTTCGGGGTGAGCACCACGATCTATAGAGCCAAAACCAACCTCACCTGCACGTGGGGCACCCTGTCGACTAGTGAACGAGGCTCTGGCGAAAGAGAGATAGGGCGTATTTGTAAGCTGCCCGACGACAGGGGAAGTACGTCCACCTCGCAAAATACCGCAGCCAAATAACAATTCTCTTAAAGGGTTGTTGCGTTCCTGCGAGTGAGTAAGTGAGATTACCAGAAAGGAAGGAATTGCTGCGTAGTAGTAGGGGTGGCTGCGCGCGAACAATATTTCATGTTGCGAGCGTTAATATGGTTTCGGTAATCGCTTCACATCAGGCGGGTCGCGGGTCGTATGCTTGTCTGCCACGCAACTTAGTATAAATAAAGTAAAATACTTATATAAGTTTTATTTGTTAATTTTTTTGGGTCCAGTACAGTAATGAATTAGTGATTCTTATTGCTGATAGGAGAAAAGTTGACTAATCTATGTTAAGAGTGAACGATATTGAATGAAAGATATTAAGTGAAAATTAACGAGTCATAGATACGATTTTCACTCCTTTATAGACGGGCCGTAATATAAGTGATATTTATAGTTATTAGATTACAGAGAAGGTTTACTGAGGCGATATGGATATTTGTAGCTTCAATATTCTCTCTGGTTTTTAGGCAAAGGTTATGTTTGGCATAAAATAGAGAGATATTGAAATTTATTTATTCTCGCAGAGATTCGATGTAAGTATACGGCACAAAATCGATCGTTGTGGATACCAAAAGAGTATTTTCAAAACTTTCGCATTCGTTTCAGTATTGACGGCTGAAGCCTACGACCGCCGCTGTCAGGAGCGTGGCGAAAATAGGATGTCGATACCAGTGAACCTTTGGGAGTACAAAAAATCAAGAACGAGATTTTTTTATACTACGTCGGATGGCAGATAAGCATACGGGCCGACTGATCTGAAGCAGCTACCGTAGGCATATTAACCGTGCAACATTAATCATCGCTCGCGCGCCGTCACCCCCGCTGCCAACACAGCAACTGCTTCCTTTTAGGTCACCTCATTCACTCCCAGAAACATAACAACCCACAAAGGCATTGTTATTTGGCTGCAGAATTCTATGAGGTGGAGGTACTTCCCTAGTTGGGCAGCTTACAAAAATGCTGTACCTTATCTTTCTTTGCCAGAGCCTCCTTCGCGAGTCGGTAGGGTGCATCACGTGCAGTTAGGTGGCTTTGGCTCCAAAGATAATAGTGAGCCACTACACCCCAAAATCAAGCAGCGGAATCAAGAAATAAATTATTAGAATTTACATAAATAAACTGAGGTAGAAGTTTGTAACTAACTTTTTCAGCGCATACGGCAGGAATCAGCTTCAGCTGAAAATCAAATCAAATCAAAATATCTTTATTCCTTGGACTTTATAAAGCACTTATGAAAAAAAAATCAGCAGAGCTTAGATTCACTTCATCACACTATCTTGAATGTGAAAGTGAATTTAAGTGTCAGTTCCGGCGACCTTATTCGATCTGAATCAGCTTCTTCTATCATTCAGATCCTATGATTGGACCGTATGATTCAGATCGAATCAGCTTCAGCTTAAGCGATAGGGTCCAGATTTGTGTAGTGTACACAGTGTGACCGGAATAAAGTGTAACCCTGAAAGGTAATTCCGATATTCTTTTCATCTATTTTCACCCGAAAATAGATGAAAAGAATCTATTTTCGGGTGAAAAAAGTGACTGTCATTGCCTAAACTGTGCTTTAACTCATAATAATGATTTTGTTTCACAGAATTTTTCAATATACATTAAGCCCTTAGTGAAAAATATAAATCTTCATTCATGAAAAAAAAATATAAATATATTTTTTTTTTTATATTTTTTGTCTATAATTTTTGATGTATTTTCACCACTTTTCAGGGTGACTAAGGGTCATTGTATATTCTTTGCCCTAGATCACTTGATCCCCTGACTATCCTTGGCTTGTGGTTACTCACAAAGCGTAGTGTGTATCATTGTACATACCAGCTCTTTGTGTACAATCTTTTTGTCTCTGCTTACATCCTGAACGGCGGGTCGTCGACCTATGAAAAGATTTTGTTTGAATGTCAACGCTCGCTGGGCTATTTCATTCAATCCAGTATGAGCTACCTTTAAAAATCGACGTGACTGAGTGTACAATTTGTTTACTTCGCGTGTCTCCATTGTGTTGTAACAAGTTTAAATATTATGTGACTAAGAAATTCGTCTTAGATTTGCTCGAGTGAGAATTGATTAAGGCAATTGAGCGAATTCATTTCTATTCTATTAAACTTTGATGTAAAAAGTATTTACCGATTAATTTCCTTATACGTGGCTCAAAGGAATTTTAAATTTTGCACGGATACAATAATACAAAAAATTACACAATTACAATACAAGGACAATAGTTTATAAGAAACGAGACCATGAAACACTTGACGTGTCAATGTGACGCCCTAGCCGGCAAACGAATGGAAATCCTAGGAAAGGCTTACCCGGTCCTGGAGGACTACAGGCTCTTCATATTAAGCGGCATACTGAAGTACATGCAATATGTCTCCAGACAGTCAGGGGAGAGTGACTAATGGATTAGGGAGAACACAAAAGATCCATGAGGGTCGACGTGTCACCGGTGCTGCAGCACTGGACCCACTCTAAGATATGATTATAAGAAACTAGCTACCAACTTTTTTTTCTATAAAAAGTATCTTATGTCCTTCCATATATCTTTAACAATATGTGTACAAAGTTTCATGATGATCGGTTGAGTAGTTTCGCCGTGAAAGCGTAACGAACAAATTCACTTGCAGCGCGTCAATCGCGCCAACTGTCAAACAGTGACAGTTTTGTCAAACGCTATGGCTACATTAGAAATGTTAATATGGTCGCTCAGTTTTCTTAAAGTTTCAAATTTTCCGCGCCACTTTCTTATTTTTTTCTTTCATATGAACCTTTTCCTGACAATAACAAACAGAACAAAAAACCATTGGCTGTCTGTAAAGTCGGTTTACTGATGATAATTTTACGTGATAACGCCTTAAGAAAACATCGGCCGATGGAGTGGAATAGAAATAGATGCGTCACAAGCCGAACACTTAGGACGATCGTGCCTCTCTATTGCTTGTTCCGCGTTCTCGCTTGCACGCTCGGCTGAGGCGGAACGTGACAATGAGTCATGCTTTTTCGTGCGTGCACGCGTTCATCGATTTATAAGATGTTATTACGTCAATAATTAGTGAAATCGCTCCAGCCGTTCACGCGTGATGCTATGACCAAAGAAAATAGGGATTCATTTTTATATATATCTGGATACCTAATTGGAATCAAATTGAGAACCAAAAAAATTATAACAAGAAAAGAACGAGAAAAGCAGGCTGGATTCGGATTCCCGTTAATCCGTGTCAAACGTCAACGCCTAGTTTGGCATTCCCAAAGCCAAACAGATCAATTTGTAGAATTCCGACAAAATCCGACATCTCACTAATGAGCATTCGTAATGGCTTTTCTGCCGAAACGGAGTCATATTTCGAGGTAATTGTTTTTTTACACGTTCTTGAAACGTGATTTCTCAATGTTCACAAAAAAGTGGTTTTGGTTAAATGCGTATACTTACGTACATTGTGGTTTTAAAAGGATAATTGTAATTGAGTTTCTTGGTCTTGCCAATCGTAGTGACTGTGTATGTATCATGTTCCTTTTGAAGGTGAAATCCGTATGTCACCATTGGAATGATACATTGTATGAACTGATGATCATGAGGAAATATAAACATATATATGACGAGCTCGGTGGTCGAATGACTAGCAACGGCCACTTTGGCTCTGAGGTTGCGTATTCGATCCCCTCACAAGACAAACATTTGCGTGTATGGACATGTCTATTTGTCTTGGTCTGGCTGTTTTCTATATATTATATGTATGTATTTACAAAAAAAAAATATAATATCAGTTGTCTAGAACCCATAATACAAGCTTTCCTTAGTTTGGGTCTAGATGGCAGTGTTTAATTTATCCAGGAGAAGTTATATTTGCACTCTTATGCTGCATGACGCAACTCCTTGTAAAGTATATTGGGTTTAAGTGGTTGTTCAATATGTTTGAACTAAAACCAACCTCCCCAGCACGTGGTGCACCCTGCTGACTAACAATGAGGCTCTGGTGAAAAGAGAGGTAGGACAGAGTGTATTTCGTCGGACCATCTTTCAGGGCTTCGTCCTCTCCGTCGTTAGCCATCCACATGGCCAATTATAATAAGCTTCTCCAGGTTATCTGTACCCCGGCGCGCTATGTATCCGAAGTACTGAAGTATTTTGTGGAGGCTCACAGCCGGGAGACGCTGCTGCGTGTCGAGCTTGAGTTTCTTTAGGATCCAAAAAGACATCGAGCAAGGGATGCGAAACATTCTTTGCCAGCACCACATTTTAAATGCATCGACCCGCCTCCCATCCGCTACTCTTAGATGCTCTCAATATGGGAAAGATCAATATGCGGATATTGTAAATCTTAGTCCTCCTTTTAATATTATTACAAATAATGCAACGAATTCGCGCTACAACCTCTATATTTGTAACTACTTTGTGTCCGTGTATACCTCGGTATCCCGTGGAAATTTTTAAAACTCCTTCCTACGCCAATGCCTACGTCTTGATATCTACATGTATGCAAAATTTCAATCCGATCCGTTCATTGATTGACCTGTGCGTTGATAGATCAGTCAGCAACAACAATTCCCTTGAGGGTTGTTGTGTCCCTGCTAGTGAGCGAGGTCACCAAAAAGAAAGGAGATGCTGCGTTGGTAGTGGGGTAGTTGGTAGTTTTATGTTGCGAGCGTTAAATGCGAAAACTTTGTAAATGTGTGTCTATTGCTTTGTAACCAGTAACTAATGTTGTGTATATACATTACTGTTATGTTTTCCAAATAAATAATATATATATATATATATATATATATATATGTATATATATATATATATATATGTATATATATATGTCTACGGTAACCGTTTTACATCTGCCACCCGAGGTAGTATAAAAAAAAAGCAACGGTTGCCTTTTATAGATGTAGAAGACTTTGTATTTGTTAGTAGTATGTATTTCTAAATATAGGTAGTAGTCGTATACTCCCCGTCTGACAGACAATGCGCTAGTGGCAGGCAGGTGAGACAATGCCAATCCGGTGCGGATAATGACGAGCCTTGGCTTCGGTCGCGGGCGCGGTGTCGGTTACAGCGCACCGCCGACGGATCCAATTACTGCGGTGCGGATCCAAGAAAGGCACCTAAAATGTCACTGAATATTGATTGTAAACTAGTGTGGACTAGTTTATTTGTTTTTTTTAAAGTCTGACAGATATGTGTTTTAAATAATATTAGTCTGGATTTGATTAGCGGAAACTCGTATGTTAGAAATTTGCACTGAAACTGCTGTTTTACCTGTTTAAATAAAAAACGATACTGACGGAGCCGGCTGATTGATCAACACATTGTTCAAACTCCTGGACGATTTGGGTCAGCCCAAACCGTCCAGGAGTTTGAACAATGTGTTATGTGATTTAGCATATACGAACCATAGCATCGTGGGTATGTGATGAGAAATATTTTTTGATAAAAGCTTTAAGATTGAATATAGTTTCTTTACAATAATTGTGAAAACAAAACCAATAGTGGGTGACAACGGAACTTTTTTGGTTCATAGATCCATCATTGAGGGAAAAATCAACTCATTTCTTCGTATAGCACCAGTAGGCCTCAACGGGAAGATTTCAGTAGCATTGCCCCACACTAGCGGATATCGTAACTATTTTTATTCGATGTCTGCCAGTAGGGGAGAAATGATGAGGCACAGCCGGAATAGAGGGGCGCGCCCGCTAAGTTTACGAGCATAAGCTAAACTAGTTTGCGTCTAGTCCTAAACTAAGCAAAGCGTGTACTATAGACACTAGATAGCTGACATTCTACTTAAATAGTTTTTTTTTGTATATATATACGAGTATAGATATAATACATAGAAAACACCCACCCAGACCAAAACAAACAGACATGTTTATGCACACAAATATTTAACTTGTGCGGGGATTGAACCCATAACCTCGGAATCAAAGTGGCCATTGCTAACCATTCGACCACGGAGCTCTTCGATCGTATTCAATCGTTTATTAACAATCACAGATCGTTTATTGAATGAGCATTGAGTTATAATTCAAGAGTTATCATTAACTTTAACATGAAACCTATTATTGGAATCGGAATATTCAATCGGAATCGGCTTCAGCTTACGCGGCGGGGCCCCAGCTCCGAGACAGACAGAGCACGCTGGTCCCGCCGCTCCGCAATCAGCGCAATTCTCTCCACGACCAATTAATTAACTACGTGACTCAAGTCCTGCCTTGTTTTTCACTGCTTACTGCTTACTATACTTACGTTGGCGATGTCTGTTACGAGATATTGAGATATACATTGAAACTTATGGAAATATTATTAAGGTAGGGCATAGCGTATTTTTAAGTGGCCAGACTGGGGAAGTACCTCCACCTCGCAGAATACCGCAGTCAAATAACAATTCCCTTGAGGGTTGTTGTGTTCCTGCGAGTGATTGGGGTCACCAGAAAGAAAGAAAGGAGTATAGGCTGGCAACGGTTTGGCGACTCCTTCGCATTGCTGATCTCCATGGGCGGTGGTGACTGCTTTTCCATCAGGTGACCCACATGCTCGTTTGCCCACTTCTATATATAAAAAAGACTGTTATGGTCGCTGAAAAAAATAAGGAGACCATTCCGCCTCCATACATGTTTGGCCTATTTTTAAAAATGCTGGCCATAAAAAAAGATAGATAAAAAGAGAAAAAGAAGCCATAGAACTAGCTATATGCATCAATAGTTAGACTGTACGATTAGACTATTAGATTAGATATTAGAGCCCGGTGGTCGAATGGTTAGCAATGGCCACTTTGACTCCAAGGTTGCGGGTTCGATCTTCGCACAAGACAAATATTTGTGTGCATGAACATGTTTGTTTGTCTTGGCCTGGGTATTTTCTAATTTTCTATCATATGTATATCATATGTATGTATTTACAAAAAAAACCGGACAAGTGCGAGTCGGACTCGCCCACCGAGGGTTCCGTACGTAGTATCAATATTAAATTTGATATTTTTCATTATAAATAAGAAATAATGCGTCGAAAAAAATAAATAAAATATATTTTGCAATGTGTACATCAATCCCTTTCATATGATACCCCATTTGAACTAGTAGTTTCAATTTGAAATTTCGACACCCTATAAAAAATATAGACCCCCTATTTTTTAAGATCTATTTACAAATGTATAGTTTTGAGATTTATTCCTGTACTTGTAGTCTATAACGATGTTACTTGCCAAATTTCATAGTTCTAGGTCAACGGGAAGTACCCTATAGGTTTTGATTCCCTTGAGAATGTCGAAATATGCGTTTTTTGCTGAATAAACGGCCGTAACTTTTTTTTACGTAAACTTAGCAGTTTGATTATTTTACTACTTCATGGGACCGTAGACCTGAGTATACAGTTCAAATTTCAGCTTGATACCTCCACGCATTCTTGATGTAGAAATTCTTGACAGACAGACAGACAGACAGACAGACAGACAGACAGACAGACAGACGGACAACAAAGTGATCTTATAAGGGTTCCGTTTTTCCTTTTGAGGTACGGAACCCCCAAAAAAAAAAAAAAAGTATATCAGTCATCTAGTACCCATACAACCTTTGCTTAGGTTGGGACTAGATGGCCGTGTGTAATTTGTCCAGGAATATTGTTTAATAATATTGTGCCGTAACTGTATAAAAATAGTGATTTGTCGAACTTCATTATCAGGTCACAGAGTAGGTAATCGTTTTGGTATCATACTCCACATAGTTAGTTCTAATACACTGGCCCGCAATGAAAGCGGGTCGGTAACAAAAACATCAATTTTTGAAATCGTCTTTATTTTTTATTTATGGTTTTAATACAATCACCAAAAAGAAATAAAAAGATTTTATTTCTGCCTTTATTTGTAAGGAAATAAACTTTAATTCAGTATTTATTTCATAAAGCTAGCTAAAATATTTTGGAAGTTATTGATCTTTTTGTTACCGACCCGCTTTCATTGCGGCCCAGTGCGTATCATACGAGGGGAGGCCAATAAGTTCGCGGAATGGAGGGGTTGATGGGGATAAATTTACCCGTCCAGGTAGGCACTAGTTAAGCACCTCATTAAGAGTATATATACCAAGTTTGAACCTAATCGTGTCATTAACTTTTGAGTTATCGACCTGCAAACAACTAAATCGGGAAGAAGTCAGCCAGTATGGAGAAAATTGAACACCGTGCCGTTATTAAGTTTCTTACCAAGCAAGGAAAATCCGCTCAGACGATTTTTCAAGAGCTGTTAGCGGTTTACGCGGACTCTGCCCCTGGTAAAACCATGGTTTACAAGTGGCATGGTCTTTTCAAACAAGGAAGGGAGTCCATTGAAGACGACCCCCGCTCCGGACGGCCAATTGAGGCCACCACACCGGAAATCGTCGAAAAAGTAGAAAAACTTGTATTGGAAGATGCCCGACTGAAGAAGAAGCAACTTGCAGCAATGGTTGGAGTATCCGAATCAAGTATTTTAAATATCCTACATCATCATCTTGGGATGACTAAAGTCAGTGCAAGATGGGTTCCGAGAATGCTCACGCCACTTCAAAAACGCGAGCGTGTCGAGTGCTCTCACCAGTTTCTGGAGCTCTGTGGAGAGAGAAAGGAAGAAGTTATGGCCCGGATTGTTACTGGAGATGAAACCTGGGTTCACCACTATGAACCTGAGTCGAAGCAAGAGTCGATGCAGTGGCATAAAAAAGGCACACCTCCTCCAAAGAAGTTCAAAGTGTCACAATCGGCCGGAAAGATCATGGCGACTATCTTTTGGGATACAGAAGGTATTTTACTGATCGATTATAAAGAACGTGGTGCGACTATAACGGGACAGTACTACGCTTCTTTACTGGAAAGATTGAAAGAAGCCATTAAGAAAAAATAAGAAAAAAAGAAGAGGAAAACTGTCAAAGGTGTGCTCCTTTTGCACGACAATGCACCCGTCCACACGTGCCATGTTGCGACGGCTGCCATTCACCGATGCGGCTTTGAACAATTAAACCACCCACCATACAGTCCAGACTTGGCCCCCAGTGACTATTATTTATTTCCAAAAATGAAGAAAGAGCTGCGTGGAAAGAAATTTGACGACGATGATGAAGTCAAGTCGGCAATTTCGGCCTATTTTGACACCAAAGACAAATCATTTTTTTTCGATGGTATAAACAAGCTATTTGAGAGATCCGAAAAATGTATTAGGGTTAAAGGAGAATATATTGAAAAGGAAAAATAATTTGGTGTTTAATTTCAACCTCCTTCTCTCTCATTCCGCGAACTTATTGACCTCCCCTCGTATGTGCCATTTTCTTTGTAAACTGGCACTTTAAAAAATGACCCAGAAAAATTATCGTCTCTTATTAATATTTCACCGCAGGTTGTTTTTAATGTTATATCTGTTTCTATTATGAGTGTTTATATACACAAATATTATAAATGTGAAAGCGTATCTTTGTTTGTTCTTTTATGCTGTAAAAATCATATCAATCCATAGTTTGAAGAGATATTATAGTCAAATTTTTATACCAAATATCATCTTATTTGCCACTATCGAGTGGGGAATAAGATGATTTTTGGTGGTATAAAAAACAGCATCGGCGTCAAAAGCTGGGGTGTAAGTGGTTCATCTACATCTTTGAACCTAAGCCAACTTTACTTGGACGCGGTACACCTTGCTGACTGACAAACGAAGCTCTGGCGAAAAGAGAGGTAGGGAGCGTAAATGTAAGCTACCCGACTGGGGAATGTACCTCCACCTCACAGAATACCGCAGCCAAATTACAATTCCCTTGAGGGTTGTTGTGTTCCTGCGAGTGAGTAAGGTCACCAGAAAGGACGAAGGTGCAGAGTTGGCAGCGGGAGTGGCGGCGTGCGAACGATATTTTATGTTACGAGCGTTAATATGGCTACGGTAATCGCTTCACATCAGGCGGGCCGTATGCTTGTCTGCCCGACGAGGTACAAAAAAATAAAAAAAGCTGGATTTTGTATTAACAGAATTATTTTCTTTTATTTGCAGGTACCTACTAGCAGTTTTATTATTTGGAAGACGATCCTACTGAAGAGCTTGATGACGTAAGTCAACCAACATCGAGCAGAGTTACGTATAGGTTTCGTTACATCTAGTTCCTATATGTTTCAGTATAAATAAATATTTCTAGACAATTTACACAGCGCCATCTAGTCCCAAATTAAGCGCAAATCTTGTGTTATGGGTACTAAACAACTGATAAATGTACTTAAATACATTTGTTTTTGTAAATACATACTTATAATACATAGAAAACACCCAGATCAAGACAAACATACATGTTCATCTTGTGCGGGAATCGAATCCGCGACCTCGCAGTCAAAGTGGCTATTGCTAACCATTCGACCACCGAGCTCGTCTAAGTATTGGAGAGACTAGATATGAGTATAGCTACCTCTTTTTGTCACTAATTACTACCTAGCTATAACCATCTAATGTAGATAAAGCCTCATGACTTGCAAAATGAATGATGGCACGTGTCACTGCCGGGCGGTCGTGACGGCCATCTGCAGGCTGAGTGTTGGTGATCAGCCGAAATCAATCAATCGCTGAAAACTGTTTGCACTATATCCGTCGTAGGTACTAAGTCAATATGTATGGGTGGGTGCATATAGACCTGCATTTATTTGCGGTGCGCGGTTAATTAAATAATTTTGCTAACAAACTTGTGTAGATTTAGAGTACTAACAGTGCTGTTTACTATCCGCATCAATCAAAAATAATAATAACAGAACTCGAAACAATTGTAAAATTCAATTCTTTTTCTTCTTTTGCAAGTGTATTTCGGTTCGGCTATGGCAAATTAGTTTATAAAGCCGCGTATCGATTACGCGCGGCGGCAGAGCAGACTAAGACCACAGCAAAAAGTTTGTCGCAAGAGTCAATTTGCAAGCGATTCGGTGACAGTGATAAAATTTTGCTAGATCTGCATATGTATGAGTGCTAGTGCAGTAAAATTTTGACATCAGCCTCTGTTGCGCGAGCAAATTCGTGTAATAATTACCATAAACGAATTTTGAAGTTTGAAGTGAGCGCAGGCACACGACAAAGGCACTTTGTGCCTTTGTCGTGTGTCAAAGTCAAAATATCTTGTTCTAGAACATGAATTAACAGTAGTTTACAATTTTATCGTTAAATAACTATGAAATGTTTTATTGTTCTCTTCATAAATTACTATCATTAAATTTTAACTTATTCATGTTTATTTTATTTTATTTTTTACTTAATTTTTTTTATGGTAATAAGATTTTATGAAAATAAATTAAACATGAATAAGTTAAAATTTAATGATAGTAATTTATTTAAAATAAGTCAGTTATATAAATATACATTTCCTAAATAATCAACTTAATATTAAATAAAAATAAGATGCATCTTAATTAAAAAATAAAATACATATACATAGAAAAATATATATCATTGTATTAATTGCCAATTTTCGGGTATTGTAGGGCCGCATTTTCACGCTGTATAGCCATGTCAAAATTTTATTATATAATTATATAGTTATATTATAAGTTAGCATACACTAAATAAGTAGACGAACGTTAACAAAGTGTTCGTAAACATACTTTTTAATTTGGTCGAGTGATGTTTTAGAGGCAAGACAGGACAGGACACATTTGGCTCTGTAACAAATACCAGCACTTTAATATGAATTTCTATTCTAGTGTGCGCAATCGGTGCACACCTTAATCATTTGGTCAACGTAGCATAAATTCGTCCAGTCATTTGATGTCTTAATCGTTGAAAATTCCCATCAGGTGAGTATGTTCACAGACAGCTCGGCCTAATTTACTATAGGTAGCAATTTATTTCTAAATTATCAATATTCACTTGTAACAGTCAGTGCGTTTCTGTTACGACACCTAAGTCGCTTCTAGCGAGGTAATTAAATGAAATGATCTCACAGAAGTGTGAACCGTAGGCCGGGATGCCAGGATTTATTATCGTATAATCCTCGTCTTGTATATGTCACCGTAAAACTACAAATAGCGTTATATTATAATCTATCCCAAGAGACTGTACACTGTCGAAATATTGTGAACTGTAACATACTGCTTACAATTTCACGCATATTTTTCAGTGGATAATGTAAACAGTGTTTTGGTAATTGTAAATTGTTTTCATGTTGAAAGTTAATCTTTGTATTTAGTTACCTATATGCTTTAGTTTTATTTTGTTACAGTTTCGATTTTTATTTATTTATTTTAATTTCAGTTTGTGTTTGATTTGTTTCGAAGAGAAAACTTTATTACTCATTCTATTTGTCTTTTAATTACGTTTTTTTTAAGTGAAAATTTTGTAATTTTTTAAATATTATATTTTTACTTTTATTTTGTGTTTGACGAGAAAAAAATAATACATTTCTGATTCTGTTTTAATTTTATTTTAATGTTTCTTTACCATGATGTTAGAATTATTGATTGCTTAGGTACCTACTAAATAAGTTATATTTATTATATTTAACAGACACCTGTCCTAGCTCTACGAATATGGAATAAGCTACCAAAAGACTGACCAATCAGGGATAGTTTACAATCTCGCGAGATAGATTAAATCTTAAACGGTATTTACAGTTTTACGGTGACATATATAAGGAAATATACTTGTGTATGCTATACCAACCTCCCCAATTGAGAAAAAGTTTCATATTGTGAATTTAGCAGGGGCGTGTTACTCACTTCAAAATAATAAGCCACATAATGTAACACGTCTTATAATTCCACAACATGAGAGTCCTTCTCTATTTGGTCGGTTTGTTTACGTAGACATGATCGAACGCGAACATAAAAACTCGCACTAAGGACTCAGATGACCAAATGAGAAATGATTCCAAAAAAGAGAGTGGTGAAGTTACCGCTACCTCACAGGCGCCAAATAATAAAAGCTTTGAGGATTACTGTGTTGTACTGCTAGTGCATGAGGTCACAAGACGTGCGAAGAATTATTAACAGCGGGGGTTCTAATATCGCGAGCTCCTTGTATTGCGTCCATGGGCTTGGTAGTATAAAAAAATAATATTACGTCATGCTTCCCATTTCGACATGTATCATTGAGAACTAATTACGGATTATTGTTACTTTGAAGTACAGCCGACCGACAATGTTACATTTACGACATATTATGACATTTTGTCACGAATGATTGCCGTAACGCAGAATGATAGCGCACTGTAAAAGTGATTGTGTCGGCGATTGAGTCATCGGAACGAGCGGCGGAGTGCGTGCACTTTAGTGCCTTTAAACTTTAAACCACATCGCTCATCACTAACAAATTTAGCAATAATACGCGACTAATTTGTGAAGATTTTGAATGTGTTCTTGAATTTATTACCTGTCTTCTTAACTATGAATATTGAATCGGAATTGATTTTGCGCAACCTGCCAAATGACTGACAGTTCTGTCAAACGACATAACTAAGAATATTTTCTTTTTAAGTATTTATTGTAAGTAAGTAAAAATTTAAATTTAATTTAAATGGAAAAAAATCACCACCCGCCTGGCTGGGATTGGAACCCACGACCACCAGTGGACGCCACACTACGACTTCAAAACAGTAAAATATAAAATGCGAAAATTCGCCACCATCACAAACCTTCCTGTTATCTCAGTTGGAAGAGCACTCGACCGGTAATTGAGAGGTCGTGGGTTCAAATCCCACCTAGGCGGGAGCTGAATTTTTTCATTTTTAAAAACAGAAAAGAAGGAGTATAGGCTGGCAACGGATCGGCGACCCCTTGGTGTTGCTGATCTCCTTAGGCGGTGCTTTGTATCAGGTGACCCCACATGCTTGTTTGCGTCCCTCTCATAAAAAAAAAATACATATTCCATACAAAATGGCCTACACTCCCAACGCTGGCCAGACGGGTTGGGGAGGCCTGATCGATGATTTATAATGTATTTCCCTTAGTCGCCTTGTACGATATCCACGGGAAGAGACGGAATGATTATATTCTAGTCTGCCGGAAACCACACGGCCCTCTGCCGGAAACTACACGGCCCGGCACGGCCAGCGTGGCGAGTGTAGGCCAAATCCTCCTGTCTGGGACGGACGAGAGAGGGTGGTGCTCTTGTAGTGGAGACTAAAATGACCTGATGATGATGATGATGATACAAAATACGGCTTATGACGTAGCACAGTTCAAACCACGTGACCTATCTGTCGCGGGAAGAACATATCTTGTTTTATTACCACGTCTCGATGCTCGTTTGCGTGTCAGTAATTTAGTTGTTGACAGATTTACGCCTCGACATGTTTCAACTGATGCCGTGGATGTATTTATTGACTGTCGTTTACGTTCATATAAACATGCTAGATGTGTCATAGATAATGAGCGTACTTGCTCTATTAAAAATTAAAAGGTATTTTAATTTAAAAATACAGTGGATTCATATACAAGCATATACAAGTAATTTTTCAAAAACTCTTGGTCTGGTTCATACACAAGAACTACACCAAAATAAAAAAAATATATAAACATATTTTATATTTTTGTCAGCCAAGTAGCAGTATTGTGACTGTAACTTCGTGGAGTGTCGTAGTATTTTGAGGGCGACGGCAGACTGTAACAATCCTCAAAGACATTGTTATTTGGCTGCAGTATTCTGTGAGCTGGGTTTTAATAATAATAAAATAATAAATATTTCTGGACAATTTACACAGCGCCATCTACTCCCAAACTAAGCCAAGCTTGTACTATGGGTACTAGGTAACTGATATAATACTTATATCCATTTCTTTGTAAATACGTACATATAATACATAGAAAACACCCAGACCAAGACAAACAAACAAACAGTGTCTTTAGTCGTTTCGCACCACAAGTGCTTCGGACCGCGGTGCGAATCGCCCAACTACTGTTTCTGAACGACAAGACAAACATACATGTTCATGCACACACATGTTTGTCTTGTGCGGGAATCGAACCCGAGATCTCAGAGTCAAAGTGGCCATTGCTAACATTCGACCACCGAGCTCGTCTAAAGATCGGGCTATCGCTCTAAAGATCGTGGTGAGTTACTTACACCCCATAACCCTACATATAATGCTTCCTTATCACATCCAGCGGCTATATTTTCTTACCACCAAAGCAATCACTGCAAATAGGAGAGATCATGGGTGCTTGCGTCTGTGGAACTGCACCGAAGCCGAGATGCCATAAAAATTTATGAGGAAATTTACAGTTCAATCTTTGAACAGACTTTACTGTTTGAACGCGATTGAATTTGATGTTTGCATAGCGTCAAATACTTGAAGAGTTGGAAT
This sequence comes from Hypsopygia costalis, assembly GCA_937001555.2. NCBI lineage: Eukaryota > Metazoa > Arthropoda > Insecta > Lepidoptera > Pyralidae > Hypsopygia > Hypsopygia costalis. The sequence goes on along the minus strand of OW443336.2, from coordinate 2,847,769 downwards.
CTTTAGGGTTCTTACAGAGTGCTTAGTCGAACGCGAACAAAAAAATCGGGTTGCACTCCGGGAGTGCCGGCAGAAGTGAAAACTTGAATATTAACGTTGGACATTTTTGAATATTTTGGAATGGTTAAGGAATAATGTCGCACGAATTGCTTTATTTATAGGTATAAAAGTACTATCATTTATGTGGTAAAATACAATATTCATTTATTGCGGTACCGTACACAAACATGTCAATTTATTTATTATACATTAGAAATAAACAGCAGGAGCAGGCATACATTTTCGCCGCGCGGTAGAAAGAGCTCACTTCCTCTCCTACGCAGCGCGGCGGTCAACGCTCCCTCCGTCTTACGAATTTTCTATCAGAACACATGCCCTGCCGCGAGTTTAACATTTTTCACCCATCCCAAAAAGTGCACAACATCGCTAAAGAAGTTTTCACTTCAAAACTCTAAGCACTCAGAGTGCTTAGTGCGAGTGCGTAAATTTTATACTGTTTAATTAAAACCTAATGCGGCCAATGTGCGCGTGTATCGTATAATCATAATTTAAGTGGCGTGGCGTGTGCGGTTACCGCGCACAGCATTTTACGCCAATCCGCGCAATTTGATCTGCGCGCAAAACGACTTATCGCCGGGCTAATTCGTTTTGGTTACGGAGCTGACAACTAATGGAATGATTTAAGTTTACCTTTACACATTCTAAGTGACAGAAAAATTAATATTTCCATTGATTTCCTGTGGTTTGGACGAGCCCGGTGGTCGAATGGCTAGCAATGTCCACTTTGACTCTGGGGTCGCGGGTTCGATCCCCGCACAAGACAAATATTTGTGTACATGAACATGTCTGTTTGTCGTCGTCTGGGTGTTTTCTATGTATTGTATATACGTATTTAAAAAAAAATCTATGTTTCATTTCCTTACATGATGATGGCGTCAGTTGTTTGCGTAATTTTTTCTAGTGTTGGAAACTATCCATTTGTCTATAGCTTCCTCTGTTTACGCATTTAGTGATCTACTAGATATATTTATTTTTAAACTATAAAGGAATGTAAGTATATTTGTAAGGAAATCATGTCTTAATCTTTTCAAAAATAACTGATCCTATTTTGATCGAATATTCGCTATTCGGTTAGACATTTTCTTTTTGTAATTTATAAGACGTTGATTTATTTTACTATTACTCCATTAGTTGTCTGCTCCGTGAACTAGAGTAACAAGATTTAATAGCCAGTTAGAATTTAAAATAATTTATCCTAATCTGTGGATTAACTAAAAATCCTATAGAAATGATAGTCATTATAATAAATACGTCTTCATGATATCGGATGTTGCGTTAAGTCGCTTTAATGAGATACTTTCTCGAACTAAATTGCAGTTTCCTTTTGAATATTTTAATTGTATTCTGTTTTATATATCCTTTAATACCTTAAGGCCGTCTCTGCTGCAAGACTAGTGTCACTTGAGTGAAAATTAATTATTTGCTGCCTAACGAACATTACATCAAATGTAATATTTTAAAAGCTTTCAAAACTAAATGTTTCTTACTTTTTACTGGAATGCCTCGCAACAAGTAAGACTTGAGAAAACGTTTTTTCGCTCAAATCCATTTATCTATTAGTAGTAGATAATAGAGTAGTAGTATTATATATATAGTATTAATAGTAGTATATATTAGTAGTAGTAGTCTACGCTACTCTTGCCCGATTGACTTCATCATCATTGTCATCAGTCTGTATATACCCACAGCTGGATATATGGCTTCCCCGACTCTATCTAACGTATACGTGATCCTTTGCTTTTCGCAACAACGCTGGTCCAGTCGTTTTTTTGGAGTCATCGGTCCATCTGTAGGACTCCCAACACTTCGTTGTTCCATACGCGGTCTCCACTCCAGGACTTTCCTCCCTCATCTGCCATCGCTGACTCCGCAGTTGTTCCCAACCCACTGTCAGTTCAGCTTGCTGAGTTTTCCGAGCTATGTCGACAACTTTTGTTGATTCTCCGTCGAATATTCTCGATGCGCTCGCTCGGTAAATAAAATTCATTTAGTTGTGAGTTGTTGATTATTATAGAAATTATATCTGATTTATGATGAGACATTTAGATTATAACATTGCAGAATCTCCACCACCTGCCGACATGTTTTATATTCATAGTTCGGACGATGGCTTACTATGTATAGAAAACTAGTAAAAACCGGCCAAGTTTGAGCCGTCTTTACGCACTACTGGGTCTGTGCAATTTTATAACATAGCTTTTGAGATAGAAGAACAATAATAGCTAACAAAAAAAGAGACCATCCTCAATTTTTGTAAACCATTCACTATGACAGAGGTCATGTTTTATGAGCATTAAATTTGACGGGCTCGGTGGTCGAATGGTTTGCAATAGCCACTTTAGACTCCGAGGTTGCGGGTTCGATCCCCGCACAAGACAAATATTTGTATACATGAAATTAAAAAAAAAATATATTAAAATATTAGCAGGGCAGGTACGGGGCGGGGCTACTTTACAGTAGGGGTAGAAATGAAACGAAATGAAATGAAATCTTTGAAATTAAAATATATACCCAATTTTTTTTCTTTCGTTTTACGATAGAATAAAAAGCCGGCCAAGTGCGAGTCAGACTCGCGCACGAAGGGTTCCGTACCATTATCTATAAAAATGGCAAAAAAAAAAAACACGTTTGTTGTATGCGAACCCTTAAATATTTGTTTTATTTTATTTTTTTTATTTTATTTTATTCAGGACAACACACAGCGTGTACAATGGACTGTTCATAAACAATATGTTCTTATTAAATATAAGGTTATTGTACGGCCAACATCGTTATCCACATAGAAGTATGTATGTATATCTACATAATTATATATTTATACAGAGACAACAGAATACATTTTTGGTAGAATAAATAAATTGCAAAGAGAAATTTTACAATTACAGGGAGTTGAGAACTTCAGTTACCTTCTTTTTATAAACAGATCTAGATAGGGAGAATATGTCAATAGAATTAAAGTGTTCGTTATATGACTGCATAATGCGGCGTAGTGGTGCACGCGCACCGGCATTTGTTTTGCAATTTTGACACATAAATAAACGATGAGGATAGTTATCGCGTATGCGCTGAGAACTACTTGGAATACGGTAATATATTTGATTAGTTAGATTTATGCAATCAAACCCATTGTGGCACAATTGCAACAAACACATAGAATCAAGAAGTAGCCTTCGGTTTCTTAAAGAAATAATTTTAAATTTATCCAAAAGTTCATCATACGGTAAACGTGAATGGTAAAATTTGTAATGAATATTACGGAGAAATTTTCGTTGAACAGATTCTAATTGATTTACATAAATGTTATAAAGTGGGTTCCACACCACAGTGGCATACTCTAGCTGTGATCTAATTAAGGAATAATACAAATAAATATATGTGTATGGTCGTTTAAAATGAGGACAGGCTCGAATAACAAACCCGTATAATTGGTATGCCCTATTAGTTATATGGTCAATGTGTGTGTTTAAGTGCAATTTTGAGTCTAGAAGAATGCCAAAATCTTTAATGAGGGCGACTTTTTCAAGAGGTGAATTACATATGCTATAAGTATTATGAATTAAATTAATTTTTTTCGTAAAGGTTATAGACTTACACTTCGAGATATTTAATTGTAATTTATTTGCTTGGCAGTAAAGGGATAAACGATCTAAATCTTGTTGTAACTTATAGCAGTCATTTACACAGGTAACTTTTTGAAAAACTTTTAAGTCGTCGGCATATAAAAGAAAATGGCTATTCTTAAAACAACTACCGATGTCATTAATGAACATAAAAATAGTTTTATTTTTATTTAATTATTTATTTTTAAAGTGAATACATAACTAAATATTATGTGAGTATTTCAAGCGTCTACCTATTACCGTTATCAATTGCGAGCAAAAACGAGCAAAAAATCGCATTTGTTGTATGGGAGCCCCTTTAAATATTTATTTTATTCTGTTTTTTAGTATTTGTTGTTATAGCGGCAACAGAAATACATCATCTGTGAAAATTTCAACTATCTAACTGTCACGGTTCATGAGATACAGCCTGGTGACAGACGGATGGACGGACGGACGGACAGCGGAGCCTTATTTTATTTTATTTTATTTAAACACTTTATTGACCACAATAAGATGAATGGTACAAAAGGCGGACTTAATGCTAAAAGCATTCTCTACCAGTCAACCTTCGGGAAGTGCAGACATCCACGAATGCGGTTTAAAACTATATTTACAAGAAACATAAAAAGTGACTAATATACTATACGTAAACTATACCTAAGCATACACATATTACATTCATAAATAAGTACATACATATTCTATCATACATACACATACATATACATTCATACATACATATATTTATATATATATATATACACACATATACACATAAATATGCCAAATAAGATGACTCAGTGCTGAATTAAGCTATTTAGAAGCTTAGCATAAACTTTCTTTTTAAAATTAAATTTATTCGATATTTTTCTCAATGGGATAGGTAGTGCGTTCCAGAGTCGTGACGCCTGTAATGTGAAGGAATCAGACATAAAAACTGTGCGATAAAGTGGAGTAATGAGCGAAAGAGAATTATCAGATCGAAGTTGACGGTCATGAGAATCACATAGATACTGAAATTTACTTTTCAAGTACTCTGGAGAAAGGGGACTAGTAAGGATAGAGTGAAGAGTACAGAGCAACCGTTGTTGTCTGCGTTGACGAATGGGAAGCCATTTAAGCTGAGACCGATATGAGGAGACATGATCAAATTTACGAAGACAGAAAATGAAACGTATAGCGTTATTAATAAGTCGGTCCAGTTTGTTAAGGAGATCTTCATTTAGATCTGGATAACAGACATCGGCATAATCAATGATAGGAAAAATAAGGGATTTGACAAGAGTGACCTTAGTAGTAATAGGGAGAAAATTCCTAAACCGATTAAGAGATCGTAAGGTAAACATGACTGCACGGCTTACCTCTACAATTTGGGTTGTCCAACTCAACGTAGAATCAATATGCAGGCCAAGGTTTTTAACAGATTGTCCAAAAGGTATAACTGAGTTTTCAAACACGACGGGAGATACATAATTTAAATCAATTTTGGCAACCTGTCGAGAACTACCCACTACAATAGCCTGACATTTAGCGGGGTTAACATGTATACCGAAATTTGCGGACCATGAACTAATACTACAGAGATCTTTATTCAAGTCGGCTATTGCATTGTTAATGTTTTCCACGGTACTTTGAACATATATTTGGAGATCATCCGCATACAAATGATAAGGACAACTGAGCGAAAAGGATAGGTAGTTAATAAAGATTGAAAACAGTAGAGGAGATAAAATTCCCCCTTGCGGAACACCAGTAGTTAAATCCTTCCAGTCAGACAACTCGTGACCTATACGTACTGCTTGCTGCCGACCATGAAGATATGACGAAAACCAATCTAACACAATTGGTGAGAAGTTAAGATGTTTTAAAATGGCAAGCAGGATATCATGATCAACCATATTAAAGGCATTGGAGAAGTCAATGAGAACAAGAATGGTGACCAACTTACTCTCCATGCCTGCTCTGATATCTTCTGTGACCTTGAGAAGTGCAGTAGTGGTACTGTGTCCAGGTCGGAAACCAGACTGAAATAGGGAAAGCAGGCCGTGAGAAAAGATGAAGGCAGAAACTTGTTTGTGTGCAGCAGCCTCTAAGACTTTAGAAAGGAATGGCAAAATTGATATAGGCCTGTAGTTGTTCAATTGCAAGGGCACAGCGATTTTGGGAACAGGAATAATAAAAGCTTTTTGCCAGAAAATTGGGGTACTACCTACCAAAAAGGAGAAGTTGACGATATGAGCAATGACAGGGAGAATTTGTTCAATAATACAGATAATCATTTCTCTACTCACATCATCAGAGCCAACTGCTTTTGATTTAATGGAGAGAATGATTTTACGTATCTGATCAATAGATACTGGAGAAAAAGAAAATGACGTTGAAACAGGGGAAGCCATGGAAGATATATATGAAATACTTGTGGATTTAGTGGAAGGGTCAAGAGATGGAGTAACAGAAAAGTGATTATTAAAATCATCAGGAGTGAAAGAGGGGACATGAGATTGGGCAGCACATTTGCCTACACCAAGTGAATGAAGAAACTTCCATATGTTGGCTGAACTTGAATTAAGGATGTTTTCATGGAAATATTGCCGTTTTGCTGACCTTACCATTTGATTACATCTATTACGTGCCAATTTATATAAGTTCCAATTCGCATCAGACCTGTCGCGTTTATATTTACGAAAAGCCCGATCACGCCTAGACATAGCTATGCGGACAACTGTGCTAATCCAAGGGGCTGGTGGCCGGTTTACTTTAATAGCTTTAAGCGGTGCATGAGAATCAAAAAGTTTAATAATAATGTTATTAAGGTGAGAAACTTTCTCATTAACCGTCGGAGCTGTGTAAACTACAGTGAAGTCGGTTTTACCAGCGTCTTCCTTTAATTTGCTGCGGTCTAATCGCGCATAATTACGCATCCAGATTAAAGTCGGTTTAGGTTTAGGTGGTCGGAGTTTGTATTGGAGAAAGATAAGGTCATGTTTAGAGAAAGCAGGGGCTACTACTTGGCCATGTTTAATTACATGGTCAGGAACAGAGGTTAAAATTAAGTCAAGCCATGTGTCAGGAGACGTAGGATTGTGATGAGTAGGCTCAGAAGGCAGAATAGACAGATTGACTGACTTGACAATATTTAGAAGTTTGAGAGACTGTGTAGAGTTATTTAGGAGATCGGTATTAAAATCACCCATGATTACGTGATGTCTGTAGTCCGAGCAAAGGGGCTCTAAGATAGATTCAAGTTGAGAGAAATAATCTATAGTGGGTGGACAATAAACGACTCCAAGAACACACTTAGTACCCTTGATGGACACTTCAAGAAAAATATATTCTGCAGAAGCAGAATACAGTGACGGAGAAGAGGACAGAATTTTATAGGGTATATCACTTCGCAGGTATATTGCTACACCCCCACCACCCTTGCCAGTCCGGTCATTTCGAATTAAAACATACCCTGGAAGAGCATAAGATATTGATGAGAGGCATGGCTTCAGCCAACTTTCAGAAATTAAGACAGAGTGAAAAGAATTGGAAGAGAAGGTGTCAAGAAGGTCGGTGTAGTGTGAGGGTATGCTTTGAGCATTCAGATGGCATATATTAATTATAAAATAGTAACTTAGTAATAGGGTTCCTTTTTACCCTTTGGGTACGGAACCCTAAAAATTGGGAACCTCTGATCTAGTGATTTCGAAATACCAAGAGGTTCCCGGCGTACGGCTATTTACACAATTATCTCTCGATTGCTCATTTTCGCCGTATGTAACAGAGTTAATGATAAGTTGTTAATGTTAAAGAACATTTCACCACGCAACTCCAAAAAGCAGATCGGGCGTGTTTTTCTTCCGCATGTCATCAATTATAATGTTTACACGTGGCGGCGCGGCGTGCCTCCGCAACCGGTTCCTACAATAGGTTTGTGGGAGAGTGGGTTCGGTAGCGCCAGTGACCTTAGCTGATGTTCACAATAACGTCGCAAGTCAACATACACTTCCTCAAATATCGATTAGGTAACAATAGTTTGACATCGATTGAGTTTTTTGTATCGCTATACTAAATTTAATCTTCACTTTTCGCGGGTACCTTTACTAGTTCGTGTTTTTATCCGACGGTCGAAGTAAGGAGGGTTATGTTTTTCCAGTGTATGTATGTTATAATATTTGTCACGCTAAGTTAGCTATATTTGCTACGCTAAGGCATAGTATAAATAGAGAAGTAAGGTAACTTCATACAAACGCACCGAGCGTGGTTTGTATGTGAGCTCGCCCGTACGTATGGCCGTCGCACGCACACACTGACAACATTTATAGGAGGATAAATGGAGCGCCAGTCGGGGTCGGAGCTGCGCCGTACGCAAAACCGCGCAAGATTCGCGCCTGCGTTGACGTTCTTTAATAATTTGAACATTTAGGTACCTACCTACGTCGTATATAACTACAAATTCGTTAAAGATGGCTACAAAGTCGACTAGCCATAAGAAACATTGCAGTGTTCATGGATGTCTCAATAACAATTTGTCGGATACCCTAACCATTCGGCCACCGACACTCCTAATAATCACATGATAAGTGTGTAAATTAAAAAGTATTAAAAATAGTTTAGTGTAAAAAATAATATATAATAGGTACTTAATAAAAATATATTTTCATAATAATTTAGATTATTTGAATAAATATTATGATTCAGTAAAGCTACGTTTTAATTAATCCTATTCCTATTTAGACCGTAATTTTTCAAATCACTAAACAGATAACATGAAGTAGGTTTTATCAAATGGTAGGAGTCCGCCTGGGTGAGGACCACTGCCTTATCTATTTCTGCCGCCAAGCAACAATGCTTGCATTGTTGTGTTTTGTGTTCCGGTTTGAAGGACAACGCACCTGCGATTCTGCATTTTTGTTGCCAACAGCTTGAATGCGTGAATCGTGGATGTTATGGGCGACAGTTACCGCTCACCATCAGGTGGGCTGTCTGTTCGTTTGTCACTGAGTAAGCATGCATTAAAATGTAGGTAATGAAAAAATTACAGTCACTCCTGGTTTAAGTACAAAAATAATTATTTTTATTCTTTTTAGATTTCCACACCCAAAGGGTAAAAACGGGACCCTATTACTAAGACTCCGGTGTCCGTCTGTCTGTCCGTCTGTCACCAAGGGCTGTAGGTATCTCATGAACCGTGGTAGCTAGACGGTTAAAATTTTCACAAATGATGTATTTCTGTTGGCGCTATAACAACAAATAATAAAAACAGAATAAAATAAATATTTAAGGGGGGCTCCCATACAACAAACGTGATTGTGTGTCGTTTTTGGTACGGAACCCTTCGTGACCGAGTCCGACTCGCACTAGGCCGGCTTTTTGTTACAGATCCCTAACACTTACCCTACTTAATTTTGTATTTTGTACCTTACTTAATTTTGTATAATAGAGATTGACTAAGTATTTTTGACGGTTGAATAAACTATTAAGCGACAGCCCTACGTGTTTAGGCTATTATCTCCCGCTCGGGGCTTGAGTTCTCCTACTTCTCTATTTATACTATGGCTAAGGTCTATACCTTCCCCAATACTTGCCACTTTAACTCCTCGCGTACCAAGGTCTCATGGTGGGTACAGCATTGGTACGGCATTAAATTTTGCATCATGCGAAGGGTTAACCAATCCTTCGCCTTACACATCAAGGCTTTTTTGCATCTCATCAGTCCATCTAAAGGCGTCCAATACTTCGACTCCCGGCGTGTAGGTACGTACTAGTACGTACGTACACCTTCGCCAATACTTTCCACATTAACGTTAAGCAAACAGTCACCTTACGCATCCAGACTTTTTGCAGCTTATCGATCCATCCAACGCTCCTTACACGTGGCCTCCGTTCTAGAAACTTCTTGGTTGATCTGCCATCACTGACTCGACAGATTTTTTTTTTATACTACGTCGGGTGGCAGACAAGCATACGGCCCGCCTGATGTGAAGCGGTTACTGTAGCCATATCAACGCTCGTAACATAAAATAAAATATCGCTCTCGCGCCGCCACCCTCACTGCCAATGCAGCATCTCCTTCCTTTCTGGTGACTTTACTCAATCGCAGAAACAAAACAACTCTCAAGGGAATTGTTATTTGGTTGCGGTATTCTGTGTGGTGTGGTGGAGTTCCCCAGTCGCGTAGCTTACAATTACGCTCCCTGTCTCTCTTTTCGCCAGAGCTTCGTTTGTTAGTCAGCAGGATGCACCGCGTGCAGGTGAAGTTGGCTTTGGTTCAAAGATGTTGATAAACCACTTACACCCCTCACACGTTGTTGCTAAAAAGAAATTTACCAATACTATCATAATATGTGTGTCAAAAATTTTGGCAACAAAACATAAAAATTCATGCGGATATTTTTTATCGAATATTGAAATGGTTACGTTGCGTAGTGGACGTGTTCTCAAGGCGACATTCGTTCACAATCAAATTATAATGAGCGTTTTTATGCTCCATTCAAGGATACTGCGTATCTTTAATCTGAGACGTGTATTTATTACAGACCTCCGCGGATATTTGTGTTAATGGAATTAACTTTTTTATATTGTTCTCGCATCGTATTCTTTGCAGATTTACGTAATTGCTTGTTTGTGGTTTCAATTTACTTTAAAACTATATTACTAGTTTTCCGCCCGCCAGAGATGTCCGAGTAGGTTACCAGATACAAAGGCGAATTGGTTGAGCAGAGTGCTGAGTGCGAGTTTTTTATTCACGTTCGATAATGTCAACGTAAACAAACCGACCAAATAGATAAGTGCTCTCATGTTGTGAATTTACCAGACGCATGTTACAGATCCAAATTACCCGGGTTGCTCACTTCGAAATGTGAGCGAGTAACCTATATAATTTTGATATGTAACACGCGTCATATAAATTCACAACATGAGAGTACCTATATATTTGGTCGGTTTGTTTACGTTCACATTATCGAACGCGTACAAAAAACTCGCACTAGGCACTCTGTTCTCGAGTTTCTGTTTCGCAACATTCATTTTTATTTCTATAGATTTTTTTTACTGTTTTAAACAACCATTAATTGGTTCGTCCTATGAACTAATTAAATGATCGCTTCTGTCGATTTATTGATTATGGAACTTTTTGTCTATCAATTTAACTGATCTATGTTCTCGTAAATACCAACTGGTTGTAAACATTTCTTTGACATTTGTTAAATGATATTATCTTTGCGTATGTCTTCACAGTGCGACACTAGTTTTATTAATACTATTTTTATATCATGATGAGTGCTCAATAAGCTTACGACCAACGCCACTGTGAAGAGGGGGGGGGGGGGACTCCTCTAATAGAGGTTATTTCAATTTAACAGAGGAGATCCCAAAATCATTGTACCTAAACTAAACTTGTAATTACCAATAAACTGAACTGAAGTATACGACCCGTCTATGCAAAGGAATTACCGTAGCCTTTGATTTAACGTAGTTTTTGGGACAGGGATGTTAACGGCTTCGTAAGTTTATACACAAAAAAACCTATAAAGTTGATACTGTTGATTGTTGGCACTTGGTGGAACATTATTATCATAATGTTGTATAATTAGATAATGTAACCAACCAATGTGAAAAATCATCGTTATAATATATTTTATTGGTATAGATACGTAGATGACATAATTTGTCTTTGGACTGGGACTATTGATCAGCTTGAAGAGTTTTTAACATTTATTAATAATATAGAATCTATATTATTAATAAATGTTAAAAACTCGTCAAGCTATGTTATTATCTATATTATAGATAATAACATAGAATTTACCGCAGAGATTGGACCTACTTTTTTCTGGATTAAAATGCAAAATAAATAAATGCAGTAATATTTATTTTACTTCAACGACGAGAGATATACAATGACATGTCAAAATTTTCCCGAAAAAGAAAAATTATACAGTTCCATTCCTTTTCTATTTCCAAATTAAAATACTACACTTGCAATACAAGAAGCTCGGGAGTGGGTAACCCCCGCTGCTAACGCAGTATTTCATCACGTCTGATGACCTCACTGATTCTCAGAAACACAATAATTATAAAAGGTATTGCTATTTGACTGCGGTTTTCTGTTATGTAGAGGTACTTCCCTACTACTGTTAATCATCAATCTCTTGTATTGTAAGCTTTTATAGGATGCAGTAACCCCTTTAAATCAGGCGGGATTTGTGCTTGCGTTACACCCAACCTTGATAAAAATCCCACAAATCAGGAAAGTTACTGTCGGAATATGAAAATGTTGCATAGTAGAGATAGACGGCCGAAGCGTGACATATACGGAAGCATATACTACGAATCTTATGTATATGTTCTACTATACATATACTACTGTGACAATAATAATTACGAGTCTATAAGTTAGTAGTTACGAAGAACAATAATTTCCACCGAAAAGTCCACATCTTGCTATGAGTGAAATAAGTGGCATCTTAAAACAATGCGGGGTCGGGACCTTGGCGTATATCCGTCAGGCTTAAGGCTCATTTACACTATCAAAATGTTTTTTATATTCTTTTTTTAAAGCACTTGGATGAAATACAGGCTGACTGGTATTGCATGCATTATATATTTTATTTTATTTAGTTACACAAAATTTGAAGTAGTGCATTTTTAAGTAGGTAGTATATTTTTATGATTTAGCACTTAGATTTAGCACTTACATAGATGAAAAATAGGCTGAACGGTAATATTTGCAGCAACATTTTTTAAAAATTCAGTAACTGTTTAACTATAACACAGTATACAAAAATTAAGACTATGTTTAGTATATTTTCATTGTAGAAAAAATCAACGGTTTCATACAATTAATTTGTATAATTATTGTACGATCAACTGATCAGCAGTGACAAACAACAAAATAATAGTATAAAAACAACTTTCACAACAAAACTCCTTTTACATGTCGAAATAAAATCGATAAAATTGAGAATCAAATTGCTGGAAACTTGAAATTAAAAAATATGAGCGGATACCTACAATACATATAAAAAAATATTGTGTGGCTGTGTCATGGACACGGCCGTGTGTTGTACGTGAATACGTTATATGCACTAAAATTATCTCAAAATGGCAGCGTTTCCTCCTTCCCCGCTCCTTCCGCGCACGCGATATATTCTTTGAGCTTTCGTCTATCCAGTGGTGTGATTGAATTTTGGATTGTCAAAGTCAAAGTCAAAACTCTTTATTGCATAACTAAGTGTACATTATGATCTTAGATTTGTTTACGCACTTACAACTTAGTCACCCTTGTCAGGTATCGCAAAAGACTGTAGGGGCGCGCACGACTAACTATTTATATCCGTACATTAAGCATTTCGTCATATAATTATAGGAACTTATTTTTAATAATAATATTTTCAGATACAATTTTTATTCGTTCATCGTTATTTCATTCAACTATCATTATTTACCTTTCAATTTATCATCATTGTGATGATAGTTATGTAGCTGCAACACAAAACTTTATCCCCTGATTTTGTTATCATTCGTTTTTTTAATTGCCTCCCTATGGAAGCAATTTTAAAGACGCATTCATGTCACATGAAATTAGTCTATTGTCATAAGTACCATCAAAATAACTAGATTGCCACAACCAGCAACAACACATTTTACAGTACATAAAACACAATTCGATGGGTCCAAAGTATGTCAAGTGAATTGGATGTAAATCTAGATGAACATTCCTGTTATTCACTCTAGCTTAGGGTAAATTCACGGAAATACGTTTCCCTGAATTCCGAACGAATCCTGAAACCTCAGAGCCAAACTGCCAAGCTCTAGGCTAGTGTGTATTCCCCTTAATTTTTCCCAACTATGTGAACCCACAAATTCACAAATGTTGCTACAATTAGTAAAATATCGTTTCTTTGTGGTTATTTTTTGGCTGGCATTGACTCATGTGGGGTTTCTCGACCCCAGTTTTTGCGTTCATTTAGCGATCTAACGGCCTTGGTCAGCCTTAGACTATTTCCTCAATTAGTTATACAAGATATACATATCTATGATAAAAATACGCTGTCCGTACATTGTAGATTTTTAAGAAAAAAATGTATGAGGGTTTTGTATGAGAGATTTGTGTTAGGGATTTGTATGAGGGATTTGTATGAGGGAAATTTGTATGAGGCAACTTTGTATATTCTTTTATAAGAGCAACAGAAGATATAACAATTATTTCTAAAAATTTTGTTTGTCTTTGTGTGTACAAACATACAGATAGTCATTTTGCATTGGCAACACAGGAGTGCTTTACTTCTTGTATTGCAAGCGTTTTATAGACTACGGTAACCGCTTTATATCAGCCGGGCAATGTACCTATTTGTGTGCTCAACGTAGTCCTAATATCCTACTTCCTACTCCTACTAATGTAATAATTGTGAAATTTTGTTATGATGTAAATGTGGATAGATGTTTGTTACTGTTTCACGGGTAAACTGCTGAAGTAATTTGTATGGCATACATTTAGAATGTGTTTTTGAATGACCCATAAGATAATTTTCTTTTTATCTAGGTACTGCAATCACGTGGGGCGAAGCGAAGCCGTAGAAGCTAGTATTAGATAAATATTACAACTTTGGGAACCAAGCACATGAAAATGTTGTCTAAATTTTCATGTGGTAGCTCCCTAGTAGAAAATAAACAAGCGGACTCGGTGGTCTGTATCATATACTATAAGTAAGATGTTTTACCTATAGATGCGTTCTACCTGCCTCCATTGTCGCAAGAAGAAAGCAAGGTAAGTTACTTACGTCGCGGCAAGATGTTAGCGCTAGTCTAAATAATTATTGTAAAGTTGTACATAAAATGTCTTCCTGTGTATTCCCTTTCTTTTCCTTTCTTTGTGCACTGCATGTATAAAAACGTAGGTATTGGGATTGTACTTTAATATGATCGGACAAAATGTCTGTTGGAAAGCATAAGTGAAGACTAAGAGTCCGTTCAAACAAACCGGCTCGGAGAGGAGAGCAGATTTTGAATGCGTTTAAAATAGAGCTTTGTAGCATTGGCATAAGGTTTACTTTAAAAATTCACATAGGCTCTCGTGCATTCTCATATAATAAAAGAAGCGAATTTTAAAAATGAACTTTATACCAATGATCCAAAACTCTATTTTAAATGCCACCAAAATCTGCTCTCCTCTCTGAGCCGGTCTGTGCGAACGGACCCTAAATGTGAGGACCGCCATCACTGCGATTAGCGCAACTCTTGAGGACCCATGTAAGTATTTCTTCACACTTCGTCTGAACGATCCTAGGTTATCACACATATACATAGGTACACCCCGGCTACTCCATACAAATGTTGCGTCGGTAGCTACATACATAAACAATGACGTCTGCGCAGAGCGGGTATGAGCGTGTGTGCGTGCGGCGCTATACAAACTGTTCCAGATTTGTCTAAGAGGGGAGGTGAGGTCGACACGAGAGAGCGGCAGGGAGAGGCCATAGAATAGAATAGAATAGAATAGCCATACTGTACGTAGTACTATTACCTATACCTTTGATCAACAATATATTGTTGATCGAAGGCGTTGTATATTGTTGTTATAAGACTTATACTGTGGTTATAGTAAAAAAATCGGTTGTCTGTAAAGTCGGTTTACTGACGATAGTTGAACGTGACAACGTCATAAGAAAATACTGATGGAATGTTTTGTGAAAATTTTAATGGAACGCCTCAGAACGAGGTAACGCCGCATACGTCATCTTTTTTCGTGCGTGTAGCCGGCTCCATCGAATTAAAAGACGTTGTCACGTCAAAAAGGAAACACGTGTGCCAGCAGTATATTACACAACATTATGTTTCGGCATAGAAACGAGTTGCCGAACTTTTTGGTGTGGGAAGGCAACAACTATATCCTATTAGGATGGGATTTCAGACCAGCACGAATGGCTCTAGCCATTCGTCTGAAATCCTTAGAAGGAGAAATGGAGAAGGAGGGACCAGATTAAAAAGTCTTCAGAATATTCCCCACGATAAATACGGCAGAGGACACACAAACAACCAATATACCTAGCTGTAGGGGCTCAAGCGTGTGAGTAACCTCCGAGTTCCTCACAATGCGAATAGCACGACGTTGCAATCGATCAAGACTGCCAAGTAAGTACTTGGCGGCACGCATGAACGAACCTGGGTCGTTCTTCTTTTTAACCTACAAAAAGGTGTCTACCAGTCAGTAATAAAAAAAACCGGACAAGTGCGAGTCGGACTCGCCCACCGAGGGTTCCGTAGGTACGTAGTATCATTATTAAATTTGATATTTTTCATTATAAATAAGAAATAATGCGTCGAAAAAAATTAATAAAATATATTTTGCAATGTGTACATCAAGCCCTTTCATATGATACCCATTTGAACTAGTAGTTTCAATTTGAAATTTCGACACCCTATAAAAAATATAGACCCCGTATTTTTTAAGATCTATTTACAAATGTATAGTTTTGAGATTTATTCCTATACTTGTAGTCTATAACGATGTTACTTGCCAAATTTACCTCACCTGTGCTTTATATAAAAAACAATGCTACTCGGGCACGAAGAAGTTTCTTAGAAGCTGTTGCGCTTTGTGGTCAATGAGGGTCTTTTGGCAGCACTATAGCGTAGGGTCCAATCACTTGTCAATTCATAGCATCTAATTTTCAAAGATTTACTGTCAAAAAATTCAGTACATTTTGACAATCTGGACCCGACGCTTACCTAGCGACATCTAATGTCAGAAAAAATTTCGAACACCCCCATTGTCGCTGCCGCTATGTTAGCCCATGACCCGTCTATATATAAAATGTCACGGTCTTTTTTAATAACTAGTTTTACAATTCTCTGCAATTTGAATGATAATGTCTGTTTGTCCGACTGTTTAATTGACTAGTATACTGTTAATGAAGAACTTTAACGTGTAATAACTGCTAGCTTTGTAGATCTATTAGGTACAAGACTTGCTTCCCACGCACCACTGCCATTTTATAGATCTATAAATTTTACAAAAAGATCCATTGTGTTGTTTAATGTACACTTCACAGATTGTAATTTGGGGTAATATATTTTTAGGGTTACGTAAGCACATAAAGACCAACGTAGGATCTTGTTACTACATATAAAGTTGCCATTTCTAAACGCTAGCTATGGGAACAAGATGCGTGAAATATCCGGATCTTGAAACTTAAAATCCGGACATGTCATCAATGTTTTTTAGTACTGGTACTATTTTTTAATCTGTGACAAGACGGTTAATCATATCATGGAGCTAGTGATTTAAAACTTTTAACCGTGGACTACAAATGAAACCCCACCCGGACGCTCTCCGGACGCCCTGTAAACTCAAGTACGGGGAAACCCAAACGGATGGCAACAAGGGGCCAACACTGAGCAAATAATCACTACGTGGAGCCAATTCCGAAGCGATAACTGAAGTTTCGGACGAACGATTTCGGATTTGTCATACAAGTATTTCATTCACTTCGGCAAGACTACAACAAAACAGATGTAATTTCGTATCCCAGAAGAGGGATGAATAAGAATTAACGACGACGACGAGATAAGATTCAAACTGGTTTGTAATATTTAGCGGCTGCCTACCTCTGCTTTTCAATGGGAATTGACACAAAACCCTAAAAATTTGGCTCCCTAAGCGTAGGACGTCCACCCACAAGGTGGACAGACGACCTCATTAAGACCGTAGGATCGCGCTGGATGCAAGCCGCTTCCAACCGGTCTTATTGGAGATCTAGAGGGGAGGCCTATGTCCAGCAGTGGACTTTCAATGGCTGAGATGATGATGATGATGATGATTCCCTAAGCCCCCACCCTATCTTAATATGTATTCGTATGTCCTGCTTCACTTTCAGTAAACACTCCATTGCCAATTGGCAGGGGTGCACAAACAAATGATGTTGGCATTGTGAATGAATTTCCATCGATAACTAATTTTCACCGCTACATTAGACACTAAAAAACATATATAAAATTCTCGCACTACAATGGTTTAAGCCGTTCAACTGTCCATCAGTCAGTCATGACTTCTCTTTTTATTTGTATAGATTTTTGTTGATATAATTGGCTGTAATCGTAAAGTTCGTCGAAGGCGCGAACGCTGGAAGTTACCTATACAATATCCGACTAAATTCAATTGACGGCTGATTCTATGATTGGCGCTATTGTGCCATTCGAATCATTACAATATATTGGTGCCTATTTAATAAATGCGCAGTGGAATCAATTTATTTACTTATGTTCCTTTTATTGCTGGACTAATTAGGTGTTGAGTCATTGGAGTTTTTGTATGTTCAGAATGCTTAGTGCTAGTTTTTTTGTTCGCGTTCGATAATGTTAACGTAAAAAAACCGACCAAATAGAGATGAACTCTTATGTTGTGAATTTATAAGACGCGTGTTACATATTAAAATTATCTGGGTTACTTGCTCACATTTTGAAGTGAGCAACCCGGCTAATTTGGATATGCAACACGCGTCAGGTAAATTCACAATATAAAACTTTTTCTCAATTTGGTCGGCTTGTAAACGTAAACACGTTCGAGCTGTATGCAAGTCTTATTTTATCATATCAGTAGCGATAGATGATCCAGCTTCTATCAGCATTTATATGATTTTTTCCCAAAATCATATAAATGACATGTAGAAACCGCTGCCGATTAGTTTACATATAGGATTCGGCTGAGATTTACTCCGCGATTTTTAGAAGAAAATGAATTTTCGTAGAATTGTGACCTAGCCACAGATATCTAACCTAACTTAGCCATGTCGGTTTGTTCTTTCTTAGTCTTTGAATTCATCATCTCATCATCATCCATGAAAGTCCAAAGAAAGAAAGGGTTTGGGGGCTACATCATTGGGTTCTTTAATGGCTTGAAGAAATTTTTACACATTTTTATTGCTTTGCATAAAGCTGACCGTATGCTTAATTACCTACAACTTTAGTGGTATAATCAAAAATGTAATTTTGATAAATAAGTCTCTCGCGTTAACCTTTGAAATTGTTGAACGGATTTTGATGTTCGATATGTAATACTATAACTCTAAAAAACAGACTTTTACAAACTCAATCCCAACGAAGTTTCAGAGAGAACCTAGTTTAAAAGAAGCCTTTTTATATGAGAGAGGGGGGCAAACGAGCACCTGATGAAGCAATCACCGCCGCTCATGGAGATCAGCAACACTTACACTTTTACAGGTACTTGCCCAGTCGGGCAGCTTGAAAATATGCTATGCCCTACCTCTCTTTTCGCCAGAGGCTCGTTTGTCAGTCAGCAGGGAGCAGGTGAGGTTGGCTTTGGTTCAAAGATGTTTATGAACTACTTACACCCCAAAAACTCTATCCGAACAAAGTCTCAGGAGGAACCTAGTTTAAAAAAAGCTAGGTGTAAAATGTTATAAAACCTGATTGATCACTCACATCCTTCTACTAGTAATCCTTGACTCTACTGGCCGAAAAACAAAACTCGTTTCTAACGTGTGGCTAAAGAAATAAGTATAATTATACTCTGTCATGTATGCATATTTGAAAACAAGAATAAACGGGACGGGGGCCCACCACACATTCCTACTGCTGTGTCTCCAGTGTAGCCAGGATTAACAACGGCGACCAACAAAAAAGGCAATGAACAGTGAAGTCCAATGCAGTCCAGGGATAAGACATCGGCTGCCTTGGAACTCACAACGATTTTAATCAGAAGAAATTAGTAGGAGTAGGAAGTTTTTGGTATTTGGAATCCCCTTTTAGCAAAGTGACAGACAGCAATAATATGGTAAATAAGGCATTAAAAGCCTAAACAGATAGCTAGTCAAGGGGACCTAAAATGAGTTGATTGAGAAATTGAAAACAAGAATAAACAAAAAAAAAATGGATTAATCGCGGCGGCATTTAAGAAATCGTGTATTGCCATGAGAATAGAGTGAGCCAAATTTCAGTTCTAACGGATACTGGAAAGTGGGTCAAATATAATTTGCAAGGTTTGATTACAGATACCGCGATGAAACTCAATAGATCAGATCGTAACCGGCTTCAGCTTAGACGGTAGGGCCCTAGGGGTCCTACTGCCGAAGCTGAACTCGATTATCATTGGATTTTTGATTGCGAATATCAAACTACAGCTTAGATTTATGGTACCTGTGTTTAGCTTAGCTGCTAGAAACCCTGGAGCTCTACCGACTAAGCTGTTTGTCAATAACTAAAACATAAGACTTATTTTTCGAATCAAAATATTCGATGGTAATCGGCTTCAGCGTCGGCCCCTGCTTAAGGAAACATAGGCAAGCTGGCGCGAGCCCCTCTATTCCCGCTGTCCCTCATCATTTGTCCCCCACTGGCGGACACCGGGTAAAAAAGTTCCGATATCCTTGTGCGGCCCTACCGCCGAGCCTTTTTTTTAAATGTGAAAATGAAACTACTGTTTAGATTGTTGGTAATTATGTTTAGCTCCGCAAGTAGAAAGAGTATAGCTCTACCCATTAAGTTGAAAATTGTTGTCCATAGCTTTAAAAAAAGACATATTTTTCGAATCAAAAAATTCGATGGTAATATTGGCTTCAGCTTAGGTAGTAGGGTCTTTGAACCTGGTCTTTGAACGAATCCGACAAAGTCGTGTCGGAATAAGGTAATTTAGTGAAAACGAACAAGGTATACAAGATTTGGGATAAAAAAAGTTTCAGTATATTTCCCAATAAATAATTTTAATAGAGTTGCGTATTGCTAGAATATTTATCAACTAAGTGAGACAATGCTTAGTATCTACGTGGGTGAAATCACAGGCAATTTGGGATAATTACCGCAATTACATGCAATGAGTGATGTTTAAAGATCAATCTCTGAGACTAGTACTTGTGCATGTACCAAAAAAGAAAATCGCTTAAAACACACACATATCCTAGTATTTGGGGATTGGCAGCTCTCACGACGGACAGACGGCTTGACAGAATGATTGTACATAAGTACCGACGCTCCACCGATGTCTAAATGCAGTTTTCATTGGATTCGGCTTCGGCGTGATCGTGAGTACACGCTGCATTGACGAGCGTGGGTACTGCAGCTTTAGCGGAGAAATTTATACTTGTATAAGTAAGAAGTTTACTCACTGACATTATTTTCTCTTAATGTTATAATAAAACACTTGTACTGTTCCACTTAATTATATTTAATTAAACCGACCGGTTTCGCCGCTAAGGCATTATCAAGGTAAAAAGATGGTATATGTGTTTCTACGACACGTTTTGATAGAAACACATATACCATCTGTTTACCTTGATAATGCCTTAGCGGCGAAACCGGTCGGTAAAATTAAATATAATTAAGTGGAACAGTACAAGTGTTTTATTATAACATTACTAGCGGCCCGACCACGCTTCGCTGTGGCTCAATCTTTTCGTTTCCATCCATTTCCTTAGAGATGGCGCTGTATGTAAAAATGATTTTCCCGCTTTTCTTTTCAAATTTTTCCAGAATTTTCTTTGCTATAAACCTCACGGAGCCCGAGAACTTTCCAACGAATGCAAAACCGTGGAAATCGGTTCGTG
Organism: Hypsopygia costalis; assembly: GCA_937001555.2. Taxonomy (NCBI): domain Eukaryota; kingdom Metazoa; phylum Arthropoda; class Insecta; order Lepidoptera; family Pyralidae; genus Hypsopygia; species Hypsopygia costalis. The sequence goes on along the minus strand of OW443336.2, from coordinate 2,826,561 downwards.
CGTTCTGGAGTTATAGCGTCAGGAAGGAAAACCCGACTTATTTTTATTATAGGGGCCATCCATAAATTACGTCACACGAATTTCATGATTTTTTGACCCCTCCCCCCGTCCTTGCCACAGCTGGTCACATTTGTGAGACTCCCCCCCTCCCTAGTGTGACGTCATATATTTTGCAAATTTACATCTAGAGTTGCAAATGTATCTGAGTTTTTCGTTAATAGTTCAAAGTTCGTGTTAACACTTAGATTATAATAGATTTTGAAATGTGACGTCACGAAATTTAGGACCCCTCCCACCCCCTTGTCACTATGTCACACTTCATCGACCCCCTCCCTCGGGACCTTAACGTGTGACGTAATTTATGGATGGCCCCATAGTAGATGATAATAATGTTCCACCAAGTGCCAACAATCAACAGTATCAACTTTATTTTCTCTTACTTTTTTTTTAAATTGGGTCACAAAACTGGACTTTACACTTTGCAGGGTTGCCATCCCCAAATTTCAAAAAGGAGGATTTGATGTTGAAAAAACCAATATAATCTGTACTAATATTAAAAAGTTTGTGAGTTTGTGAGGTTGGGGGTTATCTCTGGATTTACTGAACCGATTTCGAAAATTCTTTTACCAATACAAAGCCACATTATTTGTGAGTGTCATAGAACTATAAATAAACCTGAAAATTGAATAGATTTTTTCTCAAACGTGGACGAAGTATAATGTATAAAGACTCTGTTCTTAAAGGCTCCCATGTCATTATTTTTGGGAAATAGCATGTATAAAAAATAAGGTACTTTTTTTACATTTTCTCCGTCATTTTCCATTCGACTTTGAACTTTACTTGAAATATTTTAAGTTTTATATTTTAACAGGAACATTGTTATCGATGAGGTGAATAATCACATATAGATAGATAGATATAGAAATTCCAATTAGTCTTGCTCTTGCATAACACCTACCCGCAGACATTAGGGCTGACACAAAACGAAACATAGGCCTTTGAATTAAAAAATGTCCTTTGAAGTGGGACTCTCATCAAGGTGGCTGGCGGCTCGTGTAATGAAACGCGGAACGGTGCTTTTTTAGGAAAATTGTATCTTTGGGCCTGTGAAATAGGCATTATGTGGACTTTGCGGATATAACGAACACTCATAATTAGTAGGGATCGGTGTCAAGAAAGTCCTAGATCGGATTTTTTTAAACTGAGAAGGGCTCAACCGAGCATATGAGTCACCTGATGGAAAGCAATCACCACCACCCTAGAGCCCACATCAGCAATACCAAGGGGTCGCCAACCCGTTACCGGCCTATACTCATTCCTTTCTTTCTTTGTGCTGGTGACGTAACTCACTCACAGGAACACAACTGTTCAAGGGAATTGTTATTTGGCTGCGGAGGTGGAGGTACTTCCCACCACGTGCAGGTGACGTTGGCTTTGATCTAGATGGTCCGACGGCCTCAAAAAAGTGGCTGGTAACATTGGGAAAGTCCTATATCCAGCAATGGGTAGATCATTATCATCATCATCATTATCAGCCTGTATCTACCCACTGCTGGATCCCAGTCACTTTTTGAGGTCGCCCTACGCTTTGTCGCTCCAAACGTGGCCTCCACTCTAGGACTTTCCTCTCCCATCTGCCATCGCTGACATTAACCCTTACGATATGGTTATCAAATGAAAGGGCTTGATGAGCGAAACAGAGTAAATATACTGTTTAATTCTTTTTTATCAAATACAACAGTTTCAATATATATTTTGTATGAGTTTATTTTTAGTTTTTTTTTTTAATTCTTTGTGCTACGCAATCTTATGATATATATTATCACTTAGTTATGTCAGTTTAAAGGTTTAGACCACACAGTTTAATAACGCTAACCTGACGCTAATCCCGCTTTGTGATAAAACACTCCTTTGGGAGGTCCTCTAATCTTATCATCCGCTCCGAGGGCCCGATAACTGATGCTGTTATCGAAGAATGGGCAATTAATCAGAGCTATTTCGAATTATGCTCTTGGTTTTAAATCTCTGAGATCAATGTGTATATATATAAAATTCTCGTGTCACAATGTTAGTTACCATACTCCTCCGAAACGGCTTGATCGATTTTGATGAAATTTTATATGTATATTCAGTAGGTCTGAGAATAGGTTGTTATCTATTTTTTATGGCAAAACAACGTTTGCCGGGTCAGCTAGTCCTAATATATTTTTTACTGCTGAGTGACAAATGAGGAAAGAAGTACATGCCTCCATAAGTCGCAGCTAATAAAAATCCTTAGAGCAGGGCTTCAGACGTTAAAAGGGTTCTCTCGCGTGAGGAGAGATCTCTAGGAGAGGAGCTCGATGGCGTCGTGTAGCAGTCTAATCGATCACGCAAGTCAAGCAACGTTGACCGTAGCCTATTCATCACGAATTCGTCTGTGCTTTGGTGGGGTCGTTAAGCCGTCAGTCGCCGTTTTTGTCATTAGGTGACAGTCATTAAGCCAAGTCAGCTGGCTTTAGGCGGCTTGAAAACATTGACATATATAATAATTCACTATGTGCATAACTAATATGAATTATTCATCATCATCATCATCAGGTCATTTTAGTCTCCATTACAGGAGCACAACCCTCTCGTCCGTCCCAGACGGAAGGAGGATTTGGCCTACACTCCCCACGCTGGCCAAACGGGTTGGCGAGGCCTGATCGATGTTTTTTAATGTATTTCCCTTAGTCGCCTTGTACGACATCCACGGGAAGAGACGGAGTGTTTCTATTCTAGTCTGCTGAAAACCACACGGCCAATATGAATTATTACCCAGTTATTAATACATTGCAACAATCCAGCAAATAACAATTCAGCAACAGATCAAATGAACATATTTCTCGGCCATCTTTCTCTCGAGCATCAGTCGAGCACATCGACAGACAAACAGATAGATCTAAACTGTAACAATAAAGTATCGGAACGCGGCCGCACTTCCGACGGGAGATCGCAGGCACACCCGCGAACGGAGCATTGTATGCTAATGGTGCTCGCCGAGCGTCTCGCCAACCGCGTCGCTACCAAACATTTTATGGGACGGTTTTTTAAAACACGCCGGTGGCAAACAAGTATGTTATCAGATTGATCTTTACATTCAAATAAATAAAATTGAAGTGGCTCTAAATCCCTTCGAATTAGTCCCCTAATTCGAAGGGATTTAGAGTATACTACAGACACTTCATCTTCATTGACCTACATCCCAATAGTGGGAAGAACAAGGGTTAATGACGAGGATGACATGCATATGAAAGTAAGTAACGATACTTATAACACAAAAAAGTTTGTCTGTATGTTCAGTACATATATACTATAGGTACTTATACCAATAAAGAGTTTGCATGTTCCGGCTAATTTCGAAACGGTTTTGATAGGAGTTTCACTGACTGATAGCCGATGTTGTAGAGCAGTGTTTTTCAATTTTTTTGAATACGAGACCCCTTTACAAGTTAAATAATTTTGGCGACCCTCCTCCCTTGCCTTTTTATGCTCAAAATTAGGCATTTATTGGGCATTTACAGGTACTTACTGGGCACTTATTGTTAATGCCTGGCATTTTGCCCATCTCTACTTTCGTCACAACGCAAGGTACCTACTTCGTTACTCAGTCAACTCTAACCTAAACCAGTATTCGGTGTAACGCAACTCTACCGATTTTACTCTATCAGTGTAAAACCGACTTAACTTAGGCTATTTTTATTTTAGAAAAGCAATTTGGCGAGTAACGCAAAAATAAAGAAAATTAACCGATGACAATGCGATCGAAGTCGTGCGTAACAGTTAGTGTTATATAAAATGGCCACCCGGTATGATTGCAGATATGACTTAAATAAAACCTGTTTACTTTATTTTTCATTTATTATTTAAGAGTTTTAGTTCACGTGAAAATTATTGCTTAAAGTCATTAAAATTAAAACCATTTCACACACACCGAGTAATAGCTTAACGAAATTAATTTCCAATGTAAAGCCGCGCGCTCACCTCGGTAATGAATTTACGGCCCGCAACACACCCGCAGGCCTGCAGACACGTCACTCGGGGACGAATTCGCTCTCTCAATAGGCATTCCGGGAACCGCGATACCACCAATTTGTTCCTTCCGTGTCACTGATTTCGTCCCACGTGTCACTCGGTGTGAACCCACCGAGTAATCATTTAATTCTCACCTCTACATGTTTGAGCGTTCGAAATTTAAATTTTGTTAATTGTAGTTCGGAATTTAATTGTGTTTTATTTAGTTATTTTAGGCAATAAAAATGGTGGTGGATTTAACATACTATACAACTTACAGCATAAAGGCAAAAGAAGCGCGATGACGTCATTGCGCTTCACACGCAACACGCAAGTTAAGGAACGTTGACTACAGCCTGTCCCTAAATGGATATTATATTTATCTCGAGCTTCTACGTGCTTCGTAGGGCTCGTTAATCCGTCAGTCCCGGCTGTTGTCGTTAGGTGACAGTAACGACTGTCAAGCCAAGTCATTGGGCGGCTTGAAAACACTAGCCTCCGTCATCTTGCGGTTGAGCATAACTCCTTCCTTCTGTACTGATGACGACGAATGACGGTTTACGGACGATAATTTTACATGATAACGTCCTAAGAAAACATCGGCCGATGGAGTGGAAGAGACATAGATGCGTCACAAGCCGAACGCTTAGCCCGATCGTGCCTCTCTATCGCTTGTTCCGCGCTCTCGCTTGCACGATCGGCTCAGGCGGAACGTGACAATGAATCATGCTTTTTGTGCGCTGCACGCACATCGATTTATAAGACGTTATCATGTCAAAATGAACACAATATACAAGGTATTGTAAGACAGTGTATATGTTATGGTTAATGTAATAAAATAGTTATTATTCATACTGTCTAATATTTGGCCAATGTGATAAAACATGTTTTGGTTAGATTTGAGATTTTGCTTAGATTTTTTTTTTATAAAGTATTATAACTTTAAAATATATTACGAACAAGCTTATGGGCTAATAAGTAATTTAACTATAACATAAACTTCTAAATATTATAGTCAAAGAATAATGTCCATTGACTTTTCTTAGTGTCTATTAAGGTGAAACACTTTCTTATTGTGTTATATTTAATGCACTATCACTAATATTATCTCACTTATTACTACACTAACTCAAAAGGTTTTGATTTTGGTTAGGTGAGGATTTTCTTGTCTCCTGTCACCGGAAATAGGAGCTCCGCGAAGCGAAGCTCCATCAACCTAGATGATGAATGATGTGGTGCCAAGTAAGCTTAATTATTATTAATTGACAATTTATTACATTGGCCAGCCATTATAAATAATGACCAATTTATTACATTGTCTGTGACATATATACATTTTATCCACGTGAATCACCAAGCGAAGGTTTGTATCTAAAGAGCACAATGGCGTATTTTCACCTCGAGTCAGCCGCAGCGTGATGCGACGTTCCTCGTAATATAACCAAGTCATATTTCATTCATTCATTATTTCAGTGCGCCTTTTCAAAAGCAGCAATTGCTGAAGACAAATGGTCTGTCGTGAAATTGTAAACATCATTGCCATTCAACTGTTAACAAACACATGTACAATGACGGGCATTTAATTTGTGACAGTGCTAAATTTTGAAAATGACAGCTCAATCTTTTAGTTAGATACTTAAAATCCGTGGTGCACGGCAATTGAGCTTCACTTGACTAGCCTTCTCTTTAGGGTTTTAATGCCTTATTTGCCATATTGCTGTCTCTGATAAAATATTGTCAGACAAAATTTACACAGCGCTATCGAGCCCCAAAGTAAGCGAAGCTTGTGTTATGGGTACTGGACAACTGATAAACATACGTAAATACATTTTTTTTGTAAATACATACTAGAAAACACCCAGACCAAGACAAACAGACATGTTCATGCACACAAATGTTTGTCCTGTGTGGGAATAGAACCCACGAGCGTTGGTGTCGAAGCCGCGTCATTGACCGGTACGCCACCGAGCTCGTCAAATCTCATATTGTTAAGAGGGGAAGTCAAATTCCAAAAACTTCTTACTCCTATTAATTTCTTCGTCGTGAGTTCCAAGGCAGCCGTAGTTTTCATCCCGGGACTGCAATGGGCTTCAGTGTTCATTAGTTTTTTAGGTGGTCTCCACTGCAAGTCCTGGCTACACAGGAGACATTGCGGTGGAAATGTGTGGGGTCTCCGTCCCGATAAAAAAAGTCATGTTTAAGTCCCAGTTTTGACAATGAAAAGAGAGTAAAAAAAACTCAGAATACATTTGTACATGAGCCTTTTCAAGAATAATATTCCTCTTTGGAGCAGTCACATAGAAATGGGAAGAAGTTGCTGCATTGGCAGCGGGGATGGCAGCGCGCAAGCGATATTTCATGTTGAGAGCGTTTATATGGCTACGGTAACCGCTTTACATCAGGCGGGCAGTATTACCACCACCCGCCGTTGTAAAAAAAAAAGCCTACCGTGTCTGTACTAACCACTACATTACTCTAAGAAAATAATTGCTACAATAACCAAAGGGCTCAATCCCAAGCTACCGTTGATCTACTTTCATAATAGACTTCTATCATTACCAACCGATCAACTATCAAGATTAGATAACATTTGGATGATTCAAAATTACAGGTGAGCAGATTGCCGCCGATAACCGCGGGGAACGTTCATGACAAGTAATCACACAGCTCCCGAACTACTTCCACCGACTTAACTGACGTCGGTTACCATTTGGTTTGCCTAGAGCGTTTAAGCTGCACAGTAGCGTCGACAGTTCTGAAAAAAGTAGAGATCTCATGAAAATCTATATCTATATATATAAAACAAAGTCGGGTTTGTTCGAACACTTACAACTCAAGACCGGCTGGACCAATTTTCATGGTTTTTGATTTGTTGGATTTGTCTACGTCCCGAATAGCAGGATAACTCATAAAAACATTGGAAAATTGTCGAAAAAATAAAATAAAAATAAAAACATTTTCCCATACAAAATGTTCGTGGGTGTCGTTACCTGTCAAACGTGAGGTTGACGTGCGTACGTCAAATGTATGCGTGCGTTCAGAAATGTATATCAAGCTCATTTAATATAGACCGATTTATACTCAAAGAGACCAAATGACTTAGATTAATAACAAATGTACTTTATTGGTTTCATTTTTACGTCTAGAAAGTTGGCTGTGATTTGTTTTGAAAACAGTTTTGTGGAATGAAATATTTATTGGTTTTAAAATAGTTATGCGTGCGTTCAGAAATTTATATCTAGCTCCTTAAATCTTATATAACAGAAAGTCGTGTTAGTTACACCATTTATGACTCAAGAACGGCTGGACCGATTTTTATGATTTTTGTGTTTTTTTGGATTTGTCTTGGTCGGGAATAGGATAATAAGTATTTAAAACATTGGAAAATTGACGAAAACATTAAATAAAAGACAAAACATTCTCCCATACAAATAGTGTCAGTTGAAAAAGGATTGGGATATTATTGGTTGTCAAATATAAAAAATGACAAATCGATTGGTCTCACTTTTACGTCGCGAAATTTGTCTGTGATTTGTTTTGAAAATTGAAAAATGACAAATCGATTGGGAAACGCTTGGCCCATGGGGTCCGAGCGCAAGAATTAAATCAGAGTAACAACACAGTATAAGTAATAGTGGTAAAAGTCAAATGAAATGTACAATTACAAATCACCAAAACGATAAAACCGATTTCAAAACTAAAAAATGTATTTTAAAATATTTTGATTAAACGATAAGGAAATCTTTATTTTTATGAAATGTTTTTATGGATAAGGGTCTTCCCTCAAAGGAAGGGCTTAAGAGCAACTCCACTACGCTGCTCAACTGCGGGTTGGCGGAGGCCAGTGTTTTCAAGTCGCTTAAAGGCCACTAATTTGGCTTAACGACTATCATCTAATGATAACTACCGGGACCGACGGCTTAACATACCTTCCGAAGCACGGAGGAGCTCGAGATAATATAAACCCATCCATAGACAGGCTACGATCGACGTTGCTTAACTTGCGTGTTCAATTAGACTGACACGCGCAATGACGCCATCGAGCAGCTCTATTATTTTCTATTATACATTGTATTAATTCCATAAAATCATAAATTTAGTTCGGCCAATACGTACCACGACATTTATTGACTGTTAGGCGGTACAAAGTTCGCCAGGACAGCTAGTTTATAATGAAACTAGCTGCCCGCCCCGGCTTCGCACGGGTAGAAAGTGTTGTTTTCTTTTCCTCGCAATTTTTATGTACATAAGAACCTTTCTTATACCTTAACGAAAATATTAAAATAAAAATTAGCAGAATTGGTCGAGCCGTTCTCGAGTTTTGCGCTTAGCAACATTCATTTTAATATGGGACCACCAGGAGAGTGTCAAACGAATAAGAATTATTAAACTTGCTGTACAATTGACGGAGAAATCATTGAATTTAAAAAAATACATACAGTCGAACATAGAACCGCCCTACAGGTACAATAAACAACAATAATAGGTAATTTCTGGGACAAAAACTATTCCCATAGTCGCCTTGTACGACATCCACGGGAAGAGACGGAGTGATTCTATTCTAGTCCGTAGATTCGTGTGGTTTCCGGCAGAAACCACACGGCCGTAAGAAGGAAGAGTGGTAAACGCGGAATAAATACAGTTTCATCGGCACCACTCCCAGTGAGAATCTCAGCTTCAATTATACATATTTCGCTGCTAAACATTGACTTTACTTCAGGAAGGAGATCTTCCCCAAATTTTAATAATATTTTTGAAAACTCTTGGGCACGTAAAGTTCTATCTACAGCTTCTACTGCCTTATTGTTTTTTTTTCGCATTCATCTGAAACGATTAGACAGCAATCCTGAAACATTTTCGCTTAGTCACAGTTTCGTGTCACTCAGCATGTATGTGTTTCCGTTCTGTATAAATCGAGTATAATATTGAACATTGTATTTGCGTCATTCCGCCTAGAAGTAATATATGGCTGCAATACCTGGCGATGCTGCTGTGAGATATTATTTTGGCGCCTGATTTCAGCGATGATTGCTCTCGTCAGGTATGTTTTTCCAGTCCCTCCTGAAGCATCTAAGAAAAACAGTTTCCCCTCGTTGTTTAAAAGACTTTGCATCACAAAATCTTGCTACATAGCGTCCCACAAATGCACGCATTCTTCTGGTTTGTGCGAATATATACCAATCGTTCCATTTCAATTTTAGCGTACACGTCTATAATAAACTGACTAAATAGACCACGTTACCTTTGTAAATAAATAATACGATTGCGTCTAACTTATAGCAGGTAAGCATAAAAGTAGCACTGCGCGGTTATTTTTTTACAATACAATCAATATTTTGGTTAAACTATTTATTGTTCTTTTAAGTAGCTTTTTTAGTTCTATTTGCTATTATAGCGTGTTTTTAGTTATTTTTTTAAACTATAATTTATTGTATACACCATGTTGTTTATGCAAATAAATTTAGCTTTGTTCTGCATCAGGTGTTCCAAATATTGGATTTTTGTACCTCAATAAAAAATACTCAACAGGCTGAACAACTTTTGCTAAGGCGTCATTTTTATATTTCTTATAGTTTAGCTGAACCGTTATGGTTCTGCATCAGGTGTTCCAAATCTAGGATTTTTATACCTCAACAAAAAATACTCATCAAGTTGAACAACTTTTGCAAAGGCATCAATTTTATATTTCTTATAGTTTAACGTAACCATTATGGTTCTGCATCAGGTGTTCCAAATCTTGGATTTATATACCTCAGCAAAAAATGCTCATCAGGCTGAACAACTTTTGCTAAGGCGTCATTTTTATATTTTTTATAGTTTAGCTGAACCATTATGATTCTGCATCACGTGTTCCAAATCTTGGATTTTTATACCTCAACAAAAAATACTCATCAGGCTGAACAACTTTTGCTAAGGCGTCATTTTATATTTCTTATAGTTTAGCTGAACCTTAATGGTTCTGCATCAGGTGTTCCAAATCTTGGATTTCTATACCTCAACAAAAAATGCTGATTAAGTTGAACAACTTTTGCTAAGGCGTCAATTTTATATTTCTTATAGTTTACCGGAACCATTATGGATCTGCATCAGGTGTTCTAAATCTTGGATTTTTATACCTCAACAAAAAATACTCATCAGGCTGAACAACTTTTGCTAAGGCGTCATTTTTATATTTCTTATAGTTTAGCTGAACCATTATGATTCTGCATCACGTGTTCCAAATCTTGGATTTTTATACCTCAACAAAAAATACTCATCAGGCTGAATAACTTTTGCTAAGGCGTCATTTTTATATTTCTTATAGTTTAGCTGAACCTTTATGGTTCTGCATCAGGTGTTCCAAATCTTGGATTTTTATACCTCAACTAAAAATGCAGATCAAGTTGAACAACTTTTGCTAAGGCGTCAATTTTATATTTCTTATAGTTTACCGGAACCATTATGGATCTGCATCAGGTGTTCTAAATCTTGGATTTTTATACCTCAACAAAAAATACTCATCAGGCTGAACAACTTTTGCTAAGGCGTCCTTTTTATATTTCTTATAGTTTAGCTGAACCATTATGGATCTGCATCAGGTGTTCCAAATATTGGATTTTTATACCTCAATAAAAAAAACTCATCAGGCTGAACAACTTTTGCTAAGGCGTCATTTTTATATTTCTTATAGTTTAGCTGAACCTTTATGGTTCTGCATCAGGGTGTTCCAAATCTTGGATTTTTATACCGAGATGGAAATTTCGTGTCAACGTTTTCAAATCGATGCTATTTTCGTAATTGACGTCTCAGAAAACCATAGAATCAACACCCATATTGATATTATGACATTTCAACCCCATCGCACCCCCACAGGAGTGCTCTTGTGTCACGTCGGTTATGTTAGATTATAAAATAGCTGTTGTTTTCGGAATCAGCGACCCGATAAACCATAAAAACAATACCCATAACGATTTTCAGACGTTGGCACCTCATTTCACCCCTTTAGGGGTTGAATTTTGAAAAATCCTGAAACACTTGTTTACTCATTTATCTACAGAAGTGCTCATGTAAAGTTTGGTATAAAATAGTCCAACTAATCTTGGTTCCCCCATACAAACTTTGGACCCCCGTTTCACCCCCTTAGGGGTGGAATTTTCCAAATTCCCGTCTTAGTGAGCACCTACGTCCTAAAAGGAACCCCCTTGCAAAATTTGAGACTCCTAGCACTTGTAGTTTCTGAGATTTCGTGATGAGTGAGTGAGTGATTTACTCTTTTATATATATAGAAGACTAGCGGCCGCCCGCGACTTCGTACGCGTGGAGTTAGTTATTTGCAAATATTTTTTAATTACATTCGAAAAAGTTAAATACCTAATGAAAGGAAAAAAATAAAAAAAGTTAAAAACAATCAATGTCTAGACGAATTTTTAGAATCAATGAAGTCGACGGATATTATTTTTTAACACCTCTTTGTAAAACCTAAAGTACTTTTTAATGTTATAATAAAACACCCCTCCTTATAATAGTAAGTATGTAGTTGTTTTCAATATTTTTTATACTTAAATATCATTTAAAATACTTCTGCCATAATTACTTTAACTTCAATTAACATTGGATTTTCATACAGATTTCCAACCCCCGTTTAACTCCAAAAAGGGGTTGATTTCTAAAGATACATTATTAGTACACCTCCATACCATCTATAGAGCATACATTTTAAATTTCAAGTCTCTTACTTCAAAAACATAGGACTTTCATACAAACTTCCAACCCCCGTTTCAACACCAAAAATGGGTTGATTTCTAAAGATACATAGTACACCTCCACACTATCTATACATTTTAAATTTCAAGTTTCTTACTTCAAAAATATAGAACTTTCATACAAACTTCCAACCCCCGTTTTAACACCAAAAATGGGTTGATTTCTAAAGATACATAGTACACCTCCACACTATCTATACATTTTAAATTTCAAGTTTCTTACTTCAAAAATATAGAACTTTCATACAAACTTCCAACCCCCGTTTTAACACCAAAAATGGGTTGATTTCTAAAGATACATAGTACACCTCCACACTATCTATACATTTTAAATTTCAAGTTTCTTACTTCAAAAATATAGAACTTTCATACAAACTTCCAACCCCCGTTTTAACCCCAAAAAGGGGTTGATTTCCAAAGATACGTTATTAATACACCTCCACACCATCTGTAGAGCATACATTTTAAATTTCAAGTCTCTTGCTTCAAAAACATAGGACTTTCATACAAACTTCCAAGCCCCATTCTACCCCCTAGGGGTGGAGTATCGTAAAATCCGTTCTTAGCGGATGTCTACACCCTATAAGGAACCTACCTGCCAAATTTCAAGTTTGTAGGTGTTATAGTTTCTGAGATTTCGTTATGAGTGAGTGAGTGATTTACTCTTTTATATAATATATATAGATAACGAAGTGCAAGGCGGATAGACGTTTCCGTAATACCAGGGTAAAGCTGGCCGGTACAGCTAATAATATTAATTTTGGAGTGTAAATAGTTCATCAACATATTTGAACCAAAGCCAACCTCACCTGCACGTGGTACACCCTGCTTATTAACAAATGAGGCTCTGGCGAAAGGAGAGGTAGGGCACTGCGTATTTTTTATGCTGCCCGACTGGGGAAGTACCTCCACCTAACAGAATACCGCAGCAAAATAATAATTCCTTTGAGGGTTGTTGTGTTCCTGCGAGTGACCGAGGTCACCAGAAAGAAAGGAAGGAGTATAGGCTGGTAAAGTATTGCTTTCCATTAAGTGATCCACATGCTCGTTTGCCCCCTCTCTCGTATAAAAAAAAACCTATTTTGATATTGTATGATCGTTCAACAGCGAAACTGTTCAACCGATTTCAAATGTTCAGAATATCGTGTTTGTGTGCAATAAACTTTACATAAATATTGCCATTCGTCGTCGAAGTTACTTTTATAAACTTTCCCCAAGTCAACTTCATTTGAATCGTCAAAGACGCTGACCACACCACTATTGGTTTTGAAAACCCAGGTCTCGACTCCAGTAGTCAGACGTAGACGGTGCAAAATAGTGCAAATATTCAAATGGAGCTCACAATTGAAGTTCGCTCCGACAGATCTTTAAAAGACAGGGTCTTACAACGATCGATGAGCGGAAGCGGATTTATACTAACTTTTTTCTCATTCCATTGGTTGTACAGTCCATTCGATGTGAAGTGGCTGCGTCTATTATAGATGCTGGTTAAAGAAGAAATGTCAGCGCTCCTGAAGGAAGGTCTTTCTATTTTTTTATAACTATTACGCCTTGTTTAATAATAAGCAGTGTTTTACCACAGTATAAGTAATAGTACTAACGTAGTTTTACTTAATTCCAATGTATGAATTAACTATTATTATACCAACTATAATTCATACATAGTTGTGTTTTATCCGTGACCACTACATAGTTGTATATTAAATCAACCTACAAATTGTATTTTTGAAATGTATATAAAAAAATAAAACCGGCCAAGTGCGAGTCGGACTCGCGCACGAAGAGTTCCGTTCCATTACCTATAAAAACGGCAAAAAATTACGTTTGTTGTATGGGAGCCCCCCCCCCCCCCCTTAAATATTTGTTTTATTTTATTAATATTATGTGTATTATTTAGTTATATATTATATAACTAAATATTATGTGAATATTTCAATTTATACTACCTTTGCCGTTATCAATTGCGAGCAAAAACTAGCAAAAAATCACGTTTGTTGTATGGGAGCCCCCTTAATTATTTATTGTATTTTATTTTTTAGTATTTGTTTTTATAGCGGCAACAGAAATACATCATCTGTGAAAATTTCAACTGTCTAGCTATCACGGTTCATGAGATACAGCCTGGTGACAGACGGACGGACGGACGGACAGCGGAGCCTTAGTAATAGGGCTCCTTTGTACCCTTTGGGTACGGAACCCTAAACATGGTTTTGTATATTTTTTTATGAACCAATAAAACCAGATTACAGACACTTCAGCTCTATCAGTTTCTGTTGCTACGAGTATATTCATCAATTTAACTTAACGACTCCTAGTTTAAACAAGCCGTAATTTCTGCTTTAGATATGTGCAATATCAGGAGCATCATATATATTTATATAGAACTAGCTGTTGCCCGCGACTTCGTCCGCGGAAATATCAGTTATCGTGGTAAGACCATAAGAAATCAAGTACTTAACATATTAAGAAAAAAAATTATAGTGAATAATATATGTAGGTACATATTAATTTTATACCTGCTTTCAAATTTGTTTGCAAATAATACATTAATTGCAAACAATTTTGATTACCATAAAAAAAAGTTGAGTCAATCGTAAAAGATAGCTGTATGCTGTCGCGGACTTTTTCTTTTTAGAACTTTTAAAGAGGAACAATTCCATCATACATGATTTTTGCGTAACTTCAACTGTTTACGCAGCGCACGCAACGGAAGCCCTCAAAAGACATATTTTTTCCCATTTTGCATTGGTGCTCCGCTCCTATATGCGGTAGCGTGATGTTATGTAGCCTATAGCTTTCCTTGAAATATAGGCTATCTAGCACTAAAAGAATTTTATTTTCTTTCGAACTATTATTATTATTATTTATTTTCAATTCGAACCAGTAGTTCCTGAGATTAGCGCGTTCAAACAAACAAACAAACTCTACAAATATTAGTATGGATTACACAATATATGTGTATAGAATTACAATATTCCGAATCCGCTGTCAACTGAGCCACGGTCTTAGAATTCAAAGCGTTCCAACACTAAATATTTATAAGTGCAGTTACTCTCTGCACGGCGTGGGAGGACGCTATTATGACTCGACTGTAAAGAGAGGTAATGTCGCCTGCTGACGCTTGTATACAGTGAAATATGACGTCTTATTCGTGTTAGTATTTGATAAATTTTTCGCTTATGGAGTCGTCTGAGTTACGTGCGTAATTGATGTTTTCTTGCAGTACAATTACGACATGGGAGCCTTTAAAAACAGAGTTCTTATTGCGAGTCTTTTGGTCACATTCGAAAGTGTTAACATTTACAACCTGACAAAATTGAGAAAAAGTTTCATATTGTGAATTTACCAGACGACTGTTACATATAGATATATTTTTTTTATACTACGTCGGGTGGCAGATAAGCATACGGCCCGCCTGATGTGAAGCGGTTACCGTAACCGTATTAACGCTCGCAACATAATATATCACTGGCGTGACGTCACCCCCGCTGTCAACGCAGCATCTTCTTCTTTTCTGGTGACCTCACTCATTCGCAGGAGCACAACAACCCTCAGGGGAATTGTAAATAACAATTCCCTTGAGGGTTGTTGTGTTCAAGGGAGTTGTTATTTGGCTGCGGTATTCTGTGAGGTGGAGGTACATACCCCAGTCGGGTAGCTTACAATTACGCTCCCTACCTCTCTTTTCGCCAGAGCTTCGTTTGTCAGTCAGCAGGGTGCATCACGAGCAGGTGAAGTTGGCTTTGGTTCAAAGATGTTGATAAACCACTTACACCCCATAATTATTAAAATTATGGGGTACATAACCTGGGTTGCTTGCTTTTGTATATATACAGACTTATGATGACACAGAAAAACAGGCAAATCAAAACAAACAAATCAAAGTGTGTCAGTTTAATCGAACATGCAACAACAATTGCAATTAAACAACGTCGGCCGTGGCCTCTCCATGGATGACTTTATTTATCCTTCGTACCGCCTAACAGTCAATGAATGTCAATCAATGAATGTGACGAGCTCGGTGGTCGAATGGTTAGCAATGGCCACTTTGACTCCGAGGTCGCGGGTTCGATTCCCGCACAAGACAAACATTTGTGTGCATGAACATGTCTGTTTGTTTTGGTCAGGGTTTTCTATTTATTATAAGTATGTATTTACAAAAAAGTACATTTATCAGTTGTCTAGTACCCATAAGACAAGCTTTACGCTTAATTTGGGACTAGATGGCGCTGTGTGAATTGTTAAAAAATATTTATTATTTATTTAATGTCGTGGTACGTATTAGCTGAACTAAGTTTATGATTTTATGGAATTAATACAATCAATAATAGAGATTAATAGAGCTGCTCGATGGCGTCATTGCGCGTGTCAGTCTAATTGAACACGCAAGTTAAGCAACGTCGATCGTAGCCTGTCTATGGATGGGTTTATATAATCTCGAGCTCCTCCGTGCTTCGAAAGGCATGTTAAGCCGTCGGTCCCGGCTGTTGTCATTATAGATGACAGTCGATAAGTCAAGTTAGTGGCCTTTAGGTGACTTGAAAATACTGGCCACCGCCAACCCGCAGTTCAGCAGCGTGATGGAGTATGCACTAAACTCCTTCGAATAAGGGAAGACCTATATCCCAGCATAAGGATGAATAAGGGTCGATGACGATATTTTCTTACTTCGTCTTCACTTTCTTGTTGAAATAGTTGGCATCAAAGTCAAAGTCAAAATATCTTTATTCCTTGGACTTTATGAAGCACTTAGAAACGTCATACAAATAAAATATAAGAACATGTATCTAAATCATTACTACTCTAAATCCGCACAGCTTAGATTCACTTTCATCACACTATCTTGAATGTGAAAGTGAATTTAAGTGCCAGTTCCGGCGACGAGGCTTCTTGAGAAGAACTGGCAAGAAACTCAAGGCCGACTCTTTTAATTGCCAATATCGTTACATTAAACACAAATACAATCATTAACATAACATAACAAGAGCAATTCATTTCCAAATACTTTTATCATTTATGTAATCTGAGATACAATAAAAGCCTTTTGACATAGTCCAGTTTTGATATATTTTTTAAATTTACCCATGGATAATTTAAACGCGTCATTTGGAAGTTTATTGTAGAAGCGTATATTCGTACCTGGGAACGAGTTAGAGATTTTATGGAGCCTAGTAATATGCACAGCGAGTTTGTTTTTATTTCTTAAATTTAATTGATGGAGATCACTGATTTTCCTAAATTTAGTTTGATTTTTATGAACGTAAATAAGATTTTCATAAATATATTGAGAAATTTATTTCTCAGTGTCTCCCTGGGACTCATCATATAAATAGCACGGATAGCTCGCTTCTGGAGCACAAAAATTGAGTCTACATCCGCAGCACTACCCCAAATAATAATCAACCAATTATTTGCATAGTCATATGTTGCATTTGTAATTATGTAAATGTTTTATTGAAGTGGTTTCAATTGAGGGGAGACCCATATCCCAGCAGTGGGATGAATAAGGGTTGACGACGATTTGTCTTGTCCGAATTATGCGGTAGAATCCGTGACCCAAAGTTCAATGTAAGCAGAATTTACGCTGTTGTAATTTTAAACAGTTTGTAGTGTGTGATGTTTTTTGTAGTGTTACCAAACAATGATCATTTAACATGCCATTTATTTAGACCAGTATATGTATACGAGATTGCGTCATTTCATTGTTTACAATAGTTTTATGGTAATCGAGTAATTCCCATTGTTGCAGGCGGGGCGCGGCGTAAAGGTGCGTCCACACATGTCCGCCAGAAATGATACCGGTGAGTTAGCTACGTAATTGTTTCACAAATTGCATGGAGATGTATGGTTCAGTGATTTCTTAATGGATTCAATTCGATTTGGAAACACAAATATGTATTTTTTTTTATATATGTGCGGGGAGGCACCGCGTCTACATCTGCTAATGCTCCACTCCCCAACCTCCATGACGGGTACCGGAGCGGTAGGCGCGCTCCCCTAGTCGGGAGGGGAGGGGGGGGGGGGGGAGCACGTGGGTCACCTGGTGGTCTGCTGATCTCAGTCACTTGGTTGGCTGCGGTATTCTGTGAGGAGGTACTTCCCCAGTCGGGCAGCTTAAATAATACGCTACGCCCTACTTCTCTTTTCACCGGAGCCTCGTTTGTCAGTCAGCGGAGTGCACCACAAACAGGTGAGGTTGGCTTGATTCAAAGCTGTTGACGAACCATTTTATGCGGCCGTACGCTTGTTTTCCACCCTGGTTATATAAAAAATATTTTGGCTCTATTACTACTACTACTTACTGAAAGCAAATTTTTCAAGATCAACCACCTTAATGTAGCGGATTTATGTAAGAAATTAACAGGTTAAAGGTGAAATATATGTATTCGAGCCTTCTATAGAATGCTAGAAATCTCCTTCATATTCGCCACAATTTACCCCTATGAAAAACAGCGTGAACATTTTGTATGTAAAAGCGTTTTGTTTAACGACATCCCCTCAAGTAATTACTAAACATCTGCTCGGCAGCTGAGGCGCAATAAAGGCTTTATTGAAAGCCAAGCGGCTCGCCATTTTTCTTGGTCACCCTTTTTCTGAGTAATAGACGATATTGCTTAGTAATTACTTATATATGTTAAGTCAGCTGTGTAAATAGGGCTATTATTCTCTATCGTATTACTAGCTAGCTATGGGATAAAATCTGATAGGAGGAAACTCGATAAAAAACGGTAGAGATGAATTTCATTAGGTTTCGTGTAAATTTACTAAACGTATATCGTTTAGCAAATTTACACGAAACCTAATGAAAATGACTAAAAAATTTATAGACAATTTGAACTACACTACCTTGCGTGCTTCTACCAGCAATTCATCATCATCATCGGGTTCATTTTAGTCTCCACTACAGGAGCACGACCCTCTCTCGTCCGTCCTAGACGGAAGGAGGATTAGGCTTACACTCCCCACGCTGGCCAAACGGGTTGGGGAGGCCTGATCGATATTTAATAATGTATTACCACCACTACCACCAATTAGTTCATGCAAATGACTGCCGGCCAGCACCCACCCTCTGCCGTTAGTAGTTGCATGCGACTGCCGTGGCTGCTTTGGTCGTCTCTGCTCCAGCTGACGTGCTCGTTGGGCGAATCTCCAACATCAGATGTTTCAGATGTTGGAGATTCGCCGATAAACACAAACAGAAGAAAGAAGAACAGAAGAAACGTGGAAGTTCCACGTTTCTTTCCACGGTGGAACTGCCGCCACCCCGACTGCCGTTGCCGTCTCTGCGACGCGTGTTTCGCCTCTACGCGAGGCGTCCTCAGGCGATCTGTAGATGTTGATAGTTAGAACTACAACCTACAAATGACCTAACTTAAATTGCCTGTAAATTTGACTTTCGCCAAATAACAGTTGAATCAATTAACTATGAAAAAATTCATGTCAACTGGAAGCCTGTTACAAGTCGCTAGTTGTGCAATATTTGATAAATCTTTCAGTTTCATTCTGAAAAGAAGACGGATGGGTTTTCTCGAATATGTGAGGGTAATTTATTCCACAACTATGCAGCAGCGTAGGTAAACGAGTTACGAAAAAATTTGTTTGCTCGTAGGTACGGTCGGATCACTAAAATAACTTTGACCACCTTGGCATACTGAAATGTATGGCAGAGTGGTTAGTTACCGTAGGGAACCGATTATGTTTCATTAAAAATATGTTAGTATAAATTAATATAGTTATTATAGGCCTTAAAATACAATAGTAACCTTCCTATTTGGGGTAGGCAGAAAATATGGATAAATAAATATGTAAATAAATATTCGTGGACAAATTTTACACTGCCATCTAACCCCTCAAACTAAACAAAGCTTGTATTATGGGTACTAGATAACTTTACTATGTACTTAAATATATTTTTATACTAATATAAATAAATAATAATAAGTCCGCAGGGCAGCTTGTGTGGCGAGCTGTTGTGTGAGTAGCGACACCACGGACCCGAGTCTCCAGAGAGTCGGTCAGGGCCTTCGTCTCCGACGTGTCTTCATCGGTCGGAGTGTAAACACAAGAAGGCCCGCAGGACTCTCAGCTCTGGCTTGCCTTCATTGGCCGTCCAGAGAGGAGCCGCTAGAGCTATATGCTCCAGGGGTGGAAGTGTTAAAGGGCATCACGCCGCGAGTAACTTCGGAGAAAGCGCAGCACACCTCTCGACATCCCTGAGTCACTCACACCGGTGCTGCCCCCGGCCGTTTTCCTGGCATTTCGGGGGCCCATCTAGTGAGTGGCAAGCCACCACCTGCCGCAAATAACTAGCAATAAAAGCAGTTATGGCAGGCGTCCGTCCCTCTTCTGTAATAGCCCGGTATTAAGTTCACCCAGACCTCATCTCCATAGCCCATTTATTTTCCATCACACTTCGCAATATTCTCAACGCCTGCCGAGACCTGCTCATGGGTATGTCGTTCCATTGACATATCCTGGAGCGGGTCACGGCGGGCGTACAACATTACATCAAACTTCTCAAAGGGGCCTCTACGCGTTGGATCCATATCCTCGCGCATGCCTATCAAATGACCGGGCTTGACCCGTGATTAAAAAGAGATAAATAATAATAATAATAAATAAATAAATATTGTCAGACAAATTACACAGCGTCAACTAGCCCCAAAGTAAGCAAAGCTTGTGTTATGGGTACTAGACAACTGATAAACATACGTAAATACATTTATTTTTGTAAATACATACTTATGATACATAGAAAACACCCAGACATGTTCATGCACACAAATGTTTGTCCTATGTGGGAATCGAACCCACGAGCGTTGGTGTCGAAGCCGCATTATTGACCGCTACGCCACCGAGCTCGTCATATATGTATACTAATATGTACTTAAATATATTTTTTGTAAATATGTACATATACTCGTAATGCATAGAAAACACCCAGACGAAGACAGACAGACATGTTCATGGACACCAATATTTATCTTATGCGGGAATTGAACACGCAACCTCGGAGTCAAAGTAACCATTAGACCACCGAGCTCGTCAATAGTATAATAATAGAAGTATATAGTTTTTAACTTTATATTAAGAGTGGGGAAAAAAATATGGATATGAAAAAATATAATATCATTATATTTTAAATAAGTTTTTAGAACTTTAGTAATATTTTTCTCAAACAAATTAGAAAAGTTTCTTTATAATAACGTTGTCTAGGTTAAATATTTTGTTACTTCTTAGCCCAAAACATTATATTTGTTTTGCTAGTACGTGGGACAAAACCTGGAATCGCACGGTAAGTAGAGGCTCGCCATAAAGCAGATATAGGCAGGCATGATTAAGCCAGTGATAAACAAAGCTTCGTTATAGTTGTCATAGATACGATATGACCCGTATATGGAAACTCGATTGAAATGCAGGTGCTATAAACGAGCTGCCGACAACTCCCCGAGGAGAAATAACTATAAATAAATTGATAGATAGAATATGCTTTATTTACATACATAATACAAATATAAAGTACAGTGAATCAATAAATTATTACAGATTTGTATATATGTAACAACGCGGCCTTATTGCTGAGTGCAATCTTTTCAAGGCAACCTTAGGGTGATGAATTTGTGCATGGAGTGGGCAGGATACGAAAATCAAAAGAAATTAATGAAAACTCTATGTATAGTAACATTATGAGAATTATTATGTATAGACGAAGATATTATGTAACCTATTACTGATAAATAATTGAATAAAAATAAATACATACACTACATATTATAAAATAAATAACTAAATAAATAAATAATAGGTAGGGGAAAAAGTCTTTTCGCATTATAGTATGTATGAACTTCTAATAAAATCTCTTTGGTTATACCATTTGTATCTGGCAGGTTTTGATATCTATAAAAAGTTTAAAAGATAATTCCAAATTCAAATTAGGTAAATGTGTGATTTTCATTTGTTTTATTTACTGTCAAGATGAGTGAATCTAATGAAGAAATTCGATTCATTTTAAAATTTTACTACAAAAAAGGTAAAAATGCAACGCAAGCTGCGAAAAAAATTTGTGACGTTTATGGACCTAGTGCAGTGTCTGTGAGAGTAGCACAAATTTGGTTTAAGCGTTATCAATCAGGAAATTTTGATGTGAAAGATGCACGTCGCTCTGGTCGCCCTGTTACGGATAAAATGGATGCCATTTTTGAAAAAGTGGAGCAAGATCGGCATATCAGTAGTTACGACGTAGCTGAAGAATTAGGAATTGACCACAAAACAGTTTTGGCGCATTTGAAATAAGCTGGGTACACTAAAAAGCTCGATATTTGGGTGCCGCACGATCTCACTGAAAGAAACCTAATGAACCGTGTACTCATTTGCGATTCTTTACTACGTAATACGTCGACGTAATGAAAGCGAACCGTTTTTGAAGAAGCTTATAACTGGTGATGAAAAGTGGATCACGTACGACAAGAACGTGCGAAAAAGGTCGTGGTCAAAGGCCGGTCAGGCTTCACAGACTCTGGCAAAACCCGGGTTAACCCGCAACAAGGTGATGCTGTGTGTATGGTGGGATTGGAAGGGCATTATTCATTATGAGCTGTTACCGCCAGGCAGGACTATCGATTCTGAACTCTACTGTGAACAACTGATGAGATTAAAGCAAAAAGTTGAGAGAAAGCAGCCGGAATTAATTATTGAAGGGGTGTGATTTTTCATCATGATAACGCTAGACCTCACACATCTTTAGCCACTCAGCAAAAATTAAGAGAGTTTGACTGGGAGGTGTTAATGCATCCGCCGTATAGTCCTGACCTTGCACCTTCTGATTTCCACCTGTTTCGGTCTCTTCAGAATTCTTTAGGCAATGTCAGGTTCACATCACGAGAAGACTGCCAAAACCACTTGTCGTGGATTTTTGAACAGAAGTCCCAAAATTTCTATAGTAATGGGATCATGTCTCTACCTACAAAATGGCAAAAAGTTATCGAACAAAATGGCACCTACATACTTTAGTTAAATGTAAATAAACTTTATTAAAAAATGTTTTGAATTTTCATATAAAATACGAAAAGACTTTTTCCCCAACCTAATATTAATAACTAGCAAACCCGGCGAACTCCGTTTCGCCACCAGATGGCGCTGTATGTGAAAAAAGATTTTCCCGCTTTTCTTTTCAATTTTTTTCCAGAATTTTCTTTGCTATAAACCTCAAGAAGCCCGAGACCTTTCCAACGAATGCAAAACCGTGGTAATCGGTTCGTGCGTTCTGGAGTTATAGCGTCAGGAAGGAAAACCAGACTTATTTTTATATAGTAGACTAGCTTTCGCCCGCGGCTTCGCTCGCGTGAAATTTGGGGCAAACACGTGTTTACTCATTTATCTATAGAAGTACTCATGTAAAGTTTGAGATAAAATAGTCCAATTAATCTTCTTCCGTTTCACCCTCTTAGGGGTACAATTTGAAAAATCTTTTTAAGTAATTTCGTGTTCACAACATTTTATTTAAAATTGATACTATTTTCGTAATTGACGTCCCAGAAAACCATAGAATCAAGACCCAAATTGATATTATGACATTTCAACCCCATCGTACCCACACAGGGGATTTTTTATGTCACGTCAGCTATGTTGGATTATAGAATAGTCGTTTTTTCCGTAATCAGCGACCCGATAAACTATAAAACAACCACGACGATTTTTACCATACGTACAACCATGACGATACCCATGACGATTTTCAGACTTTTTGACCCCATTTCAGACATTTCAACCCCACGCACCCCAATAGGAGATGATGGTCACGTTAGCTACGTTGAATTTTAAAATCGTCGTTGTTTTCGTAATCAGCGACCCGAAAAACCATAATAACAATACCCATGACGTTTTTCAGACTTTTGGGACCCATTTTACCCTTTTATGGGGTAGAATTTTGAAAAATCCTGAAACACGTGTTTAGTCAGTTATCTACATAAGTACTCGTGTAAAATTTAGGATAATATAGTCCAACTAAGCTCGTTTCCCCATACAAACTTTGGACCTCCGTTTCACCCTCTTAGGGGTAAAATTTGAAAAATTATTTTAAGTAATTTCTTGTCCACTATGTTATATTTTCAAATCGATGCCATTTTCGTAATTGACGTCCCAGAAAACCATAGAATCAACACCCATATTGATAATATGACATTTCCACCCCATCGCACCCCCACAGTGACGTGACAAAAAGTCGCCCACTTTTTGTCACGTCGGCTATGTTTGATTAGAAAATAGTTGTTATTTTCGTAATCAGCGACCCGATAAACTATAAAAACCATACCCATGACGATTTTCAGACTATTTCACCCCATTTCACCCCTTCAGAGGTTGAATATTGAAAAATCCTGAAACACGTGTTTACTTATTTATCTATAGAAGTACTCGTGTAAAGTTTAGAATAAAATAGTCCAACTAATCTCGTTTCCCCATACAAACTTTGGACTCCCGTTTCACCCCCTTAGGGGATGAATTTTGAAAAATCCGTTCTTAGTGTACCCCTAGATATCATAAGGAATCTACGTGCCAAATTTGGAATCTCTAGACCCAGCGGTTTGGGCTGTGCGTTGATATATCAGTCAGTCAGGACTTTGAATTTTATATATATAGATACAACATTTTTTTCCCGCTAACTGTCGTTCCCATGGGAATTTTTTAAAATACAGCCATAACTAAAATTTATATTTACTAAGGTATGTATGCATGCTAGATAAGGTATGCATGCATGCTAGATTGAAAACATCTATCTTACGTGATTTAGATTTTTACATACAAAAGTTTTTTCCCGCTAACTCCCGTTCCCGTGGGAATTTTGCAATATCCTGTTGCAACTAAGCTTTAAGTTTACTAAGGTACCTGCATGCCAAATTTCAAGCGTCTAACTTAAGCGGTTTAGATTTTTCATACAAAAGGATTTTCCCGCTAATTCCCGTTCCCGTAGGAATTTCGGGAATTCCTTTCTTAGTGCACCTCTACGGTACCTAAGCTACGTCCCTTCCAAATTTCAAGTGCCTACGTTTAGCCGTTTAGGCTGTGCGTTGATATGTCAGTCAGTCAGTTTCTCCTTTTATATATTTAGAAGATAATGAATTGTCAGTTTACTAAAGTTGGAATGGAATTAAAGAGCAAGGAATTGATATTTTACATGTTTTTTGAAAAAATCAATAGACTTTGCAGTTCTGATAGCTAGAGGCAAGGTATTCCAAAGACTGAACACAGTTCTAAAATTTTAAAAACTCTCTATCAGTAACGTAAAATACATAAAACTAGAACGATCTGAGATCTCAAAATTTTAAAAACTTCTGTCCGACGTGTTTTATGGTCGATCAAAGTTTGATGGGAAAGTCCATTTTAAAAGTATGAAATTATAAAAAATAAATATTACCATAGTAGAAACAATAAAAAATACTATAACTTTTGTTACGGCCACATTATAAGTAATATGTTACGGCACTAGCTATATAAACGCAATATTTAACATAGCTGTCGTACGAATTTCTGATTTAATGTGTATAAAATAGCGTAGTGTGACGTCATAACATTGTATGGAGCGTTTTCGAGATAGTCCAAAATCGAGATATGATAATATCTCGAGAAGTTTTTATGCTATCAAAGTAATTCTTTCACCTATAGTTATATTATTGTGACGTCTTTAAATACAAAATCGAAAAAAAACTTGTTCACAAGACCATTGCTGTAAATAAGCGATACAATAGCGTCAAACGCACTAGCTGTATAATAGGTCTGAGGATTGGTATATAATCGTAGCCTGCCTAATTCAGAACAATACTGCCCCTATCAGAGCTGTAGTGCTACGGCCTTTTGTGAGGTGTACAATGGGGCTTCACTACACCTCATTGAAGGTATTAGATAGAGGTTCCTCAGTGGACACCGGGCTGTTTCAAATTGAGTGAGATATATTCATGTATTGTCTCTCTTTCTACTATCTCTATCGTTAGGGATATAATTTATAGACAAAAGTTCGGATTTTTTTAGGGTTCCGTACCCGAAGGGTAAAAAGGAACCCTATTACTAAGGGTCCGCTATCCGTCCGTCCGTCCGTCTGTCCGTCCGTCCGTCCGTCCGTCTGTCCGTCCGTCCGTCTGTCCGTCCGTCCGTCCGTCCGTCCGTCCGTCTGTCACCAGGCTGTTCCTCATGAACTGTGATAGTTAGACAGTTGAAATTTTCACAGATGATGTATTTCTATTGCCGCTATAACAACAAATACTAAAAAACAGAATAAAATAAATATTTAAGGGGGCTCCCATACAATAAACGTGTTTTTTTTTATAATTTTTGCTCGCAATTGATAACGGTAATGGGTAGACGCTTGAAATACTCACATAATATTTAGTTATTTATTCACTTTAAAAATAAATAATTAAATTAACATAATACAAATATTTAAGGGGGGCTCCCATACAACAAACTGATTTTTTTTTTGCCGTTTTTATAGATAATAGTTCGGAACCCTACGTGCGCGAGTCCTACTCGCACTTGGCCGGTTTTATTTACTTATGAATTTCATCAGGGTATGACTGTCTAATGTTGTTGTTTAATGCCTGTTCATGGGTATATTGTTCCATTGATATATCCTGGAGCGGGTAACGGTGGGTGTGCAATATTACATTAAACTTCTCTAAGGGACCTTACCATACTGTGCCGCGCGCATCTCTCGTTGGTTTTAGGTCGGTGAAGCCCTGGGTGGTTGTTGTTTCCTTTTATTTCGCCAATTATTTTGGGTATCCTAATACTTCACGATATTATATCGAAAGCTGTGAAGAATTTTTTAATAAATCTAGTCTTGGTTGCCTCTCATTTAGTGGTTCCAAACCCGAGGGTAATTACTACTGCAGTGGTAAAACAGAGATTCTATAGAGGTAATGAAGCTGATAATTGAAAAAAAAACTTGGTTTCAACCATTTTTTGATAATATAGTGCTTGGGGTAAAATCAATTCTTTATCATTCAAATATAAGGCTAATAAATAACATTCAAAAGGTTAGGAACCACTGCCCTAAATGAATGTGTTTAATGAAGCAAACCCATTAACACCATAAATATAAAAGTTGGCATTAATTTAATAAGTCAGTACCAAAATCCACCTTTTATATGCTTTTATATTCCTACGTCCCCTTCCTAATCTAAGCCCATTAAAAATGGTCACAGAGAATTGTTAATTAAATAAATAAATACTCATAATAACCCCACAATTATGTGTAATCCCGAGCCGTGGAAATAATTTATATTTCAAAAACAAAGGGCTGTAAAGGTCAACGGAAGTAGGGTCTATTCAGGCGAAGAGGGGTTTTAATCCTTTTTTGTAGTTACACCTTTCAAAGCGTTTCCTTGTTCCTGACGGTGCACTACTTGGCCTTTAAAATGGAAGATTAGGTGATGAAATAGAGTGCATAATTTAAAGTTATAATTGTTTGTCCTGACCCTGACGTATCTGATTGACTGGCGTCCTTGCGTCTGTGAGTCTAATCGAACATTATTGATCTCGAGCTTCTCCGTGCTTCGGAGGGTACGTTAAGCCATCGGTCCCTTCTGTAGTCATTATAGATTACAGTCGTTAAGCCAAGTCAGTGGCCTTTTGGTGGCTTGAAAACGCAATTGAGCAGCGTGGTGGAGTATACTCTAAACCCCTTCAATTGAAGGGAGACCCATATCCCAACAGTAGGATGAATAAGGGTTGACGAAGATATATATAGGTAATACTAACAATATTAAACACTTCGAAATCGGTTAAAGCGTAGACAGAGAAAATTACAGACAAATATTGATAGTTCCCATCTTCATTCTATACAAGAAAAAGAGCAACTCGCGCTACCATGATATGAAGAAATTATTGATGGGATATTTCGCATCACATGCTGGTTTAAAAATAACCACAATAATATGAGACAGCTATATGAGAGCGCTAAATAAAATCATTCTCTATCTCATGTTTGTCACGCTAAGCAGGGGCCTATAATACGTGTATTATATAGTAAATGGCACAGATATATATTTCAAAAATGACATGACATCATAAACATCATGGCATCCATATCATCTTGATTTTCTATAACGAACTGTGAGTTTGTGGAATCAACTTCTCTCAGCAGTAGTCCCAAATAAATATGTACATTTACACATTATAGGTACATTTTGGTAGTCTACCATAATGTTCTTCGTTAAACAATTGTACATACCACCCAGAGTTTATTCCATATAATCGTTTTTATACTTTTATTTGCTATAAACTGTATGTAGAGTATAACCATTTGATCATTGGTGGTCATGCAACTAAATGGTTGACTTGATAAAGAAAATGGACCTATTAATTATTGAAATACCACTGCAACATTTTAGTGTTAATATTACGTTTGTTCATTTGCCGAGTTGTATGTTTTTATCTACTTGACTGAGTATTTATTGGTAATGAGTATAAAAAAAAGTCGGCTTTGATGAAATCTAGAATAGAAATAGCAAGCTATTAATAAGTAGAATTAGTCATTATCTATCCAGTCCTCTGTAGATGTAGGCCTCTTCCCTCATCTTCCACTCTCGGCGGTCTTGTGCCCGACTTGTCCAGTCTCGTCCTCCGCATCGTCGGATATCATCCACCCAGCGCAGCGGTGGTCTGCCGCGCCCTCTGGTGTCTGCTCTGGGACTCCATTGAAGGACCCGACTGGTCCAGCGGCTCTCTGCCATTCTCGCAATGACTCCCGCCCATCCCCACTTCTTCTTCGCTATGACAGCCATGTCGTCTCTGGTCTTATTTCGAATCCATTCGTTACGCTTCCGATCCCGCAGGGTAATTCCGATCATTGCTCTCTCCATTCCGCTCTGTGCGACTCGGAGCTTCTCGACGGACATCTGTGTAAGAGACATGGGTTCCGTGTCGTAAGTGAGCACAGGCATGACACACTGCTTAATTTATTATTAAAATTAAAGAATTAGTAATGGAAATAAAATCTGCTCCGTGGTACTTCGATACAAATACACTTGGGCGTACAAGACGATCGTGGAAGCCAGAGTCGATTGATTTTGAAATTTTTTAGAACATTTTCATGAAATTTCTAGTTCCAAATGCAACTGTAATTAATACCATAGATCCAATTATAACAACCTTATTTGTAAATTATTGTGTTGTTTATAATCGGATGTTGTGACACTTATACTGTTTTCAACAATCATCTATGGAATCATCGAAATATATTTTTAATTTAGTATGTAACATTAATGAATTATGAGACATTTCTCTGCAAGTTACGCAGGCGATTAGGCCGTGTGGTTTCCGGCAGGCTAGAATAGAATCACTTCCCGTGGATGTCGTACAAGGCGACTAAGGGAAATATGTACATTATAAAACATCGATCAGGCCTCCCCAACCCGTCTGGCCAGCGTGGGAGTGTAGGCCAAATCCTCCTTCTGTCTGAGACGGACGAGAGAGGGTCGTGCTCCTGTAGTGGAGACTAAAATGACATGATGATGATGATGATAACGTAGGCGATTTGCGATATTAAGGAGCTCGATGGCGTCAGTATAATCGAACAAGTAAGTTGAGTGTAGCTAAATAGCGTCAACCGTAGCCTGTCCATGGATCGGTTTATATTATCTCGAGCTTCGCCGTCCTTCGGAGAGCACGTAAAGCGGTCGATCCCGGCTGTTACCATTAAATGACAGTCGTTAAGCCAAGTTAGTGGCCATTAGGCGGCTTGAAAACACTGGCATCATCCATAATCCACTCTAAACCCCTTCAATTGAGGGGATACCCGTATCCCAGCAGTGGGATGAATAGGGGTTGACGACAACTTGCAATAGTTTCCCTATACAAAAGCGTCATGGCGGTTGGCGTCTCCTTAAAAGGGTTCGATACCATATATTACTCTTTATTCATTATTAATTTCTACTTAGTGATAATTCAAACAGAATATCCAGTGATTTATCACCAACTTAGATGAATAAGTAAGTATCTCGAGGGGATTTCCGGGGTTTCCATCTGCTCTATATTAATGGCGTTTGTTCTGCATATCACTTATAAACAATAGTGCCATTTAGAGAGCCAGTGAACAGTACAATAAGAGTACAGTCAGCGAATTAAACTAAGAGTCTGTTACTGCCAGACCGGTATAATTTTATAAAAGCTGAAAGTTTTTCTGTGTGTACAGGTTAGAACGATCAACGAATATAGAGTTTTGATCATAGTAATAAAGGTGTAAAAATTTAAATGTCTAGCAAAAGTTACTAAGGAAACATCTATTGATAGTTCCCCAAGGAATATAATATGTAAAATCCAGATTTTATACTATAAAGTAAGTATAATTAAAATTAAAGTTTAAGTTTGTCTCGCAGGGTATTGGCGTCGTTAGATACAAAATGTCTGCCAAAGATGGCGATTTTTGACATTATTCCGAAGAAAATAAAAATATTTTTTGTAGTTTACATCATGAAGATTTTGGGGTGCAATTTTTTCCTCCATTTTTAACGGTTGTCTGCTAAAACACCGATTATCTCTCCTCCATACTTGTTTATCATTCTCACCTGTGATAAAAAGTTATGACAGTTCTTTAATTTTTTTCCACAAATATTAACTGTTATCTGCCAAAGCTCCGATGATCTCCATGGTCTAATGGCTAGCAATGGCCACTTTGACTCCGAGGTCGCGAGTTCGAACCCCGCACATGACAAATGTTTGTGTGCATGATCATGTGTGTTTGTCTTGGACTGTGTGTTTTCTATATGTGTGTATTTACAAAAAAAAATGTATTTAAGTATAATATCAGTTATCTAGTATCCCTAGTACCTACAAGCTTTGCTTAGTTTGGGACTAGACGCCAGAGTATAATGTGTCTAGGACTAATTTATCTAATCCCCATATTCGCTGATCATTCTTACCTGTGATAGTGGCATGCACAGATAAACTTTCAGCTTTTATAAAATAACTAACTTATACTTACTACTACTACTAACTTATAAATTTTGCATGCCAGTGTCTGGTAAAATGTGTGAAACTAGTTGTTATTCTCGACATTTTTAACATCGATATTATGTACCACATTTTTAGCAAAATAAAGATATTGTATTGTATTGTATTGTATTGTATATAACGCAAGTCTGGCAGTCACGGGCTCTCAGGCCATAAATACAGCTAGTGCAATTAAATGGAATAATGGCAGCTTAGTGTTCTCATATTGCTGTTCTGATTTGTCTTAATGCATTCTTTCTGCGAAATAATTCATCTTTGCATTTTGAGATAGACCACGAGAATAACTATTTTATTTACTTAGACTAGGTAATAATAATATTAATAAATGTAAAAAGGTATTGAAAATTAAGAAAATACTTTATAAATAAATTGCAATAAATGTGGAATATTATAAATATTAATTATATTTTTTGTTTTATATTCACTTATGTAAATAAAATTTCTATAGATGCAAGATAGGATTGATAATGTTAACAAATAATATCAAAAGGATGTATCGACATAATAAACGTTAGGTGGTTAATTTACTGTATGTACCAAATGAGTATCACAGTAAAATAGACCGTCAAAGGTTACCGATAAATTGTTTTCCAGTTTGGCGAACATTAGAAATAAGTTAAAAAAAAAACTACTTATTGTGGTGAAATAAATAAATAAAAAAATATATGATGCCGGGTGCCAATGATGTAAAGCGATTCTCAAGCATGTACATCTAGGTAGACGTTCGCACTAGAGTTGTAAAACTATCGCATTATAACATACGGTAGGATTCGGGTATTACACCAATCATACGGTAGTACACGTTAAGAAAAGTTGCCGGGCCTATGCAAGAATTCGTGTCGTTTCTACACACGAACTGTGTACACTGCTTCCGCGCTGACCAAGAAAAAAATCTTGTCTGCGCTAGACATGACGCGCGATGTTTTGCGACAAAATTCTTGTTGTGTACATGATGAATTGGTCCTATCTACAGTAGACACGATGACATTTCTTAGCATGTACAAGAGGCCTTATAAGGAAATTGTCAATGGTAAATATCGTATCGATTATAATACCATACATCACCACCATCATACCATACGCTATGGTATAATATGATGACGGGTATAATACTTGGATCCTATTGTATTATACCATATCATACGCTACGGTATAATACAATTGGATTCAAGTATTATACCCATCATAAGGTAGCATTTCTGTTAGGTCAGGGAGTATTTTGTTTTGTTTACCCTCGTCACAAAAATGTAGTATGTACTTGTAACAAGACTGTTTTCATTTATCTTCAATGTATAGTTACGTAGACCAAACAGTATCAATTTATTATAATTATTAATCATCATTATCATCATCATCAGTCTGTATCTATCCACTGCTGGATATAGGCCTTCCCCAATGCTTTTCACCAAATACGATCCTCCGCCTTCCGCATCCAGCAGCTTCCAGCCTCTTTCTTAAGGTCATCGGACCATCTA
Organism: Hypsopygia costalis; assembly: GCA_937001555.2. Taxonomy (NCBI): domain Eukaryota; kingdom Metazoa; phylum Arthropoda; class Insecta; order Lepidoptera; family Pyralidae; genus Hypsopygia; species Hypsopygia costalis. The sequence continues at coordinate 2,794,307 of OW443336.2, read as the reverse complement.
GAAGGAGGGCGCCCAACACTTCGTCGTCCTACGCGCGGCCTCCACTCTAATACCTTCCTCCCCCATCTGCCATCACTTACTCAGCAGATGTGATAATTATTACTGTATCTGCCAAATTATGCAGAATGTAAACAGCTCAGACAAACCTCTGTGGCTTATGGACTGACTTATGTTAATTATTGTAAATATTTTAGAATATATTTAAATAAAAAACGAAAATATATCTCTAATATATAAAATTCTCGTGTCGCTGTGTTTGTTACCAAACTCCTCCGAAACAGCTGGACCGATTTTTATGAAATTTTGTTTGCATATAGGATAGATCTGAGATTCGGCCAATATCTATTTTTCATACCCCTAAGTTTTTTAATTTTATTATGATTTAGGATTGAAAAATACATACAACTTCAAATTTTCACCCTTCTACCATCAACCCCTAAATTTATATGGTAAAACAACGTTGCCGGGTCAGCTAGTTAGTAGACTTTATAACAAAAGATCCTACGAAATAACGCGATGCTCACAAAGTTAAAAATAAATAAATAGAAGACAATTAGCAAAAATATAAACGTGATTCTATTTGGGATATCAAACAGGAATATACGAGTCACCGAGTCAGATAATTATGGTAGAGTTACTCGGTTAAAATATTTCGTTGCCCAAAGTTAACTTTTATTTTCGACTTTGGACAATTTTCACATTACCTTTTCCTGTACATTGAGTGATTATCAATAGAGGAGTTAATAGAACTCGCTACTTTTAATAACTCTCTGTCCCTTTAATATTGTCCCGCTTCGCGATGCTCCTATTTTTGTTTGTGGGTCACGCAACAAACGGAATTTAACAACGGGTGTGAGTGGTTCATCAACATCTTTGAACCAAGACCAACCTCAGCTAACTTGGTGCATCCTGCTGATTAACAAACGAGGTTCTGGCGAAAAGAGTAGGGCATAGCGTATTTTTTAAGCTGCCCGATTAGGAAAGTACCTCCGCCTCACAGAATACCGCAGCCAAATAACAATTCCCTTGAGGGTTGTTGTGTTCCTGCGAGTGAGTGAGGTCACGAGAAATAAAGAAAGGAAGGAGTATAGGCTGGCAACGGATCGCCGGCCCCTCGGTGTTGCTGATCTCTGAAAAGCATTTCGACATTTCTTTCGACTCGACATTCCGTGCTTTGCACTTCCGGCTGTTGGCGTTAGATAACACTCGTTAAACCAAATCTGTCAACTTTAGGCAGTTTCAAAACACTGGCATCCACTAACCCGCAGTTGAGCAGCTTGGTGGAGTATGCTCTAATCTAAACCCCTTCGATTGAGGAGATATCCTTATCCCAGCAGTAGGAAAAATAAGGGTTGACGACTATAAACAATTTGAAAGAGTTCAAGAAAGTATCCGTTAGCTATTTTAATACATTAACATTTTACTAAAGAATATCTGGAGAAAAAAATTACAAATGAAAATTATGGTTGTTTCCAGTTTCAGGTCGCTCAATAGAAGACATGTGAAATTAATCCTCCATTCTATTTACTCAACGTTCGTCACTAACAACGTTAAATGGGAACGGTGACTATCACAGCTGAAACTTTTAATTTACATAAAAAGTAATTCGAGTTGGCCGAGTTTAAATTGTTTTATTGAATAAGGAGGCAACACGGTTGTTGTTGTAATATGTTTATTAACATTCTAAGTAATCTTTCCTATATTTAATAAATACAATTATTTCTAAGAAATTAAATTAAAAACTAAATTGAAAATAAAAATAAAACTACATATTATCTAAAAAAAGGCCCCCATGGCATTGTACCGAAGATGCTGGCAGCGTTTCCTCGTTGTATGGCAATACTAATGCGTTGTGCGAGAAAGCCGCCAGCTCTTCGGTCACCAGTGGTCTCGACCAGGCGGTTGGAGAGCTCATTCATTAATTTAAGCGCATTAGGACCCCACGAACCCAGGGTCTCGACTCCGAAAGGCACAAAAGTGTATTCCGAACCGAGACCGCGATATTTCGAAATTTTTCTTTTCTCGGCCGCCTCCGCCGCAGCGCCTGCCTTCTGTTTGTTGTACATTGAAACAAAACATTCATTTTCATTAAAAAAATGTTGTATCTATATGAGCGGTCTTAACTCTACAAGAGATCTCTTCCACCCAACCCATAATCGTTGTCACAATATAAATAAATGGCGCTAAAGCACACGTACACTAACAAAGTGACTAGGTTAAATTAACATAATTGATATAATTAAAGAGAAAATACGGTCCATACAGTATTATAGATATAAGGATATAGGATACAAAATTACAATATATCTTCTGTATCTACAAAATGCAACCGCTATTGACTGATTTATCAACGCACAGCTCAAACCACTGGACTGCGACTTATTACCTAACATAATAGCAGAATGATTGCAGAATAAGAAGCATAGCTTCATTAAAAAATTAAAGACCTTACTGGTAGCAAAATGTTATTATACTCTTGACGAATTTTTAAATGATAAATTAGATGACATTTAATAAACCGTTCCGTACACTTCAGACTGTTGCCATACCCTTATAGGGTCCATAATATGTAATAACTTAAAACTAACATGTATTTTAAGATCGACATGTACCTACATATTATTTGCAATAAAGATATTGAGTATTGAGTATTGGAAATCTCATAACGTCTGGTAAAATTCCTTTTTATGCCGTTAACTTGTACCTAATAGATGTGGACGCGACGTGAAATCGACAGAAGATCCAATTTATTTTTAATAAGCCTTAAGATTCTTATTAAACTTTTAACCCTGGAAAATCGTAATGTTTTGCCGGCACAGATATTCCTCATAGCGGGCTGGCGGTTTACGCAAAAAACGGTATCTAGTCACGCATTTCTACTTGGCGTAGATAATGGCACCCCCTGGTGAGTAGCCGTGGAAATAAAGTATTAGTTGGAACAAAACCGTAGATAAAAATAATTTGTGCTTAGTTCGTATTTCTGTTTCTTGTTTCTTTTACTACGGATTTTTTTTAAAATAATATATTTATTGTTTATTTTTAGAAATAATAATACATCTGTACAGAAAACTGAACCACCATGTTTATTTTTCCAATGTAACTTTAACTAGGCGTTTGACAGAACTGTTAGTCATTTGACAGCGTGCGCGAAACCAGTTCAAATTCAATATTCATAGCTAAAAAAAACATAACAACGACTGTCGGTTAACACGCATTACCGAGTTTTGATGAAAACTAACACGGTGATAGCATATATCGTCGGTACATACATATATAGGCTAATTTTTATTCTAGAGAATAAAACAGTTCCCAAGGAACAATTGTATTTTCAGAATTATTTGAGAGTAAGGTTAACAGACGACCAAAATTTTCTTAACATATCGGAAATTTTGATCAGTCAGGAAATCGGGGAAAGTTAAAAAATATCCAGATTTTTAACATTTATGGAGAATTAAAAATACTCGTAGATATTTGTACATCGAATAGAAAGTCGCATGGAATGCCTTTTGAAGTTTTTACTGCTTCCACACACAAGCGGCGACGGGGAAAATGTTGGAAAATTTACTGAAAGGTCAGGGATTTTGTTAGGAAACATTATTTTTGGATAAAGTAAGCCAACTTTAGGGATTCAAACTATGACATATAGAACATTTTAGGATTGAAATACAACCTTTGGGGTTATTTTCTTTTTAATAATAATCCAAACCAGCGAAGTTTTTTTTAACTTATTTATTTATGGCAACAAACACTGGTGTATTTATTTACATATATTATGTTCTTATAAACATTCTTAGAAATACGACAGAAGTAGTGCCAGCTCCGCCAGCCCGCAACTGAGCAGCAAGGTGGAAGGTATGCTCTATACCCCTTCGATTGAAGGGAGACCCGTATTCAAACAGTGGGATGATTATGGGTTGATGCCGAAGTGCCAGTATTAAAATTATTTAAAATAAATATTTGTATTTTTGAATTTTGCTTCTTTTGACACGAGTTAAGCTAAATTGATAATAACGGCAAGTAAAAAGAACATACATTTTAATTTAAAGTTGCGGAAACTTCAAAATTGTTAAAAGAGAACTATTTGCTGACATTATGGAACAAATTTTTAAAATAACTTGTCTACAGCTTTTGTATCCCCACAAACATGTTTTTGATCTACTAAAGCCCGCCTTTAAAGCAGCTAACTCTCCGCTCTTCCTGCAAATAAAGTTTCACGACGGTCAATGGTTTTTTAAAACACGATTAAGGACAAAAGATCAACGATTCTAAGCAGATAATAATCTTGATAATGGAGAAATGCGGGGAAATTATGCAGGAAGAGACTAATTTACATTCCCAAGGGTAATTCGTGGGATTTTTTTTTAATTAGCCGTAATGTGGCTTTCCGCGTCGACTGATAGTCATTACTTGTTCATGGGAGACACTCTGCATATGTCTAGAAAGTATGTTCAATGAGATGTTTGTTTTCATTTCACACGATATTGTCCTTTGAGAGTACAAGATTGTCGTAAAATTAAAGGAAAATCATCATCATCATTGTTAGGGGGTACCTGCCCATCTGTTGGATAGTCTTCTATTTAAGATGTTTTTACTAATAGATGCGTTAACATGGCTATATTTTGGCAAGAGGAAAGCAAGGTCCGACATTTTTTTTTTTATACCACTAAAGTGGCAAACAAGCATACGGCCCGCCTGATGGAAAGCAGTTACCGTAGCCTATGAACGCCTGTAACACCAGGGGCATCACACGCGCGTTGCCGACCCTGTAGAAACCTCTTCACGCCCGTTTTGAAGAACCCCATGCTGTAGTCTCCTGAGAAAACCTCGACAGGCAGTTCATTCCACAGCTTAACCGTACGCGTGAGAAAACTTCTCTGGAACCGCACGGTACGCGACCACTTAGGCTCCAATGTGTGAGGATGAATTCCCTGTCGATGGCGAGCGGTGAATTTGCTTAGTCATAGTAAAAATACTCAGTCCCGCGCCGCTTACTGCCGATTTCTATGGGTGATGATACTTTCCATCACCTAACCAAGTTATTGTATAAAAAATCTTAAATGTATAAGCTTTGACTACATTGGTGCAGCTACTGCGCTGCTAGCTTTTTCCAAGCTTTTATTTAGTAGCACCGCGATGTATACCGGATTTAAAGGAGAGCAACCCACAAGAGAGGAGGCCCAGATACATAAATTAAATTATTACTCTTATATATATTAAAAAAAAACGTTTTTTCTTTCTTTGTCGCTGTCGCTTCACTCTTACCAGAGTGGTCGTGGTTATCATGATGAGGCAGCAGACAGGACTCGCCTTACGACGTCTCGCCACCTCTGCTAGCTGGTTAGCAAAAAAAAGTTTAGTTAACGCAAATATACCTCCACTCCTTTGTTGCACCAGGGCGTCCACAGCTCTAAATTCGGTCCTAGTACCTTCTCGTGCTCCCCGCTGGCCATAAGCTGGCAACATGTCACTGTGAAATAAAACAGACCCTGTGTTCAAAGAGTTTGAACATACGCAAAGCAGACGCGTTCATAGTATAAAGTAAAACTATGAAGAAAACTGCAAGGGACAAGCAATTTCCAAGGGGAGTTACGCTAACGAGTTCGGAACTATTGATGCTCTAGCGCCCTGCCACCTGTGTAGACGGCGGGTGAACTAACAGTATATGTTACTACAAAATTTAGTTGTCAAAAAAACATGAGTACTCAAACTGCACTCAGTGGCTTCCTTGTTGAAAAAACATACTACGACCTTAGAGTATTTTTAAATGATAAAATATCTAGTAAATTATGACAAAATTATATTCGCTGACCTGTATTTTGATATTTTCTTATGATTTCATGACATTCTTTATATTTATGGACATTTTTTTTAAAATCTAATTCTCATTGTTTTGTATTCAAGTTCAATATTGATATGGATGATACTCAGTACCTAATTAATTAAATAAAATCTTGAATGATGATTAGATTCAAATGTTACTGTTCATATGCCAATAAGGCGAATCATGGTTCTTCCTATTGTTTTATTCATATTTAACACCAATGTATTTCTACCCATGTTTATGAACATATAAATGAATTATGAATAAAAAAATGTAATTTCTTGATTTAGGTGTTTTCACAATGTATAAGGATTAATATAGTTTAAATTATTCGACCAGCCCGGTGGTCGAATGGCTAGCCATGTCCACTTTGACTCCGTGGTCGCGGGATAGATCCCGCACAAGATAAATATTTATATGTTTATTTTGGTCTGGGTGTTTTCCATGTATTATATGTACGTATTTAAAAAAAAATGTATACCAGTTATCTAGAGCTCATAGTATAAGCTTTGCTTAGTTTGGAACTAGATGGCAGTGTATAATTCATCCAAGAATATTTATTTATTTTAAATTTCAAGTGCCATAGTGTTCAATTTGTTATAATAACAAATAAATATAAACAAAACTATCAAAAGAAATGAAAATTTTGGAGTATGTAGTTCTTTAGTCAATAATCTATTATTATAATAGTAGTAGTAACATTTTTGTAATGTAAAGAGCTATGACCCATAGTACAGTTAAGAGCAGATAATGTTTGACAGTCACAATGAGGTTGGATCTCTTATTACATATGTTATCATCAGGTCATTATAGTCTCCACTACAGGAGCACGGCCCTCTCTCGTCCATCCCAAACAGACGGAGGATTTGGCCTACACTCTCCACGCTGGCCAGACGGGTTGGGGAGGCCTGATCGATGTTTTATAATGTATTTCTTTTAGTCGCCTTGTACGACATCCACGGGAAGAGACGGAGTGGTTCTACACTAGTCTGCCGGAAACCACACGGCCTATTATATATTATATAGAATGGTACAAATTGTCAAGGTTGAAGTACAATAAATCAAGCTGCACAATACATTAAGTAAGGTATAATTTTCCCACATATCGCCAAGACTATGTCACCACTTTGACTTGCCAAGTCACCATGCCAATAATACAGCATGCCAAGGAAATATCATTCCTTGTTTTATTCCAGAGTAGTATACGGTGTGATGGGGTGTAAGTAGTTCATCAACATCTTTGAACCAAAGCCAACTTCACCTGTACGCGGTGCACCCTGCTGACTGACAAACGAAGCTCTGGCGAAAAGAGTGGCAGGAGCGTAATTGTAAGCTGGAGAATGTACCTCCACCTCACAGAATACCGCAGCCAAATAACAATTCTCTTGAGGGTTGTTGTGTTCCTGCGAGTGAGTGAGGTCACCAGAAAGGAAGGAGATGCTGTGTTGGCAGCGGGGCTGGCGGCGCGCGAGCGATATTTTTAATGTTGCGAGCGTTAATAAGGCTACAGTAACCGCTTTACATCAGGCGGGTCGTATGCTTGTCTGCCACTCGAAGTATTATAAAAAAAATGGTACTTAGTCTCTTAATAATCACGATGACAGTATTATTTTATAAGACTGACAGAAAATAAAAACGAAGTTTTTGTTTGTCACAGCAGTCCAGCATTTTTTTATATAGTTAGTTGAAGAAATCGTTGCTGCCCTCAGACCATCCTTTAGAAATATTATTTATATCCATCAGGCAGCATACACCCCATCATATCTAATGGTAAACACTGTAAACACTGAAAATATTAATTTATTTATATTAAAATATTAATTTCATTATAGTATTAATTCTGTGTATGTTCATTACTGTTATTTTGTGTACCGCATTCGAGTTTTATCTGATTTTCCCAAAGGTTGACTGGTAGAGAATGCTCTTAGCATTAAGTCCGCCTTTTGTACCTTTATTCTATGGTCAATAAAGTTTAAATAAATAAAAATATGTAGCTTTAGATAGACACAGTATTTGTAAGAGTAGGTATCGTCATGAATATTTCGTGCCATAGCGCCGCTTCTGCATTAGCATGTCTCAAAAGCACTGGGACTCCCACTCGCTAGCAGGAAGATAGCAATTCTCTTGATATTTGGAACTACTTGGCTGTTTGGAATACTATTTGTTACAATTGTCCACGAGATGGAGTTACTTTTCAATATAAAGTAAAACACACGAGAGCCTCATTTTTATTTATACTACGTCGGGTGGCAGACAAGCTTACGGCCCGCCTGATGTGATGCGTATATTACCGTATCGCAACATAAAATATTGCTCGCGCACCGCCACCCCCGCTGCCAACGCCGCATCTCCTTCCTTCCATTCTGGTGATCTCACTGACTCGCAGGAATGCAACAACCCTCAAGGGAATTGTTATTTGGCTGCGGTATTCAGTGAGGTAGAGGTACATTCCCCAGTCGGGTAGTTTACAATTACGCTCCCTACCTCTCTTTTCGCCAGAGCTTCGTTTGTCAGTCAGGAGGATGCACCGCGTGCAGGTGAAGTTGGCTTTGGTTCAAAGATGTTGATGAACCACTTACACCCCAATTATTTCATTATAAGTTACTTATAATTGGTGAAGACACTCGTAATAAAAATAATAAAGAAAACTGTTGTCAAAATATTTTATTTATTTAAACTTCATGCACAAAATTGTACACAGGCGGCTTACACCCCAATCTCCTCCTCCTTCATTGTACAAAAATTTGAATTAGATTTTTTTTTTCAGATAATAGTGCGAGTGTGGTGCGAAAGCGGCACAGGATGGTCGCCGACGCACGTGCCGGTGACTCCGCAGACGACCTGCCGGGACGTGCTCGACTGCTGCCGCGAGCCGGGAGACGAGCCCTGCCTGTTGCTTAGCGTGCACTCACAGCATGGAGGTAAGTCCTTTAAATCTACAATGAGGTACGCTCGAGGACGCACTTGTCAAAGACTCTATAAACCACGTCTTCTTCTTTGTCGTATTCTTCATTACTGAAGGTCGTGCCCGTTCTGATATGCTTTGGTAGAAGAGTTGACAAGCTATGTCCACATCAGCCTGTCTTCAGCCTGTCTGAAGGCCGTAGTTACAGAGAGGCCCATAACCTGTTTTATGGAATCAGACCAGCGGATTGGTGATCGTCCTCGAGGTTTTATTCCATCCACCTTGCCCACAATAACCAATTTATCAAGGATATCTGGCTGCTTCCGAGCTACAAACGAGCAACACTTTTTATTTATTTTTTTTATTTTATACTACGTCGGGTCGCAGACAAGCATACGGCCCGCCTGATCTGAAGCGGTTACCGTAGCCATATTAACGCTCGCAACATAAAATATCGCTCGCGCGCCGCCACCCCCGCTGCCATCGCAGCATCTCCTTCCTTTCTGGTGACCTCACTCACTCGCAGGAACACAACAGCCCTCAAGGGAACCGTTATTTGGCTGCGGTATTCTGTGAGGTGGAGGTACGTTCCCCAGTCGGGTAGCTTACAATTACGCTCCCTACCTCTCTTTTCGCCAGAGCTTCGTTTGTCAGTCAGCAGGGTGCACCGCGTGCAGGTGAAGTTGGCTTTGGTTCAAAGATCTTGATGAACCACTTACACCCCAAACACGTGCAAAGAGCTCTATAATCTGGCATAGTTATACCGTTTTTTTTATACCATGTCGGGTGCCAGACAAGCATACGGCCCGCCTGATGTTAAGCGGTTACCGTAGCCATATTAACGCTGGCAATATGAATTATCGCTCGCGCACCGCCACCCCCGCTGTCAACGCAGCAACTCCTTCCTCTTTGGTGACCTCATTCAGTTTTTATCTAGCATACGGCCCACCTGATGTTAAGCGGTGACCGTAGCCTTATTAACGCTCGCAATATGAAATATAGCTCACGCGCCGCCACCCCCGCTGCCATCGCTGCATCTCCTCCATTTCTGGTGACCTACTCATTCACAGGAACACAAAAACCCTCAAAGGAATTGTTATTTGGCCGCGGTGTTCTGTGACTTATCCTACTACTGTGGTAATTTCCTAGTCGGGCAGCTTGCAAATACGCCTCTTTCACCCGAGCGTCTTTCGCTAGTCGGCATGGTGCACCACGTGCAGGTGAAGCTTTGGTTCAAAGATGTCGATGAACCACTTACAGCCCAAATTTAATCAGATTAGAATGATCATTTCTAAAAGTGATTATATCATGATTTTTTTAAGATTCAACCTTTTTGAAAAATGGCAATCACGGCTACAACAGTTCTGAATATCAGCCTTTGTAAATCTGTACAGCATCCGTTATTACCATTATATAAACTTGACTAGTAATTCACGATGTCAATTGTCTGTCCGTAACCTTCAATTTGTGTTTCCTGAATGCGACGTCGCAAAAACCCGGCGCAGTCGAGATGTCACTTTAATTCCCTAACAGTACTTGATGGGCCTCACTTTAATGTCTCTAACCTCCCGTGGGACGTCTAGCCATTTTAATGCCAGTTAGAAACGGTTATAAAATGTACTGTTTTGGGTAAACAGCTGTATAAAACTTTGTTTCTTTGTACTACGTCGGATGGTAAATAAGAATAGAGCAATATTTAAGTATCACTCGCGCATTGCCACGTGCTAACGTAGCGTTAGCCGTGTGGTTTCCATCAGACTAGAATAGACTCACTCCATCTCTTCCCATGGATGTCGTACAAGGCGACTTAGGGAAATACATTATCAAACATCGATCAGGCGTCCCCAACCCGTTTGGCCAGCGTGGGGAGTGTAGGCCAAATCCTCCTTCTGTCTGGGACAGTCGAGAGAGGGTCGTGCTCCTGCAGTGGAGACTAAAATGACCTGATGACGATGATGATGATAATGAACGTAGCGCTCACGTAAACAAAATGGTGGAGTTTGTATTCAGCACCAGCTGACCCGACAGACATTGTGCTGTCTTCCTAAAAGGATTCATTATATTGAATTCGAATCGGTTTTGCACAATCTGTCAAATGACTGACAGTTCTGTCAAACGACATAAAGTTACATTAGATAAAAATGGTAATTTAAAAAAATAAAAAACCCGACTGCTTTTCTTTGTAATTTGGAAATGAAAAACCCCTAAAACAGCAGTCGGGACCCATTCTAGAATTGGTGGCAGAGCACATGTAGCGTCCCGACTGCAACATGTTTTCTTGTTTTAGGGGTTTTTCATTTCCAAATTACACAGAAAAGCAGTCGGGTTTTTACCCGACTGCGACAGAAGGAGGTTATTCTTTGCTAAGAACCTTCTCCAGATAATAACAAATACAACATAAAAAAATAGCGAAATCGGTCCAGCCGTTCACACATGATGGCGTAACCAACAATAGATTTTAAGAAAAACATAGTTAAAAGTTCAGAAGTATTACAATTTTGAGATCAGCGTATGTGGTTTTTACTTTCACTTTTTGGCGCCATCTGTTTACTTTTAAAAAAAAGTTAGTGATTGGAAATTAAACTAGCATAGATACAGATTTAATTCCAATAGAAAATTTTTTCCTGTACCCTTCAATAAAATTGTACGAGTATATTGGTTCATAGTTGAGTCTCATACTCTTAAGGAATCCCGTCTCGAGACATTTACTTCGTATGTAAAGTCCCGTGTACACGTTGGCCGAGCCTTGCCGAGTGATGGCAAGCGCCAACATGTAGACAGCCCATTTGCTTTGCCTTGTCATCACTCGGTGTCGCTCGCCTAGTTGGCCGAGTGAAGGCAAGCGCCAACGTGTGTAGAGGTCATAACAGTATCGACGAGTGAGCATTATTTCCGCGTCAACCATCTCCAGAACATTATTCATTGTGTGTCAATGCATGAAGAATCGCTGATTGCCAGAAGGACCTAGATTACTCTGTTCCACTGGGAGATTACAAAATTGGCAGGTATTATGTATTCAACATGGCTATTTTAGTCATCATCAATAACATTAGGGGTACAAGTCGTTCCCCGTCTTTAGAGACGAAGCCAGCCCGTATGTGGTGTACCCTGCCGGCTATGTAACGTAGGTTTATAGATAGATAGATAGTTAGAGACACCAACTCTTTTCTTCCTGATAACCTCTTATTTATCTTTTGTACAATAAAGACTTTACAACAACAACAACCTCATTGACTCGAAGACTCGAGTCTACTTTGACGATCTAATTCTCTAATTTTTTGACTAGTTATGGAAATATGGTAGAAACATGGGGTAGGTATGGTAGAAATATATGGGAATATGGTCCACCGAAACTAGTAAAATTTTGGTTTACATGAAAATATGTTTGGGTACCTCTGGTCTAGGACTATAGGAAATTGTTTTTTGGCTGTGGTTTTCTGTAACGTGGATGCACTTCACCAGTCAGGCGGCTTATAGCTATGGTGTGTCATACTTCTCTTTTGCGTTAGGACCTCGTTAGTTAGTCAACATGGCAGGACATTACGCGCAGGTGAGGTTAGCTTGGGCTCTAAAGATGATTTTGAGCTACTCACACTCCTATTTTTTTTATGCACAACATGTTAAAAGGGTAGTAATAAACCGATCATCTAGAATTGTGAAACTGAGCGATTATTATACTGACTTGGCGACTAAAGTAGGTATAAAACATACCAAACCTAACCTAACCTAGTATTTCTGTCGTCCATTTAGTACTTTTTGTGGCTCATGTTTTTCCATATTAAAATACCTAGCATTCATTGTACGACGGACCTTAATCTGTCGATTTAAGGCGATGCAAAAACTGGTCATGCCAGTAATTGCGCCCTGATCGCCGCCGCCTCCCACCCGTGGGAAACCGCCGCCAAAATGACATTTTCACTCTCACGTATCACACACAAGTTGTTTTAATCTTGTTCACTTTGGACAGGCATGTACAAAAGTGAAACATTTTTAGAAATATAATTTATGGTATCTTGGTCGTGTGGCGAATCATAATACATTTCACCTGAGGTGAAGTGGTATAGCGGCCATAACTATACTGTGTTTGGCTGTGGTTTTCTGTAACTGTAAGTGCTCGCAACATGAAATATCGCTCACGCGCTATCACCCGAGCTGCCAATGCAGCAACTCCTTCCTTTCTGGTAGCCTCACTCACTCGTAGAAACACAACAAGCCTCGAGGGAATTGTTATTTGGCTGCGAAATTCTGAGAGGTGGAGGCACTTCCCAGCCATCAGAGTGCGCCGCGTACAGATGACGTGGGCTTAGCCTCAAACATGATGATGTCATTTGCATCCCATTTATTATTTCGGTTATTTTTATTATACCACGTCGGGTGGCAGACAAGCATACGGCACGCTTGATGTGAAGCGGTTACCGTAACCATATTAACGCTCGCAATATAAAATAACCCTCGCGAGCCGCCACCCCCGCTGCCAATGCAGCATCTCCGTTTCTGGTGACCTCACTAACTCGCAGGAACACAACCCTCAAGGGAATTGTTATTTGGCTGCGGTAATCTGTGAGGCGGAGGTACATTCCCCAGTCTGGTAACTTATAATTACGCTCCCTACCTCTCTTTTCGCCAGTGTTTCGTTTGTCAGTCATCAGAGTGCACCGCGTGCAGGTGAAGTTGACTTTGGTTCAAAGATGTTGATGACTTACACCCCAATTATTTCATTATCAGTTACTTATAATTGGTGAAGACAATCGTATTAAAAATAATCAAGAAAACTGTGGTCTAAATATCCGAGGTTAGTAAATTGTAATTTCAAACAAAAAAAAAGAAGAAGAACGGACTTATGTATCACGTGATATACAATACGAGTAAATATTGTATTCTGCGAAAGGCAAGTGCTTATACCACCTTGACCCATTTTTCTCATATATTAGTAACACTTTTCATTTCGATTGTACTCTTAAGCATTCGTCTGTATTGGCAGCACCAATTAAATCAGTTTATTACAGTAATCTACACGTCTACAAGGCAATGCCGAGCAGAAACGAAACGCGCCATTATTGAGGAGCTTTAATGGCCGTCCTTAAATAAAGCTTAAAGATGAGCTTAATTGCAAAACAAACACTGCACTTTAATTACAAATTTTAAAATGTAGCAAAAAAAGGGTTATAAATTTTATTTAAACAAGTAAAAAAAGAGTATACGGCCCGCCTGACATAAAGCGGTTACTGCAGTTTATAGATGCTGACATTACTGGTATAAACGCAGCATTTCCTTACGTCTGGTGACTTCACTTAACGCAGGAACACAACAAACCTCATGGGTACTATTTGTTTGTTTGTTTGTAAATCTTAAGAAAGCGGCTGGAAGGCGGAGGATCGTATTTAGTGGAAAACATGGGGGAAGGCTGTCCAGCAGTGGGTAGATACAGGCTGATGATGATGATGATTGTAAATGTTTATTGTATAATAGCAAAAATAGAAAATACAAATAGAAATAGGCAACTAAAATTTAATTATTCAATGGCGGATTTATCCCAATTGGGGTCCGTTCGCACAGACACCGTTTTGGGGTGTAAGTAGTTCATCAATATTTTTAAACCAAGGTCCAACTTCATCTGCACGCGGTGCACTGCTGCAAGCGGTTTTGTGTTGCGAGCGTTAATATGGCTACAGTAACCGCTTCACATCAGGCGGGCCGTATGCTTGTCTGCCACCCGACGTAGTATAAAAAAAATATTTTTTTGTAAATACATAAATATAATACAATACCGTGTGGTTTCCAGCAGATTAGAATAGAATCACCCTGTCTCTTCCCGTGTATGTCGTACAAGGCGACTAAGGGAAATACATTATAAAACATCGATCAGGCCTCCCCAACCCGTCTGGCCAGCGTGGGGAGTGTAGGCCAAATCCTTATGTCTGTGACGGACGAGAGAGGGTCGTGCTCCTATAGTGGAGACTACTACATAATATACTACATAGAAAACACCCAGACCAAGACAAACAGACAATGTTCATGCACACAAAAGTTTGTCGAGTACAGGGATCGAACACCCGAACTCGGAGTGAAAGTTCGACAGCCATTCGACAGAACGATCTTTTATGAGAAAATTCATAGTAGGCAAACAGACAATAACTTAATCTCTTTGAAGAAGAAACAAAACAATTTTTTGAAAAATGGAAAAATTCACCTGCCCCCCTAGGTGGGATTTGAACCCACGACCTATGTATGACCGGTCGAGTGCTCTTCTAACTGAGCTACCAGGAAGGTTTGTGTTGCTGACGAATTTTTGCATCTTATATTTCTACTGTGTGAGTCACAGTGTGGTGTCATCAACCTATTAAGTAATTACACTACTAAAGGAGGCATAGCAGTCCATCGTTGCAGATGAAATTCAGCTATTTTTTGATAACACCAAACTAACTAAATTATTATTTTTTAAATAGTTGTCTTGGCCAACTTGCCAGGAAAAATCTATATACATATAATAAAACAGTAAAAATAATGTGTCTGTACATTGAATATATTTACAAAAAAACAATTGGAGGCGATGGAGACATAGTAATAGAGTAAGAATTTTTAAAAAAATGTCTGTCTGTTTGTCTATATGTCTATATGTCTGTATGTCTGTTTGTCTATATGTCTATATGTCTGTATGTCTGTTTGTCTATATGTCTATATGTCTGTATGTCTGTTTGTCTGTTTGTCTGTTTGTACACGCTAATCTCTGGAAGTACTGGGCGGATTCGAATGAAAGTTTTTTTGTTATATAGCTGTTAAGACTGGGCAACATATAGAATATAATTTATTTTGGAAAGTGGAACACCTGATGCAGCACCATAATGGTTCAGCTTAACTATAAGAAATATAAAAATGACACCTTAGCAAAAGTTGTTCAGCCTGATGAGCATTTTCTGTTGAGGTATAAAAATCCAAGATTTGGAACACCTGATGCAGAACCATAATGGTTCAGGTAAACTATAAGAAATTTAAAAATAACTCCCTTAATTTATTTTATATTTTTTTTTAAACTATGGTTACAATGTTAAATAAAAAAAATGACTTTTAACGTATAACAAGTATTTTCTTATGTATCTACATTAGTTCGTATTTTTATTAATACGCCGGAATCATTAAGTCGTCCATGCGAACGAAGTCGCAGGCATCAGCTAGTATAGAATAAATTTAGAAATATAAGATGCAAAAATTCGTCAGCAACACAAACCTTCCTGGTAGCTCAGTTGGAAGAGCACTCGACCGGTCATCGAGAGGTCGTGGGTTCAAATCCCACCTAGGGGTGGCAGTGAATTTTTCCATTTTTCAAATAATATTTAGCTGGCAAGTCGCCCAAGACAACTATTTAAATAATAATAACAAAACATTTTTTTTTATTATAAAACTAATCGATATTATAACCAATTATGAAGTAATTAAAAACCATATCAACTCATGTCGTAATTCATCGGGAGCATTTCGAAAGTGCACGTACTTCAAGGTTTCATAATGGAGACTGGCTGGTTTAATCACCATAAGACCATAACTAAATAATAAAACTCAGTGCAGTATAAAATGCATTTTTACAGTCCTTATTTCTGTATGCCATCGATCTCGTTATCTTTTCGGTAGTAAAAGTTAATAATTATGACCGTGTTCTGCTATAGCTATGCTATTAATAAAACAATGTGCTATTTTTTAAAGTATTAAGGAGGCATTTGATCGGCCTGGTATAAAGTATTAAGGAGGCATTTGGTCCGCCTGGTATAAAGTATTAAGAAGGCATTTGGTCTGCCTGGTGTAAAGTATTAATGAGGCATGTGGGCCGCCTGGTATAAAGTATTAAGGAGGCATTTGGTCCGCCTGGTGTAAAGTATTAATGAGGCATGTGGTCCGCCTGGTATAAAGTATTAAGGAGGCATGTGGTCCACCTGGTGTAAAGTATTAAGGAGGCATATGGTCCGCGTGGTGAAAAGCAGTTACTGCAGCTAACATTCAATTAAACGTAATAATTATAATAATCTGGCAACACTACACATCAGCGGTAGTGGTTTTTCGTTACTCCATTTCTAAAATTATATTTTATTAGAAGACCGTAAAATTATTTCACATATTTACTATTTTATATTTGGAATAATCTGCTTTGAAAGTTTTTATATCAGATTTACATATTTTTATACTTTTAACGTAAAATAGAAAATTAAATAAAGAAAATGACACTGACAAGATGTCAATACAAAGAAATTCTTCAAAATCTAATATTACAAGGAATAGAAAACAAAGTTACGACCATTGAAAGGTAATGTAAAACCCTAAAAATGCTGACAAGAGCCAGGAGACGAATCGCACACCCAACACCTCAGGAATCGTCGCTTGACTCCGCCTCGCAGCCGCTGTCACCCGTGAGCAACACACCAGTGTCGGCTGCAGTTGCGTCGAGTTCGAGTGACGAGTTCCACACTCCCCCGGCGACGCCAACACCTGTGCGCCGGCGAGGACGGCCGCCGTCTTGCTTGGGACCACGCGGACATACCGCGAACAGGGCCCCCGCTGTCGGTGGTGCAGTGCGCCGCATGAGATGGAATCAACAAATTAATGAAAATGTCATGCGAGCGTACTATGAGGTCACAGAGGGGGGAACTAACCTCACTGCGTACCGTGTTCGGATGCTTTCTGTATTTCAGGCTCTTGAACCAGCTGTCAACGTCTCGGCCCAACGACTTTCGGATCAAGTGCGGGCCATTCAACGCTGTCATCTGTTGGATGCTGCCGTACTTGAGAGGCTGCGTTTGCAAGCCCAAGACAGTCGTGTCACTTCGGAACCATCACGGACTGTGAATAGTACGCCACAAATCATAGCGACTATTCCTGAGCCCGCCTCTGTACGTGAAGATGAAGAAGACACGGCTGATACTTTGGGTAACCGGTATAATGAATTGAGGAGTACTTTGGAGCATGCGATTGATGAGTATAGGTATGCACCAGCTCATCTTAGACCAGACGTACCACGGTTACCCATGCATAGACAAAATAGGCAGTTAATGGTGGCCTTGGATTCACTGTTATCAAATTATTTTAATAACAGTGAAAGTTTGGTAGATACGCACTCAATTTTATATTGCGCAGCGGTTACGGCATGCCGTGTAGCTCATGTCAAATTTCTAGATTATGACAGAACTACACGTGCAGCTAGTCAAAAGCCTGCTTGGCAATATAGAATTGAGAAACGTATAGCCGATACCAGGGTCCTCATTGGTAAGCTTATTTGTTTCAAGGCGGGTAACACGCGCCCTAGAGTTATGCGTTTTGTGAACCGAGCATTTATCGGTACTAATGTTACACAAGAGGAATATTTGTCTCGGGCCACAGAACGCATAGATCTATTGAAACAAAAAGTTTATGCATGGGCAAACCGTATACGTAGGTATAGGAAGCGTGTAGACCGATACATACAGAATCGCATGTTCCAAAATAATGAGAGGAAGGTGTATAGAATTTGGGAGCGACCCGCGCACAGTGTGGCTGACACGCGTCTACCTGATGTAGAAGCCATGAATTTATTCTGGAGGAACATCTGGTCGGCGCCTGTCAGCCACACAGACGACCTGTGGGTTGAAACTGTCAAGCAAGCATGTGAACACATAACACCGATGGAAAAGATTGTAATAACCAAAGATGATGTAGCTAATGCAGTCCGGTCCATGGCCAATTGGAAATCACCAGGACCGGATAAACTGCAAAACTTTTGGCTCAAATGGCTACCAAGTTCACATGCTTGTTTGGCATATCAATTCCAACATGCGTTAGATACCGGTTCTCTCCCCAATTTTATGACCACTGGTGTCACTCACCTTCTTTATAAATCCGGAAGTACCACGGACCCCAAAAACTACAGACCGATCACTTGCTTACCAACCACCTATAAGCTACTTACATCCATTCTGAGAAGCAAAATCGCAAAACATATTGATACCAATAATGTTATGTGTGCTGCTCAGAATGGATGTAGGAATGGGTCTCGTGGTACGAAGGATTTGCTCCTTATTGACATGGCCATTAGCCAACAGGTTCGTCGAAACCATAAAGATTTATCGGCATGTTGGATTGACTACAAGAAGGCCTACGATTCGGTGCCACATACATGGCTTATGAAGGTCTTAGAGTTGTATAAAATAGATACAACTCTATGCACTTTCCTGAAGTCATGTATGGGGCAATGGAGAACAGTCCTTCTCTATCCAGGATCCCGATCGATCAGTGGTGACGACGAACCGATTGAGATTAAAAGGGGTATTTTCCAAGGTGACAGTTTGAGTCCCTTGTGGTTTTGTTTAGCTTTGAATCCTTTAAGCACATTGTTAGAGGATTCAAAGCTAGGCTACAGGTTGCGAAGGGGAGGTCAGGCTATATCTCACCTTCTTTATATGGATGATTTGAAACTTTTTGCATGTAGCAAAATCCAGTTAATGGCTTTACTAAAGGTAACTGAAAACTTTAGTAATTCTATTAAAATGGAGTTTGGTATAGACAAATGTGCTGTCATGCATGTAAAAAAGGGAAAGATATTAGTATCTCTTGGACTTGAACTCTCAGATACTACACACCTGAAATCTCTTTCGGAAACTGAGACCTACAAGTACTTGGGTATGTCAGGAAATTTGGGAATTGCTGAGGCCGACATGAAGCAATCATTGAGGGAACGTTTCTTTGGCCGCCTGAAAAAAGTACTTAATAGTCTTTTATCAGGTGGCAATAGGGTGCGTGCTTACAATGGTTGGGTCATGCCGGTCTTGATATATTCCTTTGGCGTACTCAAGTGGACTCAAACTGAGCTCGACTCCGTTGACCGGAAAGTCCGAACAATATTAACCACCCACCGTATGCATCATCCACGATCATCGGTAATGAGGTTGTATATCCCTCGAAAATGTGGTGGTCGAGGCTTTTTAAACGCCAAGACGCTACATAATCGAGAGATATGCAACCTCAGGGAATATTTCCTACATGCTGACGTGGAGATGCATAGGGATGTGATTAATATTGATCGAGGATTGACCCCTTTGTCTTTGGCTAAAGAGAACTGGCGTAAACCTATAATATTGAGTGTTGATGATCGCATGGCTATATGGCAAGGTAAAGAGCTACATGGACGGTTCTATCAGGCTCTACATGGACCTGATGTAGATCCTGATATCTCCGTAGCCTGGCTACGTTTTGGGGACCTCTTTGGGGAAACCGAAGGTTTTGTCTGTGGAATTATGGACGAAGTTATCAAGACGAACAACTACCGGAAATACATTATGAAGGATGGCACGCTAGACATCTGTCGGGCGTGTCATCTACCTGGGGAATCCCTCAGACATGTTATTTCCGGTTGTTCTCATCTTGCTAACGGCGAGTATTTACACAGACATAATCAAGTAGCCAGGATAATCCATCAGCAACTTGCCTTGAAATATGGTCTTGTGATCGCAGAGGCACCATATTATAGATATATGCCGGAACCAGTTCTCGAAAATGACCATGCCACGTTATACTGGGATCGATCTATTATCACTGACAGGACTATTGTAGCCAATAAACCTGACATTGTGTTAATAGATCGATCAACGCGCCAAGCAGTCATTATTGATATCGCTGTGCCACATGACGTTAATCTTGTGAAAGCTGAAAAAGATAAACTTTCCAAATATCTTGATTTAGCTCATGAGATTACCGATATGTGGGACGTCGATTCAACAATGATTTTACCGATTGTCGTGTCGGTCAACGGCTTAATCGCCAGAAGCTTCGACCAACACCTAAAGAAGCTCACGTTGGGAAGCTGGATCAAGGGTCAGATACAGAAGGCTGTCCTTCTCAGCACGGCACGTATTGTGAGGAGGTTTCTGTCTCTGTGACCTTGACCACCGGTAGTTTGGACCTTGTTCCCGCTATCGGGGGGGATTCTGTTTTTTATATTTTTTAATGTATTTTTTTTTTTATATTATATATTAAAAAATGTATAAAATAAGATGTTACAAATAAATAAATGTGATAATAATAATAATGTGCAAGGCAGCTTGTGGCGAGCAGTGGTGAGTAACAACACCACGGGTACCGAATCTCCAGAGAGTTGGTCAGGACCTTCGTCTCCAATGTGTAAATACAAGCTCTCAGGACTCTCAGCTCTGGTTTGCCTTCATTGACCGTCCAGAGAGGAGTAGTTAGAGTTTTAAGCTCCAGGGGTGGAAGTGATATAGAGCATAACGCGGCGAGTAACTGCGGAGAGAGCGCAGCACGTCTCGACACCCCTGAGTCACTCACACACGGTGTTTATTTATTTATTTAAAACTTTATTGACCACAGTAAAAGGGTACAAAAGGCGGACTTAATGCTATTGCATTCTCTACCAGTCAACCTTTGGGAGTGCAGAGGTGTTGCCCCCGGCCGATTTCCTGGTATTTCGTGGGATCTAGTGAGTGGCGAGCCACCGCCTGCTGCAAGTAATGATCGATAACCGTAGTTATGACAGGCGTCCATCCCGCTACTGTAATATACAATTCTCAACATTCTCAAGGGGCTTCTACGCATTCGATCCATATCCTCGCGTACGTTTTTCAAATGACCGGGCTAGACCCGTAGAAAAAGAGATACATAATATAAACATTAAAATAACAATTTATTAAAATATTTATTGTATCATGCCATGCCATGACACTCGCGTTACTGAACCTGTTTACCTCATCACGCCCGTTTTGAAAAATCCCATGCTCTCAGCTAGGGAAGATATGGGAGATATTTTTTTGACGTGACAACGTCTTATAATTCGATGGAGCCGGCTGCACGCACAAAAAAACATGACGTATGCGGCGTTACCTCGCTCTGAGGCGTTCCATTAAAATTTTCTTTTGAAAAATGCAAACATTCCATCAGCATTTTCTTATGACGTTGTCACGTTCAACTATCGTCAGTAAACCGACTTTACAGACAACCGATTTTTTGACTGTACGTGACGATTTCGGTTCTAATCTGTAAAGATGAAGCCCTGCCGATAGGCCGCAGGGGGCCTACCTCCGAAGCTGAAGCTGATTACCATCGAATATTTTGATTCCAAAAATAGGTCTTACGTTTTAGTTATTAACAAACATCTTCAGGTCAGTGGGTAGAGCTCTAGGTTGTCTATCAGCTAAGTTAAACACAGGTACCATAAATTTAAGCTGAAGTTTGATTTTCGCAATCAAAATATCCGGTGCTAATCGGCTTTAGCTTCAGCGGTAGGCCCCCAGGTCGTGAGCATCATGCCAAACAACTCCTATGGACATACGACTTTCTACAATCGGTAAAACATATAAATAAATAATAATAAATAAATATTGTCAGACAAATTACACAGCGCCATCTAGCCCCAAATTAAGCGAAGCTTATGTTATGGGTTCTAGACAACTGATAAACATACGTAAATAATTTTTTTTTTTAGTTTATAAATACATACTTATGATACATAGAAAACACGCCAGACTAAGACAAGCAGACATGTTCATGCACACAAATGTTTGTCATATGTGGGAATCGAACCCACGAGCGTTGGTGTCGAAGCCGCGTCATTGACCGCTACGCCTCCGAGCTCGTCTGATATATAAACAGATAAAGCTTATATCCAGCAGTGGGTAGATACAGGCTGATGATGATGATGAAAGCTTATTTCCAGACATTAAGGTTTTTGATACGTCTCGCCTCTGAATCGAGTCACAACGTGCTAGCTAATATATAGGTGCTCCCGTCCATTGATGACAACAGTATTCCATTATGCGACCAGTCTTGCGGTCTTGTAGATCTATCGACTTTGTGATCGCGTATATTTTTTATACCACTAACTTGGCAAATATAGCATATGGCCTGATGGCAAGCTGTTACTGTAGCCTATAGATGCCTGCTAATGGTGAAAACAAAGCTGTGACATTGCGGTTCACCGCGGTGTCTGTCAGATCAGATCTTGCAAGTTAAATTTAACCCACATCTCAGTGTTCGATTGAGCTGAAAATTGGCACATTCGTTTGGATCTCGTGACAATGCATGATTGCCGAAATGTTACCATTATTTTAAAAAAGTCAGGTTCAATTTCTTTTTTAGTTAAAATCATATATTATCTTTGTGACAGTGTGCCCAAGGCTTAGTTAATAGCGTCTTGGCATTGACTGGACCCCAATTTTGCAGGGAATATTATCGAGGTCTCATAAATATTTACAATGCGTGTACCGACACTACAGTCGCAGTGCAAACGACACCGTGCAGGGACGTACTTGGCGATTAGTATCGATTATTTTGTAATATTATTTTAGTTTATTTTACGGAGGCGACAAACAAGCAGCCGACCTGTCTGATGGTAAATAGTTATCGCAGCTTATGGACATTAGCAACACCAGAAGAATCACACTAAATCTCTTTAGGCTTTTTTTTTATACTACGTCGGCTGGCAGTCAAGCATACGGTCCGCGTGATGTGAGGCGGTTACCGTAGCCACATTAACGCTTGCAACATAAAATATTGCTCGCGCACCGCCATTCCCGCTGCCAACGCAGCATTTCCTTCCTTTCTTTCTGGTGACCTCACTCACTCGCAGGAACACAACAACTCTCAAGGGAATTGTTATTTGGCTGCGGTATTCTGTGAGGTGGAGGTACATTCCCCAGTCGGGTAGACATTGAATATATATTTTTTTATACAATTAAGTTGGGAAACAAAAATATATGTGGATACATAGACATGATTGAGATTGATCTGCAATACAAGGAATATTACTCGTTAGTAGGCAACAAGTATGCAACAAGTAACGCAGCCTCATGTCTAACATGCAGTGCTTTTATAGAAATACTTGTAACGTAATTAATTAACGTAGTAATGGCATGTTTATATGCTTCTTTTACTTCATAATTATTGTTGTAAAGTCAGGAAATTATCTTATTTACTCGCAGGCACTCGTGAAATAAGTCTCTAGTTTTTTTGGCTTCTTGCTGTGGTCTAGTCAGGGAGACACGTGGATGCTCCCCTGACATCGACTTCCTTGGATTGAAGGAATATAACTTTGCATTATTTTGAAAACGACAGGGCACAGTTGGTGCATGTGAGGTTGACTTTGGCTCGAAAGATGGTGAATGAAGAAGCGAAAGGTGAGCCACTTATAAAATAAACAAAAAAAACCACAAGGATTATATGCATTTATATTTCCTTTGATACTGGTATCATGAATATTATTATTTATCAAATTAAGAAATTAAGTATCTTTAAAAATACTTGTGTGGAAATAAGTACGCGGCCCGCCAGATGTGAAGCGTTACCGCTTGGATGAAATATACCTACTATAGGCTTACATTATATAAAACCCCTCATGATGATAAGTAGTAACTTGCCAACATCAGCTTGTGATACGTTATTTGCGATATTGATCCCCATTGCCAACCTCTCATTACACTCTTCAGGAGCTTTTTTTCAATTGTAAAATAAAATAAGGAAGCAAGTTTAATAAGTTGTCATCTAAATACGCTCCTGTATTGTTCATTATACGGCCCATAGTGAAGACGTGACGCACTTAACCGTAGTTTTTGTCTGACCCTGGGTGAAGAGGCAGCCTGCTCTGAAGATCTTAAGTTATGTATAATCCTAAGTTATATATACTTTGAATTCAACGTAAAGCATGAGTAATGTAACTAAGTAATATATGGTACTAATAAATATATTATGTATTTTGCTGAGATTTTTACTTTTTTTGAGGAGGTTATTTTGCGGCATATTCTACCGTCTCAATATCACCACCCGCCTATAGTAAGTACATACGAAGCAATTAGCACAGCCTAAGGGCGCACTTGCCAGAGACCTCTCTCGCACGTTGCCGATGCAAAAACCTTTTTGACGAACCCTATTATGTTATAGTACCTATCCTAGGAAAATATCAACAAATAAGTAGGTTTTTACTATGGAAATATTAGAAATGTGCGCGTAAATGTGTAAAAAAGAATTCCTTGCTGAGTGTCATAATTGCTTAGTATACCCTAACCGAACCAAAATTTGACCAAAATTAAATTAAATAAATAAATTTTAAAATCGCTCCTTCAGCATTTTGACCTAAAACCTCTCTAACAGCCATATATTCAAAACAGAACCTCCACGTAATTGCGTCCAAAATTAAATGCAAACAGCAGCACTCAAACAAATGGGTCATGTTTTTGCACCATAAAATTAATCAAGATCGTTATCTGTTCATTCCCTTGAACCCACGGGAACTGAAAGTTAATATAGACAGTCATCAACCATACAACTGCAAATTACTTCTTAATAACTATAATTTTGTATAATGAACTCGCATTTGTGCGAAGTTGGGGCGAGAGTCAAGACAAAGCTAGCACGCGACGTTAACACCGAAGGGCCAAACATGAAAATAACATGCTATGTGTGAGAACCTCTTTACTGCATCTCGTTATCGTTGACTTTCTGTTTTATTTCACGTTCATTGCGTATTATTCGCGTGGAACTTAAAATGAAACAGTTAACGTAAGCCCCTTTATGTTTGAATTCGCAATTATACTTTGTTTTGTTAATTATTGCTATTATTTTTTCGCAGGCGTTTGATTTTTGACTGTTATAGTTTTGCAACTACATTTATACTTTTGTACTTTTATATTATGCAATGTCATTAATATTTAATAGATTCTCTTTAAATATGAGTATAAATCTTAGTAATCGTACGTAGATGCGATATTTAAATGAGATGTGACTTTTTAAAACAGGTTTTGCAACCGCTGCATGTGTAACTCGGCAATATTTTGTTATCGCTGATTATTAGAATAAATTATGTCACGGATTATGCATTCGCCATAAGAATTCTTTTCTAGAATAAGTCATATTAGAATTCATGTAAGACTGATGTTTCCTAGGAGTCTGATAAGAAATAGGTTTTTTTTTTGCATTCTCAGTAATGCGGCGCGAAAACCACATTAATTTGTATATTTTATTTTTTATATTTATATAGCAGGCTTGATGATATGATTAGTATTATTTCGACAGAAAGCATTTGTTGTATGTACTAACGTAATTCAACGACGGGTACCATCAAGCATAAGGACCGCCTGGTGTAAATCGATTACCGTAGTCATAGGGACGTTTGCAATTCATGTTACTTCGCCAGGTGAGCTTGACATACCCTACCTCTCTTCTGCCAAAGCTTCTTTCGCTCCTCGGCAGGGTGCACATATGCAGGTTTGGTTACCATTGGCTCCAAAAATGGTAATGAACCACCTACAGCCCAAAAGTATTTATAAGCAAACAACATAATATTAGAATTACTGGCAAATTTCTTGTGGGATAATATTAACAATAGATAGTTGTATTCTCCAGGCCGCCACTAAATCATTGGAATTAGCACCGCTTGGGTGGCAAGAAGGGTTGCTTTGAGCAATTTAACCCGTAATTTACGTCAGTGGATATTACTTAGCATTTGTAATAACATTGTGTTTGCACGAAAACTCGTTGTACCTTGATATTAATAGGATGGATACGTAGATTGTGTTACCTAAATATACATACATTTATATAATCATATAAGTACACAAAAACATGTACATAATTATATATTGAGGAGCTAGGTGGTGTCGTTGTGTGAATCACCCTAATCGAACACTCAAGTTAAGCAATGTGACCGTAGCCTGTTCATGAATGGGTTTATTTTCTCGACTTCCTCCGTGCTTCTGAGGGCATGTTAAGCTGTCGGTCGCGGCTGTTGACATTATAGATGACAGTCGTTAAGGCCTATTAAAGCCCTATTTGCCATATTGCTGTCTCTGACATTGCTAAGAAGGGAAGTCAAATTCCAAAAGCTTCTTACTCCTGCTAATTTCTTCTGATTAAATTCGTTGTGAGTTCCAAGGCAGCCGTAGTTTTACCCCCGGGACTGTAATGGACTTCACTGTTTAAAAAGGCATTGTTTTTGGTGGTCGCCGCTGTTAATTATGGCTACACAGGAGACACAGTGGTGGGAATGTGTAATGGATCCCCCGTCCAGCAAAAAAAAAAAAACGATCTAGTACAGTACGTTTCCTAAATCATTTTATATCACAACGGTGAAACTGTAGAATAAACTTCCCTCAGCGGTATTTCCAAACAATTACGCTATAGAAGTTTTCAAGAACAGTCTTTATTCACCTTAAAAGGCTGGCCACCGATCGACCCTTTGGTATTGCTGATCTCCATGAGCGGTGGTGATTGCTTTCCACCAGGTAACCCACATGTTCGTTTGCCCCCTCTCATATAAAAATACGCCAGAGGGGCAATTCTCGTAATTAAAATATAGTCAAAATTCAGTTTCGATCCAGTCTCGATCTCACAAATGTCACATTTGGTATTCTCGTAACACAATATATAACTTCAAAATTAAATTTAAGCGGGATTATATCGAAACATGAGTGAAAATTAAACAAAGTAAGAATTAATTAGATAAATTAAACGGGTCACTCACGTCTTTTTGTCGGGAAAGCGGACTAGTTTCGATCTCAAAAGGAGACCTTCTTCAGGGCGAATGTCCAGACACGTCCACCCTTTGTCTCTCGCGCCGGACACTGCGCGCCAATGCGCGCGTCGCACGACTGGAAATGGTGGTGGGGGGTTGGTGCGTTGATTGGTGGAGCGCTATCTTTGACGATGACGTAGTGGCAGCCGGTGGATCCAATTCTTCTATTTCTCCGGGCGCGTGATCGTCTAGTGCGCTTACCATGTGGTGGTAAAAACTGACAGTATCAGCATTGGCGACTGTATCGTCTCAGTTTCGATCTCAAAAGGTCTCCTTTTGAGATCGAAACTAGTCGGCTTTCCCGACAAAAAGACGTGACTCACGTCACGTGAGTGACCCGTTTAATTTATCTAATTAATTTAGTATAATGTCTCACGTGAGTTTTAATAATATCAAACTAAGAATGTTACTTTGCCAACAACAAGAATTGATAATAATTAATTAATGAAATCAAGTATATAATTTTAGTCAATTCACAATTCAATCTCGATTCGGTCAAGTTTCAATCTGCGATCGTAGAAAAATTACGATAATTGGCCTTCAGATTCCATGTCCACTATGTAATTTGCAAAATTTTCACTTCAATGGAATGGAACTACCGCAAAACCCTCTTTCGAATTCAAAATGTACCTATATCGAAAATAATTTTATAAATACTATCATATGCGCTATATCGTAACTTGCATAAAAATACAGTCGGCTAATAAACCTTTTTCGTTTAAAAGTCGGTCAAAAATGTCATAACAAAACGTATTGTTTAGTCACAATATTGTTGTCAACTGTTTTGATTTCGTTGCCGCTCGTCGGCTCGCCCTTTTGAAAGGCCCGCGGACCCACCCGCCTTATAATGAGCCTGAATCAAATGCTTAAAAAGGGCCAGTTATTTTTCTTTCACCATTTCAGGCGAAAATTTTCTGTGATAAGGAACAAATGGTTATTTTTTCTTTGTGTAAAGAAAAAAAACAGTTTTTTTCTTTGTATAAAAAAACCATTTTGTTGACTGCAAAAATTGGTCAAAAATTGTTTTGACCAGCCCCTTACCACCATCTCTTATTGCGATTCAATAACTGAATATTCATACCAATGAATAAGCGACTCTATTCCATTTTAAATAGAGTCGCTTGTCAAAGCCACTTTCAACTAATCTATGCAGTCAAAAGTAGTTTTGACAGAGGACGTTGGCTAGGTACCTAATCTGTAAGCTTGTGACCAACGAACGCCGAGCGAGGGAAGCGAGCGAAGCGAGCGAAGTTTGACTTATCTTTGGAGTGGGAGGTGAGGCATCCGAGGTTAAACGAGTCTAACCTAGGAGCGGTTAGATTTCGAGCTGCCCAATTATAAGCTGTCCAAATGGGGAAGTTCCTCCACCTCACAGAATATTGCAGCTAAATAACAATAAAGTTTGTTGTGTTCCTGCGAGTGAGCAAGATCACCAGGATGGAAGGAGTTGCTCGGTTGGCAGAGGGTGGTGGCGCGCGAGCGCTCGTCGTATGAATGAGCGTGTGTGTACGCATACAAACTGTTCCAGCCTCCTTACCACCATCTCTTATTGCGATTCAATAACTGAATAGAATGCATATTCATACCAATGAATAAGCGACTCTGTTTCAAATGTAATAGAATCGCTTATTCATTGGTATGAATAAGCAATCTATTCAATTATTGAATCGCAATAAGAGATGGTGGTAAGGGGGCAGATTCGTTTCAGAGAGGCGGTTTCGACACGAGAGTGGCAGACAGTGGCAGCACTTTACGTAGTACTATTGCTTATACTGTGATACAGGTGAGATTTGTCTCTAATGGTAACGGTGAGTGAGTCAACTTATGGTTTACAAAAAGGTTATGTCATTAATTCTACTCTAAAGTATCTTCGTTGTCAAAACAAAATCTGCTATGTGAATATTTGATAATTTTAACATTTTGACAATTGCGACTGGTAAATGAACTGCTATGTGCATATAAGTACTATACGACACACTAGGACAACTATAAGCACATAGCAGTTCTTTCATACGATAGTTTGTTTCATTTACCAGTCGCAATTGACAAAATGTTAAAATTATCAACAATGCACATAGCAGATTTTGGTTTGACAACAACGTTATCTCATTTTTTATATAACATAGGTGGTATCCAAGCGTTATAGCCCGCGTAATGGTTAGTGTAACCGACATTGTAATAAACCTTTTCACATCGGGATCTGAGTGTGACAATAAAATATTTAACATACAATCTCAACCCCTTCACTATTTTACTACCCTCTTCGGACTACGTCAAAGTCGTAAAATGTTCAGTAGAAAATTAGCTTTAAATATTGAATTGTCCAATTCTTGTAACGTCCGAGTTAACTAACAAGATAGAATAAAATGCTTTGCGCTTTCTTCTTGTCGAGGGATAGTAATGCCCGCTGAACATCTCGTTGAGTAGATGAGATTTCCGGCATGGAATTACTACATCACGGGATGGTAGGTGATGCGGCGTCCCCTTAGTTCAAATTCGAGTTTGAGGCAAAGAGATTCCCCAGCAGATCGGCTTTCTCCTTAGCACTGTGGGCCAGCTTACCAAACGGTTTTCGGAGTGGTGGAAAGTATACGACTGACAAAAGTTTCCCTTGGCAGCCTTAGCGGGCGTGCTAAAAGTACGACTCCCAGATGGGTGCTTAGCTGGGAGCTCACCAATCCTGCTGATGAAATCAAACTTTGCCCTGGCAATTACTCTCTTACTGAACCTCGAGCAACATTAAACTTAACTAACATAAGACTATTCATATATCAGACAAATGAACGATAAAAAATATGATGAAATTCTCAGGACAAGGTTCTATGGGAAATCCACAGGAATGAGGTAGGAACGGGAATCTTGAGCAACTTAAAATGTATATAATATAATATCTCTACCAGCCAACCGTTGACTATCTGCAGTAAACATTTTTTATTTTATTTAAATGTTTTTTTATTTCCAGTACACGTTCTTCGTGATGCTGAGCTGCCGCTGGAGGTGGCTCTGGCCTTGGGTCCCGATGTCCACTTCGTCCTCAAGTACGTCGATGCCGGTAAGTACATAATTTTTTCCATCATCAAGAAGGTTAACTAAAAACCGGCCAAGTGCGAGTCGGACTCGTGCACGAAGGGTTTCGTACCATTATCTATAAAAAAAAAAACATTTGTTGTATCGGAGCCCCCTTAAATATTTGTTTTATTTTAATTTAATTATTTATTTTTAAAGTGAATACATAACTAAATATTCTATGAATATTTCAAGCGTCTACCTGTTGCTGTTATCAATATCGAGCAAAAACACGTTTTTTGTATGGGAGCTCCCTTAAATATTTATTTTATTCTGTATTTTAGTATTAAATTGTTATAACAGAAATACATCATCTGTGAAAATTTCAACTGTCTAACTATCACTGTTCATTAGATACAGCCTGGTGATAGACGGACGGAAGGACGAACGGACAGTGAAGTCCCAGTAATAGGCTCCGTTTTACCCTTTGGATACGGAACCCTAAAAATGAGCTAAAAACTGAAGTTTGCGCAAACAAAAAAATGTGCCTTTTCTGCATACTTCTTATTTAGACTTTAATGGACTTTTATGTAAGGTTTATACATATAGTTCTCACTTCTACGAGAAAATCTTCCTAGCATTCAAAGGCTTTAATATTTGAATGTTATTTATCTATCCAATTAATGTCTGTATTTATTGTACGTATCTTGACGAGCTCGGTGGCGTAGCGGTCAATGACGCGGCTTCGACACCAACGCTCGTGGGTTCGATTCCCGCACAGGACAAACATTTGTGTGCATAAACATGTCTGTTTGTCTTGGTCTGGGTGTTTTCTATGTATCATAAGTATGTATTTACAAAAAAAAAATGTATTTACGTATGTTTATCAGTTGTCTTGTCTGACAATATTTATTTATTTATTGTCTTCTTACCTAGTTGGCATGCTGCACCACGTGTACCAAGAACCATTGGCGTGAATGTTAATAATTCAATGCTTTTAATTGTTTGATAATGGTACCATAATATCAAACAATTAAAAGCATTGAATATGTTAAAAGCATGAAATTATTAACGCTCACGTCTATGGCTCCATTATTATTATTGTATAAATTTGTTACTTTATAACGACATCCTTAACGCAAGAGCCAATCGAATTATCTACAACGAGCAACTTGAGGGTTTGTAATAATGGAGTGTTTTGACACCCGAGAAAACGTGTTATAAAGCAAATACAAAATACCTATTTTTACTGTGAACAACAGGTTTTACAGATGTTACAAGATTATACGTCTCCCTTCTGTGTTCCACCATAGATAACAGAAATCTGTTATCTATGGTTCCACCATTTAGGCATACAATCAATCAATCAAGTCGCGTCAATGAAGCCTTTTCTTTGGAAGTCCTCAAGAACAGCTCCGATTTTGATGATTTTTTTTTATAAATTATGTTTATTTATATTACTAGCTGTCCCGGCGAACTTCGTACCGCCTAACAGTCAATGAATGTCGTGATGTACATATATATATGAACAAAATTTATGATTTCTTGAAATTAATACAATGAATAATAGAAAATAATAGAGAAGCACGATGGCGTGAGGCACGTGTCAGTCTAATTGTACACGCAAGTTTTCAACGTCAACCGTAGCCTGTTCATGGATGAGTTTATATTATCTCGAGCTCGTCCGTGCTTCGGAAGGCACGTTAAGCCGTCGGTCCTGGTGTTTATCATTAGATGGCAGTCCTTAAGCCAAGTTAGTGGCCCAACCCGTAGTTGAGCAGCGTGTTGGAGTATGCTCTAAACATCTTCGGTTGAGGGAAGACCCGTATCCCAGCAGTGGGTAAATAATAAGTTCAGTACTTTACAAAGTCACAAAAAAAGTACCAATTGACAACAATAAATATTTCAATCCACAAAACAAATCACAGACAACATTCGCGACGTAAAAGTGAGACCAATCGATTTGACATTTACATAACAATTAATAAATATTCCAATCCTTTTTAACTGGCACTATTTGTATGGGAAAACGTTTTTCTTTTATTTAATTCTTTCGTCAATTTTTTTAATACTTTTCAATGTTTTTAATACTTTCCCGACCAAGACACGACATTATTTTATATATTATATAGATTTATGGAGCTTGATTTAAATTTCTGAACGCACGCATAAATATTTTAGAACCAATAAATATTTAAATCCACAAAACTGTTTTCAAAACAAATCACAGCCAACTTTCAAGACGTAAAAATGAGACCAATAGAGTTAACATTTGTTTTTAATCTATGACATTTGTTCTATAATGAGCTTAATATACATTTCTGAACGCACGCATACATTTGGCGTACGCACGTACGACAACGTCACATTTGACAGCTACGACAACCACGAACATTTTGTATGGGAAAATGTTTTTTTTTATTATTTTTTTTCGAGAATTTTCCAATGTTTTTAAGAGTTATTCTGCTATTCGGGACGGAAACAAATCCAACAAATCAAAAACCATGGCAATCGGTCCAGCCGTTCTCGAGTTATAAGTGTTGTAACAAACACGACTTTCTTTTATACATATATAGATAGATTTAAAATCAGTAACTTGAGGCGGGGACAAAATTATTTAACTTTGTTAAACAATACTACTTACTTATATAAAAATTTAATAAAAAATTTACTTATATAAAAAACGCAGTTTTTATTCCTTATTTATCTACAAAATTCTTCGTATAATAATTTTATTATAGTTATAAATTACGTAATATTTATGGCATTAATAGCATTAACAATAAGATTTTCAGGAAAATTGTTACCCTGTTCCTAAATTTTCGAGAAGAGCTTTTCGCACTTTTAAATTAAATCGAATCATTTATTTCTAAGTAACTGCTTTCCATCAGACACGACTTGCCTGATGGAAAGCAGTTACTTAGAAATATATGATAATTAGAAATATACTTGAAGCGGTGATCGACGAGCGTATCCCGCACGCGGACGCGGACGCTTGCAATAAAAAGTATCACTCGCGCGCAAACGCGATGTTTTAAGACATCAGACAATTTTTTTTATTATTATTATCGGTACTAATAAGAAGCAATATTAATCTATTTAAAATTTCTAGCCTGTAAACTTCGCTCTAGAAGTTTGTGGACACAATTAATTGTTTTAGATTATGTCGGGTGGCAAACCACCATACATCTCGCCTGATGTGAAGCTGTTACCGTAGCCATGGAAACTCTCGCAACATGCAATATCGCTCGCGCGCTGCCTCCCCCATAGCCAACGCAGTTACTGCTTCCTTCCTTGTGACCTCAATCACTCGCAGGAACACAGCAACCCCCAAAGGAATTGTTATTCGGCTGTGGTATTCAGTGAGGTGGAGGTATTTTGTAAACTGCTCGACCGCTATACCCTACCTCTCTATTCGCCAGAGATTCTTTTGTCGGTCCGCAGGGTGCACCACGTGCAGGTAAAGTTGGCTTTAGTTCAAACATGTTGATGACTTACATCAAAAAATTTGTTCAAATTTTCTTACGAACTTTAAGTATATTAAATACAAAACAAGGCAATACGTCTGTCTGTCTGTTGGTCTCGTTCAGTCTAAGTGATTACCTCCGACTAGCCCTCCCTGACTGATGGACGGCGAAGATTAATGACCGGCTCTCTCGAAATTGGAGAGTCCCAGTTTTCGAATGGATTATTAGTTTTTCCAATCGTCGACCGTTCGACCCTCACTGTCGTAAGGACGGACGGGATCTAATTAATATATTTATTTATGGTAGTTACGCAGTGTCGCTTCTTAGAGCTTTTTGTGTTATATTGAGATAGCTGAATGTTAGAAATAAACAAGTGTAATGGCGGGCCTGAAACCAATGATGTCGTTCCAGTTACAATTTGTCATGGAATTCAGAATTTGAATTTTTGTGGTGGTCACAAGCTGCCTGTCACAGCAAACTCACCCACACTAACGGAGGCAGAGGGACATTGAGACAGCCTGTGACCACGGCCGGTGTAACCTGAAGGCCAATTCTCGTAATTTTTCTACGAACGCAAATTGAAAGTTGACCGAATCGAGATTGAATTGTGAATTGACTAAAATTATATCAAGTATATAATTTTAGTCAATTCACAATTATATACTTGATATAATTTCATTAATAAATTATTATCAATTCTTGTTGTTGGCAAAGTAACATTCTTAGTTTGTTTAATTTTCACTCATATTTCGATATAATCCCGCTTAAATTTAATTTTGAAGTTACATATTGCGTTACGAGAATACCAAATGTGACATTTGTGAGATCGAGACTGGATCAAAACTGAATTTTGACTATATTTTAATTATGAGAATTGCCCCTCTGGTCGAAATGTCAGGCAATAATGAAGATATGTTCTTAGCTGTAGCTTTCCAAAACTTGCCCAGCCCAATAGAATGCGTTTATCCATCTCTTTGTTGAAATTACCCCGGCCAAGCTGTATTTCAATAATAAAATTTACTATTTAATAGTAAATTTACAAAAAAAAAATTGTTACTTATTTATATTAAATAAGTAATTATTTTTTGGAAATTTACTTACTAGGTACTTAACTGAGCAAGTTATGATTGAGCATCTTTATATATCTACAGAAACATTTAAATGACAATTAGCACCAATAAATAAACCTAATACCATATTGGCCGTACAATACCACGTCGAGAACTGATAAAAAGGCGCCCGTACAAAATACTACGTTATCAATATACTATAATCAAGAAAGCAACGCACACATAGAAAAATAACGCGTCAACACATACGCACACACGCGCACAATTCACCTGTTGCTATGGTTGTATGGAGAGGCTCTGCGCGAGCGCAGGTTGTGCCTTCGGCCCCACTCTGAACTATACCTGTCTCTATTTCACAGCTTATATTAAAGCGAGGCAGATAGTGCAGGTCGTCGTCGGTAAAACGCCATGCTGCTTTACCGATCTCAAACTGGACCAACGGTTTTCCATAGCGGGTTAAAACTTAGTTATAACATAACATCGCAGCATAGCGATTGTTTTACACGAATTTACCACCGCATTTAAATTTAGCAATGTTATTTTAAATAAATCGATGTTTGAATTAGACAGCCGTTTTAGTGTGTAACGGTAGTGTATGAGTGTTGTGTGTTTTTGAGTTATAATAGGTTGTACATACAACCTTCATCTCGAGTGAATGCTGGGTTAAAATCACGCCGTGTACTGTGAAGTGAGATTTTATAAGTGCTGTGCGAAGTTGAAGGTTTCTGTAGATGAGAGGTATCTCATTTATGATCGTGAAAGTGTTTTGTGCCCATATTGTGTTCATAGGATTGTCATATACATAATCTTCGAAGCTAAAGGGTATGTACTTATGTACTTTACTTTAACGGTATATGAATGTAGGTGTTCGAAAACTTTGAATAGTTTTTATAGTCATTTGTAGAAACTGTTGCAATACCACTCCTACATTTTGGTGAGTGGAATCAAAAATCGTCTTAATTGCGATGCGTCAGAGATCAAAATCGGTTAGGCGTATGTTTTTGAAATTACCGGTAGGTTGTTGACGTTGTCGTCTCACTTTATCAATACATTTAATCAATTTATAAACTATAATATTAGAAAATTTAATGGTTTAATAAAATAACAACTTTATAGATTAACAGTTTACTTTATTGGGTGTCAAAAAAAGATATGCTTTTTTTTTAGATATCTATAAAATGTTACAAAAAATCTGGACGTGTCGGCTACGGTCGCTATTTTTGGAAAGTAGGCTTTCATAGATAGATAGATTTTAATACGAACGAAACGTATCTGAACATAAGCTGTGTTCGTTGGGCAAGAAAACATTGCAATAATGTTTATATTTTTGTTTGTTTGTTTGTAATATCTTTATTGGACTAGATAAAACAATCATATTAAAGTTTACATAGAATAAAAGCCGTACAAAGGCGGAATTATCCCTTTAAGGGGTCTCTTCCAGTCATCCTTTAAATATTTGAGAGGATTCTGTAAATATGTATATCCCAAGGGTGGAATAATACTACAAACACATATCAAATTAAATTTACATATTAGGTAACTAAGTAATAATTAAATACAATATAGTTGGTACTAGCAGTTCAAGGCTTTATCATAGGATCTTTTTAAAGACGATTTGAAAGAATCCACAGAAGAGGACATCAGATGATTTTTTTATACTTTTTACACAGACAAGTCTATATAAGTGCGCAAAAATATAATTTTAACTGTTATTGAGTCATAAGGAAACTATCCCAATATATTTTCTGTTCTTTGATATTAAACAATTTAGGTCCGAATTTGGTAAAATCCTGAGACTAAAAATAGATAAATTACATTAGCTTACCTAAGTATTTTTAAGTTATTTTTAAACAATATAAATTTCAGAGGTTTTTTTCTCTTATAAAATTTAATATAACTAAACGAATTAAACGAATTATTCAACAGCAAATTATTTTTTGGTGAAGTTATATTTTAGATTATTATAAGGAAGGAATGTAAACGGAATGTACCAACGAATGTAATGAACTAACGACTTTATATCTCGATTCTTTATTCTGCACGATATAATTTTGCTTTCCACCAGCTGGTTGAATGATATGGCTCACATTATAATGTAACACACGTTACCTCATTCAATGCAAATAAAGTCATTCATTCATTCAACGAAGTCAGCGAAAAACTTATAGTTTAAATAAATTACTAAACTCATAGTTTAAATAAGTGAGAAACAATCCTTAACATAGTCTATATTCACTTGAATACCCACAGTATAAACATTCCAGTGTGCAAAACAACAAACTACCCAACACAACCCATTAGATAGTTCGTGACCAAATCCGCCTCTAAAGGAGTTCAACGCGCCGCATACATAGCGCGAGGACTGGTGAATGCCAAATACGATGTTTGTTATGACAATAAAACAAACCTACTGCACATATTATGCTATGGTATACTACAAGTAATAAAGTTAAAGATTTTATAAAAAAAAATATGAGTAATATTTTATTTCTCTCTTGACGAGCCCGGTGTGGTCAAATGGCTAGGCAATGGCTTTTTTAACTCCGAGGTCGCGGGTACGATCCCCGCACAATACAAACATTTTTGTGCATGAACATATCTGTTTGTCTTGGCTTGGGTGTTTTCTATGTATTATAAGTATGTATTTAAAAAAATGTATTTAACTAAATTTATCAGTTGTTTAGTACCCATAGTACAAGGCTTTGCACTTAAATTGAGACTTCATGGCGCTGTATAAATTGTTCAGAAATATTTATTTATTTATATATCGTCTAGCCACACGCGATTTCCCCCGCGTGGAATTTATAAAATAAAATAAAATAAATATTTCAGGACAAATTTCATATTACATACCATCTAACAACAAACTAAAGAATGTTAATGGTAATAAATAATACCTACTTAAATACATTTTCTTTTGTAAATACATACATATAATATATAGAATATACCCAGACCAAGAAAGACATGTTCATGTACACAAATGTTTGTTATATGCGGGGATTAAACCTGCAACCCCGGATTCAAAGTGGACATTGCTAATCATTCCACTATCGGGCAATATATATTTTTTTAATATCTCCTATGTACAGACATTACCCATTTAGGATTTTATTAATATCATGTATAACATAAGATCCAGATACCTGTATTTTGTGAAGATAGATTTTGACCTATCTGAACGCGATAAACTAAACATTTCCACCAATAGATGGAGCTATTCATGAGGAAGATTTAGGCCTACAAATTCATTATGGTTTTGTGTTAATTGGCTGAAATATGACGATGAATATATTTATATAAACCATGTCGTCTGAGAGCTATACTGGCTTGCGCCGCGGAAACCAATAATAAATAATTAATAAATATTTCTTGACAATTTACACAGCGCCATCTAGTCCCAAATAAAGCTTGTACTATGGGTACTAGACAACTGATAAATGTACTTAAATACATTTTTTTTTGTAAATATATACTTATAATACATAGAAAAAACCCAGACCAAGACAGACATGCTCATGCACACAAATGTTTGTCTTGTGCGGGGATCGAACCCGCGAACTCGGAGACAAAGCAGCCATTGCTATCCATTTGCCCACTGGGCTCGTTAATATCCTATATAAAGTTAATATTATAGTTTATCTATAAAACAGAAATACGAATTTAAATTCTATAAGAAGGTTCATTTCGTCTAGGTGTGGCATATCATGTCGTGCCAAAATAGTGACCCCATAATATCCACTAAGTAGTTGAGAACTGGCACCGGGCACGGCGTAGTATGTGTGGGCGAAGGTTTACACGAAATACCTACCGTGTATTAACGTGATAAGGATCGTAATTTAGGCTTATTCGATTACCTAAGATTGCCTTTAGGCGACTGATTGCAAAATTTAAAGTTGCATGTAGTTATTGGTATCGAGAAACTCCGACAACATAATATATACAATTAAAAAACAAAAAACCCGCCTGCATGGATAACTACAATTAAAAATCAACTGAAAAGACTGAAACAAGATAAAAATTCAATGATAATGTATTTAAAAAAGCAATGATTAGGTAGGTACTTAAAACTAGAAACGTAAATTGAAACACTACAAAACCTATGTACCTACGTATTGTACACTTAGAAATATCAGCACGGTAGTCTTTCAATTTTTTGCAACAGTATAAACAGAATTGCAGTCGGAGGCATGCGCAAAGAGATAATAATTTATCATATAGAAGCACTTAATTTCATGCCTCCGACTGCAATTCTGTTTATACTGTTGCAAAAAATTGAAAGACTACCGTGCTGATATTTCTAAGTGTACAATACGTAGGTACATAGGTTTTGTAGTGTTTCAATTTACGTTTCTAGTTTTAAGTACCTACCTAATCATTGCTTTTTTAAATACCTTATCATTGAATTTTTATCTTGTTTCAGTCTTTTCAGTTGATTTTTAATTGTAGTTATCCATGCAGGCGGGTTTTTTGTTTTTTAAATTATTATTTTATTTATGTCTTTTTAGTTATTTATTTATCGTTCCATTTAATATTAAAAATGCAAGTTATGTACATACTTAGAATCAGTGTTTAAAATCCTTCATTTTGATACCCCACTTAATATGCCTGGTAGATTTATTTTTATTTCCTCACATTATGGCTTCAAACAGCCGCTATATTGTTTTTTTTATATTTCACCTACCTAAGAACACTCGGGCTATTAAGACAAATCTAACGATACCTCAAATGTGAAAATCCATTCAACGGTTCTAGAGATACAAGGTAATAAAGAATATTACATACATACAAGATACGCGCTAAACACATAACCCTCTTGGCAGTCGGGTAAAAAGAATATTTACTACATAAATGAATCAAAAATACATTTTGCTACCAGCTTATGGTTAGTATATATTACACTTCGTCGACACAATTTTTAATTGCTAGACGTACAATTCTTTTAAAACAGCCTCCTTACCACCATCTCTTATTGCGATTCAATAACTGAATAGAATGCTTATTCATACCTATGAATCGAATTACATTCCATTTGAAATAGAGTCGCTTATTCATGGATGGAATTCTATTCCTTTGAAATAGAGTCGCTTATTCATTGGTATGAATAAGCATTCTATTCAGTTATTGAATCGCAAGAAGAGATGGTGGTAAAGGAATAAAAATATCACGCAGTATAAGTTTTGGGAAGCATATGTCATCAAATTGCTAGAATCTGTTGCGAATATAATAAAACTAGATTTGAAGTTTCCCGCTATGTATATCTCTCAAGATGGTATAGTTTGTCGGTTGGATCTATTCTGTGTAACAGCAACTATTATTTATACTGTGGTAACAGGGTCCAATAATTTATATTATTGTTCATTATGTAATATTTGTTTGTAAAACTTTATTGTCTAAAATATACATTTTGACATTCATGTCATCTTATGATAGTTTATTATATTTCATTGGAAAAATTAAAGTAAAAATATTTAAAGGCGATACGAAGTTCGCCGGGCCAGCTAGGTGTTCATTAAAATTATATCATTATTATTGCCATCGGGTAATATGTGCTTTTCAACCACCATTCTGTGACCAAACGATGCCCATCGAACATTTTGATTCCGAAACATTGGTCTTTGATTTTAAGTGGGTAGTAATAAACCGAGCATCTCAGAGCATCAAAATTGTGAAACTGGGCGACTATTATACTGATTTGGCGACTAAAGTTGATATAAAACATACCAAACCTACCCTAACCTAGTATTTCTGTGACTCATGTTATTATTTTCCATTTTAAGTATTAACAAACATTTTGAGCCTTGTCGGTACAGTTTCAGGGTTTCTATCAGCTAAACACAATTGCCAATAATCTAAGCTGAAGTTTGATTCTCGCAATCAAAAAATCCGATGGGAATTGGCTTCCAAATGAAACGAGAAGAAAATTGGCTTAGGATAACAAAACAAAATTGCAGTAAACAAAATGAACGATATTTACCTACCAAAATAACGTTTCACTAACGAATGTTAACAGAATTCTCGGGCGAGTGTACAAACGTAAATTGTCGATGTCGACGCAGCACATTCTCAGGATTCCGTTAATTAGAGCAGATAACGGATTCCGTTGTTCTGCCCCGTAACACCCGTAACGTTTCTATCTTATTGCGGCAATGCGCCTGTTTGTTTTGGATAGGCAATTTTGGAATAAAGGGGTTTTCATTATCAGGGTGCGTAAATATTATTATTAGTATTTTGGTGCTTATTTACAACCAAATATTTATTATGGATTTTCTTGGAATCGGAAGACGATACAAATGTTGTTTTTGTGTTTATAATGTAGTGTCAACAAAGTATTCAGGGTTACGTACGAGTAGCCTTCGATAAAACAACATTCGACTCCATTAACAAGGCTGCAGCAGCACATGGTTTACCAAATACAATATGTAGATGGATACAAAGCATGCTCAAAGGCAGGATCATTAATGCTGAGCTTATGGACGATAAAATATACGCCAGCACCACAAAGGGCTGCCCTCAAGGTGGCGTACTGTCACCGTCACTGTGGAGTATAGTAGTGAATTCACTTCTTAATGACCTGAACAGGGGACCCACAGTCGCTATCGGATACGCGGATGATATAGTCATTCTAATCAATGGAAAATTTCCAAGCATAGTGACGGATCTTATGAACACGGCCCTAAAGATTGTTGAGAAATGGTGTGTGTCAAACAACCTGTCTATCAACCCAGGGAAAACCACAGTAGTTCCGTTCACAAGGCTAAGGAACCTAACCGGTCTAAAAACAGTATCATTGTATGGCAAGGAGCTGCAATGGTCTGATGAGGTTAAATATCTTGGAGTGACACTGGACAAGGGACTCAACTGGAATGTTCATGTGAACAATGTCCTTCAAAAGGCAACAAGAACCTTCAATATGTGCAGAAGCGCCTATGGGAGGACATGGGGCTTAAAACCAAAAATTCTGCGATGGCTATATATAGCAATGGTAAGACCTATAGTAACTTATGGCTGTTTAGTATGGTGGCCGAAGGTACGACAAGTGACAAGTAAGATGTCACTGACGAAACTGCAACGAATAGTCTGCTGTGCAGTCACGGGATCATTTCCCACTACACCTACAGCAGCAATGGAAATGGTCCTTGAACTGTTACCACTACATATATTCATTGAGGCGGAGGCTAGTAAAGCCTTATACAGGATTGAAAAAGCTGGCCTATGGGATCGACATTCCCCTCAGACCAGGCATACGCAAATGGAGTATACATTAGAACTCAAAAGAAAAACGGAAATGTGCAGTGACAAGATGTTGCCGAAGTACATATTCAAAAGGAACTATAGAATACATCTTCCAACCAGAGATGAATGGAAGAAGAATGACTTCAAGCCCAAAGAGGAAAATAGCCTCATATGGTACACTGATGGCTCTAAAACATTGGAAGGTACAGGAGCCGGCATTTTCTCTAAGGACATACAATACAGTCAGAGTATGGGACAATATGCTACTGTATTTCAAGCTGAATTGTATGCCATAACCGCTTGTGCAAAAATGAATATAGACAAAAATGTCGCTAATCGACACATCTACATTCTCAGTGACAGTCAGGCAGCTCTCATGGCCTGAACTCTGACAGGGTGGAATCTAGACTTGCTCTTGCGGGTATTGATGCCCTTAATAAACTGGGCAGAAATAATACCCTGGAATTGGTCTGGGTTCCGGGACATACAGGCGTTGAAGGCAATGAGAAGGCTGATGAACTGGCAAGGGAGGGATCAAGCAGGAATTTTATGGGACCTGAACCCTTTGTAGGTCTCTCATATGGAACAGTCATTACGGCCATAAATGACACGGCCAAGTCTAGGCATCTGGCTGAATGGAGGGAGATGAGTGGATTACTTCACTCTAAGGAAACCATCGGCGAAGGCACAGTTAATTGGTACAAACATGTACAGAGATACGACAGGAAACGGATACGTCTCATCCTTGGGGCACTGACTGGGCATTACGCCTGCCGTGGGCACCTACACAAGATGAGACTTATTAATAGCCCAGAATGCAGAACATGCAAGGCACCTTACGAGACCATGAAGCACTTGATGTGTCAATGTGATGCCCTAGCTGGCAAACGAATGGTAATCTTTGGAAAGGCGTACCCAGACCTGGAGGACTTCAGGCTTTTCCCAATTAAAGGCGTACTGAAGTACATGGAACATGTCTTCAGACAGTCAGGGGAGAGTTACTAAAGAATAGGGAGTGCACAAAAGATCCAAGAGGGTCGACGTGCCACCGGTGCTGCTGCGCTGGACCCATTTCAAGATAAGATAAGATAAGATACGTACGAGTATTCCAGTGCTAAGATAAATTCCTTCATTTGACAATAATTTATATATTTCTATACTATATTTCTGGACAATTTACCTATAATCTAGTCCCAAATTAAGCGCAAAGCTTGTACTATGGGTTCTAGACAATTGATAAATGTAGTTAAATACATTCTTTTTTTTTTTTGTAAATACATACTTATAATACATGGAAAACACCCAGACCAAGGCAAACAGACATGCTCATGCACACAAATGTTTGACTTGTGCGGGGATCGAACCCGCGAACTCGGAGTCAAAGTATCCATTGCTAACCATTCGACCACCGGGTTCATCAATAATAATACATAATAATATATAACTTATATATGTAATTATATTTTTACTCCAAAAATTCAAAATACACTGAACTAACTTTATTTTGTGGTGTAAAAATATTTTACACATTTATATAATATGGATAAAACTATAGAGTTATTTGCTAATGAAATCAACCAAAAGAATGCCACACACAGAGTCCACAGATAATTAATAAAATTATTTAAAAATGAAGGAGATCCGCTATATCACATATAATAC
Organism: Hypsopygia costalis; assembly: GCA_937001555.2. Classification (NCBI taxonomy): domain Eukaryota; kingdom Metazoa; phylum Arthropoda; class Insecta; order Lepidoptera; family Pyralidae; genus Hypsopygia; species Hypsopygia costalis. The sequence continues at coordinate 2,750,608 of OW443336.2, read as the reverse complement.
GGAAATTACAGTACACACGTATAGCTCACAAAATTTAGGTTAATGTGTTTTTAATTTATTTAATACTTATGTTAGAAACATTTACGAGTGACGTACCTATATAGGTATATAAAGTACCTACGATATAGGTATTTCATATTTTTCATAACAAATTATGATGCCAATTTGGCTATCGCTCAGCTTAATGCTGAGTGATGTAAATATTCTGCGAACTCCAATATTCTGCGACAGCCTAAAGTGATTCAAAACAATAGGCAAAGTGTTATATTGTAGTATGTGGAGCACAATTCTATGTTTTAACGTAACTTCTTGATTTACTGACATATTGTGACATAGACGCATATTGCTTGGTCAGCAACACCCAGTATTCGTTGGGACGGGGGCCCACCACACATTCCCACCACTGTGTCTCCTGTGCAGCCAGGATTAACAGCGGCGACCGCCAAAAAAGGCAATGAACAATGAAGACCATTGCAGTCCCGGGGGTAAAACTACGGCTGCCTTGGAACCAAGGATTGAAAGCGGTAAAGGTATAAGGGTATGGTACTGGTATAAAATTACGATATCGTTTTGATTTAAAGGTAGAGCCAAAACGGTTGAGAATTGTGGTTACGATACCGGTAAAACAAGAAGAATACCTTTATTTTTTTACGGTACCATTATACCTTTATATTACCAGTACCTTAACCAAAACCATTTCGGTACCGAAAAAATGATGCGACAACGACGCGACGTAGGTAGCATTGGCGTGTGATCAAGTACTTACCTACCAATGCGGCCGACATTGTGGAAAGAAAACCTTTATTTTATAATTTAGATACCTAACAAAATAACGATACCGGAATATTACAATACCGAAATTATTAAGATACCTTTACTTTAAGGTATCGAAATTTAAAGGTGACGTCATACCTTTAACCGATATATCCAAATTTTTTCGGTTATTCAATCCCTGCTTGGAACTCACAACGAATTAAATCAGAAGAAATTAGTAGGAGTAAGAAGCTTTTGGAATTTGATTTCTACTCTTAGCAATGTGAGAGACAGCAATATGGCAAATAAGGCATTAAAAGCCTAAAGAGATGGCTAGTCAAGTAAAGCTCAACTGCCGTGCACCACGGATTTTTAATAAATATTAAATCACACAGACAGTTGTTCGACCGTTTCGCAGAAGCGCGGGAGGGTGCTCGTCGGAGCAACCCTCCAAGCAACGACCACCTTCCATTCATTATTACAGTATTAAAGTCAGTTTATATAACAGAACACAAGTCCTACGTCCCCACAATTCTTTCCCACAAACAACTCAGTACCGCATAGTTGAAAATAAAATATGAGGCCAGCACCGAGCCAGTTCTCTAATCAGCCGTATGTAATTAACGACTAGTTATGTACCGTGCGTCCGTGAGACGTTATCTCTCCTCTCGCTCGGACACTGAAGACAAGCCAGCCGCACTGGTCCTGTCTGATCTAGGCTTCTGTTCGCGGGACTTAAAAGGAGCGATATACATCCAACTAGTAAGCTAGGTAACATTTTCATCTGACTAGAACGTGTACTGTCGTGTTAACGTTTGTTTAATTATATTAAATTGCTTTGAGCTAGGGAATATAATCATCATCATTCATCATCATCTCAGCCATTGAAAGTCCACTGCTGGACATAGGCCTCCCCTCTAGTTTTATAGGGAATATAATACGGTACTATAAAATATTAATTTGGGGTGTAAGTGATTCATCAATATCTAGCTAAGCCAACTTCACCTGCACGCGGTGCACCCTGCTGACTGACAAACGAAGCTCTGGCGAAAAGAGAGGTAGAGAGCGTAATTGTAAGCTATCCGACTGGGGAATGTACCTCCACCTCACAGAATACCGCAGCCAAATAACAGTTCCCTTGAGGGCCTGCGAGTGAGTGAGGTCACCAGAAAGGAAGGAGATGCTGCGATAGCAGCGGGGGTGGTGGTGCGCGAGCGATATTTTATGTTGCGCGCGTTAATATGGCTACGGTAACCGCTTCACATCAGGCGGGCCGTATGCTTGTCTGTATAAAAAAAAAAATATTATCGTGATATGATACAGGTAAATATATTATGTTGGAGATATGTTCCTCTCGACTGGTGGGCGCATCGTTGTCCATATTGAACAGCAAGGGTTTAGCTCGAGATAAGTCAATTGAGTGACTTTATTTCCAACTCTATTGCTTGACTTATAATTTTCAACACCAAATTCCGACATTATTTACCTGTATCATACAATATACATAGGTCAAACACTACTAACGTAGTGATAACTTCTTAAGTGATAGATTCAGAAACTACTGAACCGATTTTCATAGATCTGCCGCCTTACCACCATCTCTTATTGCGATTCATCATCCTGTCATCATTCACCATATCTATAATAGAATAAGCAATCTATTTAATTATTGAATCGCAATAAGAGATGGTGGTAAGGGGGCTGTTACCTTTAGAGAGCTACATTACCCAGAAGTAACATACACTGCTTAAAAAGGAATCAAAATTATGAGGTGATAAACTAAATGATCAGACTTGTCTTTGCTGGCATATGAATCGAACATCCACATTCCTCCCGTGTAATTCGACCCGAACATGGCAGGTGCTAAGCTTCTTTAATTAATTCTTGCTAAACTACCATTACACTTTGACAAACGGATTAGATAAATGTTTAGTTTTTCGATTTACATAGTCTGTTATTAAGCCAAAATATTCAGAGATCAACATTTGTCATTAGATCTTTTTAATTTTTATTATGATTTAGTAAGCTGACCCGACCGACGTCCTGTCTTCCTAATATTGAATAATTGAATTCGAATTGGTTTCGCGCACGCTGTCAAATGACTGACAGTTCTGTCAAACGCTAAGTTTTATATTATATAAATGTACCTGTATAAGAATAAACAAACGTATTTATGAAGAAACATATGAATATAATATGTATTTATAAAATCTATAATAGGAAGTAACAATGCACAAATAGATTCAATGTTAATAAATTGTATGCTTTAAATCTAAAAATGTCTTAAAGAACTTTACTATGCGAAAAATATTACAGAGGGATGGATGAAGTGAGTATTATGTAGATCGATCGATTATATTGACGTAAAAGGAGTGCGTTCATAGCTTTCTTGCTGCTTCGAAGCTTGCCGTAAAAGTGTTTCTTTCCAAACACGGATGTGAACTCACATTTATTAAATCAGGAATAGACTATGCTGCTCATTATCATTTGGACAAACGTACAGATGACGAGGTATGTTTACAGATTCAGACTTAAATTTGTGTTTAAATACATAAAGTTCACTGTTGCGCTATCAATAAAATAAAAATGTTTGAGAATATGTAATAAACTACTTAGTGGTCGCAAAGAGGTCGAAAAACGACCATAATTAATTTAATTTATGTCTTTAACAATAAATAAAAGAGTATATACGCGGGAGTGTGTTATTTTCTTTATTGATTTGATGTATTTTTTATGCATAATTAAAAAAAAATATTATCATTCTGTACTCCTTCTCTATATAAACGTAAAGTGTGCGAAATTTCATACTCCTCCGTCCGAGCAATTTTCGTAAAAAGGGATATCGAGTTTTTGCTTTAAGTATTAATATATCATCATCATCATCATCAGGTCCATTTTAGTCTCCACTACAGCACGACCCTCTCTCGTCCGTCCTAGACGGAAGGACGATTTGACCTACACATTAATACATGTATAGATGAGTACAATTGTAAAAAAAAATGGTCACCTTATTGCCTTTTTACTATATTGGTATTTCTGTAATCATAGGATGACTCTACTGACACTCCTATGATGAAGGGAATGATATGAAGTCTACGCGTGCAATTAATTCTAAGGGTACAATACGATCAATAAGATTCAATAAAATCATTAGGAACTTAAATAATGATGTAACGCTACTAAAAATAGATACACATTGTCATCGGACACTCGAAGGCACAATGGTGTATCGACAGTCAGATGTTCAGGGGCCCCTGGAATCCAGAGAAAGTTGGCCACACGTCCGAGATCAAGTGGATGGGTCGCCGGAACTGGTTTTGTGAATCGGCAAGTGTATGTACTATGGACGGTCAACGAATTGATACTGCCGATGTGCTAATAACAAAAGTATAAGACGTTATTATGACCACGTTTTTTACACTGGTCATAATAATTATGGTAAATAATTTTACCGTAGAACATTCTATTGACCAAAGCAAAGGTACTGCGACTTCATTTGCGTAGGTAGAATATGGTGCTTGACTTAACTTTTTGATAAATGAAACCGATTTATGAAATAAACTATAATAGCTGTTTCATTATTTAGCGGCAACAAATTTAAACGTTTATTTTATACAAAATATTTTTTTTTTTAATGTTGAAATCGTACAATATTACGAGTATAGATGTGTGTTTTGTGAGGATAGTTGGATGATTGTTAACCTTTCACAGGAAAACGGATTTTGGTGAAATAAGGCAAATATATTTATGGTATGTGATCTGGATTGCGATGACAGTTGTTAAGCCAAGTGATGCCAGCCGTTAAGTCAGTCAGTGGCCTTAGGGCGACTTGAAAAACTGGCCTCCACCAACCCACAGTTGAGCCGATCTGGATTGAAAAATATGACACTTTTTGTCCTGGTACGCTGGTGCGAAGTCTTCACGCGGGGTGAAGTCGCGGTCAGACCCTAGTGTATTCAAAACATTTTTCACCAAAATATTTTTTTTCGTAAGTTTATTGTTGTTATATTGGTACTCGTGCGTAAATTTTCAGCAATGCATTAAAAATATATTGCTGGTAAGTAAATTATTTATCATTGAAATAAGCATTTTTTAAATATAAATAAATATGATATTTTTTACAGATAATACACACGAAAAGAGTCCATTCTATAAGTTATGTTTGTTATTTAGAATGAATAATTCTGGTTGGTTTGCATATTTGGACCGGTTAAAGCTCTTATGAATAAATTAATTCGAGCACCTATCGTCTCGATTAAACGATGAAATTAAGTAGGAAAGATATTTTTTTATTCAAATAATGTTTAGTATCTAAAATTGACATATTCATATTCATTTATTTATTCACATATATTTGTAAATACACATGGTGTACCTGTCCTGGGGCCGTTTTTGAAGCCGTTTACCATCGGATTTTTTTAACGCGAAAATAGATCGTAGGTTTTTATTAATAAATAAATAAATATTCCTGGACAATTAACACAGCGCCATCTAGTCCCAAATTAAGCAAAAAGCTTGTACTATGGGAACTAGACAACTGGTATTTTTTTGTAAATATATACATATAATACATAGAAAACGCCCAGACCAAGACAAACAGACATGTTCATGCACACAAATGGTTGTCTTGTGCGGGGATCGAACCCGCGACCTCGGAGTCAAAGTGGCCATTGTTAACCATTCGACCACCGAGCTCGTCATTTTGACATCATTAATATTTGACGTCATTAATGACAAATATCTTCAGCTTAGTCAATAGGGCTCTATGGTTTCTACCAGCTGGCCTGTGAACCACAATAGGTGAAAGAATTACTTCGATAGCCTAAAAACTTCCCCAAAAAAATGCCCCAGCCTTCTCCGCGCATGATTTGGTATACGCTTCCTTTAAATTGCGACCACCTAAACGAAGACATAAAGTTGTATATATGCGTAATTTCAATGCTATAGAGAAGGATAAGTTATTGAGGGATGTACGTGCAGCGGACTGGGATACCGTTCTTGCAGCGCCAGATGTAAACTCAAAATTGGAGGCTTTTAACTCAATCATACTAAACATTTATGATAGGCACGCTCCCGTTCTACCTGTCCGGGTCAAACATTTTCCAGCACCTTGGCTTACGGAAGATATTAAAAAAGTTATGGCAAAAAGAGATAGGGCAAAAATCAAATATCGTCACAACTCCACTCCTACTAACCGCGATCTATATATTGCTTTGCGTAATCGATGCAATAAATTATGCCGAGAAGCTCGATATAAATATATGCGTTCTTCCATAGAAAATTGTCCTCCCAATAAGCTTTGGAAATTCTTAAAATCAAACGGGGTAGGTAAAGAGAAACTGACTGGTACTATTAATATGGACATTAACTCATTAAACAAATTCTTTTGTGCTTCTCCTACTGCTCTTGATCCTCAGGCTAAGAAGAACACTTTAACACAGCTTACCACTCACACTCACACATCCTCTCAATGCATTCCTTTACTTGATTTTGGTGAGATATCGACTGATGAGGTTGTCAAGCTGATCAAGATGATTAAATCTAAGTCTGTTGGTTGTGACGACATAGGCCTCAGTATGATAGATCCCATAAAGGAGTACATAGCCCCGTTTCTTGTTGATATCCTAAATTGTTCTCTCGCTACGGGGGTCTTTCCTACTTTATGGAAGGATGCCTACGTAATTCCACTCCCTAAAAAACCGAAGCCTTCTTCATTTTCAGATTTTCGTCCAATATCAATACTACCTTTTCTCTCCAAGGTATTGGAGCATTATGTGCATCAACGCCTATCTAATCATCTTCGAAAACACAATCTGCTGAGTCAGAATCAGTCTGGTTTCCGCTTGGGGCATAGCACTGTTTCGGCGCTTGTCAAGGTCACAGATGACATAAGACTCAACATTGAAAATCAAAAATTAACTCTCTTGGTCTTACTTGATTTCACGAGCGCTTTTAACACCGTTGACTTTGACATTCTGCTGGGAATGTTAAGTGTTCTAAATCCTTCACCGTCGGTTTTAACGTGGTTTAAGTCCTACTTAGATGGTCGTCGTCAAATAGTTAAAATTGATGGTTCTAAATCAGACTGGAGCTCGCTTGTTGCAGGAGTGCCTCAGGGGGGAGTGTTATCACCTATTCTTTTTTCTATATTTATTAATAGTATTTCTTCCCTACTTCACTCTTCTTATCATCTATACGCGGATGATCTTCAAATTTATACGGCTGCTTCGCTCGATGACTTCAGCAGTGCAGTAAGCTCTGTCAATATGGATCTTTTCGCAATAGCCCAGTGGTCCAAAAACTATGGATTAAAAATTAATCCTGCGAAATCGCAAGCTATAATTATAGGCAGTCCCTACTATATTTCCAGACTACCCTATGCGATGTGTCCGAATGTTATTTTTGATGGTAACATCATAAGTTATTGTACTTCTGTCAAAAATTTAGGTATCATTTTTGACCAAACTTTATCCTGGGCACCTCAAATCAGCGAAGTTAGTCGAAAGGTTTTTGCGTCACTACATTCTTTGAGAAGGCTTCAACATTTCCTTCCTGTCCACACCAAAGCTCTCCTGGTTAACTCTCTACTCCTTCCATTACTGGATTATGCAGATGTGGCATATTTAGATCCTTCAGAAGAACTTCTCAACAAGTTAGAGCGTATTCAGAATATGTGCATCAGATATATCTTCGGAGTACGAAAGTTTGATCATATTTCTGAATACCGTAAAAAGCTTAACCTGTTGCCAATTAGGTATCGCAGAAATGTTCACATCCTTTCGCTTCTATATAACGTCCTTTTTAATCCCACTGCTCCTATTTATCTTTTTGAATGTTTTAACTTTCGGGTTATGGATGACCGTCTTCGAGCCAGTAATGATCCAGTTTTGAGAATTCCTCACCACAATTCCCAGTGTTTCACTAAATCGTTCACTGTCCATGCTGCACGCCTATGGAATGCACTACCGATCAAAGTGAGAATGTCCCAGTCACTCGACTCCTTTAAAATTCAGGTAAAGAAACATTACGAGTCTGCCTCTGACATTTATTCTTAGAATGTCTACATTTATGTATTGTGTATAGTATGTTATATGTATAGTTTTTATTTTGTATTTTTAGATTGTAGGTTTGAATGTATTGCTCCAAAGCCCAAAAATGGAAACTCTCTTTCAATTTTCTATGGTTGACTGGAAGAGATCCCTATTGGGATAAGTCCGCCATTGTATACCGTATAATGATTTTTGTATTTTATGTACTTATGTTTTATATACAATAAAGTTTTACAAACAAACAAACAAACTTCTCGAGATATGATAACTTGAAGATCACAATTTTGGACTATCACGAAAACGCTCCATACAAAATGCATACAGTATTATGACGTCACGATACGCTATTTTATATGCATTAAATCAGAAATTTGTACGACAGCTATGTTAAATATTGCGTTTATGTAGCCAGTGCCGTAACAAAAGTTATGGTATTTTTTATTGTTTCTACAATGGTAATATTTATTTTTTATAATTTAAAACACGTCGGACATAAGTTATTAAAATTTTGAGATCGCAGATCGTTCTAGTTTTATGTATTTTACGTTACTGATAGAGAGTTTTTATAATTTTAGAACTTAGTTCACAGGCCTATTCCCACTAATCTAAAAGCTCCGGCGGTAGGGCCCCTGGTTAGGTGGTAGATAGCTCTTTACAAGTCACCTTTACAAGGCACTAGTAAAGCGTGTAGGTACTATTAAAAAAAAAAAAGAAATTAAAGTTAATATTGAAGACAATATTATGATATAGACATTATAGACTATAGTACATAACAGATTAGTTAGTCAAATTTGTATTAATAGTTGTCAGTGTCATGTAAATTATAAACATTTACTTTTTTTTTATACTACGTCGGGTGGCAGACCAGCATACGGCCCACCTGATGTGAAGCGATACCGAAGCCATATTAACGCTCGCAACATAAAATATCGCTAGCGCGCCGCCACCCCCGCTACCATCGCAACATCTCCTTCCTTTCTGGTGACCTCACTCACTCGCAGGAACACAACAACCCTCAAGGAAATTGTTATTTGGCTGCGGTATTCTGTGAGGTGGAGGTACATTCCCCAGTCGGGTAGCTTACAAATTACGCTCCCTACCTCTCTTTTCGCCAGAGCGAAAGCAAACCGCGTGCAGGTGAAGATGGCTTTGGTTCAAAGATGTTGATGAACCACTTACACCCCAAATTTTAGATATTGGTGGGTAGTCTTTTTACTAAGAAGGGCTAGATCCATCATTTATGTCCATTGTACTGTGTCCAGGATTAACAGCTGTCACCAAATGACTATGAACAGTGAAGCTCATTATAGTTCCAGGTGTAAAACTATAGCTACTTTGGAATTTATGAGGAATTATTCAGAAGATTTCTTCTTAATTTTAAAAGAAGTAGGATGATTCAGAAATTGACTTCAAAGGAGCCTTTCCCGTTTATATAATTTTAGTCAGAATAACCTTGTTACAAACTTCATAGTATCAGTATTTTTACCTTCAGGAGTGTATAAAAATTATCGCTTTACCCTGATTTCTCGAAGCATGCCCAAAAAAAATAATTGTAACTATCAGGACATCTAATCAGTCTAAAATAATATAATAATAATTTGAGGTAATTTAGTGATCTTTGTTCATTGATTGTTTGGCGCCGACTCAAAATTACTTAGGTGTACTTAAATTAGTTTAAGAACTTAGTTATTAAGGCCAATAAAAACAAAGTTTATTATTTTTATCTTTCATTTTTTTCGGCGGTTTAATTTTTTTGTTAATAATTATATATAACCCAAATAATTATTTGCTAGCTAATTTCATTTCAAAAGGTACTATTTGTATGGCAAAAAGAGCTAAAACAATTTAGTCAAAAGCTAGATGGTTACATAACATAACTTGTATATCCTTTATTTTTAAATTTGTGAACTAAATTCTAGAGAAAAATTGTAAATAATGGATTAAACTCACAAAGTTACATTTCCTTCGAAACCTTTCCTTTTGTGCAATCTCGGTATCTCTTACAATTCAACCGGTACATTTCCTGTATTCACAAGAACAGTAACAGTATTATCAATATCGTTGTCTAGATTTATTTTGTTTTAGAAAATATTTAGCAACTTCATATTTTATTCATAAAGTTAGATAGATCTAGCGAAATGTTTATACTACTGTCTTTTCACATTTATTCTTAAATTTTGAAGTGAAACCTTCTTTAGCGGCATTGTGCACTTTTTTAGGATGGATAAAAAATGTTGAACTCAGCGTCAGGTTCACGTGTCCTGATCGAAAATCCGTAGGATAAAGCTGCGAAACTACAAAATTCAACTTTAAGCCAATACGATACGATTGAGAATTCTTTGAATGTTTTAATGATGCGAAATAGTTTCAAAATGACAGTTTTATGACAAAGCTGCGAGACTACAAAATCCAACTTTAAGCAAAGACGATAAAATTGAGATTGCTTTGAATAGTTTATGTTTGTGTACGATAGCGTAATAAATAAATATTGTATTTTACCACATAAATGATAATACTGTTATGCTGATAAATAAAGCAATTCGTTCGAAATTATTTCCTAACCATTCCAAAATATTCAAAAATGCACAAAGTTAAGTTTTCACTTCTGCCGGCACTCCCAGAGTGCAACCCGTTGTTTTTTTTACTAAAGTACCACTAAAGAATAAAGTTAAACTAAAGTAAAACCATTTATCGCAGAGATTCAAATATGTCTTAAAGACTACAGAAGCCATACAAATACGAGTAGCTTATTAGTCAAATATTATATATAGTCAGGGTTCAGGGTTAACAATATATATTTTAAAATTTTGCATGCATGCAAAATGCTACATTACAACAGCGTCTTACAACGCATATTCAAAGCTATTATTGTCGGATATTATATATTTTTTTATTCTTTTAATTTAATTAGAGTTGGAAAGGTATATTTCTTGGAAAGGTTCTTTTGGAAGGTATATTCTTTTAATTGCTTTTGGAAGGATTCGTATATATCTCGGATATACTTTATATCACTTATAATAGGATTCGAATATATTAAACATGATTACTAGCGTTATCCCGACTTAGTTTTTGCAATAGTTCACTATCACTTCTTCTAGTACATGTTGCTTTAAAATGATAGTGATATTACAAAAGAATCTCCGACTCGTAGCTACTCCGTTAAAACAATGCGTTAAATACAATTGAAATCAAATCCACATCAATAATTAGTTCTGCTAGAGTTGTAAACTAGCTTAATGTCTTAGCCGTGAATAATATAGATGGTGCTATTGAATCTAGAGAAAAAAACAATCGTGTGATCCTCCCACGTGCTATTGTTGATTGTTTCTAAACAGAACGTTTAATTGTTGTAGTCTTATTGTCGTTTTTATCTGGAATCTCGCGACAATGGCGCACTAGGCCGAAAATGGATTGCGATCACCAAAAGTAATCCCGGAGGAACTGGAGAATTAGAAATTTCAGATAAGATTTGGGAAGTGGTTTCGGCTTGATTTGCTGCTTTAGCTTGATTGTGCTGATTTAAAAATCTTTGTTGCTGTTTAACATCTTACATTTTTGCTTTGTCTGTAGAAATTGGTAATGTAATTCTGTAGTAGTTTGCCTCTTTGTTTTGTTATCAGTTTATAGATCATTTTGAGATACCTCTGGGATTTCGTAATTATTGCAAGTCTTATTATTTGTTACATTGTAAATATTTTATAGCTTCTTGTGTAATTTCATTTACGTTTATTGTTTTTATTGTAAGTATGTCGTCGTCAGCCCTTATTCATCCCACTGCTGAGATACAGAACTCCCCTCATTCGAATGGGTTTAGAGCATACTCCACCACGCTGCTCAACTGCGGGTTGGCAGAGTTTAATGAATTTAATGTATTAAAGTTTGGAAATTTTGGAATGTAATGTATGTGTTATTGGTACTATTTGTGTCTTCAAGAAACTTAAGTATTTTTATTTTGAATAGACTTACCAAAGTTATTCGGGCCAGATCGCCCTAGACCGTAAGATGTAGCCTATTTTGAAGAAAACCTACATCCTTGAGGTTGAGAAGGGTTAATGAAGAAACAATAACAGATTTAAAATGATTATTAATGTAGTTGCCGTAACAATAATTGTAGTACCTATACTAAGGCACAATGGTGCTGAATCTCACTAGTTGGGTGCAAATATAGTGAAATCTTCTATAATCAAGACGATAGCATAACAAGCAGATAAATGCCTTTCCAATTAGTTTTATTAGACCTCTAATTAAATTATTAGAGGTTAGAGAATAGAGAATTAATTTGAGAGACATTATTGTCTACTATTAACTCCAAGTACGTCGTATCATAATGACATTATTTGACGGTATATATATGATGAATCCCTATGTCATTGGAATCACGCGTGAACGACTGGACCGATTTCATTGATTCTTTTTTCGTTCTCTTTGTTATTGCCAGGAAAAGGTTCTTATGAAGGAAAATATTAAGAAAGTAGCGCAGAAATAAACAATATTTAAGAAAACTGAAATACCATATTAACATTTCTAATGTAACTTTATTTCGTTTAACAGAACTGTCAGGCATTTGATAGATAGCGTGACACCAATTCAATATTAATTCAATATTCATTGTTAAGAAGACCGGACTCTCAGCTAGTCAGAATAAAAAAATTGAGGGAAAATTATTGTCATAAACTTCAGGTATGTTGTAATGATATTATGTTACTGTATAAGAATGTGAACAGCCTTTTACGATACTTTTGATCATTTTTGATCACAACTTTTATTTTTCAATTCAACTAATTGAAAAATAAAATCACAACAAATTATTTTGGGAATACTTTCCTTCGTATATTGTGCCTTGGCACTTTTGTTCATCGAGCAGGGTGCTTCAAACCAGTTCCTCAAGTAGACAGAGTAGTCCCATAAAATTAATAAGGTCGTACAGTCGACGTCGTAAATTTATACAACACTTCGTCGAAGATTACCATAGGCTGCCCATTTAACGGTCGCCATCTTGAAGAGCTACTTTTATGTTGTACTGGCTGGAGAATTGCTATTAAATTATAAGAATTTTAAACTAATATTTGCTTTTCAATCGGGTAGTAAAGAACCGGGTAGCTTGGATTCGACTTGAACCATGCGGATCTATAATTGGTTTATAAATTAATATTGAAAGATTTAAGTGCCGTGAAAAATGTAGCTTTTGGGGTGTAAGTCGTTCATCAACAACTTTGAACCTAAGCCAACCTCACCTGCATGTGGGGGACCCTGCTTACTGACAAAAAACTATAATAACAATACAACGACAAAAAACTTTTTTTATATCATATTAAATACATAATTCATACTTTGAATCTTATCCCATCATACATGTTTGCATCATTCATGATGCTAATTAATGATGCATACGGTATCGGGGACATGTGATAACCTGAGTCTACCTAATGGCCTGCAGGACAGTGGAGCCCAGGGATGAAAGCGACGAAATCCCATGTACTTCATTACTGCTATACCGGCGTACAATGTGGCTCTTGACATTCCTCTTACGGGCGTCCATGGTGCAAAACTCGTGTAAATAAAATATTATTCGATAAATACAGTACGAAAACTTATAACTTAGAAAACGGAAGCGTCAAGCTTCTCCGACGCTTCGTCGCTCCATATAAGATCGTCGCAATATTCGATCTGTGTACAGTCAGAACAGTATACAGATCTGTCTACAGTACAGTGTAGAAAAATACAAACATAATATTGCATTAACATTTGTCAATACTAATATAATACAACTCAGATCAGATTTCATATTATTGCGCTAACTGTTTTGTGTCGATGGACATACATCACGCTCTGTCACTATTAATTGTAAATGAGTTATGTAAAGTGCATAATATCGGTTGCATAATGCAGCACGTGTCGATAATTCACCGTTGTACCCAAGTGCAACTGCGGAATTGCTCCATTAAAATTAGTTTCCTGCCATTCCATCAATGAGTAGACCGATGGTATTGTTGCGCGAGTCAGTCTAATTGAACATGCAAGTAAAGCAATGTTGATCTTAGCCTATCTATAGATGGGTTTATTTATCTAGAACCCGTTCGTTCTTCGGAGGCCCGGCTGTTGCCATTAGATGACAGTTCTTTTGCCGTTGGGCGTCTTGAAAACTTTAGCCACTGTCAAATCAGTTGAGCACAGTGACGGAGTATAGTCTACGAGTAAACCACTTCTATTGTGAGGAGGACCGTACACCAGCTTTGGAATGAATATAATATATGGGTACATGCAGGATTGTTATCATCATTATCAGCCCGTATTTATCCACTGCTACATGATTCCCTTCTTGCGGTTCTCCGCTTTCCGGATTTGTCCACTTTAGGGATGACTGATTTGTGGCCCCTTTCATATGATATTAGTGATTTAACCGTATTCATTCCGATCGTATGCGATGCCAGGAGCCAGGAGTGTAAAATGCATGCCGAAAATGACATGGTATGGTACTGGTAGATGGGGATGTACTATAACCAGCCTTAGATAAACATTATTAAAATGGAATATTTCATCTCTCCCGCTTAGGTGGAACTTGAAGCTACGACCTCTTGATTACCGGTCGAGTGCTCTTTCTGACAAGGGCGAGGTAAATTTTTCCATTTTATGTAAACTTCAACAAGTTGGCCAAAGCGTTACTATCCGTCTCGTCCATCTGAGCTGCAATTAGGCACACTTGTTTGGTTCTCGTGACAATGCCGCATTATCAATTTTTTTAAATTCAATGAACAAGAAAAGAATTGATGAACGAAATCCAACACAGTAAGTAAATACACAAAACCTTATTTCAAAAACATGTTTTTTTGGTTTAATCTTGTTTATATGTATAAATATAAATACGTGTAGTATTAGAAATCTTTGATATAGTATATGTCAAGAATATTTACATAATTATTCATGGAATCATGGTATCGTACACGCAATGATAGTCACGAGACGCGCGTGTCACGTTCTCTATGCACATAAAGTCCAGATTATATAAAAATGATAGCGGATTATCTAGTAACGTCATTGAGTAACGTAGTAACGTGTAATTATTTCTCGATATGACTGGTGACACGTGTGGTGTGATGTTTATCCCCATAAATTAATGCGGGATTATTTTGATGGGATGACTGTCAGAGGAGATGCCATGAACACTAGCGCCGACATTTTTTTATAGAGGTTTTACATTCGTTTAAAATAGGTATGAAAAATCACGACAAAATCGGGGGTAAACAAACCCATCCCGCCACCTATATACTATACTCAACGTTGCTTAACTTGCGTGTCCGTTTGCAACTGATCCTTACAACTACGACCTAGGGCTTCTTTTTTTTATTCATGAGAGGAAAGCAAACGAGCATGTGGGTGGTGGAGATAAACAACAGCAAAGGGTCGCCGATCAATTGCCAGCCTTTTAACCTACATAGTAAACTTGAATCTCGGAGATAAACAAGAAATCTTTCGATAGCCATACAGCGTTTATAGTTGATTATTTTTTAGTTTTTTTTATTGATTCGTGATTAATACTAATAACATCGTCGTCTCAATCGTCTCCTTGAATTTGACCAGCCTTAAAAATACACCCTGTACTAAGTCGGGTGACAAACATTTAGCGTCGTATAAAAAAAAATGTTCTTACCGTTGAGAAAAGACTACAAAAAGTTGTTTATCTACAAATTAAATACAATGTAAACGGCCGTTTGTGCTACGTTGCTTATCAACTGACCTTTACGATCAAGGTGTGTCAAGCAGACGACACCATGGCACGCGTCAATAGCTAGACACCTGGTTTTTTAGGGATCCGTAAAAAAATATTAAATCGGACTTTATGAAACAGAAAATTTTGTTGCTGTTGTGTTAAAATTTATAAAGCAATATTATATAATTAATTTATAATAATAATAATTTATTTTTCATCTAAAACTTTTACATCGATTTCAGTGTTCGGTATAGATTTATTCACAGAAAATACTTGGGCTGTGGATGTATTTATATCAGTTAAATTCTTTCATAGTTATTTAAAAAAATGTGTTTATTTAAAGTATTCTAACATGATTTGTGGGCATATAAGACGAAACCGATGACTGGCATACTAATGGCTCAAGTCACTCATGGGTTGGATTCCATCCAAAGTAATATTTAGGTATATGTACATTATTGTAATGCCTATTATGTCCGGCTTGAGTTTATTTTTGTGCATACTACCTGTATAGATGAAATGTATTAAAAAAAGTAATTCAAGCAACTCTATCTAAAGTAAGTTTTATGTACAGTCATAAACAATCAGTGGTTCAGAAATTTTGTTTAGTTTGGGTCTAGGTAGCGCCGCCGCAAAGATTTTCCAATAATGATAATAATTTATCTAACACAGCTTCAAAGAAAATTTTATGGGTGTTTTTAACCACTATTATTATGTACTGCTACTAATCTGTCGTTTCCCATACAAAATACGTAAATAAGAAGACGTAGGTAAGTTTAAATCGCTTGATATCTTTCACTAAAGAACATGCCTCGTATTAAATATTCCTGGCCAAATTTACACACGGCCATCTAGCCCCAAACTAAGCAAAGCTTGTGCTGTGATAACTGTTATAATACTTAAATACATTTTTTTTTGAAAATAAATACATATAATACATAGAAAACACCCAGACCAAGACAAAAAGATACATATCTTTTTCTTCTTATGATGAATGTTCATCCACACAAATATATGTCTTGTGCGGGGATCGAACCGGCGACTTCGGAGTAAAAGTGGCCATTGCTAACCCTTCGATTACCGAGCTCGTCATATTATCGTCCTATTTTTCCATGTTTAAAAATATTTTTATGTTTCGTACGGAACCTTGTTCTTATGAATAGCTTCTCATATATGACCAATGTGTTACAAAGCAGCTGACAGTTTACCCTGGGGAGATAATTGCAATGAGTGAACGGTAAAAAATTGTACTAATATTTAGTAGTACTAAAATGGTATGATGGTTTTTAGTATGGATGCCTTAATAGTTTTTATGTCATAACGATCCTATTTCAATAATAGGCTATTTGACCAACGTTTTTTCGGTTTTATATGTAAGGATGTTATAATAATAACACCACACGTGAAAGTATTACTTTGATAGCACCAGAGGTTTTAGTGCTACTTATACTGTAGCACCAAAACCTCTCGAGATATGTTAATTTGAAAATTATTTAGGACTTTTTTTTTATACTACGTCGTGTGGCAGACAAGCATACGGTCTGCCTGATGTGAAGCGGTTACCATAGCCATATTAACGCTCGCAACATAAAATATCGCTCGCGCGCCGCCACACCCGCTGCCAACGCAGCATCTCCTTTCTTTCTGACCTCACTTACTCGCAGGAACACAACAACCCTCAAGGGAATTGTTATTTGGCTGCGGTATTCTGTGAGGTGGAGGTACATTCCCCAGTCGGGTAGCTTACAATTACGCCCCCTACCTCTCTTTTCGCCAGAGCTTCGGTTGTCAGTGAGCAGGGCGCACTGCGTGCAGGTGAAGTTGGCTTTGGTTCAAAGATGTTGATGAACCACTTACACCCCAGCTGACTTTCCCGAAAACACTCCATACAACAGGCACAGGTTTGTATTATGTATGGATAAAATCAGAAATTTCTACGACAGCTCGTATTTGTAGGAAATATATTTATTTAATAATTTCATACTTTTAAAATGGAATTTCCCGCACAAACTTTGATTGACCCTAAAATAAGGGGGAATGAAAGTTTGCAGATCTTTATAGTTTTCTGTGTTTTACGATATTGTTAAATAATTTATACAATTTTTGAACATTGTCAGATAGCTTATTGCGGGATGTTACCAGGACAAAAAAGTATTGGTAGTTAGTTACAGAGATATTATATGTACCTAATATTTTTTTTATTTGTTCATATAATATAGAAATTACCATCATCACCACGTGCAGGTTGGCTTTGGTTCAAAGATGTTGATGAACCAATTATACCCCAACGATAATAGTGAAGAAACAAACGATTTAGAAATATCTATCGACGACGAGTTGGTCCAAACGTACTGCGTACTCTTAAAATATAAGCTTGCAAGAACCCTCGGGTTTTAACCCGAATATTTTAACAAATATTAGTAACAACAATTAATAATTTTCCGATAACCTCGCATTTGGTTGTTTCAGCTTCAGACCTCAAGTTTGGCTTTGCTCGTCGAGATCTATAGAGGCGAGCCTCTTGAAAGCTCGGCGTCTAGCTTAATTGGGGAAGTTAGCTACCCAAGTTGCATTGGAGAACCGTTGAGAATAATATGATCATAGAGATATTTGTAACTCAAATTCGAATAAAATAATCATAATAACAGATGGACAAACATATAACAACTGGTTTGGGTTGTAAGCGGCTTTTTACGATGCCAACCTCACCTGCACGTGGTGCACCCTGCCGACTAGCGAAACTGGTTCTGGTAAAAGCGACCATACCCACCGGAAACACGTGTTATTAAAAAAAAAACAAAAAAAAATTGGTTGTCTGTGTAGTCGATTTACGGACGATAATGTTACGTATAACGTCATAAGAAAATATCTGCCGATGGAGTGGAAGAGAGATAGCTTGTTCCGCGTTCTCGCTTGCACGCTCGGCTCAGGCGGAACGTGACAATGAGTCATGCTTTTTCGTGTGGGCAGCCGGCGTTCATCGATTTATAAGAAGTTATCAGGTCAAAAAAGTTTTATTAACATAAAGATCAGTCGAGCCAAGCCACAGGTAACAGCTAGTATTCCATGTCTATTTATTCTGTCCTTCAATTGAACAGGTACTAGTACATATTAAGTTTTCTTACAAATTAATTTGACCTTTATTACCCTAAGGCCAATACGTCACGACTAACCTTACATAAAAACATATCTTTTGCCCTTGACTTCGTCTCACAATCCACTATAATAAACTGGGCAGTTATTAATAATAAATTTTGGAGGCTTCCCATAGTCGCATCACGTAGAACCTTATACGCGACTAAAATACGAATTGTATTGGTTTCCAGGTATGCTGGGGTAATGATATCGACAATTTGAACTGTTTTTGGTATATATTTGTTAGACCTTTATGGGTATTTGGCAATTGGAGATTTTTTTAGGCAATTATTATAGACTCGTAATAAAAATACTCTTGCATTTTTTTATACAACGTCGGGTAGCAGACAAGCATACAGCCCACCTGACGTGAAGCGGTTACCGTAGCCATATCAACGCAACATGAAACATCGCTCCTCCTCCTTTCTTTTTGGTGACCTCACTCACTCGTAGGAACACACCAATCCTCAAAGGAATTGTTATTTGGCTGCGGTATTCTGTGGAGGTACTTCATACACAATGCCCTACCTCTCTTTTCGCCAGATCCTCTTCTGTCAGTCAGCAGGGTGCACAACGTGCAGGTGAGGTTGCCTTTGATTCAAAGATTTGATGACGCACCACTTACACCCGAAAACAATTGATTCGTTGTATATTTCCTCTGGCACTGCGCTTACTCAACGACGTTGTGTCTGTACCACAGAACTAATATCCTTTTTATTATTAGTTCTGTGGTCTGTACGCTCGCTCGATTTGTTTATTTGCTCGCCTGCAGAATTTCGCTGGGTGACAACAGAATATTTAGAAAGCGCGATTACATAATAATTATGTTCTATTTAATTTAATTTGGTTTAATTTTATTGTGCTATTTAATTTAATTTATTTGTGTCTTATGTTATCCAATTGAAATTATTTTAATGATTATTTATACTGTTATGTTTTTTATATGTAGCCTTTGACAAGCGCATTGGCTTGCTGTAATGCTTGTCAAAAGGAAGTCAATAAATAAATAAATAAATAAATATTTATCGAATAATTATTTTTTGACTTGACTGTCTCTAGTTTTGCAGCAGACTTAAATAATAACGTTGTTTGTCTGTAGTCTACTGCAAAGTTAAATAGTACCTTATGTACTATTTCAGCTGTACACAATTCTAAGCAAAAAGATCCCTATCAATTACGATTCATCTTGTTAGGCTCCGATTGCATCGGACAAAGTAAATGCACTTTAGGAAATGCAACTCGCACGTGACCTAATAGAAAGTGAGACATGCCGCCGCTTATCTCGTGATAAGTTTATTGCATTATGGCTTGCGCAGAGAAAATCTAATACCATGTTTACGATGGTTGATAGTGAAAATGTGGTATTTTGCTGTTGATTTGTTTACCTTTTCTATAAACAACTTTCTTTATCGATAAGGTCGCCTTTTGAACTTAATATTTTAAGTCATTATTGTCAATAGTTTTTACTGTTTTTGGTGCAATAAAGAGTATTGTATTGTTTTTATTGATATAAATAATAAATAAATAAATATTGTCAGACAAATTACACAGCGCCAGCGAGCCCCAAAGTAAGCGAAGCTTGTGTTATGGGTACTAGACTAACTGATAAGCATACGTAAATACATTTTTTTTTTTTGTAAATACATACTTATGACACATAGAAAACACCTAGACCAAGACAAATAGACATGTTCATGCACACAAATGTTTGTCCTGTGTGGGAATCGAACCCACGAGCGTTGGTGTCGAAGCCGCGTCATTGACCGCTACGCCACCGAGCGCGTCTTGATAATCGGGGTTTGGTTAATAAATAAATAATAAATATTCCTGGACAAATTACACACGGCCATCTAGTCCCAAACTAGTCAAAGTTACTATGGGTACTAGATAACTGGTATTATATGTACTTAAATACATTTTTTTTGTAAAGAAAACATCCAGACCAAGACAAACAGACATCTTCATGCACACAAATATCTTATGCGGGAATCGAAACCGCGACCTCGGAGCCAAAGATTATTGCTAACCATTCGACGACCGAACTAGTCATTTTCCCGACATTACGTATTAAAAACATAAAGCATAATTGAAGATACGTTCATAACACAAATAATAACAATAAAATTGCGAAAGCGGGAAACTCGCGACCCTCCGCGGTTTTGTAAGCGAAATTCCAACAAAAGCGATTTTATGCAATTACCCGAGAGTTATTACCTAACGAGTGCGCGGTCACGCTCTCCGCCTTTAAGTTCGCTCGTTCGCTCGCTCGGCCAACAGTCACGACTCATGACTCGGTTGCTTTTGGAGATTAAGGCTGGGGTTACATCAAACCTGTTGTTCGCGATAGGTAAATAAGTTAGTGTTATCAGGCGACGAAATTTTCCAAATATGCGCGGAATTTTTGCCGATAGTCAGGGAAAGGGGGAAATTTTTAGAAATTTATTTATTTATTTATAGGTGTACAAACAGTCTTACAACAAATATAACAATTTTCATTTAAGAAGTATAAGTTCTAGATAAAAGACCAAAATTGAAGTACACACAGCATGACAAACATATCACGTGCGACAGGTTTCCATAACCTAGACAAGAGAAGTACAATGAAATTTTTGAGCATACAAATATGAACACTGTATTGATATTCGTATAAACATACACATATACTTATAAGCATACACATACATATACATACATATATAGATACACACGCATAAACATACATATGTATATTTGCTATATAAAGAAAAAACTTAAATACCTACAATACCATCAGTAACATAACAATTTTAGAATTCGTTGTTTAAAACTATTTAATGTTAATCCATATACGTCAGGTACACGGCTGTTGTTTTTGTTTATGATATTGTATTCACGACATATCCTCAGAATAGGATTGTGGAAAGAAACATTATTATTGCAAGTTAAAATAGAAAAAGGTACGACATGACGAACTGACCTAGTTGGTACTCGGATATGTATACAAGATAATAAGGTTGTTGCTAACTGCCCGTTTAATTATAAGAAATGTTTTTTATAGGAAAGGACTTGAAGAAGATTTTAGAGGGTCGTAAAACGCGCATCTGGGGCCCTACCGCCAAAGCTGAAGCCGACTACCATCGAATTTTTTGAATGAGAAAATGACACTACTGCTTAGATTGTTAGCAATTATGTTTAGCTCAGCTGGTGGTGACCCTGGAGCTCTACCGACTAAGCTGAAGATGTTTGTTAATAACTTTAACTTATGACCAATTTTTGACCGACTTCAAAAAAGGAGGAGGTTCTCAATTCGATTGAATTTTTTTTTATATGTATGTTCTTCGATATCTTCACGAATTGTGAATTGATTTTCTAAATTATTTTTTTATTTGAAAGGGTATAATTGCGAGGTGGTTCCATATTCACCAAGACAGGATCTGATGATGGGATCCCAGGGAAATCAAGATAAATCCTTAAATTTTATAAGCACGTATGGTCAAATTCTATTTTTTTATTTGAAAGGGTATGGATTGCGAGGTGGTTCCATATTCACCAAGTCAGGGTCTGATGATGGGATCCCAGAAAAATCGAGGGAAACCCTTAAATTTGCCGGGTGGTTACCGGCAAAATAAAATTGCGCCACTCCATTGCTCTGCGCTGGATGTCGTACAAGGCAACTAAGGAATCTTGTGTGTCGCAATAACTTTTCTCCCAGAAGACGGTCAGCAGCGTGTCCCGGGGTATTCCACCAATAAGCTGCGCTCGCCAACTGAAGTAGATTTTTTTTTAAATCAATTTTTGGAATAAAAGAGTCCGATGGGAATCGGCTTCAGCTTAGCCGGTAGGGCCCCTTGTTTGGACGGTACAAGAGAGAGTTAGAATACAGCGTATTTGTAAGCTGCCCGACTGGTCTCATAGTTTCATTGTAAATACTCTTATTTAATTTAAACTTTATTCAAATAAACTTAAGCTCTAAACAATACATATAATTAAACTATAAAACTAAAGTACCTAAAATTAAATAACACTAAAATAAAACTAACCTAAAACTAAAATAAATGTAAAAAGTTTGGCCCATGTGGCATCGTTCCCAAGATGCTAGCAGCATTACCTCGCTGGATGGCTAAACTGATCCTTTGGGCGAGGAATACTCTTATTTACATTGTGAATCTTGCATCATACCTTTTCGTACTCTTCAAAATCGATTGTAATGTCACTGAATGCGGTTAAACGACCTATCGGCTATATAAGGTCACCATTACGCTTGCGTTGACAGTGTTTCTGGTTTAAAATTATTTTTATGATGCGTCAATTATATTTTGTCTGATATTTTTAACTACGTTTTTGCGAACGCCTCTTGTGGCAACGTGGTATTTATTTAATTAAATTTTTAATGTGGCGTTGGGAAGCTGTGGACATTACTAGTGTAAAGGAGAGAAACTGGTAGAAAGTTTGTTATTTTATTTTCAGCGAAATTTATTGAGCTTATAAAATCGTCCGGTCGTTCTGTCTGTCCGTTGCCTTGAAACTCAAAATTTCGAAATTCTGACTTCGGATTCGTGTAGAGCATCAAAAACTAGTAATGTAAAGTGACCTTGGTTTTCCGATATCAATTCAGGATTTCGAAAAAAAAAAATTCGCTATGGTGGCGCATGCTGCGCGTCCGATGTTTTTATATGAGAGAGGGCAAACGAACACGTGGGTCACCTGATGGAAATCAATCACCACTGCCCATGGAGATCAGCAACAACAAGGGGTCCCCGATCTGTTGCCTGCTACCTTCCTTTCTTTCTTTCTGGTGACCTCATTCATTCGTAGGAACACAACAACCCTCAAGGGAATTGTTATTTGGCTGGGGTACTCGTAGGTTTTTGTGTATAATATGTTGTTGTTTTAGATTTCAAGAAACCAGAAGGCATAGTTCGAAGTGAAATTTAGAAAGTTTCGGATGAAATTTCTTTTTTCGGATACGAAATTCTTTCGACTGGGTCGATGGATGTGGACTTTTCATCCAGCAAGGCTTAATTTACTGTGTAAATTACACAATAATTTTGAAACAGTGACATTAGTGGTCTTGAAGGCACTACATAAGCTGTAATCATTTGGTAATGTCATTTTGGAGTTACCCAGAGCTATGGATTAAATCAAATAAATAAATATTATTGAACGAATTACACAATACCATCTAGACCCGAACTAAGCAAAGCTTGTACTATTGGTACTAGATAACTGATAATATACTTAAATACACTTTTATTTTTGTAAATACATACATATAATACATAAAAAACACCCAGATTAGGACAAACAGACATGTTCATGCACACATTAGTCTTGTGCGGGGATCGAACCTGCAACCCCGGAATCTAAGGTAAACTTTGCTAGCCATTCAACCACCAGGCTCGTAAATCACGAGTAAGTAAGTTATAAGTTTATTTTCAGTTAAGTACTTAAAATTTTCTTAATAAAGTTATCTTTAATGGGGGCATCCTCGACAACGAGCTCGGTCCAATAGTCGAATAGCTAACAATGGCCACTTTAACTCCGAGGTCACAGGTCCGATTTCTGCACAAGTCTAATATTTGTGTTCATGAACATGTCTGTTTGTTTTGGTGTGGGTGATTTCTATATATTCAAAAAAGAATGTATTTAACCATATTCATTAGTTATCTGGTACACAAAGTACCAGGTTTGCTTAGTTGGGGACTAAATGGCAATGTGTAATTTGTCCAAAAATATTTATTTCTTTATTTATCTTCTGAACATTTTTTGACGTGACAACGTCTTATAATTCGATGGAGCCGGCTGCACGCACGAAAAAACATGACTCATGCCTTTTACCTCGCTCTGAGGCGTTCCATTAAAATTTTCTTTTGAAAAATGCAAACATTCCATCAGTATTTTCTTATGACGTTGTCACATTCAACTATCGTCAGTAAACCGACTTTACAGACAACCGATTTTTTTTTTATATAAGAGAGGGACAAACGAGAATGTAGGTCAACTTCTGGAAAGCAATCACCACCGCCCATGGAGATCAGCAACACCAAGGGGTCGCCGATCCATTGCCAGCCTATACTCCTTTATTTCGATATTAGGAAACTCTGAGTTCTGTAAACTCATACATAAAACATTCACATAATCAAAATTACCAGTGTTATGCCCCAGTACTTCCTAAACCATAAAGTTAAATATTACCACAGCGAACATCTACGCCGAACTCCATGCTAGACGTTCTAATTTCCGTGTAGGTATTGTAGGCAGCTCGATACATAACGTACAAGCCGACAATGGCTGCCGAAATTGCATCTAACTTTCAGGAGCTGCACTTGAAGTTATGTTCGTTTGTCAAGTTTTGGTTATAAGTTCATGATTGATGTTGTATGTTTGTATGCACTTAAAATTAGCAATATGCTTCTAACCCGATATACTTATGTTAGATGGTGTAAGTTAGCAAGGGTGGCAGTGATGCGAAAAGCCGCCATAATTCTGGCGGGCTCGTGGAACATCATTCCCGCTTGAACTACAGAACTGTATACAATTAAAACGATATCTAAGCCGTATTTTTGCCGATTTTATTTTACAGTTTCACCACGTATATCTCGTCAGGCTTTTACTTATGAAGTCAAATGGTTGTAAAAATTGCATCGCGATAAGGCCACCCTTTGTATTCTAATTCTGCACAATATATAGAGCCAAATGTCAAAACAATGATATCGAAGATACAATATGTAAAATTCATTGTTAAAACTGGAAAAATAAAATTGATTTTGTAATGAAAAAAATAATTTGTATAATGGTAATGATTAAATAATAAGAAATAAATCATTATACTATTAAAAAGTTTTATTTAAAAGTTCGTTAGTAGTACCATAATAATATATATTCTATTTTCAACTGGACTTTGTTGAAAATAGATTATATATTATTATGTACTGCGAACGAACTTTCGTAATACGCGACTCCGCGTGGCAGCCCTTTTTTCGTCGGGTGGCATACAAGCATACGGCCCGCCTGATGTGAAGTGGTTACTATAGCCATATCAACGCTCGCAACATAAAATATCGCTCGCGCGCCATCACCCCCGCTGCCAACGCAGCATCTCCTTCCTTCCTGGTGACCTCACTCACTCGCAGGAACACAACAACCCTCAAGGGAATTGTTATTTGGCTGCGGTGTTCTGTGAGGTACATTCCCCAGTCGGGTAGGTTACAATTACGCTCCCTACCTCTCCTTTCGCCAGAGCTTCGTTTGTCTGTCAGCAGTTCCACATTCGACACAGAGGGGAGGTGAGGTCGCCTTGTGAGAGCGGCAGGGTGTGGCCATACTGTACTACACAGTATGGCCACACCCTGCCGTACCAATGCCGTAGTAATGGTACTCCATTACTTATACTGTGCTAAAATGTAAAATAAATAAATATTCCTGGACAAAATTACACACGGCCATCTAGTCCCAAACTAATTAAAGCCTGTACTATGGATACTAGATAACTGATATATAATACTTAAATACATTTTTTTTGTAGATACATTCATATAATTCATAGAAAACGCCCAGACCAAGACATACAGACATGTTCATGCACACAAATTTTTGTCTTGTGCGGGGATCGAACCCGCGACCTCGGAGTCAAAGTGGCCATTGCTCACCATTCGACCACCGAGCTCGTCTAACTAACGCTTAATTATTTTTAACGCTTAATTATTATTTTGTTATTAAGCGTCTAAATTAACGCTTGATAACAAAATATTTTATAATCTGATAACTCTATATCAGATTTGTAAGTACTTAAATAATAACAAATATATTTACCAGATAATTCAGATTTCATACAATGTCTGTAAGCTTAAAGAACAGTAGCAATATTTCAAGAGATTTGAATAATTTAAACACTTTCAATACTGTCGTAGAATTCAGACGGGATTCCGAATGGATTTATTAGAATGTTATATTATTTTGGATGTCGAAGGCAAATTTAATTTGGCAGTTGTTTATTTACATTAAGATGCGAATAAACATTCTAATTTATTCCATCGGCACCTGCCAGATAAGTATTTAAGAAGAATGATGAATGCAAAAGTAATTTTGAATCCAATTAATAGAATTCGATTGATTGCGTTCCAAATTACTTTTCTTAATTATAATAGGTATTTAAATCATCATCAATATCAGCTTCTATCTACCCACTGCTGGATAAAAACCTTTCCTAATGATTTCCACCATATGCGATCTTATGCTTTCCGCATTCAACTGCTACCAGACACTTTTTTGTGGTTGTCGGTCCATCTCGAGAGGGGGTGCTTCGTCGCCCCTCTAGCCTGCACTCTAGGACTTTCTTCCCCCATCTGTCATCGCTGACTCGGCAGATGCAGCCAGCCCACTTTAACTTCCTGACTCTGAGTGCTATGTGGACCACTTTGGTTCTCCGATTTATTCATTTTTTTTTTTTTTTTTTATACTACGTCGGTGGCAGACAAGCGTACGGCCCGCCTGATGTGAATCAGTTACCGTAGCCTATATTAACGCTCGCAACATAACATACTGCTCGCGCGCCGCCACCCCAGCTGCCTCCGCAGCAACTCCTTCCTTTCTGGTGACCTCACTCACGCGCAGGAACACAACAATTCTCAAGGGAATTGTTATTTGGCTGCGGAATTCTGTGAGGTGGAGGTACATTGCCCAGTCGGGTAGCTTATAATTACGCTCCCTACCTCTCTTTTCGCCAGAGCTTCGTTTGTCAGTCAGCAGGGTGTACCGCGTGCAGGTGAAGTTGGCTTTGGTTCAAAGATGTTGATGAACCACTTACACCCCAAAATTTTATTTTACTTGGTCAACTAACGGAGTGCCTAATGGTAAACAATAACCGCAGCCTATGGACGCGTGTAACACGATGGTCATTATTCTTTGTTGTAGTTGTAGTAAATCTCGTCACATCCTTATTGAAGAAATTTTAAAATCTTACAAAGGATGCTCTGTTTTTTAAACCTTGGATTCCTGAAATCTACAATATAATGTTATTTACTATACAACTGAATCTAGTCACATAGTACATCATTACCAGAACATCTTCAAAATCATGTGATTCGGCCTGAAAGTTAAATAGTTTTCCTAAATCATTAATGGAATAAATGACAACCATTAAATTTATCTTATAAATATATATATAAAACTTCTGGTAGAAGTTTTTTTATAGAAATTAAATAGAACGAGCCCGGTGGTCGAATGGCTAGCAATGGCTACTTGGACTCCGAGGTCGCGGGTTCGATCCCCGCACAAGACAAACATTTGTGTGCATGAACATATCGGTTTGTCTTGGTCTGGGCGTTTTCTATGTATTATATGTATGTATTTACAAAATCAAAATGTATTTAAGTACAGTTATCGTTGTCTAGTACCCACAGCACAAGCTTTGCACTTAATTTGAGGCTAGATGGCTGTGTGTAAATTGACCAGAAATATTTATTTATTTATTTAAGGCAGCAGTGGCCAATTTTGAAATTTAAAACAGACATTTATTCATAAAAATAGCAGGTATATCACGGGTCATTCATAAAACTGTACACGTATTGTTCTACGAGTAGACACCGGAACTACGCTCTGTCTGGAAGGGGCCGTGACGTCACATGCACGGCTTCCGGTTTCCGCGTGGAGGGTGAAACCATAGTGTTCGGTTGCCATTGTATGGGTGAACGACTCGGTGGCATGCGACCGGTTGGTCCGCTAACTGGTTTCACAGATAAAAAAAATGCTCTAACTTAACTAAACCAGAATTCTAAAAAAACCTAGGCAGACGTTTTAGATTTTCACATCGCGTAAATTCGCGCAAAAATTATAAATAACTGATTTAAATTTATATTTACATGTAACATCTACACTTCTTTCTTACCTTTTGATTGGACGAGCTTTCCATTATTAATAAAGAGAATAATTTATATTTACCGTTCGGCTTTTATTTTGAATGTTGGCAAGCAAATAGCTCTCGAAGAAATTTTTTGTCATTATCAAAATCGTACCTATTGAGTATTTTACGGAAGTAGGTAAGGATTATGATGTAAACGTAAGGAGCATGTTCTAAACGAAACTCCTTTAAATTTATGGGGGACCCGTATCCCAGCAGTGGGATGGGTAAGGGTTGATGACAACGAGTCTTTTAAGTGTATTTGATATCACAAACGAAGCAAGAGTTATGGCGTATTTGCGTAAAATATGACAACAGAAACTTTTTTACACCAAACTGATTTTGAATAGGCAGATCCGATCATAAATTCTAATCTTTTTAAATAAAATCTACTACATTTAAATAAATAAAAACGAATCGCCGAAATGCTCACAACTTCTGAATGACTGAACCAAATTGGATAATTCTTATTTTTATCAATCAATCAATCAATCAAAATATTTTGCGTGAATACGTTTTTAAAATTACTTCCCTAGGGAGGAAATTAAAAAAAAAACTAATGATAACAAAATCTGGTACCTACAAATCTATCATCTCTATTGAAAATCACACCACTAGAATATAATATACTGGAAGGTAGATGAAGGATCAAATAATTTATTACGCTAAGTACGGACTATGGAACATCGCGTGCGGGGGAGGGGGAAGCGGTGCCATTTTGAGATTACTTTAGTGCATAGAACTATATTATATTAGTGTTCGTTATTGTTAAGACAAAGTTTTTATAACATACTAGCTGACCTGACAGACGTTGTCCTGTCTAAACCTTTTTTTTATACCACCAGTGTGGCTAACAAGCACACGGCCCGCCTGATGTCGAAGTCAAAGTCAAAGTCAAAGTCAAAATTCTTTATTCTGTGGGCCCTCGCGGGCACTTAGACACGTCTTTTACAATTAGGTATATTTTTTATCTACCAGCATTTCGGAATGACCATTTCTTCTCGTCAATGGTCATTCCGAAATGCTGGCTGTAACACATAGGCTACGGTAACTGCTTTCCATCAAAGTCAAAGTCAAAGTCAAAGGACTTTGACTTTGACTTTGATGGAAAGCAGTTACCGTAGCCTATGAACGCCTGTAATACCAGAGGCATCACACGCGCGTTGCCGACCCTGTAAAAATCTCTTTACGCCCTTTTTGAAGAACCCCATGCTATAGTCCCCTGAGAAAACCTCGACAGGCAGTTCATTCCACAGCTTGACAGTACGCGGAAGAATACCTTGCCCAGTATACCCACAATATCCCACCAAAGTTCCATTGCAATCGGATGAGCGGTAAACAAATGCATAATGTGTGTTCTACCGTCTGTACAATGGAGTGTATTCAGAGGAGTTGTTTGACATGATGCCCACGGCCTCCTTCTACAGTCGCACCGCTCGCCATCGACAGGGAATTCATCCTCACACATTGGAGCCTAAGTGGTCGCGTACCGTGCGGTTCCAGAGAAGTTTTCTCCCGCGTACGGTCAAGCTGTGGAATGAACTGCCTGTCGAGGTTTTCTCAGGAGACTACAGCATGGGGTTCTTCAAAAAGGGCGTGAAGAGGTTTTTACAGGGTCGGCAACGCGCGTGTGATGCCCCTGGTGTTACAGGCGTTCATAGGCTACGGTAACTGCTTTCCATCAGGCGGGCCGTATGCTTGTTTGCCACTTTAGTGGTATAAAAAATAAAGTAAAAAGAAATAAAGGACATACAGACAAACATTCATTTTTATATATATAGAAGAAAAGCTAGTCAGATCATAGTGGCAGCTAGTTATCAATAAGTAATGTCAAACCATGCCATGCGGTAACGGTAAAATATTCGGCATCGTTGTTTAACCTTAAACTCGTCGCCATTTCTGCTAGAACCATTTGGTGTTATTTTGTTCATTTCGCAATAGAATAATTCCATTTTCTCAGCAGAACTGTAGTTCAAAGTTCAAGCTCGTCGTACGATTGCGCTGTTGAATTCACTGTAGATTTCTGACTTTGTTATCCTATAGATGTACGTGTTAGTCTTACTTCCATTTAGGCAATATTTTAGTTAGAAAGAGTATTTCAAGGAAATAAAGTATAGAAATATTTTGACGTTCGGTTTCGCCCTTATTAAGGTTAAGTTTTCGCATATTTGCTAATAAAATTAGTACCCTGAAACATCGTATACATATATTTTTATTATATTAGCTCAGCATAGTGGCTCCGCCTCGCCTGAAAGAGGAGCCCAAATTTCGGCATCTGACTACAGACTAGACAAGTGTTCTGTCAGCTGAAACTGCGATGCTGGCCCGCAAAGTGCTTCTGCACGCTTCGTTTGAAAGATCCCATGTTGTAGGAAAGAGAATAATGACAAATGCCAATTATCTGTGATTATTACTGTTAAAATCTACTATCTTTTATCACTAACGGCACGGCGTGCCACCATACATTCCCACCATTGTGTCTCCTGTGTAGCCAGGATTAACAGCGACGAGCACCAAAAAAGGCAATGAACAATGAAGTCTACTGCAGTGCCGGGGGTAAAACTACGGCTGCCTTGGAACTCACAACGAATTAGTAGGAGTAGAAAGCATTTATAAATATTCCTGGACGAATTACACGCGGCCATCTAGTCCCAAAATAAGCAAAGCTTGTGCTATGGGTATGAGATAGCTAATATTATACTTAAATACATTTTTTTGTTAATACATACATACAATTAAATTAATATATAGAAAACACCCAGACCAAGGCAAACAAACATGTACATGCATACAAATATTTACCTTGTGCGTGGATCGAACCCGCGACCTCGGAGTCAAAGTAGCTAATAAGATTTTATGATTCAGATTCAAATTGGCATCCAGTTTAATTAATCATAATTATCTTCACTTTGAGCGAGCTAAGTTCCAGTAAAAAAATTGTATAGAATTTATAGTTGTTAGTACTTTCATCTGGTATTCAGGGAGGAGACACGCAGCGTATGCTTATTTATTAGAGTCGTCGCGAACTGTGGAAACTGCAGAACAAAGCCTGCTATTTGCATATTGCACTTGGGACATGCACGCATGAGTCGTCACGCGCGCTGGCGACGTGAGCTATGATTTGATAACTGGGAATCTTTTCATTTTACGGAATAACTGATTTTCTATCCTCAAACTTTGTTCATCCCTCTGCTGGGATACGGACTCTTTACAATCTTTGTCTCAATCTCAATGGTCTCATTTTGTCCTGTCTCTCCTATATTTATGATTAGTACATTATCTCGTCAACGCTTATTTATCCTACTGCTACTGAGATACGGGTCTCCTCACAATCCAAGGGGTTTAGAGAATACTCCGCCACGCTGCTCAATTGCGGATTGGTTGACCAGTTTTTTTTTTATACTACGTCGAGAGCCAGACAAGCATAGCGGCCCGCCTGATATGCAGCGGTTACCGTAGCCATATTAACGCTCGCAACATACAATATCGCTCGCGCGCCGTCACCCCCGCTCGTCGACAACGCAGCATCTCTTTACTTGCTGGTGACCTCACTCACTCTTAGAAACACAACCACCCTCGAGGGAGTTGTTATTTGGCTGCGGTATATACCACTATACCATTACCACCAATATATCGTGTTTTCAAGCCGCCTAAGGGTCCGTTCGCACAGACCGGCTCGGAGAGGAGAGCAGATTTTGGTGGCGTTTAAAACAGAGTTTTAGCTCATTGGTATAAGGTTAATTTTTTAAATTCACTTCTTTTGTTAAATGAGAATGGTCGAGAGCCGATGTGGATTTTTAAAGTAAACCTTATGTCAATGACGTTTGTTTGAACGGACACTAAAGGCCCCTGACTTGTCTTAACGGCTGTCATATAAAGACAACAGCCGGGACAGACGGCTTAACAACATAAATAAACCTACCCATGGACAAGTTGAAGAGTTCGATGGCGTCGTTGCGCGTGTCAGTCTTATCGAACACGCAAGTTAAGCAACGTCAGCCGTAGCCTGTCCATGAATCGGTTGATTTATCTTGAGCTAAACCGTGCGTCGGAGGGCACGTCAAGCCATCGGTTCCGACTGTTCTCATTAGATAACAGTCGTTAAGCCAAATCAGTGGCGTTTAGGCGGCTTGAAAACACTGGTCTACGCCAACCCGCAATTGAGCAGCGTGACGGAGTATACTCTAAACCCCTTCTGTGTCTTCCAAGTGTGCCGAAGGGAATATATTTTTCTTGGCCTATCCTATCCGTACTTCTCCGTACCGATCGATAGATTCGAATGAAATTCGAAATTCACTCCGATCTTTAGATTTTTATTTTGGACGTATTGTGAACGCCCCGTGCGCCCTCGGCGTTTCCCTGTTCTGTGCTTTAGAAGTAGTACCATAATATTTATTCTGTGGACTCCAGTTGATTTTATGTTAGATGATGGCGGATAACATACTTTTGAAATTTACACGTACATTTGTATGGAATACGGGTGTAAGCGATTCATCAACATCTTTGAACCAAATCCAACTTCACCTGCACGCGGTGCACCCTTCTTAATGACAAACGAAGCTCTGGCGAAAAGAGAGGTAGGATACAGCGTATTTGTAAGCTACCCGACTGGGGAATGTAGCTCAACCTCACTGAATACCGCAGCCAAATAACAATTCCCTTGAGGGTTGCTGAGTTCCTGTGAGGGATTGAGTGAGATGCTGCGTTGGTGGCGGGGGTGGCGGCACGCGAGCAATATTTTATTTTGCGAGCGTTAATATGGCTACGGTAACCGCTTCATATCAGGCGGGCCGTATGCTTGTCTGCCACCCGACGTAGTATAAAAAAAATGGCAGTAAGTTTGCAGCATCATCGCGCCAAATACTTACTCTTTCAATAATGTTATAAAAACCGTGACAATGGGTGGTACTCGTATGGTGTTAACGGTCTTCCATAATGGCATGATATCCGATTACCACCATTGTATTCAAATTACTATATTGTTTATGATTTATTTCTGACTTGCTTGGTTTTGGCACTTTTGTGCTATCTAAAGGTTTATGGCTTTTATAATGTCTCATGGCGTCGGTCCCGGCTGTTGTCATTAGAAGATAGCGTTAAGCCAAGTCAGTGGTTATTTTTTAATACATACGGCCCGCCTGATGTGAAGCGGTTACCGTAGCCATATTAACGCTTGCAACATAAAATATCGCTAGCGCGCCGCCATCCCCGCTGCCAACGCAGCATATCCTTCCTATCTGGTGACCTCACTCACTCGCAGGAACACAACAACCCTCAAGGGAATTGTTACTTGGCTGCGGTATTCTGTGAGGTGGAGGTACATTCCCCAGTCGGGTAGCTTACAATTACGCTCCCTACCTAATCTTTTCGCCAGAGCTGCGTTTGTCAGTCAGCAGGGTGCACCGCGTGCAGGTGAAGTTGGCTTTGGTTCAAAGATGTTGATGAACCACTTACACCCAGCGTGGTGAAGTATGCTCTAAGCCTCTTCGATTGAGGGGAGATCCGTGTCCCAACAGTGGGATGACTATGGGTGGATGCCGATATATATGTTATTTCCAGAAAACGAAACGCATCGGTGAGAGGTTAGCTGAGTGCAACCAATACTTAACTTCCGCGAGTGGGCGTGCACTGCTCTGAGGCTTAGGCGTTTATGCAACTGACTCACGCCGTTTCTCTTCCATTAAGGGCACGACTGATTCTATCTTGGTCGAATATTATACCATATAGAAACAAGGCTTTTGAGAAATTGCTTTTCTATATTCGCCACATAGTGATATAACGACTTAATATTCTGTATAATTATGTTTCATCTGCTCCTTTCATTTCATTATTTCTTTGTGTAATAGTATGTTTGTTTTTTTTATGTGACAGAAGGCAAACGAGCATTTGGATCACCTGATGGAAACCAATTACCACCGCTCATGTAGATCAGCTTCTTCCTTTCTTTCTTGTTACCTCACTCACTCGCAGGAACACAACAACCTTCAAAAGAATTGTTATTTGGCTGCGGTATTCTGTGAGGTGGAGGTACTGCCAGAGTCGGGGTTAAAAAATACGCTATGTCTACCTCTTTTTTCACCGGAGTCTAGTTTGACAGACTGCAGGGAATAAGCGACTCTATTCCAATGGAATATAATGAATAAGCGACTCTATTCCAATGGAATATAATGAATAAGCGACTCTATTCCAATGGAATAGAGTCGCTTATTCATTGGTATGAATAAGCATTCTATCCAGTTATTGAATCGCAATAAGAGATGATGGTAAGGGGGCTGTACTCTATGCGATATGGTATGAACTGAAGTAATGACGAAAAATATCTTCCCTATTGCGATTCAATAACTGGATGGAATGCTTATTCATACCAATGTATAAGCGACTCTATTTCAAATGGAATATATAG
This sequence comes from Hypsopygia costalis, assembly GCA_937001555.2. NCBI lineage: Eukaryota > Metazoa > Arthropoda > Insecta > Lepidoptera > Pyralidae > Hypsopygia > Hypsopygia costalis. Next base: position 2,715,683 of record OW443336.2, on the reverse strand, counting down.
TCATACCAATGAATAAGCGACTCTGTTTTATTTGAAATAGAGTCGCTTATTCATTGGTATGAATAAGCATTCTATTCAGTTATTGAATCGCAATAAGAGATGGTGATAAGGGGGCTGGAGCCCTACCGGCGAAGCTGAAGCCGATCACCAAAATCATTAATCGAATATTTTTGATTAGAAAAATAAGCCTTACGTTTAAGTTATTGACAAACATGTTCAGCTTAGTCGGGAGAGCTGCGAAGTTGCTACCAGCTAAGCTACACAAGTACTATAAATCTAAGTTGAAGTTAGATTTTCACAATAAAAAATTCGATGGGAATCGGCTTCGCTTAGTCGATAAGGCCTCTGGTTGTTTCCAGCGGATTCGTCCGCGTGGCCATTACTTTAATTTAAAAAAATCCCATGGGAATAAAATGTTGTTTTCGGCAGAAAGAATAGCATATGTAAATCTTTGGTTCTATTCCCGTAAAAAATCACATCAATCCATTGGTTCTTTCCGACGTGAAAGAAAGACAAACAAACACACTTTCACATGTATAATAGTAGTATGCCTAGTATTTCCATTCCAGTACAATTTTTTGCCTCGAATCACATCGCCGGGATTTAAATGAAAAATATCGGTGTTCGACATCGAGGAGTATTTATTACTGTCGCTCTTTGACTATACGGTTCGGCAGCCATCGCTCGGTGACTGTAGACCGGAAACTGTCGATATAATATAGAAATCGAAACGTATTTCGAGAACCGAGTTAAAAATGTCGCTTTTGTGACGTAACTACAGAGACTAGAGACGACACTGGTATCTAGCTATGTTGTTTGACTCATAGAATGGAATTCTCTACCTAAATAAATGTTTTCCATTATGATATACTACGTTACTAAAACCTCTTTTTCGTCAGAGCCTCCTAGTCGGCAGAGAGCACCACGTGTAGCTGAGGTTAGCTAGAGAGTTAGTATAAAGATTGTAGTGCGCTATCTACGCCCTAAAACTTCCATTGAAGTTAAGTCTTCGTCTTAAGAATGGATTCGCCATTGAATAAAAAAAAAATTGGTTGTCTGTAAACTCAGTTTACGGACGAACTCTATCACTTCTTCCGCACACTCGCTTGCACGCTCGGCTCAAGCGGAACGTGACAATGAGTCATGCCTTTTCGTGCGTGCAGCCGGCATTCATCGATTTATAAGACGTTAACACGTCAAAAAGAAAACGTTCGGTAACAATTAAAAACATAAAAATTATCAAATATTAAAATTATAAATACCTACAATGAAGTATTTATAGGCTAAAACTCACGGCGCGATTTTCTCCCTCACCCGCCGCGGCGCGCGGCGGGATGCTGTTTTATTTCAAAACCACGATACCGTAGTTTATTGCAGTTACGCAGCCGCCACGGTTGCGCTCGCAAACTTGGCGATGATCGCAATCGTGGCGGGCAGTTATTTATGATCGTAGATCATTCATAATATATATGATAGATCGTAGAACAAAAATAAAAAGTCAACAACTTATAAGCAATATCCTATATCACCGGAGAAAATGTTTAGAACAGGACAGTCATTCGCCGCGGTCGGTTACCCAATAATGGCTGACCGCGTGGGCAACTCTCGCCAAAGATGGGGGAACCGCGAACCGAGCGACTGTAGAAGTTGCAGATCAGCGCTGAGGTACTCGTATTAAACCGCGCCCGCCGCGCCATGGGCAGAAATCGGATCGAGAAATTTGCGACCTATCTTAACCTACATCTCCACATTTCTACGCGAGTTGCGCGAGTTAAAATCGCACCGTGAGTGCTTAGCCTTATTAATAACGTTATTTTGCGCCATCCCCATTGCGAAATGTAAAAAACCGGCCTAGTGCGAGTCGGACTCGCGCACTAAGGGTTCCGTACCATTATCCATAAAAACGGCAAAACAAATCAAGTTTGTTGTATGGGAGCCACCCTTAAATATTTGTTTTATTTTTATTAAATTATTTATTTTGAAAGTGAATATATCACTAAATATTATGTGAGTATTTTAAGCGTCTACCTATTACCGTTATCAAATGCGAGCAAAAACGAGCAAAAAAAATCACGTTTGTTGTATGGTATCCCCCTTAAATATTTACTTTATTCTGGTTTTTAGTACTTGTTGTTATAGTGGCAACAGAAATACATCACCTGTGAAAATTTCAACTGTCTAACTATCACGGTTCATGAGATACAGCCTGGTGACAGACGGACGGGCGGACGGATGGACAGCGCAGCCTTAGTAATAGGGTTCCTTTTTACCCTTTAGGTACGGAACCCTAAAAAGGCAAAAGTGTAAAAATGCGTTTTTTTTAAACTTGCCTTCGTTAGCGAAGCGACTTATATTTTTTTCAGTGACGGCGTTAAATGCAGTAATCCCCTTTACACGTAGTTTAGTCTCGGTGACAGTTTCCCCGTCGCTGCGACAGTGACACGCCGGTGACACGCGCCATGTGGGCGGACGTGGAAAGTAGGTTGAATTAATGTACAATTGTTGCTTTTGTACTTACACTAGTTTAGTAGTAGGGGTTAGAATATGATAGCTTTTATCATTTTTAATTATTTATTATTAATTACTAGCATTTTTAGGGTTCCGTTCGCCAATAATAGTAGTTAGGAGTTCATTTGTTAACTTTTTCATAGCTATGTCGTAGACTAAGCAAACTAACATGTATTCCGTTTCAGAGATATATATGTAACTAACCTTTCAGGGAAAGATTTTTCGAAAGTTTGGATTGTAATCCACGTAATCCATGTAATTCGGACAGGTTAAAAGACATAATTAGCGCTGGTCTTATAGGGAATAAGTGGTTCATCAACATCTTTGAACTAAAGCCTACCTCACCTGCACATGGTGCACCCTGCTGACTGACAAACGAGGCTCTGGCGAAAAGAGAGGTAAGGCATAGCGTATTTTTTAAGCTGCCCGACTGGGGAAGTACCTCCACCTCACGTAACACCTCAGTCAAATAATTCCCTTGAGGATTGTTGTGTTCCTGCGAGTACCTAAATGAGATCACCAGAAAGAACGGAAGGAGTATAGGCTAGCAACGGATTGACGACCTCTTAGTGTTGCTGATATTCATGGGCGATAGTAATTGCTTACCATCAGGTGCCCATATGCTTGTTTGCCCCCCCCCCCCAACCTCCAGTAAAATGTTTCCCTACTCATATGTAAAATTATGCAACCTACAGTTAATAAATAAAATATAAATATAATATAATAATAAATATTGTCAGACAAATTACACAGCGCCATCTAGCCCCAAAGTAAGCGAAGCTTGTGTTATGGGTACTAGACAACAGATAAACATACGTAAAAACATTTTTTTTTTGTAAATACATACTTATGATACATAGAAAACACCCAGACCAAGACAAACAGACATGTTCATGCACACAAATGTTTGTCCTGTGTGGGAATCGAACCCACGAGCGTCGGTGTCGAAGCCGCGTCATTGACCGCTACGCCACCGAGCTCGTCAGTTGAGCGTGGCTGAGTACGCTCTAAATCCCTTATATCCTATTAAGACATGTTGTTAACTATAATGTGACCATACATGGAACTAACACCGCATTAAGTAAGCCGGATGATCACTTACGAAAGTCGTTATCTCCTTAGGTAAGTGTGTTTATGATACGACGGACCTACTTGTACAACCAGTTTGCTGAAGACGTTCTCGCGAGAGCTTTTGTTTAACAAAGTTGGAAAACAAGTACACGGCAGACCTAATGGTCAGCCAGTGAACGCGAGAAATACTAGAGACATCAATCGTACCGACCCTAAAAAATCCCTTCACGTTTTTGAAGTGAAAACTTCTTTAGACACATTGAGCACTTTCTGAGATGGGCAAAAACTATTGAACTCGCGACACTGTTACGTAACCGACACCGCACAGTGGTCCGGGTTTTGATGCTATCAGTAGTATATATTTATTTTTTTATACTACGTCGGTTGGCAGATACGCATACGGCCCAACTGATAAGAAGCGGTTACCGTAGCCATATTAACGCTCGGAACATGAACAACTCAGCAACTCATTCCTTTCTGGTGACCTCACTCACGCGCAGGAACACAACTACCCGCTTGTTATTTGGCTGCGGTGTTTTGGTTCAAAGACGTTGTTGAACTACTTACACCCCAAATATTTCCTGACGATTAAAAAAATGCACACGAAATTGTTCAAGTTTTCAATTCTCTCGGCACTCCCGGAGTGCCCATGAGCACGTGGGCCACCCGATGAAAAGCAGCCATCACCGCCCATAGAGATCAGCCACACCAAGGGGTCACCGATCCGTTGCTAGTTTATACTCCTTCCTTTCTTTCTCTCTGGTTACCTTACTCACTCGCAAGAACACAACAACCTTCAAAAGTTGTTATTTGGGTGCAGTATTCTATGAGGTGGAGGTACTTACCCAGTTAGGCAGTTTAAAAAAAACGCTATGCCCTACCTCTCTTTTCGCCAGAGCCTCGTTTGTCAGTCAGCAGGGTGCTCCACATGCAGGTGAAGTTGACAAGGACTGATGATAAGCGGTCATCTTGTTTGTCTGCCAATCTAAAAAAAAAAGGTCGTTAGTTTAGGACATGAAATAAATTTACGAAGAGTTAAAATTAGTATGCCTGAAGGTTTGTATATCAAAATCTGCATTTTTATGAACACGAGTTTAAAAGCTTGAATACACGAGACACCAATAACTTGCATAGAGTAGGTCAGGTCACGTCAAGAGAGGGGACTAAGCTGTCAGTGTCAGTGACATGCAAAGCCTGTGACGTGACACTAGTGTCGGTAGAACTAGATCCAGGGAATTGCTCTCGGCTCTCGTGAGTCATAAAATAAGCAGAAGCACAAAGAAAAACTTTGATGCTATTTTTTGTAAACAGCACAAGTGAGTCGATGATTTGCTAGTTGTTCAGTCTTTTAGACTACTGCCACAGTAAATGTTATGCAGATATAATTCTGACAGGTTAAAGCAAATTCTTTCAAAAATTATATTGTATTATTGGAATATATATATATTATTGAAATTGTTTTTACAAAATGTCGTATAAAGTTATTAACCGAATAGACGAGGTTGAGGCGAAAAACATTTTGTGTGTAATTTTTTTTATGCACAGTTCCGATGAATTATAGCAAAAATAGTCATGATTAGAAGAAAATATTGTTAGGCATAGTTTTTGAGATAAAGGGTGAAATTACAATAAAAGGAGGATAAACTCTAAACCGAGTGAAAAAAATTTTGGCTCACAATATGCGGTACAAGGTGAGGTAAAAAAATATTTTTTTGCTTCAGTCTAAATAAATGCCCATATATTTGCTGCATTTTTTTTTTCTTTTTTTGTCCATAAAATGAACCGTGATATTAACCTTTGAGTAATACATCATGGTACGAAGAACCAAAGTGGACAACATGGTTCTTAGAGTTAGCAAGCTGAAGCGGCAGTGGAGTGTTCTAGAGTGGAGGCCACGATGAAGCGTAGGGCGACCCCTCTCTAGACGACGACCTCGAAGAAGTGATTGGTAGCGGTTGGAAGCGGAAAGCGGAGGATCTCTGATGGTGAAAAGCTTTGGGAAAGGTCTTTATCCAGCAGTGGGTAGATACAGGCTGATAATGATGATAAATAAATATAAATATTCCTGGACAAAATACACACTGCCATCTAGTTCCAAACTAAACAAAGCTTGTACTATGAGTACTGTATACATTTAGAACATAGAAAACATCCTGATCAAGACAAACATACATGTTTATGCACACAAATGTTTGTCATGTTCGGTGATCGAACCCGGGACCCCGGGGTCAAAGTGGACATTCGACTACCGTGCTCGTCAATGATGATGATGATGGTATTTGATACATCATAATTGGATCACATAGATAATTAAATATGGAATCTTGACTTTTCTTTAATGGTACTAGAGATACAAAGTTGTGTCACTTGTACCATCAATGGTACTAGTCAATGGTACTACTGATCCGGAGGGTCTATTTTACTTAGGTAACAACATGGAACTTTATATAAAGTGGATTTTCTGTCACTCTTTGTCCCGACCGTGCCCGTGAATCGTGAATGCATTAAGACGAAGTGTCCTAGAATGCTAATAGGTGCCTTAACTGGCTTTTGTTTGTTAATTTTATGTTTGTTCGGGCGACTACTAATTAGGAAATTGAGTCAACGTTAAATTGTTAATGAATTTTTTGTTTTTTTTTTTTGCGGTAGAGATTTCTCTACTTTTCTCTACAATAGTTATTTGTGCTTTGTTTGTACTACTAAGGTGACATAGAAGCATATGTCCAATGAGATGGTTAGCGTTGCCTTGTAGAGATTGATTTTACTTTAACAAGATCTTTACAACCAAAATCCTGCAGACTAGCGAAAGAAGTTCTGGCATAAGAGTACAGCAGATTTGTAAGCTGCCCGCCTGGGGACGTACCTCCACCTCATTGAATACTGCAGCCAAATTTGCAAACAATTCCTTTGAGGGTTGTTGTGTTCCTGCCAGTGAGTGAGGTCAGCAAAGAGGAAGGAATTGCTGCGTTGGTAGCTGGGTTTTTAAAGTCTTATGACTTTATTATTATTAATATGGCTACGCTAACCACTTCACTTCAAGCGGGCTGTATGTTTGTCCCGATGTAATATAAAAAAAAATCCTCGCTCTGTGGGTTACCTTTGGGTTACTACTACCGGGTTTGGGGTGTAAGTAGTTCATCAAGATCTTTTTACCAAAGCCAACTTCACCTGCACGTGGTGCACCCTGCTGACTGACAAACGAAGCTCTGGCGAAAAGAGAGGTAGGGAGCGTAATTGTAAGCTACCCGACTGGAGAATGTACCTCCACCTCACAAAATACCGCAGCCAAATAACAATTCCCTTGAGGGTTGTTGTGTTCCTGCGAGTGAGTGAGGTCACCAGAAAGAAAGGAAGGAGATGCTGCGTTGGCAGCGGGGGTGGCGGCGCGCGAGCAATATTTTATGTTGCGAGCGTTAATATGGCTACGGTAACCGCTTCACATCAGGCGGGCCGTATGCTTGTCTGCCACCCGTCGTAGTATAAAAAAAAAACCTAGAAGTATTTTAATATGCGTGTGACGACAATAGGAAGATTTGTTTAGACCACTAGGGTAACAAAAAAGCTTACGATACGTCTGATGGTAAGCAGTAATCGCAGCCTATGGACGTTTACGACACCAGAGTCTTTACTCACGCGTTGTCCACCCAGTAAACCCCTTTACGACTTCGTTGACAAAGAATACTATGACCATACTGGTCTCCTGAGAAAACCTTAGCAAGGAGTAAGATGCTTGGAGAATCTAGAATCTACGGAAGATGGCTGCCAGGTCACAAAAAATTTAAATTAAATAAGAAAATCAATATCGATACAATAAGGAAAAAATTGTCCAAATTGATTGAAAACTAATTTACGACCGTTCATTTTGTTGCAGCTGTCAACTTTTAAAAATCTTAATATAGGTAGTTATAACTGAATTCCGAAATCCAATAACGTATAAAGAAACCGAAATTGTATTTGAATTGGATTACGCCCAACGCGGGCTAGAATTTAGGGTCGCCAAATATTAGATTGATTGGAATTGAACGGTCTATTTAGGTAGGATTATTTAGCGCCACTGGGACTATGTGAATTGTAGGCAAATGAATATAGGGTATCAATATTAGTATAATAACTGCTTTGTACAGGAAACCGCTTGTAGACCGCAACACTAATAACAAACTATAAATAATTAAATATAAATAAATATCTCTGAACAATTTACACAGCGCCATCTAATCCCAAATTAAGCGCAAAGCTTGTGTTATGGGTATTAGACAACTGATAAATGTACTTAAATACATTTTTTTTTGTAATTACATACTTATAATACATAGAAAACATCCAGACCAAGACAAACAGACATGTTCATGCTCACAAATGTTTGTCTTGTGCGGGAATCGAACCCGCGACCTCGCAGTCAAAGTGGCCATTGCTAACCATTCGACCACCGAGCTCGTCCTTAAGATGTCCATAAGATGATCCTTCATTGCTACGACATGCACGTAGCATTCGCAGTACTGCGCGGGACCTTCTTATACTGGAAATATTGCCACATTTCATTTACTGGATGTTTATGCGAGTTTTTACGTATCAATTTTCGACAAAGTTAACCTCATTATGAAATAGCGCCATCTACCGACAAACAGTTGAAGTAGAGCCAATCCCATACTAATTGAAGTTAACGGTATCAACTAATGAAAAGAGTCTTCTTTTTAACTTAGCGGCACCGTACAAAAAAGTTAGTCATTATGAAGAATTTGTAGTTGGAAGAGCACTCGACCAGTTATCGAGTTTATGTTAGAGGGGGGCAAACGAGCATGTGGTTTACCTGGTGGAAAGTAATTCCATGCATCCATCCATGCACATGTTCGTTTGCACCACCGCCCATGGAGATCAGCGACACCAAGGGGTCGCCGATCCGTTGCCATTCTTTGTGAAATGAAAACTCTGATCTTGAAGGCACCCATGTCGTAGTTGTTCGGAAATACAGTACTTGCTTACATGAATGGCTCTTGAACAAATGTTATTATAAGCACTATTAGTATTTGTATGTCCGGTTTATTGGTATAAAATGAAATTATTAATTAAATTATGTATTGTTTTGTTATGGTATTTATTATATGTAATGTAAGTTTTCCGTTTTTTAATATAGTGTTAAATAAATTAATTTCATATTATAATAAATTGACCGAAATATTTCGCACGCCCCTGCGAGGGTAGAATAAGTTGGACATGTAATCTGTGTAACATCTTTGTTGTACTTTATTTTCGCAAATAAATTATCTTTTACTTAATTACATATTCATCTAACTTAATGAGTAAAGTCACCAACAACTTCAAAGTCAAAGGTAATCTTACCTGTCGGTGGTATACCTTATAGTGCCACAAACTTATCTGGCCCGGTGGCGGGGGCGGTACGATCGACTTAAGTGTTGCCATTAAACCTAATGCCGCCCGTTTTAGAGGAAACATAAAAATCAAAGAAATATATAGACTGTTAAAATAATAGCATTGATATACTTATTAATTGTGTTGTGTGGTGTTTCAATTAAATATCAATTGCCTTCTATTTTTTGTTGATTATTTTTAAAAATGCACTACGTTAAGTCGCGATCATAGCTATTATATATTATTAGAGAGTTATAATATTGCACAGAAACAACTCGTTGACGATTTTTTTATTATAAGAAATGAAATAAGTGTAGAAAAAGATAATATGTATTTAAAAAAATAGACCCCAATGGAATGTGCATACGCGGTAAATAAATAAATTGTACCAGGCAATACTACATTTCAAGATGGCGGCTTTAGTTCTAAATTTGGCCACCGGGTCAGATAAGTTTGTAGCACTGTACGTATCTTCACTATTACCACCTCCATTATAAGATCATTACAAAGGCCAAGTTTGACCTCAAACCCTATCTGCAGAGACGATCTTTTGCTAAAACCTCTTTGGGGAAAAAGGTACTTACTTATACGTGTGATTTTCTCAAATTACACATAATCCAACCCTTTCGTATGAAATTTGCTAACAAGAAACGGCTTCGACCGCATGTTGGAACAGACGCCCGCCTCTGACCCCGACCATCTGATCCCGACTTGATCCCAAACAAACAGAGTCGTTTGTTGAGCCGGAATACGTCTATGTAATACAATTTGTGACATGCAATTAACATTATATGACAGGTATCCATTCTTTCGAGGACAAAGCTCATTAGAAGTTCCGTTTAACACACTCACAGACTTCAGTGCCTTAGTAATAAATGTTGGGAAATTCAACCTTGGAAACATTGGAACCAAACAGGGGCCCTACCGCCGATGCTGAAGCCAATTACCATAAGATTTTTTTAATACGAAAATGACACTACTGCTTAAATTATTGTTAATTATGTTTAGTTCAACTGGAATAAACCCTAGAGCTTTACCGACTAAGCTGAAGATGTTTGTCAATAACTTTATGCTTGGACCATTTTTTGGAATCAAAAAATCCAATGGTGACTTCAGCTTCGGCGGTAGGGAACCTGGTCGCGTTTTGTGCTGTTCCAGAGGGATTTCTCCCATTAAACCTCGTACAAACTATCCATGTTAAGTAAACATTCCAAGTCATACATCTAAGTTCAACATAATCTTCAAATAGATCGCTCCATCTCTAATCACTAGACATTATTCTACTAGCCTCTCGAGACGTCGAGTGGTTTGACTTGAGTCATCTTGAGAGCCAACAGTATTGTCTTAATCATGTTATGTGATTAGTGACCCTTACCAGGGTAATGTCGTTATTTCGAGTGAGGTCACGAGGGCTCTCCTATCGGTAACGTGTAATCGATGTTCCTAGTATAGCAATGGTCTATATGGATAGTCTACGGTAACTGGTTCACATTTGTTTGGCTATACACTTGTTTGCCACTTAACGTTAAAAAATCATGACTTTGGTTTTGAGGTGTGGCTCATCACTATCTTTAGAGCCAAAGCCAAACTTACACGTGGTGCTCCTTGCCTTTAAGCAAACGAGGCTCTGGCAAATGAGCGGTAATGTTAAGCCAGACTCACAGAATACCGCAGCTAAATAATTTCATTGCAGATTTGTTTGTTTGTTTGTAAAATCTTTATTGGATTAAATATTACATACCATAGATTGTAACTAAATAAATAAATATTTCTGGACAATTTACACAGCGCTATCTAGTCCCAAATAAAGCAAAGCTTGTGTTATGGGTACTAGACAACTGATAAATGTACGTATGTACGTATGTAATACATTTTTTTTTGTAAATACATATTTATAATACATAGAAAACACCCAGACATGTTCATGCCCACAAATGTTTGTCTTGTGCGGGAATCGAACCCGCGACCTCGGAGTCAAAGTGGCCATGGCTAACCATTCGACCACCGAGCTTGTAGTGATAAGACATTGTGTATAAGGGTGGACTTATCCCTATAAAGGATCATTGTATGCGGTCAAACAGAGCAAGTAAGTACCCCTAGTAATCCCCAGCCCAGAGATGTGAACAGTATTCCATGTGAGGCCTAACCCTACCGTCTAAGCTGAAGTCGATTCCCGTCAAAATGTATGATTCCAAAAATATGTCTTAAGGTAAAGTTAATGACACAAATCTTCGTCTCAGTTGGTAGAGCTCTAGAGTTTCTACCAGCTAAGCTAAATACAATTACCAACCAACCTAAGCTGAAACTTGATATCCGGAATAAAAAATCCGATGGCAATCGGCGGTAGGGCCCCTGGGCTTTATGTAGAAAGCGATGTTGTGGTGTCAAATACTTTCTAACTTTATTGATGATGTCAATCTTCCTAGACTCCAATTTGGCCTTGCACTCCAAGTGACCGCGAAACTGAACATCACTCGTTATGTCAACACCCAAGATACCAATGCTGGATGGGATCCTCTGAACCCTCTGAAATACTTAAAATGTAAAAAAAAAAGATTGTATTTTATTTCCGCGAAAAATTTGTGTGAGTGCTTGCTGTAGGGAATAATTCTTTACACGATATGGAAGAATGAATAGTTTCTCAAAAAAAAACCCAGAAAACTAAATCACATGCACGACTGATATTTAATACTTCAAATTTCCAAATTGCTGTTTCACGAACACTGATGCAGTGAATAGAACTAGGTAGCTTGTTTAGTTCGAGAGCCAACTATTTGCAGCCAGTCGATGACGTATGAAGTACCAATCTACTCGTGTTCTCCAGCTCTCGGCTGTAGAGCTATACTCAAATGAAGACTTCAGCTTCGAGACTATCAAGCTAAATGAGTTGTACTGTTCAGTAAGAAAACTATTTTTTTGGAGTATAAACTTCTTTAGCGGCGTTGTGCACTTTTTGGGATGGGTAAAAAATGTTAAACTCACATCAGGACACGTGGCCTGATCGAAAATTCGTAAGACGGAGGGCGTAGACCCGGCGGTCTACGCGGCGTAGGAGAGGAAGTAATATCCCCCTCTCTTTCTACCGCGCGGCGAAAATGTATGCCTGCTCCTACTGTTTATTTTTAATGTAATATAAATTTTCATGTTTGTGTACGATAGCGCTATAATATAATAATAATAATATAGATAAATGAATGTATTTGTATTTTACCACATAATTGATAGCACTTTTATACTGATAAATAAAGCAATTCGTGCGAAATTATTCCCTAACCATTCCAAAATATTCAAAAATGCACAAACCGTTAATGTTCAAGTTTTCACTTCTGCCGGCAATCCCTGAGTGCAACCCGTTTTTTTATTTAATTAACCATTTAAAGAAAACTTAATTAAACTAAAACTAATCCTATATATTTTATCTATAAATTATTATGTATGTATTAATATGTAAGTCTTGGCTGCTTCTTGAATTTACGATAAATTCCCACAAACATATATAAACAATAAGCATTATAATTTCCCTATTAATACCCAAAAACTGGGCATTTATATATTTATATGCACTAATTGGGAATTTATCGCAATGCCCCGGCATTTTACCCATCTCTAGCGAAGACATATACACGAGGGGAAGTCGACCGATTCCAACGTTTCACAACTAGTTGGTGAGATAACTTCGCCTGTCGAAGAAAGCTCCATTGTTAAGCTTAACAAAGAAATGTTTATCTACCTCCCAAATTAGTAGTCTTACTCATTATTTTAGTTGTAAAATTTTTCTTATTCCCACGTCAAATAACTTTGAGTCAAATTAAGTGTGAATTATGATATTCATTTGTTTTAACGATGCCGCTAGTAAATCTTGAATAATAACTTGAATTTTGTGTTAACATTTATGGTAATTTGTTCATCTAATTAACGCATATATCTTGATACCCTCTTTTGCAAAGTAGATAGGTTTTGTTGTACTGATAATTTATTTGTTTTAGTTGGATTTCATTTACACAAATGCAATGTCATTATTTTTCAATGTCACACCATATTTACTAAAGTAATCATTATAATATAAGAGACAATTCGAGAAAAAAATGAGGTCGTTGCCTGCACCATAAATAGAATTTATTATTCATATTATTAGCATAAGTACCAGTTTTCTTTTCATGTGTTCTGAAGTGTATTTTTCAATAGTCGTGTTAAATAAATACGAATAAAGTCTTGCGTTCTTATTGGTTAAATTCAAAAGTAACATCCATGTGAAAATTAGAATTTATTTTTTTCTTACTGCTGGGATACGGGTGTCCACTCAAGCGAAGGGGTTTTAGATACCACCACGCTGTTTAACTGCGGCTTGGCGGAGGTCAGTGTTTCGAAGCCGCCTAAAAGCCACTGACTTGGCCTAACGACTGTCATTTAACGACAGGCAGGACCGACGGCTTAACGTCCCGTCCGAAGCACGGAGAAGCTCGAGATAAATAAACCCATCCAGATCAACAGGCTATAGTCGACCTTGTTTGACTTGCGTGATCTTAAATTACTAAAATCCCCTAAATTATAATTTGAACCTTCCACTACCTTTGTATCTTATAGGACGGGAAAGATTGTCCCTCCCTATTCCACTTATCCACCATTCAGTCCATCCAATAAAGGAATAAAGGTCAATCATATTCTTATCGATATCAGAACTCGAGTGCTCGATCACTCGATACAACTCGATACAGATAGTAATGACAGACGAAGCAATGGGTACCGGTCGTGACTTAGCGATTTCGTTCTATACGAAAGTTATTACTGCCGGTTTATTTGAATACGTGGGTGATTGCACAAGTCGCCAATTATGTTCAGGGTTGTCGATTATCGCTTGTGTGCAAAATCGATGTATTGTTTATACTGGTGATTGTTGGCACTTGGTGGAACTGCGTAGGTACTTTTTAGGGTTCCGAACCTCAAAAGGAAAAACGGAACCCTTATAAGATCACTTTGTTGTCCGTCTGTCTGTCTGTCTGTCTGTCTGTCTGTCTGTCAAGAATTTCTATGTCGAGAATGCGTGGAGGTATCAAGCTGAAATTTGAACTGTATACTCAGGTCTACGGTCCCATGAAGTTAAAAAAAAATCAAACTGCTAAGTTTACGTAGAAAAAAGTTACGGCCATTTATTCAGCAAAAAACGCATATTTCGACACACTCAAGGGAATCAAAACCTATAGGGTACTTCCCGTTGACCTAGAACTATGAAATTTGGCAAGTAACATCCTTATAGACTACAAGTACAGGAATAAATCTCAAAACCATACATTTGTAAATAGATCTTAAAAAATAGGGGGTCTATATTTTTTATAGGGTGTCGAAATTTCAAATTGAAACTACTAGTTCAAATGGGGTATCATATGAAAGGGCTTGATGTACACATTGCAAAATATATTTTATTAATTTTTTTCGACGCATTATTTCTTACTTATAATGAAAAATATCATATTTAATAATGATACTACGTACCTACGGAACCCTCGGTGGGCGAGTCCGACTCGCACTTGTCCGGTTTTTATTAGTAAAATCACTTGTAATTTTGTAAGGTATAATAATAGGTACTTTTTATTAGTAATACACTTGTAATTGTATCTATAATCTATAATATATGTATCATAAGTATGTATTTACAAAAAAAATATGTATTTACGTATGTTTATCAGTTGTCTAGTACCCATAACACAAGCTTCGCTTGCTTTGGGGCTAGATGGCGCTGTGTAATTTGTCTGAGAATATTTATTTATTTAATTGTATGTAGGTATAGGCAAAACCGATCGGTAAAATGAATTTAATTTAGTGGAACAATTCATCGATTTTTTTTTGTATTAGGAAAACCACTTATTTTACTAATACAAAGATGTATTTGTTTATCGAATGGTAGCAGGCTGGGCGCTCTAAGTTTGCATTAGTTCTTAAGTGTTTTTTGGATGAGTTCGGTTTTTTTGAAATTAATGATCTATTTTCTAGAAAAAAAAAATGTTCCTAGACAAATGTGAAATTAAACAGAAAGTAGGTATAATTAATTTTATACCACCAAGGTGGACAACAACCATACGGCACGCCTGATAGAAAGCAGTTACCGCAACCTATTTACGTCTATAGCACCAGGGGCATCATACACGTTTCCCAACTCTGTAAAAAGCTCTTAACGGCCTTTTTGAAAGATCCCCACACTGTAGTCTCTCGGGAAAACCTCGATAGGCACTTCATTCCGCAGTTTGCTAGATTGATTCATCATCATCATCATCATCAGGTCCATTTTAGTCTCCACTACAGGAGCACGACCCTTTCTCGTCCGTCACAGACAGGAGGATTTGGCCTACACTCCCCACGCTGTCGCCTTGTACGACCTCCACGGGAAGAAACGGAGTGATTGTTTTCTAGTCTGCCGGAAACCACACGGCCAGCTAGATTGATTATCTCTCTTCAAATCACGGGATAAACCCGGTCATTTGGTAGGCGTGCGCGGGGATTTAGATCCAACGCGTACAGGCACCTTTGAGGAGAAGAATGTTGTTAATTATTGTTATTAAAGGTATTTTTTTGCAACTTTTTTATAATCCCATTTGGACAGCCCTGCTTACAAATCGATTCAATACAACAAACATGTATGAGTTTGTTAGTCACGGTTAGGAGCAATAAACTTTTGATTGTGACTCACGCGATTGTTACTGGGGTTTCTCGTTGGGATCGGATACCCCAGGGTCCTAGACAATGCGGGTTGGTAATTGTAATGAGAACATTTATATTAAAACAAGACCTAATCCCGGCTTCGCATAGGTAACAATTTAGAGTAGTACCTTTATCGTAAGACATAGGGAACGGCGGCAAAGGCACAGGACACGTCAAATACGACTTTTTTATGAAAAAAATTCATAATTTGGCTTACATTATTGCAATTGTTGTAGGGATTTCTATTATTTTTAAAAATATAACCCCTATTGCTCGCTAATTATGTAGCTTGCTGTAAGTGAACGAATTTTTAATATAGCTTAAGTGGTTTTTAGTTTAACCACAACTAAACACACAAAAAATCTAATTACGTCTCTTATAAAAACCTCGGCAGGAAATTTATTCCACAAACTGAACGTTATTCCACAAACTGAATGTTGTGGAAAACGCCTATGTTACTATACGATACCATTGGAGTTCCATACTTCCAAATTATAAGGATGTTTCCTGGCGATGGCGGGTGATGCTACTCTAGATTGTTCTATCATCATCAGGTCATTTTAGTCTCCACTACAGGAGCACGACCCTCTCTCGTCTGTCCCTGACAGAAGGAGGATTTGGCCTACACTCCCCACGCTGGCCAGACGGGTTGGGGAGGCCTGATCGATGTTTTATAATGTATTTCCCTTAGTCGCCTTGTACGACATCCACGGGAAGAAACGGAGTGATTCTATTCTAGTCTGCCGGAAACTACGCGGCCATTGATTGTTCTATAGTTGCACTGTATTGGTAGATGCTGGAGGCTATGGGCATTATACCAATGAAACTCCTCCAAATACTACCCGTTGTATAATCGGTGTTCGATGCATTTAACAATGGGTTGTGATCGAAGAAGTCATAAAGGGAAGCAAAATTTCTCCTCAAACTCAATGCGATATTTCCTACTCGTATAAAAATCAGAAATTGCCTATTTCCGTAATAAATATACCACAACTATCATAAGACAAATCTGTAAAAGGCAACTTTATTAAGTATTTAGACTAGAAAACCTTATAGAGCTACGTAGTTACATTTTACCAAGAGACATAATTTCAGTCAACAATTTTTTTTTGCCAAACTGTGAGACATGCTCGTTTAAAAGCGCTATAAGTTATAACAGGATCGAAAGTGTAAAAACACCAGCGTAGAAGTCAACGAACTATCACCGGGATTGAAATTAGCAGATATCTTGGGGTGTAAGTGGTTCATCAACATCTTTGAACCAAAGCCAACTTCACCTGCACGCGGTGCACCCTGCTGACTGACAAACGAAGCTCTGGCGAAAAGAGAGGTAGGGAGCGTAATTGTAAGCTACCCGACTGGGGAATGTACCTCCATCTCACAGAATACCGCAGCCAAATAACGGTTCCCTTGAGGGCTGTTGTGTTCCTGCGAGTGAGTGAGGTCACCAGACAGGAAGGAGATGCTGCGATGGCAGCGTGGGTTGGCGGCGCGCGAGCGATATTTTATGTTGCGAGCGTTAATATGGCTACGGTAACCGCTTCACATCAGGCGGGTCGTATGCTTGTCTACCACCCGACGTAGTATAAAAAAAAAAAAAACTTTAATAAAATAAACGTAAAACATAATGAAATGTACCACAGAGTAATAAAATCAGTAGGGCTGTGGATTACGAGTGCCCTTGTGATACTAGATAAACCTAATTTAAAGCTAAATGTAGATAGAATTCCAATATTCAAATAGAGGCGAAATAGAAATACTCGTATGATAGGAACTATTCAATTACTATTAAAGGTATGTATGGTATGGGAAATGTATAAAGCATTTGCTTGCGTGCTCTTTACAATGAGCTATAAGCGATGCGCACACTATAGTTTTTTTTTTATACTACGTCGGGTGGCAGACAAGCATACGGCCTGCCTGATGTGAAGCGGTTACCGTAACCGTATTAACGCTCGCAACATAATATATCACTTGCGCGCCGCCACCCCCGCTGCCAACGCAGCATCTCCTTCTTTTCTGGAGACCTCACCACTTGCAGGAACACAACAACCCTCAAGGGAATTGTTATTTGGCTGCGGTATTCTTTGAGGTGGAGGTACATTCCCCAGTCGGGTAGCTTACAATTACGCTTCCTACCTCTCTTTTCGCCAGAGCTTCGTTTGTCAGTCAGCAGGGTGCACCATGTGCAGGTGAAGTTGGCTTTGGTTCAAAGATGTTGATAAACCCCTTACACCCCATAACTTTTATATAGATTTTCTAAAGGTTTAACCAATTGCCTAAGAACCTGTTATTTTTTGCTTCTGTCAAAAAATGTTAAGAAAGATGTCCAAAATGCCGAGTTAAGTTATTAGTTAAGTAGCTATTATGGTACCATCAAACTTTTTATGACACTTAATACAAAGACTACACCGTACAAAGTAACGTAATAAAGTACGACAACAGGTGGTGTCACTGCTATGCAATCTCTTCCAGACGACATTTATGTAGAAGTAAAACTACAAGGAAATTAAAATTACAAGGTAATAAAACAATAGCTGGAACGTAATATATCTTATTCGAAGTAACAAAGCATGAAGAGTTACTTGCAGTTAAAGCATCTCAGTTTCAAGTCAGGTCTGGAAAGCCTTCCGGCGTGGCAGACCGGTTCTGACCACAAAAAGACAATGTGGGCACAATTCTGCATCTTGATAGCTAGCAAGGCCGGCGAGTGCATAACCGCCGCAGTCAAGGACAGGGTAAATATATGGGCCATTGTAGGCAAAAATCTTTAGTATTTTTAGCTCGGCTTGACAAGGCCGATGAAAGATTTTTTGTCATGACTTTGGGATTCATTGTGCTTAAACCTTTCGTCATTCTAAAATTGTACTTTATGCAACAAGAATTAAGAACGTCAATCTCAAATTTTTCGATAGGTACTTTAATTTTTAATTCATATATTTCCTACAAGATCAAACTCGACGCAACCCCACTGCGAGGCTTCTATTGCTGCTTATAGGTCACAAATTAACTCTAGTCCACTGATTTATTTTATGTTCATTTGTAGATAATATTCACAGTGTATTTCGTTTATTTTCTGATGTTTTAAATCGTTGCATATAAAACCTAAATATTCTGGAAAATACCTGATTATACACAGATAACCAATGATATTATTATCATAACTTAATTTTTGGGGAAAAAAATGCGGAATTGGATTATTTATGCATAACTACCTCCAAATTCTGATCATATTATTTAATTGATGCCGTACAAAATGATCTCTGCCAACCCGCAGTTGAGCAGCATGGTGGAGTATGCTCTAAACTCCTTTGAATGAGGTGAGACCAGTATCCCAGCAGTGGGATGAATAACGGTTGACGAAGTACAAAAGAATACCTACAGAACTATTCTTAACTTGATAAATTGTAGACAGAGCGAATCAAACTGTTCCAGAAGTAGGTACTGAAGCCTTAATAATGGACGTTTCCAGCGAGACTGTAGAAGGCTATCTTAAATGTTCCGATAAACGAGCAAAACTGACGATAAGCAATACTGGAAGTGTTATTGTGTCTACGAGGGAAAAATTACAAAATCTCCTGACTTTCTGAATTTTCCCTTTTATTTCTTTGGCTATGGGATTATTTGAAGTAATTATTAGGGGTACAGTATTTATTCAGACCGGCACATACTATAGCCTATTATCAAACTAAACAGACTCCCAAGAAGTTAAATTCCAACAGATTACTACTTCTATAAAATTTCAAAGCAGCAGTAGTTATATCTCTACAACTTTGCAGTGGTTTTCATTGTTTATAGCTTTTTCGTGTTCGCCGTTTTTAATCCTGGCTACACAAGAGACACATTCGTAGAAACGTGAGGTGGGCCGGACCCGTAAAAAACGTCTATACAGGCGTTTAACTTATCACTCCAATTTTTGAATCACGCATACAACCATTTATCGAAATAAATCTATGGTTTTTTGCCATTATGTCTGGATATATATAATATACACTGTTCATATTTGAAGTTATTTATAAATTCAAAGTAAATTCAACATCACATAAAATAATAATAGCAGAAGGATTGTCTAACTTCTAACATCATTCGTGAATTTAGTTAATTGATTGATTAAATTTTCAGTTACAACAAAAGTATATTTCCTTTTTTCTGTCACTTCTATTATTTTTATTACTTTGTAAGTGGGTATCAGATGGGAGATTGGTGCAGGGTAGATCTCTGATCCGTCTAATGTTCCCGTATTATTCTACTAAGTGATGCCCCGGCTCGGAATCTTAAGGCACTTATACACAATCCTATAGCGTATTGTACAAATAATTTTGTTTTTCTTGTGTAATTTAAAAGGTATATGTATGCATTACCAAGAGAAGAAGTTCTAAGCTTCCTAATCCTAATTGGCTGCAATTAACTTTGCTGTTCATTGTTTTTTCCTGATTAGAGCCTAGCTATGGAGGAGATATAGTGATGAGGATATGGAACAGTCTCTGTTACTGCTAGCATTGACATAAGGAAAACTGTTGGAACTTTAGTTACAGATTATATCTTATCATCAGGTCCATTTTAGTCTCCACCACAGGAGCACGACCCTCCCTCGTCCGTCCTAGATGGAAGGAGGATTTGGCCTACACTCCCCACGCTAGCCAAACGGGTTGGGGAGGCCTGATCGATATTTGATTGATGATTCCCTTAGTCGCCTTGTACGACATCCACGGGAAGAAACGGAGTGATTCTATTCTGTTTGCCGGAAACCACACGGCCAATATTACAGATTACATAACTCATTCTATTAGACGTGCCCCATAGAGATGAAGATACGAGAAATAGTACTCACTAAATCAGTGTTCCACAACTTTTTGTGTCTAAGGTACATCTAGGATAACGAAAATTATATTTGCGTAAGTTATAGTATTAGTTAGAATTTCTTCCGTCCGTCTTTAAGAGATAACCCTATTTTTCCGCGGCAGACCTTCTAATGACCACGGTACACCACTGTGCCGCGGCACACACTTTGCGGAACACTGCACTAAATAACGAAAAATATCTATGCATTAACACGTTTGATATTGCATGTGTCATTGTCGGCAGCGGTGTCGGCCAGTGGGTGATGCTCCTAGTTTTTAAGGTTAAGAACCCCTTTTTTCTTTCCGCTATGGTCCTATTAAGCACCATAGCGGAATCATCTCTTCTCACTCTCAATTGAGTAGACTTACATTTCTTTTGGCCGGCAGCGCTACCGACAGCCGGAAACTCCGCCGATGATCACCAGTGGGACTATTTACTTTGTTAGCTGATAATTGTCATTTTAAAAAGACGTCGGGTATAAACCATACCATAGGTTCACAGACTAAAACTCGCACAGCGAGCGATGGAGCAAGCAATGCTTGGAGTTTCTCTAAGGGATCGAATCCGGAACGAAGAAATTCGACGGAGAACCAAAGTGGTCGACATAGCTCTCAGAGTCAGCGAGTTGTAGTGGTGGTGGGCTGGTCGAGTCAGCGATGGCAGATGGGGGAGAAAAGTTCTAGAGTGGAGGCCACGTATGGGGCGATAAAACGTAGGGCGTCCCCTCTCTAGATGGACCGACGATCTCAAAAAGGTGGCTGGTAGTGGTTGGATGCGGAAAGCGGAGGATCGCATATGGTGGAAAGCATTGGGAAAGGCCTGTATCCAAAAGTGGGTAGATACAAGCTGATGATGGTGATGATGATAAACCATACTGTTTTGTCTAGACATGAATGGAGTATTGTGGACGTGCTATTATATTGCAAAGCTGCAGATGCTCTCAGAGTAGGATAATGCGTTGTAGCAGACTTTTATGGACAGTTAGTGCTAATGAATGATGCTTGTGACTGTGTGTTATTGATGTTACCGATATATGGTTATATATATTATCTACTGGCACATCTGATTTAGCTTCTGATATGTTGTCGTTCCTCCCCAACCCGTTTGGCCAGCGAGTGTAAGCCAAATCCTCCTTCTGTCTTGCACGGACGAGAGAGGGTCGTGCTCCTGTAGTGGAGACTAAAATGTCCTGATGATGATGATGTTGTCTTTCGTATTTGTAATATTAGTTTCTTTCCTTTCATTATCATAGGTTGCTTTATATAAAATTAAAATTGCATTTGGAGCCAAGGAGTAATGACTCTGACTTTTTCTGCTACGCGCGTGTGTTGCCACCAGTGTTACAGGCGTATACAGGCTACGGTAACTGCTTTCCATCAGGCGGGCCGTATGCTGGTTTTCCACTTTAGTGGTATAAAAAAACACACACACAAAATATAAAGGCAAACCAAAGGAAAACGTATTTCTGTCAAAGTGTTGTAAAAACCTTACTTATTTATAATGCAGGTTGTATATGCTTGTTTTTCATCTTGGTAGTATAAAAAAATTGTGATTTTTTTAAACTACCAAGGTAGTATAAAAAAAGTTTGACAGAAAATTAACTGAACATTAAAATACTAAAGATAGAAATATTCTTCCTAACAATTGCGAACTTTGAAATTGCAACATTTTTTTCTCATCGCTTACAAGATAAACATTTTATTAATAACTCGGATGTTGCCAGTGTAATGTCTATTACTTCCTATAATAAAAATCATAATAACCAATAAACCTTGGTATATCGAAGGAAACTGATGCAAAAAATATTTATCGCAAGGTGTGCATTCTTTAACACCATTTACCGTTACGGAGACCTTTGCGCGTGTTTCTCACTATTTACTTATTTATTTTGTACCAGCTAGTGCCCGCGACTTTGTCCGAGTCAAATTTTGAAGCGTTTAGGGATTTTTGCTATGCATTTCACTTTAAATGACAATATTTTATTTCACTTACAGTTTTTCGTAAAATAGATAGTTTCAGGAAAGCAAAGCTTAAATGTTGTTCGAAATTGAGTTTAATTGATTTGTCAAAGTTACAAAATATCTATTTATTACTTTTAGAGATTAGTGTGTACATACAGACAAAAAATATAAAGTAATCTTCTATATTATACGTGTAGATTATATTGGGTAGGGGCATTGTTTGGCTGCTGTATTATGTGAGGTGGAGATACCTTCCAATTCAGGCTCAATAAGGCGTACCTCTCTTTCGCCAGAGCATTCTTTATCGCGCGCAGGTGAGAGTGACTTTAGCTCTAAAGATGGCTGTGTAACACTTATACGCCTATATCTTTTCACGCTCTTTCACTCTTTATAAATATCCGCTTTTTGTTATTTACAACCGTTAGTACAAACTGATTGTTTTGGTATTAAAAAAAAAATTGCTAAAAAGAAATTTAAAAATATCTTGTGTATAATGTATCTACATTTTTAATTTACATATACATTATATCTGTATTTTTAATTTTACTTCAAGAGAACGGTAAGAAATCTTATCCACATAATTTGTAACTTATCTTTTTAATGATCGGACAATTTTGAATAAAACGTTTCGACACTATAATTTAAGGCCACGTTTATTGGCACCGCTGACCTCTTTAGAGAATTCAAGATGCTAGTTTTGGGGTCACGGGCCTTCTCACGATGCGAATCGAATTGTCTTTAAAAATCTACAAATATGGCATTCTTTTTCTGAAGTTATTGTTTTGTTTGGTTGGTAAGACAGATTTAATAGCACATGATAAATAAAAAAAAACGTTATGTTGACTGCAAATTGATTATTTGTTTTTCAGTTGTATTTATATACACATATCATAATATAAATATATTTGATTATTGTTGTACTTTGTTGTACACGCCACTAATTTTAATCCCTATGTGCGCTAAACTAAGCACAATATGTTCTTGTGTTATTTATTTTGGCGACGTTTTTTTTAATTTATGTGTATTTTGTGTATGTAAATACACAAAGTACACAAATAGTAAATCCACAAAAATACCTATTGGTGTATTTTGTGTATACAAGTAGAGACACTATGCCAACAGCGGAAATTATGTAAGTAGTGAATTAATTTTGGATAATAGTGAACGATGGAGAGTTGCGAATTATTGATGTATTTTATTACAGCTACAGTAATCGCTTTACATCAGGCGGACCTGACGCTTATCTGGCACTCAGCGTCATATATAAAAAAAAATACGGTACTAATACTTATACCAATTACAATTCGCCATTTATTTTCAAGTGGCGTATTATCAAACAAATTGAATATCCGCCCGCCTGTCCTGGAGTATCCCAGACCCGACCCCACAAAGGGGACCTTTCACCTAATTATGCTCACTTCCTCAAAGGATCGCCCTCAGAAGCCATCTTTGAAAGTAAAAGCCGATGTGGTGAGATCGCCCACGTATGTGAATAAATTATGTTGGGGATGCTTTTAGACGATGGACTTAGGTTAAGGGGACGTAGATCCATAGTTTCAAATTGTCAATCCAGTGTCCTTATCCATTGATTATTGTCTCCGCGCGCTCCAGCTAGATACTATTTACCGTTCTTTACATAAATAATACATAAGGAGATCCGTAGACGAACTAGGGTCACTGACATAGTCGAGAGGATCAACAGGCTCAAGTGGCAATAGGCGGGCACTGGGGAAGCGTTTGATCAGCAGTGGACAGCAATGACTATTGGTAATGGATATAAATAATTCGCATGCCGCAATTCAATTGACAAACGAAAAAACAGGTTGTCAACTTTTATACGCGCCATGTCATCAACTAGATGTATCGACAGAAGTGAAATTTTCATCTTGCAAACACCGTTTTTTTATAGAGAAAAGTGTGAGGAAATGGCTTCTGATTGTTCGGCAGTGGTCGAGCGTTAACCGAAATCGAATTTTTAATTAAAAAAGAAAGTTTGAATCAGGGGTCATATGTGACTCCCAACTTGAAAAATTCTAATAATATTTCCTGAAGGGTTCTACACGTTTGGATAATCATTCACAACCATCCAGAAGCGATACCTTTCACAAAAAGAAAATTAAAGAATTCACAATTTAATGGGGTTTTGAGACCCCAATTTAGAAAAGCATAAAAACCACTCATAAAAGTTACTTAAAATAGTAAGCCTATTATATAGTAGATTATTTCAGTACATATGATTAACTAAAAAAACTGGTTTGAATATCTGTATTTAGTGATAGCATCGCCTTAAAGGCAAAAATAGATGAACACTGTTTATAAGATTAAGCTATAATATATTAAGAATAATTATATCTGCCCTTTTGTGCGTCTAATCTTTTATTACTACTATCATACCCCGGCCACTCTATCTCAGATGTCGCGTAATTAACTACTACATAAACAACGACGTCTGTGCAAAGCGTGAATGGGCGTGTGTGCGTGCGGCGCCATACAAACTGTTTCAGATTCGTCTCAGAAAGGAGGTGAAGTCGATACGAGAGAGCGGCAGGGACTGGCCATACTGTATGTAGTACTGTGCTACTATCACTTATAGATAACCCAATAAATAGATACCATACGTTAGATATTCTACCCTGCATCGATATCACCAAAATATTCGGGTAGTGCCAAAAAAAAAAAACAATCGGTTTAATGGATTTGGATATTTTAAGGGCTAATTTTCTAATTGACCATTCCGTAAAAGACATCAACGTGCATCCATTTGTTTGCGGTTGTAACTGGTATAACTTGAACCCTTATAATATATGGACTATATGGACCGATTGCGATGTTTATGGATCTATCATGTGGTAGAAACCAGTAGAAACTAAATACATCAATCCAAACTCTGAGTTACTCAATGAATATTCATTGATACGTGGCGACTGGCGATCGCAAGCTGTCATTTTTATTATAATACTCATACATTAAAAGTTTGACATTTTGACGGTTCCATGTGTTTCTAGAAACTTGCACTTGACAAACAGACAAATGGATAACAAAGTGATCCTATATGACACAGATACCACGTGTATGGAATTTTACATATCGTCCTTATACCGGTGCCAGAGTCTGCACTCTCAGAGAACGTGATGGGCTATTTGCTTGAATTCCTGATTTGTCGTTGAATGCTGCATTAGGAGATATTATGTAATCAAATGGGGTGTCACCTGCACATGCTGCACCCTGCTGACTGACAAACGAGGCTCTGACGAAAAGGTAGCGTATTTTTTATGCTGCCCGACTGCAGCGAAATGTACTTGCACCTCACAGAATACCGCTACCAAATAATAATTTCCTTGAGCGTTGTTGTGTTCCTGCGAGTGAGTGAGGTCACCAGAAAGATAAAAAGGTAGGAAGTATAGGCTGGCAATGGATGCCCTTTGATGTTGCTGATCTCCATGAGCGGTGGTGACTGCTTTTCTTCAGGTGATCCACATGTTCTTTTGCCCCCCTTTCACATTAAAAAAAAAAATATTTCGGGAATGAACATGATAAGACCAAAAAGGAACGGATCAGCGCAATTTTTAAAAAGTTTAAATACAAAAATGTATTTTATTTCACAGATTGATAGGTCTAAATCATGCATTATTGAAATATTCAGGTTTTTTTCTTTACGCCACCGACATGTAAATCAATTTGACGCGTGACTTGATTTATCGACGAATGGAATGCAAAATGAGGTATTTTACCTGCGAAAATTATAGTTTATCTTTTTGGCAAAGGAATCTTTTTTTTATCCCTTTGATCAGCGTCTCTATTTCATTAAATCGTTTTGTTTTTTTATTTAAACCACATTGTTTAGCTTTGATTTGTGTATTTTATTGCTTTATTTTTATACTCTTTTGTTTGTTGTTTAACCTTTCGCGTGCCGCTGTCCCATGGCGGGTACAGCGCTAGAATTCGCGGCACGCGAGTGATTAATCAAATTATAGATTACAGCCCCCTTACCACCATCTCTTATTGCGATTCAATAACTGAATAGAATGCTTATTCATTGGTATGAATAAGCATTCTATTCAGTTATTGAATCGCAATAAAAGATGGTGGTAAGGGGGATGGTTGGTTATCAACTAGTATTTTCTATCGTATTGGTATTAAACTGTAATGGTAGACTTCGTCGACAACCATTCTTCATCCCACTGAGGGTTGGCGGAGATCAGTGTTTTCATTTCCCCTAAAAGTCACTGACTTGGCTTAATGATTGTCATCTAATGACACCAGCCGGGACTGACGGCTTAACGTACCTTCCGAGGCACCGATGAACTCAAGATAAATAAACCCATCCATGGACAGTCTACAACCGCCGTTGCTTAACTTGCGTTTTCGATTAGACTGATACGCGCAACGACGACATCGAGCTCCTCAATGTTAGAGTTATGCTAAAATAAATAAATAATAGTATCGTAAAACAGCAAACAGAAGCCGTGTGGTTTCCGGCAGACTAGAATAGAATCACTCCGTTTCTTCCCGTGGATGTCGTACAAGGTGACTAAGGGAAATACATTATCAAACATCAATCAGGCCTCCACAACCCGTCTGGCCAGCGTGGGAAGTGGTCAAATCCTCCTTCCGTCTAGGACGGACGAGAGAGGGTCGTGTTCCTGAAGTGGAGACTAAAATGAACCTGATGATGATGATAATCGTAAAACATAAAAACATGAACGTCGTTACAAAATGTGAATGAAGTAAAAAGTATAAAACAAGTTTTATTGCAAATATTAATGATGAAAGATTTCATTTGACATAATTAAAGTAAGGTTTTTTTTATCCGAAAGAGAAAGGAGATTTTGCAATGACATACACGTTTTGTAATGTGTGTTTTTACAAGCTTTTATTTAATTTCGACTGATGACTAAGTGACGCCATTTTTAATACAAAATGGCGGCCGCCACAAAATGTTTTGTATATATTTTCATATTGATATTTCACACGAATTTTTCATAGCTTTCATGCTTACGGAAATATCATAACCTCGTCGAGATATGTATCTGGTATAACTCGATCACGCAAGTTAAGCATCTTTATCTGGTTAGGTCTAAACGCGATCTAGCTAGGTCTTATTTCTGAAAAAAAAATCGTCTCGCAAGATCCTGAGAGAAAATCTGACGCCAATGTACAAAAAAATAAAAAACAGAAACTGAAGTTAAAATCTAACAGTCTAATAGTCTAATGGTACAATGTTCAATCGAAGTTTTGCAATCAGACAGCGTATGTGACAGTCATGACGGCAGGGTCCAACTACACTTGGAATTTCGTAAGTTGTTTTAACTGAGAAGGGTACTTCGTCCAGTTAAGTTTTGGAAAAGTTAAGTGACCGTCGGGCTCGTTCTAGTGTAGTATTGTTAATGAGGATTTTGGGTTTATCGTCGGATATCTTGAGGAGCAACTTAGGGTCGTTGTTAAAGACGAAGAAGTTAGTATTAAATGCTTATTCTGATGAGCCTGGTGATCGAATTACAGCAACTTTGGCACCAAGAGTCGCGGGTTCGATCCCCGCGACTCTTGGTGTTGACTCAAGACAAACGATTAATGTGCATGAATGTCTCTTTGTCTTAATTTGGGTGTTTTTTATATTTCATATCATATGATATGATTCATAATGTAAGTATTTGCAAAAAAAAAAAAATAGTTCCCATAGTAGACAGGCTTTGCTTAGTCTGCAAGTAGATGGCACTGTGTAATATTGGTGCAGGAATATTTATTTATAAATTTATTCTATCTTGTCTTTCATTGGGTCCGGTGGTGTAAGACAAATAAATATATAAATATTCCTGGCAAATTGCACACGGCCATATAGTCCCAAACTAAGCAAATTATATACTATGGGTATTTTTTTGTAAATACATCCATATAATACATAGATAAATAGACCCATGGCAAGTTGAACCTTATTTTATCTTTAGTACACTGCCTTATCTTTTTGTCACACTTCTGGAAATTGACGTAATGAAAGAAGATATTAATAGAGCTGTTATATATATATATATATTTTGTATATTATTGTCAACTGTGTTTTGCATAGGACTAGCTGTGTCGTTCGATCGCAGACCTCACGATAGAGAGATATGAAACTACGTCGTTAAAACTCACTAGGAATTGAATCAATAAATGTGTAGGACTATCCTACCAATTTCTGTGAATTTGGTAGTATTCATTAGTTCATTCATATTCCTTGTTTTGGTAGCCGCTAATAATCCTGGCTACACAGATGACACAAGTTGTGTAATGAACCTGTCCTAAAAAGAGTGATAAAAGAGAAAATGTTATTTAGGGGGTAAGGCCAGTAGTAGCATTCCAAGAGTGCGTTTCTTAAAATATTCATTAATCAGTCAAAGAAGATCATACGTTATGAAATGTGCGTAATCTTGTTCGCGTCTTCTCACAGTCTGAACACGAATGTAAACCATAGTTAACTTTGCAGATAAAATCGGAGCCATAAGAAATTGCTAATTCCAGAACGACTTCCCTTTTAATCCAGTACTATGCTAGTCCTTTATGGACAATATACATTGAAATTACAACCACAAGCTGCCATTACAGCATTTCGTAGTCTGACCGCAACCAGGATTTCTAATAAAAATAACAAGCTAAGCCTTAGTACAAGTAAACCTACTATTAGAATCCAATTTAAAACCTTACTAGTAGTCACTTAACTTGTGTTATTAATGAACGTTTTCCATGTACTTGTAAATGCTAAGTATAGAACAAACAGATGCGGGTCTCACACGGTCCAGTCCAAGTAATTGCCTTTCAATTAATTATCTTGAATAGTTGTTATATTTAGTCACTGTAGTTTTTCCATTATTAAATATAGCCTGACCTTTTCAAATATTTAGTACGTCACAGTACTTTAAAAATTAAAGGAGAATTTGAAGAAATATAAATAATACCTACCACGCATTTATCAATAATAAATAAGCATACGCAATACGACAAATTGTATTTATAAACTGACCTTTCTACTGATACTGCTTATTATTGGCACGTCAATAGTAACATTTCGATGTTGAACTCTAACAATTTGTATGATTTGTACTTGTTTACCTTTTGTTTCTCAAGTTTATTCACACTTAAAAACATACATCACACTTATCCTAATCTCCAATAATACCATAAAGCATAATTTTTGACAAATTTAAAATTATACGATGACTATCCCTATTAATATTATAAATGTGAATATGAGTTTGTTTGTGTGGCTTTCACGCCGAAACTACTCAATCGATCATCATGAAACTATGTACACATATTCTCAAAGGTATTAGGGAGGACATAGGAATGCTAATATACAGTAACATATTCTTCTTTTATTTATTTTTTACTTTTTAATTACTTGACAGAATAGGACGCTACATCATTATTAAAAAAAGAAAAGATCAAAAAAAGAGATGTGTGTTTTTGAATTTACATATCATATTATTACAAAACTCTTCAAAGACTGCGGCGTCAGTTTGCTCGCATGCTTCATTTGCGGCAAAGGGTTGATGCGTCGTTTGGATGCGTAAGCGCACGCCTGCACGCCCGCTTGCTGTTCTAGAGAACTGTGGGTTGATAAATAAAGTACTATTAGATGTGTGGTGTAAATTGTAGCATATAGCGTATAACTTCGCCTGCTAGTGTTCAGCTCCTTTTATATTTGATTGAGAATTGTTTATAGTTTTCTTATAAATTTTTATTTTTAACCTCGGACGCTTTGCTCTTTAGGTAATATAATATCGATTACATGCGACAATTTGCGCTACGAATTAATAAAAAAAAAACCGGACAAGTGCGAGTCAGACTCGCCCACCGAGGGTTCCCTACGTAATATCAATATTAAATTTGATATTTTTCATTATAAATAAGTAATAATGCGTCGAAAAAAATAAATAAAATATATTTTGCAATGTGTACATCAAGCCCTTTCATATGATACCCCATTTGAACTAGTAGTTTCAATTTGAAATTTCGACACC
This sequence comes from Hypsopygia costalis, assembly GCA_937001555.2. Classification (NCBI taxonomy): domain Eukaryota; kingdom Metazoa; phylum Arthropoda; class Insecta; order Lepidoptera; family Pyralidae; genus Hypsopygia; species Hypsopygia costalis. The sequence continues at coordinate 2,685,244 of OW443336.2, read as the reverse complement.
CTATAAAAAATATAGACCCCCTATTTTTTAAGATCTATTTACAAATGTGTAGTTTTGAGATTTATTCCTGTACTTGTAGTCTATAACGATGTTACTTGCCAAATTTCATAGTTCTAGGTCAACGGGAAGTACCCTATAGGTTTTGATTCCCTTAAGAATGTGTCGAAATATGCGTTTTTTGCTGAATAAACGGTCGTAACTTTTTTTACGTAAACTTAGCAGTTTGATTTTTTTACAACTTCATGAGACCGTAGACCTGAGTATACAGTTTCAGCTTGATACCTCCACGCATTCTTGACATAGAAATTCTTGACAGACAGACAGACAGACAGATGGACAACAAAGTGATCTTATAAGGGTTCCCTTTTTCGTTTTGAGGTTTTAGGAACCCTAAAAACATAGTTTTGTGGTATAAATAACTCACCACTGTTTAGAGCCAACCTTGTCTGCATGTGGTGCACCCTGTCGACTAGCGAAAGCAGCAAAAGAAAGGGTACAACATATTTGTAACCTGCCCGACTGGGAAAGTCCCTCCACTTCACAGAATACTGCAGCCAAATAACAATTCCCTTGAGGGTTGTTGTGTTCCTACGAGTGAGTGAGGTCACGAAGGAGGAGAAATATAACATCATTGTTGTTACCTCAGAAGGAAATCCTTGTTGTGCTATTAGTAGAAAACAAGGTTTTGGAGTGTAAGTGGTTCATCAACATCTTTGAACCAAAGCCAACCTCACCTGCACGTGGAGCGCCCTGCTGACTGAGAAACGAGGCCCTGGCGAAAAGAGAGGTAGGGCATAGCGTATATAAAAGCTGCCCGACTGGGGAAGTACCTCCACCTCACAGAATACCGCAGCCAAATAACAATTCCCTTGAGGATTGTTGTGTTTCTGCGAGTGAGTGAGGTCACCAGAAACAAAGAAAGGAAGGAGAATAGGCTGGCAACGGATCGGCGACCCCTTGGTGTTGCTGATCTCCATGGGCGGTGGTGATTGCTTTCCATCAGGTGACCCACATGCTCGTTTGCTACCCTCTCATATAACAAAAAAAAACATTTTCTTACTGGAGAGCATGCCTCTGAGAAGAAAATCGTATACAAATTTCTTGTGACTTATTTCTGAGATTTTAGGTAGGCGTTGATGAATAAAACAGAATAAAACTTTTGATGTTTTGATATTCCAGTTTCCAACTTTGTGATCAGATAAAGCAGAATCCTTGATTAGGTTTGTTACTTACATTTGTTATCTATATTAAAGAAAGTAGAAATGATACACATACTATTAAATTGAAATAAATGCAGAAATTCTGTATATAAAAAAAAAAAAAGATATATTACAATGCGACCAGAATTCATTGCTTAAAAGCAAGATAAGGCTTGCTTGAGGTAAAGCCGTTTCCCGTAGCCTACTTACGCACACAATACAATGAGAGTTGAGACGCGCTGTCACTGTTGCTGATGCAGGGTCTCTTCTCTTCTCATCTTTTCACTCACACGCATGAACAACCTATACCTAAAAAATGGTATAGTTATTTAGCTGTGGTGTTCTATGAGGTGGAAACTTCCCCAGCCAGGCTAGACATGTCCTACCTCTCTGTCGCCAGAGCGTTGTTTGTTATAGGGCAGACTACACCGCGTGCTGGTGACATTGTGATTCTGAGAAAGATCGTGGCCAGCCACCTATATGACAACAGATGTAATATCTATTAACGCTCCTAAAAATACAAATATAAGGAATAACTAAAATAGATTCGGGAAAAGCTTTGGATACATTGATTCATCAAAGCGAAACTGCTGTATTTTCCTCAATTTGAAATTTCTGAACTTGACCTGTAACTCTGTTGCAGCTTATTGAATTACACCATAAGACACGGTACCAAATTTAAAATAACTATAGCCTTACAAAGGTAAGGGATGTAGAAAAAAGCGCAGCATTTAATCGCTAGCCTTGTATTTATGAAGCGGAGCTTGCTTGGCCGCATTCCTGGACCCACCCTGTGCTGGCTGAGTACTGAGATTAAGACTACTTTTTATTGAAGTACTAGCTTTGTGGCTTTGTAATTCTTTCATATAAATAGCGGCTATCTTAAAAGGATGCTATATATGTTCAGTATAGTTTTAGCTCATGAGTTTGTATGAGCATATCGCGGGAGTCCCGAAAAGTCCGGCCTAGTTCTTTGCATAAATAAGATCATTTAAATGAAAACGTTGCGCAGAATTAATGTATTCCCTTTTTAATAATTTTGACTGGGTGTTGTTTACTCTGTCAGTAAATCGAAACTTATTTTTTACTCTTTTAATAAAAGTAATCTCATGAAAATGTTTTATAAAATGTTTTTAGCGGTTGCCAAATCTTTCCCGATCCATCGGGTTCTTGAACTGTGGATTGACAGAACAGTTTTTTCTATTTTACTAGCATTTGATGGAATATGCTCCCCGGGCTACCTGCGAGTCGAGATTTTTCTAGAGTCTAATACTGACAAAATAAAACCAGTTTAAATTTTTTTAGTTTAAATTTACTTACCAACTTCATTAGCACTAGTTTGATCAACATGGTGTGTTCAAGTAGTAAAAAAATCAATCAAACCAGTTTCAAAGGAAGTCGAGGTTAATTTTACTAATCTTGCTGTTCTCATAGCCATTATATCTCGATCTGTATCGAGTCCAATATATCAAACGGTGGACCTTGAAATGTAATATTAATAGATATTTTTGTGAACGATATACTTCAAGGTTGACTTCTTGTATCAAGTGAAAATCAACTCTATAGACCACGCAAATAATACAGCGACTTTGATCTTGAATTCCATAGAAGTGTAATTTTACACTCAATTGGTTAAAAGGATATTCGTTATGACATGAGCAATCATCCGTAATCAACAAATTGTTAGTGTTTTTTTGTATGTATAATACAATCTAACTCGACAAGAATGGATTATGAACAAAGTAAGTATCTCTAGTTGATAAACTTAGGGATGAGTATATTCGTCAACACGTTAGTGTTCAATGCGACATTTAAGTGGCACAAACACGGACACGAGCATGTGAATAGGTAGCTCACGCTCGCGCCAGTTCTGTTGTTCGTGAATGCCGTACATGAGAAAGTGAATGTCATGCTGGTGAATAGCTTGCTTATGCCGCGTGGGTCACGCGGGCCGTGCTGCGTGCCTGGCTGCTTGCCGGGCTGCGTGCCGCGCTGCTTGCAGGGCTGCGTGCCGCGCTTCTAAACGTGCCATAAGAACTAAAGTTACTGACATAGTACAATACGTCAGTTATCTAATCTGTGCTCTAGGGATTCAAAGAATCGAAGAAGTAGGAAAGAATATAGCAAGCAGAAGTGACAGCCATTCAGATAGAAACATTGGTAGAAAAGTTCTAGAATTGTGACCGTTGATCGAAAAAGGCAGCGTAGAGAGGCCTTAATGGATGGCCTGGCGACCTGATAAAGATCGCAGGAAGCCGTTGAATGCAAACGTATTTAAAATAGGTCGTGGTAGAAGTCTGTGGGTGGTCTATTTAGAAATTGACGTCCGTTGGCTGAAATGATGTGCAGCAGCTCATCATCTGTCATCAATCTGATTTTTTTATACCACTAAAGTGGCAAACAAGCTTACAGCCTGCCTGATGGAAAGCAGCTACCGCAGCCTATGAACGCCTATAACACCAGGGCCATCGCACGCGCGTTGCCGACCCTGTAAAAAACCTCTTCTTCTTGACTGGAAACTAAGACTGGAAGACTAGAAATAAAGCCTCCGACAGCTTCAGACATACAATTCTCGATAACTCAATTCAGAGGGTTACTGTATTTCTGAGAAGTGAGTGAAAATGGTTAGGTACTAGGGTACTAGTAAGTCCTGCGAGTTGCTGGGCTAGCAGCAAGAGTCCTAATGCATATTACTCCTTCTATTACAAGCGTTCATTGTAGATAATCGTTTTACACCAAGTAGCCGTGTTACATACTATTAATAATTATTGCCTCATTTAGTATATCTACGTAAAATGCATGATTCGAAAAATGAAACGGTTTTATTAAATACAGAAGTTAAAACAATCTAAAATCACGATCTAACGAAAACCCTTCAAATAATCGCACTAAAAGCCGAATATCGAGAAAACGCATATCGATTTTCAAATACTCATGAAAGTTATAAAATAGTTATTCTACATATCTAAATAGCTATTGAAAATTGGAAACACTGAAAATCATATCCATTACAGTCGATATCGGTAACCCTTATGTTTAATGGCCGCTATTCTCACAAAATCCGAAATTCTAGCTTTCACAACATTCCGGCAATGACCACATACATGTTGATTATTTAGACTGAGCAAGTCTGAAACTAAAATAATGAAAGAAAAAAACCAATTGATTAGCTGATATATAGACTAGATTGATTAGCTGCACAGCGTCAGTGCCGCTAATTCAATTTATGTTATGCACATATCGCTTTTTTTTCCTTTTGTTAATTTTATTTAATATCGAAATTAATATATTTATTTTTTTCTTCTTGATAATTTTTAATAGTGATTGCTTTGGAGGCGTAGTAATCCGCTAAAAAGATTAAACAAATCTCTCACGGGAATCCAGTAAACCAGGAGATGAAGCAATCTTTTCTTAAAAATATGAAATAAAAAAAACTTGATTTTGTAATGCTAAATTAAAAGAATTATCTCGGTAATCATCAATTATTCAGCAAAATGTAACAAAAACGCTGCTATGTTACATGCTGTTTTATAAATATTAACTTTGAAAATATTTTGTATATCGGAAATTATTTTTTCGTTAAAGTATCTTCGTGAAGTATTCTTTTCCTTTCGTTCTAAAAGCGATATCCCCGAGAAAATTCTCACTCGCGAAACTTTGTTCAATTATTTTTCTTCTATAAAATTTATCCTTAAACTAACAATGTAGAGGGCTGTGTAAAGTAAATCTGTAAGTGGTTTTATAGGAATTGAACTATTGAAACATTCTAAAAATATTTTTTTATGCATGCAGGTGAACAAAATAAAATTGTCTTCGTCATTGTGGTCGATATATATAGTCATCTTCGATGATATTATGGGTACGGATAGGATTAGAAACCTATGAAACTCACGTTGCAGATTAAATCATCAGTTTTTGCCTTCACAATACAATACAATACAATACAAAACTCTTTATTGCACCAAAAATACAGTACAGTTTTAAAAATAAACATATAAACAAATTAAGTACAAAAGGCGGCCTTATCGCTTAGCGATCTCTTCCAGGCAACCTTTGGGTAGAGGAGACCTGAACTATAGGTAGATGGCGCAGCATATACTATATACCTACATAATTATACAATACAAACATACAAATACACACATAATCATACATACACTACATAAATATATAAATATAATAATAACATAAAAAATAAAGAAGTTAAATAGAGATAAGTGACATATAGTGAGTTTTAACGAGATTTTTAAACGTGACAATAGATTGCGCGTTACGGATAGTTAACGGCAAAGCATTCCAAAGCCTTATGGACTGCACAGTAAATGATTTTGCATAATATTGAGAAGAGTGAGATGGTGTTACAAGACGAAGGGAAAGGGTGCTGCGCATAGCACGCTCCTGGACATCGCTGTGAAACAAGAATCGCTCATTTAAATAACCAGGAGTAGCAGGATTGAAAAGAGTAGAGTAAAGAAGAGAAAGGATGTGTAGATTACGGCGAAGTCGAATAGGAAGCCACTTGAGCCGAGAACGAAATTCAGAGACGTGGTCATATTTACGCAATCCGAATATGAACCGAATACAAAGGTTTTGAAGGCGCTCAAGTTTATTTAATTGCTCCTCTGTGAGATTAAGATAACAGGAGTCAGCGTAATCAAGAATAGGGAGGAGCAAGGATTGTGCAAGAGCAATTTTGGTTTCACATTCCCTTTTCACAGTCTATCAGCACCCATTATGACTAATGAAATAATATTACTCTTTAAAAATGTCGCTTTGTTGGATAGTTTGTCACAAGTCACAGGGCTCAGGATTGACGTCGCAATCTTAGCAAAGTTGACTCCAAATCTGTTAATAAATCAATATCTTCCTCTATGAATTTTATATGTAATCAACAACAATATAAAAATCATTCAGTCTATTTTGTACCTATCATATCTATGTTGTACACATTCAGACGGTAGCTCTGGGTCCATCCAGGCCATTCTAATCTAATTTGATGATCCCGCGTGTGATCAGCGAACGCGTCGAACAATCCGCATAAAGGGCCTTAATTAACCCTAACTTTACCCTTTGCCAGGACTCAAGGGTCCATCCGACCATATTCGTCTTAAACATACCTACATTATGTGTATAATTAAATGTAAGTTTTATACTCTGTTGGTGTATTTAGCTACTTAGAATGATTGTTTCACGTTTATTGGAATAATATAGTATGTTGGTATGGTACATTGGGGTGTAAGTGGTTCATCATCTTTGAACCAAAGTCAACTTTATCTGCATGCGGTGCACCCTGCTGACTGACAAACGAAGACGAAAAGAGAGGTAGGGAGCGTAATTGTAAGCTACCCTACTGGAGAATGTACCTCCACCTCACACAATACCACAGCCAAATAACAATTCTCTTGAGGGTTGTTGTGTTTCTGAGAGTGAGTGAGGTCACCAGAAAGGAAGGAGATGCTGCATTAGCACCGGGGGTGGCGCCGCGCGAGCGATATTTTTATGTTGCCAGTCACCGCTTCACATCAGGCGGGTCGCCTACCACCCGACGTAGTATAAAAAAAATATGTACTCTGATTAATTATTAAGTTACTTTTTACTACTTGTAGCCCTAGTTGGCCCGAATGATTCGTACAAAAATCTACCGGATGACACCTGTAATTGTGATAGCTTTCAGAGCCTTTTGCTATTTCTATACAAAAGTATGGTTGGCTTCTAAAACTTAACTTTTTAAATTCTGTGTATATGTTACAGTCAATACAAAAAATTGGCAATTATTCATAATAACTAATCAATGTAAAAAATTGGTAATTAAGAATAATTAAGCTTATTTGGCATCTGATCATTTATCAACTGGGTAGACGGAGCCGCTTCGCGGGGCTTCTATTTCCAGTCCCCTTACCACCCTCTCTTATTGCGATTCAATAACTGAATAGAATGCTTATTCATACCAATGAATAAGCGACTCTACTTCAAATGGAATAGAGTCGCTTATTCATTGGTATGAATAAGCAATCTATTCAATTATTGAATTGCAATAAGAGATGGTGGTAAGGGGGCAGTGGCACAGGACATGAGAAACCCTAACATAATAGAAAAGTAAATCAAATCTAACCAAAATACAATTTATTATATGGACCAAAGGTCGGTCATTATTAAAAATTTACAATTTATATAGCGTGTGTGTTTAACTTCGGTCTAAAATGCCTATATAATTTTTTTATGAACATAGTGTTTCACTTATAACTATGTTAATATAGTTGCAAGGATTCGTTGTACTAGTTTTAGTAAAAAAAAAAAATACTTTCAAAATTGAAGATTCAATTTTAAAAATAATTTTAGCAGAAATTCTTAAATTGTCAAATTCCTCGAAGTCATTGACAGTATAATTTTGTACCTTCAGTGAGAAGTGTTTTAAGTCGAGATATAGCGTTTTTGTATTTGTTAATATTACGAATCAGTTTAAAAAATGCTATTTTTTATATTATCGCTATGTTCCTAGCGTTTAAAATGGCACAGTTAGTATTCATGTTAAGTTATACAACAATGCAGATTTTCTGGTTTATTTTGAATTATTTATTTTTCCAGAATACTACTTCATATGAAACAAGATGAAAGATTGTTCATTTTTCAAATGTAAAAGAATAAAACTGTAACAAACACATTTTGCACAATAATACAATGAACTAAGCAAATTAGTGTATTTTGACGGTCTCATCTCAATGATCATCTTAACAATAATTAAATATCCCTCTGCATCAAAGAAATAATAAATATGTCAAATAACTTAAGTCGTTTTTACAATAATTGATATACAAAGTATAATATTATAACGAATTTTAATGTACCAATCAATATGACTTTTTTTTTTAATTTAAAAACTATGCGATATAAAATCGTTTTTGTTGTACAAATTTATACTATTTATCATTAATAATATTCAAAATTTGTTTATCGAACGTAGCTCAAGACCTCAAATTTTTTGAGACTTCAAACTCGATTTTGTCAAAACAGGGTTTTATGAGTTGAATCACTTTTCACTGAATGTACGAAATTACGTCCGGTTTGTTGGCTGGCAATTAGCAAAAAATATCACTGCCTTGTCTCCTACTTTTCATTACACTTTACGGTAGGTGATGACTGTGATGAGTGATGATGAGTTTAATTTTAATGTGAGATGTTGATGATAGGTGACAAAAATTGCCAGCTTTTCCTTTCGTTGAAATACCGACGGATATAGACGGATATTTATATATAGTTCCTTTCGACCGCAATTTCGTCATACGTGACAGACAGTACCGGGTAAAAATATCATCTAATTTTCATCTAGACTAGAATATATTCCATACAAATTTCATCCAAATACGTTCAGATGTTTACGCTGTGGGATGCCAGCCCGCTTAAGAAGAGTACGTCCCTATTAACGTTTCGCGTTCCCGTAGGAATAGCAGTATAAAAGTAGCCTATGTTTTATGTATATAAATCGGTTCAGTAGTTTTTGTTTGAAAGAGTATAACAAACAACCGAACAAACTGACATACTTTCCCATTTAGAATATTAGTGGGATTGACATTTTAAGTCTTGGTTGCTAGTTAATATAATAAACCAGACGGACCGCGATGGTGTTATATTTGTTACAAACGAACCCGTAATGAAATTAATTAGTGACCCCTGTTCTAAACTCTTCGATCGAGGAAAAAGCCATATTCAAGCAGTGGGATTAATAGGGGTTGATGCAGCACCTCATGTTTAGGCATAAAGATCGCGTGGGACCGATGGATGAAAAAGCCGCAAACCCGATAATTGGAAGTCTATATTCAGCAGTGGACGTCCTTTGACTGACATGATGATACCGCATTGGAATGACGTGATATATTTAAAAATATAATTCTTGATAAATTTGGAGTGCTATTGCAAATGATCATATAAGATTTTTTGAATAATAAAATCAATTTTGCAAGCAAATATGTTACAAACAAAGCCTCAGAAAACAATTTGATCCTTGAATACAATTCTTACCGGTCGAGTAATTTTAATTTCCTGTGTAAATTTTGTGACAACCCTAGTTTAATGTATCAAATTGAACGTAAAAAGCGTAAAACCTTCAAGACCGCTGTAAGGAAGCTCTTAGCTCTCCAAGGAGCCTGCTCCTATCTATGACAGCCATTGTTTGCGAGGGACGGGAATCTTCATAATTAAGTTGTCAAGTTTCCCTCGCTTCGTAACAGGTACTGTGCCTATATACGTAACAGGGCTTAAGTTTTAATTAAAATTTTAATTTATTGTATGTAGGTACTGCATTTACGGGTTATAAACGAAAATTGTGATTTTAACCTTTTGGAGAAATAAGCATACATAATGATAATAGTAGCTTTGTCCTGCGACTTCATACGCGCGTACCCCTATGCCGTATGCCGTAAGAATTTTCGAACCCATTTCTTAGTAATCTTAAGGCAATTCTCGTAATTAAAATGTAGTCAAAATTCAGTTCCGATGAAATGAAGTATATAATATTTAGTCAATTCAATCTTGATTCGGTCAACTTTCATTCTGCGATCGGCGAATAATTACCGAGAATTGACCTTTTAGTCTCTACCAAACTCAGTTTCAGTAGAACCGCGCCGTGTCAAATTTGTCCTGGATGGGGATTAGTGAAGACATTAATAGCCTACTAAGGCCGATATTTAGCCTACTAAGGACGATGTTTAACCTACTAAGGACGATATTTATACATTTAGAATGAAAAACACGAAGTACCGGTGTTCTACGGTGCTGTCTCGACAAGTCTTTTTCATCGTGGGATTGGAATTGGTTTAGTTAGATGAGTACCGCTGGATTGAAACTAATTTACATAAACATGCTCGTGGGCTATTTCTGTATTCAACATATTTTGATGGACATTTAATTTCTTTGACACTAACATAGGTAGTATAAACATAGACACATCACTAGCCATAATAATATGGTTATTGGCACTTGGTTATCTAATAAAAGAACAATAAAAAAAAGGTACAGACCAGACAGTCTGTTGATGTAGTTTAAAAAAGAAGAAGAAAACACTACAACAATTTTGTGCACATGCAAGATACCAATGTGCTTCTTATTTTGTACAAAACAGTGGACGGTTACTTAACAGCAACACGTGGTTGACTAATGCATCACTTTCCATACAATTACTCGTACGAGTGTGCCCCATAGAGCCACAATAGTATAAACAATAGCGGATTTGCGTAACGACATCTGGTCACGTTTGGAATCCGTGCCTGAAAAGTTCGATCTAATTGACGGCGAAAGTTAGAAAGTAACCGGTTGTGTAACGGTTATTGTTGTGACAACCCTAGTGATTGATGAGAATTATTAGTTATTGATATCTGTCAACGATCGCGGGCTATCGTGGTTATATGACACACTATGCGAAAATTACGCAGCCTTAGTTTGGCGTTGATAGGATTGCTGTGTTTTATTTTCATATGAGAGGGAGGCAAACGAGCATGTGGTTCACTTGATGGAAAGCAATCACCACCCTCATGGAGATCAGCAACACCAAGAGGTCGCCTACTCCTTCCTTTCTTTCTGGTGATCTCACTCACGTGCAAGAATACAACGACCCTCAAGGGAATTGTTATTTATTTATCTTAGATTTTTGGTAACTCATGATCATGAGCTTCTTAAACTCCCTAAAATGGTGATGTATTAACATTAATCATCATCATGTCAACTCGTATTCGTCCACTGCTGAATATTTTGCCTTCTCACGCCCCGATCCAGAGCGCTTAATGTGAGTTTTTGGCTGTTTTTGGTCACATTCGAATGTGTTAACCTTTACAAGTCGACCGAATTAAGAAAAAGTGTCATATTGTGAATTTACCAGATGGGTGTTACATATACTAATTAATATTTTTTGAAAAATGGAAAAATTCACCTGCCCCCCCTAGGTGGGATTTGAACCCACGACCTCTCGATGACCGGTCGAGTGCTCTTCCAACTGAGCTACCAGGAAGGTTTGTGTTGCTGACGAATTTATCAATTCGACGATATGACGAATTTAGAAATTCGTCAGCAACACAAACCTTCCTGGTAGCTCAGTTGGAAGAGCCTCAGTTCCTGGTAGCTCAGTTGACACACGAAGCTCTGGCGAAAAGAGAGGTAGGGAGCGTTATTGTAAGCTATCCGCGACGATATGACGAATTTAGAAATTCGTCAGCAACACAAACCTTCCTGGTAGCTCAGTTGGAAGAGCACTCGACCGGTCATGGAGAGGTCGTGGGTTCAAATCCCACCTAGGGGGGGCAGGTGAATTTTTCCATTTTTCAAAAAATATTTATCTGGCAAGTTGGCCAAGACAACTATTTAAATAATAATAATATACTAATTATCCGGGTTGCTCACTACAAAATGTGAGCAAGTACTCGTAAGCCACATAATTTTGATATGTATTATGAAATATTTAACGGCGCGATATTTGTATAGAGTGGCCGGGGTGAAAGGTCCACCATATACTTCCACCACTGCATCTCCAGTACCAGGATTAACAGAGGTAACGGCCAAAAGGCAATGAACAATGAAGCCCATTGTTGTCCGGGGTAAAACTATGACTGAAGTCGCAAACGAATTTATTAGAAGTAGGAAGCTTTGGAGTTCGGCTTACCATTGGCAATCTGAGAGACAGCAATATCATAAGGTATTAAAAGCTTTAAAAGAGATCAAGGGCCTTACTGCCGAAGTTATCAACACATTTTTTAAATTCGAAAATGACACTACTGCTTAGATTGTTGGAAATTACGAGTATATTTAGGTCAGCTGGAACCCTAGAGCTCTACCGACTAAGCTGAAGGTTTGTCAATAACTTTAACCGAAGACCAATTTTATGAATCTAAACATCCGATGGTAATTGCCTGCAGCTTCGATGGTAGAGCCCATGGCTGGGTTGGGTGAGGGTGTATTGGTTCATCAACATCTTTGAACCAAAGTCAACTTCACCTGCACGCGGTACACCCTGCTGTTTGACACACGAAGCTCTGGCGAAAAGAGAGGTAGGGAGCGTTATTGTAAGCTACCCGACTAGGGAATGTACCTCCACCTCATAGAATACCGCAGCCAAATAACAATTCCCTTGAGGGTTGTTGTGTCCGAGTGAGTGAGGTCACCAGAAACGAGATGCTGCGTTAATAGCGGGGGTGGCGGCACGCGAGCGATATTTTATGTTGCGAGCGTTAATATGGGTACGGTAACCGCTTTACATCAGGCGGACCGTATGCTTGTCTGCCACTCGACGTAGTACAAAAAAAAAGACGGAGCTTTATAGTTGCTTTGAGGACGGAACCCTGAATGAACAAAGTAAAACAATACAAGCCAACATACAAAGCTATAAACGTCCATATTATCACGTTTGAACTCTCTCAGGTGCTAAATTTGCCGGTAGACGCTTTGTCTCACCGCAAAGACTCCAGTTACGTGCGACGGCGCAAATTATATCATTTTAACGGGGTTTCCAACTCCAATATGTGATTTTCAACTCTAAGGCTATGCTTGTAAAGTATATATATCGTTAATGTAAGCACAGTGCAGTGAGGTACCACTTCGTTATGACATAGGAGAAAATAATACAATAAAATTGTAAAATCTTTCCAAGTTTGACAGTATTTTGTTGTCAAAGAACTAAATTCTGAAACTGACCCATTTGTTTTTTTTTTATACAGGGAGATAAACAAGCGTATAGCCTGCTCGATGGTAAGCAGTCATTTCAGCTTATAGACGCTAATAGTCCATAAGCTGCGATGACTGCCTGTATTGTGTATGTTATATAGATTTGTTTACCATTTAGTTTTGAGATATATCTCTAAATCTAAATGTAAAAAAAAATCTCGATTTTATTGTCTGATTTTGTGGTTATATAAATATGTACACGGGGTTTCTCTGAGGGATCGAATCCAGAACGAAGAAATTCGACAGAGAACTAAAGTTGTTGACATAGCCTTTCGAGTTTGCAAGCTGAAGTGGCAATAGGCGCTATACTTACTTTACTCTTTGGGCGGGTCACATCTGCCGAGTAAGTGATGGCAGATGGAGGAGGAAGGTATTAGAGTGGAGGCCGCGCGTAGGACGACGAAGCGTTGGACGCCCTCCTTCTAGATGGTCCGATGACCTTAAGAAAACGGCTGGAAGCGGCTGGATGCGGAAGGCGGAGGATCGTATTTGGTGGAAAGCATTGGGGAAGGTTTATATCCAGCAGTGGATAGATACAGGCTGATGATGAAATATGTACATCCACTTTTTCTTGGCTTTCTATCATTTTCATTGACGTATAGAGCATAATCAGCTGCAGTAGTAACTGCAATAGGCAGCTAAATCATCCAAGTTGTATTTGCGTTACATAAAAATGCTCGAAAAAATTCTTCAGCATTTCTAAGTCATACAATACAATACACTTTATTACACCAATACAAAAGTTTACAAAAAAAAGTACAAGTATTAGAGCACAAAGAGCGATCTTATCAAATCAAATCAAAATATATTTATTCCTTGGACTTTATAAAGCACTTGGAAAAGTCATACCAATTAAATATAAGAACATATCTAAATCATTACTACTCTAAATCCGCAGAGCATAGATTCACTTTCATCACACTATCTTGAATGTGAAAGTGAATTTAAGTGCCAGTTCCGGATCGCGATGCGATTTCTTCCAGACAACCACATTGTAGATGAAAGGTGAAAAAAAAAACGAAAACGGTAGGTGGCGGTCTAATTAATGTAACATACATTATATATATCGACGGTCCCTACGTATAAAGCGACATGTCATTTCAGACATGTCTGCTTATACTACGATATAGTAATTAAAGAATATTATTATTGGACAAATGAGTTAATTTCTTACTTTTTAATTATATATACAAACAATAAAAAAAAAGAAAATATTTTTTTTACGGACAATTCTATAGCAATTTATGCAATAAAAAAATTGCCATTTTTGACATGTCGCTTTATACGTAGGGAGTTCTAGTGTATATTCACCTTTATCATTGCAGCGGAGTTTATGCAGCGACCGCAGACAGGTCCTGTGTGATTGATGAATCGCTCTAAAGAGTTGTTAACTTTAAAGCAGAGAATGACGGCAACGGTGTAATTATTCTGAGAAAGCTATTGAGTTACGTAAAGATGGAGAAAGCTAAAAAAAAACATAGACAATCACGTCACGACTTTGTAGACCGTTAAAAAAAATATTTCTGAACAATTTACACAGCGCCATCTAGTCCCAAATTAAGCGCAAAGCTTGTGTTATGGGTACTAGATAACTGATAAATGTACTTAAATACATTTTTTTTTGTAAATACATACTTATAATATACAGCGCCATCTAGTCCCAAACTAAGCAAATCTTGTACCCACAGTACTAGATAACTGATATTATACTAAAATTCATTTTTTTTAAATACCTGCATTATAATACATAGAAAACACCCAGACCAAGACAAACAGACATGTTCATGCACACAAATGTTTGTCTTGTGCGGGAATCGAACCCGCGACCTCGAAGTAAAAGTGGCCATTGCTAACCATTCGACCACCGAGCTCGTCATGTCTTTGAAACATATCCTTGACTGAGTTGTTTGGATACAAACTTTATTGACAGGGCGAGAGGAGCGCCTTTTTTTTTGACGACCGACGCGCGCGGGGGCACCCCCCAGCCGTGCTGGAGGGAGGCGGAAAATCCTCTTCAACACCCCCTTAGCCTGTTTGTTACCAGACTGACCTTTAAAGGGCAAATCAGGCTTTAACTGACTAAAAACTGCCTATCTAACTACTTTTAGCCACGATGGCTTTAAAAGCGCAAACGGAACGCTAGAGGAAAAAGAG
This sequence comes from Hypsopygia costalis, assembly GCA_937001555.2. Taxonomy (NCBI): domain Eukaryota; kingdom Metazoa; phylum Arthropoda; class Insecta; order Lepidoptera; family Pyralidae; genus Hypsopygia; species Hypsopygia costalis. Next base: position 2,670,188 of record OW443336.2, on the reverse strand, counting down.
TGGAGAAGGTATGCAGTTTGCGACGATCTGGCGAGGGTCCCCGAAAAGTCCTCCAGGTCGTCGCGGAGTACACATCGCGATTGAAAGAGAGGAGCGCGCTAGGGGTTTTTCTTTTATAGGGCTGTATAGGGTATGCTAGTGTGCCACCCGATGTAGTTAAAAAAACAAGCGCTCATTTACGCTCTGCGCAGACGTCATTGTTTGGACACGCGCGCGACATTTGTAATAATTTGCATAAACTTTAAATACCCTACGTTTTATAGACGTCTAGTGGCAAACATGACATAGACAAGGGCTCTACACGATGAGGGTGTAAGTTGCGCTTTTTTTTATATTTGTGTGAATGTGATGAAGTCTATAGTTTTAGAAGTATAGTTATTGGGGTGTAAGTGGTTCATCAACATCTTTGAACCAAAGCCAACGTCACCTGCACGCGGTGCACCCTGCTGACCGACAAACGCAGCTCTGGCGATAAGAGAGGTAGGGAGCGTAATTGTAAGCTACCCGACTGGGGAATGTACCTCCACCTCACAGAATACCGCAGCCAAATAACAATTCCCTTGAGGGTTGTTGTGTTCCTGCGAGTGAGTGAGGTCACCAGAACGGAAGGAGATGCTGCGTTGGCAGCGGAAGTGGCGGCGCGCGAGCTATATTTTATGTTGCAAGCGTTAATATGGCTACTGTAACCGCTTAAATCAGGCGGGCCGTATGCTTGTCTGCCACCTGACGTAGTATAAAAAAAAATAGGAAGATTTGTCTACAGTTTACTCTGTCTACTGTCTACTGCCCCAGGTGTGAATGTTACTTAAACTTATATTCCACAAAAAAAAAAGTCGGAACATCCTATTAGCACTATTTTCTTGTATTATTTTCCCAATAGATTCTTTATCCTTTTGCAACGTGTCCCATAACTGACGTGTCAATTCCATGAGTTATGACGTGACTATTGTAGTCTTTAGTATATTAAACTCTATGTTGTTTCGCGTAAAGCTTCCTTTCCTTTGAGATAAAGCCGTGGGAAAGATCACAATCGGGATGCGGATTCCAAGAGTAGGCTATGTGCGGTTGGGTCTTTGTCGTTTTGCAGGCGACAAGCGAACGCGGTTGACTGATGCTGTCACTTGAAAATGTCAGTTGTGTATTTAACAAACTCTATCTTTAAATAGCAGTGAATAAATTTTAGTTTTTTATACTATGTATGATGGCAGACAAGCCAACGACCCGCCTGATGTAAAATATATAGTTTAACAAGGATTCAGTTTATTTTTTTAAAAAATTGGTTGCCTGTAAAGTCGGTATACGGGCGAAAGTTTTACGTGACAACGACTTTGAGTGGTAAAATGTTTTCGAGTGGAAGGGACGCATGCCTTTCACTTTTTATGTCTGTCTCTCTCGCTCTTAGAAGGGACACGCGTCCACGACACGCCTACAATGAGAGCGAGTGAAAGGCACGCGCCTTTCACTCGCTCTCATTGTAAGCGCATAACGTGACCCAGTTTCTTGAAGTGTCACCCGGCTAACCAATTTATAAGACGTTGTCACGTCAAAACAATGCTATCCATTGTCATATTTATATTCGTATATCGAACTGAAAGCGACTATAGTACGTAAATCACTGCTTCCTCTGTAACACAGTGAATCGTCGTCGTCGTCAATCGTTACTATAGGGTATAGAGCCTATTCCACCACTCTGCTCAACTGCGGGTTGGCGGAGACCAATGTTTTCAAACTGTCCAAAGGCCATTGACTTAGTTCAACGACTATCTAACGATAACAGCCGGGATCAGCACACAAGCACGGACGAGCTCGAGATAATATAAAAACATCCATGGAAAGACTACGGTCGATGTTGCAGACATCTGCAACGATTATCCACCACCACCATCACCACCATCATCACCAGAACCATCGAGCTCCTCAGTGAATCACATCATCAAAAATATTTTTATTTTAACATACCACGAAACACGTTCGTTTTGCTATTTGGCATAGCCTATAAAAGGGCAATTAGTATGGGTAAATATATATTGAGATAAAGATTAATCAACATCAGGTCATTTTAGTCTCCACTACAGGAGCACGACCCTCTCTTGTCCGTCCCAGACAGAAGGAGGATTTGGATTGGATTTAAAGATTGATGAGATGAAATTGAGATAAAGGAGCCTCGATGGCAGTCTAATCGAACACGCAAATTTAAGCAACGTTGACCACAGCCTGTCCTTGGATGGGTTTATTTTCTCGGGCTCCTCGCGCTTCGGTGCTTCATTAGATGGCAGTCGTTAAATCAAGTTAGCGGCCTATAGGCCGCTTGGAATTACTGGCTTCCATCAACCAGTAGTTCAGCTGCATGGTTGAGTACGCTCTAAACGCCTTCGATTACGGGAAGACCCTTATCCCACCTGTGCGATGAATAAGTTTTGACGACATGATAAATAAAAAAAAAACGGGTTGCACTCCGGGAGTGCCGGCAGAAGTGAAAACTTGAACATTAACGTTGTGCATTTTTGAATATTTTGGAATGGTTAGGGAATAATTTCACACGAATTGCTTTATTTATCAGTATAAAAGTACTATCATTTATGTGGTAAAATACAATATTCATTTATTGCGCTATCGTACACAAACATGATAATTTATATTATATTAACGTCTCTTACGCCGCGCCGGCGATCTACTCTCCCTCCGTCTTACGAATTTTAATAGTTTAACCTTTTTCACCCATCCCAAAAAGTGCACAACGCCGCTAAAGAAGTTTTCACTCAAAAAAACGCTATCAATTAGACTGCGACTTTCTGCCTTCTGTACCAATAATCAGACAATCCTCTATGACATTTCCTTAAGCTTTGCATAATATTGAGAGATAGCTGGGACCGAGAATAATAAGCCATTTTCAGACAAATAATCAGGTATTATCCCTATTTTACTTCATTTGATAACTTTACAACAGACGAAGTAAGAGATTTTTGAAACGTCATAAGTTAACGGTCAATTGTGATCATGTAATAAAACGTTTGCGATTGTCTGTCTTGATCTGGGTATTTTCCATGTATCGTGTGTATGTTTGCAAGCTACATAGTACCCATAGTACAAGCTTTACTTAGTTTGGGACTAGACGCTGTGTAATTTGTTCACGAATATGTATTTTTTTGAAATAACTTCTTCCTTGACTTGAACTAAAGTTAACCCAAAAATACTTAATTTTTCAATGGAAGAATACTGCTATATAACTCTGATATAGTTGGGCTAAGTTACATAGACCACTAAAAGCCGAAAGACTGAAGCGAGCGTGGTTCGACTTGCTTTTTGACCTTGCTTTTATACTTCCTAGGGTAATGTACCCACACCCTTTGCAAAAGCAAGTCGAGTCTCGTTCGTCGAAATATGTCTGTGTGATTCTAACGTGTCATTATAATTCCTCAATCGAATGCAAAGTAATTTAAAAATCATTAACCTAACATTATTATATGTAAATGAACACCAATCGCGTTGTCACACACTCTGTATCGTAGTAAATTGCCATCAACACAAAATAATATTCCCTCGCCTGCAATAATAATTAATTTTTCGCTCATCTTGTGAATATGCAAATGTGTGTAAAATGCGAAATTTTACGACCAAAGTCAGTTTATACGTAATTGAAATGTCAAAATGTACATTTTGATGGATAATAAATTGTAATATTCAGGTTATAAGTGATAATTTGATCACACACTTTACCTTCGCTAGCTTGGTAACATTGACCGGTAATAATTATTGTTGAGGGTGTAACAGGACGGGGGTCCACCACACATTCCTACTACTGTGTCTCCTGTGTAGCCAGGATTAACAGCGGCGACCATCAAAAAAGGCAATGATCAGTGAAGTCTACTGCAGTACGGGGGATAAAACTGCGGCTGCCTTGGAACTCACAACGAATTTATTCAGAAGAAATTAGTAGGAGTAGGTAGCTTTAAGAATTTTGGAATTTTTAAATTTTGGCTTTTGTTGACTTGCCGTTTGGTGTATGTGGTTCATCGACATCTTTGAACCAAAGCCCAACTTCACCTGCACGTGATGCATAAAGATTGTACTTTATTGTTCGCGGCAGTCAGAAATAAAAAGGTAATAATTGAAATAGGAATTTCAATATATGTTTATTATTTAAATAGTAGATTTTAGCCAACTTGCCAGAATATTATTAATATTTAAATAATTTTAACAAAAAAAAAACCGACTCCAGGTTGAAGATGATGATGAAAAAAATATGCGACCAATCTGGAAGTATACTCATTCAAATAAAAAAAAAGACTTTCTAAATTGGTTTATAAATCACGGAGTAATTAAGTAACAAACATTATAAAAAAAATACAGCCGAATTGAGAATCTTGTCCTTTTTTGGAGTCGGTTAAAAATGGACCAATTCTCCTTCCCCGCCTAGATGGAATTCGAATCCACGACTGATTACTAAATTATAACTCGATTACCGGTCGAGTGTTCTTTCCAACTGAGCTACCAGGAAAGTTTGTGATGGTGGCGAATTTTCGCATTCTATATTTACTGCTGTGAAGTCGCAGTGTGGCGCCATCTAGGTAGACGGCGCCACACTGCGACTTAAGTAATACACTACTAAATAATCCGATCCTGCTTAGGCAGGGAGAGGTGAATTTTTCCATGTTTAAAATATTTATAATATTCAATATATGTTGTCTAACTATACAATATATATTGTAATATGAATTTCAATATATGTCGTTTAGAACCATACACCCTATATTTCACTTTATGTATCTTCATTATATGAAATGAAATGAAATAAATTTATTGCCATTAAACACACACGTGATACAATAACAGAAAAGAACATCACTTAATTAGATACAGAGAAGTTGGTGTAGCAAAAAGGCATTGACTCAGCTATATGTTGACCAGTGTCTAACAGGCTTTCTTGGTTTTCAGTCAGGCTTAAACAAATAAAGTAGCCTATATAGCGGATTTACGCACACAATATTTATATCCTCTGTCACCACCAAAATATTCGTATCATTCAGACATAAATTAAACGCCAAAGTGTATTTGGGTGTAATTATAAATTCCAATTAAAATCTTATTAATTCCGATGGTAGAACGCCGACCATATTGTTAATATTGTTAACTGAACTAATTTGTGTCGTCGACATTATCGTTTTATTAACACTTCCAGGTTGAAATTTATAAAATTATTAACTAAATTTGCCCGCGACTTTATTTGCATTGATTTTTGAAAGGCTGACAATTTTCATAATCAGTGACTTTTAGGCGGTTTGAAAATACTGGCCTCTGCCCATCCGCAGCTAAGCAGTGTGGTGGAGTAAGCTCTAAACCTCTCGATTGAGCGGAGACCCGTATCCCAGCAGTGAGATGACTAAGGTTTGACGACAATCGATGTTGGCGCAATTACAGATACGGACTATTAATAACTCCTTTTACTCGGCATATCAAGTTAGTGGAGTGCTCTTTTCGGCAATATTACCATAACTAAATAGTTGAGGCCTTAATTAAAGTACCTAGTTAATTTTTATCAGCTGTCACAACTGATACAAACAACATTTTAACACTATTGGGAACATATAATTGTGGCGCTGTGCTGTGTAGCGATGTATTTTACATATTTTGTATGTAAAATATATATTTATAGTCATTATTTTAATGACATTTTTTCTGAGTAGAGCGTTTTCAGATTATCCGATATCGGTGTATGACGACGACAGCCGATATCCGACAGCCGATACCATGTGCTGTTTTCACATATTTTCGACACAATCGTTCCGATACGGCCATCTGAAAACGCTCTCCAGATATACGTAAATATATACGTAAGTATAATATAAAAAATCATGTTTCTACTTTTATGCCAAGAGGAATCCTCTTGACATAAATGAAGGACAAACAAACAAACACACTTTGTCATTTCTGATATTAGTATGGATGTATAAAGCATAAACTACCAACAAGCTACAGTCGACGCATCTCTCATTAAAATTTCGATTTTCGCGTGTCACCGGAAAATCGGGCTGAGTGAAAATTAAAGTTAATATGGTCGGTTCGATTTGTCCAGATTCAACGCTTTTGAATCGGTACTGATTGCAAATATTCTCAATCCGAATTTTCCATGTATGTAAAAACTGGAAGTTTATTTTTAATACCGTTGTTACTTGTTGTTACGGTTGTTACTTTGTTGTTTAGCCGTGTGGTTTCCGGCAGACTAGAATAGAATCACTCCGCTTCTTCCCGTGGATGTCGTACAAGGTGACTAAGGGAAATACATTATAAAACATCGATCAGGCCTCCCCAACCCGTCTGGCCAGCGTGGGGAGTGTAGGCCAAATCCTCCTTCCGTCTAGGACGGACGAGAGAGAGTCGTGCTCCTGTAGTGGAGACTAAAATGGACCTGATGATGATGATGATGATGTTACTTGTACTATTATTTATTCTGTGCTGTTGTATACTATCAGTATCAAAAGGGTTATTATATTTTTGACGTGACAACGTCTTATAAATTGGTTAGCCGGGTGACACTTCAAGAAACGCGCTCACGTTATGCGCTCACAATGAGAGCGAGTGAGAGGCACGCATCCCATCCACTCGGGCATGGTTAGCCCGCCTAAGAGCGAGAGAGACAGACATAAAAAGTGAAAGGCATGCGTCCCTTCCACTCGAAAACATTTTACCACTCAAAGTCGTTGTCACGTAAAACTTTCGCCCGTATACCGACTTTACAGGCAACCAATTTTTTTTTATATACTACGTCGGGTGGCAAACAAGCATACGGTGGTCGAATGGCTAGCAATTGCACTTTAACTCCGAAGTCGCGGGTTTGATCCCCGCCCAAGACAAATGTTTATGTCCATGAACATGTCTATTTGTCTTGGAATAGGCGTTTTCTATGTATTATATTATGTATTAATTTACAAAAAAAATGTATTCAAGTATAATATCAGTTACCATAGTACAAGCTTTGTCCAGGAATATTTATTTATTTTTTATACGGGTCACCTGATGTGAAGCAGTCACTGTAGCCTATAAATACGCCCGCAACATGAAATGTCGCTCGCGTACCTCCATCCCCGCTGCCAACGCAGCAACTCCTTCCATCCTGGTGACTTCACTCACGCAGGATCATAACCCGTTAGTTCAACAATAAAGTTATGTTAAAATACTTTACATGCATGATCACGTTTGTTATTATCATTTTCACCCTCAAGTGTATTGAGTGTTATTTAGCTGCGATATTCTGTATCGACGTACATTTCACGACGTAACAGATTAAAAAATAGTACACGACGTCTATACAGTACAATATATTTCTTTTATCTTCTTTCTTCGACGTAATATATTCGAACCATGTGCTTCGTAAATACTGAAGGATACGTTAGTTGATTTGAATGTATAGGAACCCGCACTAACGGTAAAATGTGATGCTATAAATTCCTATTACCCTAAGCTTTATATTCACTACACCACCGAATTTGGTCGGCATTTACTTTTAGCAGAATGCCCAATTCTCATAATGTCCGATTCTCAAAACGTCTAATTCGAATATATATTCAGATCAAATAATTAATAATCAAAATTTTCTGCCGTGGGTCCCGATAGCCCACAAATTTAAGAGACATTAAAAAAAATTGGTCGACACGTCCTGTCATTAGAAAGCTGGACACTACTTTGCTCAGAGAATGTATCGCTATTCAGCGGGGTAATGCTGCCATTCTTCTGGACACTGCCGAAAGACAACGATCTTGGGGATATTTTTTATTTATAAGTAAATTTCTGTTTATTTATTTATTATCGCATGAGTTTTTCTCTTGTTTATAGATAAAATATTTTATTTTAGTAAAAACTAATTAAACAAAGACTAATTTTAAAATTATTATAGTGTATTAACAATTTAAAACCAAAAAGTACTGCTTACACATTATTTGTTTTTATTTTTATAGGATAATATTAATATTTTTTTGGTTTTAAATTGTTAATACCCCCCCGTAAAGGCTATTTGATGGAGTTATTATAATGACTCAAATATTAGATTATTGCAAAAAAAGTCGCTTAAATCAAATAGTCTTTCACCCTTCGACATGCAAATTTATCGCCATAATGGAGTTTATAACAAATGTATCCATATTTTCGCTTAAAACATAACCATTGAGACTACTTATAAATCTATCTTCCTAAAGAACATAAGTTAGAGGTAAGCAATTTCCGGTGCCAAGTTAGACGCACAATGCGTTTGTCATGGTCACCGTTTCCGGTGGAACCGGTTTGTTATCGCTTTCCATGTGTCGGGACGTTTACTAAACATGCAACGTGACTCGGTATGTGCATAATTCAAATTCGTGCTTATTGTCTGTCTACGCTAGGGTTGCCAGGAGACAGACAGTTATTTTCACGGAAATATTGAATTTCCGTGTCGTCAAAAATATAATGTACTTTGTAAACTAATATTATAGTAACCATTTATAGGAGAATAAATATGTACTCGTAAGATAAAGAATTTTCAAGCTTAAATAAGCTGGATAAATTCTCAAGTAAATACTTGACAATTTATTCATTGATCATTGTTCTATTTATTGCTGTTTCTTTTTGTTTCGGTGTATAATTATGAATATGTGTTTAATTAGCATACGTCTATGTATGGTATGTAATTTTATTTTTTCATAGGTATTTATTGTGTGCATGTTCATTATTGTTATTTTATGAAATGCATTCGAGTTTTTTCTGCTTTTCCCAAAGGTTGACTGGTAGAATACTGTTAGCATTAACTCTGCCTTTTGTACCCTTATTCTATGGACAATAAAGTTTAAAATAAGTAAATAAATAAGTAAAAAATGCTTATAATTTCTATATATTTTTATAGTACTTACAGGAGTCTGATAAAGGTTTATTATCAGGCTTATATAAGTACTTATAGTTTTTCGTACATTGTTGACTCAGTAATCTAATATACGTACCAAAATTGATAATCTATTGAACCATGGACATCTAGAACATATTCAACGAAGAATGGGCACCCATTAGAACCTTTGATCACTGGGGGTCTACCGCTATTGCGTTGCTAATGCTATAGCTTTTATAGGCTTATTATTTCCTCTACTGAATTTCAAACTGAAATCTGTACCAATAATGATTCCAATATTTTTAGTCGGCAGGTCTCTAACTAAGATCGCAGGCAATCGATTGATTGCGTCAATGGAACATAAGCCGATTGCGCTAGAAGTCTAAAGAGGCCTTAATATTCAACCGTTTTACGTCCTTTACAATAATCTGATAATAATATAGTGTCAATCTACACATTTATGGCGAGAAGATTAGTATGTGTATCTGTAATGGACAAAATGAAAAACTATTGAATCGATTTAAAAAAATATTTCGCTTAGTTGCTAAAGTGATATAAAAACTAGACATGTATAAGGTCAGTTTGCAATATAAATATAAATATTTCTGGTCAATTTACACAGCGCCATCTAGTCTTAGATTAAGCGCAGAGCTTGTGTTATGGGTACTAGACAACTGATAAATGTACTTAAATATAGTTTTTTCGCAAATACATACTTATAATACATAGAAAACAAATATCACAATGACAGCGAGGGACCGAATATGGTGAGTCAAACAATATAAGAATCTAGTGAGTGAAGGAATAAATAAAGAAGAAGAACATTGAGGAATGATTAGAGGTTTACTGTGCAGCTCTGGCAGTCATCCTCACAAAAGTGTTCAAACTGGTGGTGGTGTCATGTGGCGGGTCGTCGCATTCCCAATAAAATGGTTTAACGCGGGGATAGCTGCTCCATGCATTAATTCGTGAACGGGTGCCGCCAGAGGGGACTAGTCTGCCGGAGCTGTCATGGTTGCAATGTAAACAAAAGGTACGGACCCCGGGTCCAAATACAGATTGTAATTATTATCAATATATTCCGTTTGAATATAACAATAAAAAATATTGTTTCTTCTACAATAAATAAACCTAACTAATTAATTATAATAAGTATTTTTAGTTATAACTGTAATATATGATAAATAAATAAATTACATATATATACTTTGCTGGCATGCTGTTGACAACCCTAGCCCATGCAGTAATAATGTTTACTTATGCGCTTAAATACCAACTGTTTGATTTATATCTAGTTGTTTGACCGCTCCAGTGTGTAATGTTTTGTCATGAGCTTACTATTACTCTGTGGTTTAGTCACTTACCTTTTAGCAAAATGAAGTTAACTAAACTAAAGAACGTGAAAATACTTTTTCAGTTCAATGCAAATTCTAATAAAAGTTTATAAAAATCTAAAGTAACTAACATAAGGATATGGAATTTGACAGCTAAATTACTTATATGATTACTTGCAGACATTGTCCTGGTCTTCTTAACAATGAATACTGAATTCGAATTGGTTTCGCGCAATCTGTCAAACGACAAAGTTAATTTTGAAAAGTTAAGATGGTCGTTCTGCCCCCTTACCACGACTCTATCCAATTTGAAATAGAGTCGCTTATTCATTGGTGTGAATATATGTATATACTAGCGGCCCGACCACGCTTCGCTGTGGCTAAATCTTTTCGTTTCCATCCATTTCCTTAGAGATGGCGCTGTATGTGAAAAAAGATTTTCCCGCTTTTCTTTTCAAATTTTTCCAGAATTTTCTTTGCTATAAACCTCACGGAGCCCGAGACCTTTCCAACGAATGCAAAACCGTGGAAATCGGTTCGTGCGTTCTGGAGTTATAGCGTCAGGAAGGAAAACCCGACTTATTTTTATATAGTAGACTAGCGGCCCGACCACGCTTCGCTGTGGCTCAATCTTTTCGTTTCCATCCATTTCCTTAGAGATGGCGCTGTATGTGAAAAAAGATTTTCCCGCTTTTCTTTTCAATTTTTTCTAGTATTTTCTTTGCTATAAACCTCACGGAGCCCGAGACCTTTCCAACGAATGCAAAACCGTGGAAATCGGTTCGTGCGTTCTGGAGTTATAGCGTCAGGAAGGAAAACCCGACTTATTTTTATATAGTAGATATGTATAGATTATTATTTAATGGTTAAGTTTTGTCAATTCTCTAATAATCTAACTATTAAGACCAATAGTTAGATTTTGTTTCACTCAGCTTTAAAGTTGAAAGGTCACATAAGAGATTTTAGATTTCAGATTTGCAAGGAGGAAATGAATTTAACGAAAATTTCAAACCTGAGCGCTTCCGGTGCGGTATTAATCACTTATTAATTCACCGTTAGCTGGGGCTTGCCGGGATTTAAATCAAATAAAATTTAAGCTTTATTTCCGGCAATTAAAATTGTATTTCATTTGTTACAGAGACGGGGAGTACGGATAAGAGCAATGGTATGAAGGAACCGGGATCACCTGAGGAATTGGTAAGTTTTATTATTCCGTATTTTTAAAGATATCGCTTACTTTTTTTTTCCGTTTCTCTGCGGGATCGAATCCGGAACGAAGAAATTCGACGGAGAACCAAAGTTGACGACATAGCCTTCAGAGTTTGCAAGCTGAAATGGCAATGGGCCGGTCACATCTGCCGAGTAACTGATGGCAGATGGGGGAGGAAGGTATTAGAGTGGAGGCCGCGCATAGGACGACGAAGTGTTGGACGCCCTCCTACTAGATGGTCTGATGACCTTAAGAAAGCGGTTGGGAGCGGCTGGATGCGGAAGGCGGAGGATAGTATCTGGTGGAAAGCATTGGGGAAGGCTTATATCCAGCAGTGGGTACATACAGGCTGATGATGATGATGATGATGATGCTTACTTTTTTTTAAACGGAACGAGAGCCCACCACACATTCCCATCACTGTGTCTCCTGTGTAGCCAGGATTGACACCGGGGACCGCCAAAAAAAGCAATGAACAATGAAGTCCATTGCAGTTCCGGGGGTGAAACTACGGCTGCCTTGGATGGAACTCATAGCGATTAGTCATAAGAAATGATTATGCGTAAGATTTTTTTTTTTTTTTTTGGAAAATGAGGTTCCCTGTTAGCAATGTGAGAGACAGCAATATGGCAAATAAGACATTAAACGCCTAAAGAGATGGCTAGTCAAGTGAAGCTCAACAGCGCATACGGCAGGAAGTAAGTAAGTGATATATCTATATCACCCCCTTATTAGTTTACTTCAAGTATTCATACCTTACGGTAACCACTATGCTTCTATGTAAATATTACGCTTTCGTTTTTGTCACACCTTTTTCTGCATTTTATTAAATTTTTGTCACGTCTATTGCGAAAATCGTATTCAATCCAATTCCGTGCAAATTTATGGGTTACCTTTACAGATATAAGTCATCTCATTGACGGCATTACATACGGCGGATTGATCTTTTGAGGATTCAAGGGTAAAAATCAGGTGCTTTGTGGCCGGGACTTCGTTTGAGAAGGGTTTCGGATGGCTCGCAAATTTGCCTCACGTCTCTTTTGTAGATGACAGATTTCGGTTTTAACTCTTGAACGGTTTTGGGTATTGATAGGCTTTAGCAATAAATAAATGACAGAGATATCTGGGGGCCTACCGGCTAAGCTGAAGCCGATTGGGTTTTTTGATTGCGAAAATCGGACTTTTGTTTAAATTTGGAGTGCAAGTGGTTCATCAACATCTTTGAACCAAGGCCAACTTCACGTGCACGCGGTTTATTATGCTGACTGACAAAAGAAGCTCTGGTGAAAAGAGAGGTAGGGAGCGTAAATGTATCTCCACCTCACAGAATACCGCAGCCAAATAACAATTCCCTTGAGGGTTGTTGTGTTCCTGCAAGTGAGTGAGGTCACCAGAAAGGAAGGAGATGCTGCGTTGGCAGCGGGGGTGGCGGCGTGCAAGCGATATTTTATGTTGCGTGCGTTAATATGGCTATGGAAATAGCTTCACATGAAGCAGGCCGTATGCTTACCCGACGTAGTATAAAGAAAAATTGTGATAAACATCTGTAATTTAATCCCTTCTTTTGAGGAGATATTTTCTCTAAATCCCTTCGTTTGAGAAGAGACCCGTATCCGAGCATTGGTATCAATAAGGATTGACAACATTTGTATCAATGAGTATTAAAAATTAGGAAAATGTGTACCCACTCGATGTAGTGTAAAAAAAATGTAGTAGCCTACTATTTTTTTAGACTACGTCGGGTGGCAGACAAGCATACGGCCCGACTGATGTGAAGCGATTACCGAAGTCATGTTAACGCTCGCAACATGAAATATCGCTCTCGCGCCGCCACCCCCGCTGCCGAAGCAGCAACTCCTTCCTTTCTGGTGACGTCACTCACTCGCAGGTACATAAAAACCCTCAAAGAAATTGTTATTTGGCTGTGGTATTCTGCGAGGTGGATGTACACGATGGTCTACCTCTCTTTTGCTAGACCCTCTTTTGCAAGTCGGCAGGATGCACCACGTGCAGGCGAGGTTGCCTTTGGCTCTACTAATCGTGGTGAGCCACTGACACGCCAAATTATGAAAACGTATAAATAATGATCATGTATTTAAAAAAAAATGTTGATTAATTTCATTGATGTTGCAAAAATTTATGCAATATTGCACAATACATATCACTATATATGGTATATAGTACTGAAATTACAACGTTCAGTGTGTAATTCAACGTCCAGCTTAGTGGAATAATTATGATCACAGCTTTCAAATAAACTAGATACCGCAAGCCTCCAAATTAAGTTGAAGCTATTTATTCCCGAAGGTTTTACAAAACATAATCCCTACGTCAGCTTGTTGACTTTCTTTCTATATGTATGCATAGCACATATTATAGGACACACTTATAGAAGAAAAATATACAAGAAAAAACATCCGAACTTATAGAAGGAAAGATCCATATGTGCAAAGTCCATTTGTGAAGTGCAATATACCTATTCTTTTAGAATCGTGTAACGAGTCTCATTGGTTACATATAGCTGAAATGATATTTTTATATTACTAAAGAGTGACAAATAAGCCTAAAACCGACTTAGTCTACTGCGGTGTATAGAGTTTTATCTGGGTTTAGTTTATATCCAAACACAAAGCCTTGTACGCGCAGTTAAAGTAAAACCAACGTGTCGCTCCATGCATTGTGTGAATAAAAAAAAATGTTTATGCCGCTCTCGTCAAAATATGAATTGCAATCAGATAATTAATATAAATAGCCCTTTTTTGTTTTTAAACGCAAACGATCTTTTCCCGATGTTAATGAAGTCACGCGCGCCATCTATTAATCTAGTTAATGAAAATGCGGTATCTAGCTTTATTCTATATCTGAGATTGTGACAATCAAATTTTGGTTAACGTCGGTCATCGTCAACTGGGAGTGCCGGTAATATTTTCCGTGGTTATAAACGTATGCCTGCTGTTTAAGCAGCTGTAATTGTATAGTATTATCAGAGTATAGTAAATGAGGTACTAGCATCTAAATTTTAATAGCACTCCGCCACAGTACTGTCAACGAGGATGAGTATTGTACTCGTACAAGAAATCCTAAATCTCATTCAATCTCGTCTCATCAATAATCACTCGTCAATACTCGTCATTAAAATGATGTTTAAATTATATTCTGAGTGCTTAATTCGAGGTTTTTGTTCGCATTCGATCAAGTCAACGTAAACAAATCGACTACATAGAGTAGATCTCTCATGTTGTGAATTTATAAGACGCGTGTTACATATCAAAATTATCTGGCTTACTTGCTCACATTTTGAAGTGAACAATCTGGCTAATTTGGATATGTAACATGCGCCTGGTAAATTAATAATATGAAACTTTTTCTCAATTTGGTCGGTTTGTAAACACGTTCGCACGTGGATCAAAAAACTCGCACTCTGAGTGTTGAGTGCGAGTTTTTTATTCACGTTCGATCATGTGAACGTAAACAAACCGACCAAATAGAGAAGTACTCTTATGTTGTGAATTTACCAGACGCGTGTTACAAATCCAATTTAGCCGGGTTGCTCACTTCGCAATGTGAGCGGGTAAGCTCAAACCTCCGTTTGAGATCGAATCTAGTCGGCTTTTCCTCTTCTAGAGCCCTTCATCCAGGCGAGTGTCCAGACGCATCCACCCTCTTTCGACAAATATACGTGAGTGATAACCGTTTATCACTCACGTATATTTGTCGCTATGGGTACATTATAATTAATTAATGTATAACAATATGAAACTTCAAAATTTATTTATATTGTAATAATATCGAAATATGACCAAAAGTTAACCAAATTAAAAACGTTGTTCGGTTTCGCAATAGGAATGAAACTAAGTATATAATTTTCAGTCAAATATAATTCAATCTCGATTTAAAATACATTGAATTTATGTAAATAATAATTTTAATTAAATGCTCAAAATAAATAACAATTTAATTTGACTTGAATATCATAATGTTGAGAATTATTATGTTCCTGCGAGTGAACGAGGTCACCAGAAGTAAAGTGTGATATGGAGCCGGAGTTCGCATCGGAATTGCTAGCGCGCGAGCAATACTTATTGTTTAGCAAGCGTCTTTAAACTACGGTTACCACTCTACATCAGACAAGCCGTATGCTTGTTTGGCACCACGTGTGGTATATGTCATATATTATGCTTGTTACCTTGCATCACTGCAATAAACAACTCGAGAAGTAGATAACATATCCAATAAACACTCTACAAAATATAATCGAGTGAATTCCGTATTTCGGAGTGGTCTGGAAGACCGCCAAGTATCGCGAATATAAATAGAACTGAATAAACATTTACAATCCGTTGCATTCAAAATGGGACATCAAAAATATCCCGCACAGGATGGACAGTGATTGTTCTATAGTATGTCAGATGGCAGACAAGCATACACGTAGAGATGTTGCATTTCGTTCTTTATAAATTACGATCCGATGAGCTATTTGATTTGATACCGATAGCCGCTGGCTGAGTTCCACTATCGTACAACTCGCCATAAATTAAAATTCCATCCATAATCCATCTTGATAATTGGGAATTTATCACATACGCTTTTTAAGACATTTTCTACCACGAACTGTGAATTTTGGGAATCAACTTTCCTTAGTATTAGTAGTATTTCCTAATAAATTCGACAGGGGCCTCCAAGAACATAATCAATTTTACCCTTAAAAGGCATAAATGGATCGGCGACCCCATGGTGTTGTTAATTTCTATGGGCGGTGGTGATTACTTCCATCAGGTGATCCACATGCTATCTAGCCCCTTCTCATAAAAAAAACACGGCCCGGATGAGAAGCGGTTACCGTAGCTTGCAAGCGCTTTCAACCCCGCTGCCATCACAGCAGGTTACTTCCTTCCTGATAATTTCACTCGTAGAAACACAAAATTATTGCGTCTATCTATTTGCTGTTTCTGTATTTTTCTGTTCCCTTGGCTGTTCTAAAATTTTGTAACAATCCAGGAAAATTAAATATGTTTTGGCATCAAAGGCTGACTGGAAGAAATCCTTTATTGGGACAAGTCTGCTCTTGTACGCTATGTTTAATTTCTATAACCTGAAGACCAATTCGCCTAATTTTTCTACGATCGCAGATTGAAAGTTGACCGAATCGTGAATTGACTAAAATTTGATTTCAGTAATTCATTATAAGCAATTCTTATTGTTGGTTGACAAAGTAACATTCTTAATTTGCTTAATTTTCGGTCATATTTTGATGTAATCCCACTTAAATCAAACTTTGAAGTTACATAATGTGATACGAGAATATCAAATTTGACATTTGTGAGATTGAGACTGGATCGAAACTGAATTTTGACTACATTTTAATTACGAGAATTGCCCCTCTGTGCTATGATTAACACCCCTTTTATGCAATTAAGATTTTACTAACGAATCAAAACTTGTTGAGATTTTTAAAATTCTTGTGACAGTTCAATGGCAAAGTATATTATGTTATCTCGACACATTTTAATGCAGTTGTTACTATCATTTGGAAGATACATAATCATCTTTTTATTATTAATTTTTAATTAAAAATGGCGAGTGCCACAAAATGGCAAAAAGGATTATATTAATAAAACATTTATATTATCTCACACGCGTGAAGCTGGGGCGAGCTATGTATAACTAAATTATCATATTGGAATATCATTATGTTGTAGTTTATTATTGGTGTGCTAAATTAAATGCCTCTAACTGCAATTAATAGGATAATGGTATTAATATGTGCATTTACGAATCAATCATTCCATTATGCGAGTGAGATTCGGCAGCAGTTTCGCACGATTTAAACTTTCACACGAATTCATTGTTTTCAGTATTACCAAATGTGTACCAACGATATGTAAATATGTGGAGCTTTACAGTACTTACCACAAGTATTGCAAAGCTACCAAATTTAAACAGTGCTTTCATACTGTGAAATTCGGATTAATATATAGGGTACTATGATTTTCAACTATGTCAAGTTTTTTTTATCAAATTCTGTTTCGATTTGGGGGATGTATATGGATTTTTTTTAATGAAAACAGTTTTTTTATATTACCAGGTTGGGGCGCAGTTTTAATAATTTACATATTTCAATTGCAGTATTTGTCTTGTTTAAAATCTTTTGTTAAAATTCCTTTCTTTTAATACCTTGGACGGAACGGGGGCCCACCACACATTCCCACCACTGTGTCTCCTGATTAACAGCGGCTACCATTAAAAAGGCACAATGAAGTCTACTGCAGTCCCGAAGGTATATTGCTTTCTTAACGATACTTGAATTTTCAATATATTCTCCATCAATTCATTGTATTAGGTTTAATAAATTGAGTTCCAAAGACTCATTTCGTTAGAAATTTAACCGAATTTCCTTGTAAATGTTAATATTGTTTTAATTAACTCCTTTACCTTTATTGAAAGGTAAGTTCTATATATATTTTAAAACGTAGCTCGAATACAATTACTTAATAAAGTTGAGAGAAATAATATTTTATGTATATGCCGCACCAACTAGCTTAATCAGCGTTTTAATTAACAGCCTGGATTTTCAGTTAAACCATTTAATCAGTTTCCTGAATGATATTCAGCAATTTAAGAGCGATAATCAAGGTTACTCGAAAGAATTTAATATCAAAAATGGAAATTCGACTGATAACCGAAGTTGTCAGCTTAAATTTCTGAGTTAGCAGCTGAAATAGCAATGGGCCAGACCGGTGAGATCTACAAAATCCTTGATGGCAGATGTAGGAGGAAAGTTTTGAAGAGGCCGCGTGTAGGGCGACTAAGCATTTTTTACCCGTGGTGATGGGTGATCCTGGTGGTCGGTATATTCTAGATCAGGGTTTCCAGGGGGGCGCGCCCCCCTAGTGGGGCGTAGAGGGATGTCAAGGGGGGCTTGAGACGTTTGTATTTTCAATAGAAAAAATATTTCAATGCGTTAATGAAGTAAACACTGTAGGAAGAATGCAAGCTCAAGTATCTCACTAGTATTGTCACTATACTCCCTAGTACTCTTATAGATTGGTTGATAAAAACGTTTTAATTTAGTCAAAGTTCATTTTGTGATTCTTTTTGTACAAATTACATAAAAATAAATGTTGTTAAAATAATGCGATTTTCATTGTAGATACTTACTGAAAAATTTATTGGGGGGGGGGGGGGGGGGGATGAAAATATTATTTGTGATCCGGGGAGCCTTGATGTAAAAAAGGTTGGGAAACCCTGTTCTAGATAGACCGAGAGGGCAATAAAGTGGCTGGAATTGGTTGTATGCTGAAGGCGGAGAATCCATATGGTGGAAAGCATTAGGGAATGCCTAATTGCCTTTATCATGGGGAATATATAGCGGGTAGATAGGCTTATGATGATGAGTCCAATGAAACAGCTGGGCAAATGATTTAATTCGATGATTTTTAAAAACTTGTCGTAGAACATGATTGGTGGTTGTTCTTTTTATGTTGGGTTAAGTTGGATTTGCCTCGTGGTGCGTAGGATAGGCTCCTACTGAACCCACTTTAGGCTGTAAAATGCATACCTACTATGAACGACCTGTGTCAGTGAAATAAAACTGTTGTATTAGACTTTGGCTGAATATCGCGCAGGCCGCTGTTGATTGAACTATTTAGTAAAAAGACTATTATTACTTGTTTATTGCAAGGCAAATTAAAGTAGTTTTTTTAATATAAGGGAGGGGGACAAACGAGCATGTGCCTTACCTGAAGGAAAGCAATCAACAACGGCCATGGAAATCTGCAACACCAGGGGTCGTTGATACGTTCCTAGCCTTTTAAGGGAAATATTGACTCTATTCTTAAAGGCTCCCATGTCGTAAATGTTCAGAAACGAGGGAAGTTAATTCACTGTTCGTGGCATAAATTGTTTGTGAAAATGTCTAGACATTTTCACAAACATGGAACTATAGATGAAAACTATGAGTATTTCTCCGCACCTTTATTAAAATGTGTCCGTCTTTCAATATTTAATGTATTTTATCATACCTTCTTTCATATAAGTTTTCGTAAATCCTTATTCATAACTGCTGCGATACGTGTCTCCCCTCAATCGAAGGAGTTTAGAGCATACTCCACCACGCTGCTCAACTGCGGTTCGGCGGAGGCCAGTGTTTGCAAACCGCCTAAAGGCCATTGTCTTGACTTAACGACAACAGCCGGGACCGACGGCTTAACGTGCACTTCGAAGCACGGAGGAGCTCGAGATAAATAAATCCATCTATTAACAGGCTACGGCCGACGTTGCTTATCTTGTTTGTCCGACTAGACTGACTCCCGCAACGACATCATCGAACTCCTCCATCCTTTTATAATCCAGAAAGTGAAAATATTTTTAGACCATATAAATCATTTGAAAAACCTGAATCGCCAAGAAATACCCAAATATTACCCGAGATATGCGAAAGTACAAAATTGGTCCATTTTATAAAAAAAAAACAAAATCCTACGTATATTTATATGTATTGAAATTGTAGCAGTACATAATTCCAGTAACGGCCATTAACCTACTTTACAAAAAAAAAACCCAACTCGTGTTTTAACAGATTCCCTCGAATTGCAGTGGACTGAGATAAAACATTTTTCAGTCGGATGTGTGTCGGTCGCAGATTTCAAAATTACAATCCTTTTTCTATACTGGTTGTCGAAGTTTGTTTTGAATTTTGGAGAGTTGGACAAACCAAACGTCCAGCCAAATAAAAGCTATTCTTCTTATGTATAATATTATTATATTGTGTCATTTACAGTTTGTTGTTTTAACTACTAATATCTATACAGATCGTCTGATAATGCCGAGGCATTTAGGCCGTAGTATTTTGGCCGTGTGGTATCCGGCTGACTAGAATAGAATCACTCCATCTTTTCCCGTGGATGTCGTACAAGGCGACTAAGGGAAATACATTATAAAACATCGATCAGGCCTCCCCAACCCGTCTGGCCAGCGTGGGGAGTGTAGGCCAAATCCTCCTGTCTATGACGGACGAGAGAGGGTCGCTCCTGTAGTGTAGACTAAAAATGACCTGATGATCATGTTGATGATGATGATTTAGGCCGTAGAGGGGAAATATATGTCGCAGAGACGACCACGGCAGTCGGAGCAGCAGTAGTCGCAAGTATCTTTTGTTTCAGTTGTTGGAGAGTCGCAAAGACGACGAAAGCAGTCACGGCATTCGCATTCAGAACTAATCCGGAAGAATGACTAAGGCTCTGTAAAGGTGTGGCATTTTAAGTTCAATGAACAGTAATGAATACAGGATTTTATAGTTATTACTACTTATTGGAAGGATTCCTCTTTACCATAAAGATTCCATGATCAGCCCCCTTACCACTCTATTCAATTTGAAATAGAGTCGCTTATTCATTGGTATGAATAAGCATTCTATTCAGTTATTGAATCGCAATAAGAGATGGTGGTAAGGGGGCTGACCACGAAAATAAATTTTATTCATTGACAAAAGCCCACGGCAGCCTGTTAGTGGAATTACAAAAAAAAAAAACCAGAAAATTTACGTTTACAGCAGAGCATGCTGCGCCACGTGATCACCTCACTCACCACGGAATACTGCACTGTGAAATGTGTAATCCTCAAAAAGATTAGGGTTGGCGAAATATTTTTTATTCGCTTTTGTCACAATATTTAGAAAATTTTGTAAATCGAAATTATTTTATAATGTCTAATGATAATTCAGAAATCTTCCAGTAAAATATTTATAATGAAATAAATATTGCTGATAAATTACACAGCGCCATCCAGTCATAAATTATGCAAGCCTGTACTACGGGTACATATGATATAATACTTAAATCCTTTTTTTTGTAAATACTACATAGAAATATATAGAATTATCAGGATTTTTTTAAGTTAGTAAAATTGGGATATTTTTTACATGCATATATTTTATTCGTATTAGTTTATTTCGAAACAATACAGTATTGTGTTGAAAATGTGTCATCTATACACTCCCAAAAGGAAGTCTAATTCCAAAAGCTTCTTATTCTTACTAATTTCTTTTGATTAAATTCGTTGTCAATTCCAAGGCAGCCGTAGTTTTATTCTCAGGATTGCAGTGGACTTCATTGTTCTTTGTCTTTTTTGGTGGTCGCCGTTGTTAATCCGGGCTACACAGGAGATACTGTGGTGGGAATGTGTGGTGAACCCCCGTCCCGATATAAAATTCGCAAGTATTTCGTAGAGTATGGTAGCCTTTCGGAACTTAGGTTTCCATATAGAAAGTCTTACTTATCTATATGCTTAAGAAGGCAAGAGATACCGCGGCCACTCTCCAACCAGATTGGGAGACTTAATTAAGTCTCCCAGAAAATCCTCCATGTCCAAATGCTCCCGCAATGCCTCCAACAGACGCAATGCCTCCAAATGGAAAAATATAACAGAAGCCGCCATTCGCAATGACCTGCCCATGACCACGACCACTCTGCCAAGAGTGTCCGACTGAGAAGACTTGTCTTTAGCAACAAAATAAAATGATTAGTCAAAATGACGAATCAGTGTTCCAATTAATTCCCAATAGGTAATTTACAAACAAGCCCGAATTATCCAATAGCCCACTGATCTGGAACAAATCCATATTGATTTGTGCTCTATTAGTTTATTGCGTAACGATTTAATGGATAATCGGATAATTTAAACGTGGTTAGTGGTGACGGTAATCGGAAAGTAGACACATTTCATCATTATCATCATCATCATCAGGTCCATTTTAGTCTCCACAACAGGAGCGCGACCCTCTCTCGTCCGTCCTAGATGGAAGGAGGATTTGGCCTACACTCCCCACGCTGGCCAAACGGGTTGGGGAGGCCTGATAGATATATGATAAAGAAATGTTTACTGTTTACTGCAAATAAATAGACACTTTTATGCAGTAAACATTAGGAGTAATAAATATTATACAAGGAGCTCGATGGCATCGTTGCGCGAGTCAGTCTAATCCAACACGCAAGTTAAGCAACATCTACCGTAGCCTATCCATGGATATCCATGGGATTTATTTATCTCGAGTTCCCATGAATGGGTTTATTTATCTTGAGCTCCTCTGTGCTTCGGAGGGCACGTTAAGGCGTCGGTCCTGGCTGTTGCCATTAGATGACAATCGTCAAGCCAAGTTTGTGGCCTAAGAGCGGCTTGAAAATACTAGAAAACATTGGCTGTGATTATACAGTGTGTTTACTATGTATTATAATATTAAGTCATGCACAGTACAACTTTTGTTTAGTTTGTAAGTAGATGGCGCTGTTAAATATATCTAGTAATATTTATTTATTATTCACTAACTATAACACATAGTTTTGATAATAAAAAAAATATTAAGACTATAATCATGAATATTTAATTAATATCAATTTATTTTAAAATATGTTGTTTTAGTATAAAAAACTCATTGTTAACCCTTAAATGGTCGCTCATAGTTCGCTAAAACTATAAAGCAATTTTGTACAAAACGTAACATGCATTTGTAATGCAAATACTTCTAAATAAAACCTCGTTGCTGTCAACTGTGACACAACACGCGCACTTTGTCGGTGCAGCAGCCCTAACGAAATCAGAGCTTGGTGAATTTTCATGTAAAATACTGGAACATTAATAAAATAGGTGTTTAAATTTTATTATGTGATGCAAAATGTAAATTTTAATTAAATATTTTGATAAGTTAATACATTTTAATATTGACATACATCATCATCAGCCTGTATCTACCCACTGCTGGATATAGGCCTTTCCCAATGCTTTCCACCATATGCGATCCTCCGCTTCCCGCATCCAACCGCTACCAGCCACTTTTTTGAGATCATCGGTCCATCTAGAGAGGGGGCGTCCTACCCTTCGTCGCCCCATACGTGGCCTCCACTCTAGGACTTTCCTCTCCCATCTGCCATCGCTGACTCTGCAGATTTGGTCAGCCCACCTCCACACTGACATTGAGATCTATGTCGACCACTTTGGTTCTTCGTCGAATTTCTTCGTTCCAAATTCGATCACTTAGAGAAACTCCAAGCATTGCTCTCTCCATCGCTCGCTGTGCGACTTTTAGTCTGTGAACCAGCCCAACGGTCAGCGTCCAAGTCTCTACACTGTAGGTCATAGCGGGGAGGACGCACTGATTGAACACTTTGGTCTTCAAGCTTTAAGCAGATATACGGTGAGGATGTGCCGAAGCTTCCCAAAAGCTGCCCAGCCCAGTCGGATATGTCTATCGATCTCTTTGTTGACATGAGACATTAGTAGTAGTAAATCTATATTTACTTCAAAATGGAGTTGGAATAAAAACATACAGTAGGATCAATAATGCCACCTTAAATGTAACCATGAATTAAAATATATTCGGCGTCGTCATCATCGAAGTTTGTGCCAGCAAAGCTAAACACAATTATCGCCAATTTAAGCTTAAGTTTTATTTTCGCAATCAAAAAATCCGATGGTTATCGGCTTCAGCGTCGGCGACGGAGCCCCTGAGCTGAAACAAAGTTTTGAAAACTGAAGTTTTGTACTTATATTATATATTTTACAATATTTTGCGACGCTCGCTCTCAGAGTACTGCACAGTTTGTGAACTTATGCTCTAGACAATAACTATTAATTTTATTCGACTTAAACACCTGACTCCACATAGCTTGAATCTTGACAGCCACAATATGATTTTTTCATTGTAGTCTTCTGAGTTTGCGGCATCGCTATGAGGCTGTTTTTGAAAGTACGAGTACCATAACATGAATATCGTAGTGTCTTTAAAGTATTCTCGACGCGATCGTTGAGAATACATTTAGGATACTACATCACGTAGCGGGTACGTTTTCTACCTTTAATGTGAGTGTTTTTGGAGTGTAAGCGGCTTACTATCTTTAGAGCTAAGGTCTATCTAACTTGCATTTAGTTTAATAAATTGCATTTAGTTTAGTGCACCCCGCCAAAAGATATTAATTTATTTCCATAATACACCAAACAGTATACATAATATAATTAATAGATAAGAATACACACGACCGACGACGGACGGTCTAGCATTTAACAATAATCATAAATATTCTTAGGTGTATTACTACACAGCCATCTAGTTCCAAACTAAGCAAAGCTTGGACTATGGGTACTAGATAACTGATATTATACTTATTTTTTTTGTTAATAAGTTCATATTATAATGCATAGAAAATACCCAGACCAAGACAAACAGACATGTTCATGCACACAAATATTTATCTTGTGCGGGGATCAAACAAGCGTGGACATGGTTAGCCATTTGACCACCTGTTCTGAATCAAATGCTAGACCATTTAAATACTACTTTAAAACTCGTGAAGTCATCCAAAAGTTTCTGAGTCGGTGCTTCGTTAACAGCTTAAAAATAACGCGAAGATACCCGTGTACCGCTTTACATCAGGAGGTAACATACGTACTACGTACGTTTGCTTACTTAGATTTGTTTCCGTTGACTTCGACCTCTTTTACGATCGAGTTTTTTTCTATTTGCGTGCTCAGTTATCTAGACATAATCAATGGACAGTCGCTTAAATAATAGCGTAGAGCGTATAGGTTTTTATTGTGAAAATACTATAAGTGAGTTAGTAATTTACTCATGTATCTCTCAGGCACACTCAGCTACTCCATACAAATGTCGCGTCGTTTACAACTACATAAACAATGCCGTTGGTGCAAAGCGTAAATTACCGTGTGTGCGTGCGGCGCCATACAAACTGTTCCAGATTTGTCTCAGAGGGGAGGTGAGGTCGACACGAGAGAGCGGCAGGGAGTACTTTGTAAGTAGTACTATTAATTATACTGTGTCTAAGGGTTGTTAAGTACCGTAAATGAAAAGAAACATGAGAGTACAAATACAACTTTGACTACCAGAGTAAATAATACTTTATTTGACGAGCTCGGTGGTCGAATGGTTAGCAATGGCCACTTTGACTCCGAGGTCGCGGGTTAGATCCCCGCACAAGACAAACATTTGTGTGCATGAACATGCATGTTTGTCTTGGTCTGGGCGTTTTCTATGTATTATAATTATGTATATATTTACAAAAAAAAATGTATTTAAGCATTATACCAGTTATCTAGTACCCATAGTACAAGCTTTTCGCTTAATTTGGGACTAGATGGCGATGTGTAAATTGTCCAGAAATATTTATTATTATTATTTAACTCATTGCATTCAAAATATAAAAAACAATGATTCAAAATATAAAATGCAACTTATCCTCGAACATCTTCACCGTAATTCATTTTTAACATCTTACAAGAATTTTCGAAAACGCGTATACAATTTGTAAAAATCGGGCAATTGTTACTTCAATTCAAATTAGTCGATCGGTTATCGCTGTCAATTAAACCGCAGAGTGGTCATATCGCGACTCGTGTGACAACGCAATTGGGGTCACACAGACCGTTATGTTGTTGGTGTTTACGCCAAGGTTACCAGGGAATATTTCAAGCAGTAACTCAAGTTTATTGTTTAAATGTGGATGACACCTGTCATTCTGCGCCACCGCTCATGATATTGCATTTGCGATCGATATGGGATTTTTAAAAAAATATATAATTAAACATAGCGTCTGCTAGTAATCTCTGCATGGAAGACACTCATGATATAGCAAGGATTCATAAATGCCTGTCTATTTATCTCAGTCACATTCCATATTCACGTTACATGTCTTTTGTCTTCGTTCAAATTTATAACTTGTATTTACGTGCCAGTGTGTATTTAAGATGAGTGTCCCACGTATGTAACACAAACGTGAAACACTTGTGAAATTATACACAATAACACATCCCTGGTATAAGTTTAAAATATAAGTACTGTACGATAATATTGCTTCCAAGTAAATTTTGTTAACATTTTTCTAAGTTAAACTTCTGTTTTCATGTACCTTACTTATCTAACTAGCTTTCTAGCTTCCTAACCACCTCGCCGCTACCACTGCTGTCACTGCAGTAAGCCGAAATTACTGCATCACAGTTGCACTTTTTTGCAATCAGGCAAAAACACTGGCCTCTTTCATCTCCCATATTGTAATAATTCGGAATAAATACTCTAAAAGCTCCCTAAACTTGTTTGAACACAGATCGAAAAAGTATATAGAACTGACTCACTGCTGTTTTATATTTACTGCGCCAAACTGCCAGCTGTTAAGTGGTATTAAAATTACAGTATACTACGTATTTTGAATACCATGTTTGACATAATTTGTCCTGTCAATTACTGTGGCGCTAGGGATGTAACACAAAATTATCACGTTTCCTCTTGTGACAGCTGTATTGGGGTCAACTGGACCCCGTTATGTTTACGCCATGCCTACTGGTTTCTAACGGGTTAACTATCATGACATGTATTTGAATAACGAATTTGTTTTAATTAACTGGTTAGTGGTTATTCGCCATCTTTCTAGTCAGAGCTGGTTACCCGAACGAGGTGCATTCTGTAGGGTAAAGGAAAAAAAAGGGTTACGTAAAATGATGTTAGAGGATATTTTTGTCAATAATAATTGACATAGGTATTTGTTTGGCAGTGTAATTTCGCGACAAATACACAGGCGTATGTGATTATATTTGGTAACGCGCAAGTGATACTTTATTTATTTATTACGACGAGCCCGGTGATCAAATGGCTAGCAATGACCACTCTGACTCAAAGGTTGCGGGTTCGATCCCCGCACAAGACAAACATTTGTGTGCATGAACATGTCTGTTCGTCTTGGTCTGGGTGTTTTCTATTTATTAGGTATATGTATTTCCAAAAAAAGATGAATTTCCTCACGCCAGGGACCTTTGAGCACAATCAGTAAAAATTACTCCTTACAAGACATCATTTTTTGGGTTCCGTACCCGAAGGGTAAAACGGACTCTCTTACTGAGACTCCGCTGTCCGTCCGTCCCCAGTCCCCGTCTGTCACCAGGCTGTAACTCATGAACCGTGATAGTTAGACAGTTGAAATTTTCACAGATGATATTTATGTTGCCGCTATAACAACAAATACTAAAAAACAGAATAAAATTAATATTTAAGGAAGCTCCCATATAAGTTGTACCTTTAGTAAATAGTAGTTGACATAAATATTTTGCACGCCTGCTTGCGGGCTGAATACACTGTACCTGACTGTATATACCCGAGTAACAACTTCTATTACTGTATTCTGCAAATAAAGATGATTTGATTTGATTTGATTTGATTTATAACAAACGTGATTTTTTTTATTGCTTGAAATTGACAACGGCAACAGGTAGAGGCTTGAAATATTCACAGAATATTTATTTATATATTCACTTAAAAAATAAATAACTAAATTAAAATAAAACCAATATTTAAGGGAGGCTCCCATCCCATACAACAAACGTGTTTTTTTTTTTTGCCGTTTTTATATATTTGTAACTAGCGGCCCGTCCCGGCTTCGCACGGGTGGATATACGATTTTTTTTATATTTTTACCTTTTATTTAGCAATAAATATAGCCTTTGTTACTCAGGGTGAATGTAGCTTTCCAATGGTGAAAGAATTTTTGAAATCGGCACAGTAGTTTTTGAGTATATCCATTACAAACATACACACGCACAATAATACAAATCTTTCCTCTTTATAATAGTAGTGTAGTGTAGATGTAGATGGTACGGAACCCTTGGTGCGCCAGTCCGACTCGCACTTGGCCGGTTTATGTATTCTTCGATACGGTTGATGTATGGGCCCCGTCGATGGCAGATCACAGCTCACTTCATAAATATGTACACGAAGCTTTTTATCAGCTCAAAAGGATCGAGTGATTGATGGGCGAGCGATATCGAGTCGCTGATTCGAGTATTATAAGCTACGCCATTACCCAAATCTCTTTGAGATTAAATACAAATCGATTTTATTGGATTCTGTTTTAAATTTTACTGCTTTGCGTTTCATTTTTAATTTCTGAAAGCACTCCGCACAAGACAAACATTTGTGTGCATGAACATGTCTGTTTGTCTGGGTGTGGGCGTTTTATATGTGTTATATGTATGTATTTACAAAAAAAAGTATTTAAGTATTATATCAGATATATAGTATCCATAGTACAAGCTTTGCTTAGTTAGGGACTGTCCGTGTGTAATTTGTCCAGGAATATTTATTTATTTATTTATTATTATTATTACTGTTGCAAACGATTTTTATCTTTTAGTGGTAATAGGGATGATCTTTTTAAATGTTTATTAATAATGACTGACAGCCCTCTAAGATAACTGACAAGTCCTTAACCCTATGCTGAATGTTCTCATGGAACAGATTGCATAAAAATAAAAAAATGTAGAACTTTATAGTGTGTAAGTCAACATCTTTAAACCAAAATCAATCTCGCCTGCACGTGGTACTCCTAACTTAACCTCAGAAACGGCTTAGCCGATTTAAATATTTTCACTGATGTCTTGTGCCAAGTTTCCCGTGACATTTATTTAGTGTTTGCTTTAATCCAATCGGTTCAAAAACAAAAGATTAACCGTTCTTTAAGCAAACGTCCACGTGAACGGAGCCACGGGCATAGCTAATATTAAACAAACTTGGCTATTATAACTGCAGAATGCTACTAAGTTAGTTAACGAACCCCGGCAAGCACGAGTTTTATTTCATTTATAATTTACTTTATAATCCTGCATCTTCATTCGCGTGGTTAAATTTGCATGACCAGGTTATGAACCCCGCTTTATTATGACCCAACTAAAACCTACTAAGGACTCAAGCATTATCCGGATCTGAAAGGATATGTCAGAAGTAAATGTTTGTTATTATTTGAGATTTTTTGTGCCGTGTGGTTTCCGGCAGACTAGAATAGAATCACTCCGTCTCTTCCCGTGGATTTCCGTGGATACATTATCAAACATCGATCAGGCCTCCCCAACCCGTTTGGCCAGCGTGGGGAGTGTATGCCAAATCCTCCTGTCTGGGACGGACGAGAGAGGGTCGTGCTCCTGTAGTGGAGACTAAAATGACCTGATGATGATGATGATTTGAGAACTATTTACCTGTATAATCCACTACCACGCCATGGCTATATGTGAAGTCCAACAGGCGACTCTATTGAACGCTTGGTAGTTCAGGGTAGACTCCAGGGTACAATGGACTACGTGGCAAATGACCCATGCGATGGACCGATCAGATAAAATCTGCTGTGGGTCGCCCATTGCATGAGTGTACCAGGAGTGCCTCGAAAGGAGATGGCGAGAGATCGCAGGCGAGCGACGAGAGCCCCCATACCTCCCTCATGACGACCACGACCCCTCTGTCAATAGCTAACTAATGCTGTGCTAATGAGTAATAAAAAAGAAGAAGACGTGTATAATAAAAACATGCATGCATTATCTTCTTAATATATAAAAATTTCGTGTCACGTTGTTTGTCCGCGACGGAATCCTAAACTACTGAACCGATTTTAATAAAATTTTGCACAGTGTGTGCAGTATGATCCAACTTGAGAGATAGGATAGTTTATAACTCATCGAAAAAAAATTCGTAAAAATACATATTTAAAAGCGATACGAAGTTCGTCGGGCCAGCTAGTTATATAGACGAGCTCGGTGGTCGAATGGTTAGCAATGGCCACTTTGATTCCGAGGTTGCGGGTTCGATTCCCGCACAAGACAAATATTTGTGTGCATGAACATGTCTGTTTGTCTTGGTCTGGGTGTTTTCTATTTAAGTATAATATCAGTTATCTAGTACCCATAGTACAAGCTTTGCGCTTAATTTGGGACTAGATGGCGCTGTGTAAATTGTCCAGAAATATTAATATTTATTTATATATAAATTAATGCATGCAATGATGAGCAATTTTCAATCATAAAAATAAAATAGGTATTACCTTACTTTAACTTACTTAGGTATGCTTATTTGTCAACCGTGGTGATGTAAAAAAGCCATACATATCTCCAGGACTCTTCCTTCAAATAATTAATGCCAATACTCACTTCCCTTTATTGTTATATTTATACATACACGAGTACTATATGTGGATTTCAAAGAGTAAACATTTTTCTTAATTCATGATGACAAACGAAAAAAGCAACCTAATCTGTTATGATAATAAAACATTTTTTACAAAACGAATTTGCTTACACGCAAGGCTAACCAGAGGCTGTTGCTAACCAAATTTCCCTGGGAATAGCAGGTTAGCGTGCGAAATCTGATCCATGCGTGCCTCCACAAAATTTATCTGCCAGATACCGGACTAATTTCTAACCGCTACTGGCTGGAAGCTGACGGCATTCAAATTGGTCTGAAGGCAGATTGGAGCGAACACGCGAAACCATCATTATTGGCAAGGCTACCAAATGTTGAGAACGTAATTTCGAAGTTATGCTTCCTAAGATTGCATCTTCTACATTGTAACTTACTTGTTACAAACTCAATCTGTTATGATTTCTTATCAATATTGTTGTGATTGTTTAAATCAATACCAAAATAGAAGCATACTATGTCCCGGTGAGGTTTTCATCTGCAATTTTTTAAGTTTTGGAATAAATATCCTGCCATGGTTTGCACCGATATTTTTACAAATATCTACTTACTAACAGGTCAATCGCATACTTAGCTTAGCGGTACAAATTAAACCAGGTTCCACTCACCCGAGTGGTACAAGCATAATCATCATCATCATCCTGCATCTACCCACTGCTCGATATATGTTTTCCCCAATGCATTCTACCAAATACGATCTTCCGCCTTCTGCATCCATCCGCTTTCAGGCGCTTTCCTAAGGTCATCGGATCATCTAGAAGGAGAGAGTCCAACGCCATCGTCCTACGCACGGCCTCCTCTCTAATACCTTTCTCCCCCATCTGCCATCTCTTAATCGGCAGATGTGACCGGCTCATTGCTACTTCAGCTTGCAAACTCTGAAAGCTATATCGACAACTTTAGTTCTCCGTAGAATTTCTTCGTCCCGGATTCGATCCCTCGAAGAAATCCCGAGCATAGCCCTCTCCATCGCTCCACTCGAGTACCAAACATCAAGAAAGGTAAAGTGATTTTCCATAAAAAAAAAAAAAACACTTGGTCTTCTCAGCAAGAACAGCCCCCTTACCACCATCTCTTATTGCGATTCAATAATTGAGTAGATTGCTTATTTATACCAATGAATAAGCGACTCTATTCCATTTGAAATAGAGTCGCTTATTCATTGGTATGAATAAGCAATCTATTCAGTTATTGAATCGCAATAAGAGATGGTGGTAAGGGGGCTGAACATTACAACTCTCTAAAGTTTTGTTATTTAACTATGAATTTTTGGTAAGTAAGGAATTTGGAATTACTTCAAATTCAAAACCGTTTATTTTCTCTCCCTATAATACAGTTTCACAACAAGTGCGTAAAAATAGATGTTACAAATCTTTAAATAGAGAGGGACTGGCGCCTGAACTAAGCCGAGGCCTGTATCTCAGTGCACCAGTTGCCTCCCCGCGAAATGTAGATGGTACAACGTACCAAGAAACAGTAATATAGCAATAAACAGACACAGTTACAATACAATACAGTTCCTCAGTGAGGTTGCCCTTTTATAATAACCACGGGAATTAACGCGATCATGCATGTAAGGTAGTTTTTCATACCTTTATTATTGCCTGATGTTTCGACCTCTTAATTAAAATATAGTCAAAATTCAGTTTCGATCCAGTCTCGATCTCACAAATGTCACATTTGGTATTCTCGTAACACGATATGTAACTTCAAAATTAAATTTAAGCGGGATTATATCGAAATATGAGTGAAAATTAAACAAACTAAGAATGTTATTTTGCCAACAACAAGAATTTTTAATAATTAATTAATGAAATCAAGTATATAATTTTAGTCAATTCAATCTCGATTCGGTCAACTTTCAATCTGCGTTCGTAGAAAAATTAAGAGAATTGGCCTTCAGGTTGCACCGGCCGTAAAACTACAAACATTGATATGTATATCAATGGCTACAAAATATTATTGTCCTCTTTTGTTCGGGATAGGTAGAACTATTTTTGGTACTTGAGATATGTTGTTGTAATGTGGACATTCCTGGAATTCCGGGATTTAAAGTATATATTATTGAATTCGAAAATTACCTACGTTGTAAAAAAGCTATTCATGAAGTTACGGAGAGGAGGAACTCATTTCCCTTTCTTCACTCCTAAAAGTTCGACATTTTTAGTGATAGCGAAACAAATTAATCTTAGGGGTCTAAGTTTTTCATCAACATCTTTGAACCAAAGCCAACTTCACCTGCACGCGGTGCACCTTGCTGACTGACAAACGAAGCTCTGGCGAAAAGAGAGGTAGGGAGCGTAATTGTAAGCTACCCGACTGGGGAATGTACCTCCACCTCACAAAATACCGCAGCCAAATAACGGTTCCCTTGAGGGCTGTTGTGTTCCTGCGAATGAGTGAGGTCACCAGAAAGGAAGGAGATGCTGCGATGGCAGCGGAGGTGGCGGCGCGCGAGCGATATTTTATGTTGCGAGCGTTAATATGGCTACGGTAACCGCTTCACATCAGGCGGGCCGTATGCTTGTCTGCCACCAGACGTAGTATAAAAAATAAAAAAAAAATTGTATTCCTTAATTTTTTTTCTGTAACAATGTTTGTACATACAGGTATTAAAATGAGTTTTTATTTAATTAAATGGCATGTCCACTGTCCATATTATTTTCAATGTTAGTGGTCAATGAACCAAAATACCAACGCAGATCAAAGCTAATTAGCGAATTGAGGAATGTGACGTTAATACGGGATTTCTGCCTAACAAAACTACGGTAAATTAAATGAAGCTATATTCCTATAGATATGACATCATCATAATCATTAACTTGATCTACCCACTGTTGGATATAAGCCTTCCCATGCTTCCCTCCAAATACGATCCTCCGCCTTCCGCATCCAGACTGATCTTAAGGACCCGCTTTCTTAAGGTTACCGGACCATCTAGAAGAAGGGCCTCCAATGCTTTGTCATGCTATGCGTGGCCTCCACTCCAATACCTACCTCCCCCATCTGCTATAACTTACTCGGCACATGTGACATTGCCAGCTACCATGGCATACCTATACCAAATTGAGTCAGAAAATGGTTCTTTGAAAATTGGAAAACTGAAGTCGGGACATAAACTATCACCATCCTAATCATATCAACAACTTAATATCTATACTAACTATCTCTTTTCCACACTGAGCGTAAATGGTGGCAATTTCTTTTTTACAAAAATATGAAATTAAATAAATTAATTAAATAAAATTAAATAATAATAAGTAAGTGTTAAAATCAATTATTATTGTGTACTTTCATGTGATATGTAATCTCTTGGGCTTTAATTTATCAACATAAATTATGTATCACTACATAGTATAAAACAAAGTCGCTTTCTCTGTCCCGATGTCCCCATGTATGCTTAAATCTTTGAAACTACGCAACGGATTATGATGCGGTTTTTTTTAATAGATAGAGTGATTCAACTGGAAAGTTTATATGTATAATATATGCATAACATAGTAGAAAAACACTGATAATTTAGAGGTTTCTAATGTGATGTCGTAAATAAACACATTTTTTTGCTCTTTCATTGCAAACGCTGGCTGAACCCAACGAGATAGATCAAAATAATGTAGTACAGTATTGTTCACCTTAAAATGGTCTACAAAAAAGTTCGCGA
The DNA here is from genome assembly GCA_937001555.2 of Hypsopygia costalis. NCBI lineage: Eukaryota > Metazoa > Arthropoda > Insecta > Lepidoptera > Pyralidae > Hypsopygia > Hypsopygia costalis. Next base: position 2,636,123 of record OW443336.2, on the reverse strand, counting down.
TGGTATATGTCTATCTCTTAGTGGTAACACACAATAACCGTTATTTTATCCTTTGCTTTTTACAATAAATAATGCCTTATTTACGAAGCGATTTTAAGCAATACAGAATTAATCCTTATCCAATTAAGTACCTTAAATACATTGCGCATTTAATATAGATCAATATGGCCCTTCACAGCATGTAATTTAAATGAATAGTTTAGAAGATATTACACATTTAAAATGCAGGGACATAACGGCTGTGGCGGTACCGGCCGCGGAGCCGGCGGCGTGTGCTTATAACTGGGGAAGGACTGGATAGGACAAAGCGCAAAGACCTTCTGTAGTACATTTAGTATCAGCATTGCACCCGTGCGAAGCCGGGGCGGGTCGCTAGTTTTCTAAATACAGAAGACCGCATTTTTACCTATTTCAATCAATTGTGTGGCAAGACAATTGGCTCACTTTTCGGGTGTTCGTTTTTGACGCTTAGTAGCACATCTAAAAATATAAGAGGATTTGGTAAAATCTACTTCTTCTATCGAAGAAGCAATTTCTCACGTAAAACCAATTCCAAAAAATCCGTACACACCATTTATTCACCAAAGCAACAGCAATCCAAAAAGCCATTTCTCTCCAAATCTATTGATAGTAATCCCCTCAAGGTGCAAGCAATTTACCAAATCCCTTGAGATTCTAAAGAAGCAGTGACAGGCAGTAACAATTAGGTGTTCGGAAGTATCCTCTTCGTAATTCATACCTGGATAATTACTTGAGGTACGAACTACGCCCTTGTAATACCGTCTAATGAAATCCCTATTTTATGTCGGGTGTACAATGTGTTAAGGTGATGAGCGGTTATGAAATCGGAATAAAATTGTAGCAATTCGTATTTATTATTTGACAGGCGAAAGTCCTTAAGTATTATTTATTACTTACGTACCTAAGTATAAGGTTTTGCCAAGATTGACTCTACTAATTTTATTTATATTATTTTTGTTTGTTTGTAAAACTTTATTGTCTAAAATATACAATTTTGATATACATGTGAGAGTATTAATACAATGGCGGACTTATCCCATGAAGGGATCTCTTCCAGTTAACCACAGAATAATTAAAAGGAATATTGAATAGCATGGGTTTGGTACAATAGTGAGTACTATTTAGAATTTTGTTTTATTGAAATTCTTAAATCGGAGAGTTATCCGTGGCTTTTCCTGCATAAGTTTCTAAAAAGCAATGAACAAGGTTTAGTACAAAGATTGGCGTTAATACGGTACTTGTTTCATTTTGAAAAATCTGTGCTATTTCTAGCGAAATTCTATTAAAACGTATTTCTATTATAAATATACTTTTGATATACTAATCTGTTGAGCCATTTTGACGTTCAAGTAAACAAAACATTTTGTTATTAGTAAAGCAAATGGTGTTAACTTTTCTAAAAATCATTTTGGTTTATCTTGAATTTTATATTTTCCAGTTTCGTCTCAAGGCGAAACTGGAATACTCTTTTATCTATCCAGTGGTGTGATTGAATTTTGGATGTATAATTATGATAGATTGTAAACTACTTACAACGCCAAACTGAATCCCCCGATTTTATTATCATTATTTTTTTTGGATTACCCCCGTATGGTAGCAAATTTGAAGACGTATTCACGTTTATCATCATCATCATCAGGTCATTTTAGTCTCCACTACAGAAGCACGACCCTTTCTTTTCTGTCCCAGACAGAAGGAGGATTTGGCCTGCACTCCCCACGCTGGCCAGATGGGTTGGGGAGGCCTGATCGATGTTTGATAATGTATTTCCCTTAGTCGCCTTGTACGACATCCACGGGAAGAGACGTAGATGTATTCTATTCTAGTCTACCGGAAACCACACGGCCATTCATAAGTATTCACGTTAAAAAAAAATGTTCCATTGACCGATTTCGGTTTGAAATATATCGGAAATATTCAAATAATTAATTTCGACTCACAGTAGTAACCTTAAGAAGGCGGTCGGCAGTGGGCGCGTCGTGAGAAATACAAGATGTACCGAACAAGTTATCTCACAACTTAGCAGACTTGTCTTACTTACATTCATTATGTGTTTCAGTAAACTTCGATACTGATAAAGTATATCGGAATTGTTATGATTACGAGTAATGTTGTATACAAGTTGATTATTATACAACTTAAAAAATGAGTGTTATGTTTTCAGGATATTTGCGTGTCTACTTCTAAAACGATACATTTTGAATAATGATATAATGGTTAAAAATACTTTAATATTACTACTAGTTCATAGTAAAGTAAAAGCTGGCTAGATAACGTATACTCTTAAGCATTTATACATAATATTAAAAGAAAGGAAAAGAATATGAACACACAGGAATTTGCATTAAATATTTTTGATTAGTCTTGCCGCGACTGTAAATGGCGCTAGACTAATACCGGGCAAGTACCTTGTTTCTTATCATAATGGAGACAAGTAGAACGCGTACAATACACAGGTAAAAACAACTTTTTTTATATGAGGGGGGGGGGGGGGGGAGACAAACGAGCATGTGGGCCACCTAATGGAAAGCAATCAATATTGCTGGCAACGGGTCGCCGATCCGTTGCCAGCCTATATACTCCTTCCTTTCTTTCTTTCCGGTGAGCTTACTCACTCGCAGGAATACAACAACCCTTAAGGGAATTGTTATCTGGCTGCGGTATTCTGTGAGGTGGAAGTACTTCCCCAGTCGGGCAGTAAATTCATAGTTGAAGCGCGGGTAATTTTTTAATGCTGTCAAGTTAGTCAAACACTAAGAAATTACAATATATTTAGAGTGAGACACAGCTATAGGTAAGACAAGAGAGGCTATATAATCGCTCACACGCAAACAGAGGCAAGTAGAACGCGTCTATAGTTGAAAACATTTTAGCCCTATTCGAGTTTCTAAAGTACTGTAAGGGTCACTTCACCGTCCTTTATAAGCCAAAGTACGCTCGCTTTTATCTCGAGCGCTCTTTTTTGGAGACGGGCCCACCTGCCATTGGCAGACGTTACACTGAATATGATTCTTTTTCCTCATCCACAGATTAAAATAATTGTCTCTGATGTTTCCTCATTCAATTGGTATATTTCCCAGATCCTTTCACGTCCATGATGGCTATTATATATTACACAATGAACGAATATCTACGACATAAAATTGTGATTTAATTTATGACATATGATGATATATTATATAAATAGATAATGTAATAATTTAACAGTATATTCACGTCCATGTTGGGTAGAATAGCGAAACTAAGTCAAAGTCAAAGTCTCTTTATTGCATAACTAAGTGTACATATGATCTTAGATTGGTTTACGCACTTACAACCTAGTCGCCTTTGTCATGTATCGCAAAAGACTAGGGGCGCGCACGACTAAAAAATGTAACATGTGTACCTACCTATTTATTACCTTATTTTCGTAAATAAACGATTTTTATCTTATCTTCATATATATGACGAGCTCGGCGGTCGAATGGTTAGCAATGGCCACTTTAACTCCGACATCGCGGGTTCGATCCCCGCGCAAGAATATGTGTGCATGTCTGTTTGTCTTGGTATGGGTGTTTTCTATGTATTTTTATTTATATATAAATGTATTTACAAAAAAAATATATTTTAAGTATAATATCAGTTATCTAGTACCCATAGTACAAGTTTTCTTTAGTTTGGGACTAGATAATCGTGTGTAATTTGTGCGGGAATATTTATGTATCTTCTATCTTCTATCTATATATATAAAAGAAAGTCGTGTTTGTTACAACACTTATAACTCGAGAACGGCTAGACCGATTGCCATGGTTTTTGATTTGTTGGATTTGTTTCCGTCCCGAATAGCACAATAACTCTTAAAAACATTGGAAAATTCTCGAAAAAATAAAATAAAAGAAAAAACATTTTCCCATACAAAAGAAAGTGTCAGTTGAAAAAGGGATTACGATATTTATTGGTTGTCAAATATCAAAACGTCAAATCGATTGGTGTCACTTTTATGTCGCGAAAGTTGTCTGTGATTTGTTAAGAAAATTTAAAAATGTCAAATCGATAGGGGTGAAAACGCTTTTCCCATGGGGTTCGAGCGCAAGAATCAAATCAGAGTAAACATCAAAAGAAATGACAATTACAAATCACCAAAATGATAAAACCTATTTCAAAACTAAAAAAAATAAAACAAAACGTTTTTTTTAAATAAAATTTAACAATAAGGAAATCTTTATTTTTATGAAATCTTCAGTTTTTATGGATACGGGTCTTCCCTCAACCGAAGGGGTTTAGAGCGTACTCCAACACGCTGCTCAACTGCGGGTTGGCGGAGGCCAGTGTTTTCGAACCGCCTAAAGGCCACTGACTTAACTTAACGACTGTCATTAAATGATAACAACCGGGACCGACAGCTTAACGTGCCTTCCGAAGCACGGAGGAGCTCAAGATGAGCTAATGATAACAACCGGGACCGACGGCTTAACGTGCCTTCCGAAGCACGGAGGAGCTCAAGATGAGCTAATGATAACAACCGGGACCGACGGCTTAACGTGCCTTCCGAAGCACGGAGGAGCTCAAGATGAGCTAATGATAACAACCGGGACCGACGGCTTAACGTGCCTTCCGAAGCACGGAGGAGCTCAAGATGAGCTAATGATAGCAACCGGGACCGACAGCTTAACGTGCCTTCCGAAGCACGGAGGAGCTCAAGATGAGCTAATGATAACAACCGGGACCGACGGCTTAACGTGCCTTCCGAAGCACGGAGGAGCTCAAGATGAGCTAATGATAACAACCGGGTCCGACGGCTTAACGTGCCGTCCGAAGCACGGAGGAGCTCAAATTGAGCTAATGATAACAACCGGGACCGACGGCTTAACGTGCCTTCCGAAGCACGGAGGAGCTCAAGATGAGCTAATGATAACAACCGGGACCGATGGCTTAACGTGCCTTCCGAAACACGGAGGAGCTCAAGATGAGCTAATGATAACAACCGGGACCGACGGCTTAACGTGCCTTCCGAAGCACGGAGGAGCTCAAGATGAGCTAATGATAACTACCGGGACCGACGGCTTAACGTGTCTTTCGAATCACGGAGGAGCTCGAGGTAATATAAACCCATCCGTGTACAGGCTACGGTCGACGTTGCTTAACTTGCGTGTTCAATTAGACTGACACGCGCAATGACGCCATCGAGCTTCTCTATTATTTTCTACTATTCATTGTTTTAATTCCATAAAATCATAAATTTAGTTCAGCTAATATGTACCACGACATTCATTGATTGTTAGGCGGTACGAAGTTCGCCGGGACAGCTAGTTTGTATATAAAAATATATATAAATTTGACGAGCTCGGTGCTCGAATGGTTAGCAATGGCCACTTTGACTCCGAGGTTGAGAGTTCGATCCCCGCACAAGGCAAACATTTGTGTGCATGAACATATCTGTTTGTCTTGGTCTGGGCGTTTCTATGTATTTAAGTAGGTATGTATTAAAAAAAAAATGTAAGTACATTTATCGGTTGTCTAGTACCCATAACACAAGCTTTGCGCTTAATTTGGGACTAGATAAATATAGGCGCTGTATAAATTGTCAATATATATATATATATATAATACTACGTAGGTATATATATATATATATATATATATATATATATATATATATATATATATACATATACCTACGTAGTATTTTTGTAAACACATACCAACACAAACAGATATGTTCATGCACACAAATATTTGTCTTATGCGGGGATTGAACTCGCAACCTAGGAGTCAAAGTGGCCATTGCTAACCATTCGACAACCGAGCTCGTCTATATTATTACAGATAGAATTATTCCCATATAGACAGCGATCTCATATTACAGCGGTATTTATCCGTAAATCCTCCCTAATCTTATTGCTGGGCCCATGTGTGTTACCCGGTGGATGTACCTAGTCAGTAAACATTTGAGGCGAAAAAATGGGTGAAGGATTTGTAGTCACGGATTTTCACCGCGTATTTTCGGCAACAACTCTGTACGGATTGTTCCCACTGCTGGCTTACGGGTCTCCTCTCAATCGAAGGGATTTAGAGGGTAGTACACGCTGCGAAACTACGGATTGGAGGAGACCAGGGCCTTCAAGCTGCTAAAGGCAACTGATTTAACGACTGTCATCTAATGACAACTGCTGTAACTGACGGCTTAACAAGCACTCGCGATCGCGATCTCGCGATAAACAAACTAATCCAAAGACAGGCGACGGTCCACGTTGCTTAACTTGCGTATTTGATAAGACTGACGCGCGCAATCACGCCATATAGCACCGCAATTTATACTATGCCGCAACTCTATCCTTAACTTTTACAAGACTAAACAATAATTTTGATGGACAAGCACAGAAATAATAATTTAGTTCATGTTATTATTTATTACTCGATTTTTCTTACAATGTAGATATAATGACGTACATTATACAATGTAGATATGAGGACGAGCTTGTTGGTCGAATGGTTAGCAATGGCCACTTTGACTCCGAGGTCGCGGGTTCGATTCCCGCACAAGACAAACATTTGTGTGCGTGAACATGTCTGTTTGTCTTGGTCTGGTCTGGGTGTTTTCTACGTATTATAAGTATGTATTTACAAAAAAAAAAGTATTTAAGTACATTTATCAGTTGTCTAGTGATAACACAAGCTTTGTGCTTAATTTGGGACTAGATGACGCTGTGTAAAATTGTCCAGAAATATTTATTATTATTTATTTTATAATAATATTACGAGTACATCAAACAAGTCTCAAGACTGACGACTTTCATATTTACAACCTAACATTATAGCCAATTATTCATCGGAATATAGTCATCTATAAATCACTGCCTATCTAAACAATAAACTAATCAAGTTTTTTTTTATAACAAATGCGAACTTTCTAGCCGTTTTGGCACACGGTCAAATTGCCACAGACAAGGTCGCGGGCAAAAGTAAATATTTATTTCTAACCGTAAACGTTTACGCTTTACTCTATAATCTATATCATTCTAGAAATACATACTATATTTTTTTTATATGAGGAGGGGGGGGGGGGAGGGGGGGGGGGGAGGGTGTGGAAACGAGCATGATGGGTCACGGAAAGCAATCACCACCGCCCATGGAGATCAGCCACACCGTGGGGTCGTCGATCCGTTGCCAGCCTATTCTCTTCTCTTCCCTTCTTTTATTTCTGTTTGGTGACCTCACTCACTCGCAGGAACTCAACAACCCTCAAGGGAATTGTTATTTGGCTGCGATATTCTGTAAGGTGGAGGTACTTTCGGGCAGCATAAAATATACGCTATGCCCTACCGCTCTTTTCGCCAGAGCCTCGTTTGTCAGTCAGCATCACCTGCAGGTGAGGTTGGCTTTGGTTGAAAGATGTTGATGAACCACTTACACCCAATTAATATTCCTTTAAAAATTACACACCGTCGCTTAGTCCCAAACTAAGCAAACCTTGTACTATGGGTATAAGTATAACTGACATTATTATACCATCTATCACTAGATAGATAGATAGATAGATAGAGATAAAAAAATGTACTACGGGTTTGTACCCGTAGTACATTTTCAAATAAAAAAATGTACTATGCGTACATGGGTATAGTACCCATAGTACATTTTATTATTTGGAAATAAATAATATATAGAAAATACTCGAACCAAGACAAACAGACGTGTTCATGCACAGAAATGTTTGTTTTGTGCTGGAACCGATCTCGCGACCTCGTAGTCGAAGTAGCCATTGCTAGACATTCGACCACCGTGCTCATGTGTAGTTTATTTTTTCGAGATTAGGACCTACCACCCACCACTGTATCTTCTGTGTAGCCAGGATAAACAGCGGTGACTACCAAAAAAGGCAATGAGCAATTAAGTCCACTGGAGTCCCGGGGGTAAAACTACGGCTGCCTTGGAACTCACATCGAATTTAATCTGAAGAAATTAGTAGGAGTAGGAAGCTTTAGGTATTTGACTTCCTTTCATGGCAATGTGTGATTATCTAGCCTTTTAAATAATACGTCTTCTAAAAACGTCTGGTTGGCGTGAGATAAACATGAGATAGGTTTTTTGTAACGTTGTCATGTAACTGCTTCGCACATTATTGTACTTTCCTTTGAAAAAAAGCACGTGCCGGAAATCCAAAAAGTCGTATCAATCTGTCTCATGTCCCTACATGATAAAGTCGTAAGTTTCTCTTTTTTTATGTGAATGCGATGGAAACAATTAATTTCTCTATAGCTTTACCTGTCTATGAGAAATCCAGACTTTAAATATATATTAACAACTTTTATGTGTTTATCCTTTTAACCGAATGCTCTAATTTTTACTGGTTTGGCAACCGGTCAATTCGGACAGGACAAGGTTGTGGTTTAGTGAATAAAAATTGGTATAGGTGGTAAAATCGCATGCTTTGGCGGTAAATGAACCACCAAACCATAAACCACAAAAACGCAAAACGCACCATGCGTTTTCATGATTTATGATTTCATCTTGGGTCTTGCTGCTGAGGCTGAAACCGAAAGACATGTTAAACAATTTGTGTGTTTATGAAACAAAGAAATTGTTAAACATGTCTATTAATTTTCGTCAATTGAATTAAAAAATGAACACAACTGTCAAACATTTCTTTTGTCCAATTAAAAGAAACAAATAATATTTTTCACCACTTCATTTGCCATCTGCCAGGGTGTCAATGCACCATGAGTTTTGTATTTACTCTTCAAAGAGTTCATATTTACGACAGCCAAATGCGACTGATCTCTGTGCCAAGTTTGCTGAGATAATAAAAAAATCAGCCAAAGATGTGTTGGCACGCGTTGTTGAGGGTTCCGTAGGTCCGTATTTACCGAGCCCATGGCGACCAATCGTGTCGTGCCGTATTATTGATGTTGTTAATGACGGCCCGTTGATCCAATGGGTAGGCTACTTTTGCAACAAGGATCGTGTTGCTCGTATATTCTCCCTTTAGGATATTTTTTTTTGGAGACACAGGTGTCAAGAGATTCTGAGACAAGAATACGGGTACCTGGGCGCCAGCAGTTGGAGTTTTTTTCTGTTTCAATTATTGGAGACGTGTAGAGACGACACCACAGCTGGAGTAAGTGCTTTATAAAGTCCAAGGAATAAAGATATTTTGATTTGATTTGAGTAAAGACGACCAAAGCAGCTATGGCAGTTGCATGCAGCTGATGCAGCTACTAACTAACGGTAGTTAATAGGGTGACTACCCAAAGTATACGAAGTTTACTTATGTAAAATTCGTATAAACTTAAACCTACACCCGTGTCACAAGTCTTGGGATCTGCTTGGCGTTTCTCTCTCTGCCACACGATGGACCCGGCACCCGCACGGTGAATCCATGGAAGCTAAGAAGTTCGTCTCTTTGGGTACTAACCGATGGCGAAACGCACAAAGTAGTGTAGATCACATTGTATGCATTTTTTTTGTTTAGATCTTCGAGAAATATTTCCGTCGATTATGGCGAAGCTAGTAAAAATACGTATGAGAATTATGCTACTTAATTTTATCTTGTATCTATTTCATAATGAACTTTGCAAGGATCAGAGGCCCTACCGGCTAAGCTGAAGCCGTTTCCCATCGGATTTTTTGATTGCAATAATCAAACTTCAATATAGATTTATTGTACATGTGTTTAGCATAACTGGTAGAAACTCCGAAGTACTACCAAATATGATGAAGATGTTTCAATTACTTAAACGTAAGACATATTTTTTTAACCAATATTATCGATGGTAATCGGCTTCAGCTTCAGCGGTAGGGTCCACCTACAATGTTTGTATATTTTAGATTTAATAACCCAGCGTAAATCCACTCGGTTTTCTTCAACGAGATGTGGCTGCATCTTATACAAAAGTCCAACCAAGCAAAGAGAGCCAGAAGTGACGTGCTAGCTAAGGATGCATATAATTTTTAGAAAAATCACAGAAATTATTGTTCCCCGGGAGTTTGGGATAACCGTTATTACCTCTCGGAGAGTCTCGGGGAGTCTCCCCTGATCCGGGAGGGTTGGAAACCCTGGCCCCAGGTTAGCTACAATCTGGGCTGGTGGCATTAATGAACGAAGGATGGCAAGATAAATGTTACAAAAAAATATCATCATAGATCATAGATCATATTACAATACAATACAATACAATATTCTTTATTGCACCAAATAATAGATTTTACAGAGGTATTAAGGTAATAAAAGTACAAAAGGCGGTCTTATCGCTAAGCGATCTCTTCCAGACAACCTTAAGGTAGAGGAAACGAGAATGATAGTAAGCAAGTAGGAGGCGCATAAACTACATAAACGTACCTACATACACACATACATACATATACACGTATACCACATAAACAATACACATATATCATATAAACAATAAATATACAATATATAACTATAGTGTATAAAAATATTACATAAATTAAATAACAAGCAAGATACATGATAAGTACATACAATAAAGCGACAGACCAGAGAATAAAGGAAAATAAGAAAAGTTACACAGAGACAAGTGAGAGATAGTGAGCTTTCACAACTTAGTGTAATATTGGGAAGAGTGTGATGGCGTAATGAGGCGAAGAGATAGAGTATGACGCAAGGCACGACCCTGCACCCCAGTGTGAAATAAGAAGCGCTCTTTTAGATATTCAGGAGTTAAGGGATTAAATAAGATGGAATAAAGAAGGGATAGGATATGACTGTTACGGCGAAGTCTAATAGGAAGCCATTTGAGCTGACAACGAAATTGTGAGACGTGGTCATATTTGCGAAGTCCAAATATGAACCGGATGCAAAGATTTTGAAGGCGCTCAAGTTTATTCAATTGCTCCTCGGTAAGATCGAGGTAACAAGAGTCGGCGTAATCAAGAATAGGGAGAAGCAAGGACTGAGCAAGCGCGATTTTGGTGTCCAGCGGCAGAAAGTACTGCAGTCTTCTAAGAGAACCAATAGACGCGAATATCTTTTTACTAACAGCGGCAAGTTGAGCAGTCCAAGTTAATGATTTGTCAAAAAGGATTCCAAGATTTCTCACGCTATCGCTGTAGCAAACAACAGTCCCATTAAAAACTACAGAAGGGAAATTAGGCCAGTCGATTTTGGATATCAATCGGGAACTACCTATGATAATGGCCTGCGTTTTTAATGGATTGACAACTAGACCGTGGGAATTACTCCATTCAGATATACGAGAAAGATCTTCATTAATAATGGAAATAGTATTTGATAGATCGTCAAAAGAAGCATGTGTGTAAATTTGTAAATCATCTGCATACAGGTGGTAAGAGGAGCGAAGTTTAGCAGTAATTGAGTTAATAAATAGAGCGAATAAAAGTGGAGATAACACGCCACCCTGAGGTACGCCCGCAGCTATGGGACACCAAGAAGATAATGAATCCTCGATACGCACTCGCTGCTGACGCCCATGCAGGTAAGAATGAAACCACTCAATTGCCGTTGGAGATATATTGAGAGAACGCAATTGGCCCAACAGTATATCAAAATCAACTGTGTTGAATGCATTACTGAAATCCAGCAGAGTCAAAACCGTCAGATGTGAATGATCCAAAGCAACACGAATGTCATCGGAAATTTTCAATAGAGCAGTAGTCGTGCTATGACCGGGACGGAAACCGGATTGCAATGGATTGAGGATGTTATTATGGTTAAGAAACTTGTTTAACTGTTGATGAACAAGTCGCTCTAGGACTTTTGAAAGGAAAGGAAGAATGGAAATGGGACGATAGTCGGAAAAGGATGAAGGGTGGGATTTTTTAGGTATAGGGATTATAAACGCATTTTTCCAGGACGTAGGAAAAATACCTGTAGCAATAGAATTATTGAGGATTAAGGTGATGGTAGGAAGGATGATATCAAGGATCGGTAAGATCATAGCACGACTAATACTATCATCACCCACGGAATTTGACACAATTGAACGTATGCCCTTCTCAACATCACAATCGGCAAATTGAGTAAAGAAAAATGGGGGATAATCAGGAGTTGGAAGTGATGAAAGATAATCAAGAGTTTTAGTTTTTGTGCTGTCATCAAAAATAGCAGAAGAGGAAAAATGCCTATTTAGGTTATCGATATCAACATTATTAAAATTATTATTAAGTTTCTTCCCAACTCCTATCGACTTAAGAAATTTCCATACCTTTGCGGGATCACCGTTCTCAACCGATTTATGAATGTGGCGTCTTTGTGCGTCCCTACACATCCTGTTGCAGATGTTACGCGCGCGAACATAACTATCTCGATATCTGTCTGGATCCATTTTGTATTTACATTTAGCACGATTTTTCTTGGCAATGAAGCTCCGAATCTCATCTGTCAACCAAGGTGCCGGTAGGCATATTCTTACTAGACTAATGGTATTGACGGACGTCTATGGATTAATGGCATAGACTTGCGACAAAATTTGTTACATATATTTCAATTTCAATTTTCTCCACGAACCCCTAAAAAAAAAGTAGAATGACTGACTCAACGATGTCGCCAGTGAAAACTGTGGAAACATATGCAATATTCTAAGCCACTTTAAAATTAGTTCAGTAGATGCCGGCGCGCGCGCACCCGCGTCTCCTTCACATAGTCGGTTTATACATTTGTGCGGATACAGTTGAGTGTATAATAAATTGGAATTGATGTTTTCCATAATTAAATGTGTCGCGAATTTATCGTGTGTGACATGGATATAATACTAAAACAGAATGTGGACTGTTTTTTGGTGATTTATATTATGATTCATTGACAGTTTTCGTGGAAGCGAGAGTAAAATAAAATGTGTTTTTTATACTTGCTTTTGTTTGAAGATATATGCATTATACGTTTTTGATTCAGATTTATTGATAGATTTAACATACCATGTGTGTGTGTGTGTGTGTATTATAATGTATCATAAAAGAGAAAGTATACAAAGCCTCTTGATAAAGTAGAAAGACAATAAAGATATTCACATCCATTTTTATAAAACACTTGATCATACTTTTTTTTAAATAGTATTATAATTGTAATTTAGCAATATTTTTTAACTGTAATATGAAAACTAAAATATCAATGACATATATTACTTATATTATATAAATAATGAGTTTCGGAATAAGTTAAGAAGTTAACATGATCATGAAATTAAATTTCAATTAGGAAAATTAATTTTCTCTTAACGCGGAAGTACAAACTTTTAGCCAAAATAGTACATCAAAAACGGGAAAAGATAGGCATAAAAAACGATATACAAAAATGGAAAGAAAAAGATCTAGTATGTAATGCAAAATCCATTGAAGAAATAGGAGAACAGGGAATATGTTCGTAACGAGAAATAGTAAGCAGCCCGTATTTCCTATTCTTAATTGCGTCTAGGAAAAAACAACACAAATTATTGTAACTAATAAGCGTAGTTATGATATCTTTCCTTAGAATATATTTTTATTTGATGATAAATATATTTTTCAACACACTTGCTCATAAAGTCTAATTTCACCGCAATTAGGCACATAATGACACCTATAATTAAACTGTGACTTTTTCATTGCTATTATTCACAAGTGAGTTATAAAGTTTTTATTTTATTTTGTTGGTTTGAGTTGCTCTGTTCTTAAAAAAAAGTGTCGATACAAAAAAGATCCTGTTCAATAGTACAAATAAATTAATGTACCAATTGCTTGCTCATTTATATTAAATGGATATATTTAAATACGAAGTGACATGAAAATTTCAACTTGTATTGTGTTTAATATATATAACTTTCACTCAAATATAACTTTTGTTTTCTCTGTAATAAAGAAAACTTTAAATTCTCCATTGTGTACGTGGCTAAAACGCTATCCGAGAAAAGCCAAAAAAAGAAACCATTCTTTCAGTCTATGGCCGATCGCCATGTTAGATTCGCGCGCATTGGAAAACCTGATTAATTTTTCCCGCCATTGCGAAAATTTTTTCACAACTCGTTTTATAGTTTTTTTGTAATATTTTCTTCACAAATGTGTTGAAAAACGTCGTATGATATACGTTTGTATTGATGAATACCGTCCTCGGCTCTCTTAAGACCCTCGCCTAAAGTATGCCTAAAGGCTCGAGTCTCAATTGCACCTCAGCGGTAATCACCAACATTACACCCTTGTACTATAATGCACTATTATCTAATCTCATACTGAAATTTACACATTAAAAAACTAAACACAGTATCTTAATGACAGTCTTTACGCACAAGCTATCAAAATGAATTTAAAAAGTTATTTTTCGATACAGCTCTTCTATGGACAACTGTATCGTAAAATAACTTTTTTACCATTTCGATACAGCTTCAGCCCTGGATACAGGTATTTTAAACAGGTTGCAATACAAATACATTGCAACTATGCAAAATTTTTCTACATAATCTGTGAACGCGGCGCCGCGATGCGCGTCGCGCATGCGCACTACGCATGCTCGATCTGCAAATGGATTTATAAGTAAGAAATATAGCTGTTAAATTAACTTCATGGTTGTATTTAAAATATTATTATCATATATTTCATGAGATTAGATAAAGTAGTGTATGAAACTGCACATAATTAGGTATTAAAATACTCGTGTGGTCTATTATAACATTCGCCTTCGGCTCATGTTATAAACTCACACTCGTCTATTGCATAATAAGGGTTATTTTAATAACCCTTATTATGCAACAGTTTCATAAACTACTATTATACTCTCTCTTAATTCACGGGTCAAACCCGGTCATTTGACAGGCGTGCGCGGGGATATGGATCCAACGCGTAGAGGCCTCTTTGAGAAGTTTGATGTAATGTTGTATATTATTATACTTTGAAGATTCTGGGGAGAAATTTTTTACGTCTTTGTTACCTGTTATCTGCCAAACTACGATGATCTAAACTAGATAGATAGATAGGTTTATTACAAACTACAGTCACATACAAAAATTAAATTAAAAAATAACAAGGAGAATAACAGAAGGCAGAATAACAAGATCCTCGTGTGTGCTGCAGCAAGCAAATGGCCACAGCTCAGTGCGACTTTTTTTGCACATACTCGTTGATCATTCTTACCTATGTCAGGAGCAGGCACAGAGAAACTTTCAGCTTGTACAAAATGACAACCATCTGGCAGTTATGGGCTCTTATGCCAAATATAAATCTATCGCTAATCTTAGTTAAATTCTCTCAATGTCGTCTGTCGCGCCGTTTAATCTTAATATAAACTACTAAAGTCCAGTCTCTTTCATCACTAGACAGGGCCTGTTTTTCTTAGATTCTCTGCTCTTTTAAAGAATTTACTATATAATTCTAACCCTAAATATTGGTAGCGATTCTCTCAATGTCGTCTGTCGCACCATGTTGACGGTTTGGCATGCCAACTATGTTCGGAACTGTGGCAAAGCTTAGGAAACTATGCGTATTTTTAAATCGTATAAGGGTTACTGGTTTCAATAGAATGCATGAACTGCTTGGAATTATAGGAATTGTGGGTATTTTTGAATTGGTTTTACGGAACGTGAATGTGAATTTCAATCTTTTTGACGTGTCCGGTGGCCGTATGTCTACTTTGACTCCGAGGTCGCAGGTTCGATACCCGCACATGATAAACATTTGTTGCAAACAAGATTAAATAGTAAAAAGTTACGTAAAAATACTAGTTATTATTTAGCAAGGTGGTGTGAACCCATGACTTTACTTTATTTTTATTTATTTACTTTTTATAGCACCAAGGTGGCAAACATTAGCACATCAGGCGCGCCTGATAGCAAGCGGTTAACAACTGCCTGCTATGATCCCTTGTTTTAAACACTAGGGAATCAATCGTCTCTTTACGTTATTTTGGTCTCGAAATACATGAAATTAATTATTATTATTTTACGTGATATCGTCATAAAAAACATAGGCCGATTATGCCTCTCTATCGCTTGTTCCGCGCTCTCGCTTACACGCTCGGCTCAGGCTGAACATGACCATGAGTCATGCTTTTTCGTGCGTGCAACCGGCGTTCCTCAATTTATAAGACGTAATCACGTTAAAAAACGGGTTGCACTTCGGGAGTGCCGGCAGAAGTGAAAACTTGAACATTAACGTTGTGCATTTTCAGCGAAATTCATTGAGCTTATGAAATCGTCCGGTCGTTCTGTATGTCCGTTGCCATGAAACTCAAAATTTAGAAATTCTGACTTCGGAATCGTGTAGTGCATCAAAAAGTAGTAATGTAAAGTGACCTTTGTTTTCCGATATCAATTCGGGATTCCGAAAAAAAAATTTCGCTATGGTGGCGCATGCTGCGCGTCTGATGTTTGGATATGAATATGAGCTTAATGACATGGCTCATCAAGTTTAAAAAGTCTACAGTATCTAGTTTGTACTTACTTATACCACGTGGTATTCCAGAGTGCGTTGACACCGAAGTTTTGTTACGTGACATTTCGGTAGTGACTTGTTGTGTCTGCGCCGGATTTATTTAAGGTTCGCGTGCCCTGACCGATGGTCGCGAATATGCCAAGCTCGTTCACCCGTTTGTATTCAACATTATAACAAGAAATGTTCTACGAAATTTATAAACAGTTGACGAGTCCGACAGACTCAGTTGTTCGTCTTTTGTTTAAATTTCGGCGCTTGTATAATGAGTTTGTTGGTCAGCTCGTGAATGTACGTGCGTGATATGGACCTAAAATGTATACCACAGGGCCCCTACCGCCGAAGCTAAAGCCGATTACCATTGGAATTTTTGAATGCGAAAATAAACTACTGCCACAGTATAATTAATAGTACTCTACGTACAGTATGGACAGTCCCTGCCGCTCTCTCGTGTCGACCTCACCTCCCCTCTGAGACAAATCTGGAACAGTTTGTATGGCGCCGCACGCACTAACGCTCATTCTCGCTCTGTACAGACGTCATCTACTATATAAAAATAAGTCGGGTTTTCCTTCCTGACGCTATAACTCCAGAACGCACGAACCGATTTCCACGGTTTTGCATTCGTTGGAAAGGTCTCGGGCTCCGTGAGGTTTATAGCAAAGAAAATTCTGGAAAAATTTGAAAAGAAAAGCGGGAAAATCTTTTTTCACATACAGCGCCATCTCTAAGGAAATGGATGGAAACGAAAAGATTGAGCCACAGCGAAGCGTGGTCGGGCCGCTAGTTATTTATGTAATAGTGAACGACGCGTCATTTGTATGGAGTGGCCGGAGTGTGCTACTGCTTAGATTGTTGGTAATTATATTTAGCTCAGCTAGTAGTAACCCTAGAGCTCTACCGACTGAGCTGAAGATGTTTGTCAATAACTTTAAACTAAGACCAATTTTTGGAATAAAAAAACCGATTGTAATCGGCTTCAGCTTTGGCGGCCCTGGTCACATGCTCACATGTGCCTGCTGGACCTGGTAGCGAAAAGACTTCTATGGTGATTTATCTCTTATTGCTATTCCATATAACAAATATTTCACTACCTGGTCCAACAGACGCTTGTGTCTGCTGGACCTGGTAACGAATAGGTTTTTCTACGGTGATTGATCTCTTATTGCTATTCTGTATAACAAGCATTTCCCCGCTTTATAAAAATGACCATAGAGTCTGTAAAACTATTCTATTGAATTTGTAATACTTTGGGCTATGGGCCGTTCACATCTTAAGGTGAAACGCTTCAAACAAATCGAAATTTGGCCTGGTAGTTGTATCCCAAAAACGGGAGTTCTCCTTTTTTTTTTTTTTATTTAACCCTGAAATATCATCTTTGTCCAGTTTGTGACTGTGCCTTGCTTGAGCGTGTAAATTTCTATGAATGCGCCTGAAAGTCTGTTCATAGTCCATAAATCAAAGTGTTGGCAACTCGCCACTCCAAATCTCGTTTGCTGTCGGAACCCTATGCAACTGACTCACTTGAATATTAAACACTACAAAAAAAAAAACTGTTTTCGTAGGAAATAGAAGGAAGGAATAGATTTAAATTGACAAATTAGTGTACTTCCTATACGCGACTTTTGCAGGACACGCCAGTTTTCGTGGTCAGGACGGACATGACATTCAATAATGAAGTACTTCCGCATATATTTATACCATGTTTAGTCGTCGTCATGAACCCTTATTCATCATATTGTTGGGATACGGGTCCCCCTCAATCGAATGGGTTTAGAGAATACTCTACCACGCTGTTCAATTATGGTTTGACCATGTTTAGCGCCATTAAATATTGGAAAATATTAAATGGATCCACAAAAAAACTTGATTTGCACATCAAATTAATCTGATCGCACATCAAGTCCTGCATTTGATGTGCATGCAATAAGTATTTTTTTGATGTGTAGAATGGGTCAGGTTAGGTTAGCAATGTATTTATTTGATGTTACGTTAAATAGTAAGTCCATAAATATTCATTTATTCAAAATTTCATATTAAGCATGCAAACAAAATAGACGGGTTACCTATTTATCTAAAGATTAAAATGTACACGTCAGTAAATATTTTGACGTTGGTTTTTAAAACTCACGGGTATGAAAACAAGGCAGCATCTGTTCTGGGACAGGTGTTGAGCCCTGACGAGGGTCGTGGGTCCTCCGCGGATAATTAAGTAATTCCCTGTGTGCATAAACAAACATAATTGTTTTAGACAGTATGTCACTTTGGAACAATTTCACTGTTTCAATTTCAATGCATCTTTACAAGATTTATTTAGTTTCACCATGGTATCTTGCAAATTAAATTTGCTTACATCCCAGTGTCCGATTGAGCTGAAATTTAGCACTCTCGTTTGGCTCTCGTGACTATGTAGGATTCTTTAAATGTCTCTTTTTATTCCAATACTAGCTGTCCCGGCGAACTTCGTACCGCCTAACAACCAATGAATGTCGTGGTACATATTAGCTGAACTAAATTTATGATTTTATGGAATTAAAACAATGAATAGTAGAAAATAATAGAGAAGCTCGATGGCGTCATTGCGCGTGTCAGTCTAATTGAACACGCAAGTTAAGCAACGTCGACCGTAGCCTGTACACGGATGGGTTTATATTACCTCGAGCTCCTCCGTGATTCGAAAGACACGTTAAGCCGTCGGTCCCGGTTGTTATCATTCGCTCATTTTGAGCTCCTCCGTGCTTCGGAAGGCACGTTAAGCCGTCGGTCCCGGTTGTTATCATTAGCTCATCTTGAGCTCCTCCGTGCTTCGGAAGGCACGTTAAGCCATCGGTCCCGGTTGTTATCATTAGCTCATCTTGAGCTCCTCCGTGCTTCGGAAGGCACGTTAAGCCGTCGGTCCCGGTTGTTATCATTAGCTCATCTTGAGCTCCTCCGTGCTTCGGAAGGCACGTTAAGCCGTCGGTCCCGGTTGTTATCATTAGCTCATCTTGAGCTCCTCCGTGCTTCGGAAGGCACGTTAAGCCGTCGGTCCCGGTTGTTATCATTAGCTCATCTTGAGCTCCTCCGTGCTTCGGAAGGCACGTTAAGCTGTCGGTCCCGGTTGTTATCATTTAATGACAGTCGTTAAGTTAAGTCAGTGGCCTTTAGGCGGTTCGAAAACACTGGCCTCCGCCAACCCGCAGTTGAGCAGCGTGTTGGAGTACGCTCTAAACCCCTTCGGTTGAGGGAAGACCCGTATCCATTAAAACTGAAGATTTCATAAAAATAAAGATTTCCATATTGTTAATTTAAAAAAAAAAAAACGTTTTGTTTTATTTTTTTTAGTTTTGAAATAGGTTTTATCATTTTGGTGATTTGTAATTGTCATTTCTTTTGATGTTTACTCTGATTTGATTCTTGCGCTCGAACCCCATGGGAAAAGCGTTTTCACCCCTATCGATTTAACATTTTTAAATTTTCATAACAAATCACAGACAACTTTCGCGACATAAAAGTGACACCAATCGATTTGACGTTTTGATATTTGACAACCAATAAATATCGTAATCCCTTTTTCAACTGACACTTTCATTTGTATGGGAAAATGTTTTTTCTTTTATTTTATTTTTTCGAGAATTTTCCAATGTTTTTAAGAGTTATTCTGCTATTCGGGACGGAAACAAATCCAATAAATCAAAAACCATGGCAATCGGTCCAGCCGTTCTCGAGTTATAAGTGTTGTAACAAACACGACTTTCTTTTATATATATAGATGGTGGCTGTTACAAAATGGCAGTTAATAAATTTTTACTTTAACCTCTATATAATATTAAAATCCCATAATTTCGTAGGCATGATCGCCAAAATCCCATTATTTTTCTTGTCACTTACACATAACCACACCCCAGCCACTCCACACAAATGTCGCGTCGTTAACTACTACATAGACAATTGCATCTATGCAGAGCGAGAATGAGCGTGTGTGCGTGCAGCGCCATACAAATTGTAGAGGGGAGGTGTGGTCGACATGAAAGAGCGGCAGGGATGGCCGTCTTGTACGAGTACATACTACAAAAAAAAAATGTTTTTGTTAAGCCTTCTTGTTACATGAAATTTAAAATCTAAATTTAAATAAAAAAAAACAACTAAATAAAACATTAACAAAAGTCTGGTTTATCCGGGGTATTTTTTATCCTGGAAATTTTGAAGTTTCCAGCATTATAGGTATACTCTAAAACTTAGAGAGTAATGGTAAATGGTAAACGCTTACCAATCTTGCTACCATTACTCTCATAGCATAGATGCTTTATTAGATGACTTTTAATAAAATGACTAATTTTTATTTAACGAAATTCTTATTTGTCAATTACCTGCATAAGAAATTTACTTAAAACAACAAAATAACACTAAACTACTTATAGTAAATAAAAATAATCTAATTTAAAACTACTTAAAAATAAAACTAATAAAAAGAAAAACAAGATACTAATCTATTCCTCGAAAATATCGGTCCCATGCGGCAGGGAGGCAAGAACACTGGCTGCGTTTCCTCACTGAATTGCAATGCTCACTTTTTGAGCGAAGAAAGAGCCAGCCCTCTGTCTCCAGAGACGGCAACCAGTTTTGATGAAATTACTGAAAGAAATTTATAAAGTGACTCGTGCATGCAGGTCTTATAAACAGATATTAAAAAAAAAACGCTCGAAGGTATATTTTTTTGTGACGAATCGATTATCAAAACGAATTTGAAATACTGCTAGATACATTATATAGCTTAGGTGTATTTGTTTTGCTTGGCCTATATTTATTTGGGTTTGAAGTGGGAATTATTGATGACGTAAATTTAGACAACGGTATATTTGGTTCAGATTTGGTTATTTATTACTTACACTATCTTGTGCTGATCAATCATTTGTAATTGATGACCCTCTGTGAACCGGGATATCTTCATGGTTTTGCTTATTATGGTATGCTTACCAATAAAAAGTACAATCACGTTGCGACCCAAATTTATTAGCAGTGATTGATTCAGATTCAGATGGCCGTGTGATTTCCGACAGACTAGAATAGAATCACTCCGTTTCTTCCCGTGGATATCGTACAAGGCGAATTTAAGGGAAATACTTTATCAAATATCGATCAGGCCTCCCCAACACGTTTGGCCAGCGTTGGGAGTGTAGGCCAAATTCTCCTTCCGTCTATAAAGGACGAGTGAGGGTCGTGCTCCTGTAGTGGAGACTAAAATGGACCTGATGATGATGATGATGATTGATGCAGAAGTAAAGACAGTCAAAGTAAAATTTACAGCATGCTTAGGGCACATAAGTTAGGACATTAGGTCATATCCTCTTATTTTTAGGGTTCCGTACCTCAAAAGGAAAAACGGAACCCTTATAAGATCACTTTGTTATCCGTCTGTCTGTCTGTCTGTCTGTCAAGAATTTCTATGTCGAGAATGCGTGGAGGTATCAAGCTGAAATTTGAACTGTATACTCAGGTCTACGGTCCCATGAAGTTGTAAAAAAATCAAACTGCTAAGTTTACGTAGAAAGAATTTACGGCCGTTTATTCAGCAAAAAACGCATATTTCGACACACTCAAGGGAATCAAAACCTATAGGGTACTTTCCGTTGACCTAGAACTATGAAATTTGGCAAGTAACATCGTTATAGACTACAAGTACAGGAATAAATCTTAAAACTATATATTTGTAAATAGATCTTAAAAAATAGGGGGTCTAAATTTTTTATAGGGTGTCGAAATTTCAAATTGAAACTACTAGTTCAAATGGGGTATCATATGAAAGGGCTTGATGTACACATTGCAAAATATATTTTATTTATTTTTTTCGACGCATTATTTCTTATTTATAATGAAAAATATTAAATTTAATAATGATACTACGTACCTACGGAACCCTCGGTGGGCGAGTCCGACTCGCACTTGTCCGGTTTTTTTTATATCACTAAGCTGAGAAACAAGCGTACGGCCCATTTGATGGAAAGTAGTTACCGCAATCTATGGACGCGTGAAACACCAGGGGCATTCCTCGAACTTCGGAGGCTCTTTAAGAACCACTTCACACCTTTTTTTGAAGAACCAGATACTGTAGTGTTCAGGTAAAATCTCGGCAGTCGAAAGGGTGCACCACGTGCAGGCGAGCTTGGCTTTGCCTCTAAAGATTGTGGTGAGCTACTTGCACCCCATTTTATAATGATTGGTTCTATGTTGTCAACATCCATTGGCTCCCAGCTGTCCTTGTGAAATGCTAGCAATAGGGCTAACCCACTACCAACCGCTTCAGCTTGGTGTTGCTGTTATATTGATCAGTAATTCCAGTTCCATTATGGATATGGTCTATTACCTATGAATACTCCATCACACGCTGCGCAATCTTAAGCTTTTGAATGAATAATAAGAAATGATAATAAATAAATAAATATTCCAGGACAAGTTTTAAAGGCTGGCAACGGATCGGCGACCTCTTGGTGTCGCTGGTCTCCATGAGCGGTGGTGATTCCACCAGGTGACCCACATGCTCGTCAGCCTCTCACATAAAAAAATAAATAAAAAAAGTTACACGCTGTCGCACACCCACAAACTAAGCAAAGCTTGTACTATGGGTACTAGATATCTGATATTATACTTAAATATTTTTTTAATGCGTACATAATATAATACATAGTAAACACCCAACCACATCAAACAAACATGTTCATGGACACAAATGTTTGCTTTGTGCGGGGATCGAATCCGCGACCACAGAGTCAAAGTGGACAATGAGATTTATTGACAAAAATAAGGTACATCAAAGATGTTACATAGATTACATATCCAACTTATTCTACTCTCACAGGGGCGTGCAAATAATTCGGTCAATTAATCATAATATAAAATTTATCATTGTATTAAAAAACGGAAAATTACTTACATTTCATAGAATAAATTTATTCACACCAATGGCAATGCTGCTAGCCTTCTGGCCACGTTACCCTTTGATGGCGATGCGGAAGAATTTTTTGATGCTATTTAGATATTATATTTTATTAATTTTAATTAGTTTTTGTTATTTCCGTTTCTTTTTTGTTTGTATATATAGTTAGTCATATTTCACACCAAAATAATTCATAATTTAATTAATAATTTCATTGTATACTAATAAATCGATCATTCAAATACTCACGTATAATAATATTTGTTTAAGAGCCATTAATGTATTTTTTTTTTCTAAATAATGCCATTCTTAAGTTTTTAAAATTGTCTGGTAAATGATATTTTTTTTTACCATGGGCACATCAGTATAGTTTATTAAGGTAGTATTTACCTGCAAGTAAAAAAACCTTTCTTTTGTATAAATAAGTCTGGTAAATGATTAAAAATGTGTATTGCCAATGCACATTGTCAGAATAAAGTGTAAGCAGCTGATTAGGTACAATTCTTCTAGACGATGTATAATCGCTATGTTTAATGAACAATAGCCATTCGACCAGGCGGGCTCGTCAATCGCGATAGATCGGACATTACATTCATACAATCTGAACATTTCAAATTAAATTCACAGATGACATTCAACTTTACCAAACTTATAATAAGATTGACCTTTTTCAAACCGTTCCACAAATAAACTCACTTTGACTCCGTCAAGTTTAATTTAGATAAAAAGTAGATACCAAGTTTTCCGACACAAAGAAGTTGTGTTTTACTGGTTTTACTCAACCTGTTGGACTCAGACGATAAATCGGCCGACTGGTTTGGTTGTTTGTTTGGCAATGTGAGTTATTCGATAGAAGGGTTTTGGGTTTACAAAAATTTGATGTTTAGATGCGTTGGGTTTGAGTCTTTGTCATTCTGAATCAGTGCTATGATCAGTTACACAATATCATATTGCAAATCGATCAGCTTTATTAACATAATACACATTTAAAGTATAGTGAATCAATAAATATAAATTTACACTACAAACTAAATTAACTAAAAAATGAACTAATCTTAAAATTAATATTATTATATAAATAAAAAGAAAGAAAAAAAACACGCGCCCATAGCTGGCTGCATTGCCACGCTGAATGGCATACGTTGCTTATAAAAATCGATGATATAATGTCGATGAAAGATGTTTGCAATTAAAATAAAAAGTAATATTTACACAGAAAAGACAGGACATACCAGTATAAAGCCTTTTTCTAGATTGTTTCGTCATCATCATCATCAGGTCCATTTTAGTCTCCACTATAGGAGCACGACCCTCTCTCGTCCGTCCTAGACAGAAGGAGGATTTGGCCTACACTCCCCACGCTGGCCAGACGGGTTGGGGAGGCCTGTTCGATGTTTGCTCATGTATTTCCCTTAGTCGCCTTGTACGACAGCCACGGGAAGAGACGGAGTGATTCTATTCTAGTTTGGTTTAACTGAATAAAACAGCTTGCAATCTGGTCGTGGTGGATTTCTACCACTTCAGTATTCGTAGAAATTGTTTACTGAACAAGGTAAACAAACCTACTTCAGTTTACTGAATACATTTTAGCGACATTTTATGGAGATTGTGAGTTTAATTCCCGAAGAAGAACAATTATCTGCTTTGTATTTCTTAAAATTACGAGTCCACAGAAAAAAAGCTAAAAAATAGTAATCTCCTCAAACCCATATGTTTCATAAAAACAGATAACGAAGTAATCTGACACGATATACGCCCACCGACACAATAATAAAACAAAACAAGATGGAGTGTGGTCAGTTTGAAAACGGATTGAAATGGTGCGCATTCACTGAAGTGTTGATAGAAGAAAATAGTGAAGTGAACGATAATTACTTGATCACTTATCCAGACAGTGATGATTCAAGTGTACATGAACCTAAAGTTAGTTTTGACAATCCAATTTTTATTCCCGCTAGTGAAATTATGAAAGGGGAAGTTAGTGAAATAAGTGATGATTTAATTAATAGTCTTGGGGATTATCAATTGGAGATGATCGAGGAGAGTGAACCTGTTGTTTACTTGTCCACAACAAGAGCAGCTAAATTGCAGCGGGCATTGAAGATAGCCGGATACAAAAAGGTTAGTGGGCTTGTAGTTAAATAGAATTAGAATAATAATAAAGTGTAACATGGCTTGAATTATCTTTGCTTGACAGAATCCGTAACTGACTACCGTCGCTCAAGTTAGTTTGAAATGAAATGTAGCTCATAGCTCATACTATTTTGTAAGCTACTCGACTGGGGAATCTACCTCCACCTCACAGAATACCGCAGCCAAATAGCAATTCCCATGAGGGTTGTTGTGTTCCTGCGAGTGAGTGAGGTCACCAGAAAGGCAGGAAGGAGATGCTGCGTTGGCAGCAGGGGTGGCGGCGCGCGAGCAATATTTTATGTTGCAAGCGTTAATATGGCTACGGTAACCGCTTCACATCAGGCGGACCGTATGCTTGTCTGCCACACGTTGTAGTATAAAAAAAAACTAGATAATTAGCAGTGAACACAGCTCTTATTATTATATATTAAGAAATACATGTAAAAATGATAAAAGTTACTATAAGACTGCTGCTGTAGTACCAAAATCGTAGTTTGAATGTATTTATTAAAATAAAAAAAATGGTTGTCTTTAAAGTCAGTTTACGGATGATAATTTTACGTGATAAAGTCATAAGAAAACATCGACCGATGGAGCGGAAGAGAGATAGACTGATGCGTCACAAGCTGAACGCTTAGGCCGATCGTGTCTCTCTATCGCTTGTACCGTGTTTTTGCTTGCATGCTTGGCTCTGGCGGAACGTGACAATGATGTTTTTTCGTGCGTGCAGCCGTCGTTCATCGAATTTTATGACGTAATCACATCAAAAAACATTCAAATTTCAATCTATTATCTTACCTAATAAAACTTTTATTATGCCAATATTGTACCGTGATTATTTGTATATTAAAAAGATGGAACACCTGTTACTGAATTTGTTACCTCACAAATAACAATCTGCAGATGTCTATCTCTTCTTATTTAACGTCCCTTAAATAAATTATGCACATTCAATTAAAAATAATAATATTGAAAAGCAGAAATATATTCGAGTACACACAAGCAGCTCATAATTTCACATGCTAATTAACATTAATACCGCCCCTGCATATAATGTACGACATTGACCATGATATCTTTTCCGTTACGGATATTTTTGGATCTAAATCAATTTCAATAAACACGCTTGTCTCGTCATAGAGCCAAGGGGCCGACTATAAATCATGTGAAGCTAATTTGGGGAATAGGGTAAGTTGTTAAGTGCTACTAAGGGTTACCTAATGAGGAAGGAGGAACAATGTCATGTGTTTCTGTCATTGTGGCACTATTAGAATGTAATATTATATATCAATTACATTTAACATTGTATTGTAATAGCGTTTCCAAAGAAAATAGCGTCAGAAGGCTTAGAAGGCAATGATGTTGACGTGAAAGAATAATGTGTTAGTATTTTATCTTGTCAAGGATTTAATCTATAAATAAAAAAAATGTGATTGTTAAGTCGGACACATATGTATATAAAACTATGATCAGACCTGTTTTCTTGTATGGATCGCAATGTTGAGCTGTGAACAGTAGGGTGAAAGAAGAATGTATGTAGCTAAGATGTGAATGCTGAGATAGATGTGTAGCGTGATTAGAATGGTTAAGATAAGAAATTATTATATTAGAAGAAGTTTCAATGTAGCACCGATGGTGAAAGTGAAGAAAAGAAATCGCTTTTCTTAATGCGGGCAGAGGGATGAAAGACATGTGACAATGGGAACGATGAATTTAAATGTGAATGGATAATGAGAGAGACCAAGAAAGAGTTGGTTGGTTGTATGAAAGATGACATAGATAAGAAAGGAGTATGACGGCTAATAGAGAATGGGAGAAAAAGACACACTGCGCCGACCCAAAATAATGGGAAAAGGACAAGCCAACGATGATCACATGATCTAGTTCTAATGTATATGTTTTATTGTTATAGGTAAGCCTACGTGTGTTAATACCGACTACTGTATAGCTGAAGTTGTCTCTGTGATCGGTAAGCCAATAAAACAAATTATACATTACAAAATACTCATTATATATTTTTCCAACGTTTATATATGTATATGACGAGCTCGGTAGCGGTCAATGACGCGGCTTCGACACCAACGCTCGTGGGTTCGTTTCCCACATAGGACAAACATTTGTGTGCATGAACATGTCTGTTTGTCTTGGTCTTGATGTTTTCTATGTATCATAAGTATGTATTTAGTATTTACAAAAAAAAATGTTTATCAGTTGTCTAGTACCTATAATACAAGCTTCGCTTACTATGGGGCTAGTTGGCGCTGTGTAATTTGTCTGACAATATTTATTTATTATTATTTATTTATATATTTACTCGCAGAAGCGTATTTATGTGTATATGTTTGTCTTTCAATTCGACATCTAAATACATTATTTATTTAAACTTTATTGACCACAAAATTACATAAGGGTACAAAAGGCGGACTTAACGCTAAAAGCATTCTCTACCAGTCAACCTAATTATTATTATATATTTCATCATTATTATAGGCAAATAATATTCAATTTGACTACTTGACTCACTTCATATTATAAAAAAAGTCCTAAATGTTTACGCGAATCATAGCTACCCTACGACTACAGCAAATTTCGCCTCAATATGAAGTTTGTGTAAATTTCCGACAGGCGCTCACATTTGGCTACTCTGTAATATTACTAAACACATGGAACAGTTTCAGTAACAACTTTTTGATATGGGCTTTACTTAACTGCACGTTAATTGATATTGTGTTTTTTTTATGAAAGACGTTGACATAAATATAAAGCTATGATTTATAATTGATTACAAATTAATTTGGATGAATGATAATTGATACCTTAGACAATGTTATACTAGCAAATATACAAAACTTCTACATAAACAGATGTCAGTACGTATTCAACGTGTGTGTGGTGTTACAAATTGTTCCAAATCGACTCAGAGGAAGTGAGGTCGGCTGGAGAGAGCGCCAGGGAATGTTCATACTGTTAGTAAGCACAATATAAGTAATAATACTACGTAACGTAAATACTTCTTATACTGTAGTTGGGAAAATGACCATGCGGTCTATTTGTCCGAAAATATTTATTATTATTTATTTATATCTTTCAGTTCTGTTCAGTTAGGTAGTCTCTACTTCAAGAGAGAGATCTCTCGTCAAATCCAACTCGAATTGGCAGCGTTCGAAACATATTTTCATTCAAAATATCTCACCGGCTGGATTTGACCAGTACTGACGTATGGCACAGAAACATGCTCTCTTACTGTGAGCCTCAACCGAAGGAACCGAAGACTGAGGAATGGCTATATCCGTCGTCGAACTAGAGTTACCGACACAGCTCTAAAGATCAGAAGGCCAATTCTCGTAATTTTTCTACGAACGCAGATTGAAAGTTGACCGAATCGAGATTGAATTGTGAATTGACTAAAATTATATACTTGATTTCATTAATTAATAATTATCAATTTTTGTTGTTGGCAAAGTAACATTCTTAGTTTGTTTAATTTTCACTCATATTTCGATACAATCCCGCTTAAATTTAATTTTGAAGTTACATATTGTGTTACGAGAATACCAAATGTGACATTTATGAGATCGAGACTGGATCGAAACTGAATTTTGACTATATTTTAATTACGAGAATTGCCTCTCAGGGCTGAAGTGGCAGAGGGGAGGCCACATAGTTGCAGAACTGATGGGCGATGGGGCAGACAAGTTCTGGAATGGCAACCGCGTACTAAAAAACGTAGCGTAGAGTTATTTTTCGTAAGAAAGTAGAAGTTCGTCTGTAATTTACTAAAACGAGGTCAAGCTCAGTTTGTTAGTTTCCTTCTAAAAATGAAACAAAGAACAAGGGGTGCATCCCGTACAACCACCCCTAACTAGTATGCCAATTAAAACTACTGTTATCAAACCCTTTGTATTTCCACAGCGCGTTATGCTGCCTGAAATAGGAACGAAAATAATGCATGAATTTCATGTTCTGACTGCTCGTTAGCTCGTTATTAAAAACATAATACTGAGTGCAATATGACATGTCTAAAAGGCAATTTTTGACTTGAATACGTGTTTAATTTTTTTTTTATATACTACGTCGAGTGGCAGTAAAGCATACGGCCCGCCTGATGTGAAGCGGCTACCATAGCCATATTAGCACTCGCAACCAAATAAAATATCGCTCGCGCACCGCCACCCCCGCTGCCAACGCAGCATCTCCTTCTTTACTGGAGACCTCACTCACTCGCAGGAACACAACAACCCTCAAGGGAATTGTTATTTGGCTGCGGTATTCTGTGAGGTGGAGGTACATTCCCCAGTCGGGCAGCTTACAATTATGCTCCCTACCTCTCTTTTCGCCAGAGCTTCGTTCGTCAGTCAGCAGGGTGCACCGCGTGCAGGTGAAGTTTGCTTTCGTTCAAAGATGTTGATGAACCACTTACACCCCGTGTTTAAAATTACTTCCATTGGCAGGCAAAAAAAATTATGATAACAAAATCGAGCGATACAGTTTCGTGTTGCAGCTACATATCTATCATCTCCATCCGAAATTCAATCACACCACTGGATAGATGAATGATCAAAGAATTTATTACGCTAAATAAGGACTATGGAACATCGTGTGCGGGGGAGGAGAAAGCGATACCATTTTGAGATAATTTTATTGAACACTAGCGGCCGCCCGCGACTTCGTACGCGTGGAGTTAGTTATTTTCACATAATTTTTAATTATATTCGAAAAAGCTAAATACATAATTAAAGGAAAAAAATAAAAGAATGAAAAAAATAAGAGAAGAGAAAGAAAGAAAAAAATAAGAGAAGAAGACTGATTGTCTTCTTCTCTTATTTTACACATCTAGACGAATTTTTAGAATCAATGAAGTCGACGTATATTATTTTTTCTCTCTGTAAAACCTAAAATACTTTTTATTGTTATAATAAAACATCCCTCCTTATAATAGTAAGTATGTAGTTGTTTTCAATAATTCTTATACTTAAATACCATTTAAAATTCTTCTGCCCTAATTACTTTAACTTCAATAACATTGGACATTCATACATCCCCCGTTATAACCCCAAAACGGGGTTGATTTCTAAAAATGCATTATTAGTACACCTCGACACTATCGAGCATACATTTATATTTTCCGGTCTCTTACTTCAAAAACATAGGACTTTCATACACACGTATCATACATATTATAGAACACACGGCCGTGTCCATGCGTTGCTCGCGCGCTGGCACCTCCATTGCAAATGCAGTATCTCTATACGTCTGATGACCTTACTCACTCGCAAGAACACAACAAAGGTCATGTGTATTAATATTTGGATGCAATATGCACTTCCCCATTCAGGCTCGACAAGCGTTTCTTTCGCCGGAACCTCGTCAGCTAGTAGGCAGGTTACCATCTACAGGTGGTTACTTGGCTTAGGTTTAAAATATGGCGGTGGGTATCTTGCACCCCTCCCCTACGAGTAGTTTTTAGTGAATAATTTATCTATTAAAGCGCTAAGTCTGAGGAGAGACTGGTCCAATTTGTGCGTTCTAATAAGCAGTAGTTATGTACAATAAGAACAAGTTAAGTTAATTAAAAAAATCAAAAAACCCGACTGCACTTACAACAGACACACAAGCAATGCCGCAGGCAAAAACTAATATATCAAATATATATTTGAAATCAGGTCATCGAGATCTTTATTTTGATACCCATATCGATATATTTAGAAGAAAAAAAAATGACCCCACCGATAATTTTGCGGCTCACAGCCGCCACATTGATTTTTTTAATATTTGATAGCCTATGCCACTCGCGTGATTAAGACGAATCTAACGACACCTCTTATGTTGAAATCTGTCAAACGGTTTAGGCTGTAGAGCGTGCCAAATAATAAGACAATAATAATACGCTCGAAAAACATAACCCTCCTTCGGCAGTTGGGTAAATATATCCAACCAAAGTTTTTAACATGATGCCCTCAGACTCTTGTAATCACTCTACTCAATTTTTAATTTTCTTTACCTTCCCTCTTGTGTATATGGTTGTGATATATTATATATATAAATACATAATACCAAAGTAATCTGTTTGGTGACAAAAATAACGTACTTACCAATTTTTTTAATAATGGAAATGACGAAAACATATTTTACTTACTTAATATAGTATGCGCTTTATAGTCAATTCTACGGCCGTGACGTACACTTATAGCCTGTCTATATATAAAATATCGTAGCATTCTCCCTCTGATTTGCTCCAATATGACTGGAAATTGTCAGCCTATTTTTCTTACCTGTTATTTAATCAAGATGGCAAGGAATAGCGAATGCCAATCGAGGCCATTGTAATATAAAAGGACTGATAAGGCGCCAGGTGTTACAATTTTAATATCAAGTGCAGAATTCGGCATCAATAAGGCTCGTCGTTCATTAATCGTTAGGCCTATAGCAAATGGCTGGTCGCATATCATGCAGTGTGCCTTTTGCTCCGCCAATAGTTGAGCGGCACCGACTTCAAATGGTTTACTTTTACTTGTAACTGTTCTACTATAACAATAAAATAATAAATATTCCTGGACAAATTACACACTGTCATCTAGTCCCAAACTAAGCAAAGCTTGTACTATGGGTACTAGATAACTGATATAGTACTTAAATGGTCATCATCAGGTTATTTTAGTCTCCACTACAGGAGCACGACCCTGAGGTGAGTACTTAAATACATTTTATTAAATACATACATATAATACATAGAAAACACCTAGACCAAGGCAAACCCGAGACCTTGGAGTCAAAGTGGCCATTGCTGACCATTCGACCACCAAGTCAATAAATTTTCTCATTTATGACAATATTTGTAATAATAAAAAAATTACGCCATTTTTTATGGCACGTCAACACGCTTGCCAAACAACGGCCAAACAGCTAAGAACAAACACCAGCGTATGGTGTTTGTTGTTTGGTGCTTGTGTTTGCTGTTTGTGTATCTATTTGGCAAACCGCGGTGTACTTTGCTCGCGGCAAACAGCAAAAGTGTGGAGTAGTATTTGTGCTAGGTGTTTTCTGCTTGCTGCTTGGCATGTGTTTGCTGCTTGTCTGCCGCTTGCCAAGCGTGTGGATGGGCCATTATAACATAAGACAACTTCACAACAACTTTACTTTAATATCAGAGCCCATCCACCAAGTTCGATAGGTGTCTCTATTTGTGTCGATTTATTATGATTGATACTTGGCCAAGTTTCCGACTTATTCTAAATTTAGTGTCCGATTTATCTTCGTTCCAATATTAGACGTCAAGACTGAGGAAGCTTGAAGATAGGTGCGTTGAAATAAATGTTGTAATAAGTATTATTTATGATACATTCATGATTTAACGGGATAAAAAACTCGGTTTATTACTACCGGTTTGGTAGTAATAAACCGAGCAACTAACAAAAGAAAAAAAAGAAAGTATGTTTATTATCATTACAATTACAATATAAGATAATAATTGCAACAATAACACATAACATTTCAAATACAATGTACTTTATCATGATGTTAATTTGACCATCGCTCGGCATTAATGCTGTGTACACACACAGCGCCGATATTCTGCGACAGCCAGCAGGTGCCGACACGGACGTCGTCGGACGAGGTATGTACATCACAAAAATCCCTACATCCAGGGCTGCCAGGTTCTCTAGCACGTATGATGGGGACAATTCCCCATAACACGTACCGAACAGACAGACGCGACGGCACCGGATAGACACTAGAGGTAGAAAATATCCAATTGACAGCTTGACACATAACCCTCCCACCTCCCATCTCGCTAAATAATCTATCTATAATATAAAAATGAATCACTGAATGTGTTGCTAAGCGCAAATCTCGAGAACGGCTAAACCGATTTCGCTAATTCTTTTTTTTAGAATATTCCTTGAAGTACGAGGATGGTTCTTGCAGAGAAAATTTAAAAAATTGGGTTTTAGTAACTATATTTTTTTTCTCCTTTTTCTTGCTTTTATTTTGTTTTTAGATGACATAAATGTAAAAATTATTATTTGCTGCCATAAAATAGATATAGAGTAATCGCGGCGTCCATATTGTTTTTTGCGTTTGTACATCGCGCAATACGCGCATTATGTGGCCGCGAAGATTCGCCGTAGACTAAGCATAAATGATACGGGTGAAGCACCCATAAATATTTTTATTTTATTTTATTGTCAATTTTTTTTATTTTTATTTTATTATGTTTTAGCATTGAAAAATACATACAACTTCAAATTTTCACTCTTCTACCATCAACCTCCTAATTTATATGGCAAAATAATGTTTGCCGTGTCAGCTACTAAAATAATAAAAGTTAGCTACTACTATTATAACTACTAATACTATTATTATTATTTAAATTGTCTGTCTTGGCCAACTTGCCAGATAAATATTTTTTTGAAAAATGGAAAAATTCACCTGCTTAGAGTGTAATTACTTAATAGGTTGATGACGCCACACTGTGACTCACGCAGTAGAATATAAGATGCAAAAATTCGTCAGCAATACAAACCTTCCTGGTAGCTAAGTTGGAAGAGCACTCGACCGGTCATCGAGAGGTCGTGGGTTCAAATCCCACCTAGGAGTACAGGTGAATTTTTCCATTTTTCAAAAAAATATATACTAATACTATTTTTTTTTCTTCTTTATTCTACATCGTATGGCAGACAAGCATACGTAGCATAGCGTAGAAATATTGACATGGGGTGGCAGGCACGTATAAGGCTCACCTGATGTTAAGCGACCATAGCCACACTAACGGTCGCAACATGAAATATGTTCGATTTCCAGGCTTGTCAAAATTGGATACTTTGTATAAATATCGACACTCTCTTGCACAATTGATGCATTCAGGTGTATTCATTCATACGAAAATATAGTTTTCCTTCTGAAACTAAACTTAACGGTCTAACAATTAAGGTACAAATTCATTTGCTCAAGAGTAAATACAGTTTCGAGTTGTAGCATCATAGTATTTCGTTCAAAACGAATGCAAACTAACAAAACCAATTGGAACTATCATATTTACATGAGGAAAATTGATACAGAATTCCTGGTAAAGCCGGAATTACGATTGACAAATTTATATTTTGCTCTCGATGTGAACTTTAACTGTAATGCAGGAAAGGTGATTTTTGAATAAGATAGAGATGAAATTATACTTAAATGTGTTGATATTTGGTTGTATATTCTCTCTACAGAGTTGTTTTCTGTTTCGGTGTAGAGAAACACATGTTATTTTTCATTGTTATCGTTAAACAGATCTGTTTTCTCGGAAATGTGTATTTATTGTGAAATAAAGGTACATAAGACAAACAATTTTATGAGAGGTTTACCCGCTGGAGTTAGAGTGTGTTATCATAAGATAAAATGGGCTTCATAGCGGAATTAAACAACTGCTCTATTTTGATTCTGAGTAAATGCTTTATTTGGATTTGACGATGCTTTATTTGGTGGTCGAATGGTTAGGAATGGCCACTTTGACTCCGAGGTCGCGGGTTCGATTCCCGCACAAGACAAACATGTGTGTGCATGAACATGTATGTTTGTCTTGGTCTGGGTGTTTACTATGTATTATAAGTATGTATTTGCAAAAAATAAATATTTAAGTACATTTATCAGTTGTCTAGTACCCATAACACAAGCATTGAGCTTAATTTGGGACTAGATGGCGCTGTGTAAATTGTCCAGAAATATTTATTTATTTATTCTGAGTAAATACAGGCTTTGGCTGTTAATATGGGTATGGCAAAAGCTTTTAATTGGATGTGGCATAAAGCATTACTTTCCAAGCTTCTTTCTTTTGGCTAGAAACTTTGTTTATGGATTGCCAGTGTTCTCACTAGGCGTAGCACCAAAGTGGTAGTTGACGGAGCTTACTGTTCAGCCCCCTTACCACCATCTCTTATTGCGATTCAATAACTGAATAGATTGCTTATTCATACCAATGAATAAGCAACTCAATTCCATTTGAAATAGAGTCGCCGACAAGGACACCATTTGAAATAGAGTCCATTTGAAATAGAGTCGCTTATTCGGTGGTATGAATAAGCATTCTATCCAGTTATTGAATCGCAATAAGAGGTGGTGGTAAGGGGGCTGAACTGTGTATTGTTCAACGCATGCTGCGTTAACACCTTCGCTGCCAACGCAGCATGCGTTGGCAGCGAAGGTGTTAATATGGCGAAGCGTTAATATGGCTACGGTAACCGCTTCACATCAGGCGGGCCGTATGCTTGTCGTTGTAGTATAAAAAAAAATCTCCTCACACTTATTTTTTAATTTTTTTACCAGTCTGAAATATGGGTCTCCCCTTAATCGAAGGGGTTTAGAGGCCTCAACTACGGGTTGGCGGAGGCCAGTATTTTCAAGCCATCTAAAGGCCACTGACTTAGCTTACCAACTGTCATTTAATCACCGGGACTGAGGGCTTAACTATCTGAAGCACGGATGAGCTCGAGATAAATAAACCAATCCGTGGACAGGCTTTTTTTTATACTACGTCGGGTGGCAGACAAGCATACGGCCTGCCTGATGTGAAGCGGTTACTGTAGCCATATATTAACGCTCGCAACATAAAATATTCAACATCATCAACGCCAAGGATCGATCCGTTGCTGCCTATACTCCTTCCGTTCTTTCTTTCTAGTGACCTCACTCACTCGCAGGAACATAACAACCCTGTAAATCCTTTTAAATAAAAGCAACCACATGCCATTTATTTCAAATCTCAATTCTAACTCTGTGCGAGTAAAACCTTTTAATATGCCATAAGTAACCAATTTCGTTCTCGTGTCTATAAATTTTGATAAAAACCTTACGAAAGTATTACATAAGTCCTATGATATGTCGTAGTCGTACCTTTTGTATTTATTTTATTGCCAATTTTATTTTGCTTATTTATAAAATGGGCCTCTTGTGGATTTTTTTATTCTCGTAAAGAAGTGTTATGTTTAATTATGCCACAGTGTAAGTAATAGTACTCGTACAGTATGACCAGTCCCTGCCTCTCTCTTGTGTCGACTTCACCTCCCCTCTGAGACTAATCTGGAACAGTTTGTATGGCGCCGAACGCACACACGCTCATTCACGTTCTGCACAGATGTCATTTTTAATGTAGTAGTAAACGACGCGACATTTGTATCGAGTGGCAGGGGTGTGGTTATGCCTAGTAGTCAATGCAATCCTGTAATACAATCAGTGTTAGCAGAATATGTTGCCAAAATTACCGTAAATCAGCCCCGAAATTATCGTACACAAAGTTTTGGGGTGTAAGTGGTTCATCGACATCTTTGAACCAAAGCCAACTTCACCTGCACGCGGTGCACCCTGCTGACTGACAAACGAAGCTCTGGCGAAAAGAGAGGTAGGGAGCGTAATTGTAAGCTACCCGACTGGGGAATGTACCTCCACCTCACAGAATACCGCAGCCAAATAACGGTTCCCTTGAGGGCTGTTGTGTTCCTGCGAGTGAGTGAGGTCACCAGAAAGAAAGGAGATGCTGCGATGGCAGCGGGGGTGGCGGCGCGCGAGCGATATTTATGTTGCGAGCGTTAATGTGGCTACTGTAACCGCTTCACATCAGGCGGGCCGTATGCTTGTCTGCCACGCGACGTAGTCTAAAAAAAAAAAAAAACAAAGGTTATATGAAAAGTGGCTATTTACCTGACTGGAGAAGAAGAGAGGGTAATAGTTTTCGACTATGATTAACAATTTGGGAACAATTTTAAACTGTTTCCAGTTCACAAATTTCACTATATGATAGGTTCATTAGGCTCATTCATATATCACTTGGTGGTCGGCAGGTACGACGAGACGGTTCAAGTATTATGCACGTTACTTTTGACATGAATGGACCATTTAATTCATAAATTTAAACAAGAAGGGAGGAGATATATAACTATTGGAAGTAAAGAATTTTTAAGTGTGATAGAAAATATTAATTTATATGTTTCAAACTTTGTTACGTCAATATTAGGTCTATAGCCGTCAAGATTAGGCGCCATTTTCCAATTACCGTACATTTTGTTCAATTTTGGATCTACTCTTAAAATTACCCTACGTTTTTGGTACCACGATAGATTACCGTCCAAGATACCGTACAAATATGGTAATTACCGTACGTCTGGCAATGCTAAATACAATATTAATGTTTAATAAACTTTGCCCTTACTGACCAAATTCAAAAGACGTTTTGTATCAAAACTGAAACTTTCCTATGAAAATACTCAAGATTTTCATAACACCTATAATGAAGGTTTAATATAAACGATATAATTATTTTTCTACGACTGTCAACCCTTTTGAAGGAAAATATTAATTTTCGCAATTCAAATAAGTCGCTAAGGTATCCGGAATATGAAGGGAAGGTTAAATGATTGTTTAATATGTTCGACCCGACTTGGATACGATTTATATTTAAAAAAATGCAGTCATACGACGCCTAACAAGCTACTTTACGATAAATGTTTCACACTTAATACCACAGAAACATAAAGACTTTAGCTTTTGTATTTAACGACTCATAGTTGTCGTGCAGGAATATAGTAGACTGAGAACAATTGGGACATCAGAGACGTCACTCGCGCGTTCTTACCCTATATACACACTTTCACACCCTTCGAAAAACCCATTGCTCAGGCGTTTTCGTAAAAAGGGCAGGAATTTTACAACTCTTTAATGCATGAAAAATCGTCCCTGGTAGCGCACAATATGCGACCGTTTCGGTTCTAGGCGTAAGGATGAATTTTTTACCAAAAGCATATAGTGTGATCGTAGATGGAGATTACTGCCTCCTTCTTCATCCGTACAAGTTTCATATGAAACAACTATAGTGAATAAACTATCACCACTACCACTATAGCCTTTTTTTTTTTTTTTTCGACATTTAGGCGCCAGCAAAAATCGATCATGGTAAGTCCGTATTTAATAATAATAATAAATATTGTCAGACAAATTACACAGCGCCATCTAGCCCCAAAGTAAGCGAAGCTTGTGTCATGGGTACTAGACAACTGATAGACATAAGTAAATACATTTTTTTTTGTAAATACATACTTATGAAAACACCCAGACCAAGACAAACAGACATGTTCATGCACACAAATGTTTGTTCCATGTGGGAATCGAACCCACGAGCGTTGGTTTCGAAGCCGCGTCATTGACCGCTACGCCACCGAGCTCGTCAGATTCACAATATCAATATATATATCAGTCGTATTTACAATAGTTATTTAAACAATCATGAAAGTTTAAAATTAAATATAATAAATATACAATATTCTATATAATCTTCACTTGGAAGACAAAAAAGGATTCAATTGTATCTGAATACTTATTGATCTTCACAGATGGCATCTGATTTGAGGTACTAAAACATACTATATACATATACTACATAGTTGTGGAATTCGCTGTCGGCACTAGCTTTTCTTTCTTCGCTGAATTCTGGAACAGATAGGAATAGTAAAGAACAAATACAAGCTCGTAGTTTGAGGAATCCGACGAAGTTATGTCTGGGTCAATCACACACAACGCTTCTTAACAAGAGTGTGTTCCAAATGTCGGTAATTGTTTATAACCATATACCAAATTACATAAAGGAGCTACCGTTAATAAAATTTAAAAAACGATTGAAAGCAATGTTAATTGATAAGTCTACTATCGTGATGAAAATTTTTTGAAGGATAGAGATTTTTGACATTAGATTATTAAATTGTCAGATTTATATTAATTTAGTGACATTTATACATGACATGATTCAATTAATGTATTATAAATAAATGTATGTTTCACACATTTGAGAGACTTAATAAACGTATTTACGTGTATTTATATTGTAAGCCTAATGGCAGGTCATAGCCGATCACAATATTGTGTATCAATGAAAACATTTATATAGCTATGTACCACAATAAAGAATGATTATTATTATAAAAAAAAAAAAAGAAATATAGGGCGTCCAGGAGACGACTACTAGCGCAGCGCTAATTGCATATTTAGTCTTCACTTGCGCTTTACATCAAGCGAGTTAATGGTATTTTTTTTAGAATAGAATAGAATAGAATAAATATTCATTTGCATAAAACATGGTAGGTACATTTTAGGTCGTATGTGTGTATTGTGACCCACATTCACAATAACAATAAGTATATACTATTTATAATTGGTTAGGTCCACTAATACAGTACTTTCATTAAACTATATTTTGGAATGGGACCGTAAGTAGTCGGATCGGATCATGTAAAAAGTCTTATAACGAGGAGAGTTAAAGCGTCGGCAGGTAATTTTCAATACGATCCAGAATCCCAGTAGAAACGAAATTAAACTGAGTTTAGACGGCATACCAGCCCTTCAAATTAAAAATAAACTCAATTATCTAACACTTGGGGTGTGCTATGCATAGCCTTTCTAAATGTTGGTGAAATGAAGACCGTTATTTTAATGGTTAAATAAAGTGAAAGTATACAAAATTGATATAGATTGAATATTATAAAGTTCCTAAAAAATGTCAGATCAATAGAAAAACTGTATCGAATTGGTTCAACTTGATACGCTTTGACGGTGAATTTTCTGTATGTAATTTGTAGCAGAATGTTTATTTACGCATTGGTCACAATCAAATGTAAATAGAATCCTTTAATTCCCACCTGTCTTCTGTGCCATTGTCCCCATGTTAACTAACAATTAGGTTTTTTTCCTAGTTTTCACCATAGTGACTAATCTTCCCGTTTGCTTTGGTATTTGGTTAATTTGGTCATAACTTTGGCTTGAATCTTTTTTATCAGTTGTCCGGGATGACATTTCTTCCTATCTACCGCCTTTGGAGGCGCTGTTCTGTAGTAGAATAATAAATAAATAAATAAATATTCTCAGACAAATTACACAGCGCCATCTAGCCCCAAAGTAAGCGAAGCTTGTGTTATGGGTACTAGACAACTGATAAACATACGTAAATACATTTTTTTTTGTAAAGACATACTTATGATACATAGAAAACACCCAGACTAAGACAAACAGACATGTTCATGCACACAAATGTTTGTCCTATGTGGGAATCGAACCCACGAGCGTTGGTGTCGAATCCGCGTCATTGACCGCTACGCCACCGAGCACCGAGAATAGAAATCATCTAATATATTATAATTCTCGTGTCGCGGTATTTGTGACTAGACTCCTCCGAAACGGCTGGAACGATTTTTATGACATTTTGCAAACATATCAGGTAGGTCTGAGAATCGGCCAATATCTATTTTTCATACCCCTAAATTATCGACCCCTGAATATTTTGTTTTTATTTTATTATAATTTAGCATTGAAAAATACATTCAACTTCAAATTTTCACCCTTCCACCATCATCACCCCTAAATTTATATGACAAAACAACGTTTGCCGGGTCAGCTAATAGCTTAATAAAATAATAATAATAATAATAATTTATTCAAAAATTAAATAATTCACAATACACTGACACAAAATACAGTAGTTTCTTGGTTTACTTTTACACTTACATATGATTACTGACGTCTAAACTAGGCAAAGCCTGTATTTCAGACGCCAGGCACTTCCAGTGACACTAAAGAAAGTAGTGTGAATGACCATCACGCATTACAGAACTTCATAACAATAAATAAATAAATAAATAATAAATAAAATATTGAAGGCCTCCGATCTTTGACGCCGTATGAGATTAAAAATGTTGACATTAAAGTTACACCAATTATTGTCTTTTACAGCACAATCGGACAATGAAAAGTAAATCAAATTTAACTTACAAGATATGATTACAGAAATCGCAGTGAAACTAAATAAATCTTGTAAAATAGCACTTCTTAAGTGGAAAATAAGACCATTGCAATACAATTTAAAGTACTATGAAGTCACTTTCTCGAATATAACAACATAAATATCAATCCTAATTTTCTGCTTCAGATACTTGGCTAATGATACGTTCTAAAACATGTTAAATAAGAACTTGATCTCAATTTTATCCTTGTCTTTGAAATTTGAGCAGACGAGGCCAAGTTTTTAGATGTATATCGTAAGGACTAACGGGGAAATTATTGGACGGATTTGTATTATGTTGAGGGCATTAGCAGGCTTCTCGTGGGCAGTGAGTAGGTAATGGTATTCTGCCTACAGTTGCGCGTATCTGCATCTGCGTTT
This sequence comes from Hypsopygia costalis, assembly GCA_937001555.2. Taxonomy (NCBI): domain Eukaryota; kingdom Metazoa; phylum Arthropoda; class Insecta; order Lepidoptera; family Pyralidae; genus Hypsopygia; species Hypsopygia costalis. The sequence continues at coordinate 2,594,529 of OW443336.2, read as the reverse complement.
GCAGCAAACCATAAAATTGTTCGAAGTATACTCACTTCGAATAATTGTGTATTGATTATATGTTATGTAATGATAATATACAATACAATACAAATACTCTTTATTGCACCAAAAATACAGTACAGTTTGAAAAATAGACACTTAAAAAAATTAAGTACAAAAGGCGGCCTTATCGCTTAGCGATCTCTTCCAGGGAACCTTTGGGTAGAGGAGACATGATAATATATAAATCGTTATTCTATTATATGAAAATTATTTACTTTGAAAGAAAAATCTATGATAATTATTTAAATAGTTTTGGTTAACTTTCACCTCGTTTAATTATATTTCGGCAAGTTGCCCGAAATCAAATACATATTTAAATAATAATAATTTAATAAGTTTGGTGTTATCAAAAAATAGCCGAATCACATCTGCAACGATGGACTACTATGCCATGTACTACTAGTAGTGTGTAGTGTCATACGTTTTTAGTTAGACGTCGCCACACTGCGACTTAACAGCAGTAAATATAAATGCAAAAATTCGTCACCTTCACAAACCTTTCGGGTAGCTCATTTGAAAAGAACACTCGACCGGTAATCAATGAGTCGGGGGTTCAAATCCGATCTATGCGGTGAGATGAGTTTATACATTTTAAAAAATAAAATAAAAAATCCTGTGAGGTTAAAATTATTCGAAGATATACTGTGTACTGATTATTCTATGAAATGATAATATGAGAAACATTATATGTGAAACGAAATTTTGTAAAACAATTCTCAATAAAACAACGTACAAACGTTGCTTGCATCCAATGGGGTATAAAAAAGATTTTCGTGATGAAAACTTACACACAAAAATATCTGGGGACATAACAAAGTCCATACTGATATTATAATGTGAAAATGTGTTTGTTGGTTTGCTTGTCCTTCTTTTACGTCGAATGTTAACAATGGGTTGACATGTTTTTTACGGGAACAGTTAAGGCTTGGAGAGTGACATAGTCTACTTTTATCCCGGAAAAACATCTTATTTTCACAGGAAAAACAAAATAACCACGCGGGAGAAGCTGCGAGTAATAACTAGTGCGAAATAATGACATTTGTTTACTAGAAGATAATACGTAATGTATTTAAAAATATCCGATCTTTCGGCCGAAACTTTCTCCTTCCGGACTAGGCCTCCTGTTTTTTTTATATATTTCGTAGTCTATGATATCGGCTCCCTCGCGACAAGCTCAAAGTATTAGTAGGAGATCGGAAGAGGAGGATTTCTCACACACGGTTAACTTAAGTGCTCAATTTCACTTGATGAACAACTTGATAGTCGTGCAATGTTTTAGATTTTATACTAATTAGTATGGCGCATGAAGAGGTATTGTCTCGTTTTATCCATGGCCCCATTGTGGTCTTTTGCAAGTAGGTCTACGCCCACGAGTGTTTTTTTATTATTTTAGTCTTAATTGTATAATCTATATATATAAAAATCAATGCCACTTTTCGTTGTAATTTTATAACTCAAGAACGGGCTCACCTATCCAAACCAAATGTTTAGGGTTTATTCGGACTATTTAGTAGATGGTTTAGGTGAAGTTTGCACAAAATCGGTAGAGCGGTTCTTCATTTATCACATTTTTGTAACAAATCTATCTATCTATATATATAAAAATCAATGCCACTTTTCGTTGTAATTTTATAACTCAAGAACGGGCTCACCTATCCAAACCAAATGTTTAGGGTTTATTCGGACTATTTAGTAGATGGTTTAGGTGAAGTTTGCACAAAATCGGTAGAGCGGTTCTTCATTTATCACATTTTTTGTAACAAATCTATCTATCTATATATATAAAAATCAATGCCACTTTTCGTTGTAATTTTATAACTCAAGAACGGGCTCACCTATCCAAACCAAATGTTTAGGGTTTATTCGGACTAAGTTGTTTCTAAAAATCGGTAGAGTGGTTCTTCATTTATCAGATTTTTTGTAACAAATGAATTCAATAAATGGCGGATCATTTTGTTAATGGGGATTTTGCTGTAAAATTGAAACTTTTTTCAGATGGGGATTGTGCTGTCAAATTGAAACTTTTTTCAGTGTTGACAGTACAAACATGTTGTTAAGTCATTCATTCGGTCATTTTATTTTGGACGTGCTTCGACTTTATGTTGCCTGTTCCAGAGTCGGTACCCCGTTTGTTTATTCATGCTCAAAATGGAAAAAACAAAAAATATTGTTTATCTAAATGTTTTGGATTAAGTTTTAAAATAGCTAGCAATTAATATATTTTTTTTTTGTTTATTAAATTTTTTTAGTATTTCACTTTATACGTAGCGAAGCACGTACCGGGCCGCTAGTAAAATATAATATATAATAGAATAATATTATAGTTATATACTATGTAATAAATAATATATCAACAATTGCCGATTTTGTGTCTGTTAATAAGATATTTAGGCTTCTGTGGTATGGTATTATGGAGGGGGGCGGAAGAGGAGGGAGATTATGGGGTGTAAGTGGCTCACCACGATCTTGAGATTTGCTCGCGGTGCATCCTGTCGATCTGCGTAATAGGCTCTGGCAAAGAGGTAGGATATCGCGTGTTTGTAAGCTGCCCGACTGGAGAATACCTCCACCTCACATAATAGCGCAGCCAAATAACAATTCCCTTGAGAGTTGTTGTATTCCTGCTAGTATCTTTATCTTTATCTTAGAGTGGGTCCAGTGCTGCAGCACCGGTGACACGTCGACCCTCAATGGATCTTTTGTGTTCTCCCTAATCCTTTAGTCGCTCTCCCCTGACTGGAGACAGCTAGTAAGTGAGGGGATCATAAAGGAAGGAGTTGCTGTGTTGGCAATTCTCTCCCCAATCCTCTTGATGCTAGGGCGTTATTATCTCTTTGATGCTAGGGCGAGTCCAAGTTTTCTGTAAACAGTTTTAATGCTATTATCTCTATAGAAAATAATGTATAAAACTGATTTAAGTAATGTCCATCGCAACATGCACAATGTTTTGATTCGAAACGAAAACAGATTTAAACGGATTTGCTGCGAATGTTGTGATTTGTACAAACACGGGACGGTTAAAATTTTCCAAACAAATTTTTATTTGTAAATACTAATAGAAATTAAATTGAATTTGGTAGTTGAAAAGGTTGACAGTTTTTTATACTACATCTGGTGTTAAACAAGCATACCGCCTGCCTGATGTGAAGCGGTTACCGTTGCCAAAAATGCTTGCGTTATAATAAGCCTGCGCTACCATTCACGTTATGCAGCATTTTCTTACGTCTAGTAGACCTCATTCACTCGCAACAACACAATAACCCTTTACGGTATTTTTATTTAGCTATAGATTTCAATGGGCTGTAGGTTTTAGAGTATACATAACCAATAGAGTCCGTCTTTTTTATACTACGTCGGGTAGCTGACAAGCATACGGCCCGCCTGAGGCAAAGCGGTTATTGTAGCCATATTAACACTCGCCACATAAAATATCGCGACACCCCGCTGCCACCGGAGCAACTGCTTCTTTCCTTTCTTTCTGGTGACGTCACTGACCCTCTGAGCCTCTTTCGTTAGTCGGCAGGGTGCACCATGCAGGTAAGGTTGGCTTTGGCTCTAAAAGTCGCAGTGAGCCACTTACAGCAGCGCCAGCGATGAGCGCATACTATAGTTCTTATATACTCTAACTAAGGTATAGATGCTTTTTCTCGACAGGGTGCAGCACGTGTAGATTAGGCTTCAGATTAGAGATGGGCAAAATGCCGGGCATTTACGATAAATGCCCAAAAAATACTTATAAATTACCTATATATGCCCAAAACTAGGTATTTATTGGGCATTTACAGGTACTTACTGGGTACTTATTGTAAATGCCTCTCTACTTCAGATCCGAGTATGGAGATTACCACTTACAACCTGATGCTAAAATAAATAGCACATTTCAAATTATGTGCTTATGAAGTTCCATTAAGTATGTTTTATTTAATCTGAAATATTCAGTTGTACATTGCACGGTGCTGTACAGTTTTAATTAGCGCACTAAGCGAAGCCTCTGCTCTGAATTTCAGGAGTGAAGTGAGTTTCCTGTAATGCGAGTTAACGCTCGCAGATTTAACTGTAAAATGTAGGATTATTTTCATGTTTTGTGAAAGGTTGTGTTTTAAAAAACGATGCGAAATATAATTTTAGCAACGAATATTATGCCTGAAATATTTTTTGTACTACTAAGGTGTGTAAGGTAACAACAAGTACCTAACAACATTTCACCTGATATTAAGCAGCTCAGCCTATGGACTATTGTGACACCACAGGCATCGCATTGTCCCCCCTTACTATAGTCACAGATTACATAATAGTTACTACGTAACTATAGTCTCCTGTGACAAACTCGCTAAGTAGAAAATACCTCTAAAACCACATAGTTTCCAGACCATTTTGCATAACTGCCCTGTTAATTTATTTTCAGCAAACTAACACATAAATTATAAATTACGTACATATAAATTCTCCAAAATTAACTTGATAGGTACATTACATTCAAACAAAATACTGACGATTATTTATTAGTGAATTATATAAAAAAATGGGTTGCACTCCGGGAGTACCGGCAGAAGTGAAAAAGTGAAAACTTGAACATTAACGTTGTGTATTTTTGAATATTTTGGAATGGTTAGGAAATAATTTCGCACGAATTGCTTTATTTATCTGTATAAAAGTACTATTATTTACGTGGTAAAATACAATATTCATTTAATGCGCTATTCTACACAAACATGAAAATTTATATTACATTAAAAATAAAGAGCAGGAGCAGGCAATCATTTTCGCCGCGCGGTAGAAATAGAGGGGGATATTACTTCCTCTCCTACGCTGCGCCGGTCCGCGCCGCTTCGTCTTACGAATTTTCGATCAGACCACGTGTCCTCCTGACACGAGTTTAACATTTTTTCCCATCCCAAAAAGTGCACAACCCGCTAAAGAAGATTTCACTTCAAAATGTGTAAGTTAAAATAGTTGGATTAAAAATAGCTCACTCATGTCAAGCAAACTGAGCCGTGTCTAGAGAGATATCAATCGAGGCGACTGAACTGCTATTTGCGGCTCGGCCAAATGCGATACACTCGTAATTTGCGACTGACGACCATACGCGTTTCATTCGATACCTATTACCTATTTTAGTCGTTCCCTATTTTAGTCTTTCCCATTTTAGGGTTATGAAATCGATACACTTTTGCTCTTTAATACGTACGTTCATAAGCTGCGTTTTCACTTAGCATTCCGAACAGTTCTGAGTGCTTAGTAGGTACGGGTTATTTGTTCGCGTTCGATCATGCTAACGTAAACAAACCACCCAAATGAACTCTCAAGAACTCTCATGTTGTGAATTTATAAGACGCGTGTTAAATATGTGGCTTACTTGCTTACATTTTCAAGTGAGCAACCCGGCTAATTTGGATAAGTAACACGCGTCTGGTAAATTCACAATATGAAACTTTTTTTCAATTTGGTCGGCTTGTAAACGTTAACACATTCGAATGCGACCAAAAAACTCGCATTAAATCGCATTCGTTCGTGCAGAAATCAAAACTTGTCTCGCCACTCGGGCAAGCGAATGCTCTGAGCAAATATTCTGAACATTCGCTCGACGTTCAAACCGCTCGGCTAGTGTTTTGCTGTTAGATAGCGGAGCGATTATATTTAATTGGAATTTTACTACAAAAGAGAAACGATAACTACCTTATGCAACACCACCGCCTTTCATAGTCAATGTTCACATTAATCACATTTTTATCAGGCCGTGAAACATTCTTCTTAGTCGCCATTCTTGCCAGAGTGGTTGTGGTCATCATTGTGAATCACGATGAGTGATGATTTTGATAATACAGTGCCATTCGTCGCGTACTGCAACTTTCTGGGTACATTCGCAAAACCAAGACTCGGTTGCGGCCGTGATCTGGTCCGTCCATCTCATTGGTGACCTACCTGGAGGTTTGGTGCCTTCAACTGTTCCCTACAGTTAATAACGCCTGGAGTCATCACCACGACGAGATACATGGCCGAAGAAGGCCAGAATGAGTTTTTTTTTTTTGTTTTTATACTACGTCGGGTGGCAGACAAGCATACGGCCTTTCTGATGTGAAGCGGTTACTGTAGCCATATTAACGCTCGCAACATAAAATATCGCTCGCGCGCCACCACCCCCGCTGCCACCGCAGCATCTCCTTCCTTTCTGGTGACCTCACTCACTCTCAGGAACACAACAGCCCTCAAGGGAACCGTTATTTGGCTGCGGTATTCTGTGAGGTGGAGGTACATTCACCAGTCGGGTAGCTTACAATTATGCTCCCTACCTCTCTTTTCGCCAGAGCTTCGTTTGTCAGTCAGCAGGGTGCACCGCGTGCAGGTGAAGTTGGCTTTGGTTCAAAGATGTTGATGAACCACTTACACCCCAACTGACTGCATTGTGATTGATAGGCGCTGTCTGATGCCGAGTTATTTTAATATGGAGTCATTTGTACAAAACTGTCCACGATACTCCTAACATCCGTCTCCAGCACCACATCTCCAAGATATACTGTTGATAATACACATTAAAATGTCCACGCAAAGGAAGTCGCGGCCAACGTTTAGTATTCATTCTAAGATTTTAAGAGAAACTTTAAAAGTACTATGCAATAAGACTATTATATTATATAACTTATCAAACTTAGAATGAAACAAGAGACCATCTTCTCACAAAGTTAACCCTATCACATCTTCAACTTACTTGTTAGAACACAAGCTGCACTGTTCTGGATCAAGTTGTGATAGTTTGTACTGATAACGGGATATCTACGTTTAGACTAACCTAACTTTTGGACCTTAACTGTTAGTAATAAAGGTTATATTTGTAGAACAAGTTATCTAAGTTACTAGTTTTAGATTTGCGGTTTAATGTTGTGGTGCCTTGAGATAAAGCGATACAGCATCTAAGTAGTCTCACTTATCAGTTGATTAGTTAAGGGGATACTCCCGCGAGCTTCATATAACCAAGTTTTGATTCTATTTCGAAAACGGAACTAATGAAATTTCGATATGTAGGCTAATATGTGAATATCTATGCCAATTTATAGCTCTTTTTTTAAAGCACTTGTATTAATAGTCAATTTAATTTTTGAAATGAAAACTTTTGAAAAGAATGTGGTTTTATAATTGCAATTAATTATAGGTAGTACACCGAACTTTTGGGAATATGAACGTTCGCAATTCCGAGTGTTCGTACATTAGTCATTCGATTATTTGTAATTCGGTCTAGATAGTTTTCGGGATTTCGATTCCAAGTGTTCGATTTACATATGCATTGGTCAAGCGGCTTCGGGCATCAGTTATTCGGTATTGCGACATTCGAAATATTGTAGTTAACCTGTACTACGTTTTTATATATAATATGGTAGGTGAGGTTGGCTTTAGCTCGAAAGATGTTGGTGAGCCACTGACACCCCAATAGTATTAAGAGAAAATATGCATTGGTCAAGCGGCTTCGGGCATCAGTTATTCGGTATTGCGACATTCAAAATATTGTAGTTAACCTGTACTACGTTTTTATATATAATATGGTAGGTGAGGTTGGCTTTAGCTCGAAAGATGTTGGTGAGCCACTGACACCCCAATAGTATTAAGAGAAATATAGCATGATCTTTCTCTGAATACTATTGGGGGGTATATAAGTACAATTATAAATTTACTGTCATTATAATGTCACTGTCTATTTCATTTCAGTGTAATAATAGTAGTTTATGAAAATGTTGCATAATAATGGTTCTTAAAATACGAGTGTGAGTATATCCCATGAGCCGAAGGCGAATGTGATAATAACATCACACGAGTATTTCGAGACCTAATTATGTGTAGTTTCATACACTACTTTATTTAATCTCATGAAATAGATGATAATAATATTTTAAATAGAACAATGAAGTTAATTTTATAGCTTTATTTCTTACTTATAAATTTGCAGTTCGAACATGCGTGGCGCCGCGTTCACATATTATGTAGATTTTTTTTTGCAAAGTTGCAATGCATTTACATTGCAACCTCCTTGATATAGCTGAACCCAGGGCTGAAACTGATCGAAATGGAAAAAAAGTTATTTTACGATACAGTTGTCCATAAAGAGCTGTATCGAAAACTATTTTTTTTTAAAATTTATATTGATGGCTTGTGCGTAAACGACTGACTTTAAAATTCTGTGTTTAGTTTTTTAATCCCTAAATTTCAGTATATAAAAGTATTGTAGATAAAAGTATTGTTTTGTGGGTGTTGTATGCTTCCCTTTAAATTTTCGATCATAATTGTCGTTAAATTATATAAAATTACGTTTGTTTCTACGAACCGATATTAACGGACTGTGCTCTTAAGAGAAATAAGTTTTTCTATTTATACTTTCTGAGTCAGCATATTTCACTGGACCAAAGCCGCAATATGAATCTCTCCTAAAGGTGTTTTATTGCCTCCTATCTCTCCTAAAGGTGTTTAATATATGCAATGTTCAATAATCCCCTTCAATCAAGATAGTCATATAAATATTTACATTAGAGGCTTTGACACCCCTAATTATTGAATTTTCACGAAACTTTTGGTATCTACTAGATTTATTATTTACCATTTAGCATACTTTTTGTGGCAATTCCTTTAAAAGTAGATTCAAAGAGGAATGTATAAAAATTTCATACGGAGAAATTTTGCCCTTCACGCGTTTGTTATGGGCAAGGACTTTCATGTATAATAATAACTTATGAAGCTATGAACACCATCCATCAATGACATTAGATAAAATTTATAGCCCAAACGCTGGGACACTTCGCAGTATCAGTGTATGATAAAAATGGTAGTCTCGTTTGTCGGTTCACTATGATTTTATTACGGAGTAAATAAAAAAATAAATATCAAAAGCCTATAGGCAGCCTACAGGTCTCCTCTCAATCGAAGAATATAGCATACTATGTAAATAATGTAAATAAATAAATTACAATGTAAAGCATACTCCATCACGCTGCTCAACTGCGGGTTGATTTCAAAGTCAATTATCAAAATTATTCACAATAGGCTATTTGACTAACAATTTTTTCGGTTTGATATGTAGGGACGACTCAATAATATAACCATAGGTGAAAGAATTACTTCGATAGCACAAAAATCTCTCGAGATATGATAATTTGAAAATCACAATTTGAGACTTTCCCGAAAACGCTCCATACAAAAGGCTACCGAGTTATGACGTCACAGGTTTGTATTCTGTATGCATCAAATCAGAAATTTGTACAGCTATGTTAAATATTACGTTTATGTAATTAGTATCATAATAAAATATAGTATTTTTATTGCTTCTTCAACGGTAATATTGTTTTTTAATAATTTCATACTTTTAAAATGGTCTTTCCCGCCAAACTTTGATCGACCCTAAAACAAGTCGGGCGGAAGATTGAATTGAAGAATGAAGATTGAAATTAGAATTAAAGTTTGCAGATCTTTATAGTTTTGGATATTTTACGATATTGTTAAATAATTTATACAATTTTTAAACATTGGAAAATAGCCTATTGTCAAAATGTTCGCACTGAAATAGTTATTTTCTTAATTTACTCACTAGTTAAACTTTGATGTTTTAGATGGCTGGTAAATACAAAACTTTTATGAATGTAAAATATGTAATAGTAATTGTAATTAATATAATAATTTTGCAAGTTTACACGTTTAGATCTTTGTACCTCCCCTGATAGCTTTGAAAGAAAAAAAATATTTAGATGCCTAAATTGGCGGGAAAAAATAGTCTTTTGATTCAGTAGGCAACTAGAAAACCTTGTAGTTTCCGTGAAACCTGTTAGAACTCCAGGGTTCTTCTTCTTCGTTAACCCTTATTCATTATAATGCTGGAATACGGGTCTCCCTTCAATCGAAGGGGTTTAGAGCGTACTCCACCACGCTGCTCAACTGCGGGTTGGCGGAGGCCAGTGTTTTCAAGCCGCCCAAAGCCCAGTGACTGACTAGCCCGGTGGTCGAATGGTTAGCAATGACCACTTTGACTCCGAGGTTGCGGGTTCGATCCCCGTACAAGACAAATATTTGTGTGCATGAACATGTTTGCTTGTCTTGGTCTGGGTGTTTTCTATGTATTGTATGTATGTATTTACAAAAAAAAAAAAAATAAGTATAATATCAGTTATCCAGTACCCATAGTACAAGCTTTGCTTTGTTTGGGACTAGATGGCCGTGTGTAATTTGTCCAGGAATATTTATTTTATATTTATATTTACTGACTTTGCTTAACGACTATCATCAAATGATTACAACGGGGACCGACAGCTTGACGTGCTTGCTTTAACGAGAAACTCGAGATAAATAGATATTTAAAATGCAACTTTCAGTAGGTATCTCATATAATTCCCTTTTACTTTCAATTTCACTTTTCCATTTGGGCTTCATGGCCGATTCCTTTACTTACTGTAGTTTGTTGCATATACCTATCCCACGAGACTTTATGATTAAGTATCAATTATCCTTTAACTTTCTTAGATTTATTGTTATAAAACGTTAAGAGACGTGCATTTATTTTGAATTATCCTAAGAGCATTATGTATATAAGTTACTACTATCTGTCTGCGGGTGAAAACCTGGTGACCTGGAACACAGGGTTATACCTAGCTCAGGTACCAGTCTCTCACACACGTCAGCCTAAAATCAAATGTAGGTACCTATTTGATCGTTCTAACGAATTTGAAATGTGAGCATACCAAATGTGACGTTTGTCAAAACGAGCGAAACGAGCGAACGATTGAAACTGAATTTTGATGCAATTTTCATCATCATCACCATCATCATCTCAGCCATTGGAAGTCCACTGCTGGACATAGGCCTCCCCTCTAGATCTCCAATAAGACCGGTTGGATTGCAATTTTAATTACGAGAAATTCCCCTCTGTTTTGAACATAACCTCCTACAGTACATAACTATGTATAATGAAATAATGAACCAATTTAAATTTTTAGTTTTATAATTTTAGCATCTAAAATTATAAAACTGGCCGACTATTAAACTAACTGGGCGATTAAAGATGATATAAACATACCAAACCTAACCTAATCTAATATTTCAGTGGCCCATTTAGTAGTTTTTAATGGCTCGGGTTATTATTTTCCATAAAATAATAGCACATATGAAAGTAAAACTGACAGTAATTTTCCCAATTTCAACTTATTTACTTACAAACTTAGCATTTATCCCCGCCATGGGTTTCCTTTATCCCTTCTATAGAATACGTCACAAAATAACTAAAGGTAGGTGTCGGGACTAATAGAATTTCGTATAGATAGAAGGTTCGCTTTCGTAGGGTCCTCTCGACAGACGTCCCGCGGGATCCCGGTTCCGTCAGCCATGAAATAAGATGGAAGATAGACCGTTTTCTAACTTCGACGAGTAATTTTATTAGATCTCAGTATGACATTGGAATCTAAATTTACAGAAGGACTGACATATCAACGCAATGCTCAAACTACAGCACTGGATAGATAGGCTCCAAATTTTTTGTATGAAAGATATATACAATTTTTCGCTAGATTTGGATACGTGTGTACTAAATCTTGTACAAAAGCTTATGCAGTATTTATACTATTAACCTTTTGCGAGCCGCGGGCCCATGGCGGCGGGTGCATAGGCGTTGGTTAAGCACTTGGTACAGAATTGACTGGACGCGGCACGCGAAGGGTTAAACGAAGAACACTTTCATATATGTACTCGTATGTTCGTACATACGAGTACATATATGAAAGTGTTCTTCGTTAAATTAAAATTAAAATCGTTAGAGTCATTTGTTGTATATAGCCGCAATGGTCTCGCAAATGACTCTAACGATTTTAAAGAAAATCTAGGTAGGTCAGTTTCTATGGCGCCGCACGCGAAAACGCTCATTCCTGGGGCCCTACCGCCGATTCTGAAGTCGATGGCAATCGACTTCAGTATTATTTTAGCGAGTTTTCCTTGTGAATTCCTAAAAATTATGTACAACTCTTTCACAATAGACAAAAAGAAATTACCGAAATTTTATGATCGTGTTCAAAGAGCAGGCGGCTTGTAAATGAGTAAAAATTAATTAGTTTGTTGCCGACGCGGCGGCGCGCGTGACGTCAGAGGGAGATAATTGGATGTTGGAGGGATAAGATGGATGTACTGGCTCATTTCGAATAAGTACTGTTATCATGTAAAAAGCACGTTTTTAAAGCTTACAATGGTGGGAGCTATGTCTAGACTTCATCAAACGTTTTGATGATAGGTATAGGTACGTTATATCTAATATATAAGATTCTATTGTCGCGGTGTTTGTTACCAAACTCTTCCGAAACGGCTGGACCGATTTTTATGTCATAAAGATATTTATCTAATCTCATACTGAAAATTACACATGAAAAAACTAAACACAGTATCATAATGACAGTCTTTACGCACAAGCTATCAAAATAAATTTAAAAAGTTATTTTTCGATACAGCTCTTATATGGACAACTGTATCGTAAAATAACTTTTTTACCATTTCGATACAGCTTCAGCCCTGGATACAGGTATTTTAAACAGGTTGCAATGCCAATACATTGCAACTATGCAAAATTTTTCTACATAATCTGTGAACGCGGCGCCGCGCGGCGCGTCGCGCATGCGCACTACGCATGCTCGATCTGCAAATGGATTTTTAGGTAAGAATTATAGCTGTTAAATTAACTTCATAGTTGTATTTAAAATATTATTATCATATATTTCATGAGATTAGATAAAGTAGTGTATGAAACTGCACATAATTAGGTATTAAAATACTCGTGTGGTCTATTAAAACATTCGCCTTTGGCTCATGTTTTAAACTCACACTCGTATTTTAATAACCCTTATTATGCAACAGTTTCATAAACTACTATTTTAAACGAAATGTATTTAATAATGCAATAACTATTTATAATAAAATACCGAATAAATTAACTTTATTACAAGGAAATACATTTAGGAGGAATTTAAGTGACTGGCTAATGACTAATTGTTTTTATAGTATTAAAGATTTTATAGATTATTGTGACAAAAATACTACTTAATATTTGCACGTCTGCATGCAGGCAGAATACATCTACCAATGTACTGTAATAAGACCTCATATATTGTGTATTCTGGAAAATAAATTATTATTATTATGAAATTTTGTCTGCATATCGGGTAGGTCTGAGAATCGGTCAACATATATTTTTCATACCTAAAAAAATAATTCTTAGAAATAATGTATATGGCAAAACAACGTTTGCAGGGTCAGCTAGTAATATATAATAAAAGATGTTATAATTTAATTTGACATAACGTTCATTTCCTGTAATTTAATATTCATTGTAGGTTAGGTTAAGCTCTCATATTTTTTGTCTATTGCAAGCCAGCAATGGATATAAAATTAATGTAATTAGAAGGCGCTATAAATAATATTGAGATAACCAAATGAAGGTGCATGTGGCAACATACATTTTATCTTTCCATTCAATCTTTACCACTTACGTCAAAACGTGTAGTGTGCTCATTGATTGACTTGTTTTTATATTACTGAACAATTTGTCTTAATTAAGTGTTCGTTTGTTTCAGGTATGTGTCATAAACGAGGAGACGTCATCGAAATATACAAAACAAAGTTGGGTCTGTTCGCACACTTATAACTCGAGAACGACTGGACCTATTTTCATGGTTTTTAATTTGTTGGATTTATATCTGTCCCGAATAGCAGAATAACTATTAATACATTGGAAAATTGAGAAAAAAAAAAATAAAAGAAAAAAACTTTTTCCGATAGAAATAGTGTCAGTCGAAAAAGGATTGAGATATTTATTGGCTGTGAAATATTTATGCGTTTAGAAATTTATATCAAGCTGCTTAAATATAGAACAAAATGACTTAATTAAAAAAATGACAAATCGTTTGATCTCACTTTTACATCACGAAAGTGGTATGTGACTCACACATCACGACATTCATTGACTGTTTGGCGGTACGAAGTTTGCTGGGTCAGCTAATAAGTATAAAATTGTTAATAGAAAATAATAAATTGAACGATTATAGTAGTTTATGAAACTGTTACATAATAAGAGTTCTTAAAATACGAGTGTGAGTTTATCACATGAGCCGAAGGCGAATGTGATAATAGACCACACGAGTATTTTAAGACCTAATTATGTGCAGTTTCAGTCGTCTTTAGTCACCATGTTAGGATAATAGTCGTCCAGTTTTATAATTTTAAATGCTCGATTTATAACTATGTTAATTTGCGTGTAAATTCGCATGACGGAAGGAAGCAATAAGTTAACTAATCATAACCGAAAACAATTTATTTTCTAAAATACAGTCGTTAAAAGTTGTAAGTATTCTTAGGGGTAGTTAGTACAGTGTACTCGTATTAAGTAAGCCTGAATGCAAATATTATATGTCATGTAATATGCGCATGTACGTAGTCAGAATTTTCAGTTGTTTTTAACAACTGCAACTTATTCCTTGGACAGTTAAGCACATCATGCTTCACAATTTTTTTCAAGCTGTTTCAGAATAGCCTTTTAGCTCATCTGGTGGTTCATGGTATTCCATGTTGGTCCATTCCAAGGAGCATTTAATACTCTGATGAAGTGGCCATGAGTATATGATAATATTGCTTATACTTAGCTACATCATTATTCATTACCCTTATGGGTACTTTGGCACAACTCTTAATCCTCAGCCTAAGTTATGTAAATTAAGTTACTGTACGCAAATAAGTAGATAGTTAATTGTTCGTCCTTTATACGAAGGTTTAATGTTTAAAACTATAAGCCCAGCCAGTTCCGAGATATTTCATTATCTAAATGCGACTAATATGCATACGTAAAATTATTAAAATTCATAATACAAAATATTAAGAAAAAAGATTGTACAATGGCGGATGTATTCTATACGGGATCTCTTCCTGTCAACTATTGAATACTGAAAGGAAAGCTTGGTCTTACGATGTCTCTGTGATATAGTTTATTATGGTGGATAGATGCGAGCTGACGTTGACGATGATGAATTATTAATAAATATAATTTTAACAAAAAAAAAAACCGCCTCCAAGAATTACTCTATAATCGTAAGCACCGCTAAAAAGTTAAAAACACTGTCAGAACTGAATTTTATGACATGAAAAATGAAAATAAAATGAGAAAACTTTTTTTTTTATTTGAAAGAGTATACTTCCAGTATACTCTTTCAAATAATGAAAAAGTTTTTTTTTTCAAATCGGTTTATAAATGATGGAGTAATGAAGTCACAAACATTAAAAAAAATACATTCGAATTGAGAACCTCCTCCTTTTATGGAGTAGGTTAAAAATAGAACTGAAAAATCATATACTCATCAAGCCCTTTCATTTAATGCCCTTATTGTATGGGCTAATGTGGAAATTATAAATCGCCATTTTGCGAAAGCCTCCTTAATGGATTCAAAATGGCGGCATTTGAATAAAAATAGTGCCAAACTTCACCTCATTTGGACACTGTGAAGTAGATCAAATTTAACTGTTACAAACACCAGGACAGGCGAACCTAAATAAATGCTTGTACCTAATAATTTATGCATTAATGCAAAATGCCTGGCCTCGCAACGTCAGTCAAGTTCTTAAGTATAAATAATAACATAGTTATTTTAATTAATAGTCAAAAAGTCTGCTTGCTCTGATAAAAAAGTGAAAGTTACTCATTAAAACATTGTAGGTAATTATAATGTGCGATGGCGTAATGTTATTACATAAAGAAAGTATTATTATAAGCTGGTAACGTACTTAACGTGTCCAACCACGGTTAACGTGAGTGATTATTCGATAATCTGTAATCAAATAATAAATAATAATAAATACCGAAATATTGCTGGACATATTACACGCTGCCATTTAGTAAGCGGGGTGTAAGTGGTTCATCAACATCTTTGAACCAAAGCCAACTTCACCTGCACGCGGTGTACCCTGCTGACTGACAAACGAAGCTCTGGCGAAAAGAGAGGTAGAGAGCGTAATTGTAAGCTACCCGACTGGGGAATGTACCTCCACCTCACAGAATACCGCAGCCAAATAACGGTTCCCTTGAGGGCTGTTGTGTTCCTGCGAGTGAGTGAGGTCACCAGAAAGAAAGGAGATGCTGTGTTGGCAGCCGGGGTGGCGGCGCGTGAGCGATATTTTATGTTGCGAGCGTTAATATGGCTATGGTAACCGCTTCACAACAGGCGGGCCGTATGCTTGTCTGACACCCGACGTAGCATAAAAAAAAAATATAGTACCAAACTAAGAGCGAAGCTTGTGCTATAGGTACTAAAGAACTGACATAATACTGAAATACGTTTTTTTTTGTAAATACATTCATATGATACATAGAAAACAGTCTTTTTATAGTATTTTCAAGTGGAGTCTTTTTCATGGTAATTTATATATTATGTAGCTACCTGGACCTTTTAATCATGGCTTAATACGAAACGTGAATTATTTATATGCAAACTTAAACTTAAAACTAACTTATACTAAAAAACTTAAATCTAAATCTAAATTTAAATAAAAAAGATTAGCTTCGCAATAATTGCGAAGATAATCTTTTTTATTTGCATTTGCATCCGGTCTAAAGCCGACATTAAACCATAGTTACACTACTTGAGGTAAAATTAGACGTTTATTTACATAACGAGTACGAAAGCATTTCTTTTTGCTAATATACAAGGGATAATATTTGGCTACTTAAACTCCCGTATTATCAGCTGTAAGTCTTCCTTAAAGATTTACATAAATAAAAATAAATAGTCGTAAAATGTAACATTTTTTTTAACTTCAAATAAAAACCACAGAATACATTATTCGTACAATACTAGTAAAACTATGGTCTAGGTCAGTGTTTTTTAGGGTCCCGAGCTTTTACAGGGGGGCTGCAGAAGGTTGCAAAGTTGTTAAAAAGAATATTTAAAAAGATATTTTTATTAAGAAAATGTTCATTACGGAACGTAATCGGCGGCTGTGTTACATGCTTCATTATTTATTAAATTAACTGATACCCAACTATGTAAGTAAATGAAAAAATACCCTTTACATACCTATATAATAAAAATACATACAGAAAATTGGAGGGTAAAGGGTGACAAAAGATCTACCTACGAAGGGGGTGGCGTCATGAAAAAGTTTAAAAATATGGTCTAGATTAATACTTTTTAAAATGCATGCATACTACATATCGAATTTTCATTTCGGCATTTTCGCCAGAGATCGCAGATTCCGTAGCGAGGAATTTACTAGAGCTGCGAGCTCGAGCGCTGGAAGCCTTCTGTGTACACCGGTGGCTCTTCAATTTTGAATTTTAGTAAATACCCTTGTGTGTTTGAAAGTGTTATATAACATTTATTCAGTAAAGTTTCATTTTAAAGGCTCGCTTTTTACAATTATACTTGTATAATTGTTTGCAACCTAATAGACGTCAGCGATATAATTTTAAATTTATACATACATTTAAATTGATTTAGGTGTTATTTTGCGGAAGTCAAATTTAAAATATTTCTCGACAATTTATACAGCGCCATCTAGTCCCAAATTAAGCGCAATGCTTGTACTATGGGTACTAGACAACTGATAATTGTACTTAAATACATCTTTTTTTTCTAGATACATACATATAATACATAGAAAACACTCCGACCAAGACAAACAGATGTTCATGCACACAAATGTTTGTCTTGTGCGGGGATCGAACTCGCGACCTCGGAGTTAAAGTAGCCATTGCTAGCCCATTCTACCACCGGGCTCGTCAAATTTACAAGCAATCTTTTGATTAATCAATTAATTTTATCATATCTGGATATCTCACTTTACTCCCAGGAACACAACAATTCTTTTTTTAAACAAATCATATAGGATCCTTATATCCTATATGATAAGTCATATCTAGATATTTGATATTATTGGATATTATTGACTTGGGTTGTTGTCATCAACACTTATTCTTCCTACTAGTGGGATACGGGTCTTACTTAGTTTAGAACATTCTCCACCACGCTGCTCAACTGCGGGTTGGCGGAGGTCCTAAAGGTCCACTGACTTGGCTTAACGTCTGTCATCTAATGAGATCAGCCGGGACGGCTTAACGTGCCCTCCGAGGCACGGTGATATGTTATTATCGGACTGCGATCTTCTCCTAACATTTAGTTTAATGCACCCTATCTCTCTTTTCCAGAGCCTCATTTGTAGGGTGCACCATGTGCAGAAGAAGTTAGCTTTGCTTATACATGATGCTTTAATTTGTTATATATGAATAATTGTACTAAAACACGACATTTTTTTTTTGTATTTTATTAAGTAGGTATATTGTATTCAATCTAATTGAAGTCATACTTCTTGGCGGACAGTGTAGAAGTTGCAACGTGGGATAACATTAATTTTAACTTGGGTTAATTTAAACTTCTGTTAACTGGCGATTTCACAGTGCATCTATAATCCCCACAGATTAACTACTGCGATTAGTTAGGGCTCCCACTCGGGAACGGTACGAACCGAACAAGAGTCATTTAAAGGTTTTAATCATAGACCATGTAATATAGGAGAAATGGGATGTATCCGTGGAACGCGTGTCAACAGTAAGCGTCCGAACGCTTAACTTAGAATGGTTTTCTACCATTCGTATACGTAATAAATCGTGGTAAAGTGATTTTATATGCTTTAATCTGCTTTATGCTTTTATGACACAATATTATACAATGAAATTCAATCAATTACAACCAGAAGTTATTAGTAGTACACTCATATTGCTTGCCTGTCGTTTTGTAAGTTTGCACGCTTGGTGCCATGGTTTTGATACTACTTTAAAACTAGCGTTTTGGCCGCGAATTCGGACGCCTGCATACCGGTAACTCCGGAGAATTTTTCGCTGAGACATGCCTATGCCATGCTATCTGTATTCCAAATTCAACTTGATCTGTCTAGTTGTTTAAGCTGTGCATTGATCGATCAACAAATCAGACTCTTTTAAACCGACTTAAGGAGGAGGTCCTCAATTCCACTGTTATTATTTTTTTATATTCGTTACCTCAGAGGTAACGAATATAAACCGATGGCATCTTTTTTTATATGAAAGGGGGTAAACGAGCATGTAGGTCAGCTGACGGTAAGCAATCGCCACCGCCCATGGAGATCAGCAACACCATGGGGTCACCAACCCGTTCTTTCTGGTGATTTCACTCACTCGCAGGAACTCAACAACCCTCAAGGGAATTGTTATTTGGCTGCGGTATTCTGTGAGGTGGAGGTACTTCCCCAGTCGGGCAGCTTAAAAAATACTCTATGCGCTACCACTCTATTCGCCTCGTTTGTCAGTCAGCAGGGTGCACCACGTGCAGGTGAGGTTGGGTGTGGTTCAGAGACGTTGATTGAAATAAAGGAAATGAAACACTTACACCCCAAACTTAAGAACAGTTCAAAGGTAAAATTGTAACGCTTGATCTTTTGATTGTATTATATTCCGTATTCAATTATATACTACCCCTTAACTTAGTAATACCACAGTATATAATATATACTGTGGTATTATTAAGTGGTGCACCCTGTTATATTATAATAGTTAATTATAATAGTACTACGTGGTAGTACAAAGTTATATTATAATAGTACTACGTAGTGATACCAAAGTGTCATCGAAGTAGATCACTAACTTGCCAAGCATAAGCACTAAGTTGACCTGAGTGCAACTCGCGGTCGTCTCTGTAACTTCCCGCTTTCTACTAATGGTTTCAGTTGTACAAGTGTGGCTGAAGTTAAATGGTTTCACTATTGCACCAATTGCAGTGGAGCCTTGCTTTTTCTCGTTCCATTTAAGGCCCGGTCTTAAACTTAACTTAACTTCAAGAAGATAAGTTAACACGTACTTAACTTCAAGAAGTTAAGTACGTGTTTGTTAAGGAGTTCTAACGACGCCACTTAACTTGTGTTTTCGATTCTAATATGTTCTTCCTTAAGGATGCGTTCTATCTGCCTCCAATATGGCTAAAAGAAAGTAAGGGAATTGCCCGGCATTCACTCAGTCCCACGCCATCTACCCTTATTGAAAAGTATATAACACAGGAAGTAATATTATGTACATCTTTTCAATAACTATTTATATAGTTACTAGCTGCCCGCCCCGGCTTCGCACGGATAGAAAGTGTTGTTTTCTTTTCCTCTCAATTTTTATGTCTTTTCTCTCTATAAGAGCCTTCCTTATACATTTATCAATAAAAATTAGCAGAATTGGTCGAGCCGTTCTCGAGTTTAGCGCTTAGCAACATTCATTTTAATATGGGACCACCTGGAGAGTGTACCCTCTCAAACAAATAAGAATTATTAAAATTGCTGTACAATTGACGGAGAAATCATTGACTATAAAAATAATACATACTGTCGAACATAGAACCGCCTTACAGGTACAATAAACAATAATAGGTAATTTCTGGGCCAAAAACTATCTTATGTCCTTTCCCAGGACTCTAGGTATCTCTGAACCAAATTTCATCTAAATCGGTCCCGCTATTTAAGCGTGAAGAGGTAACAGCTAGACACTCTGTCGCATTTAAAATATTAGTATGGATTGGCGTTCCGAAAACCAGAAAAAACGACACTTATATTGATATATAGACATTTCAACCCCATCGTACCCCAATACAGAATGATAAATAGAAGGAAGAATACGCGGAATAAATTCAGTTTCATCGGTACCACTCCCAGTGATAATCTCAGGTTCAATTATATATAATTCGCGGCTAAACATTGACTTTACTTCAGGAAGGAGATCTTCCTCAAATTTTAATAATATTTTTGAAAACTCTTGGGCACGTAAAGATCTATCTACAGCTTCTACTGCCTTATTGTTGGCGATTTCGCATTCATCTGAAACGATTAAACAGGAATCCTGAAACATTTTCGCCTTGTCACAGTTTCGTGTCACAAAGCATGTCGGTGTTTCCGTTCTGTATAAATCGAGTATAATATTGAACATTGTATTTGCGTCCTTCCGCCTAGAAGTAATATGGCTGCAATACCGGTGATGCTGCTGTGTGATATTATTTTTGCGCCTGATTTCAGCGAGGATTGCTCGCGTCAGGTATGTTTTTCCAGTCCCTCCTGAAGCATCTAAGAAAAACCGTTTCCCCTCGTTGTTTAAGAGACTTTGCATCACAAATTCTTGCTACATAGCAAATGCACGCATTCTTCTGGTTTGTGCGAATATATACTAATCGTTCCATTTAAATTTTAGCGTACACGTCTTTAATAAACTGACTAAATAGACCACGTTACCTTTTTAAATAAATAAAACGATTGCGTCTAACTTGCAGCTAGCAGGTAAGAATAAAAGTAGCACTGCGCGGTTATTTTTTTACAATACTATCAATATTTTGTTAAACTATTTATTGTTTTTTTAAGTAGTTTTTTTAGTTCTATTTGCTATTATAGCGTGTTTTTTAGTTATTTTTTTAAACTATAATTTATTGTAAACACCATGTTGTTTATGCAAATAAATTTAGCTTTGTTCTGCATCAGGTGTTCAAATCTTGGATTTATATACCTCCACAGAAAATGCTCATCAGGCTAAACAACTTTTGCTAAGGCGTCATTTTTATATTTCTTATAGTTTAGCTGAACCATTATGGTTCTGCATCAGGTGTTCCAAATCTTGGATTTTTATAACTTAACAAAAAATGCTCATCAGGCTGAACAACTTTTGCTAAGGCGTCATTTTTATATTTCTTATAGTTTAGCTGAACCTTTATGGTTCTGCATCAGGTGTTCTAAATCTTGGATTTCTATACCTCAACAAATAATGCTCATCAGGCTGAACAACTTTTGCTAAGGCGTCATTTTTATATTGCTTATAGTTTAGCTGAACCATTATGGTTCTGCATCAGGTGTTCCAAATCTTGGATTTTTATACCGAGATGGAAATTTCGTGTCCACGTTTTCAAATCGATGTCATTTTCGTAATTGACGTCTCAAAAAACCATAGAATCAACACCCATATTGATATTATGACATTTCAACCCCATCGCACCCCCACTGGAGTGCTCTTGTGTCACGTCGGTTATGTTAGATTATAAAATAGCCGTTGTTTTCGGAATCAGCGACCCGATAAACCGTAAAAACAATACCCATAACGATTTTCAGACGTTTGCACCTCATTTCACCCCTTTAGGGGTTGAATTTTTAAAAATCCTGAAACACGTGTTTATTCATTTATTTACAGAAGTGCTCGTGTAAGGTTTCGTACAAAATAGTCCAACTAATCTTGGTTCCCCATACAAACTTTGGACCCCCGTTTCACCCCCTTAGGGGTTGAATTTTCCAAATTCCCGTCTTAGTGAGCACCTACGTCCTAAAAGGAACCCCCTTGCAAAATTTGAGACTCCTAGCACTTGTAGTTTCTGAGATTTCGTGATGAGTGAGTGAGTGATTTTCTCTTTTATATGTATAGATTGAACAATACAACAATACAACTTTTCAATAACTTTAGTTATTGAAAAGCTGTACATAAAATTACTTCATCATTGTCAGCCTGTATCTACCCACTGCTGGATATAGACCTTAATAATATGCCTCTATATATTTACGTGACAAACTTTTGGTGACAAAAGTCATTATTACTTCATTACTACCAGTGCCAGTCATTTCTTTCGCATTTTTTTTATACATTTTGCACGTGACTGTACATGTTAAGAGAGGTAGGGTATAGCGTATGCTTTAAGTTGCCCGACTGGGGAAGTACCTCCACCTCACAGAATACAGCAGCCAAATAACAATTGCCTTGAGGGGAGTTGTGTTCCTGCGAGTGAGTGAGGTCACCACAAAGAAAAGAAGGAAGGTGTATAAGCTGGCAACGGATCGGCGACCCCTTGGTGATGCTGATCTCCATGGACAGTGCTGATTGCTTTCCATCAGGTGACCCAAATGCTCATTTGCCCCTCTCAATCCCAATCAAAAAAGAAATGTAATTGGGCTTCACTGATACATCTCCCTAAAAATGTATTATGTGAATTCCCTTCATCGTTATCTCCGCGTGATTCGCGTCATGATTCGGAGTATCGCGCTAAGACGGCGCCTATCGCCGGCGAAATACCCTATAAATAACACTGGGAAGCTTCACTAGCGGGATTTACAAAATATGCGAACGTGTCCCCCCTTCACCCCCATTTCACCGCCTCTATATACTTTAAGAGACTGGTTCTTAAACTGTGGTTTCATTAACTTTTGGGGTGTAAGTGGTTCATCAACATCTTTGAACTAAAGCCAACTTCACCTGCACGCGGTGCACCCTGCTGACTGACAAACGAAGCTCTGGCGAAAAGAGAGGTAGGGAGCGTAATTGTAAGCTACCCGACTGGGGAATGTACTTCCACCTCACAGAATACCGCAGCCAAATAACGGTTCCCTTGAGGGCTGTTGTGTTCCTGCGAGTGAGTGAGGTCACCAGAAAGGAAGGAGATGCTGCGTTGGCAGCGGGGGTGGCGGCGCGCAAGTGATATATATGTTGCGAGCGTTAATATGGCTACGGTAACCGCTTCACATCAGGCGGGCCGTATGCTTGTCTGCCACCCGACGTAGTATAAAAAAAAAAAAAAACTTATTTCTTTTATATGAGTAGGAGGGCAAACGAGTATGTGGGTCAGCTGATGGATAGTAATCACTACCGCCCATGGAGTTTCTTCCTTTCTTTCATGTGATCTCACTCACTCGCAGAACTTAAGAATGAATCTTAATATGATATAATTAAATGTCAAATAATTACACGTTTATAAGTGAGAGGGGGGCAAACGAACATGTGGGTCAGCTGATGAAAAAAAAAACCACTGTTCATGGAGATCAGCTACACCAAGGGGTTGCCAATCCGTTGCCAGCCTATACTCCTTCCTTCATTTCTTTCTGGTACCGCAGCCTAATAACATCCCTTGAGGGTTGTTGTGTTAGGAACACAACAACCCTCAAGGATGTTATTAGGCTGTGGTATTCTGTGAAGTGGAGGTACTTCTCCAGTCGGGCAGCTTAAAAATACACTATGCCCTATCTCTTTGCCAGAGCTTCGTTTGTCAATCAGCAGGGTGCATCACGTGCAGGTGAATTTGTAACCTTTACTGATCTTTCCTTCCTTCAATTTATTAAGAGGTGACCAACGGCACAGTTTGACAACCACTGAGGACGTTTAATGTAGCTCGCGCCTTCATCGACTATCGTGTAACATTTCTCTACTTACAAACTCCAACTTCATCAAAAATGAAGACGCCACTTTGCGTTCGCTAAACAAGCGGTTTTGCGCTGCGCGTATTTACATAAACAGAATTATATGAATATGTATGAGGATGGATGGCGTGTGATCGTTTCGCTAATGGAACAGTTGCTTATCTTGCTTGATTTCCTTGAGAAAATCTTTTCATAAATATTGTTATTTATTTAAACTTTCGGCATCGGCATCGGCATCAACCAATAATCATCCCACTGTTGGGATATGGGTCTCCCCTCAATCGAAGGGGTTTAGAGCATACTCCACCACGCTGCTCAACTGCGGGTTGGCGGAGGCCAGTGTTTTCATGCCGCCCTAAGGCCACTGACTTGGCTCAACGACTGATCTAATGACAACAGCCGGGACCGACGGCTTAACTCGCTCACCGAAGCACGGAGGAGCTCGAGATAAATAAACCCATCCGTAGACAGGCTGCGGTCGATATTGCTTAACTTGCGTGTTCGATTAGACTGACGCCATCGAGCTCCTCCATTTAAACTTTATCACTTTATTGATCAAAAAATTACATAAGTGTACCAAAAAGTCCCTTATTGTTAAAACCATTCTATCAATTCAAATCAGTCAATATATACAAGTAGTTGATCAGTAGGTGCATCACGTGCAAATAAATTTCGTAAACGTGAGAAATATTAACGTAATTTTTAGGGTTCCGAACCTCAAAAGGAAAAACGGAACCCTTATAAGATCACTTTGTTGTCCGTCTGTCTGTCTGTCTGTCTGTCTGTCAAGAATTTCTATGTCGAGAATGCGTGGAGGTATCAAGCTGAAATTTGAACTGTATACTCAGGTCTACGGTCCCATGAAGTTAAAAAAAAAACAAACTGCTAAGTTTACGTAGAAAAAAGTTACGGCCGTTTATTCAGCAAAAAACGCATATTTCGACACACTCAAGGGAATCAAAACCTATAGGGTACTTCCCGTTGACCTAGAACTATGAAATTTGGCAAGTAACATCGTTATAGACTACAAGTACAGGAATAAATCTCAAAACTATACATTTGTAAATAGATCTTAATAAATAGGGGTCTATATTTTTCATAGGGTGTCGAAATTTCAAATTGAAACTACTAGTTCAAATGGGGTATCATATGAAAGGGCTTGATGTACACATTGCAAAATATATTTTATTTATTTTTTTCGACGCATTATTTCTTATTTATAATGAAAAATATCAAATTTAATAATGATACTACGTACCTACGGAACCCTCGGTGGGCGAGTCCGACTCGCACTTGTCCGGTTTTTATGTATAAACTAGCTGTCCCGGCGAACTTCGTACCGCCTAACAATCAATGAATGTCGTGGTACATATTAGCTGAACTAAATTTATAATTTTATGGAATTAAAACAATGAATAGTAGAAAATAATAGAGAAGCTCGATGGCGTCATTGCGCGTGTCAGTCTAATTGAACACGCAAGTTAAGCAACGTCGACCGTAGCGTGTACACGGATGGGTTTATATTACCTCGAGCTCCTCCGTGATTCGAAAGACACGTTAAGCCGTCGGTCCCGGTTGTTATCATTAGCTCATCTTGAGCTCCTCCGTGCTTCGGAAGGCACGTTAAGCCGTCGGTCCCGGTTGTTATCATTAGCTCATCTTGAGCTCCTCCGTGCTTCGGAAGGCACGTTAAGCCATCGGTCCCGGTTGTTATCATTAGCTCATCTTGAGCTCCTCCGTGCTTCGGAAGGCACGTTAAGCCGTCGGTCCCGGTTGTTATCATTAGCTCATCTTGAGCTCCTCCGTGCTTCGGAAGGCACGTTAAGCCGTCGGTCCCGGTTGTTATCATTAGCTCATCTTGAGCTCCTCCGTGCTTCGGAAGGCACGTTAAGCCGTCGGTCCCGGTTGTTATCATTAGCTCATCTTGAGCTCCTCCGTGCTTCGGAAGGCACGTTAAGCTGTCGGTCCCGGTTGTTATCATTTAATGTCAGTCGATAAGTTATGTCAGTGGCCTTTAGGCGGTTCGAAAACACTGGCCTCCGCCAACCCGCAGTTGAGCAGCGTGTTGGAGTACGCTCTAAACCCCTTCGGTTGAGGGAAGACCCGTATCCATAAAAACTGAAGATTTCATAAAAATAAAGATTTCCTTATTGTTAATTTAAAAAAAAAAAACGTTTTGTTTTATTTTTTTTAGTTTTGAAATAGGTTTTATCATTTTGGTGATTTGTAATTGTCATTTCTTTTGATGTTTACTCTGATTTGATTCTTGCGCTCGAACCCCATGGGAAAAGCGTTATCACCCCTATCGATTTGACATTTTTAAATTTTCATAACAAATCACAGACAACTTTCGCGACATAAAAGTGACACCAATCCATTTGACGTTTTGATATTTGACAACCAATAAATATCGTAATACCTTTTTCAACTGACACTTTCATTTGTATGGGAAAATGTTTTTTCTTTTATTTTATTTTTTCGAGAATTTTCCAATGTTTTTAAGAGTTATTGTGCTATTCGGGACGGAAACAAATCCAACAAATCAAAAACCATGGCAATCGGTCCAGCCGTTCTCGAGTTATAAGTGTTGTAACAAACACGACTTTCTTTTACATATATATATGTTTTCAGATTTTTTGATATTATTTTTACATTTTGATGAAAAATATAGTTTAGATTAAATTATCGCTTGGCGAGCCTGGTCGAATGGTTAGCAATGACCACTTTGACATACGGGCTCACGAGTTTGATCCCCGTACAACACAAATATTTGTGTCCATGAACATGTCTGTTTGTCTTGATCTGGGTGTTTTCTATGTATTATAATGTATGCATTTACAAAAAAAAAACGTATTTAGTATAATATTAGTTATCAAGTATCCATAGTAAAAGCTTTGCTTAGTTTGGGACTACATGGCAGATTGTAGTTTTTCCAGGAATATTTATTTATTTATCATCAATATAAACATAGCAGAAAGTTATATTGTTATAAGTGGCGTATTGTATAAATGAGGGAGAATTCCCTTAAATATTGTTATTCTCGATATTACAGATGTATTCAAAGCTGCATTAACTTTTATGCTTACTTGTGATACTGTGTTTGCTGTTTTTATTGTCTTTCTTTTTATTACCTTTTATAACCTATTTAAAAACCGGTCAAGTACCAGTTGTTCTTCTACACTGAGGGTCCGTGTTTGTGACTCGTAATATATATAACTTTTGTTATTAATTACCATTTCTGGTTTTATTATATATGAAGCATTTTTTCTGAAATAAATATATATATATATGTTTAAATTCAAGAATTGCCCTCTGATTTTAAATGAAAAATAGAAGACAATTTTTTTAAATTTGAAATTAGATTTCAACGTTTCATAGTATATATGACTCAAAAACTAATCAACAAGACTACATAATGTATTATAAAACGTAAAAAAAATGTGTACGTCAAGTTCTCTTTTTATGTTCTTTGTCTATATTGTATTTTTTGTAAATAATAATAATATTGGACCGATTCATCAGTGCCTATCTTAAATTACTAAAATTTGTAACTTGCCAAAAATATCGTTATCCGTACCCAAAGGGTAAAAATAGGGTCTCGCCTATTACTGAGGCTCCGCTGTCCGTCCGTCCGTCCGTCCGTCTGTCCGTCTGACACCAGGCTGTATCTCATGAACCGTGATAGTTAGGCAGTTGAAATTTTCACAGATGATGTATTTCTGTTGCCGCTATAAGAACAAATACTAAAAAATAGAATAAATAAATATTTAAGGGGGCTCCCATACAACAAACGTGTTTTTTTCGCTTGTTTTTGCTCGATATTGATAACGGCAACAGCTAGACGCTTGAAATATTCACAGAATATTTAGTTATATGTTCACTTTAAAAATAAATAATTAAATTAAAATAAAACAAATATTTAAGGCGGGCTCCCATACAACAAACGTGATTTTTTTTACCGTTTTTATAGATAATGGTACGGAACCCTTCGTGCGCGAGTCCGACTCGCACTTGGCCCGTTTTTGTATCAAGTGTGAAAAATTATGTGAAGAAAGGATTTTAGCTATTAATATTAATTTGTTAAAAGTAGTGTGTGGTAAATTATTGTTTTTAAGAAATTAGTAATAAAATTTGTTAATGTTGAAAAATTTATAATCAAATATTATGTTTATACTATATAATACCTATGTAAGTAACTTGATTTTTATATATTTATTAATAACAGAAATTTACTTACGGATGAAGAACTTTATTAACATCGGATTATTTGCATTGCATTTGGGGTGTAAGTGGTTCATCAACATCTTTGAACCAAAGCCAACTTCACCTGCACGCGGTGCACCCTGCTGACTGACAAACGAAGCTCTGTCCTAAGCTCTACCCGACTCGGGAATGTACCTCCACCTCACAGAATACCGCAGCCAAATAACAATTCCCTTAAGGGTTGTTGTGTTCCTGCGAGTGAGTGAGGTCACCAGAAAGGAAGGAGATGCTGCGTTGGGAGCGGGGGTGGCGGCGCGTGAGCGATATTTTTAATGTTGCAAGCGTTAATATGGCTACGGTAACCGCTTCACATCAGGCGGGCCGTATGCTTGTCTGCCACCCGACGTAGTATAAAAAAAATATTTGCAAGTCATGTTTTTTGAGACATGTAGGCATAAATATTCATTAGAGTATACTCGTACAAATAGATGCAATGAAGTTCTTATAGAGTTCAGTTCTTTTTCCTTTTATCAACTGAACCCTAAAAGCAAACAGTTTCTTACAAATACTATGTAAGTTTGTACAAATTCCGCTAATAAAAACTCACAATTTGTCCCGATAAGTGTAGTAAAAAGTTCGTTAAAAATGCATTCTTGAACTCACATGAAAATGGCATCAAGGTACATAAAAATACATTGTTATTACAGTACACTTTGTAGAAGTCGCTCTTTTACTTATACATAAAAATTACTAGCCATATTTGATTCTTACAAAACAAGTTTAGTTTATACTAGCTGTCACCCGCAGCTTCCCTCGCGTGGTCGTTATTTTATTATATTTTTAATAGCAATAATTATATTTCTTTTTTCAGAATAAAAAGTAGCCGTAAACTTCGTCTTAAATTTAGTAGATCTTAAACTTCTTCCTTAAAGAAGATGTCAGTCCAGTCCAGCCGGTTCCTTTCCTTTCGACGTGAAAAAGTGCAAACAAACACTTTTTCACACCTTAATATAAATAACAAAGCTATAACAATTTTATAAAAATATAAAAGGGTTATGGATGACCGTCTTCGAGCCAGCAATGATCCAATTTTGCGAATTCCTCACCATAATTCTCAGTGTTTCACAAAATCATTCACTGTTCATGCTGCACGCCTGTGGATTACACTGCCGATCAAAGTGAGAAAGTCCCAGTCACTTGAGTCCTTTAAACTTCAAGTGAAAAAATGTTACAAGTCTGCCACTGACATATATTCCTAGAATGTCTACTGTTATGTATTGTGTATAGTTGTTATTTAGTTTTATTTGTAGATTTTAGATGGTAAGCATATATTGCTCCAAAGTCCAAAATTGACTACTCTCTTTCAAGCATTCTATGGTTGACTGGAAGAGATCCCTATTGGGATAAGTCCGCCATTGTATACATTTTATTGATTTTTGTATATAAAGTATGTATTTAAAATATAATTAATTAAATACAATCTAACTATAGAAAACTTAATTAAATTACAAAACTAAAATTATTTATAAATATCTTAAAATTAAATTTATAATAAAATTAATACAACTAGGTACATTAAAAACTAAAATTATAATAAAATACACAGAAAAAATAAAAATAAAATAATCATTACCATATTAATTGTTCCGACAATTTTCGGGGATTGTGGCCAAAAGGCTGGCCGCATTTCCACGCTGTATGGCGATGGAAATATTTTGGCCTAGATATTGGCCAGCCCTTTGGTCACCCGAAGGTAAGACCAGCTTCTTGGCAACCTCCTTGAATAAATCTCGTGCTGATGGCCCCCACGGTCCCAACGTTTCTACACCGAACGCCTTAAACATATAGGAAGTACTCAGTTCTGAGTACTTCCCACATTTAAGGCGTTCAGCGCCGCGTGCAGCTGAGCCAGCCTCAAATCTGGTTCCCTGGAGATGAAAGAATATGTGTAGGTATGGAAAATAATAACATGAGCCACAAAAAATACTAAATGAGTCACAGAAATAATAGGTTAGGTTAGGTTTGGTATGTTTTATATCAACTTTAGTCGCCAAGTCAGTATAATAGTTGCCCAGTTTCACAAATTTAGATGCTCGGTTTATTATTACCCTATTTTTTTTTCTACGGAAAGAATTTTCATTATATATCAATTCAAGTGCAGTAGTTAGTTAAATTATATACGATTCCCCAACATCGTGGATTAATAACAACGCCCTTACAGACTCTTTATTCGGCCGTAAAATGTTTTATGGCGCCGAGAGAGATGAGCCCCTTATTAAGGGGTCTATTCAGACGTATTCATTAATTTAAGTAGATATATATACTCCGATTTTTAATAAAAAAGTTATTTAAAAAAAGTAATTTAGAACGTAGTATCAGTAGTTCTTCATAGATCATGTATTATGTGGTTTGTATTTCTGCAAAAAACGTCTTTACAATTTTCTTACCTCTAAAGTGGGAAACATGCTTATGACCTGCATGACGGTAAGCACAACTTATAGACCTCCCGTCCATCTCAGAGCAAAGAACACGTCTTACAACGGCTAAATTCCGTGCAACTGCGGACTGAACATGCCAACATTCCTACAGATCCTTCCATGGTTACGTGATATCTTTCCATAGCTTTTATAAGATGTCCGAATTAATTTTAGATGTATTTATGTTATAAGTTACGAATTAAAATTGTGTTGACGGTCCATAATCAATAAAAATTACGCAATAATTAT
Organism: Hypsopygia costalis; assembly: GCA_937001555.2. NCBI lineage: Eukaryota > Metazoa > Arthropoda > Insecta > Lepidoptera > Pyralidae > Hypsopygia > Hypsopygia costalis. The sequence goes on along the minus strand of OW443336.2, from coordinate 2,563,342 downwards.
TAAACTATTGAGATATAAGACTTACCGTTTTTATTGAGTCTATTTTACAATCTTGGGTATTAATTTATTACGAATTAGGTAGTTTAAGTTCGTAATAAATTAATAAAAAACTGCTTTGCTTAAAGTTCCTTGTTATGTGTGTGCGAGCGTGTGTGTGTGTCTAGCAGATGTTCAATGAATTTTGGCTATAAATATGATGTAAATATTTATTTACATTTACACCCATAATACGTCAATAACGACAGCGAAGGGACCTTATCTCTACTTATTCGATGGCATTATTCCCATTCTCATCGGACCATCTCAAAGTCGATGCGACAGACATAACCACACTCAACACAATGGTGACCCCACTTTATCCCATTTCAACGAAGCCCATTTGACATAAATTGCCCCAATTTGAGCTCTAGTACAATCCAATCGGTTTCACGCACGAATGGTTTGAGAATAGTGTCTGGTTGATTTCAATGGCTTCACGAAAATCGTTAAAAATTTACGCACTACCTAAACTAACGTTGTTTTAGATGGCTGGCAAATACAAACTTTTGTGAATATAAAATAATAGTAATTACTAATTATAATTATTATGATAATTTTGCAAGTTTATATGTTATAAGTTTGTACCTCATTTGATAGCTATGAAATAAAAAAATATGAAGACACCCTGCTTGGCGAGAAAAATTCGTCATTTTCATTCAGTAGGCAACTAGAAAACCTTATAACTTCCAGGAAACCTGTTAGAACTCCAATAAATAAATATTCCTGGACAAAGCTTGTACTATGGTGCTGTATGGGCACTAGATAACTGATACAATACTTAAATACATTTTTTTTTTGTAAATACGTACATATAATACATAGAAAACACCCAGACCAAGACAAATAGACATGTTCATGCACACAAATATTTGTCTTGTGCAGGGATCGAACCATCGACCTCGGAGTCAAAGTGGCCATTGACCACCGAGCTCGTCATTATATATTATTATAAATTTAGATAGGTTTTGTAATGTAGGTATTATATTTCTTTTAAAGTAGAAGATTACATTTTCTAAAAATATTCAACATTGCAATTTCCTGGATGCAATCTTTCTTTGACAATCATCACAGTAGTATAACAAAATGAATATAATAAATAAATTACAAAGAGACTCAATTTCTTCACGGAAAAGTATTTATAAAGATGCACAATTGTAGAAAATCGCATTTGAGAAATTGCAACAAAACTCGCGACAATTCCGTGATTTCCAATAACCCGGCAACGGTCACGTCCATCCCTTGAGGTTTCTCACTTTTCCAGCATTTTCTTCGCAATTTTACATACTACGGATTCGAGAGAAACCCTTTACTATCATGTTTCTTACGTCGATTGACTTTGTTACTTTCAAAATTTTATTAATAATCAGCTTCCGTACATTTACTAGCTAGTTCCACTACTATCTAGTACAACTCGCCATAAACAAAAAATTCCATCAATGTATAAACAATAACTACGGACGTTTTTCTGGGTCGGCAACGCGCGAATGTCCATAGGCTACGATGACTACTTGCACGTCGTATGCTTATTTACCACCCTAGTGGTGTAAAAAAGTGCGCCGGGCTCCTCAGAACGGCGGATAAATCTTGATAACAATGAACAATGAAGTAATCTAAAACAACACCACAGAATACAATTTAATTAAAAACATGACGGAAAAAAGACGGCCTTTTTTTTACCGATATAAAAAAATACAATTAAGGTAAAGAAGCATATTATCTGGCTGATGCGAAGTATTTACTATAGGGCCTGTGAATACTTGTAACAACAGTGGTATCATAAATGTATTGCCGAACCTATATGCCCAGTAGGTGTACCTGAGTTTAATAGATATGTAATTTTTTTTTTATACTACGTCGGGTGGCAGACAAGCATACGGCCCGCCTGATGTGAAGCGGTTACCGTAGGCATATTAACGATCGCAACATAAAATATCGCTCGCGCGCCGCCGCCCCCGCTGCCAACGCAGCATCTCCTTCCTTTCTGGTGACTTCACTCACTCGCAGGAACACAACAACCCTCAAGAGAATTGTTATTTGGCTGCGGTATTCTGTGAGGTGGAGGGACATCCCCCAGTCGGGTAGCTTACAATTACGCTCCCTACCTCTCTTAATAACTTCTGCTCTCGTCTTTTTTTTCCATTATAGTAGCAGTGAAGTAGGTATACCAAATGCGTGATGGAAGAAGTGATCGCAGCTCACGGACGCTTGTGACACCAGCAATAGCATCACTCATGCGTTGCCGCCGCTGTAAATCCGAAGCAATGCGACGCGAGGGCTTTGCCCTACGTGCGAAGGAATTTTCCGACGCTATCGCCGCAAACAGCATAAGAACGCTGTGTATTGTGTATCGTAAATTACAACCAATTCGGATGAAAAATATCAAGCAAACTGATCGCGTTCGCTTCGCTTCGCCAAACAACGCGCTTTTAGTCTCGTAGGACGTTTGAATAGACGTCGACTGTCTTTTGACTTCGCATCGCGTCGCTTGCCGTTAAGACCAACTACGCAAGACGTCATCGTGACAAACTTACAGATTTATAATATTAGAAAGGATTAATAAAATTGTAGATTTGTTCGTTAAATACCATTTTCAGCCTGAAATATTGCTTAACCTTTCTTGGATTAACACAGAAAGTTTTACGTATAAAAACAAAAGAACCAACGCCATCCACGTCACAGCAATAAAATCAGAATAATAACGTATGTAAATACCGCCTTAAATGGAATTTGATTAAAAACTTTTCAGAAGAAACGAGTTTTTTTATTTAACTCGCCAAAGTAAACCACTGAACTCTCAATCAGGAAATGGGTTTATCGTGTTTCTTTTTGCAGACTCGTAAGAAGCATTTCTAAGAAGCGTTTGTTTTCAAAATAATATATCACACTTAAATGGGGATTACTTTAAATCCCAACAAGATATATTGAAGGCTTAATACGCGAATTCGTTGCTATTTATACTTGATTGCTCGCTCAAAAAGGGCTTTATGTGTTTAAGTGATTGGTTTAAGTCAGTAAATCCTATTCGATCTCGTTCTTAAATAGATCGGATAAACAGGAGCTTGTGTTTCTGATGGTGCATATAAAATACCTATAAAACTTATAAGGAGTTATGAGAGTGTAATTTTTCGTGCAATATAATAGGTCGGGGAAAAAGTCTTTTCGCATTATAGTATGTATGAACTTGTAATAAAATCTCTTTGGTTATACCATTTGTATCTAGCAGGTTTTGATATCTATAAAAAGTTTAAATTTTAAAAAAGATAATTCCAAATTCAAATTAGGTAAATGTGTGATTTTCATTTGTTTTTTTTACTGTCAAGATGAGTGAATCTAATGAAGAAATTCGATACATTTTAAAATTTTACTACAAAAAAGGTAAAAATTCAACGCAAGCTGCGAAAAAAATTTGTGATTATTATGGACCTAGTGCAGTGTCTGTGAGAGTAGCACAAATTTGGTTTAAGCGTTTTCAATCCGGAAATTTTGATGTCAAAGATGCACGTCGCTCTGGTCGCCCTGTTACGGATAAAATGGATGCCATTTCTGAAAAAGTGAAGCAAGATCGGCATATCAGTAGTTACGACGTAGCTGAAGAACTAGGAATTGACCACATAACAGTTTTGGCGCATAAAAAGGTCGTGGTCAAAGACCGGCCAGGCTTCAGAGACTCTGGCGAAACCCGGGTTAACCCGCAACAAGGTGATGCTGTGTATATGGTGGGATTGGGAGGGAAGATATTCATTATGAGCTGTTACCGCCAGGCAGGACTATCGATTCTGAACTCTACTGTGAACAATTGATGAGATTAACGCAAAAAGTTGAGAGAAAGCGGCCGGAATTAATTAATAGAAGGGGTGTGATTTTTCATCATGATAACGCTAAACCTCACACATCTTTAGCCACTCAGCAAAAATTAAGAGAGTTTGACTGGGAGGTGTTAATGCATCCGCCGTATAGTCCTGACCTTGCACCTTCTGATTTCCACCTGTTTCGGTCTCTTAAGAATTCTTGAGGCAATGTCAGGTTAACATCACGAGAAGACTGCCAAAACCACTTGTCGCGGTTTTTTGAACAGAAGTCCCAAAATTTCTATAGTAATGGGATCATGTCTCTACCTACAAGATGACAAAAAGTTATCGAACATAATGGCACCTACATACTTTAGTTAAATGTAAATAAACTTTATTAAAAAATGTTTTGAATTTTCATATAAAATACGAAAAGACTTTTTCCCCAACCTAATATACAAGAGAAGGAAAAGAGAGGTACGATACAGCGTATCTGTAAGCTGGGGAAGTACCTCCACCTCACAGAATACTGCAGCCAAATAACAATTCTATTCAGGGTTGTCGTGTTCCTGCGAGTGAATGAGGTCACCAGAAAGGAAGGAGCTGCATTGGTAGCGAACGTGGCGGCGCGTGAGCTATATATCGCAACATTATATATTACCATATTTGGCCACGGTAAAAGCTTTATATCAGGTGGACCGTATGCTTGTCTGCCGCCTGACTTAATATATAAAAAGGAGAAATTTGAAGACTACTATTTTCCTGTCTCTTATATTAAATTTGTTGTAGATTCCAAGGCAGCCGCCTTACCCCTGGGATTGCAGTGGACTTCGTTATTAATTCCCTTTTTGGTGGTGACCGCTATTAGTCCCAGCTACACAAAAGACACAGCGGTGGGAATATGTGGTGGGAAGACTCGATAATGCCGCGCTTTCGGCGTATATTTTTCCCGCATTCTATTCGTATAGCCCACTCTACATGGACCAATGGTCTCATCCTTGCATCCGGGGTAGTATACTATTCTGATTTGATAGCAACAAGGGAGAATTACCAAGCATTCACACGATTTAGCAATTAATATTTTTAGAATCGATGTGTTACAACTCATTGTTTTAGGTACCCAATAGTGACAGATGTTTAAAATCCGTGGAGCGGCAGTTGAGCTTCCCATAACTAGCTATATCTTTAGGCTTTTAATACCTTATTTACCATATAGCTGTCTCATACATTGCCAAGAGGAGAGTCAAAGTTAAATTCCAAAAGCTTTCTACTCCTACTAATTTCTTCTGCTTAAATTCGTTGTACACAGGAGAGTTTGTAGTGGGCCCCGTCCCGTTAATGGCCTCAAAAAAGTAAGTGGAAGGGGCTGGACGTGTTGAGCGGAGCATATTATGAGCGGAAAGTATTCTGGAAGGCTTATATCTAATAGTAGATAGATATAGGCTGATGATGAAGACGAGTCGGGCTTTATTTTTATAGTAGACGTTAATGCGACTTGGCACCAGTTCGAAAAAAAAGCTCAGAGATTCGGGACAGATTAAATTATCCCTCAAAATTTGTATCTTAGATTAAGTTCACTAGTTTTTAAGAAAATTCAGTTTTACTTTGATCCAACAATTTGTAAGAAATTACAGATAAAATTAAGTTAGGAAAAATTTATACTTCGTAAAATATGGTCTGGGATTTTGAAGGTTACAATTGAGAAAAATTGCAAGTTATTTTTCTTATTACAATAAACTTTAAGCTATGACGTCGCTGACAGCTCGACACACTGCAGGACGTATGCATAATAAGCTACTTACGGGTAGGTATGAATGACTTTTCAACGAGTAGAAGTACAAGTAAGAATGTCCATTATTATTTTTTATTTTTTTTTTACAGAATTATGCACATTTGACAACAATAATATATAACAGTGACTAAAATATTATAAAAGATTGTGAGAGACTGGTGTCTGAACTAGGCTGGGCCTGTGACTCAGATCACCAGTACTCTCCCCACTAGATTATGTTAGGTCGAACCCTGGTATTGATATATGCTATAACCCTGGAGTAGAGGTAGGTGGTAGAGGCTGTTACGGGATCAGTATTCTTTCTATTCGTTTCTATTTTGGGGTGTAAGTTGTTCATCAACATCTCTGAACCAAAGCCAACTTCACCTGCACGTGGTGCACCCTGCTGATTGAACAACGAAGCTCTGGCGAAAAGAGAGGTAGGGAGCGTAATTGTAAGCTACCCGACTGGGGATTGTACCTCCACCTCACAGAATACCGCAGCCAAATAACAATTCTCTTGAGGGTTGTTGTGTTCCTGCGACTGAGTGAGGTCACCAGAAAGGAAGGAAGAAGATGCTGCGTTGCCAGCGGGGGTGGCGGTGCGCGAGCGATATTTTATGTTGCTAGCGTTAATATGGCTACGGTAACTGCTTCACATCAGGCGGACCGTATGCTTGTCTGCCACCCATCGTAGTATAAAAAAAAAGCTACCCGACCGGGGAATGTACCTTCACCTCACAGAATACCGCAGCCAAATAACAATTCCCTTGAGGGTTGTTGTGTTCCTGCGAGTGAGTGAGGTCGCCAGAAAAGAATCAGATGCCGCGTTGGCAGCGGGGGTGTCGGCGCGCAAGTGATATATTATGTTGCGAGCGTTAATACGGTTACGGTAACCGTTTCAAATCAGGCGGGCCGTATGCTGTCTGCATACGGCCTGATGTGAAGTAATTTGTGTCTGCCACCTTACGTAGTATAAAAAAAAAAAGGATATTAATTCTTGATGTCGATAATATTGTTTCTATTCGATAAATAAACCGTCAGTTAAATTAGTTCAAGCAACGGTAGTTTTCGAACCAGCTACCGTTGCAACAAGCAAGCCAAATAATATATGTATTAAAAAGTTGATACTGTTGATTATTGGCGCTTGGTGGAACATTATTATATACTCGTATATAAAAGAGTAAATCACTCACTCACTCATCACGAAATCTCAGAAACTACAAGTGCTAGGAGTGTCAAATTTTTCAAGGGGGTTCCTTTTAGGACGTAGGTGCTCACTAAGACGGGAATTTGGAAAATTCAACCCCTAAGGGGGTGAAACGGGGGTCCAAAGTTTGTATGGGGAACCAAGATTAGTTGGACTATTTTATACGAAACTTTACATGAGCACTTCTTTAGATAAATGAGTAAACACGTGTTTCAGGATTTTTCAAAATTCAACCCCTAAAGGGGTGAAATGAGGTGCAAACGTCTGAAAATCGTTATGGGTATTGTTTTTATGGTTTATCGGGTCGCTGATTCCGAAAACAACAGCTATTTTATAATCTAACATAACTGACGTGACACAAGAGCACTCCTGTGGGGGTGCGATGGGGTTGAAATGTCATAATATCAATATGGGTGTTGATTCTATGGTTTTCTGAGACGTCAATTACGAAAATGGCATCGATTTGAAAACGTTGACACGAAATTTCCATCTCGGTAAAAAAATCCAAGATTTGGAACACCCTGATGCAGAACCATAAAGGTTCAGCTAAACTATAAGAAATATAAAAATGACGCCTTAGCAAAAGTTGTTCAGACTGATGAGTATTTTTTATTGAGGTATAAAAATCCTAGATTTGGAACACCTGATGCAGAACCATAATGGTTCAGCTAAACTATAAGAATTAAAAAATTGACGCCTTTGCAAAAGTTGTTCAACTTGATGAATATCTTTTGTTGAGGTATAAAAATCCTAGATTTGGAACACCTGATGCAGAACCATAATGGTTCAGCTAAACTATAAGAAATATAAAATTGACGTCTTAGCAAAAGTTGTTCAACTTGATCAGCATTTTTTGTTGAGGTATAAAAATCCAAGATTTGGAACACCTGATGCAGAACCATAAAGGTTCAGCTAAACTATAAGAAATATAACAATGACGCCTTAGCAAAAGTTGTTCAGCCTGATGAGTATTTTTTGTTGAGGAATAAAAATCCAAGATTTGGAACACGTGATGCAGAATCATAATGGTTCAGCTAAACTATAAGAAATATAAAAATGACGCCTTAGTAAAAGTTGTTCAGCCTGATGAGCATTTTTTTTTTAGGTATAGAAATCCAAGATTTGGAACACCTGATGCAGAACCATAATGGTTCAGCTAAACTATAAGGAATATAAAAATGACGCCTTAGCAAAAGTTGTTCAGCCTGATGAGCATTTTTTGTTGAGGTATATAAATCCAAGATTTGGAACACCTGAACAGATCAAAGCTAAATTTATTTGCATAAACAACATGGTGTTTACAATAAATTATAGTTTAAAAAAATAACTAAAAACTAAAAAAGCTACTTAAAAAAAACAATAAATAGTTTAAAAAAACATGGATTGTATTGTAAAAAAAATAACCGCGTAGTGCTACTTTTATTCTTACCTGCTACAAGTTAGACGCAATCGTTTTATTTATTAACAAAGGTAACGTGGCTATTTAGTCAGTTTATTATAGACGTGTACGCTAAAATTGAAATGGAACGATTGGTATATATTCGCACAAACCAGAAGAATGCGTGCATTTGCGGGACGCTATGTAGCAAGATTTTGTGATGCAAAGTCTTTTAAACAACGAGAGGAAACTGTTTTTCTTAGATGCTTCAGGAGGGACTGGAAGAACATACCTGACAAGAGCAATCCTCGCTGAAATCAGGCGCCAAAATAATATCTCACAGCAGCATCGCCAGGTATTGCAGCCATAAATTACTTCTAGGCGGAAGGACGCAAATACAATGTTCAATATTATACTCGATTTGAACGGAAACACCGACATGCTTTGTGACACGAAACTGTGACAAAGCGAAAATGTTTCAGGATTGCTGTCTAATCGTTTCAGATGAATGCGAAAAAAAAAACAATAAGGCAGTAGAAGCTGTAGATAGAACTTTACGTGCCCAAGAGTTTTCAAAAATATTATTAAAATTTGGGGAAGATCTCCTTCCTGAAGTAAAGTCAATGTTTAGCAGCGAAATATGTATAATTGAAGCTGAGATTCTCACTGGAAGTGGTGCCGATGAAACTGTATTTATTTCGCGTATACCACTCTTCCTTTTTACGGCCGTGTGGTTTCCGGCAGACTAGAATAGAATCACTCCGTCTCTTCCCGTGGATGACACAAGGCGACTATGCGAATAGTTTTTGTCCCAGAAATTACCTATTATTGTTGTTTATTGTACCTGTAGGGCGGTTCTATGTTCGACTATAAGTATTTTTTTTTTTAATTCAATGATTTCTCCGTCAATTGTACAGCAATTTTAATAATTCTTATTCGTTTGAGAGGGTACACTCTCCAGGTGGTCCCATATTAAAATGAATGTTGCTAAGCTCAGAACTCGAGAACGGCTCGACCAATTCTGCAAATTTTTATTTTAATATTTTCGTTAAGGTATAAGGAAGGGCAAGTCTTATGGGCATAAAAATTGCGAGGAAAAGAAAACAACACTTTCTACCCGTGCGAAGCCGGGGCGGGCAGCTAGTGTTATAATAAAGCAGTTGTACTGTTCCACGTAATTTTATTCATATTCATATTCATTTATTCACAATAATTTATAACAATGGGTACGTGCACATAGTGGTAAAGAAGATGGACAATTAAAAATGTTACAAATCACCTTATTGAGGCACTTGTGATTTTAGACTTATCGTAGTTACATATTATATTATTTAAAGTCAGTTTTTTTTAAAGTATTTATTTTAATCAACCGGTTTCGCTGCTAAGGCATTATTAAGACAAACAGATAGTGTTTGTGTTTCTAGAAACACTGAATATAATGTTACTGAAGAAAGACATGACGAGGAATAAAACAATCCAGCACCGTGCGCGACCCATCACTACGCACATGTCACCCGCCACTCGAGCCGGTATCGAACCTATGTAAGCAGTTGTACTGTTCCACGTAATTTTATTTATTTTTACCGACCGGTGTCTAAGCTAAGCGCTGCTAAGGCATTATCAAGGTAAACAGATGGTGTTTGTGTTTCTAGAAACACTGAATATAATGTTACTGAAGAAAGACATGACGAGGAATAAAACAATCCAGCACCGTGCGCGACCCATCACTACGCACATGTCACCCGGCACTCGAGCCGGTATCGAACCTATGTAAGCAGTTGTACTGTTCCACGTAATTTTATTTATTTTTACCGACCGGTGTCTAAGCTAAGCGCTGCTAAGGCATTGTCAAGGTAAACAGATGGTGTTTATGTTTCTAGAAACACTGAATATAATGTTACTGAAGAAAGACATGACGAGGAATAAAACAATCCTGCACCGTGCGCGACCCATCACTACGCACATGTCACCCGGCACTCGAGCCGGTATCGAACCTATGTAAGCAGTTGTACTGTTCCACGAAATTTTATTTATTTTTACCGACCGGTGTCTAAGCTAAGCGCTGCTAAGGCATTATCAAGGTAAACAGATGGTGTTTGTGTTTCTAGAAACACTGAATATAATGTTACTGAAGAAAGACATGACGAGGAATAAAACAATCCAGCACCGTGCGCGACCCATCACTACGCACATGTCACCCGGCACTCGAGCCGGTATCGAACCTATGTAAGCAGTTGTACTGTTCCACGTAATTTTATTTATTTTTACCGACCGGTGTCTAAGCTAAGCGCTGCTAAGGCATTATCAAGGTAAACAGATGGTGTTTGTGTTTCTAGAAACACTGAATATAATGTTACTGAAGAAAGACATGACGAGGAATAAAACAATCCAGCACCGTGCGCGACCCATCACTACGCACATGTCACCCGGCACTCGAGCCGGTATCGAACCTATGTAAGCAGTTGTACTGTTCCACGTAATTTTATTTATTTTTACCGACCGGTGTCTAAGCTAAGCGCTGCTAAGGCATTATCAAGGTAAACAGATGGTGTTTGTGTTTCTAGAAACACTGAATATAATGTTACTGAAGAAAGACATGACGAGGAATAAAACAATCCAGCACCGTGCGCGACCCATCACTACGCACATGTCACCCGCCACTCGAGCCGGTATCGAACCTATGTTTATCGCGGTATTAACTTCCGAAACCACTATTAAAATGTCATTAGTTCGCCATTTCGGTATCTGGCGCCGGTGTGTAATGGACAAGAACAACATTACTGTCTTAATGCTTGTAATTTGTGTTATAGAATAGTGTTCACCCTGTACACTTCATGTATATTTATTTATTTAAAACTTTTTTGATTACAAAATTACATAAGGTGACAAAGGCCTCCCCAACCCGTCTGGCCAGCGTGGGGAGTGTAGGCCAAATCCTCATGTCTGGGACGGACGAGAGAGGGTCGTGCTCCTGTAGGTAGTGGAGTCTAAAATGACCTGATGATGATGATGATAAGGTTACAAAAGGCGGACTTAACGCTAAAAGCATTCTCTACTAGTCAACCTTCCGGAATAGCAGAGATTCATGAATGCGGTTCTAAAGCAAATGAAAGAACAGGCAATTTGATCTACACTACTTTGCGTGCTTCCGCCACAGCCTCCGCGTGGAGCAGAGACGACCAAAGCATCCACGACAGTCGCATGCAACTACTAACGGTAGTGGGTGGGTGCCGGCCGGCAGTAGTTTGCATGAACTAATTGGTGGCGGAAGCACACAAAGTAGTGTAGATCAAATTGCCTGTAAATTTGACTTCCGCAAAATAACACCTGAATCAATTAACTAACAAATGAAAGAAAATAAGATCTCAAAAATAGAGACATAACCAGTGAGCTGTTTAGAGTAATAGTTCAATGGAGATAACTATAATATTAGTAACTATAATATATATATATATATATATATATATGTATTACTTTAATTTTAATGTATTTATAACTAACTTAAAATATACAATAGGCTTGTTGCCCATGTTACAAAATTATAAAAACACTCTATCAGTAACGTAAAATACATAAAACTAGAACGATCTGCGATCTTAAAATTTTAATAACTTATGTCTGACGTATTTATGTGCGGTCAAAGTTTGGTGGGAAAGTCCATTTTAAAGGTATGAAATTATAAAAAATAAATATTACCATTGTAGAAACAATAAAAAATACTATAACTTTTGTTACGGCACTGGCTACATAAACGCAATATTTAACATAGCTGTCGTACAAATTTCTGATTTAATGCATATAAAATAGCACGGTGTGACGTCATAACGTGGTGGCCTTTTGTATGGAGCGTTTTCGGGATAGTCCAAAATTGTGATCATCAAGTTATCATATCTCGAGAAGTTTTTATGCTATCGAAGTAATTCTTTCACTTTTAGTTATATTATTGTGACGTCTTTAAATAACAAATCGAAAAAAAAATGGGATACAAGCCTATTAAAATAAATACTAAATATGACTAACTATATATACAAACAAAAAAAAACGGAAATTACAATAACTAACTAAAAATGTCGACGCATGTTGCGTCCCATACCAAAGGTCTACCCATCTTCCATGGCAGCAATGACATGCCGTCTGGTCTCTTCCCATCGTCGCGTACCAGACCATTTGGTTCTAAAACTGCTGGGACGCCGGCGGTGGAAAGGGCCCGACGAATAATATTACGTTAATGGAGAGATCGACGGCAACCCTTCTTCATCCTACGGCTAGGATACGGGTCTCCCTTCAATCGAATGGGTTTAGAGCGTACTCCACCACGCTGCTCAACTGCGGGTTGGCGGAGGTCAGTGTTTTCAAGCTGCCTACATGCCACTGACTTGGCTTAACGACTATCATTTAATGACAACAGCCGGGACCGACGGCTTAACGTGCCCTCTCAAGCAGGGACGAACTCGAGATAAATAAACCCATCCATGGACAGGCTACGACTGACGTTGCTTAACTTGCGTATTCGATTAGACTGACACGCACAACGACGCCATCGAGCTCGTCTAATGGATAATATACAAAACTACCAGACTTCGTCCCTGCGTCATTTCTCCCGTTTTTGCAATATTCCTATTAGTCGTAGTGGCCGTGTGGTTTCCGGCAGACTAGAATAGAATCACTCCGTCTCTTCCCGTGGATGTCCTACAAGGCGACTAAGGGAAATACATTATAAAACATTGATCAGGCCTCCCCAACCCGTCTGGCCAGCGTGGGGAGTGTAGGCCAAATCCTCCTGTCTATGACGGACGAGAGAGGGTCGTGCTCCTGTAGTGGAGACTAAAAATGACCTGATAATGATGTAGCGTATAGCTCAGTTTTCGATAAATAGGCTATCCAACACTAAAATCATTTCAAACCTTTGAAGTTGAACCAAACTTAGGCTACAGCTTTATAATATTTGTATAGGTGTGTACGAAGTGCACCCTGCTGATTGATCAACGACACTGGCGAAAGAGAGGTAGAGCACAGCGAAAACCTTTAATTGGGAAATAGTAATCTTAGGTACCGGCAGTAGTTTACATGAACTAACTTGGCGGAAGCAAGCAATGTAGTGTAGATTATATGCATGTAAATATCGTTGGGGTGTAGTGGCTCTTTAGAGCCAAAGCTTACCCACCCTGCCTACTAAAAGTCGAAAGAGGCTCTGGCAGCATATTTGTAAGCTGCCCGACTGGGGAAGTACCTCTATTTCGCAGAACACTGCAGCCAAATAACAATTCCTTCGAGGGTTGTTGTGTTCCTGCGAGTGAGTGAAGTCTTTAGAAAGGAAGAAGTTGCTGCGTTGGCAGCGATTGTTGCGTGTGTTAATACGGCTATGGTAATCGCTTCACATCAGGCGGATTGTATGCTATTTACCACCCGACATAGTATTAAAAAAACACAACATATACATAATAAATACCATTAACCCTACACTGTATTTGATGTTAACCGTTGCACACGCAAAGTAAACGCAATTAAGTAAATTGAGACGTTGGAGCTTCCACGATCCCAAAATACGGATTTCGTAGTGAATTTCGTATAAAACTTGTTTATCCAAGCGTTCGCTGCAAGTAATTAAGTTTAGACTTTCATTAAGTGGCACAGTTTATCAACAAGTAGTTTACAAAAATACATTAAATCAGTGAGAAACTAAATACACTCTTTGTACTACGTCGGGTGGCATACAAGCATACGGCGTGCCTGATGTGAAGTGATTACTGTAGCCATATAAACGTACGCAAAATGGAATATGGCTCGCATACCACTACCCTCGCTGCTGATGCAACAAACTTCTTTTATTCTGGTAGTTGTGTTTCTGCCTATACATTAGGCAGAAACACAACTACCCTCAAGGGAATTGTTATTTCGCTACGGTATTCTGCAAGGTACGGTATTGGCCGTGTGGTTTCCGGCAGACTAGAATAGAATCACTCCGTCTCTTCCCGTGGATGTCGTACAAGGCGATTAAGGGACATACATTATAAAACAACGATCAGGCCTCCCCAACCCGTCTGGCCAGCGTGGGGAGTGTAGGCCAAATCCTCCTTCTGTCTGGGACGGACGAGAGAGGGTCGTGCTCCTGTAGTGGAGACTAAAATGACCTGATGATGATTCTGCAAGGCGGAGGTACATCCTCATTTGGCAGCTTATAAATACGCTGTGCAGAACTGCCCCCTTACCACCATCTCTTATTGCGATTCAATAATTGAATAGATTGCTTATTCATACCAATGAATAAGCATTATATCCAGTTATTGAATCGCAATAAGAGTTGGTGGTAAGGGGGCTGGTCTTTTGCCAGAGCTTCTTTCGTTAGCCGGCAGGTTGGTTTTAGTTGTAATGCTCGTGGTAAGCCACTCACACCCCATGTACAATTGTAAATGCATGTACATAGTTCTGCTTCCAAGTATATGATGCTTATACATACATATTAATTCTATCTCAGACGAGGCGAGTGGAATGGTGAATTTTCGTAATAAAAGCAATTAAATTGAAATATAAGAGTCTTAAGCTTTGGGACATTAGCCCGACTGTCCTTAATATCTGGAGAACGGTGACAAGCGTATTTTATTATCCCACTTTTAGCCCATAAAACGTGGACGAACGCTCACCACTTTGAAAAAGTTTCATGTTATGTCATACCAGAGAATAGCATGCGAGTCCACTGGTCATTTAATTATGTTAATATTGCAGAAAAATGCCTTAATAAAAAGTTTTAACGTTTTTGTTTTTAAGTTCATTCTTGTAATTCTAAGTACAATCTTAAAGTATTTAGTTTAACCCATACAAATTGATACGTAAGTAGTTCTAGCAGGTAAATATTTTAATATAAATATGTTTTTATTGTGTTACTATATTCCATTTAAATAATGTATTAAATGTATTTCTTTACTTCTTTTGTGTCTGTATTTTGTTAATTATATTGTTTTTTTTACCTCAAAATATACCATTTGGATTTAAGAAGTCTTAAATAATTGGCATATTCTTAATGGCACTTGTCCCAATCAATAATTATTATGCTAATCTTAATGGGTACATCATTCATTATACTTTCTGTGTACATATTATTATTTTCTTTAATGCTATATTAGCTGTTCGTAAAATACTGAAACAATATTATGTTGGCAGCAAATGTCACCGTTGATATTAACTAGCATGCTATACTAGCACAGCATACAACATACTTTAAGAGCAAAACTTCTGTTTATCCGAGATAATACCGTGAGTTTTAATAAAAAAAAGCACGCTTTATGCATTCTAATGATTTATGAAACAGCTTACGACGTTCGTGTTGAGTCGCAGTCATTCTTAAGCTTTTGATGTATACGTTTTTTTTGTATGCTGTTGATGGGCGCTCTTTTTTTTGCCACTGACTGGAATATTTCCTTTAATCTACCTATAACATGTTATAGGCAGATATAGTATTATGTATATTAGGTGTTTGCGGTTAGATTAATAAGGTTTCTTTGAAAAGTGGCGTCTCTTAGTGGTGATATTTATTATATACTAGCTTCCACCCGTGGCTTCGCCCGCGTTTACTTTTTATAATATATTGTATCCCTCACTAATACCTTTGTGAATATATGTGAACTTTCATGATAATCGGTTGACTAGTTTCGGCGTGAAAGCGTAACAAACTATA
The DNA here is from genome assembly GCA_937001555.2 of Hypsopygia costalis. Taxonomy (NCBI): domain Eukaryota; kingdom Metazoa; phylum Arthropoda; class Insecta; order Lepidoptera; family Pyralidae; genus Hypsopygia; species Hypsopygia costalis. The sequence continues at coordinate 2,547,484 of OW443336.2, read as the reverse complement.
CGTCGATTATGACGATGATGATAGTCACTATGCTAAAACTTCGACTAGACCTATGCCAATCGTATATACACTTTGAAAACTACAAATACAAGTACTAATTTTTCTACAAATTACTTGCGACAATATTTACCATCGACTGTTTCCAGTTAAGTGATAGTGAAAAGCCAACTGAAGTAAGCAAACACTGGTCGGCACTCTGCAAAGGCTATATACAACTTGTCTATGGTCAAACCGAGGAAGTATAAATTAGGAGGCGTGAAATTCCACCGCCAGCCGTCACCCACACAATGGTTCGTATGATAGAATTAAAATTCCAAAACTTAAGGTGTGTTGCGTACGGATTAGACTATCGATTGCCTCATTCGTGCAGACATCGATGTTATATTTTATATACCTAACAATATCTCAGGTTAAATAATAACTCAGGTTAAAAAAAATACCCTACAATAATTATATAACATTAGGTAGAATAAATCTACAATGTACAGTATACATGCACTATTGAGAAGCCTATATACATGAAGTGTGAATTAGTGGAAAAAAAATTGGTTGTCTGTAAAGTTGGTTTACGGACGATTATTTTACGTGATAACGTCAAAGAAAACATCAGCCGATGGAGTGGAAGAGAGATGCGTCACTTGTTCCGTGCTCTCGCTTGCACGCTCGGCTCAGGCGGAACGTGAAAATGAGTCATACTTTTTCGTGCGTGCAGCCGGCGTTCATCGATTTATAAGATGCAATATTGTCAAAACAAATAAGTACGATGTTCATAAAAATGACAAGCCCATGCCAGGTAATTATTTTTCTAGTTGTTTGACATATTGTTGAACGTTTCTACTTAACTTTGTTCATTTAATCTATTTATTCGAACAAATAATAATTAATATATTAAGTCTTGTTAATTTTATTAATATATATAACATAGTTGGAGAGTCCATCTCTGGTAGGTGAATCATATTCGCCGTAAGTAGCGGCATTAAAAGCCAGGCGTCATTTTTTTGTCTTGTTTCGTGGAAACACATCTTGACGTAACGTAACAAACGCGTTCCACATTTTTTATCTACTTTATTGCTTATTATTAACTTTAACTGTGCCGAATAGTTTAGTAGTTCCGGATTGTCTTTTTGTGGCTTAAGAATTTATGAATAGCTTAGCATATTAACTGGCATTTTTTGAATAAAAAAATAATATTTTAAAGTGAATATAAACTACCTAGATACTTATCAAATCCGCTGCTATTTTTGTAATGAAAATGTACGTAACAGTGATGTGTCTTTTATTTTGGTTATGTTCTTGGTCTATTAACTAAGTTAAATTATTAATGCAAAAGGCTTTTTAAGATCTTGAGTGTCTTTTGTATTTAAAATCAATCCATAGACTTGATATAGGGACTGCTTGTATTTCTTTTAAGTTTAAAGATTTTATTGATTACAAGTTTTTATAAAAAAATAAGTATTCTTTTAGTTTATGACATATAATATTGAAATGTTTCATATAATTATTAATTAAATTGATTTAGTCAGCTATATGAGTGTATTGTTTTTAATGAAAAGATTACGTGAAATAAATGGTTAATATTATTTTAATAATAATATTTATAAATGAAACCTACCTTTTTTAAATGAAAATAGTTTTCTCTACAATTTTATGAGGAGGGTGAATTATGTACATACTTTATAATAATATTATTGTTATAATTATAAGTCTTTATTTAGTTAAACCTTATTTCTTATGTTTCAGAAATTCAAATGAAAAACGCAAGAATAATTAATAATTAAAATCGAAAAACGTAATTGGGTCGTGTCGTGTACATAACATACTTCTTTTTTAATATCGGTAATTAAATACAGATCCATAGAGATCCATGCCACTGTAGTCAATTTCACTCCTGTCCCGACATATAAGATTTGTTGGGTCAACCTGCCACTGACATTTGAATCCTTTTAAGTCCCACTGAGTGCTGTGCATTATCGACAGGGCCTTAAGTGGTTCGTCTGCTTACCATAAAGTTTCGATAAGGACCTATGGCATTAATTTTTGGAATTCCTTCGGCTGATTTTTTGTAACTATTTGAAGATAGTTCTTTTTTTAAATTGCTTAGTGGAATGCCATGTCTAAATTTGCAAAAATGTATTCTTTTTTTACTTCACTAGTTTTTGTTTAGATCTTCGTATGTGTCAAACTCTTGAATTTCATAGCCCATGGAAACTATACCTAAGTTAAATTAAATTGCATTAACTAAGCTGTACAATGCGATTGTAACTTTTTAGTCAGTATCCCTATTCAATTTTCAACTAAAATAAGATTAATTATGATTGCGATGTACGATTAAGATAAGGTAAAATAATTAGATTCCGGCGTCTGCCCCATAATAAAAACACAAACCTTGTAAATTATTTCTGTAAAAGTTTATTTTAATTTTAAGCAGTCTTCTGTGCTCTAGAAGTTCTTCCCGGTTGGGCTTGACTTGACATGCCGTACCTCCCACCAGAATCGCTTTATCTAGACGTCAGGGCTTGGTATATGGTTTGTGTTAGCTCTATTAACGAGCTAACACAAACTTATACCAAGCCCTGACAAGCTCTATTAACGAGCTAACACAAACCATATACCAAGCCCTGACGAGCCGATTTCACCTCCTAAATATGGTATATTTTTTGGTTGGAATCATAATTTGGCGATTGTATAAGTGCTCTAGCTTACGGTATATTATTTGGTTGGCATAGTATTCAAATTTTTACTCAACACGCATAAAATATTTTTATTAGAAAAAACTCAGGCAACAGTAATCGCGAGCAAATTCGCAAAAATAACACAAACATTCCATTTACAATTGTACGTTTAGGTAAACATTTTTTGTCAATAAGGGCTGGTGCAGATGAGGGCGCAAAAAGCGATCCGCGGGCCATCAAGAGGCGGGCCGGCGCTAATGTGGTGCGAGCTGAACAAAAACTTCAAATGCTCCGCGTAAGCTGTCTAGTTAGCTGACGTTTTGTTTTTTTTTTATAGTCGCTGGAAGCATGTCCATTTGATTTAACAGCAATATCACAATATATAGACAAATAAATGGTATTATTTGCATTGAATATACCTGTCACAAAAAGTAAAGATTCTAGATTAATAGTCAGTTGTGCTGGAACTTGATTCCGCTAACACGCTAATAGATTGGGGCAAAAATTATAAGTCAAATATTGTATAGGCGAGTCTTCTGCAAATAGTATGTGTACTCTTGTATTCGATATGGCAAGTAACGATTAATCAAGTAAAAGGTAAAAAGAAAAATGTTGACAACTAGTCGTCACAGGTATTGCTAAGATTTCGTTTTAGCTCAAAAAAATATATGAGCTACTTACACCGTCTAAGCTAGTAAGAAAATGTACAGACTATATTTTTACCCGACTGACAAAGAAGGGAGGTTATGATTGTCGAATGTCATCATCATCATCATCAGCCGGTAGCACTCTACTAGATGCCTTTCCCAATGCTTTCCACCATATGCGATCCTCCGCTTTCCGCATCCAACCGCTACCAGCCACTCTTTTGACGTCGTCGGTCTTTTGGGGCATCCTACGCTTCGTCACCCCATACGTACGCCTCTACTCTAGGACTTTCCTCCCCCATCTGCCATCGCTGACTCGGTGTGGCTAGCCTAGTGTATGTATGTGGATTTCTTTGGCGTGCCCATCCAGCTTAAACTGTTTTCAACATATGACGTGTCATTAGATTCGTATCATCTGTGAGAGTAACTTTGGGTATATTATTCCAATATACTCGTAATGTCCTCGAAAATAAATTGGAGGATAATGTCATTAAAAATTGATAGAATTTTGAACAGTATGTACGACTCTTTGTTTTGGTTAATAATCTATATTAATATTATAAAGATAAAGTTTGTGAGGTTCTAGGGAGACTCTGGATCTACTAAACCGATTTAAAAATTCTTTTACCAATAGAAAGCCTCGTTATTTGTGAGTGTAATAGTATACCTTAGATTATCAATTGGTCTCCGCTCCGGTTCGACTAGATGCCGCGGCGCACTTGTAAATTGCGGCAACAAATACTACGCCGAACTCGGCGTACCCGAGCCTGTTGCAATACAATTCTTCACACACGCTAGCATCTCGGCACATCAGTTGCAATACAATTCTTCACGCACACTAGCATCTCTGCATATTGTTTTACGCACACTACAATATTGAGTTGCCGCTTTCACGGAGCTGTTGTTTTTAGATAGTGCGGCATCTAGTCGAAGCGGAGCGGCCACCAATTGTTAATCTATGTAGCATACATTACATACCAGAAAATGAAATGTTTTTTCGTAAAAATATTTAGAAATTAGGCACGGGTCAGCTAGTTTCTTGTATCAAAATGTTTTTTTCGCCATTGAGTAATTTTAATGAGATTTTTTAAAATGTATTTTTAATCAGATTAACGATCATAGGACAAATAACTTTTAGTTCTAATGATTATAAGATAAAGCAACAGGGAAGAATCTCACTGTCTGCCCACATTTGGCATATTACGTTAAATCTTTAAGGGTACACCGGGTAGACAAGTAGGACCCACATCACATCGTGTATAAATTGAAAGTCGACCGAACCCTAAGCATATGGACTCCAAAGATTTATCTCCTAAATTAGCATATCAATATCCTCTGTGGTTTATTCAATTAATGTATTGTGAATTATCGAAATGAGGAGCTCGAAGGCGTCGTTGTGCGTGTCAGTCTAATCGAACACGCAAGTTAAGCAACGTTGGCCGTGGTTTGTCCATGGATGGGTTTATTTATCAATTCGGAGGTTAAGGCGTCGTCCCGGCTGTTGTCGTTAGATGACAGTCGTTAAGCTAAATCGTTTATTCACCCCACTGCTGGGATACGGGTCTCTCTTAATCGAAGGTATACTCCACCACGCTGCCCAACTGCTGTTGGCGGAAGCCAGTGTTTTCAAACCGCCTAAAGGCCTATGACTTGGCTAAATGACTGTCATCTAACGGCAACAGCCGAGACTAACGGTTTGACGTGCCCTCCGAAGCACGGATGAGCTCGAGATAAATAAACCCATCTATGGACAAGCTACGGTTGATGTTGCTTAACTTGCGTGATCGATTGGACTGACACGCGCAGCGACGCCAACGTACTCCTCAGGTATATATACATACATTTAATTCACAATTATAGAGCAGAGAGTTATTCAAACCTTATTAATATTCAGTACCCCATCTACGTGCCAAATTTCATTTCATCTCTCCTACAATTTCCCAAGAAATAGTCAACGTTTCCTCAAACAAGACATCGAAACAAGGCTATGTGCAACGGAGACACTAACAAACACCATTCAACCAACCAGTAATTATCGCTGGGACAACTGAAGTCTAATTAGTCTGGCGGGAAAGCAAGCCAGAACCACGATACAAGATCCTTGTTTATTTTGCGATGAAAACAATGTTTGTTGAATGTTTTTATCTCACTCGGAGTGATAAAGGCAGGTTCACATTAGAGAAAGTGCGGTTTTTCATGGCAAAGAATATCTACATTGTGCACGTAGAAATTGATTCGATTATATTTATCTTCCTTGCATGTCGCATCCGGAGTAATATATCTACTATTTTGATTTGGTAACAACAAGGGAGAATTACCAAGCGTTCAGAAGATTTTGTAATTCATATTATTGTAATCGATGTATTATATATAACAATTCACTGTTTTAGGTCCGCAATGGTATTAGATATTTGATATAATGTAGTACACGGCAGCAGAGCTTCACTCGACTAGCTATGTCTTTAGGCTTTTAATGCTTTATTTGCCGTATAGTCAAATTTCAAAAGTTTCCTACTCGTACTAATTTCTTCTGATTAAAATTCGTTGGGAGTTCCAAGGCAGCCGTAGTTTTACCCTCGGGTCTGCAGTGGACTTCATAGTTCATCGCCTATTTGATGGTTGGCGCAGTTAGTCCTGGCTACACAGGAGACACAGTGGTGGGAATGTGTGGTTGGGCCCCGTCCCGATATTTTTAAATGAATGGAATATGTATTTATTCAGATAAAGATACAAAGTCTTCTACACTAATATTATGAAGAGATTTGTATTTTTCTTTGTACTGGATAAAGTCAAAAACTAAAGAACCGATTTAAAAAGTTCTTGCCCCTGTACGGAAAGCTACATAATCAATGAATTACATCTAATAGGTTTCATTGCACCCATCTGAAACCGGGGCTGATAGCTAGTATGATATAAATACATAGTTAGTTGCCTTTACCTGCTACCAGGATACCATTATTATTTGTACATTTTCACCTGTCTGCTGTCAGCTTTGAGGCCCTAGCAGACTAGTCTATGTAAATGTCTAGTCTTGTACTAATGGTTAACGAGGAATGGCCCAAATGTTGGCGCACCCTTAAAAATGCTGTATACTGGCAAACCGATATTAAGTTTCCTTTAAATATCTATTTTTCTCTTATTAGATACATTAAATTAGGAAACCACCAAATATACTTGTACATACCGTGCGGTTCCAGAGATGTTTTCTTCCACGTACTACCAAGCTGTGGAATGAACTGCCTGATGAGGTTTTCCCAGGAGACTACAGCATGGGGTTCTTAAAAAAGGGCGTAAAGAGGTTTTTACAGGGTCGGCAACGCGCATGTGATGCCTCTGCGTCCATAGGCTGCGGTAACTGCTTGCCATCAGGCGGACCGTATGCTTGTATGTCACCTTAGTAGTATATAAAAAAAATACTTTGCGTTATTAAATGGCAACTATAAATGTGCATACAAAAACATTAATTGATTTGAAGTATTAGACTTATAGGCAATTTCATCTACACTACTTTGCGTGATTCCGCCACCAATTAGTTCATGCAAACTACAGCGGGCCGGCACTCACCCACTACTGTTAGTATGCAAATACCTACGAAAAATAGTGTAGATCTAATTACCTGCAGTAAATTTGACTTCCGCAAAATAACACCAGAATCAATTAGTCATGAGGTTTTTTTACCGGGACACCACATTTGGAATCTAGTCCTAATAATTTTATTGTTCCAGACTTTTGTTCGGGGTGCACATGTTGTTATTTTTATTTTTTGTGACAACCTTATTGACTATAGGCCCTACCGCCTAAGCTGAAACCGATTATCATCGAATTTTTTGACCCTAAAAACCGTTTATGTTTGTCTAGGCGTTGCACAATCGCAATTTAGTTATTATGCATTTTCAATAATGGTTACTGTATTCTACATTATATACGTAAGTCAAAGTCAAAGTCAAAATTCTTTATTCTGTGGGCCCTCGCGGGCACTTAGACACGTCTTTTACAATTAGGTATATTTTTTTATCTACCAGCATTTCGGAATGACCATTGACGAGAAGAAATGCCGAAAGAAACTCTGTCAATATAGGTCTTTTTTTAAATAGCCATACAATATTATCATTATACATAATACAATAAAAAAAATGGTATTCAACCAAAATAAGAGATAAAAGAAAATTAAAGTAAAATAAAATAGTAAAAAAAATTAAAATATAAAAATCGTACTACCAATATATTACCATCATACGAGTGGTGCGTTTATGTACAATTATATTTTTTTTTTTATGAAGGTAGCAATGAATAAAATTATTACGCATCACCGAATGAACGACTGCCGCAGCCAATACCAGTCCCGCTTACCTATACAGGGTGTCGACTATGCAATGATATTTTATTACTGAATAATATATGGAAATAAATGGTGAACTAAATATGGATAAAAAATGTAAACATTTCTTTATGGACACTATTCTTCTTTTTTCTGTAATTTCAATTGTAATACGAAGAATAATTACCACTAATAACTTACAAGGGCCGTGTAGGTTATTAGTGGTTATTATTCTTCGTATTAAAATTGAAATTAATCTTACTGATATTAGAGCCACATTAGAACTGACATTTTCATTCCAGCAGTAGAATCAAATGGTTGGGCTGAACTCTCACCTTTAGCTCAGAAATACCTTGTCTTGAAACATCGCGTAGGTTATTTGTTACCAGTATTGATTTCAGATTTTCATTGTTGTTCATATTAATTTGTAATGAATCTTTACGCTGGAGGCCTTCGGGTAGAATTTACACAGAAAAATGAGCGATTTACCTCTGCCCACTTACTTAAAAATAGCGATTCGGCGTTTCGGAGACCCTGCTGGAATATCTCATAAATTATATTATTAAAACTCACGTGAGACATTATAATAAATTAATTAGATAAATTAAACGGGTCACTCACGTCTTTCTTTTTGTCGGGAAAGCCGACTAGTTTCGATCTCAAAAGGAGACCTTTATCAGGGCGAATGTCCAGACACGTCCACCCTTTGTCTCTCGCGAGTGTCCGGCGCGAGAGACAAAGGGTGGAGGTGTCTGGACATTCGCCCTGATGAAGGTCTCCTTTTGAGATCGAAACTAGTCGGCTTTCCCGACAAAAAGACGTGAGTTTAATTTATCTTATTAATTTATCTCATAAATTTTTGGTTTCCAGATTAATTTTAGGCAATGTTGTTATATTTCTATAAAAAAGGCATACACTTACTAAACTGCATCAGAAAACGGTTCCGCCGTGCTTAACAATTCAGTTATTTATCTCTTTTTCTCATCGAATCTTTCTACATGAGTAGATTTTCCGCATCGAATGGCGCCAACTTTTCTTGCAAAAACATGAAATTACCTTAAGTACGCGTTAAAGTCAAATATTTTTGTGTACCTTGCTGTTATATGATCTCTTGTGCTTTAATTATTTTATCAACATATAATTATGCATTTTTGAGATACAGAAAACGGCAATATTACCTATATCAATCAATTGTCACAAACGTCAGATTCGGCGGCTTGCTTGTGCGAATTAATCGCGAGGTAAGACAGATGACATTTTACGGGTGTTTGTTTTTGACGCTTAGTGACATATCTATAGAAATATAACATGAGTGATTTTAGGTATAATTATATTTTCAAGTTTTTAGGAACGCGGTTGTGCTTCTAAACTTTTTTTTATAATTAAATGTCTAAGGATATTGATTCGTAATAGAGATAGTGTATTATGGTTCCGTGATTATTTAAGTGTATAAAATTAGTTAAATCTTTGATTAAAACTGTTTGTATGGGCCCGTCTAGTCATTCCGAGAAGTTGTGTAAAACAGCAGAAAAAACCGATATATATATATTTTTTAAATAAGCAAACACATTTAATTCTAATTTCTGTTTTCATTACAATTTATTAAATGTTAATTTTATCTCTTTTCAGGTAAATATTTATGCTGTTATGTTGAACAACAATGTTGGTAATGATAACAATAATTAATTTATTATTCTTAATTGTAATAAGTTACTAAAAAAATACAAAGTTTTTCAGAAGTCACAACAGAAACGTATCTATAATGTTAACTTCCCTTATCATATTGCTCTTAAGTCAAAGTTTCCCTAATGAAAGATCCTACCAAAAATAATGTAAGCTTGCTCTTACACTATTTTTGGTAGGATCTTTCATTCGGAATCTTTTGAATTCCATGACACAGCCATACTTAATTTTTCTAATCAATTTTGCAATTCACAATACGAGTGTTTATGATGTTTGCTCATGCACATTATTTATTCTGAAGTGCTGTAACTACAGGCTAAAGGACGGGCAGAGAGCGATGGAGAGGGTTATACTCAGGATTTCTCTTAGAGATCGAATCCGGAACGAAAAAATTCGACGGAGAACCAAAGTTGTCGGCATAACCTTCAGAGTTTTCAAGCTGAAGTGGCAATGGGTCGGCCACATCTGCCGATTCAGTCAGCCAGATGGCAAATGGGCGAGGAAGGTATTATAGTGGAGGCCGCGCGTATGCGTGCGTACGACGAAGCATTGGACACGTCCTCCTTCTGGATTGTCCGATGACCTCAATAAGACGGCTGGAAGCGGCTGGATGCGGAAGACGGAGGATTGAGTTGTATATGTATGATGAGCTCGATGATCGAATGGCTACCATAGCTACATTATCTCCGATTTCGCGGGTTCAATCCCCGAACAAGACAAGCATTTGTGTGCTCATGCATGTCTCTTTGTCGTGCTCTGAGTGTTTTCTATGTATTATAAGTATGTGTTTAAAAAAAATGTATTTAAGTACATTTATCAGTTGTCTAGTACACATAGTACAAGCTATGCGTTTAATTTGGGACTAGATGGCGCTGTGTAAATTGTCCAGAAATATTTATTTATATATATTGGGGAAGGTAGATACAGGCCAATGATGATGACTGTACCCATTTTATCAATGCCATCGGTATATTGAAAAAAACACAATAGCAAAAAAAATCCACAACAAACAATGACCACAATATAGCCGAATATAAAAGACAAATTCCTAACCTTATTTTGTGACTACGAAAACTTCATAATAACACTCTTTATGCACCGATAAAGCCCTTATCAACTCACCCTTTTCTCAATACCGCATTCTTGAGTGCGCAGAAGATACAAAGCACTATGCTAACAGCATTTTGAACTTAGCGGTCCAGTTAATAAGTTTTCATTTTCAATGTCTTGTGTTATGAAGGGTTGATTTATGATCGAGCTAAGGTAGCTCTTGTGCTTTAGTAGTTCTATTCAGGTTGTACAAACTGAGACACCTTTGAATTTGCGGTGCCAGATGTATTCATTCCCTTTTGTGTAATTTGTTTGATTTACTTTATATGTACAAGCTTTTATTTAGTTTCACTGGAATCGCATCTTACAAGTTAAAGATCCACTTTCCTGTATCCGATTAAAATGAAATTTGGCACAGTAGAGCATACTCCACGCTGTTCCACTTCAGTTTATAATACCTAATTATTATACCTAAATATTTAACCTATAGATAATTCATGGTAATTAATTAGTATGTATAATCAATCATCATAGGCTTTCACGTTAAGCTTCATACTGTTGTCACAGGAAGGTTTTTGTTTTTTTTTTTTTGCTACGTCGTATGACAAACCAGCATACGGCCCGGCTGATGTGAAGCGGTTACCGTAGCCATATAAATGCTCGCAACATAAAATATCTCACCTCGCGCACTGCTATTCTCGTTGCTAACGCAGCAAATATTTCCTTTCTGATGTCCTCACTAACTCGCAAGAACACAAAAACTCTCAGCGAAATTGTTACTTGGCTGCGGTATTCTGTGAGGTGGAGGTCCTTCCTCAGTCGGGCAGCTTACAAAATACGCTATGCCCTACCTCACTTACCGCCAGAGCCTCGTTTGTCTGTTAGCAGGGTGCACCACGCGCAGGTGAGGTTGGCTTTGGTTCAAAGATGTTATTGAACCACTTACACCCGAAGATTATTAATCAATCAATAACATTGTAGATTTGCCTCAAAAGTGGAAGTGAATTATTTATTTACACGCAGTTTTCGACAGCCCACCAAACTACCTTTCTTTTTTTGTTTTTGGTTAATTCTTGTTTATAGTTTATAAATATTCACTTCAGAATCATTTATCTCAAAGTGATTTCCATTCAGACTATTAAGAGTATACTAATTTACAGTCGTCACATTTTCTGGTTGTAACAAACTGGACATAACTTCAAAAAGGTATTTTCAATTAATTCACTTATCTTTTCATTTGAGAGGCGGAGCTGGAAATAATCCACTGGAGAAAAAATACATAAAGCTAGTTTCTGTACGGGCCTTCGTTTTTTCTCGAGAAATGGGAATTTTAATTCACTGTTGCAATTTGATAAAAGAGCTTAAAATACACTCTAATGAAAAGATTTTTTATTTTTTTATACTACGTCGGGTCATACAGCCCGCCAGATTTAAAACAGTTACCGTAGCCATGTAAACGCTCGCAACATGAACCCCTGTACCCCCGCTGCCAACGCGGTGACTACTTCCTTCCTGGGACCTCACTCACTTGCAGGAACACAATCACCCTCAATTGAATTATTATTTGACCGTGGTATTCTATGAGGTAGAGTTACTTGCTCAGTCGAGCTTAAAGTTATGCTCGCCTTACCTCTCTTACGCCAGAGCCCCATAACAGGGTGCAACACGTGCAGGTGAGGCTGGCTTTGCCTCAAAGGTGGAAGTGAACTATTTACCACCAATATGACTCCATCAAATTCCCATATATTTTATACGCATGTGCATAGGTATTGTGTAAGCGCTATTTAGCCAATTTTTACTGCCGCGATGTTCGTCTATGGCACGTTTATATATAAAATGTTATAGTTTACACCCCGATGTCCTATAAAATAAATATATATTTCTGAACTGGACGCAAAGCTTGTACGGTGGGTACTGGAAAACTGATAAATGTACTTAAATACATAGAAAACACCCAGACCAAGACAAACAGACATGTTCATGCACACAAATGTTTGTCTTGGGGGTTCGAACCCGCGAGCTCGGATTCAAATAAGCCATTACTAGCCATTCGACCATCGGTCAAGGTATTAAATGAATAATAATTATGTTGTTTGCCAGACTTGTAAAATAATGTTTTTTTTTTTTATATGAAAGGGTGGCAAGCGAGCATGTGGGTCGCCCGAATGTAAGTAATCATCACAAATGATATCAAATTAACTCAAACCTCTACTAGAAGTACTTTCTCCCGAGCTCATCTGTACTTACTGAACCAAAGTTACGACGTTAATGGCTTTTACCTGAACTTGCCTTTTTGTTCAGAAGTTACAGGCACCTGTAGCCTCAGAGGTTGTTGTTGGAGCAATTGGAAAACATATATTCTTATTTGTCTCGTGTGACTAATATAAAAAAATTGTTGTTTGTAAAGTCGGTTTACGGACGACAATTTTACGTGATAAGTCATAACAAAACATCAGCCGATGGAGTGAAAGGGAGATAGATGCGTCACAAGCCGAACGCGTAGGCCGATCGTGCGTCTCTATCGCTTGTTCCGCGCTCTCGCTTGCACGCTCGGCTCAGGCGGAACGTGACAATGAGTCATGCTTTTTCGTGCGTGCAGCCGACGTTCATCGATTTATAAATAAATAAATATTCCAGGACAAATTACACACGGCCATCTAGTCCCAAACTAAGCAAAGCTTGTACTATGGATACTAGATAACTGATATAATACTTAAATACTTTTTTTTTGTAAATACATACATATAATACATAGAAAATACCCAGACCAAGACAAACACACAAATGTTTGTCTTGTGCGGGGATCGAACCCGCGACCTCGGAGTCAAAGTGGCCATTGCTAACCATTCGACCACCGGGCTCGTCTATATTCTCGTCTATATTCGTTATAAGACGTTATCACGTCCAAAACGGGTACTTTCCCTTAACCTTGTGGTTAAATTAGCGAAATGATCCTCCCTGTATCACTGTCAACGTAAAAATGTGCGCAATCGTTCACATCAGGCGCACCGTATGGTTGTTTATCATCCCGTTTGGTATAAAAAAATGGAATACTTAAGTTCTGTACACTATTTTTAACCGACCTCAAAAAAGGAGGTTATCAATTCGACCCGTATGACTTGATAACCTCCTTTTTGTATGCATTTTTTGATTGCCTGAATTGCACAGTTTTTGTATAATCTATACCAGCTTATGAACTTGTGTGCTAAATTTCATAAGTGTATGTATGTACTCGTATATATGGATATAAATGTACATACATATGTTTTTCTATTTTTTTAGTTATCAATTAAATACATTACAATTATGTGTCGGTTTAATTTTTTTAATTACTACATATTTGTTTATACTACGTCTCGCGGCGCACAAAAATTCTGCCCGCTTGATGTGAAGCTGTTATGCTGCGGCTACACTACCTTACCGTCTACCGGGCTGTTACCGCCATAATTGTGGCATTAAATTACCATTTAAATTACTGCGTGAAGTGGTGTGGTTACACTAGAGTTTACCTAGATATGCCAATAAATTCGGCGGTAAAAATAACATTTTTCAAGATGGAGGTTGACGCTACAGCTGTTATATTTATTTAGATGGTTTCGGTCTTTTTTCTTCTTCAAATCATCATTGTACACTGCGATTTTTATCGGGGTATACCCGACTGAAATCTCATAAAAAGATACGGTTCGCATTGGAATAATTCCAAAACTCAAGTTTTTTTCGTTTGACCACTCTATGTCGGTCGATACGTGCGTCGCCGTTGAGCTCATGTTGCACACTGGACAAACGGTAGTGTGGCCACAAACGCATTAATTACTGCGGTAAATCTCTTTGATGTGCGAAAAATGACCGCCGCCGGAGCTATTGTCTACCGTCATTTGCCATATTGATTGGCATTGTAAAATTATGGCCATAAATCGTGGTTACACCTAGGCGTTGTTGAAATTATGGCAATAATTATTGGCATATCACGGTACTGTAGCCGCAGCATTACCCTAGCCATATAAGAGCTCGCAATGTAAAATATCGCTCGCGCGCTGCCACCCCCACTACTAACGTAGCAACTTCTTGTTGAACTCCCTCAGTTGCAGGAACATAAGAATTCTCAAGGGAGTCATTGTTTGACTGTGAGGTGGAGGGGAGGTACTTCCCCAGTCGGAATGCGTTTCTTACCTAGTTAATATAAGTGATGTAATAGTTAATCTTAACCTTGATACAAAGGCAAGGTTTACGTTCTTACAGTTTAATTACATTCTGTTTACATAACTTTAAGAAACTATTTCAATTATCTTTTTACTCGTCCATTAGAGGGTTATTTAATCTACGTTATCAAAGGGTACGGTAAGGTTACTACGGGGTGTGAGTAGTTCAACACCACCTTTCGGGCGACGGTAATTAGTTTTTTTTTTTTAAATTTTCCAAGTACCATCACATGCTGTCCATTTACTGTCGTCACCTTTTACTGCTTACATCAGGCGGGTTGTACGCTTGTTGGCTACGCGGCATAGCATAAATGAAATCATTTTGAACAGCGTCTTGGGTAAAACCTTGGAAAATGCTCAGGTCAGAGTTTAACGCCTATGATTGTTATTTTTTGTATAATAATTTTAATTATTTTGTGCAAAAACGCACTGTTTTTTGATAATTGAGGAAGTTATTAAAATTAATTAGGTGCTACTCGTATGATAGGCAACAAAAGGGGTTATTCCCAATTAATTTAAATAAAGTAGGTAATAATATATTATATGTAATAAAATATAATTAATTATGTCTCAAAATTTAGAAATTCTGACTTCGGATTCGTGTAGAGCATCAAAAAGTAGTAATGTAAAGTGACCTTGGTTTTCCGATATCAATTCGGGAATGTGGCCAAAAGAAATAATTAAATAAATTTCGCTATGGTGGCGCATGCTGCGCGTCCGATGTTTAATACTGAAATTTCGCCCGAAACTTCGGGTGTTAACTTCGAAGTAGGCCCCCAGAGTATACAGAAATAAATAAACATAATATAAATCATAACATACACAAAAGAAAAACAAAACAACCTAATAACATTGCGATAGGATGTTTTGAATATTAACTAAAATAAAACATTTCATTTTAAACATTTAGAACGCGCTCCATTCTACGAACTTCAAGGCGGACCGTGCAACTCCGCATTCCTTTCCCTTACAATTTTTTTTAGCTTTTAATATGTGCATTTTTGTAGGGGGTGGGGCGAGGGTAGTCTGCGTCATTTACTTCAGTAGCGAGTTACCCTCTGAGCGGGGTGGTCGTTTCGCCCCGCCTCGAAAACGTACGTTCGTGTGAAGTTTTCTATTATCAGTGAGTTTTGTTTGATCTCAGTGTTTTGAGCTGGAAACCATTGATTTTTTTAAGTTCCATTTTCAAATACAGGTTTGTTGGTTAGGTTATCAAAGTTGATAACGAACCGGTTAGAAATAGTTCTAGTTAACTGTGACAATTGAAAATTTACGACATAATAATTTTCCTACTATTATAAATGTTATTTTTAATATGGTCGTTATTTTTATATGGAAATAAATACAAATACAAATTATTTATTAGTAATGAATATGGTGGGTATAATAAATGCGGTTGGATCTTAAAAGTAAAGTTGCTTACCTATGCCTATTAAGCCATATTATAATAACAGCATGCAAATATTTATAGTCACAATTTTAAAAAATTACTCCATTCATCGACAAACCTGACTCAACTCTTTTTATTAATAATTGAAGAATTCTTCAAGTGTATAGAATGTTTTTTCCAGTAGCCATTTACTCAATATTTTTTTAAACTTGTTAATTGATAGCTCTTTGATTATATATTACACAGTGTTTGAGTAAAAAAAAAGTTGAAAATGTTATATGTAATTAAAAAATCAATTTTAAAACCATCACGTAACTTATGTAATTTGCAAATAAACTTAGTAACTTAAATTTATCACAGTAGTGTAAAGTATATTATTCTGTGGTAAAACTTCGAAGTCGTTATGGCGGAATATAATGATTCCTTGGAGGAATTCGGTTGCAGTGAATATCTTTTGTCAATTAAAAAGTTTTAATTATATGTTACATAATATTTCATCAAGTAATTGGTTATGTTACTATTGAAGTAATATATTATATTATTGTTCTATACTTTTATACTTTTATACTAGGTACTCTCTTATTGCCGGCGTATATTCGTAGCCTATTACGGAAACCACATTACATCAAGCGGGCTGTGTGCTCGTTTGGCACCTGCACATAAAATCTTTGGTCATTAGTCAGATAGAACATAGGCTTATTTATTATGCAACCAAGAAGACACTACACTGTAGTAAATGACAATAGATCGACACATGCAAGGAAATTAGATATTTGCATTAGTGTTGCATAATTATAGCTGTATATAGTTATGAATATGAATGTATATGCTACTATAATCCGTACCCAATTCGTGGGGCGGTTTTTTTTTTTTTTTGCGAAATAATATTTTCTTATTTTGCGTCATTACATAGCCTATGATACTAACAAATAACGTAGCTTTTGGTATTTCAAAATCTGTTTTGTAGATCCAGATATTAACCACTACAACCTCACAAATTCACAAACTTTACCTCTTTATAATATTAGTATAAATATAACATGTACATAACTTGACCTAGTATAACAATGCGCATAATACTAACAATTATTATGGCGTCCATTAAAATAAATTAATTGTACCGAGTTAACACAGCACGCGATTTAAAGCTTTATGAAATAACTCTTATTTGGGGTAATAAAGTGGGCTTAATAAAGTCATTAAACTAACGTCAGTTCATTGCAGAATATTTTATTTAAATTAAATCTCTAAAGTTCATTAACTTTTTCATGATTATCTAATAATTACGTCCATCACAGAATTAGCGGAAGGAATCAACCTTTAATATGTCAAACAAATATGTTGTTACAGAAATAAATATATTTTGTTTTTTTTTTTTTTTTTTTTTTGATCACAAAAGTATAATTTGTTGGTTAAATTGAAGGCATACCAAAACATTTTGAACCTTATAATTCTCTGCCAAGCCCGGTGGTCGAATGCCTATCAATAATGGCTACTTTGACTCCGAGTTTGTGCGAGGATCGAACCCGCGACCGGTTCGATCCCCGCACAAGACAAATATTTGTGGACATGAGTCTGTTGTCTTATACATTTATCAGTTGTCTAGTACCTATAGTAGAAGCTTTGCGCTTAATTTGGAACTAGATGGCGCTGCGTAAATTGTCAAGAAATTTTTATAATTTGTTTATTTATTCTATTGTAACTATTCTAATTAATGATTATGAGTTTAATGTGGCATGTTACGAACACCGTAGCCTATGTCAGTCTCCATGCCTTAAACCAACCTCTACGTACGTGAAACCATTAGTTCCTTTCGATGTGAAAGAAGAACAAACAAACACACTTCCACATTTAAAATATTTATATGGGTTTCGTATGGAAGTATGGATAATTTCCATGACATTATTATTACGCAATGATTTTCCTACTTAACATTATAAATAATTAATCATATAAATTATTGTATTTTCTGAATACCAGAAGGGTAAATAACCCTGTAAATAATCGTCAATAACTCTGCGAGTATCTAACACCGAATATTGGGGTGGTATCACATGTCAAGTGCAGCCATATGTGGCACTTGAATGTTGTTACGGGTTTGAAGCCACAAAAAATGGTTTATTTTAAAGTTACATTCAAAGATCATGGAACTGTTATGACCTTTAACTTTGATAAGCTAATAATAAATAATTATTATATATGGGCATGGAAAATAATAAATTAAGCTACAGAAAAAAAAAATTAAACTTAATGGGCGACTCGAATACTAGGCTAGGTTCGGTATGTTTTAAATTTTTTTTATTGAGAAACATTATAATCTACGGACTCTGGAGACCGTACTTTTTGTTACCATTATTTTTAAGAATAGTTAAATTAGTATTTAATTTATAACTAGCTATCCGACAGACGTTGTCCTGTCTTCTTAACAAAGAATATTGAATTCAAATTGCTGAATAAAATACAAATCTTTTCCAGGCACTGAAATGGCTGGGTAGCAGGTATCTCTTACTCCCCTGTCGCCTGCAAGCAGACTATTTAAGCACTCTTTAAGTCTTTATTCTATCATATTACAATCATTTATAATATCATTTATAACTCTAACATATTATAATCATTTATAATGTCAGTTTAGATCAGTGTTTTTCAATCTTTTTGAATACAAGGGGTATTCAAAAAGATTGAAAAACACTGTACTGTACAAGTTAAAAATTTCTTCTCCTTGAGGAGGAAGTGGGAGCCCATCTTCCTAACAGGCTTTCTTTGGAAAAACTCAAATATTTAAATTTGCTTAAAGATTTGAGTTTTTCCAAAGAAAGCCTTGTTGATTAATTAGTGAACAATAATCAGGCCTACTTACGTTTTTTTATTGTCGCGTATAACCTACAAACGTTTGCGTGTTTCCCCCGCGACGTCCCGAATATAGTTTGGCGACCCCCCTGGGTGGCGCGACTCACAGTTTGATAATCACTGGTTTAGATTATGTCAATATGTTATCTGTACTTAATTAGAATAACTCTAGAAAACTCTACATTTTATGTTCTAACGTGCTCTTACTTACTTACTGCTACGGCGCAACGACCCAAAGTGGATCTTGGCCTCCGACACCAGACGACGCCATGCCTTTCGATCCTGAGACAACTCTCGCCAATTGCTAACTCCAAGGCTCCGCAGGTCCTTCAGCACCTCGTCACTCCAGCGGTACCTTGGACGTCCAATCGGTCGGCTACCACTTGGTTGTCCCCTGAAGGCTCTTTTTACGGCACGATCCTCCCCCATTCTCTCTACGTGCCCGAGCCAGCAGAGTCTGGCCGCTTTGAGCTCTCCAATGATATTGGGCTCGGACACTAGATCTTAATCTAACGTTAGACACGTTAGACATCTAATGTCTAACGTGCTCTATTCTATTATAATTACTAATATTACATAAACTGGAAGTTGCCTAAAAATTTATCAATCCGTATTTCTATATAGGTATCTCGTGACCGCAATTGGAAATTCCCACTAAAATTCCCATTCCGTAGACCCAGCGGTTTGAAATTTGCATGTATATGTCAGTTAAAATGTAGTCTATGTTACCCAGGCCATAACAACGAATCGATTGATACCTTATACATCAAATTATATAAATAGTTTAGGCGCTAAGGAGAAAATACGTAAATACTCACAGACAGGACATTCATCCTCACACATTAGAAGCAAAGTGGTTGCGTACTGTCCGGTTCTAGGGAGTTTACTTCCACGTACTATCAATCTGTGTAATGAACTGCCTGTTGAGGTTTTCCCAGGAGACTACACAGGTTTTTATCAGTTACATCGGTCGGCAACGCGCATGTGATACCTCTGATGTTACAGGCGTCAATAGGTTACAACTGCTTTCCATCAGCCGAGCCGTGTGCTTGTTTTCCACCTTAGTGATATAAAACAAACACACATACATAGTCTGCAAAAATTCTTGCTTTTAGCTTAACCGTAGTTGGGTAAAACAGATGGTACAAAGGAAAGTAACTGTTAAGCTTTCATAAAAGTAAACAGCTGACCCAAGTCTGAAGTAAAGGACATATTCTTCAGCTTTTCGAAACTCTACGAGAAACTTAGCGCGGAAGTAAATTTCTTGTACTTATTAGTTAGCGTACAATCATCATAATACCTACATTATTATCAACAGTTTTTTATATAATGTTTATTCAATGTATGCATAGTTTGCAATATGCACCGCGCAGTAAGTAATGTTGCAATATTGGGGAAATATAAATTTGTGCACGACTAACGCTCGACGGGTCCATTCATTAGCTATCTCCGGTGTCACTGTGCAATAATGCTGTAATCATGAAATTATCTTGTCAAAATGGGCGAAAGATTAAGTTACTTTTATAACTCTACCAAGGAAATAAATAATTTTGAATATTTTAATATATTTTTGTATTTAATTTAAATAATACACAAGACATTATACTTACTTACTCCTTTGGCGCAACGAACCGCAACGACCCCAAGTGAGTCTTGACCATAATACATAAAAACCTTTCACTTGTCCCTGCTTTGCGCAAGCTCTTGCCAGTTGTTGACATCATGTTCGCACATGTCAGCCTCCACTCTGTCGCTCCAGCGATATTTTGGTCGACGGATAGAACGCCGCCCTACAGGTCGACCACTATTATGCTCTCCTGACTCTCCGATCACTTCCCAGCCGTTCGACAAGGCGAAGCCAGCGGAGACGTTGGGCTTTAATTTCTCCAATAATGTTGGGCTCGGTCACAGGTCTTCTATGTCGGCGTTCTTTCTGA
Source organism: Hypsopygia costalis (assembly GCA_937001555.2). Classification (NCBI taxonomy): domain Eukaryota; kingdom Metazoa; phylum Arthropoda; class Insecta; order Lepidoptera; family Pyralidae; genus Hypsopygia; species Hypsopygia costalis. Next base: position 2,526,741 of record OW443336.2, on the reverse strand, counting down.
CATTATAGCTACTCGTATATAATATCTTGTTCGGTAATTAATCATCGCATAGTTCGTAATCAGTCCAGTTTACTGAAACTTGGGCGACGTCGGAAAATTTTGTAAGGAAATTCTCTAGCTAATATAAATGAACTTTATGGAAGGCTTACTGAGGATATTGTTTTAACTCTGTCAAATATTTTTATTGTTTATGGTTACTATCTAATATATCTCCACAGATTATTTCGCCTGTTTCAGGTCCATGTACTGTGTAATTAGGTTTTAGAGTACATACACAACTTCTAATAATGCAATCACAAGCTCACCGTCGGATAATTACCTCCCCTCAATCGAAGGAATGCAGAGCATACTCCAGCACGCTTGGTAATTCTCCCTTGTTGCTACCAAATCAGAATAGTCCAGTGAATTAAAAACCTAAAGAGACGGCTAATCAAGGATTTTAAATAATCAACACTTGGGGACCTAAAACAATGAGTTTGTTACCTAACGCATCGTTACTTAACACATTCTTAACTTCCTTTGTAACATACATTCCAGACTACGGTGTCAGTTTAGGTAGGTTTATAACATCGACCAATACAGAAATTCTCCGCTTAATTGATTTTCGCAGTAAAAGTCAACGTTATCATGTAATTACCATTCGTACGTTTGTCCAAGCCCGAACTATCAGCAACATGATTGCAATTTATAGCCGGCAACCTGAATATACACTTGACTGGTTTCTAATTCTGACTGCATGAGATTACAGACAGTCTCCTAACGGTTATGTTAACTATAACTTCTCTATACTAACCGCATAATAAATGAATAGTAATAACAACTGGTTTTTTAACCACTTAGGTGATAATACAACCTACTTTATGATACGCAGTCATCGTAGTAACCTGCGTATACTTGTAACACTTCTGAATTACTAAACCCATAAAAAAACCCTTCACGCCTTTCTTAAAGAACTCCATGATGTTGAAGTCTGTGAAAACTTTGCCAGGTCTTATCCATTTGATAGCTCATAGCAGAAAACACCTCTGTAACTACAAATTACGCAACCATTTTTTTTTATAGATTATATAAAATTAAATGAAATTATTTATTCTGTCATTGGGCCCTTGTCTGTGTCTTGCGTCTTACACATTTTTATTAATAATGTTCTTATTTTTTGTTATTATTTTTATCTACTAGCATTTCGGTATTAACCATTGCCGAAGAAGAAATGCTTGAAAGAAACTTGCCAATACCGGTGTTATATTAAATAAGTAATCAGATAATACAACAATTAAATTAAATTCACTTTCACATACAAGATAGTGTGATGAAAGTGAATCTAAGCTCTGCGGATTTAGAGTACTAATGATTTAGATACATGTTCTTCTATTTAATTTGTATGACGTTTCTAAGTGCTTTATAAAGTCCAAGGAACAAAGATATTTTCATTTGATTTGATTACAACTTAGTTTGTATATATGTAAATTACAATATTATGTATGTCAAATAGTTACATGTCATATTGTATATATGTATACACAGCTTATTACTGTGTAGTACTACGCATGCTACACAGCAATACACATTATGTGTGTATTATGTACCTACTTATAAACACAAATCGAAGCACATTAAACAGTACTCATATGTCGATTCCGAATAAAATATCATCATTCATTCATCACCAACGTAACCTACGTTGGTGATGAATGAATGATGATATTTTGTTTCTCTCAAAGGTAAGCAGATTCGGTACCTAGTGTACAATAGCATTTGCCAAGTCATTGCCGTCAGATGGGAGGCGAAAGTTCCAATTTATGTATGGGACGAGAAAGGATTCGTCGTCCTCCATCTAGTTAGCTAGATGGCCGGATGACTTCAAAATGATGGCCGGAAGTGGCTAAAAGGGAAAGGAGACGATGTCAAATGAAAGAAAGCATTTCAGATAGGTCTTTATCCAGCAACGAGTGATACAAGCTCATGATGGGCATTCTTGTTTCGAGTATTGCAGACTCTGAAAAAAAATTTTAAGTCATTTTTTGGACAGCCAATTCCGCATTACCGAAAGACCTCTTATTCTCTTATTAAACAATTTTGATAGAGGACGCGAAAAAACATCTCTAGAGAACTTACTACGAATTTATGTACTGCACGTGATCATTTCTGCTGCCTGCTTGGGATAATCCGTACGCTTGTTTACCACCTTCGTAATAAAAAGTATTTGTTGTTAAAGCGGCCACATAATAGGTGAAAAAATCAATGGCTATTACTGACGAGCTCGGTGGTCGAATGTTTAGCAATGGCCACTTTGACTCCGAGGTCGCGGGTTCGATTCCCGCACAAGACAAACATTTGTGTGCATGAACATGTCTGTTTGTCTTGGTCTGGGTGTTTTATATGTATTATAATTTACAAAAAAAAAATATGAAAGTACATTTATCAGTTGTCTAGTACTCATAACACAAGGTTTGCGCTTAATTTGGGACTAGATGGCGCTGTATAAATTGTCCATAAATATTTATTTATTTATTTCAGTTCAAGGGTTGCGTTTCACCAGGTGACCCACATGCTCGTCTACCCCACGCCCTTATAAAAAACAAGCTCTGTGATAGACGAACGGACAAATAGCGGAGTTTCAGTCAAAGCTCCCATTGGCTGTCATTGGGTACGGAATCCTAAAAATACCCAATAGAAGTAAACTCGCGAATATTACATCGCCATTATTATTATTCATCTAATATTACAAACTCCGTAAAGTTTTGTCACGGTAAACACCGTACCTTTTTAAGCCGAAATGTGTACATTAAATCGACAACCAGATATACGATAGCATACGACATATTAAATTATCATTCACTGTTCGATATGGGCCTTCCCTAATATATCCTAATATTTGGGGCGTAAGTGGTTTATCAACATTTTGAACCAAAGCCAACTTCACCTGCACGCGGTGCACCCTGCTGTCTGATAAACGAAGCTCTGGCGAAAAGAGAGGTAGGGAACGTAATTGTAAGCTACCCGACTGGGGAATGTACCTCCACCTCACAGAATACCGCAGCCCAATAACAATTCCCTTGATGGTTGTTGTGTTCCTGCGAGTGAGTGAGGTCACCAGAAAGGAAGGAGATGCTGCGACGGTGGCGGCGCGCGAGCGATATTGCAAGCGTTAATATGGCTACGGTAACCGCTTCACATCAGGTGGGTCGTATGCTTGTCTGCCACCCGTCGTTGTATATAAAAAAAAAATGTCTTCTACCATATGCGATGCTCTACTTTTCGCATCCACCCGCTTAAAGCCGCGCTTCAAGGGGGTGCCCAACACTTCGTTGCGATATACGGGGACTCCACTCCAGACCTTTCCTCCACCATCTGCCATCGCTTACTCAGCAGATGTGGTCAGCCGACTGCCACTTCAGCCTGCTGATTTTGAGAGCTATATGGACAACTTTGGATCTTCTTCTGATTTTCTCGATGCGGATTCGATCCCTGAGAAAAGTTCAGAGCATAGCTCTCTCCACAGCTCGCTGTGCGACTTTTAGCATTTGAACCAGCCCGACTCCTGAAATATTCGAGATAAACAAACAACGGCCGTCGAGGTTCCGAAATAAACTGCAAAGGTTCTAATATCTATGTTTTATGTTACGTATCGTAAACTTTTGTTTACGTTAGATATTTTGGCTACGAAAGGCTTGAGTTACGAGTATTTTGCATTAATTTGTTGAATAATCTCAGTATTACACTCAAAATAACATAGGTACGTTTATGATGTGTAGTTTTTTTAAAGAGATGATAATCTTGGAATAACGTTCCGTTACTTGAGTTTCTTCACAATATCAATAATAATAGACTGGAAGGAGTTACTCCATTGCGGGGTGACAGCGCTTGAGCGACATTTTTTTGTACAACTAAGGTGACAAACAAGCATACGACCCACCTAATCGTAAGCAGTCATCGCAGCCTAAGAACGTAATGTAAAAACCTCTTCACTTCTTTCTTAAAAAACCACACTTTTTTTATATTTCACGTTGCGACCGTATATATGACTATGGTAACCGCTTCACATCAAGCGAGTCGTATGCATGTTTGCCACCTGACGTAGTAAAAAAATGTAACTAGGAGCGACTTGCTCATAATCAAAATAGCAGTCAGTCTGATTTTCTGAGTTTTTCACTAGAAAAACATTTAAATAACAGAAATTAACTATATTTCTCGTCCAGCATTAAGCATAATATTATAACCGACGCGAGGGGGGCAGCAGGCAACTTGTTTGCTATAATGTTTAATATAATACTTTTAAACTTTCGCATTGTATGATTTATGAAACTAATAACGGATAATATTTCAATAGGATAATTATTCCACATTAACCACTAAAATTATCTCAAAATGGCAGCGCTTCCGCCACCCACGCACGCGACGTTCCATATTCCTTACTTAGCGTGGTAATAAATTCTTCGATCCTTCATGTATCCAGTGGTGTGATTGAATTTTGGACGCAAATGACAAATTTGTAGCTGCAATACCAAACTGTATCTCCCGATTTTGTTATCATTCTTTTTTTTTAATTGCCCCTATGGAGAAATTTTAAAGACATATTCACGCGAAAAAAACGAATATTGTTGTTTACAATCAATTCCTCATAAACAGTATTATTTTTAACTCTAGTTTTGAAACAAAATTAACTTGTATAATCTAAATCGAGTGGTAGAAATACTAGGTCACTTTAAACAATTACTGAGAATCCAGTAGGCCTCTGTTGGCTTCAGTTAGAGTATTGAATTACCAGCGGTTTTGGTCGGTGTGTCCATTATAAATGCATCGGTTAAACCCGGCAAGATTTATAAGCACCCTCATTCTCTTTGAAAGCTTAGGGTTCTAGTCATTATCTAGAAATTTGATTAGGTTTGACTAAATTGATAGAATAATTTAAAAGATGCGTAATTTTTGTTCGTTTTTTTATATATATGAAAGGGGGGCAAACGAGCATGTGAGTTACCTGATGTAAAGCAATCACCACCAAGCATGGAGATCAGCAAGACGAAGAGGTCGCGGATCCGTTGCCAACCTATACTCCTTCCTTTCTTTTTTTCTGGTTCTCACTCACTGGTACTCACTCGCAGGAACACAACCCTCAAGGAAATTGTGATTTGGCGGCGGTATTCTGTGAGGTGGAGATATTTCCCCAGTCGGGCAGCTTGAAAAATACGATATGCTCTACCTAACTTTTCCGTATATTTAGAATGACAAGTTAAGTATTCTTACTCTAGAGTCTATATCATATAGCCTTCGATACTCACCTGTATGAAATCACTAACTCACTATTTATGTAACCGCTTCACATCAGGCGGGTTATATGCTTGTCTGCCAACCGACGTAGTATAAAAAAAGCTTCCATATTAAATTGAAAATGGGGTCAAATCTATTTATTTCTTTGCATACTGCATATCGACTCACCCAGAGAACATACACCGATGTGATCTTGGAACAAACACTTGTTAAGCTAGCTAGCCTAAATGAGAAATATAAACTGAACTACCTACCTACTATTGAACTACAACTTTGACGAGCTCGGTGGTCAAATGGTTAGGAATGGCCACTTTGACTCCGAGGACGCGGGTTCGATTCCCGCACAAGACAAACATTTGTGTGCATGAACATGTCTGTCTTGGTCGGGGTATTTTCTATATATTATAAGTATGCAGTTACAAAAAAAAATGTATTTAAGTACTTAAATACATTTTTTTTGTAACTACATACTAAAACTACATACTAAAAACTACATACTACATACTAAAAAATATATATTTAAGTACATTTATCAGTTGTCTAGTACCCATAACATAAGCTTTGCGCTTAATTTGGGACTAGATGGCGCTGCGTAATTTGTCCAGAAATATTTATTTATTTATTATTTATTTATTTATTTACCAACAATACAGATTGGACTTTATTCTACGGAGTCGATGTATACATGCGTAGATATCGAGTAAGCGCCTTGTAGTTAATTTTTACTGCCGTATGTTCGCGTATGGCCTGTCAATGTATAAAATGTTATAGCTATCCGTAATAAATAGAAACACGAACATAAATCTGTAAAATAAATTAGATTTTGGTTGAAAACAAGTCAACTTCATTTACGATACGTGGCATAAAACAAATCTCGTTCATATCGCTTGCCACGTCGATACTTGCATGTCACGTAAAATTGGATCTCCACACGAGAGTGTTGATTCGTGTTTGAACTTGCTGCATACGAATACTTCTCAACGAATAAGCTTTATGAAATACTACGAATAAAAATAATAAATTAATAAATAAATATTCCTTCCTTGACATATTACACAGCGCCATCTAGTCCTAAATTAAGCAACGCTTGTACTATGGATACTAGATAACTGATCATCATCATCAGGTCACTTTAGTCTCCACTACAGGAGCACGACCCTCTCTCGTCCGTCCCAGACAGAAGGAGGATTTGGCCTACACAGCCCACGCTGGCCAGACGGGTTGGGGAGGCCTGATCGATGTTTTATAATGTATTTCCCTTAGTCGCCTTGTACGACATCCACGGGAAGAGACGGAGTGATTCTATTCAAGTCTGCCGGAAACCACACGGCCAACACCCTCCACATACGATTATGTAAATTGTGAAAGAAATAAACATTTTTTTCATTTTCATTTCACATTTTCAGACGATGACAAACACACAAATATTTATCATGTGCGGGGATCGAACCCGCGACTTCGGAGTCAAAGTGACCATTGCTAGCCATTCTACCACCGGGCTCGTCACAAACATGGATAAAAAAAATATAGACCTATACATACTTATTTATTTTTATCGACGTCCACCCTTCTTCATCCCTCTGCTGAGATACGGGTCTCCCCTCAAACGACTAACTCAGACCGTTCAACGTTTCAGAACGACTCAAACTCCACCATGCTCCTGTGAGTGAGTGAGGTACTCAGAAGGAAAGGAGTTGGTGCGTTGGCGGGTGGCGGCGGGCGAGAGTAATTCATGCTGCGAGCGTTAATAGGGCTACGACAATCTTTTCTTTTTTATTCTTTATTCTTAAAGCTTCGCATCAGTCGGGCAGTATGCTTGTCTGCCACCCGACGTAGTATAAAAATAAAATATTGAATATTATCGTTCACTTTGATATATGTCTGTCATCCCTTCACATTAGACACCGAACCCACGAAAGGCCATTTTCTGTCATAATTTCCGTCAGAGGTGCTGCTTACAAACTTTCTTTTATATTCCTTATCTCTAGTCACGCCACACATCCATCTTCGCTTCCCATCAGGCGGGCCGTAGGCTTGTCTTTTTTTACACAACGTCGGGTGTTAGACAAGCATACGGTCTACCTGATGTGAAGTGGTTACCGCTATATTAACGCTCTCAATAAATAATTTTAACAAAAAAAAAAAAAACGACTCAAACTTTACAAAAATATTGAACTAATCTGGAAGTATACTCTTTTAAATAAAAAAAGTTTTTTTTTCAAATCGGTTTATAAATCACGGAGTAATTAAGTTACAAATATAAAAAAAAATACAGTCGAATTGAGCTATACGAGAACCTCTTCCTTTTTTTGGAGTCTGTTAAAAATGTCGATCGCGCGCTGCCTTGCCTTGCAACTCCTTCCTTCCGGGTGTTCCCAGTTTGTAATCCGAAATAGTATAAAAAAATTAAAACACCAAGCCTACAATATATAAAGCAATATATATAGTATATAAAGCAAATCCAACTCATTCGTTTTCAAAAACCCACCGTGCCGACTTGGCAACTAATTTACATGAACCCCTGCAAACCACATATTCTCAACACGTATTAAAACTTTACCAATGTTATTTCAGGATTTATTGTTGTTTCATTGAATTTATTATGCGCTCTCTTTTTTACACCTTTGCGTCTATTTTACTGAGTTATAATCTCAGTTAAATTCTGGCCTTTTTGGAAAAAAAAAAGTCCGAGCTTTGGCAGAAATTCAACTTCATTTATTGAACTCACTGTTACCCGCAACTTCGTTCATAATGAATTTAAATTTTCAGTTAAATCGCAGACCGAAAAATACAATAGTAGAAGAAATATTTTTGTTGTTTTATCTGGGGGCACGGCAGTGCCCCCGCCAAGTCGAGCAAAAAGCGGCACGGCCGTACCATTTTTTTCACGAAGCAATTCAGGCCATTTTCGACCCCCTATAACTTCGTTGTGGATATTTTAATTTTACTGCAGTAAACCTAGAGGAGTTCGATTGCGTCGTTGCACTTGTAAATCTAATCGAACACGCAAGTTAAGGAACCTCGACCGTAGCATGTCATGGATGGGGTTATGTTATCTCGAGCTGCTCCGTCCTACAAATGTCGGTACTCCACTTGCTTATTTATGAAATCCTCTCAGATACTCTAATGTTGGCTGAAAGAGATCCCTGTGAGGGATAAGTCCGTTTTTGTACTATTCCTTTAACTTACTCTGTCTTACTCTGTTGTAATTTTTTTATGTACAATAAAGATCTTACAAACAAACTCACATTATTATTATTTAAATAGTTGTCTTCGCCAACTTGCCAGATAAATATTTTTTGAAAATATTGGGGTGGCCCACCTAGGGGAGGGGGGGGGGGGCAGGTGTCAATTGTCAATAAACACTCACGTTTGTAATATTAGTAGGAAACCGGATAGTATAATTTTAAAGTCACATTACATATTCACTGTACGATTTTCAGTATGAATTTCAAATTCTTAACCTCCCTTATTATAAAAAAATAATCAAGATGGGTGAGGAAGACAAAGGCTGAAGTGGTAATACACCCTCGAGCCGGGTAAGAGGGTATTAAGGATCCAGCAACAGGTACGCTCTGACCCTTGCAGCTGTTCGATAGGGATGCAAATAGAAGGCATGGTGTCGGTTTAGCTCGGGGTAGCTGTTAAAGATGCTGATATTAATGTTACTTGATATTAATGGCCAGGGGCGCCGACTTTTAGAAAATCTCATGGGTGCTCATGCGCATTATACTCAAAAATAATAAATTGAGACAACATCACATACATTGTCCTGGTCCCAAACTAAGGTTTTCCCTTGATTATGGAAACCAGGAACAACGAAGGTACCACAAACACTCAGACCCATCACAAATATCTGTTTCATCAACAAACATTTGCGCTAAACGGGAAAAATAAAATGAAAAAACCCCCATCCCTAAAAGCCCATGATTACTTAGTGATCAGTTTCTTGACATCTATTCTCATGGGTGCTCGGCACGCACTGTTTATTTCTCATGGGTGCTCGAGCTCCTGAGCACCCACGGAGTCTGCGCCCCTGTTAATGGCATCCCTTATCTTTACACCTGTATCACAGTATAAGTAATAGTACAGTATGGCCACTCCCTGCCGCTCTCTCATGTCGACCTCACCTCCCCTCTGAGACAAATCTGGAACAGTTTATATGGCGGCGCACTCACCCACGCTCATTCTCGCTCTGCACAGACGCCATTGTTTATGTAACAGTTCACGATGTGACATTTGTATGAAGTGGCCGGGGTGTGCCTGTATATAAAAATTAATCCCTATTTCCCTTCGTCACGGCATCACACCTGAACGGGTCCAGCCGTTCAGGTGTCGCTATTTCTTTTTATGTTGTATTTGTTATAAATAAATAATAATAAATAAATATTCCTGGACAAATTACACACGGCCATCTAGTCTTAAACTAAGCAAAGCTTGTACTATGTGTACTAGATAACTTGATATAATACTTAAATACATTTTTACAATACATTTTTTTTTGTAAATACATACATATAATACATAGAAAATACCCAAACCAAGACAAACAGACATGTTCATGCACACAAATATTTGTCTTGTGCGGGGATCGAAGCCGCGACCTCGGAGTCAAAGTGGCCATTGCTAACCATTTGACCACCGGGCTCGTCATATATATAGTTATAGTCGGTAGACGGTTCTTATTAAAGAAAAAATAAGAAAGTTGGGCGGAAAAATTGAAAAATTAAGAAAACTGAACGACCATATTAAATTTGCTAATGTAACTTTATGTCGTTTGACAGAACCGTCAGTTATTTGATAGCATACACGAAACCAATTTGAATTCAATATTCGTTGTTAAGAAAACAGTACAACGTCTGTCGGATCAGCTAGAGCATACATATTATGTACTATATCATTTTGGTATAAATAAAGCCTAACGCCTGTATCTATAAAAGGCACCTGTTACTGACGGATCTATCATAGCACAGCTATTCATCAGCGACAGGAAATTCATCCTCAAACATTGGAGCCTAAGTGGTCGCGTACTGTGCGTTTCCAGAGAAGTTTTCTCCCGCGTACTGTTAAGCTGTGGAATGAACTGTCTGTCGAGGTTTTCTCAGGAGACTTTAGCATGGGGTTCTTTAAAAAGGGCGTGAAGAGGTTTTTACAGGGACGGCAACGCGCGTGTGATGCCCCTGGTGTTACAGGCGTTCATAGGTTACGGTAACTGCTTTCCATCAGGCGGGCCGTATGCTTGTTTGGCACTTTAGTGGTATAAAAGAAGCAAATAGCTACTTGGTAATATGATTTCCTTTGACATGATGTTACAAAGACAAACAAAACGCTTAGTGAAGGTTTGTACTCTCTAGAGGCCTTCTCCAAAGCTTCCCTCCAAATGCGATCCTCCGCCTTCCGCATCTATGCCTTGAACGATGCGTACTCGAAATCTTCAATTTACTAGCGCACTTTTTAATCTATTTTATTTATTTAACCGGCATCACTTATGCCTTATTTATTAAATAAATAAGGACTTTGTTCCAATAACCTATTCATTACCTCTGACATTTCTAATTGAGTATCTAGTAAGACATAACAAATATTTTACTACCAAATTATAACATAACATGAGTAGGAGACGATAATAGTATGTGAATTTTCACCTCATATCAGTTACTCGAGTGAGTGTAACTCGTGCCTATTTCGTTGGCGTGCGGCTTTACAAGTTTACTGTCTCTATGGACTTATAGGGCTGTCACTGATTAAAGTTTATGGGAATCTGAAAGTATTTATTTAAAACTAGATGCCTTCTACTTCAGTCCGGATTAAGAACACATTGGAATTAAAATGGGCGTGTAATCTGCAATTTCTGATGAGTTTACATCTTCGAGCTCTCGCCATGTGAAATCCAAACCTCCCTGCAAAGGTTTTTCTACTACCTACTAACATGAGCTTCTTCAGGTAAAGGGAATTTCACTGTGTAGGCAATGTCTGTATGATAACTCTGTTGTCTCAAACGTCCAAGATTAAGATGGCTGCGTATCTTTTTTTTATATTACGTCGGGTGGCAGACAAGCATACGGCCCACCTGATGTGAAGCGATTACCGTAGCCATATTAACGCTCGCAACATAAAATATCGCTCGCGCGCCGCCGCCCCCGCTGCCATCGCAGCATCTCCTTCCTTTCTGGTAACTCACTCACTCGCAGGAACGCAACAACCGCTATTTGGCTGCGGTATTCTGTGAGGTGGAGGAACATTCCCCAGTCGGGTAGCTTACAATTACGCTCCCTACCTCTCTTTTCGCCAGAGCTTCGTTTGTCAGTCAGCACTTCAGCAGGGTACACCGCGTACAGGTGAAGTTGGCTTTGGTTCAAAGATGTTGATGAACCACTTACACCCCAAATATCATACCACTATCTACTTAAGTCGTATACTTGGTCAACTTAAAGGTTTAAACAAAATAGCGCGTGGCTGTGTCATGGACACGGCCGTGTGTTGTACGTGAATACGTTATATGCACTAAAATTATCTCAAAATGGCAGCGCTTCCACCTCCCCCGCACGCGATGTTCCATAGTCCTTACTTAGTGTAATAAATTCTTTGATCCTTCATCTTCATTTATCTTCATTGTCGAGCTCGGTGGCGTAGCGGTCAATGACGCGGCTTCGACACCAACGCCCGTGGGTTCGATTCCCACACAGGAGTATCATTCGTTTTTTTGATTTGCCCCCCCCCCCCCCATGAAACTAATTGTAAAGACGTACCTATTCACGTTAAAATTGATGATAACAGTTAGCCGGTAATGAGTGACGGACAATTTCTGAAATATATCTCTCTAAGTAAAATGTTCGGGTTACTTTATATTCTATTTTAAATACGTCTGTATTCAAAATAAGATCATCCTTTTCTGGCACGTTAATTACTTTTTATTTTTGTGCCAGCCCTAGACATTCCATAGTACGACAATCAAGCAAACTCTAGTAATCCGCGTTCGATGACGACACGCGAAACTTGCAACCACCAAACTTTGTTTATGAATTGTTAACTCTATAATCTATCTCTTCAGCTAGAGATAGATATTTACCGTAGATATAAAGAGAACTATACACCTAATGATCGTTTCCATCTCATTCACACAACAAAAAGAGCAATTTACGCCATCATCATGTAAGGAAATGAGCCAGGTCGATGCGATTGTGACGTGAATAGGTATGTACGTCTTTGAAATTGCTTCCATGGAAGATAAAAAAAAAAAAAATGAAGGATCAAAGAATTTACGTTATTTACTTACGCTAAGTAAGGACTATGGTACATCGCGTGCGCAGGAGGGGGAAGCGCTACCATTTTGATATAATTTTGGTGCATATAACGTATTCGCGTACCACACACGGCCGTGGCCATGTTACAGCAACATCCCTTTTTTTTTTGCGTTACGTGTTGTACCTTTCAAAGGAAAGCACGATAATGTGCGAAATATTTACATAATTATGTACTGTACGGAGAGTTCCTCTCTTAATATTGTACATCAGCCCCCTTACTACAATCTCTTATTGCGATTCAATAATTGAACAGATTGCTTATTCATACCAATGAATAACTCAAACTCGACTCAATTCCATTTGAAGTAGAGTCGCTTATTCATTAGTATGAATAATCATTCTATACAGTTATTGAATCGCAATAAGAGATGGTGGTAAGGGGGCAGGGCGGTAATTTGTGACAAAGTATAAAGAAATAGAATAGTACTATTTCATAAGCTGTGTTAATAGTACAAAAGTATGGTATAAACTCTCCCTGCCGCTGTCTCTAACCGACATCACCTCCCTCTGGAAATAAATTAGTTTATTTACATTCCTAGCATTTGCTACTTTTTATAATAGATAATTTAATTATATAAAATAACAAAATAAAGTTGTTGGATTTTTTGTTAGATTGATAGTTGTTGTTGTTAGTTAAATTATAAATAATAAAAAAGTGTGAAAATAGTTACAGTATGTATATCGTTACATATTGTATATACTAACTTGGGAACCACAATTTTGGACTTTCCCGAAAACATAGCTGTCGTACAATTTTCTGAGTTAATACGTACGAAGTAGGCAGGCACTTTTGTCACAACGTGGTGGTCACAGAAAATTGTACGACAGCTATGCTAGATATTGTATTTATGTGACTGGTGCTGAAAGAAATAAATATAAAATATAGCGTTTTTTGTTGTATTTCTAATGGTAATATTTTTTATTTTATTTATTAAAATACCCCAAATAATATAAAAATATATTTCAGCTCAGTAAGGGTGTCGGCTAAATAGGTATTGATTTTGCAGTATAGCGCTTTCGTTCTTATTTCCGAGAACATGATCCACTTAGTCTCGCTGCCTAACCTCCGTAACTCTAAATAGATAAAGCATGGAATCAAGAATAGGTATTTCCTGATCTCAAGAAATAACTGATCCATATATACCTGTTCCAAAAATACTCGTCTCTTTGGCGCTTTTTGCGTTTAGTGCAAACGAATTCTTTCAAATTTCGATACCCTACGTCTCGGACAAAGTCGCGGGTAATAATTTATTATAAACGATAGACCGCCAAATCAATTTCCCAAATACTTTAGCGGTTTAAGAAGCCGTAAATGGGCAAATTAATAACCAATAGCGAATCAAAGGGTCCATTAAATCTCGACGTACATAATTTAGAACCGATTAATAATTTTCACGGTGGTTGAGCACGATTATTAAGATCAAATAGTCCTTTCAGTGTTCAATTGAAATATTATTTCATAACAATAGGTAAACCTTCGATTTTGTGCATATTAATGTCTATGTGTAAATCATAAACCGTTTACGCGCGCAGTCATTATTATTACTTTTACGTGCAAAATTCATAATGGCTGCTCATAGGCATGTATATTTCTCAATAATTTATGGATTAAATGGATTGTAAATTACAATAAACAAAGTTCCATTGAAATCAACCCAGTTTCCCGCATTTATACAGACCGAAAAAATAATAAATATGTTTCTTCGACTATGATCAGAGACCAGCCCCCTTACCACCAACTCTTATATTGAATGGTTCATCAACACCTTTGAACCACAGCCAACTTCACCTGCACGCGGTGCACCCTGCTGACTGACAAACGAAGCTCTGGCGAAAAGAGAGGTAGGGAGCGTAATTGTAAGCTACCCGACTGGGGAATGTATCTCCACCTTACAGAATACCGCAGCCAAATAACAATTCCCTTGAGGGTTGTTGTGTTCCTGCGAGTGAGTGAGGTCACCAGAAAGGAAGGAGATGCTGCGTTGGCAGCGGGGGTGGCGGCGCGCGAGCGATTTTTTATGTTGCGAGCGTTAATATGGCTACGGCAACCGCTTCACATCAGGCGGGCCGTATGCTTGTATGCCACCCGATGTAGTATTAAAAAAAAAAAAAAGAACATTAGCAACGGATTACGGTACCTATTTTCACTATATCAGGTTGGCAATAAAACAATTACAACACGTTGTTTACTACTACATTGACAATGACGTCTTTGCAGAGAGTGAATGTGCGTGTGTGCATACGGCGCCATACAAACAGGGGTCCTCGGATTTTTTAATTGCAAAAATACATCTTAGGTTTAAGTTAATAATGAATATTTTCAGCTTATTTAGCAGGTAGAGCTCTATGGTTTTTACCACCTAAGCTAAACACAATTACGACGAGTGACGAGCTCGGTGGCGTAACGGTCAATGACGCGGCTTCGACACCAACGCTCGTGGGTTCGAGTCCCACATAGGACAAACATTTGTGTGCATGAACATGTCTGTTTGTCTTAGTCTGGCTGTTTTCTATGTATCATAAGTATGTATTTACAAAAAAAAATGTATTTACGTCTGTTTATCAGTTGTCTAGGACCCATAACACAAGCTTCGCTTACTTTGGGGCTAGATGGCGCTGTGTAATTTTGTCTGACAATATTTATTATTATTAAATTACCGCCAATCTAAGCTAAAGTTTTATTTTCGCAATCAAAAACTCTGATGGTAAGCGGTTTCAGCTTCGGCGGTAGGGCTGTTCCAGATTTGTCTCAGAGTGTAGGTGAGGTCGACATGAGAGATCAGCAGGGAGTGGCCATACTGTACGTAGTAGGCACTTACTAGTTACTATTACTCATACTGTGAGGTAACGCAAATTTTGACACCCTCGCACCCACGTATCATGACCGTCACGCCTACATAGTGGACCCATTCCCCTAAATTGCGTTATGAATTTTTAGACAATCCCGTATATGTATACTGAGGTATCATATTAGGTATTCCGGGATACAGTTATATCAAATTCCTACAATACTATAAGACCCTTCCAAGCAAATCGTTCCTTTTACCCGAGCATTCAATAAAAGCGTGTTTGATAGATATGCCTATAAATAATTCATTTCGCACATCGCACGTGGAATCCGATAATCTTCGGACCATTAACCCGATAATCCGACCGAGGGCCAGTTTTAAACTGCCGTAAATCAATTTCTGGGGCCAGTCAGTTATGAGCACAATTCGGACCCTGAGATATGTGATATTGGCACCTTCGCGTATTATAATATCGCGTATTCAACTGATATTAACATAGTCTGAAATACTAGATACGCTCGCAGCTTCTTTTTTATAGGATTATGTTTTAATTTTAAATAGTGTTACCAAGAACGTTATTTCTAAATAAAAATATAACGTTATAGTAAAAAAATATGTATAACATTTTTCTTTATCAATATTAACCGTGAGATTGTGCTCAAAAGCACAAGCCACGTATTGCTGCACATTGACATGAAAAAAGTAAAGTTCTAATTTAATTAAAAATATATAACAAAAAATAACTACCCTAAAAGTTCAAGTGAGACTCGCACACGAGGGGGTGCTGTGTGTTTTTTGTACCTAATTACTATTGTATAAATAAATATAAATATTCTTGGACACAGCGTCATCTAGTTCCAAATTAAGGAATGCTTGTACTATGGGTACTAGATAACTGATAAATACATACATATGTATTATACACAGAAAACACCATGACCAAGGCAAACAGACATGTCATGCACACAAATGTTGTCTTCTGCAGGGATCGAACCCGCGACCTCTGAGTCAAAGTGATTATTGTAAACTATTCGACCACCGAGCTCGTCAAATATTGGCAATCGGTTTTATAATTTATAATACGAGTGTTTACAATAGCTGCCGTAGTATATTCTTTATTCTGAAGTTATTAAACCACGCGGAGAAAGTTGTGAATAATCACTAATATTAAATAAAATTCTTTGGGAGGCCACACGTCAGTGGTTACACCCGTCTGGGTAACTATTTACACGCAATGACACCACCTCGGCGTGGCTTAAAATATCGATTCGCATAAAACGTGACATTGACACAAAATTGGACTTATATACGTCTGTCGTGTCATAATTTTGTACGTGGCAAGGGAGTTGATATTCCAATTTCCCGTGGAGGGGAACTGATTGTCAGTCTATCCATTTTCTCGGGAATAAAAGTCATTTCTACTAGTACAAAATGAAGACAAACTTGAATTGGGAGTGTTCTTTTGGAAAGAATAATTTTAAACGGATCTTTTGGAAAAAATAATTGGAAAGTTCACATTGCTAGAAAAAATGTTCCCGCTTATCTGTTTTAGCGATCCATAATACGCGCTACTCTATTGAGCAAGGACACTATGCCTATCGTTGGCCGTGTGGTTTCCGGCAGACTAGAATAGAATCACTCCGTAGTGGATGTCGTACAAGGCGACTAAGGGAAATAAATGAGCAAATATCGATCAGGACTCCCCAACCCGTTTGGCCAGCGTGGGGAGTGTAGGCCAAATCCTCCTTCCATCTAGGACGGACGAGAGAGGGTCGTGCTCCTGTAGTGGAGACTAAAATGGACCTGTTGATGATGACTATGCTTACAGCGAATGCGCTCCCGTCCACCGGTCGGATCGTGAGGTCTTACGATCATTGAGTTGACGGGCAGAGACGTAGGTAATCTTCATTTATTATCATTTCAGCATGAGGAACCCTTGGTGTTGCTGATTTCCATGAGTGGAGGTGATTGCTTTCCATCAGGTGACCCACGTGCTTGTTTATCAGAAAGAATTTTTGACAGAACTGTCAGTCATTTGACAGATTGTATTCGTACACTTATACCAATTCAAATTCAAAATTCATTGTTAAGAAGACCCGCCTGATGGAAAGCAGTTACCGCAGCCTATGAACACCTGCAACACCAGGGGCATCACACGCGCGTTGCCGACTCTGTAAAAACCTCTTCACTTAAGACTTTTACCTTTTTTGAAGAACCCCATGCCGCAGTCTCCAGAGAAAACCAATTCGAATTCAAAATTTATTGTTAAGAAGACCCGCCTGATGGAAAGCAGTTACCGCAGCCTATGAACACGTGTAACAACAGAGGCATCACACGCGCATCGCCCTGTAAAAACCTTTTCACGCCCTTTTTGAAGAACCCCATATTATATTTTATTTTGATTCACTGCTACTTTTAGCAATCAGTTTCTTATAAAATTATTTGTATTTACGTTACGGAAAATTCTCTAATGTTCGTCCAAAAGCGAGAAATTGGAATGTTTATTTATTGGCCCATTTCCTATCAGAATGGCCCAATAAATCAATTGGAGCTCAATTGAAGCTCAAAAGTGCCTAAATAGGCTCTCGTAAAGGTATCGGGAGCGATAAAAGTGACAAAACTTTGTAATTAGATAGTTTATCAATGGAAGGAAGTGTTTATTTTTAATCCCCTACGAAAACAGGGATGTTATGTTTAACTTCTGTATCTGTATTGTTGATACTGTTTATTGTTACCACTTGGTGGAGCCTTGTAGTTGTTTAGTTTTTAATTAAGTACATATACTCTTCCTTTTACATAAAAAATATTTTTACAGACCGGTTTCGTCTTTACAGCAATATAAATAGAGTACGTGCTTTACAAAACATTTTAATACCATTCATTATTATTATTAAATTCTGGTCGTTCAATCAATGACCAGAATTTAATAATTCTGGTCATTGATTGACCAGAATTGATTGTCTGTCTTTTAATTTTTCGGGTTAATACATTATAGTCTATGCCACTCACAAATAACGTGGCTATCTATTGGTAAAAGATTTTCTTAAATTGGTTCAGTAGACCCAGTTATTTTCCCCCAAACCTCACAAACATTACCTCTTTACAATATTGGTATAAATTATAATGACAACACAAGAAAATGGTAACTCTGATACTGCAGTACTAACAACTCGCTTGAAGCTTCGTGTATTCCTACCAGTGAACTCACCAACCTCTTATTATAGATTACAAAAGAGCCACAACATAAGCTCTGAATCTATACACCCAATCTCCAGTCAATAAATCGGAATTTCCTAAATTTTCCGAAGTGTTCCGAAATTCGGAAACTTTCCCCGGTGTCGTCACTTGGTTTATCCGTCGTAAACTTTTTCAATCTAATTAATTTATGAATTATTCCAATTACCCTCCGTCTGGAAGGAATTACTTCAGATCTCACTTGTATTCGGTAGGTAATGAAGTTTTATTACACTCGGTAATTATTTACTTGAAAACGAGTTCTATTAATTGTTTAAATTATTTCAGAAGATTTCGTTTAAAAATTATATTATCTGATTAATGAAGTAAGGTTTAAAAAAATCCATATCAAGACCATTTGCAATTTTTTTTTAAGTATTTTTATGGAAATTGCGTTTTACATTATGGCACGCCACAATAGGTTTACCTCAAATACTTTTATAAACCAATATATTTTTTTACATTCACTTAAAAAAATACATATTTTAATCGTACAGATTCCAAAATCTTCTATTCTAGGCATGTAAATTATTTCTATTTCCAGTAGCAAGCGTTAACCGCTTCTATACTTCATTGATATTAAAAGCAACTCGATTAAAAGGGCATTTATATAAATTTGGTAAAAAGTATATTCCAAGTGCGCAGTCCTAATAAAACACCGACCCGAGATATATCCGCATATCCGTGACGTCATGTGTGGCCGACAGCGGTCAATTATACGCAGTGCCCATCGATCCCGCCGCCCAATTACAGATTTAATTACCGCTCGAGTGTAGATCTGCCCTTATGTAGCCATTATGCCACATGACGTCATCTTGACAATGACTGTTTGATTTGTTATGGGGTTTCAGCCGACTGCGGCGAAGTAAAAGAGTGTTATGTGTTTTACTGCTTTGATTTTTTAGTGCTGCTAGGGTGGGAAACAAGTACACGTATATGACTTGTTTGAGCAGTCCTCGCAGCTTATGAACGCTTGCATGACCAGAAATCAGGTCTTGTCGACTCTGTAAAAACCTCATTTCGTCTTTCTAGAAGAACATTTCTAATTCATTCTAGTATATCCAGAAACCTAGGCAAGGAGTTTATTCCACAACCTGAGAGCTCGCTCCTCTTTTGGCTTCAATGTGTGAGGATTAAGTCCTTGCCTATAGCGAGCGGTGCGGCTATAGAAAGAGAAGAAATACTTCTAACGTAACCCGTAATAACTCAGTCAATAATTTAGGTCGAAATTCAATTTCTATGTATAGCTATTTCATATAGTTATAATTTTTTTATGTATCAGTCTACCCTCTAAATTGTTGGAGGCATTGATCTGTAGGCTGCCGTATGATAACCGCTTATCCTCAGGCGGGCCGTATCTTTTTTCTCATTATAGCAAGAGACGTATACGAAAATTTTCTATTACGCCCAGAGCTTACAGTTCTGAATTTAGGTTGTAAATTAAATCGTAAAAATAACGAATTTTCTTCATAATAATTGAAAATGGTACTGTGTAGCATCCAGCTTATATTTTTATTAGTGAATTTCTAGCTACTTTATAAAGTACAGTCTTTTACAATAAGTTATACATAAAATTGGTGTATTTTACGGTAAACTTTTTAAAAAAATCGAGCATCTAATATTGTAAAAATGAGCGACTCTAATAAAATAACTAGGAGTCTATAGATTATTAAAACCACAGACCACCTAGGCTACTGGTGTGTGATTAAAACATCTAGTCTATTCTAGATTGAATGTGTCAGTACAGACCAGTACCCTAGGTGGTCTGTGGTTTTAATCATCTTTAGTCGATAGGTGATCGACTAAAGATGATTAAAACCACATACCACTTAGGGTACTGGTCCGTGATTAAAACATCTAATCTATACTAGATTAAATGTGTCAGTCACCTGTCAACTAAAGATAATTAAAACCACAGACCACCTAGGCTACTTGTCTGTGATTAAAACATCTAATCTATACTAGATTAAATGTGTCAGTCATCTATCGACTAAAGATAATTAAAACAATAGACCACCTAGGCTACTGGTCTGTGATTAAAAGTCTAATCTATACTAGATTAAATATGTCGGTCACCTATCGACTAAAGATAATTAAAACCACAGACCTCCTAGGTTACTGGTCTGTGATTAAAACATCTAGTCTATATTAGATTAGATGTTTCAGTCACCCATTTAGTATTTAAGTCGTTCAATTTATTTTCCAATTAAAATTAGCCCAAATATTCGACAGTTTCTACAGGTATATACTCGCATATGACCCTACATGCGGATTCATAGCCAAAAATTCGCACGCAGGTAACTTAAACTGTCACAAATAAAACACTTGCGGTGCCAAATTTTCCTGATTGGAAACACTCATTAGTTGCGACATGTTTTACGGCAGGTTGCAATTACTAACTAATTATATATCTCGAAAAATTGGTAGAGACGCCAAAAATGAATCAAAATTAGTTCAAGCTATTTGAATGCTAGAGTAGAGAGAGTATATTTGACCACATGCATTTGTCATAGTTAAAAATCCATACGCGGTATGTTTATACTATCCCACAAGCGTGTTAATGACTGCGGCATGGTTTAGGCCGTTAAGGCAAGATCAATTAATTCTTGATTTATTTCGTTTTAAAGTAAAAATAACTGTATTATTTTTTCAAATGAATAATTAATTTGCAGATTCTAACGAAATTTAAGACGTTTTTGCTTATGTCAAGGGATTCTATTAAATAATCTGTATTAACCTTAGATTAACATTATTCTCAAAGCGTAGTAAGATGGAAAAATCTGGTCTTTTTTACTGGTTAACTTAGCCATGGGCTGTTACGATACTTTCATTGGTGTGTATTCTTCTTATTTCTTAAATCTAAATATGTCAAACTTAATGCGGATTACTGTACTTTTTTACCTCACTAGGTGTTACAGGGTGGCGTGGACGCAAACGCGATGGTTGGGGTTCAGAGGGGTGGTTCGGATTAAATTTTGCGCCTCCGTCGTCGCCTCGCGTCTTACCTAGCATTATGAGATGCGTTATGCGCGCTGATTTCTTTTTGGCGGGGAATAAGAATCCTACTGAAAATATGAATGTTGAAAAGTGAGCTAAGTTTTCTTACAAAAGTAATGAACGTACAGATGTTGTGAATCTTTTTTTTTACTCTATTTTATGTGCTGTTTTGCTCTCTTTATTCAGAAAGAATGGCTATCTCTAATATTTTTGTCTCCACCGGTAAATAACTTTTTAGTTCCAGAATAGTGTAGTGTTTTTATATCTGAGGCGTATTATCCTAGTAACCCTAAGCGATTATCTCAACTTATAGACGTTTGCATTACCAGAGGTATTACACTTACATTGCCGGCCCTTCAAAAAACTGTTCACTCCAATTTGAACAAGTACACGTTTTAAACTTCTATAAAAACTTCCCCTTCGAAAATTACTTCAAGTCTGAGTCATCGGGTGGGGCGTATGCTTGTTCACACGAGGTAGTTAAAAAAAACAGAACATTTTGAAGTCATGGCTAAATCAACCAGTTTGAACCAGTTGAAATTATAGAATCCCTTGACATAGGTAAAACATTTTAGATTTCGTTATTTAATCTGCAAATTAATTATTCATTTGAAAAAAATAACTGCTACTTGTACTTTAAAACGGAACATGTCAAGAATCAATTGATCTTACCTTAACAGCCTACGACGTATAGAACTTGGTTGGGGCACTGCCATGCCCCTAGATTTGGCTCGTTCACAGCTTATACCGCAGTCTGGTATACATAAGTAATTCTTATGAAATTGGATTTGCGAGTCTTTTGCTTTTCGCAATTTGGGAATTTGCTTTCTGCGGTTTATGAAAAGGCGATATTAAATGGATAAATACATTATTTTGTTTCTTGGGAAAGTTTTAAAATTGGTCATTACCGATAAGTAACATTTACGATACTTTTTCCTTTATAAATTAATTTATTTTTCAAGTGCTCCGAAATAAAGGTTCTTATTAAAATTACTTTTAAATGAAATTAATAGACTTAACGCGGAATATTATAAAACTTGGCGACAAAACCTAAGTACCTCTTCCACACAGTATACCGCAGCCAAAAAACAATTCCCTTTCGGCAACGTACGTTGATGCCCCTGGCATTGCACGCGCCCTTAGTGCCTCCACGCACAAGGCGACCGGGACCACAACCATTGGTCGCAGCGACCAACCATTTACATTATGTTATATGCAACAACCCGCATTATACGACGAGCTCGGTCGCGCATCCACTCATATTGGTCGATTCGACTATGGTCGCGATAGGGCTCGGAGGCCGTTAGGTTGCGGTAACTATAAATAAATATTATAAATATTCCTAGACAAAGTACACATCTAGTCCCAAACTAAGCAAAGC
The DNA here is from genome assembly GCA_937001555.2 of Hypsopygia costalis. Taxonomy (NCBI): domain Eukaryota; kingdom Metazoa; phylum Arthropoda; class Insecta; order Lepidoptera; family Pyralidae; genus Hypsopygia; species Hypsopygia costalis. Next base: position 2,503,768 of record OW443336.2, on the reverse strand, counting down.
TTGTACTATGGGTACTAGGTAACTGATATAATACTTAAATACACTATTTTTTTTTAGTAAATATTATAAAAAATAATATTATAGAAGAAAGAAATCACCCAGAACAAGACAAACAGACATGTTAATGCGCACAAATATTTGTACTTGTACGAGGATCGAACCCGCGACCGCGCAGTCAAAGTGGGCATTGCTAGACATTCGACCACCGGTCTCGTTAATAACTCTAACGTAACTACGTAGTATGTGCGTCCCGTACACTTTTTTACACCTTACTGGTAAAAAAAACACATATACGAAGAAACAAAAGCCACAGAAATCCAACTAGCACCGTTTAAATACGTTTTTCTTAATTTTCCGTCCCGCGGCGGGACGAATAATAACGTTTCTTTAATGGCTTTCCGCTCGGCTTTTATTTCGTAACAATTTTGACGTGGAAATTATGCGGCGGTTTCATAAACTGATCCTTGGAAAGCTGGAATCCCTCCGAATCAGAAGGTCTATGTGCTATTATTTTTGCGGTGTTTATTGTTTTAGCTTTAAAACATTATCCGTATCTCTTTAGGCAGTTTTGCAATTATTTTATTTACACCTTTGCAGTTTAAGATGATTTTACAATCGTGATGGTTCCAACTGAACATCAGCTCCGACAGATCAGCTGACACTACGCTCCAGCTAAGCTGAGTTCGAACCATTTTGGCGTTGTTAATACTACAAAACATGTAGGTACCTATATTGTTTTGTAGTTTTTTGTGATGTCAAGTTTAAGATGATTTTTTAAAAATGTCGGCTTCAACTGATCATCAGCGCTCACACTACGCCTCAACCGGCGGCAATTAGGCGTAGCAAATACTGTAAAATTTGTACCTATATTGTTTGGTAGCATTTTGTGTTGTCAAATAAACATTAGTTTCTTTTCTTTTATTATTGATAGAATTTGCTCTCAACTCCATCCACGTGGTGCCGAGCATTATGACCGTTATGGGCTCGTGAGACAAAATTTGTGGTGCCGTCGCAGTTCTTTCGGTAAACTTAATTCACCTGGACGAAATCGGCGGCATCATGCGGACGAAGCCGAGAGCACATTTTACCAATAATAAAATAGAAAAGAAACTAAGGTTTTGTTTGGCATCACAAAATACTAAACAATATAGGTTTTGGACTATTTGCGACGACTAAATGTTTCCAACTCAGTGTAGGTGAGGCGTAGTGTCAGCGCTGGTTTCAGTTTGGAAAATCTTAAACCGGAAATGTGTAAATAAAATAATTGATAAACTAAAACAATAAATACAGTAAAAATAATTGCACATTACAAGTTTTCAAGAATCAGTTTATGAAACCACGGGATACTTTTCAATTGATCTAAGTATCATTCTTATTGTTCTTTGTAATTTAAATTAAAAATGTTAATTTTTATTTTCTAAAAAGAAGCTAAATATTTTAATGACTAAATCACAAGTATTCCAACAAACAAGCATACGTCCCGTCTGATATAAAACAGATACTGTGGCTTTTAGGCACTTGCAATTCAAGAAGCTATTACTTGTGCGCTAGCATCTCCGCAAAAAAAATGATATCACAAAGCAACAAGTACACCTTTCCACAGAATAAATAAGAGTGCAAATAACCTAGATATTAAAATATCTTTACATAACGATACATGTCAAGAAACCTACGAAAATAGCGTCAAGACTAGGGTTGCCACCCGTACTTTATAATTGTATGTTATTTAGCTCAATTTTATTGTATTTTATACTGTACAGAAACAATAAAGTACTTTACTTTACAACTAAATTCTAGGTATTATATTATGGGCCTGTCAGATCGAACATAAACAAAGATGAAAATCGCAAAGCCTGATCTAGTATTGATTTTATTAAATAGTTAATGCAAATGAGATGGTTTATATTAAAGAACTCTCACATACACTCATAGGATACTCTATCTAAAGGCAACCGGGGAAGTACCTTCACCTCACAGAATGCCGCAGCCAAATAACAATTCCCTTGAGGGATCTTGTGTTCCTGCGAGTGAATGAGGTCAGAAAGGAAGAGGTTGTTGCGTTGGCGGCGGGGTTGGCGGCGCGCTTGCAATATTTCATCTTGCGAGCGTTCATATGGCTACTAAACGGTTACCCCGTTTCATATCAGGCGGGCCGTAAGCTTATCTGCCATCCGACGTAGTATAAAACAACTACTTAGATTTTACTAACTTACTACCACTAAATTTAGTGTACTTTATTATCTCGAAAAAGGTGGCAACCCTAATAAGGGCGTTGAAATCGACAGTCTCATATACGTACAGAATCTCGGGAGAGCTTCCGCGGCGACTTCCGAACTCGCTTCCGCTGAAAGCTCGAAGCTCGTCATACAAGTAGATATGTATCATGCTTCATATCACTTTCGTAGTGAACTTTATCACGTTAATGGCAGTTATGTCTCTTGTATGTTACTTTACAAGAATTACAAGGCTCTATTTGACGATGTCGATATCGAATGGGGGCGAACTTACAACATTGCCATTGATTATAATCATATGGTTAATATGAATTTGTGAGTTATTAGCTCGTAGTCAAGACCATTTTTGTTAATGAAAAAACAGGGGGGCTAGCCAAATGGCCATTTTGCGAAGTAGAAAAGCGTAGCGATCGCTAATTTAAACTGTGATTTATACTAATTTCAGTTGATTCATACTAAAATGTTCGAATTGACAAATGTCACGTGATCTATCTAACGTTCGTTACGCTACGAATTACACTTGGCTAGGGGGCAGTGAAATTGAATGTAAAACGTACGGGCATGAGTTCTTTGAAGTGAAACCAGAAAATTAGTTTTTTAGAGAGAGGTATGGTACAGTGTTTTGTTTGCCCGACTGGGGAAATACCTTTACCTCACAGAATATCGCAGCCAAATAACAATTCCCGTGAGGATTGTTGTGTTTCTGCGAGTGAGTGAGATCACAAGGAAGAAAGGACTTGCTGCATTGGCAGTGTGGGTGGCGGCACGCGAGCGATCATTTATCATAATATGGCTACGGTAACCGCTTTACATCAGGTGGGCGTATGCTTCTCCCGCTGCTGACCAAGCAGCATCTGGTGATCTTATTGACTCGAAGGAATACATAATCCTCAAGTATATTGTACCGGTATTGTGGGAAGTATTTTCCTAGTAGATTTCCTTGTCTTTCACCAGAGCACCGAATGGTAAGAACATTCTCTATTAGCACAGTATAAATGAATAAATATTTCTGGACAATTTACACAGCGCCATCTAGTCCCAAATTAAGCGCAAAGCTTGTGTTATGGGTACAAGATAACTGATATATGTACTTAAATACATTTTTTTTTGTAAATACATACATATAATACATAGAAAACACCCAGACCAAGACAAACAGACATGTTCATGCACACAAATGTTTGTCCTATGTGGGAATCGAACCCACGAGCGTTGGTGTCGAAGCCGCGTCATTGACCGCTACGCCACCGAGCTCGTCGACAAATATATAGGAATACTGTATTAGTTTTCCTATATATTTGTATAATATATAATAATATATAATACTACATATATGTATAATAATGGCTATCCATTGAGGTCACACTTATCGCCTCTGGGGTAAAAAGGCTTCGCACTAACTTCCGAATTTGCTTCCGCCGAGATGATGTCCCGTAGTTACGTCCTCGTTGCATAGACGTGCGTCATGACTGTCTTGAGTTTCGCACATAGATCTTTAGTGTTAGTATATTAGAGGATTTTTTTTACATCACTAAGATGTCAAATAATCATACGACCCGCCTGATCGAAAGCATTTAGCGTTCACAGTTTACGAACATCTCGGTCGTGCGTCGCCGACCCTGTAAAAACCTCTTCACGCCCATTTCAAAGAACTCCATGCTGTAGTCCTGGGAAAATCTCTACAGGCACCATTTCACAGTTCGATAGTACATCTCTCCGGAATCGCACAGTACGTTACCACTTCGGCTGTAATGTGTGAGGATGAATTCCCTGTCGAAGGCGAGCGGTGCGACTGTATCTTCTTCTTATACTTAGTAGTGGACTTCGCAATTATATGACAATCTTAAAATAAATTCGTTTGGTGGTATGGCACTTTCAAAACAGGAACTTGCATTGTATGTGACGAATCAATCAATCAAGTCAATGTTTTAGGTCCCCAATTGTGTTAGATACTTAAAATCCGTGGTGCACGGCAGTTGAGCTTCATTTGATAAGCCATCTCATTAGGCTTTTAATGCCTTATTTGCCATATTGTTGTCTCTCACATTGCTGATAGGGTAAGTTAAATTCCAAAAGCATTTTATTCTTACTAATTTGTTCAGGTTAAATTCGTTTTGAGTTCCAAGGCAGCCGTAGTTTTACTCCGGGACTGCAATGGACTTCACTATTCGTCTATGTGTTTATTATGGTTTTAAAAATAATACAGTAAACTTAAAACAATTAACTTAAAACGATTTACTTAACCCTAAAGTAGTTAATTATGTACTAAAAGGAATAGTCAGAATAAAATGATTTAATTCAGTTCTCGTCAGTTGGGTCACGCAAAACATTATTCATGGCCTCTCATGTCCATGGCCTCTTTTGGTCGTCGCCGCTGTTAATCCTGGCTACACAGGAGACACACAACAGTCCCGTTATATGTGACGAAACGTGTTTAGGCAGTTTGGTTAAAGTAAAGAACCTAAGAATCGAAATGCTCAAGAAAATAAACGGTTTAAATATAAATATACCAAAAAATAAAATGCGCGTGAATTGTCATCAACAACTCCAGATGTCTTTCACGCCTACGTCGAATACGCCGATTAATATTTTTCTCGCCCAAATCTGAAGCGACAATGTAAACAGATTTCCTTTGAAGCGGCGTAGAGTATCATCAGCGGCAGCAAATGGCGCCCTTTGTTTTCCCTACTTGTTTATTTTCCGATACGGTATTCGTATTTCTGGAATCGTTTGAGATGTACAATTGGACACGGTCGGTGTTTTCGATCAACTCCAAGGATCTTACTTTGTTTGAAAGCTTGGTATAATGAACTGGGGCACAATCGAATATTTTATTTTATGGGACGAGGGCTCGCCACACACCCACCACTGTATCTCCTGTGTAGCCAGGATTAACAGCGACGACCACCAAAAAAGGCAATGAATAGTGAAGTCCATTGCAGTGCCGGGGGTAAGACTACGGCTGCCTTGGAACTGACAACGAATTTAATGAGAAGAAATTAGTAGGAGTAAGAAGCTTTTGGAATTTAACTTCCCTTCACAGCAATGTAAGAGACAGCAATATGGCAAATAAGGCATTAAAAGCCTAAAGAAATGGCTAGTCAAGTGAAGCTCAACTGCCGTGCACCACGGATTTTAAGTATCTAACACTATTAGGGACCTAAAACATTGACTTGATTGATTGATTCGTCACGTATAATGCATGTTCCTGCTTTGAAAGTGGCATACCACTAAACAATTTTTTTTTAGTTTATCATATATTGCGAAGAAGAATACAGTCGCACCGCTCGTCATCGACAAATAATTCATCCTCACACATTACAACCGAAGTGGTTACGTACTGTGCGGTTCCAGAGAGACGTGCTATCGAGCTGTGGGTAGAAAGTAAATAAATAAATAATAAATAAATATTTCTGGACAATTTACACAGCGCCATTTAGTCCCAAACTAAGCAAAGCTTGTACTATGGGTACTAGATAACTGATATAATACTTAAGTACATTTTTTTTTTGTAAATACATACATATAATACATAGAAAATACCCAGACCAAGACAAATAGACATGTTCATGCACACAAATATTTGTCTTGTACGGGAATCGAACCCGCGACCTCGGAGTCAAAGTGGTCATTGCTAACCATTCAACCACCAAGCTCGTCGAGAAAGTAGGTACTTATGTAACACTATTGGGGCACAGTCGACTAGCTGAAACAAATTCGTCAAGGTCAACCCATGTTCATTCCAGTGTATGATACGGGTCTCTTTTCAGTTTAAAGCATACTCCACCACGCTGAGTGTTTCAAGCCTAAGCCTGACTTGGCTTAACGACTGTCATCTAATGACAAGAGCCGAGACCGACGGCTTAACGTAACCTTCGAAGTCGATTTAGATCGAATATTATCACCCCAATCTTATCTTAATACTGAGATCGTTGACCAATGGAACGAATCGAAAGGACAAGCCCGGTGGTGGAATAGCTGCCAATGTCTACTTTGACTCCGAGGTCCCGGGTTCCATCCCCGCACAACACAAAGATTTGTGTGCATGAACATGTCTGTTTGTGTTTTTTTATGAATAATATGTATGTATTTACATAAAAAAACGAGTGTGGTCGAAACCAAGCGACTGAAGTAAAACTTCTTTTGTTCAACTTCCGTTCGCCTCGCAGGATCACACTTTTCGTAACGCTCTCGTCATGTATTCATCAGTTTACTCCCAAGGTAAAAAAAAAAAGCGTGCGTAAAGAAGTTTTACTTCAAAAATGTATTTTAAGTACATTTATCAGTTATCTCGCCCTTTTTTCGCATAAGGACAGATTCTCAAAAGGACTGATTCTCAAAAAGACAGATTCTCAAGACGACAGATTCTCAAAACACCGGAAATGCACCCATAGCTTTGCTAAGTTTTGGACTAGAAGGCATTGTGTAGTTTATCAAAAAATAATTAGGTATAGCATAAGTTATCGTATAAAAATGAAAATCACATCATAAATAAGTGGTTTTCTAAAGTGGTAAGTCGTTTTGTGTGCGTTTAAACAATTTCCATACCGTGTAAGGTAAATAAATTCCGATATTCGTAACTTTCATCGGCGGTCACACAAAACAGGCTTTGAACTTTTTGTAGGGTAAATGTTAGGGTAAACGTGGCTGCGAGTTTTGGCTTATTTGTAATGTGAAGTTGTTTGGAAAATAACGACGGAATGCGGAATCTGAATTAATGCCCTTTGACGATGTACTCACAATATTATAGGATTTTTGAAAAAAAAAAAACATAGTTATGGCTAACTTTATAAATCGATTTTTTTGTATACTATGTCGGGTCGCAGACAATCAGACGGCCTGCCTGATGTGAAGCGGTTACTGTAACCATATTAACGCATTGAACAACTTGAAATAACGCTCTAACGCTGCAACTCTTCCTAACTGGTAACCCCATTCACTCGCAGGAACACAACAAACCTCAAGGGGATTGTTATTTGACTGCGGTAGTTTGTGAGGTTGAGCTACTTCTACAGTCGGACTGCGGGGGTGTCGGCGCGCGAGCGTTATTTCATGTTGTGAGCACCTATATGGCTACGGTAACCACTTCACATTAGACAGACTGCTATGCTTATTCAGTACCTGACTTGGTAAAATAATATTATTCGCAACAATCTTTTTTTTTTATACTACGTCGGGTGGCAGACAAGCATACGGCCCGTCTGATGTGAAGCGGTTACCGTAGCCATATTAACGCTCGCAACAAAAAAAATCGCTCACGCGCCGCCACCCCCGCATCTCCTTCCATTCTGGTGACCTCACTCACTCGCAGGAACACAACAACCCTCAAGGGAATTGTTAGTTGGCTGAGGTATTTTGTGAGGTGGAGACACATTCCCCAGTCGGGTAGCTTACAATTACGCTCCCTACCTCTCTTTTCGCCATAGCTTCGTTTGTCAGTCAGCAGGGTGCACCGCGTGCAGGTGAAGTTGGCTTTGGTTCAAAGATGTTGATGAACCATTTACACCCCAAAACAATCTTACTAAAATTGCCAAATTCGAGAAAATTTTCCGTGCAATATTCTCACTTCCAGCAATATTGCTGAAAATTGCACATCTAGTTTCAAGTTTTTTCAGTTGCTATCTTTAAAATATAATAAACAAAGCAGTTCACTATTGTATAGCTATCTACTTGAGAAAACGACACGCTATTTTCCTTCCATTCACTTACTGTCTGCTAAGTTGTTGTTAAGATATTGCTGGGATGTTACATAGATGCGTGTTCCATAGGGCTGTCGACTATTAAATTTAGTTACTTTGTAGGTTGTCAAACTGAAAATAGCGCCGCCTTAAAAAAAGATGTACTACCTAGTTTTTTAATTTTAATAGTATTCCATAAGAATTAACATATTTATGATATAAGTAGGGATATCCATACTAATATTATAAATCAAAAAGTGTGTTTGTTTTTTGTTTGCCCTTTTTTCACATCGAAATTTAAGGGCCCCTTAATTTAAGGGGTAATAGCTAGTGATAATTTTTTTTTTTTTTTTTTTTATACCACTAGTGTGGCAAACAAGCATACGGCCCGCCTGATGGAAAGCAGTTACCGTAGCCTATGAACGCCTGTAACACCAGAGGCATCACACGCGCGTTGCCGACCCTGTAAAAACCTCTTCACGCCCTTTTTGAAGAACCCCATGCTGTAGTCCCCTGAGAAAACCTCGACAGGCAGTTCATTCCACAGCTTGACAGTACGCGGGAGAAAACTTCTCTGGAACCGCACGGTACGTGACCACTTAGGCTCCAATGTGTGAGGATGAATTCCCTGTCGATGGCGAGCGGTGCGACTGTAGAAGGAGGCCGTTGGCATCATATCAAACAACTCCTCTGAACACACCCCATTGTACAGACGGTAGAATACACAAAGGGACGCAAAATCTCTTCTCAGACTTAAAGGTTCTAAACCGTCTGTTAGTTTGGGATCGTCGACAATCCTCACAGCGCGCCTTTGAATCGAGTCACAAGGTGCAAGCTGGTATCTAGGCGCTCCCGCCCATAGATGGCAACAGTACTCCATATGCGGCCGTACTTGAGCTTTGTAAAGCATAAGTCTCTGCCGCGGAGTGAAGTACTGCTTCGCCCTGTTGAGCACACCTAGTTTCTTCGACGCCAGCTTGACCTTCCCCTCCAGGTGACAACGAAACTGGACGTCGCTGGAGATTTCAACTCCAAGAATCCCAATGTTTTTGGCGATGGTAAGGGGTGTGTTTAGGAATTGAGGAGCCACAGCAAAAGGGGTTTTCTTAGCGGTGAACGCGCAGACTTGTGTCTTAGTGGGATTGAAATGAACCAGGTTCTTTCGCCCCCAATCGGACACACTATCCAGTGTGCTCTCGATCTTCGACACAAGCTGTTCGCGGCTCTCCTCCACCAGAGAGCGGGGAATATTAGCGCGGCCCGTATAATAAGCATCCCCGGTGCTGTCGTCAGCATAGCAATGAATGCTGTCAATGGACAACATATCATTGATATGCAGCAAAAACAGCGTCGGGGACAACACCGAGCCTTGCGGGACGCCAGCATTAATGTCCATGCTGTCGGAGCAACTGCCATCCACAACGGCTCTAATGCTTCTGCAGGACAAGAAACTAGCGACCCATTCGCATAAACCCTCTGGTAGACCGTATGCAGGCAACTTCGAAAGAAGACCACGGTGCCAGACCCGATCGAACGCCTTCGCCATATCAAGACTGACAGCTAATGCCTCACCTTGACTCTCCACGGCTGAAGCCCAGCGATGTGTAAGATACACTAGAAGATCACCAGTCGAGCGACCATGGCGAAAGCCGTATTGATGGTCGCTGATTAAGTCGTGCTCTTCTAGGTATTTCAGGAGCCGGATGTTAATGACGCGCTCCATTACCTTGGAGAGAAGGGAGGTAACAGCGATAGGCCTGTAATTCGATGGGTCTGATCTGTCACCCTTTTTGGGCACAGGGTGCACGTTCGCAGTCTTCCACGACGACGGTACCTGCCCGGTGGAATAAGAGAGCGCAAAAAGGCGCGTAAGAACAGGACACAACTCAGGAGCACACAGCTTTAACACCACTGCCGGAATGCCATCTGGCCCACTCGACTTATGAACGTCAAGGGATAGCAATGCCCGCCGAACATCTCGTTGAGTAAATGAGATTTCCGGCATGGAATTACCACACCGCGGGATGGAAGGCGGTGCGGCGTCCCCGTCGTTCAAAGTCGAGTTTGAGGCAAAGAGATTCCCCAATAGATCGGCTTTCTCTTTAGCACTGTGGGCCAGACTACCATCTGGTTTTCGGAGTGGTGGAAAGGACGACTGACAAAAGTTGCCCTCGGCAGCCTTGGCAAGCGACCAAAAAGCACGGCTCCCAGATGGGTGCTTAGCTAGGCGCTCACCAATCCTGCCGATGAACTCAAACTTTGCCCTGGCAATTACTCTCTTACTGAACCTCGAGGCAGCATTGAACTCCCGTTTCAAGTCGGAAACACCAGGATCTCCATTAATACGAGCCGTGGTCCAAGCCTCATATGCAGTTTGCTTGCGAAGTTTAGCTTCTCTGCAAGACCGATTAAACCACGGCCGCTTCTTAGCACCTGAAGTAGCCACCCGCCGGTTTGGAATAAATAATTCCATCCCGGCCAAAATCGTCTCAGCTACAGCAGATGCACAGGTGTCTATATTTTCCGACCCGAAACAGAGCCGCCTCCACGGGTACGATGCGTAAAATTCACGCAGTCCATCCCAGTCTGCTGACTTATAGTGCCACATACGACGCCATCCGGTATACCGGGGTGGGTCAGGGCTTGCGCATGGCACTTGGGTCCGGATGAGGCAGTGGTCCGACGAGCCAAGAGGCGCATCCACCGAGACTGTATACCCATCCGGATGTGTGGTCAGCAGAAGGTCCAGTAGAGAGCTAGTATGGTCCTCTATATCTGGTATTCTCGTTGGAGAATGCACCAGCTGTGAGAGACCATAGGCCAGAGCAAAATCATGAACAGACCTCCCCGCGAAGTCAGTGGACCGAGAGCTGAGCCACTCGGCATGGTGGGCATTGAAGTCTCCCAAAATCACTAACTCCGCGGAGGGGTACCTCTCAATGACTTTGTCAGTCGCCAATTGCAGGTGCTCGATCAACCGAGTTGTGTCTGCATCACCGCTATGAGACCTGTAAAGGCACGCGTAGATACGGGTGCGGCCGCCCTGATCCACGCGTACCCACAACACTGACAGGTCCCTGTCTTCAAGGCCGTGAAGACGTCGACAGCAAATATCATCCCGGACGTACATACATACCCCGGCTCGACGTACAAAAGAATGTTCAAGTTTGTACCCGGGGTATAATAAGTAAGAAGTATCGGCCGGGCAAGATATTTGCGTCTCCGTTAAAAAAAGGAGGGTCGGCTTTGCAGTTTCGAGGTGCTGGTGAACTGCATTTATGTTTGTGTGAAGTCCTCTGACATTACAAAAGTCCACGTCGAATGTGGATGAGGACGCCGCTGAAGAAACCTTCTTTTTTTTGTTCCTGGCCATTAAAAGGGGGTAAGAGGATTATGAGAGAAGTTGTTTCACTGACGGCGCGAGGGACAAGAAAAGCGCGGTGTCTACCCCCGCAGCACAGTGCAGGTAGTGCGGTTTGCTAGCGCGGCGGGCGGAAGGGCCCCCGGTCCCCCCCTGCTGCAGCAGCCGGGTCCACTCCGGTCTCCTCCTCCGGCACGACTACTACAACAGGGACTTTACACAGGCTGGCGGTTCAGCCTCCCGGGGCGGAGATTAGGTGATCCCCGGGTTCGGGAACCCTACTAACCTGCGGGCGGCCAGCGGACAGCCGTTTCACCGGGTCTCCCTGACCGCCGCGCCAACACGCCGCGCCTACACCGCTAGCGGCGGTTTGACAGCCGCTGGTCCCTCTGCCGTCAGCATAACAACTCCTCTAAAATAGCCCTGGTGACCTAGCTAACTCGCAGGAACACGGCATAGCCATTATGGCTGCGGTTTTTTGCCAGGTGGAGGTACTTCCCCAGTCGGATGCTGGCCAAGCCTGGAGCGAAAGACCACACTATGCCCCTCCCCCATCTGACAAGTAAAAGAGAAGCACAGTGTGATCTTTCACTGCGTCCTACCTCTCTTTCGCCATCGCCTCGTTAGCTGGTCGGCAGGGTGCACCACGTGCAGGTGAGGTTGGCTTTAGCTCGAAAGATGTTAATGAGCTACTTACACCCCAAAATAAATGAACTGAACAAACAGAGTTTATAACTAATGACATATTTTCCCCCTTCACACACAAACTCCACAATTAAAAGCTTTCATGTCAGCTGTTATAAGCAAAAGCTAAAACCGACCAATTCATTTTGAAGACACATTTTTAAAGCAAATTTGTGTAAAAAAAAAACTTTATTGTATGACGATTCACTATGAGGAAATCGAACTTATGACTGAACTGCTGTTGAAGCTGCCATTAATCTAAACTTAGATCCGATATGAGTCATCTTCACCTTAACTGGTTAGGGTCGTGGCTTAAAATCTATTAAAATCTTTAGAAAACTATAAAATAATAAGGGGCAAATAATTAATACTCAAATAATTAACCAAACTATTTTAATATTGACTAACATAGAAACATTTTTTAACAAAAAATTTCAATCGTATGTTAAATATTTGAAAGTAAATTAGAATAGGTATCAACCCTAAGTAAAACCGATGGATACAAGGAAACAATGCGGACCCCTCGCGTTTAATATCAGAGGAGGTTACATTGCCACTTAAACACACGTCTGCTTAACATGTAGTAATAATGTAAATACAACCTCACTTACAAATGTATTTCTTTTTGTCGGAGTTCCCTGTGCAAGTGCTTCGCAAATATTTTGATTTGATCGCACATTTTCGTGAGATTCTGCGACGCGAAATGTGTTCAACAACTTAACATACTCGTTCATTGTAGATTTTTGAAGATTGTTGATAGGAATTGAGAGAGACTTATGATTAATTTCATTTAGCATGAAACGATATTTCATGATGCGAGCGTATACTGCGGGCTACTGTAACCGCTTTACATCAGGCCGTATGTTTGTTTAACACGCAACTTAGTATAAAAAAATGGGCGTGACTGTGTCATAGACACGGCCGTGTGTTGTGCGTGAATACGTTATATGCACTAAAATTATCTTAAAATGAAAGCGCTTCCTCCTCCCCCGCGCGACGTTTCATAGTCCTTACTTAGCGTAATAAATTATTTTATCCTTTTCTATCCAGTTGTGTAATTGAATTTTGGATGGAGACAACACCAAACTATATCACCAGATTTTGTTATCATTCGTTTTTAGGGTTCCGAACCTCAAAAGGAAAAACGGAACCCTTATAAGATCACTTTGTTGTCCGTCTGTCTGTCTGTCTGTCTGTCTGTCTGTCTGTCTGTCTGTCTGTCTGTCTGTCAAGAATTTCTATGTCGAGAATGCGTGGAGGTATCAAGCTGAAATTTGAACTGTATACTCAGGTCTACGGTCCCATGAAGTGAAAAAAAAATCAAACTGCTAAGTTTACGTAGAAAAAAGTTACGGCCGTTTATTCAGCAAAAAACGCATATTTCGACACACTCAAGGGAATCAAAACCTATAGGGTACTTCCCGTTGACCTAGAACTATGAAATTTGGCAAGTAACATCGTTATAGACTACAAGTACAGGAATAAATCTCAAAACTATACATTTGTAAATAGATCTTAAAAAATAGGGGGTCTATATTTTTTATAGGGTGTCGAAATTTCAAATTGAAACTACTAGTTCAAATGGGGTATCATATGAAAGGGCTTGATGTACACATTGCAAAATATATTTTATTTATTTTTTTCGACGCATTATTTCTTATTTATAATGAAAAATATCAAATTTAATAATGATACTACGTACATACGGAACCCTCGGTGGGCGAGTCCGACTCGCACTTGTCCGGTTTTTTTTTATTGCCTCCCTATGGAAGCAATTTTAAAGACATATTCACGTCAAAATCATTTGTACCTGACTATACCATGTTTTACGCAAATAAAGATTTATTTTATTTTTTTATTTTAAAAAATGTTTTATTCAAAGGTTTCCAGCTCAACAATAAGCTTAGTGTAAAATATAACCAATACACCAAAAATGTGAGTGATAATAGTGTTAAGTAATTAATGACTGTATAGAAAATGTTAGCTTGTGTGTGCCAGCCTGCAGAAACAGCGTTATTATTCAAAGGAGGACCTCCAATCGCCATGGGACCACTAGGCACTAATACGAAGATGAGACAAAACACGACCACTATGAAGTCTAAAGTACCAAAACCAGTCAGAAGACTTAGCGAAGACACCAAAGACAGCTCATCGCTTACATCCTCACCGTCCTATGTAAACCCCTCAGGCAGTCTCCTAAATTTAAGGAAGATTGAACGAAAGGCGAAATCAACGAAAATACTAGTCAACCCTGTTTGTTCTGATGTTGGAACAAGTGACGATAGCAATAATTCTAAAACAGTTAATTCTAAATGGAACGGAAAGAAAAAACGACTCAAGTCTGAGAATGGCAGGAATTATAAAAAAGATGAGGCTAAACGAGATAGCAATGGTCCAATTAGTCGCGACGGAGCCAAGAAAGATGACAAGAAATCGATATCATGCTTCAAAATGAAATGTACTAATGATAAATCACGGTCAGACGAGGACAGGAGGTCTGGAGGCGAAAACTGTAGTAATGAGAATGCAAGCAATCTGATGAACGCGGAGAAGCCTGACCTAGTAAATCATTCTAGAAAAAATAGCAAAGAAATTCTTGTCGATGAGAGTACAATGACGGATGAGGTGTTGAAAACTGACCAAACGGGTACAGGAAAGACTGATAGTGGTATAGCGGTTAAAGATAGTAAGGTAAGTTTAGATATAGTTTATATGTAAAGGCACTTAAGAATATGCGACGATAACTTTATATTAAAGTCCAGAGATGAAAATAGTCTATTTTAAAATCACTTCCGCATTTTACGCGTTCTTAATAGAACGTTGATGGTTCTCTTAGCGTTATTATTTCAACACAGTTCCTGTTTATGCATAATGTAACTTTATTTAACTAACGAACAGCCCGGCGCCGCCTGTGTGAGCCTCGTTTTTCATTGACGCTCCGGTTCTATTGGTCGTAGTGTAATATTATATAGTCCATATCTTTCTTTTATAAACGGGCTATTCAACATAAAAAGATTTTGCGATTACATACAGTAATACTGAGATTAGCGCACTGAACTCCACCTCCTTAGCATAAATATATTTTCTAAAGCTTCTCATATTATGGTTTTAACATGAAATATTTGTAAGTGTCGAGAATTTGACAAATTATTAGTCTATCTATCTCATCTTTTACATAAATAATAAGCTCCAATTAGTGCCTACAGCTAACAGATATTAATATTCACTAGATACTTGCTCCATTAAGTTGTCATTATGTTATTATGCATAATAGAGATATTTGAAACCCTTTTCGCTATGCCTCTTTATACCTTAACTAGATTGCGCCCTTGACTTCACACGCGCGTATTCCGGTATCCCGTGGGAATTAATAAAAATCCTTTCTTAGCGGATGTCTACGTCATAATAGCTACCTGTAAGCCAAATTTCAACCCGATTCGGCTAGTGGTTTGAGCTGTACGTTGATTAGAGTACGCCACTTTGTACGCGAGTATCCCAGTATCCCTTGGGAATTTGCAAGAATCCTTTCTTGGCAGATGTTTACATCATATTAGCTATCTGTATGCCATATTTCAAATCCGTCCAGTAGTTAGAGCTGCCCCCTTACCACCATCTCTTATTGCGATTCAATAACTGAATAGAACTGCGGCGGCACGCGAGCTATATTTTATGTTGCGAGCGTTAATATGGCTACTAACCGCTTCATATCAGGCTGGCCGTATGTTTGTCTGCCACCCGACGTAGTATAAAAAAAAGTACTCGTATTTCACATGAATGAATTTCATACATCTACGCGTGCGAAGTCGCGGGCAAAAGCTAGTATTACTATAAAAATAAAGAAGTGTCTTGTTGTTAGAGAATTCTCAGACAGGCAAAAGCCGAAAGTTACAAGAGTTTATTATAGCATACGCCACCCGACTGCCGACTTGTCGTTACGTTTTATTTGAATTTCTGACGTCTGCCTCTTCAGTGTCTTTCTCGAGTTTACTTGACTTTTATTTATTATGGTTGTTAGGACATATTCAATATTTCGTGTTGAAATAATAAATTTATTTAAAAGGATTGCTTAATATAAATAAATAAAGTAGGTACATTAAAATAAAACTAATCTAAAAACCTATCTCATCGTCATCATCAGGTCATTTTAGTCTCCACTACAGGAGCACGACCCTCTCTCGTCCGTCCGAGACAGAAGGAGGATTTGGTCTACACTCCCCACGCTGGCCAGACGGGTTGGGGAGGCCTGATCGATGTTTGATAATGTATTTCCCTTAGTCGCCTTGTACGACATCCACGGGAAGAGACGGAGTGATTCTATTCTAGTCTGCCGGAAAACACACGTCCAAGAAAAAAAGAAAAAAAACACCTATTTAATTTATCTCTATTAAATGAAACGGAATCGTAATCAATATTATTTTTGTTAGTATTCTGTGTGATTTTTGGTTATGAAAATGATAATATTTTACTACCAATCTTCACTATTGCTATGAATAGGTAAAGTTTTTAACTTTGAATGTTATCTCCAAATCTACTTGTCCGATGTTGTTTTACCGATGTTTAGAATGAACTCAATGAACCATCAGAGAAAATATAGGTTCTAATATTATACAGAAAAAGTCGCGGGGTTAGTAAGTATATAATCAGTTATTCAAAAAGGGCGTGAAGAGGTTTTTACAGGGTCGGTGTGATGCACCTGGTGTTGCAGGCTATAGGCTGCGGTAACTGCTTTCCGTCAGGCGAGCCGTATGCTTGTTCGTCACATTAGTGGTATAAAACAAGTTCTTTTTTATACTACTTCGTGTGGCAGACAAGCTTACGGCCAGCCTGATGTGAAGCGGTTACCGTAGCCATATTAATGCTCGCAACATAAAATATCGCTCGCGCGCCGCCGCCACCCCCGGTGCCATAGCAGTGTCTCCTTCCTTTCTGGTGACCTCACTCACTCGCAGGAACATAACAACCCTCAAGGGAACCGTTATTTGGCTGCGGTATTCTGTGAGGTGGAGGTACATTCCCCAGTCGGGTAGCTTACAATTACGCTCCCTACCTCTCTTTTCGCCAGAGCTTCGTTTGTCAGTCAGTAGGGTGCACCACGTGCAGGTGAAGTTGGCTTTGGTTCAAAGATGTCGATGAACCACTTACACCCCTCAAAAATAAGGTATAAAACAAGTTAATAATTACACAATACTTTCGGGCAGGAAGTTTTTGAAACGGCGAACGCGGACCCGAGAATACAGCGTAGGACGGACCCCGCTAGACCGACGACGATCTGATAAAGATCGTCGCGAGCCGAGCATGCAAAGGTCACAATATCGATTATTGTGGAAGTCTATGGGGAGGCCTATGTTCAACAGTAAATAAAATAAATAAATATTACTGGAAATATTATTCCTGGACAAATCACACACTGCCATCTAGTCCCAAACTAAGCAAAGCTTGTACTATGGGTACTAGATAACTGATACTATACTTAAATACATTTATGTAAACACATACTTAAAATACATAGAAAACACCCAGACCAAGACAAACACACATATTCATGCATTGTTTCGTTACCTCAAGGTTGCCTTGAAAAGATTCCTTTCAGCAATAAGGCCGCCTTGTTTCACATAAACGTTTTGTTAATAATTTTAGTTATAATAATTATAATATAATTATTGTCAGATATAATTATTGTCAGACAAATTACACAGCGCCATCTAGCCCCAAAGTAAGCGAAGCTTGTGTTATGGGTACTAGACAACTGATAAACATACGTAAATACATTTTTTTTGTAAATATATACTTATGATACATAGAAAACACCCAGACTAAGACAAACAGACATGTTCATGCACACAAATGTTTGTCCTATGTGGGAATCGAACTCACGAGCATTGGTGTCGAAGCCGCGTCATTGACCGCTACGCCAACGAGCTCGTCAATCGTCATTCGACGTCAGTTGTAATCTCTGTACTCTTATTGTTCAAATAAAGCATATATTTGTCTATCTATCTATCATGCACACAAATGTTTGTCATGTGCGGGGACACCGAGGCGAACCCGCGACCTCGGAGTCAAAGTGGCCATTGCTAGACCATCGAGCTCGTCATTTCGTCTCGAGCAGTAGATGTTCTTTTGCTGAAATAACGACAACTTTGTCTTATTTACGGCTCTAGTAGCATAAAAGTAATGCACTTGAGAATTATTCTGTTCCTGCGAGTGAAAGAGATGATGAGACCAAACATGAGGACATGTTGTGTTGCACCGGGTTACTTGCTCCTTCATTAGCAAGTAGTAACCGCTTTAACATAATGTCGTTTTCTTGTTTGGCACCTGGTGTTATAAAAAAATCGCGAGGAATCTCTTGAGGAGCTCTTCTTTTCTCTCTTCACTTCTGAGCTTGAAAAGGACTTTAGATATTCTGATATGTAACCGCTCTATTAGCAGTAGACATAACGTGAACCTTTCTTTATACAAGAGGAGGGCAAACGAGCATTTGGTTCACCTGTTGGAAAGCAATCACTGCCGTCCATGAAGATCAGCAAACCAAGGCATCACCGATCCGTTGCCAGCCGCTCTGTTCTAGAAGGGTCCCGTTTCGTAATTGTTCGGAAATAACGCTGAAGGAAGTTGTATCCACAATTTCACAGTTCGTGTTATAAAATGTCTTAGGAAACGTAGATTGACAATTATCAAGATGATATGCATGGAATTGTATGACATATAATACTCGTATACACCTTACTTTTGTATAGCTATGAAATATGTCCGTGAGGTTTGCATTGCTGTAATAACGAGGCTGTTAATTCCAGGTTGGATGTAGAATTCAACGTCGGATTATACGTAGCTGTCCTGAAAATGTAGAGGGATTATGATGTCGACGCTGCTATGCTATTCTGTCTCGGTGCTGGATGAATGGAATTTATTTTGTATGTTTTAAAACTAGAAAATGGTTATTATTGTCAATCTTTTTTAAACGAACATTGAGATTCCGTTTGACCCCTACGTATATATATTATACGTTGCATGTCTTCTCAAAAACTACTGATCCATTTCTGATGAAGGTTTTGCCATACGGTTGCATAATTTCTGGGAAGGTTTTATGTTCTGCCTTAGGCTATATGAAATGTCTATTGTTGATCGAAGATGAAATCAGAGTTTTCTAATAATAGGAATTAGTGAAATTTTCATTATTTGGTAGTAATTTAGACGAGCTCGATGGTCGAATGGTTAGCAATGGCCACTTGGACTCCGAGGTCGAGGGTTCCAACCCGCTGTTGGGCAGCGAGATGGAAATACGCTCTAAACCTATTTGATTGAGGGGAGACTTGTATCCCAACAGTGGGATGGCTTGATCCCGATATACCTACATTATTTCGTATTACTTCGTTGATGCTGTTGATTATTCGCACTTAGTGGAACATTTAATATTAATATTAAGTTGGTTTCCGGCAGACTAGAATAGAATCACTCCGTCTCTTCCCGTGGAAGTCTTACAAGGTGACTAAGGGAAATACATTATAAAACATCGATCAGACCTCCCCAACCCGTCTGGCCAGCGTGGGGAGTGTAGGTCAAATCCTCCTGTCTGTGACGGACGAGAGAGGGTCGTGCTGTAGTGGAGATTAAAGTGACCTGATGATGTTGATGATGATGATTAAGTTGGTTCATTTTCCTTAAAAAGCTTATCCAGTTAATGCCCTCTATAAAGGAAAAACATATTTGACAGCAGGCGTGTCCAGTTATCTCTTTAAGCTTAGCTCAAGGGAATAGTTATTTGGCTGCGGTAATCTATCAGATATTTCCCCAGTCGACCTACTTATCTTTCACCAGAAGGCCAATTATCGTAATTTTTCTACGAACGCAGATTGAAAGTTGACCGAATCAAGATTGAATTGTGAATTGATTAAAATTATATACTTGATTTCATTAATTAATTATTATCAATTCTTGTTGTTGGCAAAGTAACATTCTTAGTTTGTTTAATTTTCACTCATATTTCGATATAATCCCCCTTTAATTTAATTTTGAAGTTACATATTGTGTTACGAGAATACCAAATGCGACATTTGTGAGATCGAGACTGGATCGAAACTGAATTTTGACTATATTTTAATTACCAGAATTGCCCCTTAGTGCTTCGTTGGTCTATCAGCATGGTGCACCACATGTAGGCGAGATTGACTTAGTTACAAAGATTGTGATGAGTTGAGCCATTTACACCCTAAAACGCCTAATACTAAAAAAACTTTAAATATACATAAATAAATAAATAATGCTGGAATTATTATTCCTGGACAAATCACACATCGCCATCTAGTCCCAAACTAAGCAAAGCTATGGGTACTAGATACCAAACACAAACATCTGTTTACCTTGATAATGTCTTAGCGGCGAAACCGGTCGGTAATATTAAATATAATAACGTGGAACAGTACAAGTGCTTTATTATAACATTCTGATAATAATGTTCCACCAAGTGCCAACAATCAACAGTATCAACTTCATTATCGGAGTTATTTAGAATGTCTTGGTGCGTTTCAATCTGTATGCTAATGAGCCTCTGAACGCTGCGAGGACTCCTCACTCGTCTCATTACTGCGCGAAGGACCTCTGATGCCATTACCTAACAGGCCGTAGGTATACAGTCCTTATGGTTTTCTTCAATTTTATTTTCAAAAGAACATCTTTTACAGACTTCAAAGTGTCTGCAATTAATGCAAGTTTTTTAAAATATTTAGTTACTACTTCAGTTCACGTTGGTATTTTTGCACGGAAATATAACGTTCTTTACCTTTTATAAGAAATATTTAAGATTTTAATGGAAACTATGTAAACGCAAACGTAGTAGTCACAACCTAATTCTTTTAAGGGTCCGTTCAAACAAACCGGCTCGGACAGGAGAGCAGATTTTGAATGCGTTTAAAATAGAGCTTTGTGTCATTGGCATAAGGTTTACTTTAAAAATTCACATCGGCTCTCGTGCATTATCATATAACAAAAGAAGTGAATTTAAAAAATGAACCTTATACCAATGACCCAAAACTCTATTTTAAACGCCACCAAAATCTGCTCTCCTCTCCGAGCTGGTTTGTTTGAGCGGACCCTAAAAAAAAGTCTTTGAATCATTATAGCTGTCTTAGTGACACGTTTCTTCAATATCTTCGAAGCTGCATGTATGTAACCACAAGGCTGTATATTGTTCACATTGTTTCTTGTGCATATCAATGACTTGCTGCTTATTCGTAGCATTCATCGCTTTGCGGATGATAGTATATTGGATGCAAGATACACTGGCCAAGGTAATGTTTCTCGGGATTGCACATGATTGTTTGTCAGCCTTTCATATATATAAAAAAAAAATTGGTCACTTCTTTAGAGGCATGAGAGCCTAGATCTTTCTTTACTTAAAAGATCAGAATGGCGATTCAGTGAGGAAACGCAGTCACTGTTTAGGTGTCTACTGACTTCTATGTTCGAGTAAAGTCGGCAGTGAGAGAGCGAGAGATGAAGTTTTCACTTCTGCCGTGTGGTCTTACATTGCATTTTTTTTAAATAATTAATTGTAATAAAATAATATTATATGTACCGTATATATATATATACTAGCTGATGCCCGCGACTTCGTTCGCGTGGACTTTATGATTCCGGCGTATTAATACAAATACGAACTAATGTAGATATATAAGAAAATACTTGTTATACGTTAAAAGTCAATAAGTTATTTTTTTTTTTATTTAACATTGTAACCATAGTTTAAAAAAAAAAAAAAAAAATTAAGGGAGTCTTTGTTTGTTTGTATTATCTTTATTGTTCAGATTACAACGAATGAGTACACGTAAAATAAAGGGATACAAAGGCGGACTTATCCCACACGGGGATCTCTTCCAGTCAACCTTAAGTCTTTCCTTCGGGAGCTAATATGAAATGACCTGAAGCATTACTAACTCTCGAGAAAGCCACGTAAAGTTGGCCATGCGAAAAACAACCAGTCCTAAGCTTGACCAGCGAATTTTAGTGATTTCTTCATTATCATAGCCAAGCAAATGGTCACAGAGAACTGTGCACGTTTAAAAATAAAATGTATTTTTTAGAGAACAATGGTATACGCGGAATAAATACAGTTTCACCGGCACCACTCCCAGTGAGAATCTCAGCTTCAATTATATTTCGCTGCCAGACATTGACTTTACTTCAGGAAGGAGATCTTCCCCAAATTTTAATAATATTCTTGAAAACTGTTGTGCACGTAAAGTTCTATATACAACTTCTAGTGCCTTACTGTTGGCCATTTCGCATTCATCTCAAACGATTAGACAGCAGTCCTGAAACACCTTCGCTTTGTCACAGTTTCGTGTCACAGAGCATGTACGTGTTTCAGTTCTGTTTAAATCGAGTAGGATATTGAACATTGTATTTGCGTCCTTCCGCCTAGAAGTAATGTGAGCATCTAAGAAAAACAGTTTCCACTCGTTGCTTAAAACACTTTCTACATAGCGTCCCGCAAATGCACGTATTCTTTCTGGTTTGTGCGAATATATACCAATCGTTCCATTTCAATTTTAGCGTACACGTCTATAATAAACTGACTAAATATACCACGTTACCTTTGTAAATAAAATAAAACGATTGCGTCTAACTTGTAGCAGGTAAGAATAAAAGTAGCACCTCGCGGTTTTTTTTTTACAATACATTCGAGATTTTATTAATGTTATTTTAAGTAACTTTTTTAGTTATATTTGCTCTTATAGCGTGTTATTTTTACTTTTTTTAAACTATAATTTATTGTAAACACATGTTGTTTATGCAAATAAATTTAACTTTGTTTTGCATCAGGTGTTCCAAATCTTAGATTTTTATGCCTCAACAGAAAATGTTCATCAGGTTGAATAACTTTTGCTAAGGCGTCATTTTTATATTTCTTATAGTTTACCTGAACCATTATGGTTCTGCATCAGGTGTTCCAAATCTTGGATTTTTATACCTCAACAGAAAATGCTCGAGAGGTTGAATAACTTATGATAAGGCGTCATTTTTATATTTCTTATAATTTACCTGAACCATTATGGTTCTGCATCAGGTGTTCCAAATCTTGGATTTTTATACCTCAACAAAAAATGCTCATCAGATTGAACAACTTTTGCTAAGGCGTCATTTTTATATTTCTTATAGTTTACCTGAACCATTATGGTTCTGCATCAGGTGTTCCAAATCTCGGATTCTTATACCTCAATAGAAAATGCTCATCAGGTTGAATAACTTTTGCTAAGGCGTCATTTTTATATTTCTTATAGTTTACCTGAACCATTATGGTTCTCCATCAGGTGTTCCAAATCTTGGATTTTTATACCTCAACAGAAAATGCTAATCAGGTTGAATAACTTTTGCTAAGGCGTCATTTTTATATTTCTTATAGTTTACCTGAACCATTATGGTTCTGCATCAGGTGTTCCAAATCTTGGATTTTTATACCTCAACAGAAAATGCTAATCAGGTTGAATAACTTTTGCTAAGGCGTCATTTTTATATCTCTTATAGTTTACCTGAACCAGTATGGTTCTGCAACAGGTGTTCCACTTTCCAAAATCAATTATACCCTATATGTTGCCCAGGCTTAACAGCTATATAACAAAAAAAGTTTCATTCGAATCCGTCCAGTACTTCCAGAGATTAGCGTGTACAAACAGACAAACAGACATACAGACATACAGACAAACAGACATACAGACAAACAGACAAACAGACAGACATTTTTTTTTAAATTCTTACTCTATTACTATATCTCCATCGCCTCCAATTGTTTTTTTGTAAATATATTCAATGTACAGACACATTATTTTTACTGTTTTATTATATGTATAGATATACCGATATACCCCAATGTTTGAAGACCAAAGTGTTCAATCAGTGCGTCCTATAGTGCTATGACCTACGGTGCAGAAACTTGGACGCTAACCGTTGGGCTGGTTCACAGACTAAAAGTCGCACAGCGAGCGATGGAGAGAGCAATGCTTGGAGTTTCTCTAAGGGATCGAATCCGGAACGAAGAAATTGGACGGAGAACCAAAGTGGTCGACATAGCTCTCAGAGTCAGCGAGTTGAAGTGGCGGTGGGCTGGCCACATCTGCCGAGTCAGCGATGGCAGATGGGGGAGGAAAGTCCTAGAGTGGAGGCCACGTATGGGACGACGAAGCATAGGGCGCCCCCTCTCTAGATGGACCGACGATCTCAAAAAAGTGGCTGGTAGCGGTTGGATGCGGAAAGCGGAGGATCGCATATGGTGGAAAGCATTGGGAAAGGCCTATATCCAACAGTGGGTAGATACAGGCTGATAATGATGATGATGATGATGTACCGTATGTAATGTGTGTATTAGTAAATATCATATTATGTTTATTAGTTATATATTGTATTTTCATCTTTCCGTCGTCTTGCGAACCTTACCTACTTTACTTTAATGTATTATATTCGTTACCTTAAGGTTGCCTTGAAAAGATTGCTCTTAGCAATAAGGCCGCCTTGTTGCTCATACATACCTACTCTATAAGTGGATATTATCTATAAGTAATAAGATCGATAAGATCTATAAGTGGAGATAAAGGAAGGAGATGCTGCGTTGGCAGCGGGTGTGGCGGCGCGCAAGCGATATTTTATGTTGCGAGCGTTAATATGGCTACGGCAGCCGCTTCACATCAGGCGGGCCGTATGCTTGTCTTCCACCCGACGTAGTATAAAAAAAAAAAAAAAATAAAAAAAAAAAAAAAATCTGTATGCTGAATAAATTGTTTCTGTAGCTTGTATAGTGTAAATAAAGCATATTCTATCTATCTATCTAAAATAAGTAATTGTCACTGGCAAATTCGTTTTCCAGGTGTTTTTCAGTATTGGTTAAATTATGTGGTAATTGCTGGGTGTATACTTTATTTTCCGGGTTTGTTATTTTTAACGACATATTTTGCTCATTTTTACATGTGTGATATTAAACCGATATCATTGACGCGAGCTATCAGTAAGCGAAGCGATGCGGCGCTATGCGAAAACATCGCGCCGCATCGCTTCGCTTATGCGTCAAGATTGCTAATGAAAGACGTCGTGCTAGAGTAGAAGTCGCGTAAATAATTAAAGAAAAAGCATTAGATCCGTTAGTTGGATTTAGTGTCATCTGTGCTTTTCATTAACAGCAAAGTATTGCAACTCAATGAGTCTCACGTGCAGTTCTTTACCTTAAGTTAATTTCACCAATGTTTTGTTTCGTTTCCCCGGAAATCGATAACAAAATATATAACCTTATGTAAACGGATCTCATTAATTAAGTATCTATTTGTTTTTTCCTCTTTTCAGTTCAGGCGGGTTGTTCGAAGTCGTTCCCGAGTGTTATAATTAGCGCTTTTCTTTTTGTTATATATTTTTCTCCCGTTTTCGATAATTAGACGAGAATTAGCTCGGTGGTCGAATGGGTAACAATAGCCCCTTTGACTCCAAGGTCGCGGGTTCGATTCAAGACAAATATTTGTGTACATGTCTGTTTGTCTTAGTCTGGGTATTTTCTATGTATTATAATATATGTATTGTATTTACAAAAAAAATGTATTTCTGTATTATATCAGTTATCTAGCCGTACGCATAGTACAAGCTTTGCTTAGTTTGGAACTAGATGGTCCCGGTTACTGTTGCCCACGTTAAGCTGCCGGACTGGGGAAGTCACAGAATACCGCAGACAAGTTGTTGTATTCCTGCGAGTGAATGAGGTCACCAGAAAGAAAGGATGGGTATAGGCTCGCAACGGATCAGCGACTCCTTGGCGTTGCTGATCTCCATGGGCGGTGGTGATTGATTTCCGTCTCCACATCGTCATCCACGTGATCCACATGCTCGTTCGCCCAACTGCAACCAAAAAAATTCAACAAATAAATCACCAGATGGAAATTCTGTTCGCAATTATATTCTTTTTCTATTTGACATCAAAATTAACATTATTCATTTTTGTTTCAGGTAAGAATTAAATCCGGGCATGATATTTAGTCGGCACGAAAGGTAACTTAATAAAGTAAGCATTTTGATACGGCCTCCTTGGGAATCCAATTTGTTTGATCATTTTAGAAACATTTTATAAGTTAAAATTTTAAAAATAACAAAGAATAAATTTGTCATACTTTGCTAATTTGCTGTTTTAACAAGTTATTTTATCATCATCAATACGAGCTGTTTCTGTTCCTTAAATATATTAATAAAAATGGGGTATGGCTGGATCATGGACACGTGTGTTGTACGTGAATACGTTATATGCACTAAAATTATCTTAAAGTGGCAGCGCTTCCCCCTCCCCAGCACGCGATAGACCATAGTCCTTACTTATCGTAATAAATTCTTTGAACCTTCGTCTATCCAGTGGTGTGATTGAATTTTAGATAGACACGATAGATTTGTAGCTGCAACACCAAACTGTATCCCCCCCCGATTTTGATATCATTAGTTATATGAATTGCCTCCCTACTCCCAATTTTGATGACGTATTCACCTCAAAAAAAAAACAATTTATAATCATTATATGTTACGGAGTTAAAAAACAGTTTTTATATTTTTTTTCTGTTTATCGATTTGTTTGTAAAATAAATACAATTCATCAGAGTAGGTAGAAATCTAACTTCATCATATCATATTCAGGTCATTTTAGTCTCCACTACAGGAGCACGACCCTCTCTCGTCCGTCCCAGACAGGAGGATTTGGCCTACACTCCCCACGCTGGCCAAACGGGTTGGGGAGGCCTGATCGAGGTTTGATAATGTTTTTCCCTTAGTCGCCTTGTACGACATCCACGGGAAGAGACGGAGTGATTCTATTCTAGTCTGCCGAAAAACACACGGCCCAAACGAAATCTAACTTAAAAGAAAGAAATCGTTCAATAATAGCATAGAGTTATGCCAATAACGCGACTACTGAAAGAACCCGTGCCTCATTTTCAGTGCTCGCATATCTCCGTTGTCTATGACGTCAGCGTGAAGGTGGTGGTGTATCTCACCCCGATATATCATTTTTGTAACTTAAAAATATAAAGCTTTCTAACTGTTTTCTAGAATAGAACGAACTAGACGTAGTTCATTGAATTATCGACAAATATATTTTAGGTGTGTTAAGAAAGAATTCTCAGCTTAAGGCAGAGTCTGCTGCGCCACTTGAATGAAAAAATAATTATTCGCTAAATAATGTATTCGCCCCTACACAACCAATTGTAATACTGTGTTACTTGTGTTTTGTGTTTATGGGTGTAAGAGTTTCACCTCGACTATTTAGGGTCGGCAATGCGCATGTGATGCCTCATGTGTTACAGGCGTCCATAAGCTATGATAACTGCTTTCCATCAGGCGGGGTACCTGTGTTTTCGACCTTAATAGGACATATAAAAAAAGTAATAGCGTAAATGATTTAAAATAAAACAGCCGTTTTTCGTCAACCTTTATTCATCCCAGGATACGGGTTTCCCCTGAAGCGAGGGGGTTTATAGCATACTCCACCACCCGCTCAACTGCGAGTTGACGAAGGCCAGTGTTCAAGCCGCCGTCTTGGCTTAACGACTGTCATATAACGACGACATCTCCGAAGCACGGAGGAGCCCGATATAAATAAATCTGGTACATATACTACTTCTAAATCGAAACATTTTGAGTGGTACCATCCGTTTTTTTTTGTCCAAAAAGGCTTCACTTTCACAGTATTAAGGGTCTTTAATACTTAACACCAAAATAACTTTACTCTTATAGAAAACAATTTCTCAAAGAATATTTGATTACTTTTTGTCCGTTTAACAAGAGCTTTTTTTAAAGTTCTTTGCTTTTTCTTGTTTTTAGGGTTTAAACCCCTGGTCGGGTCTGTTGTCCGGGGGTGAACTTTTTATCTCGAGAGCTTTCTCACCGAAGTTACCTCGTGGCTTGTGATTCTACTAAACTAAACAATTTGGGACCAAACTTTTATCCTCTTACGACGGGGTGCGAAGTGTTTATTTTCACTTTGGTTACAGAATAAGTAATAGTTCGAGAAGTCCACGGTGTAGGAATATATCGAAAAGACGGACAGATTTCTTTATTGTTTATATGAACAAAAAAAATCGTACACTTACTACTATTATCGGCTAAAATATAAAATCGATTTTTATCTAATCGCACGGAAGTGCACAGAGCTAAGTTCAGCAAAAACTACACCATTGCACGCCCTTATTTCCGAGTGACCCAAGCCACCACTGTGCTGCTACTGTATAGCTGTAAATAAGCTAAGAGCACACTTGTCGAAAAGTGGACGACAAAAATTGGCAAGACTTTGTAATGGCCCTCAATTCAATATGATATAGTATTGAGTCTCTACATAAATAAGCACCTCGCAAGTGAGGTAGCGGAACACTAATTTGGTGGTAACGAGCTATGATGTGTGTAAAATTACTAAACATGCTCTCTCTCATGCTCTCTACAAGTGTTTTTATTTAAATTTTTTGCCGGAAAAGTATTGATTTAGTTACATTAGTGCCTTTGTTAAAGGGATAGAAATTGTAAGACATAGACAGAATGGATTACAACTGATCCTATTTCCATTACTATAAACATAATTTAACAATGTAATTTTACAATTTTTTTGTTTTGATATATGTATAGATTCTCTGGAAAGGATTGGGGATGGTTTATATCAAGCAGTGGGTAGATACTGGCTGATAATGATGATGATGGGATAGAAGTTAGAAGTATGTTGTTCGAAACAATCTTGATACAAATGTTTTATGACGTAAATCACGTATTTAAGGATATTATGTTGATTAATCCGGAAAGTAGTAACATTGGAAGAATTTGTAATGAACGCTTAATACTGAACTTAAACGTTTAATCTGAACAGTAGACGGAAAGAGGAAGTCGTTTCCTCGTTAAATTATTAAAAATACAAAAACCAACCAGGACGTTACACTTATTGCCATAGTATAATAATATCTATTAGGTATATATAGTATGTAGTATATCAATTTAGGTATCAGTTTTATTAATTAATTAAATTTAATTTAGAGACATCTCTTTTTATTTAGTTTTTTTTTTGAGTGGAGTGAGCGGAATGCTTATTTATATACACCGTAAAGTCACTTTTCGAAATGAATAGGCTCCAAAACCACTGAAACGAATCTACTTGCTCTACTCAACCTCGATATCAGCCCCGTGGGCTAGAATCTGGCCTAGTATGTTACGCCGAGCGCAAATTTTTTTTACGGCCCGCCTAAGATATATCAGTTACCGTAGCGTATAGACGCATGCAACACAAGGAGTATTGCTCAAATTAGTTTTATGAATGTTTCTGATTTTCGCATCGGCCTAGATTGATAAAAGAAAAAGAACTTGGCCACTAATGTCACACCAATGTTTCTGATGGGACTCATTTTGTAAGTAAATAATTCCGGGTGCAAACGTTTTAACCGTACAGCTAGTTAGTATATGAATCGCCGTAAATTCTCCATCTTTCTCAACTCGTTCTTATGTCAGTGCAGTAAGATCTAAAATCGATTACATTTTAGTCGTTGTATGTAGTTACCTCATGGATTCGTTTCCCGCGACCGAGGCAAATATTTGTGGGACGTAACGAGTGGTACTTGGTTAGAGTATGTGGGTGTAGGCTTGTGAAGAATTGGTGTCATATGACACTGGAATTAAGGCTGTTCCTAACGAAGGAACGAAAATATACGAAAAGACAAAGGATCTCACTCGATTATTTTTAAGATATACAAGATACTGCAAAAGTGAATACTAATCCTGAAAGCGTTTCAAGATCTCTATAAAATGATATTATTATCAATAGTCTGTATTTATATAAGGCATCCCTTTTGACACAGCTCAAACCTCTCGATCAAATTTGGAATACATGTAGCTGTTAAGGCATAGGCATCCACTAAGAAAGGATTTTTTATACTAACATATCTCATGTACATTTTAGTACGTTATACAGGATATTAAATATAAATATCCACTATAATAAGTAGTGAAGCTAAATGCTCATCAAAAACGGAAATATTAAGAAATAGGCTTTCATATAACCATGAAACAGATTTTTCTATCTAAAGCTCAGCCTTAGCTGAAAAACCTTATCATTCATTTTCACATTTCACGGTAATATTTTTATGATGAAAACGTCGTTGAGTCACGCTAACTTGGAACTTTTATAAAAAAACTTTTCCGTTCAAATAAATAAGTATTGACTAACTTGTACAAAGAGAAACCTTGAGAATATCAGGTCAAATGGTCACTCAGCTTCACAACAACTTCTAAAGGGAACTTCTTAAGAAATGGAAACTTTTAATTGAAAAACAAAACCTTCTGACAAAGGATTTGGGATATTTTTCTTCAATTTTCCTAAATTAACTCCTGAAGAGTTTAGTAATCGTCGACGTGAAATTAACGCGGTGAATTCTAATTCAAATTTCTTTATGTATAACTGAGAATTGGACCTTGAACTTCAGACTGAAATTATGAGCTTTATTTTTTTACGTTCTTTCTTGAATAATGCCTGAAGATGACTGTTGGGGTAATTAATAAATAAATTAACCAATGGTTGTGAATGGAAGCAGACATTTTGAATGATAAATTTTTTATGTAACGTAAATTATAATTAAAAATAGAATCATATTCCATAAATAGCATGTTCATAATAATTACAAAATTTTACTATAGAACCCTGTGAAATTGAAAAATAATTAGCCCATCTATCGCCCTTCCTTTCTGATCTGAATGGATTTAGCGTAATGTTTAATAAATAAATAAATATTGTCAGACAAATTACACAGCGCCATCTAGCCCCAAAGTAAGCGAAGCTTGTGTTATGGGCACTAGACTACTGATAAACATACGTAAATGCATTTTTTTTGTAAATACATAATTATGATATATATATATATACATAGAAAACACCCAGACTAAGACAAACAGACATGTTCATGCACACCAATGTTTGTCCTATGTGGGAATCGAACCCACGAGCGTTGGTGTGGAAGCCGCGTCATTGACCGCTACGCCACCGAGCTCATCACGTCGTTTAAATAACCTTCCTCAAAACTTGGGTTATTGCGGCATCAACCTATATTCTTCCCACAAGTAGGATACGAGTCTCCCCTGCGAAGGGGTTTAGAGCATACTCCACCACTTCTTTTTAAATTGAGGGTTGGCGGGGGCCAGTATTTTCAAGCCACCCAAAGGCCACCGATTTGGCTTAACGACTGTCATCTAAGGACGACAATCGGTACCGACGGCTTAACATGCCCGACACATTGAGATTAATAAACCGATCCATTGACAGGCTACGGTCGACGTTGCTTAACCTGAGTGATCGATTAAACAGACACGCACAAATACGCCATCGAGCTCCCATTTATAAAAGGAAAAAAAAAATGGAATTGTCGCATCATTTAACTTCGAATTAAAACGCCCTACCATCAGAATATTAATTACTGATGTCATCAACAAGAACCATTTTCTTCTTCTTTTGTTGACAGCGTCATATGCAGATAGCATAATAACTAAGTTTGTTCAACGTCATGATTTTTCGTCGCGCCCAAATGAAGTCAGGGTACTACAAGGTACAGGAATACCGCCTAAGTTGAAACTTATTACGATCGGATTTTTTGATTGCGAAAATATTACTTCACCTGAAATTAGTACTAATAGTAATAAGCTTAGCCGGTAGGGACGGGGGCGCTCTACTGATTAAACAAAAGATGCTTATCACAAACGTAAACAGAAGTCCGATTAGATAGTTAATTGATTCAGGTGTTATTTTGCGGAAGTCAAATTTACAGGCAATTTGATCTACACTACTTTGTGTGCTTCCGCCACCAATATATATAATTGGTGGCGCAAAGTAGTGTATGTAGATCAAATTGCCAGAAGTCCGATTTTTGCAATCAAAAACTCGATGGGAATCGGCTTCAACTTAGGCGGTAGACCCCCAGCGGCCCTACTGCCGAAGCTGAAGCCGATTACCATCGGATGTTTTTAATGCAAATATCAAATTTCAGTATAGATTGGTAGTAATTGTGTTTAGCTTAGTGTTAAAAACCCTGGAGCTCCACCGAATGAGCTGAAAATGTTTGTCAATAACTAAAACGTAAGACCTATTTTTCGAATCAAAATATTCGCTGGTAATCGGCTTCAGCTAGGCGGTAGGGCCCCGGGTCTAAGATATAGTATTTGATTATATGGAATTTGATGTTCATTGGCAAGTAGAAGTTATATTTTCTGCAAGAAACGACAGCAAAACAAAAACACACATTGTGCCATAAAAGTGTTTCATTAAAAACCACTCATTCAAACTCGCATTCCAGGTCAAAATACACAAGAGTCGCAAACGTCAAGTCACGAAATAGGAAGCGCACAAAATACTTTCCTCCCAACCTCTGACCAAGGGAGGTCGCGACCCATAAACGCGACTTGAGCATTTCATTTGTCGCCCGCCCCGCTTTCCTTTCATAGTTTTGAAGAACAGTAGTGAAATAAGAAAACCCTCTAAATACATTTGCGAGAAAATAGAAACGTTTACTATTGTACCTATTTCAGCATATATTTCCATAATTACATATTACCTAAGTTACTTATTTTAATTTCGACTAAGAACCAAGCGCGTGTACACAATTTAAGATATAAAGTAGAAAAGAAAATGACGCACAATTGGCATATTTACTAGGTATAATCAAATCAATGAAGTAATTTTAAATATTTATATTATTATATATATTTTTACACAGCTGCGAGATCTTCTGGCAGTTTGATATTAATAATGTCGTAATGTAATTCAAATACAACACTGTGACTTGCGTTAACTACAAAAAGCGGAAAAAGACGAATACAAACAATAGACATGTTGTTAAATCAAGAAAATACGTAGAGCTTCCGACCTGGCCGAATTATCCTGATCTTCAGCTTGTTATTTTGATAAGAGAACTGCTCCTCTGCTTTTCTACCTCATAAATGACGAGCTTGGTGGTCGAATGGTTAGCAATGGTCACGTCGACTCCGAGGTCGTGGGTTCGATTTCCGCATAACACCAATATTTGTGTACATGAACTTGTCTGTTTGTTTTCGTCCGGGTGTTTTTTAGATATTACAAAAGTATGTATTTATAAAAAAAAATATAATAAGTATAATATCAGTTACTTAGTACCAATAGCACAAGCTTTGCTTAGTTTAGGACTAGATGGCCGTGTGTAATTTGTCCAGGAATATTTATTAATTCTATATACAGAACAGTCAATTAAAGGCTACTCAACCCACACTTGCCACTTCTTTTTGAAATAGGTGACTTCGCATTCCCGGTACACTCATAAATAGGGCGGGATGTGTTGTAAAAATAAACATTTAAAGATATTCTTTACTGCTGGCCCTTTGATACATGCCTCTACGATTCTATTACGATAATTTTATTATGTCTGATGTTAGCAAAGTCTTTCCCTAAGTTTTTTTTTATGCGGGACGTGGGCCCCCGTCCCGTATAAAAAAAACACATTCCCACTACTGTATCTTCTGGGTAGCCAGGATTAACAGCGGCGACCGCCAAAAAAGGCAATGAATGAACAGTGAAGTCCATTGCAGTCCCGGGGGTAAAACTACGTCTGCCTTGGAACTCACAACGAATTTAACTAATCAGAAGAAATTAGTAGCGGTACGAAGCTTTTGGCATTGGACTTCCCCTCTTAGCAATGTGAGAGACAGCAATATGGCCAAAATATTTAAAAAAAAGTACTCTACAAAAAAATATATTTAGTCATTTGTATGGATACTGAGTGAGGTAAGTACGGCAAACGATCCGCCTGATGTGAAGCAGTTACCGTAGCTATATTAACGCTTGCAACATGAAGTATCGCTTGTGCGCCGCCACTCCTTTTATATCGTTTTGTAATTATGAATTTAGTACTTATGAAACAATTATTTTTAAAGGAAATGGGTATAGTGTGCTGCACGCACTATACCCATTACAATATAATTATGTTACATTTAATATATGTTACAAAAAAAAAAAAAAAAAAAGGTTGAGTCTGCGTTACCTGTACCAATATTCGATTTATGATTTAATTTGCTTCACAAGGCGTTATATATTACAGTGCGGACTTCGTCCGCGCGGAATAGTTATGTTTTTATTATTTATCTATATTAATAAAAATAAATAAAATTTCTAAAATAAACGTAACCTAAGTTAATTGTTATTATATCAGCTAACTGCTGTGAAAATCCCGTCAAAATAGCTCCAGTGGTTTCAGAGATCAACTTGAACAAACAGACATACGAGAGACATACAAAAATTGTAAAACATGCTATTTTGGTATATATACCGTGTATACATCCATATCATCATCATCAGGTCATTTAAGTCTCCACTAAAAGAGCACGACGCTCTCTTCCGTCATAGACAGGAGGATTTGGCCTACACTCCCCACGCTGGCCAGACGGGTTGGGGAGGCTTCGATGTTTTATAACGTAGTTCCCTTAGTCGCCTTGTACGACATCCACGGGAAGACACGGAGTGATTCTATTCTAGTCTGCCGGAGACCACACGGCTAACATACATATGCATTAAGTAAAAATCGGTTGTTTTAATATTACAAACAGACACTGCAATTTTATTTATCTCTATAGATAATGTTTCTCGCGTCATTTTATAACATACAACAAATACTTAACTAAGACGCCTTATTAGATTAGATAAAACTTTCCTTAGAAAGTAAACACATATATTTCAAGTTTTGTACTTAATCCTTTATACCTTAAAACACTTAAGGCTCCGACTGCATAAATAACAAGTCTCGGTAAGTTTTAATTTGTAAACATTATCCGGTACGCTTAGAGTTTAGTTCGTAGAGAGCTGGGAGGAACTGAGAGGGACGGTTTAACCAATTTGTTGAAAATTTTAATAATGAGAAGCTAATGTTAACTTTAAATAAATGATAATAAATAAATAAATATTGTTAGACAAATTACACAGCGCCATCTAGCCCCAAAGTAAGCGAAGCTTGTGTGTTGGGTACTAGACAACTGATAAACATACATTTTTTTTTGTAAATACATACTTATGATACATATAAAACACCTAGACTAAGACAAACAGACATGTTCAATTGTTCATGCACACAAATGTTTATCCTATGTGGGAATCGAACCCACGAGCGTTGGTGTCGAAGCCGTGTCATTGACCGCTACGCCACCGAGCTCGTCAAATGTTAGTTTAGTTTTGTTTGTACTTTACAAACTAAACTAAAGTAAATATAGAAATAAACTAATCTTAAAATTACTTCTATTCCTCAAAAATATTGGTCTCATGCGGCAGGGAGGCAAGAACACTGGCTGCGTTTCCTACCTGGATAGCCAATTCTGACTTTTTGAGCAAAGAAAGAGTCAGGACTCCTGTCTCCAGAGACAGCAAATTGTCCCCTTACCACCAACTCTTATTGCGATTCATTAACTGAATAGAATGCTTATTCGTACCAATGAATAAGCGACTCTATTCAATACCACCAACTCTTATTGCGATTCAATAACTGAATAGAATGCTTATTCATACCAATGAATAAGCGACTGAATTCAATTTGAAATAGAGTCGCTTATTCATTGGTATAAATAAGCATTCTATTCAGTTATTGAATCGCAATAAGAGTTGGTGGTAAGGGGGCAGTTTTGAAGAAATTGCTGAAACAAAGTTTTATCATAAGTATATATTTTATATGATATTATATTAATAATACAATAACAGTATTATTAACATATTATCATGAATAGATTGAGGATAGTTATGCAGAATAGATCCAACCGACATTTTGTTCTTTTTTTAGTTAAAGCTATTTAAAGTTTAGAAATAAAAATATCACGCAGTATTAGTTTTGTGAAGCATATGTTTTGTGGAGATTTATATATTCAACAGATTCTAGCAGTTTGATTAACTGCTAGAATCTGTTGAATATATAAATCTCCATTTGTAGTTACTGTTCACTACTAATATTCATCAAAAAGTTTTAAAATGAGGTATTCGAGTTCCTTTGTTCTATGTATGCTTAAAACGCAATTGGTCTATGTAGCGTTTTGCCTAACAATTTTTTTTTGGTCGTGTTTGGACTAAGTAGTTACTTGTCTAAGTCGCTATTGAACTTTTTATCAATATGTCTATTTCGCATTGAACCTAATTCGCCGTATGACTAAGTCGCGGTTTGCCTAAACTTCATTCATTCAAATCTCGATTAATCGAATAAATATATTATAGAAATTAGTCAATACTCGTTTTAGGCCTAATGCGAATTAGCCCTAACGCATTTTAGTATTAATGCATTTTAGTCGAATAGCGCCGCCGGCATTCTGAAAGTTAGGCAGAATGCGATTTAGAGTTTATACGCATTAGACACTGTTCCGGACATAGACCAATTGAGTTTTAAGCATACAGAGAACAAAGGTTCGAGAGTTGGGCCTGGCCATAGGTACATTTTTTTCTCCTCAACGCATCAACAAGTTGTGTAGAAGGGAATCAAACGTGTCCACGACCACAACCAGTTGTGCTGTGGGTCTGGAAGGGTTTCTGGCTACATTTAATCGTTTGCTAATTCTTTTCTAATGGTAATTTTTGCAATAATACAAATTTAAAAGCACCTAATTGATAGGAAAGTTTGCGAACGTAAAACAAATAGACCTTTTCTGACGCCACTAATCATTGAAAATGTGGGCAGGTGCTGTTAGTTTAGGATAAAACCCGTTTCAATTAAAACCAAAAATATTAATTTTAATCAACGCTTTGCTACTTTGTAGTTTGTTCTGCATAATTAACAGGCTTATATAACTATGGTTAAATTGAATTATTTTATAAAATATGATCATGATGTTGATATTATATGAGGAGCTCGGTAGTTGAATGGCAATTACATAAACATCTTTAAAGGGCCTCTACGCGTTGGATCCATATCCCCGCGCACGCTTATCAAATGACCGGGCTTGATCCGTGATAAAAAAGAGATACATATAATAATGATATAATAATGGGGTGTAAGTGGTTCATCAACATCTTTGAACTAAAGCCAACTTCACCTGCACGCGGTGCACCCTGCTGACTGACAAACGAAACTCTGGCGAAAAGAGAGGTAGGGAGCGAAATTGTAAGCTACCCGACTGGGGAATGTACCTCCACCTCACAGAATACCACAGCCAAATAACAATTTCCTTGAGGGTTGTTGTGTTCCAGCGAGTGAGTGAGGTTACCAGAAAAGAAGGAGATGCTGCGTTGGCAGCGGGGGTAGCGGCGCGCGAGCGATATTTTGTGTTGCGAGCGTTAATATGGCTACGATAACCGCTTCACATCAGGCGGGCCGTATGCTTGTCTGCCACCCGACATAGTGTTAAAAAAACAAGTCGTTTATTTGACCTATCAGTACTTTCATTTCACACATGAAAGTTAATTACAGCGACACCGACCCGCATCCTATATGTTAAATAATTGACGTCCTCATTTCCACACTACCTGAAATAGTTGCTCCATTAAAATTTTAATTAAAACCTCTTTGTGCGTCTGTCTGCGCACGCCGCCGCAACCGCGGATATGCGATTTTCATATAAAACATTTCTTGGCATTTAGTAAATTAAATTAATTACCGCGAGTGTTGATAAAGGTGGGGATACATAAATTTTGAGTGTCGCGCGTAAAGTTAATCTTCTCAGTTGTTGTTTACCGTCTCATAGGAACTCTAAACACCGGGGATTGTTATTTGCCTGCGATTTTCATTTCGTACTTTCGCTAAAGATACAGCGCACCAGTTTAATCTTACTCCTTTTTAAGTTGCATTTTGCCTGAGAGATCCAACATTAATCTTGTTTAGTAGTGTAATACTTATTAGTTAGATGGCGCCACACTGCGACTTCACAGCAGTAAAATATAAAATGCAAGAATTCGCCCCTATCACAAACCTTCCTGGTAGATAGGTCGTGGGTTCAAATCCCACTTAGGCGAGGAAGATGAATCTTTAAAATAGGTATTTATAATATTCTGGCAAGTTGGCCGAAGTAAATTCTTCTTCTAATAATCATCATTCTACTTTTGGACATCTTCGTATAAAGTTTCATGCTGTTCCTGACGTGTTCGCATCTCTTTACCAGCTCAATCATTTCTCGCTCGCTGTCGTTTCGTGTCCTCGGCGTAGCCCAAGTTAGGAATTGCACCTCACCGATTGCTCACTCCTTCATTCTAGCTTTCCATTCTAGGTTTATCGATTAGGAACCTTTAATCAAAGTAATATTTAGTTTTATTCAATCAAAATCAGCGTTAATCCCAGTTCCCAGTTACATCCGACGCTTCTACTATGGACCCCGGGGTCCACTTGTAAATGAAAGTGGGTATAATGTGTATTGATTATTATTCTTTGAAATGAACATAATAATATGCGAAATATTTTATGTGAAACGCAATTATTAAAACAATTATCTATAAAACAACGTACACTGAGGTGTAATTAGCTAACCATGATCTTCAACGTTCATTTCTTCTTCATTAAAGTCAACCGCACCTGCACGTGGTGCACCCTGCCGACTAGCGAAAGAGGCTCTGACAAAAGAGAGGTAGGCTACAGCGTATATGTAAGCTACTGGGCAGCCTACATATACGCCGGGTACCTTAATCTCACAGGATACCGCAGCTAAATAACAATTCACCAGTGAATGAGGTCACCAGAAATGAAGGAGTTGCTGCTTTGGCAGCACGCGAACAATATTTCTTGTTGCGAGCGTCAATACGGCTACGGTAACAGCTTCACATCAGGCTGGTCGTATGCTTGTTTACCACCCAATGTGGTATAAAAAAAATCCACAGAGCCTGCAGTTCCCGCAATCTTCGGAGGCATACCAAAAGATATTTTTTTTTTAATGTCTAAAATATTATTTTTTCACGCTCGTTAAGGCACACCTACAGGACACAATTATTAACCAATTTCACTCTCAATCGACGCGCAATCTATCTTCGAAGATGCGTTTTCCTCATTTTTTCGATATATGTAATAGTAATTTTTTAATTAATTATTTACTAAAAAAAGATTTTATTACAATTTTCAAAAATTCCCAAAAACTACCCAGCCAATTTTCAAAATTCCTTCACTATCGGATCCACAATTAAATTCTGAACCTGAACGCACTTGTTCCATGGCGAAATCTCAATTATCCTCGGAGATATAGCGAAAATAGCTTATTGGCCGAAAAGGATTTGATAGACATTTTCAATGTCAACACTTTCAATGTCAAAAACAAATATCTAACACCTCGCTACACAACCATCGGAAGCCGAAAAGGGAGGTGTACCCGCATGGCACACCTATAGTCAATAAAAAAAACCAACAATATTAACCCACCAGCCAGCTTTCCTTCGAATCTCATCTTAAAATTGTCGTTTGTAAATAAATTCATGAAACGTCATGTAACTGAAAACAAATAGAAGGTTCCAGAGATTAATGGCGTACGAACCGTAAACATTTTGTAACAGATATTTCAAGCCAGTTATTGTTCATTAACTCTTGTTAATTTTCAGGGTGAAAATTTGATCGTTTATCGTGATAACGTCAGTATTAAGTTTGATTTTAATCGACTTCATTTTTAGGTTTTCGTAGTAAACAAGGAACCCTTATATTTTCGCCATGTCCGTCTGTCCGTCCGTCCTACTATATGATACTAGAAAGCTGTAGTTTGGCATGTAGACACATATTAACTATGCTGACGAAGTGGTAGAATTAAATTTTGAAAAATTTTTTTTTTCGGGGTACCTCCCCTACACGTAAAATGGGGATGATTTTTTTTTCTGCACCTACCCCATGGTGTGGGGTGTCGTTGGATAGGTCTTTTAGAAATATTGGGAGTGTGGGAAGATCATTTTTCGATATAGT
The DNA here is from genome assembly GCA_937001555.2 of Hypsopygia costalis. Lineage (NCBI taxonomy): Eukaryota > Metazoa > Arthropoda > Insecta > Lepidoptera > Pyralidae > Hypsopygia > Hypsopygia costalis. The sequence continues at coordinate 2,463,927 of OW443336.2, read as the reverse complement.
AATCTGTTTGCGAATTATTTATGTTTAATTTTTTTGTTAGACGCAAGTGTATTGGGGGGTGTTTTCTATGTGTTATATATATTTATTTACAAAAAAAAATGTAATTAATTATAATATTAGTTATATAGTACCCTTCTTAGTAGGCTTCGCTTAGTTTGAGACTAGAAAGCCGTGTGTAATTTGTCCAAGAATATTTATTATTATTTATTAATATTATTCAGTGTCGCGAAATATCTAACTCAAAAATAAGTTCACAATTTCGTATAAATTTTTACAAAGCTATTTATAACATCATTCAAATAAGATCATAAATAAGAAAACGAAAAAAAGCAAATAAAAATAATAATTCCTTTCCTCGGCACTCCTTTATACAGCTATTCAAATCAGCCGAATAAAAGGAGCAAAATTAACGCAATCATGCTTTTCATAACCAGATAAATCAATATTTAACAAGCGAAAATACAAGTCACTGTTTGTAGAAAATGAGTGGTTATTAGAGCTAAAATAAACCGGTCAAGTGCGAGTTAAGCTAGCGTGAAGAGGGTTCCGTGCGATGAATATGTACGGGGAATGACGGGTGGCTCAGTTAAGTCGAAGTAATACCAATTATTTATCTTAAAAACTCCGCCAACCCGCTTTCAGTTGAGCAGTGTGGCGGAGTATGCTCTGAACCCCCTTCGATTGAGGGGAGATCCGTATCCCAACAGTGGGATGTCTATGGGTTGATGCAGATGATGCAGATCTTAAAAACAAACTTAACATTTTAATTGAATAACAAGTACTACCATACGTCCTAAATACAAATGAAAGTTTCCACGCATATTATTGAGAGGTTTTATTTTAAAACCATAAACTTTTTAAAGGTTTGTGTATGTAGTTTAAGAGTTTTTTTTAACCTTTAGCATCAGAAGTTTTGGAAATTAGTAGGGCCAACCTTAGTATTTTTTTTAAACTATTTGTTCTAAAATTTGATTATAAAAAAATCTGTTTCATAAAAACATGGTGCAAATTTCGTTTCAATTTTCTACTTTGCTCCTCCCAAAATAATTCACGTATTAAAAATATTTATTATTATGTTTATTTGCATTATGATTTAATAAAATAACTACTATCTTCCGTCATCTTCTTCACACAAGGTGTTGTTTTCACACACAACTCGTTCAACGACGTTCCCACAAAACTACGTCATTAGTTTGGTTGATACAATCCCATATCTCAAAGATTTCAACTCTCATTTTCAACCTAATCGGTGCAGTCAAAACGAAAAAATCTGCTATGTGTAACAGACGGTCTCAGAGATACACGAAATATCCTCTAAGAGTATCGTTCAAATTTTATTCGAATTACGAAACCCTAAATGGTGTAATAACCCTAGCTAAAAAATTGTGCGACCGTATGATCGATTGGACCCGCCTCTATTAGCCATTTCGAAGTAAACAAACCTGGTATAGTCCATAAATTTAACCCGCCTCACCTTTTATGCGCACCTCGCCCTCGTTTGCATTGTTATTTTTCTGCTGACATTGTACTTCGTTTTATTTATATGCAAACATCGGTACGTATACAGGTGTAACGAAATTACCGAAAAATTTAATTATTTGTTTTTATTTATTTTAGGATCATCCACGTTGCCTGTGACAGCCTGTGACTTGTTCATGGAATGTTCGTAATTACTCTCTTTGGTAATTTGAACTTGGAAATTGGAACTAACAATACCCACATTCCCAATTCAAATTGGAAAATAAAAAAACGAGTGGTGACAGACAGACAGACAGACAGACAGACAGACGGACAACAAAGTGATCTTATAAGGGTTCCGTTTTTCCTTTTGAGGTTCGGAACCCTAAAAAAACGGAAAAATTAACGTAAAAATATTTAAAGGCGATACGATGTTCGCCGGGCCAGCTAGTATATATATTACTATATAACCACAAAATATATATAGATCTATATATAGATATATAATATATAGATCTATTACTATATAACCACAAAATGAAATTGATAACATGTCTCTATATTGAAAGCCCAACAAATAGCATTCCATTGTTAATACTAAGAATATGACAAGGATAACAGATTACGTATGTGAGTGAGAGAGACTGATCACATAATTATCCCCTAAAATATAATAACGAAAATAAAAGAAGTCGAATCACACTCAAGTAGCCAGTAAAGGCTGTCGCCCACCAACGCGGCGAGCGAGCGAGTTGTCGGATGGGAAATCCACAACTCGCTCGATAGAATTAATCTGCAGTTTGCTATTATTATTATATCATTCGATAATTATTTTATCGATAAAAAAATCATAATAAAAAATGTACACCCGAATAATTATTTTCTTTATAAAACAAATATATAATATTCTTTATAATTTTTTGGGGTGTAAGTGGTTCATCAACATCTTTGAACCAAAGCCAACTTCACCTGCACGTGATGCACCCTGCTGACTGACAAACGAAGCTCTGGCGAAAAGAGAGGTAGGGAGCGTAATTGTAAGCTACCCGACTGGGGAATGTACTAGACTCCACCTCACAGAATACCGCAGCCAAATAACAATTCCCTTAAGGGTTGTTGTGTTCCTGCGCGTGAGTGAGGCCACCAGAAAGGAAGGAGATGCTGCGTGAGCAGCGAAGGTGGCGGCGCGCGAGCGATATTTTATGTTGCGAGCGTTTATATGGCTACGGCAACCGCTTCACATCAGGCGGGCCGTATGCTTGTCTGCAACCCGACGTAGTATAAAAAAAAAACTAACCCACTACCGTTAGTAGATCCATGCAACTGCCATGGCTGCTTTAGTCTCTGCTGTAGTTGCTGCGTCTGCGCGAATTTCCAACAACTGGAACAGAGGAAACGTGCAATTGCTGCCGTGGTTATCTCTGCGGCACATCAACACGTGTTTCGCCTACATCTACTAACGGTAGTGGGTGGATGCCGGCCGGCAATAGTTTTCATGAACTAATTGGCAGAAGCATGCAAAGTAGTGTATATAAAATTTCTTGTAAATTTGACTTTTGCAAAATAACACCTGCATCATCTAAATATCTAATTAAAGTATCACTTTAATCTATTTTTAGACGTATCAAATATACAAGGAAAAATCGCTCAATTACTTCTAAAAACGTTATCTCAAACGAGGTTCTAACGAATCACGAAAAAAAGGACCCATAAATTCTTGTGCAGTCGCCCTTAAGGCCTCTAATTGCAATATATAATGGGCTTTGTTTAGGCCGTCAGGGGGCAGAGGTCCTTAAATCTCAATTTAAACGATAAAAGTTGCCTCTATCCTTAATAATACTAGCGGTTACTCGCGACTGCATCTGTTTATCTTCATAGAAACTTTCATACCTTATTTTAAATTGGGGATAAAAACGGGGATGCATCCAAGTGGGTTAGAGAAAATTGCAGCCTCTCATCTTTTAGGAGTAAATTAAAAAACACTACTAGAAAAAAATGTGTACAAAATTGAGGAGTTCTTCCATATCCCTTTCCGTATTATATTTGACGAGCTCGGTGGTCGAATGGTTAGCAATCGCCACTTTGACTCCGAGGTCGCGGGTTCGATTCCGGCATAAGACAAAAACATAAAACATGTGTGTGCATGAACATGTCTGTTTGTCTTGGTCTGGGTGTTTTCTATGTATTTTAGGTTACATACCTAAAATACATACATACATTTACAAAAAAAATGTATTTAAGTACATTTATCAGTTGTCTAGTACCCATAACACAAGCTTTGCGCTTAATTTGGGACTAGATGGCGCTGTTTTTCGACCACCGGGCTCGTCTAATATAATATAATTAATTTATCTATTATAATGTCTGACGAGATTTTAATAAATTTATTAATATGGCAGCATACCCCTGGCAGGGTCGCCATGTAAATAAATAAATAAATATTTCTGGACAATTTACACAGCGCCATCTAGTCAAATTAAGCGCAAAGCTTGTGTTATGGGTACTAGACAACTGATAGATGTACTTAAATACTTTTTTTTTTTGTAAATACATACTTATAATACATAGAAAACACCCAGACCAAGACAAACAGACATGTTCATGCACACAAATGTTTGTCTTGTGCGGGAATCGAACCCACGACCTCGGAGTCAAAGTGGCCATTGATAACCATTCGACCACCGAGCTCGTCAATGTAGAGTTGGTATAGCACTCATTGTTTTAATACGTCTCAAACGTATTAAAACAATGAGTGCTACATAAATTTACTCATTATACAATTACCTTACCACTATATGACATGGGCTACTTTAATCCCAGAAACATCTTATTCCCACGAAAAAAAGGTTTATTAAAACAGTTACCACGCTGGCGAAGCTGCGGCTTGTCTAATAAAAAGTGAGCTTCATGATAGTCCTTGCGAACTAACTACTAAACGAAGTTCCCTGAATTAGCTAGTCTTACAAAGCTACATGAACCTTAAAGCAAAATGAAATACTTTGAGGAACAACCCGCAAGTACCGTAAGTAATAACTTATACTTATACAATAAAAGCATTCCATACAAGTAATGTCTCAAAGGCAATAAAAGCGACGTCTCCCACGGAATTGCGGTCACATGCTCGTACTCGTATGACCGACTCTGGAGTACAAATAGTTTATGTAGTAAAGGGATAGATAGAATATATAGAATATGCTTTATTTGGACAATACAGTGAATACAAATAAATTGAATTAAATATATTAACAAAATTTAAGTAAAGAGGTTCAGCAACAACTTTGAACCATAGCCAACTTAACCTGCATGCGGTACACCCTGCTGACTGACAAACGAAGCTCTGGCGAAAAGAGAGGTAGGGAGCGTAATTGTAAGCTAACCGACTGGAGAATGTACTTCCACCTCATAGAATACAGTAGCCAAATAACAAATCCCTTGAGGGTTGTTGTGTTCCTGTGAGTGAGTGAGGTCACCAGAAATAAGGAGATGCTTCATTGGTAGCGGGGGTGGCGATGCGCGAGCGATATTTTATGTTGCGCGCGTTAATATTGCTACGGTAACCGCTTCACATCAGGCGGACCGTATGCCCACGTATACCACGTGGGTGGCAGACAAAAAAATGCATATGCAATAAGGCGGCCTTATTGCTGAATCTTTTCAATGCAACCTAAAGTAATAAATGAATGCATGAAATAGATAATGCATGTAATATTAAATGAACCGTCATTAAGCCTTATTCATTCCACTGCTGGGATATGGGTTTCCCCTTAATTGAAGGGGTTTAAAGCATAGTCCACCACGCTGCTCAACAGCGGGTTGGAGGTGCCGGTTTTCAAGCCGCCTGAAGGCCACTGACTTGACTTAACGACTGTCATCTAATGACAACAGCTGGGACCGACGGCTTAACGGGCCTTCCGAAGCACGGAGGAGGTCGAGATAAATAAACCCATCCATGGACTGGCTGCGGTCGACCTCGCTTTCATAGCCTTATCTCGCAAGCGTAAACAGGCAGTAAGTAAATAAGAGTAAAACGTAACTAGGAGTCATATCAGGCGGGCCGTATGCTTGGTTTCCACCCAATGTAAAAAAAAAATTGTCCCGCACATATCTAAAAAATGCCAGGAAGCTCTGTTGAGTCTCCGGAAGCGGTACATCACTAATGTGAGTGCAGAAAAGTGTCTTAAAACCGCGACCCGCTTACAACGTACTACGCTTACGTGTAAGTTTTAAATATAAATATAAATATTTCTGGACAATTTATACAGCGCCATCTAGACCCATATTAAGCGCAAAGCTTGTATTATGGGTACTAGATAACAGATATAATACATATGAAACACCCAGACCAAGAAAAACAGACATGTTCATGCACACAAATATTTGTCTTGTGCGGGAATCGAACGCGCGACCTCGGAGTCAAAGTGGCCATTCGACCACCGAGCTCGTCTTTAACAAATAATTTCCAATTCAATAATATATTATTTTGTTAGTATTTTGTATATGTTTGTTAGCATTTTGTGCTACCTCTACCGCCAATTCACATATTCTTTTCAGGGTTTCTCAATGCCAAAGGTCGAATCGAAGAGACTCTTGGAAGGATAAATCCGCCTATGATAATTTTAACAAAAAAACAACCGACTCCAAACAGTACTCTACTTTTATCTATGAAGATACAGGCTGATGATGATGATGATGAAAAAAATAGGGGACCAATCTGGAAGTACACTCTTAAAATAAAAAAAGCTTTTTTGAAATCGGTTTATGAATCACGGATTAATTAAGTAACAAACATTTAAAAAAAACAGGCGAATTGAGAACCTCCTCCTTTTTTGGTTTCGCTTAAAAACAATGTTATTTAGCATAATCAATATAGATAGAGTTTTCATTAAAGTTAAAAGTTATAACTTTTGAATAAGAGTTAAAAGGTATACAATAAAAACCTATAATTAAAAAATACACCGCCGTGGATGAAGAAAGTTAATGCAAAAAGAAAACAATGTGAAATTCATTATAGTTCTCTCGATTCCTGTTTTTTAATTAAAAGTTTTATATAATTGCTTGAGTTCATTTTGTTTTTGCAAATACTGATTACTGTCTAAAGTCAGACAAAGTCAATCTTGTTTATAATCTAACTAGCAAGTGCCTCAGCTCCGTATATCATTTTTTTTTTGGGACGAACCCAGTGGTCTAATGGCTAGAATTGGTGGCGAGTTCGATCCCCGCACAAGACAAACATTTTTGTGAATGGACATAATGTTTTCTGTGTGTTTTAAAAAAATAATGTACGTGTTTTAAAAAAATGTATTTAAGTATTACTATTAGTATATCAAGCACCCATAATACAAGATTTGGTTAGGTTGGGAATTGGGACTAGTTGCCGACCCGGTAACCCTGTAAAAACCACTTTACGATTTTCTTGAAGAACCCTATACTGTAGTTTCCTCTTGACCCCTGCCTGCCTCTCATTCCACAACTTTAGAGTTTGAGACTCTGGAACTGTAGAGTACATGCCCAATTAGGTTCCAATGTGTGAGGAAGAATTGCCCGGTAATGGCGAGCGGTGCGACTATAAAAAGTGGGCATCATACACTCCTATCCTATCGAATTATTCCGAACCCTGCAATAAAAACGTAGATTTAACTTATCAAACTACTCTATTTTTGAATTTGGTTAAAGAAAGAGAACGACTAACGCAAAATATTCAAACAAACCCATTATTTATTTACATCGCTTCCCTCCCAAGTGCAATAATCTGATTCGTATGAGTAGGTATGAGCATATTTCTCCAAAGCCTCGTAAATCTTGAGCACAGCGCGTGCTGAATTTATGCATTCCACTCTGAAACGCTTATGGTTCATTCCTTTGAATAAATGTTCTCGTAGTAAACATATCATAATTATTGTAGAATGTGTTTACTTTTAATTATTTTTTTACTTGAATGACTCTAGCTTTACTATAGGCACATATTATTTATTTAATAGTTATTTACAGGGAGCTACTTAATATGTAATAGTCAATGATAAGATTAAACTCATGTTTAATCTTATCATTGACTATTAATAATAATATTGTGCTCATGCACAATATTATGTAAGAACAAGAAGATTCCTGACGATATTTTTCGGCATGTCCCTGAAGCCGGGAATAAGATAAAGTTACAACACAAAACGGGCTCTAAAGGACATTGATTCCAGAGCCGTAAAGCCCTTTGATAAATAAATTGTAGAAAGTTAGCACCTACCTATGTATTACACTTCGGTATTACATGGGAAGGTTACAATAATATTTTTTGCAGTGATGTGAGACTGCATCATCGAGTTTGTGATCCCTTTATTAACTAATAAGGAGACCCGTACCTTTTCAATGACGAACAGTAAGTCCATCAAGTTTAAGCTGCCTTGATTCTGATCGAACTTATGTGTGTTATATAAAGCTGAGTCACAAAAGTGTCCTCATATAAATACACTTCTTTCTTCAATCTATTGGCCCACCTTGCATTTTCAGTTTCGTTTGGTCCTAGCTAAAATTTTATATTAGGTCGAGCAAAAAGTTTTTATGCAGTTTTGAACCTGGCATATTCATAATTTCATTCAATAGTCTTTTTTTGAATTTCGAACACAGAATTTAAAGAAACAAAAGACAATTTGGAGCCTGTTCGTTGATATCCAACAATCGAATACTAAGAAAACTTGATTTTATTGGTTTACTTGGATTTAATTCTTGAAAGTGTGATTTTTCTCTTTGGTTTTGCAACAAACATTACTTATTCTTAACATTAAAGTGAGGTTCTATCAATAATCTATGGATACTTCGCCTGAAGTCGCCGCCCAAGCTGTGGCACTTATCCAGGCCGGACACAGCCAAAGAAATGTGAGTGCTCAACTTAATTTAAGTCGATCTGCGGTCCGAAATGTTTATCGGAGGTACCTAGAGACTGGCGGCTTTGTTCGTCGCCAAGGAAGGCCACGATTTCGGGTCACAACTGAAAGGCAGGATCGATTCATCGTGACGACCAGCTTGAGAAATCGTCACCTTACCTCCATTGAGATACAAAACCAACTTCGTGACTTCCACGGATTATCTGTGAGCGCTCGAACTGTTCGGAAAAGGTTAAAAGAACGCGCTAGGGTACCATACAAGCCAGCTAATGGCCCCAAACTAACGTGAGCCCACCGAACAGCGCGCCTTCATTTCGCGCGCACTCATTTAAATTGGACTCAGCAGCATTGGAGCCGTGTACTCTTTTCTGATGAGTCTAAAATTGTGTTACATGGCAATGATGGAAGGAAGAAGGTCTACCGACGTAAGGGAGAGCGTTTCGCACAATGCTGCTTTGAAGAGAGGGTTGCTTATGGCGGTGGCTCATGGACTGTCTGGGGCGGTATATCCGCGAGCGGCAAAACTCAACTTGAGGTTGTTACGGGACCACGGCTGCCAACATTAAATGCTGAAAGGTACATTCGTGAGTGCTTAGAACCTCACGTGATGCCATACGCGGACTATGTGGGCCCAAATTTCCTTTTTATGCATGATAATGCAAGAGCCCATACGGCCGGCATCGTCAGGGAATATCTTCGGGATGTGAACATCACAGTTATGGACTGGCCAGCAAGAAGCCCAGACATGAACCCCATTGAGCACATGTGGGACGAGCTAAAAAGACGTGTTAGGGCTCGTCAGCCAGTTGCCCAGACGATGCAGGAGTTGAAAACTGCCATAGAAGAGGAATGGGGGAGGATCCCTCAAAATTTCATAGAGCGGTTGATAAACTCTATGCCTAATCGTATGAGAGCTGTGGTAGATGCCCATGGAGGCAACATGCGTTATTAAATTAAACTTTTATTTGATAAAAAATGTTTTTTATTCAAAAATCAACTGCCTTAATCAAGGCGCATACCCGACTTGTTAGGCGTAGCTCCATGTCGTGTGGTATTCTGAATTCAAATTTAAAACAATATGATCGAAAAAGATGGTAAAATGTATCAGGTTTAAAACTGCATCAATAGTTTTTGTTCGTTATATTTCGGTAGGGGCCATCGAAACCTAAACTTTAAGGTGGGCCAATAGATGTGTCCAGAAGTGTATATTATAGTCACAGACCTTTATTAAAGCTGTGATTGTAGGTAGCACAATAAGATAGATAGTGCTCTACTCGTGATTCATTGCCACTGAGGGTGTCCACAGTTAAATAAACAGGCCGAAATTTTCTCATTTTCTAGACAAGTTTTCGGTGATAACCTTTCGTTACCCATTATTTAAAGTAATTAATAAATGTCATTCAGAAGAAACGCTTGACTATTTATTCTTCAAAATAGCCCGCAACAGTTTCTACATTATCTCTTTTGGGCCCATTATTTACGACCGTTTGTATATCCTCCATAGATTGGTATATTTGATGTAAAAATATCAAACAAAACCCTACATTTATTTTTCGTCCAGAAAATAATTACGGCGACGTCTCACGTCTGACGTGTGCCGCTGACGACAATAGCCGACTGGCACTTGAGGCAGGCTTGTTCCGCGCTCGTCTATGTCATTACTCCCTTTTGTCACCCGGCCTTACACGTGGAAATGTCAAGTATTGTTCACTGAAAGAAAGCGCCTTTGTTTGACGAATTTATCATTAATTTTATAGTTGCATGCAGTCCAAGTTGTTGTTAAATTCTAGCAACTAGCAACAAGCCATATTTTTGTTGATTATTTAGGGTGTAATTGGCTCATTGTTTTATTTAAGGTTTCAGTAATTTTATGCATATCTATAGGTAGAATACTTTTTCGTTTGGTAAATGAGGTTTCAATCTAACAATATCATTTTTTTTAGTTTTTGCAATCCAATAAAGTCATCAGAAAGCTCTGCAAAATTGTCACTGTGTAAATAGGCGAACGTATGAACGTAACCGTTGTTAAACAGGTGAAATACATGCTAGTCGAGCTTTTGATTTAAGAAATAATCATCGTGTAGTAACTTTATTACTGAGTTGGTTCGTTAAACTTTTTAATGCTAAAATACCAGAAATAACAACATTTATTTTTCTATCCAGAAAATAATTACGGCGACGCCTGACGTGAGCCGCTGACGACAATAGCCGGCTGGCACTTGAGGCAGGCTTGTTCCGCGCTGGGCTATGTCATTACTCCCTTTTGTCGCCCGGCCTTACACGTGGAAATGTCAAGTATTGTTCACTGAAAGAAAGCGCCTTTGTTTGATGAATTTTATAGTTGCAGTCGAGGCTGCTTTTGAATTTCTAGTACCAGAATATCATTAGGCATTAGTTAATTATTTTCAACTGAGATAATAAAACAGTAATTAAAAATATTTTGAGATTTTAATTACAAAAGCTAAAAGTAATGTTTTTTTTATCATTCATTCCCGTCATCAGCTATCCTTTTAATTATCACAGACATGTCTTAGAAAGTGTTTTATATACAAATATGACATTTGAATTATGTAAAATTTTCACCCAATTAATATTAAATATTAATTGGGTCAAAATGTTCCCTCAAACTGTTATTGTTGTTATAATTAAGCATACCCGGGTTGTTATTATGAAGAATACCCGGGTATCTCATTACTTATTTGTAACCGTCAACTACTGAATACCGTCTACGTTCCCATGTGAACCAAAAATTACATTATAAACGAGGTCCAATATAAATTTTAAAAGTGAGTTATTAGTTCTCGAAGTAACAAACTCCACAGGGAAAAAACAGGAAGGCCGGCAATATTTTACGGCCTATTCACCGCAATGCAGTGTATTTTGATAAATTTTAATTCGTTTCGCATGTCGACGAAATTGTACATTAAATATTTATAATCTGCGAAAGAAGAATTGATGTATTGAACCCGGCTTCTTATACATTTTACAAAATGCTCTATGGTTGCATGGAGGGAAAATATCTATACAAATAATTAAAATTGAAGTATCTGTATGTGGGTTCTGTATAAATTACTAAATGTAAGAGAGAGAGAAGAGTTTTATATAATATGATGTGTAATAATCACATATATTACGCGAAAAATTCTAGGTCTGTGCCTATGCCCGTTTCAACAATTTTCTCGTCCGTCTGTTTCTCATAGCACTATGGCACAACAGATCTCAATGAACATTCTGGGGCTTTTAATTAAAATTTTCTATTCCTAGAATACCGAAGAAGGGAGGGTGTTGTGTTTAATAGTATTGGCTCGTAACTTACAAGTAAATAATCGTTATCATTATCAGCCTGTATCTACCCGCTGCTGGATATAGGTACGCCTTCTACAATGCTTTCCACCATATGCGCTCTGCATTTTTAATCCAAATACAACCAGCCACTTTTTAGAGCTTGTATCTATAACCTATAGCTTTTTAATTAAATAAGATTTTTATCCCTATAGTAAACGTATTGAAGTCACTTACTAACTCATTAAAAAACTGTTTAAATTATTTCAAAGGAATCCTATAATTTAGCCTTTAATGGACTCGACTGGACGATAATGAATTAGTAAGTGATTTTGCACATTTTATTTTGCTTTAAAGAAAATGGATTGAAAAGATTGTTGGCCTTTTTATCGATCACTCATGTCAAGCAGTATCACCTGTAGTCGTCTTTCATGGATTTTTTATTATATAAAGTAGCTGAATGTCTAGCATCAATCAGTAAGCTAGAGCTGAATGGAAAAGATTTTAGTATAATTTCAGTATTTTTTATTCATAGATATAAAAGGGAAATCGATGTCATTAGTGCTTTAGAACGATGATGTGAATTCAATGAAGACTTCAATGAAATGAAAGTTTGTGAAGTTGGATTTTCCCCCAATCCCAATCTCCCAATAAAATTTGAACTACACCAGAAACATTCTCTTTTAAACATAAAAATACGTTCGATGACTATACATATTTAAAAAAAAAAAATACGAGTTGCACGTATATTGCATTGCTTGTTTCGGAGGGCACGTTAAGCCGTCGGTCCCGCCTGTTGTCAGATGACAGTCGTTAAGTCAAGCCAGTGACTTTTACGCGGCTTGAAAACACTGGCGGAGGCCAACCCGAATTTAGTAGCATGGTGGAGCATGCTCTAAACACCTTCAATTGAGGGGAGACCCATATGCCAGCAGTGGGATGAATAAGGGTTGCCGACGACGCATAAGCAAGATAAATTATTTTATCTGTCTTTCTGTTTTTATACGCACATCGCACAATAACTTCTACACGAAATACAATACGGTTTTCACAGTTACATGTATAATACTGGATGTCTAACTTAAAATTTGGTGTATGTTTTACCTTGATACGAAGAAAAGAAAAAGAGTTTTTAACAATATTTTTTTTCTGAAAACCACGCGGATGAAGTCGCGGCCGTCCGCTAGCTATTCTATTAAAATTTATATGAAACCACTCTCTGTCACTTCACTTCTGTGTCTTTCGAGCACAAAAAGAATTTCGAAAATCGTTTCATACCGGCGCTGTCATGTAACATGCATAATAAAACCAACAGTAGAGTGGAGAAGTAATTTTTTCAAGTCGGTTAAAATTTTTGGCAGCCTTTTGTTAGGCGAGGTTATATTTACTGGAATATCTTCTTATTTCTAAATAAAATGGACCAAAATCCTGGTGCAAAAACCGCAAGTTATGTCCTGGCAAATGGGACGGAATGCGGGGGATGCGTACAAATGTTGCCATTGGCTGTCGGCTGTTCGGTTTAATATTTTATCTCGCTACGTAATTGTAAGTAGTATTGTGTGATTTTGAGAGGGGGTAAGATATTTTACCTACTACCGAATAGTATAGTTCGATTTTCAACTGTGTAGGTTTACACACAGTACAGTGGTCGCGTACAGTACAGTTCCTGAGGGCATTTCCGTCATATTCCGTTGCAGTGTGGCTCATCTTCCGTCGCAGTGAGCCACACTGCTCCTTATTATTAGGTACTCGTGCATGCGTGCGTAGTATTATCAAAAGGTAATAATACCTATGTTGGCGAGGTGATCTTTTCCATTTTAAAAATACTTATACAAATTTCGGCAAGTTGACCCATAAATATTACCTTTATGACTTGGTCGAAATTAACTATCTATATTATATAAAAATGTATCTCCATTTCCCTTGGTCATCGCATCACGCGTGAATGGCTGGATCGATTTCGATAATTCTTTTGTTGTTGTATTTGTTATTGTCAGAAGGTTCTTATGAAAGAAAAAAATAAGAATGTTGCGCAGAAAATTTGAAAATTTAAGAAAACTGAACGACCATATTTCGCTTTAACTTTTTAGCTTTATCTAATCTAACATTATGACGTTTGACAGAACTGTCACTCTTTTGACAGCGAGCGTGAAACCAATTCGATATTCATAGATTATCATTAAGACAGGATAAAAATAAACCAATTCGATTTTTTCAATTATAATACTTGTTTATTGGAAAGAATAAACCATGTCAATAGTGTATTTTGATATATTTTGTTTGTATTGTGGAATTTAATTCCTTTTATTTTTTTGTTTCAGGTAAGGACTAAGCATTATGTTGAAAAATGAAAAAACGTAACGCAGTCTTCTTAAACGATAAGCGTAGTAGGTACCCATGAAGTAATAGCTGTTGTAAAAACGTTATTTGATTCAATTCAACTAGAATTTTTTTATATATACGAGACGGGGGCAACTGAGCATGTGGGTCACCTGATGGAGAGCAATCACCATCGCCCAAAGAAATCAACAACACCAATCGGTCGCCGATCCGTTGCCAGCCTATACTCCTTCTTTCCTTTCTGGTGACCTCACTCACTCGCAGGAGCATCCTCAAGGGATTTCTTATTTGGCTGCGGTACTCTGTGAGGTGGAGGTACTTCCCCGGTAGCCTTTAGAAGAGAAGATGTTTAGTAAAAAACTAAGATACCTACAGAAATATTATAAAAAATATTTTGAATTTACTCGACGAAAACCGACTGTTGAATAAGTAAGCACGCAGTATTTCAAATCGTAGTCGATGCCTATGCGTACTGCAATAACATAAGAATGGCGTAAACATATTTTGTTGAAACCTCAAACAAACAGCGCGCTTTTCATAAAACTGAAAAATCTTCTGTGACATGTGTATTTCAAAGGTTTATGGCTGGTAAAAAATAAAGCTTTTATTTGCAAACTAACTTCCGCCCGCGGCTTGGCCCGCGTGAAAGTTGGTTATCGCGCCAAACTTTTTGTCATTCCTCGGGAACAGCTCAATTTTTTTGGGGTAAAATGTATCCTGTTATTTATTCTGAATTTCTACTATTTAAACTAAGGCGTGAAAGCGGAACAAACAAAAAAACTCATTTTATTTTGTAGAGATTTAACGATGTGTTTTAATATCAACTTTAGAGACAAAGCCTATCTCACCTGCACGTGGCGGTATTTAGCTGAGCGTAGAGAGCGAGGTCTTTGAATCAAGTTAGGATGAAAAACATATTTTTGTATATTTCTAAGTTTGTATGTATGTATATATATCACGGTAACTCTCGAACCCGTGCTCCGATTTTAATGCAATTTTGTGGGTATGTAGGAAAAGTAAATACATTTTGTATGTTTGTTGGGCAAAGCAATCAGCTCAATAGTTTTTGAGATATTCGCAATAGCTTTATTTACTTTGCAATATTTATCTACTTTAATATGAAGTTTTCAAAATCGATATTGTGCAAAAAAAAAATATTAAAAGAGAATACTGCTTATATAAATAAATAAAATAAATATTTCTGGACAATTTACACAGCGCCATCTAGTCCCAAATTAAGCGATAAGCTTGTGTTATGGGTAGTAGACAACTGATAAATGTACTTAAATACATTTTTTTTGTAAATACATACTTATAATACATAGAAAACACCCAGACCAAGACAAACAGACATGTTCATGTACACAAATGTTTGTCTTGTGCGGGAATCGAACCCGCGACCTCGGAGTCTAAGTGGCCATTGCTAACCATTCGACCACCGAGCTCGTCAACATCTCGTCGTTATATATAATTAAAGAACATATATCCATATGATATCTTACTCACAAGAATATATACTATCTTGTAGCTTATGTTACAGTTCACGAACTTAATCTAGTTATATTACATTAGAATGATGATTGATGATGGTGTTGATGAGGAAACGACATTTGCATGAGATGTATGGTAGTTAACTAGCGTTTGAATATCTTTAATATAACGGAGTGGAGTTAGTTTATGCTAAAATGTTAACTAACCTAGAACTATGTTATCTATATATATAAAAATCAATGCCACTTTTCGTTGTAATTTTATAACTCAAGATAGGTCTCACCTATCCAAACCAAATGTTTAGGCTTTGTTCGGACTATTTAGTAGATGGTTTATGTGAAGTTTCCACAAAATCGGTAGAGCGGTTTTTACTTTTATCACATTTTTTGTAACAAATGAATTCAATAAATGGCGGATCTGCGCTGGCAAATTTGATGTTCCAATTTTTTTTTTTATTATTTCACTTTATACGTAGCGAAGCACGTACCGGGCCGCTAGTCTTATATATAAGTGCTTACATACGATTACCTTTACCTGCTTATAGGTAGCCGGTATGTTTGAGTACAAAATAAAATATACTTTATACCATTTTTGACGTGTTATCGTCTTACAAATCGATGAAGGCCGCTGCCTGCACGTGCGAAAAAGCATGACTCATTGTCACGTTCCGTCTGGGCCGAGCGTGCAAGCGAGAGTGCGGCTTGTGATGCATCGATGTATCTCTCTTCCACTCCATCGGCCGATGTTTTCTTATGACGTTATCATGTAAAAACACTCGCACGTAAAAACGTGCGAGCGTTTTTAGGGTTCCGTACCCAAAGGGTAAAAAGGAACCCTATTACTAAGGCTCCGCTGTCCGTCCGTCTGTCACCAGGCTGTATCTCATGAACCGTGATAGTTAGACAGTTGAAATTTTCACAGATGATGTATTTCTGTTGCCGCTATAACAACAAATACAAAAAAATAGAATAAAATTAATATTTAAGGCGGCTCCCATACAACAAACGTAATTTTTTTTTGTCGGCAATTGATAACGGCAATAGGTAGACGCTTGAAATACTCACTTAGTATTTAGTTATATATTCACTTTAAAAATAAATAATGAAATAAAAATAAAACAAATATTTAAGGGGGGCTCCCATACAACGTGATTTTTTTGGCGTGTTTCGTGCGCGAGTCCGACTCTCACTTGGTCGGTTTTTATTTATATTACATTAGGTGGCACACAATCATGCGGCTCGCCTGATATAAAGCGGTCAGAGCAGCCATATAAACTGTCACAAATCGCAAAATTAAATATAGCTCGCGCGTCGCCACATTGTGCGCCAAGCCAGCAACTTCTTCCTTCCTGGGGGTCTCACTCACTTGCAGGAATACAACAAGCCCCTGGGGATTTTTTTTATACGAGGGCAAACGAGCATAAGGGTCACTTGATGGAAAGCAATCACACCGCCCATCGAGATCAGCAACACCAAAGGTTATTTGGCTGCGGTATTCTGTGAGATGGAGGTACTTCGCTAGTCGGGCAGCTTTAAAAATACACTATACCCTACCTCTCTTTTCGCCAGAGCCTCGTTTGTCAGTCAGTAGGGTGCACCACGTGCAGGTGAGGTTGGTTTTGGTTCAAAGATGAAAGACACCCCAAAATTTTTATTTGGCTGCGGTCTTCTGTGAGAAGGAGGTACTACCCCAGGCGGGTAGCTTATATTTTATGCACTCTCTACTTCTCTTTCTTTCAATAGAGCCGCGTTAGTCAGTCTGTAGGGTGGACCACGTCTAGGTGAGGTTAGCTCTGGCTCAAATATAGTTGTGATCCACTTATTACACCACACTATACACTTATTTTAACATACCGAGAGCTGCACACTAACATTATTATAATCCTATTTCACTCAATTGGACAATTGGACAATGGGAAATGATGGGTCTTTAACTTGTAAGATTTAATTACAGAAACGCCGTGAAAAATATAATTAAAATATTTCTGGACAATTTACACAGTTAGCCGTGTGGTTTCCGGCAGACTAGAATAGAATCACTCCGTTTCTTCCCGTGGATGGCGTACAAGGCGACTAAGGGAAATATATTATCAAATATCGATCAGGCCTCCCCAACCCGTTTGGCCAGCGTGGGAGTGTAGGCCAAATCCTCCTTCCGTCTTGGACGGACAAGAGAGGGTCGTGCTCCTGTAGTGGAGACTAAAATGGACTTGATGCTGATGAATTTACACAGCGTCATCTAGTCCCAAATTTAGCGTAGCGTTTTTTTTTTTAATCTATTTTAATTTAGGGACTTTTGTCATAATTGACTATATCGGTCCCATCGTAACCTATTCCAACTTTAACATCTACTGCTTTATAAAGAAAATAAGGCTTTCGCTACAGGTGACATGGGATTAGCCAACACGTCGTGATACATTCCGACATCCAATCTGTTTAGACCAAATTCAGAGACTAGATACTCTCTTTTAGAAGCGTAGCGTTGTAAATACATACTTATAATACATAGAATACACCGAGACAAACTGACATGTTCATGCACACATATGGTTGGCCTTGGGGTCAAAGTAGCCCATGCTAACCATTCGACACCGGGCTCGTCAAAAGCTTGTAAGTAAATATTTTTTAAAACGAATAAATTCACCTTTTCCGCCTAGGTGGGACTTGACCCTATGGCCTCTCGAATACCGTCCGAGATCTCTTCCGACTGAGTTACCAGGAAGGTTGGTGATGATGGCACGAATTTGTCCATTTCTATTTACTGCTGTGAAAATGTAATGTAGCGCCATCTACCTATTAAGTACTTAGTGAGTACTTGTATATACAAGTAGGTATAAGAATATTCGTCTATCTACAGGATGTAAGTGGACATTTTCAAATTATCAGATTTTTTTTTCAAACAGGCATATTTATGGACATAGTTACTATTAAGCACTACGTACTATTACTATTATTATATTCCGGAAAGCTGGCCGGTATGAACTATTAAAATATTGGCTTGTAAAAAGTTTTTATTTCTGACTGAAAAGTTTCTAGGCGGACGAATGTAGGTGCGGTTGTGTTAAATCGATATCGGAACGATCAGCTGACTTGAAGTATGCCCCAATTTCCTACAAGTGGGCAAGGAATGGAAAGAATGAATGCATTGAACCTCTATGAATAGATGTGACCTAAATATTGAATAATAAGGCAGTACATTTTAGTTTAGTTTTTTTTTTTTATACTACGTCGGTTGGCAGACAAGCATACGGTCCGCCTGATGTGAAGCGGTTACCGTAGCCATATTAACGCTTGCAACATAAAACATTGCTCGCGCGCCGCCACCCCCGCTGCCAACGCAGCATCTCCTTCCTTTCTTTCTGGTGACCTCACTCACTCGCAGGAACACAACAACCCTCAAGGGAATTGTTATTTGGCTGCGGTATTCTGTGAGGCGGAGGTACATTCCCCAGTCGGGTAGCTTACAATTACGCTCCCTACCTCTCTTTTCGCCAGAGCTTCGTTTGTCAGTCAGCAGGGTGCACCACGTGCAGGTGAAGTTGGCTTTGGTTCAAAGATCTTGATGAACCACTTACACCCCAAAGTACATAGTTTATGCAATTGTCAATATAAATAAATAAATGTCATTTTTTAGGGTTCCGTACCTCAAAAGGAAAAACGGAACCCTTATAAGATCACTTTGTTGTCCGTCTGTCTGTCTGTCTGTCTGTCTGTCTATCAAGAATTTCTATATCGAGAATGCGTGGAGATATCAAGGCAAAATTTGAACTGTACACTCAGGTCTACGGTCCCATGAAGTTGTAAAAAAATCAAACTGCTCAGTATAC
This sequence comes from Hypsopygia costalis, assembly GCA_937001555.2. Lineage (NCBI taxonomy): Eukaryota > Metazoa > Arthropoda > Insecta > Lepidoptera > Pyralidae > Hypsopygia > Hypsopygia costalis. The sequence continues at coordinate 2,444,655 of OW443336.2, read as the reverse complement.
GTAAAAAAAAGTTACGGCTGTTTATTCAGCAAAAAATGCATATTTCGACATTCTCAAGGGAATCAAAACCTTTAGGGTACTTCCCGTTGACCTAGAACTATGAAATTTGGCAAGTAACATCGTTATAGACTACAAGTACAGGAATAAATCTCAAAACTATACATTTGTAAACAGATCTTAAAAAATAGGGGGTCTATATTTTTTATAGGGTGTCGAAATTTCAAATTGAAACTACTACTTCAAATGGGGTATCATGTGAAAGGGCTTGATGTACACATTGCAAAATATATTTTATTTATTTTTTTCGACGCATTATTTCTTATTTATAATGAAAAATATCAAATTTAATAATGATACTACGTACGGAACCCTCGGTGGGCGAGTCCGACTCGCACTTGTCCGGTTTTTTTATATATAGCCCTCTCAATCGCTCGCTGTGCAACCTTTAGCCTGTATGTTTTTTAAACATATTACAATTTAACTTACTTAATTGATTTCAGTAGTCAGTATAGATTTTTTTTTCATACCACTAAGTAAAGTGGCAAACAACCTAAAAAAGTAATGCACAAATAATAGACCTTACGTACCATGTAGAACAGAAAACGTATCTATTTACATTAACCTACATTGTGAAAAGTTACAACAATGTGCCGTTGAAATAAAAACCTAAATATATTCATTCAGCAAACTGTAGCTGAAAAGTAAACGATAATGTTTCAGGTCGATGTTTTAACTTTCAGCCTTTCATGTAATACTTTGCCGCAAAAGGCTGTTCTCGAACTATTTTTACGATGAAGGTTATTCCGCATTATGGTTGTAAGTTGACTTTAACACGCACTTTGTTTGTATTATAAAAGGCGTTAGTTAAGGCTTTTTGGCAGAAAAGTTCTTTCTAAGTTTCATCATCAACCTGTATCTACCTACTGCTGGATATAAGCCTTGCTTTCCACCAAATACGATCCTCTGTCTTCCGCATCCAGTCGCTTCCAACTGCTTTCAGGACATCGCACCATCAGTCCAATGAACGACGTTATTTATTCTACAATTGCTCACAATCAGTACCGCCGATTACCATCGAATTTTTTGAATGCGAAAATGAAACAACTGCTTACATTGTTGGTAATTGTGTTTGGCTAAGTAGATGACATATGGTGAGGTCCACAGGCTAAAAGTCGCGCAGCGAGCGATGGAGAGGGCTATGCTCGGGATTTCTCTGCGGGATCGACTCCGGAACGAAGAAATTCGACGGAGAACCAAAGTCGTCGACATAGCATTCAGAGTTTGCAAGCTGAAGTGGCAATGGGCCGGTCACATCTGCAGAGTAAGTGATGGCAGATGGGCGAGGAAGGTATTAGAGTGGAGGCCGCGCGTAGTACGACGAAGTGTTGGGCGCCCTCCTTCTAGATAGTCCGATGACCTTAAGAAAACGGCTGGGAGCGGCTGGATGCGGAAGGCGGAGGATCGTATCTGGTGAAAAGCATTGGGGAAGGCTTATATCCAGCAGTGGGTAGATACAGGCTGATGATGAAGTAGATAGAAACCTTACAGCTCTACCGACTAAGCTTAAGATGTTTGTCAATATCTTTAGCCTAAGACCAATTTTTGAAATCAAAAAGCCTCCTCCAAATTGTTGACTAGACATATTACAGAATATGTGTAATATTGCTCCGATATTTATCCATTATACTACATACATTGTACATCACATTACATATCAAACAAGTGTAAATTATGTTCTTTTTAATAAGACGTGTTCTTTGTAAAGGTAGACTTCTGTAATTATCCATACAATGTACGCCATTAATTAGTAAATGTTTAGAACATACAAGAGTTTTTGCATGTTTCGGAGACGCCGAGAAATTAATTGATAAAGTTCGTTTCGCTGGCACGCGGGCCATAAATATTCATCTTACACTCGTGCACAGTTGATGTTTATATTATTTGGATTATATATTATGTAAAAATTTTGGGGTTTAAGTGGCTCACTACCATTTTTAAAGCGTAACCCAACCTCATCTGAATGCGGTGGTCCAGGCAGCGCACTTATAAGGTGGGGAAGTATCCTCACCTCACAGAATACCGCACCCAAATAACAATTCCCTTGAGTTGTTGTGTTCGCGTGAGTGAGTGAGGTCACCAGAAAGGAAGGAGTTGCTGCATTGGCAGCGGGGGTGGCGGCGCCTGATCGATATTTCATTGCGAGCGTTAATACAGCTACGGTAGCCGCTTCACATCAGACGGGCCGTATGCTTTTGTCTGTAACCTGATGTACTATGCTTATAAGTAGAAAGAAAGAAAGGAAGGACTTTAGGCTGGTAACGTATCGGCGACACCTTGCTGTTGTTGATCTCCACGGGCGGTGGTGATTTCTTTCTATCAGGTGACTCACATGCTCGTTTGCCCCCCCCCCCCCCCCTCTCAAATAAAAAAAAGTAAAAAAAGACCGTGAATCATAAATTAACGTGAAGTAAATCCACATTCTTAGAAGTCTTCAGACAAACTTTAATAACAACCGTTTGAAATGTTCAAAAGTCATTAATAGTTCTAAATTGTGCTGCGAAAGTGATTTAAGAATGTTTCGCTGTCTTAATTGCATCGATTTAACTAAACTGGAGCTTTTAAATGTTTGCCAGACTCGCCTCAGCCGTGGTCTTGTCTTTTTTTAAACTACTTCAAAACAGGAGAAGATGTATTTTGACGAATAGAATAGCTACTAATGGCTACTTTGACTCCGAGATCTTGGGTTCGATTTCCGCACAAGATAAATATTTGTGTGTTAGTCTTGGTCTGGGTGTTTTATTAAAGAAAATTATTTAAGTAATTAATCAGTAATCTCGTACCCATAGTACAAACTTTGCTTAGTTTGGGACTAGATGGCGCTGTGTAATATGTCCAAGATATTTATTTATTAAGACGTAGTATAAAAAAAAGATATATAAAGTTGGAAAAATAATAATGAATGTGTGTCTAAGTGCCCGCGATGGCCCATTGGCAATTAAAGATATTTTATATAGATTTTAACTTTTTAATCATATTTGATTAAAAAGTTAACAAAATAAAAGTCCGTCTATATTTTTACATACTATCTGAGAGCGATTTAGTTAGTCGAAAAACACTCCTCTGAAAACCCTGAAAATCCAATCAGCCCGAAAAGTCGACGAATATCTAAAATATTTCCTGTATACCTTCCAAAACTAGGCTTTGGTTGGGTAAAATCAAAAAGCTATTGAAAAATGAACATTGAATTCTGTCGAGTATGCAAACAGTTTTTCGAAAATTCGAAAACTAATTGCTGCCAATTTTGTTGTGAATATCAGTGATTCAACGCTGTCAACGTGCTAGAAGACATTTTTTTCTTTCGATTTGTTATGTAAGGATGTAATTATAATATAACTATAGGTGAAAGAATTACTTCGATATCATAAAAACTTCTCGAGATATGATAACTTGAAAATCACAATTATGGACTTTCCCGAAAACGGTCCATACAAAAGGCTACTGAATTATGACGTCACAGTTAGGTATTTTGTATACGTTAAAACAGAAATTTGTACGACAGCTATGTTAAATATTGCGTTTATGTAGGCTAGTGCCGTAACAAAAGATATAGTATTTTATATTGTTTTTCCAAAGTTAATATATTTTTTAATAATTTCATCCTTTTAAATTGGACTTTCCCACCAAACTTTGATCGACCATAAAACAAGTCGGACATAAGTTTCAAGATGACACATCGTCTTAGTTTTGTATATTTTACAATACTGATAAATATTTTGTATAATTTTAGATCATTGTCGTCTAGTCTATTGTAACCCTTCCTATTGCATTAACTACTTTTGACGTGAACATGTCTTTAAATTTGCTACCATACGGAGGTAATCCAAAAATCTAATGACAGCATAATCAGGAGATACAGTTTGGCGGTGTATTTAGAATCTATGCTCTACATCCAAAATTTAATCACACCACTGGTTAGATGAAGGATCAAATAATTTATTACGTTAAGTAAGGACTATTGAACATCGCCTGCGGAGGAGGGGGGAAGCGCTGCTATTTTGAGAAAATTTTAGTGCATATAACGTATTCACGTATTGGCGGTGTATTTCGAATCTATGCTCTACATCCAAAATTTAATCACACCACTGGATAGATGAAGGATCAAATAATTTATTACGCTAAGTAAGGACTATTGAACATCGCCTGCGGAGGACGGGGGAAGCGCTGGTATTTTGAGAAAATTTTAGTGCATATAACGTATTCACGTACACCACACTGCCGTCTCCATGACACAGCTACACCCCATTTTTTTATATGAGACGGGGGCAAGCGAGCCGCCATCACCACCGCCCATAGAAATCAGCAGCAGCAAGGGGTCGCCGATCCGTTGTCAGCTTTTTAAAGGCAGAATTGACTTTTTTTTTCTATATATTAGCTCAGCATATTGGCTCCGCTTCGCCTGATGGTAAGCGAAAAGAAGAGCCCCAATCGTATCGGCAACGGACAAGAGACCTCGATGTCTTGTCAGTTGACGCTGCCATGCTGGCCTACAAGATGCTTCTTCACGCTTCTCTTGACAAACATGTAGGATCCCATATTGTATGAATGAGGAAATACGTTTGCCGGCAACGCCATCCACTTTTTAATGGTGCGACATAGATAGGAGTTGCCAAACTTTTTAGTACGCGAAGGAATGATCCCAACAGCAAACTTGTGATATCGTTAGCCTGCACGTGAAGTTCTGTGACGGAAAGGGGAGGAAGGGATAAGACTCTATTTATTAAAAGTTGCCATGTTGTATTTTTTTGGAAATGCTGCTGAGGTCGATTTATTTTAACTTTAATTAAACTGGGGACCTAGCGCCTAAGCTGAAGCCGATTCTTATCGGGTTATTTGATTGCGAAAATCGGACTTCAGTTTAAATTTATGACAAACATCTTCAGTTGAATCGGTCGAGCGCCTCCATCCCTACCGGCTAAGATTCTTAGTAATAAGCTAGCACTAATTTAAAGTGAAGTTAAAATTTCGCAATCAAAAAAGCTGGTCGTAATCGGCTTCAGCTTAGGCAGTAAACCGGATTAACAGTTGCGTTGACTATTTCTTATTTCTCAGAACAACTACTAAAAGTGATAGAATGCGGAAAGCGAAGGATCACATATAGTAGAAACCATTGGGAAAGGTATAGAGTTGAATACCGCCAAAGCTGAAACTGATTCATTATTGACATAATCCAATATTTTGATTCCAAATATAGGTCTTAGGTTCATCATCTTCATCAGGTTATTTTAGTCTCCACTACAGGAGTACGACCCTCTCTCGTCCGTATCAGACAGAAGGAGGATTTGGCCTACACTCCCCACGCTGACCAGACGGGTTGGGGAGGCCTGATCGTTGTTTTATAATGTATTTCCCTTAGTCGCCTTGTACGACATCCACGGGAAGAGACGGAGTGATTCTATTCTAGTCCGCCGGAAACCACATGGCCAGGTCTTAGGTTAGTTATTGCCTGACATCTTCAGCTCCGTCAGTAGAGCTCCAGGGTTTACACGAACTAAGCTAAACACAAGTACCATAAATCTAAATTAAAGTTTGATATTCGCTATGAAAAAATCTGATGGTAATCGACTTCAGCTTAGCCTGTAGGACTCCAGACATATGTATATTACGTTATTATATATATGCTATATGTACTCTGCTGATACTATGTTCCTGTAGAACAACATACGATTGACACTTTTGTATTGCAAGCGTACATAGACTAATTTCATAGGCAACCTCGAGTTTTATCAGTTGTCTAGTACCCATAACACAAGCTTTGCGCTTAATTTGGTACTAGATAGCGCTGTGTAAATTGTCAAAAAAAAGAAGATAAATATACCCATCCATAGACAGGCTACAGTTGACGTTCATTACCTTGCCTGATTGATTAGACTGCCATCGAACTCTTCAATTTATTAAATAATATAGAGTTATATAGCATAATAGCTATAACATAAGTGACTGATAGTTTATAGACCTATATTAATGGGCATTGTTTATACTACGTCTAGCAGCAAATAATTATACGGCCCGCCTAATGTGAAGCGATTACCGTAGCTATATAAATACACGTAATATGAAATATTGCTCGCGCGCTGCCATCCTTGCTAACGCAACTTCTTTCCTGGTGACCTCACTCACTCGCAGAAACACAACCTGCCTCAAGGTAATTGTTATGAGGTAGATGTGCTTCGTCGGACCAGCTTATTCACACGATGTGCCCTACCTCTCTTTTGCCCAAAGCCTGGTTGGTAAGTCAGCATGGTGCATCACGTGCAGGTGTGGTTGGCTTTTGATCAAAGATGCTGATGAAAAGCATTTAAATAAGAAAAAAACTATTCTTTATTCATGGACATATGAATTGTAATCATAGAATAGTATAGAATAGAAACATCAAAATCATACTAATATTAAACCACTTTATTTGGTAGTTACATTACTTTATGATATGAATGAAGGATCATTCATACTTAATAACTTAATGTCACCATTATCGTATGTAGGAACATACGATAATGGTGACATTAAGTTTTCTAATGTTTACGGAACCCCAAAAACCAGTAAATATAAGGGCCGGGCCACACGCATAAATCTCGCCCACTCCCATTTCCAATCAGCGCTCACACGTGTTTTTCTGTTTTCCGCAGTGACTTCGCGAGTCACTGTTCTCGTGCTCAATGAGGCTTGCCGCACCTACATTGTGATTCATTCGCATTGGCGTTTGGTCCAAGTTACGCATAGTCCACGGTCTGCCAGCGAGCGGTGGCAGGAGCGGTAGCGGAGCGGATTTTGTAAATACAAATATATCGCATAAACGTATAGATTTGATTGAACCCGATACCATCGCGGATACATCGATCCGCCGTCCGATATCCTTAAACCTAGTTTGCGGTTTTTCAAGCTATAAAATAAAATATGCAATAAAATATAACAGATACGATTTTTTTTTCGATTGGGCCGGTGGTGAGTTTTCATCCAGCAGCGCCTAACTTATGTTCTGAATAACATAATAAATTTGAAACATTGACATTTGATTGCTCGAAGACACTACAAAATAAAATTTAAAGTGAATTTTAATTTTATAGTAGGACGCTGGGTGGGAAACACAATAAATTATATTTATTTTAAATAGTAATTTTGCACAATAATATTTTTGCAGTGCTCATGTTACGGCTGCAAATTTATTTTTAACAATACAGACATTAATATATTAGGTCTGTAATGTATAGGTATAATATGTAGGTATAGGGGTCTAAATCATATGCTTGTACGCGACGTAGTATAAAAAAGGTCTTAGATCATAGTACACAATCACCGCACTATAGTGGTTCCAACTAAAAACTAGCACTGAGGTTCGGCCTCAGCTGTTCTGAGTTGAACCATTTTAACGTCACACGTGTTCGTCAAAATGAAATGAAATAATTTGAGATAAGATCATTATCTTATTATTACTTTTCCTTATTGATACATTTATCAATAAGGAAAAGGCGAATATGTTTATTCTAATTTAATTTTTCTCCGCTTTAGCGTTTATTTTGGACCACAGGTCTATCGTAAGGGCGAGCTCACACGTCCGCATGTTTTATTCATCGCTTGGTGGAAGCTCTTTACCGCTGTTGTTACATCCTCACTGAATACGTTTAATTACTTTCCAAATGGTTTTCTTACTTATTTTACTTGCTAGCACCGTAATAACTCGCAGTACGTGAGCAAATGTTTATTTCATTGCTTAATGACTTAAGAGTGTCTACGAGTTATTTTCAGTGTTTGTTTAGTTCCATTTAGCTTTCGTCTACGACTTTATATATGTATGCTGATATCCTGTAGGAATTTTAAACCTAATTCCTATCTGTATTGGAAGCCGAAACTTAGCGCAAAATTTCAGCTTCCTAGGTTTCTAGGCCATGTATTTGTATGAATCGTTGATAAGCCAGTCAGTGAGTTGGTAATTCGATAGTACGGAATGTGTCTAGAACTTGAAGTGACTAAACACGACCCTATAATAACTACAGATACTCATTCCTGAGTTTTTCACGTAGAGGTGCTCCGAGCATAGTTCTCGTGATCGCCCGGTGCGGAAGGTTAAGCTCCTAAGTCCGAAAGGGGGGGTCATACTAATAGACCATGTCTCTGTGCCGAATACCATCACTAGCAACACACACTCGTCTTCAATCTATAATCATCCCACTGTTGATACGGGTCAACTGAAGGTGCTTAGAGCATACTCCATCACGCTGCTCAGCTGCTGGTTGGCGGAGCAACATACGTTTACATGCTGATGTTTTTAGCATTATGTTATGTACAAATAAATATTTTTTTTCTTAAACTTATCAAAAATAATCTTTGTTATTAAAACTTAATTATGGAATTTACAACTTTAAATTATTGTATCTAATTGATGATTTTTTTATACTACGTCGGGTAGCAGACATGCATCCGGCCTGATGTGAAGCGGTTACCGTAGCCTTATTAATGCCTGCAGCATGAACTATTGCTCACATGCCGCCACCCCCGCTGTCAATGCAGCAACTCCTTCCTTTTTGGTGACCTCACTCACTCGCAGGAACACAACTAATCTCAAGGGAATTGTTATTTGGCTGCGGTATTCTGTGAGGTGAAGGTACTTCCCCAGTCGGGCAGCATACAGATACGCTACCCTACCTCTTTAAATGATTAGAAATTAATGATTTAAAAATTTACTAGAAAGAAAGATATTTCGAAGAAAGTTTGATTTAAAAAAAAGTGTAACATGTGTACCTACAAGGGCCCACGTGGCAAAATAAACAATTTCATTTTATTTCTTGCGTCTCCTTCAAATCCAGCATATTCCACTGAGTTAAAAACCTTGTAAAAACATGAACGGTAATTTAAAAATCTCACATTCACTAATATCATTAATCATATCCGCGCCGTTGGTCCCGCGCCGCCGCTAAAAGGTCACTCCACATTGAAGACGGAAAACGACCGTTGCTTCAGTAATTAATTTTCAGCTTACAGTGCATTTGAAATGAGCTGAATGGAAAGCGTTTAGAGCTCTATGGGACGTAAATATACACTGGAAAATTCTGTTTGTGTTGGTCGTATAATGTTAATAAAGTTGATACGATGAAGCGAACCGAGCGAACCATTAGAGAGGGAAGCCAAACTTTAAGAGTTTCCAACTCCTGCTAATTTCTTTTTTTTTTCATACGAGAAGGGGGCAATGAGCTAGAAAGTACTTGATGGAAAGCAATCACCACCGAGATATAGACATAGAGGTGCTAAATTGAAGTTATTGGATGCGGAAAGCGAAGCATTGGGAAAGACCTATATCCAACTGTGGTTGCATACAGGCTGGTAATCTTGGGCGTACAGCATTTCCAAAATTATCAAATATGATGCTCGAGTTTCTAAAACAAAATATGAATATAAAAAGGTATAAGTAATTGTACAATGGGTTGTGTTCAGAGGAGTTGTTTGACATGATGCCTCCTTCTACAGTCGCACCGCTCGCCATCGACAGGGAATTCATCTTCACACATTAGAACCGAAGTGGTCACGTACTGTGCGGTTCCAAAGAGGTTTTCTTCCACGTGCTACCAAGCTGTGGAATGAACTGCCTATTGAGGTTTTCCTGTGAGACTACAGCATGGCGTTCTTCAAAAAGGGTCGGCAACGCGCATGTGATGTCTCTGGTGTTATAGCCGTCCTTAGGCTACGGTAACTGCTTTCTATCAGGCGGACCGTATGCTTGTATGTCACCTTAGTGGTATAAAAAAAAGATAGCTTGGTAGAAAAGTTTATTAAAGAAAAAATGAACAAGGTTTTCAATATTAGCATTAAAATTATTCACTTCAGACCTAGAATCGCTGCGATCTTCAAAGAAAGCCTCTCCCTTTGATTCTCGCAAGAGGAACTACACAGCGGGTGCAAAGTGAATTGACCATTGAGTCAAAGGAGCTGTAAGTGCATCTTATTTTTCAGAGAGAAACTAGGGATGGCACTTTACGAAGTAAGTGTCTACCGAACGTCGAATTTGTAGAAAATATTCAAACGAAAATTTATTCTGTTCATTCTATAAATATTATAAATGTGAAATATTGTGACGATGGATGGATGTATGTATTATTGGTATGTATGGATGGATAGATGGATCACATGAAAATGGTCAAGCGGATTTGTATGAAATTTAGTAAATTTTGGGGTGTAGGTGTAGGTTCATCAACATCTTTGAACCAAAGCCAACTTCATTTGCACGCGGTACACCCTCTTGACTGACAAACGAAGCTCTGACGGAACGACGCGGCAGATAGGGAGCGTAATTGTAAGCTACCCTGGGGAATGTACCTCCACCTTACAGAACACCGCAGCCAAAAAACAATTCCCTAGAGGGTTGTTGTGTTCCTGCGCGTGAGTGAGGTCACCAGAAAGGAAGGAGATGCTGCGTGGGTAGCGGGGGTGGCGGCGCGCGAGCGATATTTTATATTGCGAGCGTTAATATGGGTACGTTAACCGCTTCACATCAAAGCGGGCCGTATGCTTGTCGGCCACCCGACGTAGTATTAAAAAATAAAATAGTACATATACATATAGAATGTAAGTTAGGTTGACATGTAGGAGACTTTATAACTCGGTACTGTGTACAGTACCGAGAACAAAGCTTGAGCAAAAGCAAATTTTGTCATTGTAGCTTAGAGTAAATTATATTTTAAAACAGAGTCTTCAGAGTTGCAGCTCCACGTAACATTTATTACATTATTAAACAACTGCGAATCACGTTGAAAAATTGACTGCCTGATAAGTAAGCGTCATTATGTATACATTTTGCTTACCGTTGCAATCTTCTGGTGTGTCCAATGTTACTTGGAGAAAACGAGATTATTGAGAAGCCCTAAATCCCCTTTTCTCTGGAACACCCTAATGTTGGGCAGAGAATCCTTCTATACTCGTATTGTAGCTTCGGGGGAAATCATTCAAATGCGCAATTAACGAACGAAATTTGTAAGCGAATCTAAAATACTCGATCAATATTTGCAATTGAGTATTTGCACACCATTATGAACAAAATCGTACTCAAACGAAACCAGCTGAGTCACAGACTGGCAGTCTAAGTTGCGATAAAGGTGAATGTACACAGGGAAAATAAACTTGTACGTATTTTTTTTTTATAATTAATTCGCACAAACAAACTACGTACCCTATACCTAACAGCTAATGCGCTCCGTGTGCCAACCTTCCGGTTATATCACGGGTTGCGAGTATCTCTTCCAGTAAATCAACCAGACGAGAGGACCTTTACCTGCTCCGCTTTTGCGCTCAGTAAATCGCACAAACAAACAGACGAAACTGATATTTGTGACAATTGATTTAATTAGGTAAAAATGCCGTCTTCTGTATTGTCAAAATGCACAAAAAGCCAAGTCAGCGGGTTTAAGCGGCTCGAAAACACTGGCCTCCGCCAACCTACAGTTGAGCAGCATGGTGGAGTGCTTAAAACCTCTTCAATTGTGAGGAGACCCGTATCCCAGCAGTGGGATGAAAAAGGGTTGACGACAATTTATGTTAGAAAGTAAATAAAGCCCAAGGAATCATATCACACTGAAGTACGCAATAATATCGTATTTTTAGGTTAATTTCAGATTTTTGAAAGAAAAAAGACGCCATTGCACCAATTACGTACTCAGCGTAGGAAAGAAATAGCAAGTATATTAAAGCGCCGTGATGAGAATAGGGATGGCGAAAGTCATAGATTTCCCTGGCTACGGGAGCCGTTTTCTGACGCAATTTATATGTATGGGTATGCCATATCTATAGTATATAAAAACATCTTTGTTTGCATTACGTTCGTTTATTTTGTTTTTTAATTAAAGTGACTAATTATTATCAGTTCTGATAAATATCACTTCAGAGTTTAAAGCGCTCAGCGGGAGTTTCCATCCAAATTAACAATATAAACTTTGTTTGCTCTGCGTGTAAAGCGGGGTTAATGACAAAACAATAGGCATTTGATAAATTGGAAATGTTTGAAACGGGTTAAGCGAAAAGCCATCGATATTATTAGTTGTCGAACTTCTGCAATTTTGATGCAATTTATAGGGTTAAATATTTCAAGTTTACCTAGGAATTCTTCAAATTCAAATGATTTATTTTACTAAAAACATAGCTACAGAATATAGGTGTTGGTATGTATAAAAGATGTTCTGCCGTTTTCAACAATTTAGACATGCATAGATGATGATGATGTTAAATAATTCTGATAGTCAAAGGTGTTTCTTATTATTTTATGTCAAATTATTTATTATTAATTATTTTAATATCAAATAAATTTATATTTAATTTATGGCAAATTGTAGAAATTCATTAATGGAGTTGTAACATTTCTCAATTAGCCAATTATGCAATTTATTTTTTAATTTTATTGTGCGACGGCTTTGCTTCGTGTGATAATGGGTTTAGCTAATACCACTAGTTCTGCTACGTCTAGTAGTAATCTATTTTTTCACCTCAGTAGCACGAAAAGCGCTGTTTTGATTTTTAAAATTGCAAAAGCAGTTTTTGCTGCGAGCACGAAAAATGCTAACTTTTTCCAAGCTTTTATTTCTCATGGCAATACACGATTACCTAAGTGCCCCCCTTTTTCCATTCAAAATGGCGGCCGACACAGAAACGTGGTTTAAATTCTCCGCTTTAATCCATTATGATACGGGTATGAAATGAAAGGGTTTGATAAACTTCTTAAACCTTTTACTACTAGCAACTAACAAAAGAATGTTTACAAAAATGTGTTTATTCTTATTTAATTAATATTAATAGTTTTCCTGCCGAAGAATCCTAGTTCTTTAAAGCCCGATCTTTGTATTAATTTTATTTGCTCGTGATAAGCTAATTTGGTATTAGTTAAATAAAATAAGTATGTCCTCTCCTTCAGTATTACAGAAATATCTTCACTTTCGTCGTAGATTCACAATTATCTCCTATATACACCTATTAAATAAGTAAACAAATAATGCAACCAAAAAAAATTTTTCATCGTATCGCTTTATTATTTTTCTTCCTTTTTTTTAATAGTCTTAGGACAATGGTTGCCAGTGCTTTAGAGGTCTATCCATAGATTGTAGTCACAAAGAAAAAAATAAAAATCTACTACCAAGACATACTCGTAGATCTAAAGTGAACTACACTTCCACGTCGAGTAATAAGATTTGCTAGGAAAAAAAATGTGATAATGGTGTAAAAAGGTGAACTACTTACACCCCCAATACCTTAAAAACTAGATCAGATATAGGTTAATAATGACGTCAATACTAATTGACAGAGTAAATAATTTAAGTTCGAAACCTTGTTTAAACTGCCAAGTTCGTACGTGTTTTCTAAGCAAACCACATTGCATGTGAAACAGTAATTATGGTAATTTAACGCTTGCACGAATAAGCTTTGTGCTGGAGGTTGTTTCTCAGTTTCTTACTAATTCAGTTTGTTACCATTATATAACAAATTATTGTTAAGCGTGGAGGTCTTTTGACAAAGCGGTTACTTGCATAACAAACAATTTGACTTATCGATCTACGCACAGATTGGGCCATAAGTTAATATTATATTAACTGTTTAATTATTATATTAAATGGTTTGTGCTGAATTCTGGCTTAAGTATAGATAGCTGGCTATCTATACTTAAACTAGTAGAGTATTAGTAGAGTATATACTATATAGTAGAGTATATAATTTATTTATTTGTAACTTTTTGTAAAATATATTTGAAGCTGTTTCTTTTATATATCTTTAAACTGGTCTCTTACAGCCACAATGGTTCCCGGAATTCAGAATTATATATTTTGTTTGTTTGTAAGTTCTTTAATGTAATAATAACAATATAAAAATAAAATATGTAAAACAATTGTTAAAACTATAGAGTAATATATAGACGGACTTATCCTTAATAGAGACCTCTACCAGTCAACCTTTAATAGATTAATATTTTATAACACAGTGTTTTTTACTTTTTTATCCGATTCCGTACCTCAAAAGGAATAAAATCGGCCAAGTGCGAGTCGGACTCGCTCACGAAGGGATCCGTACCACTGTCTATAAAAACGGCAAAAAATCACGTTTGTTGTATGGGAGCCCCCCTTAAATATTTGTTTTATTTTTATTTAATTATTTATTTTTAAAGTGAATATATAACTAAATATTATGTGAGTATTTCAAGCGTCTACCTCTTGCTTTTATCAATTATGAGCAAAAACGAGCAAAAACGAGCAAAAAAAATCACGTTTGTTGTATGGGAGCCCCCTTAAATATTTATTTTATTCTATTTGTTAGCATTTGTTGTTATACCGGCAACAGAAATACATCTTCAGTGAAAATTTCAACTTTCTAACTATCACGGTTCATGAGATACAGCCTGGTGACAGACGGACGGAAGGACGGACAGCGGAGCGCTAATAATAAATAGGGTAGATCACTTTGTTGTTCGTCTGTCTGTCTGTCTGTCAAGACCCTCTATACCGAGAATACATGGAGGTATCAAGCTGAAATTTTAACTGTATACTCAGGTCTACGGTCCCATGAAGTTGTAAAAAAATCAAACTGCTATGTTTACGTAAAAAAAAAGATACGGCCGTTTATTCAGCAAAAAACGCATATTTCGACACATTCTCAAGGGAATCAAAACTCATAGGGTACTTCCCGTTGACCTAAAACTATGAAATTTGGCAAGTAACATCGTTATAGACTACAAGTACAAGAATAAATCTCAAAACTATACATTTATAATTAAGTCTTAAAAAATAGGGGGTCTAAATTTCAAATTGAAGCTACTAGTTCAAATGGGGTATCATATGAATGGGCTTGATGTGCATATTGCAAAATATATTTTAATTATTTTTTCCTACGCATTAGAAATAATAAGTAGGATCATCATAAATTTGATATTTTTCATTATAAATTTGATATTTTGAGAAGAAATTATTTATAATGAAAAATATCAAATTTATGATGATCCTACTTATTATTTCTAATGCGCCCCTGGGTGGGCGAGCCCGACTCGCCCTTGTCCGGTTATTTCATTTATATATTTAAGTTCACAATTTTATAATTATTATATAAATAGTTGATATCGACCAACTTGCTAGATTATTATATATATTTTAAAAATGGAAAAAGCTCACCTCATTCAGTGAGTTCATTCCACAACCTGACAGCTCGAGGTAAAAAACTTATTTGGAACTGTAAAGTACGCGCCCATTTAGGTTCCAACGTGCCAGGATGAATTCCCTTCGGTGCGACTGTAGAAAGAGGCCGTGGGTATTTCAAACAACTTCTCATTTATTATGCAAAAAATCAATGTATACGATTTTCAGAAGCATAATTTTCAATAGTAAAATCGTCATGTAGAATAAAAGATGTGTCATTAGTGCGCCAGCATCGTGAATTATTCATGAGAAGGAGGGATCGGCACATACACACATTTTTACAATGGGGTCGACACAAAAATCCACTCACTTTTATATTGTACAAGGATGTGTACGAGTGAGAATATCAATTTGGGAGCTTTGTTGCAGAAAAAGTATTTTTAGTGGCTGTTTCTTGCGGCTTTGCTTTCTTTCCGGCTTTCTATCTTTGCTTCGTTTTAGTGGTTTATAACTATAAACTAGCTAGTGCCCGCAAGTTCGTCCGCGTGAAATTTTTAACACGTTTAGTGACTTTTGCTATGCATTTTTTAACCAGCGAAGCTTAATTATTTTAAATAAATGGCAACAATTTTGTATGTATTGGACCATATTTGTTGTCCGTTTCAGTTCAGATCTTCGTTTAATAAAGAAACTAAATGATTTTTCTAATTTTATCGATCACTTAAATGTCAGCCATTCTGTGAAAAAAATACAATGCTGTTTTATCAGTCTTTGACAGCTGGCACCACCTATTGACTTGGTCAAGACAACACACAATGACAGTGACAGTTGAAAATCGCGCCATAATTGAAACATAAACTTGACTTTATTTCTAGGTATAACTTTACGTATGTATAAAATACTAGCCACGTCTCACTCTCTATTGCATATAATATTACTGTGTTACTGCGAGCATGTAATGTAATTAGACGTGAGGAGATGGTGCATTAGCAGCTGGAGTGCTGGGGTGTGAGCAGTACTTGACTTGCAAGCATTTTTTTTTATATGAGAGGGGGGCGAACATGTGGGTCACCTGGTGGTAAGTAATCACCACCGTTCAGCTCCATTGCCAGCCTTTTAGGGGAAATAAAGACTTTTGTTCTTGGAGGCTCTATGTGCTAATATATAATAATCTAAGAACATCATATACCGCACTATATAATAGGTAATAACTGCTGTACATCATGTGAGCAGAATGCTTGTTTTTCACTTGATGTGGCATAACAGGCCTTTAAGCAGGCGCAAACTGAGAAAGGTCAACGACATTAACATGACAAAAGGTCGAGTCGTTACGGTAACGCCATTTATCTTCCAATACTTCGGAGGGCGCTATCAACAAGTGTCGAGAAATACATAAATCCTTCCCGCCGTCATTTCGGGAATACGACCACTGCGTCGAAGGGGAAAAGCCGTTCTGACGATTTGTTGTTATTAAACTTTTCTTTCGGAAACCCATAATCATCCCACTGCACTGTTGGGATACGGATCTCCGTTCACTCGAAGGGGGTTTAGAGTATGCTCCACCATGCTGCTCAACTACGGTTTAGCCGAGGTCAGTGTTTAGGCCGTGTGGTTTCCGGCAGACTAGAATACAATCACTCCGTTTCTTCCCGTGGATGTCGTGCAAGGCGACTAAGGGAAATACATTATCAAATATCGATCAGGCCTCCCCAACCCGTTTGGCCAGCGTGGGGAGTGTAGGCCAAATCCTCCTTTCAAATGACGGACGAGAGAGGGTCGTGCTCCTGTAGTGGAGACTAAAATGGACCTGATGATGATGAGTGTTTAGGTCAGCCCTAAGGCTACCTATAGGGGTACCTACATATAGGGGTGTAAGTGGTTTATCAAGATCTTTGAACCAAAGCCAAATTCACCTGCACGTGGTGCACCCTGCAGACTGACAAACGAAGCTCTGGCGAAAGGAGTGGCAGGGAGCGTAATTGTAAGCTACCCGACTGGGGAATGTACCTCCACCTCACAGAATACCGCAGCCAAATAACAATTCCCTTGAGGGTTGTTGTGTTCCTGCGAGTGAATGAGGTCACCAGAAAGAAAGGAAGGAGATGCTGCGTTGGCAGCGGGGGTGGCGGCGCGCGAGCAATATTTTATGTTGCAAGCGTTAATATGGCTACGGTAACCGCTTCACATCAGGCGGGACGTAAGCTTGTCTGCCACCCGACGTAGTATATAAAAAAAAACCTACTTGGCTTAACGACTGTCATCTAATAACGTGCCCTGTGACTTTTGATTGATGTTTTGACTTTATTAGAGGTCTGAATGGAATAAAACGTAACACACAATGGAAAAAAATGTGGAACGCATTGCCTATTTATGTTCGGATGGCTTCTACGTTATTGTCCTTCAAAAGTGGATTTAGAGGAGATTCTTTACTGATGAGACTTGAAGTTACTTAATATTTTTATTGCCTATGTACTATTGTTATATAATTTAGTTATTTGTGTATTTTATTTACTTATTTGTTTGCAAATTACCTTTTTAATTTATTACTCGATGTTCTACTGACTTACCAATCACTGTAGTATCCACTCCACGCAGTTACTCTAAGGTTGACTGGAAGAGATCCCCATGTTGGATAAGTCCGCCTTTGTATCCCTTTATTTTACATGTTATTCATTCGTTGTAATCTGAACAATATTATTATTACTAGCTGTTACCCGCGGCTTCGCCCGCGTGGTCCAGGGAAGCCTGCTGCCATTGATTTGTGTATATTTTTCTTTTGTTGTATTTTTTTTTACTTCGTGGGATAAAAAGTAGTACCAGTATGTACAAATTTTATTGATGATCGGCTGCATAGTTAAGGCATGAAGAAATAACAAACAAACGAATTTACTTTAACACTTATAATATTTGTATATATATGAACGCCCACACTCAAGAGAAAATAATTGTTCACCCCATAAATGTTTGCCCTCTTTATTTTTCCTTCGAATAAAATATTTTTCCTGGATAAAAAGTAACTATGTCACTCTCCAGACCGGAAACTATCCCCTGTTAAAACATCACGTCAGTACTTACGTTCCTTTCGACGTGATAGAAGGACAAATGATTACAAAGTTTATTTTTTCCCATGGGATTAAGATGTTTTTGCGGGATAAAAGGTAGCCTATGTCACTTTCCAAACAGTAAACTATCCCCATTTTAAAAAGTCATGTCCGTACTCTACTAAGTAACTATCCCGTTAAAAAAAAATCATGTCGGTACCTACTTAGGTTCCTTTCGACTTAAAAGAAGGGCAAATGATTACAAAGTATGTATTTTCCCGTAGAAATAAAATGTTTTTCCTGGATAAAAAGTAGCCTATGCCACTCTCCATACCGTAAACGTACGTTATTAAAAAATAAAGTTCATTTGTCCTTCTTTCACGTCAAAAGAAACCTAAGTACAGACATGAATTTTTAATAGGGTAATCTAGAGAGTGACATAAGCTACTTTTTATCCCGGAAAAACAATTTAATCCCATGGGAAAAAATAAACTTTGTAATCATTTGTCCTTCTATCACGTCGAAAGGAACGTAAGTACTGACGTGATGTTTAACAGGGGATAGTTTCCGGTCTGGAGTATATTATAAGTGGGTATATTATAAGTGTTAAAGTAAATTCGTTTGATTGTTATTTCTTCATGCCTTAACTATGCAGCCGATCATCATTAAAATTTGTACATACTGGTACTACTTTTTATCCCACGAAGTAAAAAAAAATACAACAAAAGAAAAATATACACAAATCAATGGCAGCAGGCTTCCCTGGACCACTCGGGCGAAGCCGCGGGTAACAGTTAGTTTTATATATAAAATTAATCTATACTATCTAATTCTATACTAATATTATAAAGCTGAAGAGTGTGTTTGGTTGAACGCGCTAATCTCAGGAACTACACTTGAAAAAATATTTTAGTGTTAGATACTTAGCCTATATTTCAAGGAAGGCTATAGGCTATATAACATCACGCTACGACCAATAGGAGCGGAGCACCGGTGAAAAATAGGAAAAAAATATTCCTTTTGAGGGCTTATGTCGCGTGCGCTGCGTAAACGGTTGAAGTTACGCATAAATCATGTATGACGGAATTGTTCCTCTCTAAAAGTTCTAAAAAAAAGTCCGCGACAGTATATGTCTATCTTTTAAGATTGATACACTATAACGTTTTTTCACGGTAATCAATAGGAGAAAGTAGGTAAAAAAAGGTTATAGTGAGTTAATCTTAAAAGATAGACATATGCCGTCGCGGACTTTTTTTTAGAACTTTTAAAGAGGAACAATTCCGTCATACATAATTTTTGCGTAACTTTAACCGTTTACGCAGCGCACGCGACGTAAGCCCTCAAAAGCAATATTTTTTTCCTATTTTTCATTGGTGCTCCGCTCCTATTAGTCGTAGCGTGATGCTATATAGCCTATAGCCTTCCTTGAAATATAGGCTACCTAACACAAAAAGAATTTTTCAATTCGAACCAGTAGTTCCTGAGATTAGCGCGTTCAAACAAACAAACAAACAAACAAACAAACAAACTCTTCAGCTTTATAATATTACTAGCTGTTACCCGCGGCTTCGCCCGCGTGGTCCAGGGGAGCTGCCATTGATTTGTGTATATTTTTCTTTTGTTGTATTTTTTTTTTACTTCGTGAGATATTACTATTTATATAACATTGATAATACTGTTTAAGGAACGTTTGTTATTACTATTTATATCTCACGAATTAAAAAAAATACAACAAAGGAAAAATAGGTACAAAGTTTAATGATGATCGGCTACATAGAGCGTTAAGAAATAACAAACAAACGAATCACTTATAGTATTAGTATGGATCAAGACAAAAAAATTGTTCACCACGTAAATGACTGCCCTCTGCGGGGATCGAATTTTTTTTCCGTGTAAATAAAATGTTTTTTCATGGATAAAAAGTAGCCTATGTTACTATACAGACCGGAAACTATCCCCTGTTAAAAAAATCATGTCGGTACTTACGTTCCTTTCGACATGATAGAATGCCAAATGATTACAAAGTTTATTTTTTCCCATGGGATTAAGATGTTTTTGCGGGATAAAAGGTAGCCTATGTCACTTTCCAAACAGTAAACTATCCCCATTTTAAAAAGTCATGTCCGTACTCTACTACGTAACTATCCCGTTAAAAAAAAATCATGTCGGTACTTAGGTTCCTTTCGACTTAAAAGAATGGCAAATGATTACAAAGTATGTATTTTCCCGTAGAAATAAGATGTTTTTCCTGGATAAAAAGTAGCCTATGCCACTCTCCATACCGTAAACGTACGTTATTAAAAAATAAAGTTCATTTGTCCTTCTTTCACGTAAAAAGAAACCTAAGTACAGACCTGAATTTTTAATAGGGTAATCTAGAGAGTGATATAAGCTACTTTTTGTCTCGGAAAAACAATTTAATCCTATGGGAAAAAATAAACTTTGTAATCATTTGTCCTTCTATCACGTCGAAAGGAACCTAAGTACTGACGTGATGTTTTAACAGGGGATAGTTTCCGGTCTGGAAAGTGACATAGGTTACTTTTTATCCAGGAAAAATATTTTATTCGAAGGAAAAATAAAGAGGGCAAACATTTATGTGGTGAACAATTATTTTCTCTTGAGTGTGGACGTTCCATCCATACAAATATTATAAGTGTTAAAGTAAATTCGTTTGTTTGTTATTTCTTCATGCCTTAACTATGCAGCCGATCATCATTAAAATTTGTACATACTGGTACTACTTTTTATCCCACGAAGTAAAAAAAAATACAACAAAAAAAAAATATACACAAATCAATGGCAGCAGGCTTCCCTGGACCACTCGGGCGTAGCCGCGGGTAACAGCTAGTTTTATATATAAAATTAATCTATACTATCTAATTCTATACTAATATTATAAAGCTGAAGAGTGTGTTTGGAACGCGCTAATCTCAGGAACTACTCTTTGAAAAATATTTTAGTGTTAGATAGGTACTTAGCCTATATTTCAAGGACGGCTATAGGCTATATAACATCACGCTACGACCAATAGGAGCGGAGCACCGGTGAAAAATAGGGAAAAAATATTCCTTTTGAGGGCTTATGTCGCGTGCGCTGCGTAAACGGTTGAAGTTACGCATAAATCATGTATGACGGAATTGTTCCTCTTTAAAAGTTCTAAAAAAAAGTCCGCGACAGTATATGTCTATCTTTTAAGATTGACACACTATAACGTTTTTTCATGGTAATCAATAGGAGAAAGTAGGTAAAAAAAGGTTATAGTGAGTTAATCTTAAAAGATAGACATATGCTGTCGCGGACTTTTTTTTAGAACTTTTAAAGAGGAACAATTCCGTCATACACGATTTTTGCGTAACTTCAACCGTTTACGCAGCGCACGCGACGTAAGCCCTCAAAAGGAATATTTTTTTCCTATTTTTCACTGGTGCTCCGCTCCTATGAGTCGTAGCGTGATGCTATATAGCCTATAGCCTTCCTTGAAATATAGGCTACCTAACACAAAAAGAATTTTTCAATTCGAACCAGTAGTTCCTGAGATTAGCGCGTTCAAACAAACAAACAAACAAACAAACTCTTCAGCTTTATAATATTAGTATAGATAGTATAGATTATTTTTTTATACTACGTCGCGTGGCAGACAAGCATACGGCCCGCCTGATGTGAAGCGGTTATCATAGCCATATTAACGCGAGCGACATAAAATATCGCTCGCGCGCCGCCACCCCCGCTGCCATCGCAGCATCTCCTTCCTTTCTGGTGACCTCACTCACTCGCAGGAACACAACAGCTCTCAAGGGAACCATTATTTGGCTGCGGTATTCTGTGAGGTGGAGGTATATTCCCCAGTCGGGTAGCTTACAATTACGCTCTCTACCTCTCTTTTCGCCGGAGCTTCGTTTGTCAGTCAGCAAGGTGCACCGCGTGCAGGTGAAGTTGGCTTTGGTTCAAAGATGTTGATGAACCACTTACACCCCAAAATAAAGATAATACAAACAAACATTTCATTTGCATACCCGCATTGTCGATAAGACATTGACTTGCAAATAATTAGATAAATTATATTTCGAACATATTCCGCTTTGATTGATGCGCGACCCTTATGACTTCGTGAGGGTCGCAATGAAATAAGACATGCCATTTATTGGGCGAGTATTTTTAGACTGGCGGCCGGTCCGTTGGGACATATTTCATGGCGTATCAGGGATGGACGTAACTTGGAATAATAGATTGTGGAATGTATTTTTGGAGCAAAGAGTTTTACTTAGAGTTTATCATTTCTGTGAAGAGAAATATATGGTTTTTTGTATGTTTTATTTTACAGTTCTTTAAAAGTTTCATTTAAACTTCCCATATATTTTTTTTATACTTCGTCGAGTTGCAGACATGCAACCTGAAGTGAAGCGGTTACTGTAGCCATATTAACGCAATTACGCGCGCCACCATTCCCGCTGACAACGCAGCAACTCCTTCCTTTCTGATAATCTCACTCACTCGTAGGAACACAACAACCCTCAAAGAAATTGTAGTTTGGATACGGTATTCTGAAGGTACTTCCCCAATCGGGCAGCTTACAAAATACATAAATGCCCTGCCTCTCTTTTCGCCAGGGCCTCGTTTGTCAGTCATCAGGGTGCACCACGTGCAGTTGAAGTTTCCTTTAGTTCAAAGATTTTGATAAGCCGCTTACACCCCAAACTATGTATATAGAGCTTTATTCCTTGACCTTGACACCATGCACCACGGATTTTAAGTATATCTAACACAATTGGGGACCTAAAACATTGAGTTGTTACCTAACATATCGATTCCAATAATATGAATTGCAAAATTGTCTGAAAGTTTGGTTGGCTTCTCCGTTGTTGCTACCAAATCAGAATACTACCCTTATAATATACTACCCTTAGAATCTAATCTTATAAACAGCACATTTAATAGTGAGATACATTCCGGTGTAGATTCCTCAACGTTACCGAAGATATTCCCCGTATTCCCTAATGGATCCCAGGGATTTGAGGCGTTCGCTCCATTAGCGCGCCTAATTTTATCCTCATTTCGACATACGCGGCCATATTGATACCAGATATTTGAGATATTAGGCAAATTATTATAAGTGGCAATTGCTCCAATTAACATAGCGTAAGTTTCCTCTGAGATACGTCAGAATATATACAAGGGAATAATAATTATGGAACTGTCGGTTTTACGAAAAAAAAATTTTGGCCGTGTGGTTTCCGGCAGACTAGAATAGAATCACTACGTTTCTTTCCGTGGATGTCGTACAAGGCGACTAAGGGAAATACATTATAAAACATCGATCGGGCCTCCCCAACCCGTCTGGCCAGCGTGGGGAGTGTAGGCCAAATCCTCCTTCCATCTAGGACGGACAAGAGAGGGTCGTGCTCCTGTAGTGGAGACTAAAAAGGACCTGATGATGATGATGATGATGATGACTATGTCACGTGCCAAACAAGCATATGGTCTGGTTCATGTGAGGCGGTTACAGGTAACCATATAAATGTTCGCAAAATGAAATATCGCTCACCGATACCCTTGCTGCCAATGCAGCGTTCTTTCCTAGTGACTTCACTCAATCGCAGGAAGACAACAAGGGAATTGTTATTTAGCTGTAGTATTCTGTGAATAGTAGGATCTTATGAATAAGTAGAGACCTATCTTTTGCCAGAGTCTTATTAAACAGCACGGTGCAACCTGTGCAAATGAAGTTGGCTTTGGTACAATGAAAAATTAAAGTGAGCCACTTACCCATAAGAAAAAATAAACGGTCTTTTTCACCATTCCATCCTGTTTCTATTTTAAAAAAATGTGAGATCTTAAAGTAGGTTAGATTTGACTTGGCCAGTTTTTATTATATCAGTCATTTTATAAAGTTATTCAACAATTAATATTAATTCTAATAATAACTGGCCGAGTCAAATCTCACATTTTTTTAAATAACAGCAATTGTTATAGGTATCCAATAAAGCGAAGAAATAGAGTTTAATGCTTGTTCATAATGTAATTTTTTTCCTATAAATACATATTTGGATTTTGCATAGAACTTGGCACCCATTTAGATCTCCATCCTTTTTGCGGCGAAGCCCACA
The DNA here is from genome assembly GCA_937001555.2 of Hypsopygia costalis. Taxonomy (NCBI): domain Eukaryota; kingdom Metazoa; phylum Arthropoda; class Insecta; order Lepidoptera; family Pyralidae; genus Hypsopygia; species Hypsopygia costalis. Next base: position 2,420,361 of record OW443336.2, on the reverse strand, counting down.
GCCAAGCATAAATTTGTATTGAACTTGGCTTTCCTTTTTTACATTTATGTATTTGGTGGGATACATATATACATTATAATACATAGAAAACACCCAGACCAAGACAAAAAACATGTTCATGCACACAAAAATTTTTTTTTTTTTTAGGGATCGAACCCGCAACCTCGGGATCAAGGTGGCCATTGTTAACCATTCGACCACCGAGCTCGACAATTCAAGCTTTTTGTTACCTAACCCAAGTAGCTTACAAAACCGTTAGATAAAGTACTACTGTTCAAAGCCCAAAAATAACATTTCACGTATATCATCAATTTTTACAAATGAATACCCCCATCTGAAAATAACCGTAAATTCCGTGTAATTTTCCACTACGCCGAAACACATTCAGAAACTGGAAAGGCAAGCGGAATTATGAAGACAATTTTCAGACAATCGCGGCCGCTAATGCCTCCAGTTGCGGCTGGGAGCCTTACTGACCTCCTGCTATCTCTGAAAGACACTCATATTTTCAGGCATATCCGCTAATCCCCCCGACGAATGGGAGACTCCCTTACGTTATTGTATGTAGTTGAGTGTAGTTTAGCTGTGGTTTGAAAAGTTACATCTGTTTATGACAGAATGGGTTTTCGTGGAATAATTTAATGGGTACATTTTTTTATATTACGTCGGCTGGTAAACAATCATTCAAACCGCCTGATGTGAATCTACCACCATTCTGGACTGATTCTGGACAACTTACACATTGCCATCTAGTCCCAAACTAAGCAAACTTGTACTATGGGTACTAGATAACTGATATTATAGTTAAATACGGTATGTAAATGCTTATACAAAAGAAAACACCCAGATCATGACAAACAGACATGTTCATGGCACAGAAATATTTGTCTTATGTGGGGTTCGAACCCACAACCATGGAGTCAAAGTTGACATTGCTACCCATTCGACCAACGGGCTCGTCATTGACGAAGTTAATGTACCGAAAGAAACTTACCGGACTTGAAGACATTGAAACATTTTTTTTTATACTACGTCGGGTGGCAGACAAGCATACGAAGCGCCTGATGTGGAGCAACCGTAGCCATATTAACACTCAGAACATAAAATATCGCTCGCGCGCCGCCACCCAACGCAGCATCTCCTTTCTTCCTTGTGACCTCACTCGCAAGAACACACCAACCCTCAAGGGAATTGTTATTTAGCTGCGGTATTTTGTGAGGTGGAGGTACATTCCCCAGTTGGGTAGCTTACATCTACGCTCCCTACCTCTCTTTTCGCCAGAGCTTCGTTTGTCAGTTAGCAGGGTGCACAATGTGCAGGTGAAGTTAGCTTTGGTTCAGAGATGTTGATGAACCACTTACATCCCAAACATATAAGCAGTAACAATCTTTTCTGCAATAAACATACATCGTTTTGAGCCTAACAAGTTACTAAGAAAGAAGACATAAGAAGAGATATAAAAGGCGCACATAAATCTCTCTTGACTATAAATATAAATTACAATGTTCCTACTTTATTTCAAGACCGCCACGGGAATGTGAGAACTGATTCATGACGTTGTGACAATCCTAGTTGATATTAATATCTCGCTATATATCTCAACTTAGTTAAGCTACTTGCTAGAAAAGTTTCAATCGAATGAGCTTTAAGAAAAATCTTTAAAGTTGAACGTCACAGCAATGGACGATTTTCTTTTGTGATAAACGCGTGCGGATAAAGTTTGTCTGATTCCCTTCGGAGCTTTTTTTATCTAATTAAGTCGCCGTTACTGGAATTAAGGTTATGATCTGCTAATTTATCATTAACAAAAAAGTTAAAGCTCTTGTAGTTAATTGATTCAGGTGTTATTTACAGGCATTTTGATATTTACAGGCACTTTGATCTATACTACTGTGCGTGCTTTCGCCACCAATTAGTTCATATAAACTATTGTGGATCGGCACCCTTTAGCTTTAAAAAAAAAACGACAAACTATTATTACTTAACTCGTACTTGGAACAGAGTAGTATTATTTTCATTACTGTTGAGTTTTGCGAATAAGGCCTTAACCGCGGGGATTGGTAAACCCGTATCCAGACGGCAAGAAATAGTAGTAATTAGTGTTGTAGTTGCTGCGTTGGCAACAGGGGTGGCAGCGCGAGAGCGATATTTCAAGTTGCGAGCGTATATACGGCTACAATAACCACTTCACATCAGGCGGGTCGTATGCTAGTTGCCACCCGACGTAGTATAAAAAAACAACAACCTTAATGAGCTTGTTATATATATTTTCAAAATCAACTGCGGCTTTAGATACTAGAACCTACAACAATGTGAGGTCATCAGATAGAAAGAAAGGAAGGAGTATAGGCTGGCAACGAATCGGCTCTTGATGGGCGGTGGTGATTGCTTTCCATCAGGTGATCCCATGTGGACCACCTGATGACCTCGTTTGTCCCCTTCTCAGTTAGGGAGTCAAGCATTGCCCGCGGCACCAAAAGAGCGCAGTGCTGCGCGCATCTCCTGCGATTCGGCTCATATGACCTCGAGATCGGTGGGAGCCATAGGAATGTGGTGGGTTTGTCGCCTTCTCATGTAAAAAAATTAGAGCATTTTTTTCATATTCTTAGCTTTTTTTTTTTATACTACGTCGGGTGGCAAACAAGCATACGGCCCGCCTGATGTGAAGCGGTTACCGTAGCCATATTAACGCTTGCAACATAAAATATTGCTCGCGCGCCGCCACCCCCGCTGCCAACGCAGCATCTCCTTCCTTTCTTTCTGGTGACCTCACTCACTCGCAGGAACACAACAACCCTCAAGGGAATTGTTATTTGGCTGCGGTATTCTGTGAGGTGGAGGTACATTCCCCAGTCGGGTAGCTTACTATTACGCTCCCTACCTCTCTTTTCGCCAGAGCTTCGTTTGTCAGTCAGCAGGGTGCACCACGTGCAGGTGAAGTTGGCTTTGGTTCAAAGATCTTGATGAACCACTTACACCCCAAAAATTAGCTGTTATGTAATTCCAGAATTTTTTTGACATCTCAGCATTCACTAGTTTTTTTCTTTTGCCCACAGTTGGGGGAAGGGGTGGAGTTGACACTGGGCGAGCTGCGCGCCATGGCACTCCGACAGCAGCAGCAGATCGACACGCAGCACCAACTGCTCTGCGCGAAGGAGCAGCGGCTGAGGTACCTGAAGCAGCAAGAGGCAAGACAGCACCAGGTGAGGCAAACTAATCAAGTCTTACTTAAATCAAGCTCAAACGCACAAGGTTACAGTGATTCCGTGGTGCACGCTACTTGAGCTTCACTTGACTAGCCATCTCTTTAAACTTTTAATGCGATATTTGCCATATTTCTGCCACACTGCAAAGAGGGGAAATCGAATTGCTAATCTTCCTGCAATTAATTTATTCTGATTAAATTTGTTGCGAGTTCCATAGCAGCCGTAGTTTTACCCCCGGGACTGCAATGGACTTCATTGCTTAGTGCCTTTTTGGTCAATTTGATCGCTGTTAATCCTGGCTCACAGAAGACACAGTGATGGGAATTATGACTTTTAGTTCGCGCACAAACAATCCTAAAACCCACCTGATTTAAAAGCTATTAGTATTCTGTGAATTTGACCTATACCAGCGGGGTAGCGGCCGGCGGCGTGCGAGCATTGTTTCATGTTGCGAGCGTTAATATGATTACAGTAACCACTTCACATCAGGCAGGCCGTATGTTTGTATTCCACGCGACGAAGTATAAAATAATTTAAAAAAAGAGCTGTGTCACACGTGGTCACTGGTATTAAACAGTTGGCGGAGATTGGTAATTATATATTAAGATAATTAGCAATCTCCGCCAACCCGCAGTTAAGCAGCGTCGTGAAGTATGCTCTATACCTGTTCGATTGAGGAGAGACCCGTATCCCAGCAGTGTGATGAATAAGGGTTAACGAGAGAGCTCTCTCTCTCTCGTCTATAAATAAACTTATGAATTCTGAAACGTTTACTTTCCTACAAGTATAGTATAAATACCAACGACCAGTTTTAGGACTAGAGCACGCACCCGATGTTTTTCATTTCGCAAGTATACACAGCATATACGAGGCGTGCAACAACTTGTAGAAGTAGAAATTCTTACTAATGTGTTTCTCAGTTGAACGTTAGATAAATAGCGTCGGCTGTCAGAATCCGCCCGCATGCTTACGAAGACGAATGGCGACGAGTCCTTTGCTCAATTTGTGGCGCGCTCGTACCTGGCTTCTTCTGTTATTGCTTCTACACTCTCTGACTAAATTCCTTAATATATTACTTAAATCTGTTCTAGATTTAATTATTTTAGTCACTATAACAGAAATAAGTTGATTTATTACGACGAGCTCGGTGGCGTAGCGGTCAATGACGCGGCTTCGACACCAACGCTCGTGGGTTCGATTCCCACATAGGACAAACATTTGTGTGCATGAACATGTCTGTTTGTCTTAGTCTGGGTGTTTTCTATGTATCATAAGTATGCATTTAGAAAAAAAAAGACGTGTGGCACTCAGGGACTGCCGCGGTAAAGCTATTGCATAGCATTTTGTATCAACTTATGCAATTATAATTTTATTTATTTATTTTATTCATGCAGTATTGCTTTTTCTTTGATATTAATTCAAGTTACACTTTTTGAGCGTGGTGACCGACAAGAAAACAATTTTTTCTATTATTAAATAAATAAAACGAGTTTCGTAGAGTCGTACAATACGTCTAATCGCACGCACACAACGCCGTGTCGAAGACTGCCGAACTGAAACGACGTTAGACGATGCACGGCCTTCAAGCCACACCTCCTTGCCCGTCGGAGTGGGGAGCGTGAGGTTTTTTCGTTACGGAATTTCTGGATTCGGTCCCCGCGCTCAAGGCCCGCGATAGAAGCTATGCAATAGCTTAAAAAATGTATTTACGTATGTTTATCAGTTATCTAGTACCCATAACACAAGCTTCGCTTACTTTGGGGCTAGATGGCGCTGTGTAATTTGTCTGACAATATTTATTTATTTATTACCAATGGTAAACTAAACCAATACTACATGGAATGGGCAAAACGTGAACTGCCAAATGTATTTTATCTTTTTTGTTTATCACGTCGCGTCGGGTGCCAACGAAGCATTTGACTGATGTAAACCTAAAACGACTTCAAAAAAGTGACTGGTAGCGTTAAGAAAAGCCTGTATTCAGCAGTCGATAGACCATCATCATCATTATCAGCCTCTATCTATCCTCTGCTGGATGGAAGCGGTTCGATGCGGAAAGCGGAGGATCGCATATGATGGAAAGCATTGGGAAAGGCCTATATCCAGCAGTTGGAAAGGCCTCACCCACTGCTGGATATAGGCCTTACCCAACGCTACCAGCCACTTTGAGGTCGTCGGTCCATCTAGAGAGGAGGCGCCCTATGCTTCGTCGCCCCATACGTGGCTTCCACTCTAGGACTTTCCTCCCCCATCTGCCATCGCTGACTCTGCAGATATGGCTAATAAATAATACTATCTAAATACTTTAGTCTGAATTACTTCGTACATTTTATTCTTGCTCTAACAACTTTTCCCTTTTTAGTGTTATAGATATCGGAAAACTCCCAAGAACTTGTTATGCCTTCTGCCAAATTAAGGTTGCAGCATTACGAAGCAGTAAAGCTAACGAACAACATCCCCAATGATTTGCTTTTATCTGAGTGATGGAACTAATTCATTGGAGCACTTTCCTTGTTTCTAAAGACCGAAAAAAGGAAACCATGTAATACTAAGATATTTTAATCTATAGATGAAGAAAACAAGGTAATTGCCCGGTATTCAATCAGTCTCGTGCCATTTACTGTCGCAACAAGACGTTAGCGCTAATCAAACATAATTAATGAAAAACGCTCTCCAAGAACGCACACATAGACAACGCTCACGGACACGAGGTACCGGAGTAAGCCGGACTAGTACCACAGTGTAAGTCACGTACGAGTATGTTCACGTTATAATCTTTTCTATGTGCTTGTATTTTTTTTTATACTACGTCGGGTGGCAGACAAGCATACGGCCCGCCTGATGTGAAGCGGTTGCCGTAGCCGTATTAACGCTCGCAACATAAAATATCGCTCGCGCGCCGCCACCCCCGCTGCCAACGCTGCATCTCCTTCTTTTCTGGTGACCTCACTCACTCGCAGGAACACAACAACCCTCAAGGGAATTGTTATTTGGCTGCGGTATTCTGTAAGGTGGAGGTACATTCCCCGGTCGGGTAGCTTACAATTACGCTCCCTACCTCTCTTTTCGCCAGAGCTTCGTTTGTCAGTCAGCAGGGTGCACCGCGTGCAGGTGAAGTTGGCTTTGGTTCAAAGATGTTGATGAACCCTTACACCCCCAAAGTCCCGTGCCATTTACTGTCACAGCAAGACGTTAGCGCTAATCAAACATAATTCATGAAAAGTTGTAGGTATGTTCACATTATTTTCCTTTCTATGTGCTTGTATACTTGCGTTACTATTGAGTGAGTAAATATGTAAGTGCTTTGTAGCCAATTTTTACTGCCGTGATATTGGCCTATAGCCCATCTTTATATAAAATAGCATATACTAGCCCACGGAGCAGAAATCCAGGGTGAGTGGAACGAGTAGATTCACTGAGTGTATGTTTTCCATTGAATTCAATGGAAAATGTATTTGATGATTTTATTACTTAGTGTAATAAAGGAGATGATAGATTTGTAGCTGCAACACCAAACTGTATCCACCGATTTTGATATTATTCGTTTTTAGGGTTCCGTACCCTAAGGGTAAAAAGGAACCCTATTACTAAGGCTCCGCTGTCCGTCCGTCCGTCCGTCCGTCCGTCTGTCACCAGGCTGTATCTCATGAACCGTGATAGTTAGACAGTTGAATTTTTCACAAATAATGTATTTCTGATGCCGCTACAACAACAAATACAAAAAAATAGAATAAAATAAATATTTAAGGGGGCTCCCATACAACAAACGTGATTTTTTAGTCGGTTTTTGCTGGCAATTGATAACGGCAATAGGTAGACGTTTGAAATACTCACATAATATTTATTTATATATTAATTTAAAAATAAATAATTAAATAAAACAAATATTTAAGGGGGGCTTCCATACAACAAACGTTTTTTTTTTGCCGTTTTTATAGATAATGGTACGGAACCCTTCGTGCGCGAGTCCGACTTGCACTTGGCCGGTTTTTTGAATTGCCTCCTTAAAGAAGCAATATTAAAGACATATTCATGTCGAAAATAAGAGCTAAAATGGCCGACAGACCTTATAAATCTTTACCAAAACTTGTTATAACAAAACTAACTATGAGATCTTTGACTAGACCTCTAGCCTAAGTAATTCCGTACACATATGCTTTCTTGTTACTAATATTAAGTTTGTAATTACTTTAAGTAAGCCACTGTTTCGTAGTTGTTTAGTTTACGAATACAACAGACTACGTATATACGTTGAAACTTTACACTCAGTGAGGCAAATTAGTATTTTGTTTTGATTATTAATTAGTTCAGATTTATGGCCCGCCTTCATTATTATTCCACAGCTAGTAGCTGTGCCTACGGTGTTGTTTTAATATAACTGTAACCACAAAATATAAACAGTACAGAAGTAAAGGTCAATACAAAACGGTCTCCAAGAATGCACAGATAGACAACGCTCACGGATACGAAGTACCGGAGTAAGCCGGACTAGTACCACAGTGTATGTCAGCGTTCCGCAAAGTGTGTGCCGCGGCATACTGGTCTACCGTGGTTATTAGTTGGTGTGCCTCGGAAAAATAAGGTTAGCTCATAAAGCTAAGTAGACGGACGGAAGAAAAATATTTACACAAATAAAAACAGATTTTTTATTTATGGTGTACCTACCTCCAAAAATTTTAGTTTTCCTAGATGATGATTAAACACCAAAAGTTTGCGGAACACTGGTGTAAGTAATAGTACTACGTACTATAGCCACTATAGACTCGTCGCGGCGTTATAATTAAGTACTGAATCTGATACTAAAGAAACATCCCAAGTGATTTCAATTAATTAAGTTATGAAATATTAAGCAATGCAGAAGAGATCGCTCTCACCTCTTAAGTTAATAAGTCAATGGGACGTGAATATCATTAATTATGGATTAGAGTTGAAAGTAGGCTCTCTTGTAATGTCTAAAATTAATACATTATTTTGTATGGAGATATCGGATTTTCCGCGTAAATTGTAAAAAAACACAAAAGAAAAAAAAGACAAATTTGGCTGAAAGCTGGTATATAAGTAGCTGTTATGCCGGATATATCAGCTAAAAATGGATTGATGAGAACTTCAATGGAATATCCATGCCATCCATCCATCCATGGACAGGCTATGGTTGACGTTGCTTAACAGTCAGTACACACACGCAAACGCACACACGTACAGAGAGAGAGACAGAGAGAGACGTCGACACACACTTATAACACCCCGTGGTTTTTTGCGTCGAGGTTAAAAATACATGTTATTAAGATTGAGATCGATAAAGTTAGACACCGTTTGACCGATGACTATGAAACTTGGCACTTGTAAGTGTTTTCTGACGAAGAAAGTTTTTATGCTGTCCATTTCACTACTTTTCTGAACTCTACCCGAGCTGAAACTAGTATAGATATAAAATTACCTGGCACCGTCAGTGGACTCATTCAAGGCTCGTCTACTCAAATCCTTATCGAGTTGTCTTGAGCGATCCGAAATCAGTGTAATGTATTCTATGGATATATGTTATTGTGTAGGTATAATTATGTATAGCTGTATTATACACGTATAATGTACTATGGTGCGGTATATGTATGAGTATATATGTATAAATTTAATTAATATTAGTAAGTAGTATTTGGAAATTTGTAAAAATAGATCGAATGATCTAACTTTGCTAGTGTGTTTGTATATATTCGTGTATCGTTTTCATATCGTTTTCGTATCGTGATTTATATTACTTTTCTCTTTGTCTCTCACAAATGCTCTCGACTTTTCGACGCCCTTGCCACTCTTTATTCTCTTATACAACACTCGAAGGTTGGCTGGTAGAGATCTCTTAAAGAGATAAGCCCGCCTTTGTACATGTTCTTGCAATTATATTGTGATATGTGTATGATATGTTCTTTATGTACAACTAGCAATAAATATAGCTTATGTTACTCAGGGTGAATGTAGCTTTCCAATGGTAAAAGAATTTTGGAAATCGGCACAGTAGTTTTTGAGTTTATTGATTACAAACATACACACACACAAAAATACAAATCTTTCCTCTTTATAATAGTAGCGTAGAGATACTATAAACAAACAAACAAAAAATTTTACATATATTATACTATAGCTAGGATTAGAGGTCGACACAGCGCAGATGGTATCGATGCGGTCGGCAAATATACCTAAGCGCATGGCATCTGTTCCGATCTATGTACATTCCGTTAACCCAGTACGTAATTTACGAGCTGTTTTGAATTTGCATTTTAGTTTATGTTTGCGTATAGCATTCGATATGGATTTTAGTGGAGATAACAGCCCCAATCTGAATAGCGACGTAGCTATTGCCGCATTCAGTTTGAAGCAAAAAATTAATCATGAATTCCATTGAGATTTATTTTGGCTTCTAGTGACGGCTTCTAGTGACTGGGGATTGAACACGCAAGTTAAACAAGTAGTAGTCGACCAAAGCCTCTCCGTGGATAGACACATTTATCTCCAGCTCCTCCGTGCTTCGGAGGGTACATTAAACCGTCGGTCCTTGTCTGTTGTAAATAAATGCTTAAACGGGCTTTCGCCAACTCGCAGTTGAGCAGAGTGGTGGAATATGCTCCAAACCCCTTAGATTGACCGTATCCTTGCAGTACGATGAATAAATTTACTTTATTTATGTCATTCATATTGATCACAAACATATTATTACACTTTTATTTATTAACATAAATTCAAATCCCCAATTCCCCAGTATCTTTGAGACAATTGTTTGATTCAAAGAATTTGGGGAGTTGTTTCAAAGATATTGGGAAAACTGTAATATTGGATATTGGACAATGATTATTTACGTTAAGAGCGCCATTACTATTCAGGCCTTTTCATTATGCTAGAAATACGCCATCTATTAAGTTCGTATATTGTCAGCGCTGACGGTTTGGGCCATAGTAAATGAAAACATATAGTAAACCAACGCCTTTGAAGTTTTGCCAAATGTCGCGGCATTCGCTTTATGATTAATTTTTTTTATGAATTGATAAAGGTGTACTTATAGTGTCATTCCTTACAATATGACAAAATTATCAGTGCTGAATAGTTGCACTTTTGTTTGAAGGAGATTTTAACTCGGATAGTCGAAATGTCGATTTTGATTATAAACAGTTTTCTGATTTTTTCCTATACAGTGTTATTTTTTATTCTGTGCCCATACATAATGTGTAAAAATAAGTAGTAAATATATTTATGAACAATTATGAAAACAAAAACGAAATCAGTTTATAAAATAAAGGCACTTGAAAGTTTCCAAATCGGGTGCGCAGGGGAGCTCGCGGGGCGCTACGACTTTTCGTGGTCACTCTTTTTGAAAGCACTTTTTTGTTTCACTGTCTTTCATCTGCAATACATTTATTTCGAAAAGCCATTTATAAAAAATAAGACTAGTCTATCGAAATTTGATATTGCTACCACAAAGCTAGGATACTATGTCTGTGGTAAGTCTACAATTTAGGTTCCTCCGGTCCCTAAAAAACTCCGTTTCATTTTGAACTAACCGACGCGCGGATGTTTTAATTAAAATTTTAATCCCTTGTTTGTGATCGGGATATATTTTCAATAGCTGAATTAATTGGTAGTTTGGATGGTGAAAATATCTACGTAACCCTGTCCTGTCGGAGGGTTTTAAAAGATAAATTGGATGCTCAATTTCTAGAAATTTAAGAACTTCTACACAGGACTGATATTTTTTTAATAGCAACATAATAATAAATTAATTAATATCTCAGAACAATTTACACAGCGCCATCTAATCCCAAATTAAGCGCAAAGCTTGTGTTATGGGTGGACAACTGATAAATGTAAGTATGTATTTTAAGTATGTATTTACATTAAAAAAAAACATTTTTTTTAAATGTAAATACATACTTAAAATACATAGAAGACACCCAGACCAAGACAAACAGACACGTTCATGCACACAAATGTTTGTCTTGTGTGGGAATCGCACCCGCGGCCTCGGAGTCAAAGTGGCCATTGCTAACCATTCGACCACCGAGCTCGTCAACATTATTGAATTATAGTTCATTTTGCACCTTGGTTTCTGTGAGTATTCCAAACTAGCTAGTCCGTGCCCACTTTGTTGGGCGGTAAGCATTTCTAAATAGGTATTTCAAATTTAGAAAAAAAAAATATTGAAAAAACTTTCTAAGGAGTAAGAAATACTCACAGAGACCAATATAAATAAACTATAACATTGGTGTTAAATAAAAAAAATATAAAAATGGACTTCGAGTTTCAATGAATGAATGAGTTTATTTGCATTGAACTCATTCAATGCAAATAAACTCGTATTTTCAAAATACAGTTTTTTTTTATTTTTATTTTTTTATTTAATCCCAACATATAACATTATTACATAATATTCTTAAAGTACAATATGCTAAAAAGCCTGCAGGCTTTATACGCATACCGAGCCGTCGCATGATTTCGGTTTTTGATCAGATTGCGTTGCAACAATAGCAATCTATTATTCATTCATTTAAAATTAATGATTGAACATCCAATTGCTTATAAAAATTCTTGATTTTTTTAATGTGGTCGGTGGTTGTGTCTAATAGGTGACGGAATACGATCCTTTTTAACGCACTTTCAATAAAAACCCAAAAAAAAAGATTATATAAATTTAAAAAGCGTCATAATATGGACGAGGGTGTAACTTGAGCGATAAATTTATGAAAGGGTTTTGCTAAAACACCCCTGAAAATATACAAAGGGAAGAATTTTAATGCATAAGGTCCCATCCGAGGAAGATCTTATTACGAGAGTCATAAAGTTATTTTTCTTGTGATTTCTAGTAGAGCATTTCCATATTGTATTTTCATTCTTTGTCATTATAATTATTGAGTTGCCTTGCTTTTCACTAAAGAGAATTTCATTAAACAAATTCTATAGAAGATATGACTTTTGGTATTTATTCATCAGGTACTAAATAGACACGCAGAAAAATTTCAAAATGTTTTGTATATTCACAATTTTTTTTATTAGATTTTAACTTAAAAATACAACTAAAATAATTTACAAAATACAAATCAAGCAATATTAATACATACTTAATTACTTAACGTCTTGAACTTAAAAAAAAAATTGAAATACAAACTTAACCCCTAAAAATCACATAATCAAAAAGTTACTTCCAACATTAAAATTACAAAAAGAATATCTTTTTGCCATTTTCCTCAGTTTTAAACATTCGGCGATTAGAACAGATTCAAATTAGTTGCAAAAAGGCTCAATTTAAATAAATTAAGATGCCCAATTAACTGAGGTTTAATGATGATTTATTTGACAATGAGTTGCGAAGAGAAAAATCATTTTGAGGAAAAACTTGAAACTAGGCGCGAGTTTGAAGTTACAACGCTACGGAGCCGAAGTTACAAGATTTGGAGAATTAAGTTGCTACGTAACCTACTTTTACTTTATTAATGCCATAGCTACATCTACACTTCTACACTACGATTATAAAGAAGAAAGATTTGTATTTTTGTGTGTTTGTATGTTTGTAATGAATAAACTCAAAAACTACTGTGCCGATTTCAAAAATTCTTTCACCATTGGAAAGCTACATTCACCTTGAGTAACTAGACTATAATTATTGCTAAAAAAAAAATTTGACCACTCGTGCCAAACCGGGACGGGCCGCTAGTTCATGAATAATTGGAATCAAACAACATTAATTTGTACTGTTTGTAAATTTGGGGTGTAAATGGTTCATCAACATATTGGACCCAAAGCCAACTTCACCTGCACGCGGTGCACCCTGCTGACTGACAAACGAAGCTCTTGCGAAAAGAGAGGTAGAAAGCGTAATTGTAAGCTACCCGACTGGGGAATGTACCTCCACCTCACAGAATACCGCAGCCAAATAACGGTTTCCTTGAGGGCTGTTGTGTTCCTGCGAGTGAGTGAGGTCACCAAAAAGAAGGAGATGCTGCGATGGTAGTGGGGGTGGCGGCGCGTGAGCGATATTTTATGTCGCGAGCGTTAATATGGCTATGGTAACCGCTTCACATCAGGCGGGCCGTATGCTTGTCTGCCACCCGACGTAGTATAAAAAAAATGAGTATTATTATATTTTATGCCTCTTCAGCTTGTTGACTCTGAGAGCTATGTCGACCTCTTTGGTTCTTCGTTCCGGATTCGATCCCTTAGAGAAACTCCAAGCATTGCTCTCTCCATCGCTCGCTGTGCAACTTTTAGTCCGTGAACCAGCCCATCGGTCAGCGTCCAAGTCTCTGTATCGTAGGGCACAACAGTGGGCTGGCCACATCTACCGAGTCAGCGATAGCAGATCGTTAATGACGTGTCTAAGTGTCTACAAATTATTCATCATCATCATCAGGTCCATTTTAGTCTCCACTACAGGAGCTCGTCCCTCTCTCGTCCGTCCTAGACGGAAGGAGGATTTGGCCTACACTCCCCACGCTGACCAGACGGGTTGGGGAGGCACAAATTATTCGTTAACTAAATTTTCTAGAAATTGTACATGCTCTGTTTAATTTTAAATAATTGTTACATTTAGAATTAAGACCTAGAAATGTATTAAATAACAATGTATCAGTGGAAACAATTGTTAGTAAACCAGAATAAATAAATAAATAAATAAATACAAAGGCCCAATGACAAATAAAGATATTTAAATCTGAATAGGGCTTATCGCTAAAATCAATTTTTCAAAACACCTTAAGCAAGCATAACGAAAAATATGCATAAAATTATCTGCAAAAGGAAAGTCGTAATAATCACAAGTACAGAATAATAATAAATTCGAGTTAAACCGAGCGAGAATCCCGCGGACTCGCCGAAGCAGAGGATTACTCGCAAAAATTAAATCTTAATAAAGCTTAAGATCGGCAATTTTGTTTACTTTACTGCCGTTTTTATTGCGTGAGAAGAGTTTATTTCTTTTAGGGGCGATAAATATCGCATTAGGCTAACGCGGCCCGCCCGGCCCGTCCGGCCGGACGGTCGTTGAAATTTATTAGGCGCTAGCCAAAAACCACGGCATAGCTTCTGTACGCAATTATGCAAAAAAATGCGTAACTACGCATTATGATGAGTGTTTTTCATTATGCGTTTGTGGCATTGGTATTTCTTCTTTTAAAATCTCAATATAAATTATGCATAAAATGCGTAATTATTCATTATGATGAGTGTTTGTCATTATGCGTTTGTGGCATTGTCATTGCTTCATGCATAAAATGCGTAATTATTCATTATGATAGGTGTTTGTCATTATGCGTTTCTGGCATTGGTAGTGCTTCTTTTAAAATCTCAATATAAATTATGCAAAAAATGCGCTACGAATTCGGATGGGTGCTTATGTGTATGCGTTTCTGGCATTATACGGCGACTGGCAACCCTAGCTTCCCTTGTTTCTGATGTTTATGGGCGGTGGTGATTACTATCAATCAGCTGAACCACATGCTCGTTTGCCCCTCTTACATATAAACAAAACTACTTTGTTTATTAATGGCTTATTCTGCTTTACTCACTCAGGAGATACACCCAGTTGAACAAATTGGACTTATATATTCTAACCTAACGCAACTCTAACCTAATGAAAATTTGGCTTTGTTCACCCAGGTAATAATAATCTAGGTAAACATTGTAAAATATACTTAATAATGCATTCATGATATAATTTTTTTTTTTTCACTGGCTCTTTTTTTGTTATACCGTATCTACTGCAAACTGCACACTGCAATTGTCTTTTCACTGATTTTGAATTTTTTTTTGTTTTTATACATAAGTTGGGGAGCAATTACACAGCCGGCTTGATGGAAAGCGTTTACGGTAACTTATAGACTCTTGAAATAAAAAATATATCACTCGCGCGCTACAATACCTGTTGCAACCGCAGCAGACCTTCCTGGTAACGTCACTGACTCGCAGAACATAATAACCTTATAGACTAGTCCGTAAAAAGTGTTTTTACGTGTTGTTATCAACGTATCATTTCAATGAACGCCAGTCAAATTCCATAGTACTTGAGCATACCAACACTGAATTGTTGCCCGTTTGTATCACTGCAACTCACGCCAAACAATCGGCGGGCGGCGCCGAGGGATGGGACTTCGGTTTGTTTGTGAGCTGCTATATTATTAGATGATAGCTCGCGGTTGGACTGGAGTTGTGTTCCAAGTTCTGTTGTAATATTAGAATTATTGTAAGTTTCTGTATTTTGTATATTACAGTATACCAATAAAAATGTTATCTATTTATCTCTCTACTTTGGAGCGCGTTGAAGAGCGTGTCTATTACTAAAAATCCATCCATGGATATGATACGGCAATCATAGCTTGCCTTGAATCGTGGAAGATGCATTTTGTGACTTGAGAATGTCAAATCGATGAATGCCGGCTGCACACACAAAAGAAAGCATGATTCATTGTCACGTTCTGCCTTTTTTTATTTTATTTTTTTATACTACGTCGGGTGGCAGACAATCATACGTTTCGGTTGATACGAAGCGATTACCGTAGCCATATTATCGCTCGCAACATAAAATATCACCCCCGCGGCAAACGCAGCATCTTCTTCCTTTCTGGTGACCTCACTCACTCGCAGGAACACAACAACCCTCAAGGGAATTGTTATTTGACTGCGGTATTCTGTGAGGTGGAGGTACATTCCCCAGACGGGCAGGTGAAGTTGGCTTTGGTTCAAAGATGTTGATGAATCACTTACACCCCAAACTGAGCCGAACGTGCAAGCGAGAGCGCGGAACGAGCTATCTGTCTTCCACTCCATCGGCCTATTTTTCTTATGACGTTGTCACGTAAAATTTTCGTCCGTCGCAAACGAGCATGTGATAAGTATTCCCAGGCGCCCATAGAAATCACCAATATCCGAGTTTTAGACTCCGTTCTTGAAGGCTCCCATGTTAGTTAATTATACCCTTATCAATTTATTTAGACAATAATAAATGTTCCTCAATAGTAATTTACGAGTAATCCGCCGACTTTTACAGAATGTCACCATAAATTCCTTATGTCGCCGTCCGCAGTGACCCGCGCCCACAAAGTAAGAATATCGAGGTTCGAGTGGGCTCGCAAAGGAATTGTTTCCTGGATTTTATTATTTTCTAAATACCCCCCGATGTTTAGCGTAAATCTCACTCGCAAAAATATTTTTAGACGCAGAAGGTTTTATATATTTACATGTGCTTAATTCCAGTTTGCCATTTTTATACACATTTCCCCGCATTACGAATTCATGTCAGATATTTCAATTGTCTGCAAAAAAGAAATTAATAAAAATAAAAATATTCCTGGACAAATTACACACGGCCATCTCTTTCCAAACTAAGCAAAGATTATACTATGGGTACTACATAACTGATAATATACATAAATACATTTTCCTTTTACATGCATATTATATGCATGTAAAAGGAAAATGTATTTAACATAGAAAACGCCCAGACAAAGACAAACAGACATGTTCATGCAATACAAATGTTTGTCTTGTGCGGGAATCGAACACGCACTTTGACTCCGGGGGAGTCAAAGTGGACATTGTTAGCCACTAAACCATCAAGCTCGTTATTATGAGGATATATATAGAAATAATCTATTTTCATACTTCCAAAACCAAGATTTAAATGGGCACACATACCTGAAATTAACATACCTAAGTAAACTAAATGATATATCACATTACATTTGGCAACCTAACAGTGCACGGAATTTGAGAAATGTATGTGATATATGATGGGTACATGCCACTACAAAGATTCAATTTCAGCGATTAATGTCACATTCTTAGAATATCACCGTGTCGATGTATATCACATTCTAATAACTCCTCAATTTTAAAGACCTTGAGTCTGCACTTTTTTATGCCAGGGCAAACGGAAAATAAATAATAAATATATATATAACTATACGAGTATAAATCTCGAATATCAATATGTTTTTCTTTCATCTTATTCTAAGAGAAGTAAGATACAGCGTATTTGTGAGTTGCAAGACTGGGAAAGTACCTCCAACTCACAGAATATCACAGCTAAATAACAAATCCCATGAACTTGAATTGAAATTTGGGAATTGAATTCCCTTGATGGTTGTTGTGTCCTTGCGAGTGAGTGAATTCACCAGAAAGAAAGGAAGGAGTGCTGAGCTGGAAGTGTGGGTGCCGGGGCGCAAGCAATATTTAATATTGCGAGCGTCAATGGGCTATGGTAACCGCTTCACATTAGGCGGGCCGTATGCTTGTCTGCCACCCGACGTAGCATAAAAAAAATCTTATATACAGGGTGTTTTTGTGATTCATGTTTCATTATTACCACTGTGGATAATAGCATCATCAGCCTGTATACACACATTGCTTGATATAAGTCTTACCCAATGCCTACCTACCTACTACATGCATCCCAGCAGCATTTCCGCTTGCCGACACTGAGAGCTACGTCAGTAATTCTCATTATTCGTCCATAATATATGGATTTCCATTGTTATATTAATATTAATTGCATTAATAATAAAATTGTATTGGACTAAACCAACACGATGAATATAGTCCCGTATTTTTTTTAAATATAGCAGTTAATTTTGTTAGGTAGTGTTTCCAATGTCCACTACCTTGGCCGGTTGGTCGCTTGATCACCGCGCCAGTCGGAGTGAAACCTTGGTGCCAATGATATGCCGAAGACAACTTTAGACATAATTGATTCCCTTATCAGTATAACATACTTATATATTTGTTACAGGTGGCTGTAGAAGGCGAACGTCTACGAAGGCTACGAGAACGCGTAGAAGCGCAGGAATTGAAACTACGGCGGTTAAGAGCGCTACGAGGGCAGCTTGATAGAAACAAACAAGCGAATATCGCGCTAAGTAAGTACACTTTACGATTCATTTTAGCACGATCACGTATGTACGTAGAAGGATGTCGTAGATATGCTACAGTATTTATGCTACGTAGCAGCGTAGCAAATGAATTCCTCTTCAATTGTTAATTGATTTTCGTTTATAATAGAACGGTATAAGATTTATTATTCTGTGTTAAACTGAGATAGATTAACAAAGTCTTGTTCCCGCGGTGGCAGTAACATTTTGTATCTCTTAACGAAATTAACACAACAAACAAGTCGTTAAAGTTGATTAGTTTGCTGTCTCACTCTAATAATATTTCAATTGGGAGCAATTTGGAAACTTTCCACGAAACTTTTT
This sequence comes from Hypsopygia costalis, assembly GCA_937001555.2. Lineage (NCBI taxonomy): Eukaryota > Metazoa > Arthropoda > Insecta > Lepidoptera > Pyralidae > Hypsopygia > Hypsopygia costalis. The sequence goes on along the minus strand of OW443336.2, from coordinate 2,401,934 downwards.
ATAACAATTAAAAAGTAATTAAACGGCGTATTCCAGAGAGACTGTTGAACATTAAGAACGTTGAATATTTTTTATGAGATAATTAATTTATTGTTAACTAGCCTCAGCCCGCGGCGTCGCTCAACAGTATCCTCTGTGTTAACGCAAAATATATTCTACATAATATGTATGCCAAATTTCACCGGTTTATCCGCGAAAGGGTAACAAACCGCCATCTATCCACTTATCCTTACAAACTTATTTATTTATAATATTACTAGCGTTCATCCGCATCTTCGTTTGTGTAGACGTTCATAGAAACAAGATGAATTGGAGAACAACTTTCCTATCGTGTAATTTAGTCTAACTAAAAAGTTAGGCCGAATTACTCGAATGTGCAAAATTTCATTATAGTAGGCTAAAGTAGTTTCGGAGTTTATCGTGGACAAACCTCATGACACGTGATTTTTATATACGTATAAGATAAGATCAATCAATAATTATTTATTTGTACAAAATGTTTGACATTATACAATTTCCCTTATACATTTTGTCTTGTATAAGGCATGCAAAACGTAGATATTTTTTTTTCTGGCAACCACCACATTAAAATACGCACTAGCTATAATTAAATTAAAATCGACCCTATACCTACAGCTAATTTGCCCCTATGCACCAGCCTTCCGGTTATATCACAGGATTGCGAGTCACTCGTCTAGTAAACCAACCAGACGATCTTTACCCGTACCGCCACCGCGCTCGGTAAACCAACCAAGCACTCTAGCGGATTAATGAACAAGATATTAATTATCTTGTTCATTAATCCGATATCCGATAAAAATAAACAACCTTGTCATCAAAACAAATTAAATAAAGTTTATAGGCATTTTTGGCGCGAAAACTTCTTTAAAATTGCATCCATATGAAGGCAATTCATAAAAATTAATGATAACAAAATCCGGGGATACAGTTTTCTGTTGCAGCTATAAATCTATCATCTCCATCCAAAATTCAATCACACCACTGGATAGATTAAGGATCAAATAATTTATTACTTTATTCAATTTTGACGAGCTCGGTGGTCGAATGGTTAGCAATGGCCACTTTGACTCCGAGGTCGCGGGTTCGATCATCGCACAAGGCAAACATTTGTGTGCATGAACATGTCTGTTTGTCTTGGTCTGGGCGTTTCTATGTGTTAAATTTAAGTATGTATTTAAAAAAAAATGTATTTAAGTACATTTATCAGTTGTCTAGTACCCATAACACAAGTTTTGCGTTTAATTTGAGACTAGATGGCGCTGTGTAAATTGTCCAGAAATATTTATTTATTTATTACGCTAAGTAAGGATGCTATGCAACATCACATGCGGGACTGGAGGAAGCGCTGCCATTTTAAGATAATGTTAGTGCATAGAACGTATTCATGTACAACTTTTTTTTTCAGCAATAACTTTAAGGTTTTCGCTCACCGCCGATAAGAATTTTCTAACGTATGTATCGACATCGCCCCTCAATTACAGTAAATTCAAAACAACCCTGGAAGGTATCGATCGATCGCCGTTGTCCACTCCATTATTAATGACTCGTTATTGATTCCCTCACAAACATCGCGTGTACAACCCTCGAAAAGGGTTGTTGGTAGAATCAGATTTATTTCATCCTTAATGTTGTTAGGTTTTTAAATGTTTGCGTTTTTTTTTTATACAACGTTGGGTGGCAGACAAGCTTACGGCCCGCCTGATGTGAAGCGATTACCGTAGCCATATTAACGCTCGCAACATTAAAAATATAGCTCGCGCGCCGCCTCCCCTGCTGCCAACGCAGCATCTCCTTCCTTTCTGGTGACCTCACTCACTCGCAGGAACACAACAACCCTCAAGGGAATTGTTATTTGGCTGTGGTATTCTGTTATGTACCTCCACCTCACGGTGGAGGTACATTCCCCAGTCCCGTAGCTTGCAATTACGCTCCCTACCTCTCTTTTCGCCAGAGCTTTCTTTTGTCAGTCAGCAGGGTACACCGCGTGCAGGTGAAGTTGGCTTTGGTTCAAAGGTGTTTATGAACCACTTACACCCCGAATTTGCGTCTATTGTTAAAGGGTTAACCATTCTAATTTCTGTTTAGGAGTGGAGTAACTTTGTCTATGAAACTCCTGCATAATGTAAAATACTGCAGTTAAATAATTAATCTTTGTAGGAAGATTTAATTATTAACTCTTGACGAGCTCGGTGGCGTAGCGGTCAATGACGCGGCTTCGACACCAACGCTCGTGGGTTCGATTCCCACACAGGACAAACATTTGTGTGCATGACCATATCTGTTTGTCTTGGTCTGGGTGTTTTCTATGTATCATAAGTATGTATTTACAAAAAAAAATGTATTTACGTATGTTTATCAGTTGTCTAGTACCCATAACACAAGCTCCGCTTACTTTGGGGCTAGATGGCGCTGTGTAATTTGTCTGACAATATTTATTTATTTGTTTATTACCTATTTTATATATTTTATATCATTTCATCTTGACGATGTCGGTAGGTCGAATGGCCAGCAATGGGTACTTTGACTCTGAGGTCGCGAAATCCCCGCACAAGTCAAATATTTGTGTGCCTTAACATGTTGGTTTGTCTTGGTCCTGGGTGTTTTCTATGTATTCGATGTATGTATTTACAAACAAAAATGTATTTAAGTATGAATAGAATTTCATAGTAACCATAGCAAACCTTTGCTTAGTTTGTTATTTATATGTCCGCTGAGTTTATATTTATTTGGTTTTATCTTAGAAACTACAACTGTTCATATTGTTTTCACAAATAGAATATTTTCATTGTATCATTTTTTTGTAAATACATATAATAGATAAACAACACCCACACCAAGACAGACATGTTCATACACACAAATGTATGAATAGAATGGAACTCGCGACCCCGGTATTAAATATAAATATTTATTACTATTTACATAATAAAGAAAGTGATATCCGTTAGCTAATATTATAAAGAAACTGTTTCACTTATTTGTCTTTGTTTTACATGAAAATGAACCTACAGATCAACTTGATTAATATGAATCCACGTGGGAGGGGCGTCATGAATAGGGTTGCCAACATTTCGTCTGCAAAAAGTATTTTAAAAAATAAGCTAAAAAAAAATTTTGTACACTTCTAAAAAATATAGTATTTTATACGGTCTACTCTCCCTCCGCCTTACGAATTTTCGATCAGGTAACATGTCCTGACGCGAGTTAAACATGTTAAACATTTACCCATCCCAAAAGTGCACAACGCCGCTAAAGAAGTTTTCACTTCAAAAAGTATATACAGTCGAATTGAGAACCTCCTCCTTTTTTAGAAGTCGGCTAAAACTGTTTTCGGTGGACGTGCGATTTAAAAACTGTGTAATAAATATAATTTCACGCGGGTGAAACCGCGGGCACAGGTAGTAAATAAATATTTCTGGACAATTTACACATCGCCATCTAGTCAATTAAAGCGCAAAGCTTGTGTTATGGGTACTAGATAACTGATAAATGTACTTAATTTTTATTTTTTTGTAAATACATACTTATAATACATAGAAAACGCCCAGACCAAGACAAACAGACATGTTCATGCACACAAATGTTTGTCTTGTGCGGGAATCGAACCCGCGACCTCGGAGTCAAAGTGGCCATTGCTAACCATTCGCCAACGAGCTCGTCATATTGAAAATATAGTATTTTTGCGTACTATATATTACTTCAACAGTATATAGTACGCAGACCCGAAATATAGTACAATACTATATATAGTACGGTTGGCAACCCTAGTCATGAGTAACCTGTCTACGTAAAAAATACCCATCTTCAAATACGGAATACAGTATAGCAAAAAATACACGTGGGATTTCCAGGGAAACCAAATTATAATCCGACCCAAATTAGAATTCCGCTAAAATCCTTTAATATTTGAGGCCGTAACATGGCGAAATTGCAGCTGAAGATCCAAATTAGAGTTTGCCTTCATGTAATAACTTAAAAAATTCAAAGGATAATTGAGTGAGCTCGGTATAAAACACACCTGCTGAATGTCCCCGGGAGTGTATAAAATCATGTTATTTATTGGCACTTTAGCATTGCTTAAAACTTAATTAAAGTTACGTAAGTTTGTTTTAATAAAAAAAAATATATTATCGACTGGACAATTTTAAGTTGCTAGAAGCACACCCCAGCCACTCCATACAAATGTGGCGTCGTTTATTACTACATAAACAATGGCGTCTGTGCAGAGGGTGAATGAGCGTGTGTGCGTGCGCCATACAAACTGTTCCAGATTCGTCTCAGAGGGGAGGTGAGGTCGATACCAGAGAACGGCAGCGCGAGGCCATACTGTATGTATTTCTATTACTTATACTGTGTTTAAAAAAGAAGTTTAAAACCTTGACTGTACATACATATGTATAAAATAAGTTTACAAACTGATGCGAAATTCGTGTATAACGGTTTTCGCCGATTACATAATTTGAGTTATTTGTTATCTCGTCTCCGCTCTCCAACCCGTCTGGCCAGCGTGGGGAGTGTAGGCCAAATCCTCCTTCTGTCTGGCTCGGACGAGAGGGGGTCGTGCTCCTGTAGTGGAGACTAAAATGACCTGATGATGATGTTATCTCGTCGTCAAACCTTATTGATCCCACTGCTTCGATACGGGCCTTCCCTCATTTGAAAGGGTTTAAAGCGTACACCACAACTCTGCTCCACTGAGGGTTGGCGACTAAACACCACTGATTTGTCTTAACGACTATTATCTAATAGCAACAGTCGGGACCGGTGGCTTAACGTGCCATCCGAAGATAAATAACCCACCCATGGACAAGCTACGGTCGACGTTACTTAACTTGCGTGTTCGGTTAGAAAGACGCTATCGAGCTCTTCTACCACGCCATCGAGTACCTAAAATACAACATCAAGTTCCACATTTATTATCTCAATATTATTTTTAATTAGTATAGTATTTTTATAGTGTGATGAAAGTGAATCTAAGCTCTGCGGATTTAGAGTAGTAATGATTTATACATGTTCTTATATTTAATTTGTATGAAGAAGAAAAGAAGAAGAAGAAGAAAAACATTTATTTGCACATTACACAGTACTATACACACAAGTTCAACAGACACAATATGATAGCAAGAAAATATAAAGCACTGTGCAATGTCACAAAATGGTCCGAACTCAGTATAAAAACCGAAATCTGTAATAGACCCGGCACTGATTTTCAGTTCGGACCAGTTGCGACATCACGGACATACATGCTTAAAAATAACAAAACAAAAAACAATAAACAATTTATACACAAAAAAAAAAAAAAACACTAATAATAATAAAAACATAATATTATTATTATATTCCCACTATCACTAATAATAAATATTAAAAAACAAAACAATAATAATGAAATACCTACTTTCATTCATACACAATCAGATCACTCAGAATCACTCAATCGATAATCGACATACGTCCCATCACTGATCCTCGCATTCCGTTCCATTCCATCACTCATTCACTTCATTCAATCATTCCATTCAATCAATCATTTCTTCGAGTACAAAACAAACAAAATAATAAAATTTACTTTAGAAAAATAATTATGTTTATATGACGTTTCTAAGTGCTTTATAAAGTCCAAGGAATAAATAATTTTTTGATTGATTGGTTGATTGATTTTATATATATATATATATATATATATATATATATATATATATATAATATATATAATGTATAATGTTCACTATTCTTTTTTTACATTGTATATTTAGCAGTATTTTTTTTCGGGGGAAAATATACCATTGTTTATTTAGTTTTAATATTCAGTTTTATTTTTGATTGGTTTTTAGGGTTCCGTACCTCAAAAGGAAAAACGGAACTTATAAGATCACTTTGTTGTCCGTCTGTCTGTCAAGAATTTCTATGTCGAGAATGCGTGGAGGTATCAAGCTGAAATTTGAACTGTATACTCAGGTCTACGGTCCCATGAAGTTGTAAAAAAATCAAACTATGCTAAGTTTACATAGAAAAAAGTTACGGCCGTTTATTCAGCAAAAAACGCATATTTCGACACATTCTCAAGGGAATCAAAACCTATAGGGTACTTCCCGTTGACCTAGAACTATGAAATTTGGCAAGTAACATCGTTATAGACTACAAGTACAGGAATAAATCTCAAAACTATACATTTGTAAATAGATCTTAAAAAATAGGGGGTCTATATTTTTTATAGGGTGTCGAAATTTCAAATTGAAACTATTAGTTCAAATGGCGTGTCATATGAAAGGGCTTGATGTACACATTGCAAAATATATTTTATTTATTTTTTTCGACGCATTATTTCTTATTTATAATGAAAAATATCAAATTTAATATTGATACTACGTACGGAACGGAACGGTGCGCGAGTCCGACTAGCACTTGGCCGGTTTTTTTTCGTTTTAGTTTATATTATTAATTTCTTTCATATATACATTCGTGTATAGTCTTAATATACAATTGAAAACAATAGTTGAAATTAGCGTTTTTTATAGTTCGTTTTACGCAGTCGTGTATTTTAATTTTTGAATAATAATTAAACGGACTAGTAGTCACATAGACTGTAATCCACAGCTATCTTCCACTACTTCGCCTTCCATTATTAATTCTACAAACAATACCAACAAACAGTACATCAGTAACACCGTATAGATTTCAATTAATCTGGCTTGCAATCTTAGTTATTGGCTGCAGCTTTCGGTCTAGAAATGGTGGCTATTGCCTGCCGGTAAATATTTGCGATGGCCGCCGCTCTGCAACAGACAATGGATTGGTATTATCTTTGGTATTAACGCTTGAATGCCCGATTGCATTCTGTTCGTAAATTGATGTTTTATCATGGCAGTCATAATGTACGCGTAGGTAACTGAAACTCCTTCATCTTTGAAGTAGTTGTTCTTCTAATTTTAATTGTAGGCATGTAAACTTCCCTCGATCACTATCTTTTTACTTCTGACTCTGTGATTACGCCTCTATATACTCGTAAAGTAATAGGCATTGTGTCAAATACGTAGACTATACAAATACACTCAAAACGAAACTCTAAAGAAACACTCAAAGGTTTGTTGGTAGAGATCTCTTATATTTTAAGTGTTTTTATGTATATATATTTACTTATTATGTTCAATAAAGATAATACAAATATACAAATGTGTATATACTCGTATATATCATAGAGACAAATCAACAATTTTCATTGAACTATCCAACAAGATAGAGGGTAATTACGCTATCGTAAGGCAATGTGCTTGATTGACACGATTTTTTGTTTATCGTAGCCTGCTGGTTTGTTTTTAAGTGCGCACATTTCATTGACCTGGCCGTGTGGTTTCCGGCAAACTAGAGTAGAATCACTCCGTCTCCGTCCTCTTTCTGTCTGGGACGGACGAGAGAGGGTCGTGCTCCTGTAGTGGAGACTAAAATGACCTGATGATGATGATTTCATTGGGTTATAAATGGTGTAACTAACACATCTTTCTTTTATATATATTGTTTAGGTTAAAGTATTTATCATATGGGTTTCTTATTTTTGTAACATTATGTACAAAAAGGCAGTGTCGCCGCCCTGTTGGCTATTTTTAACATTAATCGAGCGTTGCAAATTAAAAACAAATGAAAGAGAAACCATGCCGAATTCCCATCCAATTGCAATCCTCATAATTCTCGATTGATAAACCTTTCACCCAGCACTCTGTCCAACCACGATATCGCTCGAAACTGACATTTCCATTAGTACCTACGGCTGCCTGTGATTTTCCATTGAATTTCAGCCAACTACCAACTGAAAATGGACTTTGCCTAGTTATATATAAGATTAAATTTCATTTATTTTAAGTAGTCAGAATATTTACTTTCTGTATTTTAGTGTAGTAATTATTATTTTGGAAAACGTATGTACATTTTGTTGATGTCACTAAGGTGGCAAACAAGCATTCAAGTTACGTGATGGAAAGTATATTCCGCAACTCAAAAGTTGTGAAATTAAATCTATTTAGATTTATGTTGATTTATAAAATGCCATACTGATTTTTGATGAGGAGCTCGAGGGCGTCGTTAGACGTGTCAGTATAATCGAACACGCAAGTTAATCAACGTTGACCGTAGCCTGTCCAAGGATGGGTTTATCTATCACGAGCTCCTCGGTGCTTCAGAGTGTTCGTTAAGCCATCGGTCTCGGTTGTTGACATTGTTAAGCCAAGATGACAAGTGTTAAGCCAAGTCAGTGGCCTTTAGGCGGCTTAAAAATACTGGCCTCCGCCAACCCGCAGTTGAACAGCGTGGTGAAGTATGCGTTAAACCCCTTCAATTGACCAGTCATTATGAATAATGACCAATATTTTATATTCACCGTAACATACCTCTACCTCACATAATACTATAGCCAAATAACAATTCCCTTGAGGGTTGTTCTGCAAGTGAGTGACCAGAAAAGAAGTTGCTGCTTAGGCACATTAGCGAGCGATATTTCATTTTGCGAGCGTAGTTAAAAACACTTAAAAAACACACTAATAAAAAACTCTATAGTATTTGTAATATTAATATAACCACTTCTTACTAAATGCATATGAATGTATATACGGTGCATATACCAAAATATTTTTTTTTTCAATTTTTGCCTGTCTGTTTGTTCTAATCTTGTAGCTAATCTCTGAAACGACTGGACCGATTTTGACGGGATTTTCACTGGCAGATAGCTGATGTAATAAGGAATAACTTAATATTTTATTTTAGAATTTTTATTAATATTAATAACTAAACCACAATAAATTATTATTATATTTCATTTTTATTCCTATTTTTGACATTGCTATTTTATTTGACATATTACCTACTTATTGAATTGACACTACTTTATTATAATTTTGACAATATTTTTTTACATGTTAAATAATTAATTCTTATGTTTTATATGGATACTCAAATCTGAAATAAATGAATATTTAATTTAATAATTTAATTAAATTAAATAAATAATAAAAAAAAAAACAAATCCGCGCGGATGAAGTCACGGGCACATCTAGTATGCTAATATACATTCAATTATATACCTATATAGATTTATAAATGAATGTAATACAGTGCACCAACAAGTGCAATGTCAGACTAATCTTTATATAGATGCTCTTGATACCGCGACCTATTTACTAACTGCGAATAGCATCTGGCTCCATATACGGAGTGTGTTTATTTGAATTGGTGTAAGTGGTTACCCATTTAACTGGGTGTAAATTTAAACTTCCGTAATGAAAGAATGGATGCAAAATGTATGCCAATTTATTAGTTACTCCAGAATATATTCAACCAGAAAAATATTTTTCTTTTTCGCATACGGAATTTTATGATCTATCTATTTATATAAAATTCAGAGTCCTGACTGACTGACTGACTGATATATGAACGCACAGCCCAAACCGTTGAGTCTAGAGGTTCCAAATTTGGCACGTAGGTTCCTTATGACGTCTAAGGGTGTACTATGAAATTATTTTTTTAATATTCATCCCCTGAGGGGGTGAAATGGGGGTCCAAAGTTTGTATGGGGAAATGAGATTAGTTGTACTAATTTATTCGAAACTTTACACAAGTACTTCTATAGATAATTAAGTAAACACGTGTTTCAGGATTTTTCAAAATTCATCGCCTAAAAGGGGGGATGGGGTCAAAAAGTCTGAAAATCGTCATGGGTATTGTTTTATGGTTTATCGGATCGCTGATTACGAAAACAACAACGATTTTAAAATTCAACGTGGCTAACGTGACCATCATTCCCTATTGGGGTGCGATGGGGTTGAAATGTCTATATAACATATATGTGTCGTTTTTAAGGTTTCTGTCGCATTTATAATATTAGTTACCTCTTCGCGCTTAAATCGCTGGACAGATTTAGATGAAATTTGGTTCAGAGATTCCTTGCGTCCTGGGAAAGGACATAAGATAGTTTTTGTCTCAGAAATTATATGTTTTTGTTAGACTTGGCGTGGATAATCTAAAATGCCCGAATTTCACGCGAACGAAGCCGCAGGCGAAATCTAGTTCCTAATAAATTAGAAGTCTTTCTGTTTTAATAATGAGTATTTTACAAATAACTTTTAATGAAACATACTTACAAAGAATTTAATTTTACCCCATTGGTCTTAGAATTGAAATTACAATTACGCTCCCTACCTCTCTTTTCGCCAGAGCTGCGTTTGTCAGTCAGCAGGGTGCACCGCGTGCAGGTAAACTACGAGTCTAAACTCTTCATAAAGAAAGACTGGCTTTCACCGGCGATTTCATATCCCGTAAGAATTTTCAAAATTTGTTTCTTTGAATAGGAATTAAAGCCGTGAATGAAAATAAGTCGCAGGCTTTAGATAAATCGATGATCTCAAAATAGCGGCCGGAAGTGTCTGGATGCGAAAGCGGAGGATTGCATAGGTCAGGGAAGGGACCGGAAAACCCCTTCGTTTGATCAAGCCTATCTACGAGGTCTTAAAAGGCTTCTAGAGCGATATGGCTTCCCTATCGCCGGTCCTATCGTCGTGAAAACGATTTCAAATAACATTTTTTTTTTTTTATTTATTTATTCAAAATAGTAATAACATACACTGAAAAGATTTCGACCATTAGTAAAAACCAGAGATGGTTTATCCGCGATATGGTGTGATCACTGGCTCGATACGAAACATTGTTTTTTTTTTAAATTATTTTGTTTATTTTTTTTATTGTAACTTTTGATTGACTTGCTTTTGGAAAAACAAGAGTAGCAAGACAAAGTGGCAGACAAGTACATGACCTGCCTGATCTGAAGCGGTTACCACAGTAAATAGACAGTTACAACACAAAGTTTTCCTTGCTTGCCTTTTCCCCTGTTGTCATTGCAGCATCTCATTTCTACTAATTTCTTCTAAATAAAGTCGTTGTGAATTCCAAGGCAGCCGTAGTTTTACCCCCGGGACTGCAATGGACTTCTTTGTTGTTACTTCTTTGTTGTAACCGCTGTTAATCCAGGCTACACAGAAGTCACAGCGTTGGGAATATGTAGTGTCGGCGTAAATGGTTCATCAACATCTTTGAACTAAAGCCAACTTCACCTGCACGCGGTGCACCCTGCTAACTGACAAACGCAGCTCTGGCGAAAAGAGAGGTAGGGAGCGTAATTGTAAGCTACCCCACTGGGGAATGTACCTCCACCTTACAGAATACCGCAGCCAAATAACAATTCCCTTGAGGGTTGTTGTGTTCCTGCGAGTGAGTGAGGTCACCAGAAACGAAGGAGATAAAAAACTTTATCACTCGTCATGAATATGGTAATGCTCCTTTAGCTTCTTCTTCCGGCAAATTATCATCGTCTACTTTTAGACGATGATAATTTGCCGGAAATAAAATAGTGAGATGCCCATGCCACACCTCCATGGCCTTTCTATCTCTGTTCTGTTATGAAATCTTGCGGCCTGTAGTTGCCATCAAACTCGAAATTATACTTTTATTATATATATATATATATAAATAAATCAGTGAACTTGTGTGAAAGCATTGTCCCCACTCGTCAACGCGCACATTTCACGGACCATTGCGCAGCCGATGAGCTGTGACATTTTCTCGATGTTTATTTAACAGCCACGGATGTGCAGTTAATTTTTATGGGAATTGGTGGAAAATTCCATAACACGTGTTCGCGATTAAATCGAGGTATTAAACCTCGAAACCCCGAAATCTTTTTCAAACAAAGTTAATTCGTCTTTTGATAAAAATTAACTGCAGACTCATCTTCGAAAACTTTAATTCGTGAAGCGCCATCTAGTTCTAAATGGCGCTGTGTACTTATATTATGCAGAATGTTTTTATAAATTAATTAATTAATTAAGTAGTAATTACCTAAACATTGGTCACAAAAATAAATTTACTTACAGTAATAAACTTTTCATTCATTCTTTCAGATCGTATTTCTTGTATAATCTCATTCTATAGTCTTCTTTGAATACTTCGTCAATTTAGCTATAAATGACAGTTGAATAACTCGAAAAACAAAATGTTCCATTCTGCTATATTCGCCGATCATCAACAATAGAATTGCATGGCGTGAATGAACGATCAATTCTGATTCGATCTCGCAGAGAGAGAGATTAGATCTGGTAAGTCTAATTACTGTACAATTTACTCAGATAATCATGCAGACTTTTAAAATCCAACAGTATATTTTACAAAATTATGTTAACGATAGCTAAATAGAATTGCAAAAAATATACATTGCGGGTAATATACTATCAAGATGTTATGTACGTCACAATGATCGCGAAGTGTAATTCAATCTGAACGCCACCCTCCCGGCCGCTCCTTTTAGGGCTTAGCATAATACTTGCTAATGTGTGTTTGTAGTAATGGCCATTTGATTTCACAGCGCTAAGAGTACATAATTGACTTGCATTTGTGTTGGTTCTAGAACAAACGAAGTATGAACGAGCCTTTCTAATCTCTTAGCTGTTCTGCAACGTAGATCTTCTATTTTGTCAGGCGTAGGTATTCCACCACGCTGCTCAAGTGCGAGTTGGCGGAGGCCAGTGTTTTCAAGCCGCCTAAAGACCACTGGCCGTGTGGTTTCCGGCAGACTAGAATAGAATCACTCCGTCTCTTCCCGTGGATGTCGTACAAGGCGACTAAGGGAAATACATTATCAAATATCGATCAGGCCTCCCCAACCCGTTGGGCCAGCGTGGGGAGTGTAGGCCAAATGCTCCTTCCGTCTAGGACGGACGAGAGAGAATCATGATCCTGTAGTGTAGACTAAAATGGACCTGATGATGATGATGATGATGATGAAAGACCACTGACTTGTCTTAACGACTGTTATCTAATAACAACAACCAGAAGTGAGTGAGAGGATTGAGGGGGAGGGGAGGGGTGAGGAGGGGGGGGGGCGTATCCCAGCAGTGGGATGAATAAGGGCTGATGACGACGGCGACACTAAGAGAACATACAAAAACACAAACAAATAAAGGTAATTAAGAAAAACAATATTTGATGCCAATGCGGCCACCACTCAGCGAAATAAAATAAATGAAAGAAAAGAATAAGACGTGGAATATTTACAGAAAAGTAATATTATGATCGAAATGGATCAATCCAAAATCTACCTTCCGTTTCTAGGGATTCAGTGACACCTAATTTATGCAAATCCCATAAGACGTTTAGGTTGAAGGTACTTTGTAGAGATCGGCCGAGATACTAGATAAGATGGCCGACTAGTTCAAGGATTTAAAGGATTGCGTATTTTCAAGAGAACCTTGCACCCTTATATATTTATAAATATAAATTATCACTGAACCTCCCATAACACTGAACCCATTGGTGTTCCTGGAGCACATGCGCGCTTTCTAAACATGTTCCTAATTTGTGAAACTTTGTTTGCATTTATTTAAAGTATTTGTAACTGTCTTAGATTAAGTAAAATGTGCAACAGCGACCCAATTAAATATATATATATATATATATATATATATATATATATATATATATATATATATCTAACTCTAAGTATAACTTGTCCACTGGGAACTAAATCGAGAAAAATCAGACGTCACAGACACCCCTAAGTAGGTATATACGGTACCTACTTAAGTGCTGGATAATTTGTGCGTGAAACCCATGGTTCAATAAAAAAAAAAACCGGACAAGTGCGAGTCGGACTCGCCCACCGAGGGTTCCGTAGGTACGTAGTATCATTATAAAATTTGATATTTTTCATTATAAATAAGAAATAATGCGTCGAAAAAAATAAATAAAATATATTTTGCAATGTGTACATCAAGCCCTTTCATATGATACCCCATTTGAACTAGTAGTTTCAATTTGAAATTTCGACACCCTATAAAAAATATAGACCCCCTATTTTTTAAGATCTATTTACAAATGTATAGTTTTGAGATTTATTCCTGTACTTGTAGTCTATAACGATGTTACTTGCCAAATTTCATAGTTCTAGGTCAACGGGAAGTACCCTATAGGTTTTGATTCCCTTGAGTGTCTCGAAATATGCGTTTTTTGCTGAATAAACGGCCGTAACTTTTTTCTACGTAAACTTAGCAGTTTGATTTTTTTTTAACTTCATGGGACCGTAGACCTGAGTATACAGTTCAAATTTCAGCTTGATACCTCCACGCATTCTCGACATAGAAATTCTTGACAGACAGACAGACAGACAGACAGACAGACGGACAACAAAGTGATCTTATAAGGGTTCCGTTTTTCCTTTTGAGGTTCGGAACCCTAAAAAGGTATATTCTTCTCGTGATTGGAACTAGACTACGTCATCAACTGTATTATATTCTTCTTTCTTAGTCGTACACTCTTGACAGAGTGGTCGTGGTTACGGAGCGCTCTTCTCGACCATGACCGCTGCCTTCGCAATGGCCCTCCATTTTCCCGGTTGGTGGCGATTAGGGAACATTTCGTAATGGATGGCACTGCGTGACAGATGTTATGAGTCTGACCATCTTTTTGGAGACCGACCACGCGGCCGTTTACCTTCTATTCTACCCTGGATTACTAGACGTTCCATGGCATTATCCGTCTATATGACGTAAAGTACGTACGTAGCAAGCCGATAACGTTCGCGTAGGCATGGCAATATCTGGAGAGAGAATACTTTGTATCAATAGAGTATGTGAAATTAATTTCAACTTGATACCTCCACGCGTTCCTGAGAAAAAGGATCTTGACAGACGGACGGACGTACAACGAAGTGATCCTATAAGGGTTCCGTTTTTTTTCCTGTGGAGGTAAACCCTAAAAACGCTAAGTTGTCATTCAGGTACGAAATCTCTAAAAAAAAATTAAATTAAAAAAATATTGTACCAATAACCTAAAACAATTCTAGATACTTTCCAATATCCGGATAATCTGATCTAAATCGAAAGGAATCGAAAAGTCTCATTCTGAAGTCCGTATCGAGTACTTGTTTCATTTTATTATCGTTGTAACGACTCGCATGTAGAAAGCTCCGAATCGAGCTTTACTAAGTAATTGGATATTTACTCGAACGTGAAGTAAAAGAGACTACTTGAAACTGTTGGGATATTTGGGGTGTAAGTTCATCAACAAGAGAGAGGTTGGGCATAGCGTATTTTTTAGCATTTTTATTTTATTATAAGTGGGTGAGGTCACTAGAAAAAAAGGAAGGAGTATAGGCTGGCAACGGATCGTCGACCCCTTGGTGTTGCTGATTTCCATGGGCGATGGTGATTGCTTTCCATCAGGTGGCTCACAAGCTCGTTTGGCCACGACTCAAATAAAAATCTAGATCTTTATATAGCAAGTTGTACTATGAATAAGTCAAATAGTTTAGATTGTTGTGTCTTTTTGTTAGTAAGTGATAACATCAAATCAAAGAAAGCTAAAGCTCAGCTTAGCTCCTACTCGTGAATTATCTTCCCCTCGCAGAAGATCGCAGCCAAATAACAATTTTTCTATTGGCCTAGAGGGCTGTTGAGTTACTACGAGTGAGTGAGATTACCAGTAATGAAGAAGTTGTTGCGCTGGCAATGGGTTGGCGACGCGAGCGATAATAATAATTATACGATAATAATACGATAATAATTTGATAATTTGTGTTGCGAGTGTTTAACTACATAACTTACATAAGTTATCGCTTTACATTAGGCGAGTCATATACTTGTCAGCCATCTTAGTGGTAACATCGACAACCCTTATTCATCCCACTGCTGGAGTACGGGTCTCTCCTCAATCGAAGGGGTTTAGAGCATACTTCAACACGCTGCTCAACTGTGGCTTGATGGAGCCCAGTGGTATAAAAATTCTTAATATCATGCTGAAATTTAAAGATTAAAAAACTACAGAATCTTTATGTCAGTCTTTTACGCACAAGCCATCAAATTAAATTTAAAAAGTTACTTTTCGATACAGCTCTTTATGGACAGCAGTAGCGAAAAATGACTTTTTTTCCATTTCGATACAGCTTCAGCCCTGGATTCAGCTATATTAAGCAGGTTGCAATGCAAATGTATTGCAAAAATATTCGACATCATCAGAGAACGCGCGTGTCGCGCATGTGCACTACGCATGCTCGATCTGCAAATGGATTTATAAATAAGAAATAAAGCTATTAAATTAACTTCATGGTTATATTTAAAATATTATTATTATCTATTTCATGAGATTAGATAAAGTTGTGAATTAAACTGACATAATAAGATCTTAAAATACTCGTGTGATGCTATTATTTCGCCTTCGGCTCATGTGATAAACTCACACTCGTGTTTTAAGAACCCTTATTATGCAACAGTTTCATAAACTACTATTGTGATATCCTGAATTGTATCGATAAAGAGTTTGCATTATCTAAGATCCCTTGACTATAGCGATTTCTAGTCACGGTCGTATCTCCTCAAGTGATTTAGTTACTTAGGAATGTAATAAAAAACAATGAGACGTTTGGGTATCGGAAATAAGGGTTCTATACTTCCTCGTCCGTGGGGAAACCAATTTCACATACAGGGTTACATGGTAAGTCGACCTAGATCACCATTACTAACCAATTTGACTATGGAACACCTTACCTCAAATTTCAATATTGTTTTTTTACTTCTATGGCCAAGTGACAAAATTGACTCATAAGCTTGTTTATCAATTATCTACCTATAAGCTTTTCATCAAACTTTTTTCCTATGAATTCTGCAAATATCTTAGACTGTTGTACATTGTTAGATACTTCACATCTGAGGGGCAATTCTCGTAATTAAAATATAGTCAAAATTCAGTTTCGATCCAGTCTCGATCTCACAAATGTCACATTTGGTATTCTCGTAACACAATATGTAACTTCAAAATTAGATTAAAGCGGGATTATTTCGAAATATGAGTGAAAATTAAACAAACTAAGAATGTTACTTTGCCAACAACTAGAATTGATAATAATTAATTAATGAAATCAAGTATATAATTTTAGTCAATTCACAATTCAATCTCGATTCGGTCAACTTTCAATCTGCGTTCGTAGAAAAATTACGAGAATTGGCCTTCTGTCGAGTCGTATGCTATGTAAAATAATAGATTTATTATTAGCTATGTCGTTTCTTTTGTGATCGGGACGTTCACCACATATTTCCACCTCTGTGTGTCCTGTGTAGCCAGGATTAACAGCGGACACCACCAAAAAAAGTAATGATCAGTGAAGTCTATTGCAGTTCCAGGGGTAAAATTACGGCTGCCTTGGAACTCACAACGAATTTAATCAGAAGAAATTAGTAGGAGTAAGAAACTTTTGAAATTTTACTTCCCCTCTTAACAATATGAGAGACAGCAGTAGGGCAAATAAGGCATTAAAAGTCTAAAGACATCGCTATTCAAGTGAAGCTCAACTGCCGTGCACCACCGATTTTAAGTATCTAACACTATTGGGGACCTAAAACATTGAGTTGTTACCTAACATATCAGTTCAAACAGTATGAATTGCATAATCGTCTCCACGCTTGGTAATTCTCCCTTGCTGCTACAATTTTTTTTGTGATGTAGGAAACGTGTTTCCTTTTTTGCTGTCAAATACTATATCCGTAACAACGTCATGGAATCACTAATAGAAACTTCATTGTGCTAGCCGCGGTATTGATCCATATACCTCGTGACATTGAAAGGCTGGCACGGAATATCGATGTGGTGAACTTTTCGCTTTACAGCGGCAATATTTGGGGTGTAAGTGGTTCCTCAACATCTCTGAACCAAAACCAACCTTAGCTGCACACGATGCACCCTGTTGACTGGCAACCGAGGCTCTGGCGAAAAGAGAGGTAGGGCATAGCGTATTTTTAAGCTGTCCGATTGGGGAATTACCTTCACCTCACAGAATACCGCAGCCAAATAACGATTCCCTTGAGGGTTGTTGTGTTCCTGCGAGTGAGTCAGGTCACCTGAAAGAAAGAAAGAAAGGAGTATAGGCTGGCAACGGATCGGCGACTCTTTGCTGATCTCCATGGGCGGTGGTGATTGCTTTCTGTGGAAGTGGCGGATTTGATTTGCCCATCAGATTAGGAATTAGAAACAGATTGAGTTGTGTGCACCAACTACTGTGATATAATAGGCAATAATTTATTTTCCAACCCAATTTCACCGGTTCATAATTACCAGAAATCTCGTATTAAAATTCCTGTAATAGGTTTCATTTATTTACTTTGTGAAATATTTATGTTGATTTACATTTCAATCAGCCCAAATATTTCGTCACTATTCCCGCCATCTATATTCAGCAGTATGAACTATGCCGTGCCGTCCGGCAGACTAGAATAGAATCACTCCGTCTCTTCCCGTGGATGTAGTATAAGGCGATAAAGGGAAATACATTATAAAACATCGATCAGGTCTCCCCAACCCGTCTGGCCAGCGTGGGGAGTGTAGGCCAAATCCTCCTTCTGTCTGGAACGGACGATAGAGGGTCGTGCTCCTGTAGTGGAGACTAAAACCTGATGATGGTAATAATGAAAATAACCCTAAAAGTTAGGCATAAGAAGTATTTGTTGTTGCCCTGGCCAAGGTGTAAACTATTACAATACCCAAGCACATCAAATTATATGCAGTAGTTATAGTTAGTGTTAATTATTAGTAAGAACAAATAGTGAATAAAATAACAGCACAGAGAAATTCCAAAAACTATAAAAGTGTATTCTATTATAGCATGTACTCTGTCAAAGTGTCTACTACCTCTCAAGAGACTCCAGAGTGGACAAAATCTTCACATAATATGTTATATTAGGTGAAGATTTTGTCCACTCTGTATAAGATTCCTCAAATATCGTTTTTGTCCCTCTACTATTTTGTTATAAGTAAGTATTGAAGTGTTCATTATGCGCTGAGGCATATATAGCATATATACTGGGGTGTAAGTGGTTAATCGACATCTTTGAAGCAAAGTCAAATTCACCTGCACGTGGTGCACCCTGCTGACTGACAGAAGAGGCTTTGGCGAAAAGAGTAGCAGGGCGTAGCGTATTTTTAAAAGCTGCCCGACTGGGGAAGTACCTCCACCTCACAGAATACCGCAGCCAAATAACAATTCCCTTGACGGTTCTTGTGCTCCAGCGAGTGAGTGAGGTCACCAGAAAGAAAGGAGTTTCTGCGTAGGCAGTGGGTGTGGCAGCGCGCGAGCCATATTTCATGTAGCGAGCGTTAATATAGCTACTGTAACCGCTTCACATCAGGTGGGCCGTGGCTTGTCTGCCACCCGACGTAGTATAAAAAAATATATAGTTCTAGAATATTTCAATACAATCAACCGGATAATACAAAGCCCGTTGTCTAAGGCAGTGGTATTGATCCTCACTATGCGTCAGTCGTGAGCCGTGACGTTTAAAGACTGGCACGGCTGTCGGCATTACATATATAAGCACAGTACAACAGCTTATAGCTATCATAGCTTTGGTTTTACCAGTTTTTGATAGACCAGGGGCCCGATGCCCATCGGATTTATGATTGCACAAATCTACTTTTGTTACATTTATTAATTTACTACATAATTCTTCAAATATCATTATATTTTGTACGGAAGAGCAGGTCCTTCCTTAACACAAGTTTTTTCTAAAACTTAAATGGAAAATCCCTACACTTGTAATCAACACAAGTTACAAAATACCTAAATGATTTTTTTTTCAGCTTAGATTAATATAGTATATATATGTAGTGTACATATATAGTGGCAATTGTAATTAGCTTAGCTTGTAGAAACTATGATGTTCTATCGACTAAGCAAAAATTATAATCATCATCATCAGTTCCATTTTAGTCTCCACTACAGGAGCACGACCCTCTCTCGTCCGTCCTAGACGGAAGGAGGATTTGGCCTACACTCCCCACGCTGGCCAAACGGGTTGGGGAGGCCTGATCGATATTTGATAATGTGTATTTCCCTTAGGCGCCTCGTACGACATCTACAGGAAGAAACGGAGTGATTCTATTCTAGTCTGCCGGAAACCACACGCTAAGGAAAAATGTTTATCAATAATTTAAACCTAACATCATTTTCGGGAATCAAAATATTCGATGGGAATCGGCTTTACCTTAGGCGGCCCTGAAGGAAGGTCCATTCTGAAATCAAAGTCCGAAATTTCGGGTGAAAAATCAGAATTTTTCCGGTGTCACATTTCATTCCCAAAAATAATCCATATAATAATATATTGTTGTTAAGAGATTATGATTTGATCATCATTATATGATAGTTTTCCAATTTGCCTTAAACCTGCTACAATAATTGCAATGTGAAATGATTGCCAATTGTAAATAAAATAAATAGTGTATTCGGTTGGGTCAGTACATGTCGACTTTCATCCATCAAAGCCTAAATTATATTTTTTGTTTTAAATAATGTTTTTAAACATGAAATTTTGATATTTGCTTTCTCGTAGATGCTATACAATGTGTTAAGAAATCGTTCCGAAAAACCGGTAGATTATTTGGATTTTAATTTCCGAGTAAGCCGCCTGACTTGACGGGAGATTGAAGATTTTTACTATGACGTTTAACATATATAGACGGACCATAGGCAAACATAACGGCGGTAAAAAATAGTTACAAAGCGCTTACCGAACACCTATAACGCATGTATTCATGCAGTACGCAAAGAAAGGTAAAGAATGCTAACTCACAGGAAATTTTATGTACAATTTTTCACTAATTGTTTTTGATTCGTGCTAACATCTTGCCGTGATGGTAAGGGGCACATGACTGAATGAAAGTCGGGCAATTACCATGATTTCTTCATACTTTCTTCTCGTCACAATAGAAGTAGGTAGCACGCATCTATAGGTGAAAATATATTAGGATTTTTGTATCTTACTTTATACTTCGAGGCTTTGCGGGATATCATATTTAGGCGTAGCCTCAGCTTTATCTACTATAATCCTACTGTAATATAATACGGTAACCCTGGAGTTACGCAAAATTACAATACGCCTCGACTTCACCACGATCCATGATATGAATATTTTCGAATGGTTTTTGGAAGGTTTGGAGAATTGTGTATCTGGCCATGCACGTATACGTATACGACGCACGTATACGTACGGCCAAATGCGTTCCGGGCTTAATACGTCTATTCGTCTTCTGCGTTTTTGGCTATACGTTGGCTTTGGAGGCATTTGAACTATGCTATGAACAATTTCGTTGCAAAAAGTCGCTTTCATTCGATTCCACAGCGATGTAAATTGAGCCTTATCTGTTAGCATAGCACTTCGGCAGATCAAATTGATCACCATTTGTTAATATTTTGTTTTTTTTTTCAATTTATTGAGAAATAAAATCAGTAACTAGTAAAGTATGATAATGTCAACATGAAAATAGTCAATGCAAGGTTCGCTGTGACCTACTCGTTATAGTTTTTTAAGAATACACAGCAACTAATCTTTAACCCTGCAGCAACAAAAACGACTTCCAGTTAGTTCCCAGTAGAACAGTCGGGACTGTCGGGAGTACCATTTGTCGGGATCTCAAACATCAGTCTGCGTCAAACGAATCGTTTTTGTGGTCCCTCACATTAGCTGGGTGGGATTAGTTGAGTGGGCGCAAATGTTTTACAAGTTCCGATTTGTTATTTCGACCCAACCCTGATTTGGGAATCAAAATGGTTAATCACATCTACATACGCACTATATACTCGTATCTAACTGACCCGGCGTTGGTGAACCGTATAAATTATTTCTAGTGAATTTTTGTCGACCATTTTGGTTTTCTGTCGAATTCCTTCGTTCCGGATTCGATCGCTTAGATAAACTATATATAGCATTGCTCTCTCCGTCGCTTGCTGTGCGACTTTAAGTCTGTGAATCAAGCCAAACGGTCAGCGTCCAAGTCTCTGCACCGTAGGTCATAGCGGGGAGGACGCACTGATTGAACACTTTGGTCTTCAAGCATTGGGGTATATATGCGGCGAGGATGTGCCGAAGCTTCCCAAAAGCCCAGTCGAATGCGTCTATCGATCTCTTTGTTAAAATTACTTATCGATATTAAAAATAAAACGCATTATTCAAAAGTTTATCGTTCACAGTAAATCAATTACACAAAATTATTAATTAAAAGCCTATCTATTGTAGCTGTGTTCAATTAAGAATGTCAATTATAAATACGGACAAATTATGAAAAATCCATCAAAGAAAATAATTTCATAATGATTATCGAACACTTCAAAGAATATCGGGTCTTATGAAATAGGTCGGTGTTGAAAAGTAGAGTCGTAATTTGCTCGGCGACGCTAGTTTTTATTATAAAATAATATGCGAATAAACTGAACGGTTGTGTACAATATTTATTTTTAAGTTTTCTTATGTGTATTTTATTTTTAAGTATTCTTATGTGTACTCTGTGTTTTCATTAATAGGTATGTGTACCGTTTCGCAGATGATTAATGAAATAAACATTTTATTCCATTGTAGAATTTCTAAATTGTATGACCTGCAAATTATTGATTTGAGTGTAAGTTTGAATCGGGTCTTCGAATCATCATCATCATGATTATCAGCTTGTATCTACCCACTGCTTATATGCTGCATAGGGCTTCCCCAATGCTTTTCACCATATGCGATGGTCTGTTTTCCTCTGCCAGCCATTTTTTAAGGTCAACGGTGAATCTGGAGAGGTGGCGCCCCATGCTTCGTCGCCACATACCAAGCGCCCTGTAGAACTTTCCTCTATCTGTCATCGCTGACTTAATAGTTGTGGCCGGTTCACTACCACTTCAGCTTACCTACCCTAAAAGCTATTGCTAACCCTTGAACTGGTGGTGGTGTCGTGTGGCGGGTCGCCGCATTCCCAATAAAATGGTTGAATGCGGTGATGGCTGTCCCATGCATCAACTCGTGAACGGCTGCTTCCAGAGGGGACTCGTCTGCCCTGGCTGTCATGGTTGCAAGGTAAACAATAGGAGGATTTAGGTTAAGTAGTAATAGACAATAATATAACTATTAGCATAATAGCGACGTGCAATTTATTAATTGTAAGAAAATTATAAGATAAAAATAGAACATGGTTAATAAAAGGTACGTACCCCGGGTCTGTAGACTGTAATAAATATCAATAAAAAGAATCCTTGATTCTCCATCGAATTTCCTCGTTCCGGATTCGATCCTTTAGACAAATTTCAAACGTAGCTCTCTCCATCGCTTGTTGTGCGACTTTTAGTCTATGATCAAGCCCGATGGTCAGCGTCCAAGTCATATCGAGCATCTTAGAGTAGACCTCGGTTATTGCTGGTGGCAGACGAATATAATGTTACTCTACTGCTCTGTGTAAAGTTTTTATAACTATTGTAAAAAGTTAAGTCAAAGTTAAAAAATAATTTATCAGGCTTACACCATTGCATTATAGTAGTTTCTTGGCGTTGTTTCTATGTAACTTTGTGTGTATGAAGATTTAATAAAATGAAAATAGAAAGCGACTTCATTGAAGTCGACGTGTCTTCATGTCGTTGTTATTCCGGTTCCACGCACTAGGCGACCACGACCGCAACCATGGTCGCAGTCACTAAGAATTTGTTATGACAGGTAGCGCAACCAAGTGGTCGCGTACTTCGGGGATTAACGTATGGTATCGTGGTCGCAGTTGATAATAAATGCACGAAGTCTGTTAGAGATAACAGCGTTTCTCTTTAAGATTTTATTCCTATCGTCAAAATACCATTTTTATTTGGAAATAATTATATTATATTTAATATCAATTTCGTTTTCCGTATCCTATTCGTATTGTCATATATTTTCCAAAACATAAGTGAACAGTATTGCTTCTTTCATCTTAACTTGCGTATCAATGAAAGTACTCGACGCCTCTGTAGCTTTGCAATCTGTCCATATTTCATGTCGAGCTCTTTGATTTTTCACTTTATTAATACATCAATAAGAATTTGAGTGGTTCTTTTGATGTTGAAGTTTAAATTATATCTAAGTAAGTTATAAATAATCGAATTTTTTGTAGAGAATAAAAAGTGGAAAACATGCTACGAAGATGTTGACCCCATTACATTATGTTAATTTGTCACATTCTCGTTATTATCACCTGTTTTATGCCGCCTTCAATTAGAAATATATTTTACATTAGAAAAATGTAAGGAGTAAAAATTCTAAAAGATTTTGTAATAGAAGATCTCAACATAGAAATTTGAAGAAAACAGAAGAAATCAATTTTATTTAACATTACATAACTATATATAAAAATCTAAAATACACACATATGTACTCGTACTATGTGTATCGTATAATGTATAAGTGCATGTATGTGCAATATTAGTCCATATAACACAGACATACTCACACATACACATAGAGATACGATAACCTAGTTGCGAATTTGCAAGATTTTTTCCACGTTATAAAAAGTTTCCTCTAGTATTTTTTTTAGTAGTTAGTAGAATTTTCAATGACTTAACAAGCCCCTGGATATTCAAGCGGGCAAAGTTGCAAGCGCCGGCTAGTTTCTTAATATTCCAAGCTACAGTTAAATTTTACGGCTAAAATCCCTTTATACTACGTCAAAATTCATATTTTAATAAATTGCTGCCACGACCAACGACGGGAACGTAATAGAATTTCAGTGGTTTTCAGAAGAAATTATTTCACAAGCTGACAAATTGGAACTAATAAATATGTCAAATCTAATTAGGAAGGCGTAACCGAAGATACGCTCGAAGGATACCCGTGTCACTGTCAAATCACGACAGGTATCTTTTTACTTCTTTTTACGAGACTTTAGTGTCTAGATTATTAGTATACTTAAATAATTATATGTCATGACTGCATTTTGCCTGTTCAAGGGACCTTCTCCGAAAACCGAACTTTCGACCGAAATTTAGTTTTTTTTAATACCACTAAGGTGACAAAAAAGCATACCGTCTGCCTGATGGCAAGCAGTTACTGTAGCCTATGGACGCCTCTAACACCAGAGGCATCACATGCGCGCTGCCGACCCTGTAAAAACCTCTTCACGTCCTTTTTGAAGAACCCCATGCTGTAGTCTTTTGGGAAAACTTCAAAGTTCATTTTCCACACAATTAGATTTTTAAAATACATTTTGTTGTGTCTTCAAGAAAACAAATTGAATTATTCCATATTTAGTGTCAATAAATTATGCCCTGCTTGACAGTAAGTCGATATTTACCGGCCCAAACGAAGGAAAATCTTATTCGAAAAATGACGAACTTTCGCCCAATTCTACCAATTACGGATTTTCTAATTTTGTAGTAGCAATTTTCCGTATTGATGTCCTTAGAGTTTTTCAAGGCAGTTAAATAGACATCTACTAGATGTCCATCAACCTTCCTTCCTCCTAGTCGTCCAATCCGAAAACTCAAATTTGTATCCTCTGCAAATATTTATTTGTATGATTTCACCCATACAAATTCTCTATGGACCGTTATAGCGTGAGTTGTTTAATTGTAGGCTATTATCGTTATAAGGAAATTATCGTTGGTTCTAAAGATATACCTACCTAAGAAACCATTTTAGAAAACAAACAAAAAGCTATCAGAAAATCTGAACCAGCCAAAGACAGGTTAAAAACCTTTCTGTCTCCAAAACCACTGAACCGATTTTGATGAAACTTGTCACAATTAAAGACCTCAACATGCTTGAAGTCTGTGTCGAAAAAAATTGCGATCAATCATGTTCTTGAGAAATGATTTTCAAATACATTTTCCATTCAAATCAACAGAAAACATACTCGTACACTAAGCGAATCTACTCGATCCACACAACCTCGATTTCGGCCCCGTGGGCTAGCATCCGGCTGAGTTTATGTATCTAAATATTACACGTGTAAAAGAATATTGACCTCATACCTTTCCACAATCCAGAAAGGTCTTGAACGCTCTCCAGCAATTTGGCAACCGACTCTGTCTGTTATTAAGACATTTTCAAGTATCCTAGTCACGTAATCGGATCACAAAAGCCACATTTCGGCAGCTAAAAGTTGATTGGAACAAAAGACCAACCTTCAGGCGAGGTACAAAGAATATCTTAGCTGAACTGACCTTCCTAAATTGATTTAACTACGGTCTTAAGGAACGTGTTCCATTTAGGTACTCCTCAAATTGTGCGACTTATAATTGCCTTCAAATAGATTTTGATCATTACTAGTGGTCGGCCAGTGGTCGAATTTCGACTATAATTAATTTAAATTATGAATTTAAATTATGAACTAAAAAGTATATATGCGTGTATGTGTCAAATACGGAAAAGTAAAAAGTCATAGTGTGTGTAATGTATTTTATTGATTTGATGTATTTTTGAGCATAATAATAAAAAAAAAATATTAACGTCCGCGCAATTTTCGTAAAAAGTGATTTAAAGAGCTTCACATATTAATATATAACGAGCTCGGTGGCGTAGCGGTCAATGACAGCAGGCTTCGACACCAACGCTCGTGGGTTCGATTGCCATATAAGACAAACATTCATCATATAAAGACATCCTATAAAGCACAAAGTATACTTTCATATTCCTTTTAATGTACTTGAAGAAGAAAAAATTGCCTGATGGCTGATCCTTGCCATGATTGCTTTGGCAAGAACATTATCAATATCAAATAGTCATTGTAACTCGTTTACATATAGCTAATAACTTGGTATTATTTAAAACATTAGTCAACAGACATTCCACCAGCGCTAAGAATCACCAATAGCAATAAAGATTACAACTTCTTTTACATAGTGAAGTAATCTGCTTCGATTCGAATTTATATCGATATATAAATAATAAATAATAATAAAAAAGTATTGTCAGACAAATTACACAGCGCCATCTAGTCCCAAAGTAAGCGAAACTTGTGTTATGGGTACTAGACAACTGAAAAATGTACTTAAATACATTCTTTTTATAAATACATACTTATAATACATAGAAACACCCAGCCCAAGACAAACAGACATGTTCATGTACACAAATGTTTGCCTTACGCGGGGATCGAAACCGCGACCTCGGAGTGAAAGTGGCCATTGCCAACCATTCGACCACCGAGCTCGTCGATAAATAGGTATAAAAAAACCTATTGCAAATACCCTTAAGTAGAACGATGGAGCGAGACCCTATTTCTCCTTCAGTATACGTATAATGTAATGCAACCCTTTGATGCTGGTGAGTCATTGGTCGACTCCTTATCTTGTTAACGGGAAATAAGAGCGTATTCCTTTTTTTATTTGGAGACTTTTATTGGAAGCAATTGTTCTATTTGTGCTTTAACTTTCCTTTATCCTTACTTGATATACGACTCCTGGAATTTGATTTGATATTTATATTGAATCTTTGTTGTAAATAGAGCCAAGAGCACTGCTGTAAAACTTAATGGAAAATTATCATAGTTTAAATAGTAATAAATGGCCGTGCGGTTCCCAGCAGACTAGAATAGAATCACTCCGTCTCTTCCCGTGGATGTCTTACAAGGCGACTAAGGGAAATACATTATAAAACATTGATCAGGCCTCCCCAACCCGTCTGGCCAGCGTGGGGAGTGTAGGCCAAATCCTTCTTCTGTCTGTTGTGGAACGGACGAGAGAGGGTCGTGCTCCTGTAGTGGAGACAAAAATGACCTGATAATGATGATGAATTGGATGAAATTGGATTTCTTAATAGAAAAAAGGTGTTTTGGTACCGTCGAGTCAAAAGTCATCTACAAAATGTTAATTCATCTGTATAGTCATCATTTTTATTTTTAACTAGCTTTTGCGCGGCTTCACTCGTGTGAATTCGGCCATTTTAGATTATCCAAGCCAAGTCTAACACGTAACGCAACCACCTTCATGTAGCACCTTTAATTTGTACTAAATACGGATGCAAGAATTTTCCGATAACTACTACACCCGTCCCGCTCCCGCCGCATCGCCCGCGATCGCATAAGCATTTCTTGACGCCAAATACAAATTTTAAAACCTATTAACACAAGTCTTATTCCATCAGCTTAAAAAGGATAATTCAAACTTTAAAAAAATTACACCGACTTCAAAAATTTCAGGAGGTAAGTAGTAGATATTTTTGGCTTTTTCGTGTCAGGATGTTTCAGTTAGTTTTCATTTATTTAAGTTTATTTCTTTATAGTGAATATTTTTATTTATTTATTTATTATAATAATGGGTAAGTAGTAGTGACATGGTGTCTTCTAGACGAAAATACATGAATAACTTAATTAAGAAAACTCAACACTATTGCCTAACTCCTAACCGTTTCTCATCAGCTCTGCAGTATCACATGATGACTTCCAAATGCAAATTATGTAACTTAATAACATCAGAAAACTCATCAATTACTGTATCCCTGTCCATGCCTATAAATTTCAACCCTTTCTCTCGATTACCCAGGGAGCCCATCATTAGATCCTGATTTGATTAATATGGGGACCACCTGAAGAGTGTACCCGCTCAAACAAATAAGAATTATTAAAATTGCTGTACAATTGACGGATAAATCATTGAAACTGTATTAAATAAATACATACAGTCGAACATAGAACCACCCTACAGGTACAATAAATAACAATAACAGGTAATTTCTGAGACAAAAACTATCTTATGTCCTTTCCCAGGACTCAAAATATCTCTGAACCAAATTTCATCTAAGTCGGTCCAGCGATTCAAGCGTGAAGAGGTAACAGATATATTTATATAGATATATAGACATTTCAACACCATCGCACCCCAATAGGGGATGATGGTCACGTTAGCCACGTTGAATTTTAAAATCGTTGTTGTTTTCGTAATCAGCGACCCGATAAACCATAAAAACAATACACATGACGATTTTCAGACATTTTGACCCCATTTGTTGATTGAAATTTGAAAAATCCTGAAACACGTGTTTACTCATTCATCTGGAGAAGTACTCGTAAAGTTTAGGATAAAAATTGTCCAACTAATTTCTTCCCCATACAAACTTTGGACTGCTGCTTCACCTTCTTAGGGGTAAAATTTGAACTTTCAGATAATACAACAAACTATATAATCTAAAGTAACTAAAAATAAACAAATTTTAAAATTACTTAAAAATAAAACTAATAAATAAATAAAACTATGTATGATTCAAAAATATCGGTCCCATGCAGCAGGGAGGCAAGAATACTAGCCTAACTATCGGCATCAACTCATAATCATCCCACTGTTGGGATATGGGTCTCCCCTCAATCGAAGGGGTTTAGAGCATACTCCACCACGCTGCTCAACTGCGGGTTGGCGGAGGCCAGTGTTTTCAAGCCGCCCAAAGGCCACTGACTTGGCTTAACGACTGCGATCTAATGACAACAGCCGGGACCGACGGCTTAACGTGCCCTCCGAAGCACGGAGGAGCTGGAGATAAATAAACCCATCCATAGACAGGCTGCGGTCGACGTTGCTTAACTTGCGTGTTCGATTAGACTGACACGCGCAACGACGCCATCGAGCTCCTCAGCCTAACTATGATAGTACGAAATATATATCTGTATAGTTAAGTTATTCTAGTTGAGGAATGTCATAGATGAAGCTAACAGGTATTTCACATCAAACCATTTTTTGTCTCTGCAATAGAAAGGTTTAGGTACCTACACACTTTTCTCTAAATGAGACCCAGCTGCCTCCGGAAAATTGTATTTTTGCCACTTTAACGCATTGCAATTTTTCAATTGTATTTTAGAAGAATGCTCTGCATTTTGTGCTGTTAATGAAAATGGTGAATACAAAGGGAAATAATGGGATTTTGTGGAAATGATTGAAGCGCTCATTAATGTGGTTTTGTTCTTTTGTGTATCATCAGTGAGGCAATTCTCGTAATTAAATGTAGTCAAAATTCAGTTTCGATCCAGTCTCAATTTCACAAATGTCAAATATGGCATTCTCGTATAACAATATGAAATTTCAATGTCTGTTTAAAGTGGGATTATATTGAAATATGACCGAAAATAAAACAAACTAAGAATGATATTTTGTTATAATAAGAATTGATAATAATTAATGAATGAGATCAAGTATATAATTTTCATTCAATTCAATGTCGATTCGGTCGACTTTCATTCTGAGATCGTAAAATAATTACGAGAACATAAGATAGCATGTAGATAGCATGTTATATTTGCTGTTAGCTTATACGAAATTATAAGGTAACAGCAAATATAACATGCTATTTATACTAGATTCTCCAATTCTCGTAATTATTTTACGATCTCAGAATGAAAATCGACCGAAAGGTGTTGAAGATACCGCCTCGAGTTAATCTTTATATGACGACCGCACGTCCGCGTCATTTTAGATTAAATATGTATTCAGTATCCGAGGTCGCGGGTTTGATTCCCGCACAAGACAAACATTTGTGTGCATGAACATGTCTGTTTGTCTTGGTCTGGGTGTTTTCTAGGTATTATAGGTATGTATTTACAAAAAATATTTAAGTACATTTATCAGTTGTCTAGTACCCATAATACAAGCTTTGCTCTTAATTTAGGACTAGATGGCGCTGTGTAAGTTGTCCAGAAATATTTATTTATTTATTATTTATTTAGGTAGCATGCATTGTGACGAGAATAAAACAAGTGTGCCAAAATTTCATCTCAATCGGACACTGAAAGGGTGGGTCAAATTCAACTTACAAGATTTGATTTACAGACACCGCAGTGAAACTAAATAAAAACTTGTAAAAAAATACAAATTTAAAAATATACTTATTCGTAGACATGCAGCGCTGGTTGGAGCTAT
Organism: Hypsopygia costalis; assembly: GCA_937001555.2. Taxonomy (NCBI): domain Eukaryota; kingdom Metazoa; phylum Arthropoda; class Insecta; order Lepidoptera; family Pyralidae; genus Hypsopygia; species Hypsopygia costalis. The sequence goes on along the minus strand of OW443336.2, from coordinate 2,371,222 downwards.
TTTAAGAACTTTATATAGCTTTGCTAACGAGGTCCCTATTTAATTATCCTTTCAGGGAGAATTTCCTTACCTGCGAGAAATGTCTTTTCTTTGATCTAACATCGCCCCTGAAGTCCTAACTGAAACCGTTATAAAAAAAATTGAACCATCACAGGACGCCAAGCAGATGTCAAACATCGAAGTAATTTTATATATAGAAAATGCGCATAGACGGATGGATGGTTTATTAAACTAAATAAATATGGCATTATAGAAAAGAAACTAAATTTTCATCTTTTTTAATATGTTTAATTAGGTAAACAAGCAAAAGCGGTGGAAATGGTTCAAATCGATATTTCGTTTGGACACAGCAGGCAAGAAATAGTCGCTCCATTTTGATTTTAGCCCACTTGATTAGATGTTACCAGTGAGAACCAGAGTGACCCGGGTGCATGGTTTTTTTAGTATTAAAAATGTGATAAATAAATATTCCTGGGCAATTTACATCTAGTCGGAAACTAAGCAAAGCTATGACTACTACGATATAATAACTGATAAACAAACAGACAAATTCATGCACACAAAATATTTGTCTTGTGCAGGGATCGAACCCGCGACCTTGGACTCAACATAGCCATTGCTAGCCATTCGACCACTGGGCTTGTCTTACAATGATTCGATTAGTACGTATTGGAAAAATTCCTCAATAAAGTGTCGATAGCTAAGTTGATTCTCAAGTTCCTTGGGCACGTTAGCAGAAACCATGACGCCATGGAGAGATTGGTTTTGCAGGGCCTGGTCGAGGGCAAAAGAGCGCGCGGTCGATCACCAAGCAGATGGACCGACTTAATAAAATCTCTCACCAAAACGTCACTGACAGAATGCGCCCGTCAAGCCACCAACAGAGACCGGTGGAGAAGTATTGCGGTAGCAGCATCCGTCATGGGGAGCGACAATGGGTGACCACGACCACTCTGTCAAGAGTGAACGATAAGGAAGAAGCTCAGTTGATAATATAAGAGTGTGGCGACACGTCGCCACGCCATCAATCGACCAAACCCATCGCATTATATGTTTCACATCAAAAGTAACAACCATTTGTATCATACCACGCTGAATTTAGCCTGAAAATATTCTTATACCGGTAAATCTCCAACATTTGGCATAAATGGCAACGTGACAATGTAATCTCATGTAAAACCTCTTGGAAAGAGTAGGGACTTTATTTTCGTGAAATAAATAGGAGTAATGAAGTCGTCTGCGAAGTACTCACTTCATGCAGTATATCGCGAGTCGACTGACATGAAAAGTAAATTACAGTATTATCACGGTATAATACAGTTTAATGAGCACATCCCTGTGAAATATTTTGCAGATGTATAAAGAAAAATGCGTATTTAAATACAAGCTTTTTAGCTTAGCTTAGCACCTCGCAGTTTAACTTTGTAACAATGTAGTGAATCAACCATTTACATATTACATTGTATTTATATTGTTAGAACATTAATTACATGAATTTTATTTAAGTTTTAATTTTGTTTAAAACTTTGTTGACAAAAAAATTCGGTAGAATAGGATTTATTGCTAAAATATTCTCTACTAGTTAACCAATGGGAGAGAGAAGACCTTATTTATATCTTATTTTGTAAATTAATTCTATTTAAACTCAAAAGTACTGAAGTTAATTAATAAAGGAAGCATTTTCAAAAATCCGTCAATCAATCACAATTTATTTTATCTTATTTAATCGCAATACAGTTGCGTAGATGAGTATATTCAGATTGGAATCCAATTTTATTTCTGTTGAGTTTAACTTTATTCAATATAAAATAAATAAAAAAAATTGTAATTAAATGCGTGTGGTACCTTCACCGTAAAATTTGAAATAAAATATTCATTTACAATTACGTAAATACCTACAAAACAAACGCTCCATCGCGCGGCCGTCTGTCTGGGCAGTATTGGAAATTAGGATGTACCGCGTTTTTATATATATAGTTGAGTGGGTCTATACATTCACCTGTATTTTTTTTCATGGTGCCACTCTGCAGAGGGCACTTACTCCCAAATTAAGCGCAAAGCTCGTATTATGGGTACTAGACAACTGATAAATGTATTTAAATATTTTTTTTTTGTAAATACATACTTATAATACATATACCCAGACCAAGACAAACAGACATGTTCATTCACACAAATGTTTGTCTTGTGCGGATATCGAACCCGCGACCTCGGAAGTCAAAGTAGCCATTATTAGCTATTCTACTCCGGGCTCGTCAATGGTTAATATTCCCATCGTTTTTCCCATCTCATACCCATCAAAACAACCAAATCAGATACAACGAAATTTTGATATCATGTCGGGTGGCAAACAAGCATACGTCCCGCTTAATGTAAAGCGGACACGTCATATAACTAAACCGTAATTAAAAAATTAAGTTTCAAGATTTTTTTATCCTAAAGGTAGCAAAGTAGTATGCGATTTGCCTGATGATTAGCAATCATTTTCTCACATCTTGTAACCTCACTCACTCGCAAGAACACAACGATAATCAAGGGTATCTGGGTTAGATGGAGATATTTCCTCAAGACCTATAATGTCCTATATCTTTTTCGTAATAGTTGCGTTTGCCTGCGTGTGCCACATGCAAGTGAGGTTAGCTTTGGCTTTAGAAATTAAAGACAGCGACTACGGAATTATTCTAAGCCAGTTATGTACTAAACATCTCTTTAGAAGTTTTTTGGGGTATAAGTAGCTCATCTACATCTTCGAACCAAAGCCAGCCTCACCTTGCACGTGGTGCACCGCGCTGACTGATAAACGAGATCCTGGCGAAAAGAGAGGTAGGCCATAGCGTATTTTTTAAGCTGCCCGACTGAAGAAGTGACTCTACCTCACAGAATACCGCAGGCAAATAACAATTCCCTTGAGGTTTTTTGTGTTCGTGCGAGTGAGTAGGGTCACCAGAAAGAAAGGAAGGAATATAGGCTGGCAACGGATCGGCGACCCCTTGGTATTGCTGATCTCCATGGGCGGTGGTGATTGCTGTCCATCAGGTGACCTACATGGTCGTCTGGCCCCCTCTCATATAAAAAGAAAGTTAAACCCATATTAATAGAAGTTAAACCCATATTAATAGAAGTTTAACCCATATTCATTAAAGTGTTTGTTTGTCCACAGCAAGTGACTTGGAGTCGATACGAGCGCTATTCAATGAGAAAGAGAAGGAGCTATCAGTGGCGGTGGCCAAGGTGGAGGAGTTGACGCGGCAGCTCGAGGAGTTGAGGAGAGGACGCGCACAGCCGGCGCCGCCCTCGGCGCACGAGCTCGACAAGCTACGGAGGGAGTTAATGGTGAGTGATTCTTTTTGCTCGATGGCGTCGTGAGGAGCTTGATGGCGTTATTACGCGTGTTGGTCTAATCGTACATGCCAGTTAAGCAACGTCGACCGTAGCCTGTCCATGGATGGGTTTATTTATCTCGGGATCCTTCGTGCTTCGGAGTGCACGTTAAGCCGTCGGTCCCGGCTGTTGCTTTTAGATGACAGTCGTTAAGCCAAGTTAGTGGCCTTTAGGCGGCTTGAAAACACTGGCCGCCGCCAACCCGTAGTTGAGTAGCGTGGTGGAGCATGCTCTAAACCCTTTCGATTGAGGGGAGATCCGTATCTCAACAATGGGATGAATAAGGGTTGACGAAGATACTTTTTGATAAACTAAAATCCACCTTACTTATAGGGTGTAAGTGGTTCATCAAGGGTGCAAGTGGTTCATCTAAGGGTGTAAGTGATTCATCAACATCTGTGAACCAAAGCCAACTTCACCTGCACGCGGTGCACCCTGCTGACTGACAAACGAAGCTCTGGCGAAAAGAGAGGTAGGGAGCGTAATTGTAAGCTACCCGACTGGGGAATGTACCTCCACCTCACAGAATACCGCAGCCAAATAACAATTCCCTTGAGGATTGTTGTGTTCCTGCGAGTGAGTGAGGTCACCAGAAAGGAAGGAGATGCTGCATTAGCAGTGGGGGTGACGGAGCGCGAGCGATATTTTTAATGTTGCGAGCGTTAATATGGCTGTAACCGCTTCACATCAGGCGGGCCGTATGCTTGTCTGCCACCCGACGTAGTATAAAAAAAAAACTAACACAGGAGAAATCGTCTCTCATCATCATGATCATCAAGTAAAAAATATATTAAATAAGTAAAAAGTTTAATGCACAACAATTTTCAGCAATATTTGGTCAAGTGCGTATTACAGTTCCCCATAGGAATTTTCAAAAAACTTTCCTATCGCGCGACGGGTTAAAGGTGTATGCTGCGTGTGTTCTAACCTTCAAGTTCGTTAAGTCATTTTCGAAGGAACTTACAAGACAACATACTTCATCGCACCAATAAAAAGTTTGTAATAAGTACATAAAATTATAGTACAAAAGGCGGCCTTAGCGCTATTAAATTTTATTCAGAACCAAGAATGCATTTGTAGAAGTCAAAAAGAAAAACTATCGTTACCTAGTCGACTGCGACTTCAGTTGACGGCACAGAAATCTAACTTACATGAAGTTGACGGTGTAAGTCCCGCACAGAGGTAATCCGCCATAAAATACCATCTCAAAACATGAACTGTGCGATACGCGAAATTCGTCAAGTGCTCACTCACCGTCCAATAAACTTGAACATCCCTTGTCAGCTCACCCCTCATCACATCACTGTCCAACACTCCCGTAGTCCTCGTTGTACAATGTGATAGATGTATGTTATGGTCAATGTGATAAATTAGTTATTATTCATACTGACTAATAAATAATTGGTCAATGTGAAAAATTAGTTATTATTCATACTGACTAATAAATAATTGGTCAATAAGATAAATTAGTTATTATTCATACTGACTAATAAATAATTGGTCAATGTGAAAAATCATATTTTGGTTAGATTTGAAATTATTTTTGGTTAGGTTAGGGTTTTCTTATTTCCTGTTACCGGAAATAGAAGCTTCGCTTCGCGGAACCTAGATGATGAATGATGTGGTGCCAAATAAGCTTAATTATTAATAATTGACAATTTATTACATTGGCCAGCCATTATAAATAATGACCTATTTATTACATTGACTGTACATATACATATATATCATTCACCCGGTGCAATATTGACTCCACTTACATTTGTGTCATTGTTCCACAAGCTGCTGCACTGCAAATGCAGCGGTTGGGACTATATACTAGTTTGTATATGTATTTAATGTAGTATTTATGTATGCGTTTGATATTAAATATGCTACTTACTGATTGGTTACAATCAATAGTCATAGGCGCAGTTTAACATTGAATATAATGTTAACAAAAAAAAAACGACTCCAAACATTACTCTACATTTATGTATGTAGATACAAGCTGATGATGATGATGATGAAAAAAATAGGGGACCAATCTGGAAGTATACTCTTTCAAATAAAAAAACTTTTTATCAATTCGGTTTATAAATCATTGAGTAATTAAGTAACAAACATTAAAAAAAATAGAGCCGAATTGAGAGCCTCCTTCTTTTGTGGAGTCGGTTAAAAATATTTACAAATACAAAATAAATTATTTGCAATAAATAGGGTACCAATTAAACAGAAGTTATTGTAAAATAAATCACCAGCCTACCTATTTACCTATAAAATAGCATGCAAATGGAAATTAATTTTAACCTAATTAAAAATATTTGCTTCAAAGCATTTAAAATTAATCAATAAACATTAAATTTGTCAGTAATATACTGTATACATCACCAGTCTATTAATTAAATCAATTTAAAATAGCATTCAAATGTCATCATCTCCTTCCTTTCTGGTAACCTCGGTCACTCGCAGGAACACAACAACCTTCAAGGGAATTGTTATTTGGCTGCGGTATTCTGTGAGGTGGTACATTCCCCAGTCGGGTAGCTTACAATTACGCTCCCTACCTCTATCGCCTGCCAATTATTTATGTCAACTTATACTAGTACTACTTAATCACATTTATTATTATTACAGAAATAGATAAATAAATAAATATTTTTGAATAATTTACACAGCGCCATCTAGTCCCAAATTAAGCACAAAGCTTGTGTTATGGGTACTAGACAACTGATAAATGTACTTAAATACATTTTTGAGCTATTGCATAGCTTCTATCGCGGGCTTTGAGCGCGGGGACCGAATCCAGAAATTCCGTAACGAAAAAACCTCACGCTCCCCACTCCGACGGGCAAGGAGGTGTGGCTTGAAGGCCGTGCATCGTATAACGTCGTTTCAGTTCGGCAGTCTTCGACACGGCGTTGTGTGCGTGCGATTAGACGTATTGTACGACTGTACGAAACTCATTTTATTTATTTAATAATAGAAAAAATTGTTTTCTTATCGGTCACCACGCTCAAAAAGTGTAACTTGAATTAATATCAAAGAAAAAGCAATACTGCATGAATAAAATAAATAAATAAAATTATAATTGCATAAGTTGATACAAAATGCTATGCAATAGCTTTACCGCGGCAGTCCCCGAGTGCCACACGTCTTTTTTTTTTGTAAATACATACTTATAATACCTACATAGAAAATACCCAGACCAAGACAAACAGACATGTTCATGCACACAAATGTTTGTCTTGTGCGGGAATCGAACCCGCGACCTCGAAGTCAAAGTGTCCATTGCTAACCATTCAACCACCGAGCTCGTCAAATTGATAAATGTCATATACCTACCTATATATTAATTTCTATTTAAATTTCATGAATTCTGAGAGACTGTAAAAGCAGTGTCCCAATCAGTCAGATGTGTTTTAAAACTATTTACTTTTAAATTCATCAGGCAAATTATTGTATAATGTCGTACACATGTGCGAAACGGTTTTTTCGTAAATGTACCTACTCCTAATTATATTTAAATTTTATCATTCGTACAAATTTTATTTGGTTTGACAACAAATTTAATTATTAAATCTGTCAGTTCGACAATCAAAATCGTGATCTAAAAGCAACACATGTAAGTTGCGACAATGTTGCATCGGATACCGCTAAAATTGCATGTTGACTTTAATTGCACCATTGTGTACAGGATGAACGATGTAAACTATCTTTGAGATAAGGTCAAGAGACAACGTGAAAATATGCTGATACTTAGTACGATTCAGTTGCGTACTAAGGCTAAAGCGAGCCCTAGGCAACATTGAATTTCCGGGCCTACTAAAGAAAGGAAGGAGATGCAGCGTTGGCAGCGGGGGTGGCGGCGCGCGAGCGATATTTTATGTTGCGAGCGTTAATATGGCTACGGTAACCGCTTCACATCAGGCGGGCCGTATGCTTGTCTGCCACCCGACGTAGTATAAAAAAAAAAAAAAAAAAAAAAAAAAAGAAGTTTTCACTTCCAAAATAAAAATTCAAAACTTAACTTTCGGGCCCCAAAAATTACGGGCTCTAGGCACGTGCCCAGGTTGCTTAGGCCTTGGTCCGCCCCTGGTACGATTATATCAGGGCTGTCCAAACCATATACAATACGGGGCCATTACAAATTACTAAATAGATTAGTGGGCCGCAGAAACAAATACCTATTTGACATTTTTACTACCTGCTTTGAAAGTTTAAGTTTTATAAAAATATTTTAACTTCTTCAAACAACAAAACTTTAACTTTTATAAAAATATATAATTTTCAGTCAGATTCGTTGTACAAAGCCAATAGCGGTAAAAACTGTATAAAAACTCGTAAATGAAAAACTTGTCACGGGCCGCACAAATATAAGCCGATTGCCGCATGCGGCCCGCGAGCCGTGCCTTGGACATCCCTGGATCCGATAGTTTTATAATAGAACTCTAAACATGAATGATGAGAGTGGCTGTCGGTAACCCACTTGGCTTAACGTTACGGATCAACACGGACAGCTATGTGCAGCATCCGATAGATGAACAATGTGAATTATTGCTTTGTTGTACTTTTACCATCTGGAACTGCTCTTGGGTTACCTCTACGTATACGTGGGTTTTTGTCATCAAAACTTTTTTTACATAAATATTTATTTTTATTTATTTAAACTTTATTGACCATAGAATAAGGGTACAAAAGGCGGACTTAATGCTAAGAGCATTCTCTACCAGTCAACCTTTGGGAAAAATCAGATAAAACTCGAATGCGGTACACAAAATAACAATGCCATCAAAAACATAACTTGTAAAAAAACCAAGTCTCGCAACTCAGTTCTTCTACCGTAAAAAGTTGTGAGATCCATGTAATACCAAGTCGGTTAATTCATTCAGTCCCTACTTAAGGGACCTTCCCTCTTAACTTATTACGTAATTAGCTAACCAAACAACATCTTATACTGACCATATCAATATTAAAAATCTTTTATGTTTTAAATAAACAGATTGACTTGGCCATCGCACTAAACAATCTAATTTAATATAATATCACTTGTGAGATACATTGTGTTTTCATGCGATGGCCAAGTCGATCTGTTTATATAAAACATAAAAGATTTTTAATATTGATATGGTCAGTATAAGATGTTGTTTGGTTAGCTAATTACGTAATAAGTTAAGAGGGAAGGTCCCTTAAGTAGGGACTGAATGAATTAACCGACTTGGTATTACATGGATCTCACAACTTTTTACGGTAGAAGAACTGAGTTGCGAGACTTGGTTTTTTTACAAGTTATGTTTTTGATGGCATCTCATTGCTTTTTGTAGAGAAGTAGTCCTCTTTTTTTTCCTATCCGGTACTAGTTCTTGAGCTTCAGCTATAGTTTTTCTCAAAGCCCACTTCCTGTCTCTAGGGATTTTTCTCGGAGTCTTTGATGTTACAATTTTTGACAAGTTTGGACAGTAAATACTTCCTAGTCTATTGTATAATTAATAAAAACTATTAACTAGTACTTGTATATCTATCATCATCATCATCAGCCTGTATCTACCCAATGCTGGATTTCCATTCCATTATATTATACATAATACAGGTATACTGATTCATTTACCGCAAATGTAACTTTGTAATCCCATATATTTATATGGGATTACAAAGTTATTTATGCAGTTAGTGTATCTAGAAAACTGGACGTAAATTGCAAAATATTTTAATTTTTTCTTGATTTATATAGTAAACACGAATTGTATTCTAAATTTGAAGCTTCTATGTCTGCTAGAAGTGCCTTAGAATTTTGATGATCGGTGAGTCAGTGAGTGAGTGACAAAATTAAGGAACTTTGATTAGTTATAATTCTAAAACTACTGGTTCAAATTAAATGAAATTTTAAATATACCATGTTTATACAATACCCGCTTGGTTACTAAAAATTCAGGCTCCTAGTTTTATCCACAACAAAGTTATAGGGGGTCGAAAAAGGCCTGAAGTGCTTCGAGAAAAGGATGGTACGGCCGTGCCGCTTTTTGCTCGACTTGGTGGGGGCACTGCCGTGCCCCCAGATAAATATATATACTATGGTATATATCCTTTACATGGACGAGCTCGGTAGTCGTATGGCTAGCAATGGCTACTTTGAATCCGAGGTCGCGGGTTCGATTCCCGCGCAAGACAAATATTTGTGTGCATGAACATGTACGTTTATCTTGATCTGAGTGTTTTCTATGTGATATGTAGTATGTATTTAGAAAAAAAAATGTATTTAACTACATTTATCGATTGTCTAGTACCCATCGTACAAGCTTTGCGCTTAATTTGGGACTAGATGGCGCTGTGTAAATTGTCCAGAAATATTTATTTATTTATTTAAAATAATTATAAATTTTGCCTCTCTTTGGATGTTCTGTTGATTATACAATGAGTTGTGCAGAGTTTTCACTATGATGCCCACTATATCCATTCTATACGCACCTATTACCATCGTCAGGATATCCATATTAACACTTAGTATTTTTCTTCGTTCATCAATTTCAGTCTTTAAATTCCTGGCTATATTCTCCTAGCCACAGTGTTCATAGGCTTTAATTCTAGTAAATCAGAATTTTCGAACTCGAAATTATAATAGTTTCATTTATTTCTTCGTGCCGAAATTGTTATCTTTGGTTAGTTAAACAGACATTTAACCATTAATTACGAAGATATACGAGTATGTACAACAAAATAAGTACACATGCGTCAGTCTGCTAATATGACGTGTTAAGTTTAATTCTCTCGACGTGACTTTTCAAGGAGTTCGTAATTTCATATCGTTCTTGCGGTTAACCTCTTTTGAAATTATGTTGCCCTGGTACATTGGAATAGACTGCCTTTGTGTGCATAGTTTGATAAATATATAGAGTTATAAACATAAGAGTTATCTAATCCCTCTAAGCGACAGTTAGAGTAGCCCTTACCCCAGTATCCCGAGAGAACTTTCAGTTAAATTTTTAATAGTGGGTGCGTACATTATAATATTATCCGTATGCCAAATTTCAAACCAATCCCGTCAGTGGTTTGAGCTGTCAATCAGTATTAACTGAATTATTCAGTCAGTCACTCACCTTGCCCTTTTATTAAATTACAGTTACAGTAATGAAAAACAATGGTTTAAAAAAAGGGAAGAACATCAAACCTCTTACAGCTAATAGAGCACTTTTTTTAGCCATTACTACGGTGAACCAGCAATGTTTTATACTATTTTTGAAAGTAGCGAAATTATCGGTTTTATTGATAAAAGATTCATCAGTCTCAGTCATCCATGCATTGTAGAAAAGGTAAACTCGCTTATTTCTGATATTTTCTCGAAACTGTCCACTAAATTGTGAGCATAATCTTTTACGACCACAGTTGGCGAAAAACATCCTTCAATAACATTAGATTGAGGTAAATGTCACTATCATACTCCCAGGTGAAAAGGCATATCTATACTATGGGTCCATTCACCTGGAAGAAGAACGATCGTAGAAATTTGACAGTATATCTTTCAGACAATTTAATGGATTTTATCCGTATAAAATAAAAATTTGGCCGCATGGTTTCCGGCAGACTAGAATAGAATCACTCCGTCTCTTCCCGTGGATGTCGTACAAGGCGACTAAGGGAAATACATTATAAAACATCGATCAGGCCTCCCCAACCCGTCTGGCCAGCGTGGGGAGGGTAGGCCAAATTCTCCTCTCTGTGACGGACGAGAGAGGGTCGTGCTCCTGTAGTGGAGACTAAAATGACCTGATGATGATGATGATGATGAAAATAAAAATTGTGATAATCTGAGACCTGAATAGTGTCATCAATCTATAATTATCCCACTGTATAAAGGGAGACCCCCTTTAATTGAAGGGAGTTTAGAGCTTGCTCCACCATGCTGCTCAACTATAGGTTGACGGAGACCAGAGTTTTGAAGACGCCCATAACCGTAATATAACTTGGCTTAACGACTATCATCTAATGACAACAGCCGAAACCAACGGCTTAACGTGACAGGCTACGGTAACGTTGCTTAACTTGTGTCATAGATTAGACTGACACGCGCAACGTTGCCATCGAGCTCCTCCGACGCCATCTGAATAGTGTACTGTATATCTGTTAAATCTTCATAAAATATTATAATTTGTAGCGTGTTAAAGCAAAAGTTATGGCCACAATATCTACTCATATTAATTTAAGACGGGATCCAGCGTCCTTTGGAGATTGTGTTAACTTTGCTAGATTAGACAATTAATTCCATGACATCTCAGGGCGTCGCAGTTAATCAGACCTCGTGGATAATTTAGAGCTTGCCTTGTCTCCTAGATCACGGTACACGTGTACATACACGCATTTAGTGCAGTATGTCACCTGCATTCAATACTTGAAAGTTAAATTTACCTTCTTAGGCTTCTTGAGTTTGAAATGCTTTTTTCGTCTTAGAGTCTTTGAATTACTTGAAGTGGTTTCGAACGCATGACTGATTTCACGATTAAAGGCGATATTTATTGCCTATTTTCTTAACTGAAATATGTGGCGATAATAATTATGTTTTCAGATCTATTTGTTTTGTAATCCGCCGTGTCATAAATTTGCAAATTCGGTCATGACTTTGAGATTAAATAGCTCATTCACAATATGTAATAGTTACCAGATGGTCTAATAGATATTATAAATCTTGGCTGTGACAAATAGTCGTAGTATTGATTTAATTACCCGTGTTGTTTGCGTCATACGTATTATAAATAAACAAATAAACTCTATTAAAGTTCTAAATGAAATGACAGTGGGCATTAATAAAAAAAACATTAACAGTTTTAATTCATGAGTGACCTTGATCTTGATCAAACACATCTCAAATTGCAGATATATCGTTGTCTAATTCTAAACAATTAACAGAGTGTACTTTTCCACAACCTTTAATGAAAATATTTCAAGGAAACTATAGGATAATAATAATAATATATGATGAAACCTTTACCTACTTTAGATTATCCAACGTAGGTGATTTGTAAGGATTTAGTAGTATTTATTCAGCAGTGAATAAATCCAGGTTGATAGCTAACAACAATAAAGAACTTGACACTAGTTAATTACGTCAATGGATTAACAGAAGAACCCAACCTGTATATTGGAACGCGCTACGAACTAAATCTACTCGAACGCGCTGCCAACATTTTGAATCAGCCAATTTGACTATTTGACAATTCAGTTCTAGGCGAAGCATTCGATCGTTTCGCTCTGCGCATACTGACACAGTGCCCTTAGATTTTAATAAACAAAATACTATTTGACATCATTAGTGTAGTTAGTTTTGAGACTTGTATGATATAAGTAAATATATATTTGAAAATAGTTACGGATTAAATTGATAGGAACGTAATAGTAGATCTAAGTATTGAAAACAAAAGTAAGTTCCATGACATTTCATAGTTTAAACAGTCTTCGAGATTTCTTATAGCAAATAGAATAGACATCAGATGCGACTCGAAATTTAAATATTTGATTATGTTTGCGTTAATAAATGCTAAAACACTGTTCCAAAGTAATAAGATGATAATAAGTTAAACTCTGTGTGTGATTTTGTGAAGTGGCTGAAGTGCAGTAAAATCGGAGGTCGGAAAAAGGTCAGTATAATTTATTGAAGTGACGTTATACGTTTCAAAAGTCAAAGTCACTAGTCTTGCTAACTAGCGAGCTGATTAATCAACCTATAGACTAAAACTATTTATTTGCAAATATAGACCATGTGTTGCGTCTAAGGGTTCACAAGGGTCAATAATTTTGCCTGAACTAACTTGTAATTTAGTGACTTCGTAGCACACAATTTTAAATTATAATTCGCTTAATAAAAACAGTAAGTTTTTGCGAATACGTACGGTTATCGAAGTTCATCAAACATGTCTCTCCGTATTACTTAAATGCTCTCATTGCCTGCTTTTTCCCTTGGACGTTATCTTACATTTTCTTAAAGTGGTTTGTAAAGTGGTGTTGTAAAGTGGTTCTTAAAGTGCCTTCAGAGTTTGCAAGCTGAAATAGCATTGGGCCGGTCACATCTGCCGAGTGAGTGATGGCAGATGGGGTAGGAAGGTTAGGATGGCAGAAGGGGTAGATCGGAGGTCGCGCGTAGGACGACGAAACGTTGGGCGCACTCCTTCTAGATGGTCCGATGACCTTAAGAAATCTAACTATCTATCTATCTATCTAAAGCGGCTGGAAGCGGCTGGATGCCGAAGGTGAAGGATCGTATTTGGTGAAAAGCATTGGGGAAGGCCCAATCACATTACCATTATATCCAGTAGTATGGGTAGATACAGGCTGATGATGATGGTGCAAAAATATAGGTAGTCGACACTACTGTTTATTCCCCGAATGGTCATAGCAATCAAAAAGTATCATTAGAATTGAGTGCGTGCGTACTGTAGTTATTTAGGGAAGTAAAATGTGAGCGAGGTCAGAGGACGAGGACGTAATTTACTAGGAAATCTAATAATTCCATCGGTCTTACTTACGATTTGGACTGTATTATTTTTGGCGGAGAATTTCAAAGAATGCTATTTTATTTCTTGACATATACCTAACAAATGGATGATCGTTAAAACTATTATGAAAAAGAAAAACACAAGGAATTCGAAAAGGGATAAGTTTTTAACCAATGACAGATAGTATAAGAAATAGAGAATAAATACTAAAATAATAAATATTTCTGGTCAATTTACACAGCGTCATCTAGTCCCAAATTAAGCGCAAAGCTTGTACTATGGATACTAAACAACTGATAAATGTACTTAAATACATCTTTTTTTTTTGTAAATACATACTTATAAATCTTATAATACATAGAAAACACCTAGACCAAGACCAACAAACATGTTCGTGCACACAAGTATTTGTCTTATGCGGGGAACGAACCCGCGACCTCTTTTTTTTTTTTTTGACGTGACAACGTCTTATAAATTGGTTAGCCGGGTGACACTTCAAGAAACTGGGTCACGTTATGCGCTTACAATGAGAGCGAGTGAAAGGCGCGTGCCTTTCACTCGCTCTCATTGTAGGCGTGTCGTGGACGCGTGTCCCTTCTAAGAGCGAGAGAGACAGACATAAAAAGTGAAAGGCATGCGTCCCTTCCACTCGAAAACATTTTACCACTCAAAGTCGTTGTCACGTAAAACTTTCGCCCGTATACCGACTTTACAGGCAACCAATATTTTTTTTTTTTTTTTTTATACTACGTCGTCGGGTGGCAGACAAGCATACGGCCCGCCTGATGTGAAGCGGTTACCGTAGCCATATTAACGCTTGCAACATATAATATTGCTCGCGCGCCGCCACCCCCGCTGCCAACGCAGCATCTCCTTCCTTTCTTTCTTTCTGGTGACCTCACTCACTCGCAGAAACACAACAATCCTCAAGGGAATTGTTATTTGGCTGCGGTATTCTGTGAGGTGGAGGTACATTCCCCAGTCGGGTAGCTTACAATTACGCTCCCTACCTCTCTTTTCGCCAGAGCTTCGTTTGTCACTCAGCAGGGTGCACCACGTGCAGGTGAAGTTGGCTTTGGTTCAAAGATGTTGATGAACCACTTACACCCCAAAACCTCGGAGTCAAAGTAGCCAGTAGTAGCCATTGCTAGCCATTAGACTCGTCAAATATGAATTAAAACCAAAAATAAGACCGATAGTGATTAACTGTATTATTATAACGTATTAAGCATAAGTATCTTTATCCAAATAAATAGGTATAAGAATTTTTATATTAAAAATAAAAACATCCTTCTCACGGGCAGATACTTTTTTTTTTATTCTAGGACAAATTACACACTGCCATCTAGTCCCAAACTAAGCAATGCTTATACTATGGGTAATAGATAACTGATATTATACTTAAATACCTACATATTTTTGTAAATACATACATATAATCATCATCATCAGGTCATTTTAGGCTCCACTACAGGAGCACGACCCTCTCTCGTCCGTCCCAGACAGAAGGAGGATTTGGCCTACACTCCCCACGATGGCCAGACGGGTTGGGGAGGCCTGATCGATGTTTTATAATGTATTTCCCTTAGTCGCCTTGTACGACATCCACGGGAAGAGACGGAATGATTCTATTCTAGTCTGCCGGAAACCACACGGCCAATACGCATATAATACGCATGTAGAAAACACCCAGACCAGAAACAGACATGTTCATGCACACAAATGTTTGTCATTGCGTGGAGGATTTGCTCGAAGTCAAAGTGGCCATTACCATCCACGGTGCTCATCGCATTGCGTTCAATTGACAAAAGGATACAACAAATTCAATAAGGTTTCTGGTTCCCTCTGATAGAATTAAGTTTGGATTAAATGCTTAAATTTATGTCTAACCATCTTTTAAAGCCTTGATTGCTCTTTTGAAAATATAATGATACCTTACCCCTCAAAACACCAGCGTAAATAAGTAACGTTAAAACGACATTGTTACCCCGAACTAATTAGATTTACCGCAAAAAAGGAAAACATAAAGTAAATATATAAAAAGGGAAATTAAATTTGCTTAGGTATTTAATTTGCTAGGCTTTTGTCGTGAAAACGGGTGACCGTAATGTAAAGAAGAGTAGGAAAAACTGTGTGGCGTTGACCTTTTGACGGGTTGTTTCTATGTGTTAAAAATATAGCAATGAGTTTTTGGTTATGTGTTTCTTTTTAACTTCTTTTTTATTTAGGGATCTTGTACATAAACTAATTGTACCAGTTTTTGTAGCGTTTTATAGTATTTAATGAAAAAATGGGGTGTGGCTGTCTCATGAACACGGCCGTGTTTTGAACGAAAATACGTTATGTGCACTAAAATTGTCTCAAAATGGCAGCGCTTCCCCCTCCCCCGCACGCGATGCTCCATAGTCCTTAGTTAGCGTAATAAATTCTTTGATCCTTCATCTATCCAGTGGTGTGATTAAATTTTGGATGGAGATGATAGATATGTATCTGCAACATCAAACAGTATCCCCCGATTTTGTTATCATTCGTTTTTTTGAATTGCCTCCCTATGGAAGCAATTTTAAATACGTTCACGTCAATAGGCTTTAGCTCATAGACACAGAAAGCTTTGAAAGAAACAATTGATAGTTTACATCGTAATTACACTAATAATTTTAACAAAAAAAAAACCGCCTCCAAACATTACTCTACATTTATGTATGTAGATACAGGTTGATGATGATGAAAAAAATATGGGACCAATCTAGAAGCACTTTACACTACTTTTTAAAATAAAAAAAGTTGTTCAAATCGGTTTATAAATCATGGAGTAATTAAGTAACAAACATTTTGGGGTGCAAGTTGTTCACCAACATTTTTGAACCAAAGCCAACTTCACCTGCACGTGGTGCACCCTGCTGACTGACAAACGAAGCTCTGGCGAAAAGAGAGGTAGGGAGCGTAATTCTATGCTACCCGACTGGGGAATGTACCTCCACCTCACAGAATACCGCAGCCAAATAACAATTCCCTTGAGGGTTGCTGTGTTCCTGCGAGTGAGTGAGGTCACCAGAAAGGTAGGAGATGCTGCGTTGGCAGCGGGGGTGGCGGCGCGCGAGCGATATATTATGTTGCAAGCGTTAATATGGCTACGGTAACCGCTTCAAATCAGGCGGGCCGTATGCTTGTCTGCCACCCAACGTAGTATAAAAAAAAAAATTTAAAAAAAATACAGCCGAATTGAGAACCTCCTTCTTTTTTGGAGTCGGTTAATAAAAGGGCAACTTATGCTATCATCATGTAACGAAATGAGATAGTTTGTCACTATTTTTTGTATCGCGTCGCGTGCTGGTTGTTTGTATAGAAAGGTAAATATTGTAAATAATTCGTGAAACACCCACGCCTGACAGGCGTCTGTAAGACGCAAACGTAAAGGATACGTCTAGGCTTTTGTTAGTAGGTATAAACTGATATAGGATTAAGACATTGCGTTAACGATGATGTCGAATTCCATTCCACATCGGCATCAACCCATAATCATCCCACTGTTGGGATATGGGTCTCCCCTCAATCGAAGGGGTTTAGAACATACTCCACCACGCTGCTCAACTGCGGGTTGGTGGAGCCATTCCACATACCTACCCCAAATTCTAAGTTTTCAGGCACGTAATCCATTATTATTATGGGGTGTAAGAGGGTTCATCAACATTTTTGAACAAAAGCCAACTTCACCTGCACGCGGTGCATCCTGCTGACTGACCAACGCAGCTCTGGCGAAAAGAGAGGCAGGGAGTGTAATAGTAAGCTACCCGACTGGGGAATGTAGCTCCACCTCACAGAATACCGCAGCCAAATAACAATTCCCTTGAGGGTTGTTGTGTTCCTGCGAGTGAGTGAGTCACCAGAAAGGAAGGAGATGCTGCAATGGCAGCGGGGGCACCGCGAGAGTGATACTTTATGTTGCGAGCGTTAATATGGCTACGGTAACCGCTTCACATCAGGCGGGCCGTATGCTTGTCAGCCACCCTACTTAGTATAAAAAAAATGGAAAGGTTTTACTTTTTCATTAATTCGTGCAATTGTGAATGTGTTGCAATAGGGATAATTAAATCTAAACACAAACAGGGAAGTTCAATAGACGGTATCCTACCACTAAGATTCTAAGAGTCTGTTAAATATATTTAAAAAATAAACTTAGTATTTATAAGTTTTTTTTTTACCACTAAAGTGACAAACAAGCATACGGCCCGCGTGATAGAAAGTAGTTACCGTAGCCTATGAACACCTGTAACACCAGAGGCATCAAACGCGCGTTGCTGGCCCTGTAAAACCTCTTCACGCCCTTTTTGAAGAACCCCATGCTGTAGTCTCCTGAGAAAACCTCGACAGGCAGTTCATTCCACAGCTTGACAGTACACGGGAGAAAACTTCTCTGGAACCGCACAGTACGCGACCACTTAAGCTCCAATGTGTGAGGATGAATTCCTTGTCGATGGCGAGCGGTGCGACTGTAGAAGGAGGCCGTGGGCATCATGTCAAATAACTCCTCTGAACACACCCCATTATACAATCAGTAGAACTGGTAGAACACAAAAAGTATCGTAATATTCATGTGAACTTCTTCGTGACTTCTCGCCCATTGTTCATCTATTACCCGTATTTTAGGGAGACATATTTAATTTCTTAATGAAATTAAACCATAAATATAATTTTTACATCGCTCTCCTATCTCCTTAAAAAAATCATTTGGGTCCTATCTTCGCCACTTTATCTAACGATGTTGATGTTCAAAATAATTTACTAACATTTACGTTCGAGAATTCAAATAGCCCCTTTTTAGAGTTCGGTACGTAAATTGGAAAAACAGGGGACTTATGCAAACGATTTGTCTTTGTCATGAACGTTTTTTCACAGACTATTAGAGTGACGACTGGCGAGACTTATAGTTTGTCTCGAGAGTCCCATTATTATTTGGTGTTTTTTTTTTTAAAAAAAAGCAGATCACCTCAATAAAACTATTTTCGATATGCCCTTAGAGAACTGAGGCAAGTAAATTCAACTACAGAAGCTGGATGTATGCGTATTTTTTTTATCAAGTTTGTATCATTTTTTACACAAACATGTGTCAAAAGTATTTGAATTTTCCCGCACAAATATATTATCTGATGTTATAATGTGCGCAGACATTTTTATCCTAACGGGCAATTCTCGTAATTAAATTGTAGTCAAAATTCAATTCCAATTCAGTCAGTCTCGATCTCACAAATGTCACATTTGGTATTCTCGTATCAGAATATGAAATTTCAAACTCTAATGTAAGTGGGATTATATCGAAATAAAACCGAAAATTGCACAAACTAAGAATATTATTTTGCTAACAATTGGAATTGTCATAAATTAATTTATGGAATCAACTATATAATTTTAAGTAATTTCATAATTCAATCGATTAGGGCAACTTTTGTTCGATCGTAAAATAATTACGAGAATTGGTCATCTGATGACCGGGCAGTAGTGTAGAAATTAGTATCCTTCTCGATTAGAGGCACTTTACACATGGTGTCGCAGGTAAAACTAAACTACTAACTGAGTATTGCTATTTCGATTTATTAGAAATTAGCTGCCTGACCGCATGTGTCCCGTATGTCACTGAAAATCTCACACCATGGCTTATGCTGTGTGAATTCCTATTTATATTACGCATTTGGACCTGAAAATATTGATGCATTTATTTATTTATTTACTACTAGTTGCCTCACCCCCGGCTTTGCACGGGTAGAAAGTGATATTTTATTTGCCTCGCAATTTTTAAATCTTTTCTCTCCATAAGAACCTTCCTTATTCCTTAACGAAAAAACAAAAATTAGCAGAATTGGCTGAGCCGTCCGAGTTTTAGCCGCGCGTAGCAATATTCATTTTTATATAAATAGATGATTTTGTTGGGTTGCATCTTTCTATAAAATCTTTTCATTTATTTTTAACAAACGGTTTTTTTTACCAGCTGTTGTCTGTTCCAAAATGAATTCCAACTTGTAAAACATTTATCATAATATATGAAAATGTAACAAAAAGTCAGACCTAAAGATCATCCGAGTCTAAAACACGCAAGTGCCATAATAAAACTATTAGTGTTCATGTTTCATAGCAGACCTTATTGCGAGCCATCTGGTGGTAACGACGGGTCGTTTGCAAGAATGCTCCCAATACACCCATGCAGACTTTTAAGGCTCCGAGCCGAAACATTTCTTAGTAATATTTTATTCTGAGACATTTTAGTCACATTGATCAGCAATTCTAGAGTTGGATCTTTTGCGATCACTTCTGGAAATTGACTTGAAAGCTAAAGGGAAAGGTATATTAAATTGTGTTTTGCTGTAAGCATATTGAATGTGTTGTTAGTACCAATCATTTCAAATATCTGAATTACGTTGTCACTGTGACTGTACATTAGACTTACGTTATTTTACATTTATTTTGACGTGTTAAGTTTCGCCAACTCTTATTAATAATACTGGACTTGATAAATAAAAAAAAATTGGTTCTTTGTAAAGTCGGTTTACGGACGATAATTTTACGTGATAACGTCAAATTATCGTCCGTAAACCGACTTTACATAGGCCGAAACATAGGCCGAACGTACCTCTCTATAGCTTGTACTGCGCTCTCGCTTGCACGCTCGGCCACAAAATAATATACTCGCTCGGCTCAGGCCGAACGTGACAATGAGTCATGCTTTTTCGTGCGTGCAGCTGGCGTTCGTCGATTTATAAGACGTTATCACGTCAAACAAAATCTACATCAGTGAAAATCATAATGTTATCTTACATTCTATTAAGCGATTTAGCCAGATAGTTTCGTGATTCTAATTCGCTCGATTCTACGTTTAATAGAAACACGCTTGGTACTGATATATTGAACTCTAAAAATTGGAAAAGGTTCCTTTTGTACAACTTCCACGTCCAACTCTTGAGACTACCTGGGTGAACCGTGGTTATGTTTTTCACAGCAACTCGCCTCTTAGATGTGAGTGCATCAAAAATAATTTCTTATTTTTACACGTTTCTCTCTAATCTTTTTTTGCTAATTAAATGCTACGAACAACTACTAACATTCCACAACTCATCCAGGATACTTTCAGCCCGTGTATGTATGTAACCCTATCTACCGAAATCTCTTGATCCCAGTACTTATTTCTAGCCAATTAATTACCGACGTGTGATCAACAATTTACGACATTCTAACGTAATTATTATTATTTATTGACTCATTCAATGACCTATTCTTTGACAATCAAATTAATTGCCTTATTCTCAAACTCTTCAATCTTTTCAATCAATATTTCTGTTTAGTAAATCGTGTACAGATAAGAATCTGTACACGATTTACTAAACAGAAAGTTACTGTTTTTCTTCTCTTTACAAGAGTAAAGAGAAGAAAAACAGATCAATTGTCTCTTAAACGTGATCACAAAGCACAGATGTGTCTATACCTTAAAACTCCCGCGAGGCGTATCTCCCCGGATTAATATTGTACCTTCGGTTCTTCTAATTCGGCAGTGGAAATTTACTGAGCCAATCTACTAGAATACCTCGGGGACGGTACAAAGCTTTGAGAAATTTTGGTGGTGTCTTGTGACTGATAAGAGTCCGGAAAAATTAAATTAAGACATAAAAAAATCCCGTAAATTCTTATTATATTGATTTCTTTCATAACAATAGAAAGACAGATTACTCTTAACAAATCAGTAAAATGCTTTAACTATTATGTATTATAATACAGGGTTTTTTTACCTACGTTTATTATTGCCTGACGTTTCGACCAGGTTGCACCGGCCGTGGTCACAGGCTAACTGTCTCAGCAGTGTCTCTTTATTATTTATTTTTATTAGGTCATTACGTATTAATTTTATGACTCCAATGTAGTTTACTGTGATTAGCATTGTGTTGTCATAATCACACAGTTTCTGCTCGATTGATCTTTCTTTTAACTGTTTTTCTAAAATAGTTTTCGTAAATGATATGTTATGTTATGTATGACTATTTATGAAAATTTGCTATTAAATCTGTTTGTAGCAAATTTTCCAGCAAATTCTCCTATATAATGAGATTTTAATTGACTGGGATTTTTTTACGTAAAAGAGAATCATGGTGTTTTTTCAAGGAAAAACACCTATATCAACTAAATTTTTTAAATTATTTATTATAGTATAAGCGTACAAGTTTATTAAATATTACAAATTGATTTACTTTACTCGTTTAATATTATTATTAATTGAGAAATACAATCTAATTATAAAAAACTAAATTAAACTAAAACTAATCTAAAAATCTATATATTAGTTGGGCTGATGGGCCAGACGCCCCCAAAGTCTCGACCCCGTCCAAAATTTATATACAAAAAATGCTTATTTACAGAAAGACATTAAGCCCATTGAGATATATGCATATAAATTCAAATTCCTTTCCATTCCTGAGCCACTTTCCCCCCAAATCAATATAATATTCATCATAATATTCGAACTCCTAAACTCATCTGTTGTTCTTGTTAACGTTTCCAAGTTACTTGGCAAATGGTTTCTTGGAATCTTAAAGTTATTTTAAGATCCAATCCGTGTCTATTTATGTATAAAGATTGAGTTTCTTCGATGTTCTATTGGAAAGTGTTCGACTTTTATGTACTTACTTATTTATGTAACGTTATTTCGAAGATGGATTTATTCCTCTTCACCCGCATTTGAACAGCGAAGTACGCATTAAATCAGGTCTATTGAGTGTAGAACCTATATGTCTGAAGTGGAATGAATGTGGGTTTAAGCCAATTCCTATCAAGTTCATCCAATATCTGAGTAAATATTTAACGTTATTTGTATATCATGTCCCGAGCGTTAATATAGCTACTGTAATCGCTTCTCATCAGGCGGGCCGTACGCTTACCCGCCACCCAACGTAGTGTAAAAAAATGGTATTAACGATGCTGCATTTGTGTGAAGTGGTAACGGTGTGAGAGAAGTTAATCAGGAATCCACGAATTTAAGTAAACTGGAGGAAGAGCATCCTTTAGGATAGGAAAGGCTAATTGACTCTGATTATAATACAGAGAAAGAAAAAGCAGTAATTTCACAAACCGATTAATATATATAGCTATAAATAAATATTAAATAAATATTTCTGGACAATTTACACAGCGTCATCTAGTCCCAAATTAAGCGCAAAGCTTGTATTATGGGTACCTACTAGATAACTGATATTATACTTAAATACATTTTTTTGTAAATACATACATATAATACATAGAAAACACCCTGACCAAGACCAAGACAAACAGACATGTTCATGCACACAAATATTTGTCTTGTGCGGGAATCGAAGCCGCGACCTCGGAGTCAAACTGGCCATTGCTAACCATTCGACCACCGAGCTCGTCATTAGCTAGCTAGCGACTAATATATATAGAAAGCTAGTTAATTTAGGTAGTTCGCTGTATAAATAACAACTTAAAGTAGCCATGAATACCTTCACAGTGAATGTAGTGTCTCTTTTTGACGTGATCTTTAAAATCCAATAGGGAGGCAATTCAGAAATACGAATGATAATAAAATCGGGGGATACAGTTCGGTGTTGCAGCTACAAATCTATCATCTCCATCCAAAATTCAATCACACCACTAGATAGATGATAGATCGAAGAATTTATTACGCTAAGTAAGGACTGTGTAACATCGCGTGCAGAGGAGGTGGAAGCGCTGCCATTTTGAGATAATTTTAGTGCATATAACGTATTCACGTACACCACATGGCCGTGTCCATAACACAGCTTGGCCGATTTTTATCCTTTCTCTATAAATACTGAATACACATCGCCCATTGACATAAATATAGATGAAAAACATCGACAATAATGGAAAACAAAAATACGAATATGACAATTCGTAAGCTGTGACTCTGTATCCCCCAGGGAGAAATAACCAAGTAGGTATTTTTGTCCTAGAATTCAGCTCGCAAAGTTTTGAACTCCGCATGGGAAAGAATCCTGCTGAGTTCGTTTATTCCGTCGTACCAAACTTGCGTAGATAGTTCAGTCTGACCAATATTTCTCAAAGTGTGCATTGTCGGCCAATGGTTAGAATTTTTGACGTACGTATTTTCTTTAAAATTGCTTCCATAGGGAGGCAATTCAAAAAAAAAACCAATGATAACAGAGTGAAGCGTAATTAAAAAAGTTATAATGAGTTAATCTTAAAAGATAGAAATATGGTATTTTATATTTCATGTTGCGAGCATTAATATGGCTACGGTAACTGTTTCACATCAGGCGGGCCGTATGTTTGATTGTCACCCGACTTAGTATAAAATTTTTCGTGTCATGTACTTATCTAACTTTCACGTAACAAGTATGTTTGAGAAACACTGCCTTATTCCATAAACTACTAACCCTCTTGTTTCTAGTTTATTAAATAATCCTAACTTGAAATGGATTGAAATTCCGAAATCGCTGAGCAAAGGCTCTTGGGTAAATTATTCCACTTAATAAAACAGAACGACTGTGTCTAAGAGAAAGTTCTTTGAAATTCGACAATAAATAATTATACTACTGTAACATTTCTACAGATAAAGGGAATATATTAACGAAAACGAACTGATAAACTCTTCAGTATTTGTGGGAAAGTTGATGAAAATAATAAGACACTCTCGACACCGCTGAGTCACTCACACCTGTGTTGCCCTCGGCCAATTTTCTGACATTTCGGGGGCCCATCTACCGCCTGCCGCAAATAACTAGCAATGGAAGCAGTTATGGCATGCATTCGCCCCTCTTCTGTAATAGCCCGGTATTTAGTTCACCCAGATCTCATCTCCATAACCCATTTATTTTCCATCACATTTCGCATAGTCTCAACGCTTGCCGAGACCTACTTATGGGTATGTCGTTCCATTGACATATCCTGGAGCGGGTCACGGCGGGCGTACAACATTACATCAAACTTCTCAAAGGGCCCTCTACGCGTTGGATTCATATGCCCGCGCACGCCTATCAAATGACCGGGCTTGACTTGTAAATTAAGAGAGATACATAATACTAGCCCACGACTTCGTCTGAGTGAACTTCGTTCACGCGTGAATGTAATATGTCCAAGAATAAAAAGCAGTTTATCTAGATGCGTTCAGCCGTTCAAACATCCTTACATTCCAATTTCCGCATCTATACCGATAAAATAATTTAGAGTGTCTGTTTGTAATTTAAATAACCGCTTTTTACTAAATGCATATTCATGTATACGCGATACATATACCAAAATGACATTTTATTTTTATTTTTGTCTGTCTGTCTGTTTGTTCCGGGTAATCTCTGAAACGGCTGGACCGTATTTTCACTGGACTTTCACTGGCAGATATAATAAGGAGTAACTTAGGCTACTTTTATTTCAGATTTTTTATTTATTTTTATTAATATTAAATAAATAATAAAAAAAATAAGTATTCCACGCGGACGAACTTGGGGGCACAGCTAGGGCTTCGCTCACTTGGAAGTCGGTTATATCACACCAAAAGGTAGTATGTCCTTTCTAGGGATATACTCTGTATCCAAGTAGCATATGGACGATCGCTACACCAGTGTGTATCACTCACGCGTTGCCGATCCCGTAAAAACTCCTTCACGCCTATCTTGAAGAACTCGATACTGTAGTCTCTTGGGAAAACCTCAGTAATTGGAGTTCGAAATGGGTTATGTAACACATGGCTAGTGCAAACCTTCTTCATTTCCGAACTTTGTTACACTGTTATGACCGAGAATCTAAGTAGTAATCTATACTGTTAGCTATTTTCTCAGCAATCGACAAGTCGACAGGCTAGCAATGTTTGCTTTGGGAGCAAGGGTCGCGGGTTCGATCTTCGCATAAGACTGCATGAATGATTTGTGCATGTCTATCTGTCTTCGCCTGGGTAATTTGTGTATAATATACATATTATTATTTACAAAAGCAAAATATTTAAGTGTGTTTATCAGTTGTCTAATCCATAGTATATTGACGAGCTCGGTGGTCGAATGGTTAGCAATGGCCACTTTGACTCCGAGTTCGCGGGTTCGATCCCCGCGCAAGTCAAACATTTGTGTGCATGAACATGTCTGTTTTTCTTAGTCTGGGTGTTTTCTATGTATTATAAGTATGTATTTACAAAAAAAAATGTATTTAAGTACATTTATCAGTTGCATGGTACCCATAACACAAGCTTTGCGATTAATTTGGGACTAGATGGCGCTGAGTAAATTGTCCAGAAATATTAAATAAATATTGTCAGACAAATTACACAGCGCCATCTAGCCCCAAAGCAAGCGAAGCTTGTGTTATGGGCACTAGACAACTGATAAACATACGTAAATACTTTTTTTTTTGTAAATACATACTTATGATACATAGAAAACACCCAGACCAAGACAAACAGACATGTTCATGCACACAAATGTTTGTCCTGTGTGGGAATCGAACCCACGAGCGTTGGTGTCGAAGTCGCGTCATTGACCGCTACGCCGTCAAGCTCGTCCATATATTTATTTATTATTATTGTATAAGCTCTCCTTAGTCAAAATACTCGTACATATAGCTTAAATATAAAAAAAATCTGTAATATATGCTGCGATAATATAATAATTATATAGCTTGTGGGTAGTTTTTTTTTATCGGGACGGGGACCACCACACATTCCCACATTATTAACAGCGTCGACCACCAAAAAAGGCAGCAAATAACGAAGTGCATTTACATTCCCAGAGGTAATACTACAGCTACCTTGGAACTCACAACGTATTTATTCAGAAGAAATTAGTAGGAGTAAGAAGCTTTTAGAATTTGACTTCGCCTCTTAGCAAGATTAGAGAGCAATATGGCAAATAAGACATTGAAAGCCTGAAGAGATGACTTGTTAAGTGGTGCTCAACTGCCGTGCACCACGGATTTTAAATATCTAACACTATAAGAAACCTAAAAGATTGAGTTGTTACTTAACACATCGATTCCAATAAGGGGCCATCCATAAATTACGTCACACGTTAAGGGGGAGGGAGGGGGTCGACGAAGTGTGACACTGTGTGACAAGGGGGTGGGAGGGGTCCTAAATTTTGTGACGTCACATTTCAAAATCTATTATAATCTAAGTGTAAAACAAGAACTTTGAACTATTCACGAAAAACTCAATATTTGCAACTCTAGATGTAAAATTGCAAAATATGTGACGTCACACTAGGGAGGGGGGGAGTCACACAAATGTGACGCTGTGACAAAGAGGGGGGAGGGGTCAAAAAATCATGAAATTCTTGTGACGTAATTTATGGATGGCCCCTAATATGAATTTCAAAATCGTCTGAACGCTTCGTAATTCTCCCTTGTTGCTACCAAATCAGAACAGGAGACTAGCCCGGTTGCGCCATGCAAGGAATTCAATATATCGTCCCGCTCCCGCAGCCGAATTCATGATTTGCAGTAGAATATTCGCGTAAAGGCAACGGTACTAAGTTAAACGAAAAGAGTTTAGCCTTAAAATTGTCATGCCCAGTTAAAAATGCGCAAAGGGAATCGACGATTGGTGATCGACTTGTGACCATTTTTTCTACTATCGAAGACCAATACAATAACACTAAAACAATATTAAACATAACACAAATTCTTAAAAATGGGGGTCTATCAAAAAAAACTAGAAGCGTCCAAAATAACTTTCACAAACGCAAACGACAAAGCAAATTGGAGGAAATTTACTCTCCGCACGTGACATCGCGCATCGATTTATATACTTCATTTTGATATTTCATATACTCAGTTCCCTTGACATTATAAGTGTCTCATCAGTTGGTAGATCAAAAGATTGCGTTGGTAGCTGCCTACCAATTTCCGTAGGGGAACGTATAAAGAGAGCCTTACACGCTTTTTTGAAGTAAGGCGTTAGCATCACGTAAACTCACACAGAAATGGAGAAAAAAGATAATGTAAGCGATATCACTTAATATCTTTTTGTTCGCGAAGAAAAAGGTTTCATTTAAGAGTGTCTTTCAAAAGGTGGCGTGGACTATGCCGGACCATTGTTGGATGTCACGCCACAATTTCTTTCTTATTACAAGCTTTTATTTTCTGTAAACTTTGCAAGTAATTGGATCCACTTTCCAGTATCCGATTGAGCTAAAATTTGGCACATTCGTTTCGTTTCCGTGACAATGCACTTATATGTAACTCGTTAAGCGTCAGAACGGAGGTGGGAGCACTTTTAACAATATTCTTATGTAATTTTAGAATATTTTACACTACCCCTGATGCTACTTATAGAAATATATGAACAATATTTTTAAACAAAGTTGCTTAAGAACCTTTAATAGACCTGGTTCGAAGTGGACTGGAAGTGGTAATCAGTCATACCGGTCCTCCTAGTACAGATACCAGTCTCTCACATATATGAATACACTAATGTAATATACCTCAAGATATAATGTAATCGCATTAGCGTGAGAGAAGAAAAGGTATTTATTATTATGTGTCTCTCTTAATTCACGGGTCAAGCCCGGTCATTTGATAGGCGTGCCCGGGGACATGGATCCAACGCGCAGAAGCCCCTTTGAGAAGTTTGATGAGATTTGTTGTACGCCCGCCGTGACCCGCTCCAGGATATATCAATGGAACGATATACCCATGAGCAGGTCTCGGTAGGCGTTGAGATTATTTAAGTGTGATAGAAAATGAATGGGCTATGGAGATGAGGTCTGGGTGGGTGACTAAATACCGGGCTATTACAGAAGAGGGACGGACGCCTGCCATAACTGCTTCTTTTGCAAGTTATTTGCTGCAGGCGGTAGCTTGCCACTCACAGATGGGCCCCCTAAATGCCAGGAAATCGGCCAGGGGCAACACGGGGGCATTTTTTATTATTATTATTGATAAAGTAGATTCAGGAAATTAAGGAACATGAATGCATGATCGTTTAAAAGCCGCTATTTTTAAGCCAATATACCGTCACAAAATGCTGATTTATAATTTCCACTTTAACCGCTAATAAAGAGTTTGATAAGCGAAACACAGTAAGTAAACATTCTAATTATTCATCATCATCATCATCATCATCTCAGCCATTGAAAGTCCACTGCTGGACATAGGCCTCCCCTCTAGATCTCCAATAAGACCTAATTATTTTTTTTTATTTATTCTTGTCTTAATTCTTATTTTTTTTTTCAACGGTTTATTGATTACTACTCATAAGATACATAAGATTTTAATCTTAACGCTGTTTTGCTGAAACGATGTGTACCTTGACAATCTCTGAGCTACGTTTTTAATTATTTTTTTAATATATATTTAATTTCGGTTATTGTTACTCTAACAAAACATTAAGGTGTAAATAAAGCTGTCGATATATTAATGTGGGGTCGAGGTTAGAGAAAAACTCGGATTTCACCGTAACTGATTTTATTTTATGAAAATTAGAAAAGAACAAGCAAAAGTAACGTGCCGTGCCGTGTGTCGTCCGTCGTTCATAGTTAGTCGCTATCTTCTTTCTCTCTCACTCATACATCCCTTCCTGTCATACACCTGCGTTCCGAAACAATCAGACGTTCATACTTCACGTTCAAAAATCTATCCCACACTCGGTCATCCTGCAAAATGTCTGCCCTCAGACATCTCTCTCACATCATTACCTCAATCCATACCTCATGCTTCATACTCATTCGTCAATCACACATGCTCTCATTTCATACATCATCTCGTCACAACACAACATCCATGCAACATCAAATCCATACACTTACATTGATTTGACGACAGCAATCGGGCTATCTTACCAACTAAACAGAAATTACAACTTAAAACTTATGTGTTGATTTATTTAAACATCCTTTTGGAAGCAAAGATACAAATTTATATAATGCGAGCAATTATCATCATTAGTAGTCTTATGTTTTTTTTTCATAAACCTTAAGTAGGTACTTTAGATGAAGATGGGAATTGTTCACATGTACAAAACACAATAATATAAAATATGACACTCTACATTTTTTTATGCAAGTTATAGGTATCACATCATTTTACATATCTTAAAGCTAAATAAGATAACAATCTTTTGCAAAATATAATCACAATCTTTTACTTACAAGTTACAGTATATTTTCCTACAAGTTACATTCTTGGATAATGAGATCACCCATGGCGTATCATTATACACAATAAATACTTATGCATAGTCAGTCACAGTCAGTCATCCCTTACATACAATTATTACATAAACATACGAGTACATACCTATTACTCCGGCCAACTCTTCATATGATCTGCAGAGGAAGACGTTCTATTAGGCCCTTCAGCTGAAGTGTCTATTTTTTCCACATCGTATCTATCCTTTCTCTTGACTTTAGTAACTCGATAAGGTCCTAAAAATTTTGGCTTTAATTTTAAACCCGGCCCAAATTGAGTACGTTTGATAGCAACAATGTCACCCTCTTGATACTTTCTACTTTCTTTCCTATTTTTATCGTAATTCTGCTTATTTTCCTTCTGAACATCTAGTATTTGTTGTTTTGCTCGTTTCCTTAATTCTTCTCTATCCTGCATATAATTCTCAATGCATTCTTCCTGCAATAATTTGTATATTTCAACATCTTCCTGTCTTTTCATTTTCTTTCCCACTAACAGCTCAAATGGAGTGGTGCTAACGCTTCTCTGAAAAGTGCTGTTCAAAGCCACTTGTACTCTTCCTACATGCCTGTACCATAAATCTGGTTTCTCTATACTCAGCTTTCTCAATACAGATAAAATAGTTCGATGTATTCTCTCCACTTGGCCATTTCCCCTTGGTACTCCTGTTGTAATTGTGATATGTTCTATGCCTTCTGTTTCACAATATTCTCTGAAATCGTTGCTCGTAAAAGCAGTACCGCGATCTGAAATAATCCTCTCTGGATTTCCAAAAATCTGTTGGTGTAACTCCAGTTTATTTAATACCTCTTTTGTGGAAGTAGTCTTAGTAGGGAACAACCATGTAAATTTTGTAAACGCATCAACAACAGTGAGTATGTGATTGTATTGCTTGTGCGTTTCTGTCAAAGGACCCACGTGATCGAGATGCAGTGTATGCAATGGTGTATCTCCTTTCTCGATTGAGTTTAGGAATCCTTCCTGCCTTCCTTCCTTTCTTCTAGCCAATAAGCATGGTATACAGGTTCTTATGTAGTCTTCGACCTTCTTCCCGATGCTCTGGATGTAATATTCCTTACTAATTAACTCTAAAGTCTTTTTTCTTGCAAAGTGCCCATTATCATGTGCTCTTTTTATGATTTCCATTTCCATCTTAGAAGGTATCACCAGTTGTTGTTCTGGACCCTTATACAGTAACTCCTGAACTAAATAATAATCCTTAAAAGATTGGCCTCGCTTCAAGATATCAATGATAGCTTGTAAGCCCTCATCAGTCTCTTGTGCAAGTCGTATATCATCATGTAATCTAGATGTAATCAGTGATACATACGGATTTCGACTCAATGCATCTGTATGCCTCATACTCGTGCCACTGCGATGTTCGATAGTAAAATCATAGTCCTGTAATAACAGAATCCATCTTGCTACTCGAGTAGACATAGCCAGATCTTTTTTATTGAGGGTCATCTCAAAGGCCTTGCAATCTGTGACTATTTTAAAGTGTTTTCCTAAAAGATAGTGCCTGAATTTCTTTACACCTTCGATTATTGCCAATGCCTCGAGTTCATAGCTTGTATACTTGGCCTCTGCATCTGAAGTTCGTCGACTCATGTAATATATTGGGTGTATTTCCCCATCACTGCTTTTCTGCATCAATATGGCAGAATAAGCTATGGCTGAAGCATCAGTGTGCAGCTCTGTTTCAGCTCTTTGATTGTAAATCTTTAACACTGGCTTTGTAGCTAACTTCATTTTCAATGCTTTAAATACAATCCTGTGCTCTTCGTTAAATTGAAACTTACATTCCTTTCTCAACATATCAGTGAGAGGTTTTGCTACTTGGGCATAGTTAGGTATAAATTTTCTAAAATAGGAACAGAGTCCTAAAAAGCTATGCAGTTGCTTCAAATTCTGAGGCTCAGGGAAACGCATGACAGCATCTGTCTTCTCTGGCGATGGCATTACTGCACCGTCTTCAATTATATGCCCTAAATATTCCACTCTCCTCGTTAACAGCTGAGATTTGCTCCAGTTAATGTTGAGACCATATTCTGATGCTACTGTAAGCACTTTTTGCAGGCGTTCCAAAGCCTGTTGTTCGTCTTGTGCTGGAATTAAAATATCATCAATAAAAATAATAACGACACCTTGTGCAATCAATTCCCTGAAAATTATGGTAATAAATCGTGTGAAAACTTTGGGACAAGTAGCTAGTCCGAACGGGGCCCTTAGAAATTCATACTGTCCTGTCATAGTTACAAACGCAGTATATTTAATGGAGTCCTCATGAATTCTTAAATGGAAAAAGCCATTTTTTAAATCTAATGCACTAAATATCCTGGCTGAACTTAATTTATCAATATGATCTTCGATATTCGGTAGAGGATATTCATCTCTAACCATTTTCCTGTTTACTTGCCTGAAATCAACGCACATTCTGATACTACCATCTTTCTTTTTAACTAATACTAATGGACTTGCATACTCAGAAAAACTTACCCGTATGATGCCAGTTTGCAACCATTCCTTTATTTGTCTATCAACTTCCTCTTGTTCTCTGAAAGAAATACGTCGGGGTCGCAGAGCCACTGGAATATCGTCCTTCATGGTGATCCTTAACTCGATGGGCGCTTCTTTAGTTTGACATGGCTGATAGTTCTCCACTAGCCGCATAGCCTCTTCCTTCACAGTTGCGCTGATCGCATGACCTAAACAATCAACAGAACTCACAACACAATTCATCATACACAACCATTCGCAAGTAGGATTCACCCATACACGACCATCTTTCATAACAAGTATTACCTTTCGCAGAAACTCATTTCCCAATATTAAGTTATATGGCATACAATGTTTTGGAATAATATGAAATACAATATCGTCGTAAATAGAACCATCAATGCATACCTGAGTAATCACAGTACCCAAAGAATGAACTTTACTTAATCCTAAACCGGACATCGTAATGTTTATTTTCGTATCATAGTTCGGCAATTTTAATTCAGTGAAACAGTCGATACACATTAAGTTAACATCACTTCCTGAATCTATTAATGCGGATACAGTTTTTCTATTAATTTCAACAAACTTTATCGGTTTTTCTTGCGATTCGATTTGTGTGTTTACATTTTCGATGTCACAGATGTCAAAATGCCGGTTTCCGCCATCATTGTTGACGCAATCGTCCATGTTGTTATTTCGTCCACTCACAACGTTACTTCCACTGACATTAGCGTCGCACTTCACTACTGTCGGTAAAACAGTACTTTCCTCGTACAAAGCGCTGCCCTCTGGTGTCGAATTGAAGAAAACTTGCTTCGAAGTCGGTGAAATAGTCGATGTCGTAGTCGACGCTACGTTCAAATTCCGTTCCCGTTCCCGCCGTTTCTTGCAATCAGCCGATACATGACCGAATTCATTGCAGTTAAAACACTTACGGCCTTGTGATTTATTCGGGCATTCTGCCGACACATGATTTCTTTCTCCACAGCTGTAACACCTAGTGAATCTTACTTTGCTGCCACTCCCATTGTTGTTGAAACTGTTAGCACTGCTCATCGACATCGATGCTGCCGCTCTGCTATGCTTCTCTGTTGGTTTTGACTTGGATTTAATGGCTTCATAAATCTTGAATTTTTCTTTCAAGTCGGAATATGTCGTAACTCCATACAACATGACTTTATTTATCTCTGCGTCTATGATGCCATCGACAATATATTTAATAGTTACATAGTCGGGCAGTCTTCCCCGTTTGCCAAGCGCTTTCATAGTGAGCAGGTAATCTAAACAAGATTCATTCGTTCGTTTCCGTCTCGCGCTCAACATTTCATGTACTTTTTTCGCATCTATGCCATCTGGAAACTCCTTGCTGATCGCCGCTTTTAGGTCGTCCCATGACTTGAATGTTTTTTCAGCTCGCAGCCACAATGCCGCCGTACCTGTTAACGATCGCCTTGCCACCAGAAGTCGTTGAGTAGGTGTCCAACTAAAAATGTCTCCGTTATCCTCAATGTCTTGGATCCATTCAGACACGTTGTACACGCCGTCATTCCCGTCAAACTTGGATATGAGGCTTTCTGCCAAATGGAGCATGCTACCCGTACCTGAGATGCCGCCACGTGCGCACCTGTCGTCGTCGTCGTCTGGTAATTCTGGCAGTTTATCACCTTTAGGCATCCTCGTTGTCGTCGTCGTCTCTCGTTTGACGTATATGCGTAATTAGTAGTCTTCGTTAGCGACGTTACCTTATTTCAAGTCCTTTCCTTTGTCTGTTTGCCGCCACGTGCCGCGTGCTCACGCGATGCGTTTCCGTGTTATCCACGTCAGTCTCAATTACCTCGATCCCGGACGAGCCCCCAAAAGTTTGTGGGGTCGAGGTTAGAGAAAAACTCGGATTTCACCGTAACTGATTTTATTTTATGAAAATTAGAAAAGAACAAGCAAAAGTAACGTGCCGTGCCGTGTGTCGTCCGTCGTTCATAGTTAGTCGCTATCTTCTTTCTCTCTCACTCATACATCCCTTCCTGTCATACACCTGCGTTCCGAAACAATCAGACGTTCATACTTCACGTTCAAAAATCTATCCCACATTAATTAACAAAACGCACCGCAACGTACTACCATTATTTCTTGTATTGCAAAATTTAAAGATTTACTTTACCACGTCACCTCAGGCTTATTTTTCACCCGACAACATGAAAAAATGGGGTGTGCCTGTATCATGTGTGTTGTACGTGAATAGTACGTTATATACACTAAAATTACCTCAAAAAGGTAGCGCTTCCCCCTCCCTCGCTAGCGATGTTCTATAGTCCTTACTTAGCGTAATAAATTCTTTGATCCTTCATCTATCCAGTGGTGTGATTGAGTTTCGGATGGAGATGACAGATATGTAGCTGCAACACCAAACTGTATCCCACG
This sequence comes from Hypsopygia costalis, assembly GCA_937001555.2. Lineage (NCBI taxonomy): Eukaryota > Metazoa > Arthropoda > Insecta > Lepidoptera > Pyralidae > Hypsopygia > Hypsopygia costalis. The sequence goes on along the minus strand of OW443336.2, from coordinate 2,336,315 downwards.
ATTTTGTTATCATTCTTATATTAATATTTTTTGAGCAGTCTCCCTATTTTTAAGACGTATTCACGTCAAGTAAAGAACATAATAGTACACAAAGATCTAACGAACTCTCAGAACAGGTTTTGGGGTGTAAGTGGTTCACCAATTGGGAGCGTAATTGTAAGCTACCCGACTGGGGAATGTACCTCCACCTCACAGAATACCGCAGCCAAATAACAATTCCCTTGAGGGTTGTTGTGTTCCTGCGCTCACTCGCAGGAACACAACAAGGTGAGGTCACCAGAAAGGAAGGAGATGCTGCGTTGGCAGCGGGGGTGGCGACGCGCGAGCGATACTTTATATTGCGAGCGTTAATATGGCTACGGTAACCGCTTCAAATTAGGCGGGCCGTATGCTTGTCTGCCACCCGACGTAGTACCCGACGTAAAAAAAAAAAAAAAAAAACAACACTGCCGCAATCACTCCGTTCCCTTTGAGATTTTTTCCAATCTCCACACAACACTAAAAACACACCAATCTTAACGTTCTCCAAATCGTTGACATGGAAAAAATCGTTCGCACGGAACTGATTCAGTTCAAGAATGGATTCGTGGTGAGATAAATCCGGATGATATAATGGGCTTGGATATTGCCGAATGAGAACCTACGAAGATAATGGCAAAGTTGAACGGTTCCGCTGACCCTGGACTACCCTAAAAGGGTTGCAATAAATGATAGTTAATATTTGAAATACCGGACGAAGCATTTTGGTTTTGCGGTCATTCTAATATAATAAATCGTTTGCGAGGAAAACAAGGCTTTGTCATTATTCATTTTGTTTGGATTATCTAATTTTGGGTCATGTTTTGTACGGATTAAGAAAATTTATTCTGTTTCCAGATTCACTATCTCTCTTGTAAAACTTAGACTCTATATCTAGAAAACTAGAAACTGACTGACTGTCATAGAGTTTTTTTTTTATATGAGAGGGTGGCAAACGAGCATGTCACCTGATGGAAAGTAATCACCACCGCCCATGGAGATTAACAACACCAAGGGGTCGTCGATCCGTTAACAGCCTATATTCCTTCCTATCTTTCGTTCTTTTGTATCATCGCACAGCCCAAACCGCTGGGTCTACAGATTCTAAATTTGGTACGTCGGTTTCTTATGATATCTAGAAATGTAATAAGAAAGGATTTTTGAAAATTCTCACGGGATACCAGGATACGTACGTACAAAGTCGCGAGTGCGTAAAAATATCGAGCGAGTAAAAATATAAAAGAAATCAAACTTAAATATGGGGTTAGAAATATCCATAAACAGGAAGAGGAAACAGTATTATTTGAGATAACTTTATACCACAGATAATAATATTGATACTATTCTAGAACATGTTACATACTTAGTTAAAGTAAAGTAGGAATGAAAAGCTCCCACGCATGCTTCTGTCATTAATACGAAGCACGCATGTGAAAAACCATTGTGGACAAAGTCGCCGGTATAACTTCATTTTTTATGTAGTAGGCATAGTGGGACAGTGGGCAGAGTGGGAAGATTTCGTCATCGTCGTCAACCTTTACTCATCTCACTGCTGGGATACGGGTCTCCCCTTAATTGAAGGGGTTTAGAGCATACTCCACCACTCTGCTCAACTGCGGGTTTGCGAAAGCCAGTGTTTTCAAGCCCCCAAAGGCTACTGACTTAACGACTGTCATCTAATAACAATAGTCGAGACCGCTCGAGATAATATAAACCCATCCATGGACAGGCTACTGTCTACGTTGCTTAACTTGCGTGTTCGATTAGACTAACATGCGCAACGACGCCATCGAGCTCAATCATTACAAATTATGCTAGAAGATAATATTTCTGAAATGCTAGTATTTTTTTTAGTCAAGATTAAAAAACATTATTTAAAGAAACTTGTAACATTGTTACTCTATCAAAATGCCTTCAGATTAGAAGTTAGGATTAAAGAGAAAACTTCCATAGTAATTCTCGCGGAAAATTGGTAGGTTGTTATCTTGGGAGGAACTTTATAAAGTATTTTACACTCTGAAGGGTATATTGATCTGCTCCTAATCGCTGATTTTGTAGATCCTATATTATAGAAAAACTATGGTATAAATAACAATCCTTTTGAAAATTTGTTCGTATCCACGAACTGCCCCCTTACCACTATCTCTTATTGCGATTCATTAACTGAATAGAATTCATTGGTATGAATAAGCATTCTATTCAATTATTGAATCGCAATAAGAGATGGTGGTAAGGGGGCTGTACACTGCATTGTATGTGTATAGCTAAGAGCAGATTATGCTGACTGTCATAATGCGATTGTAAGTCTTATTACGTACGGCGTAAGAACAGTACAACTCTATTTAACTAAAGATACGTCCGCATTGGCATCATCCCATAGTCTTCTCCCTTCAATTGAAGGCGTTTAGAGCATACTCCACCACCAGGGTTGGCGAAGGCCAATGTGTTCAAGCCACCTAAAGACCACTGCCTTGGCTTAACGACTGTCATCTAATGCCAACAGCAGGGAGAGATTACTTAACGTGTTCTCCGAAACACAGAGGACCTCGAAATATATATAAACCCATCCTTAGACAGGCTAAGGTCGACGTTGCTTAACTTGCGTGTTCTGTTAGACTGACAGGCGCAACGACGCCATCTAGCTCCTCAGATAGCTACTTAACACGTCTTCCCCTGGACTATAACGAATTTACAACATAAGATTCCCGCTGTTTGTAGAGCCCTTTAGGAAGCTTTTAAAACTTTTTTGTTACTCCACATTGTGGCCTCGTCCACGACGACCCGAGATATCAATTCTAATCGAATCTTTGATTAAATCGTACCTCACAGCTAAGGGTTCAGCTTGAAGGAAGTTTATACGATAAAACTAGTTTTATTGCTATTTGGGACTTTGACACTTAGACATTTGAGTTCAATTTAAAAAATAGCATGGTAGGTTCATCTAAATATATAAAATTAAGCCGGGTTTGTTCGAACACTTATAACTCCCGAACGGCTGGACCGATTTTCATGGTTTTGAATTAGTTATATTTGTCTCTGTCCCAAATAGAAAAATAAGTATTAAAAACATTAGAAAGTTGACGAAAAAATTAAATAAAAGAAAATACAAGTTACGTACAAAATACGCGTACAAACATACCGACAGACAAAATTATTTTTGCTTTGCTGCTATAAAAACGTTCTTATATTATTTTTTCTCAAATATTTCCTATGAACTCACATCGGCCAGTTAAAATTTTATTATTATGTTGAGATAAAGGTGTCATTCCGTTATTTATTTCATAAATTTAACCATACTGATAGCACAGTACGTCTGTAACACGCATCTTATAAATTCACATCACACATGAGAGTTCTTCTCTATTTGGTCGGTTTGTTTACTTTGACATGATCGAACGCGAAGAAAAAATACTCACTAAGCACTGTATTAAAAAAAAAAAAAAAAAAAAAAAAAAATAGATAATAAAAAAAAAAAAGCACTGTATTAGTCGCGGCTGACCATACGTTGCCCAATATACGAGTACATAGCATCTTTGGCAGTTATGACGACCGGGTCACGTAGTGAGAATATTATTACATGACTGGCCAAAAAAGGATGATAATGTTATCAGGGTGAATGTAAGTAGATAAATTTGTGTCTTTATTCCACCGCAACTTCTGAATATTTTAAACGGTTTCGAAGTGTATAGGAATCATCATCAGCCTGTATCTACCCACTGCTGGATATATGCCTTCTCCAATGCTTTTCATCAAATACGATCCTTCGCCTTCCATCCAGCCGATTCCAGTCGCTTACTTAACGTGACGTGACGCGTGCAAGCTCGTTATATCAGTGGTTCTCAACCTTCTTTTGTTCAGGGACCACAAGAGAGAGTGTAGGGACCTCAACTGTCACTGTTTCTGTATTGCACTATAAGACGATTAATTGAATTATGGTGATTGATTGTATTAGCTTGCTCTTACATTATGTTTGTAAGGATCTTTCATTAAATTAAATTAGACTTATGTGCAAATATCTTATGTATATGAACATTGTTGTCGCAAAATGACAATTAAATAAATATTCCTGTATAAATTACACACTGCTATCTAGTCCCAAACTAAGCAAAGAGTGTAGTATGGGTACTAAATAACTTAGTTCAGGCTTAGTTCTGGCGCCAGTCCCTCTCTATTTAAAGATTTGTAACATCTATCTGTATGCATTTGTTGTAAACTTTATAATAGAAAGAGAAAATAAACGATTTTTTATTTTTTATTTAATTACCCTAATATTAATTTTGCTCAATTAAGTTCCGTGATACTTCTAAAGAAAGTCATAAGATACAAACTTACAACAAAATACGTCATAAGTTCGTATCACGGACGTAAATTTAGCTCTCGTGGACCACTAATGGTCCGCGTACAACCGTTTGGGAACCTCTGCTTTATACGCTAATGCAGGTGAACTTTCAGAGTGCATTTTTTATTAACATGAATTATAATGCATGTGTATACAAAGAGCCTTTGTAATTAAGTAATGTTTTAATATACCTTAGTCTCGGGTCAGAGGAATAAAAGTAATGAGCCAGCCTTTGTCCTTTAGAGGATGTATTTAACTTTAATCTCGGTGCCGGGCGGAAATACCTCCCGGTGGTATTTTCTGGGGAGTCAAAAAATGTATTTTCAAGACTAAATGTGCCATTGTGGATAAATTTCAAAAGCCTAACCTTTATTATTAAATGAGCAATTTTTTGTTAAATGATATGACTATCTCGGAAACGTGTCTAATGACTTTTTGTTTATACTACGTCGACTGATACGAAGCGATTACCGTAGGTAGCCATATAAACGCTCGCAAAATGAAACATTGCTAGCGTGCCGCAAACTACCCCTGCTAACGCAACAACTCCGTCCTTTCTGGTGACCTCATGCACTCGCAGGAACATCTGTGAGGTGAAGGTACTTTCCAGTCGGATAGTAACAAATTAATACGCTTTCCTATCTGTCTCTGCCAGAGCTTCTGTCGATAGTCGGCAGGGTGCACCACGTGCAGATCAGGTTTGCTCTATAAATCGTGGTGAACCACTTCGTGACCCCAATGGTGTGAATTTTTTTGTACCTATCTTAAAATTCTGAGTAAAGCTCGGTCGTCGCTCAAGTACCCTTTTCCGGCATTCAATAACACATTTTCATGGGAAACAAACGAGTATGCTGTATATAGTTTTAAATTTTCACGGTTGTTTACATCACTATTGTATGTACGTTACTTAGGCTCAATTTCCACCGCTGCGGAATGGAATGGAAGCGACTTTGTGCAACGAAATTGTTCATAGCATAATGAACTTTATGTCAATTGTATAGCATATAAACTTAAATACGATCAGTAGCTAGGGGAATTCTCGAGAATGCACGAGGATTCCCCGGAAAACCACAATCTTTTTTTGGAGACATTTTGAAAAAAAAATTTACTTTTTGTCTCTTATCTCATAACGATACCTACTTGGCAATCACGAAACGTTTTCTTCGAGCAATTTTAGTAGATAATATTTCCTTGAAGTAAATTTTAATGAACTCCGGTCTGAAACTACCTATTTGTTTTATTTATTTTCAGTACCGCAATAAGCTAAATGAACAACAGAACGGGAGGTTGTCAGCCCAGCGGGCAGCTCTTGGGGCGCGGCAGGAGGAGATGCGCAGCATAGACCGCCGCGTCTCCGAGCTGCAAGCGCGACTGTTGAGGAAAAGAGCGCTCAACCGACAGCTGGCAGCTGCTCACAGGCATCCACAGCAACAGCAGAGGTAAGAGGTTACGTGATTCATCATCAGGTCATTCATTACAGTCTCCACTACAGGAGCACGACCCTCTCTCGTCCGTCCCATACAGAAGGAGGATTTGGCCTACACTCCCCAGCTGGCCAGACGGGCTGGGGAGGTCTGATCGATGTCTTATAATGTATTTCCCTTAGTGGCCTTGTACGACATCCACGGGAAGAGACGGAGTGATTCTATTCTAGTCTGCCGGAAACCACACGGCCAGATACGTGATTATCTAACACGTAATCAAACTAGGGGTTAGTTCTCTTGTGTTTCAAGAGATATTGCACCAAAACATTCACATACAAGTATTCGTACTTTTAAATAACCGTAAAATAGTTAAACATGCATTTAAACGTTTGTTTACATGAAACACCTATTGTTACATCTCTTATATTCACGGGATTACACCCGGTCATTTGGCAGGCGTGCGCGTGGAAGTGGATTCAACGCGTAGAAGCCCCTTAGGGAAGTTTAATGTAATATCACAGTATAAGTAATAGTACTAACGTACAGTATGGACACTCTCTGCCGCTCTCACTAGTCGACCTCACCTCCCCTATGGAACCGATTTGGAACCGTTCGCAATGGATGCAACGTCCTACAAATTGACGTCGCTAGTATTTTATTCTCCATTCAGTTTAAAAGATGGAAGTTACTTGTGCAGTGGATGGATATCTCAACACATGGAAAATCAAAGAAATAAATTTATTCGATCCCTTTGGATGAAATAAAGTACAGATTTTTTTATAAATTACCTAAAAAGCATGCGGCAGCCATAGTTTCATCATAACTAATTCATGTCTGTCAAAGTAGGATACAAGATACAATTAATACGAGATGAGAAAATGATAGCATTATATGTCTCAAAGAGCAAGTGAGTGCGCAGACGCGGAAGTGACATTGCTGTCACTTGAGTTATGGTGGTTTATTGTTTTCAATTTTCTTATTTACGAGTACATTTCAATGTTTATTGTGCGTGATCTCATGTGGTGGTATTAGTTTTAAATTACGTTTGTTCCATGTGAATATGAAAATGAATCAAATCATTGCGCATGCATTTATATGAATAGTAAAAAGCTCCAATTAGTAAGAATGAAATGGTTTGACCATTACAATGAACCGGTGTTCGGAAGGCGAACGTTTGATTTAGTGGTGATTAGAAAATATAAAATTTTGGGTAAGTTAGCAATGGCAATTATACAAGGCGTTTTATAAATATTGGCTGAAGTCAGTGTAGTGTATTTACTATGTTTTTTTTTCTTCACTACGCCCACCTGATGTGAAGCGGTTACCGTAACCATATTAACGGTCGCAACATTAAATATCGCTCGCGCGCTGCCATCCTCGCTGCCAACGCAGCAACTCCATCGTCTCTGGTGACCTCACTCACTCGCAGGAACACAACAACCCTCAAGGAAATTGTTATTTGACTGCGGTATTCTGTGAGATGGTGGTACTTCGTCAGTCGGGTTGTTTAAAAAATACGCTATGTCCTACTTCTCTTTTCGTCAGAGCCTCGTCTGTCAGTCAGCAGGGTGTACCCCGTGCAGGTAAGATTGACTTTGGTTCAAAGATGTTGATGAACCACTTACACCCCCTTACATGCCCGACTAATAATTGAATAATGTCAGCCCTAGAGAACGTCACTCAAACATAGGCACGTGTACAGACGTCATTTGGTTACTACATGCAAAAGTGCCATTTTTGTATGGAGTGGCCGGGGTTTGGTAATATTATACAATCGTGACCCACTCCAGGATATACGTCCTGGAGCGGGGTCATGGTCAATAGAACTATATACCCATGAGCAAGTCTCGGCAGGCAATGGAGCCTTTCTTTAAAAAAAATATTGCTAATGAGTGTTAGAAAATTAATGTGTTATGAGGATGATCTAGGTCTACCTATAGACTAAATACTGGGCTATTACAAAATAGGGTCGGACGCCTACCATAACTACTGGTGTTGTTTCGTTATTTGCTCTTTCGTTTCTTTTCGTTGTTTTCGGTGGCTCGCCACTCATTAGATTGACCCCCGACATGCCAGGAAAAATCGGCCGAGGGCAACACCGGTGTGACTACTCACACCGGTGTTGCCCTCGGCCGATTTTTCCTGGCATTTCGGGGTAAATCAGGGTATCCGAAGTTATTATTTATAACATATAGGGGGGCGCAATGGATCATGTTGTTCGTAATGTACTCTCTACTTTTCCAAAAAGTCCCTGAACCATACAATTAACCATACAATTATTTTTCAAAAGTATGTTAATTAAATTGATATAAAGTTATTAACAAATATAAACTATTCCAGAAGCAACCCCACGCCGATGCAGCAATTGTCGAACTACACGAACAACGCGATCCAACCAAAGAACCAGCAGGCGAGAGGAAATGTCGCTGCGGTCGAGCCTTACAACCACGTGCCGCACGCCCAGAGTGTCAGCCATAACTCCAATTTCCAGGTAAATGTACAGAAAAAGAGCAGAATATATCAATCACCCCATGATTTATTCAAAATGTATGAGACAACTCTAGAATTAGTGATTTATGTAAAGATTCAGAAGGCAAACAATCTAACATACAATTTTGTTCTATATAAGAAATATTTCTTTTAAATAAATGTTGCTATTCATGACTGGTATCAAACATACTTATAAACAAATTAGATTATGACAAAAGCTATAAACTTTATTACTTTGCTTTGTTTTTATTTCACAAGAAATATTTACTTTCAACTCACATAGAATTTACGATTGGTAGTTAGGAAATAAAGGGACATTTTTCAAATAACACATTTGATATCTTTCCAGGCAATGAAGCAAAATGTAATACAAAATAACGTGCCATTAAAACAACTCACACAAAGCGACAACATGCAATCTCATATGACGCAACAAGAAGCCCATTACTTGCAGCAAAAGCAAATGCTAAACCCACTGTTCAACGGCTACTCTCACATACAATCTGAACAGTACCAAGGACAATACCCTAATAAACACGAAAACTTTAACCACGTTCAACAGGGTATAAGCAATGCTTACGATCAGAAAGGAATGTTCGAACATATAAACAAATATCCTGATTATCCTAAACAACCACAATACAGTCCAAACAGTACAAGCAGTTCGAACAGTAACCAAACTGGCAAAGAGCTTAAAATTAATGAACAAGAATTTCTACCAGAATTCGCTGCAAGTAAATCAGATCCTAAGTACCAGACATTGCCATATAATACTAAATTCCCTCAAAGTACAAACGGAAAACTGAAACAAGAAAACGGTAAAAACAACGAAGATAAAAATCAGAATGCCAATGTAAATGTAAATCACATGACTGTGCATTCCACGCCTCTCACGGTTGTGAACAAAAGTCTTGCGACGCCTCTAAGTCAAACTGAAACTACATATCCACAGGAACATACATATCAGTTGCAGAAATCCGACTCTTCTAGTAGATGTAATCAGGAAGGGAAGGAGAATCATGCATATCCACAGAATTCTAGGCTAAGTCAGAGTAATAGTCAGAGTAATGAAGGCTCGAAGAGCTCAGGGAAGAGTCAACAGGGTATAAAAGGCAGTTCTCCGAGTTTGGGATCAACAACCGCCAGCAGTTCTATAAGTTTTGGAGTAAGTTCTTTTGATATCAACGTATCATTCATTCATTGTCTGTAAATATTAGTATCCTCTGCTTGTATCATAGTATTGCTACACACACACCATTTGTAAATATCATCATTCATTCATTCATTCCAGAAACCCGTATCGAGTGTAGCACCCACATCGGTTCAGGTATCAAGTGGGAAACCATCACCTATCTATCAGACATCCTCCACAAAGATCCAACCAGTCCAACCGCAGACTGTACAAACTCAAAGCATCACCGCACCATCATCAAATCATGTAGCTAGTAATGTGGTGACTTCCCAACCCCAGATCGTTAGGAACACGGCATCCGGACTGTCAACAAGCACGGGGAGTAACTTCAGCGGGCAGAATGCATCGTCACAGAGCATCATCTTATCTCCACCACAAAGTGCCAGTACTCCGTTGTCGACGCCTGATGTCAGTGGTACTGATAAATCACCAAAACCTGCCTTACCTCCGAAGCCTACCATTAAGGTATGTTAAGTTATAAACTGTAGCTTTCTTTCTAGTCCTACATAGTGTTTTTAAACCACAAAGGTGGCAAACCTCTCCAAAAAGAGCGTGAAGTGGTTAAAAACCTCTCCGGGCTCTTTTTGAAGAACCCCATGCTGTAGTCTCCTAGGAAAAGGCAACAGGCAGTTCATTCCACAGCTTGATGGCAAACTTCTCTAAAACCGCACAGTACGTGACCACTTCGGTTCCAATGTGTGAGGACGAATTCCCTGGCGACGGAGAGCGGAGCGACTGTAGAAGGACATGTTAGACTTTAATGAAAGTAATTGGTACCTTGGAAAATTTGTTTGGTCGTGTCGACTTAATCTTGAATTCGGGACGTAGCCTTTAAAAATTGAATTGAAAAGTACTTTTGACAATTACAAAAAAGTATTCCAAAAATCAGGCTGCTCCATAGAAATTTTGAATTAGCTACATAATTTTAATTTTTTCACAAACTACCAAAGCAGGCAATTATTACAACTTCTATTATTGTTGTAGTTGTTAGAAACACATTATAATTTTAAATGTTGATTGGATGGTGACTTGAATTTAAACGGGCCTAGCGAGAAACTTCAAATTTTCATATATAAAATCAACTAGAACTTTTGATTCTGTTTGATTCCTTAACTTTATACTTTGTTTAATAGTGAAAATATTGTGCGGCAATGACACTTAGAAAAAATCTGTCATAAATTCCCTATGTGAAACAGAGGCAGCTTAATTAGATTTTTGGAATTAAATGTACAACAAAACAATAATAACATGTAATTGAATTAACTTTCCAGACACCGCCGAGACAATCAGCGAACAATGATGCAGGCTTCATTCAAAACACAGAGACAATGCTTTCCACACAGTTGCCAGATTCAAACGACAGCGAGGCATCGAACCAGAAAGAATCCAGCAACGGAAGTAGCAGCAACGAAATGATAATCAAAGCACGTCCACTAACAATTAGAAAACCACCATTAAGCGAACAGCCTAAACTTCGCAATTTGAACTCTGCGAAGAACGGAATAAGCGTCAGTATCAACCGTCGAATCGAGATGCCACCAGCGTTTTTATTCCCTGAAATGGACAATCTGGCTCTGGATTCCGTTCCGAGTGAGATGCAAAACGGCCTAAAGGAGAAAACGAAGAAAGATGAAGTAGATAAGGCACTAAACAATAACATATCGTTGAGTAGTGATAAGCACGAGGACAGTAAAGACAGTGTAGCTGATATAGCGGAGCAGATAAGTTCTGTTGATTTGAACGGTCAGGATTCTCAGGGGTCTGAGAATGTTCTGAGGCGGTCAAAGAAGGGTAACTTGAAGCAAGGTGGCAAGGCGCCGCTGACCAGGCGGGTGAGCTTCGATCCCCTCGCGCTGTTGTTAGACGCCAGTTTAGAAGGAGAGTTGGAACTGGTTAAGAAGACGGCAACACAGGTAAAATATAATATAATATATTAAAATTACAATACATATTTATATAGGATTGTTTCTATTCATATATAAGATTTTCGACGAGGTCGGTGGTCGAATGGTTAGCAATACCCCGATGTCGCGGATTCGATCCCCGCATATGTCAATTATTTCTGTACATGAACATGTCTGTTTGTCTTGGTCTGGGTGTTTTCTGTGTATTAATAAAAATGTATTTAAGTATACTATCAGTTATCTAGTAGATACCCATAGTACTCGTACCTACAAGCTTTGCTTAGTTTGAGATTTAATTGCCTTGTGTAATTCGTCCAGGAATATTTATTTATTATTATTTCCAAATGAGCCTGCCTCCAGGCCAAAAACTGAACAACTTTGATTTACATTCGCTTTCGGTGGAACAAGGGCATAATAGCCGGAAAATGGGTCGGAGTATAAAAAAATACTTAGAAGACATCCTTTTTCCTGGAGGGACCAATGTACCTATTAAATTCGTAAACATTCTGCCATAACGCAGCTATTTGACGTAATAATGTAAGAGAAAGATCTTAATCCTGTAAAATCATTGAAAATGCAATCGTGTCCTAATTCCACCGAAGGTGCGATGTAATAAATACACACTAAGGTCGACTCGATCCATAAATAAATACATATTTTTTTTAGTGACATATGTTTCTTTGCTAAAGATCTTTAATTTGTCATTCCTCTGCATGCGGGGCATTTACAATTGAGAAGTCTATTCAATACCGTAGCACAGAGAGCTCAGTGTGAGTTTTTTGCGATTATGTCAACGTAAACAAACCGACCAAATAGAGAAGAACTCTCATGTTGTGAATTAATAAAACGCGTGTTACATATTAAAATTATGAGGCTTACTTGCTCAGTTTTTGGAGTGAGCAACCCGACTAATTTAGATATGTAACGCGCATCTGGTAAATATGAAACTGTTTCTCAATTTGGTCGGCTTGTAAAAATCTCTCACATAAGCACTATAGATAAGTAATAGTAGGTACTACCAGCCACCATACAGTATTGTCAAAAGATAAAAGAAATGTAACGACCAAAACTAGTTCACTTTCTATAAACAGGCATGTTTTTGAAGTCATTTAACTATTTATACGCTAAGTATTTTTAAGTACTTATGTTACAATTCCAGGTGCAGAATGCTAGCGCTGCAAACGACGAAGGGATCACAGCTCTACATAACGCCATCTGTGCCGGGCATTTCGAAATCGTCAAGTAAGTAAACTCCATGCTTTCTATGAGAGTATTTTGTAGATATCACGTTCAGTTGTTTTTGTTTGACCACGTGCTGAAAGATGGCGTTATTTAATTTCGTTAGTTCCAGAACAGACCCCATTCGTGTTGTATCGTACTATTACATACACGACATTTGTTCCTCGTAAGAAGAGCCGTTTTATAGGTCATTACTGACCTTTGTTATTTATTATAAGGGTATTCTTCTTACGAGGGGTAAATCTAAATAAATACGTTTCAAACCTGTAATAAAACGTACGTTACTTCTTTTTAACCAAGAACCATACCCCCAAAGCTTAAGCCGATTACATCAAATATTTTGATTCGAAAAATAGGTCTTACGTTTTAGTTATTGACAGCTGAGTCGGTAGAACTCCAGGGCTTCTACTAGAAAAGCTAAACACAGGTACCATAAATTTAGATTTACAGTTACTTATAGAGGTTTGTGTGTGCTAAGCTCAAGTTTGATTTTCGTAATCAAAAATCCTATGGAAATATGGAATATGGCCTCAGCTTAGCCGGTAGGCCCCCGGAGTCTCATTTTTTAATCGGCAGGTTGCATTACGTGTAAATGCGTTTGTCTTTGGTAAGATCGTACAGAACCATTTACATTCATTTTCAATATTATAACAAGCCAGACTGGTGTGTGGAGCAAGCAATGTTTTTGGTATTAAAGGAACGCCATACGTCAACACGCCGAAATTGTGTACGGGGAAAGCCACGCGAGTCGCTTTCGAGAATTTCCAAAAATGTCTCTTAAGTCGGAAATTTTAGCGAATTAAAAAATATATATTTTCTCCCTAGTCGCCTAATTGTTGACTACATCTATTCGGCAACATCTGACATTAAAATTTACTTACCAAAAGGGAATTTTGCTTATGGAAAGATATATTTTTTCTTTTTTTTTTTTTGTATTTTACGAATTATTCTAAAGTCAGCCTAGATGAGTCCCAAGCTGTTATCATGTATCCTGTAGATTATTATAGCCTTAAAATATAATGTATCATGTTTCATGCGACATTGACGTCTCACGTCCTCTAAAGTTTTATACTTATAGGGCTAGTTAGTCTAGGATCTAGGATGTCTTTTTGGACTCTTCCACCTTCGACTGTTCTTAAAGTCTATAATGATGTTTAGATTCCTGGTGGAGTTGGGCTGCGACGTCAACGCCCAGGACTCTGACGGCTGGACGCCGCTGCACTGCGCCGCCTCCTGCAACAACTTGCCGATGGTGCGCTTCCTCGTCGACAACGGTGAGACTTCATTTATTCTATTTAGGATCTATCATCAGGTTCTAGGAAGGGGTTTAGATTTTGAGCATGCTCTGACATACTGTTCCAAACCCCGTACAATTACACTAGGCGTACAGAGTGCGTTGGGAAGTGAGCGAGTGAGCCTCTTTTGAGGAGCGCGCCTACAGCTCTATTAGCGATCATGGAGATTTTGAAGATGCTTGGGACACCTGCTACAGGACTTAAGAGTGCCCAAGTAGCCTGCTTGCAGGTGAGAGGGGAGTAAAACCTGCTATCAATCTGCTTGAGTGCCTGGTAGCTTTACTGAGCGCGATAGCGGTGCGGGTAAAGGTCCTCTTGCCTGGTTAGTTTAGGGGAGACCGAGAGGATTTGAAACAAAGGTGATTTGAAACAGTACAGATTTCTCCAAACAAAACCGTTAGCGAGTTGGTAATGTTGCTTTTGACTTCGCTCCGCCCGCTGACGTGTCAGTTCAGCCTCCCTAGCCAAGTGTAATTCGTAGCGTAACGAACCTTCGATAGATCACGTGACATTTGTCAAAATCGAACATTTTAGTATGAGAATTGACAAATGTCACGTGATCTATCTAACGTTCGTTACGCTACGAATTACACTTGGCTAGGGGGGCAGGTCGGTGGCGTAAGTCGAGCGGTTGTGGAGTTCTGCGTGCCATGTGACAAAAATCGTGAAAAGTAATTTTTTAACGCTTTTTTACGATGCCTATATTTTGATACGGAATTTGTATTTTGGTTTAAGTTATATATGTTTCGAAAGCTCATTAACTAAAGATTTATTATATATATTTAGTATAATTGATTTCAGGATATTTGCTTCTTTGATTGTGGATTAAATAAAAATTGGGAGGTTTTTTCTTACTGAGGAGAATTGAAACAGCCTGTTTCAACTGTCCTCGTTTTCATTTTTATATGAGACAGCAGTTAATAAATATAAGACACAAAAAAATAAATATGGTTGATTTTATTTGTCTATTTTGATTTAGTTTGTTTAATTAATTTTACGAATAGGACGTTATGATATTTTTAGCTACCTACTTTAGGATATGATTACGTCAGTGTATTAGATCTGTAGTTACCTACTTAACTGATATATCAATACAAAATATTTATAAAAAGTTTGTTTCGTACCTATTCAAAAGTTTTATTTTAATGGAGACCCTTAAATTGTATGATTATTTTTGTTTTAGAACCTTTAATACTTCTCAAAAATCATATGTTTCAACTCTCCTCGGCCCCTGTTTCATCATACCTCGGTATGAGGGGAGTTGAAACAAGTTGACTTGCTACGGTTAAGTCGATTTTTCACCACTATATTTAACGCTCACAATTTTTTTATGTTAGTCATTCGCAAGTGTAAAGAATGACCTATCGATCGGTGCTAATATCATACGATTTCTGTCTATAGTATTTGGTTTATGAAATAAAATGACAAAATTGTTTCAACTCCCCTCGGTCTCCCCTACTGGGCGAGACTCGCAATCAGGGGTCCACAGGGGCGCATTACTTGTATTGTAGGCATAAGGTCCGATGTTCCAAAGCCCGGGCTGTCAGAAGTTACTGCTTCGCCGAATACTACAGCCGGAACTGATTGCTATGGCAAATTAATCTTCGTTCGGTACTTTGTTGTATTGTATATTTGTGAAAGAAACGATTAAATAATATATTCGGTTAAATACTTTTTACGTGATTCAACCTATATCTCTGTGTAGATAGTGTCCAATCAATTACAACAATTGATAATGATGAACCTCTGTTCATGTTCGTTCAGAGTTTTTAAGTCTATTTCTCTCATTTAAACAATTTTTGAAACTGATCGCCACGAAATCTCATCAAAATTGTTTTGTATTTTTGTGGATTTTTTTGTATTTTTATTTATTCTTTATTATTTATAAAGGCGAACTTAATGCTAAAGCATTGTGTACCAGTTTACCTTTCGGCCATGTATGATTTTTGTAGGAGGTGTACCTTATTTTAAATAACATACTTACGCATATTTTTACTATGAGAATTATTACATTTTTAATTATGATGAAATTTTTTAAGTAGGAGTACGTAGCATCGGTCCAAGGAAACAGCTAATTGTTTTCGTCTCGAATAAAAACCAATACAATATTTTAAACGTGCAAACAATATTTTCCAGGCGCGTGTATATTCGCAACAACGCTGTCTGATCACGAGACAGCGGCCGAGAAGTGCGAAGAGGACGAGGAAGGCTTCGACGGCTGTTCAGAGTATCTATACAGTGAGTACACGTTTTGTAAAAACCAAGTGCCTTTATAAAGAACACTTGTTTCCTGTGCTATCTGCATGTGCATAACCACGTAACTGCGATTTCATAGCTCTACATTGCCAAGAGGGGAAGTCAAATTCCAAAAGCTTCCTAAGCAGTCTTACTAATTTCGTCTGATTAAATTTGTTGTGAGTTAGAAGGCAGCCGTAGTTTTACCCCCGGAACTGCAATGGATTTCACTTTTCAATTGCCTTTTTTAGTGATCGCCGCTGTTAATCCTGGCTACACAGGAGACACAATGGTGGGCAAAAAAAAACTCAACATGATGTAGAACGTTTGATTGGCAGTTGAAACGGTGGAAAAGTGACTGTATTTTTGTTGTAAATGTTTACAGCGTTTTTTGGGGTTGACACATTTCATCCTTTTTAAGTTTTTATTTGTATCACGAAAGCTATAAAATGAGACATTTTTCACTTCTATAATAATTATCTATAATAGTTTATGTACAAGCAGATACAAGTTTATAACTCGAGCAAAAATCAACAACGTTTGTCAGCAAAGACATCGGCACGTAGTCCACAAGTAAAAGAAATATTTTTTGTCAAGACAGGAACAGAAACAGATTTAACCTCTTATATCTTCTAATTTATTAGTTCTACAGTAAAAATGCATATAACATAATTGATAGAAAATTTAATGTAGTACATATTTTTGTATTAATAGTTTTCAAAATAGAACTACTAGCAAAATACTGATAAAAGATTCCTTTATAACTTCGAATTTTCGGCTTTTATTTGGTATTCGGGCCCTTTATTAAATATTCCGATTCGGCCAAATCACATTTGGGGATATATGGGGGTAAGCGTCACAATCTCTTGCCTTTTTAGCTAATATAATGTATCGTTTATTGCAGGCGTCCAAGAGAAGCTGGGCATAATGAACGGCGGGCTGGTGTACGCGGTGTTCTCGTACAGCGCGGCGCGCGCGGACGAGCTGTCGTTCGCGGTGGGCGCGCAGCTGGCCGTGCTGCGCAAGGGCGACGACCACGAGCGCGAGTGGTGGTGGAGCCGCGACCTCGACGGCCGCGAGGGCTACGTGCCCAGGAACCTGCTCGGGGTCGGTACATCTCATACACCACATGACAAAGTTAATGTTGACGAGCCTGCCCCCATACCACCAACTCTTATTGCGATTCAATAACTGAGTAGAATGCATATTCATACCAATGAATAAGCGACTCTATTCAATTTGGAATAGAGACGCTTATTATTGGTATAAATAAGCTTTCTATTCAGTTATTAAATCGCAATAAGAGTTGGTGGTAAGGGGGCTGGTGCCTCGAATGGCTAGCAATATCTACTTTGCTCCGAGGTCGCGGGTTTGATCCCCGCACAAGACCAACATATGTCTGTTTGTCTTGACCTGGGTATTTTCTTCTGGGTGTGTATTATAAGTATATTTATGTATTTACTAAAAATATATATTTAAGTATATTTATCAGTTGTCTAGTACACATAGTACAAGCTTTGCGCTTAATTTGGGACTAGATGGCGCTGTGTAAATTGTCCAGAAATATTTGAGTGGAGCGAGCGGAACACTTATATAAGCCGAAAAGTCACTCTTGGAAACGAATAGGCTTCAAAACAACTGAACCGATTTTGATGAAACTTGTTACAATTAAAGACGACATGCTTGAGGTTTGTGTTGAAAAAAAATTGAGATCAATCATGTCCTTGACGAATGATCATCAAATACATTTTCCATTCAAATTAATGGAAAATATACACGCGCGAGAATTTTATTTTTGGCCGGAAAAAGTTAGCGCGATTTAATTGAAAAACGATTAATTGTGCAGCGAATCTACTCGCTCCACTTAACCTCGATTTCGGCCCCGTGGGCTAGAATCGGTTTTTTTCTTTAATTTATTTATTTATATGCTCACAATTTGTTTTTTCTTTGCAGTTATATCCAAGAGTAACCGCACAGCAGGAATGATGAATCAAGAAGCTTATACATATGACCTGAACATGTAAATACTGTTAGCTCTTTTTATTTTTTATGTATTTATATAAAGTGTAATCTAAACATATACATAGATATTGTATACAATTTTAACAGATCTAATATTTTGTAAATAATATATAAATAAGTTCAAAACGAATGAGATTATATTGTACATTATATAAATACGAGTCATAATTAATATTGATCATACGGTTTGTATATTGTTCTTAGTATGTCTGGGATATTGAGAAATATTACATAAATTGACAATACAAATAAATGAACAACTATCATGTGGATTGTTTTATTTCTTTTGTTTTCTTTGGGTTTGGGAGGAGTTCGATGGCGTCGTTGCGCGTGTCAGTATAATCGAACGCGCAAGTTAAGCATCGTTGACCGTAGCCTGTCCATGGATGGGTATATTTTTCTAGAGCTCCTCCGTGCTTCGGAACGCACGTAAAATCGTCGGTCCCGCCTGTTGTCATTAGATGACAGTCCTTAAGCCAATTCAGTGGACATTAGGAGGCTTAGAAACATTGGCATCCGCCAACCCGCAGTTGAGCAGCGTGATGGAGTATGCTCTAAATCCCTTCGTTTGAGGGGAGGCCCATATCCCAGTAGTGGGATGACTAGGGGTTAATGATTCTGTGGGTTTGTAGTTTCGACAGAGTTACTCACATACATACGTTGTTTGGAAGGATCTTTCATTAACCAATTTTTATCTTAGATGTAAACACAACCCAGCCACTCCATACAAATGTCGCGTCGCTAACTACCACATAAACAGTTCTGTGCAGAGCGTGAATGAGCGTGTGTGCGTGTAACTCCATACAAACTGTTCCATATTTGTCTCAGAAAGGAGGTGAAGACAATACGAGAGAGCGGCAGTGAGTGGTCATAGTGTACGTAGTACTATTACCTACTTATACGAGTACTGTGACGCAAATGAACTTTTTTTTTCAGCGAAATTTATTGAGCTTATAAAATCGTCCGGTCGTTCTGTCTGTCCGTCCGTCCGAATGAATTAATGATATGATGAAACTCAAAAAATCGAAATTCTGACTTCGGATTCGTGTAGCATCAAAAAGTAGTAATGTAAAATGACCTTGGTTTTCCGATATCAATTCGGGAAAGTGGCCAAAATGGTTTTTCGATACTTCTACGCGAAATGGGCTAAAATGGCCTCCGAAAATGAAAATGCCGCGTTTAATTTCGCTATGGTGGCGCATGCTGCGCGTCCGATGTTTATAAATGAGAGGGGGCATGCATGTGGGTCACCAGATGGAAGTAATCACCACTGTTCATAGAAATCAGCAACACCATGGCGTCGCCGATCCGTTGCCAGCCAGTATTCTGTGAGGTGGAGGTACTTCCTCAGTCGGGAAGCTTAAAAAATACGCTATGCCCTACCTCTATTTTCGCCAGAGCCTCGTTTGTCAGTCAGCAGGGTGCACCACGTGCATTCACCGCCATTCCCAAATGGGAATACTGCTGAGGGAAGTTGATTCCACAATTTTACTGTTCGTGGTAGAAAATGTCTTAAAAAGCGTACTGTGGCAGATAGCCAATTATTGAAATGATATGGATGGAGTTTTAATTTATGTCGAGTTGTACGATAGTGGAATTCAAGCGACAGGAATCAAATGAAATAGCTCATCCGAGCTCTCCCCTTGGTATAATTTTAGAACGCGATAGGGATGCATCCAGCCGATCAGAGATCATTAGATCACCGACGATTCGAACAGCTCTCCGTAGTATGCAGTCAAATACTCCGTACGAGCAAGTAACTACTGCCCTAACAAAACAAAGTGTTTTTTTTTTATAAAACAGTTCAAACTGTTATAAACAAGTGTTTATTTTTGTTTTTTAAGTTTTTATTTTCTTCTTAGTTTAGTCCATTAATTTCAAATCAATTTGTCATTTTTAGCGTGTCAGTCTAATCGATCACGCAAGTTGAGCAACGTTGACCGTAGCCTGCTTATAGATGGGTTTATTTATCTCGAGTTCCTCCATACTTCTGAGGGCACGTTAAGCCGTCTGTCCCGGTTGTTGTTTTTAGACGACAGGTGTTAAGCCAAGTCAGAGGCCTTTGGGCGGCTTGAAACGCTTTTTTAAGTCGCTAATTTAGTTTTAAAACAACTTGTTTTAATCATGCCTATTCTGCCTAATAATAAGAAAGTTCCTCAATAATATAATGTACTAGCGGCCCGGTACGTGCTTCGCTACGAATAAAGTGAAATACTAAAAAAAAAATTGGAACATCAAATTCATTTATTCAAACAAAAAAATTATTTTAGAACTTAATCCAAAACAATATTTTTTTTTTCATTTTCAGCATGAATAAACAAACGGCTGGGCTACCGACTCTGGAACAGGCAACATAAAGTATAAGCACGTCCAAAATGAAATGACCGCATGAATGACATAACAACATACTTGTACTGTCAACACTGAAAAAAGTTTCAATTTGACAGCACAATCCCCATCTGAAAAAAATTTCAATTTGACAGCATAATCCCCATTAACAAATAAAGCCATTTATTGAATTCATTTGTTACAAAAAATGTGATAAATGAAGAACCGCTCTACCGATTTTGTGCAAACTTCACATAAACCATCTACTAAATAGTCCGAACAAAGCTTAAACATTTGGTTTGGATAGGTGTGCCCGTTCTTGAGTTATAAAATTACAACGAAAATTGGCATTGATTTTTATATATATAGATAACGCGTCTTAATATATAACGCGTCTTGGCAGACAAGCATACGGCCCGCCTGATGTAAAGCGGTTACCGTAGCCATATTAACGCTGGCAACATAAAATATCGCTCGTGCGCCGCCACCCCCGCTGCCAACGCAGCATTTCCTTCCTTTCTGGTGACCTCACTCACTCGCAGGAACACAACAACCCTCAAGGGAATTGTTATTTGGCTGCGGTATTCTGTGAGGTGGAGGTACATTCCCCAGTCGGGTAGCTTACAATTACGCTGCCTACCTCTCTTTTCGCCAGAGCTTCGTTTCGTCAGTCAGCAGGGTGGACCGCGTGCAGGTGAAGTTGGCTTTGGTTCAAAGATGTTGATGAACCACTTACACCCCTATGTATCTACACACTGCTGGACATCCCTAATGTTTTCCATCATATACGATCATCCGCTTTCCGCATTCTGCCGCTTACTTGATAAATAAAGAGTATTTCATATGAGACGCAACAAAAAATATAAAACTAGGCGACTATTATACTAAATTGGCGACTAAAGATGATACCTATACATCTAGGTACCATGAATGAAAAATGAAAATGAAAGTGAAAATGAAAAATATTTATTCACAGTATCATAAGTCATTTCCACATAAATCGTTGAGACCAGGCTATTAAGTATTCAAGATACTTGTGCCAGGAGGTCTCAAGGTCAGGATGAATGATGAATACCATACATAATCTAACCTGAGGGCCAATTCACGTAATGAAAATGTAATTAAAATTCAGTGCCAATCCAGTCTCGATCAAATTTGGTATTCTCATATCACAATATGACACTTCAAAGTTAAATTTAAGCACGATTATATTGAAATATGACCAAAAATTTAATAAACTAAGAATATTATTTTGCTAGCAATAAGAATCGATAAGAATTAATTAATGAAATCAAGCTTTTTATTTTTGTAAATTCAGAATTCAATCTCGACTTGGTCAACTTTAAATCTACGATCGTAAAATAATTAGGAGACGGCCTTCTATGGAGGCTATTCCAGTCGCCCATTTAGCCTTTTTTTAAGGGGCTCTTGTATTTTTTTTATACGGGTGGCAGACAAGCATACAGCCTGTCTTATGTGAAGCGGTTGCCGTAGCCATATCAACGCTCGCAACATAAAATATCGCTCACGCGCCGTCACCCCCGCTGCCAATGCAGCATCTCCTCCGGCTTTGGTTCAAAGATTGGGGTGTAGCTTTGAACCAAAGCCGGAGGAGATGCTGCGTTGGCAGCGGGGGTGACGAAATCATGTCATTATTTTCCACAAATATTCAGGTTCCAGAGGTTTCTCCCGCATAATTACTGTAAAGCTGTGGAATGAACTGCCTGTCGAGGTTTTCTCAGGAGACTACATCATGGTGTTCTTCAAAAATGGCGTAAAGAGGTTTTTATAAGGTCGGCAACACACGCGTTATGCCCCTGGTATTACAGGCGTTTATAGGTAACTGCTTGACATCAGGCGAGCCGTATGCTTGTTTGCCACTTTAGTGGTATAAAAATTATAACCTATAAATGAAAAGCCATATTTTAGTTAATTATAAAATGTATATTATCTAATTCACATGTCCCCCTCATCAGAATCTTCGATGTCAGCCAGGGCTTGTTTGGCCTGGTTCTCAGCTTCGGAGGACAGTTCCTTGGGCACCATCTCGTGGCGACCTTTAGTGGCTTCTGACACCCAGGACATCTCCAGTTCAAACTGCTTGTCTTTTAGCTCATCGTGGACTAGGTAGATGCTGGAAATAGACAAAATACAGGGTGTAAAATAAATCACCGCTAGGAGCTAGTTCAGACCGCGAAAACAAATAACTTTTACTAAGACAACTCAAATTGTAAAAAAAATTGGTTGTCTGTAAAGTCTGTTTACAGACGATACTTTTACGTGATAACGTAATAATAAGAAAACATCGGCCGAATGAATGAATGAATGAACATTATTTGCTATAGATGTAGTCCGATGGAGTGGAAGAGAGATAGATCGCTTACGCCGATCGTGCTTATTACTCGTATCGCTTGTTCCGCGCTCTCGCTGACAAGCTCGGCTCAGGCGGAACGTGACAATGAGTAATACTTTTTCGTGCGTGCAGTCGGCGTTCATTGATTTATAAGACGTTATCACGTCAAAACATATGCAGTTCATCATATTTTTTTTATATAAATAAATAAAAATTAATTTATTCCTGGTTTTCATTTTTATCTTGGTATATTTTTATTCAATACTACTATACGCGCCATCTATGGTAAATGATTCTAAGATACAACACAAGGTATCTAACAAAACATTAGGTATGCTTTTTAAATTTTCCACTCGTGTGTAAATAGATACACGCAGATTCGATAGATGGCGTTAAACATAAATTCAGTGTGATGAATGAGCAACTTACATCCGAGCGGCTTCCTTCACCAGCTCCTTGACAGTGAGGTCAGCCAGCTTCATTTTCTCTATTTCTGTCTTGGCAGCCTGCTTGGCTTTGCCCACAGCACAGCCAAAATATGACTGAAATGTAGAATAAAATAGTAAATAAAAATGAGTACTAATACTTACTATCCTGCTGCATCAACCCATATTCATTCCACTGCTGTTATACAGGTCCCTTCAATCAAAAAAGTTTTAGAGCGTACTCCGCCACGAGCTGGCGGTTTATATTTTTGTGGTAGCTCCTAATAGCTATTTTGGCACAAAGAGTGGCGGAGGCCACCGCAAACAATAAACATTTGTGTGCTTGGACATATCTGTATTTGGTTGTATTATAATGTAATTACATAATATATATTAAAAAAAAAATATTGCAAGCATCTATATGCCTCAGTATCCTTGTAATGGGTCCAGTGCTGCAGCACCGGTGGCATGTGAACCCTCTTGGATCTTTTGTGTACTACTCCCAATTCTTTAGAAACATGTAGCGTGCCCTTTATAAACATTACAAACTGTCCTGACTGTCTAGAGACATGTTCCATGTACTTCAGCATGCCTTAAATTAGGAAGAGCCTATAGTCCTCCAGGTCTGGGAACACCTTTCCTAGGATTACCATTCGTTTACCAGCTAGGGCATCACATTGACACATCAAGTGTTTTATGGTGAAATATATAATATGCCACAGTTACTTCACATCAGGCGATATGGCTCGCTTGATTGTTGGACACCAACGGAATAGTATAAAAATCCCATCACCTACCTATATGTCATTCCGAATGGATTCACTCGGTTGTCAATCCCCACTCATCCCACTATTGAGATATGGGTCTCCCCTGGATCGAAGTGGTTTAGTTAGAGCATACACCACAACACTGCTTAACTGCGGATTGGTGGAGGCGTGTGAGCCACCAGGGTGGAATTGCTACGAGGATAGCACGATTAGTGCCCTGCGAGCAATAATTTATATTGCAAGCGTCTATATGCCACAGTTACCAATTCCCATCAGGCGAGCCATATGCTTGTCTGTCACCAACATATAAAAGTATAAATATCCTACCACCTTCTACCTATACGCCATTCTGAATGGACTATCTTCAGAATAACATAAATAGAAGCAACTCACAAAGGAGACTCCACTAGGGTCCAGCATGTACATCTGTGGTCCTTCATGCTCCGTCCATGTGCCCATCACTACAGAGCATCCGTACGGACGGACAGCACTGTACAGTGTATATGCATGCATGTACATTGACACTCGTTCATTTAAGTACTTGAGAGGCACTTGCACTCCATATTGTGATCTGTAGTTTGATGCTTCCGAACGTGCTGTCTCGACTATTTGCCTTGCATCGGAGATTAAGCCTGAAACTGCCTGAAAATCATAATTAAATAATAATATTAGAACATGGATAAAAAAAATGGGGTATGCCTGTGTCATAGACACAGATGGACTTGTGTTGTATGTGAATATGTTATATGCACTAAAATTATCTCAAAATGGCAGCGCTTTCTCCTCCCCCGCACACAATGTTCCATAGTCCTTACATAATGTATTAAATTCCTTGATCCTTCATCCAACAGTATTAGTGGTGTGATTGAGTTTTGGATGGAGATGATAGAATTGTAGCTGCAACACCAAAATGTATCCCCCCATTTTGGTGTTTGATGGCCTTTATAACTCATTTTGAAAATCAGTAATGAATTCTTGGGTTTTTATGGGGAGCTAATGTAAGATTGAACATTATTTGATTCTAAATATCATAAACATATGTAAATATTGGTATATAAAATAATTGGAAAAGAAAATGATAGAAAATTCTAATATCTGAAGAAATGAAATGATTAATTCAGCTATGGGGCCGTTATAAGCACTTGGACACATCTTACACTTTTAATAATAATATTCTTATTTTTTGTATCACATCAGAGTCTGTTCATCTGATGAGTTGACTGTTGATATACATAATGCCTAATGCCTACATAATACTTTTTTATACTACGTCGGGTGGCAGACAAGCATGTCCACCTGATATAGAGTGCTTACCATAGCAATGCAGACTTTTATCTTAGAAGTATCAATATATTCCTGAACATACATATAGAAATACATTTCAAAGTAATATGTTGCAACAAATGAGATAAAAATTCACAATAAGATTGATCTATTGTTCACTGTGTCGATGTTGATTCACATTTTCAAAATGTATTTGTGGCTTGCGCACAGGCTAAGTGTAAGCATTGCCAATCTCTCTTTAAACTCTAATACACCCTAGTAACTCACTGAGTTAATAAGTCAACATAGCCAATAGAAATTATACTGTACTCACCATACCAACGTGCTGATCTACGTGAAAGATGCGTTTGTTGGCACCTGGCTCATACAGCTTTGACGTGACCAATTTTTCCACAGCGAACACCACACCATCTTTTCCTCTAAGGCCAATGACTGTACCTGAATTCTCCACGGCTTTAGCCGCGTACTCAACTTGGAAGACCCGACCATCGGGCGAAAACTGAGATGCCGAAAGATCATACTGAAAAAATAGTAAGTAATTTTAAGACCATGATTCTGCAAATTTTTTTACTGAAAATACAAATAAAATAAACATATTAAAGACTTTCTTGGACAACCAAATTAACTCTGAACAAATATTGTTAGATAAAAATACACATTACTATGTTTTCTAGCGGTAAAATGGATATTAAAATACCCGAACAAAATACATAACCTATAGTTACAAAAATTAATACTTACACCAGTTCCGATTGAACTCATTGTATTTAACACTTATAATACTTTAAATAAATTGTAATAGTAAATACAAATGATTATTTTCTCTCATTTATTAGTGTAAATATTGTAATTATTTCAGTTTACCGTGTTCGGCAATGACAAGCAAATATTTACAGTGTTGCCACAATCTGATTTGGAATTTTCTCTGTACTAGTAGTAACTTCTCATGAAACATGAAGTCCCCTTTTGACAACTTCTATAGCTTCATTGGTATTATTATTGGTAAGGTGAAATTTACTAACAAAACGACTAACGATTTCACAGTATTAGGTTTAAAATTTAATCCACACAAGTACAAAAAAGCAAAATGTACCTAGTTACATCTTCTAAGTACATAGTGCAATTTGTTTTTAGCCATGGTTCGGCTATTTCACTTTATTCTCCAAATAGGAATTTACCTGCCGAACAACTCTCATAAATTAGAATAATTTATAATAGTTATTTACGTGTGAACCATGCATTTATCGTATCTTAAAGGACATGACATGTGAAAAGCACATGCTTATCCAAATAATTTTCTCTTGTAATATATAATAAAGAATACCAAATGAAAACTAACAGAGAAATTAGTTTAAGGTGGTAACACTGATTAATTAATTGTTAGTCTGTTTTCAATGTCAAAAATGATAAATAAACGTTGCGTTCGAAAATTTCGTTCCGTTCCACTTCCATCTGTTTCAAGATATGTGCTAACAGAATTAAAATAATTATTTACTGTTATTAACAATTTGTAAAATGTTCATAATATAATATAGTAAAATTAGTTTCGCACATGTTTTCTAATTGCAAAATAATATTTATGTACATAGTGAGCCTATTTCATTATTTTTGTGGCACAGTAGATTCGATCTTTGCTGTGCTTAATGGAACGTCGTTGTACAGCATGCATATATTCACCAATTAGAAATTAGTATTTTGTAATGGTAAAACATATTAATTGAAATTTGACAAATCATTGTCAAATAAAATTGCTTTGCGGTATTTTTTTTGAGGGATGATGAAGCAGATTGTACTGTAATGTAGTAACGTATTTTTTATACCAGTTTAGTGACAAACACACATACTAGACTTGCGCAAAACAGTTCACTGAACTGAAAAGAGAGATGCCGTTCTTTTGACGCAAATGAACTATATCACTCATCTAGTTCATTTAGTTCAATTGCTTCTGTAGTTCTTTTGACTCATTTAGTTCAATGTGTCTTAGATTCAATCGACTCAGTAGTTCTGTTGACTGATTCCTTCTAGATTCTTCTATGTTCTATTGCATCATTTTGATGACATTATATTTTTGTATTAAATAAGTAAAACTAATTAAATATTTTATAAATTTCCTTCCAAATATTGATTTTCCTTCAAACTTTTCACAGGCTTAGGACTGTCAAGCTTGAGTAAAAAGAAATTATTTATTGGTTAAAATAATAATTAATATAAAAATTGAGCCTTGTACTACTACTATAGCATATTTTCGCTAACAGCTTATGGTTCTTATGTCCTTAGCCTTAGAGTTCTAATTCGGTCAGTCAACCACGCACGAAACTATCTGTCTCGTTTTATCACGAACAATTTCAGAATCTTCCGTCCTTTTCGCTCTCTATCAGCAATTTTGGCATTACAACGTATCTCTCTCATTCTAGCTCGTACGCTTTATGTATTTCCGTTCTTTTTACTCTTTGTCACTCATTGAACTAAATGACGCAGTGAACTACATGGGACAAGAAAGAGTGAGTGACAAGAACCGG
The DNA here is from genome assembly GCA_937001555.2 of Hypsopygia costalis. Classification (NCBI taxonomy): domain Eukaryota; kingdom Metazoa; phylum Arthropoda; class Insecta; order Lepidoptera; family Pyralidae; genus Hypsopygia; species Hypsopygia costalis. The sequence goes on along the minus strand of OW443336.2, from coordinate 2,308,481 downwards.
CTTGTATGGTGAACTGGTACAATTGAACTACTCACTCAGGAACTACACAAGTCTAACACATACGTCCTGCTTGATGGAAAGTAGCATTATAATGTCACATGGCAGCAGCACAGTTTTAAAAGCATAAAATAGTAATACTGTGGCAGCAGCATCACCTGTGTGTTTATTTATTTTTAACTTGATTCACCTCGTAGGTTTCACTTTTGTGAAAAATTTGTTTTCTCGATGTTAAAGTTTAATATTGTTTTTTTGTTAATAAAATCACACTAGATGTAAATATGTACAAAGGGGGAGGAGTCCAATCGGAGGGATCTAAAATCAATAGGGCGGGGTTTGGAAGGAGGAAGGTCATTTATGGAAGGTGTATTCCTGGAGCAGGAACAAGGAACAAGGAAAAGATGTGGTCAGTGGGTCCCTTGTTGAGACTGCATCCACATAGTGAGCTATCTCTCACCCGAAGTCAAATTCCAAAATCTTCTTATTCCTACTAATTTCTTCTGATTATATTCGTTGGGAGTTCCAAGGCAGCCGTAGTTTTTTTACCCCCGGGACTGCAATGGACTTCACTGGTCCTTGCCTTTTTTGGCGGTCGCCGCTGTTAATCCTGTCTATATAGGAGACACAGTGGTGGGAATGTGTGGTGGGCCCCCGTCCCATAGGCATCTCTCACCTGGATTTTTGCCAAAAACACGTTAGTGCAGGCATGTTCTACTGTCAGACGACAAAATAACTGAGTTTGCCCGTTTGTTTGCGTCGCGGTGTTTAAAAAAAACCATGGCTTAGTTGTTGTTGTTGTTGTTGTTAAATCTTTATTGTACAAAATAAATTACATAAACATTGTAATAAAAGAGTTACATGTACAATGGCGGACTTATCCCATAAGGGATCTCTTCCAGTCAACCATTCAATGAGTATTTAAAATAACATAAAATTTGTGCGAAAACTTGTGTACAATCTGAATATACAAATTATTATTGGGAATAAAATAAAAATAACTATAAAACAAGAACAATTATGCCATAATTAATCCTATCTTACAATCACTTAGAAACAATGAAAGATAAAACATATTACACTAAATATAAATATTACTGCAGCGCAATGCATACATTATATACACTACAGCCGCCGTTTTAATCAATTCTATGGACATCTGTAGCACCACTCAGATGTTTCCTCAGGTGCAGCTTGAATGATGCCATAGTTTGCGACTTCATCACATCAATTGGTAGTGAATTCCAAAGACGTGCTGCTTGCACAGTAAAAGATTTAGTATAGGAATAGGAATTTGGGACAGGGATATTTAATAAGGGAAGATTGCTCGATCGAAGACGATCATCTATAGTGCGAAACTGGAAGCTTTCACGTAGATAACAGGGTGCCGAAGGATTGAAAAGCACATGAAAGAGAAAGGAAAGGATGTGGAGGATTCTTCGTTCCCTCATTGGTAAAATGTCTAAACGCGCACGGTATTCAGAAATATGATCAGATTTCCTCAAACTAAAAACGAACCGTATGCACAAGTTTTGAATGCGTTCCAATTTATTAAGTAATTCCTCCGTTGGATCCAAATAAGCCACATCTGCATAATCGATAAGTGGAAGGAGAAGACTACGTGCCAATAAAGCCTTGGTGTTGACAGGAAGAAAAGCTTGAAGTCGTTTCAGGGAGTGGAGTGAGGCAAAAACCTTGCGGCTTACTTCGCTTATTTGAGGGGCCCAAGATAAGGTTTGATCAAGAATGATACCCAGATTTTTAACAGTTGATGAGTAAGGAATGATGTTATTATTAAATACAATGTCTTGGCAAACAACATTCATATTTTGCAATTTTGATACATAGTAAGGGCTACCAATGATAATTGATTGAGATTTGGAGGGATTGACCTTCAAACCAAAGTCATTAGACCATTTAGCAATGGCGGAAAGGTCTTTATTAATTACGTTAATGGCATCATCAAGATTATCAAGCGATAATCTTGATTCTTGTTTTTGTTTGTATGCCATCTTGGATCGAGGCATAGTATTTGCACATAACCACCTAGGCCACAACACATTCCAACTCCCAGTCAACTTAGATTGGGTTGGGCGAGCGGGACGGGACGAGATCTCACCAATAAGATGACATAATACCTACACCGAATTACATGACTAAATTATCTGTGAATTAAATGGCGGCGGCGCCACTTACTATATGAAGACGGCAGTAAATTATGAAAAAGTTAGTTCCAAATTTTGACACTTTACAAATAAGTTGGTGGATCAGTCGGTTAAAAAACGAAAGCTGCCTACTATAGAGCTGTAGCTTCAGTTTTTTAACCGACTCCAAAAAAGGAGGAGGTTCTCAATTCGGCTGTATTTTTTTATTACTACTTATTTTTTTTTCATCATCAGCCTGTTACTAAATTTTTGTATATTACATAATTGCTCCGTGATTTATAAACCGATTTGAAAAAACTTTTTTTTTGGAAGAGTATACTTCCAGATGAGTCCCATATTTTTTTCATCATCAGCCTGTATCTACCCACTGTTAAGTTTGTTATTTCATTACTCCGTGATATAAAAACCGATTTGAAAAAACTTTTTTTTATTTGAAAGATTTTTTTTATTTATCTTCCAGATTGGTCCCATATTTTTTCACCATCATCATCAGCAGCCTGTATCTACATACATAAATGTACAGTAATGTTTAGAGGCGTTTTTTTTTGTTAAAATTATTAATGGATAGCTAAGTATGCAACGCAAGGGACCCAACTATTCAACATACTATGTATACACTAACAGCTAACAGCATTACTCAAGCCTTCGACTCAAGTCGAGGACGTGACTTGATTGAAACGAAGCTACTTTCATTAGACTGAAAGGCTCTTTCTAAAATTTGAATGCTTGCGTTTACAAAGAGCAGTTGGATTGCTAACAGACTTTATTTTTAGTAGGTAGATATAGGAAGAAGCCATGGAAAATACCAATAGGTATATTCTTCCCGTGATAGACAGGCATATTGTCAAGACTACGTCACGAGTATGGCTGCCAAATTCCATATGTATAGCCAATACCCGAAATCTAAACCAAACCAGCCCCCCTAGTCAAATGTAATTCGTAGCGTAACGAACGTTAGATAGATCACGTGACAATTTTGTCAATTCTCATACTAAAATGTTCGCTTTTGATAAATGTCACGTGATCTATCTAACGTTCGTTACGCTACGAATTACACTTGGCTAGGGGGGCAGGGGCCCTATCGCCGAATCTGAAGCCGATTACCATTGAATTTTTTGAATGCGAAATTGACACTACTGCTTAGATAGTTGGTAATTATGTTTAGCTCAGCTGGAAGAAACCCTAGAGCTCTACCGACTAAGCTGGAGATGTTCGTCAATAACTTTAACCCTAAGACCAATTTTTGGGATAAAAATCCGGTGGCTTTAACTTCGGCGGTAGGGCCCCAGAACTCGATTTTAGGTTTGGTTGAGCTTGCGAGCAACAAATGCCGAGCGAGCAAACCAAGAGGCTCTTGCTTTTGAAAAGGGAGGTGATGTACCGTAGGTTTAACTAGTCAAAACTAGTGGCGCCTAGATTTCGGGTATTGACTAATTAATTACACATACAAAATACATCTGATGACGTAGACAAGTTGAAATAAGAAAAATGCTGGTGTTTTTCTGCCATGGAACGAAGCTCGATGGCGTTGTTGCGCGTGTCGGTATAATTAATCACTTAAGTTTTTTTTATTTATTATTTAATTTATTAGAAATATTTTTAACACCATTATAGTATACACCAATGCGATGATAAAAGAGCAAATAGCAAAAAAATAAAGTCGGTTTACTGACGATAGTTGAACGTGACAACGTCATAAGAAAATACTGATGGAATGTTGGCATTTTTCAAAAGAATATTTTAATGGAACGCCTCAGAGCGAGGTAACGCTCTGCTCCATCGAATCGTTGTCAAAAAATATTTACAATAAATTAAAAACGAACAATTATAAAATATGAACAACATGGGGTATATTTAAGAGTTTATATATCCCTATATTTGGTCCGAAGGGATGTTAAGCCGGCCCGATTGTTTTCATTAGATGGCCAGTCGGTGGCCTTTGGGTAGATTGAAATACAAGGTGACCTCTGCCAACCTGAAGTTGAGTAATGTGGTGGAGTACGTTCTACTCCGATTTAATTGAAGGGATAACTGTATCCCTACAGAGGGATGAAAATGGGGCTTGTACATATGTAGATATAAAAACATAGATAAGTATGGTAAAGGGCGATTCCACTAGACGATTCTTGACATCAATTTTTAAGTATTTATTAATTCTTTGTATACTAATACTAAGAAGAAAGTCTAAATTTACTGACATAACAATTTTTATGGACCTTACATATTATATAAATTTTTTTGGCAAACTGAAAGAGAGATTTTTAGAAACTGAAATTCTATACCTGATAACGCTGGCGCAAAATAAATTATTGCAACATATTAAACTAGTGTTAGTACTGATTAATCGAGTGGAAACCCTCTTTTATTGATTTATGCAAAAACACGTAAATATTTCTACTATTTATTACTTTTTAAGCAGACATTAAAGACTACAAAAACCTATTTTTAATAATAATGGTATTCAGGGCCTAAACTAATATATACTCGTACATGACAATGGCAGGATTGACAGGATTTTGTGCATTCTTAGTACCGCACTGCATGTTTGTTAAAAACAATACCTACATAGGTTTTAAATATTATAGGAAGCATAACAAAAAATGTAGCATTTACAAGTTGGGAATAAAATGTCAATCAACGGTTTATAATCATAACCGTAAATGACCTCTGTGATCCTATCAGTCTATGCAGGTGAACTGTATTGGCTACATTATATACTTTTAAAACTTATGAGCAAAGTGGAGTCAATTTGTGTCCGTAGAAGTTCTTTTTGACCTTTTCTCCAACCAGCCCTACCGCCGACGCTGATGAAACCGCCTCCCATCGAAAATTTTGTCGGTAGAGTTTCATAGTTTCTATAAGTTAAATTAATAAAAAAATTCGACGGGAATCAGCTTCAGCTTAAAAATATAATTTAATATATATATATATTTTCTACTACGTCGGGTGGCAGACAAGCATACGGCCCGCCTGATGTGAAGCAGTTACCATAGCCATATTAATGCTCGCAAAATAACATATTGCTCGTGCGCCGCCACCCTCGCTGCCACCGCAGCAACTCCTTCCTTTGTGGTGACCTCACTCACTCGCAGGAACATAACAAACCTCAAGGGAATTGTTATTTGTCTGCGGTATTCTGTGAGGTGGAGGTACATATCCCAGTCCGGTAGCTTACAATTACGCTCCCTACCTCTCTTTTCGCCAGAGCTTCGTTTGTCAGTCAGCAGGGTGCACCACGTGCAGGTGAAGTTGGCTTTGGTTCAAAGATCTTGATGAACCTCTTACACCCCAATATATTAATAACATGAAGCAACCCTACCAACCCTGATTCATGTGATTAATATATTAAAAAAAAATGTCTTAAAAAAGTTATCTCAAATACCTAACAAGCCGAGCTCGCAACTGATATCCCATTAAAATTAAAAATTTAAATTAAATTAATTTATTCTTGAACATAGATATAACGATTATTTTGTAAGCGTTACCTACCTATCTACTGAGTGGTTAGATTTAAGAGTTTTTAGATAGAATACTTTGGTCAGATGTTACCTTGTGCAAAGTAAACTAGAAAAGACACAAGCCATTGGAATAAAACGGAGCGAGATTCCGAACAAGATCGTATTGATCGGCGTGCATTTTATGGTGAACCTGGAATATGAATGAGGGATAAAAAGGTATTTGTACGGTGTGCGGCGAAATGCCGTGTTTGTTGTGTAGGCAGTATTTGTTTTGGATGTTTTTGTAAAAAAATGTGGATGATTTTGGAGCTCGGTATCGTGGTTACGCGAATTAGTGTAATTGAATACGCGATTTTATCAACGTGGACAGTGTCCCTGGTGTGCTTGGCAACAATTCATATTCATCCCACTGCTGGGATATAGCCCCCTTACCACCAACTCTTATTGCGATTCAATAACTGAATAGAATGCTTATTCATACCAACGAATAAGCGACTCTATTCAATTTGAAATAGAGATTCAATTTGAGATAGATTAATATAAGAGTTGGTGGTAAGGGGGCTGGTCTTCCTTCAATTGAACGGAGTTAGAGCGAGCGAGCTCCATCATGCTGCTCAACTGCGTGTTGACGAAGGCTGCAATGTTTTCTGTTGCTCAAAAGTCACCGAGTTGGTTGGGCAACTGATATCATGGAGGTATATTACAAACCAAAGTCCAGTTTTTAACGACATCTAAGAAATAGTAGGACAGATTTCATATTTTTTTCTTTTAAAAAGTATTAATTGGGTCTTACTTTTAAAAAATCCAGTGGCTTAACTTAAATTTTATTAATATTTGCTTCTACTCGCGGCGTCACTCGGCGTGAATACAATATAGACCAGGTACAAAGTATATATGTTATGGTCAATATAATAAATTGGTCATTATTGATAATGTCCGGGCAACTTAATAAATTATCAATTAATAATAATTAAGCTTACTTGGCACCACATCATTCATCATCTAGGTTGACGGAGCTTCCGATGACAGGACACAAGAAAACCCAAACCTAACGAAAAAACAACTCAAATCTAATCAAAACATGTATACATTGACCAAGTATCGGGCAGTATGAATAATGCCCAGTTTATTACATTTATCATAACATTATATACATTGAACACGCAAGTTAGAGAGTTGGGGTGTAAGTGGTTCATAAACATCTTTGAGCCAAAGCCAACCTCACCTGCACGTGGCCAGCTGACCTAACGAAAAAACAACTCAAATCTAATCAAAACATGTATACATTGACCAAGTATCGGGCAGTATGAATAATGCCCAATTTATTACATTGATCATAACATTATATACATTGAACACGCAAGTTAGAGAGTTGGGGTGTAAGTGGTTCATAAACATCTTTGGCCAAAGCCAACCTCACCTGCACGTGGTACACCCTGCTGACGTACAAGCGAGGATCTGGCGAAAAGAGAGGTAGAACATTTAAGCCGCCCGATTGAGGATGTGCCTCCACTTCATAGAATACCGCAGCCAAATAACAAGTCCCTTGAGGGTTGTTGTGTTCCTACGAGTGACTGAGGTATTCAACCCTCAAGGGACTTGTTATTTGGCTGCGGTATTCTATGAGGTGGAGGAAAGAAAGAAAGGAAGGAGTATAGGCTGGCAACGGATCGGCGAACCCTTGGTGTCGCTGATCTCCATGGGCGGTGGTGATTGCTTTCTATCAGGTGACCCACATCCTCTTTTGCCCCCCTCTCATATATAAAAAAACAAGTAGTAAGTACATTCTATAAGTATGTCAAATTTATCCGTGAAAGTGCAATTCTGAGAAAAAATGTCTGTATGCTTAAGTAGGAATCCTCAAGTCGATCCCAACGATAAAATGCACAGTATACCAGATCAATACGGAGGCTTCAGTTCAGAATCTCATTTAGTTTTATTCCAACACTCGAATGTACCCTTTCAAGGGTGCTCCGCAGATAGTGGAAGGCAATTAGAGCTGGAAACAAATAAAGAATGTTTGCTTTCCCAAAATGGGGCACGCTCGTGTTCTATCTATACTTACTATACGTCTAAGTACTCTGACGTTGTTACACGGTGCTTTTGGAATGAAAGATTGAATTCTTTAGTGTCTTTACATTGTACTTGGCTGTATTTAGACTCGAGTTTTGTAGCAGCACTGCTGGTACATGGTACTCCTCTTAATCGAAGTGCTTTAGAGCGTAGTCCAACACATTGCTCAACGGCGGATGCGAGCAAGCCAGTGTTATCACGCTCTCCAAAGACTACTGACCAGGGGTCCTACCGGTTAAGCTGAAGGCGATGGGAATATTGGATTTTTTATTTGCAAAAATCAAACTTCAGTTTACATATATATGGTACCTGTGTTTAGCTTAACTAGTAGACACTCTGGAGTACTACCGAATAAGTTGAAGATGTTTGTCAATAACTTAAACGTAAGATATATTTTTCGAATCAATATATTCGATGGTAATCGGCTTCAGCTTCAGCGGCTAACCTGAAGCCGATTCTTTGATTGCGAATATCAAATTTCAGTTTAGATTTACGGTACCTATGTTTCCACGTACAGTATGACCACTTCCTGCCGCTCTTCGACCTCACCTCCCCTCTGAGACAAATCTGGAACAGTTTGTATACACGCTCATTCACGCCTTGCACACACGGCTTAGTTTATGTAGTAATTCATGACGCGGTATTTCTATGGAATGGCAGGGGTCTGCCCAGGGTTACCATCCCTTCAACTAGCTGATGGAAACCCTAGGGTTCTACCGACTGAACTGAGGTCTAGACTAATTATTATTTAAATATATTTCGGCCAACTTACCAGATTATTATACATATTTTAAAATCGGGTAAAATTCACCTACTCGCCTAGATTTGAACCCACCTCTCGATTACCGGTTGAGTGCTCTTCCAACTGAGCTAGCAGGAAGGTTTGTGATGGTGGCGAATTTTTGCATTTTTTAATTTACTGCTGTGAAGTTGCAGTGTGGCGCCATCTACCTATTAAATATTACGCTACTAAACAAGTTACTAACAATTAGTCTATTTGTCAGTAACTATAACGTATGACCTATTTTTCGAATCAAAATATTCCATAGTAAACAGCTTTAGCTTTGGCGATAGGGAGTCTGGTTTAACCACTGTTATTCTAAATAGAAAGGCCAGGCCCGACGGCTTACCGTGTCATTCGAAGGACAGAGCACAAGTTTTTATTCCTATAATGAAATATGTAATAAAACAATAGTCACAAAGTTGGGGTGGGCATAAGTTTTAAATACACGAGCGAAGCCGCGGAAACAGCTCCTCCTCCATGTTTCGTTATCCTCAGATTTGAGGGTCGTGACCTCCACCAGGAAGCACCTTTTCACCATTAATGTCGATCTACGGCAGTCTTTAAAGCATCGTGGACTGACATGGTGAGGGAACCTCGAATTTGATCGGACCAACGAGTCGGGCTGCGGCCTCGTTCTCTCTTACCCTCCACCTTGCCAGTGACTATGGGTCTCTCGAGATTGTCCGCAGGTTTCCTGGCAATGTGATCAAAGTATTCGAGAATCTTGCGCAGGCAGATGGTGGAAAGTCTGGTAGTAACTTTTAATTCTTTCAGAATTGACTCATTAGTCCGATGTGCCGTCCACGGTATGGCGAGCATCTTCCGCCAACACCACATTTCAAAGGCGACTATACGCTTACGATCGGCCGATTTCACTGTCCTGGTTTCCGAGGCATACAGGAAGACTGAGTACACAAGGGTGCGAACGAGATTAATCTTTGTTTTGCGTGAGATGTTTCTGTCCTTCCAAATTTGCTGTAATTGTGTCATAGCATTTTTGGCCATTCCAATACGTCTGCGGATTTCAATCTCCGAGGAGCCGTCGTTGCTAATGTTGGAACCCAGGTAGATGTAATTGCTAACAGTTTCGAGTCCAAGTCCTCCAGTAAGTTGCAACTTATTGGCTCGATCTACCACCAAGACCTTGGTATTCAACCTATTTATGGCAAGACCCTTGCTGGCGCTAATTGTTTCCATCCTATTCTGTTATATTCAGGAAACAGCTAGTATAGAATAATTTAGCAAATATTATGTAAAACTTATTTTTTTAGATACTGTTATGATTTCTATTATCTTTTATTTTTATTAAAGAAACACCACTAGATTAGCTTTTGAATAGCGAAATGTCTGTTTGTCTTGGTCTGGGACCAATACAAACAGACATTTTCATGCACAGAAATATAAAAATATATATTCCTTGTAATTGGTCAAATTGGATGCGATCAATAGAATTGAAAATAAACATATTTACTATTCTATTCTTTCAAAACAACATACAAACAGACACCGGGACGAAACTGTAAATATTTAATTTTTTTTCATCAAATTGAAAGTCACTTCTAAGTAATTCTTTTTGAATTGAAACAAAACAAATCCCGTAGCTGTGCTTGAACTGAAACGAATATAATTTAAATGAATAAACATTTCAATTTAACAATAACATTTTTCAGTACAAGATGAAATCATTCGCGATTCAGAGGGCTGTGTAAATAAAAGACTCGCTTTTACAAATTTAAAGATAACAATGTTCTAAAAATGCACCATTTGTTATTATTTGAAATATGAAATGAAGGTAGGTACTGAAGATAGAATTATTTATACATTTTCCATTTTGTTACTTTGAATTTTGTTACTATGAACGCTTCAGTCAGACTAATTAAATGATAAAAACAAAATTAAAAAATTTGAAAAAACCCACGACGATTAAAACGTAGTTGAAAAAGGATAAAATAATTTCGAAACCCCCGACTTAAAGAATTTATGCTATGAACTTAATAAAAAAACCCAAGAGAATAGATTGGGGCTGCCATTAAATGAACTAGTTTGGCAGTTATAAAGTAACTTGTATACTTATTTATATTTATGTTGAAAGCAGCCCCCGACGGATTTTCTTGGGTTTTTTTTATTAAGTTCATAGCATAAATTCTTTAAGTCGGGGGTTTCAAAATTATTTTATCCTTTATCAACTACGTTTTAACCGTCGTGGGTTTTTTCAAAATTTTTAATTTTGTTTTTATTTCAAACTTTTTAGAGAGCAAGCATATAGATATTACAATTGAAAACCGCATCAGAATCAGACTAGTTGTTTTGGTTTAGCACAAACAAATGTTTACTGCAGCGCCCTCTGGTGAGTTGTCACTGTAACACCTATCTAAGAACATGCTCCAATCAAACCTGAACCCATCACTGAAATCCACATCAAAATCGGACTAGTAGTTTTGTAGATAAATGGCAACATTGGTTGCACAAACAAATGTTTACTGCAGCGCCCTCTAGTGAGTTGTCACTGTAACACATATCTAAGAACATGCTCCAATCAAACCCGAACCCATCACTGAAATCCGTATAAAAATCGGACTCGTAGTTTTGGAGATAATTGGCAATATTGATTTGCACAAACATCCTAGCACCCAAAACGCATATACCGTCTCTGTTTCGTCGCGGGTAAAAATCAGAATAGACCGAGATCGATAAATTGTTTATTTGTAAAATTGGTACCTACCTATTAAGTTTATTAAATAAAATATTAGATAACAAAATTACAATAAAATATTATGTTATTGTACTGCTAACACCGTCATCCACCTAGAAATATGTAATTAAAAATTAATTTAATAATACAAACAGAATAAATTGCAAGGAGTATATAAATATTTAAAAAAATGGAAAAATTAACCTCCTTCACCTACGTGGGAAGAGTAATTTTACATTTTACACGCAGTTGACAACTTCGATTATATTCCTATTATGAACAAATTTAGATCATTCCTTGGAAAATATTTGAGTTTCAAATTTATGAGAAACGGTGCATACTAAAGAATCAAAAAATACTCCCGAGGTTACTTTCATCGCTTTGCAATTTTGATAGCTAGGTGTTAAATGTAACTGAGGGTTACCTCACATTATGGAACTTATTACGAATTCTATTTACCCACGTCCCTATTATCCGTACGCAAGGCGGAAAAAGAAAAAGTCACGTTAATTAGAACGTCGAGTCCACAAATAATAATCCCTATGCGACTCATTTCGTATGCGGGCCCAAGTCGGCCCAAAAATTTATCTTCGCATTTTTCAGACAACGCAATTACAGGAATATTTGCTTAATGTCCCACTGTCCACGGAAACATGCCGGCGGCCATTTTAATTCCAACCGTAACAGAGATTTAGAGCAGGCTAGATAGGTACACAAGTCACCAGATCACCCCACACAGATTACCCTCATAGATAACGCATGTTGAACTTGTGTTTTGTTCTATTTTGAAGCAATCGGATTCCGAAGGGATTTGAAGATTAATCGGAATGCATGGCTGGTGCGGGGAGTTGGGTTATTGTCACTCTACGTATTTACTCCAGCTCAAGTGCGGTACCGCTCACTACCCTGCTAAACAATAACTACTTAATAAGCGTACTGATAAACTAGAGCTCGTCTTGGGGCAACAGTTGGGCTCATTAACGACTTTAATTACGTGTGTCTATTGTAGAATCTACCAAACAATATTTTGCTAAAACTATTTTTGACCAATATCTGCCATTGTTTGGAACCCTTATCAAGTACCTAAGTGTCGTGGGCGGCAGAGAATCTGTGAAGTGTGAATAGCAAATTAAATGGTCGTTCCGTAAAAGAAATGACAGAGAGACAGGACATATAAGATGTGCTTTATAGTGCTTGGGTCAATTTGTATACTAAGTCATTATGATACTAACCCATTTAAACTAATCAAAATAACAATTTATTTATTTATTATATATGATTAAGGTAATCCTTAGTTATTTCCACGCACATTTATAAAAATAAACCTCTGCACTGCACGCTGCATCTCCACTGCAATAGCTTCATTTATGGGTCGAATCTCCTCCTTACCAAGTAGATCTCCTCCTCATCAATAACAAATGCAGAATGGCAATGAGGAAAAAGCACAATTCAAAAATTACAATTATTATGAGCGTACTCCCAGAGCGATCTCTAGCCTAATTTAAATCCGTGGTCGGTAATGTAGGTAGGGTCAACATTATTAACGTTATAAACTGGCTTGTCAACGTGGACTAACAATGTGTGTCTTTGACTAATGTTTAATACGGTGAAATACTTATGTTTTAGATGAGCAAGGAATTCTGATAGCAAAGAAAATAGAAAGAGGACAAAGAAATATTATCATCGGCCTGTATCTACCCATTACTGACCTTGTAGACGCTTATCCTACCTGATGGTACGACCAGATCGAAAACGTCACTGGTCTCAATGTAATTAAATCCTTGAGGCAGGTGGTTGATCGAGTAGCTTGCAAAGAGATTCATCATCTTCATTAACAGCCTGTATATAGATACCAGAGAGTAGTCTCTGCTGGATAAAAGCTTCAACCAATGCTTTCCGCCAAATACAATCCTCCTCGTTCTACATCCACCTGCTAGCAGTGGCTTTCTTGAGCTCATTGGACCATCTAGAAGGAGTTTGTTTAACGCTTTGTCGTCCCACGCGCGGGTTCCACTCTAATACCTTCCTCCCCCATCTACTATCACTGGATCGGCAGATGTGGTTAGCTTCAGTTTGCAAACTCTGAAGACTATGTCGACAATTTTGGTTCTCCGACGAATTTCTTCGTTATGGATACGATCCTTTAGAGAAGCTCCAAGCATAGCACTCTCCATCGCTCGCTACGCGCCTGTAGACCGGCCAGATGGTCTGTGTCCAGCCCCATTACCACCATCTCTTATTGCGATTCAATAACTGAATAGAATGCTTATTCATACCAATGAATAAGCGACTTTATTTCAAATTGAATAGAGTCGCTTATTCATTGGTATGAATAAGCAATCTATTCAGTTATTGAATTGCAATAAGAGTTTAGAGTCGCTTATTCATTGGTATGAATAAGCAATCTATTCAGTTATTGAATCGCAATAAGAGATGGTGGTAAGGGGGCTGGTCTCTGCACCACAGGTTATTGCAGGGAGGACGCATTAGTTGAAGACTTTAGTCTTCAACTAGTTATATGGATTAGCATTTAGTTAGATGGATCGCATATGATGGAAAGCGTTAGGAAAGACCTATATCCAGCCGTGGGTAGATACAGGCTGATAACGATAAAAACAATAAAGTGTTGTATAAAAAAAATGTTTATTCTTGTTTTTATAACTGTTGTAAAGCCAAACAATACCTCTCGAGCCGTCTAGACATCAACATCAATATTCCCCACACACATCCGAAATATGAGCGAAAGCCTCCACAAGGCAAGTGGCAGATTACCATGTCAAAAGAATTTACGAGCGAAGGCACTGTTTACACTTTCTTGTCACCCGAAAATCGCGGCCGTCGAAGAGTAACAGACGGTATATTTTTATTATGTAGTATATATGTCGCAGCCAATTCGTAGAACCCGCCGCATTACATAACGGCTAACTTAAGGCGGATTGTCTTTAAATAATCTTTTGGTTAGGTTTGTCTTGTTATTAATTAGAAATGCGAGGTTCCACAAACTTGGTGGATACCCAAATGAATTGCCACCAGATAGCTGGCCGCATATCTGGTGACAATTCACTAATATGATAAAAGGGCAGTTTGAAATAATGGCTTGGCCATTTTATAAAACAGTTAGCAGTTATGTAATGCGGCGGGTTCTATGAATTGGCTGCGACATATATATATATAAAGTTTCTACTGCTGATGTACTGTATAGGCGATCTGATTTTCGTGAACACTTCTTTAAAATTGCTTCTTCTTCTATTATATTGAGGGAGATGCGTCTTTAAAATTGAGGGAGGAAATTCAAAAGAACGAATTATCAATTAAGTATAACAAAATCGGGGGATACGGTTTGATGTTGCAGTTACAAAACAATCATCTTCATCCAAAATTTAATTACACACTGAATAGACGAAGGATCAAAGAATTTATTACGCTAAGTAAGGATTGGAATATCGCTGCTGGGGAGAGGGAAGCGCTGCCATTTTGAGATAGTTTTAGTGTAAAGGTATAATGTATTCAATTACAACACATGGTCGTATCCACGATACAACCACACCGTATTTTTTTGTATCACGACGGGTGCCGAATAAGTGCACCTACCTGATGTAAAGCAATTACCACAGTTATTAGATGCTAAAAATACAAGGAGTATATTGTTCGCGAGTTGGCATCTAGGCTACTTAACCCCTAGTTACTTGAATGAAGAAAATTACATACCTGCCCGCATGGGGTCACTGGTAACCCCAAATTATAATACAAAGTTCGACGCGAGTAATGAAGCTAGCGGGGGCGCGGGAAAATTTGGGCCTGTCCAAGTGAACCATGTTTTAATGCGGACATGCATTGACCCCATGCGAGTAATTAAGGGTTAACTATGTACTAAGTTTATTTTATTATTATATATGAAAACCCTCTCTGGACGCCCTTTAAGCTAGGATAAATCCGGGGAAACCCGGACGTATGCGATGACTTCTCATGCACACTAAATATTGGAACAGCGCGAATTCAGTACATCCATCCAAAGACAGGCTACTATTTGGCAAGCGTGTGGATGCTACTTAAAAATCATCTACAGTCTTAAACCACACCCCGGACACACCATACAAATGCCGCGTCATTTACTACCACATAAACAATGACGTCTGTTCTGGGCGAGAATGAGCGTGTGTGCGTGTGGCGCCATACAAACTGTTCCAGAAGGCCAATTCTCGTATTTTTTCTACGAACGTAGATTGAAAGTTGACCGAATCGAGATTGAATTGTGAATTGACTAAAATTATATACTTGATTTCATTAATTAATTATTATCAATTCTTGTTGTTGGCAAAGTAACATTCTTAGTTTGTTTAATTTTTACTCATATTTCCATATAATCCCGCTTAAATTTAATTTTGAAATTACATATTGTGTTACGAGAATACCAAATGTGACATTTATGACATCGAGACTGGATGGAAACTGAATTTTGACTATATTTTAATTACGAGTATTGTCCCTCAGATTTGTCTCATAGGGGAGGAGAGGTCGGTACGACAGAGCGGCAGAGAATGGCCTATACGTAGTACTATTACATATTATACTGTACTTAAACTGTGTTTAAACGTAGGTACTTTATTTCCTTTGTTCTTGAAAATGCATTAATTAACTGCAATTTACAACAATTCAAGAGAGCAGTGCATCTAGCAGTAAATTACGTACCTCTGGGAGCAATATTAATTGCATTTTAATCTCAGTGTAGCTGAGTCTCGTTCGAGATATTAAGCACTTCTTATTTGCTTTCAGATATTTAAATTTATAATTACTTATGGATTGTAATAAACCGGCGATTTAAAATTGTAAACCTGGCGACTATCAGGTCGGTCTTCGTCGACTCGTCGACAACCCTTATTCATCCCACTGCTGAGATACGGGTCTCCACTCAATCGAAGGGGTTTAAAGCATACTCCACTACGCTGCTCAACTGCAGATTGGCAGAGACCAGTGATTTCAAGCCGGAAATAAGGCATTAAAAGCCTAAAGTGTACCACGGATTTTGTTTGTTTGTTTGTTTGTATGATCTTTATTGTTCAAATTACAATGTATACACGAAAAATAAAGCGATACAAGGCGGACTTATCCCACATGGGGATGTCTTCCAGTCAACCTTAGAGTAACTGCGTGGAGTGGACATTACAATGATTGGCAAATAGAACAATGAGTAAAAAAAAAAATTAAAAAAAAAAAAAAATGTTATTGGCTGGCCTTAATCGTCTAGTGGTTAAGACCCTACATTTGTTGTTGGGCATTTGTAAACGATACGCTCTGAGTCACTGTTTGGTCAATAATGTAAATGCTGCCCGGACAGTATCCCACCACCAACTAAATGGGACAGAATTAATTAAAGTCAAAAAGTTTAACTATCTGGCACGTGGTCTTTCAGGTCAGAGGTAACCTCTGACCTGAAAGACGACGTCGACACTAATAGGGAACGAAGGGCGTTGCCTGTAAGAGCAAATATGATTGCTCGTCGGTTTGCACGGTGTTAGGATTTATTAGGTACATGCTGAAAAATATCATCAGGAATTTTCTAGCTTCGCAAAACACTATCGTTATTACGAAATAACATCAATAAACTATTTTTGAGCAAAGCCAACTTCACCTGCACGTAGTGCAATCTGCTGATCGACTAAGGAGGCTTTTGGGGTGTAAGTGGTTCATCAACACCTTTGAACCAAAGCCAACTTCACCTGCACGCGGTGCACCCTGCTGACTGACAAACGAAGCTCTGGCGAAAAGAGAGGTAGGGAGCGTAATTGTAAGCTACCCGACTGGGGAATGTACCTCCACCTTACAGAATACCGCAGCCAAATAACAATTCCTTTGAGGGTTGTTGTGTTCCTGCGAGTGAGTGAGGTCACCAGAAAGGAAGGAGATGCTGCGTTGGCAGCGGGGGTGGCGGCGCGCGAGCGATATTTTATGTTGCGAGCGTTAATATGGCTACGGCAACCGGTTCACATCAGGCGGGCCGTATGCTTGTCTGCCAACCGACGTAGTATAAAAAAAAAAAAAAAAATGGCTCTGGTTTTAGGGTTGTTGTGTTGTACTACTAGTATTGAGTGTACTAGTGAGTGAAGGCACCAGAAAGGAAAGAGTTGCTGCATTAGTAGCCATATATGGCAGCGTGCGTGCATATTTCATGTTGCGACTGTTTAATTATGGCTACAATAAACGCTTCAGATCAAGCGAGCCGTAGTATAAAAAAAAAACCGGACAAGTGCGAGTCCGATTCGCCCGCCGAGGGTTCCGTACGTAGGATCATTAACAATTTGACATTTTTCATTATAAATAAGAAATAATCTATCGGAAAAAAATAATAAAATATATTTTGCAATGTGCACATCAAGCCCTTTCATATGATACCCCATTTGAACTAGTAGCTTCAATTTAAAATTTCGACCCTCTATAAAAAATATAGACCACCTATTTTTTAAGATTAAATTACAAATGTATAGTTTTGAGATTTATTCTTGTATTTGTAGTCTATAACGATGTTACTTGCCAAATTTCATAGTTCTTGGTCAACGGTAAGTACCCTATGGGTTTTGATTCCCTTGAGAATGTGTCGAAATATGCGTTTTTGGCTGAATAAACGGCCGTATCTTTTTTTACGTAAACTTAGCAGGTTTGATTTTTTACAACTTCATGGGACCGTAGACCTGAGTATACAGTTCAAATTTCAGCTTGATACCTCCACGTATTCTCGAGATAAAGGGTCTTGACAGCCAGACAGACAGACGGACAACAAAGTGATCTTATAAGGGTTCCGTTTTTCCTTTTGAGGTACGGAACCCTAAAAAGAAAAAAAAACGAAAGGTAAACACAGAGTTCCCATGAAAGGTTACAAAGCTATCCACTCTCGATTAAACAGTCTGACACTTATTATATTATACCTAGAAGAAGTACAATAAATTTCATCACAGTTAACTTTAAAATTAAAAGCGAAACAATGAAAAAAATTCAAGCTGAACAAAAGGTCCATTAAAGATTCAAACACAAAAAGGAGGGCGCACCTTCCAGCCATTGTTTTGTCTCCATTCCTTACTGGACTACTGGAATATTAGATAGGATGAAAACTAGGCCGTTATTTTGCATCTACATAGTAACACCTCTGAGTGCTTATTGCGAGTTTTTTTAAACGTAAACAAACTGACCAAATTGAGAAGAACACTCATGTCGTGAATTAAAAGACGCGTGTTACATATCAAAATTATGTGGCTTACTTGCTCACATTTTGAAGTGAGCAACCCGGGGCCCTACCACCGAAAATGAAGCCGATCACCATCGGCATTTTTGAATACGAAAATCAAACTACTGCTTAGATAGTTGCTAAGTATGTATAGCTGAGCTGCCCCCCTAGCCAAGTGTTATTCGTAGCGTAACGAACGTTAGATAGATCACGTGACATTTGTCAAAATCGAACATTTTAGTATGAGAATTGACAAATGTCACGTGATCTATCTAACGTTCGTTACGCTATGAATTACACTTGGCTAGGGGGGCTGGTAGAAACCCTATAGCTTTACCGACTAAGCTGAAGATGTTTGTCAATAACTTTAACTTAAGACCAAATTTTGGAGGCAAAAAAAAAGCGGTAGGGCCCCGGCCCCGGCTAATTTGGATATGTAACACGCGTCTGGTAAATTCACAGTATGAAACTTTTTCTCAATTTGATGACCAAAAAACTCTCGCTAAGCTCTCTGAAGTGTATAAGAACGCATATATCGCATACTTAGGACATACTGTAGATTCAGATATTTTTTTTATACGACGTCGGCCGGCAGACAAGCATACGGCTCACCTGATCGGAAACGGTTACCATAGCCATATTAACGCTCGCCACACGAAATACCTCTAGCACGCCGCCACCTCCGCTGCCAATCCAGCAACTCCTTCATATTTGGTGCCTCACTCACTCGCAGGAATACGACAACCCTCAAGGGAATTGTTATTTGGCTGCGGTATTCTGTGAGGGTGAAGGTACTTCCCCAGTCGGGCAGCTTACAAATACGCTGTACTCTACCTTTCTTTTGTCAGAATCTCTTTCGCTAGTCGGCAGTATGCATCATGAGCAGGTGAGGTTAGCTTTGGCTCTAACTCCCATCCAGAGATCAGCCCCCTTACCACCATCTCTTATTGCGACTCAATAACTGAATAGATTGCTTATTCTTACCAATGAATAAGCGATTCTATTACAAATGGAATAGAGTCGCTTATTCATTGGTATGAATAAGCAATCTACTCAATTATTGAATCGCAATAAGAGATGGTGGTAAGGGGGCTGTATTCATGCATCCATATCTATACTAATATTATAAATAATTATATATTTCATCATGCAACGCGAAAGTTTAAAAGCTTCCCATTTGTTATTTATAAGATTACCTTTCCTCATCGTTATAATAAATACCAGATACCTCTCAATAGTATTTCTAACTGAGGATATCTAAAAACTACGTGATTTCCCGCGAGTACACCCTCACGACAAACGGTAACAATTGGTGCGCGTCATTCGGGTGTGTTAGGGCTGATCTAGGCTGCCTCTGGGAATTCGCTTCTAGTTCTAGCCAAATACCTACCCACTTTTTTTCAGACTTATTTTCTTGATTCCCTGCAGAAAGTATACAGTATTTCTTCTTACGTTGGCGAAATAGCAAAGTATTTAGCCATGAAAATAGGACGAGCACCGATTCTTACAGAATACAGAACAAACCCTGTACAAATAAATATTCCGTGAACCTTGACAAACACAGCGTCATCTAGTCCAACAAACTAAGCAAAGCTTGTACTATGTATACTAGATATCTGATATATGTAAATAAATTCAATTTTTTTTGTAAATAAATATATATAATACATAGAACAACACCCAGACCATGACAAACAGACATGTTCATGCACACAAATATTTGTCTTGTGCGGGGATCGAATCCGCAACCTCGAATTTAAAGTGACTATCAAATAGTCACTTTAAGTTCGAGGAGGACAACATAATAAACAAAAATAAAATGTATTTTTATATTGACACAGGCCTTAAACTTTCCTTTGAAAAAAGTCATGTCAATGTTAATTGGTTTCTTTAGATGTGAAAGACGGACAAACAAATCAACTTCCAATAAATTATTACTTCCATAAAATCATAAATTTAGTTCAGCTACTAATTAGCTGAACTAAATATATATTCATTGACTCACTTGGTCAGCTAGTTTTTCATAAACAGTTTCAATGAACTCATTGAACTCATGTTCACATTTTATTTGCTAGAAACAAGATGAATATTTTTTTATACCACTATAATAGGTGACAAACAATCATACGGCCCGTCTGATGGAAAGCAGTCACCGCAGCCTAGGGATACGTGAAACACTAGGGGCATCATTCGCGCATCGTTGACCCTGTGCAAACTTCTTCACACCCTTTTTGAAAAACCTAATGCTTATCTAGAGAAAACTTCGAGAGGGAGTTCATTCCACAACTTAGGCATATAGATAAGGAAACATATGATTTAGATGATAGAGTGAACATAATATACATAGAATTTACGAAACATTTATTATTTAAAAAGAAAACAGAAAATGGTGTGTCGTATTTCTCAAATATTTGCATTTTTTAACGCCTCGTCGAAACTCCGCGAACCCGCAGTTGAGCAGCGTGGTAGAGTATGCTCTAAACCCCTTCGATCGAGGGGGCACCTGTATTCCAGCAGTAGGGTTGACGACGACGTTGATGTTTAAAAGCATTTCACTAAATCACAACATTAGCAACCTCTTTCGAAAAAAAAAATTACGTAAATCGATTACTGTTAAAGCACACCCCGGCCACTCCATACAAATGTCGCGACGTTTACTACTACATAAACAATGACGTGTGTGCAGAGCGCGAATGAGCGTGTGTGCGTGCGGCGCCATACAAACTGTTCCCGATTTGTCTCAGAGGGGAGGTGAGGTCGCCAGGAGAGAGCGGCAGGGAGTGACCATACTGTACGAAGTACTATTACTTATACTGTGGTTAAAGTAAGTCTGTAACTCATTTACACCAAGCATCATTCTATGTCCACTCTATCAATTATTTTATTGTAAACGTAGGTAGAACAATTATTTCAATGCACTGCTGACTGCGTTGGCAAAGTTTCTAGTAATATACTAAGAATGCTCGCTCGCTTGATGTAAATGGTGATAGAGCATGCGAACAGCTCGCTCTTCGGAGCATTCTTTTCAAACTTTCAAAGCGTTCTTGTAGTTTAGCGAGCAATGAGCATTTGTTCGGCTGATTTAAACGCCTCTAGAATACGTGCAGGAATGTTCTAGTTCATGGGTCTCATCCTTGCTCGTGCTTTTTTTTTTAATTATACCACAGTATAAGTAATACGTACAATGTGATCTACAGCTCACCAGACGATCTCAACTCCCCTCTGAGTCGAACGTGGAACCAATCGCAAGAGCTGCCACGTGGCGCCGCGCATTTCGAAAATTCGTTCGTAGTATTATAGTCCATTCTCAAATGAACTTTTAAATGGTACAATGATTTATTTCTTATTATGTCACCATTACCAATAAAATGTTTGTTTTTTTTCATTGGACAATCAGTTTTTTTTTCAAGTTTTAACAAAGAATTTTGCATATTCTATAGTCGAAATAATTGATTTGTCATTTGATGAGAGGACAGTTCGAAGTTTTTGGCAGTTGAATTTTGATATTTATTCGACATTTCCAATAGACGACCACGGTATAGTAAAATATATTTGTCTTATCTTACATACATGACATATATAATCAATTAAGTTAGAAAACTAAAATTACATAAAATATCTTAAAATTAAAGTTAAAATAAAATTAATATAACTACATTAAAAACTAAAATTACAATAAAATACACAGAAAAAATATCATTACCAAACAATTTTGTTTATCATAACAAAACAAAAGGCTGGCTGCATTTCCGCTCTGTATAGCGATGAAAATTTATGCGATATATTTTTTTTAATATTTCCCACGGCATTAGATTTTATAATAATCAATTACAACTCGCGTGAATTATTTAGTGTACTATGGTTACGTAACTGGATATACTCCAGTCTCACGATCACAATCATTCAAAATTAACATAATAATAATTGCTTACAGTAAGGAAGGAGTTGTATTGGCAGCGGGGGTGCGGCGCACGATTGATATGTAATGTTGCGAGCGTTAAATTTGCTACGGTAGCCACATTACATCAAGCAGGCTGTATGTTTGTCTGCCACCCGATGTAGTATTTGACGAGCTTGGTGGTCGAAAGGTTAGCAATGGCCACTTTGACTCCTAGGTCGTGGGTTCGATTCCCGCACAAGACAAACAGTTGTGTGCATGAACATGTTTGTTTGTCTTGGTCTGGGTATTTTCTATGTATTATAAGTAGGTATGTATTTACAAAAAAAAATGTATTTAAGTACATTTATCAGTTGTCTAGTACCCATAACACAAGCTTTGCGCTTAATTTGGGACTAGATGGCGCTGTGTAAATTGTCGAGAGATAAAAAAAAAGTATAAAAAAACAACAACAAAGTAAGTCTTCTTTACAACTGATTTGTTCAACGTGTGAAAGAAATCTGAAAGGACAATGTATGGTACCATTTTTATTTATGCTCCTTTGGGCGTCAACGCGCCGGCCTAATGAATAGCCCCAAACAACTGTCCCTGGACAATCCTGCCACTATTTGTTGCCAACACGTTGCCTGTTTATGTTCCTCATTTGTTAGCCTGTCGCCATTCAATAGACGATCGTGATGTAGATTGTGGCAAAGTACTAAATGACTGTTTAAAACAAGCAACACATAAAAAAAAATTGACTTTAGGATCAAAATTATATTCTGAGATCAATACATCATCATAGTCTGGTTAAATCTGTAGTTCAAACTGCAGTCTGCCACAAGATCATCTTAAATTAAGCCGCCTGGCTTAATTTAAGATGATCTTGTGTCTCAATATTTTTTTTTATACTACGTCGGGTGGCAGACAAGCATACGGCCCGCCTGATGAGAAGCGGTTGCCGTAGCCATATTAACGCTCGCAAGATAAAATATCGCTCACGCGCCGCCACCCCCGCTGCCAACGCAGCATCTCCTTCCTTTCTGGTGACCTCACTCACTCGCAGGAACACAACAACCCTCAAGGGAATTGTTATTTGGCTGCGGTATTCTGTGAGGTGGAGGTACATAAGCAAGCAAAATAATCAAATGCTATGTCGAAGGAATTAGGATATTTTGAAAACATTGAAAATGTAAGTTGATTCCACATGTGGAATCTACATTCCTCAGCGGTATTTCCGAATAACTACGACATGGCCTTCAAGAACAGAGCCTTTATTTCCCTTAAAAGGCTGGCAACGGATCGACGACCCCTTGGTGTCGCTGATCTCCATGGGCGGTGGTGATTGCTTTCCACCAGATGACCCACATGCTCGTTGGTCAGAGGGGGGCACCCTCTCATATAAAAAAAAACTAAAGTGCCAAACAAGCGTACATATCGATAATGCTTAAATTTGAATATTATGTTTAGGTAACGACTTCTTAAACTGCTAATTGAAAAATGTTACTATTCTGTAAATGATTATTTAAGGACAACTTGTAAAATTTCACATTATTCAAATCCAATTTGACATTAATTTTTGGGACGTTACTATAATTAGTTTTTGAAAAAGGGAAAAATTCACTTGGCCTTTTTGCATTTCCTTGGATTTGAACCCACGACCTCTCGATGACGGGTCGAGTGCTCTTCCAACTGAGCTACCAGGAAGGTTTGTGTTACTAACGAATTTTTGCATCTTATATTTCTACTGTGTGAGTCACAGTGTGACGTCATCAACCTATTAAGTAATTACACTACTAAAGTAGGCATAGCAGTCCATCGTTGCAGATGAAATTCAGCTATTTTTTGATAACACCAAACTAATTAAATTATTATTGTTTAAATAGTTGTCTTGGCCAACTTGCCGGATAAATATTCGTTACTATAATTGACTGTATCGAACTCAATGTTATTTTTTTTATTATCTTATGTAAATTTCTATACATTCGTATGCTATACATGGCTAAACATAGCGATCTGCTCTTGTGTATGTGTAACATCTATAATGCTGTACTTATGCTTAACAAATAAAGCTTTGCTTGATTGACTGACTGAATGCACTTTGGTGTTACAGGCGTTCATAGACTACGGTAACTGTTTTCCATCAGGCGGGCCGTATTCTTGTTTGCCACTTTAGTGGTATAAAAAAAAAAACAACATTTTCCTTTACTTACGCGACGTAACTTCTTGATTTCCCATCTGCATCTTCTTCCTTTTATCTTCTCCAACAGTAACGCACTTATAAGTTACTGTGTTTTATTCAATTTTTTGCCCTATGTATTTTCTATTACTAGTAGAAACGACTTGAGTCAATCCCATCACAAGTTATAATTACAAATAGCTACATTAGGGATACTAGCATCCCATAATCCATGTACCATCTCTGATGAACCATTCATCCGAGTGTAGGTACTATTCTATGGGACCATCAATAGCCAACTACAGGACCAGACCTTTGGATCGTTCATATGCCCTTGTAATAGTGATGGTTTTACAATTCTCGATATGTGGTTGGTCGTGTCTACAATTTCTTACCAAAGCTAAAGGTCAAATCGTGTGATATTACTCTGTGACCGGTAATGAAGTCGTAATTAAATAGCCATTAAATATTAATTATTACATTAAACACATAGAAAGGAAAACTATAATCATTGCTTACTGACGCAAAAGAAGCCATGGGATGGCAGAAATAACGATGAGTGTTATACGGGCCTGAATTTCACCCCAGAACGTTACAACTGTGTTGCTTATGACAGATGTTATACAGAAAAATAAAATAAAACACGTTTTATTATTATTATTAATGAAGAATAAGAAAATACAAAAATAGAGAACACTCAAAAGACGACTTTAATACTAAGTCCTCTATTTCAGACTACTACGGTGTAGTGTTAATATTAAATGAATGGTACAAAAACAAAAAATCAATCACGTGAAAAGAAGAAAGTACAAAAATAGGAAACATTTATTATTAACGAAGGTGATTTTAACACTAAGTCATCTTTTTCAGAAGACTTGAGGTTAGCGATACGCATAAATGAAAAGTAAAATCAAAAACAAACGGTAAAACATTTTCAATGTATCGACGGCGAAGTGCCAATAGTCAATACCTCCTATCTATCATTTTTCGAGAAATTGTCTTTCTTTATGCCATTCACTTTAAAATCAATTTCTATTTTATATTTCAAATATATTTATATTTCATTGAAACTTTAGCTTTACATATCTGTTTATTAACCATACAAATGAATTTATTATTCTTAAAGTGTTCAGGAAACTAAACTTTTTTTTACTTAATGTGAAATTTTGTCTGTGTTAGTTAGAAGATATTGACACTTCGCCGTCGGTATGCTGCTAACCTTTGGAACTCGCTATCTCTGGATATTAAAATGTCTCCGAAATGACAGTCTGGAGTTTCGCCCGAAATTTCCGACGAACTTCGGACCTACTACGAATTTCATTAGATTCGGTCGGTTGGTTTAAATTTTCATAGTGGGCGATAATTTGAATTTGACATGATTTTAAACATAATTTTACATTTGACGTAAAATTAACGACATGTTTTCCATATGCAAAGTAGCGCGCCGGTTTGAATTTAAAAGTTTGAATCTAAGCACAATCTTAAACAATCTTAAACATTGAATGCATAGGAGATCAGAGATCTTCACTGAGCTGAACTGAGATCTACAATGACCATTGTAATGAGGTCATTGTAGCAATACGAAAACTTTAGTACCAACTTTATAAAATTGTCTTTGACATTTTAGCAAAAATTTATTTCCCTATACATTAGTCGGTCCCGTTCGCAATTCTCTCCCATATAACCTCGCTAGCATCGCCTTTATTATATTTGTGCGGCAATATTTCGTCGGCACCGCGACGTGTATTAACGAGTTCGTGTAACGCCCCGCCGAGTAAACAGATTGCTAATATATTAACAGCCAATACTATCACGAATTGTAACGTGCCATGAAAATAAAACTTTGGCTCGACTTGAGTTATGGTGCTATTTGCAGAAGATGGTACCATATTAGACACACTCTGTTTTTAAGCAGCTGGAGCAGAGGCGATCAAAGCAGCCAGGACAGTCGCATGCATTTACTAACGGTAGTGGGTTGGTGGCGGCAGTTAGCATGAACTTATTGATGACGGAAGGACGCAAAGTACTACTGATTTTCGCAAAATAACCTGATACAATTAAGCATGTACCAACTAACGAGCCTTTTATCAGGCGGGCCGTATGCTTGTCTGCTACCCGATGCAATAAAAAGAAATATGGCTACAGTGACCGCTTCACATCAGGCACACACTGTTAAGCAAGCCGTATGCTTGTCTGTCAATCGACGTAGTTATAAAAAATACTCAAATTTCGTATACCTCACAAATGAAAAAGTTACAGTATGAATTAATAATTTCGAATGATGAAACTGTGGAATCAGCTTCCCTCTGTGGTATTTCCGAACAATTACGACATGGGAGCCTTCACTAACAGAGTCTTTATTTCCCTTACAAGGCTGGCAACGGATCGGCGACCCCTTGGTTATGCTGATCTCCATGGGCGATGGTGATTGCTTTCCACCAGGTGATATGCACGTTTGTCACCCTCTCATATTAAAAAAAATCATATTGTAACTACTTATTTATTTTTTTTTATACTACGTCGCGTCGCAGACAAGCATACGGCCCGCCTGATGTGAAGCGGTTACCGTAGCGATATTAACGCTCGCAACATAAAATATCGCTCGCGCGCCTCCACCTCGCTGCCAAGGCAGCATCTCCTTTCACTCGCAGGAACCAGGGTTCTTGCGAGTGAAATCTTGAGGGTTCAAGGGAATTGTTATTTGGCTGCGGTATTCTGTGAGGTGGAGGTACATTCTCCAGTCGGGTAGCTTACAATTGCGCTCCCTACCTCTCTTTTCGTCAGAGCTTCGTTTGTCAGTCAGCAGGTTCAAAGAAGTTGATGAACCACTACACCCCACTTATGCATCACATAAGTAAATCAGTGAGTCTACACTCGACCAAACTCACACATACGTTTCTAATGTTCCTTCTTGTCCACAATGTAACTTACAATAAAATTTCATATGGCCATAAACCGGTTTACATCGATGCTCTATATGAGTGGTTTCATGAATTGATTTGAGAACTTAAAATCGGCGATAGTTCGAGCCAGGGTTGCCAACTCTACTGTTAAAACAATATTTTTTACACCAATATAACATAATATAGATAAATGCATTCTCTACCATTTGGGAGTGTAGAAATTCAAGAAATAAACTGTTAGAAATTACATAAATTTGTATAGTAATTCCTACTATATAATATTATAAATGTGAATGTCCGTTTGTTTGTCACGCGAAAACTACTCAACCGATCATCATGAAACTTTGTACACATATTCTTGGAGGTATCAGAAGTAACATAGGATACTTTTTAATTGAAAAAATAATAATATATATATTACGAAAAACAATTTCACGCGAGCGAAGTCGCGGGCAAAGCTAGTACAATATAAAATATTACATACAATGTTTATTAATTTCAAATCAAATTTAGAGATATAACTTAATTTGTATATACATTTCGTAATTAATAAATTATACATAATATTCTATCTAAACTACTTACTATAATTAAAAATATACATAATTACATACATACATTGCACTGTACTAATTACCAAACCCACGTCAATCTTCCTCATCAAGCATTCTATGGTTGATTGGATCCCTGCATGAAATAAGTCCGCCATTGTATATGACATTTCTTCTGTATCTTCTATATGTATGTTTTAGTACAATAAAGTTTACAAATAAAAAAAACATGAAATATACATAAATATAAACATAAAATATACACATAATACACTAATAGATGTAAAAGAAACAAATAGGTACCTACTTGCAAAAGTATAGGTATATATAGTATAGTAAGTATAGGGGTGTAAGTGGTTCATCAACATCTTTGAACCAAAGCCAACTTCACCTGCACGCGGTGCACCCTGCTGACTGACAAATGAAGCTCTAGCGAAAAGAGAGGTAGGGAA
Organism: Hypsopygia costalis; assembly: GCA_937001555.2. NCBI lineage: Eukaryota > Metazoa > Arthropoda > Insecta > Lepidoptera > Pyralidae > Hypsopygia > Hypsopygia costalis. The sequence continues at coordinate 2,280,137 of OW443336.2, read as the reverse complement.
CACCTCACAGAATACCGCAGCCAAATAACAATTCCCTTGAGGGTTGTGGTGTACCTGCGAGTGAGTGAGGTCACCAGAAGGGAAGGAGATGCTGCGTTGGCAGCGTGGGTAGCGGCGCGCGAGCGATATTTTATGTTGCGATCGTTAATATGGCTACGGTAACCGCTTCACATCAGGCGGGCCGTAGCTTGTCTGCCACCTGACGTAGTATAAAAATAAAATAAAAAGTAAAATAAAAATAATTAATTACACATACAACTTATACACTATGTAGGTGATGATAAATAGTGATTCAATTAACTTCAATTTACTTTTTTCACAACTTTTCAAGAAGGTAAAAGCACACTTTCTTTTTGAATACAAATTTGCTGGGGATTTTCACAATAGATTCATAACATAATTTCGAATGGCAGAAATTTTTGATTTTGCATACTGTAAGCAGAATTAGCCGTAGCCTGTCCGTGCCTCGTAGGGCACGTTAAGCCACTGTCATCTAATGAGAACAGCTGGGACATACCTGACTGTTGTCATTAGATAATAGTGGCCATAGAGCGGCTTGAAAACACTGGCCTCCATCAACCCTGAGTTGAGTAGCGTGGTGCAGCAGCTGGTAGCTGGTAGTGCTGGAGTATGCTCTAAACACTTTCGATTGAGAGGAGACCGGCATTCCAATAGTGGGATTAATGTGGGTTGATGCCGCATGCAGAATTTGTTAAAACAAAGAAACACCTCAAATACCTACCCAAAAAGAGGCAAGGAAACTTTACAAGACGCGAGAAAATTCTCCCCACCTTTTCCAAAGCACACAATTACTTCGCGTCACTATAGCACTTTCTTTCCACTTTTCCAAGTGAACGAGTTAAAATCTCGAGCAATACCATTTGTAGCTTAAATTTGTGCAACTGACTGCACTTTGCCGTAAAACGATGGATAGATATGGAATTTAACGTGGATTTCATTCAATAAGCGGGAAATAGACGGGACGGGACCGGCACGAGAGGCAGTTTCATTTCAGAGGAGAATGATAGTACGCTAATGTTTCTACAATACCTAATCCTCTTAGATACTCTACGGTTGCCTGGAATAGATCCTTGTGAGGGATATGTCTTTTTCCTTTAATTTACTGTACCTATTGTAAATTTCTTTAATGCACAATAAAAATACACCTCCGATTTTAAGAATTGGGGACCTAAAACATCGAGTTGTTGCCTTATTATTAGGTAAATTAATTAATATATTATAAAATGCCCGAATTTCACGCAAGCAAAGCTGCGGGCGAAAGCTATATAAATATAAATGAATATTGCTAAGCGCCATATTTTTGTTAAGATGTAAGAAAGGTTCTTATGGAGAGAAAAGACCTAATAATTGCGAGGAACATAAAACACCACTTTCTACCCGTGCGAAGCCGGGGCGGGCAGCTAGTATATTATTATATTAATTAATTTAATATTTGTATTATTTTAATTAATTTACTAACTTTACTAATCGATTCCAATAATATTAATTGCAAAATCGTCTGAAATGTAGGATAACAAAATTTCATTTTTTTTAGGCGGTCTTGCAACTAATGAATATATTATATTCGAGTTTCCGCACGATATATTCCTAGTTGGCGACTAGTTAATACATAAAACATTTCAGCAGAACGAACACGCGAAATTTGAACGAGCACATCATCGATTACCACTTTGAATCCAGTCCCGGACTAAGTTCCTGGAACACGGGAATATATTATGCACTTTCATCGAACTGAAATAAATTATCAATCAGGTGTTGCGAACGGGTAGGTACTAAGTTGCATGTTGAACTGTTGCATTTGTGCTGCAGTAGGAATTCTGGATAAGGGAGTCTATTCATAACTGGCTAATCCTTTTCCCATTATTTCCCTTTAAAAAAAACTTTAAATAAATTCAACTTTGAGGTCCATAAATTCTGACTGACAAACGAGGATCAAGCGAAAAGAGAGGTAGGGAGCGTCATTGTAAGCTGCCCGACTGGGGAAGACCTTCATCTCAAAGAACCGCACCCAAACAACAATTCCCTTGAGGGATGTTGTGTTCTTGCGAGTGAGTGAGGTCATCAGAACGGAAGGAGATGCTCCGTTCGGAGCGGGGGTGGCGGTGCGCGAACGAAATTTTATTTCGCGAGGGTTAATATGGCTACGGTGTTTGCTTAGCATCAGGCGGGTCGTATGCTTGTTTGCCACCCGACGTAGTATAAAAAAAAGCTGGCCCTTTCTTTATAATAATATCATCTCTCACACAGCCCGATGAATTTCAATGTGTATGGTTCATACACATTCAAATTCATCGTTGAATGTGTATGGTTCATACACATTCAAATTCATCGTTGAATGTGTATGGTTCATACACATTCAAATTCATCGTTGTCTTTGCCACAAGTCTCTCAACCTTACTAGTTTATGCTAAACTCTTAAACAGGCTAATTCAGCACTGAATCATAATCATTTGGCATATGAATGTACGTATGATAGAATATCTACACTAATATTATAAAGCTGAAGAGTTTGTTTGTTTGGTTGAACGCGCTAGTCTCAGGAACTAGTCATTCGAATTGAAAAATTCTTTCAGTGTTAGATAGCCTATTTTTCGAGGTAGGCTATAAGGCTATATAACATCACGCTACCACCAATAGGAGCGGAGCACCAGTGAAAAATGTTGCAAAAATGGGGGAAAAAATTAACTTTTGAGAGATTCCGTTGCGTCGGTCACACGCAGACAAAGTTGCGCGAGTCAGCTAGTGTATGTATAAATGTAATATGTTTATGTATATTTTATGTATAGTGTATTAATCATTATTTATGAATTTTATCATGTAATATTTTAGAATATGCCTCCTTCAATTTCTCTCCATTTCCACAGAAGGAGGCCTACAAAAAATTGGTTGAATAAGGCTTAAGATGATGAATGATGATGATGATGATCATGTAATATATTTTTAATTGTTATTTTTAAATGTTACAATTAAATTTAAAAACATGTCACGTCTGACGGACGTTCAATTACGGTCAGTTTTTTCTTGTTTTCGTTTGTTTACAGGTTTTGCATTGAATTTTAACATAATTATTATAGCGCATATTTTAGCTACTTCAAGCACATTTTTGAAACTCCCACGAGGCTAGTAGAATATAAACTTGGTATTCTAGTTACCGCCAAAGGAATTCCAAGTAACTTAGTCCGATGAAGATCATTGGCTATTCGAAAAGTGTAGAAGTTTCCAATCAAACGCGGCCACTGCGGACGGATTCCGAATCAAACTTGGGCGGGCTTTATATTTGCATAGTTAACTAGGAAGGTGCTGAAAAATGTAGAGGTAAGTATAAGCTTTAGTTGAATAAGAACTGGGGATGAAACTAAAATCAAATGCTTACATTTTTTTTTTCTTTTATTTAAGGAGCTTAGTCACACTTGTGACTATGTCGCTCCGTTATGCATCCTTATGTTAATTACTGCCTGTGTTAGAGGCCTAACCTAACCAATTTATATAGTAGCCTTGCTGACTCCGACTTTGGAGTCGCCAGAATACTGTTACAACCTCCTATATCTGACTGGATTAAAAGTATATTGTCAAAAACTTGTCTTCTGAATGGTTCGTTTCGAACACACTTCTTTAATATGTGATACGCGTCTTCGATAACATCACATTCAGAGCAATTTGGGGATGGTACCTTACCCATCATACTCGTAAACCCAAATTTGTTAAATGGAATGTGTCCAGATCGTAGCCTCATAGCAGTAATAGTATCAAACCGGTTAAGATCACAGTTATCAAACCAAGTGTGGTTCAAAGGCTCCGATTGAATAAAATGCTTAAAATTGTGTAGAAGGAATTAATTTGATGGCTTAGTTTTATCTAGACATGTAAAGCGTATATTATACCAATCGGTACGGTATAATATCATAAAATGCGGTATAATACAGTAGCATACCGTAACTTACTGTAGAATTTCTTTCAAACTGAAATAAATATGATTTGTAGTTTTCCAATGATTTTTATATCTAGAGTGAAAGTATTATAATCAGGATCAAATATATTAACCTGCACGACATATGATAATATAATTTTTTTAGGACTTTTTTTTGGGAATCGAACCCACGAGCGTTGGTGTCGAAGCCGCGTCATTGACCGCTACGCCACCGATCTCGTCAATTTTAACTACTATACCTAATTCCATAATTTTCAACAATGTTCATATTTAGAGGTTACCTAGGTTAGATAAATAGACAGATATGTCGACTAACTAAAATCGTCTTGCTGATTCAATGGTCTGTAAACAAATTACTCCACTGTCAGTCAGTAAACAAGTCAGAAATAACAGATTTTATACATTACAGACATAAATTTGTCGTCTCCGCCAAAGTCAAGTGAAACAAATCGGTCCCATATTTATAATAAATAAATATTGTCAGACAAATTACACAGCGCCATCTAGCCCCAAAGTAAGCGAAGCTTGTGTTATGGGTACTAGACAACTGATAAACATACGTAAATACATTTTTTTTGTAAATACATACTTATGATACATAGAAAACACCCAGACTAAGACAGACATGTTCAAGCACACAAATGTTTGTCATATGTGGGAATCGAACCCACGAGCGTTGGTGTCGAAGCCGCGTCATTGACCACTACGCCACCGAGCTCGTCAATTTTATCTATATCAATTTCCTTAGAAGGGAATGCTACCTTATGATGGGTATTCAATCCTACAATCGGTATTCAATCCTACTTCAATCCTACTGCATTATATCTTAACGAATGGTATTATAATCGATACGATGTTTACGATACACAATTTCCTTGTAAATAAATGCTACCGTAGGATTGCTGTAATTGGTAATACACTAATCCTACTGTATTATACCGTAGCGCAGTGTTCCGCAAAGTGTGTGCCGCGGTACACTGGTGTACCGTGGTCATCAATTGGTGTGCCTCGGAAAAATAAGGTTATCTCATAAAGTTAAATAGACCGACGAAAGAAAAACTCTTACATAAATAAAAACTGACTTTTTATTTATGGTGTACCAAAATTTTCCTAGATGTACCTACCTTAAACACAAAAAGTTTGCGTAACACTACTGTACCTACTACTACCGTACCTAACTACCGTAGCGTAGGTACTATACGGTAGTTTCACAAGTTTAGTCTTATCCTATCTACTCACTATGTATTGGAAATGGAATTAATCAGATGGCTAGTCGAGGAGAAATGGAATAAAATGCAGGATTTTGGTGGAACACAGTGAGCGGAAAAGATAAGTAGATGAGTAATAGAATTGTAGTATACTGTTTTGAATTTATAAAGGATTAAACATTTTTTTGAAACAAACTTGTGCCAAATTTCAAAGTGAAAGTGGATCAAATTTAACAAGTTTTGATTACACACACCGCCACCGCGGTTTTTAAAATTACTAGCAATTAGATCCACACTACTTTGCGTGCTACCGCAAATTGTCTGTAATGACTTCAGCACTATAACATCTGAATTAATACTCTCAGTACTTTGTTTAACAGTTTTACTGAAATTTTGACACATTTTATGTTCAGAATTTACACACAGGAGGTTTTTGATCCAAGTCCTGTGTTAATATGGATTAAAGCTGCGTGTGTAAAAATCCGTGTATGATTTACATATCTTGTAGTAGTTATGCGAAGGCAGCCACATGCATCTGAAAGCTAAATAATAACCATTGAGAAAATACAGATACGATTCTAAACGATCCAAAGATAAAATACCAAATATCTCCATTTGAAACGCGTCACCGTCGAAATAAATGCCGTTCGGGTATTCAATCGTCATTTTCTTTCATCTTCTTAAACGGACACGTCGAAAATCTGAATATATTTGAGGGTATTTTGACATTCACGCACAATTTAACTCGTAACGCAATAAAATATCCATTAATTTTGAAGATGCCCATTTTCCGGCGGAGTGAGCGGCGAGACGGAATTTTGTTGCGGATTTTTACCGTTTTTATAGTTAAGCTGTTTTTGAGGGGCATTAAAATAAAATTGGGTATGTAAAAGACTGTTTGTGCAACGGAAGAAATGGTTTTTATGTTTTTGGATAAAGCTTTTAAATGTGTTAAGAATTATGTATGCTAGCGTCGCTATTCAACTTAAACTAACAGAGTTCATATAAATATATAGCAGAATCTCCTCAAAAATACAATAAGTAACGAAGTGGGATAGTAATGAAATTGCGAATAGTAATGAAAAACATTTATTAAATCTGGAGAAGAGAGTAATTTAAATTTAGAAAAATATCGCTTGACATCCTTTTACTCACGACCGAACGAAAAACGAGGCGGCGTCTGTATATTAACGGATAAAAATATAAAATGCCGTTGCATAAGCAACATCCTTAAGAATTATATCAGCAAAAAAAGTTTTGAATGCTGTGGGATTGAGGTAATAGACAAGAATTTGTTTGTTATCTGTATTTACCGCACACCTCATTCTGACATTAAAACATTTATGACTAATCTGAATGCAATTTTATATGGACTTTCTAAAAATTCTAAAAATAAAATAGTAATAGCAGGTGACTTAAACATTGACATACTAAAAAATAATAAATATTCAACCGAGTTGCAGGATATCCTAAGTAACTTTAATATGAAATTACACATAACGTTACCAACTAGGAAAAAATCGTGCATAGATCATATGGCTAGTAATATACTCGTACCGTCAGCCAGGGGATCTATATATAGCTTGGTATTAAACGATCACGATACGGGCCAAATACTAGAATTGTCTTTGAAAATAAAAAAAGATAGAGATTATTGGTTTGAGCAAAAAAGAGATTTTAGTAAGGAAAACATTACGAAATTTTAAATTGCCTGTCAGCACTGTCATTCTCCGAAGTATTCGAAGAATCAGATGCAAATAGAGCTTTTACAGCATTTCATGAAACTTTGCAATCGTTCTTTGATCTATGCTTTCCAATAATAAACATTAAAATCACAATAAAATCAAATAAAGCTCGTTGGATAACTAAAGGTATTAAGAAATCGTGTATTGTAAAGAGAAGACTATATTTCCAAAGTAAGCAATCAGCTATAGGTAGAGTGTATGTGTACACTAGAAAATATCAAAGCTACTGTAAGATACTAAAACGTAGTATTCTACTGTGACAAAAAATTGGCAATAATAAATACATAAGAACAGCTAAGAATAAATCCAAAGCTGCATGGAATTTAATAAAAACATATGATTCCAAACAAAGTCAACAAAATTGTATTAACAAAATTGCATATAAGGGAACGATAATTACTGACCCTCAAAAAATTGCTACAACTTTTAACAATAATTTTGTGGATAGTACAAGTGATACTTTACGAAATTTCTCTAAAAATATAAACTTTGATAGCGTATCCTCTAGTATCTTTCTTAGACCCACGACTCCTGATGAAATATTACGTATTATAATGAATCTCAAGAATTCACATGCAGCAGGATACGACGGCATAACTACAAGTATCATTAAAAAAAGTGCTAAATTTATCTCTGCAGTATTGAGTCACATTATCAATTTATCTTTTTCACAATGTAAATTTCCTGATAAATTAAAATATATTATAGTTAAGCCTCTGTTCAAAAAAGGAGATTCAGCGGATATTGGTAACTATAGGCCTATTGCACTTATACCAATATTATCAAAAGTGGTTGAGAGAACCATGTACATACGAGCTGATGAGTTTATAAAGAAATTTACTGTAATCCGATCAGAACAAAATGGGTTCAGGAAAAATTATTCTACCACTCTTGCAACTTTTAAACTTATAAAGTCTGTGACCGAGTGTATTGATACAAAGACGCCTGTAGTTGTACTGTTCCTAGATCTCAGTAAGGCGTTTCACGATAAGCTCTTAAGCAAATTATATAAGTATGGTTTTAGAGGAACAGTTAATGAATGGTTCAAAACTTATTTAAAAAACAGATACCAGAGTACAGAAATAATAAATATTATTAATGACGTAAATAAAATTAAGTTTAGGTCTGCATATAGGAAGAATGAGAATGGTGTTCCTCAAGGAAGCATTTTAGCACCACTTTTATTCCTATTGTATATAAATGATTTACCAGACAGTACAATACATGAATCTATATTATTTGCAGATGACACAACTATCATAATTAAAGGAACTGACATAAATTCATTCGAAAGTGAAATTAATACCGTAAATAAAATAGTGACATGGTTAAATCAAAATAATATGAATGTTAATATGGACAAAACTAAAATTATGCAATTTCATACGACTAAAGCTACGCCTTTACAATTAAACATAACCCATAATAATATAAAACTTGACGAAGTATGTTCCACGAAATTTCTTGGTATATGGCTAGATCGAAACTGTAGTTGGATCACTCATACAGAAGCTGTCTGTAATAAGTTGAATAAATTTGTTTTCGTCTTACGACGGCTTAAGGACATTGGTTCAATTGAAGTAGCGTTAAATGCATACCATGGATATGTTGCATCTACATTGCAATACGGTTTGATACTCTGGGGAAATTCCACAAATATACAACCAGTGTTTCGAGTTAAAAAAAAATGCATAAGAGCTATGTGTGGTGCACATTACCTGACTTCATGCGTGCCACTATTCAAGAAGCTAAAACTGTTGACACTGACTAGCATGTATATAAAACAAATATCAATATTTGCAAAGCAAAACCCCGAAGTCTTTCCAAAAAATAAATATGTTCGTACAAGGGAACAAAGAAGTAGGATTGGCAAAAAGCTGTGTGTACACGGAAAGAAATTAAGTGTAGTTAATAAAAATGTCTTTCATATGGCGATACAAATTTATAACAAGATTCCAAGTGATATTACGGAGCTACCCGTCGCACAATTCAAAAATAAATTGCATAATTGGTTAATTGACAAATTTTTCTACTCCCTTAATGAATTTCTACAATTTGACATCAACTAAATACAACTTTGATATAAAAATTACATATGAATTTGACATTAAATAACAAGAAATTTCCTTTGACTATCAGAATTACTTAACCGGACATTTATAATTAATTTAATTCAATTTGCCATTAATCTTGACATTTTGCATGCCTAAAGTGTTGAAAAAGGCAGATCATAATGGATCGTTTATTCATACCAACAACTATATTTTGTACCTATGTTTTTAGCAAAATAAATCATTTGAATTTGAATTTGCGTGAAGGGAATTTATATAGTGTCAGTAATAAGCGAGTAATGGCCCTTGGTGTTGCAATTGCCTAAACACTGGGCAGCAGCAGCTGCTTTCCATCAGACGTATACTCATTTGTCAGAAGTAATAATATCTAAATCGATTTAAATATTTTTCACGTAATGTTTCATTATTTGTATTGATTTTTAAACAACGTAAACTTAGAAATTCAACTAGATTTATGAATTAGTATTCATTTACAATACTATTTTTCATGCTCTATAATGTTATATAAATCAAATTTACCTACGACACTATACTTAACCTATGTGAAAATGCCAGGGGCCAGCCTTATCAATGATATGGGGTCCCCGCCCTACACGGGCCCCAGCGTGTTCAGTTCGAGTAGATTAAAGACCCTTGTAGAAGAACTCCCGGCTCTGACGTGTTTGGGTCCCCATCAAATTTTGAGAGCCCATCTTGCGTAAGCTACGTCTCTGCCAGCTATGCCATTATCGTCATGGTAAGCAATATTCTCATATTTGGTAAGATTCAGCACAGACGTAACAAAAAATATCTAAATGTATTTTACATACTCTATTTTAATAATTTTATCTAATCAATGTTCTGAAAAAAGACCTACATTGGCAAGTTTCTTCCCAATATTTATTTTTGATAATGGTCTTCTATAATAGCATACTACTAGCATTAGCTAGTAGACAAGAAAATAACAAAGAATAAGTATACGATTTATAAAAGTGTGGTGTGAAATTTATAAGACGTGTCTAAGTGCCTTTACCCTGAGGCAAATAAAGAATTTTAATTTAATTTCGTACTTTGAAAAATTCATAGTAGGTATTTAATCCCTCTTTCACCTTGACCTAAAACCTGAAGCTGTTAACAACATAGGAGCCAATGTACATACCTACGAATACATAATTTAAATACCTACGAATTAGTAGGTACACATCTGTACGCGGATTTCAATATTCCGCCTCGAGACTGGTAATCCTCAGATAGCACTAATACAAGAAGGGTTCGTGGAGCTGTTTATTTAATAACGTTGCGACGGCCCGATAAGCGGTACTATTGTACGCCTTACACTAAGGATATTCCACAGAGCAACACTCGTATAGATGCAGGCTTTGGGTGAGTTTCTTCTAAGAGGGTAAAGAATGTTATAGAATAGGCATGTTTGCATAAATAAACACTGGATATTTTTTGAAAAGTTTATACATCGTTATACATGCCATATGGCATACAACAATATTCATATTTATACAGCATCTCATTACGCCTGATAATCTCACTTATTAGTCGAAACACACCACGAGAACTTAATGTCTGCTGCCAAACTCGAGTGAAAAGAATATACTTGGATACATAGGTACCCAACGAATCAAAACACTGTGCTATATGATTGTATATTAACTACCATAGTTATTTTTAATAACTCATAAAATAGATAAAATATTAACGTACTGTGTAGCTGTTGTAGTAAAATGTGACTAAAAAGGCCGTTGTCAGTAAATATATTCTTTCGTCAATTTCGTAAGTTATATAAAAACGTGTTGCTAAAAATTAATAAACATTCGTGTAGAACAGTTTTTAGGTTGGATAACTTTTAAGCGAAAAATATTTTTTCATTCGGATTGCGCTAGTTTTACAACAAGGACCTCATTAAGATTGGTTGTAGTTCTAAAGCTGATGGGATGCCATATATCCTACTTTCTTCTAATATTATAAATGTGAAGGTTTGTGAAGCTGAACGGATGGATGTTTGTTCCTGTTTCGTGAATAAACAGCTGAACGGATTTGGATGTTTGGCATAAATATATAAATATTCTGCATTAACACATAGAATACTTTTTAAAATAATTAATTAAATGAAACGGGTTACTCACGTAGTCGGCTTTCCCGACAAAATACGTAAATGGCTCGTTTTAATTTAATTAAACATTTAAATTAAACGGCTCACTCACATAGTCGACTTTTTCGACAAAAATACATGAGTGACCCATTCAATTTAATTAATTTATGTACAATGATTTCTTACGTGAATTTTAATAATTAAACCCCATAATATAATGCGCGTCGCCCTGAACATACATATTACAACTGTTACGAATATTTCCCAATTATTTATATATTTATAGCATAAGAGATCACTTGTATCCATCTCTCGATAAATTACCAGCTTTATAGAAATACATAGAGGTATTCTTGAGGCCTCCGTTATTATTAGAATTTGCAAACTTCAGCTAAAGAATTGTTTCTGACAGGAACTTTAAACTGGGCATAAATTAAACATTCCATAAAATTTGTCGGCGCCTGGCTTCGTTAAACCTCACTTTTGATATTAGGGTACATATATATTTTGAAATACAAGTAAGTATTTCTAGACAATTCATTGGTACTTATAGTAATTTAAGTTTATTGACGAACAAATCAAACAAAAACAAGGGTACCAAAGTCGTACTTAATACTAAGATCGTTCTCTATAGATAGAATTAATTGCTTTTCACGTTTATTAAACATATTTGTACTTTATTTAAGTAGATATTGAGGAGCCCGGTATTCGAATAGCAAGCAATCGAGATCGCGTTTCCAATCCCCGCACAAGACAATAGGCTAGATGTCATTTTTTTCTTTCTATTTGTTAAGTATGTAAGGACGTTATTATAATATAACCATAGGTTTTAAGAAGAAGAAGAAGAAAGAATTACTTTGATAGCACAAAAATGTCTCTAGATATATTAATTTGAAAATGACAATTTTTAACTTTCCCGAAAACGCTCCATACAAAAATACTTTTATTATGATACTAATTACATAAACGTAATATTTAACATAGCTGTCGTACAAATTTCCGATTTGATGCTTATAAAATACAAAACTGTGAATGTCATAGTTCAGAAGCCTTTTGTATAGTTTTGTATTTTATAAGCATCAAATCGGAAATTTGTACGACAGCTATGTTAAATATTACGTTTATGTAATTAGTATCATAATAAAAGTATAATTAGTTAATGTAATTAGTATCATAATAAAGTATATAGTATTTTTTATTGCTTCTCCCATGTAAATATACTTAATTTTGTAATAATTTCATACATTTAAAATGGACTTTCCCGCCAAACTTCGATCGACCATAAAATAAGTCGGACGGAAGATATCAGAATGAAAGTTTACAGATCTTTATAGTTTTGTGTATTTTACGATATTGTTAAATAATTTATTCAATGTTTGAACGTTGTCAACTAGTCTTATATGTGTCTAACATGTCTGTTTATCTTGGTCTGCGTGTTTTCTATGTATTATATGTATATAACATATATCCATAGAAAACGTTCAGACCAAGACAAATGTTTAAAGTTGATGTTTTAAGTTTTATTTTGCAGTTAATAGTATCCATAGTACAAGCTTTGCTTCGTTTGGGACTGGATGGCCGTATGCAATTTGTCCAGGAATATTCATTTATTTATTTATGTTTTGTTTGTTTGTAATATATTTATTGTACACTAGCTGATACGGCAAACGTTGTTTTGCCATAAAACATACATAAGAACCTATTCTCAGACCTACTGAATATATATATAAAATTTCATCAGAATCGGTCAAGCTGTTTCGAAGGAGTATGGTGACTAACACCGAGAAGTTTATATACCTATTAGATAAAATAAATTTACAACGCAGTAAGTTAAAGGGAAAGTACAAAGGCGGACTTATCCCTCACAGGGATCTCTTCCAGTCAACCTTAGAGTATCTGAGATGATTTCATGAATAGTTTTATTCTTCGTTATGGTTCACTCTCCAGTCTCTATTGTGGTCGCTGCTCTAATGATCCTCTTTCATCGATTCCTGTTGGAAGCTTGGCGAGAGCATTCAGCCAGCCAAGTCTTAGTGACAGATTTAATCATGTTAGATCTTATATACCTACTTCACTTCAAAATGCAAAGACGTAACTACCTACTTCTTTCCGCCTGTATTTTATTTTTAAGTTGAAATGTGTTTTAAATTTCTTCTTCAATCGCTTCTGTTGTTAATTATAGCAGATTCAGGGGCCAATACCTATCCCTATTAATACTGTAAATGTGAATGTGAGTTTGTTTGTTACGCTTTCACACCGAAACTACACAACCGATAATCATGAAACTTTGTACACATATTCTCAAAGGTATTAGGAAGGGCATAGAAAATTTTTATTAAAAAAAAAAAGTAAACTCGTGTTGAGCCGCGGGTAGAAGCTAGTATTATTAAAACAATAAGCAACAATAAAGAACATTTCCACGTTCTACTATTCTCTGCTTCATAATAAATACTGAAACAGAATTCAATATTTCAGCAAAACCTGAAGAAATGTTGACGTAGTGGTGAATTTCGTTTCGTAAGAAATAAATTTATCAGCGCGCTGTCTAGTAGAGTGCCACGTCTACACTGTCACCCCAATTCTACAAATGCGACTGGTTGGCAAACACTGATATTAGTTCCAGCAAAAGTACTCTTCTTGAGTGTTTTCTGCCATATATCATTCAGGTTCATACAATGTTCATATACGGAGCGTCCGTTCTTGAAAGATAATAAAATTTTGTAACTTACGAATGTTAGCTAATGTTCGTGAAGCGAGTCATACTTAACTTTGTCTCTTGGAAAGATATTCGTATGTGACAAGATGTGTCATGTGCTTTAAGTTATGGTATTACATCATGTTAGCTGCTTTCGTTTTTGCATTTTGAGATTTTACTTTTGTTAATGATAGTTTTTTTTTATACTACTTCGGATGGCATACAAGCATACGACCCGCCTGATGTGAAGCGGTTACCGCAGCCATATTAACGCTCGCAACATAAAATATCGCTCTCGCGCCGCCACCCCCGCTGCCAACGCAGCATCTCCTTTCTTTCTGGTGACCTCACTTACTCGCAGGAACACAACAACCCTCGATGGAATTGTTATTTGGCTGCGGTATTCTGTGATGTGGAGGTACATTCCCCAGTCGGGTAGCTTATAATTACGCTCCTTACCTCTCTTTTCGCCAGAGCTTCGTTTCTCAGTCAGTAGGGTGCACCGCGCGCAGGTGAAGTTGGCTTTAGTTCAAAGATGTTGATGAACCACTTACACCCCTAGTAGAGCATATAGTTAAAAAATTGACTGTATTAAAAAAACACACACACAATCCCAGAAGAACTAATAAGATATTTCACTTCTAATTACATAAAAATATAAGAAGAATATCTACGGTTCGGCACTTGACATCTGGATATTTTTTTAGAAAATATCGCAATACAAAAAAAAAATACGTTAATTAAAGAAATATATTACAAAAATCTATAAAAAAAGGCAAGTACATAAGGGCTGGCGAGGCTGCCAGCAACACCTTTTATCTTAAAAAATAGTTTTATAGCTATTTTGTGTTACTGCGGCACATATATGATTCGTTTTGTGTTTTTTAACCGATTCCAAAAAAGGAGGAGGTTCTCAATTCGGCTGTATTTTTTTTTAATGTTTGTTACTTAATTTCGGTGTTCCCAACCACAAGCACTGTAGCTTAAATGGGGACACCAACGGTCGTTAATGTGAAATATTTATGTTGATGAATAAAGTCCGAGTAGACTCCGTGATTTATAAACCGATTTGAAAAAACTTTTTTTATTTAAAAGAGTATACTTCCAGATTGGTCCCATATATTTTTCATCATCATCAGCCTGTATCCTTTTTTGTTAAAATTATTTTAACACTATATTTCACGTAAGTTTATAAGTAATTATTATAAGACTGCAAAGAACTCATTATGGGTGTGTGCAGGAAATACAGATAAGTGTTTCATTCATAAAATATTTTACTTGAATATACGATTGATTTAAAGACTGCTTCTACCTCGGACAGTTCGTGGGGTTAATTTCAACTAAGTGACTAAAGGATTAGGGAGAGCACAAAAGATCCATGAGGGTCGACATGTCACCGACACTGCAGCACTCTAAGACAAGATAAGCGTGGGAGGTTAAGTTCAAGGGGAATCAAATTATAGTAATTAGTACAGTATATAATTAATAGTTTAAACCACTACGTACAAGACATTGAACATTAACCAGCGTAATTCAAGTATAATGCTAGTTAATTAAAAAAAATCGGGGTGTAAGTGGTTCATCAACATCTTTGAACCAAAGCCAATTTCACCTGCACGCGGTGCAGCCTGCTGACTAAGCCGTGGTGGAAAGAGAGGTAGGGAGCATAATTGTAAGCTACCCGACTGGGGAATGTACCTCCACCTTACAGAATACCGTAACCAAATAACAATTTCCCTTGAGGGTTGTTGAGTTCCTACGAGTGAGTGAGGCTACCAGAAAGGAAGGAGATGCTGCGTTGGTAGAGGGGATGGCGGCGCGCGAGCCATATTTTATATTACGTACGTTAATATGGCAACGGTAACCGCTTCACATCTGGCGGGCCGTATGTTTGTCTGCCACCCGACGTAGTATAAAAAAAGAGAGTAGAATAAAAATACGATTTATAAAGAAACTATAAGACGTGATATCGCGCCCACTAGGGCCCATTGGCAGAATAAATAATTTCATTTCGAATATAAATAGCTACAGTTTCTTATTCAAGCCTCTGCTCTGCAGTTTTCAGTAGACTTCAAGTTCGTCAGTCGATGCAACAGATAAAAAAATCGTATCTTTTGAAAGTACTGAATCTAGATTGAATGTTTAGCTTCAGTTAAGTCTGCATCGTTGGCGAATGGCTGAATAGTGGCAAATGAGGCACGCTGCTGCAGTTTTAAGGAAATACTTCCAAAGAAGCCTTAATTCAGCGTCTTTAGAAAATGCACGATTTACTTTTAATGAGTTCCTAGCCCGACTTGTGGCTTACTTTGTAAATGGATTGTGGAGTTGCCCCGAGGAAACTGCATTTATTAATTTCTTATTCGATCCCTTTAGTTGTATGTTTTTGTTTTAGCTTTCCAAAGTTTTCATTGAAAAGGATATAATTAAATAAATAAATGTTTATTTCGGACAATTGTACAATCCATAGTTGTTAGTAATGCTTAACCCATGTTAGTAGTAGGTACTTACTACTGGATCGAAGTTCACGCATTTCTCATTTGAATTCCGATCTAATGTCTCACCATTGGACAGTCTACCCTGTCCGCAAGCACATTTAGAATGCCGTTGGTGCTGGTTCGGACTCGTTGCAGAAGTGAAGCGACCTTTTTTCTTATGATGGCGCGAAAGCCATCGGTAAATAAGTATATTTCATTATTTTTACTTATTGTACTAGTCTTACCCAAGCTTTCGCAACTTCGATCCCCTAAGCGATTCAACTATGATCGCTACGGACTCCTTGCCAATAAAAAAACTGCTCATTCGTTATTTTAACACATTGCTTTCACAATTTTTATTGCGTTCTCAGATTCAAGGTTTTCCCAAGGGCTTACAGTATGGGGCTCTTCAAGAAAGAAAAATAATTCTCTAGGATTTTTTCAGGATTGACAATGCGAGAGTGATGCCTCTGATGTTGCGAGCGTCCATATGCTGAGATGACTGCTTACCATCAGGCGGGTCGCACGCTCATTTGTCACCCTAGATATAAAAAAAAATCCCCTTAACACAAGCTCGCGGTCTCCAGGTTGGTAAACACTGTTAAACACATATAATAGAGATTAGTAAAGCTACAAATTTGTCCTTTATTATAGAATACAATAAATATTCCTGGACATATTACATAGCGCCATCTAGCCCGAAAGTAAGCAAAACTTGTACTATGGCTACTGATACTGATAAATATAGTTAAATAGATTTTTGTAAGTACATTCATAATACATATACGATTACATAGAAAACATACAGACCAAAACAAACAGATATGTTCATGTATACAATGTCTGTTTGTTTGTAGTATCTTTATTGTACATAAAGAACATCTTCTTATATATAAAAATGAATTGCTTTTTGTTAGTCTCGCTAAAACTCGAGAACGGCCAGGCCGATTTAGCTGATTTTGGTTTTGAAATGTTTGTCTTAGCCCAGGGAAGGTTTAAACGGTGAGAAATTTTGGAAAAAAATCAAGAAAGATAGTGAAAACAACAATTTTAATTTCCCATACAAAGTGTTCCTACTATAGTCGAATGTCATAACAGCAAAGATGGCGAACCTACCTATCAATAGTGTCATTGTCACAAAGAATCGACGTCATATTTGTTGGTTGTCAAATATGACTTTCTCAGAAGTGACATAGAAATGACACAATAATAATAGACATCAAGATAGGAGTTGAAATATGTAGTGACTGTTTATGGTAAATCATGCTTTGTACAGTATTTAAGGATAAATAATAGAAATTTGTAAATTTCATAAACACTCGGATTGTAAATTACAAAAATGATTGCAAAAAATGTAACAAGTGTCAGCAATGCGAATAGACCAGAAAATGGGGGCTGAACGCAGAATGAGGTTTGTGGATTCACATAGAGTTGTATAATTTTGCATATGGTAAGACCTACATCACATTATAATGGTCTGTCATGTTAACCAAGGTGATACCTATTACAAAATAAAACGGATCCTCATTATTTTCTGAAGTACCTAAATCTGTAATTTTAATATAATATTTTATCATTTAGTCATAAATTTATTTGGCGAGAACTTTCTTTACTGAAGTCTAAAGGACTGCCAGGTTTTTAAATCGACATCATCCGAGACATGTACCGAAATTCCAAATCCATAGTTTAGACCTCTGTCGGAGAGGAGAGACAAAATTCCCATTAACGTCGGTGTCCTCCAGCGATCAGTCTTAGTCTGTTTTTGTTCATATTAAGCATATTCTTATGTATTAGACATTTGTGGTTTCTTATATATTAGACGAATTGTCAAGTAGTATCATGGATCCACATGGACCAGGAGGCTTACCGCCGAAGCTGAAGCCGATTACCATCGAATATTTTGATTCCATAAATAGGTCTTACGTTTAAGTTATTGACAAGCATATTCAGCTTAGTCCGTAGAGCTCCAGAGTTACTGTCAGTTAAGCTAAACACAAGTATCATACTTCTAATTTGAAGTTTGATTTTCGTGATCAGATACACCGGTGGGGATCGTCTTCAGCTTAGCCGGTAGGTGTCCATGTATGCTGATATAATTGCACTGGCGGATGCGGATAGAGGGCAGTTGGTGCGATGAGTGAATTAATGGAAGAGGTCACTTGAGAACTATGGCCTGAATCCGAATACGGGAAAGATTGAGTACTTGGGCTGCAAAACAACAGATCCCCGAACGACCGTGATATGGTCTAATGCACGGACAGTTTAAGTACTTGGGTTCTGTTCTTCGATCATCGGATAGCATCGACTGCGAGATTTCAGTAGCTTGGACTAAGTGGCTTGAGGTAACCAGTGTCATCTGTGACTAGGGATTGCAATCCCGCAAAGCGGGATCCCGGATTCCCGCGGGATCACGATGCTTTAATTAATCTGCGGGATCCCGCACATTCAAAGGGCGGATCCGCGGATCCCGCAAATAAAGAATTTGGCGCTAAAACTAAGTAAATTTTTATTTATTTCCAAAATCCAAAAAAGTACGATGAAGAAACCAAAAATACAGATCGTACATATACATTCTTCATGCCAAGAAAAGTTGCAATACTTACGCCAAGAAATAAATAAAATTATAGAAAAAGTCGTAGTTCAAGACGATGAAATATATGCCGATGACGTCTTGGAAAATACACCTATAGCTAGAACATCTGCTACTGATACAAATCCTACTCTAACGCTAATAGAAGAATGAGAAAAAAGCTTCTACAAGAAAAAAAAATATTTAAGAAAAAACCAGACATTGTTTCTGGTTTTTTCATTCATTTGACATTCGTGGTATTAGACGAATTGTCAAGTAGTATCATGTATCCACATGGACCAGCTCTGTGCGGTGGGTCGACGGGTGTTCATGTATGCTGATATAATTGCACTGGCGAATGCGGATACAGTGCAGTTGATGCGATGAGTGAATCAATGGTCACTGATGAGTGAAGAGGTCACTTGAGAACTATGGGCTGAATCCGAATAAGGGAAAGATTGGGCTGCAAAACAACCGATCCCACGACCGTGCACTTAAGGATATGATCGAATGCACGGACGGTTTAAGTACTTGGAATCTGTTCTTCGATCATCGGATAGAATCGACTGCGAGATTTCAGTAGCTTGGACTAAGTGGCTTCAGGTAACCAGTGACATCTGTGACTCCGAAATTTCGTCAAGTTGAAAGGACAAATATATTAATCCAAGATTAGACCATTTTATAAGTTAGTAAAAAATCGTCAATACTTGAGCGACACGTACAGGTGTTGTCTTTCATAGAGTTGAATATGCTGCGAAGTATGCGCGAAGTTTCGTAGAAGGACCGCGTCAGGAATTCTCGGACATGGCAAGCAAACTGCAAGAGAGTCATTTAAGCTGGTATTGTCAAATTTTATGGAAAGCGGCAAGTTAGGAAACAAATGTCTTGCAATGGCACATCCTCCAGGTTCGGGCACAAAGGGTAGGAACTTCTTAAAGAGACTCAGATCTTAGTTCGTATATATTTGTTAAGTAGATAGATGTAGGTGAAACAAAGTTCACCGGGTCATCTAGTATATAATAAATTCGTGTTTGTCTTATGCGGGGTCCGAACCCGCTGCTACCTCAGAGTTAAAGTAGCCACTGCTAACCATTGTTAGCCATTTGACCTCCGGGCTTGTCATCGAAATAGATCTAGTATTTTCTATAAACAAAAAGTAACACATAACTTTTTCAACTGAAATGTTAATTTACATGCTGAAAATTCCTGAAAGCAAAGTAAACAAGTTTCCGCACCTGAATCCATATTGCGTAACTTTTAAGACGCAGTAAACGGGAAATATGGTAAAAATTTGGAGCTCGTAACGGTATTAAGTAATTTGAAGGGTTGCACTCAACCCCAGGGCTCCATCCATCACGAGGTCGCTCAATTGACACCGACGTCAACGCTTAACCCCTAGTTGGCAAAGAAAGGTTCACATGGAGGCTGAATTTGAGGTTTACTATCAATATTGTAAGCGTAAGTTACGTCACGTGATTGGAACTTGCTTATGTAATCAGCTGTATTTTTTTTTAGAAAACTAGCGGCCCGGTACGTGCTTCGCTACGTATAAAGTGAAAGAATAAAAATAAATTATTGGAACATCAAATTCATTTATTCAAACAAAAAAATATTTTATTAATTGCTAGCTATTTTATAACTTAATCCAAAACATTTCGATAAACAATATTTTTTGTCGTCTCTCCGGTACCGAGTCTCGAACAGGCAACATAAAGTCGAAGTAAGTCCAAAATGAAATGACCGCATGAATGACATAACAACATGCTTGTACCTACTGTCAACACTGAAAAAAGTTGACAGCAAAATCCCCATTAACAAAATGATCCGCCATTTATTGAATTCATTTGTTACAAAAAATGTGATAAATGAAGAACCGCTTTACCGATTTTGTGCAAACTTCACATAAACCATCTACTAAATAGTCCGAACAAAGCCTAAACATTTGGTTTGGATAGGTGAGCCCGTTCTTGAGTTATAAAATTACAACGAAAAGTGGCATTGATTTTTATATATATAGATCACAGATGTTGACAACTAAATTCGTGTCTTAGCAACATGCATGGAGAACATACCTTATGTCTATTTTTACCCGACTGCGACAGAAGGAGGGTTATGTTTTTCGAGAGTATGTATGTATGTATGTATAATTGTTTGGCACGCTCTGCAGCCTGAAGGGCTGGATGGATTTTAGCTTGAGCGTTGTCGTTAGATTCGAATTTGCTGTGAGAGTGACACTGGGTACGTCAAAATAAGAAAAAAAAACAAAATGGCGGATTTTTGGCGCCAAGTTCAAATGCAAATGCGCGCCAGTCTGGACGGATCAATGGATTTTAGCTCGAAGGGTGTCATTAGATATGCATTTACTGTGAGAGCGACATTGCATATATGTATCTAAATAAATAAAACTAAAAGACATAAAATAAAAACGGTAATTTAAAAAAAACCCGACTGCTTTATTGTGTAATTTGGAAATGAAAAACCCCTAAAACAAGAAAACATGTAGCAGTCGGGACCCTACATGTGCTCTAAATTCACTAAGCCTCCATTTCTCCGACTGCTCCATGTTTTCTTGTTTTAGGGGTTTTTCATTTCCAAATTACAGAAAAAAGCCGTCGGGTTATTTAGTTTTTTAAATTACTGTTTTTATTTAAAAAGTTGCGATGGCCGACTTGCCATAGTTAATAATTATTTAATAAGTTTGGTGTTATCAAAAAATAGTCGAATTTTATGTATAACGATAAAATGTTATGCCTTATTTAGTAGTGTAATGTTTAATAGGTAGATGGCGTCACACCGCGACTTCACAGCAGTATAATATATTTTTTTTGTGATTTGTGTGTGTGTAGTAATAATTACTTTTAATAACATCAATAGTACTTCATTTATTTGCTTTTATTATGATTATTATAGATAGTTTTCTTCAAATACATTAGTTTGTTTGTTTGTAATATCTTTATTGTACACCAATATACAGATGGATAATCAAAAAGAAAAAAAAATGTGACCTGAATGTAATTTTAGGTTACGTATTATGTTTACAGTACATTATTAAGTTATTTGTTAGGAATAGTCGCAATCGTGTTACTCTGCACTCCCAATGGTTGACTGGTAGATAATGCAATAGCATTTAGTCCGCCTTTTGTATCATTTTATTGTGGTCAATAAAGTTTTAAATAAATAAATAAATGTACAAAAGCGGGCTTTTCGCTATAAGGGATCTTTACCAGTCAACTTTTGTCTATATATCTTTGGTTTAGTATTGAATCTTTGGTTTTGTTTGGTTAACTGTATGCCTTTTTTTTTTTATATATGAGAGGGGGGCAAACGAGCATGTGGGTCACCTGATGGAAAGCAATCACCACCGCCCATGGAGACCAGCAACACCAAAGGATCGCCGATCCGTTGCCAGCCTTTTAAATGCCTCTAATAAATAAATAAAGGCCTCTGCCGAGTTTGATCAAATTGCCATCACAATTCCCATTTCATGTGGCTCACTATAACTAGTGTGCTAGTGCGCCATGTAAATCTACCCTTGATGAAGATTTATGAGCTCACACAGCTCCCACGCACTCGCACGTCAAACGTGATGACTCCTGTCAATCACTCTTAAAATTGTCGTTTATATTGACGTCTTGGGGCCGCGCGTGATTCATTGGTTGCCGTAAAATGTATGTACGGTTGGCAGCGTGTCAAGTGTAACATTTGCACCGAGACCACACCCTGGCCACTCCGTACAAATGGACTGTGTTATACGGAATAGATCCAATCAACAAACTATGCCAAATTAAGAGATAAAATAAATGATAATTAAGTTGATACTATTGATTGTTGGCCTTATGCCGATCGCTTAGGTCGATCATGGCTCTCTATGGCCCATGACTCTATCTTGCACGCTCGGCTCAGGCGGAACGTGACAATGAGTCGTGATTTTATCACATCAATATTAGCATTTTGCGCTCCTTCTCTATATAAACTATAAGTGTGCGAGTATGAAATATCGTGTATGTATGAAATATAATTAGGGGTGTAAGTGGTTCATCAACATCTTTGAACCAAAGCCAACTTCACCTGCACGCGGTGCACCCTGCTGACTGACAAACGAAGCTCTGGCAAAAAGAGAGGTAGGGAGCGTAATTGTAAGCTACCCGACTGGGGAATGTATCTCCACCTCACAGACCGCTGCCTAATAACAATTCCCTTGAGGGTTGTTGTGTTCCTGCGCGTGAGTGAGGCCACAAGAAAGGAAAGAGATGCTGCGTGGGCAGCGAAGGTGGCGGCGCGCGAGCGATATTTTATGTTGCGAGCGTTTATATGGCTACGGCAGCCGCTTCACATCAGGCGGGCCGTATGCTTGTCTGCCACCCGACGTAGTATAAAAAAAAAAAATGAAACTCCTCCGTCCGCGCAATTTTCGTAAAAAACGGAATAAACATTTTTTGCTTCACGTTTTAATATATTTGTATTATGATAGCAGAGTATCTTAAATTCAAAACTCGATTTATTCATGTAAAAATTATAATAATTACAATTAATAATTATTATAAATCTAAATTTCTGGCCATTAGTTGCCAATTAACTAAGTTTTTTTTATACTACGTCGGGTGGCAGACATACGGCCCGTCGGATGTGAAGCGGTTATCGTAGCCATATTATAGCTCGCACATAAAATAACGCAGCATCTCCTTCATCATTTGGTAGTTCCCAGGAACACAACAACCCTCAAGGGAATTGATATCTCTGAGATGGAAGTACAACATTCCTCAGTCGGATAGCTTACAGTTACGCTTCCTACCTCTCTTTTCGCCAGAGCTTCTTTGTCAGCCCGCAGGATGCACCGCGTGCAGGTGAAGTTGGCTTTGGTTCAAAGATCTTGATGAACCACTTACACCCCCATAAGTACTTACCTAATAGTTCTACTGTGGTTATACTCTGATATAGATCCTGTAGAACATATATATACATGGTAACTCTGAATAGTCTGAATACATTTCCAATAGGAATGCGGGCGAGGACGCGTCGTCATTAAGTTAGTTATCTAGTTACCTGTCACAACACAATCTAAGTGTGTACACAGTGATAATTGAGTTAGTTGAATTTCCTTGGCGACCTTAATACCGACTACTGAATGCTTGGAGTTGACGAACTAATATTGTTTCTATTCTCGCAAGTTGATGACACCTAGCAATATAGACCTCTGTACCGGTGTACTACTAGTACAAAACATGAAAGTAATATAATGGTAAATGACGAGCTCGGTGGTCGAATGGTTAGCAATCGCCACTTCGACTCCGAGGTCGCGGGTTCGATCCCCGCACATGACAAACATTTGTGTGCATGAACATGTCTGTTTGACTTGGTCTGGGTATTTTCTATATATTATAAGTATGTATTTACAAAAAAAAATGTATTTAAGTACATTTATCAGTTGTCTAGTACCCATAGTACAAGCTTTACGCTTAATTTGGGACTAGATGGCGCTGTGTAAATTGTCCAGAAATATTTATAAATATTATAATATAATGGTAGTCTATAATATAATGGTATATATAATATAATGGTAGTCTCTAAACTCTAGCTTGTAGATAACATGTTCCTTCATTAAATACATCACGGTCCGGAATCGGGAGACAATGCCCATTCGTGTATGGAAAAAAGTACTGATAATAAAATTGTTGTGTCATCACTAAATAACATTCACTTAGTTCTAAATCGTCACTAGATTATATTCTAGAAAGTTTGGAGGGCATTGGTTGCCGGAGTTCCGAAATATGTAAGAAATAAAATGCGTTTGATTTTAGGTTATGTGAGACCATACCACAGAAGTACTAATAGACCAACGTAACCGTACATCCAGCGAATTAGCAGTATCATTTTAAAGTTAATTATTGTTAGTACTATATTAAGTCGGGGTTTAAAAACGCAAAACACACAATGATATAATAATCAATTCTAATCGATATTATTTAATTCACGAATCAATAAGAAACTCCATCCCTATCGTGTGACATATTTATAGTAGTGTTGCCAATTTTGCGATAATTTCACTAGAATTGGTGATTTTTGTTTAAGTGTTAGCGACAGAAAAAAGATTTTACGACAAAATCGTCAGATAGAAGCGGGTTACAGGTGTATGGCCTGAATGGTAATGTTGTATAAATGGTGGTATAAATGTGTAAAACACTGGTTTTAGCGATTTCCTAGCGATTTTCGTTAATTCTTGGGACTTGCATTTATAGATGTTGGTAACTCTCATTAGTAGGTACCGCCATTATGCTTTTCTTTTAGATCGGAAGTCAACAATAAACTTAAATATTCTGATAAACTTATCCCCGAAGAGAAGTTGTATGAAAACCTACTGTAAAATCTATTTTTTATTTTAGAACTTTGACAGTAAACTTTTTCTTAAGACACAACTAATTATCTAAGAGTACTGCCCGTGGTCAATCTCCTTTCCATCACCGTTTTTCCTGTGTAGCCAGTCGGCCTACCGCCGATTATGAAGCCGATTACCGTCGGATTTTTTAATTCCAAAAATTGGTCTTATCTTAAAGTTATTGACAAACATCTTCTTCTTCTTCTTCTACCTGCTGAGCTAAGCATAATTACCAACAATCTAAGCTGTAGTTTCAGTTTCGCATTCAAAAATTCTGGTGGTAATCGGCTTTAGCTTCGGCGGTAGGCCCCCAGATCGATACAACGACCCTATGTCTACAGCTAGTGCTCCCCTGTGCACCAACCTATCGGTTCTATCACAGGATTGCGAGTTTCTCGCCCAGTAAACCAACCAGGCAACAAGACCTTTATCTGCTCCGCTATCGTGGCCAGTAAACAATAAATAAATAAATAATAAATAAATATTGTCAGACAAATTACCCAGCGCCATCTAGCCCCAAGATGTTCTTCTCTATATGCTCGGTTTCTTTACGTTGACATGATCGCTAACAAAAACCTCGCATTAAATACTCTGATCGCCAAAACTAAAAAGAAGAAGACCGAAATTATAGTTTGAGAAGTAATCAAACTAAAGTCCCACAAGCCACAAGTAGTATTTTGCGTCATTGATTGCGGCAACTTTGATTAATTTAGCCCTCGGGAGCGAGATGTTGAGTTTGAGTTGGGAGCGGGCCCGATGTCGAGTGTTTGCGCTCGGTCAGGATTCTGTTTGACTATCGACACCTATCAATTATTTATTCGATTGACATGGTTTTATGGACCTAGGTTTGTATGGAACTTGATAACTATTTAGATACTTTCCAAGTTTTTAAGATTTCATACTTTAGCGTGTAAGTGGTTCATCAACATCTTTGGACCAAAGCCAACTTCACCTGCACGCGGTGCACTTTGCTGACTAATAAACGAAGCTCTGGCGAAAAGAGAGGTAAGGAGAGTAATTCGCTTCGTTGAGGCTTAATCTTCAAGCTTCTATCTCATTCCAATGGATTTTTCATACCTTGTCTTGACAATTTCATCAAATTTTTTTTCGCTCTTTGAATAGCTATCTGCTCTTCGGGATGAAGACAAATCCCACAAATCACAGATCATAAAAATCGATCCAACTATTCTTGAGTTATATAATTCTACTTGTAAATGGTGTAACTAACCCTACTTTGTATTATATCTATAAGATATGTCTTTCATTACTTAGCAGGTGTCCTTCATTACCTTCCTTCTTTCTTAGTTACTTATTCCTTTGGCGCATCGACCCAAAATGAGTCTTGGTCTCCGAAATAAGAACCCTCCACTTGTCCCTGCTTTGCGCAAGCTCTTGCCGGTTGTTGACATCATGTTCGCAAAGATCAGCCTCCACTCTGTCGCTCCAGCGATATTTTACAGGTCTTCCACTAATAAAGAACGAAATCTTTACACCAGCGACTGAGTATTAGCGCACAGATATAGAATACATATACAGATGAACAATAAACCTATAACTACAGATTAAATAGACGGTCCAAGCAGACGGAGTCACAGACAAAACTCATTTATTTCTATTTTCTTCACCGTATGTCAGCATTAAGAAGTTTCCAGCGTTACATGTCCGAGGATTACAAACTTCAAGTTGGGATGATACGAAAATTCACAGCAAGAAGATATATTTTTTATACTTTCGTCTGAGAAACTTGGTCTGTACTCCATTAGTAGTAAACCAAGCGTGTGCGTTGCGGGGAAAGTTGGGCGCTAATGCCTAAGTTCTGAAAAGCTTCAAATACAATTTTATGGTGCCCCTCTAGTTGGGTTAGTATGGAGGAGGACTTTCTTTTAGTTATTTTTACAAGTCTGGAATTTTTGGGATGTAAGTGGCTCACCACGATCTTTAGAGCCAAATCCAACCTCATCTGCACGTGGTGCACTCTGTCGACGAGCTAAAGAGGCTGTGGCGAAAGAAATGTAGGGTATAGCGTATTTACTTTACGTATGAGACTGATAGAAATCCATACTAAGTTAAGATTAAGGACGGTTACCACACTACGTATATAGTAGACATGAGATGAAAGATACGCGCGTCACGCTTACATCTCAAGTCTACTATATACTTGGTCAGTGGGCGAAGGCCAGTTTTTAAAGCCGCCCAAAGGACACTAGCTTGCTTTAAAGACTATCGTCTAATGACAGCCAAGACCGGCTTAATCTGTCTTCCGATGCACAAATAAATTCTAGATTAATATACCCATCCATAGACTGGCTATACGGTCGACGTTTGCGGTTACGGTTGCTTAACTTGCGTGTTCGATTAGAATAACATATACAACGACGCCATCGTGTTTCTCGATATCTCAATATCTGCACTATCTCTTCTGAGCCTCTTTTGTTTGCTAATCGGTAAGATGCACCATGTGCTGGTGATGGATGATAAGAGTAAGGATGATGGCGATTGATACGCACACACCACATATAATGAAACTCATAAGTTTCCACATTTTCACTGTGAGTTAAAATAAAATGAAATGTTACAATAAATAATTTATTGCGACATTTTTCCCTATGTCAATCTATTGAATAAATAATCCTTCTCCACACTATGCAGCCTGCAGCCAAAGTTAAAATGTCCGAAGACATTCCAAGTATCTCGTCGTTAATTTCGTTCGCCAATGATTGGGGCCGAGACAACTTTGTCATATCTCCATGTTTTGTGGCTGCTCAATAGATGTTTGTGTGATGTTTATTTGTTATAATAAAGACTTTTGTCAGTTTTTATTGATCGAAATAAGCTTTTAAATGTTATTTGGGAGAGCTCTTAGCGTGTTGTTTTAATTTAATCAAAGACGCAAAACAACAAACAAATTTATGTCCTTATATTTGGTGGGCAGTAATTAAATCGGGGTGTAAGCGACTCACTACGATCTTTAGAGCCAAAGCCAACCTCACCTGCATGTGGTGTACCCTGCTGATTGATTAACGAGGCTCTGGCAAAATAGAGGTAGGGTACAGCATATTTGTAAGCTGCCTGACTGGGGAAAGTACCTCCACCTCACAGAATACCGCAGCCAAATAACAATTCCCTTGAGGGTTGTTGTGTTCCTGCGAGTGAGTGAGGTCACCAGTATGGAAGGGGTTGTTGCGTTGACAGCGGGGGTGGCAGCACGCGAGCGATATTTCATGTTGCGAGCGTACATATGGCTACGATAACCGCTTTACAACAAGTGGACCGTATGCTTGTCTGCCACTCGACGTGGAATAAAAAAAAAATCTCCGATGACAAAAACGACGAAAGGACGAAAAGACGTTGGATGCCCTCCTTCTAGATGGTCCGATGACCTTAAGAAATCGGCTAGAAGCGGCTGATGAGGAAGGCGGAGGGTCGTATTTGGTGGAAAGTATTGGGCAAGGCTTATATCCAGTAGTGGGTAGATTATGAATTAAATCCCTAATATCTCGTCTCTGGTTTTAGTTCTGGCTGTGATCCATGGCAAGTAAAAGTACCACAGCATGTGAATTTAGGGGCATGCATTAGTTCAATTAACCGTTAGGGGGTGTGTTGCGAAAGTAGCGCGGTTTTGGGCAATAAATCGTATCGCAGCGTGAAAGATAAATCTGTACTAATATTATAAAAGTTGAAGAAGAGTTTGTTTGTTCGGTTAAACGCGCTAATCTCCGTAACTACAAGTAGAATGATAATCCTACACTTCACTACACTCCGGCCACTCCATACAAATGTCGCGTCCTTTACTACTACAACAACAATGGCGTCTATGCAGAGCGGCAATGAGCGTGTGTGCATGCAGCGCCATAAAAACTGGATACAAGAGCGTCGTAGGAAACGGCCATGCTGTACGTAGTCTCTCTCTCACACGCAGACCAAGTTGCGCGACTCAGCTAGTATCACACCCCGGCCACTCCATACAAATGAGGCGTCGTTGACTATTACATAAATAATGACGTCTGTACAGATCGAGAATTAGCGTGTGTGCATGCGGCGCCATACAAACTCTTCCTGATTTGTCTCAGAGTGAGGTCGGCACGAGAGAGCAGTAGGGACTGTCCACACTGTACGTAGTACTATTGCTTATACTGTGCTAGTATAACAATAATAGTATTAATTTAATGAAAGTATTAATATAATGAAATTCTAAATGATAAATTATATGAAAAAATAATAGTATTAATTTAATGAAAGTCCTTGGAGGGTACATAAACACGCTTTTTATCATTTAATATTTAATATTCCATTATTTTCTATTAATTACCGCAACTAAGCTTCAATTTATTTCCAGGAATTCCCGAGAAAACCGCTATTTTGTTTCCGAGATTCTAAGCTCTTCAGCTTAGTTAACGGAAATTATATTAAAGTTGTAGTTATATCAAGTAACTTAGTCAACTATTGAGCATTTTGCTCTTCTTTTCCGGTGGTGGTATCCTTTGTCAGGGCAACAGGGTTCTGTTTGACAGAACTGGATAAAATGTGAGCCACATAATTTTGATATGTAACACGCGTCTTATAAATTCACAACATGAGAGTTCTTCTCTATTTGGTCAGTTTGTTTACATTCACATGATCGAACGCGAACAAGAAACTCGCACTACGCACTCTGATCCCTCCTTCAAGCCTTCAAAATCGTCAAGGCGTCGTCTGAAGTACATGAGTCTGAAACTAAAGCTCACTGTCCATAATTATTCCAAGAATCCTTGCTTTATTAACAGGGTCAATATCCTGTCCTGAAATACTAATTACGGGATTGTAGTGAATACAATGAGTTTATAAATACTACAGAAATGCCACAAGCGTCCAAAACGTATACCCGAAAAAGTAAGTGATATACGAGTATATGTATAAAACTGTAAGACATGTTTAACAGATCTTCCACATTATATCTGCGGTACCTGCCTTTGCATTGCCGATATCACACTCTTTTTCAAACGGCAATCTGAACTGATCTCTCCTAAAAACATGTTATTTATTACTGTAGCAAAATATATGTCCTTTCAGAAGCTCTCAAACGGTTTCCATTTAAATTTATGTAGGGAAAATCTAAACCCTTGCAGTCAATTTACGAAACGTATATTAAAGTAACGGATTTTATACAGGGAATTTACCTAAATACAAATATATACATATAAATTAAATTGGAGTGTCTGTTTGTAATATTAAAGTAACCGCTTTTCAATAAATGCATCAGGAAGTATATACAACGGTACATATACCAAAATATTTTTTTTTTATAATTTTTGTCTGTCTGTCTGTTTGTTCTGCCTTATCTCCGAAACTGCTGGACCGACTTTGACGGGACTTTCACTCGTAGATAGCTAATGTAATAATGAATAACTTAAGCTACTTTTATTTAATAAATTTTATTTATTTCTATTAATGTAAAAAAAAATAAGAAGAAGGAAAGAAGTCGCAGGCAAAACTAGTGTATTATATAATTCGTCGATTTCGAAGTCGATTCAGTCGATGTAATTGCTTCCCTCTCTATGTAGCAATCCAATTATTTTTCTAAACCCTAAAAAGATTTGCTCAATACTGCTGGTCCAAAGTTTCCCTTCTCATCGAAAAACGATATTGTGTGTTCGGCAGTCTCTTCGAGATTTGTGTAGGAAATATTGTGAATTAAGAATAACTTCGTAGTTTGGGTTTAAGAGGTTCTTGGAGTAAATAATTTATTTCCTGACATTTTCGTTAATAAAATACAAAAATATTAATAGGGCACTCGGTATTTTGTCGTGAATAAGTGTTTAAAATTGCTCCCATAATAGGGAGGCAATTCAAAAAAACGACTGATAACAATATCGGGGGATACAGATTTTGAATGGACACCAAATTGCAGCTATGAATCTATCAACTCCATCCTAAATTAAATTACACCACTGGATAGATGAGGGATCAAAAAAATTATTACGCTACGATACAGACGAAACATAGAACCTCATCCTTTTTTGAACTTGGTTAATATTTTTTTTATTTAAGACAGAAGCAAACGAGCATTTGGGTCACCTGGTGGCAAGCAATCACCACCGCCCGTGGAGATCAGCCACAGCAAGGGGTCGCTGATCCGTTGCCAGCCTTATAAGAGAATTATAGACTCTGTTCTTGAAGGCACCCATGTCGTAATTGTTCGAAAATACCGCTGAAGGAAGTGATTCCAGTTTCACAGTTCGTGGTATAAAATGTCTTAGGAAACGTACTGTAGTAGATCGCCAATTATCAAGATGATATGGATTGAATTTTAATATAATACCTCATTTTAATACTAAGTGAAATAACATCCAATTCAACTTTTAGCAAAACCCACAAAGTTGTTTGATATTCAGCTCCATTACAATATTCAGATAGTGAAATACAGAGTAAGAACTTCATCCATAACATTGTTAGATCTGGTTTGTCCCGAAATTTCTAGCTAATTTGAATCCGTCGCTGAAATTGGGCCGAAGTTTAATCTAACTCGCCGTTGGCAGGGAAGGTGGGAACTTTTACAGTTCCAACGAACCGATAAGCCAGATCTGCATTGGGATAATGATAAAGCTGTTTTGCGTTCAATTAGCCGAGTTATTGGATGACTTGAAGAAAATTGGGGTGCATGTTGTTTATCAACAGGTTGAGACTCCACCAAAGACGAGATGTTTTTTCAACCAATAGAATTTCGTTATTCAAACATCTCCGCTTTGGTGGAGTCTCACCCTAATCGAAGTCTACGAGGACTCACAAACTTATTCGCCCCGAAAGAACCGACCACCGATAGATGTGCGAGGTATCATAAGATTTAATATAAAGCCCTTCAGACCCACCATACCCCTGGCTGTACCACTGGTGGTACTGTGGGTCTTTTTACTGAATACTAAAACTCGGTTCGTTCGCCGCGTTCGGCTCGGATAGATGTGCGTTCTGATTAAACATACGGTATATCGAGTTTATTAAGAAACTAGAGTGTATACTTAGAAACTAAATGAGAAAGAAAATGTCGCAAAAGTAAAATGCGTTTGAACAGCGGTGTCGCTACACTATGTACATTGTAAGTACAGTCGGGAAAACATTTGCGTTTAATAGTTAAAAATATTTCTTTTTTTTTGGCACCGATCTAAAATGATAGACATTTTAGTCCTTATCAATATATTTTTATACTAGCTGTTACCCGCGGCGTCGCCCGCCTGGACCAGGGGAGCTGCCATTGATTTGTGTATATTTTTTTCTTCTTGTATTTTTTTTACTTTGTGGGATAAAACCTGTCAAAAATGATTATAATCTTTATTTTTTCCCGTGGGAATAAAATGTTTTTCCTGGATAAAAAGTAGCTAATGTCACTATCCAGACCGTAAACCATCCCTGTTAAAAAATTATGTCGGTACTAAGGTTCTTTTCGACGTAAAAGAAGGACAAATGATAACAAAGTTAATTTTACCCATGGGATTAAGATGTTTTTCCGGGATAAAAAGTAGCCTATGTCATTCTCCAGATCGTAAACTATCCCCATTAAAAAAACCATGTCCGTACTTAGGTACCTTTTGACGCAAAAAAAAGGTGGACAAATGATTATAAACTTTATTTTTGGGATATATATAATATATAATACATACATATATAATACATACAATTATTTCTAAGAAACTAAATTAAAAATAAAAATAAAACTACATATTATCTAAAAAAAGGCCCCCGTGGCATTGTACCGAAGATGCTGGCAGCGTTTCCTCATTGACACACTTTCACATTTATAATATTAGTATGGATATAGTCCTCGGTACGAAAATTAAAAGGTGAGTAAAATCGAGTGTGATCATAAATTAATTTGTTGTATATTTTTTATTTATGTATATATATGCATATAAGAAAGAGTATATTCTGGCGTAAAGGAGTAATTCTACTCTATCAAAATGGTTTTTTTTTTTTTAATATGATAGCGACATCGAAATCAGCATAAAAATTCGACTTTCATCTCATGGTCACTTGATAGAACAATTTGAGAATATCGAGAAAACACTTATTGTCGATGTATAAATATGTTTTTTAAAAAAAATCTATGTATCGAACCTTTTGTTGAGATAACGGGTTCACAGGACATATATCAAAACTTTATCTCTTGCTCCGTTTCGCTCGCTCCCAGAAGACTTTACCTAGAGCCGAGGGTGAGGCGTTACATACCCGAGTGTGATGGCTTAGTCTCGTTCACTAACCACAAAATAAAGTGAAGAAGTTTACACAAAAATCCCCTATTTGATTATGGAGCAAAGCCAGAATCCTGACTAACAGACAGAAAAAAATGGAGTGCTGCTGTCATGGACATGGCCGTGTGTTATACGTGAATACGTAATAAGCATTAAAATTATCTCAAAATGGCAGCGCTTCCACCTGCCCAGCATGCGATCTTCAATAAATAAAATATTTGTTTATTTTGGCAACGAGGGCCCATTTGTTTGTAACAATTTATCTTATACGCTAATATTAGTAAACATAATAATAATAATTTTGAATATATATATATATATATATAGTTTTTGAAAATATCTTCCAGAGGTACCTATTACGAGTACAGCTAGTTACCTCTGTCTAACAAGCACACTAATAAAGTGTTCCAACATTGGCGAATCCAATTTTCCCATTAATGTTTTTAATCAATAGTCCAGATCAATAATCAATAGTCCTTAGCGTAATAAATTCTTTGATCCTTCATCTATCCAGTGGTGTCATTGAATTTGGGATCTAGAACATAGATTCGAAACTACAACGCGAAACTTTATTCCCCGATATTGTAATCATTAGGTTTTTGGGGTAGCCAATTTAAAAACGTTTCATGTCAAAAAGCCTCGTACCCTTAATGCATATAGTTTATTGACTCCGAGGTCGCGGGTTCGATTCCCGCACAAGACAAACATTAGTGTGCATGAACATTTCTGTTTGTCTTGGTCTGGGTGTTTTCTATGTATTATAAGTATGTATTATGAAGTATATATTACAAAAAAAATGTATTTAAGCACATTTATCAGTTGTCTAGTACCCATAACACAAGCTATGCGCTTAATTTGAGACTAGATGGCGCTGTGTAAATTGTCCAGAAATATTTATTTATTTATTTATTATTTATATACCACCTCAGTTCTCTTCTGAGTAAAAAACATTTTTATGTAACTCAGCTCCCCCCGACAGTACCCAGGGGAATAAATGCAAGGAACTTGGAGCATGAAGAGGCGGTCGGGTGCTTTGTGAGACAAAGGTGGGGCTTATTGCAAATTCCGGCACTCACCTTGCGCTATTAAATCTCCCGCGCGATGCTGAACGATACAACGAATGTCGGCTATGCTGGATGGTTGATACATTTTTAAGGCCTTGTTTGTATTAGATTTGTGGCATTCTTAGGAAATGTTTATATTGTACAGGTAAATCACTTGTACTGTTGCACTTAATTCAATTTATTTTTCCTATCGGTTCCGCCTTACGAAAATACTCATCAATATCTTAAAACCAAAGCGAACTTTACCTGCACGCGGTGCACCCTGCTGATTGATATACAAAGCTCTGGCGAAAAGAGAATTAGGGAGCGTAATTGTAAGCTACCCGACTGGGGAATGTACCTCCACCGGGGGTTGTTGTGTTCCTGCAAGTGAGTGAGGTCACCAGAAAGGAAGGACATGCTTCGTTGGCAGCGGAGGTGGCGTCGCGAGAGCGATATTTTATGTTGCGAGCATTCTTATGGTTACGGTAACGGCTTCCCATCAGGCGGGCTATATACTTATCTGCCACCCGTCGTAGTATAAAAAAAAACCAAGGTAAGGTACAGATGCTATCATTTTCTCAAAACATTATGGGAGATATCGTGCAATCTATGACCATACTACATATGTGATATATACCAATAAATTTTGGGGTGTAAGCGGTTCATCTTCATCTTTGAACCAAAGCCAACCTCACCTGTACGCACCACGCTGCTGACTGACAAATGACGCTCTGGCGAAAAGAAAGGTAGGGCATACTGTATTTTTTAAGCTGCTCAACTGGGGAAGTACCTCACCCTCACAGAACACCGCAACCAAATAACAATTCCCTTGAGGGTTGTTGTGAGTGAGATCGCCAGAAAGAAAGAAAGGAATATAGGCTGGCAACGGATCGGCGAGCCCTTGGTGTTACTAATCTCCATATGCGGTGGTGATTGTTTTCCATCAGGTGACCCACATGCTCGTTTGCCTCCCTCTCATATAAACAAAAAAAAAATCTATGACAATGTATGATAATCTATTTTAATACAAAATGTCTACAAAGTTCCATCAAGTGCCAACAATCTCTAGTATCAACAATGTATCGTACAGTGTTTAACCACAGTAAACCTAATAGAGCAGTGCATTCTAACGTTGAAAATTGACGCACTTACATACATATATTACATATACACGCCGACCGCCGCCGCACGGTTGCATTACCGCATACGTGCCATATTGTGAAGCTGGTTTACGGAGTTACATTATAAACATTTGGTTTACTACTCCAGTCTAGGCAATTCTGATCACCTAACTATTTAGGGCGATAGTGACAGTTGCTAATTATTGTTAAAGATATCGCCACGTGTAACTTAAACTAGATAATACCTAAAGAAACTTAAACTCGATAATATCAAATTTCAAAAGCTTCTTACTCCTACTAATTTCTTCTGATTAAATTCGTTGTGAGTTCCAAGGTAGTCGTAGTTTTACCCCCGGGACTGCAATGGACTTTATTGTTCATTGCCTTTTTGGTGGTCGCCGCTGTTAATCCCGGCTACACAGGAGGTTTTTTCCTTCCCTCCCAGTGGTGGGAATGTATGGTGGGCCCCCGTCTCAAAAATACCTATTCTATATAAGAAATCAAAGACCAAGGAAATGATTTTTACTTGTCTCTTGAAAACGTCTATAGACGTAGCTATTCTGATAGCCACAGGGGAATCATTTCAAAGCCAAATAGCCTGGGCAGTGAAAGATTGATTGAAAAAGTTTGAAGAAAGAGGCGGAACGGAAAGAATAAAGTTTTCACAAGAAAAAAGTGAAAGACAAAGGACAGAAGAAGAGAACTTGAAGCAATATTTGAGATAAGAAGGCGAAGTACGAGCAAAGGCTACAGTATAGAGGTAAGAAAGAACGTGTATATCCGACTCTCCTGAAATCGACTTTCCTGAAAAACTGAGTAGATGTTGCGATAGGATGTGTACTGATATGAGTCATAGATTAGTTATTGACGAGCTATACCGAAATATAATAGGTGCATTACAAAAGGCGGGTCACCTAGGTCGGGGGTCTGGAGGTTCGAGAAGGGGTAAACGCGTAGCTGGTTGGAACCGGTATGTAAAAAAGGCCCATAAATTGTCACGGGAGTACTTTAACATATGGAAAGCTAATGGGATGCCCAGATCAGGTCTTCTATATAATAATATGAGAAGCAGTAAAAATGAATTTAAAAATAAATTAAAATTTTGTCAAAATCATAGAGAACAGATATGTATGGATAAAATAGCTGAACAACATCAACAGAAAAAATTTAAAGAGTTTTGGAAATTAACGAAATGAAAATTAACGAAACGAAAATTAACGAAATATTATGACGAATGACAAATGTATACAAATGATTTGCATGCCTGCTATCAGGCGTAATACACGGCACAATGTATTTTATAAGATATACGAGGGGAGGTCAATAAGTTCGCGGAATGAGAGAGAAGGAGGTTGAAATTAAACACCAAATTATTTTTCCTTTTCAATATATTCTCCTTTAACCCTAATACATTTTTCGGATCTCTCAAATAGCTTGTTTATACCATCGAAAAAAAATGATTTGTCTTTGGTGTCAAAATAGGCCGAAATTGCCGACTTGACTTCATCATCGTCGTCAAATTTCTTTCCACGCAGCTCTTTCTTCATTTTTGGAAATAAATAATAGTCACTGGGGGCCAAGTCTGGACTGTATGGTGGGTGGTTTAATTGTTCAAAGCCGCATCGGTGAATGGCAGCCGTCGCAACATGGCACGTGTGGACGGGTGCATTGTCGTGCAAAAGGAGCACACCTTTTGACAGTTTTCCTCTTCTTTTTTTCTTAATGGCTTCTTTCAATCTTTCCAGTAAAGAAGCGTAGTACTGTCCCGTTATAGTCGCACCACGTTCTTTATAATCGATCAGTAAAATACCTTCTGTATCCCAAAAGATAGTCGCCATGATCTTTCCGGCCGATTGTGACACTTTGAACTTCTTTGGAGGAGGTGTGCCTTTTTTATGCCACTGCATCGACTCTTGCTTCGACTCAGGTTCATAGTGGTGAACCCAGGTTTCATCTCCAGTAACAATCCGGGCCATAACTTCTTCCTTTCTCTCTCCACAGAGCTCCAGAAACTGGTGAGAGCACTCGACACGCTCGCGTTTTTGAAGTGGCGTGAGCATTCTCGGAACCCATCTTGCACTGACTTTAGTCATCCCAAGATGATGATGTAGGATATTTAAAATACTTGATTCGGATACTCCAACCATTGCTGCAAGTTGCTTCTTCTTCAGTCGGGCATCTTCCAATACAAGTTTTTCTACTTTTTCGACGATTTCCGGTGTGGTGGCCTCAATTGGCCGTCCGGAGCGGGGGTCGTCTTCAATGGTCTCCCTTCCTTGTTTGAAAAGACCATGCCACTTGTAAACCATGGTTTTACCAGGGGCAGAGTCCGCGTAAACCGCTAACAGCTCTTGAAAAATCGTCTGAGCGGATTTTCCTTGCTTGGTAAGAAACTTAATAACGGCACGGTGTTCAATTTTCTCCATACTGGCTGACTTCTTCCCGATTTAGTTGTTTGCAGGTCGATAACTCAAAAGTTAATGACACGATTAGGTTCAAACTTGGTATATATACTCTTAATGAGGTGCTTAACTAGTGCCTACCTGGACGGGTGAATTTATCCCCATCAACCCCTCCATTCCGCGAACTTATTGGCCTCCCCTCGTAAGACCTGTAAAAAAACTGTATTAGCAAATAAATGATTTATGATTATGATTATGATTTATGATTATGATTAACAAATAAGTTGAACTTTAGAGTAGGTCTGCCTATGAGTGTGTGTGGTGCGTCGGATGCAGGGCAAGTAGCTAACAATTTTAAGCGTCATTTTAGGGTTGCTCCGCGGTTGATATCTGGAAGGTACATGGGGGATAGTGAGTCATCTTTATCTGATCCACCTTTAGGTTTCTCTGCGAAAGAGGTGAAGTGTGTGGTGAAGTCATTGGCGAAAAACAAATCTCCAGGTCATGATGGACTGGTAGTTGAACACCTCGTACATGCTGGACCTCATATATACCGCGTACTTGCGATGCTATACACGTTCTGTATCCGACACACATATTTACCATCCGAGCTTATGGAGAGTGTAGTAGTGCCTGTACTCAAAAATAAGTCGGGTGATATAGCAGACATAAATAACTACAGACCTGTATCACTTGCAAATTTATTGGCAAAGGTACTTGATGGTCTGTTTGACCGTCAGCTGAATAGATACATAAAGCCTAACGATGCGCAGTTTGGCTTTCGTAGTGGTTTGTGTACTGAAAGTGCCATACTGGCGCTCAAGCAGACCGTCAGGTATTATACTGATAGAAAATCACCAATATATGCGGTCTTTCTCGATCTCTCCAAGGCCTTCGATCTGGTCTGTTATGAAAAATTGTGGTCTAAGCTTAATAAACTGCAAGTCCCGGATGAACTGATTAGTTTACTGAGGTTTTGGTATGGCTCTCAAACAAATCGAGTCCGATGGGGGAATGTCTACTCGGGTGTCTACAAGTTGGAATGCGGGGTTAGGCAGGGAGGGCTAACATCTCCAAAGTTATTTAACGCCTACGTTGATGACCTCATTGATGGGCTCAACAGGACAAATGTCGGATGCTCAATAGATGGAAAATTTATAAATAATCTCAGTTACGCGGATGACATGGTCCTGCTGAGCCCATCCATTAGCGCGCTTCGTAAATTAATGAAAGTATGTGAATTATATGCTGAATCACATGGACTTTCATATAACACCAAAAAAAGTGAGTTGTTGGTCTTCCAGTGCAAGGGAAAACCCTTGCAAGTA
The DNA here is from genome assembly GCA_937001555.2 of Hypsopygia costalis. Classification (NCBI taxonomy): domain Eukaryota; kingdom Metazoa; phylum Arthropoda; class Insecta; order Lepidoptera; family Pyralidae; genus Hypsopygia; species Hypsopygia costalis. Next base: position 2,240,853 of record OW443336.2, on the reverse strand, counting down.
GATAGTATTCCCTCTGTGACTCTTAATGGTGTACCACTTAGAAGGGTTACACAATTTAAATACCTAGGACATCTAGTCACAGAGGACTTATCTGATAATGCGGATATAGAACGAGAACGGAGGGCGCTGGCGGTTCGCAGCAATATGTTAGCTCGCAGGTTTGCGCGTTGCAGTAACGACGTTAAAATTACATTATTTAAATCATACTGCCAAAATTTCTACACGTGCAGCCTATGGGTGAGATATACGCTGGGAGCCTACAGCGCTCTCCGTGTTGAGTATAATAATGGTTTCAGGATGCTGATGGGGCTTCCGCGTTTCTGTAGCGCGTCTCAAATGTTTGCAGAGGCACGGGTGGATGACTTCTTTGCCATCATCAGAAAAAGGGCTGCATCCATGCTGACCAGGATGCGCGGGAGCCCTAACAGCGTTCTGAAACTATTGTCTGAAAAATTGGAAAACCCATTTGTTGAGCATTGGGTGCGAAATCATCTTCGCACTCAAGGCTCAAAATCGCCGAGGCCGGGCTCACATTGAAGTCTCTCCCCACTGTATAGTTATAGTTACTAACATAGTCTGTAAGTTTCTTTGTCACTAACATTATGGATTGTAAATACAGTGTAAAAATATTGTCAATCTGAAAATAAATACATATTATTATTATAATCCCTGCGCTGGCGAATGGATAGCCATATGAGCTGATCACGATAGCTGGATATTTGAACGTAACGTGAAGTGCTTATAAATTGAATCGAATGCTGAGATATTGGAGTCGCTCTAGTTTGTTTAATTATAATGCTTTTGTTATCTTAAGTTTACAACATTAGACGCGTAATACTTGCCGTAGTTTTTTAGAATTGCCTCAAATGGTTTCATTTATTGTTCCATATCGAACCATTATAGCTTAATAGTGCCATAAAAATTGGCATACGTGTAAATCTTTTAGCCGTAAGTGCGTCTAGACGGACGTTAGTGTGGGAGTAGCGTATTACTCTATATTGTGTCTACTGTGCCTATATTCATTCCATTGCTGGGATGTAGTCACAAGATTATCATCATCATATTCAACCTACATCTATCCACTGATGGATATAAAGGTCATTGACAAACCCGAGATTTACTCGCCATTTTGATGTTCCGCATCTTCCAGCCCAGCATCATAAAGACATCTTTCAGGGCAGCGGTAAATAGCTTCAGGGAGATGACGTCCACTTGACGTACTTCTCGATGCAGCTGGATGGGCTTAGATTGCTGGTTGGACTTAGATGTACAGAGAGGCACCTGAGCATCTCGATATAGCAGTGGTCGACTTAGCGTCGCTGTAAAGATTTCAGCCCCCTTACCACCATCTCTTATTGCGATTCAATATTCCATTTGAAATAGAGTCGCTTCTTCATTGGTATGAATAAGCAATCTATTCAGTTATTGAATCGCAATAAGAGATGGTGGTAAGGGGGCTGAACATCCAAGTTTCAATGGAGTAGGAGAAGGTCGAAGTATATATATAATCAAAGAACCTTTAGCCCAGTACAACTTTATCAATACCTCCTATGTGACCTTTGATAGCCACAATTTGCAACAAATTTTCGTATTACCTAAATATACTAAAATTTAACACAAAATTGACAAAGCCACTGAATGCAAAGCAAATTACAAAAATTAACATCCCACCACAATAAACGTATTTAGCGAGGCTGCCATAATTCCCACTCTCCTAACAACGACATCTAGACATAAAAATATTCATACGAGACCAAAAAATTTCCACAATCAAGAGAAACGCTCCCCTGCGGCATATTGCCGAGTTTTCATTAAACAGAGCTCGGGTTTTTGTCAAAAAAAAAGAATGGTTAGCCTCAGGCTCGTGTAAGGAATGTTGGCCTCAATGATGTTATATTTATATAGATATGCCAATAAGCGGCAAAACGAATACCCGAAAAGTGAGCCAATTGTCTCACCTATCAATTAATTCGCACAAGCAAGCCGACGAATCAGACTTTTGTGGCAATTTATTGAAATACGTTGAAGTGCCGTCTTTTGTGCCAGTAAATACATAATTTATGTAGACCAAGAGATCACATATCACACGAATGTACACAGCAATGATTGATTTCAACATGTACTTTAGTTATCAACTCAATGTTTTAGGTCCCTAACAGTGTTAGATACATAGAATCCATGGTGCGCGGTAGTTGAGCTTTATTTGACTCTTTATGCTTTCTCACATATACATTCGACTTCCTCAAATTAAAAAGCTTCTTACTCCTACTAATTTCTTGTGATCAAACTCGTTGTGAGTTCCAAGGCAGCCGTAGTTTTACTCTCAGGATTGCAGTGGACTTCATTGTTCTTTGCCATTTATGGTCCTGGTTACACAGTAGACATAATGACGGGATTGTGTGGTGGACCCATCGTATGTACATTTGCGTATTTTTGCAAGAAAAATTGACGCCATTTTGCGATTGTTGAGGCAAAGAGATAATTGCTGATGATAAGAATGGCGATAGTGTGTCCCAATCTACGTATACATATAATAATGATAACTAGCTATCCTTGTTTTTTCTGCAGCAATGTAGTGTGCCAAAATTAAAAACCGAATTTTCGGGCCTAATTTTTGGCCGTGTGGTTTCCGGCAGACTAGAATAGAATCACTCCATCTCTTCCCGTGGATGTCGTACAAGGCGACTAAGGGAAATACATTATAAAACATCGATCAGGCCTCCCCAACCCGTCTGGCCAGCGTGGGGAGTGTAGACCAAATCCTCCTTCTGTCTAGGACGGACGAGAGAGGGTCGTGCTCCTGTAGTGGAGACTAAAATGACCTGATGATGATGATGAAGAACTACGGGCCCTAGGCCTAGGCCTAGGTTGCCTAGCCCTTAGTCCGCCCCTGTATGGAGCTCGGATTATTTTTTATGTTCGGTGACAGTATATTGTCCATGTTTTGCAGTTGTGATATTGAGATTTTCTCTGCTCTTTGTGCATAAAAACATAATGAGACAATGCAGGTGAATCTCCAGTTATTTACAAAGAGACAAAAATTGTTGGAATGTATTTTTCACTATAGAACTTATGGTCTTTCTACCTATGGCAATTATGTTAGTATAACTTTATCTCTGTTACGTAAAATTTTGGTCAACTGATGTGAAAATACCTAATTGTCTCTGTGAGAATAACAGTCCATACTAATATTATAAATGAGAACTTGTATGTTTGATTGGCCTTCTGTTACGTCGAAAGGTACCAATGGTTTAATAATATGTTTTATTTAAAGTATGGAGATTTAAAAAAAGCTACTTTTACCTAGGAAAACTATTGTATTCCCACGGCAAAAAAAGGTTTTATTAAAAGAATGTTGCTTTGACTCTGTTGAAAGCTTATTTAGTTGTAAAATACATATGCGCTTCTTGTAAGTAAAGATTTTACTTTGTTTATGTTTATAGTTCCAAAAGTGCATAACAGATGGCGCTGTGCAGTTAATATGCGCAATTAAATCGCGCTATTAAGATTTTTTCTGTTTTTATGACCCTGTGCGGTCAAGTGTGTGTCTTCGTCTACTCTTAATGAAGATAGATCAATATACGGGTTAATTGGCAGCAAGTATTTTATTCACCCGCATCACCACTCCACTTTGTAGTACTTTGTACTTGGTTGTACAAAAGTTTGGTACTTCGAGCCGACTTTGGATTAGTCGGAAGGTGACGCACGGGAGTAATAGTGCGTTTTTGCGTCATTGTGTTTGGCTGGGCAAGTGGATCGCTTGCGCAAACTGGCCAAAGTTTTCAGCTGCAGCAAGGTGCAAGGAGGTGCACCAGGCCACAGCAGACAGTGCCGAGGCGGCACCTGTCAGGAACACGGCGAGGCGGAGAGGAGTGCGGAGCGCGGGATGCGCCTGCACATGCTACATACAGTCCATTGAGTAAGGTGATACCAGGAAAACTTGTGAGTGATTTTAAACCTTATTACATAGAAAAAGTTAACTTTGAATAAATCAGTGATAATTAGTAGTGCTACATTTTGAAGAGGAATTTGAACTTTATTCATTTTGGACATTTAACTTTAAAATTTAGCTTCTAAATTTCAACTTAGAATAAATTTTAAATTGTTATCATAGACTTAGTTAATTTTAAGCAAAATAGTTGTTAGACGGGGAACCTATGGCCGATTTTTCTTTTGCATTGTGTGTCTCTAAAAGACTTAGAATATTTTTAAAGAAATTTCATTAACTTGTAAAATTTTCATTGTTGGGTTTGGACTTAGAAAATTTTGTTGGAGTCAAACACTTACGATTTGTGGTTTGTTTTTAAACTTATTTTTTTTGTGAAGTGTCATTTAAAGAGTAGTTCTGTACATCTTATTGAGGAATAATAACTTGTGAATTCATAATTAAATAGGTAAATTTGTTAATAAAAAAAAATAAAAAAAATGGAAGAATTAATTAAAGTACAGATTAATACACATAGTCGCATTTCCAAGGCTCAACAAAATTATAAAAAGTCTCCGAAAGAGCGAATAACGCAACAATACGTAGAAATTAGAATAGAAACTTTAGATAATTTATGGGATAAATTTAATGACACGCATGAAAATATTGTAAGGCTATGTAAAGATGAAGAAAAAGAAAGGTACTTTAAAGATGATACGTATGGTTTAGTTGAAGAAGTGTATGTGGAGTACAAAACCGAGCTTAAGTGTGTGCTGGATTCCTTTCTTAAAAAATCTGGTAAAATTGGTACAAAAGCAGCAGAATCTAAGACTGTGCACGGGATACCTTCAAATATTCAGTTGCCACGGATTGTAATACCTACGTTCACAGGTCTTTATTCGGAATGGACCACATTCCGTGACTTATTTTTATCATTAGTGCATACCAACGCACAGTTGGATGATGTGCAAAAAATGCACTACTTAAAAGGATATCTGTCCGGGGAACCAGAGCAGCTACTCAGACAGATTCCCATTTCGGAAGCAAACTATGAGAGAAGTTGGATGTTATTGAATTCGAGATACAATAACAAAAAAATATTGTGCAATTCAATTTTGAAAACATTATTAAATCAACGCAACATCAGTGGGGAATCAGCAAATATGCTAAAAAATCTAATTGATACCACCACAGATTGCTTAAGCGCGCTCACAAATATTGAGGTAGATGTAAGCTCGTGGGATATAATTGTAATCCATTTATTAACATTGAGGCTTGACGTGGATTCCAGAAAGGAGTGGGAAATCCACATCAGCAATGTCAACGGCCTGGACGAACTTCCAAGGTTTTCCCAATTCACAGATTTCTTAACTAAGCGATATCGCGCGTTAGAATTTCTGGAACCCAAGTCAACAGCTTCAGGTAAATTTCAAAATGCTCAGACACATAGTGTAAATAAGCCTAAGGTTCTTCACGTAGCTAACCTGGAATGTGAATATTGTACAGGTAATCATAAAATTTTTAATTGCAAAAGGTTTGCAAATGACGACGTTGCTAGTCGTAGACAATTCATCGAGCAAAATCGTTTATGTTTTAATTGTTTTGGTCACCACGCGGCTAAGTTTTGTCAAAGTAGCTCAAGTTGTCGAGTTTGCAATCGGAAGCATAACTCGTTGCTTCATTCTAACAATAATAACTTTGAAGGTCCAAATGGGTCTGGGGATTCATCCAACGGTAATATTAGTTCCGTGAAATCTAGTAAGGTTTTTTTATCGGCGTCTGATGAAGTTGGCAAGGATTCATCTGCTAGTGAGATGGCGGAGTCATCCGGCGCGATAGATAATAACACTGTAGTAACATGTCATTCGTCAGGGCAGTTACCTGTCCTTAATCAAGTACTTTTGGCCACGGCTCTGGTGAAAGCCGAGTCATCCAACGGAGAACATCATCTTATTAGGGCATTACTTGATCAAGGCTCCCAAGCCTCATTTGTTACTGATGCAGTAGTTCAAGCCTTAGGTATCAGGAAGATACCAGTGCAGGGTCGTGTATCTGGATTGGAAGGCAACGAAAATGTTTCGGTAAAATACATGGTTCAGTTAAAAATTCATCCCAGGTTTGATTCCAATATAGTAATCACGCTTCAAGCATACGTCATAAAATCCATTACGTCATTTCTTCCAAGTAAGAAGGTAGTTGAATTGGACTGGATAGAGGCAAGTGATATGGTTCTGGCTGACCCACAGTATCACATACCTAATCAAATAGATATTTTATTGGGGGCTGATGTGTATAGTCAAGTTATCAAGAGTGGAATCAAACGAGGACGAGAAGGTTCGCCAGTAGCGCAAAATACGTCACTGGGTTGGGTCCTCTCAGGCACTATACCACAAATTCAAAATGGCAACATTGTTGCAATGCATGCCGTCAAGGAAAACGATGATTTCCTGAAAGGGTTTTGGGAAATGGAAGCTGATCCCAAGAGTTCATCAAAAATCTTGTCACATGAAGAAGAAGAATGTGAGAGATTTTTTGCACAAACAACGTGCAGGGACTCGCAGGGTCGCTATATAGTGAGGCTTCCATTTCGTTCTCAAATCGAGTTTGAGGATTCAAGGGAAATTGCGAAGAGAAGGCAGAGGTCATTATATACAAGGTTTGGAAAAAACGTGACTTTGAAGGAAGATTATTCAAAGGTAGTTCCTGTAGAAGAGAGGAATAGGAAGGGAACATTTTATCTTCCTCATCATTGTTGTGGGACGAGCAATGGAATAGAAAGGGTCAGGATAAAGAAAAACTTGAAAAAACAATAACAAACATTCAAGAATATCGTTTATTACATGTAACCTTTGGAACAGATTTCATCTCCCTACTTGGCGGTGCAGGCTCTTCAACAACTAGCTTCTGATGAATGTGCGCAGTATCCAGGAACATCTGAAAAAATATTAAAGGATTATTATATGGGTGATCTACTCATGGGTTGTCAAACAGTAGATGAAAGGAAAATGATTTATGAGGAAATGAAAATGATATTAAAGAAAAGATTTGAGCTTCAAAAATGGATGTCAAATAGCAATGAGCTCCTAGAAGGTTTAGGAAAAGGTGAAAAAGGAAATAAAGTAGGAGATGTAATATTAGTGAAAGAAAGTGACTTACCTCTTTGCAAATGGCTTCTCGGTCGTGTGGTGACTAAACATCCGGGGTCCGACAACATCACGCGTCTAGTCATTTTGCGAACTAAGAATACACTGATCAGAAGGCCAGTGTCAAAAATTTGTATACTTCCTATAACGGAATAATATTAGCATAAATTTGTTACTTGTTAAGTTTGATTTATAACAGTTACCACTTGCCAAGGACCATCAGGTTAAATTTCTTTGGATATTTTGTTAATTTAGCTCATGGTGGGCGGTTTCGACTTTAGTAAAGGACTATATGGTTCATATTGTCCTTGGTGGGCGGTATGTTGAAAGCTTATTTAGTTGTAAAATACATATGCGCTTCTTGTAAGTAAAGATTTTACTTTGTTTATGTTTATAGTTCCAAAAGTGCATAACAGATGGCGCTGTGCAGTTAATATGCGCAATTAAATCGCGCTATTAAGATTTTTTCTGTTTTTATGACCCTGTGCGGTCAAGTGTGTGTCTTCGTCTACTCTTAATGAAGATAGATCAATATACGGGTTAATTGGCAGCAAGTATTTTATTCACCCGCATCACCACTCCACTTTGTAGTACTTTGTACTTGGTTGTACAGACTCCGTGTCGCGGGTACGATCCCCGCACAAGACAAATATTTGTGTGCATGAAAGTTGAACATGTATAAACATACATGTATAAACGCAAACGCGTTTGTCTGGATGTTTTCTTTGTATTATATGTAAGCATTTACAAAAATAAATGTATTTTTTAGTACGCTATGATTAGTTTGGAATTAAAAGGCAGTGTGTAAATTGTCCAGGAGTATTAAAAAAAAAATATCACGCGGGCGAACTCGCGGGTAACAGCTAGTGTTCTATAATCGCTTGCCAACTATGTTTTTTATTCAGACCAAGAACGTTAAATTCTATTAAAGAGATTTTAACGTTGTTGATGGTGACCCTAGATAGAAGCCGTCTTGTGCGCATCGTCGCCTTTTTATTGTTCCTCAATATACCAGTAACACGTGGCCCAAGATCGACTTAGGGCTGTATTTAGGGGAATAACAGGGGACACTTACGAAAATTGCTTACACGGAAAACTAATATCAGTGTTTGCCAGCCCGTCGTGTTTGGTTGTGGTGTAAGGTATAGCGATAGCGGGATGCGTCGTGATGGCCATTGATAAATATTTTTTTATTAAATTAAATAAATAATTTGCCGCCGCGATATCGCCGCGTCGCGGCGCATTAAAATGTCGATATTTCTCAAATTTTCTGTTGTAATTTTTATGGTATTAATAGATATTTTATGGTTGAATCTAAGAAAAATACGTCTTCAGTTGAAGATGGTATATTTGAAAGTACAATATGTCAAATTTAAAAAATGGTAAAAAACATATAAATAGAATACAGGTGTTTTATGATTAGCCAGTTCCAACACTCCCCCTTAATCTAAAAACCCCATAAAGAATTTTAAAAAAAAGAGGTAGAAAAAATAAGGATAACAAAATAATAACAAATTAAAATAATTATTTTGTTAACCCTATCCCAGCTATACACCTATTATGTGTGACAGGCCCAAGCGGTTTGGTTAAAACATCAGCAGGCATGTCACAGGTTTTCAAGTATTCTAACAAAATTATCTTATTTGACACTTTCTCTCTAATAAAATGAAAACGAGTATCTATGTGCTTCGTCCTGTTGTGGTGGACGGGGTTATGTACTAAATTTAGAGCACTCTGACTGTCTGACCATATCTTTACAGAGTGTAATTTACCTGTAATTTCAGATATAAAACGCCGCAAATAACTTGCTTCCTTTGAAGCAGCCGTCAGTGCCATGTATTCAGCTTCCGTGGACGAGAGCGCTACCGTAGGTTGTTTCTTCGCCTCCCATGCCACTGGTCCACCAGCTAACTTAAACACGTAGCCCGTGTATGACTTCCTGTCAATTGGACAATTTGCCCAGTCGGCATCAGAATATCCTACTAAGGATTCATCAGTTTTACTATACGTTATGCAATAATCTACTGTTCCTTTAAGATATTGTAGTATCCTTTTTGCTGCTTGCCAATGTTCACGTGTAAAACATGTATTGAATTGGCTTAAGTAGCTCACTGCGTATGCAATATCGGGACGTGAGTTTACTGCTAGATACATGAGACATCCTATCAGATTTTGGTAAGGTAATTCAAGTGACTCACCATCGGTTATCTTTTCTAGCTTTTTCTGAGCTAAAGGAGTACTCGCCGACTTACAGTCGCGCATATTAAATTTATCTAAGACTGACAAAATATAGTTCGACTGACTTACTTTGATAATATCTTCACTACATTTGATTTCTAATCCCAAATATGATTTTAATATACCGAGATCTTTCAAAGTAAAATATTTTTGCAAATCGTTTTTGACAATGTCAAAAGTAAAGTCAGATTTACAGTAAATAATTATGTCATCGACATAAATTCCTAGAATGACAAGTTCACTACCAAAAAGTTTTGTATATACACAAGGTTCGGAAGGAGTTCCTATAAAACCTATTTTTAAAAGGGTTTCATCTAACTTCTTGTTCCACTCTCGAGATGCCTGTTTAAGCCCGTAAAGAGATTTACGCAATAGACATACCTTGTTTTCATGTCCTTTCATTGCAAAGCCAGGAGGCTGTTCCATGAAAACTTCTTCGTGTAAATCTCCATTTAAAAATGCGGTATCGACATCTAAGTGCCACATTTTTAAACCCATTTCGGCAGCCAATGCAAATAAAGTGCGTAGGGAAGAATGACGGATGACCGGTGCAAAGGTTTCATGGTAGTCCACGCCTTTCGTCTGCTTAAAGCCTTTCACCACAAGTCTTGCCTTGTACTTAGTACAGCTTCCGTAAGCATCCTTTTTTAATCTGTACACCCATTTGCATGGTATGACCTTCTTATTATTTGGTCTATTCACAAGCTCCCAGGTATGAAGTTTCATTAGTGAGTTATGCTCATCGGTCATTGCTGACATCCACTTATGAGCATCTTCAGTATGAACAGCTTCATAGTAACTCGTTGGTTCATTTGAACATATTAAAGCTTGATAGGTCAGGAAATCTGGAGGTTTCCTACACCTAGAGGGATACCTTGGTTCCTCAGTTGGCTGTTGATCCAAGCCTACGTCTAAATCACGTTCAACTTCTTCGGGGCTCACCGAAGTAGACGGACAATCTGCATTCACGCACCCTGGACTTACAGAAGTAGATGGTTCGATATTAGAACTTGGACAATCGGTACAATCATAAAATTCATCCTTTTCGTCAACAAAATTATCATCAAATATCAGCATCGGTGATGTTTCATTCTGATGATTCGATGACTCCGTTTCTTTTAAAGGTGTAAAATAATTCTCAAAAAATGATGCATCTCTTGACTTTAAAATGTGTCTAGGATTATTACAGTCTCGAAAAATATACGTGTTGGGATTTTCCGAGTAACCAACAAAAATAGCTTCTTCGGCTTTCACGTCGAGCTTTTTCCTTTGACATGAAGGTACATGAACAAAAGCTCTACACCCGAAGACTCTTAGATGACGGAGATCATTTTTTCGTCCACACCACTTATCGAGAGGAATTTGACCGTTTAAATATCGATGAGGGGACCTATTCTTCAAATAAACAGCTGCTTGAAATGCGTCTTCCCAATATGCTTGAGGTAAGGAGCTTTCGGCCAACATCGATCTTGCCTTCTCAACTATCGTTCGATTAGTGCGTTCCGCAACGCCATTTTGTTGAGGACTATACGGTGTTGTAGTCTGATGCTCGATACCTTTTGAAGAAAGATAATCAGCAAACTCTTTATTTACATACTCTTTTCCACCATCAGTTCTAATGGACTTTATACGGGAATCCAATTGATTTTCCACTAAAGCTTGAAAAATACGAAACTTATTCATAACTTCAGTCTTCGAAGATATAAAATAAACAAATATCAAGCGTGTAAAATCATCTATAAAAGTTAAAACATACTTGTTACCCTGAAATGATGTCGTAGACATCGCTCCACAGAGATCGCTATGAATCAATTCTAAAGGGGATGTTGCCTTACTGTACGATGCTAATTTTTTAAACGGTTTTCTAGCCTGTTTTCCTTGAACACAAGCGATGCAACTACTTTTGTTTACCTTGGTATAGTCTACACCTATCCCGTGATTCTTAAGTTGATTCATGCCTATGCGACACAAATGCCCTAACCGCTTATGCCAGAGTTGATACCTGTCTAGACAGTCAGAATGCATAGAGTTCGCAATACAAATATTGTCCACGTTGTGAGGGATATTGACAGTACAGTCAAGCGTGTACAGTCCTCCACAGGGCGAAGCATGAAGTACAGAATCACCTGTAAAACAAAAATTATCATTTTTATAAAAATTACAACCGCTTTTATCAAAAACAACTATAAAACCCTTTTCAACTATTTTTTGAACAGACAATAAATTAGCATTTAAATTAGGTACAAAAGCAACATCATTTATAGATTTTACTACGTCTTTAGGTGTCGTAATTGAAATGGTTCCAATCCCGCAACACTTAATTTGTTCTCCGTTAGCGACGGTAACTTTTCCATTTTCAAACAGAGAAATGTTTTTAAACCAATCCCGTTGTGACGTCATATGCTTAGTAGCACCAGAATCTACGTACCAAACGTTGCTGGAATCGCCAGACGTATTAAGTGCAGTGAAGGAGGCAGCACTGTCCTTCATCTTGCCTTCCGCGGTCTTTTTCTGCCGTAGGGGACAGTCAGGCCGTTTGTGTCCTGGGGCTTTGCAATCATAACAAATAATTGCCTTTTTATTCTTCGGTCCACATTTTATCGCTTTGGTTTGTAAAACAGTATTATTTGATGACGTCTCCTTGGATATTTCATTTAAAAGTTTTGTCTTGACTACTGTTGACGTGACATTAACGTTGCAGTTCTCTAGCGCCATAATAAGAGGATCAAACCTTGGTGGAAGACCTCCTAAAAGTATAGCTGCAATTGACGAGTCGTCTATCACCCTATCAATATCCGCCAAGTCTTGTGCGGTAGACAGAACGGCGTTTATATATAATTCTAAGTTTTCGTAGTCAGATAAACACATTCTATAAAGCTTTCGCTCCAACGCTAGTCTGCGTCCCATCCCCTTGTCCTCAAACGCGTTTTGCAAAGATTTCCATGCATCAGCAGCAGTTTTTGCGCATCTAACATGGATGATGGCCTCACCGTCCACTGACAAGCATATCTTTGCAAGTGCCTTGCAATCGTTCTTTTTCTTTACAGATGCTGACGTCTGGTCATCATCTGGATAACCAGCTACTGCTTGCCATAAATCCTCGTGGATTAAATAATTTCTCATTTTAAATTTCCACGTAGGATACCCATCTCTATTTCGAAGGCTGAATGTAGGAATTGACGAGGAATTCGACTTACTTGTACCATCTCCAGTTCCGTGTGCCATGTTGACGGAAAGAAAAATCGTTTTCCAATTGATACAACTTTTTGGTCACAAACACAAACGTTTCTTTTAGAAAACCGCTGAATACCTATTAATAGAGCTTCGTGCTGATAACGTGTTGTAATTTTTATGGTATTAATAGATATTTTATGGTTGAATCTAAGAAAAATACGTCTTCAGTTGAAGATGGTATATTTGAAAGTACAATATGTCAAATTTAAAAAATGGTAAAAAACATATAAATAGAATACAGGTGTTTTATGATTAGCCAGTTCCAACATTTTCAAACAAAATTTGGGAAATATTTTAGGAAATATACCTATATAATATAAAAGTTATGTTGTCGAGTTTTATATTTTTCATCCGTGTCTTTTTTCATGTACGTTGTTAAAGTCTGAGCAGTACAGAGCATTTTAGTGTCAAAATGATTAACTAAAATTATATTTTTAGTTAACACACACACAAAATAGGACGGAAGCAAAACGGTATCGAGAAGATTCTTGACATAATACTTGACATATGTTTTTAAACTGGACTTGTTCATCCGACGGTTGGTTAAATGGACCGACGACGATGGGAAAAGGGGAGGATCGCATATCGTGGAAAGCAACGGGGTAGGCCAAGGTAGATAAAGCTTTAACTTGTAATATTTGATTACAGACAACACGATGAAACTAAATAAAAGTTTCTAAGCAAAAAAAAAGTAAAAGCATTCTATTTGTACAAAAACAAAACGCCATTAAACATAAAGAAATTATGACTAACTGACATAACTGCTAGAATTTTAATATTCGTGTGGCGTCAACTCAGCATTAATTTGGCGATAACATTAGCGATTATATTCTATTAAGGTCACACCCATACGAGTTACTTATTTCTTTTCGAAACCATTATTTGCCTGGTTTGTGGCGGGGAAGGTCCTCATTATGTCACTCGTCATGGGTTCGTTCGCCGAAATGATGACATTATACATATTTTGCGATATGAAGACCTCGGTGTTTTTAACGTTAGAACGGTACTTTCTATTTATAAATCATTTTGAAATAGCTGTCCGAGTATTTAATTATATACAATACGCACGCGTGTCGCTCAACCGAACATCGTCAGATCGCCCAAGTGGCAAGGGTCGCCATGTAAAAGTGGTGATCGGGAGATGATGCAAACGTCTTATAAACGTCAAATAATTCAATTATTAAAAAACACGAATAGCACAGGGTATGATGACATAATAACATTTGTAATTAAGGATGTAGCAAATATTATATCACCGCCATTAAGCTTTATTATTAATTTAAGTAATGAGAAGGGTATATTTCCGGATAGGCTTAAAATATTAATTATTAAACCGTTGTTTAAAAAAGAAGATAGAACAAACATGGATTGTTACAGACCAGTGGCTAAAATTTCTATATTCGCGAAAATATTCGAGAAAGTTATTTACAAAATTATGTATTCATTCTTTGAACTAAATAATGTTCTCATTCCCCAACAATATGGATTCAGGAAAAATAAATCAATAAACCAGGCAGTATACAATCTTTTGCATAAAGTATATGTAAATATTGATCAACGGAAACCGACTATAGCCCTATACATGGATATGACGAAAGCGTTCGATCATGTGGACCACACCATACTACTAAACAAATTATATGCATATGGTGTTAGAGGGAATGCACAGAATTTAATGAAATCGTACCTGACAGATAGACAACAAACGACACAAATTGATAGAATAAGTATTGAATCAAAAAGTGAAGTACAATATCAATCTGACTATAGAAAATTAAGTTATGGCGTCCCACAAGGTACCGTATTGGGACCTTTATTATTTTTAATATACATTAATGATTTGCCTTATGCAACAAAACAACATATGACATTATTTGCCGATGATAGTACAATTTTATTTACAAATGACAATACTCCTAACATTGAAAATGATATAAACGAATCTTTAATACAAATAATCAATTGGTTGAACAATAACAATTTGAAAATAAACTTAGAAAAAACGAAATTAATGAAATTCAGCCCAAAAACACATCTGCAAATTCAAACAATGGTAATATAAATTATCTAGGTAAGAAAATTAATGATACAGAAACAACAAAATTTTTGGGCTTAGTCGTTGACAATAAATTGAACTGGAAAACGCATATCCAACAAATTTGTACGAAATTAAGTAAATTTTCTTACGCACTATACAATTTGAGCAAAATTGTGAATGAATCGGCCTTAATGACGGCATATCACGGATATGTGGCGTCTACATTGCGTTACGGATTAATGTTTTGGGGTAACACTACCGACAAACACCTTGCTTTTAGAGCCCAAAAGCGTTGTGTCAGAGCCATGTATGGTTTAAAACAGACCGATTCATGTAAACCGTTGTTTAAAAAATATCAGCTTTTAACTCTGCCCTGTTTATATATTTTTGAATGTGCCTCATTCGTTAAAACTAACATGGAGCTATTTAATTTTAAGTCACGTGACAGACACAAAAATAAAATATTTTCCAAGCCTGCGAGAACGGCTTTATTAAGTAAGAGCGTCTTTTCTGATATACCTCGTATTTACAACAAGATACCAGAAAAAATACGTGGCATTAAGGAAATTACTGATTTTAAAAAGAAATTCCATGCTCTGTTAGTTGATAAATGCTACTATAGCGTTAGGATTATCAGAATGACAGAACTCTGTATAGTGCATGATTAGTGTTTGGTTAAAGTTAATAATTATTGTATGCCTAAGTGGTGGAACACAGAATGAATCGATATAAACTTGTAACATCTGTAAAACCTGTTGTTCACAATAAAGACAATTTGTTTGTTTGTTTGTTTGTCTTTATAGGTTTAAATTTGGTTTATTAGTCGTTCAAATTAGATTGACGAACTTATATAAGAACTTATACTGAAATACTACACCTATAAATACATATTATAATATATACTACAATGAATAAGTAAATAATAAATGAATATTAAAGGAACCGCAGAACATCTTATGAATTGTTCCAAACGCCGCCGAATAAGACCGCTTACCTTATTGTGTTGGACCGCTAGATAGGCGTAATTCGGATTCAACACTTGTAATGAAACTGTCATTGTTTTTATTTACGTATATATATTATATTGGAATCATGATTGTACATCTATTATCGTCATTTGCCATGTACATTGAACACAGAAGCTATCTAGCAGGGACTAGAGAAATAATAAATCCAAACAAAACATAATATCTATACACAAAATTGATAATTTTTAAACTTTCGCGTTGATGCATGAATATACATAACATAAGGTATATATTATTGCCAGACGTTTCGATCAGGTTGCACCGGCCGTGGTCACAGGCTGGCTGATGTAAATACCCTTATCCATGATCGCGTTAATTTCCGTTGTTATTTTCATAAATCATGCAATGCGAAAGTTAAAAAGTTATATTATTCCTATCTGCTACGAACGGAAACAATATGTATGGTGCTTTTGTACCATAATTCCGACCACAAAGATCTACGATGCCAATGTACAAAAGCCCAAAAGAAGAAAAAAATGTCCAAAAACGGAAAACATCCAACAGAAGAAGCCAATTTAAAAGTCTTAATATTAGTTAAAACTCTTAATTATAAAAAGTACGGAGCCCTGGGTTCGTACTCAGGTGTTCTTCAAATTCATTATTTTTTTAGTCTCAAAGAGACCACTTCAAAGGAATTATGAAAGTTGGTTACTTTGAGTTCATCGAGTTGAAGTTACTGCGCCCTGGACTTTGGAACAGCTTACGTGTAATGGAACGTCCACACTTTACGACTTCAATAATAAATTGTGTAACTGCAGTACGATGCACTAGGACTAGTAACTGTAGAGATCTCATACGATAAAAATTAATGAAAAAAAAGTCATATTTCAAGTAATGGGAAAGGACAAACGAATGATAAAGCAACATGCATATTCAGTAGATATATTGGACGGCCTCAATCTAGTTTATAATCTAAAATTAGGAAAAAGTAAATTCATATTTGGTATTATTTTTATGAAGATACAAGCCATTACGTTTTCATATTTACATATCTTATATATATTTTTTTCAACATTTAACGTATTATCAAGCTCAGGCATGAACTGCCTGCCAAGGTTTTCCCAAAAGACTTCAAAATGGGGTTCTTCTAAATGGGCGTGAAGAGTCAACACCCAGAAAAAACAGCAAGAGAAATTGAGTGGAATCAATTTAATAGCTGCTATGGTAGTGGCTAAATTTTAGTTTTGAGTAATCTCGTAAATTCGCCTGATGTTTCATTTGTATATCAGTTGTTTTTACCTACCTACAATATATGTTCTGATTTTTCCATAAATAAAAACATGGACATGTATACAGCTAATCACATAGCAATTAGGCATTACAATTGATCAATGATATGCAGCGTTTCAATCTTCATACTGCACGAAATACTCGTGCGGAAAAGAACTGTAGGAATGTCAAAGTATCAAGCTTGACATATTCTCAGCCGTGCTTTTCCAAATAACATATACGACGCATTAAAATTAATTTATGTGTTTGAGTATATTTTCTATGATGATTTAATTTTTGGAGGAGCTTGATGGTTTTGTTGCGACTTCGCAACCACCGTTGATCAACATCTGATTATACATCTATATCAAAATATTCCTTAAACACTTTCAATTGATAGGACATCTATAACCCACAACAAAAATGAGTTCGGGTTGTTGATATACAATTCCTTACAATTTCATAATTAATTTGTCGTCCTATGTGAACGCGGCAGATAAGTAAGTCTTCTTAGTGTAAAGCACACAGTATTTTATTAAGTGCTGTTTAATTACTTTACTTAGTGTTCATTGGGCCAGCCGTGCAGGTGAACTATGAACAGACTTCGTTGTACTGTTGTTGTTCTACTAGAGTTTTGGTTGGTGAAAATTCATACAAATTAATTTAAGAGGCAATGTTCTTGTATGAGGAGCTTGATAGAGTCGCTACGTGTGTCATTATATTCAATCACACAAGTTAAGCAATCTCGATCGTAGCCTGTCTGTCTGCATCAACCCACATTAATCTCATTGCTGGACAGGGGTCTCCCCTCAATTGAAGGGGTTTTGAACATTCTCCACCATGCTGATCAACTGCGGGTTGGCGGAGACCAGCGTTTTCAAGCCGCCTAAACACCACTGATTTAGATTAACGACTGAGATCTAATGACAACAGCCGAGACTGAAGGCGTAAAGCGCCTTCCGAAGCACTAAGGAACTCGAAATAAATAAACCGATCCATGGACAGGCTACGGTAGACGTTGTTAAACTTGCGAGTTAGGTTAGACTGAGACGCGCAACGCAACGACGACATCGACTCCTATAATACATGGTTTTTTTTATATTACGTCGAATGGCAAACAAAACATACAGCCCGCCTGATGTAAAGCGGTTACTGTAGTCATACTTTAATATTTTTTTATAATTTATTCAAATAAATAATTCATAATACACTTTCCGTTTCTTTTCGTCATATCTCGTCTCGTGTCGCATCGTTTCGTCTAGTTTCAGTTCATTCTAATCTAGTAAAAAAAAATATTTTAAAGCCATGACGGATCTCATTCAATACTTCTAAAGGAAGGTAAAGAAAAGTTTGACTATTATAGATAATTCGTTTTTCCATAACACTGGAGATAAAAAATAAAAAATATAGAGTTTGCAAACTTTGAACGTTAGCTCTAACTTATATTGAACATTTTTACACAAGTTACAAAACAGGCATTTTGTTGAGAGTTATTATAGTTTTTTTATGTAGTTTAAAAGGTGATAACATTTTGTTTTTGGACCTAAATACGACTTTAAAATTGATTCCAAAGGGAGGCAAATATCATCAAAATCGGGGGATACAGTTTGGTGTTGCAGCTAAATATTTATCATATCGTAAGAAGAGAGATAGGCATAGCGGCCTAGACAGGCCGCTATGCCTATCTCTCTTCTTACGATACGGCAGAGATCTCTTCTTACAGATTTCAAAAATTGTTGGTACTGTATGACACATTATCTATTAAAGCACAAGTACTGTTCCGCGTAATTAAATCGACCGGTGTATCGGCGGTGCTGGAACAGTCAACGTCGACGTCGACAACGATTATTCATCATTTGACGAGCTCGGTGGTCGAATGGTTAGCAATGGCCACTTTGACTTCGATTTCGCGGGTTCGATTCCCGCACAAGACAAACATTTGTGTGCATGAACATGTCTGTTTGTCTTGGTCTGGGCGTTTTCTATGTAGGTATTATAAGTATGTATTTACAAAAAAAAAGGTATTTAAGTACATTTATCAGTTGTCTAGTACCCATAACACAGGCTTTGCGCATAATTTTGTACTAGATGGCGCTGTGTAAAATATTGTGTGAAATATTTATTTATTATTATTTATTATCCCAATGCTGGGATACGGGTCTCCCATTGATAGAAGGGATTTAGAGAATATTCTTTCACTGTGTTTTCAAGCCGCCTAAAGGTCTTGGCCTAACGACTGTCATCTAATGTCAACAGCTGGGACTAGGTTGCCAACTTTATTTTTTTAGCAATTAAAGTACATTGGTTACAAGTAAGTAAGAAAAAAAAGAACATAGTATCAAAATGAAGTACAATTTATTTTATTATATTTTATATTAAAAATAAAAATATTTTCTTTATTAGTATGTTTAAAAACATATTTTTTTATTGCTTCTTGCGGTTTGTATCAAATATATATCAATCAGATTCAGCACCAATCGATATACATTTCGTTTAACGAAGAAATACTTACGACGAAACTTTTCAGTCTAAAAGAAATCTAATCATGCAAAATAAAGTATTTTCGTGTACTTTATTGTTCTCATAAAGTATAGAGTACAGTTAGCTGAAATAACGTACAATACTTTATTATAAAGTACGGGTGGCAACCCTAGCTGGGACCTACAGGGAAGCACGAAGGAGCTCGAGATACTCAATACTCAATACTCAATACTCAATAATTTATTGCAACCTTAATGTATACATAGATCTTGTCTTACATATAACAGTAACAATTAAGGACCCTGTCGGGCGCTGCAATGGGAGAGGGGCTGATTTCTTGTAATTATTATGTAAATATGTCTATTATCACAGCTATATAAAGTAAGTATATTAAATTTGTGCTAATAATTATGTCAAATTAAATTTAATTTAAATAGATATTTATATTATTATTGTATTGAATTGAATTGAATTGAATTGAATTGAATTGAATTGAATTGAATTGAATTGAATTGAATTGAATTGAATTGAATTGAATTGAATTGAATTGAATTGAATTGAATTGAATTGAATTGAATTGAATTGAATTGAATTGAATTGAATTGAATTGAATTGAATTGAATTGAATTGAATTGAATTGAATTGAATTGAATTGAATTGAATTGAATTGAATTGAATTGAATTGAATTGAATTGAATTGAATTGAATTGATTGAATTGTATTGTATTGTATTGTCTTGTACTAAGATTTCTATTTGTTTATAGTTTTATCATTCAGATATTCAGATATTGTGTAATAGGCACTCTTTGTCAGTAATTCCTTAATATGCTTTACAAATATTTCATAATTTGTTATATTTTTTATTGATTCGGGCAATTTATTGTATAGTTTTATAGACATCACTAGAGGACTAGATGAATGTAGCCCGAGATTGGAGTCTGGTAGCCGAAGTCTATTTTGATGCCTTAAAGCATATTTTGCAGACGTGTCGTTTCTTTTCGTGAAAAAATGCGGATATTTGCGGACAAATTTGCATGCTTCCAAAATGTATATGCTTGGTAGAGTTAAAATTTTGTACTTTTGGAAGTAAGGCTTACAACTATTAGTTGGCTGTATATTAACTATTATGCGCACCAGTCTTTTTTGTAGAGTAAAAAGGTTCTTCCAATCGGTACCGCTTCCCCATAAGATTGTACCATAGCTAATCCAAGAGTAGGCGTAGGCATAGTAAGTGACTAGCGCGGTCTCGATGTCCGTGCTTTTTTTTACCTCTCTAAGTGCATATGCATATTTTGACAATTTTGAGCATATTTTTTGAATGTGGGGCTTCCAATTGATGTTTTTGTCTATAACTACGCCCAGAAGATCGAATTCATTAACCACCTCCAAGTCGGTGCCAAGATAAATAAATACATCCATGGACAGGCTGCGGTCGATGTTGCTTAACTTGCATGGTCGATTAGATTGACACGCGCAACGAAGCCATCCATCACTGGCCGTGTGGTTTCCGGCAGACTAGAATAGAATCACTCCGTCTCTTCCCGTGGATGTCGTACAAGGCGACTAAGGGAAATAGATTATAAAACATCCATCAGTCCTCACCAACCCGTCTGGCCAGCGTGGGGAGCGTAGGTCAACTCCTCCTGTCTGTGACGAACGAGAGAGGGTCGTGCTCCTGTAGTGGAGACTAAAATGACCTGATGATGATGATGAACGAAGCCATCGCGCTCCTTAATGTGCTGGAACAGTACAAGTGCTTCATTAATAACATAAGAAAATTATGAATGTGCTGTAAAAAAGTTCAGTTAGAATTATTTTGTAGTAGAATATTTTCAGTAAATTATGCAGTCTGTCCGCTCCCATAGACAGCGCAGCGGTAGTTAATCCGTTAAAACGCAGATTTGTTGGTTCCGTCACCACGTTTATTTCTTATGCTAGTTGCCCCTAAATTTATTCACTTCCTGAAGTTGAGCTTGGTTATAAATTAGCCTTAATTTTGAAATATAGAAGATAAAATATCACAAGTTCACTGTTGGGGTCATTCCTTCGCGTACTAAAAAGTTTGGCAACTCCTATCTATGTCGCACTATTAAAAAGTGGAACGCGTTGCCGGCATATTATATATTTCCTCAATCATACAATATGGGATCCTGCAAGCGTAGCGTGAAGAAGCATCTTGTAGGCCAGCATGGCAGCGTCAACTGACAAGACATCAAGGTCTCTTGTCCGTTGCCGATGCAATTGGGGCTCCTCTTTTCGCTTACCATCAGGCGAGGCGGAGCTAATATGCTGAGCTAATATAAAAAACCGGCCAAGTGCGAGTCGGACTCGCGCACGAAGGGTTCCGTACCATTATATATATAAAAACGGCAAAAAAAAAATCACATTTGTTGTATGGGAGCCCCCTTTAAATATTTGTTTTATTTTTATTTAATTATTTATTTTTAAAGTGAACATATAAATAAACATTATGTGAGTATTTCAAGCATCTACCTATTACCGTTATCAATTGCGAGCAAAAACGAGCAATAAATCACGTTTGTTGTATGGGAGCCCCCTTAAATATTTATTTTATTCTGTTCTTTAGTATTTGTTGTTATAGCGGCAATAGAAATACATCACCTGTGAAAATCTCAACTGTCTAACTATCACGGTTCATGAGATACAGCCTGGTGACAGACGGACGGACGGACGGACAGCGGAGCCTTACTAATAGGGTTCCTTTTTACCCTTTGGGTACGGAACCCTAAAAAAAACATAAATAAATAAACAGAAAGTGCTACTTTTCAGAGAGAAGCTCGATGGCATCGTTTTGTGTGACAGTCTAATGTAGTTAAGTAACTTCGACCTTAGCCTGTCCATGGATGGGTTTAGATCTCTGCTTCGGAGGGCACGTTAAGCCGTCGGTCCCGGCTGTTGTCATTAGATAACAGGCGTTAAGCCATGTTAGTGGCCTTTAGGCGGCTTGAAAACACTGGCCTTCGCCAATCCGCAGTTGAGCGCAGTTGAGCAGTGGACGATCTAAACTCCTTTAATTGAGGGGGGACCCGTATCCTAGTAGTGGTATGAGTAAGTTAAGACGAAGAATTGACGACGCTAATTTTCAGATTGAATTCTCATGTTATGTACTATATGCAAGGTCTGCGAATAAGATACTATAGACATATTATCATCATCATCATCATCAGCCTGCATAGATGCAGGCTATAATAATCTACATCACTACATAGTATAAAACAAAGTCGCTTTCTCTGTCCCTATGTCCCCATGTATGCTTAAATCTTTGAAACTACGCAACGGATTATGATGCGGTTTTTTTTAATAGATAGAGTGATTCAACTGGAAAGTTTATATGTATAATATATGCATAACATAGTAGAAAAACACTGATAATTTAGAGGTTTCTAATGTGATGTCGTAAATAAACACATTTTTTTGCTCTTTCATTGCAAACGCTGGCTGAACCCAACGAGATAGATCAAAATAATGTAGTACAGTATTGTCCACCTTAAAATGGTCTACAAAAAAGTTCGCGATGGTATATGTCTATCTCTTAGTGGTAACACACAATAACCGTTATTTTATCCTTTGCTTTTTACAAGAAATAATGCCTTATTTACGAAGCGATTTTAAGCAATACAGAATTAATCCTTATCCAATTAAGTACCTTAAATACATTGCGCATTTAATATAGATCAATATGGCCCTTCACAGCATGTAATTTAAATGAATAGTTTAGAAGATATTACACATTTAAAATGCAGGGACATAACGGCTGTGGCGGTACCGGCCGCGGAGCCGGCGGCGTGTGCTTATAACTGGGGAAGGACTGGATAGGACAAAGCGCAAAGACCTTCTGTAGTACATTTAGTATCAGCATTGCACCCGTGCGAAGCCGGGGCGGGTCGCTAGTATATAATAAATAAGAATATCTAGTAGAAGGTAGAACCTTCTACTAGGTATTCTACTTAGTCATTTTCTCCTGCTGAAGAGAGGTAGTGGTTATGGATCATTGATAACTTGGTTGCCTCCTTTGCGAGACTTCTTTCCTTAATCTCTCATGGCAGAAATAGTACCAGTGGTCTCTCGTTGCTTTCTTCTCCAGTACTTTTAGAGGTTATTTGGCTCAAGGCAGCTACAGTCCCATCTCCTCTAGGTAGGTGAACTGTTACTTACCCGGTCGCCAGAGTTTCGTAGGTTACCCAGCAGAAAGCTGGGTAACGCACCACGTTACCCCCTCTGCCAACACAACAACTCCTTTCTTTCTGGTGATCTCACTTACTCGCAGGAACACAACAACCCTAAAGGGAATTGTTATTTGGCTGCGGTATTCTGTGAGGTGGAGCTACTTTAGCAGTGCAATTTAAAATTACGCTCTGCTCTCTACCTTTCTTTCGCCATAGCTTCGATAGTCAATCAGCAAGGTATATAGAGGTACATAGAGGTTAGGTTAGCTTTGGCTCAACGGTGGTGGTGTGCCACTTACATCCCGCCGTTACAGTAATCGCTTCACATGAAGCCGTTTGTTTTCCACTCGGTGTTTTATACAAATAAGAATATGATAGAACAAAACTAAAGTAAAAAAAGCTTGCATCTCAAAATTGAAATTTTTGCGTTATGTCATCATTCCCTTGAGCGACGTGACAATTGTATTATACTGGCGTTTTATTACAGTGTTCTTGTTAAAAAAGCTGAAATCCAGTTTAATCTTAGGCAGGCAGCGATAAAATAAGGGCGGGAATTTTGCGAGGAGTCGGTGTCGACCTGCCAGTTGCAGACAGCTATTGATAGGGTACCAAACGGTAGTGGGAATTACGGAGCTGCTAATACCACCGAGCTAATTTATGATATAGGCAACGTTACTAATAAAATTCAAAACTAAATTGCGATGGATTTGTTCGTTTATTTTTATTCTGTCGTTTAGAAAGTTAGGTGAAATAATAGAACTGTTAATGCCACTTTCTTTTATAATTTTCATAATATTGTAAGTTTTTTTAGTTAAAATAGAAAATAGAGGGATAATATACTTATTGGATGATTCTATGGACAAAGTTATGTTTGGAGTCTCTCTAAGGGATCAAACATGAAACCAAGTCATTTGACTGAGAACCAAAGTTGTTGACATAGCTTATCAAAGTCAGCAAGCTAAAGTGACTAAAGTAGACCGGCCAAATCTGCGGAGTCCTAGAGTTGAGGCGACGTATGCAGCGTATTATTTTTTTATTTTCAACAGACCGACCACACAACAGAACTACCGGACCAGCAACAGAGGTAGCGGACCTGGATCACCTCCAGACCTCTATCAGACTTCTCTTATTTCTATCAGAATTCTCACCACCTACTTATGGTACATAATATATTACATATCAACAACACGTACCTATTTTCTTAAAACTACTCAGAAATTGCGGACATATAATTCTTTTCTAATTACCTATCTGTATCTATAAAAATATGATACATATTTATATATATTATGTGTGTAGTAAATTATTATTTGATATAATGTGTATTTGCATGCAATTAATGTACATTTAAAATATTTAATTTTGATTATTTTTTACACTCTCTTTGTAGCTGCTGTCTCACCCTAAGGTTGGTAGAGAATGCTTGAATAACGTTAAGTCTGCCTGTGTAAATTTCTAATGTACATCAAACATGTCTCTACATCAAGTTTGTATAAATAAATATTATGGTGCTATTATCAATAAATGAAAAGAATGGATACATTTTTGTTTTTTTTGGCTCTCTACAGAATATTCTGACTACATTCATAAAGCAGCTCTATATAAATACAGCACAAACGGTTTCTCTCTGTCATAAATTTGAATAGAATCGATTGCTGTCTGCGCCTCCGGGAAAGTTAGATTTCCCCGAGGAGTTCTGCGACACCTGACCGAATGTAAAATATATTCTCCATTTTTCCCCACCGGCCGCGTATGATAGATATACGAGAGTTTACGAATCATGACTGATTGTGATGTAAAACGGACTGGACGGGGAAAATAAAATATTGTATTTTTCTTTTCGCTTTTAGAACTTTTATTGTGACTAGTTTCAACTACAAATGAGGCTTTGGTGTAAAGCGAGATAGGGCATAGCGAATTTTGTAAGATGCCCGACTGGGGGAGTACGTCTACCTCACAGAATACCGCAGCAAAATAACTAAAACTAAATAGCAATTCCCTTGAGGGTTGTTCTATTTCCGAGAGTGAGAGAGGTCGCAACGATGGAAGGAGTTGTTGCGTTGGCAGTGGGAGTGGCATCTAATTAAAGGATACATAGGTATAGGTAACAGTAACCTTTCAACATCAGGCGAGCAGTATGCTCATGTTCCACGCGACGCACATAGTATATTTTTTTTATAGCTGATGTCCTTGTTTTAAGTTTACTATGCTGTGGTTGAGTTTCTCGTAATCGAAAAAAAAAGAAAGATTATATATTGCTAGATGACCCGGCGAACGTTGGTCTGTTCATATAAATTAATCCTAGCGGTATTAAATATAGTTTATCTACTCTCATACTGAAATTTAGAGATTAAAAAACTAAACACAGAATCTTAATGTTCATCACAATAAATTTAAAAAGTTACTTTTCGATACAGCTCTTTATGGACAACTGTATCGAAAAATAACTTATTTTCCATTTCGATACAGCTTCAGCTTCAGATGATAAATAATATATATTATTCAAATTTGTATATTTTTCTTTCGACGCTACCTGTTTTTATAGTAGTACGTACTCAATGCTCAATTGAATTTTTGTAAAGAATCTAAAAGCAAAGCCACAGGAAAACGGACACAAAAAAAAACATAAAATAATAAGGGAAGGAAGCTAGTAGTTCCCAAGTGGATGCTGGAACTTGTATTAAAGGTGAGCGTAAGAAAAATACAAACTTTACCTTCATCTTTCAACTTTGCCCATTGGTACATTCTAGACGGTTGGATCGTAAAGGAATACTTTATTTTACAATTTGTTCTTTAGATTTATTTTTGTTAAAAATATCCTATCTTGGGACGACTGCCAGTGTAGCATTAATCGCAGTGATGGCGTTCCTCACATTTAGTCTTCACATGTGCTTTCCATCAGGTGAAGTGAATACATTTTGTCAGTTAACGTTTAAAGAAAAAGGTACAGTTTTGACTGTACCTTTTTCTTTAAACGTTAACTGACAAAATGTGTAAAGTGTAAATAATCAGTTTTGTACAAATTTCCTAGTTATATGAGCTCGGTTTGCCGAGCTCATATAACTAGGAAATTTGTACAAAACTGATTATTTATTTACTTTAAAACCATTTTCTATATTTTCACTATGAATAAACAAGTTATTCGGAACAATGCCCTTCAGATAACGGAGGGATGATTACAACATATTGCATCGCCTGAGGGCAACAGAATATATTATGAAAATATATGAGATGGCTGCGGAAACAAAAACATTTTTCTTGGGCTAAACTCATAGAGTTAGAATAATCTAGATATAACTTGCCATTACTTAATGAAATAGTACCTATGAACAATGCACAGTCTCAAACTGACTCAATGAAATGTCAATCTGGCAGACCAGATTTAGTCAGAAGGCAATAAAAACACTGTAAAAACTATATAATGTAGGGATCAACTATGTTGTCTAACACTACCAAAATTTTTAATTTATAAAATATAAAAGAAAAAGTGTCATTTTTAAAGAAACTGTATTATTATAAATATTATTTCTTGATTAAGCCTCCGGTGTTATCGCGGCTTTAGCTGTCATAATATCGTAACATGGTAAAAAAAATAGTATTCGGATATTCCTGAACAGTAAAAAAACCAAGTGCAAAATTCCAGAGCCTTCATCGATTTGACAACCACAGAAAGCCCTAACTTGTATATTTTCCTGATTTTGATCACATAGGTATATCATTTAGTGATGACTGAGTTCATAATGTTAAATAACATCATGTGAGATATCAGTTAGCGTTTGTATACAAACTGAAGTTAGAAAAGCAGCAGATTTTCCTGTATTACACGCGGGGACTTTTGTCAATATTTATAAACATTTGTATATTATGTACTTTAAAACACATTATAGAGGTTTCCAGATTTATCAACAGGTCAATATAATATTAATTTGTGCGCGCGAAAGGAATTGAGATGATATCAATTCATGAAATTATTAATTTTCAATACCTACTTTTATCTTACACAATTAATGTTAACAGGTATATTATTTTAGGTTTGATATTGCTGTTTTTTATTCGATAAATCCATAATTAGGCTTGCGGTATCTAGTCTCATCTAAATCCGTGTCTAACCTCGTGTTTGCCGCAGAGTGTTTGCCGACCGGGCACAGATGTTATACGCTTTAAGCCTCTCTTATTAGGGATGCTATAGCAAAGAAAGAAGCTCAAGTGTTTTTATTTTAGTGACATTGTTAGTATTTTCCTCAGTATACTACAAATAGTCGCGGGTTATTCTTGGGAACTTTTGTTGACCCACTTTTTGAAATTTCAATTTATATAATATTTACCTGGGTGAAGATAATTTATGTAATTCTACTCGGAGTTTGAAAATGGAGGAAGCAACATGAGTAACAGAAGCGTAGATTAGTTCCGATACGTTTTTTGTTTCTTTGTTTGTATTATCTTTAATATATTTAAAATATTTAATTTTATTTTTGAGTAGTTAAGTGTTTTTTTATTCATTTTATTTTTAAGTAATTTTAAGATTTATTTTTATTTTATTTAGTTTAGTTTGTACATTGTTAACATTAGCTTCTCATTATTAAATAAATACTGGTGAATATTATGTAAAAAGTGAAAATCAATTGAAATACTTGATATTGTATTTTATTATAATTTAATTTTTTTATTAACTATTTACCATATTATTATAATTATAGGTAATATTTTTCTTTGAATATATTAAACTAAAACTAATCGAAAAGCCTATCTAATTTGTCGATAAACCAAATAAAAAGTTATGGGATAAAAAATAAATATATAAATAAATACAAATTTACTTACAAATAAAAAATATCCCCAAGATCGTTGTCTTTCGGCAGTGTGCCCAGAACACTGGCAGCATTACCTCGCTGGATAGCTATACTTATTCTCTGAGCAAGGTAATGGCCAGCCTTCTGGTTATAGGACGTGTCGACCAATTTTTTATAAATATTTGATATTTAATATATTTATAATGGATTAGAGCTTACTCCATGTTCTGATTCCCTTCGATTGAGGGGAAACCCAACAGTGGGATGAGTACGGGTTGATGCAGATGTCGTATCTATAGTATACATATACATATAACATCATTTTATGTTACAATAAAAATCACCTCTAAAAGCGAGCATCAAAAACTCCTTGGGTTCATCAACAACCCTCCACATCTTCCGAAGCATGTCTTGAATTTTTATCAAAAATTCCTATTTCCTCCACCCTACAAAAAGGTGCGAAATTAGGAGAAGAATTAGCCACCCCGCCGAGGGCGTGCCTTGAATCCGCAATACAGCGGGGTGCAAACAATACCACCCTTTTCTAGATATAATTTATTCTATTGATTTATATGTCAAAATGGTATTTCTTAATTTAGTGGTGTAATATGGTAGTTGTTACAGAACTGTGGACTTTATGGCTATGACAGAAGAAAGAAATTTAAATTTTTAAAGAATTTTATTTCTGCAGACTTTTTGCTATTTCCAAAAGGGAACCTTGAACTTTATGTCATTCAATTCAGACAGACTGCAACCAAATAATATTATCCTTGAGGATTACCCGAGTCATGGTCACCAGACGTGAGCAGAGTTCTTGACTTGTATATCAAGTGTCTATAAACTTCCATAACCAGCATTTGCAATCGCTGTGAAAATATCAATGAAAAGAGGATCATCTTCTAGCGATCTTAGCCTCACTTTATTACAACGCTGAAAACTTTTAATAATATCATTTCTACATATTTTGAGGATTCCGATTGATTCTAAAATCCTTATGAGATCACTCTGTCTGTTCGCCATCTGAAAAAAAAACCGGCCAAATGCGAGTAGGATTCGCGTACGAAAGGTTCCGTACCATTATCTATAAAACGGCAAAAAAAATCATGTCTTTTGTATGGGAGCCCCCCTTAAATGTTTGTTTTATTTTATTTTAATTATTTATTTTTAAAGTGAATATATAACTAAATATTCTGTGAATATTTCAAGCGTCTACCTGTTGCCGTTATCAATATCGAGCAAAAACAAGCAAAAAAAAAAACAAGTTTGTTGAATGGGAGCCACCTTAAATACTTATTTTATTCTGTTTTTTATTATTTGTTGTTATAGAAATACATCATCTGTGAAAATTTCAACTGTCTAACTATCACGGTTCATGAAATACAGCTTGGTGACAGACGGACGGACGGACGGACAGCAAAGTCTCAAGGCTCCTCTTCACAATGGGACGTGATGGCCCATCAAATGATCGTCCATAATCGCCGCCATGATCGGGCAGCTCTCCACACAATCGTGTCTATTCATTTACTGACTGTCTACTGTTATGATAAGACGTCTATCGATGATGGATATCAAAGTGATCACGGCTGCGGCAATATTTCTACTTAGCTCTTATAATCATTTACTTAATGTGCACAAAAACAGAATTGTGAATTGTAAAATCCAATTCTCATTTTGATATAGTTCTTTTTTTTTTTATATACTACGTCGGGTGGCAGGCAAGCATACGGCCCATATTAACGCAACATATAATATCGCTCGCGCGCCGCCACCCCCGCTGCCAACGCAGCTTTTTCTTCCTTTCTGGTGACCTCACTCACTCGCAGGAACACAACATCCCTCAAGGGAATTGTTATTTGACTGCGGTATTCTGTGAGGTGGAGGTTGTACCTCGGGGAATGTATTCCCCAGTCTGGTAGCTTACAATTGCGCTTCCTACCTCTCTTTTGGCCAGAGCTTCGTTTGTCAGTCAGCAGGGTGCACCGCGTGCAGGTGAAGTGGGCTTTGGTCCAAAGATCTTGATGAAGCACTTACACCCCAAAATTTTGATATAGTTCTATGAACCGAAAAGGTTTTTCATTCGTTCACGTCACCATATTGTGTTAGTAAATCGACTGAAAGAACTAGATACATAAGTACAGAACACTAAGAATATGTCCCTCTTTATTATTTTACCGAGACGTCTACACGTCTACACTGTACTCGAGACAACTACGTACTGACTAATCGGCGATGTGTGGACGCGCACACAATCATGGGCCAACATTCCTTTGATGTACCGACAACTTACCGATTATCGGCGATGACGCCCGATCACAGACAAACACTCACGATCACGCCCTCTACACAATCGTGCTTGTCTGTAATCGTCCATCATGGGCCAATGTGAAGAGGGGCCATCAGAAACAGGGTCCCGTTTTACCCTAAGGAATATTTGGTGCGCGGTGCACCAAAACTTCCTGAGCATTCGTGTAAATGACGCTTGGCTGTGTGCGTGCGCCGATTTGGGCGCTAGTATGAAGTTAAAGTACTGGTTGTATTACTATGCTGTGCTATAGGGCCTCAAATCCGTCAAATGGTTTAAGCTATGCGTTGATAAACCAATCAGTTATGGTTACCATTTGACGAGCTCGGTGGTCGAATAGTTAGCAATGGCCACACTTTGACTCCGAAGTCGCGGGTTCAATTCCCGCACAAGACAAATATTTGTGTGCATGAACATGTCTGTTTGGGTGTTAACGATGTATTATATTATTCACAAAAAAAAAATGTATTTACGTATAGTATTAGCACAGTCTTAAGATACACTCTTAATACTGTGGTATCAGTTATCTAGTACCCATAGGACAAACTTTGCTTATCGTGTGTAGCTCGTGTGTAATTTGTCCAGGAATATTTATTTATCATTATTATTTTATAGATACACATCACAAAGCTTTTATAATCACCTCTGTGGACTTCAGAATAAAAGGTAAAAGCAAAATGTAAATAGGTACAAGGACGCAAATATCAAAAAACAAATCGAAAAATAAATTATGGTATCGACACACGAAAAAACTCTACCACCTCATTTCCCTCCGGAACCCTTTCGTTCATTACTCAAATAAGGCAAAAATGTAAAACAAGCATCCAAAATTTCCATACAAATACGATGAGGGAGGGGGTTGAAATACGGGGGAGTGTACACGTCACTATTCTCGGCATCCGCGAAATGAAGTTGGTAAAATATCTAAGACATTTGTCAGTCGATTACCTGAGAGGGTGCCTCCCCTAATATTCGAGCCCTCTCACTATGTTTATGAATATAAATTTCTTTTGTTTGTATCTACTTGCGGTAAACGTGATGAAAATGAAGATATTTTTAGCAAGAAAATGTAATATTATGAAAAAAATAAGAAAATTAATATGGTATGTATTTGCAATAGCGGGTGACTTTTGGAATGTAAGCGGTTCATCAACATCTTTGAACCAAAGCCAATCTCACCTGCACGTGGTGCACCATGTTAACTAGCTAACTAGGCTCTGGCGAAAAGAAAAGTAAGGTATAGTGTATTTTGACACAGGAGATACAGTTTTGGAAATGTATGGTGAGCCCTCGTCCCGTTTTCTCAAGTAACAGAGGACCGCAGCTAAATAATACTTCGTCGACCCTAATTCGTACAGCTGAGATACAGATTTCTCGTCAATCAAAGGGATTAGAGCGTACTCCACTGCGCTGCTCAACTGCAGATTGTCGGAGTATTTTAAAACCGCCCAAAAGCCACTGATTTGACATACTGTCATCATATAAATGATAACAGCTAGAGCCAACGGCATAACGAGGCATGGAGATCGATCAAACGAGATAAATAACCCATCCGTAGACAGACTACGATCGACGTTCCTTAACTTGCGTTATCGATTGGATTGACATGAGCTATGCAGCCATAGATGTCTCTCATTTAATTTGTTTAGATATAAAACACCGTAAGGGCGTTATCATACTAGCGGCTTGCGAGCGTTTTCAAAGCGGAGCGGGCACGCAGCGAATGCGTTACGGACGCGCCGCGGCTGCACAGCGTGGACGTCGCGGACGTTTGGAGGATACGCAACGTTTTCGTCGCGTGTTTGCAGCGAATTTACGAATTTACGGATTCCGACGAGGAAACACTGCTGTTGATTTTGATTTGAATGTTTCTTTGTTGGAATCCATTTTGTTACTGAATGTATTGTACGTCGTAAACCAGCTTCAAAACGTGACGAAAACGTTACGTATCCGCCATGCGTCCGCGACGTCCCCGTTGTGCAGCCGCGTCGCGTTCGTAACGCATTCGCTGCGCGCCCGCTCCGTGTTGAAGATTCGCCCCTCCGGATCAGTAGTACCATTGATGGTACCAGTGACACAACTTTGTATCTCTAGTACCATCAATAGTACTGGTCGCTCGCAAGCCGCTAGTATGATAAGGCCGTTAAACCATCATTTCTTCATAAATTGTAAATTCGTTACCTTAGGGTTGCTGTTACCAATGAGGCTGCCTCCTTGCACATACATTTCTACTTAATATTATAAATGTGAGTTTGTTTGCTAGCTTTCACGCCTAAACTACTCAAACGATCATCATGAAACTTTGTACACATATTTTCAAAGATATTAGGGAGGACATACGATACTCTTCATTAAAAAAAATATTCATCATCATCATCAGGTCATTCAGTTTCCACCACAGGAGCACGACCCTCTCTCGTCCGTCACAGACAGGAGGATTTGGCCTACACTCCCCACGCTGGCCAGACGGGTTGGGTAGGCCGCCGCAAAAAGTATTATTTAATATATATTTATTGACTTAATTATGTCTGTAGTAGTTGCATATTGTAAATAAAGCATATTCTATCAATCTACCTATATTTTTTTTTCCTTTTCTCAGCATTAAAAACAAAAAAAAATTACATAACTTCCCGAAAATGGTAAAAAATGCACAGAATCCGTTTAATTATAGGCAAAGGGTCTTATTTTTGAGTTTAGAGGGGTAATATCGGGCGAACTTTGTAGAACAGCCGAAGAATTTTAATAGGAGCTTTTAAGGCGCGGGTCAAAAGCGTTCCAAGACTTCCAGGGAGATAACGGATATGTCTGACTGAGGCGCCGAGGGCCAGCTGAAAGGGAAAGAGGAGAAAGTATTTCTAATAAAGTAAGGATTTATTTAATGTGATAAATAAAAGCTAAACAAACACTGAAGAAGGTATAAGGTCACAGATAAACCCCGTGGGCTTTCGTGGCACAGCCATTGTAGTAAATATGTATAGTCTGCCCCACTGGGGTAGTATACCTCGCAGGATACCGCGGCCAAATAACAATTCCCTTGAGGTTTGTTGTGTTCCTGCGAGTGAGTGAGGTCACCAGAAAGGAAGGAGTTGCTGCGTTGACAACGGTATTGCGAGCGTTATTATGGCTACGGTAACCGCTTCACATCAGGCGAAACGTGTGCTTGCCTGTCACCCGATGTAGTATAAAAAAAGGAAGGGCCTTATACGTAGGAATAAAACATCATCATCATCATCATCAGGTCAATTTAGTCTCCACTACAGGAGCACGACCCTCTCTCGTCCGTCCTAGACAGAAGGAGGATTTGGCCTGCACTCCCCACGCTGGCCAGACGGGTTGGGGAGGCCTGATCGATGTTTTATATTGTATTTCCCTTAGTCGCCTTGTACGACATCCACGGGAAAAGACGGAGTGATTCTATTCTTGTCTGCCGGAAACCACACGTCCTAAATACAATAAAAAAAAGGACTAAAACGGTTATTGCAAATCTCATTGACGATTAAAACCTCACTGATTCTCGATTTCAAAAACGCCTCCACGTTTGCAATATAGATAGTAATTGCATACAAATTACATTTGTTTTCATTTCCGTGATCATCAGATAATTTCCGTGACATTGCACGCCCTTGTATCAGAATGTACTATTTCCTGTTGAGATAATTTTCTGAACAAAATATTTCTACTATCAACTACTTATCCTACGCGTCGGCTTATGCCACAATATTACTAAAAATATGTTATCCTCACTACACCGCCCACTTGCCTGTCATAATCGTAAGGAATCCGCTTAGGGTCCCGTACATATCACTGATCCTTCGATTTCGCCGATCTCCTATTTAATAACCGAAAACGGCCTCCCGACATAGTATAATAAAATCAGTACTCTCACTTATATTGCTCATTTTGACCACGGATTAACTTTAAAGTTGAAGTTAATCCATGGTCATGGTAATTAGCAAGAGTTTGTTTGAAGAATGATAAATTAATTGGGACGATCGAGTTGTTTTGTTGTGTGTTGGTTGGCTATCGATTATTTTCATTCATATCTTCTTATAATGCTTAAAGAAAATCTCTATTAATTTCATGTTTAGTTAATATGGTTTAAGTTGCAAATAAGAGTAGTTTGCAATGAGTGTCATTAATAAAACCAGCCCTACCGCCGAAGCTGAAGCCGTTTACCATCGAATGTTTTGAT
Source organism: Hypsopygia costalis (assembly GCA_937001555.2). Taxonomy (NCBI): domain Eukaryota; kingdom Metazoa; phylum Arthropoda; class Insecta; order Lepidoptera; family Pyralidae; genus Hypsopygia; species Hypsopygia costalis. The sequence continues at coordinate 2,206,086 of OW443336.2, read as the reverse complement.
TAAAAAAATAGGTCTTACATTCTAGTTATTGACAAACATCTTCAGCTCAGTCGGTAGAACTCCAGGGCTTCTACTAGCTAAGCTAAACACAATTACCACAAATCTAAGCTGAAGTTTGATATTTTCAATCATAAAGTCCGTTGGTAATCGGCTTCAGCTTCAGCTTATTGAACTGGCAATGTTTTCTTTGTTTTCTACATAACTTTTATGTATACATGCACATTGTCTTATATTAGTATACTGACAAGGAATGAGACATATATTGACTAAAGGTATAATGAAAATGACACGTATATAATACTTAATGAAATTGGTAATCATAGAAATTTACCTATAATGATAATGTATAGTCCAGAAGTGGCTGGATGTTTAAAGTGGAGAATCGTATATGGCAGTGGATTGATGTAAACCGATGACGATGAAAATAAAAACATACAAATCAACTCTTCTTTATATTATATACTTGACCATAGATGGTATTACTTGACATGATAATAAAATCTCCGAGCGCGACTCCAGGTTCTATTAATATTTTACACGTTATCTTGCGCCCGCCACTTCGTATTCGCATATCTCGGTATTACGTGGAAATTTACAAAAATTCTATCCAATACGTCTAGTGGTTTGAAGTATACGTTAATAATAGATCAGTAACAGTTGACTTTAATATATACAGTAGATAACGAGTGCTATGTAAAATGTATTCAAAAGACTGTTAAGTATCAGCAAAAAAAGAGACTGAAAAATAACGAAATTTGTGTTGAACTGACAGCGTCATATTTATCTCTCAAGTCAATGGTTGGGGTTAAATTGAACAATAAATTTCCAATCCACAGAAATATAAGTGACGAGCTCGGTGGCGTAGCGGTCAATGACGCGGCTTCGACACCAATGCTCGTGGGTTCGATTCCCACATAGGACAAACATTTGTGTGCATGAACATGTCTGTTTGTCTTAGTCTGGGTGTTTTCTATGTATCATAAGTATGTATTTACAAAAAAAATAATGTATTTACGTATGTTTATCAGTTGTCTAGTACCCATAACACAAGCTTCGCTTACTTTGGGGCTAGATGGCGCTGTGTAATTTGTCTGACAATATTTATTTATTTATTTATAACTAGCTGATGCCCGCGACTTCGTTCGCGTGGACTTTATGATTCCGGCGTATTAACACAAATACGAACTAAAGTAGATACATAAGAAAATATTTGGGGCAGTATTACACGTTAAAAGTCAACAAATTATTATTTTTATTTAAGTTATGTAACCATAGTTTAAAAAAAAAATATAAAATAAATGAAGGGGGTCTTTCCTTCGGGAGCTAATATGAAAAGACCTGAAGCGTAACTAATCCTCGATAAAGCCACATTCTTGGCCATTTCGCATTCATCTGAAACGATTAGACAGCAATCCTGAAACATTTTCGCTTTGTCACAGTTTCGTGTCACAAAGCATGTCGGTGTTTCCGTTCTGTATAAATCGAGTAGAATATTGAACATTGTATTTGCGTCCTTCCGTCTAGTATCACTGACTCACTCATCACGAAATCTCAGAAACTATAACACCTACAAACTTGAAATTTGGCAGGTAGGTTCCTTATAGGGTGTAGACATCCGCTAAACGGATTTTACGATACTCCACCCCTAAGGGGGTAGAATGGGGGTTGGAAGTTTGTATGCAAGTCCTATGTTTTTGAAGCAAGAGACTTGAAATTTAAAATGTATGCTCTATAGATGGTGTCGAGGTGTACTAATAATGTATCTTTGGAAATCAACCCCTTTTTGGGGATAAAACGGGGGTTGGAACTTTGTATGAAAGTTCTATGTTTTTGAAGTAAGAGACTTGAAATTTAAAATGCATGCTCTATAGATGGTGTGGAGGTGTACTAATAATGTATCTTTAGAAATCAACCCCTTTTTGGGATTAAAACTGGGGTTGGAAGTTTGTATGAAAGTTCTATGTTTTTGACGCAAGAGACTTGAAATTTAAAATGTATGCTCTATAGATGGAGTGGAGGTGTACTAATAATGTATCTTTGAAAATCAACCCCCTTTTGGGGTTAAAACGGGGGTTGGAAGTTTGTATGAAAGTTCTATGTTTTTGAAGTAAGAGACTTGAAATTTAAAATGCATGCTCTATAGATGGTATGGCGGTGTACTAATAATGTATCTTTAGATATCAACCCCTTTTTGGGGTTATAATGGGGGTTGGTAGTTTGTATGAAAGTTCTAAGTTTTTGTAGTAAGAGACTTGAAATTTAAAATGTATGCTCTATAGATAGTTTGGAGGTGTACTAATAATGTATCTTTAGAAATCAACCCCTTTTTGGAGTTAAAACGGGGGTTGGAAATTTGTATGGAAATCCAATGTTATTGAAGTAAAAGTGATTATGGCAGAAGGATTTTTTTTTTTTTTTTTTTTTTTTTGCTTGTTACATATCTGCAATCAGTCGCCAGACTATAATCAGATGAGTTAAATTATTTTGGCTTTTATAGAGCAGGAGGCCAGCGCCCCTTGACTATTCAAATTATGTGCTTTCGTTTCAGTCTCTTAGCCACATTTTCGTTAAGTAACCCCGAAGCAAGCGGGTTGGGATGACATTTAAGGCGTTCTAGGTATTGCTTCTTATAGCGCTCTATTTCGGAAGCCACCGTGTCGATGTTCAGATACTCATGTATTTCGTCATTCCTCGTGAACCATGGGGCGTTGGCAATGTTCCTTAATATGCAGTTTTGCACCCTTTGTAGGCATACAATGTTACTTTTGCTGGCTACTCCCCATATCTGAATACCATACGTCCATATGGGTTTTAGGATGGAGTTGTACAGCAGAAGTTTGTTGTCCAAAGACAGCACAGAGTTCCTTCCCATCAGCCAGTACAATTGTCTAAACTTGTTGTTGATTTGGTCTCTCTTATGTTTTATATGATTCTTCCAGGTGAGGTGTCTGTCCAGGTGAAAGCCGAGATATTTAACACAGTCTGATTGAGGCAAGATGTTATTTCCTAAATGGACTGGAGGACATTGTTCTTTTCTGAGACTGAAAGTGATGTGATTAGACTTCTGCGCACTTACACGAATACGCCATTTTTTAAACCATTCTGAGGTAGCATTTAACAACTGTTGAAGTTTTTCACTTGCTCTCGCAGGATCATCATCCACGGCTAAAAGGGCGATATCATCGGCATAGGTGGCGACCATTACTTCGTCAGAAACTGGAAGATCTGATGTGAAAATGTTATACAATACCGGCCCAAGAACAGATCCCTGAGGGACACCGGCTAGGATAGGGAACAGGTTGGATATTGAATCCCCATGCTTGACTTGGAATAGTCTGTCTGTAATATAGGATTCCAGAATGTGGAAGACTGAGTGAAGTTGTTTTTCTTTAATTTTGAAGAGCAAGCCTTTGTGCCAGACACGATCAAAGGCCTGCTGCACATCCAGAAAGGCAGCAGAACAGTATTTCTTGTTCTCAAAGCATTGTCTGACAGTTTGGTAGACACGATGCACCTGTTCGACAGTGGAGTGGGCTTTACGGAACCCAAACTGATGCCTTGGCACAATATCATGGTCATTCATTAGTGTGCTGAGCCTTTTCAGAAAAATTCTTTCCCACAGCTTCGAAAGAACTGGAGTCAGGCTTATAGGTCGGTATGAGGAACACTCATGAGGTGGTTTGCCGTCTTTGTGGATCATTACGATCTGAGAAATTTTCCACAAGTTCGGGAAATGACAGACTCGGAAAATGGCGTTGAATAGGCAGGCCAGGAAAGTGATGCACTTTCTTGGGAGCTCTTTGAGAATTTTCGGCGTGATAAGGTCAAAACCTGGCGCCTTTTTAATGTCGAGCAATTTTATTTCTTTTGTTATTTCTTTGGGGGAAGTTGGTTTGAGAGGCAAACACAGCTGGATGTCTTGGTGAAGAATAGCGTCTAAGTCGGAGTCACTCTCAACTCCTTCATTCGGTTGAAATACTTGAGCCAGATGCGCCGCAAATGCCTCGGCTTTTTCCTTGTCACTTCGTGCCCAGGATGCCAGGTGTCTTATAGGGGGGAAGGATTCCTGTGGTTTCTTGAGATGTTTGGTGGCTTTCCATAATGAATATTCGCCACGGGCAGACGGAGTCAATGAGTCAAGGATTTGCCTAACACAGTTGTCTCTTTGTTCCGCAAGTGCAGTTTTCAGGTCTTTTATTGCCGTGTTCAGTGCTGTCTTATCTGCTGGATGTCGTGATAGTTGCCAGATTCGTCTCAAACGCCGCTTCTCAGTTATTTTATTTTTTATTTCAGTGGGTTGAACGATTTTGTGGTTTTGGGCTTTGTTTACTGATGGAGTATTATTCCATGCTGACACCTGGATCATGTTGGTAATATAATTGCTGGCTTCTTCAACGTCTTCCCTTGTTTTTAGTGGGATCCGCAGGTTGATGTTATTATCAAGGTATGAGCCTTCCCAGTCAGTTTTTGAGTTGTGTAGTGGCTCTGGGCCCTCATGAGCAACTACAGCAGAACTCACTGTCAGAATTACAGGGGTATGATCCGATGATCCATCTAAACTTGATTCTATTCCGGTAAATAGATCGCTTATGCCTTTGGTCACAAAGAAGTCTAACAAATCTGGCACCCGTTTTGGGTCAGTAGGCCAGTAAGTGGGCTCTCCAGTAGACAACGGATGGTATTGATGTCGATCGATGCAGCTTTTCAGTTGAGCCCCTCTTGTTAAAGTCAGTCTCGAGCCCCAAAAGGTGTGCTTGGCATTCCAATCACCGCCAGATACGAAGCGGTTGCCTAGGGTCTTAAAATAATTTGAAAACATTGTTTCTGTTATTTTATGTTTAGGTGGGCAATAAATCGCCGAGAGTGTTATAGGTCCCGCACGATCCTCCAGACATACACTCGTGGCCTGCAGATGATTGGTAGAGTAGGCTTCAAGAAGATGATGTTTTAGGTTTGATCTGATCGCCAAGGCAGTTCCACCATGGGCGCCACCATCAGGATGGGGGGTGCAGTAAATTACGAAACCTTTCAGGTGGTAGGATCTTCCACCGGTGGCATGCGACTCCGAAATCAGTACTGCATCAAGGTTATTTGATGCAATCATTGCCTCGAGTTCGTTTATACTAGAGGATAATCCATTGATGTTCCATGTTGCAACCCGTAACGAAGCCATTATTTCGTAAGCTTAGGGATGATGGCAGTGAGAAGACCGAGCAATGTGCTGATTTGTTGTAGGAGTAGATCTATCTTCTCTGATTGTTTGATAATTAGTTGTTCTACTACTGTGTTAGTTTGTTGACTGTGATTACTATCACTTGATTTCTTGTCGAAATATTTGCCTGTGTTTTTAGTAGCGTCTGCGTATGTCCCATAAGTGGCTTGGTTAGGTGGAAAATTAGGTGGTGGCATGTTATGATTCACCGAGTTTCCCGAGTCAATGTTTGAATTGGGGTTGGCGATGACGTTAACATGAGCTTTAGGGCGGCTTTGTTTATTCTTTCTTGCTAAAATCTCTCTATAGACTTGGCAGCCCTTATAGTTAGCCGGATGCTCATTAGCACACAGAGCACATTTTGCTGGTGAGTTCCTATCTTTCTTAGAGCATTCTGACGTCTTATGCCCTTCTCCACATTTGACACAACGGTACGGTCTCATACAGTAGTTCTTAGAGTGGCCGTACTGTTGGCATCTTTGACACTGAACGATGGATTTCGATTTACGGGGGTCCTCAATTTTAACACGTTGATGAAAGATGTGTTGGATTTTCTTTACATCTTTATTTTTTATGTGTGGTTCAAGGTTGACAAAGAACGTGTACGAGGGTAGCTTTTCGGGGCCAGTACGTGCATTGATTATTTCACCACGAATTTTGTTCCCCGTCTTTTCAATTTCTTCCACTATTGCGTCATGAGGTGTCGTGTGGTGTAGGTTTTTGATAACTATCCTGTAGGGTTTAGATTCCTTTCTAGTAAAAGTGTGACCTATTAGCCCTTTCTGCCTAACTAGATCAATAACTTTCTTATAATTATCTGCATTGTTCACCAACAGACGAAGAAGATTCTTGTTGATAATCTTGAAACTAAATTCCGTGGTAGGGACCACTGATTCTATAACTTTGGCAAGCTCGTTAACATCTTCGATACCATATAAAACAATGGGTGGTGGTTTGTTTGGACGTTCAACCTTAGACTGAGGGTTACCCTCCTGGTCCAGAGGTAGACCAGAGAAACTGTTCTCTGTCAGTATAGGTGGACCTACAGATCCAGAATCCTCACACACTTTCCGTTTCTTGTGTCTAGTCGGCATTCGTTGCCATACGGGAGGTAGCTGTTTCTCTTTAGTCTGGTTCACAGGGATAACTATAGCAGGTGGAGGGGAGTCCGTATCAGGGTCGACTATTTCCATCTGCTGATGTTCATAGTCAGTGCTTCCACTAAAAGAGCATGATCGTTGTCGTTGCTCAAACATTGATTTATGCAATACTTGCTGTATGTAGGTTTTGGGTTTTATATTTGGTTTATCAATATTCATATGATTCCCACGAGTATGGACGAAATAATGGTCACTCACAGGGTGACGCCTTTCCTGCGAGAAGGCTATATACAATGATGGTCGCCAGGTGCATCAAGGTTGGCGCTAGTGACTGAATCCCTCAGCCATACATCCTCTTGGCGCGGTCACCACCGTAGGATTGGGGTGATTGTTTATAGAGGTTGTCTTCCTCTCGACCCGGGCAGTTAAGCCAAGGTCCCCAGACGCAATAGCGTAACTGAAGATAACGGGTTGTGGTGGTCATTTCCTACCTCCAACAGAAACAAGCTTTTTAGGGCCTGTTTTATCGAGTTAGTTCACCGCCGCCCGATACTCGGCGTTGACCTTTTACAGTTGGTAAGGTCTCCCTCAACTAACCCTCCTCCTTTTTCATACGGGCTTGGGACCGTCAATGGCGGAGTTGGCAGAAGGATTTTAAATGATATTTAAGTATAAAAAATATTGAAAACAACTACATACTTACTATTATAAGGAGGAATGTTTTATTATAACAATAAAAAATACTTTAGGTTTTACAAAGAGGTTTTAAAAAACAACATCCGTCGACTTAATTGATTCTAAAAATTCGTCTAGATATTGATTGTTTTTAACTTTTTTTATTTTTTTCCTTTCATTAGGTACCTATTTAGCTTTTTCGAATGTAATTAAAAATTCTTTGCAAATAAATAACTCCACGCGTACGAAGTCGCGGGCGGCCGCTAGTATATATATATATATATATATATATATATATATATATATATATATATATATATATTACGATATATATATATATATATATATATATATATATATATATATATATATATATAACGTAAATAAATAAAACTATTGCGTTTAACTTGTAGCAGGTAAGAATAAAAGTAGCACTGCGCGGTTATTTTTTTACAATACAATCAACATTTTGTTAAACTATTTATGCTCATCAGGCTGAACAACTTTTGCTAAGGCGTCATTATTATATTCCTTATAGTTTAGCTGAACCATTATGGTTCTGCATCAGGTGTTCTAAATTTTGGATTTTTATACCTCAACAAAAAATGCTTATCACGCCTAACAACTTTTGCTAAAGCGTCATTTTTATATTTCTTATAGTTTAGCTGAACCATTATGGTTCTGCATCAGGTGTTCTAAATCTTGGATTTTTATACCGAGATGGAAATTTCGTGTCCACGTTTTCAAATCGATGCCATTTTCGTAATTGACATTTCAGAAAACCATAGAATCAACACCCATATTGATATTATGACATTTCAACCCCATCGCACCCCTACAGGAGTGCTCTTGTGTCACGTCGATTATGTTAGATTATAAAATAGCTGTTGTTTTCGGAATCAGCGACCCGATAAACCATAAAAACAATACCCATGTCGATTTTCAGACTTTTGCACCTCATTCCACCCCTTTAGGGGTTGAATTTTGAAAAACTCATTTATCTACAGAAGAAGATCTCGTGTAAAGTTTCGTATAAAATAGTCCAACTAATCTTGGTTCCCCATACAAACTTTGGACCCCCATTTCACCCCCTTAGGAGTTGAATTTTCCAAATTCCCGTCTTAGTGAGCATCTACGTCCTGAAAGGAACCCCCATACAAAATTTGAGACTCCTAGCACTTGTAGTTTCTGAGATTTTGTGACGAGTGATTTTCTACAAAGAAAAATTTTCTTTAAACTTTAAATGACGATAACTTTTTAATCTGACATCAGATTTCGATGAAACAAAGCCTATATGTTGCTCAGGGATGAGCTTAATCTTTTAGTGAAAACCGCATAAAAATCTATTCAGTAGTTTTAAAGATTAGCGAGTACATACAGACAGACAGACAGACAGACAAAAAAATCAAAAAAATCTTTTTTGTGTTCTGTTACTCTTTTTTTATCGCCCACACTCATTTTTTGTTAATTTTATCAAATGTACAGACACGCGGTTCCTACTGTTTTATTATATGTATTGATGATGTATTGATAAGTAAAGTACAAAAAATATAGCAAGTTTTTTTCGTTTGTATTGTGCATACTGTATACTTTTATGCTATGTATCAGATAAAGATTACCATATCAAAGAACACATCATCCATGTTCAACATCAATTTGCCAAAAGATTTCATAGGAAAAGCGAAAAACGAGAATTTTATTACATAAATTCTTAGATAACTAGTTATTCGTACCTATTGTACTTCAGTTATAGTCAGTGGTAGTACATAGTACTATTACTTATACTGTTATTATTCTTATGTTTTGTGTACTTTATACTTCTACTGTATTGTGTATAACGATATGTTTTAGATCCCCAATAATGTCTAACACTATTGGGGACCTAAACCATACTCGTACCGTTAAAATTTAAATCCGTGGTGCACGGCAGTTGAGCTTCACTTGACTAGCCATCTCTTTAGGCTTTTAATGCCTTATTTGCCATATTGCTGCAATGTGAGAGACATTGCTAAAAGGGGAAGTCGAATTCCAAAAGCTTCTTACTCCAACTAATTTCTTCTAATTAAATTCGCTGTGAGTTCCAAGGCAGCCATAGTCTTACTCTCGGGACTGGGGCCGGAATGGACTTCATTTTTGTATATGAATAAGGAAAGCTTCTTTCGTTAGTGCACTACGTGCAGGCGAGGTTGCTTTGGCTCTTAAGATTAAGGTGAGCCACTTACACCCACAGACCTCAGAAAAGTGGCTGGTAAAGGTTGTATGCGGAAGGAGGAGCATCGCATATGCTGGAAAACATTGGGAAAGGCCTATATTTAGCAGTTAGTAGATACAGGTTGATGATGATGATGAAAATATATTATAATATTATTAAAACACTATTGCATTCTTCATACCTTCATACCAGTATGATGATATGATGAGTATGACTGGATTAAACGCAATCTATTGTGTATGTATGTATACTATAAGGTACAGATTCACTTGTGTGTCTATATTAACACATATACACATATATACAGGCTTTTATGTACTTTTATTATGTCTACAAGGCCTAAACGTTAGATTTAACGGTTAATTCTAGTATTCGCCACATTATGTGCTATATTCAGCAGGGATTAACGACACACGCTGCTGTAATGGGTAATTCAGGGCTGTCGCTTCCGGCCACGGGCGCTAGGGAGGCTTTGCTAAAAGGAGGATGTGGTAGCCCTCGGAAGTTGGGGCCATCAAACCGCATTGCTTAGGGAATATTGAATTCTTAATGGAAGGCTTACAATCTATACGTTTTATGTGTTATATATCTTTTAAGTAACTTAAAATCTTATTAAAGTTTAACTTGCGGTAAAAATCAGACGAGGTTTCAAATTTATGGGTTGGATTTGTAAGTTGAGTTTTTAAAACTTAATGTAATTTGAGCCGATTCGTTATCATCGATTCTATATACACAAATAACAATTTCCTTGAGGGTTGTTGTGTTCCTGCGAGTGAGTGAGGTCAACAGAAAGAAAGAAATGAATGAGTATATTGGTGTTGCTGGTCTCCATGGGCGGTGGTAATTGCTTTCCATCAGGTGAGTCACATGCTCCCCTCTCATATATCATAAAATAAATCTAATAACGTTTCTTCAACTGTACTAAATGATTTTTGATGCCATTGTTGACTGAATCATAAACTTTAAGTTAGCTTTCCAATGACTTAACTGTGAATAGCTCACTCAATTCCATGCGTAGCGTTGCATGATGCGCGTACAAATATACAGACAGAAAGAAAAAAAAAACTAATACTTTCTGCTGATGATACGTATATAAAATGAAATTCTAATAATAATAATCATTTAATTCTTGCAATGCTTACATTATTTTATAAACAATACACCCATATTATAAATACCTTATAAACTAACATACATATTTATATAAAAACTTAATTAAATGCGCATAGTCGGCACTGTCGGCAGCGTATTCCGCGCGGTGTCCTGTAACCGGCCAAGAAAGCGTCGGAAAACAACACGTGAAGGCCAGAATTCCTCCTTTGTGAAGGTCGACAGATGTTCTGTTGGAACCCTCACCACAAAGGAATTGAAGTTCACTCGGTGGCGTGATTCCAACTTTTCTACCCTCTACCCTCAAATTGAGGTTGGTCTCGATTCGGATGTACTCTACAATCTCCTCGACCTTTGTAGAGTAATGCAGGCGATACATACAACGTCGTCGGCACGGCCGGACGCAGCAGGTGTTTAGGTCCTGTCGGTGCGGTGCCGCACTTGTTGCGGCTGGTGGGCTTCTTCCTTCTAATAATAATCCCTACTTCCTTACTATCTCTACTATAATATTATAAATGTGAATGTGAGATTGTTTGTTACGCTCTATTACCAAAACTACTCAATCGATCATCATGAAACTTTGTACACACATTATCAGAGGTATTAGGAAAGACACTTTTTATTAAAAAAAAAGTAAACGCGCGCGCATTTTCGGGCTAGTTGTTTCATAATTGCTCCATATATTTATTTTTTTCATTAACTCCTTTATACAGGTATAAATTAAAATTATTAAGAAAATATAAAGAATAAGTTGTTTTCTATAATTACTCGTAGTTTGTTGAAATTTAACTTTAATTTATCACATGCCTCAATTAACGTCCAAGTAGTTTGTACAGGACTTTTACAAGTTTAATAGTTAGAGCGGCGAAAGTTTTAAGTTTATTTTAAACTTAAGCAGTCGTATTCAAAGCTATTATTTATTTGAACTAGCTTTAGTCCGAAGATTTGCTTACATAAATTTATAATAAAACGAATCCTATTTACTTCAAAGCAAAAAATATATTAATGGAAAAAGTATTATAGGAGCATTCATGCAAAAGGTATGCCCTTTTTTTTATACTACTTCGGGTGGCAGACAAGCATACGGCCCGCCTGATGTGAAGCGGTTACCGTAGCCATATTAACGCTCGCAACATAAAATATCGCTCGCGCGCCGCCACCCCCGCTGCCATCGCAGCATCTCCTTCCTTTCTGGTGACCTCACTCACTCGCAGGAACACATCAGCCCTCAAGGGAACCGTTATTTGGTTGCGATATTCTGTGAGGTGGAGGTACATTCCCCAGTCGTATAGCTTTCAATTACGCGGTCATCAGTCGGGTAGCTTACAATTACGCTCCCTAACTCTCTTTTCGCCAGAGCTTCGTTTGTCAGTCAGCAGAGTTCACCGCGTGCAGGTGAAGTTAGCTTTGGTTCAAAAATGTTGATGAACCACTTATACCCCATATCAAGCTCAGCTCTAATATATAATTCTTTATTGCATATAATAGTGTTACATAAAAAAACAGTGTAAACAAGGTGTACAAGGGCGAGCTTATCTCTTTAAGAGATTTCTTCCAGCCAACCATAACAATAATATAGAAATGTTATTTGGCTAAGGCGCCATATGCAAACATGTAAATGTTGACATTTTATTAATTTATACAAAAAAAAAAAAAAAACATAATTAACTAATTTGAGTTAAGTAGTGCTCTGGTCATTTCTTTTGGAAAGTGGTCACAGTGATACAGTCTCGTATTTACATATCATCCCCTTATAATACGTCTAATCCCCTTCGATTGAGAAGTCAAAGTCAAAGTCAAAGTCAAAATTCTTTATCCTGTGGGCCCTCGCGGGCACTTAGACACGTCTTTTACAATTAGGTATATTTTTTCATCTACCAGCATTTCGGAATGACCATTGACAAGAAGAAATGCCGAAAGAAACTCAGTATCACTAACTTTCCATGAGAGGAGACCTGAATCCCAGCACTTAGATGAATAAGGGTTGAAATCCGTCTTCAACTACTATGTTTATCAGATATACTCGTAGAGTACTTATAGTACACGCTTTGCTTAGTTTCGGACGACATAAATCGGCATCGACATCAACCATAATCATCCCACTGTTGTGATACGGGGCTCCGGTCAATAGATGGGATTTAGAGCATACTCCACCACGCAGCTCAACTGCGGGTTGGCGGAGGCCAGTGTTTTCAAGCCGCCCAAAGGCCACTGACTTGACTTAACGACTGTCATCTAATGACAAAGCTGGGACCGACGGCTTAACGTGCCCTCCGAAGCACGGAGGAGCTCGAGATAAATAAACTCATCCATAGACAGGCTACGGTCGACATTGCTTTAGTTTCGGACGGCATAAACAGCGATGTATTATTTGTCCAGGAATAGTTATTTTCATTTAAAAATACCTCAATAATTTCCAAGTACAGCCAAGTAAACCAAGAATATTCATAGACAGAGCGACTTAATACCCATAATAGCACTGAATAAAATGAAGACAGGTCAATAAGGCTTAAATTAAATACTTTAAGTGCCCCCTAGGGAGTCCAACGGACCTTAATTTCCTCAAACAAATTGAAAAAAACAAACATTAGGAGATGTCTCAGCTGATTTGGTTCCGTGGCAAATTTTAATGAGATTTCAGGATAGGCTTGCTTTTATTTAAAATTTTCCTCTTTTTTTTCTTTTGATTAATTTTTGTTTGCATTTTAATTCCTCTAAAGATTATTTATTTAAATTGAAATAATGTTTGACCGTTCCAACCTTTTTCAGATGAAAAGGGGAAGGAAATACATCTGGAACATTTGTCTGGTCCTTGTCTGGTCTGAATAGACGATGGAAATAGTCAGAAAACGTGCCAAAATATTGTAATTATCCGTCAAAAGACCATTTCTCTTACTGCCTATAGGATCGTCTGGAAAAGATCTCTTGTAGAGATAAGCTAACCTTTGTTCACTTTGGATGTAACTATGTTATAATAATTTATGTGCAATGAAGAATATCAAAAGCTAAAAAAGCAAAATACAATATTTTGTGGCAGAGCTCTTGGCCCGAGCTGTGTATCTACCCATACAGGCTGATGATGATGATGATGATGTTATGTAATATATTTTATACCGCATTCGTGGATGTGTACGCATTCTTGGCCATGTTGAATTGAACGGATGGGAAATTATTGCAGCTTCAGGAATTAATTTTTTAAGGCTACGTCAATGGAAAGTTAGTGATACAACAGGAAGCCCTTAAGTCTACCACTACAGATTTATCTCATAAAGGATCTATTCCAGTCAGTCGTAGAATGTATGTAAGCATAAGAATGTTTGTAACCCGTTGATCGCCACGTGAAAAATTGAGTATTTTAGTTCTAGCCACTACTGGGGTCATCGGTGGGTCTTTTTTTTACTCAGCCATTTGAACCAAGAGAGTCACCCGTGAACCGTGCAAGAAGTTTAATGTAAACACTTTCTACAAGCTACAGATTGCAGCTATCAATCAAAATGCATATGGAAGTGAATCGTGTGGCTCTATAGTCGGTCGGGATCGTGTGATTTTCAAAACCCATAGAAATTTATAGTTTTATCAAGCTTATTGTAACGATGCTGGGGTTATTCTTAACTATACTATAGGAAATAATTTTTGGATTAAATCCTATACACCGTTTTCTAGGCTGCAATATCCACCCAGTATCTCAGTTGATATTTGCACGTCGACTAATTTTGATTGCTTCTCGGATTTTTCGTGGAACAAATGCCTTTTCTTTTGCACTTGAAGTTTCCAACAGGAATTATCCTTCAGAGGCTACACCCGTTGTCTCAAGCGTGTCACCAGATGGAACATAGTATTTATACATTTTTGAAGTGTAAACTTCTTTAGCGGCGTTGCGCACTTTTTGGGATGGGTAAACGTTAAACTCGCGTCAGAACACGTGGCCTAATCGAACATTCGCATTTTTTTTTATTTAAAGCAAAGACGATACGATTGAGATTGCTTTGAATATATTAATTAGTCGAAATAGTTTCGCCATGAAAATTCGTAAGACAAAGCTGCGAGACTACAAAATTAAACTTTAAACAAAGACGATACGATTGAGATTGCTTTGAATATTTTAATTAATCAAAATAGTTTCGCCATTCAACGCTAGATGTCTAGGTGCTACAAAGTTTTGCGTGGTTTTACTATTCCCAAACAGGTGTCAGTATTTCATCATTCTATTAAAATTCTTATGTTGTCATGTTTGTGTACGATAGCGCAATAAATGAATATTGTATTTTACCACATAAATGATAGTACTTTTATACTGATAAATAAAGCAATTCGTGCGAAATTATTATCATTATTATGTCTGAACAGCTAGAGAACTAAATATCTAACCATTCTAAAATATTCAAACATGCACAACGTTAATGTTCAAGTTTTCACTTCTACAGGCACTCCCGGAGTGCAACCCGTTGTTTTTGTTAAACTGTACTGAAAACAAAGTAAAAAAACTCACGCACTCGTACAAGTTACAAATATCTCGTATATAAAGTGTTTAAACAATTCACACCTCTTAACGAGGTTGTTGGAACGCCTGCCTTTTAAATTATTTAGTTCTCTAGCTGTTCAGACAAAACAAAACCAGTAATTTCGTCTAAAACCGACATCATTAAACCGCTTTTCAGCGGCGCTTTACGTTTTTCGGCGAGGCCTGAAGCTCTTCAGACGTCTTTGGGCACATCCTACTGAGATACCATCAGTCTCGAGTGGCTACAGGTACTAACTTTTATTTAAGAATAAGTATGTAGGTTTGCACTTTTTTTATATTTGTCGGGTGGCAGACATACGCATACGGCTCAGCCGATGTGAAGCGGTTACTGTAGCCATATAAACGTTGGCAATATAAAATATCGCTAGTGCGTCGCTACCCGTGCTGCCAACGCAGCAACTCCTTTTGTCCTGGTGATCTCACTTACTTGCAGAAACACAAAAACCGTCAAGGGAATTGTTTTTTGGCTACAGTATTCAGTAAGGTTAAGGGGTTTTCCCAGGGTCGCCAACACGTGAAGCTCTGGCAAGCATACATAGCCTATGATGACTGCTTTCCATCAGGCGGGTCGTATGCTTGTTTGCCACTCAAGCGATATAAAAAATGAAATAAAAAAAGTGATTTCATTTATACATACGAGTAATATCGATCAAGTGCTTACAGTCACCAGTACCTATCAACATCAAATGAACACTACTTAGGAGTTTTTCGTCGCTTCCTCATGACTGAGGGTAGTTGCATGATTGCGTGGCTTTTCTAATGATGTCACTCCACTTGGTAAGGGATCTCCCCCTACTTTTCTTTTCTTCCACTTGCCCTACTTAGAAAAAGTATATTTTGAAATGCATCATTGCTCAGCTGATTAGCCATGAAGCTGCCTATATGCCTATGGGGTGTACGTGGTTTATCAACATCTTTGAACCAAAGCCAACTTCACCTGCACGTGGTGCACCCTGCTGACTGACAAACGAAGCTCTGGCGAAAAGAGAGGTAGGGAGCGTAATTGTAAGCTACCCGACTGGGGAATATACCTCCACCTCACAGAATACCGCAGCCAAATAACGGTTCCCTTGAGGGCTGTTGTGTTCCTGCGAGTGAGTGAGGTCACCAGAAAGGAAGGAACTGCTGCGATGGCAGCGGGGGTGGCGGCGCGCGAGCGATATTTTATGTTGCGATCGTTGATATGGTGGCCGCTTCGCATCGGGCGGGCTGTATGCTTGTCTGCCGTCCGTCATAGTATAAAAAAATACAAAAAAAAGCTACTTACATCCCAAGAAGTACAATTTATCAGTCATCATCATTATCAGCCTGTATCTACCCACTGCTGGATAAGCCTTTCCCAATGCTTTCCACCATATGCGATACTCCGCTTTCCGCATCCAACCGCTACCAGCCACTTTTTTGAGATCGTCGGTCCATCTAGAAAGGGGGCGCCCTACGCTTCGTCGTAATATACGTGGCCTCCACTCTAGGACTTTCCTCCCCCATCTGCCATCGCTGAATCGGCAGATGTGGCCAGCCCACCGCCACTCCAACTCGCTGACTCTGAGAACTATGTCGACCACTTTGGTTATCCGTCGAATTTCTTCGTTCCGGATTCGATCCCTTAAAGAAACTACAAGCATTGCTCTCTCCATCGCTCGCTGTGCGGCTTTTAGTCTGTGAACCAGCCCAACGGTTGGCGTCCAAGTTTCTGCACCGTAGGGCATAGCGTTAAAACAAACTAACTCTCTTTTGCCCAGGCCTCCTTACTTAGATGGCAACACACCCCGGCCACTCAATAAAAATGTCGCGTCGTTTACTACTACATAAACAATGACGTTTGTGCAGGAAGTGAATGAGCGTGTGTGCGTGCGGCACCATACAAACTGTTCCACATTTGTCTCAGAGGGGAGGTGAGGTTGACTCGAGAGAGCGGCAGGGAGTGGCCATACTGTACGTAGTACTATTACTGTGATGGCACGGTGCACACCATCAGGTTGACTTTGGATCTAGAAATGATGGTAAGCTACTTACACCCCAAGAAGTACGGTACTAATACGAGCAACACAAGCTACAAAATAAACACGAAGGTACCGTCAGAAGAAACACCGTGTGATCTGGAATTCCGTTACACGCAGACAGAATGCGCTAGTACAGCGCTGAAACCGATGAAGCTGAGTTTGTATAGAATACTTTCAGTGGAATAACTTTATTTTTAAAAGGGAATCGTTTTAGCTTCCCTTTTTAATCTCCGATCAAAAAGAAGGGGCGTTAAAAGTTTTAACGGGTTAGAAGCTTTAGGACTACTTCTCGATTAGACTATATGCAGGTATGACTAAATCGCTTTATGACTAAGTCTGGATATGACTAAATCGTTTTATGACTAAATCTCGATATGACTAGATCGCGTTTGAACTAGATCGCCTAAAGACCAGATATCGTAAAGACTATTTTTTATAAAGTAAAACGTGTATATTTGGAAATAGATTACAGGCTGATAATGATAAAGATTTGTGTGTCTTTTTATGGTGTCTCGCTTCCAAACGGATTAGCCCATTTTGATTTAGTTAATTTTTATATGAAAAGTGACTGATTTTCTTTTGAAAGGTGAAAATGATTGTAATGTAAAGTTTGAAAGAAAGTGTCGTATAAAAAAAATACACTAATTAGAAACTCAAATAAGTGTTGAACTGAAATATTTTTGAAAAAAAAATACCAACAAATATTTGTTCTTGGAGCAAGTTTTTTTTTTAATTGTCAATAGCCCAGAATGCAGAACATGCAAGGAATCTTATGAGACCATGAAGCACTTGATGTGTCAATGTGGTGTCCTAGCTGGCAAACGAATGGCAATCCTAGGAAAAGCATACCCAGACCTGGAGGACTACAGGCTCTTCTCAATTAAAGATGTACTAAAGTATATGGAATATGTATCTAGACACTCAGAGGAGAGTTACTAAAGAAAAGGGAGTGCACAAAAGATCCGACAGGGTCGACGTGCCACCGGTGCTACAGCACTGGACCCATTTCAAGATAAGATAAGATAATATTTTTTTATTATTGTTAATGTAAAAAGAACTAAAAAGTTTACTTACTGTATTTCGCTCGTCAAGCCCTTTCGTACCCATATTGTAGGGTGAAAGATTGAAATTAAAAATCGCTATTATAAGGTAGCTCCATATTTGATTTCAAAAGGTGGCATTTAGGTAATCATTATTTTGTCACGGAAACCAAATAAATGTGCCAAACAGCTCAATCGAGCACTAGAAACTGGGTCAAATTGAACTAAGAAGGAAGATTTCAAAACAGTAGGTAAATGCAAAAATCACAAACCTTCTTGGTAGCTCAGCTGGAAAAAGTAATCGAGAGGGCCTGGGTTCAAATTCCAGTGAAGAAAAAGAAAGCCCGGGAAGTGAATTTTTAAATTTTTAAAATATTTATGATATACGTATAATATAAGTAGTATAAAAAAATTAAGTTGGCTGAAATCAATTATTTAATTTATTTATTGAGACAGGAAGGGCATATTTTGTTTAGGCTGCCCGACTGGAGAAGTACCTCCACCTCACAGAATATCACAAGTTCACCGTTGGGAGCATTCCTTCGCGTACTAAAAAGTTTGGCAACTTCTATCTATGACGCACCATTAAAAAATGGAACGCGTTACCGGCATATGTATTTCCTCAATCATACAATATGGGATCCTTCAAGGGAAGCGTGAAGAAGCATCTTGTAGGCCAGCATGGCAGCGTCAACTGACAAGACATCAAGGTCTCTTGTCCGTTGCCGATGCTCCTCTTTTCGCTTACTATCAGGCGAAGCGGAGCCAATATGCTGAGCTAATATAAAAAAAAAACCGCAGCCAAATAACAATTCCTTTGAGGGTTCAGTTGTGTTCCTGCAGGTGAGTGAGGTCACCAGAAAGAAAATAAGGAGTTATAGGCTGGCAAAGGATCGGCGGCAACCCCTTAGTGTTAGTGATCTCCATGGACGATGGTGATTGTTTTCCATTAGGTGACCCACATGCTCGTTTGCCTACCTTACATATAATTAAGTAATAATTAAAATGATGCACGTCAAACACATACATGTAAGATTTTGCCTCTATAATTCCAAGTTTCAGGTATAGGTAATGGTGCCCACCCAGACAACAGTAAAATTGTATCGAAAACAGATAAACTCTCTTACGAAATACCCCCCGTATCATCAAAAAAAGTGGAAAGGAAAACTGGAGGGTGTCCCAGACAAGCTATGCGAGACACGTACGTAACTCTGAAGGTTCCTGCCTCACGTACGCATCGAGAACTTTTTATTACTTCCCAGTACCGTAATTGTTATGGAGAAGCGGTACCACTCAAGGCTCTGAAAAAATACTTGACGAAATAGACGAACGATTTCTGTGTGATTTTTGCTAAGAGGTCTGATATTGAGAGGGCTTGTGTTTTGCTTCTAAAATAAGGATACGTTTTATTTTGACGTGTAACGTCTTTCTATTTGGTTTAGGTCGATTGCTTAAACTGAAATGTAAAGGTGCGTTCAGACTGGCAGGTCCAGCCCGTCAATCTGGACCCACCAATCTGAACATTTGCAATTACAATATTCTGTAAAGCGAAGTTTTCTTCCCCCCGGATCAGAAGTACTACTGAGAAGTACTACTGGTAGAACAAATGATACAACCTTGTGTCACTAGTACTACCAGTAGTACTAGAGACCAATCCCATCATTGGTAGTACAACTGAACTCTTATCATCACTGTGAAATAAATATACATACTCTTTATGGTTAATTTTACCTACTATTATGCATCTTTTGAAAATTCTTAAGCAGGATGCAGCCTTTTATACTACGTCGGGTGGCGGACAAGCATACGGCCCACGCCATGTGAAACGATTACTATTTAGCCATATTAATGCTCGCGACATAAAACATCGCTCGCGCGCCACCATACCCGCTGCCAACAGAGTCACTCTTTCCTTTCTGGTGGCCTTACACACCAACCCTCAAGAGAATTGTTATTTGCCTCCGGTATTCTGTAAGTTGGGGGTACTTCCCCAGCTTACAATTACGCTTTATCCTACGCTGTATCCTACGCTACTACCCTACGCTACGCTAGAGCTAAAGCCTCTTTCGCCAGTCGGCAGGGTGCACCACGTGCAGTTGGCTTTGGCTCTAAAGATCGTTGTGAGCCACTCATACCCCAAGTGACTTACTGTCCATATGCTCGCTTGCCTGACTCTAATATATATTAGATACTCAGAATTGACAAAGTGATATGAACGTTAATATATCAGTCCATACTTTCTGTTCTAAACTTCTAACAACATTTCGCAGTGAAAACTATTTATGCAGTTTTGTTATTGTAAATTTGTGTATTTAGTGCAACTTTTTAAAGATAAAGTTCAGTATCCGTCGTGTGAGAATATTGTGCGCTTGCAGTTGTTTTTCATTCCTGGTTATCATTAAGCATAGACATTTCAGAAGAGTGACAATAACACAGCTTGCTTAATACTTCTAATTTCGGGCAAATGTTCGAAATCACGCATAATTTTTATTTGAATCTATCGGTGGATGCGTAACGATCGGTTCTGTGTCGCTTATATCCATTTACTCCCTGCAATCTTTATCAGATCGTCGGTCAATCTAGTGGGGGAGGGGATAATGATAACTGATAAAATTAAGATAACTGATATAATATCAGTTACTTAAATACATTTTTTTCTAAATTTATAGAAAACACCCTGACCAAGACAAACAGACACGTTCATGAATACAATATTTTGTCTGGTGCGGGGATCGAAGCCGCGTCCTCGATGTCAAAGTGGGCATTGCTAGCAATTCGGCTACCGAGCTCGTCATAAAATAATATTCTTGGCTACGTCAAGTAAATTGACAAGTTTTATACTACTCTTTGTTGTTTTATTTCACCGCCAAATTCGTCAACGAGACCACCGGATATTACATAGAGGCTGAAAGGAAACATTTTTGGAAAACAAATTTACATTTTGTCATAGAAAACAAACGGAACACCGAAAACGGGTAACGAGTCCTTCCCTTCGTACGTGCAAATCGGATTTGTTTAATTTATTGTTGTTTCGAGGAATTGTGAGTTGCCACGCCTGCTTACACCTCGACACCTCTCCGCTGTAATAGGATCTCTTTGGGAGATTTAAATTGTATTCAATGCAGTACCCTGATTTAAATCTAAGTACATTTGAAGAGAATTTACGATGGGATTAAGGAAATCGAAAAGAATCTGAAGAAACTGAAAAAAACAAACAAATTTTAGGATTTAGGGATAATAATAGTGGTGACCAATTAGATGGTCAGCCGTTCTGATAATTCTGGAAGCGGTTGGATGCGGTATACGGTAGGAGGATCGCATTTGGTGGAAAGCATTGGTGAGGGTCTATTGGTATATAGGATACTAACTCACTCGCGCCACTTCGTCTGCGTGTGACAGAGCGTTGAGAGTGAAGCGTAAGGTTACCATTTGAAAGGTTATAGTGAGCCAATCTTATAAGATAGATATATGCTATCACGGACTTTTTTTTATAACTTTTTAAGATGTATAATTCCGTCGTATATAATTGTTGCGTAACTTGAACCGTTTACGCAGCGCACGCAACGGAAGCTCTCAAAAGGATTTTTTTTTCATTTTTGCAACATAGGTATTTCATTGGTGCTCCGCCCCTATTGGTGGTAGCGTGATGTTATATACCCTATAGCCTTCCTCGAAAAATAGGCTGTCTAACAAAAATAAAATATTTTTTCAATTCGAATGAGTAGTTCCTGAGATTAGCGCGTTCAACCAAACAAACTCTTCAGCTTTATAATATTAGTATAGGTCTATTATATAATTATCAGATAGGCTGATAATGATGCTGCAATTAAAGACAACACATCTTCAACAGTTGGCTACTGCTGGATATAGGCTTTCTTGAATGCTCCCTGAGGCAGAGCCACCATCATGTACAGCGATCATTTATACCTTCAAATATTTCATATTGTTCGTGGATAGTAAAAAATATACGTAGAACGATTATAAATGTATGAACATAGAACATAGAACAAGAGAGGTAGGAGCGTAATTGTTAACTACCCGTCTAGGGAAGTACCTCCACCTCACAGAATACCGCAGCCAAATAACAATTCCCTTGAGGATTGTTCCTGCGAGTTAGTAAGGTCACCAGAAAGAAAGAAAGGAAATAGTATAGGCTGGCAACGGATCGGCGGTTTATTAAGTATGCCAGTGATAGAAATCCATACTATTAAGAGTTCTGACGCTTACGCGTTGACACGCGCGCCACGCATACATTCGACGAGCTCGGTGGTCGAATGGTTAGCAATGGTCACTTTGACTCCGCGGTCGCGGGTTCGATTCCCGCACAAGACAAACATTTGTGTGCATGAACATGACTGTTTGTCTTAGTCTGGGTGTTTTCTAAGTATTATAAGTACGTATTTACAAAAAAAAAATGTATTTTAGTACATTTATCAGTTGTCTAGTACCCATAACACAAACTTTGCGCCTAATTTGGAACTAGATAGCGCTGTGTAAATTGTCCAGAAATATTTATTTATTCCATGTCTAATATACACCGTGAAATTTTAATTACCTTACTAAATGAAATGGCGTGTTCGTTAATATTCCTAGAACAATAATCAAGCAAAAAAAAATGACACTTCCATACATTTTTTTTTATTTGTAATAGTTTGAAAATATCCTGAATTTATACCGAATTTGCAAACACTCTAATTGTAGTAAATTCATTGTGTATGTGTGAATGAATAAGAAATAATCCATTCAAATGAATGAATTCGATATAGCAACATGTCATTTATGAAACAGGTGCTGAATTAAACCAATATGAACTTTATTCATAATGACAGAAAGATGAGAAAGTTAACAGTAGGCCGCAATGTCTAATCATGAACGTCCGCGTAGCACTATCTCTTGCATATTCCTATTGCGTATTCACTTCGCTTCTCACATACAACAAACAACAGCGGCAACAGCGCCTGCGTGTCTTGTCTGTCTACCTTTTGCGCGTTGTCAATAACAACCAACAGCAGTTTATAATGGTAACAGCATCGTTGAGTGTTCAATAATGTGTTGTATGTACGTCGGGTGGCAGACAAGCATACGGCCCGCCTGATGTGAAGCGATTACCGTAGCCATATTAACGCTCGCAACATAAAATATCGCTCTCGCCAGCGCGCGTGCGATATTTTAGAAGAAAGGAAGGAAGGAAAAGTAGGAGACCCCGCTGCGTTGGCAGCTGGGGTCACCACCCCCGCTGCCAACGCAGCATCTCCTTCCTTTCTGGTGACCTCACACACTCGCAGGAACACAACAACCCTCAAGGGAAGTGTTATTTGGCTGCGGTATTCTTTGAGGTGGAGGTACATTCCCCAGTCGGGTATACCTCTCTTTTCGCCAGAGCTTCGTTTGTCAGTCAGCAGGGTGCATCGCGTGCGAAGTTGGCTTTGGTTCAAAGATGTTGATGAACATAATACACCCCAAAATGTTATTGGTATTGTAATAACGACCATTCCATGAATTATTATCAATCATTTTTTTTCTCACACAGAGAAAAGGTAAATGACCTCTGCGCTTTCGGCTTTCGGGCTTAGGTAGGACCGACAAAATTACTTCAATTGTATCGTCGCATTTTGCGATAGACAGAATCAATTACCTAGTTAATTTAGCTAAGCAATTTTGACGTATTTAAAAGATTGATATCAGTTATTTACAATCATTTATTGGTTAACATGTTTAATCATAATTTAGTTACTTGTCTTTATTTACATTATTAAATAATTAACTCACCCTGCAGTCCAACAAAGTCCAAAATGTTCCTATCACTTCACTTGCACTACACGTATTGTAATTTTTTTTCAAAGTGACCACCTTTCTGAGCAATACAAAGTTCTGTTCGCTTAATATGATTGTTTTTAGAGATATTAAAATACGTCTTTCTGCTATTCCGACGCGTCGAGGTTTGCACTAACTATGCGATCTTTCAAATCTTGCACACTGACTGGTTCAGTCACAAATACTCGTTTTTTTAATTTCACTCCTCAGAAAAGAGTCCACCGGTGTGAGGTCCTAGGAACGTGCTGGCCACAGTACTGGCCAACCTCGTCCGATCTGGCTATTTAAATATTCATGAACTACATGATGGTAGTGTGGTGGACCGTAGAGTCGTAGTCGTAGATAGTCTTGTGGGTACGGCTTTCTACAAGGAAGACCTTGGGCTTCTGCTTCCTTGGGAGAATTGAGCAGGAGCTCGAAATTGGCCAACCGCCCCTAACGCCATTTCGAAGTAGGTATGAACTACGAACACAACAATACGCGCGCGAAAAAAAATCACTTTCACTATTGTTTCTCGTTTAGCAGTGAATAACAAAACAAACTGAACTGCTGAGATCTGAGCGGGGGGAACAGTCGGCGCGGGCGCGCGGGTGGGGGTGCGAGTAAGTTTTAGGGATGTTTCTCGCCAAGAGAGCTAGACGCGCGATGTTGTTGTTGTTGTTGACCAAGTGTTTTGATTATTGAGGATATTTTTTCCAAAAATTTCGAATACTACATTTATTGTTTTTTATTGCGTAAAAATGTTGTAAGAGAATGTTTAAATTAGTCCTGAAAGTTTGTCCGATATATTAAATTTCACGGTGTATACATAGTCTGTAAAAACACTCACATACTCGGCGAGGAAAATTCAGCACTGTCTATCGTCACTGAAATAAACTGATTCATGATCTGCCCACATAATTCGCTACGATAATTGCTTACAAAGTATAAATGTATGCAGAACAACATTTTAATCAAAGTTAAGCGTTCTTAACAGCAAATTGCTCAATCAAACTCGAGCTGGGTCAAGCGTGACTTAACTCGTAAACCGCGACATAATGAGTAGTTAGCGGCAACTACTCGCATTAAGTTTTCAGTGCTTTAATATTTATGGACTCATTGATGTAAAAAAATCGGGTGGGGCTGTGTCGGTGTACATGGCCGTTGGTTAACGTGAAACGTCTATATCAGCGAGTCGCGTTGCTGTTATTCTACGCAATGCCCCTCCCCCGCCGCCCGGCCCGGCCCCGATGCGAACTTAAGGTCTTAACAGCGAACTGACTATATATACGATAAATAATGACATGCGATTCATGTTTTTATGACGTATTGTTTTGTAATTATTAAGGTAAGACGATATAGACCAATTATCGTTACAGTTCAGTTTTCTAACCAGCCCCCTTACCACCAACTCTTAATGCGATTCAATAACTGAATAGAATGCTTATTCATACCAATGAATAAGCAACTCTATTTCAAATTGAATAGGTAAGGGGGCAGGTGCCCTACCGCCAAAGCTGAAGCTGATTACCATCAGATTTTTTGATCGCGAAAATCAAACTTAAATTAGAGTACAATTGTGGTTCGCTCAGCTCGTAGAAACCCTATAGCTGTACCGACTAAGCAGAAGACGTTTATCAATAACTAAAACTTAAGACATATTTTACGAGTCAAGATAGCCGATGGTAATAGGCTTTAGCTTCGGCGGTAGAGCCCTTGGTACCCGTATGTCTTGGAGTGATTTTAAAGACGTTTCATGTCAAAAAAAACTTTTTAGTTTATATTGTTGTTCATGACGTAGCGTTTGTGGACTATACCTTCTATGCGTATGTGGGAACCTGCGATATGATCGAGCGTGGGGATTCAGTCTCTGCAGCGGTGCCGCATAGATCATTGGTTTATCTAAGTACAGAGGAGTATACGTAATCGCCATAATTATGTGGGTCGAATGAAAGATCACACACACACAGTCACAGTGTACACGATCTATCAAATTGAAGTTTAGCGTGTGACACGGAGACGTTATTTGTCTGAAACTGTTCACCACTGCATTGAAAGATGCAACGGGCTTAAGTAAGATGACGTAAAAGTCGTGTTGAGCTGCTTAGACGCTTGCTTTTCAAATTCTGTATAATGTAAAATATTAAGGCAATACCTGTTGCGAAAGTGGTGCCTCATTGGACGATATCCTTATCGTAGCGAAGTTAAATAAAAAAAAAAAAACATATACTAATTTGTTAGGAAGCCAATAAAATATTATTATACTACAGTTGCTTTGTACTCGTAATGTCTGCTTTCTGCCCTACCAATAGGAGAGGAAGCTATCATACACAATCGTACAACTCGCCATAAATTAAAATTCTACGTATCATCTTGATAATTTTCGATCTACTACAGTACACTTTTAGGTAGAAAATTACTTTTTTTTTTTACCACGATCTGTGAAAATGTGCAATTAATTTCCATCAGCAGTATTCCCAAATGAATACGATATGGGAGCCTTCAGAACAGAGTAGATTTTTCCCTTAATAGTCTGGCAACGGATCGGCGACCCCCATCGGTGTTGCTGATTTCTAAGGGTGGCGGTGGTGGTTACTTTCCATTAGGTGACCCACAGGCTCGCTAGTCCTCCTCCTGTAAAAAAAAAAAGCTGTTCTTTACTCTCTCTCAAATTTCAGTAACGTACAGCTGTATTAAAATTCATTTACATTTTTGTATTTTTTTTTATTAATAATGCACGTATTTTTTCAGTAAACAGTGTTTCCTTCAAATTTATCACACCATTACATAACGGTAACGTGTCGCCCGATCGTTATCATAGCAAATAGGCTGCTGTATTTTTTGTAACACGAAACATACCACTAATAGCTTAATAGCCGACGAAAATATTATAACAACACTGGCTTAAACTCGCAATTATATATATTTTTTATGTAAAAAATAAAATGATTAAGGAGATTGAGGGTTGTGGTCGTGGTATGAATATAGGCTGAAGCTGAAAATTATTAAAAAAAATGGGGTATGGCTGTTTCATGGACACGGCCGTGTGTCGTGAATACGTTATATGCACTAAAATCATCTTTAAATGGCAGCACTTCCCCCTCGCCCGCACGGGTTGTTCCATAGTCCTTACTTATCGTAATAAATTCCTTGATCCTTCATCTATCCACAGGTGTGATTGAATTTTGGATGGAGGTGATAGATTTGTAGCTGCAACACCAAACTGCATCCCCCGATTTTGTTATCATTCGTTTTTAGGGTTCCGTACCTCAAAAGGAAAAACGGAACCCTTATAAGATCACTTTGTTGTCCGTCTGTCTGTCTGTCTGTCTGTCTGTCTGTCTGTCTGTCTGTCTGTCTGTCAAGAATTTCTATGTCGAGAATGCGTGGAGGTATCAAGCTGAAATTTGAACTGTATACTCAGGTCTACGGTCCCATGAAGGTGTAAAAAAATCAAACTGCTAAGTTTACGTAGAAAAAAGTTACGGCCGTTTATTCAGCAAAAAACGCATATTTCCACACACTCAAGGGAATCAAAACCTATAGGGTACTACGGTAGGCGAGTCCGACTCGCACTTGTCCGGTTTTTTTTTAATTGCCTCCCTATGGAAGTAATTTTAAAGACTTACTCGTATTCATGTAAAAACGGTGTATAGGTACTTGACCATACGACAAAAGTGAATACTTCTTCTTTCGCTCCGTCTCACTACCTGCCTGCCACCTTTACCTGAATGAGCGTTACAGAGCCAAGCGTGACGGTTTGATGACATTCACTAAATACAAAATTTCACAGCGTGTCTTAAAAAGTTTTCACTTTAAAAAACTATAGGCAATTTCACCTGTGTAAATGTTTTTCACAGTTGTCGACATAGCCTTCAGAGTTTGCAAGCTGAAGTGGCAATAGGGTTGTATCCCATTTTTTTTTTCGATTTGTTATTTGAAGACGTCACAATAATATAAATATAGGTGAAATAATTACTTCGATTGCATAAAAACTTCTCAAGATATGATAACTTGAAGATCACAATTTTGGACTATCCCGAAAACGCTCCATACAAAAGGCCACCACGTTATGACGTCACACCGTGCTATTTTATATGCTTTAAATCAGAAATTTGTACGACAGCTATGTTAAATATTGCGTTTATGTAGCCAGTGCCGTAACAAAAGTTATAGTATTTTTTATTGTTTCTAGAATGGTAATATTTATTTTTTATAATTTCATACCTTTAAAATGGACTTTCCCACCAAACTTTGACCGAACATAAAACACGTCGGACATAAGTTATTAAAATTTTACTAACGCAGATCATTCTAGTTTTATGTATTTTACGTTACTGATAGAGAGTTTTTATAATTTTGTTACATGTGCAACAAGCCTATTGGCCGGTCACATCTGCCGAGTAAGTGCTGGCAGATGGGGAGGAAGTTATTAGAGTGGAGACCGCGCGTAGGACGACGAAATGTTGGGCGCCCTTTTCCTTCTAGATGGTCCGATGACCTTAAAAAAGCGGCTGGATGCGGATGGCGGAGGATCGTATCTAGTGGAAAGCATTGGGGAAGGCTTATATCCAGCAGTGGGTAGATAAAGGCTCGTGATGATGATGATGATTAAATGTTTTGCAGCTACCAGTTTACGCAAAGTTGCGTCTACCTGTTGGCATCCATCCACTAGAGTTAGCAGATTTTTTTTATAACTAAGGTGGGAAAAAGCATCTGATTTTACAATGACCCATGTTCAGAGGAGTTTTTGACATGATGCCCACGGCCTCCTTCTACATTCGCACCGCTCGTCATCGACAGGGAATTCATCCTCATCCTCACACATTGGAGCCTAAGCGGTCGCGTACTGTGCGGTTCCAGAGAAGTTTTCTCCCGCATACTGTCAAGCTGTGGCATGAACAGCCTGTCGAGGTGTTCTCAGGAGACTACAGCATGGGGTTCTTCAAAAAGGACGTGAAGAGATTTTTATAGGTTCGGCAACGCATGAGTGATGCCCTTGGTTTTACAGGCGTTCATAGACTACTGTAATTGCTTTGGACCGTAAGCTTGTTTATCACTTTAGTGGTATAAAAACATTCACAATCCAAACTATGACTTTAAACTCCATTTACACTATGAAATGGCAAAATAAATTGTCACAGCCTAAAATAAAGTACAATTTATTCAACATGGCGTGTATCAGGCCTTTTTGTTAATTGAGACATTTACCGTGAATTAACCCCGTTACGGCGTCAATGAAAGGCCGAACGATAACAGCTCGTGTCGCAGTTAGAGTTAACCACGAACTATCAGCTATTTGTGTATTCGTTAAACTTTTTTATACTTAAACAAGATAATATTAAGTGTAAATTATTTACAGATTGAGAGATTCTTTTAATGTAATGGGGGTTTTTATTTCAAATAAATATTTTTTTGGTTCTTAGGGTACAATGATGTCTCCAAACGATGTTCTACTTCTTAATTTGCCCGTTTCTAAAGTTGTCTGTTTTCTTAATTTGTCAATTTCCAAAACCATCAATTAATTAATATTTTCATCGTCAGCCTGTATTTACCCACTGCTAGATATAAGCCTGCCCCTGCGCCAGCTATATTTTGATACTGTAAGCGTTAATATGGCTGCGGTAACCGCTTCACATCAGGTAGGCCGTATGCTTGTCTACGACTCGACGTAGTATAAAAAAATCGTACCTATGATAGGTATAAAACCTTTTCCAGTTTTAGTATGTAAGCAGTCTAAAAACTAGACTCAAAGCATCTTGGGTGGCCGATATTATTAGTTTGCGTGTTTACCTCTAAACAATTTTTTTTTTTTAATTAATTACATATTTTGACAATTTCAATAATAATTACAATAAAAATATGAATGTATAGTATGTAACTATTTTCGTACTGAATGGAATGTATTAACTGTGACATTAACATTGCAAGTAATGACGATTGACATTTTATAGTATAATTTTATAATTTAATCTTATTAATAATATAAATTTATAGTCCTAAAATAAGCATGTAGAATGCATTACATTATTTAGATGTAACTTTTGCTGTGCCCTACCAGGGTTCATGTTTGAAACAAATTATATATTGTGAGAGCCGATTATACAACATGAAATGCAAATAAAGAACTTGAAACTTGAAACTTAATCTGGCGAGCCATGCCGCGGCCGTGCTGTATGTGGGTTTGAAATATCCTCCTTAAGCCGGTCGCTCACTGATGAGGACCATGACCACGATGAAATATATTTTAAAGTTAAAGTTTGAAATATATTTGATACAATAAAAACCTTGTTGGTAATCAAGCAAGAACCTAGCCACAAAGATTTAGGGCTGTCGATATACATTGTGCATCAGTCAAGTAACCTTACAAAAACATTACAGTTCAAAATGTTCAATACAAAATCTCTGTCCCCTTTTGTTGTTTTATTATATGCAGATTATTTTCTTTATTACTTCATTTAACACATCTCTGTTATCCTGCTTCTCGTCAGGTCGGGCTGAAGGGTCCAAACGATCGTTCACCGTGTATTTTCATTTGTGCCTGCCCCTTTCGCACCCTTGTCTTGCCTTGATACATCGTTGAAGGGTAAATGAAATATACCCCATTTTCTTTTTTTTATTAAACAAAGACCCCTTTGTTTAAAGAGCGATTTTCTCTGATGTATTTGTCTAGACGTAAAAGAGAAGTGCTCAACTAATTTAGAAATTAATTAAAAAATTGCCTTAATTTACAGTACTTTTAGAGTAGAGTATATGATAAAAAAAAATCAATTCATAATCTGTATCTATAATAAAAGGCAACCTTTACTGATTTATCTGTCAACGCACAACTCAAACACTGGACGGATCGGAGTTTTGACGAGCTCGGTGGTCGAATGGTTAGCAATGGCCACATTGACTCCGAGGTCGCGGGTTCGATTCCCGCACAAGACAAACATTTGTGTGCATGAACATGTCTGTTTGTCTTGGTCTGGGTGTTTTCTATGTGTTTAAGTATGTATTTACATAAAAAAAAAAACTGTATTTAAGTACATTTATCAGTTGTCTAGTACCTATAACACAAGCTGTGCGCTTAATTTGGGACTAGATGGCGCTGTGTAAACTGTCAAGAAATATTTATTTATTATTTATTATTATTAAATAGTTCCTTTCAGCCAACTTGTCAGGATATTACAAAACGGTCGTGGGTTCAAATCCCACCTAGGCTAGAGGCGAATTTTTCCATTTTTTTCCATTTTTTTTATGACGTAGGCATCTACTAAAAAAATGATTTTTTTTTTAAATACCCACGAGATCCCGGGATAGTTTAGAACTTTAGAGACTGGCGGCTTCGGCTGCTTTTTATTACTGAAAAACATTTTATTCCCACTTGAAAAAGAAAATGCCCTTGGTAATGACCATGCTGATGATGCAGGACGCGAGTTGTCGTCAACTCTTCATCCCACTACTGGGATATGGGTCTTCTCTCAATTGAAGAGATTTAGAGCATACTCCACCATACTGCTCAACTGCGTGTTGGCGGAGGCCAGTGTTTTCAAGCCACCTATAGACCACTGACTTGGCTTAACGACTGTAATCTATAATGTCAACAGCCGGTATCGACGGCTTAACGTGCCTTCCGAAGCACGGAGGAGCTCGGGATAAATAAACCCATCGATGGACCGGCTACGGCCAACGTTGCTTAACTTTTCGACGTGGTCGATTAGACTGACATACGAAATACGAGCTTCTCAAGTAAAATAAAAGAAGTGAGCAATAGCTTACTAACTATACTTATTAGGGACATAATATACTTTTTTAGGGGTGTATGTGGTTCATCAACATGTTTGAACCAAAGTCATCTTCACCTGCACGCGGTGCACCCTACTGACTGACAAACGAAGCTTTTATGTCATTTTTTATTTTTTATGTCATACAGTAGACAAACAAGCAAGCGAGCCACCTGATGGAAAGTGGTCACCGCCGCCTATAGACATTAGTAACACAAGGGGTGCTACCAATGCGTTGTCCACTAAGAAGTTGGAGGAAGGGAAGGAAGGAAGGAGGGGATAGGGCAGGAGTTGGGCTTCCGGATCTCTCACTCACCGAACGAAACGCATTGCTGCTTCACGTCGATATTCTGTGAGAGGGTGGTACTTCCCCGGTCGAGCAAGCCCATTTCATAATTGCTCTACCACTCCAAAGCTCTGGCGAAAAGAGAGGTAGGGAGCGTAATTGTATGCTACCCGACAGGGGAATTTACCACCACCTCACAGAATACCGCAGCCTAATAACAATTCCCTTGTCGGTTGTTGTGTTCCTGCGAGTGAGTGAGGTCACCAGAAAGGAAGGAGATGCTGCATTGGTAGCGGGGGTAGCGGCGCGCGAGCGATATTTTATGTTGCCAGCGTTAATATGGCTACGGTAACCGCTTCACATCAGGCGGACCGTATGCTTGTCTGCCACCCGACGTAGTATAAAAAAAAATACTTATTAGGTACATATATACAAAATTTCCTCGTTTAAGAGTATAAATTTGTACTGGTTGAAATATTGTCGCCATGTGCACAGATCACAACATTCTCAGCGCACTCTGTCGAACTGTTTGCTCGTGTTTACTGCGTATTTTACGATAAATACCATTTGCCCCGCCCCTAACGGGCTCACAACATGGAATGGCCACTTCGGATTGTTTGTAACATAAACTGCAGTTTCAGGAGGTTTTATCTTGGCTGGTCTACAAATACGTGGCGAGTATTTTGTTGTAAAAGATGATATTTCTTATACACTAGAAATCAAACCTCGTAGAAATTTAAGTAAAAAGGAGTTGAACAGGCAACGATCAAAGGGATATTTTAGTTTTGTAAGTAGATTTTTGTTTATTTTTATTTTATAGTTATACGACGAGATCGATGGTCCAAGACAAACAGACATGTTCATGCACACAAGTGTTTGTCTGTCTGGGTATTTTCTGGGTGTTTTCTATGTATTATATGTATGTATTTACAAATATATATACAAATATATAGAAAATATGGCCGTTCAGTTTTCTTAATTTTTCTAATTTTCCACGCAACTTTCTTATTTTTTCTGTGATAAGAACCTTCTCCTGACAATAACAACTACAACACAAAAATAAATAGTGAAATCGGTGCAGCCTTTCACGCGTCATGTTGTTACCAAGAGAAATAGGGATTCATTTTTAGGTTTCCGTACCCAAAGGGTAAAAAGGAACCCTATTACTAAGGCTCCGCTGTCCGTCCGTCTGTCACCAGGCTGTATCTCATGAACTGTGATAGTTAGACAGTTGAAATTTTCACAGATGATGTATTTCTATTGCCGCTATAACAACAAATACTAAAAAATAGAAAAAAAAAATTTAAGGGGGCTCCCATACAACAAACGTGATTTTTTTGCTCGTAATTGATAACGGTAATAGGTAGACGCTTGAAAACCTCACATAATATTTAGTATTATATTCATTTATAAAGTGAACAACATGGAATGGCCACTTCGGATTGTTTGTAACATAAACTGCAGTTTCAGGAGGTTTTATCTTGGCTGGTCTACAAATACGTGGCGAGTATTTTGTTGTAAAAGATGATATTTCTTATACACTAGAAATCAAACCTCGTAGAAATTTAAGTAAAAAGGAGTTGAACAGGCAACGATCAAAGGGATATTTTAGTTTTGTAAGTAGATTTTTGTTTATTTTTATTTTATAGTTATACGACGAGATCGATGGTCCAAGACAAACAGACATGTTCATGCACACAAGTGTTTGTCTGTCTGGGTATTTTCTGGGTGTTTTCTATGTATTATATGTATGTATTTACAAATATATATACAAATATATAGAAAATATGGCCGTTCAGTTTTCTTAATTTTTCTAATTTTCCACGCAACTTTCTTATTTTTTCTGTGATAAGAACCTTCTCCTGACAATAACAACTACAACACAAAAATAAATAGTGAAATCGGTGCAGCCTTTCACGCGTCATGTTGTTACCAAGAGAAATAGGGATTCATTTTTAGGTTTCCGTACCCAAAGGGTAAAAAGGAACCCTATTACTAAGGCTCCGCTGTCCGTCCGTCTGTCACCAGGCTGTATCTCATGAACTGTGATAGTTAGACAGTTGAAATTTTCACAGATGATGTATTTCTATTGCCGCTATAACAACAAATACTAAAAAATAGAAAAAAAAAATTTAAGGGGGCTCCCATACAACAAACGTGATTTTTTTGCTCGTAATTGATAACGGTAATAGGTAGACGCTTGAAAACCTCACATAATATTTAGTATTATATTCACTTTATAAATAAATAATTAAATAAAAATAAAACAAATATTTAAGGGGGCTCCCATAATGGTACGGAACCCTTCGTGCGCGAGTCCGACTCGCACTCGGCCGGTTTTAAAAAATATATAGATTATTACTACAAATGTTAATCCAAAATAACGATTATTCTAACCATACTTTTTGTATTTGGTAGTTATAAAATATTTAAAAAAAAACTTTGGAGCTTTTGTGGTTACGGTTATTGAAATTTAACAAATATTAATTTCTGTGAATATATTTATTATTTACACCCATTTAATTAAACAAGAATTAATACTGGGGATAGTATTAATTGATAATTTTATTTCACATGGCCCTAATTTGTTACAGAAATAAAGAAAGAGGTCTAAAATAAATTCCAAAGTAAAAAATAAGCAAGCATAATATCTAGCACACATTTTACACATTCTGCAAGTTTTACGAGCGACGTGCGCCTGAAGTTCAGATTACAGCATTCAAATTTATTACTTATAGTTCATAACCCGCTGAAAATTCAGAATTGTGGATGGTTCATGGGCTGTATAAATTTAGGTAAATTTTACTGTAGCCTTTTACTACATAATCCACGTTTATGCACTCTAGTTTGTGGTTGAACATTGTGGAGAACTCTAGAAGTGGCGGCTGGTTGAAGAAATCGGAGGATCGCATTTGGTGAAAAGCATTGGGGATGGAGGCAAGGGGAGGAGTTCGATGGCGTCAGTCTAATCGAACGCGCAAGTAAAGCAACGTCTACCGTAGCCTGTCCATGGATGAGTTTTTTTATCTCGAGCTCCTCCATGCTTCGGAGGAACCGTTACGCCATCGGTCCCGGCTGTTGTCATTAGATAACAGTCGTTAAGTCAAGTCTTGCCTTGACCAATAGGGAATTCTGTTGATGAATGAAATGAAAGTTCTGATTAAGGGTAATCCCTAAACCTGGAATCGACAACCCTCACATCTTGTATCTGTAACATGATAGACAATTTACTTGAATACAAACATATTATACAAACGTGAGAATACATCCCGTTTAATGGTCATCACAGGCAGATCATTAAAATCAGTTGCCGTGTGGTTTCTGGCAGACTAGAATAGAATCACTTCGTCTCTTCCCGTGGATGTCGTATAAGGCGACTAAGGGAAATACATTATCAAACATCGATCAGGCCTCCCCAACCCGTCTGGCCAGCGTGGGGAGTGTAGGCCAAATCCTCCTGTCTGTAACGGACGAGAGAGGGTCATGCTCCTGTAGTCGAGACTAAAATGACCTGATGATGATGAATAATGCTTGTAATACCAGGGGCAACACACGCGCGTTGCTGAGCTAGTACAAAACCTCGTCACGTCCTTTTTTAAGAACCCCATGCTGTAGTCTCCTGGGATAACACATCATCACAGGCAGATCATTAACTGTCAAGCTGACGATATCAAAATCGAAAAAATTGGTTCAGAATTTTTTTACCGGAACTTTAGTTAATTATGAATAATAACTGCACTAAGTATCACCTGAAACTCCCTACTATATATAATTGAAAATTGTTAATACCACTTCATAAATAACAGTGCAGGCGGGAGCGGACATTTTAATGTTTTATGCAGAACGGGAGTACGTGTTAATGGTTCCCGATGAGCCTAGCACATAAATTCGGGGCTTTTATCCCATTTTATACCATTTTTGTGCTGTTACATTGAACAAATTGCCAGTACGTCTCGTGACAAGGGAAATTATGTCTAAAGATTATTGGAATTGAGATAAAAGTTCATTTTATTATGGTAATAAAGGAATTAGGGTAATCATGACACATTTATTCGTGTACATTGTCTCCTTCCTTTCGTCTATTATGAGAATTAATCGGTAAATAAATCTGTGCGGTTCGAAATAGGTTTTCTACCACTTACTATCATGCTGTAGCTCGATGGTGTCATTGTGCAATCGAACAATCAGTGTAATCGAACACACAAGTTAAGCAAAGTTAGCCTTAGCCTGTCCATGGATGGGTTTATTTATCTTGAGCTTTTCTGTGCTTCGAAGGGTACGTTAAGCCGTCGGACCCAGCTGTTGTCGTTAGATGACAGTCGTTAAGCCAAGTCAGTGGTCTTTGGCGGTGAGAAAACACTGGCCTCCGCCAACCCGCAGCCAAACAGCGTAGTGGAGTATACTCTAAATCCTTTCGATTGATACCCGTATCCCACCAGGGGGATGACTAAGTGTTGAAGAAGAAGAAGATACTGTCAGTGGAATAGAGACACTTTTTGAGATTTGGGGTGTAAGTGGTTCATCAACATCTTTGAACCAAAGCCAACTTCACCTGCACGCGGTGCACACTGCTGACTGACAAACGAAGCTCTGGCGAAAAGAGAGGTAGGGAGCGTAATTGTAAGCTATACGACTGGGGAATGTACCTCCACCTCACAGAATACCGCAGCCAAATAACGGTTCCCTTGAGGGCTATTGTGTTCCTGCGAGTGAGTGAGGTCACCAGAAAGGAAGGAGATGCTGCGATGGCAGCGGGGTTGGCGGCGCTCGAGCGATATTTTATGTTGCGAGCGTTAACATGGCTACGGTAACCGCTTCACATCAGGCGGGCCGTATGCTTGTCTGCCACCCGACGTAGTATTTAAAAAAAAAACATTCAGAAGAAAACATATCATCGTTATCATCAGTCTGTATCTACTCACTGCTGGAGATAGAGCCAAAGCCAGTCTCACCTCACTAATTTCACCACACGACGATAATTTTACGTGATAAAGTCATAACAAAACATCGGCCGATGGAGTGGAAGACAGATAGATGCGTCACAAGTCAAACGCTTAGGCCAATCGTACCTCTCTATTATCACTTGTTCCGCGCTCTCGCTTGTACGCTCGACTCAGGCGGAACGTGACAATGAGTCATGCATATTCGCGCGTGCAGCCGGCGTTCATCGTATTATAAGACGTTATGACGCCAAAAAAATTCTATTCAAATCCCAAAATAGAATCAGATTAAACAGACCCCAAAACCTTCATGGCACATTAAACAAAAAACGCCCTTTACATCCGAGACAAACCCTGAAAACAAATGTCGCCGAAAATGCCGCAAGAAATACACTCACTTAAGATTATTAAGGCGGCAGTAAATCTGGCCTTTATCGCGATTCCCAGTATCTCGGTCACGTGACAAAGTGCCCGTTTCATTAGAGCGTGACCGAATTGATAAAAATGCTAAGCAACGCCCCGTGTCTGACCTTCGCCAATGTTAAGTGGTCTTTAAATACTCTAGTAGCTACTATAGCTTTTGACGTGAAACTCGTAACGTATTATGTATAGATGAACGCTGGCTGCACGCACAAAAAGCATGACACATTGTCACATTACGCTATTTCAGCTTATTTTGTCACCGTTCAAGCGAGAGCGCAGAGCATGCGATAAAGAGGCACGATCGGCCAAACGTTCGGCTTGTGACACTTCTATCTATGTGACTAGCTCAGTGGTCGAATGGTTAGCAATGGCCACTTTGACTCCGAGGTCGTGGGTTCGATTCCCGCACAAGTCAAACATTTGTGAGCATGAACATGTTTGCTTGTCTTGGTCTGGGTGTTTTATATGTATTATAAGTAAATAATAATAATAAATAATAAATATTGTCAGACAAATTACACAGCGCCATCTAGACCCAAAGTAAGCGAAGCTTGTGTTATGGGTACTAGACAACTGTTAAACATACGTAAATACATTTTTTTTTGTAAATACATACCTATGATACATAGAAAACACCCAGACCATGACAAACAGACATGTTCATGCACACAAATGTTTGTCCTGTGTGGGAATCGAACCCACGAGCGTTGGTGTCGAAGCCGCGTCATTGACCGCTACGCCACCGAGCTCGTCGTACCTTTATATTTACAAAAAAAAAATGTATTTATCAGTTGTCTTGTACCCATAACACAAGCTTTACGTTAATTTGAGACTAGATGGCGCTGTGTAAATTGTCCAGAAATATTTATTTATTTATATATTTATTATCTCTGTTCCACTCCATCGTCCGATTTTTTTTATGACGATATCACATAAAAGTATCGTCCGTAAACCGACTTTACAGACAACCATCTTTTTTAGCCAGTTCTTCTCAAGAAGCCCCGTCGCCGGAACTGGCACTTAAATTCACTTTCACATTCAAGATAGTGTGATGAAAGTGAATCTAAGCTCTGCGGATTTAGAGTAGTAATGATTTAGATACATGTCTTATATTTAATTTGTATGACGTTTTTAAATGCTTTATAAAATCCAAGGAATAAAGATATTTTGACTTTGACTTTAATAACCCTAATAACATGATGACTCGTGCTTCGGAGGGCACATTAAGCCGTCGGTCCCGGCTGATGTCATTAGATAACAGTCGTTAAGCCAAGTCAGTGGCCATAAGGCGGCTTGAAAACACTGGCCTCCGCCAAGCTGCAGTTAAGCAGCGTGGTGGAGTATGCTCTAAACCCCTTCTAATTGAAGGGAGACACGTATCCCAGTAGTAAATATTTATTATAGAATGACGACGACGATATAACTTGAACGTATGAACCAATCGTATTTCCAGCCATAGACAGGCTACAGTCGACGTTTCTATACTATACTACGACGGGTGGCAGACAAGCATACGGCCCGCCTGATGTGAAGCGGTTACCGTAGCCATATTAACGCTCGCAACATAAAATATCAGTCGCGCGCCGCCACCCCCGCTGCCATCGCAGCATCTCCTTCCTTTCTGGTGACCTCACTCACTCGCAGGAACACAACAGCCCTCAAGGGAACCGTTATTTGGCTGCGGTATTCTATGAGGTGGAGATACATTTCCCAGTCGGGTAGCTTACAATTACGCTCCCTACCTCTCTTTTCGCCAGAGCTTCGTTTGTCAGTCAGCAGGGTGCACCGCGTGCAGGTGAAGTTGGCTTTGGTTCAAAGGTGTTGATGAACCACTTACACCCCGAATTTTATATAATAAGATGAACATTTTTCACATAAATGTTGGATATCAGTAGGTACATAGAAAGTGATTTTGACCACTTACATATAGTTTATTTATTTAATTCTTATGGCATTTACTAACTTAAAATGTAGTATGATTGATAATATTGACGAGCTCGGTGGCGTAGCGGTCAATGACGCGGCTTCGACACCAAAGCTCGTGGGTTCGATTCCCACACAGGACAAACATGTTGTTTGCATGAACATGTCTGTTTGTCTTGGTCTGGGTGTTTATTATGTATCATAAGTATGTATTTACAAAAAAAAAATGTATTTACGTATGTTTATCAGTTGTCTAGTACACATAACACAAGCTTCGCTTACCTTGGGGCTAGATGGCGCTGTGTAATTTGTCTGACAATATTTATTTATTATTTATTTATAGTGCGTCGCTTACACAATGTTATATGCAATTAAGAATATATATGTTTAAAGAAGAACTAATTTGAACCTTATGCACTTTGTAAAAGAGTTATTGCCATAATACTTAGCTCCAGGGTCAATGGAGTAATATCTCCAAAATGCAGATAACAAATTCACCTGCCGCTCTTTGCGATAGCATCAATGCGATTGTTGAACTTGGCTCGAGGCAGGTCACGACACCCTCGACCCTAGCCAGGTGCAGTTTAGAGTATACCCACTAAGGGACCTATAAAATACTTCATTGCACACTAAACCATCTGTATTTTAGCGAAATTTCAGTTTATTCTGTAGCGTATGGCAAATTTTATTAAAATACTAGCTGTTTCGCGCAACTTCGTCTGCGTTACATCATCATCATCAGGTCATTAGTTAGTCTCCACTACAAGAGCACGACCCTCTCTCGTCTGTCCCAGACAGAAGGAGGATTTGGCTTACACTCCCCACGCTGGCCAGACGGGTTGGGGAGGCCTGATGGATATTTGATCATGTATTTCCCTTAGTCGCCTTGTACGACATCCACGGGAAGAGACGTAGTGATTCTATTCTAGTCTGCCGGAAACCACACAGCCTGCGTTACATATTTCAATGATATTCCGCTAATATTGGTCGTAGAGTGATGTTATGTAGCCTATAGCTTTCCTCGGTAAATTAGCTATCCAACACTACAATATTTTTTCATTTCGAACTAACACCACAGTATGAGTAATAGTACTATGTACAGTAAGGCCATTCCCTGCCGCTCTGACAAATGCAGACCAAGACAAATAGACATGTTCATGCACACAAATATTTGTCTTGCGCGGGGATCGAATCCGCGACCTCGGAGTCAAAGTGGTCATTGCTAACCATTCGTCCACCGAGCTCGTCTATATTAAGCCTATATCAACTAGCTAATCTTTATAATAGACGTTTAACTTCCACAGATGGTGTAGCTAAAACATTTGAAATTATAAATTATGCGAAGTCAGAAAGGGTAACAGCTATGAAAGAGCTATTAGCTATAAAACTCATGCCTATGTTATAAATAATGGGACTCGGCGACGTTTACTGCTGTTATAAGTATATATTAACGATCCCATGAAACTCGTGAATTTGGGTTACTACACTTCTGTACACGGGTGCTGAGTTAATGTATTGTTATGGTGTCATTAAATAATAAATATTTTTTTGCCACGTGGAGTGAAGTGGATTTTTTTTTTTTTGGACAATTTACACAGCGCTGTCTAGTCCCAAATTAAGCGCAAAGCTTGAGTTATGAGTACTAGACAACTGATAAATGTACTTAAATACATTTTTTTTGTATACTTATAAAAGACATAGAAAACACCCAGATCAAGACAAACAGACATATTCCGCACACGAATATTTGTCTTGTGCGGGAATCGAACCCGCCACCTCGGAGTCAAAGTGGCCATTGCTAACCATTCGACCACCGAGCTCGTAATAATAATATATAGTACATATACAGGTTTAAGTTTAGGTTGGTTTTATTGTTATTATTTCTCTCGGGCGGGGGGGGAGATCGGTGGTCGAATGGTTAGCAATAGCCACTCACACGCAGGTTCGATTCACGCATGCAAATATATTATGTGTTCATAAACATCTCTATTTGTCTTCGTCTGGGTGATTTTATGTATTATTTATTTCATTATATTTATACGTTTACAAAAAAAAAGTATAATATCAGTTTTCTAGTACACATAGTACAAGCTTTGCTTAGTTTGGGACTAGATGGCAGTGTGTAATTTGTCCTGGAATATTTATTTATTGTGTGATAAAATAATTGTATTCCGCCTGATGTAAAACCTATACCTACATTAGCTCCGCATAGTCGCTCCGCTTCGCCTGATGGTAAACAAAAAGAGGAGTCCAAGTTGCAGCGGCAACTGAACAGACAACAGTAAACTGTTACTGTTGTCTGTTCAATTTCCGCTGAATAGACAACAGTAACAGTTTCAACTGACAAAATACTGAGTCTGTCAGTTGACACTGCCATGCATGACTCGCATGGTGCTTCTTCATCTTCACGCCTCGCTTGAAGGAATGTTGAAGCAAGGAGAAAACACATGTGCCGGCAAGTACCACTTTTTAATGGTGCGACAGAGGTAGTTTGTTTTTAGTACGCGAAGAGATTTTCTTAATAGTAGAATAATAACAGTAGTAAAACAGGAAGTGGGATTCTGTGATGAAGGCAGACGGTGGCATAAGTGAAACAGTTCTTCAGAGAACTCACCATGATAAGCTAATCTTAAAATTGTTTTACAAAATTCGAACCAAAGTACATTATTGACGATCTCGGTGGTCGGATGGTAAGCAATGGCTACTTTGACTTCGAGAATGCGGGTTCGATTCCCGCACAAGACAAATATTTGTCTGCATGAACATGTCTCTTTGCCATGACAAAGGGACATGTTAGCACACAAATATTCTGGATGTTTTCTATGTATTATACATGTGTCAATGCATTTACAAAAAAAAATATGTATTTAAGTATAATATCAGTTATCTAGTAGCCATAGTACAAGCTTTGCTTAGTTTGGTACTAGATGGCCGTGTGTAATTTGTCCAGGAATATTTAGTTATTTATTCCTATAAATAAATTTAGTTCAGCACAATTAGTTCGTATCTCGAAAACCCGGTGTAATGACAAACCTGCTCATCCGAAAGCATTCCACCGAAGTGCACTTTCAGAATTAATAACATAAATGTGATGAAGTATCGACTATTGCGTTTATCGATGCATCGAACAATGCAAGTAATCCGTTCAATTCATTGAACAAAAGCAATATCGAATGAAAACTATAGCATTCGTTAAGCGCTCTTTGGAAATCCATTGTAAATGTTGAGTATTTTTCGCAATTCTGTATTATTTCTGCGAGACGTCATTCGTGAAGTTATTGTCTTCTGCTATAGTGGTTTTAACTGAATGAACTAAACCAATCAATTTATTAAAGTCAATTGATTTGGATACCATATAGGCAACCGAGGTAACCGAGTTTTACTTGGCGTTTTTTTAGGAGACAGTAATATTTCTCCGAATTGAACTGAATCGACTGAACAAATCGATTTATTGAATTTGATTTATTTGGACACCATTATAGTACCTATGCAACCGAGCTGAGTTTTACTTGGTGTCTTTTTTATCTTATCTTAGAGTGGGTCCAGTGCTGCAGCACCGGTGACACGTCGACCCTCATGGATCTTTTGTGTTCTCCCTAATCCTTTAGTCACTCTCCCCCGCCTGTCTGGAAACATGTTCCATGTACTTCAGTATGCCGCTTATAGGGAAGAGCCTGTAGTCCTCCAGGTCCGGGTATGCCTTTCCTAGGGTTTCCATTCGTTTGCCCGCTATTTTATATAGGTCTCCGTTTCAGGCATAATGGCCCGTCAGTGCCCCAAGCATGAGACGCATCCGTTTCCTGTCACATTTATGTACATGTCTATACCAATTCACTGTACCTTCGCCAATGGTTTCCTTGGAGTGTAGCATTCCACTCATCTGCCTCCATTCAGCCTGATGCCTAGACTTCGCTCTGCTATTTATAGCTTCAATTACTGTCCCATATGAGAGACCTACAAAGGGTTCAGGTCCTAAAAAGTTTTTGCTTGATACTTGGTGTCTTAGGAGGTGTTTTAGAAGGCAGTGATTTTTCCCCGAATAAAACTGACTAAATCGATTTATTCCAATCAATTTGATTGATTTCGATACCGTATAGTACCTAGGCGATCGAGTTTTACTTGGCATTTTTTTAGTAAACAGTGATTCTTTCCCGAATTGAACAGAATCGACTAAACAAATCGATTTATTAGAGACATTTTTATTGTTTTGGATACCATATAGAACCTAGGCAACCCAGTTTTACTTGGCGTGTTTTTAAGAGACAGTGATTTTCCCCCAGATTAAACTGTATTAACTATACGAATCGATTTAATTTAAGTCAATTTGGTTGATTTGGTTACTATATACTGTTAGTATCTAGCGTTTTTTAGGAACAATATTTTTTCTCCGAATTGAACTGAATCGACTAAAGAAATCTATTTAGGTACCTATTAAATTTTATTTGGTTTCTGTAAAAATACCTAGGCAACCGAGTTTTATTTGGCGTTTTTTTTTTTTAAGAAATAGTTATTTTTCTCCGAATTGAAATCGAACTGCATTGACTAAACAAATCGATTTCTTAAAGTCTTTAAACTCGTAAAAAAAATATATAA
The DNA here is from genome assembly GCA_937001555.2 of Hypsopygia costalis. Classification (NCBI taxonomy): domain Eukaryota; kingdom Metazoa; phylum Arthropoda; class Insecta; order Lepidoptera; family Pyralidae; genus Hypsopygia; species Hypsopygia costalis. Next base: position 2,162,485 of record OW443336.2, on the reverse strand, counting down.
GAAAAACGGCATTAAAAATCGGCCAAATTGAGGAAGCGTTATACGAGGGTGCTCACCTGCCTGGGTAGACTAATGTTTTCTACAATACGGACAACATATTTTCATTCGAATTGTCATATTAATTGTATTAAAATTTATAATAAATTACCCACATCCTTAACTGACCTTCACTTAAAACTATTTAAAATTAAATTATCAACATGGCTTAATGACAAGTGTTTTTACTCATTAAATGAATATTTAAATTATAAAATTGACATAAATTGACTATTAAACATTGTTACTGTTCTATTGATTTAAAACTTAATTGTAATTTGTTGCACGTGCATATTATATTATGTACATTTTGCATGCCATTATTGGCTGGATGTCAAGGCTCTAAACTTATGTGAATAATATCTGTATTCAACCACATTCATAGCAAATAAATAAATCATTCATTCATTAATTCATTCATTCATTCATTCTGCAACCGTTGCATGACCGTCCACCTACATCAGCACGAAGACAACTTCAAGCAGACTCAATCCTTTACACAACTTTCATATTTATATAGGTAATAATATTGAGAGCCGGACAATACTTTTTTTTTATATTAGAGGGGGCAAACGACCATGTAGGTCACCTGATGGAAAGCCATCACCACTGCCCATGGAGATCAGCAACACCAAGGGGTTGCCGATCCGTAGCCAGCCTTTATTCTAGAACACTTTATTCTAGTGAAGTAAACTAATTAAAATAAATTATAATCACCCATTTCATTTAGTAGATATAGTCCTTGACCCTTAACAGGAGCAATTGGAGTTAAAAATTTAGTCAATACTCCTTCCTATCTTTTTTCTGGTGACGTTACTAACTCGCAGGAACACAACAACCCCCAACGGAATTGTTATTTGGCTACGGTATTCTGTGAGATGGAGGTACATCCCCAGTCGGGTAGCTTGAAAAAAAGACGCTATGCTCTACCTCTAGCCAGAGGCTCGTTTGACAGTCAGTAGGGTGCACCACGTGCAGGCGAGGTTGGCTTTGGTTAAAAGTTGTTGATGAACTATTTACGGGGTGTAAGTGCTGGTAAATAACAATACTAGTACAAAACGTACGATTGGTAAAAAAAAAAACAGTACCAACGTGGAGCATACTGAACAAGAAACATAATGGAACGTTCTTCATATACACCAGGAATAACCAAATATTGCTTGAAATTGGGATCCAATAAACTTTGTACAAGGCTTTTCGACATCCACGGTAATAAATTGAACGATACGTTTCATTACATTGTCTCTTTGAAATGTCGTTATATTTACAACGACATGGTACATTCTACTTAATTGATTTCGTTCGCATGTTGATGGATTTTAATTGGATGTCACAACACAATAAGGAACCAATTTTCAAATTACTCGAAAATTGTATTACTTTTTATACAAGACCTTACGGTAGAATAGACAGCAATAGCTTAGTTTCACTCCGAAGATCGAAGGTTCGATTCCCGGGTCAAATAATTGTGTGCAAGAACATGTTTGTTCATTGGTCTGGGCGTTTTTTGTATATTGCAGATTTTTCTTTGATATTGTATCGTCGTTCTCAATCCTTATTCATCCAGCTGTTGGTCCACTGGGATTTTTTTTGTTTTTTTTTTATACTACGTCGGGTGGCAGACAAGCATACGGCCCGCCTGATGTGAAGCGGTTACCGTAGCCATATTAACGCTCGCAACATAAAATATCGCTCGCGCGTCGCCACCCCCGCTGCCATCGCAGCATCTCCTTCCTTTCTGGTGACCTCACTCACTCGCAGGAACACAACAGCGCTCAAGGGAACCGTTATTTGGCTCTGGTATTCTGTGAGGTGTAGGTATATACCCCAGTCGGGTAGCTTACAATTACGCTCCCTACCTCTCTTTTCGCCAGAGCTTCGTTTGTCAGGCAGCACTTGTCACTTGTCATCAGCAACACTGCGTGCAGGTGAAGTTGGCTTTGGTTCAAAGATGTTGATGAACCACTTACACCCCATTCATTTATTCATTCATGATTTGCAATAGAACATTCGCATAAGGGCGACGGCACTAATTTAAATGACCATGATGAATCAACACTGAAAAACGGCACTACTAAATTTCATTTCCAAACTGAATTTAGTCGAATCGACGCGGGATTCCTAACTCGACTAACACTACATACTTTAAATTGTGGAATCAACTTCCCTCAAGAGCATTTCCAGACATTTACGACATGGAAATCTTCAAAAATAGAGCTGGCAACAGATTGGCGACCCCTTGGTGTTGCTGATATCCAAGGGCCGTGGTGATTGCTTGCATCAGGTGACTCACATCCTCTCTCGTATAAAAAGAAACGATATTTGTTAGATATGCAGAAATGTCTAACTTGTTCCAGTATGTACGCGAGTGGCCAATAAATAACAAATCAGTCACAAGCATAATGGCTCCGTGCCATTCCGCGGCAAGAAGCCGGAGTTGGCTTTAGTTCAAGCGAAGTTCCTGGACTGGCTTGGTAGCTGGATGGTAGTTAGACGACATGCTTTATGTAATGTAAATTTAGTAGTTTTGTGTCAATCCAGAACACATTCTATATTATGACTTTTTATGTATAAATGGGTCCTAGGCAAACATCACAGCAGCCTAGCCAAGTGTAATTAGTAGCGTAACGAACGTTAGAACGTTTGATAGATCACGTGACATTTGTCAATTCTCATACTAAAATGTTCGATTTTGACAAATGTCACATGATTTATCTAACGTTCGTTACGCTACGAATTACATTTGGCTAGGGGGGCTGTAAAAGTTGGCTACAAAGCGTCTGTCTGTAGGTACATAGAACGCATCTGTAGATAAAAACATCTTAGATTCTATCAGTCATCTTCATAGAAAAATTATGGGAGGTTTTATAAGCTGTTAAGAAGGAGATGCCAAAATTGACTATTCATAAAGATTCTATAGCGTTAATATTCTATAAGTCTTTAGTAACGGCTTTATATGTTATAGAACGGTGGACCCTACTATAAACCTATATACAAAGTGCCTAAAAAGTGTCACAGATAAAATAGTTTTTCTTTTTCTTTTTATTTACTGAACAGACGGTTACATCCCACAAAGCAGCAGCGTGCACATTCGCAGATGAAATATTCAACCAAATACATGGCGCCGGTGCTCCACCGCTCCGGGGTACGGACCAAACTGAAAATTGTTTCAGCGGCCGGCGTAAAAAATGGGGATGCTCCGAAAAAACCGATCGCTTAAAAATGTATCTATACTAGGAAAATCTTTGAAAAAGAATTCTTAATGTAAAACGTTTCATTATAGAACTAAAGACAACATGAATGATAAAAATGTTTGGCAAAACTCGTTCATTATAAAACTAAAGAAAGACACATGAATGAAAAAAATTTGGGCAAAACTTCAATGCAGGATGTCAAGCGCAGAATTCTTTATTGACAACATAATCGACGTACTGCTTAATGTGCGTCGATTTGTGTACATAAATACAGGATACACATATAATGTGTATTATTGTTATTTAAACAGTTGTCTTGGCCAACTTGCCAGAATATTATAACTATTTTTGAAAAATGGAAAAAAGCACCTGCCTGTCCTAGGTGGGATTTGAACCCACGACCTCTCGATGACCGGTCGAGTGCTCTTCCAACTGAGCTACCAGGAAGGTTTGTGTTGCTGACGAATTCTGGCAAGTTGGCCAAGACAACTATTTAAATAATAATAATTTAATTTGTTTGGTGTTATCAAAAAATAGCCGAATTTCATCTGCAACGATGGACTGCTATGCCTTGTTTAGTAGTGTAATTACTTAATAGGTTGATGACGCCACACTGTGACTCACGCAGTTGAACATAAGATGCAAAAATTCGTCAGCAACACAAACCTTCCTGGTAGCTCAGTTGGAACAGCACTCGACCGGTCATCGAGAGGTCTTGGGTTCAAATCTCACCTAGAGGCGGACAGAGGAATTTTTCCATTTTTCAAAAATATTTATAATAATGTGTATTACTGTGTAGCATGCATAGTATTCTATGTATATGTATACAATATAATATTGTAATATGTATATAAATACTTTGGCAAGGTTCTGGCGAAAAGAGAGGTTGGGCATAGCGAAGTACCTCTACCTCACAGAATACCGCAGCCAAATAACAATTCCATTGATGGTTGTTGTGTTCCTGCCAATGAGTGAGGTCACCAGAAAGAAAGGAAGGAAGGAGTATATAGACTGTCACCGGACAGCCGACCACTTGGTGTTGCTGTTCCTCATGGGCGGTGGTGATTGTTTTCCATCAGGTAAACAATCAAAGTCAAAGTCAAAATTCTTTATTCTGTGGGCCCTCGCGGGCACTTAGACACGTCTTTTACAATTAGGTATATTTTTTATCTACCAGCATTTCGGAATGACCATTGACGTTTGGGATTGGGGATAAATTTCGACAAGACGAAAGTCACGTAGTTTCAATGATTTTGTCATCCCTAGCCCAATTATCGCAGATAATGCAGCTATTGAAGTGGTTAAAGACTATGTCTACCTCGGACATTCCATACGACTTGGCCGGAGTAATTTCAACAAAGAGATCGATAGATGGGGTTTAAGTGGTTCATCAACATCTTTGAATGAAACAAAGCCAACTTCACCTGCACGCGGTGCAACCTGCTGACTGATTAACATGGCTACGGTAACCGCTTCACATCAAGCAGGCCGAATCCTTGTCTGCCTGAAGTCGTGTAAAAAAAAAGATGCATTCGATTGGAGTGGGCAGCTTTTGGAAAGCTTCGGCATATCTTTGCCGCACAGACACACCAATGTTGAAGACTAAAGTACCCCAGTACGACTAAAGAAGTGAGCCTCTTACACCCCAAAATGTAAATTGTACTCATTACACGAACTGTTCGTATAGTAGAAGTAAGTTGCTACCTTGCAGGTATATGTAGCTACAAAGCTCACGTCTCAGGTATTCTATTAAAGTGAAACTTACAAAAGTCTTAGTCTGAAACTTCATTGAAATTAACTCACGTAAAAGTAAATGAAAGAAGTAAGCTCATAACCCGTCGTCGCTTGCATACGAATACACGTTGATCCGCTGAAATTGAAATTTAAGACCTTACTGAAAGAATTTTTCTGAAGTAATCTGCACCTTGCTGGGTATATTGTATCTAGTTGATTTGACGGTGGTGACAAGGAATTCTTAGCTTAGTATCTTTCAAGGATTTTGTTAGTATATACTTTTTATTTTACAACGTCGGGTGGCAAACAAGCACACGGCCCGCCTGATGTAAAGCGGTTATCATAGCCATATTAACGCTCGCAACATGAAATCTCGCTCGCGACATGAAATTAACGTTCGCAACACAAAATCATGAAATCTAATTTCGGTCACCAGAAAGGAAGAACTGCTGCTTTAGCAGCTGCTTCAGCTGCACTTCTTCCTTTCTGGTAGCCGAAATCAGAAATATTCATATGATATGTGAGTAAGAATAAAATTAACATAGGAAATGATCCAGTTTCCTTTCTGATCAAGTTTGTACCTATGGAATTTCCAATTATTGAAATTTCCGGACTCATTCAGTATGATTGATGGGAACGAAATCATTGGAAATTATTGCCACTATTCCTGGTGAATTTGGTCCGTCATTAATGCAGTCCTTTGTCCTATATACACTTTTTTTTTTAAATCACACCAATACTCACCTTTATAGGTGCAGTAAACATTCCTAAGGTATATTTCCACACGAGACGTTTCTATCTCAAGTGAGTAAATATTCATCACTACTCGAGTACGAAGTGCGTAAGTCTAGGAGAGGGTAGGGTGCGCGTTCAACCAATGATGTCACACTTCATGCAAGGGCGTTCCTTCAGAGCTAATATGGCAACTGGGTTTTTATTTTTATTTCTATGCTGCATGTCAAAAAACTAGAGTTGTTAAAAGTAGTCAAAAATTTTATTGGTACCATTCCGGGTAGAAAACAAGCCTGCGAATCACTTGATGTGGCGATGATGAAGTGATGACCGTTGTCTGGAAATGCAATACTGTCGATAAAGATATATTTATTTGCATAAAATATGAGTAATATACTCGTACATACAATCGCATGCAGATATGATGTTATATATAATTATAAATTGTCCTTCATATTTTGCCTTGCCGACAAACAAATTTTGTGAAAAGGAACACATAGGCATGTCGCAATAAATAATTCTGATGTCAAATGCTAATAATAGGTCAATAAGTAACATTTACAAATATTTACAAATATTTGTCATTTAAGAAATCACGAATACAGTAGTAACATTTTTCAGTTAAGTGTTTCTTTAAATTTTTTGTCTGTGGCTGCGCGTTACCGTCCCTATAAAAATCACTTTTTATTTTTTTTCGTCAATATATATATCGATATATCAACCCTCAAAGATCGATATCTTTGGGCGTTGATACATGGATATATATTTAGTATATTATATTATTACGATATATATTTTATTATATTATTAGAGATTTTCGATACACAGATATCAAAAATCTCATTTCTCGTAATTGAAACGAGAAACGAGAGCTTTACATACGATAAAACCATTTAGATGCCTCGATAATATTGATAAATCGAAATTGGTAGGTCAAAAAAAAAGAGTTCCACGCTGTATAGTCAAAAAACCTCAGCAGCGACATTGTCATGTCTGTGTATATTTGAATGCGCTATATTTGTGAAAAGTAATCAAGATTTATTTAATTTTTGGATGCGTCATCGTCGATAAAGATAAAATCTGTATGATTCCGTCTACGACAACGCTTTTAAGTTACTTTTGTAATGCTTGTCAAATTTACAATAAAGTTCCAATGACAGTTGAACTAAATGGTTTCAAAAAAAAACTCCATGATCTACTAATTAACAAATAATTTAAACGATTTCCTCTCTAAAACTAAATGAAACTAATAATAATATAATAATAATTTATTTTAATTTAATTCTTAAATTAAAATTATTGAAATGTGTGTGCCGATTTATTGTCAAGGATGCAGTTTTGACGTCATCTATGTACGCTTTTTCAGCGAAATTTATTGAGCTTATAAAATCGTCCGGTCGTTCTGTCTGTCCGTCCTGAAACTCAAAATTTCGAAATTCTGACTTCTGATTCTTGTAGAGCATCAAAAAGTAGTAATGTAAAGTGACCTTGGTTTTCCGATATCAATTCGGGAAAGTGGCCAAAATAAATAAATAAACAAAATAAATAAATTTCGCTATGGTGGCGCATGCTGCGCGTCCGATGTTTTATACTGTATTTATGTTTGCGGTCACAATAAACTTGCTTTGACTTTGACTTTAGAGGTTTGTAAATGTTTTACTTTCATGTTTATAGTATCCAAACTTACCTGCCTGCTCCTCATGAGTAAAGATATGTTTGCAAGTTTTCACCATATCGACATACGTATTAACAAAAGAGGCACTGGCAAAAGAAAGTTAGGCCGTAGAAAATTGCATTATGTTAAGTTGCCGCAACCAAATAACGATTTCCTGGTGGCATAGAGGGAAGGTGTGTGAGTGTATGCGAGTAGATGAGTCCAAAAAGATAGAGTGGCTGCCATGGCAGCGGAAGTAATAGTGCACAATCAATACTTTATGTTGCAAGCATTAGACTATGGTCTCCGCTTCAGGGGTGTACGTGGTTCATCAACATCTTTGAACTAAAACCAATCTCACCTGCACATGATGCACCCTGCTGACTAACAAACGACGCTCTGGAAAAAAGAGAAGTAGAGCATAGCGTATTTTTTAAGCTGCTCGACTGAGGAAGTACCTCCGCCTCACAGAATACTGCATCCAAATAACAATTCCCTTGTAGGTTGTTGTGTTCTTGCGAGTGAGGTCACTAGAAAGAACGAAACGACGGAACGAGTATAGGCTGGCAACAGATCAGCGACCACTTGGTGTTGCTGATCTCTACGAGATCCCCCGTCTCATATAAAAATAAAAATCAGATGGGCATAATATACAATATTTAATTGTATATTATGCTATTTAGTATAAAAAAATCACCTCTGGAATAGCACAATACGCTACCATTTCATTCTAAAATACGAGGATGAATTCCCTGCCCATGCCGAGCGATACGATCAAACAGCTTCTCTGAACACAACCCGCCAATCTCCTCTGAACAACGCGATTGTACAATACAATCGCTGGAACACACAAAATGAGGTAAAGTCCTCAAACTTAAGGCTTCAATACCGTCTGTTAGCTTTGAATCCTCAATAATCCACAAAGCCTGAAATTCATTTCTAAATCCAGATTAATACCAGATATAACTCCAAGCTACCCTGGTCAATACAGCGTTACTTATTCACAGGGAGATAATGCGTCTGTTCTATACTCACTAGCACTTAGACTGCTGCCTGGGGAATTCTGATCTAGAACTTACGATATTCGTTGCCTGTTAGAGATTAATTTCGTAGTATTATTTACTACGAAATTCATCTCTAAGTTGCCTTTTGTTAACGTTTACTTAACTAGAATATAGAAAACTATTAAAGAATTATTTAATAGTCAATACATATTATAAAACAAAGTCCCCCGCCGCGTCTGTCTGTCTGTCTGTTCGCGATAAACTCAAAAACTACTGCACCGATTTTCAAGCGGGTTTCAAGTTGATTCTCGAGGAAGGTTTTAGTATTATTATTATTTAAATAGTTGTCTTGGCCAACTTGCCAGATAAATATTTTTTGCGGGGGGGGGCGTGATTTTTTTTCCATTTTTCAAAAAATATTTCCGATTTTCAAGCGGGTTTCACCACTCGATAGCGTGATTCTCGAGGAAGGTTTTAGTATTATTCCAATTATTTATTTACTTTTCTTTTTTACAAAAATTTGTATTTACAATATAAATATAAAAACATACCGACACGACTATCGGGACAATTATTGTTGAATCAACGTCCCACATGGCGGTAACCTCGTGAGCTAAGTCCAAGTATTTCGACATCTTGTCAAATATCAGGCTTATTAGCTTTAGTAGTCCTGTCCGTAATGATAGACCGGTCCCAGTAGAGCTTGGCACGACTGTTTTCGAGGACTGGTATAGGTACATACTTGTAATAAGGCACCTCAGAGCTCACAAGACCATATCGAAGAGCAAGCTGCTGATGGATTATCCTAGCTACCTGGTTGTGTCTGTACAAATACTCACCATTGGCAAGTTAAGAACAACTGGAAATAACATGCCTGATAGATTCACCAGGACGGTGACATGCACGACAAATGTCCACCGTCCCATCCTTCATGATGTATTTCCGGTAGTTATTAGTCTTGACAACTTCGTCAGCAATTGCACAGACAGAACCTTCGGTTTCCCCGAAAAGGTCACCGAATCGTAGCCAGGTGACGGACGCCAAAAGATCAACATCGGGTCTATGAAGTGCCAAATGGAATCGTCCGTGTAGCTCCTTATCCTTCCATATGTTCAAGCGATCTTCAGTGCTTAATACAAGTGGTTTATGCCGGTCCTCTTTTGCCAAGGAGAGCGGCGTCAGTCCTTTGTCAACTGCTACAACGTCTCGATGTATCCCACTCTCAACATGACGGAAATAATCCCTGAGACTACACACCTCACGGTTGTGTAGGTTTTTGGCATTAAGGAAGCCTCGGCCCCCACACTTCCGTGGGATGTATAGTCTCATCATAGATGAGCGTGGATGATGCATTCGATACGCGGTAAGCAGTTTACGGACTTTGCGATCCAGTGCGTCGAGCTCGGTTTGAGTCCACCTTAGTATTCCGAATGTGTATACAAGCAAAGACATAACTCAACCATTGAAGGCACGCACCTTATTACCACCTGGCAAAAGACTTTTCAGTACTTTTGAAAGACGGCCAAAGAAACGTTCCTTCACTGATTGTTTTAACTCCCTATCCTGTATACCTAAACACTCCGCTATACCAAGGTATTTATAGGTTTCGGTTTCGGAGATGGTTCTGAGAGTCATAGTCTCTGAAAGTTGTAAATTTTCTCTATTTTAACATCCCACCTAGACGGGGGCAGGTGAATTTTTCAGATAACACCAAACTAATTAAATTCACCTGAAAATAAAAATAAAAATTCACCTGCCCCCCTTCAGGTGAATTTTTTCCATTTTTCAAAAAATATTTATCTGGCAAGTTGGCCAAGACAACTATTTAAATAATAATAATACTAAAACCTTCCTCGAGAATCAACTTGAAACCCGCTTGAAAATCGGTGCAGTAGTTTTTGAGTTTATCGCGAACAGACAGACAGACAGACGCGGCGGGGGACTTTGTTTTATAATATGTATTGACTATTAATATTCTTTAATAGGTTGATGACGCCACAGTGTGACTCACACAGTAGAAATATAAGATGCAAAAATTCGTCAGCAACACAAACCTTCCTGGTAGCTCAGTTGGAAGAGCACTCGACCGGTCATCGAGAGGTCGTGGGTTCATATCCCACACCTAGGTGGCAGGTGAATTTTTCCATTTTTCAAAAAAGGTTTTAGTATATAGTTTGTTTTTAAGTTTTTATATTTATTTCTGTGTACATTAACGATATTTGTTGAAGATGTCGGGAAAAAATAAGCCGTCTGTGAGCTTTCAAGTTTTCTATAAATTTCAACATAGGTCAGAGATGTTACAGTTATGCCTGCAATCTGGATCGCGTGGGTATAGGTATTTATTTTAGTTCTGGGGCTTGATTTGATAGAAACTCTAAACATTACGTACTAATAATTCAGCCATGTAAGGGGTTTCACCTCGCAATGAGAGATAATAAGTTGGAAACTTGTATAAACCTTTATTTTGGTATTCTAGAAAGTGTCTCAAAAGTCTCTTAAAATCTCGTAACCGCGTCGCAAAATCATCATCATCATCAGCCTGTATCTACCCACTGCTGGATATAAGCCTTCCCCAATGCTTTCCACCAGATACGATCCTCCGCCTTCCGCATCCAGCCGCACCCAGCCAGAGCGCCTGGCTTTAGGTCATCGGACCATCTAGAATTCTAGAGGGAGGGCGCCCAACACTTCGTCGTCGCGTCGCAAAATTATCAAAGCACAAAGATACTAAAAATCTCGCTTCCTATGATTTTTATGTAATCCTATTACTAAATTGTAGAACATTCTCTACAATTTTGGTAATAAACTTCTTTTTTGTGCGATTAACCGTTTTTGAGAGAAGTTTTCAACTAGCCTAAAGGCCACTGACTTGGCTTAACTTCGTCAACATGACAACAGCGGGCCGACATCTTAACGTGCCCTATAAAGCAAGGAGGAACTCAATATAAACAAACCCATCCTTGGATCATCCGCCTGCCTCAAGGCACGAATTATAGTGTGACTTTTTTGATTTGATTGGACCATCGGGTAGATGAGCGCTTACGGGTACTGATTGTTATGAGGAAAGAGGAGAGAAATAAACCTTTTATTTCTCTCCTCTTTCCTCATAACAATCAGTTTATCCTAGTTATCCGTAAGGCTGGTCCACAAATTGAAAGTCGCACAGCGAACGATGGACCAATGGGACGTAGAACCAAAGTTGTCGACATAGCTTTCAGAGTCAGCAAGCTGAGGTAGCAGTGAGCCGAATATATGTGCCGAGACAATGATGGCAGGGGAGGAAAGTTCTCGAGTGGAGACCTTGCATTTAGCGCCCAAGCGTTGGGCGCCCCCCTTCTAGATGGACGGATGATCTTAAGGAAACGGCCGGAAGCGGATGAATGCGGAAAGTGGAGGATCCCTTGACGAGCTCGATGGTCGAATGGTTAGCAATAGCCACCTAGACCTTGAGGTCGCGGGTTCGATTCCCGCATAAGACAAGTATTTCTGTGCATGAACATGTCTGTTTGTTTTAGTCTGGGTGTTTTTTGTGTATATGTATATATTTACATTAAAAAAAATATATTTAAGTATAATATCAGTTATCTAATACCCATAGTATAGGCTTTGACTCCAAGGTCTCGGGTTTGCCTTGGTCTGGGTGTTTTCTATGTATTATATGTATGTATTTAATAAAATGTAGTTAAGTACTCACCTCAGGGTCGTGCTCCTGTAGTGGAGACTAAAATAACCTGATGATGATGATGATCATTTAAATACTATATCAGTTATATAGTACAAGCTTTGCTTAGTTTGGGATTTGGTAGCAGTGTGTTATTTGTCCAGGAATATTAATTAATTAATTAATCTCATATGGGGAAAACATTAGAGAGGCCCAATATCCAACAGTGGATAGAGACTGATGATAATGATGATCCGTAAGTACTTGTAAACTGTGGTTAGATCACAGATTGCGCCACAAGTCTCGGAATGCAAAGCCTTTGTTCGCAAACAAGACGAAATAAAACGATAAAAAACCTTACCCTTGATATGAGACAGACGGTGCTCCAGACAATAGGGCACTCTTAATGCCTGCAACATGTATTTTCACTTAAAAATCTAGATTCAAGCTTCTGCCATTGAACTTAAGGGTGAAAATTGTTTGGTTCATTCTTATGCATTGTCAAATAATTGCCTACAAGTGCAAAACCCTATTAGTACATACATGTTGTTTCAATGATACGTGTCGTCGTCGTCGTCGGCAGCCCTTACTCATCCCACTGCTGGGATACGGGTCTCCCCTCAATCGAAGGGGTGTAGAGCATACTCCACCAAGCTGCTCAACTGCGGGTTGGCGGAGGCCAGTGTTTTTCAGCCGCCTAATGGCTGACTAATGTTGCTTAACGACTGTCATCAATCATCAAAGAAAACAGCCGGGCCCGACGCCTTAACGTGCCCTCCAAAGGTTTATTTCTTTATACAGGCTACGGTCGACTTTGCTTAACTTGCGTTTTCGATTGTACGGACACACGCAACGACGCCACCGAGTTCCTCGTATCCGCTCGTCTCCTTGAAAATAATACGTGTACAAGTTAGTATTATAATCACGACGCATACCCACCACTGTGTCTCCTGTGTAGCCAGGATTAACAGCGGCGACCGCCAAAAAAGGCAATAAACAGTGAAGTCCATTGCAGTCCCGGGGCTATAACTATGGCTGTCTGATTGTGACATATAGGCCCACCCCGGCCACTCCATACAAATGTCGCGTCGTTTCCTACTACATAAACAATGACGTCTGTGCAGAGCGTGAATGAGCGTGTGTGCGTGTGGCGCCATACAAACTGTTCCAGATTTGTCTCAGAGGGGGTGAAGTCGACACGAAAGAGCGGCAGGGAGCGGCCATACTGTAAATTACTTATACTGTGATATAGGTAACTAAATTGAGCATAAAGTACCAGGGCAGTGGAGAGTGAAAGGAGTTTCCTATATCTATACTAATACTTGCTGGCCCGGCGGGCTTCGTATCGCCTTTAAATATTTTTACGATGAGTTATAAACTATCATATCTCTCAAGTTGGATCAAACGGCACACACTGTGCAAAATTTTATTAAAATCGGTTCAGTACTTTAGGATTCCATCGCGGACAAACAACGTGACATGAAATTTTTATATATTAAGAAGATTATAAAGCTGAGGAGTTGGTTTGTTTGGTTGAATGCGCTAATCTCAGGAACTACTCATTCGAATTGAAAAAAATCTTTTAGTGTTAGATAGACTATTTTTCGAGGAAGGCTAAATAACATCACGCTACCACCAATAGGAGCGGAGCACCAATGAGAAATATTGCAAAAATGGGGAAAAAAATATTCCTTTTGAGAACTTCCGTTGCGTGCTCCGTAAACGGTTCAAGTACCTACGCAAGTAAAGGTTCGCAACAATTATAGATATATACAACCGAATAATAATACATCTTAAAAAGTTCGTGATAGCGTATGTCTATCTTTTAAGATTGGCTCACTATAACCTTTCAAATGGTAACCTTCCGCTTCACTATCAACTCTCTGTCACACGCAGACGAAGTTGCGGGAGTCAGCTAGTAGTAACTTAATAAAATATCAAATCGTGGTCAGCACGGATATCATAGGTGCTAGATTATCGAAATCGGAGAATGGACCACGGACACAAGCGTGGACATTGTCAGATCGATCTAACAAACACAAATGATATAATTGTATGAATAGAACTTAAGCTGCCTACTGATTCAATTATATCACAACTTGGTCAAGAGACGTCATCAACATAATTCTAGATTAGTTTACAGTGCTCTTACTCGTAGTTCCAGTATAATGCCACAGCATAGTAATACAACCAGTACTTTAACTTCATACTACGACTTCATAGTACGCCCGCTCAGGAAGCTTTGGTGCGCGGCGCACCAAAACTTCCTGAGCGGTCGTGTAAATGACGCTTGGCTGTGTGCGTGCGCTGATTTGGGCGCTAGTATGAAGTTAAAATACTGGTTGTATTACTATGCTGTGAAAATGCTCTATTAAGATATGTAATAGGATTTATAAGAATGGATTTATAGAAGTAGACTTTTGTTAATATTCTGTTCTTCGTAACTGACTTTAGTGAAAAGGTTACTTCACAAAAAGGCGTGAAAGAGTTTTATACATGACGGTTATGAGAATTATGATCGATTAAAATACTTTGATACAAATGAACCTAGAATATGGACAGGCTAAACTCGACGTTTCGTGATATCGCAATGAATTACTTACAAGGTTATATCAAGTCGCAATCCTTTAAAACCGAACCAAACCCTCGACCTCTGATCCCAAAACTTGCATAACATTACCAGTTCCCGCCGAACTAATTGAATCCAGGGGTTGTATAGATCCCCAGCAGTTGGTATCATGAATTGTAACAACAAGATTGTTTAGATTAATCAAGACCCCAAAATAGCCCAAATTGCCTCCGCTAACCTCGTCTAAATAAACTTTGGACTAAAATTCAATTAATGTGAGCCTCAAAACAATAACAGTTTTAGGTAATTATGTTTGTATTATAAACTCTGCCGCTAGTCCGGTGTTAATTAAAGTCTATGTATTTATTATATCTATGTAGGGTTTGAAGCTGACACCTGTACGATCGGCATTGATTAAATATCTATACTAATATTATAAAGCTGAAGAGTTTGTTTGGTTGAACGCGCTATTCTCAGAAACTACTGGTTCAATTGGAAAAACTCTTTTGATTTGTGGGGATTGAATCTGCGATCCCGGAGTTAAAGTGGACATGTTTAGCCATGCCACCATCGGGATCGTGAAATTGGTCTAATTATAGACATCTTTTTGTGTACTACGTTGGTTGGCAGACCTATAGATAAATAAATAAATATTTCTGGACAATTTACACAGCGCCATCTAGTCCCAAATTAAGCGCAAAGCTTGTGTTATGGGTACTAGATAACTGTTAGATGTACTTAAATACATTTTTTTTTGTAACTACATACTTATAATACATAGAAAACACCCAGACCAAGACAAACAGACATATTCATGCACACAAATGTTTGTCTTGTGCGGGAATCGAACCCGCGACCTCGGAGTCAAAGTGGACATTGCTAACCATTCGACCACCGAGCTAGTCAAAGATGCTTGCCTTAATGCTATCTCTGTAGACTTTTAATACCATATTGCTATCTCTCACATTGTTAAATCTTCTTATTCCTACTAATTTCTTCTGATTATATTCGTTGTGAGTTCCAAAGCAGCCGTGGTCTTATCCCTGGAACTGCAATGGACTTCACTGTTCATTGGCTTTACACACACACTTACATATATCAATTATCTAGTACCCATAGTACAAGCTTCGCTTAGTTTGGGACTAGATGGCGCTGTGTAATTTGTCAAGGAATATTAAATAAATAATATTTTCAGATAAATTACACAGCGCCATCTAGCCCCAAAGTAAGCGAAGCTTGTGTTATGGGTACTAGACAACTGATAAACATACGTAAATACATTTTTTTTTGTAAATACATACTTATGATACATAGAAAACACCCAGACCAAGACAAACAGACATGTTCATGCACACAAATGTTCGTCCTGTGTGGGAATCGAACCCACGAGCGTCGGTGTCGAAGCGGCGTCATTGACCGCTACGCCACCGAGCTCGTCAATATTTAATGTCTCGCAGTGCAGTATGCGCTCTAAACCGCACGCGCCCCACTAGCCTGCACAGTATATACTGCGCCCCACTAGTCTCGAAGGAGAGATGGAACCGAGAGGAGTGTCCAAGACATCATCACTCTTCTCAAGGAGACAGATCCGGACGACGTGCCCACCTTCGTGGCGAAGCAGCTGAATAAACTTCCAGCTGTGGACTTCGAACACGTAGACGTCACTAGGTTGCTGAAGGACATTAGGACGTTAGGCGGCGCTGGCTCGGAAAGTAGGTCACACGAGGTCTCTGATGTGGATGCACGATGCACGATGTGTTATTATTATTATTATTATTATTTATTTTATATTATAATATTTTAAAGAAGTAATAAAAAACGCCTCTTATTATTTCAAACTCAATAAAATATGCTACAAAATAATATGGCTGTATTATATTTTTCTCCTTATTTTTAATTTCGTTCACGTACCTACTCGTTAGCAAACTTAATAAACTCAAAAATTTCAATGACACTCAGTTTGATATTCTGATTCCATTTCTACACAATTAGATGAACAAATATAAATGCTTTGTATTTATGTATCTTCAATTTTAACTAAAATACTCTATTACTAGTCAGCAGGGTGCACCACGTGCAGGAGAGGTACCTGCATGTCACAGAAGAGCACAGCGAAAAACAAATCCCCTTGAATGTCCTTATGTTCCTGCGAGAAAGTGAGGTCACGAGATGTGAGATGTTCTGCGTGAGCAGTGGGGATGCCAGCGCGCGAGCTAGTCTACGCTAAAAAGAACAGAACACATAATTAGAAACAAATAAAATAGTTATACAAATGATGAGGCGCTCGATGCCTTTAATGCTGTCTGCTATATAAAGACGCAAGTTAGGCAACGTCGACCGTAGCCGGTCCAAGGATGGGTTTATTTATCTTGAGCTCCTTCGTACTTCGGAGGGCATGTTAAGCCGTCGGTCCCGGATGTTGTCATTAGATAACAGTCGTTAAACCAAGTCAGTGGCCTTTGGCGGCTTGAGAACACTGGCATCAGCCAGTTAAGCAGCGTAGTAGAGTACGCTCTAACTAAACCTCTTCGGTTGAGGGAAGACCCGTACCCCAACAGTGGGATGATTAAGGGTTGACGATGAACAAATACTAGACGCGAGCGAGTAGATCCGCTGAGTGTAGATTTTCCATTGATTTCAATGGAAAATGTATTTGATGATCATTCCTCAAGGACATTAGATTAGACATATAATTCATCCTCACACATTGGAGCCTAAGTGGTCACGTACTGTGCGGTTCCAGAGAAGTTTTCTCCCGCGTACTGTCAAGCTGTGGAATGAACTGCCTGTCGAGGTTTTCTCAGGGGACTATAGCATGGGGTTCTTCAAAAAGGGCGTGCAGAGGTTTTTACAGGGTCGGCAACGCGCGTGTGATGCCTCTGGTGTTACAGGCGTTCATAGGCTACGGTAACTGCTTTCCATCAGGCGGGCCGTATGCTTGTTTGCAACACTGGTATAAAAAAAAAGACACGATCGATCTCAATTTTTTTTTCGACACAAACCTCAAGCATGTCGAGGTCTTTAAATGTGACAAGTTTCATCAAAATCGGTTCAGTGGTTTTGGAACCTATTCATTTCCAAGAATGTCTTCTCGGCGTATATCAGTTCGCTAAACATTTCATTTATTTTCATTTATTTATTCACAGAACAACATTACAATTGTATTTGAATTTTAGGTTATAATCTAAAGCTCAACCATAAAAGTACATACACAAGTACATTCGATACACAGTCTTAACAAGATACAAGAAACGACCCCAACCCAAAAGCATAATATTCTGTTAATTTACCAAGTACGGTTAAATGAAATTGCTCTCCAAATATTTATAAAATGGAAAAGATGAAACGTATGCTCGTGTCTTTGTTGAATAAATTATGTTTTTCTCGTACAATTCTGACGTCCTTAATATGCGGAGTCTATGTGCCTCGGGCAGTCACATTTTTGCCCGCAGACAACGTCGGGATGGTAATGAGCTGAAAAAATCGCAAAAAGAATGTATTATTATTTCGTAGTCTTGTATGTCGCTGTAATATATTCGGAAACAGGATATAAGTGGGATATAATAATTTGTTTACATAAATATGAATATAAATATTTTAGATCATACATAACATAACCATCATTCAACTGATCTGTTGATCAAATTGATGATCAAACAAATGATGAACATAGGCTTCATTCCCTTAGACTTCTACAACAACTGACTTTGTACCGTTTGCATCCATCGGCTATGTGCGATCTACAAGCCCTAATCGTATCATAAATGTTGAATAAATAGCAATAATTATTACTCAATTAAAATTAACACTTAATCTAAACTTACTCGATTCTTGACGCGGGTGCACCGTAGTCCAGACGGGCTCACGCAGACAGGAATAAGGGTTTAAGGACAGGAATATGTATATAATAATAATAGGAATACGTTCACCAGTTGCACAGTTCAGTGTTCCGAGGTCGCCCAGCGATCAATCACTCATTGCTAACACTGTCCAAAATTTCGACGCGTCCCGGCGTCATAGCACAATCTACAAGTATACCAGACTTTTTTTTTTTTATACTACGTCGGGTGGCAGACAAGCATACGGCCCGCCTGATGTGAAGCGGTAGCCGTAGCCATATTAACGCTCGCAACATAAAATATCGCTCGCGCGCCGCCACCCCCGCTGCCAACGCAGCATCTCCTTCCTTTCTGGTGACCTCACTCACTCGCAGGAGCACAACAACCCTCAAGGGAATTGTTATTTGGCTGCGGTATTCTGTGAGGTGGAGGTACATTCTCCAGTCGGGTAGCTTACAATTACGCTCCCTACCTCTCTTTTCGCCAGAGCTTCGTTTGTCAGTCAGCAGGGTGCACCGCGTGCAGGTGAAGTTGGCTTTGGTTCGAAGGTGTTGATGAACCACTTACACCCCAAAACAACTTAGACTGTCCGCGGTCCAGCGCGATTCCAGAAGTTATAACGCGAACTCCAGGCCGCGATTCCCGTATGTGCTGCGAGGCTTATCCCGAAGCCATCTTATTATTTCCAGATATCGTTTTCCAGAACGATTCGAGTCTGTACAGCGGCTACTAGAGACTATCAGAGACTGCTCGCGCGCGCCCCCTGTAGGCGCGCACCGGCGAAACGAGTGTTGCCAGTCAACAAGCTCGATTACGCCCTAACTAACAATCGATTAGTTTCCAGAGTCGATTTTAAATCCAACAATAAATATGTAGGGACACATTATGCCGGATCAGCGTTTTTGCCGTAGCGATCCTGCGCACAAGCATAACGCGCTGGTCGTCCCCGGGTATCCGTGCTAAATACACACTCGTATTGGTCAAGTTTATTGCTTAAGATTATTGGTTCAAATTATTACTTTTATGTACTTTGACAATTGTGGAAAGTGGAACAGTGGTGGCATAATAAATGAAGTCAATTTTGGAAAGTAACGTTTATTCAATCACAACCTATAGCACCTTTCATAGTCAGACAGTTTACAGTTATAACTAACCACAACAGTGGTTTATAGAGATCATCTACAGTTACAACAGTTACAACAAATATATACGCAGAAAGAGAGAAATCAACTGCCATTGAGGTTCAGTTTTCTGACAGTCATACAAGTATACTTTTTTTTTATTATTATTTATTACAGACCCGTGGTCCGTACGTTTTATCGAAATGTTCTATTTTTATCTTATAATATTCTTACAATTAATAAATTGCACGTCGCTATTATGCTAATAGTTATATTAATGTCTATTACTACTTAACCTAAATCCTCCTATTGTTTACCTTGCAACCATGACAGCCAGGGCAGACCAGTCCCCTCTGGCAGCACCCGTTCACGAGTTGATGCATGGGGCAGCCATCCCCGCATTCAACCATTTTATTGGGAATGCGGCGACCCGCCACACGACACCACCACCAGTTTGAACACTGTAGTGAACATGACTACCTAGGCTGTCAGGGCTGCACAGTAAAACCTGTATTTATTTTCCTACGGTCTTCCTCCTTCTCTCCCTCTCACCCACCAGATACTTACATACAAGTATACTTCAAATTTTCGTTTAAAGACCAGGGGCCCTACAGCCGAAGCTGAATCCGATTACTATCGAATTTTTTGATTGCAAAAATCTAACTTTGGTTAGATTGGCGGTAGTTGTGTTTACCTTAGCT
Organism: Hypsopygia costalis; assembly: GCA_937001555.2. NCBI lineage: Eukaryota > Metazoa > Arthropoda > Insecta > Lepidoptera > Pyralidae > Hypsopygia > Hypsopygia costalis. Next base: position 2,142,240 of record OW443336.2, on the reverse strand, counting down.
GGTAGGAACCATAGAGCTCTATTGACGAAGCTGAAGATGTGTGTCATTAACTTAAACCTAAGATCTATTTTCGCGATCAAAAAATCCAATGGTAATCGGCTTCAGCTTCGGCGGTAGGGCCCCTGATCTGTTCACCAGGACGACCTTAACGGTGGGGGCAGATTGTTCCAACATTTAGTGGCAGTGTACATTACTTAAAGCTCCCTCTGAATGCTGCAGATCTGTAATATGGACATACATGAATACTTCTAGAAATACATTCATGTAATAAAGAAAAACGGACAGACTAAGACAACAGACTCATGCACACAAATGTTTATCTATGGTTGATCAATCATCAACGCAATACTGTCGAACAACGTTGACTATTACCATTCTTGGTATTGGCATTCAACGATTGACTGGTATGAGCACCTATACCATGCACGTATTTTTTTTGGGAAATCATTGTAAATACTACACATACATTAAAGGGTTTTTTTATACTACGACGGGTGGCAGACAAGCATACGGTCCGCCTGATGTGAAGCGGTCTCCGTAGCCATATTAACGCTCGCAACATAAAATATCGCTCGCGCGCCGCCACCCCCGCTGCCAACGCAGGATCTCCTTCCTTTCTGGTGACCTCATTCACTCGCAGGAACACAACAAACCTCAAGGGAATTGTTATTTGGCTGCGGTATTCTGTGAGGTGGAGGTACATTCCCCAGTCGGGTAGCTTACAATACGCTCCCTACCTCTCTTTTCGCCAGAGCTTCGTTTGTCAGTCAACAGGGTGCACCGCGTGCAGGTGAAGTTGGCCTTGATTCAAAGATTTTAATTAACACATACACCCCTTGCGATTTCTTTTTACAAAGATTAGAACTTTGTAAAAATAAATCGCGAGGTCTCGGTCTGTAGTGAAATGCTAGTACCTATAACTTTGAAACTTCAGCTCCCACGCTCTTAACGGGAGCAGTGGCCTGTGTTTGTTCTTTTCATATATTTTTCTGTCAGACACATGACCGAACGATAATGGAATATGTGAGATTATCATATTAATATTGGATCTTGAAATTGCTTTCAATATTAAGAATGTCATGTGGTTTTCACATCGTCGAGTTCTTACAGTTCAGTTGATCTGTGATTTATTTCAATTTCCAATATAAAATTATTACAGTTATTTCCAATATTACGTTTCTGAAACCCTGAAGGATGTCTAAGTTAATACAAAATACTTTGAGAGTACAGTACTATCGGACTGTAAGTTGCTCCTCAACTTTAGAGCCAAAGCAAACTTCACCTGCGTGTTCTTTTATATACTATGTCGAGTGGCCTACAACCGTACGCCCCGCCTGATACGAAGCGGTTACCATAGCCATACTACGTAGCATACTTTTTATTACTTGTACTAGTGCCATGACATGAGGTATCGCTCGTACCACCAACCCCGCTATTAAAACGCAGTAATTCCTTCCTTTCTGGTGACCCCCCTCACTAGCAGGAATACAACAACCCTCGATGTATAAATCGTGTGGTGCAGGTTCATGCAAACGCGGTTCTGTTGAAAGAGAGGTAGGTTATGTCCAGACCGACTTAAGAACGTAGTCCACCTGAAAGAAGACAGCAGTTAAGAAAATAGTTTCCTTGATAATTAGCAAAATAGCTTTGGCAAAATAGCCCGTCTTGGGATGTATAATTCCACCCTATAATAACACATTTTTTTTTATACTACGTCGAGTGTCAGATAAGGATACGCTCTGTATGATGTGAAGCGGTTACCGTAACCATATTAACCCTCGCACCATAAAATATTTTTGTTTATGTTGTGTTTGTAATTATCAGGTTCTAGAAAGAATAAAATAAAAAGTTGCGCGGAAAATTAGAAAATTTAAGAAAACTGAACTATTAAGTTTTCTAATGTAACTTTATGTGGTTTGACAGAACTGTCAGTCATTGGACAGATTGCGCGAAACCAATTCGAACTCAATATTAATTGTTAAGAAGACAGGACGTCTACGGGGTAGCTAGTATTTCGATACCCTCAGGCTGAGAGCGACAACTTCCTAAAAGGACAACTTTATAAAACGACAACTTCCCAAAACGTCTCTTCCAAAAAAGTCAATTTCCGAAAATGACAAATTCCGAAAATGACAACTTCCGAAAATGACAACTTACACGACAACTAGCCGCTGTGGTTATGAGATACTTTTGGGACGAGTTTGGGATAATTTTGGAATAGTTTTGAGATGGTTTTGGGAGAGATGAGACAGTCATTGCCATTTCTTTCGTTGGCAAACTTAACTGCCCAACTGTGCTACGTAAGTGGAGAGACACAAGGCCTTAAACATGCATTATTACATGATCCCACTTTTCAATCCGACTGCGCAGGGGTTCCTTGCGGTGGGGAAGCAGCCGCTTGCGGTGGGACTTCCCCAGGGGAATCCGGCGCTGCTTGCAGTGCTGGAATCCCCACGGTCGGGAGGACCCTGCTGAACCATCGCGGGGGGCTCGCTGGTGTTTGCCCCTTCGGGTTGAGTGCACTCGGCATTCGCCCTCCCTCTCACTAGGTTAGTTGTCGCTTTAAAAGCCTTCGGGCTAAAAGCATAGATATCCATTTCGAAAAAAAAAAAAAAAAAAAAAAAAATGATCCCACTTAAATTAGACTTTGAAGTTTCATATCGTGATATGAGAATACGAAATTTGACATTTTTGAGATCGAGACTGGGGCTGAAGCCGATCCCCATCGGATTTTTTGATTTCAAATATCAAACTCCAGAAAAGATTAGTGGCAATTGTGTTTAACTGAGCTGGCAGATATCCTAAAAGATTTACCAATAAAGCTAAAAATATTTGTTGTTAACTAAAAAATAGGTCTTCTATTTTCGGGAATCAAAATATTCGGTGGGAATCGACTTCAGCTTAGGCTGGATCGGAACTTAATTTTGACCACATTTTAATTACGAGAATTGCACCGGCCGTGGTCACAGGCTGAGCATAAGTCATGCAACGCGAACCTTTAAAAGTTAATCATGATCTTAATTTTGACGTGACAACGTCTTATAAATTGGTTAGCCGGGTGACACTTCAAGAAACTGGCTCACGTTATGCGCTTACAATGAGAGCGAGTGAAAGGCGCGTGCCTTTCACTCGCTCTCATTGTAAGCGTGTCGTGGACGCGTGTCCCTTCTAAGAGCGAGAGAGACAGACATAAAAAGTGAAAGGCATGCGTCCCTTCCACTCGAAAACATTTTACCACTCAAAGTCGTTGTCACGTAAAACTTTCGCCCGTATACCGACTTTACAGGCAACCAATTTTTTAATAACAAGACAATCTTATAGTTACAACAACAATTAATATCTTTGTACATGAACTCATATTTTCAGATCGGTAGTAAAAATAAATGACCTGAAATAAACTTTCTATCGTAGCTACTGTAACACTTCCTGAAGAAATAATAAAAACTTTTGCATTTTATAGGTTTCAAAAGAGCTAGTAAATGTTAAGTTTATGACATCGTTTTTGTGAACTAACGGTATTATGGTAGTGTTCGGAAATGAACATTAAGAAGCTGAAATTATGATATTATGAGTAAGTAAATAGGTGCCGCCCCTTTACCACCATCTCTTATTGCGATGCAATAACTGAATAGATTGCTTATTCATACCAATAAAATAAATAAATAAATATTTCTGGACAATTTACACAGCGCCATCTAGTCCCAAATTAAGCTCAAAGCTTGTGTTATGAGTACTAGACAACTGATAAATGTACTTAAATATATTTTTTTTTTGGTAAATATATACTTATAATACATAGAAAAACACCCAGACCAAGACAAACAGACATGTCCATGCACACAAATGTTTGTCTTGTGCGGGAATCGAACCCGCGACCTCGGAGTCAAAGTGGCCATTGCTGACCACTGAGCTCGTCGTAATAATGAATAAGTGACTCTATTCCTTTTAAAATAGAGTCGCTTATTCATTGGTATGAATAAGCATTTTATTCAGTTATTGAATCGCAATAAGAGATGGTGGTAAGCAGGCTGGTAATTTTAGTGAACTGTTATGTCGCTGTTATACTGTTTCATTAACGTTAAATACTATATCGATTTTCATTGTTTTTTAAATCGACAATATATTATTAAAATTCGCGTGAGACGTAAAAAATTGTGTGGAAAGCAGGCTAGTTTCGATCTCAAAATCGGCTATAGTGAGAGGGTGAACGCGTGTACATTCGCCCTGATGAAGGTCTCAGTTTAAAATCGAAACTAATCGATATTATGAACCTCTTGACATCGTAAAATGCCTCATTAAATGATTTTCTCCTTGCTTTCATAAGTTACTATTTTAAGTACCTATGCACCTTACTATTGAAATTGAATGTCTGTGCTATACACATAGAAAAACCTAAGAACAAAAATTTTAATACAGCCTTCATGGCTCATTTGTTACCATATCAGTTAAGACGGTTTATCTTACTTGAATTAGCTTACTAGTACATTTACTTGGATTTGTAACCATAGCTTGTTACGAAGTTAAAGATTTTTTATTATTTTTTTATACTACGTCGGGCGGCAGACAAGCATACGGCCCGCTTGATGTGAAGAGGTTACCGTAGCCATATTAACGCTCACAACATAAAATATAGCTCACGCGCCGCCACCCCCGCTGCCAACGCAGCATCTCCTATCTTTCTGGTGACCTCACTCACTCGTAGGAACACAACAACCCTCAAGGGAATTGTTATTTGGCTGCGGTATTCTGTGAGGTGGAGCTACATTCCCCAGTCGGGTAGCTTACAATTACGCTCCATACCTTTATTTTCGCCAGAGCTTCGTATGTCAGTTAGCAGGGTGCACCGCGTGCAGGTGAAGTTGGCTTTGGTTCAAAGATGGTCATGAACCACCTACACCCCAAAAAATTATGGTCTATAACTTCCGTCAATAAGACAATAACAGTTGGTTAAATAGATAATTTTAAATTTGATTATTCTTAAGTCACATCATCATTTACAGAATCAACAGCTTTCAGTCAGCAAGGCTACTATATAAATTAGTTAGGTTAGGCCTCAAACACAGGCAGTAATTAACATAAGGATGCATAACGGAGCGACATAGTCACAAGTGTGACTAAGATCCTTAAATAAAAGAAAAAAAAAAAAAAAAAAACAGCTTTTTGTACAAAGCTTGTAAAAAAGTTTGTTTTTACGATTTTTGTCGGTAAAACATAATTAATTTTATATAGTTACTCTTCTTCTACTTCTCAACATTCACGCTTAAAATACTCTAGCTACGAAATATTTCGCTAAATATGTTTTTACTTTTTGACGTGACAACGTCTTATAAATTGGTTAGCCGGGTGACACTTCAAGAAACTGGGTCACGTTATGCGCTTACAATGAGAGCGAGTGAAAGGCGCGTGCCTTTCACTCACTCTCATTGTAAGCGTGTCGTGGACGCGTGTCCCTTCTAAGAGCGAGAGAGACAGACATAAAAAGTGAAAGGCATGCGTCCCTTCCACTCGAAAACATTTTACCACTCAAAGTCGTTGTCACGTAAAACTTTCGCCCGTATACCGACTTTACAGGCAACCAAACATTTTTTTTATAATACTTACTTGCACCACATACGGAGTTTTACTCATTCAGACTCTTACCAACTGGCCACTGAATGAAACGTCACTTTAAAGCCTCCAAATAGCCTTTTTAAAAACCTCTAGTGCGTTTAAAATTTGTTCATTTTGTTGTCGGAAATACCCTGCGAGGTTCATATCAAAGGATGCTTTGATAGCCATAATGTGAACATGAACGTACGAGGTTTTTAATCTTTATTTATTTTTAAATGTCATAATTTAACTATGCTAGTATATATATTCTTTATTGCAATAAATAATATTGACTTGGGGTGTAAGTGGTTTATCAACATCTTTGAACCAAAGCCAACTTCACCTGCACGTGGTGCACCCTGCTGACTGACAAACGAAGCTCTGGCGAAAAGAGAGGTATGGAGCGTAATTGTAAGCGACCCGACTGGGGAATGTACTTCCACCTCACAGGATACTGCAGCCAAATAACAATTCCCTTGAGGGTTGTGGTGTTCCTGCGAGTGAGTAACCGCTTCACATCAGGCGGGCCGTATGCTTGTCTGCCACCCGACGTAGTATAAAAAAAAAGATTTTTTTGAATTCAAATATCAAACGTCAGCTTAGATTGATGGTAATTTTGTATAGCTTAGCTAGTAGAAACCCTGGAGCTCTACCGCATGAGCTGAAGATGTTTGTCAATAACTAAAATGTAAGACCTAGTTTTCAAATCAAAATATTCGATGGTAATCGGCTTCAGTTTCGGCGGTAGGGCTCCAGTGCACCGGCCGTGGTCACAGGCTGACTGATTTGTCAGCCTGTGACCGTAGCTGATGCAACCTGAAGGCCAATTCTCGTAATTTTTCTACGAACGCAGATTTAAAGTTGACCGAATCGAGATTGAATTGTGAATTGACTAAAATTATATACTTGATTTCATTAATTAATTATTATCAATTCTTGTTGTTGGCAAAGTAACATTCTTAGTTTGTTTAATTTTCACTCATATTTCGATATAATCCCGCTTAAATTTAATTTTGAAGTTACATTGTGTTACGAGAATACCAAATGTGACATTTCTGAGATCGAGACTGGATCGAACCTGAATTTTGACTATATATTAATTACGAGAATTGCCCCTCTGGTCGAAACGTCAGGCTATAATAAAGGTATGTAAATACCCTTATTATCGCGTTAATTCCCGTTGGTATTTTCATAAATCGTGCAATGCGAACGTTTAAAAGTTATTAATGCAAAATAATTTGATGTTACACAGATGAATACAAAGGTGAGCTTATCTCTACAAGAACTCTTTCATCCAACCTTAATGGTTGTACTCGAAACAATACGTTATTGGAAGGGTAGACAAAGTAAAAATGCACAAAATAAAATAAATCAAACTGAATACAATATAGATCTACTTCTAGGTACTAGGCTGATAAATAAATATATAGGCGTACATATATTAACATATCTACATGTATAAATATTTATAAACCTACATAAAATCATACATAATATCATCACAAAATAGTTTGATTTTAATGTCCATACATCCTATTGATATCATAATTGATACAGACCGAGAAAACGAGGACTACAAATCAAGTTGCATCAAACAATTCATTTTTGTATGTTGGTTCAAACACTATTGTATTACTGTCAAGTATTAACTACTTCATCTATTATCACACTGTCTAGACGAATACAAAGGTCATATAGGTCTAACTTTAGAAATTAAATGTCAAGATATTTGGCCAACTCGTTAAATTCGGCACACGGCATTGTATCGCAACAGACGGTATTATTCACACCCTTAGCTCGTAAAATAGAACGACAGGGTGCTGGGCTGTGGTCACATTAATATTGAGAAAGCGGAATTAGAACAAAATATGAAGTTTTGTTGTTATATTAATTGACTTACCATCCTACGATTTTTATATACCGTACGGTGCAGAGACTTGGACACAGATCGTCGGGCTGGTACACAGACTAAATGTCTCACAGCGAACAATGGAGAGAGCAATGCTTAGGGTTGTAAGAGATGCAATCCGAAACAAAGAAATTTGAAGGAGAACCAAAGTGCTCAGAGTCTGTAAGCTGAAGTGGCAATGGCATCCCGGCTTCATCTACCGAGTAAGAGATGGCAAATGGTGGAGGAAAGTCTTACAGCGGAGGCCACATACGGGGCGAAAAAGCGGAGCCCCAACCCCTCCTAAATGGACCGACGACCGCAAAAAAGTGGTCTGGTAGTAGTTGGATGCGGAAAGCAGAGGATCGCATATGGTGGAAAGCATTGGAGAAAGCCTATTAAATCCAGCAGTGAATAGATACAAGCTGATAATGATGAACTACCGTTCAAATGGTATGATAGGTCAATGTTACTATTCCTTGGAATAGTCCAAAATGATTTAGCCTATAGCGATAATGGCCGTGTGGTTTCCGGCAGACTAGAATAGAATCGCTCCGTCTCTTCCCGCGGATGTCGTACAAGGCGACTAAGGGAAATACATTATAAAACATCGATCAGGTCTCCCCAAACCGTTTGGCCAGCGTGGAGAGTGTAGGCCAAATCCACCTTCTGTCTGGGATGGACGAGAGAGGGTCGTGCTCCTGTAGTGGAGACTATGACCTGATGATGATGAAGATGATAAATATATCACCAGAACAACATAATCAGTCTGTTCGTCGTCAACCATTATTCATCCTACTGCTCGGATACGGGTCACACCTCAATCGAAGCACCACGCTGCTCAATTGCGGGTTAGCGTAGACCACAGTTTTCAAGCCGGCTAAAGGCCACTGACTTAGCTTAATGACTGTCATCTAATGACAACAGCCAGGATCGATGACTTAACGTGCCCTCCGAAGCAAGGAGTACATCCAGACAAATACACCCATGGACATGCTACAGTCGACGTTGTTTAACTTGCGTAGTCGTATATACTGACACGCGCAACGAAATCGCATCAGTCGGTACCAGAACAAAAATTGAAATTCATTATTTAATCGCTGACAGTGTAACCACTCCCGAAAGGACTTCTGTATATTGGAGGGTCATTGATGGTCTTAATAACATCGCCTTGCTATCTCGTTTCTTAGGGCGAATGTCAAGTTTGATTGGGAGGTATCTGTTAATTAGATTTTAGCCGAAACAATTAAGATGTTTTGGGTGTCTTTATTAGGTGGAGATAAAGCTCCAGGCATAAGGGCGTACATGTACCAAATCTAGCGTCTTCCGAGTGAAAAAAATATTATTCCCTAAATATATATCGAATTATTGTGGATTGTTTATTAACCCACATGCTTTTAATGCCTTATTTGCCATATTACTGACTGTCACATTGTCAAGACTGGAAGTCAAATTCCAAAAACTTGATACTCCTACTAATTTCTTCTGATTAAATTCGTTATGAGTTTTTTTTTTATACTACGTCGGGTGGCAAACAAGCATACGGCCCGCCTGATGTGAAGCGATTACCGTAGCCATATTAACGCTCGCGACATAAAATATCGCTCGCGTGTCGCCACCCCCGCTGCCAACGCAGCATCTCCTACCTTCCTTTCTGGTAACCTCACTCACTCGCAGGAACACAACAACCCTCAAGGGAATTGTTATTTGGCTGCGGTATTCTGTGAGGTTGAGGTACATTACCCAGTCGGGTAGCTTACAATTACGCTCCCTACCTCTCTTTTCGCCAGAGCTTCGTTTGTCAGTCAGCAGGGTGCACCGCGTGCAGGTGAAGTTGGCTTTGGTTCTAAGATGTTGATGAACCACTTACACCCCAAGAGTTCCAAGGTACCCGTAGTTTTACTACCGGGACTGCAGTTGACTTCATTGTTCATTGCATTTTTTGGCGGTCGCCTGTGTTAGTTTTGGCTACACAGGAGACACAGTGGTGGAAATGAGTGTTGGCCCCCGAACCGTTAAAAAATACCCAATAGTTTTTATAATAACTCACAAAATTGATAAAACATTATACTGTATTTCCGTAAATTTCGTTGCAACATCTACAGCATTCATTGTTTCATCAATTTGTTAGTTATAAAAAATTAAGGGGCTTAATATCCAATTGTGTAACTAGATTTTGTGAATATTTTTTTTTTTACTTATATCACAATTATTCATAAAATATTACAATTACTCAAGTAGGTAATTGTAGTTAAGTAATTCCGTAGTACATGTTATCACTTTACCTAATATTAATATAAAGTTGATACTGTTGATTGTTGGCACTTGGTGGAACATTATTATCATAATGTTATAATAAAGCACTTGTACTATTCCACGTTATTATATTTAATATTACCGACCGGTTTCGCCGCTAAGGCATTATCAAGGTAAACAGATGGTGTTTGTGTTTCTACAAAACATTTTCATACCGTGCAATCAAAGACGAAATTTTTTTTTTTTTTTTAATAATTTTCGTCATTGATTGCACGGTATAAAAATGTTTTGTAGAAACACAAACACCATCTGTTTACCTTGATAATGCCTCATTAAGATAATATTAATATACCTAACCTTTACCTAACCTTTTTTTTCTCATTTTTAGGGTTCCGAACCTCAAAAGGAAAAACGGAACCCTTATAAGATCACTTTGTTGTCCGTCTGTCTGTCTGTCTGTCTGTCTGTCTGTCTGTCTGTCTGTCAAGAATTTCTATGTCGAGAATGCGTGGAGGTATCAAGCTGAAATTTGAACTGTATACTCAGGTCTACGGTCCCATGAAGTTAAAAAAAAATCAAACTGCTAAGTTTACGTAGAAAAAAGTTACGGCCGTTTATTCAGCAAAAAACGCATATTTCGACACACTCAAGGGAATCAAAACCTATAGGGTACTTCCCGTTGACCTAGAACTATGAAATTTGGCAAGTAACATCGTTATAGACTACAAGTACAGGAATAAATCTAAAAACTATACATTTGTAAATAGATCTTAAAAAATAGGGGGTCTATATTTTATATAGGGTGTCGAAATTTCAAATTGAAACTACTAGTTCAAATGGGGTATCATATGAAAGGGCTTGATGTACACATTGCAAAATATATTTTATTTAATTTTTTCGACGCGTTATTTCTTATTAATAATGAAAAATATCAAATTTAATAATGATACTTCGGAACCCTCGGTGGGCGAGTCCGACTCGCACTTGTCCGGTTTTTTTTTATTGGAATTGGCGAAGAAGAAATACCTACTTGAAAGGAATATGAGTAATTTTTTTTCAGGTAATTTATCAGGTAATAAAACTACAATATGTTGTATGTACATGTCGTAATTAGAGTATTAAGTATTCGATTACGATATAATGAGACAGTGACAGTACACTCCCGTGTTCCCAAAAAAGAAACGTCACAATGCTGTTTGCATGAGCCACGCAACAAGTTGTAACAACCCAACATAAAACAATCAAAAGCAAATTAGTACCAACTCAAGCGTAATACCTGCCCACACATCGTTATGAATATATCCATTAGCAACAAAGATTAACCCTTGAGATATTAAACATCTTAGATACTATTAACGCGTAATCCTTCAACCGAGAGGTGACCTACGGTTCATATGTTAATTCGGCCATTAAACGCCGCATAATCTCGAGTCAGCCATGAATGAGAATGGCTGAATGACAAATATATAGCGTGCTCTCGGAGCTACTGTTGTGTGAAATGTGCTTACAAATCTTGTGAATAAAATGAATTGGGTGAATTTTGAACTTTAATAGAAGTTGGAATTTTTGGGTGGAGAATGTGGATTGTTTATTGTACTATGTGTGTGTCTTATACCTTATCCATTATGTAGAATATTCTGAAGAGCTAGTTACTCAGATCACTTCTAAAGCTAGGACCCTACCGCCGAAGCTGAAGCCGATTACTGTCGGTTTTTTTATCGCGAAAATAAATAATAATTATAAATAAATATTGTCAGACAAATTACACATGGCCATCTAGCCCCAAAGTAAGCGAAGCTTGTATTATGGGTACTAGACAACTGATAAACATACGTAAATACATTTTTTTTTTGTAAATACATACTTATGATTCATAGAAAACACCCAGACTAAGACAAACAGTCATGTTCATGCATACAAATGTTTGTCCTATGTGGGAATCGAACCCACGAGCGTTGATGTCGAAGCCGCGTCATTGACCGCTACGCCACCGAGCTCGTCAAAATAGAAAATAGATCTTAGGTTTATGTTAATGACAACATCTTCAGCTTAATTAGTAGAGCTCTATGGTTTCTACCAGCTAAGCTAAACACAATTACCACCAATCTAAGCTAAAGTATGAATTTCGCAATCAAAAAATCTGATGGTAATCGGACTCAGCTTCCGCGGTAGGGCATCAGGTCTGAAATTTCATCCTCATAGGATAATTCATTGACGAGCTCGGTGGCGTAGCGGTCAATGACGCGGCTTCGACACCAACGCTCGTGGGTTCGATTCCCACATAGGACAAACATTTGTGTGCATGAAAATGTCAGTTTGTCTTAGTCTGGGTGTTTTCTATGTATCATAAGTATGTATTTACAAAAAAAAAATGTATTTACGTACGTTTATCAGTTGTCTAGTACCCATAACACAAGCTTCGCTTACTTTGGGCCTAGATGGCGCTGTGTAATTTGTCTGACAATATTTATTTATTTCTTATATATTTGTCGAACCAAACAGTTGTGAAATTAGCTACCGGCACACGTGTTTCCTTCATATCTAGGGTCAATTACATGAAGCGTGAAGAAATACTTAAATAGGTCGTCAAGGGGTAGATCGCTAGCGCTGCGCTAATTGCAGTGATAGAAGTCCTCATATTTAGTTATTCACCTGCGCAATCCATCGGAGTAGGTGGAGATATTTTGGCAAATCTACTCAGTGAGCGACGGCAGATGGGAAGAAAAATCTTGGAGTGAAAGCCGCGTATGGGTCAACGAAGATTTGGATGCATCCTCTCTAAATGAACCGTTGACCTCAAAGAAGCACTACGACAAAATATACCAGCGATAGGTAACATAATAACACAGAGTACAATACAACCAACAATGTAACAATATATCAGGGTGGTGGGTAATTTCGTTCTGCTTCGTGCGTAGGCTTAATTTCGTACTCTGTGAGTTTGTTAAATGAGGACGTGTATGTTCATTTGACGCGATTGTATTATGCGGTGCTACATTACTGTTGTGAAGCGTAATTAACCTGTGATGAAAATACAGTTGAGGTATTGTTTAAGTAAATAAATAATTATATAAATAAATATTGTCCGACAAATTAGACAGCGCCATCTAGCCCCAAAGTAAGCGAAGCTTGTGTTATGTGTACTAGACAACTGATAAACATACGTAATTTTTTTTTTTTGTAAATACATACTTATTATACATAGAAAACACCCAGACTAAGACAAACAGACATGTTCATGCACACAAATGTTTGTCCAATGTGGGAATCGAACCCACGAGCGTTGGTGTCGCGTCATTGACCGCTACGCCACCGAGATCGTCAATAAGTGATAGTACTATGTACAGTATAGCGGCTCCCTGCCGCTCTCACGTGTCAACTTCACCTCTCTCTGAGACGAATCTGGAACAGTTTGTATTGCGTCGCACCCTGATGAAATCACATGTAACTACTAGCACACCCCGGCCACTCCATGCAAATGTCACGTCATTTACTACTACATAAACAATGACGTCTGTGCAGAACGCGAATGAGCGCGTGTGCGTGCGGCGCCATACAAACTGTTCCAGATTTGTCTCAGAGGGGAGGTGAGGTCGACACGAGAGAGCGGCAGGGAGAGGCCATACTGTACGTAGGTATTATTACTTATACTGTACTACTAGTACGATTGTTAATATATAAAAAAATCATTTGCGATTTTGTTTGAGGGGTTAAGTGATTCATCAACATCTTTGAACCAAAGCTAACTTCACCTGCATGCGGTGCTCCCTGCTGACTGACAAACTCTGGCGAAAAGAGAGGTAAGCTGGGGAATGTACCTCCACCTCAAAGAATACCGCAGCCAAATAATAATTCCCTTGAGGGTTTTGTGTTCCTGCGAGTGAGTGAGGTCACCAGAAAGGAAGGAGTTGCTGCGTTGGCAGCGGGGGTTGCGGTGCGCGAGCGATATTTTATGTTGCGAGCGTTAATACGGCTACGGTAACCGCATCACATCAGGCGGTCTGTCATATTTGTCTGTCACCCGTCGTAGTATAATAAAAAAAAATTTACATGATTTCTTACTTTTATATTAAATTCCTATACTATATCTATTATTAAAAGAGTTAAATGTTGTATATACACATATTTGCTTTGGCAATATCTAAAATGGTATATTTGACGAGCTCGGTGGTCGAATGGTTAGCAATAGTCACTTTGACTCCGAGGTCGCGGGTTCGATTCCCGCACAAGGCAAACATTTGTGTACATGAACATGGCTGTTTGTCTTGGTCTGGGTGTTTTATATGTAACATAAAGTATATATTACAAAAAACAATGTATTTAAGTACATTTATCAGTTGTCTAGTACCCTTAACACAAGTTTTGCGCTTGATTTGGGACTAGATGACGCTGTGTAAATTGTCCAGAAATATTTATTTATTTATTTATATGTGCAATATTTTCGTCGTTAACCCTAATTCATTCCCTGGGATACTGGTCTCCTCAATCGAAGGGGTTTAGAGCATACTCCACCACTCTGCTCAAGCGCGGGTTGGCTGAGGCCAGTGTTTTCAAGTCGCAGGCCACCGACTTGGCTTAACGACTCGCGGAGACCGACGGATTAACGTGACCTCCGAGGCACGTATATAGATACAATATAACATATAATAAAATTTATTTATTATTATTTAAATAGTTGTCTTGGCCAACTTGCCAGATAAATATTTTTTGAAAAATGGAAAAATTCACCTGCCCCCTGAATTTTTCCATTTTAAAAAAAATATTTATCTGGTAAGTTGGCCAAGACAACTATTTAAATAATAATAATTTAATTAGTTTGGTGTTATCAAAAAATAGCTGAATTTCATCTGCAAAGATGGACTGCTATGCCTACTTTAGTAGTGTAATTACTTAATAGGTTGATGACGTCACACTGTGACTCACACAGTAAAAATATAAGATGCAAAAATTCGTCAGTAACACAAACCTTCCTGGTAGCTCAGTTGGAAGAGCACTCGACCGGTCATCGAGAGGTCGTGGGTTCAAATCCCACCTAGGCGGGACAGGTCAATTTTTCCATTTTTCATAAAATTTATTTAATATACTATATAGACATACATCATATTTTATGTATACTACTACTTTTAGAATTGCGTTCATATGTATTCATTAGATGACGAATCATTATCTGAAACGTGTCTAAATGCCAATTGACTAACAAAAAATTTTGAATTTAGTTCTAACGCAAGTCAAGCAACGTCTAACATAGCCTATCTAATCGTAATGGGGTGTAA
Source organism: Hypsopygia costalis (assembly GCA_937001555.2). NCBI lineage: Eukaryota > Metazoa > Arthropoda > Insecta > Lepidoptera > Pyralidae > Hypsopygia > Hypsopygia costalis. The sequence goes on along the minus strand of OW443336.2, from coordinate 2,127,234 downwards.
GAGGTCCATCAACATCTTTGAACCTAAGGCAACTTCACCTGCACGCGGTGCACCCTGCTGACTAACAAACAAAGCTCTCGCGAAAAGAGAGGTAGGCAGCGTAATTGTAAGCCGACTGGGGAAAGTACCTCCCTCACACCTCACAGAATATCGCAGCCAAATAAAAAATTCCTTGAGGGTTGTCGAGTTCCTGAGAGTGAGTGAGGTTACCAGAAAAGAAGGAAGGAGATGCTGCGTTGGCAGCGGGGGTGGCGACACGCGACCGATATTTTGTGTTGCGAGCGTTAATATGGCTACGGTAACCGCTTCACATCAGGCGGGTCGTATGCTTGTTCTCCACCCGACGTAGTATAAAAAATAGTACGAGTAGGAAGCTTTTGGAATTTGACTTCTCCTCTTTATAGGTTTATAAAATAAGGACTCCAATAAGGGTACCATCTACGTCATAACGGTAACATGTGAAAAGAAAACATAACCTAGGCTTAAACAGCCAGATTCCCAGTAATCTACACAGTAACGTGGCATATTTCTGCGCCGTATAAATTACTCAGCTTAGCTTTTAGAGCGAACAATGTATGTTAGTTTACCGAAATGCAGCTGCAAGCTTTTAGGGTAATTGCCTCGCGGGTATCGTCTGAAATTACTGAATCCTGTCAACGTTTAACATTTGGATTTTCAAAATATTATTATATTTTATTTAGCTCGTAAAGCCTGTTTTGAACCTAACTTACAAAATATATAGATTTTGACGTAATAACGTCATACATACATATATCGATAAACGCCGGCCATGCCCGAAAAAGCATGACTCATTGTCACGTTCCGCCTGAGTCGAGCGTGGAAGCGAGAGCGCGGAACAAGTGATAGAGAGACACAGAGGATGTTATTATGTAAAATTATCGTCCATAAACTGACTTTGCAGACAACTAATTTTTAGCTCGTAAACCGTGTTTGAAATGGAGACTCATAAAAAATTGTTTTTTTAATATCACAAAGGTGGTAAACAAGCATACTCGCCTGATGGAAAGCAGTCTCAGCCAACCCGCAGTTGTGCAGCGTGGCGGAGTACGCTCTAAACCCCTTCAATTGAGGGGAGACCAGAACCCAACAATGGGATTAATATGGATAGATGCAAAAATAATGCAGATATACAGATGTGGAAACTGCCTGTCGAACATTTACTAATAATAAAATAACTTTTCTAATGCGGTAAAAGAAGTATATTACAGAAAGAAAGAAAGGAAGTATAGGCTGGCAACGGATCGGCGACTCCTTGGTGTTGCTGATCTCCATGGGCGGTGGTGATTGCTTTCCATCAGGTTCCCCACATGCTCCTTTGCCACCCTCTCACATAAAAAAAATGTTTATAATCTTATCCCCTCCCAGAAGCCGTATCCTATAGGATATTGTAAATGGAATACTAATTACGGACTCCATTACTAGAATGTGTGTAGCATTAACTGATTGCTGGCCATTCCCAAGTAGAGTATTTGGCCACTAACTGCTTACAAACACCAACTCATTTCACTGAATGCATTTCGGGGCTTACGTTCAATGGAAAAGCGCATCGGATGCGTGTCATGACAACTGATGTTACATGGAGCTACTAAACATATATGGCAGTATAAAATAGAGAAAGAATACAGCAGTGTCGAACATATCGCAGGTTCGTTACAAAGGTATGGTGAGCTTTTACGTGTGTCCGTGTGTGTTGTGTACGCATGTGTGTATTAGAACCCAGATAAATAATATGTCCCTTTTCAAGAGTGCGGTAGAGAGAGGCTATAGGTATTTCTTAGGGTTGACTGCATAAGACAGTAGGTATGTACTTCGCGCTATGACATGAACCGTTATACTTTAAGTGTCTATTGTAGGTAATATTGTAATAATATTTTATATAAACAGCATTTTAAACGTTTATTTTGAATGATTGTGATTATGAGACCCGGTTTAATCCAGTTACGTTAACGTGGTACACTAAATATTTCACGCGGGTTGTTGTGGTGGTTATACAATCTAATGTAGTGATCGTCTTTTGAAAATGTGGAATAAATATCAACATTCACCTTCCGAAAATTCCAAAAACGTCAAACAGTCGAATAACGATTTAAACGATACAATATGTAAAATTCTTTGTTATAAATGTAAAAAAATATATATTTCTAGTAAAAAGAAAAACAAAATAGTTCAATAGTAATAATTACATAACAAGAAAAACATCATTTTACCATTTCAAAGTTCATTTGCGAATAGGTAGGTACTATGAACCAACTTTCGTAATAAGTGGCGAGTGGCAGCCCTTACGATCTGAGTGCTGAGTGCGAGTTTTTTATTCACGTTCGATAATGTCAACGTAAACAAACCGACCAAATAGATAAGTACTCTCATGTTATGAATTTATATGACGCGTGTTACATATCAAAATTATATAGCTTACCCGCTCACATTTCGAAGTGAGCAACCCGGCTAAATTGGATTTGTAACACGCTTCTGATAAATTCACAACATGAGAGTATTTATCTATTTGGTCGGTTTGTTTACGTTGACATTATCGAACGTGAATAAAAAACTCGCACTCAGCCCTCAGTTCCACAGTCGACAGAGAGGAGGTGAGGTCGGCTAGTGAGAGCTGCAGAGAGTGGCTATCCTCTATTACTTAGACCAATTTTAATAAGGTAATTATTCCCTGTCTCTAGATCTTTTGTCTTCCATTACAATAATATTCGTAGCTCTACGTGCGTGTCCATATGGGAGCACAGGATTTCAAGTTCATTAGACCCGCGTCTCGTTAGCGCACAGTCGAACGCTCAACCAATATTTATCTTCTGCACGCTGCGTATGGTTGCATAATTTTACACTGTGCATTTCTGCATTTATTACTACCAACGATTATAAAAGTATCTGATTGATTTTTTTATACAATGTCGGGTGCCACACAAGCATTTTGGCCTGCCTGATGTATGCGGTTACCGTAGCCTATAGACGTTTACAAGGAGTATTGGCACGCTGGCACCATTGTTATAAACGCAGCATCTCCTTACATCTAATGGTCTCGCTCACACGCATACTTATTTGGTTGCGGTTTTCTGTGTAGTGGAGGTACTTCTCCAGACGGGTGAGGCTTACCCTACACATACATTTGGGGTGTAAGTGGTTCATCAACATCTTTGAACCAAAGCTAACTTCACCTGCACGCGGTGCACCCTGCTGACTGACAAACGAAGCTCTGGCGAAAAGCGTTAATATGGCTACGGTAACTGCTTTACATCAGGCGGGCCGTATGCTTGTCTGTCACCCGACGTAGTATAAAAAAAAACCCTGTCTTTCACCAGATTCTCGTTAGCCAGTCGGCAGTACCACGTGCAGGTGAGGTCTACCTCACCAGCAACACAGCTAACAACACCATCTTTAGGCCCAAAGTCGAGCTCACCAGCCACGTGCAGGTCAAGTTCACCTGCCACTTTCATGCACACAAATGATTACTTTGTGCAGGGATCGAAGTCGCGTCTCTCGCACTCTAAGTAGCCATTACTAGCCATTCGACAACCGGACGCGTCATCTAAGTTAAGTTCAAATCCATTAAGTCTTAGGAAAACAATGTAAGCTTAATGTTTAGGAAAAGAGTGAATATCGTATGACGATCTTCTTCTTTCTCCTTGCTCCATCCCACTTTAGGTGGGGTAGGCTCTCCTAATTTTGTGGCGCCAAGACAGCCTATCTTGAGTTGTCGGATCGGGCAAATTCTCCATTTGCAGAAGTTTGTTTATGCTGGTCCACCACGTTAACAAGGGGCGGCCTCGTCCCTTTTTGTTTTCTGGAAGGCATAGCGCTTTCTTAACGACATGCTCTTCGTCTCTACGCATAACGTAGCCGTACCACTTCAAGCGACTCTCCTTTAGCTTGTCTTTGATGGGGACTACTTTCAAGCTGTCTCGGATATACTCATTCCGGACTTTGTCGAGTTTTGTTACTCCGCCCGACCATCGTAGCATTTTCATTTCCGCGGTGTGTAATTTTTGCGCATGCGATTCTTTTACCGTCCAGCATTCTGCCCCGTGTCGCCATCAACATCAATCATCATCAACATCGCGGGCCTCACTGCCATCTTGTAAACCTTGCCTTTTGTGCGAACAGGCATACAAGGGTGACACAGCACCCCAGTCAGAGAACGCCATTTTTGCCAGGCTACACTTATTCTATGTGCTACGTCTTGCTCTATATCCGCGATATTGTTAAATACCGTATGATATCGTATGATGATATCTAATTATGTTTCACCTATGTATTTGACTAATTAGGTCATAGGCATTGTAATAGTCAGGCATTGATGTATCAGTTGTGGTTAAATGGGTTAAGTTAATTAGAGATGTTTAGGCTGCATCTGCATATCTTGATGAGGCGCTAATTACGGGGAAGTTATGTTCTATGCGGTTCAGTTAATGAAGTATCTAATAGTTACTTACAGAGTTAGTACTTTATTAGAACTACAATCTTATTCTAATGTTTATCTATACCATATAGTATTATAAAGAGGTCAAGTTTGTGAGGTTGTAAGGGGTAATCTCTGAATCTATTGAAACGATTTTGAAAATTATTTTACTAATAGAAAGCCCCGTTATTTCTGAGTGTCATAGGCTATATATTAATCCGAAAAATTAAAGTACTTTTGTAATCTCGAGCGAAGCCGCGGGCGAAAGTATCTAATAATTCGTAACAAAAGCCGAACTTTCGGGCGAAAGCAGTACTGTGCTGTCTGCCCTGTTGTATAGGGACATTATTATTAAACGCCATAATGTATATCCAAGTGCAATACAGCATAGTTAAGAGAGGTAGGGAGCGTAATTGTAAGCTACCCGACTGGGGAATGTACCTCCACCTCACAGAATACCGCAGCCAAATAACAATTCCCTTGAGGGTTGTTGTGTTCCTGCGAGTGACTGAGGTCACCGGAAAGGAAGGAGATGCTGCGTTGGCAGCGGAGGTGGATAATTTATGTTGCGAGCGTTAATATTGGCTACAGTAACCGCTTCACATCAGGCGGGTTGTATGCTTGTCTGTCACCCGACGTAGTATAAAAAAAACCTCCTCATAGCTCGGCGTACCCAATGTTGGGAACTTAATACACCATGTACTTGGTCTACCTTGCTGTATGTAGGAATCGCACACTCCGTTCATTCATACGTCAGAAGTACTAACACAAGTTGTCAAATTCCATACAAGATACAGCTGATGACGTAGACAAGTTCCAATCACGTACCCACTTCTGCCAGTAAAGGAATTCCTGCTCTTTTTCTACCATGAAAAACACGATAAAATTATTTTCAGAACTAGCGCACCCGTTCCAGCCTTGTCTATCCTGTTACCCTGTAAGATGTTTCAATGAACTTTTATTTATCTACCCGCAAAAGGTGAGATTTTAATAAAAGTACCAGCTTCCACTTGCGGCTCAACCCGCGTTTACTTTTTTTTTTATAAAAAGCATCCTATGTTCTTTCTTAATACCTTTGAGAATATGTCTACAAAGTTTCATGACGATCGGTTGCGTAGTTTCGTCGTGAAAGCGTATCAATCACTCACATTCACATTTATAATAATAGTATTAGTATGGATTTCTTACGAAAATGACGGAGCTTCATACAAACTTTCATCCGCTATTATTATACAATTTACCAACCATGTCATGATGATACATGGATGATCGTACGGTACATGTATCAATTTTTACATTTCTAACTTTTTTTTTTTTACTTAATAATTTACCCTTTGAAGATTTTTTTTTAAATAGTCATACAATGTAATTCTATTAAGTTAATAGACACGTATTTTACAACATTAATATTATAACAACAGAATGTTTAAAACAACAACAATGGAAAATTTATTCCGAAATTCATGCCATATTATTATAAGTAACTGTTTATACCACAGATGTTGTTGGCCTTGGCTTTAAGTTAATGGTAGACCCATTACCCGAAAATTTAAAAAAAACAGGCTCAGGGATTTGTCAGTCGGGAAATATGGAACAGCTCAAAAAACGGTTAAAACCACGCAACAGAAGTGAAAACTTCATCTGTCGCTCTCTCACTGCCGCTACATAGTCGAGCGTGACGCGTTACATTCCTTAGTGTGATAGCTCAATCTCAATAATTAACCATAAACTTATGTGCTCAGGTTAAAGAAAAATTCACTTAAAAAAAATCAACCATATTTCATCCTGAAATAAACTTCAAAACCTTTCGACTATCACAATTGTTTGTTTAAAAAGACGTTTATTCGAGAGGTCTAATGAGAATCTTGGCGTTGTTCACGGACCGAGGGTCAAAGTGGCCTCAACTTGGAGCTCGAAACAATCTCAGTAACGCTGGCTATCTCCGCTAAATTCCAACGTTGTCATCGTAATGAAATTCCTGAAACCGCCTTGTTGTCATATTTGCGTGGTAACGAACACGCATTTTTCCACTTTATTGAAAATAATAATTTATTTATAAAGTTGATACTGTTGATTGTTTTTTTAATAATTTTTGTCATTGATTGCACGGTATAAAAATGTTTTGTAGAAACACAAACACCATCTGTTTACCTTGATAATGCCTTAGCGGCGAAACCGGTCGGTAATATTAAATATAATAACGTGGAATAGTACAAGTGCTTTATTATAATATTACAATAATTTATTTTTATTTATAAATAATATAATTTTTGTACGAGGGTTGGAAATGTTGTCAACCTTCCCAAGAACACACAGAATATCGCACGAAAGTTTCATTTGAATAGAAATCAATATTACAGAAACACAGATGGAACACAAAATATGCGTTTTGACACATTTTTTATTTTTTTTATACTACGTCGGGTTGCAGACAAGCATACGGCACGCGGGATGTGAAGTGGTTACCGTAGCCATATTAACGCTCGCAACATAAAATATCGCTCGTGCGCCGCCACCCTCGGTGCCACCGCAGCAACTCCTTCCTTTCTGGTGACCTCACTCACTCGCAGGAACACAACAACCCTCAAGGGAATTGTTATTTGGTTGCGGTATTCTGTGAGGTGGAGGTACATATCCCAGTCCGGTAGCTTACAATTACGCTCCCTACCTCTCTTTTCGCCAGAGCTTCGTTTGTCAGTCAGCAGGGTGCACCACGTGCAGGTGAAGTTGGCTTTGGTTCAAAGATGTTGATGAACCACTTGCACCTTCAGTGGTTTTGGAGCCTATTCATTTCCAATATACTTTTCGGCGTATATAAGCATCCCGGTCGTACCGCTAGCTCCACTCAATAATGTGTAGATATGTATGTTTCTCAGAGTCAGCGAGTTGAAGTGGCGGTGGGCTGGCCACATTTGCCGAGTCAGCGATGACAGATGGGGGAGGGAAGTCCTAGAGTGGAGGCCACGTATAGGACGACGAAGCGTAGGGCGCCCCCCTCTCTAGATGGACCGACGATCTCAAAAAAGTGGCTGATAGCGGTTGGATGCGGAAAGCGGAGGATCGCATATGGTGGAAAGCATTGGGAAAGGCCTATATCCAACAGTTGGTAGATACAGGCTGATGATGATGATTTATATTTTGTGTAAACATTGGTTACTAAGACAATAAGACTACAAGTCATCATCATCAGGTCATTTTAATCTCCATTACAGGAGCACGACCCTCTCTCGTCCGTCCCAGACAAAAGGAGGATTTGGCCTACACTCCCCACGCTGGCCAGATGGGTTGGGGAGGCCTGATCGATATTTTATAATGTATTTCCCTTAGTTGCCTTGTACGACATCCACGGGAAGAAGACTGATTCTATATACGGACTGATTCTATTCTAGTCAACCGGAAACCACACGGCCAGTATAATGTATAATGTGTAGATATTTATGTTTTGTGTAGACATTGGTTACTAAGGTAATAATACTACAAGTAATAACAAGGAAATAAGACTACAAGTACTGAAATAATTCATATTCCAGCAAAGGTGAAAAACGTATCTTCTCTGCGTTATTAATACTATCACATTACAGCATAAATCAACCGCGACATGCAATTTGGAGCTAGAGTCACATTCATTTTCTGATAGAAAACTTATCCGATTTTCAATTTTAGGTTAAGAAATGGGGTATTACTTTTCACGATATAACATTTTTGAATATAATTTTATACATTGGTATGCTATAAGGAGAATTGGATGAGAAAATTTGAATATTGATAACTTTTTGCTATTCAAGTTTATCTCTAAAAGCACTGTCTCAGGAAGAATGCCTTTTAGATTTAATTTTTTTTTTAATATACTTACCACTCGAGTGGCAAACAAGCATACTACCCGTCTGATATAATAATTATGTAATTATAAATTTAATTGGCCTAATAATGATAAAGGACTGCCAATTTTTTATTATATATTCTTTATTGGACATAAATAAATTACATGACAAGTGTAACTGTTACAAATAAACACAATAAAAATATTTAAAACTAATACAAATGCAAAAGTTTGTAGGTTCTTTTAATATAAAATACTAATCCATCCCTCTGTTACAGCCCAGAATTTAGTCAATTTAGAAATGTGTTACGAAAATGATAGTCCATTTAGAAATGGGCTACGAAAATGATCTTGTCATTTTCGTAGCCCATTTATTTTTTACCATAGTTTGCAATAGTTCCAAGGCCTGCCGAGATGTATACATGACTAAATTGTTCCATTGATCCTGAAGCGGGTCACGCCTTGTATAAAACATCATACAAAAACTTCTTCAAGGGCCTCTACGCGTTGGATCCACATCCCGCGCACGCGTACAAAAGACCGGATCCTTGAATTTAAGAGAAATATTAAAATAGTAAAGATAAAATAGTAGTACATATGTACTGAAAATAATCTCAATAAATTAGAATCATCATAATTTGAACTGTTTTATCCAATTATGTTATAATTACTATTGATTATAGATTTTTAAGGTGTAAGTGGTTCATCAACATCTTTAAACCAAAGTCAACCTCACCTGCACTTGGTGTAGTAGGTAGTGCCTCCACCTCACAGAATACCGCAGCCAAATAACAACTCCCTTGACAATCATACGGCCCGCCTGATGTGAAGCGGTTACCGTAGCCATATTAACGCTCGCGACATAAAATATCGCTCGCGCGCCGCCACCCCCGCTGCCAACGCAGCATCGCCTTCCTTTCTGGTGACCTCACTTTGCAGCAACACAACAACCCTCAAGGGAATTGTTATTTGGCTGCGGTATTCTGTGAGATACAGGTACTTCCCCAGTCGGGCAGCTCAAAAATACGCTACGCCCTACCTCTCTTTTCGCCAGAGCCTCTTCTGTCAGTCAGCAGGGTGCACCACGTGCAGGTGAGGTTGACTTTTTCTCAAAGATGTTTATAAATCACTTACACCCCAAATAATAGTTATATACTACGCTCATTAAGTAAATAGCCGAAGCTGCAGTAACTTCAATGTCGACGTCCATAGTGTCTCAGTGCACAATTAACACTGACAGTGGCCAACGTGTGGGCACCTCTACTAACACTCGTCTACATTGGCCGCTTGCATTGGCGCTCGTCGCACTTGTCCAACGTGTGGACATTAGCACTTGCCTTGTACCCATTTGCCGACGCTCGCGCTGGCCTACACTCGGCCAAGATGTATAGCCGACTTAAGATATACTGATAAATTGACAAAGTAATAGAAGTTGTTATAAGTGAGCAGTCAGATAAAGCTGTAGAAGTAGGTAGAGTGTTTTGTTTGTAAAATAAATATGATCACATCAGCTTACCTTTCTCACCTTAAATTGTTGACCATTCCAATAACGCGAAGAGAAGAGAGAGGGTAGGTAAAAACTGTAACTAATTTAAAAACAATAAAATCTTAAAAGATAAGAAATAGGAGTATTTGTAGGTGAGGGAGAACTTTATAGAATATAATTTGGTGGAGATTGTCGTGATAGAGACAAAGTCAAGCAAAAACCTTGAATAGGCTAGACGAAGATTTTTTCTTTGGATGTGTTATGTAAGGACGTCATTATAATATATCTATAAGTAATAATAATAATAATAATAAGTCCGCAGGGCAGCTTGTGTGGCGAGCTGTTGTGTGAGTAGCGACACCACGGACCCGAGTCTCCAGAGAGTCGGTCAGGGCCTTCGTCTCCGACGTGTCTTCATCGGTCGGAGTGTAAACACAAGAAGGCCCGCAGGACTCTCAGCTCTGGCTTGCCTTCATTGGCCGTCCAGAGAGGAGCCGCTAGAGCTATATGCTCCAGGGGTGGAAGTGTTAAAGGGCATCACGCCGCGAGTAACTTCGGAGAAAGCGCAGCACACCTCTCGACATCCCTGAGTCACTCACACCGGTGTTGCCCCCGGCCGTTTTCCTGGCATTTCGGGGGCCCATCTAGTGAGTGGCAAGCCACCGCCTGCCGCATATAACTAGCAATAAAAGCAGTTATGGCAGGCGTCCGTCCCTCTTCTGTAATAGCCCGGCATTAAGTTCACCCAGATCTCATCTCCATAGCCCATTTATTTTCCATCACACTTCGCAATAGTCTCAACGCCTGCCGAGACCTGCTCATGGGTATGTCGTTCCATTGACATATCCTGGAGCGGGTCACGGCGGGCGTACAACATTACATCAAACTTCTCAAAGGGGCCTCTACGCGTTGGATCCATATCCCCGCGCATGCCTATCAAATGACCGGGCTTGACCCGTGATTAAAAAGAGATACATATAATAATAATAATAATAAATCTTTATTTCACTAATACTACAACAAAGTTACATTACATTCTAATCATTACTTATAAGTGAAAGAATTACTTCGATAGCATAAAAACTTCTCGAGATATGATAACTTGAAAATCACAATTTTTGACTTTCCCGAAAACGCTCCATACAAAAGGCTACTGAATTATGACGTCACACTTAGGTATTTCAGAAATTTGTACGACAGCTATGTTAAATACTGCGTTTATGTAGCTAGTGCCATAACAAAAGTTATAGTATTTTTGATTGTTTTTCCAAAGTTAATATTTTTTTATATACCTAATTTCATTCTTTTAAATTGGACTTTCCCACCAAACTTTGATCGACCATAAAACAAGTCGGACATAACTTATTAAAATTTCAAGATCGCAGATCGTTCTAGTTTTGTATACATTACGATACTGATAAATATTTTTTTTATAATTTTTGAACATTGTCGTATAGCCTATTCTACAAAAGATTGCGGAAAGATCTTTCTCTTTCTTTTAAAATGATTTGTTGATACACAGAGACAATATAATAAATCAAGAGGAGTATCCTCTTGATTAAATGCATCTGGCGAAATAGAATCATTTATTTGTAAGGTTAGTCAAGAAAATAACTAAAAGACATGAAACATGTCAAATATCTGTGAGTTTTGTACAATTAATTTCACCCGCCACTTATGAGTTAGCGCCAATCGCCAGAGTGCCAAAGGGAGATCTAACTAAATGACTAAGACTTTTCTACAGACTAACAACTCTCTCAGTACCCTCAAACAAATCTGCCAGTACATCAAACATAACAGGAGCTTTTTTTTTCAGACTGTGCCATATTCTCCACATTATGTGTGTTATCAGGGGTAATATCGCATGATTGATGATCAGACGGCGAGGGGTCGCTAAATTCATTTCGGAATCGATTCGTCATTTCATTTCCGAGTATTGAGATGTTAATTAGATCTGAACGGGAGTTAGGGATGAATTATATGGGTTAGTTGAATCGATTTTCATTTGAAAAGTGTTCTTAAGATTTATAATTTCACTGTTATATTTTGCTTATGATAATATAATCGGGTGTAAGAGGTTCAACAGTTCACAGTACCTTTGAATAAAAGCCAGCCTCACATGCACGTGGTTCATCCTGCTGACTGACAAACGAGTCTCTGGCGAAAAGAAAGGTAGGGCATGGCGTATTTTTTAAGCTGCTCGACCGGGAAAATACTTCTTCTCACAGAATACCGGCCAAATATAATTCCCTTGTGGATGTTGTGTACCTGCGGGTGAGTGAGGTCATCAGAAAGAAAGAAAGGAAGGAGTATAAGGCTAAGGCCTCATTTACGGAGACGCGGCGCGTTGCGCGTCCCGCACTTAATTCAAATATATAGCGTTGTATAAGTGCGTTTACGGAGAAGCGATTTTTTACGCGTTTGCGCGTGTTTTGTGGCAGAGACAACGGATGACAACGACGCGTCGCACGCGGCGGGAACCTTCTGCCAGTGTTAATTTGGAAATCGCAAAAAGTAGTAGTAGTAGTTTGACGAGCTCGGTGGCGTAGCGGTCAATGACGCGGCTTCGACACCAACGCTCGTGGGTTCGATTCCCACATAGGACAAACATTTGTGTGCATGAACATGTCTGTTTGTCTTAGCTCGGTGTTTTCTATGTATCATAAGTATGTACCTATTTAGAAAAAAATAATGTATTTACGTATGTTTGTCAGTTGTCTAGTACCCATAACACAAGCTTCGCTTACTTTGGGGCTAGATGGCGCTGTGTAATTTGTCTGACAATATTTATTTATAGTTATTTTGTAGTCACCGTCGCAATGCAGTACGATATGATCGCCTTTTTTTAGAAGAAATTTCTATGTTAAAAAGTTAATTATTTAATATAACAAACTGGTCGGACGTCGGTTCAAGTGTTGCACCGCGTGCGCCGCAGCAATGCCCGCCGCGTGCATCGCCGCAGGCGCCGCTGCAGGCCCCGCCACTCCTTCCGTCCCGCATCTCTATGAACAACATCGTATATTGCCATATGTTGTGTTTGCACGTGCGATGCCGCGGGCCGCTGCACGCACCGCCTGTCTATGAACGGAAAAAACGTCCCACGCGCCTCGAGACGCCACGCCGCACGCGAGACGCCACGCCGCACGCGACGCACGACGCCCCGCGTCTCCATAAATGAGGCCTGTGTTGCTGATCTCCATGAGCGGAGGTTATTGCTTTCCGTCAGGTGACCCACATGCTCTTTGCCACCCACTCATATAAAAAAAATGTAACCAAAAAGAAAACATTGCGGAAATGATTTTTTTTAAAGTCTTTTATTTAATTTCACCGCGGCCTGTAATCAAATCTTGTAAGTTAAATTTGATCGTATTTCCGGTGTCCGATTGAGCTAAAATTTAGGGAACTTGTTTGGTTCTTATGACGATTACCGAAGTAGCATTAATCCAATACGGCAGTCACGTCTAAACGGCGATTTATAGTTTCCATAATAATCCCTATGATATAGGTAACAAATGCTTGATGATTGAAACACAATGAGGAAACTTTTTGGTTCCTTTTTATTCAATAAATTAGTATAAAAGCTAGCGTCAATAAACTTTTTTTGGTAGTTTAGATTTGTTTTGTTTTTCTTAAATACATTTTGTAGTGTCTTCGAGAAAACAAATACCGCAACCAAACAACAATTGTGTTCCTGCGAGTGAGTGAGATCATCGGGAAGGAATGTTACGATGGCAGAGGGGGTGGCGGCGTGCAAGCGATATTTCATGTTGCAAGCGTTATTATGGCTACTGCCATGTATACTTAACCGGCGAAGTAAAAAATAAAGAAATAAAAATTATAGGCATTGCTTAAGAGCCATATTACATTTTGACTGTGATTTTTGCGTAAAATGGCCAATTTTGGCGTTCTCGATCTCGGAAACAAAAATACATTAACAATGTTGACTTATTGAATAGTACAGAATAGCTATTGGTATAGTACATAGCGGCCTCGCTTTTTGTAAATTTTAAATAAACCCAAAATTGCAGAGAAAGATTTTCATAAAATGCGCGCATTCACTATTTTGAGCTCCTGGATTGTACTACTGTTCCAAACAAATGAAATAAAAAAAATAGAATGTTATTTGTTATATAGTCGTATAGTACATAGCGGCCTCGGAATTTTGAAATATCATTGATTTAATATAGAAAAAAAACATTCTTTTAACCAAAAAAACTTCGAAAATCGCTTTAAGTAAACTGTTAATTTCTCGAATAAACGATAATATTATTGAGCAAAATTTATACGAGAATAATTGTTACTTCATGATGAATAAACTTTGTAGCATGAATTCATTATCTTATTTCATTAAAAACGATAAATATAACTTCAAAATTACTACAAAAACGATGCACCGGCGGCCTTCGCGGGTTTAGTACTGCGCGAGAGCTCGTCAGCGTGCAAATGTAATAGGGCTCTTAACGAAAAGTCCACATTCGCAGGCCTAATCATAGGAAATTCGTACATGAAAGAATCTGTTTCATGTACGAAACAAACCCATGTCAACTGTCGCCGGAAACTATTTGTGTATAATTATGAACATGTATGTACCTATTTCGGAGTAATTAGTAGAGTAGTCCTAAACCCGACGCATTCATGAATCTAAGCACTATTACCATATACGGGGCGCTATATAAAAACACCAGTATGTCCTTTAGGTACTGACAGGAGTGGCCCGTGACTTGAACTAGCCTAAGTCATCAGCTGTATTTTGTATGGAAAGTGACGGATTTTGACAATTAAATTCGTGATTTAAGTCTTGGCAATATGCAGGAAGAACATGTTTACTTTGTCTTGCATCTATATTTTATATGCATGTAAATTCGTACGAAATAACCATATTATGAGGCAGGCAGAACGATCTTCTTGTCGTTAAAGTATTCGTCTAATGTATAGTAACATTTATTAATGAGCAATGTTCTTAGCAACCTAATCAAACATTCTGTCCGATTGTTCGCTTTTTATGTTTTCGCGAATTTTATTATAGACTTTTACGGCCATAACATTGAGACAAGTACTATGCAATTTTACAGTAGATTTAGGTGAACATAATTTATTTTTTTGTCGTAGTGAATATCTTTGGGGTATGTCTGCTGACTTTTGGAAAAATGTGGGTTATGCTCTGCCAGGGTTATAACCCTGTTCATAGGTTCACATATGTGTGAACCTATAAATTTACCTATATCATCTGTAATTATTACACATATGAATGCAATAAATAAATAGAATATATTAAAAAAAGTCGCATTGAGGTCTGGCCATTAGCCATTAGCTTGCTGCAGCACACACATGCAAATTGTTATTCTGCATTCTGTTTCCTTGTGTATAAGTTCTCTGCTTGTTATTTTTTAATTAAATTTTTGTATGCGTGTGACTATAGTTTGTAATAAACGTATCTAATCTATTTATCTATGTGGTGTTTTTCTATCATAGTACGGAGCATTGAGTAGCTCATTTAGAATCCTGTAAGGAGTTGGTTTACTGGTATATACATCTACTTATATAATACACGTATTTAAAATACCAATGCACTTATACACTCCACTTTTATTAACTGCATCATATACCATTTTCATTATTAATTAGAGCAGTACGGTCCACGATCTTGTCGTATAAATTACAGAACATAATCTGACATCTTCATGCAGATAAACTGTTGAAACTTTAATATATAACTATAAATTAGTAATTACAGTGAGTTAAGCGGCTTATGGCTCCCATAACGACAATACGTGGATCAACTTCTCGAATGAATATTAAAGGTAGTTACTAAGACGCGGCGGGTTAGGGAGGATTAAAATTAATATAAATTGCTTTACACTTTAATTGTATTTGGGTATAATTTTCCGAGCGCCTGAATCCTAGAGGTGGTAGAACAAGACTTCATGGAGACGCATGTTTGATTGTCATAAAAAAAATACATGACTGATTTCTAATAACAATTTGTATTATTTCAACTGCTAAGAAATAGTATTTTTTTACTTTTTCGATGCCTATTCATTAGATTATGACTTGGATTTGAAATTTATTATTATATATCGATGCCTTAGTTCACAATTGCACTAACTACAAAATTTTCAATTTTTACTTTTTTAATGCCAAATACACTAAATTTCATGCTCTTTCGTTTCCGCGCATCGAAATACCGTTATTCCGTCTCTTTCTACCAAATACGTGGGTCACAGTTGTATTAAATGAGTTCGTTTAATGTTCCATGAATGTGGTATTATACTAATGATCTTTATTTTTGTAAAACCAATCAAGATATACTTTAACTGATTTTAAGTTTCTCAACTGCAGGAAATTTCAAAACACAAACGTATTATATACATTTGCAATATCTGCTCATACTTTTTAGCAGTGCTAGAAGAGTGTATTATGTGTTGGTAGTACAAAAGGACCAAGAAAGTTTGATGGACAAGTGTGCTAAGTACTTTTAAAAACTTTGAATTCCAATACAACAAAAAATGAGCCAGTACAGTGGCTGATAATTAAGTGGCTGCGGCTGCAGAAAGAATCCCCCACTTCAATTTTTTACAAATACGATTTGACCGATCCAGATTTCAAAGAAATAGACATTTGTAAGACAAAAACAATGAAAAAAAAACAAAGACATATGTATAAGCAAACTAAAGAAACCTCTGAACGGAGCATATAAGTCACTTAATTGCAGTGTCGCAAACTAAAAAGACAGATCTGATAACACTTTTAAATGATGGGGTTATACCACCAGAATATGAGCACTATTACAAAGATATTCCATCCACTTCTGCGGCAATTGTTAACAATAATTGTGATGACACTGAATCGTCTGATGATGATCCAGATGAAGAGTCCATTGTTGAAGAAATTTAAGTTTTGATTCAATTTTTAATTAGCAATTAGTAAAAATGAATAATTGTTACCTGAAACTGAAGACTGACTTTATTAATTTTCTTATAAAAAATCTTATTTTAATGATTTAGAAACGAATTGTTTTGTGAAATAGCTAAAGATTGGCCTATAATTGGGCTTCAGTCCTTTTAATTTTTTTGTTGTGATTTTGAAATTTATTTTATTTGATTGTGGATAAAAACTGTTTGTGTTTTGTAATAAAAATAAACATTATGAATATGGATCACTGGTTTATTATTTTGTCTATTTAATGCAATATCCATAACTACTGTTATCCTTCTTCTTGGACCTTGAACCAGCCTGGTAAAGCTGTTAAATATTTTTGAGTTTTTCACTTAATGCCGGTCAGCATAATCAATCTTAGTGCACAAATGTATTAAATGGGGGGTTTTATGTTTATTTAGCCATTTTGAAAAGGTTACGTTTAAACTAATATTACAATATTGAGATATGATGGAGTAAAAGGACTAGTCTTACGAATAGATGCATATTTTTTTGTTATTTTACTTGGATTTTCTACTGTTCTCGTCTAAACTTTAAAAAACTTTAAAGCTCTCTCCTCAAAAATGTAAATTTCGTAGTTAGTGCAATTGTGAACTAAGGCATCGATATTATGTATTTACATTATAATATATTTGATGTGAAGATGGCCCAAACTATTCAATCTTGCAAGTCTAAATTGCTGAAGCTCTGGACTGAACCTTCGGACATGTCAAGCTATGATATATATTAAACTAGTATTTATTGTGTATGTATGTATTATATGTATGTATTGTATCTTATTTATTAATTATGTACTGTATTGTGTAAGTATTACTTATGTATAGTATGTATTGTATATTTTCTATGTTCCTAGAAAAATATTTGTACAGAGATATTGTAAAGTGCTTTCATATATCTACCTTGCAAAATTAGTAAACTCCTGTGAACATTCCATGGTTGACTGGAAGAGATCCCTGATGGGATAAGTCCGCCATTGTACAACATGTTTTGCATATACCTACTTATTTGTTATTGCTGTATTACAATATTTTATAATAATTATAAAATTTTTTATAATAATATTTTTTTTTTCTTGTATTCAGCCTGCATGCAGGCGTACAAATTTTTCCATTATTAATTTAATATCTAGTACAATTAATTATAATACAATTTAAGTATGTCACATTTATAAAACGGAAAATTCAATCACAATATAATTATCAAATTTATAGAATATTCTATGTCAAGTAAGCATGCATATAAGAACAGTCGTCATTCTTAATTTTTTACACTTAGCTTAAGGATAGCTAAGTGTAATTTATCCTGGACTTTATTTGTTTATTTTCTGTAGCTTTCAATGTATAAATTGATAAATTACACTTAGCTATCCTTACTAATATTATAAACGCGAAGGTGAGTGAGTTGGTTTGGTTTATACACTCTGATTATTACCATGAAATTTTGGAACATCATATTAGAAGTCCAGAGTAAATAATAGGTTCCCTTTAACCCCCCAAAAAAATGAGCAGTTCCCGAGGAATGACGAAAAGTTAAGTAAAGAAAATGAAACTGCGGGCGCTAGTATGTAGCTAAACAACATGAAAATTCCTTGCTACCGTGCACTTAACAAGGAGATTTTAATGCCTTTTTAAAATGTACCTACTTAGCACTTACAGATATATTATCCTTTTCTATAAATCGTGTTCTAATTCTATTATCTATTTTTAATCTACTAGAATTAAAAATACGCAAGCTAACATTGGCGAGTTGGAAAGATATATATAGAGATAGATATAGATATAAGCTCAAGAAGGACGTGTTATGAATAATAAAGAATAATAACTAAGAAAGACTTGAGAACAATAATAATAGGTCATTTGATACGGCATGATGACAAAATGGACGGAAAGAACAAGTATGGTATATCATTAGGCATTAATTACTGCTGATAAAAATCCACCGAGAATTAAAATAAATGATGATAAATTTAATATAAGAATTAATAATGATTTTACGGGATTCAATTGGCGATGAAGGCACTGCTGCACGGAATAAGAACTCACGGAATTAAAACATTTTGTAATGAAAGTTACTCCACAGATTCCATTTTCCAAGTATAGTCTAAATTTGATTAGTTGTCAAGACGAGCTACTGCACCACCGCGGTGTAATTGCTCATTTTCCTCCTTCCCATCTCCTGCAAAAAATCTCTAGAAGCTAATTTGCTAACATATTTCTTGTACATCTGTCTTCATTTATGACGAGCTTGGTGGTCGAATGGTTAGCAAAGTATTTAGTACAAAATAAATAATAAATATTGTCAGACAAATTACACAGCGCCATCTAGCCCCAAAGTAAGCGAAGCTTGTGTTATGGGTACTAGACAACTGATAAACATACGTCAATACATTTCTTTTTATAAATACATACTTATGATATATAGAAAACACCCAGACCAAGACAAACAGCCATGTTCATGCACACAAATGTTTGTCCTGTGTGGGAATCGAACCCACGAACGTTGGTGTCGTAACCGCGTCATTGACCGCTACGCCATCGAGCTCGTCAAAATAATATAAAATAAATATTCCTTTATATATTAGACAGCGCATCTAGTCTCAAACTATGCAAAGCATAGACAATGGGTACTATATAACTGATATATGTATATAAATATATTTTTTTTGTAAATAAATACATATAATATAAAAAACACCTAGATCATGACAAACGAAAATGTACATGCACACAAATATTTGTCATGTGTGGGGATCGAACCCGCGACCTCGAAGTCAAAGTGGTCATTGCTAGCCATTCGACCACCGGTCTCGTCAAATATACGCCAGATTTATGCTACTTGTGCTCTTAGCTCGTAAAAACTATGAAGCTCTACCGACTCAGCTGAAGGTATTTGGCAATAACTTAAACATAAGAACTATTTTTCGAATCAAAATGTATATTCCGTGATAATTGGCTTCAAATCGAGGTCTATAATACGAACAGAACCTCATTAAACCGAGATTTCTGCAACAGACTATATTGCAAAATCTAGAAATAATATGTGAAAAAAATTTCCCATCAGTTTTTCCAATTTAATTCCCATATGAATGATTATGTAAAAAAAGGAAACTAAAGTCTGTTTTGAAAAAAAAAAGTCTCATTACTTTATTGCGATATCAATGAAGTGCATTCCAGCTTTACTGGTGCCGACAGGAACTACATTAAAAAAATATAGTTCAAAGAGTGAGTTGACAGGAATCAATGTGTTCCGTATGCCCGAAGAAATCGAAGTAGATTTAAATAATATTACACATATTGTCTTATACCATCGCAGTGGTGTAAGCTGTGATGATGTTATAAATGTTTTCAATAAATAAATCGTCATCTGTCTGTATACCCACTGCTGGATATGGGCATTTCCTAATGCATTCCACCATATGTGATTCTTCGCTTTCCGCATCCAACCACTACCAGCCACTTTATTGACGTCGTCGGCCCACCTAGAGACGGGTCGCCCTACGCTTCGTCGTTCCATACCTGGCCTATGCTCTAGGACTTTGCTCACCCATCTGTCATCGCTGACGCGGCAAATGTGGCCCGTCCACTGTCATTTCAGTTTGTTGACTCTGAGAGCTATGTCGACCACTTTGGTTATCCGTCGAATTTGTTCGTTCCGGATTCGATCCCTTAGAAAAACTACAAGTATTGCTCTCTCCATCGCTCGCTGTGCGAGTTGTAGTCTGTGAACCAGCTCGACACGGTCAATGTCAAAGTCTCTGTACCGTAGACATTAGCGGGGAGAATACTTCACAGGGTAAGCAAATGATCAACAGTTTAATATAACATTCCAGCCGGGTATTCATCTTCGGCTAATAACCCCTAACTTCCTTATTTCCGCTTATTGTGTAAAAGTATTGGTTCTTTTTTATATAGGCCAGTCAATTTAAACATTATAACATTTTCAGACCGCCTAACATGGTGTTGTCTTGCCAGTATTAGTGAGGAAAACGATATTCTCAAGGGGACGGTCTGAAGCGTCAGGATGCGGAAAGCGGAGAATCGCATATTGTGGAAGGCATTAGGGAAAGATTATGTCCAGCAGTGAGTAGATACAGGCTGATGATGATGAGTGAAACGAAACTAAGATAGATAACATTATACTGATAGATGAACGAAAAGCTGATGTAAATTACTCACGGAAACTGAATGAGGTGCAAGAAATAACTGAAATAAAACTCCTCTATCTCCAGATCATATTTGATAAGGACAACGTTGAAAGAGCTTAAAAGAATATGAAAGATATTATGGATGATGCCGAAAGCGATAAAAATTCAAGATAATCAAACATCTTCATCAGCCCTTATTCATCCCACTGCAGGAATACGGGCCTTCCCTCAATCTAAGGGACTGCATGTTCGACGGTGGCCCCATAAACCGGCCCAACGTTTAGAAGCATAAGGTCATAGGCGCAAAATGACAAAGGATCAAAAATTGTCAAAAGAGCAGAATGTCAAAATCGCACATAGTCAAAAGCGCTTGACATTTTGCGCTTTTGACTATGTGCGATTTTCACAGGCGCACAATGTCAGAAGCGCACGCACATAGTCAAAAGCACAGAATCAAAAGCGAAGTCAAAAACAATGTCAAAAATCAACTTAAACGGGCTTATCTGGTGATATGGGTATTATCTTGTAACATGATATAAATACCAAAGATTTTAAATCTTTAATAAATACAAATTCACTTATCTAACATAAACTTACCTCATTTTCTCCCACATACATTTTAAGTTTTCAAAGATCCTTTTAAAAAGATTTCACTAAAATATTAACTTAAACCAACTATTACCTACACTGTGCTAAAACTAAGGTTCACCACAGAACTGAACTCTAAAAAAGTGCATTTGCAATTACGCCATTGAAATCCCCGCTCGCGTTTCAATCCTTTATGTCGGCCTCTATGAGTCCGAATGGAGTGCAATCCGAGGAGAGCCAATAATAAAATATAAAAACAGAAATAAGTACACTTGGACCCGCGTCGAGGACCCTCCATTATTCCATTCAGAAATTGCTTTGACGATGCTTGTCAAGCGTTTAATTTCCCTTATTTTTAAGATGGAACACTTTAGGGGGATTTGCCGAAATTTGAGATTGCCAAATTGTTAATGTTTTTTTTTTTTTGTGTGTGGGATATTTGATAACCGATTATAACGTTCAATGAGTTTGTTTCTTGAAGACGTATTAGAAAAGAGAAATAAACCGAAAACAAAGTGATGTTACTTGGCGATATCGACAAGTTTTATTAAAGGATAGAACTTAAATTTCTTTTACTGCTATTGTTAAAAAATAATTTGAATTCTTTTTTTTTTACGTCCATTGCGCCAGTACAATTTCATCCACCTAACAATGTATCTCTGCTCTTATAACCAGTAGGGTTGGCCGGCAGATATCTTTCGGAGAGACAAATTCACCTTGGTACTAATTATAAATAATAAATAAATATTTTTGAACAATTTACACAGCGCCATCTAATCCCAAATTAAGCGCTAAGCGACAACTGATAAATGTACTTAAATACATTTAAATTTTGTAAATACATACTTATAATACATAGAATTCATAATAAAACCTGACTTATTGTGATTTTTTTATATCATTTCGAGTGGCAGACAAGTATACGGCCCTCTTGATATGAAGCAGTTACTGTAGCCATATTACCGCAGCAAATACGCTGTGTCCTACCTCTCTTTTGAAAAACCCTCTTTCGCTAGTCGTCAGGGTGCACCACGTGCAGGTTTTGGCTCTAAAGATCGTGATGAGCCAGTTATAGAGTGCTTATTTACGAAAAGCAATGTAGAAAATCTTCTAGAAAAATATTCCTCTGACAGAGGACCGCTGCTAACTGTAAAATTACCCAGTTTAAATAATAATAGCTATGACGTAAGCACTGCTATTTTCCTAACAAGGGTTAAACCACTTAAAACCGACTTAGCCGCTCTTGGGAACATTACTACATTATCAACGTTAAGCTCATGTTAACACTCGGTATCTTGTGCTGCGGCTTTGAAAATTGCGGCCAGGCGGTATACTTTGTAGTAAGTTAGATAAAATATTTATTACACAACTGCCACATATCAATAACTAGACCAGTTCGGTGGTCGAATGGTTAACATTGACTCCGAGGCTTTGTTTAGGGTCTAGACGGCAGTGTGAAGTGTGAAGGATCGCATATGGTGGAAGGCATTAGGGAAGGCCTATCCAGTAGTGGATAGATGTACAGGCCGATGATGATGATGAGTGTCTTACAGGTTCAGTAATACTTACAGACTGCTTTACTTGCAAGCATATTATAAAGATTTATTAGAAATGACTTTTAAGATAATAAATAAATATGAACACTTAAGTACATGAAATCAACATTGTGGTAAATAGTTGGCCGTGTGGTTTCCGGCAGACTAGAATAGAATCACTCCGTTTCTTCCTGTGGATGTCGTACAAGGCGACTATGGAAATACATTAACAAATATCGATCAAGCCTCCCCTACGCGTTTGGCCAGCGTG
Source organism: Hypsopygia costalis (assembly GCA_937001555.2). Classification (NCBI taxonomy): domain Eukaryota; kingdom Metazoa; phylum Arthropoda; class Insecta; order Lepidoptera; family Pyralidae; genus Hypsopygia; species Hypsopygia costalis. Next base: position 2,104,025 of record OW443336.2, on the reverse strand, counting down.
GGGAGTGTAGGCCAAATCCTCCTTCCGTCTAGGACGGACGAGAGAGGGTCGTGCTCCTGTAGTGGAGACTAAAATGGACCTAATGATGATGATGATGATGATAATGAGTCGAATTTTTAGTGAAAGAAAATATTTCTCTTGAAATATTAAAGTAGTGTCATAATCATAAAAGAAAATAAAAAAAATAGAACATAATCATAAATCCTTCCCCCCCGGATTCCGTTTGGTGCGGACGTGTTTATCGTAACCCTATATATCAGTTATATTTTAAAATAAATAAGTGAAATAAATAAATTCTGAAGAAAAGTGCTATAAATGTTAACAAAATTCGCTTAGTGATTGCTCCAACTACCAGGAAAACATAACTCCAGTGCATTAAAAACAAATAGAAAAGGACACAGTGGTGAGTGAGATTCACTATTATTTACTAGCTACGTACAAGCTGTTATCGGTCACTCACCCGCTCCTCATTGGCCTTCCGCGGCACCGCCCCTCGGCGCAAGAGCAAGTTTATTAGGGGCGTGTCACCTTGACCATCAATTAATAGTACTTACACTGTGATTCATACAACACTGCACGCACTTATTCTCGGCCGTCGGCGTAATTTAAAATAGGCCTACAAGTTGATAATGCTGCGATCACCAACAAAAACTGTCCCGGAGTTGTATGGTTCTGATCCCAATATGAGCTTAGATAAAGATGAAGCCCTTGCTAGACAAAAAACTATGAATGAAAAATTGAGAGACAGAAAGCGATTACGAGAGAATGAATTTGAGGAAACTTTTCGTGAGTTCATAGATCAAAGCTTGCTAACTGCTTGGAAGGATGAGCAAAGCTCAACTTTTTCCGAACTTCGATCGGACTTAACGGCCATCAAGATACAATTAGCTGATGTTCAAAAAACAAATGGCGAAATTGAGAAGTCGATAGAATTTTTATCATCACAATTTGATGTAATGGCTGACAAAGTAGATAGATTAGAAAAGACCTCAACTGCTCAAGACAAAAGGATAGAATTTTTGGAGAGAAATAGTGAAGAGTTATCCCGAAAATCGTGCCTGAATGAGTTAGAAATTCGCAACATACCGTTCGTGTCAAAAGAAACTCAAGAACAGCTTATCGATACCGCTTCAAAAATCTTTAAGGCCATATCTATTGACATTTTACCAAATGATATAATAGATATCCGCCGTCTGCCTGGGAAAACCGAAAAGCGAATAATCTTAGTTTCTTTATCAACAGTCGTACTTAGAAATAAGAACCTCGCCGCTGCAAAAAAATATAACATCGAGAATAAAAGTCTACGTCTAAACACAGCATGCATTGGCCTGCAGCAGGCCGCACAAGATATTTATATCACTGAACACCTCACCCTAAAAGCGCGCCGACTGTACTACTTAGGACGTGAATTGGTCAAGACAGGACAGTACAAATACTGCTGGACAACGAACGGTAAAGTTTTGCTGAGGAAGACCGAGGGATCAGCGCTCATCGCGATCACAGAAGAAGCTCAGCTTGCAAACCTTGGTATCCCAGCACAGGCATGACTGGCTGTCCAAGGGGGAGATGCACGCTTAGTTAATTTATACATTTTTTATTACTTTTTATTATTTTTAGTAAATTACGTACTTTTAAATTTTATTACCACTCAGTCTATATTCTTGAATTGCATTGTTGAAGTAGTTCTATTTTGTTATCTGACTACATGTAAACATCCTATGTATATCTATATGAAGAACCCCATATCAACCTATAAAATAATTATTTTAAATTCCGATAAATTATGCAATGAATTCCTAAGTAACCCTTACAGCATTATATTACGAGGTGATTGGCGTCTAGCCCTTTATGATTATTTTATTCGTATATTACAAACACAGCCAATTGTCCGTGGAAACATACAGTCACAACAAATATTAATATTGTAAAATTCAATTCGATAAAAAACTTACAAACTAATCTTGATTCGCTATCCATATCGGAGTCCCAGTGCTGCGACCCGGAGATCTGCCATCTCATCATCCCTAATAAAACCAGAAGATTAAATATACTAACACAGAATATACGAAGTATTAATTGCAACATACATAATTTTACTACGTTGCTAACAAGACTCGAAGTTGACTGTGACTTGTTGGTACTTACGGAATGCTGACTTTCCTGTTGCTCAAATCTTCCCACTATTGAAGGTTATAATGTTCATTGTAGTTCTCGATTCTTTAACCAAAACGATGGCATTGTAATTTATTCAAAATCAGACTTGAATATTAATATACAGGAACCCGAGTTCCTCGAAGGAAACTGCTTAGTAGTGACAATAAGCAATGATATGGCATTGGTTACTATCTATCGCTCCCCGTCGTATCTCAATACAAGCATATTTGAGGAGTCGCTTGACAAATTATTATTATCACTGCAAGGCTACAAAACCATTGCTGTCGTCGGTGACATAAATATCGATATTATAAGCTGTAACCCTCGCGCACAATCATACTTAAACCTTGTTGCCTATCATGGGTTCTTACCAGCTCATAATCTTCCTACTCGAAACGCAAGTTGTCTGGATCATGTACTCCTGAAAGCGAGGGAACCAGCAGTTACACTAGTGTTGAATACAACAATTACAGACCATAATGCAGTTCTGCTGTCATTAGATTCAAACAGTAAAACGAATCGTATAAATTCCGCCCGCACCATTATAAATCAAGAAAAACTATCCACTTTCATGAACGGTACTGATTTTAGCCTCGTGTATGAAGCAACTGATGCAAATACGGCCGCGGATCTTTTAATAACACTCCTCAGAGGAGCGATAGAAGCCAGCAGTTACACTTATAAGCTATCACGACGAAAAAAAATTATAAAGCCATGGATCACTCCCGGCATTCTGCGTTGTATTCGAAATAGAGATAAACTACATTCTCAACTAAAATTATCGCCTGATAATGAGATTCTTAAAACCTCGTATACGCGCTACCGAAAATTTTGCAATAAATTATTAAAAAACTTAAAAAACCAATATGAAAAAAATCTATTAATCAAGGCAGGAACTGACGTCAAACGCACTTGGAAAACTATCAATAATATTATTTATAAAAATAATAACCAAAGTCAACCTATAGAATTATTAAGCTGTAACAGAACTCCAGAAAAATCAATAGCAGATGTAAATAAATTCTTCGCTAACATAGGGCCAAATCTTGCTAACCAAATTCGTATCAAACCAAATCCTCCTGATTTTACAAGCTTGTTATCGCCTAAACGAAAATGTGACTCTTTCGTTCTGTTGGACACAGACGAAAACGAAGTGCGTCGGTTAATCATGGACTTGCGTGATGACTGTGCAGTGGGTTGGGATGGCATTTCATCTTCGTTCTTAAAGCAGTACGTCAAGCTTATTGTTGGTCCGTTAACATACATTTGTAAACTAACTCTAGCAAATGGAACATTTCCCCGAGCGTTTAAAAAATCAGTGATTCGACCAGTACACAAGGGTGGGCCGAGAGACTGTGTCAATAACTATCGTCCTATCTCTATACTGCCTGCCATGTCTAAAGTATCGGAACGCTTGATAAACAATAGATTGGTCAAGTATCTCGAGAACTCTGAACTGCTTGCGCCCAACCAATTTGGCTTCCGCTCTAAAAAGTCCACCGCAGATGCCATCCATGAGGTCACCGATTTCATCGCTAATAGCTTAGATGCAGGGAAAAAATGTCTAACAATTTTTCTCGACCTAGCGAAAGCTTTTGACACGGTCTCTTTTCCCACCCTGGTGAAGGTGCTAGAAAACATGGGCATTAGAGGAATGCAGCTAAAACTTTTCAGAGACTATCTAACTGACCGCCGACAATGTGTCTCCATTGATAATATCATTAGTGACGATGAACCAGTCTCCTTTGGAATACCTCAAGGAAGTATAACCGGACCGACGCTATTCTTGTGCTACATAAATGAGTTAAACCTACTGTCACTTAAAAATGGCAAAATAATTTCCTTTGCAGACGATACCGCTCTGTGCTTCACCGGAGACTCTTGGAAGGATGTCTTCCAGTCGGCACAACAAGGATTTAATATAGTAGCGCACTGGCTAAACATAAATACCCTTACCCTTAATGTTCAGAAAACCAAATACATAACTTTTTCTATTCGTAATAATACACAACCACCCCCATCCCCAACACTAATAGCCCACTCATGTGCCAATCTAGCTAATACTCATTGTCAATGCACAGTGTTAGAAAAGACAAACTCAGTCAGATATTTGGGAGTAACTGTAGATCAAAATTTAAATTTTACAGAACACATCCATAACATGACAGGTAGAGTGCGCAAGTTGATATACATTTTTAAGAACCTCCGACACATTGGGAATCTAGCACATTTAAAAATGGTATATTATGCACTCTGCCAGTCGCTTCTTCAATATTGTGTTACGATTTGGGGAGGTACGAACAAAGTTTATATGCTCCACTTAGAAAGAGCTGGGGCCCAATTCTGTAACTTTTAGTTAAGCAACACGCCATTGACACACTATCGACACACTATAGACATTATATTGCCATTGTTGCAAATTCCGTATTCTGCAAAAACTACAATGGCGGCTCAATGGTGTTTCAGTGGTGTCTCAGTAGTGTCTCAGTGGTGTCTGAGTGGTGTCTCAGTGGTGTCTCAGTGGTGTCTCAGTGGAGTCTCAGTAGTGTGTCTTGACTATGGCCGTACAATAGGTTTTCAGTGTTACTTACCAAAACCTACCATCCGACCATAGATGTACACTAACCTCCTAAAAATCCTATTTTACATCAATTAACTCTATTTATTAGACGCATTTTAATAATTTAAAAACGTTTTATTATCAAATGCATCAAATTTCACTACAAACATGCGTAAAAATCAATATTAATGAATATTATGACGTAATTTTTTTGTCTACGACTTTCGTAAAAAAAAACAACTGTCAATTGTCAAAAACTATCCGGCGGGAAGCTTTATTGGAGACGTTAGCCAAATAAAGTTTTGGAATATATAATCAAAATTATAAGTGTACCTATTGCAAATTATTGAATTTTCAGGAGCATTTCGGTAATTCATCAGCATTCTAATAGTATCATTTTATCACTTACAAATTTAACAAACAATACACTTCAATCAAAGTGTAAGTGGTTCATCAAGATCTTTGAACCAAAGCCAACTTCACCTGCACGTGGTGCACCCTGCTGACTGACAAACGAAGCTCTAGCAAAAAGAGAGGTAGGGAGCATAATTGTAAGCTACCCGACTGGGAAATGTACCTCCACCTCACAGAATACCGCAGCCAAATAACAATTCCCTTGAGGGTTGTTGTGTTTCTGCGAGTGAGTGAGGTCACCAGAAAGAAAGGAAGGAGATGCTGCGTTGGTACCGGGGATAGCGGCGCGCGAGCAATATTTTATGTTGCGAACGTTAATATGGCTACGGTAACCGCTTCACATCAGGCGGGCCGTATCCTGGTCTGCCACTTGACGTAAGTAGTATAAAAAAAATCAACAGTAGTTTTATAAGTTGTTGTCAAGCACGATCAGAAATATTGCCAAGTTGTCAAGTAACCTTCATAGACAAATCTTTAATTCGGAGAGATTTCGCTCCGACATTGCTTTAACCGAAAAAAGGGAATGAGCTCATCCATTAGCTCCCTTGCTTGCACCTTCCCAGGCCGAAACGTTTTCATAAAATCAACCTCGGGAAGGTCATCGAAGGCACTCACATGCTGCCTCATTAATGCGCGAGATTTGCGACGCTGACGCCAAAGACGATCGACGCTCGGCATTGTTGGCTAATGTCAAAATACGCCACCGCAAAGTAGGTGCTATCGGCCTCATTGCACCTAAAAAAATACGTCCACTCTATTAACAGGGCCTTTAGGGGACTACCACAATACACTCCGACCGTTGCACACACACAGGGACACTTATATATAATTAAAAAACCGAGTGTCATAGAAACGCAATACCGAAAAAGGGTGTTGTTGTTCGATGGTCTCACAATGGCAGTTCAATGGCCGAAACACTATTCAAATACGATAGACACAACTGTCAAATACACTTTAAATATTTGCAGACTACCGCAACTTCGGCCATCACGATGCCATTGAAACACTATAATGGACCAGACTACCATCATTACAATAGTCTTACTATGGCGTTTCAATGGCACTACAATGGCAAGTCAATGACCATAAATAATTTGTAGAATACCAAATGGCAAAGACAATTCTATCGAGACACTACTGACACACTATTGATACGTTGGTTATTTTACAGACTTGGGCCCCTGTAAGAGCCGTGTTGAAAGTAGCACTATTTTTACCGATACGAACCCCCACTATAGAAGTATATCAATCCTTTAAAGTCCTCTCAGTACGTCAATTGTATATACTTAATACGGTTGTTAAAAAACACTCCCAAGTACCAGGTAATCCAAATGAAGACAGACGGCGAAACTACTCAGTCTGCCAACTACCAAAAATCAGAACCAAGTTCATCAAAAAGTTTTATCCCTACAATGGCTGCTTCCTGTACAACAAAATAAATAAGATGTTAAAAATTCACCCACTATCTAAACACCTGTCCAAAAATAAATTAACTGAATGGCTTCAAAACCTAATGTATGAGGAAACTGAAAAGTTGTTGCTCAGCGTATACTGATCACCTGGTATGTTTATAACGGAATCTTTATATTTAATGCATACTATATAATACAAATTTAGGATTGATGTGGGTATTGTCATTAATGTGTGTAGCATTTTCTTTAGAATTATATTATATAATGTATTACTTTAAAGTACTACTATTATTATTATATTATGTTAGTACTATAAATTATTATATTATGTTAGTACTATAAATAGAATAATTATACTATAACTCTTATAGACTATTGCAACACTCCCGCAAAGTCTCTACCTAATGTATACAAACTGGGAAGGTCGTCTGAGATACAGTATTTTCAAAATACTAGTTCAGATGGCACAATTTCTATAGTTATCTAGTAAATTTCTATTGTGTTACTTTTGATTGTGAAACTTCGTGTACATGTTGCTTTTGAAATAAAATTTATTATTATTATTATATTATTAATAAAGACCATAATAAATTTAATTATTTAATTATAATCAGAGGATATGGTAGCGGCACTAAAACAAATCCTCCCTTATATCTAAGTCTAGTTCAAGCTAAATATAATAAAACAGTATGTAAAATATATAAAAAATACTGTACGATAAATAAATAAATATTTCTTGACAGTTTACACAGCGCCATCTAGTCCCAAATTAAGCGCAAAGCTTGTGGGCACTAGACAACTGAAAAATGTACTTAAATACAGTTTTTTTTGTAAATACATACTTAAATACATAGAAAACACCCAGACTAAGACAAACAGACATGTTCACGCACACAAATGTTTGTCTTGTACGGGAATCGAACCCGCGACTTCGGAGTCAATGTGGCCATTGCTAACCATTCGACCACCGAGCTCGTCATAATTTAGAAACTAACAAGAGTCTTCTATCTGTTTGTCTTGTAACATTTTAAGATATAATTATGTGTAAAATATAACTTAAACAATAAATTAAAGCAAATCTAGAACAGCGAACCAAAATTTCTTTTGATTTGCGAATCCTGCCCACTCCATGCACAAATTCGTTACTCTAAAGTTGCCTCGAAAAGATTGCTTTTAGCAATATGGCCGCCTTGTTGCATATGTATACAAGTCTGTATTAATTTATTGATTCACTGTACTTTTAATTTGTATTATGTAAATAAAGCATATATATTCTATCTATATATGCTTTATTTACATAATACAATCTATCTATTTATTATGTAATCTATTGTGAAATTGGAATTTATTATGGAATCTATATATATAAAAGAAAGTCGTGTTTGTTACAACACTTATAACTCGAAAACGGCTGGACCGATTGCCATGGTTTTTGATTTGTTGGATTTGTCTCCGTCCAGAATAGCAGAATAACTATTAAAAACATTGGAAAATTTACGAAAAAAATAAAATAAAAGAAAAATCATTTTTCCATACAAAATGTTCGTGGATGTCGGACCTGTCAAACGTGACGTTAACGTGCGTACGTCAAATGTATGCGTGCGTTCAGAAATGTGGGTATAGGATAATAAGTATTAAAACATTGACAAAATTGTCGAAAAATTAAATTTGAAAACGGATTGGGATATTTATTGATTTTCAATTAAATGTCAAATCGATTGGTCTAACTTTTACGTCGCGAAAGTTGTCCGTTGTTGTTTTGAAAATTGTTTATGAATGAATGCTTGAAAATGAATATTAATTGGTTGTCAAGTGTCATGGTACTTTATTTTGTGACATAGTAAAATACTGAACTTAATATTTACCCACTGCTGGGTAATATTAAATACGGGTCTTCCTTCAACTGAATATGTTTCGAGCATACTCCACCACGCTGCTCAACTGCGAGTTGGCGGACGCCAGTAATTTCAAGCCGCCTAAAGGCCACTTGGCTTAACGACTGCCATCTAATGATAACAACCAGGACCGACGGCTTAACGTGCCTTCCGAAGCACGGAGGAGCTCGAGATAATCTAATGATAACAACCGGGACCGACGGCTTACGTGCCTTCCGAAGCACAGAGGAGCTCGAGATAATCTAATGATAACAACCGGGACCGACGTCTTACGTGCCTTCCGAAGCACGGAGGAGCTCGAGATAATCTAATGATAACAACCGGGACCGACGGATTAACGTGCCCTCCGAAGCACGGAGGACCTCGAGTTAATCTAATGATTACAACCGGGACCGACGGATTAACGTACCTTCCGAAGCACGGAGGAGCTCGAGATAATATAAACTCATCCATGGACAGGCTACGGTTGACGTTGCTTAACTTGCGTGTACAATTAGACTGACACGCGCAATGACGCCATCGTGCTTCTCTATTATTTTCTATTATTAATTATATTAATTTCAAGACATCATAAATTTTGTTCAACTAATATGTATACCACGACATTCATTGACAATTAGGCGGTACGAAGTTCGCCGGGCCAGCTAGTTTATAATATAATTTAATTTGTATAAAATAATCATAGAATTAAGAACCTTATGACATATTGTTGCATACCCGATAGGGTTTAACTGTGAAACTATCGTAAATTTTACATTATCATCTGAATTTGTACTCAGTTTGCAATAAAATTTATTCTATTCTATTCTATTATATTCTAACTGTTATTCTTAAAATTATGATTCAAAATACATTTACTAATGCGGTAAAAGAAGTATATTACAGAAAGAAGGAAAGAAAGGAGTATAGGCTGGCAACGTATCGGCGACCCCTTGGTGTTGCTGATCTCCAGGGGCGGTGCTGATAGCTTGCCATCAGGTGACTCAAATGCTCGTATGCCGCTCTCATATATAAAAAAATGCTGCAAGTTTTTATTGCTTCATTGATTCTACTACTTCTATTTTTTTAAAAATGGAAAAATTCACCTGCCCCCCCCTAGGTGGGATTTGAACCCAACGACCTCTCGATGACCGGTCGAGTGCTCTTCCAACTGAGCTACCAGGAAGGTTTGTGTTGCTGACGAATTTTTGCATCTTATATTTTCTACTGTGTGAGTCACAATGTGACGTCATCAACCTATTAAGTAATTACACTACTAAAGTAGGCATAGTAGTTCATCGTTGCAGATGAAATTCAGCTATTTTTTGATAACGCCAAACTAATTAAATTATTATTATCTACTACTTCTACTTCTATTCTGGAGGAGAAGAAGTCTCCTCTCTTTCCTCCCTCCTTCCTGTCACTGTACGTAGAATCTAACACACATAGAGAACAAAGGCATATAAAGTTGCGGGCGAAAGCAGTTCTTAAATAAGTAGCTTGTAGAATTTTGGGGTGTAAGTGGTTCGTCAACATCTTTGAACCAAAGCCAACTTCACCTGCACGCGGTGCACCCTGCTGACTGACAAACGAAGCTCTGGCGAAAAGAGAGGTAGGGAGCGTGGTTGTAAGCTGCCCGCCTGGGGAATGTACCTCCACCTCACAGAATACAGCAGCCAAATAATGGTTCCCTTGAGGGCTGTTGTGTTCCTGCGAGTGAGTGAGGTCACCAGAAAGGAAGGAGATGCTGCGATCGCAGCGGGGGTGGCGCCGCGTGAGCGATATTTTATGTTGCGAGCGTTAATATGGCTACGGTAACCGCTTCACATCAGGCGGGCCGTATGCTTGTCTGCCACCCGACGTAGTATAAAAAAAAAAAAAAAAAAAAAAAAAAGAAAATAGTTTGAGAATATATTCGCGGATGTAAACTTAAAATTTATATAAAAAGATAACGTTCTTATTGTTATATCTTAAGAGCATTTGAGTTGATTACCATAATTCGATGAAATATACTGACTAAATTGGTATTTCTAAAAAAGGCATTAAAATATATTTACTTTTGGATATAGCCCTTTTCTAATGCCTTCTATATCTGACACATCTGATATTGGTGTGTAAGTGGTTCATCACCATATTTGAACCAAAGCCAACTTCACCTGCACGCGGTGCACCCTGCTAACTGACAAACGAAGCTCTGGCGAAAAGAGAGGTAGGGAGCGTAATTGTAAGCTACCCGACTGGGGAATGTACCTACACCTCACAGAATACCGCTGCCAAATAATAATTCCCTTGAGGGTTGTTGTGTTCCTGCGAGTTAGTGAGGTCACCAGAAAGAGAAAGATAGGAGATGCTGCGTTGGCAGCGAGGGTGGCGCCGCGTGAGCGATATTTTATGTTGTGAGCGTTAATATGGCTACGGTAACCGCTTCACATCAAGCGGGCCGTATGCTTGTCTGCCGCCCGTCGTAGTATAAGAAAAAGAAAAAAAAAAGTTCTTGCCGTAATAATGATAGAAATTAGAAGAGCGGATTGTATAATCAAGAGATACGTCCAGGCCGATTATAACAACTGGGAGCATAAACAAAGCATATATTAGTGTGTCCCCAACACTTATGAAATTATCATACTGCGAGATATATTTTACAAGTCTCGATTGACTTAAATATCAGCTCATTTTGTGAGTCGTTTCATCTCAATTTATTGCTATCCAATAAATTATCTTCACACTTGTCTTTATGATGAAGGATAGACCTTAAGAAATAGGACTGTCTGCGTTATTCGTCTTCATTCAGTGTAATTTTTACATTTCTTTTTTATAACCATGTAATAAGTAGGACATTATTAACCGATATTCATTCCACATGTATATTGACGAGCTCGGTGGTCGAATGGTTGGCCACTTTGACTCCGAGGTCGCGGGTTCGATTCCCGCACAAGACAAACATTTGTGTGCATGAACATGTCTGCTTGTCTGGGTGTTTTCTATGTATTATAAGTATGTATTTACAAAAAAAATGTATTTAAGTACATTTATCAGTTGTCTAGTACCCATAACACAAGCTTTGCGCTTAATTTGGGACTAGATGGCGCTGTGTAAATTGGCCAGAAATATTTATTATTTATTTATTTATATGTCGTAGCCCACTGGTAAAAATAGGCATTTAAATAAATGGCTAGCAGTTTCATTGCACAGCGCCATTCGACGAGACGCATATCTGCCTACCTGCCGAGTGGCTGAACACAACGTTCAACAGTACAGCTGTGAGTCCTGTGACCGAGAAACATACTAATTCAATGATACCACGGTGTTTCTGTTTCAGCTGTGATGTTGAACGTTCCCCTCAAATGATTGTACTATAATCTGTGTGGTTGAATGGAAATGTTAAATTAAATACCTAGCTCTTCAATTGAAAGGCTATTTTAACCAATTACTGCTACATATACTTATAATAAAACAGTAGAAACCGCGTTTCTGTACATTTAATCAATTTATGAATGAGTGAGTACGAGAGAGCGCTTGCGTGAGGAGCTGGATGGCGTCATTGCACCATCAGTCTAATCTAACACGCAAGTTAAGCAACGTAGACCGTAGTCTATCCATAGATGGGTTTATTTATCTGGAGCGTGTGCTTCCCTCTGAATAAAACGTTAAAACCATCGGTACCGGCTGTTGTCACATTCGTTAAGCCAAGTCAGTTAACTATTTTTTTCTCAGCAAATTTTATGAAACGAATATAAACTTACTAGTTTATTGACTTAAAAACTTATTTAGTATAATGAAAGTTAATTTGTAGTACTTTTTTGAGGTCTTTCCTTATTTAATATCAATAGAAATGTAGACATTGTTTGAACCCTGTTTATTAAATTTCAAGAGAAATGTTATCAAATCGAGATGAATTTATCCAATTTAATCTTTTAAATAAAAATTACTTAGTTTATTCTGTCAGTATTGGAATGGTCTTTCATAATATATCATCCACATCAACATCAGGTCATTTTAGTCACCACTACAGGAGCACGACCCTCTCTCGTCCGTCCCAGATAGAAGGAGGATTTGGCCTACACTCCCCACGCTGCAGCGCTGGCCAGTCGGGTTGGGGAGGCCTGATCGATGTTTTAGAATGTATTTCCCTTAGTCGCCTTGTACGACATCCACGGGAAGAGACGGAGTGATTCTATTCTAGTCTGCCGGAAACCACACGGCCAATATAGGTATATTCAAATACAAAATTAAATAGAACTTTTTGATTTTGATTTGAACACTTTCTGGAAAATGAAGAAACGAAGCTGCACAATTTTTACAAACGCGGCACAAATACAGATACGAACTCTTAATAAATCGGCGATCAATAAATCTAAGATTTCCTTTAGAGGCTGAAAATTTAATAGCATAAAATGTTACCACAAAATTCTTCACATTCTAAACAGCGTCCCATTTAGTAAAATCCTATTTCGACAGTGTACAAAATGAAGGGAAATTTGCATGGCTGATTGCCGTCCGGCGTTCAATCAAGGATATTTAACAAAATTAACTAATTGAGTGAACGTTCCACCGTCCCTCGCCAACTTGTCGGCGGAATCCGACAACAAAACGCTACGTGTATAAGGGGAATCTAATAATCTCTAAGTTCAGACTTTCACGTTGTTCCTTGTAGGTATTTTAGACAATTTACGGAGAAGATAAATTGGCTGTGTATATTATCTATGTATGTAAAGTTTCTGTTTGTAATACTCAAAATATCGGCTTTGTAATAAGCTAGTAGTATTATTTACAAGTTTTTTTTATACTACGTTGGGTGGCAGACAAGTATATGACCCACCTGATGTGAAGCGGTAACCGTAGCCATATTAACGCTCGCAACATAAAATATCGCTCGCGCGCCGCCACCCCCGCTGCCATCGCAGCATCTACTTCCTTTCTGGTGACCTCATTCACTCGCAGGAACACAACAGCCCTCCAGGGAACCGTTATTTGGCTGCGGTATTCTGTGAGGTGGAGGTACATTACCCAGTCGCGTAGCTTACAATTACGCTCCCTACCTCTCTTTTCGCCAGAGCTTCGTTTGTCAGTCAGCAGGGTGCACCGCGTGCAGGTGAAGTTGGCTTTGGTTCAAAGATGTTGATGAACCACTTACACCCCAAATGAATGAATGAAAGTAATGAATAATCATTGTCTGGTTTGTTCTGAGCTAATTTTTGAAATATCTGATCCAATTGTAATAAAATTTGGTAATAACTTGATTTATCGGATAGAACAGAAGCAACGTTTTTTTTAAACAGTCGATAATAAACTGAGCATCTAAAATTGTGAAACTGAGCGACTGTTTTACTGACTTGGCGACCTAACCTAACCTAACCTTTTTTTTTTTTGTTTTCGGTGGAAAAATGCTCATGCATCCCACGCCATCTAGGGGAAAATGGCGTGGGTATGTCGGATTCCTGCCCGGTACAAGACCCATAATGGGCCCCACCGGGCAGACCTACCGACTAAAAAACCACCGTGTTCCTTCGCATTGCCTATCTAGCGGGGTCCCGGGAACGATTTTAACATCACCTCCGGGACCAACCTAACCTAACCTAACCTAACCTAGTATTTCTGTCGCCCATTTAATATTTTTGGGGCTCTTTTTATTATTGTCCTAATTTTAATATCAATTTAAGTAAATAAAGTATAAGTTAATGACAATCAACTCTAGTGGCAAATGTAATTTTATTTGCACAATACTTATACTGTGTCTACACTTAGAATAACCCGCTTATTATCAAAGTTATAAATGACATAATGTTGTAAGAAAACACTTGTACTGTTCCACTTAATTATATTTAATTTTAAACATGGTATTTAATACCTTATGTTTACCTTGATAATGCTTTAGTGCGAAACCGGTCGGTAAAATTAAATATATATAAGTGGAACAGTACAAGTGTTTTATTATAACATAATGATAATAATGTTCCACCAAGTGCCAACAATCAACAGTATCAACTTTATAATAATTGACATGTAATTTTATTGTTGTCTCACTACATGTTAAAACAATTTAATTTTGACTGCCATTTCTCCGATCCGTACTTCAAAATTCCTTATCAGCATTTGTGAATACCTCACCGACACAATTAATTAGTTCGCCGACTTGAAAACAAACTCTAATTAGGTTATTAAGTTACAAATTCCACGGAACTCCTCCATTACGTCAAGGCTATTGTAAGAGTGAATTAAATTGTTAATTAATATGTTTTATAGCAGACTCGGCATTAGGTAATCAAATTAGTGTAATTAGTTTATATGAAAAACGCAGGAATTAAAAAAGATATATGTTTCGTGGGCTGGGGTTTATTATTTATGGTTTTAACCATTTTTGGCAAGATGAAGATTCGTTCGTACATATATAATTATTTTGAGCAAAGAATGTTATACTATTACTTATACTGTGTTGTTACAAAAAAAAAAAATCGGGTTGCTCTCCGGGAGTGCTGGCAGAAGTGAAAACTTTTTTAATTAACGTTGTGCATTTTTTAATATTTTGGAATGGTTAGGAAATAATTTCGCACGAATTGCTTTATTTATCAGTAGAAAAGTAAGATGTCATAACAAATTCTAATACTAATTTAATTAAATCTATTTAATTGACACAAAATTGATAAAATCTAACATAAGTGTATTCATCTCGAACTCATCAAGGGGCATGGCTCACGAGACGATGGATATAAATCTCTTCCGGCCAATGGCTGTTTTTGTGGTCCGGTCAAGAGTGTCCGCAAAAAGGGAGGTTGTGTCAACCACCTCATCAATAATGAAGATTGGCCTTCGTCAAAGAATTATACAAACTACGCAAAAAGAAACGTCATTTAAGCATGTGTGCTCTTAAAATTGGTAGCGAGTATGTGTGAGTGTACGGACGAGCACAGGGGTCTCGAGTAACCTAACCCGTCCTTATACGGGCTACGGTCGACGTTGCTTCACTTGCGTGTTTGATTACACTGATACGCGTAACGATTCTTCTTCTATTTACTTACGCGACAGGAAATGACGTTAATACTCATTAATATCTACGTAGATATAATAGTAGAGACAAGTATTAACGTCATTTCTAGTTTACGTAAACTACCTACGCAGGGCAGTAGTGACGTCAGCAGTCTCGCTCCTATCTGCAAGTCGACAGACTTAAGCTCTGCTGACAGACTTTGATCCTCACAAGTTGTTATCCTATCTGTAGATACCTACCTAACTGGATATACTTTAGTACAATTTAACAAAGTAAAACAAGATTTGGGGTGTAAGTGATTCATCAACATCTTTGAACCAAAGCCAACTTCACCTGCACGCGGTGCACCCTGCTGACTGACAAACGAAGCTCTGGCGAAAAGAGAGGTAGGGAGCGTAATTGTAAGCTACCCGACTGGGGAATGTACCTCCACCTCACAGAATACCGCAGCCAAATAACAATTCCCTCGAGGGTTGTTGTGTTCCTGCGAGTGAGTGAGGTCACCAGAAATGAGATGCTGCGTTGGCAGCACTTGTGTCGGCACGCGAGCGATATTTTATGTTGCGAGCGTTAATATGGCTACGGTAACCGCTTTAGATCAGGCTGGCAGTATGCTTGTCTGCCATCCGACGTAGTATATAAAAAAAAAAGATAAATACGGATATTAGAAATTGTAATGAAACGAAACGAAGCAAAATTAAACTAGATGGAACTAGATAAATAAATAAATATGACTGGACAATTTCCACACTACCTAGTCATCTAGTCACAAATTAAGCACTAAACTTATGGGTACTAGACAACTGATAAATGTACTTATATACATTTTTTTTGTAAATAAATACTTGTAATACATAGAAAACACCCAGACCAAGACAAACAGACATGTTCATGTACACAAATGTCTTGTGTGGGATCGAATCCGCGACCTCGGAGTTAAAGTGGCCATTGCTAACCATTCGACCACCGAACTCGTCTAATGATGATGAAATGGAATGAAACGAAATGATACTATTTTTTTGACATGAAAACGTCTTATAAATCGTTGAACGCTGGCTGCACGCACGAAAAAGCACGACTCATTGTCACGTTCCGCCTGAGCCGAGCGTGCAAGCGAGAGAGCGGAACAAGCTATAGAGAGGCATGATTATCTTTCTTATGACGTTATCACGTAAAATTGTCGTCCGTAAACCAACTTTACATACAACAATTTTTTTTTTTATTCAAAACAAACAGGATAAAGAGCATATCAACGAGTACCTACCACAAATCAAACAAACACAAACCCTTTAAATTTTGAAACTTAAATCTAAAACACACAATCCAAATTTTGAAACTTAAATCTACAACACACAAAATTTTGGGTTGTACGTGCAACATCATTGAACCAAAGCGAACCTCACTTGCATGTAGTGCATCCTGCTGACTGACAAACTAGAATCTGGCGAAAAGAGAGGTAGGGCATAGCGTATTTTCCTAAGCTTGGTCGGGCACCACAGAATACCGTAGTTGTTGTGTTCCTGCGAGTGAATGAAAGAAAGGAGTATGGGCTGGCAATGGATCGGCGCGCGGCGACCCTTTGGTATTGCTGATGATTGCTTTCCCTTGATTTTCCGGTGATTTTACGTTCATATAAGTGTATGTTTTATCAATATCGCATTTTAAAGAATATTTCAAAAAGTAACATGTATTTGGAACAGATACAAAAAAGACCTAGTATTTTCTCCTTCTTACAAGCAGATACGACAACTCTCTAATGATACTTATGTCGCAAGCATGGTATAGGCTACTGTAGTCACGTCAAATCAGCAGAACCAAAATCTTTTCAAATCGTCAAAAAAAATCTGAATGCTAAACGTATCTAATAAAAGTTAAGTGCAGACTTTAAGCTCCAACGATCTATTGAAAAGCTCAATTGAATGTGAATGAATGAAATCTCCACAGTACATCACATACGTTGGTATGCAATAAAGGCGACGTTACACTTTTTATTCCTATTACCGTGTAACGTGCGCCTAACAGTCACTTGTTACCACCACGTGACTTGGAGTTCCACAGTGGACACACTTTTTAATTGGCAATTTGACTTACTTAGCTGTAAATTTAAGTTCCATAAAATAACTCTTGAATGAACTATAGATTTCTTTTAAAATTATGTTTTCAAATTATGATTCTTCTCAAATAATGATTGTTCAAATTATTTTTATTTTATGATAATAATAAATCTTTGTAAAATATCAACGTCATAGTATAAGTAATAGTACTACATTGTATGTTAATTTTTTACTACTATTGCTATATACTATTACTTTTTTACTATTATTACTATTTAGTACTATTACTTTTTTATTGAGAGGTGGGCAAACGAGCATGTGTGTTACCTGAAGGAAAGCAATCACCACCGCCCAAGGAGATCAGCAACACCAAGGGAAGATATACGCTCCATTACGCTTTGCACGGTCGTCGTTGTTTACGTAATAGTTAGTTCACGACGCGACATTTCTTTGGAGTGGTCGCGCCGGGGACGTGTCAACGTTAAATCTAAAAATAAAATAAAACATCGGACGCGCAGCATGCGCCACCATAGCGATTTTTCTTTTTTTCTATTTTTTTTTTCGAAATCCCGAATTGATATCGGAAAACCAAGGTCACTTTACTATTTTTTGATGTTCTACACGAATCCGAAGTCAGAATTTCGAAATTTTGAGTTTCATGGCAACGGACGGACAGAACGACCGGACGATTTCATAAGCTCAATGAATTTCGCTGAAAATAATGTCTCCTATTTATATATAAACGAACTTGCTGCAATCTGAAAAGAGAACTGAATTTAATTGCTGCCAAATCACAAACAGTATATTGATATAGGGCGGGAGCATAAATTCGCTAATAATGATCAAGGCGACTCATACACGCTTCTAGGTACTAAAGCGTCGAAAATGTTGCAAACTTGCAGAAAAACCTTCCATGCCGATTGGTAACAAAATTAAAATAGGCAAATATAAAAGTGCGTACATTGTAGCGACATCTAATACAGGAAACCATTTTATTTTCTCTTGCGATGACCGTTTTCTTTTTACTGTTTGGCGCGCGTTCCATTCTCACTTTAAACACTCAATGCTTCGTTCCTTTTTTGAATGTTAGAAATAATTAGAGTTTCTAATTGTTTTAGACGATCGACATTCGAAAGACAAATAAACGAATACCTTACAGAATACCGCAGCTAAATAACAATTCCCTTGAGGTTTGTTGTGTACCTGCGAGTGAGTTAGGTCATTAGATATGAATGAAGGAGTTGCTGCGTTGGCAGCCGGAGTGGCGGCGCGCGAGCGTTATTTCATATCGCTAACGTAAATATGGGGACGATAACTGGTTTATATCAGGCGGGCCGTATGTTTGTCTGTCACCCGACAGTAGTATAAAAAATTTATAGAAATGGTATGAAGTATTTTATACTACATATTTATATTGATATAATCTCTGGAGATGTACGAGTATTACTAGTATAAAGTTGAGGTTAAATCTGGACCAAAGCAAATCTGAAACAAAGGGTAAACCTAAAAAGATATGGAAGTAATATTTCTAATTTTGAATTTAAATTATTAATTTGTAAATAGATTTAAAATGTTGGTGTAAAATGCTCTAATAAAGGGTAAACCTAAAAAGATATGGACGTAATATTTCCAATTTTGTTTAATATTTAAAATTATTAATTATCATCATAGAATTATTAATTTTAGAAATTAATAATTTGATGATCATCAT
The DNA here is from genome assembly GCA_937001555.2 of Hypsopygia costalis. Lineage (NCBI taxonomy): Eukaryota > Metazoa > Arthropoda > Insecta > Lepidoptera > Pyralidae > Hypsopygia > Hypsopygia costalis. The sequence continues at coordinate 2,084,861 of OW443336.2, read as the reverse complement.
TTATTAATTTTCAAACTAATAGGTAATTAGATGATGAAAATGTTGGTGTAAAAATCGTTTATTTTATTACAATTCAGTATTATTGCAAAATCCTTGGTAGATCAATTCGCGCAATCTATACATTTCTATCATGAAATACGCATGTATAAATTTGAATTAAATAAACCACATTGAGAATCTACGTGCATGTATGCATACATACGTATATAAAATCAGTTTTCAATATTAACTAAATAAACCAAATTAAAAAATCTACTTGCACGTATGCATTCATACGCATTTAAAATAAGTTTTCATCATCCAAAATTCGATAGAACCAGATCAGCTAGAAGTTACCCTCAAACTTTGACAAGTCAGTGAGATATGAACCCGCAAGACACACTGTCGTAAGTAATAAATTAAACTCCACATTGAGGCGTCAGAAAACTCACAAATTAGCCATATTTAGGGGTAGTCATTAATTAGAAAGTTAGGCGCTCCCTCATAATGGGGGTTGTAAATTCCCTTATCCGCGAAGTATCAGTTTTATTATGGTAGATTTGAACGTTGTTACGTGTTTGTTAAGTTTAAAGGAGAATGTAAATAATGTTATGTAATTTATGCTGTCGACTAAATTTTATCTAATTTTAATGTTGCGGAATATTTTATTATACACATATAGGAAAGAAATCTTTCCTCCACACAGAGGAAAGAAATCTTTCCTCCACATATAGGAAAGAAATCTTTCCTCTGAGTCTTTGAACCGACAGGATGTGGTCATACTGTAAGTACATAGTATTACTTATTATACTGTGGCAATGTACAGCTAAGAGCAACTTTGACATTTCAAGCTTTGTACCGTTCTTATGACGTACGTAATAAGAGTTGGAGGTGTAGTAATTCGTCAACATCTTTGAACCAAAACCAACCTCACCTGCACGTGGTGCACCCTGCTGACTGAGAAACGTGGCTCTGGCGAAAAGAGAGGTAGGGCATAGCGTATTTTTGAAGTTGCCCGACTGTGGATGTACTTCCACCTCAAAATATACCGCAGCCAAATAATAATTTCCTTGAGGGTTATTGTGTTCCCGCGTGTGAGTGAGGTCACCACAAAGAAAGAGAGGAAGGAGTATAATAGGCTGGCAACGGATCGGCGACCCCTTCATCGTCAGGTCATTTTAGTCTCCACTACAGGAGCACGACCCTCTCTCGCCCGTCCCAGACAGAAGGATGATTTGGCCTACACTCCCCACGCTGGCCAGACGGGTTGCTGATCTCCATGGGCGGTGGTGATTACTTTACATCAGGTTACCCAGGATATCAGAAATGATAATTGCTTAAGGCAATTCTGGGTCTTAGTAGCTTGCTATAACCTATCTATCTTCCTATACATACGAGTATACATAAACTTGCAATGAAAATAAACATTTTTCACACTGATATTGGTAACAAAACAAGTAAAATACGACTACTTTCTGATCCAACCCAATATTAATTTGACCTCCAATTTCGTCATTTTCGTAAAACAGTGATCGTCGTCCGCTGCGAATCCCTTTGAACCCGAGCTCGTATTTATTTAAAATGATATCATTAGGCGTTCTTGGCTTACTTCTAATATAACAAGCATTGTTGAAAGTCTCTCGAGTTGCCGACCCTTTTCTCACTTTGACAACTCAGCCGTGAAGATTGCTTAGATCCCCGACTGGTCCTTAACTGGAAACAGGCTTATCTAAGAGACAGGATTAATTGAGGAAATGCTGCGCATAACGACCGACTTATAGCAACGTGCTTTGTGATCGACGCATTTTGAAGATATGATGGGAGTTGGTTGATAAGGAATTGTAAAAGTTTGTGGGTGTTTGTTACTGGTGATTGAACGGATTTGGATGAAATTTGACACAGAAGTCCTCCGCCCTCTATCTCGAAAACACTACGATACATGAAAAACTGTTTTAAACAAAAGTTATAGAGAATTTATAATATACGGCGGTCGTCCGAGCCGTCAAAAGGCAAACACATAAGACTAACCGCTGCGTAAATTTTATTCAATAAATATTGTAATTTGTTTTAATTTTGAGTTGAAAAAGTGAAATTTACATAGATTGAATTGTGATTAACAAAAATCTGCGATCAGTTTTGTAAAAAGTAAAAAAATAGTGAAGTTATATACAAAATCAGTTTAAAATATTTACAAAACCGTTGCCGACCCTGACCTACGACAACTCGCAATCTCATCGCTTGGTGATTCACCGCTCCGCCGATCTGTGGTCGCACCATTGCAGTGCTCCCGTACCACGATTTCAAGAAATAGCGATAACAAATATCGCTGGCTATTGTGACCGCTACCAAGAAAATCAGTGATAATGTCTGAAAAACCTATTTGCGGTGGGTGTAAGGGCAGTATTGAAGACACACAGTACCCGCAGTGTGGTGATTGTAAAGATTGTTTTGATCTTATTTGCGCAAATGTCTCAGAGAAAAGATTCTGTAACACAATGACCAGAGAACATAAAAATGCTTGGATATGCGTGTTATGCAAGAGTAAGCAGCCTAAAACGGACAATACCAACACTCCCGTTCGTGCATCTATTGAAGGCGTCACACTACAACGAGGCGCGGCTGTGAATAGTCCTTACTTGGATTTATCAATATATGAACAGTCACGTACTAACATAAACGATAGTACGCTTCCGTCCGACAGCGAAAATGAGTATGAGACTGTCACGTTAAAAAAAGAAGTTTTAAAACTAAAGGCAGAGTTAAATTCAGTGAATAAGAAAATTTCGGAGCTAAAGGCGGAAAATGCCTGTCTAAAAAAAACGATAACGGAATTAAAATCTACAAATGAAAAAACAACATTAAAAAATTTTTCTTCACCGAAGAACAACTTAGACTCTTATTCCAATTCCACTACAGAGACGGAACACAAATTTGTAGGAAAATCAATTATAGTAGATAACGAAAACCACATTAAGAAGAAGCAAGACCGGATAAAAACAAAGCATAAGATGGAAAAAAGTATTACGAAACTTTGCTTAATTAGTAGTAATAAAAATAATAAAATGCTTTCCATTGCTGAAGGAACTTTCGAAAATTACAAGGTATGCCATTACTTAAAACCGGGCTGTGGCATAGAAGAATTAGTAAAAAATATAGAATTCAAACTAACGGGTTATACTCACAAAGACTGTTGTGTAATTTTTATAGGTCAAGAAGATTTCATAAAAACTAGTAATTATTTCGATTTGGTTCTTAAGTTAAGGGAGAATCTGAAATCCATAACTCATACTAATATTGTAATATGTGCGCCTACATTTATTTGTAATAAATTTTCAACTGTATTCAATTGGAGATTGGAATGTTTTAACAATCTATTGTATCTTGATATTAATACTCATAATTATGCTTATTTATTGGACTCGAACTCTAATCTCTCCTATGATTATGACATGTTCTCTATGCGCTATGGTACAATTAACAACAATGGCATGAGAACTGTATTTAATGATTTGAAATTGTTGGTTTCGAGTTTAGTAAGCTGCGAAAACAGCAGCAGTGATGACCTTGAAGGTGAGATAAATATAGAAGAACACTCAAATTTTTTTCGAGAGTAATAATGACCATTCCAAAATATCGATTCTGCACCAAAATATTGCAGGATTGATAAATAAATCTGACTTGTTAAGTATACATCTTAGGGAATTGACTGATGATAAAATTGAAATTGATGTTATTTGCATATCAGAGCATTTTATACAATCTGGTGATGAAGATGGTTTACATATTCCTAACTATTGTCCCGCGGCCTTTTACTCGAGACTAAAAGCGAAACGCGGTGGAACTTGTATTTTATTGAAGAACCATATAGAATATAAAGAGTTAGAATTCATATCAAGTCATTCGATAGCTGGTGTCATAGAGTGCTGTGCAGTTGAATTACTCATGCATAAATTAATTATTATATGTGTATATAGGCCATCAACCTCTAAAGATTTTGATACTTTTTATAATGTGTTAGATTTAATATTTAAAAAAATATGTGCAAATTCTAATAAAAATATTGTGATATGTGGAGATTTCAACATTGACTACTTAGAAAAAAGTAATTTATCTAAGGACTTTGAACAGTTTCTTATGGATATTACAATCTCAAGTTACAAATAAAACAAGTGACCAGGCCAAGCTCTAAAACATGTTTAGATAATATAGCACACAATATGGAGTTTAAATGCAAAAATCAAGTAGTTGAGTTTGCATTGTCTGATCATTCCGCTCAAATAATAGAGATACCGGTTGATAAGATATGTGAACTAAACTATTGGTGTTTAAAAAAAAGGGATTTATCGAACGATTACATGGATATTTTTAAAAGATACATAGATGACTTTTCTTTTGCTGGTATTTATAATACAGATGATCCAAATGTCGCGTTTGAATATTTCATTGAAAACTTTAAAATGATTTATGATCTTTGTTTTCCTTTTAAAGTCAAAATATTCAGCAATAAAAAGAAATTAAAATGGATTACAAAAGGAATTAAAGTATGTTGTAAAAGAAAAAGACAACTTTTATGGAAACACAGAATTTCGCCATCTGTGCAAACTAAATTAAATTTGGCAAACCACTCCAAGAAATTAAAAACGATTATTAATTTAACACAAAAGTCTCAAAATGGTTATTATATAAATAAAGCAAAGAATAAATCAAAAGCCACATGGCAAATTATAAATAACAAAAATAAAAATAAAGAATATATTAATAAGATTCAATATGAAGGAAAAGAAATTACAGACCCGAAATTAATAGCAGATGCATTCAACACATATTTTATAGACAAAATCGAAAAATCACCGAATGATATGAACGACAGAGTTAATCTACCTATTCAACCACAATCAATGTTTTTGATGCCAATTTTGATTGAAGAAGTAGTTAAGATTATAAGATCATTAAAGAATACCAACAGTACAGGTTACGACGATATTTCTACAAAAGTAATAAAATATGTATGCGAAGTTATTGCACCACATTTATGTCATTTGATAAATTTATGCATTGTGAAGGGAATTTATCCAGACAAACTGAAACCTACAGTGGTCAAGCCAATGCATAAAAAAGGAGATAAAAGGACTGCTTCCAATTATAGAGCAGTAGCGTTAGGATCAATTTTTACAAAAATTTTTGAAAAATATTTGCATGACTCTATTAGTAATTACTTGACTAAATATAACATATTATGTGACGAACAAAAGGGATTTAGAAAAAATAAGACAATTAATATGGCTATTTATGACTTATTTAAAATTGTTATAGAAAATGTAGATATGAGAAACCCTGTATCTGTATTGTTTACTGACATGACGCTTGCTTTTGATTATGTAAATCGAAAGAGACTCATAAGCAAATTAAACGCGTATGGTATAAGAGGTAATATATTGAATTTAATAGAGTCCTACTTAGATAATAGAAATCAGTGTGTTGAAATATCTAGAATAAATCCACAAAATAAACAAGAAAATAAATACTTGTCAGAATATAAAATAAATAGATTTGGTGTACCACAGGGAAGTGTTCTTGGGCCTTTGCTGTTCATTATATATATAAATGACCTGCCTAAATACGTTCGACAAAAAATAGTCTTATTTGCTGATGATAGCACAGCAATAATTAAATGCAATAATTTAAATGACTTTGAAATTGACATAAAGAATGTTTTAAGTGATATAATACATTGGTTAGACGATAATAATTTAAAAATTAATTTACAAAAGACTAAAATTATGCAATTTTTTAACAGAAAGTTGTCCCTTTCACTTAATATAAGCTACAACGATCAGAACATAGAAGAAGTGCAATCAAATAAATTTCTTGGCATTACGGTTGATAGCAGACTAACTTGGACGGCACATGTTGAACAAGTTTGTAAAAAACTTAGCAAGTCGGCTTATGCGTTATTAAAGTTGACAAAAAAAGTCACATGTGAAGTGGCATTAGTGGCTTATCATGGTCTAGTTACACCACATTTAAATTATGGTGTTATATTTTGGGGTAACTCAATTGAAGCTGACAAAGTGTTTAGGGTTCAAAAAAGATGTATACGAGCAATGTGCGGATTAAAATCAAGAGACAGTTGTGTGCCCATTTTTAAGTCACTTAAAATACTTACTCTACCAAGTATTTACATAATGGAAATATGCTTGTTTGTAAAAGCAAATTCAGACTTATTTGTTAAATTAGCAGAAACAAGAAGCAGGCCAGTTCAACTTAGGTCACAATACAAACAGAAGTTGGCATATGGTGGACATAAAACAGCTTTGTTGAGTAAAAATGTGACTGGTATGGCCCCCATTATTTTTAATAAATTACCAGATAGTTTTAAAGTTTTAGATTTTTTGACATTTAAAATTAAATTGAAATTATTTTTGACTACTAAATGCTATTATAATATAAAAGAATATTTAGACGATAATGTGACGGAATTTTATTGACATTTTAAATATATTTTTTTTATTTTTTTATTATTCATGTAAACATTTATTAAATTATTGTATGTCCTTAAGGACAGGGCATAGTGATACACTACTTGTTACAATTGTTAACCTTAATACCTGTGTTCCACAATAAATACTTTTGATTTGATTTGATTTGATTTGATTTAATTCTCAAATTATTTACAAATAGTGTAAAACCCGTAGGAAACGAGATATTTGCAAAAAATCGTTTTTGTGACCTTTGACATCTGATTTTTAAAGACGTGGACATCGCATCATGTGTGAATTTTGAGACAAGTTTTGGGATATCAAAATACAAGTTTATACGAGTTTACAGCTGGGTATCTTGAATTCCGAGATTCTCACCTAATTTTGACTAAGATGATTGGACTATAAGCTACATATTAATATCATTACTTAAGGAAATAATAACGGGAATTAACACGATCATGCATCAAGGGTATTACTTTACATACCTTTATTATTGCCTGACGTTTCGACCAGATTGTACCGGCCGTGGAGTCACAGGCTGACTCATTTCATAAATTAATTTATTTTCATAAATCATGCAACGCAAAAGTTTGGAAGTTAATATAATTTCTTGTTCTCATATGATCCAGAATTTTTTAAACACATGTCTTTTGCCTTAGTATTTTTTAATAAAGTTTAGTTAGTACAATTATACATTTTAATTTATGTATTGTACGACTATCTTACACAATTTTAGCATGGTTTGTAGTTTCCATTAGTTTTTGCTAAAGTTTTCTAGTTTAACAAAGCTTTAGTATATTTTAGAATGTCAGCCAGTTTTGGTACTTTTTTTGCAAAGCTATGCAAATAAAAGTTCTGCATTGTCAATAGAGAAAGTGCGATAGAGAGCATCAAATTCCACATCCTAGTCTATTGTTCAACAACTGCAAACATTCCTATACAAACCTACCCCGTATCGAAAAAAGTCGCAGAAAAATTTCATTAAGCATCGACACAACAGACGAACAGCAAGCCTTTGTCCTACATATTGACTGAGATTGATTGTCAGTCGGTGCGCTAAACGAGTTGCACCAAATAAAAGCGAACTCACCCCTGTCGACATACGTCAGCGAGGATCGTTTATTGAACTCAGTATTAACTTTCGGATGACGTGTACAGTTTCTGTTTGTTTTACGATTCGCTTTGGCAGTACATATGTTGCTTGGAAAAGACCCGATTTGTTTTGTGACATCGCAGTTTCGCTATTCGATATTTTTTTTTATATATTTACATACAAGCATCCGGCCTGCTTGATGTGAAGCGGTTATCGTAGCCATATTAACGCTCGCAACATAAAATATCGTTCGCGCGCTGCCAACGCAGCATCTCCTTCCTTTCTGGTGACCTTACTCACTGACTCGCAGGAAATCAACAACCCTCAAGGGAATTTTTATTTGGCTGCGGTATTCTGTGAGGCGGAGGTACATTCCCCAGTCGGGTAGCTTACAATTACGCTCCCAACTTCTCTTTTCGCCAGAGCTTCGTTTGTCAATCAGCATGATGCACCGCGTGCAGATGGCTTTGGTTCAAAGATGTTGATGAACCATTTACACCCAAAATTAATGCAAAATAATTATTTGTATTGAAATGTTTATTGTGTTGTTTCACATATTATAATAATATGATATTGTAATATCAAAATTAACATAAAGGACTCTCAGCTCTGGCTTGCCTTCATTGGCCGTCCAGAGAGGAGCCGCTAGAGCTATATGCTCCAGGGGTGGAAGTGTTAAAGGGCATCACGCCGCGAGTAACTTCGGAGAAAGCGCAGCACACCTCTCGACACCCCTGAGTCACTCACACCGGTGTTGCCTCCGGCCGATTTCCTGGCATTTCGGAGGCCCATCTAGTGAGTGGCAAGCCACCGCCTGCCGCAAATAACTAGCAATAAAAGCAGTTATGGCAGGCGTCCGTCCCTCTTCTGTAATAGCCCGGTATTAAGTTCACCCAGATGTCATCTCCATAGCCCATTTATTTTCCATCACACTTCGCAATAGTCTCAACGCCTGCCGAGACCTGCTCATGGGTATATCGTTCCATTGATATATCCTGGAGCGGGTCACGGCGGGCGTACAACATTACATCAAACTTCTCAAAGGGGCCTCTACGTGTTGGATCTATGTCCCCGCGTATGCCTATCAAATGACCGGGCTTGACCCGTGAATTAAGAGAGTGATATTGTAATATCAAAATTAACATATTTGGGTAACATAATTTGTACGGTAAATTAATATTATTAATGCCAACAATAAATATATTCAAAATTTATAACTTTTTATTGCTGTAAAAGCGAAATCAGTCGGTTAAAATAAATTTAAATTGCACAAGTGATATTATGATATCAAAAATGATCGACGTATCAAAATAACAATATCGCATTGTTATTTTAATATGATATATTTCATTTGATCTATTTAACAATTTTACTCGTTCATATTTACTAGTGTTTGATTAGCCAATCATTGGCTTATTATATGGCATACATTGGCAACTTATCAACGTTTTGTTCGTTACCACACCCCGGCCACTCCATACAAATATCGCGTCGTTTACTACTAAGTACATAAACAATGACGTCTGTGCAGAGCGTGAATAAGCGTGTGTGCGTTCGGCGCCATACAAACTGTTCCAGATTCGTCTCAGAGGGGAGGTGAGGTCGACACGAGAGAGCGGCAGGGAGTGGCCATACTGTACGTAGTACTATTACTTATACTGTGTCGTTACAACATATGATTATTTTTGTGTTTTTTTTTAACATTATATTTCACTTATGAGCCATATTACATTTTGACTGTGATTTTGCGTAAAATGGCCAATTTTGGCGTTCTTGATCTCGGAAACAAAAATACATTAACAATGTTGACTTATTGAATAGTACAGAATAGCTATTGGCATAGTACATAGCGGCCTCGCTTTTTGTAAATTTTGCTTCACTTTTTAAATAAACCCAAAATTGCAGAGAAAGATTTTCATAAAATGCGCGCATTCACTATTTTGAGCTCCTGGATTGTACTACTGTTCCAAACAAATGAAATAAAAAAAATAGAATGTTATTTGCTATATAGTCGTGTAGTACATAGCGGCCTCGGAATTTTGAAGTATCATTGATTTAATATAGAAAAAAACATTCTTTTAACCAAAAAAACTTCGAAAATCGCTTTAAGTAAACTGTTAATTTCTCGAATAAACGATAATATTATTGAGCAAAATTTATACGAGAATAATTGTTACTTCATGATGAATAAACCTTGTAGCATGAATTTATTATCTTATTTCAATAAAAACGATAAATATAACTTCAAAATTAGTACAAAAAACGATGCACCGGCGGCCTTCGCGGGTTTAGTACTGCGCGAGAGCTCGTCAGCGTGCAAATGTAATAGGGCTCAAGTAATTATTATAAGGCTGGAAGGAACTAATTATGGGTGTGCTTCATTCATTCATTCTTCATTTCAGTCCTTTTATTTTTATTATTCCTACTAATATATTGGCCGTGTGGTTTCCGGCAGACTAGAATAGAATCACTCCGTTTCTTCCCGTGGATGTCGTACAAGGCGACTAAGGGAAATACATTATAAAACATCGATCAGGCCAGCCCAATCCGTCTGGCTAGGCGTGGGGAGTGTAGGCCAAATCCTCCTCCTGTCTGGGACGGATGAGAGAGGGTCTTGCTCCTGTAGTGGAGACTAAAATGGACCTGATGATGATGATGATGATACTAATACATTGTAAGTCTTGTTTACTAACTAATGGATCACTGTTATATTGAAATGAATTGAATTGAATTCACACGACACAACACCTATATGATGGGTGATCGCTGCTACGATAGCGGTCTCCTCTTAATCGGATGGGTTTAAACTTTTAGAGCGTACTCCACAATGCTGCTCAATTGCAGGTTGGAGGCCAGTTTTTTCAAACCGTCGAAAGGGCTGCCTTGCCTTGGCTTAACGACTGTCGTCTAATTACAATAGCGACGGCTTTATGTACCCTCCAAAGAATGGAGGAACTCGAAATAAATAAATCCATAAGCAGGCTTACACTTGGGGTTTAGTAGCTCATCTCGATCTTTATATAAGAGGCCTGCATGACCTGCACTTGGTACACCTTGCCGACTAGCAAAAGAGGCTCTAGCAAAAAGAGGTAGGGTACAGCGTATTTGTAAGCTGCTCAATTGGGGAACTACCTCCGCCTCACAGACTAAGTGAGTGACGTTAATAGAAAAAAAGGAAGGACTTCATTTGGGTCTAGATGGCAGTGTGTAACTTCTCCAGGAACATTTATTTATTTATTATATTTTGGGGTGTAAGTGGTTCATCAACATCTCTGAACTAAAGCCAACTTCACCTGTGCGCGGTGCACCCTGCTGACTGACAAACGAAGCTCTGGCGAAAAGAGAGGTAGGGAGCGTGATTGTAAGCTACCCGACTGGGGAATGTACCTCTACCTCACAGAATACCGCAGCCAAATAACAATTCCCTTGAGGTTTGTTGTGTTCCTGCATGTGAGTGAGGTCACCAGAAAGGAAGGAGATGCTGCGTCGGCAGCGGGGGTGGCGGCGCGGGAGCGATATTTTATGTTGCGAGCGTTAATAGGGCTACGGTAACCGCTTCACATCAGGCGGGCCGTATGCTTGTCTGCCACCCGACGTAGTATAAAAAGTAACACATAAATATACGACACTAATTATACAGCAGTCTTTGAAGTTGACAATTGCTATAGAATAAAGAAAAATCAAAATATCAAAGTTTAAAACGAAGATATTAAAGTCCTAACCTTTCGGCACTCGTCAATACTCTTACACAAATCCCTTTAGTCACAGATCCGCGACTAACCTTCGTCACAGATTATTCCAAGCTGATTTTAATAATTCGACATCTTCGTCTTTTTGACGTAATCGCAATTGACATGGGTATTTTTAAGGTTCCGTACCTAAAGGGTGCTAACGGGATCGTATTACTGAGACTCCGCTGTCTGTCTGTCCGTCTGTCCGTCTGTCTGTCACAGGGCTTTCTCTTTTTTTATACTACGTCGGGTGGCAGACAAGCATACGGCTCGCCTGATTTGAAGCGGTTACCCTAGCCATATAAATGCTCGGAACGTGAACTGTCACTCGTGAACCCCCGCTACCGACGCAGCAAGCCCGTCCATTCAGGTGATTTGACACATTCCCAGGATCACCTTATTGTGTGAGGTGGAGGTACTTCCCCAGTCGGGCAGCTTACAAATGTACCCTACCTATCTTTTGCCAGAACTTCTTTCACTAGTCACCAGGGTGCACCACGTGCATGTGAGTTTGGCATTGGCTTTAAAGATCGTCATGAGCCACTTACCCTCCATCCGTTAACTAAATACAACCTATTCAGATACATACATAATCTTAATGTATTTTTCCAATTTCCTTGCAAACACTAATTAAATACCCCGGCGCCGGTTCCCCTATTAAATTAGCCCATAAATCACCCCTGCTGTAAACTAATCGCCGAATTAAGTAATTACCGCGCGTGAAATCAATGTGTATGGAAATTAATTTGTCTACTAGACACCCCATTTGTAAGTTTGGTGGAGTGTTTCCACTGAAGGTCATAAATTATTAGGGTTCCGTGAACAAACTAGATTTATATTCCCGTATTTCGAAACTGTTTTGCAATTTTATAGTAACATAGAAAATAGTAGTAATTAAAATTCGCGTGTGAAATCATAGTAACTTAATTAATTAAATTAAACATGTCACTTACGGATTTTTTTCGGGAAAACTAGTTTCGATCTCAAACGGAGATCTTCATCAGGGCGAATGTCCAATCGCGCACTCCCTTATCCCGACAAACATCAGTGTTGTAATATGCTTTCGTAGGACTGGTAGGATAAAAAATATAATTAATGTCCTATGTTAATAAAAAAGGTACTGTAAAGATATTTATCTACTCTCATACTGAAATTTAGAGATTAAAAAACTAAACACAGAATCTTAATGACAGTCTTAAGAACAAGCTATCAAAATAAATTTAAAAAGTTATTTTTACAGGTATTTTAAACAGGTTGCAATGCAAATACATTGCAACTTTGCAAAATTTTTCTTCATAATCTGTGAACGTGGCGCCGCGCGGCGCGTCGCGCTTGCGCACTACGCATGCTCGATCTGCAAATGAAGTTTTATGTAAGAAATAAAGCTGTTAAATTAACTTCATGGTTGTATTTAAAATATTATTATCATATATTTCATGAGATTAGATAAAGTAGTGTATGAAACTGCACATAATTAGGTCTTAACATACTCGTGTGGTCTATTATAACATTCGCCTTCGGCTCATGTTATAAACTCACACTCGTATTTTAAGAACCCTTATTATGCAACAGTTTCATAAACTACTATTCAATCAAACAAACAACTATCATAAATATTAAAAAAAATTGAAAAATTCACCTCCCAGCCTAGAATTAGAACCAACGACCTCTCGATGACCGGTCGAGTGCTCTTCAAATAGGAAGGTTTGTGTTGGTGACGAATTTTTGCATTTTATATTTTACTGCGTGAGTCACTGTGTGGCGTCATCTACCTTTTAAGTAATTACACTACTAAACAAAGCAAAGCATAGCATCGTTGCAGATGAAATTCGGCTATTTTTTGATAACACCAAACTTATTAACTTATTATTATTATTAAATATCTAGTTGTTTCGGCCAACTTATTATTATTAAAAATACTTTTAAAAATGGAAATATATTTATTCATTTCAATTTTTTTTATAATATTCTGGCAAATTGGTCGAAACAACTATTTAAAAATAATAATAAACTACTCACTCTAATCTAATACGAAAATACTGACTATACTGCAATACGTAGAACTTTTACTTATACTGTGCTTGTGGTTAAAAAAAGCAAATTCATAACGCTAGCCATGTGTATTTCAGGTACCAAATGGAAGCCAATTCTGTTTTTAAAGTATCCCAAGAACCACTCACATAACCATAGGTCTATAGACCCTCGTTGTTGATGGCCAAATGACCGACCCTCGGTCCTTTAAGAGCTCTCGTGGACCTCTGTTGTACATGTACGTATATTTTCTACTTAGCTGAGTGGAGCAATGAATGAGTTTGACCTGAAACGCCAATTCAGAAATTACCTTTCTAAGTTCTTATTGTTAGAGTTAATTTCTGTGAGTGGGGTTCGTGTAGTTAAAGTAGTCAAGTTTAAATGGCTCACAATCATCTTTAGAGATAATATCTAATAATAGTTTGCAAGCCAACATTTTAAGGCAATGTACAGTATACTCGTATATACAAGCTGATGATGATAATGATGATGAAGATCTAAAACTAGCAATCGCCTCGTGGTAAGCACTTACTGTCGCTTAAGAACATTTGCAATTTCAAGGCTACATATAGCGGTTCACATCAGTTCACATCACACATACTTGTTTGCTATATGAAGTGAACTAAAAATTACCTGCTCTACCTGGGTTACTACTTACTATGCTTTATTAGACGCAACCGCGAATGAATTTCAGGCTTCAGTAATATATCATGTGCTCTTTCAGCGAAGCTCGTCTCAACTAGGGATGCATGGCGCATAGTAAACATCGATACGATTTATATCGATTGAAATTGTTATCAACATTATCGTCTGGAACTAATAGTCCTTTTAGTCGTGTCAAGTCAGGCGTTAGTATAATTTCTTAACTGTGAAAAACATGAAACTAGACTGAAAGCTAAAGTATACAGTTCTTCAAGAAATGCATAATATGAATTTTACAGGGTCGGCAACGCAAGTAGTCCCAAGCGTCCATAGGCTGTGATGACTGCTTACCATCAGGCAGGTCGTACGCTTGTTTTGCAACCTAGTCGTATGAATAAAATTCGTTGGCTGTAAAGTCCGTATAAGGACGATAATTTTACGTGATAACGTCATAAGAAACATAGGCGGATTGTGCCTCTCTATCGCTTGTTCCGCGCTCTCCCTGCATACTCGGCTCAGGCGGGACGTGACAATATTATGCTTTTTCATGCGTGCACCGGCGTTCATCGATTTATACGACGCTATCACGTCTAAACAGTAAAGAAAATATCGATATAAAAAAAATATGTAAAAAAAACTTTTAATTTAAACGGTTTTATTGAAAATAGTGTACTAAAAGCTAAAAAATAATTCGGTAGGTCGGAGGTTTCAGTCATCACACCCCTCTCCCTCATCAGTCTAAGGCATTGATCAGACAAAATAATAAAATCGTTGGGCGTAGCGTAAACTGAGTTGACTGGATCAAAACACGGACCCAACGATTTTATTATTTTGTCTGATCAATGCCTTAGACTGATGAGGGAGAGGGGTGTGATGACTGAAACCTCCGACCTACCGAATTATTTTTTAGCTTTTAGTACACTATTTTCAATAAAACCGTTTAAATTAAAAGTTTTTTTTACATAATTTTTATTTTCAAGTTTTTAGTTTCTAATTTCATTACATAGTACTTCTCGTTCTATTAAGTTTAGATTTGACTTTTGTCATTATTTTTTTTACTTTTAAATTTGTCTTGTATTCAAATGAATACCCATATTGAAAAAATGGGTATCAAATGATACCCATATTGAAAATTGAGACGATATGTAACCGCGCCAACCGGCCATTTTGTTGACGGCCATCTTGGATTTTATAATATTCATCGTGAACTGTGTTCTACTAGTTAAGCCCTTTCATTTGATACCCATATTGAGGTAGTCGTGACAAAATTTGTAAACCGCCATTTTGTAGAGGCGGCCATCTTGGATTTTCATTTTTTTTCATGTGAACTGTATTCTTCTAGTCAAGCCTTTTCATTTGATACCCATATTGAGGTAGTCGTGACAAAATTTGTATACCGCCATTTTGTAACGGCAGCCATCTTGGATTTTCATTTTTTTTTCATGTGAACTGTGTTCTACTAGTCAAGCCCTTTCATTTGATACCCATATTGAGGTAGTCGTGACAAAATTTGTAAACCGCCATTTTGTAGCGGCGGCCATCTTGGATTTACAATGAAACAGAATTTATTTAATTGTATTGTCACCAGAACTAAAGGTGTGTACCAAATTTCAGATCAATCTGTCAACAGGAAGGGGGTCAAATTTCAATTACTAAATTTGACCCAAGAATAAATAATAAATAAAACAAACGGGGTGAGCTAAATAAAACCGTTTAATAATAAAAATGCGTGTAATATCAAATATTTATAAAAAAAAGACCTTGAGCCCCATATTCCGTACTATCGAACTTAAAAACAATAACTATAAAAGTTTAGTATATAACAGCATTCTACCTAGTTTAGTCGGTATTCGATTTTGGTTGGCATCTTTCGATATTTCTATTCGATATTTTCAGTAGGTTTCTCGACATCGATAAATTTCGATATTATTGGGGGTTGATATACTTATCGATATTTACCGGTTATCCGATATATCTTTACGTCCCTAGTCTCAACTGTTACGGAACTTCATTAACGCACACAACTACGTCTTCCGTACATGATCACGGTAACTAAATTATTGACGGTTACGTCTTAATTCCACGTCGTAACTTTTGATATGCGTGCAGAAGTTTTCATTATCAATTTTGAACTATCTATTGTACAATTATAAGTCATCAAGCAATTTCTCAAACTTACAAGTTATTACACTCTTGGCAAAGTAGTCGGAACTTCTCAAATCACACAAGGCTCCACAAACTTCTTTATCTTCTTCAAGCTGCTGTCCACTACTAAATATTCACCTACGCAATATGTCTCTTTCTTTTGAAAATCAAAATAGGTGGTCTCGATATAACAGCCATAGAAAAAAAAATATTTCGCGGATGTTTCACCGAAATCACTGCTGCTGCTCACAACGTCACTTACTTTTATTTCTCAGGTCTTCTCACGTCACGTCACTACTTCTACTTCTCACGTCACGTCGCTACTACTTCTCACGTCTGAGAAGTGAGAAGACGTGACGTGACGTGAGAGCGTCACGTCACTACTACTCACGTCACTTCAACTGGGTACTTCAACACTATAACTGGGTGATCTTCCAAGTGCCCATCATACTTTTCTCACTGCTGTTTTTCTAAAATTTTCGAAGGCATTTTTAAAGTGCATTACTATTACGCTGTGGTTACTAGCAACTTTGGATAAAATGCTTTATTCCGTTTTATGATGCCAATTACGGTATGTTTTTCAGGTTGTCTAATCACGAATATGACAATTCATTTTCAAAATTTCCAAGATGGCGCCATAATGTAAAGCTGCACCAATCGGGACCCAAGGAAATTTTGGTGGGTTTTTAGGATCTCTGCATCCTACGATCATTAGGCCATCTCGTGGGTGATTATCCTAAGATGTGCTTGTCTGAACGTGGCTTTGACTTTATGATCTTTCTGCACCCTTTGTAGTACTACCTTCTCGCAATGTGGCCCTCCTATATCTTCTAAATAAATAAAAAATTATATTGCTAAGCACCAAACTCGAGAACGGCTCCACCAATTCGGCAATTTTTTTTTTCGTATTTTCCTTAAGGCACACGGAAAGTTTTAATAAAGAGAAAATATAGAAATTGCGTGGACAATAATAAAAAAAAAAAATTTAATAAATATTCCTGGTCGAATTACACACTGCCCTCTAGTCCCAAACTAAGCAAAGCTTGTACTATGGGTACTACATAACAGATATGATACATATATACATTTTTTTGAAAATACATATACCTATTACGTAGTAACCACCCAGACCAAGACAAAAAGACATGTTCATGCACACAAATATTTGTCTTGTGCGAGGATCGAACCCGCGACCTCGGAGTCAAAGTGGCCATTGCTAACCATTCTACCACCGAGCTCGTCAAACTTGTTTCGACGAAGTAACGAAGTTTGTCTGGGCAGCTAGTATTTAATAAATAGGGCTTTCATATTGTTTTTCAGAAGTTTGGCACTTGTCATGTCCTCAAATCGTTCTTGATGACCACATTGTATACAATATTTTATTTTAATAAAGTCTCACTGTAGGTATTCATAAAGTAGATATGTTGCGTAAACAGGGGATTTATCTAAAAATCTACCCAACAGATGCCTTGGAGTCTAATTGGGCATCTGTAGACGTTGTTCGCGGGTAATTGGATTATCTCGAGCCCTAGTGCGGTGGTTAACTGATTGTCGGGTCGGAGTTGAAGGAACGCCACTTTTTGGGGTCTGAGTTGTAAATAGGTTAAAGGATCTGGGGCTACTGAAAATACCATTTTACTCGTATCTTGATTTGGGTCCTAGCTCCGTAAATCGCGTGATTTTGAAGGTTACGAGGTTTGAACGTTACTCACGACGAATATTGATTTCATTTAAACATTAATATAACATACAACATCATCATCAGGTCATTTTAGTCTCCACTACAGGAGCACGACCCTCTCTCGTCCGTCCCAGATAGAAGGAGGATTTGGCCTACACTCCACACGCTGGCCAGACGGGTTGGGAGGCCTGATCGATGTTTTATAATGTCCCATAATCGCCTTGTACGACATCCACGGGAAGACGGAGTGATTCTATTCTAGTCTGCCGGAAACCACACGGCCATATACAACATACAACATATCAAATATTTATTTAATTATTTAACATTTTGATTAATATAATATATTAATATTGTCATTGATTAATCACATGTAATGACAATTATTTTGATATATTTTTCATTTAAATAAATAAATATTCCTGGGCAAATTACACACTATCATCATCATCATCTCTATCTATCATCTCTATCGGTCATCTAATCTCAGACTAAGCAAAGCTTGTACTATGGGTACTAGATAACTGATATTATACTTAAATATATATTTTTTGTAAATACATACATATATTACATAGAAGACACCCAGATTAAGAGAAACAGATATGTTTATGCACACAAATATTGGTCTTGTACAGGGATCGAACCCGCAGCTCTGGAGTCAAAGTGGCCACCTAGGTGCTTACCTTAAAATTCGACCACCGAGTTCGTCTAGTTAAACTAAAACTAAGGGGTCGCTGATCTGTTGCCAGCCTAGCCCTTCCTTTCTTTCTGGTGACCTCTCTCATTCGCAGGACTACCACAACCCTCAAGGAAATTGTTATTTGGCTGCGGTATTCTGTGAGGTGGACGCTTTCCCCAGTCGGGCGACTTAAAAAATACTGTATGTCCTACCTCTGTTTTCGACAGAGCCTCGTTGGTCAGTCAGCTGGGTGCACCAAGTGCAAGTCAGTATGATAGAATATTTTTTTTTACATTGGATATTTTCTACTCATGTCACAGAATAATATACTCTAACAGAAGTTTCACTTCCGACACAATTGGAATAATCACAATTAAAATATCAACCTTCGATACGCGCTAATACGGTCCAAAATAATTCTGCAGCTGTACTCGTACCTGAGCCTTTCAGCGGCAGAGACAATCTAAAGTAACCCCTATATCTAACGCGTTACGAGCGACAGCCGCTGCTTTTACAAAATGGTTTGTCTCGGCCATGAAGTAACTCGGCAGCGTGTCGCTCATAGGGTTGAACCAAAACGCTCGCGACCGAGCCGCGTAGATAGGTATAAATACATACGCTTGTTTATTAATGTTCAATAAAATACATATACTTAAACTACCAAAAATTGTAGTAGGTTTACGTATGTGTACGTTTATTCCTGTTTTATGTTGTACTTACTTATGTTACTATATCATACTCTGTGATTATTAAGTAAGTACATAGGTGGGTACTTAACAATAATGTTGATACTGATCGAATGTATAATTTTAGTGTAAGTTTTAACAGGAATCATGACTGTATGTACTTACAGATCAGATTTACTACAACGTGAATACGTTGTCCCAATAATAGCTCGGATGTATCTTTAACACGGAAAGTATTTGTAACATTGGTTTATGTATGTATTTTAAATCTCTAATCTACTAAAGTCATAATGTCAGCAGAACTCGCGCGCCGATAGATCAATTAGCGTACATTTTTTAACAGGTGCGAGTGATCGCCCGTGGCACTCACACACTGCTTAAAATTTGTGTTCGTGCATCCGAATGCAGAACAGTAACGCTTTTGTTTAACCATCTTGGTCGCGTCGCATAGCGCGGGCGAGAACGCGCGTGAGTGACACTCGACTAAATTGTGCTGCCGGCAGCGTCGGGCTTGTAGGTAAATAACTCGGCCGAATGGCGGAGTGACACAGGCCTGCTCATGTGCTGTGTTCACACAGGCGAATCCGTTGAAATAGCAAGTATAACATAAGAACAGATTCATTACCCCATAGATACAGCTCAAGACTGCACACGAGAAATTCCCAGTGGAAATTCAACAATAAAGCCTGCATCTTGTACACATGCGACCTTAAGTGCAAAGTGTAGTCGAGTTCTACATTTAGAAGTTCTGAGTTGAGATGTATCTACCGTCTTTCATCTCGGTTATTCTTTAAGAGGAGAGTCCCTAAACGCGATTCATGCCAATGAAGTTTTTTTTTTGTAAATAAATGAAGCTTGAGTGGCAATGGGGCGGTCACATCTGCCGAGTAAGTGATGGCAGATGGGGGAGGAAGGTATTAGAGCGGAGGCAGCGCGTAGGACGACGAAGCGTTGGCCGCCCTCCTTCTAGATGGTCCTTGAGAAAATTGCTGGAAGCGGCTGGATGCTGAAGGCGGAGGATCGTATTTGGTGGAAAGCATTGGGGAAGGCTTATATCCAGTAGAGTAGGTAGATACAGCCGATACAGATAAGATAAAGATAATTTATTTGCATACAGGGTGATGATGATGAAACTAATGATATTTTTTTACAATATATAAATTATCTACCTATGTACAAACTATACTAAAGTTAATAAAACTAAATTAATGTGACACATCTCGTGACCAAAATGCTGGCCTCTACTTTGCACAAAGAATTAGTGTTGCGATACAACGAGGCAACGGGGCCAGCATATTGGGAACTTTGCCTACGGGCAGCGGTCTATTAGATTAGTTTTGTTTTTAGTTTATTTTAATTTAGATGTATTTGTTTATTTATTAATTTTAAGTATTATTTAATTTTAGTTTTATAACTTTTATCTAAATAATCTGAATGAATCTAAATAAAATAAATTGCAATTAATGTTAAAATTACTTAAATAAAAGTAATAAAAAAAAACTTAACTATGCTTCAAAAATAGCGGTCCCATGCGGCAGGGAGGCAAAAACACTGGCTGCGTTTCCTCGCTGAATCGCAATACTGACTTTTTGAGCAAAGAAAGAGTCGGCCCTCCTCCCAAGAGACGACAACCAGTTTTGAAGAAATTACTGAGAGAAAGTGTTTATTGTGGTAATATTATTAAAACTCGTAACTGAGATATCATAGTCAATTAATTAAATTAACCTTGTCACTTGCGTGATTTAGTCGGGAAAGCCGACTAGTTTCGAACTCATACGGAAATCTTCATCAACACCCTTCCGAGTCGAACGGCGAGAGCTAGACATGGGTAATTCAGTAAAATCTCCTGCGTCAGCAGCCCAGACGACCACGGCAGTCGGGGCAGTGGCGGTCGCATGTATCTTCTGTTTCAGACGTTGGAGATTCGCCGAGACGACCACAGCAGCTGGAGCAAAGACGACCAAAGCAGCCACGGCAGTCGCATGCAACTACTAAGGTGGGTGCCGGCCGGCAGTAGTTTGCATGAACTAATTGGTGGCGGAAGCACGCAAAGTAGTGTAGATCAAATTGCCATTTATTTATTTATTTATTTCATACAATTATTAGCATTACAGTTTCCCAATTCGCTTAATAATGTCATAAATCATAACAATAACAAAATATTCAAATCAAAATAACAAACAAAATAATTGGATACATATACAAAAAAATAATAATGTTATTTGAATTACATTAAAAAATATAAAAGATTAATTTTACGAACTCGGTGGTCGAATGGCCCACAATGGCCACCCTGACCAGGTCACAGGTCGCGGGTTCGATCCCCGCACGAAACAATCTTATATAGATCATAATTAAAAGACAATGATCTGTAACCATTACAAACAATTAAATCAAAATTGAAATTAAAAACGTAATCAAAATTAAAATCAATATTGATATTTAAATCAAAATCAAAAAATTAAAATTAAAAAATAATAACATTAAAAATTTAAGTTAGTTTCTAAATAGTTATGTTCCAGTACAGTCCTCTTAAGAACTTCTCGCTGAACCCGCTGTGATTTGTTTCAGTCACATGTCGCGAGAAAGAAACTCAGTTGTTCACATTTACCATTGGTTTACAGCTAAGAGCCACCTTTACACTGACCTTTGAACCGTACTTATGGCGTACGTAATAAGTGTTAGAATCGCATTGTGCGAAAAACTAATAATTGAATAAACCAATAAATATCCAAATACCTTTGGGTTTATTCAATTAAATTAATTGAATAAACCCATAATTATCAAAATGTAATTATAATAAATAATAAATATTCCTGGACAAATTACACACGGCCATCTAGTCCCAAACTAAGCAAAGCTTGTACTATGGGTACTGGATAACTGATATTATACTCACATACATTTTTTTTGTAAATCTATATATATATAAAAATTATGTAAAAAAAACTTTTAATTTAAACGGTTTTATTGAAAATAGTGTACTAAAAGCTAAAAAATAATTCGGTAGGTCGGAGGTTTCAGTCATCACACCCCTCTCCCTCATCAGTCTAAGGCATTGATCAGACAAAATAATAAAATCGTTGGGCGTAGCGTAAACTGAGTTGACTGGATGAAAACACGGGCCCAACGATTTTATTATTTTGTCTGATCAATGCCTTAGACTGATGAGGGAGAGGGGTGTGATGACTGAAACCTCCGACCTACCGAATTATTTTTTAGCTTTTAGTACACTATTTTCAATAAAACCGTTTAAATTAAAAGTTTTTTTTACATAATTTTTATTTTCAAGTTTTTAGTTTCTAATTTCATTACATAGTACTTCTCGTTCTATTAAGTTTAGATTTGACTTTTGTCATTATTTTTTTTACTTTTAAATTTGTCTTGTATTCAAATGAATACCCATATTGAAAAAATGGGTATCAAATGATACCCATATTGAAAATTGAGACGATATGTAACCGCGCCAACCGGCCATTTTGTTGACGGCCATCTTGGATTTTATAATATTCATCGTGAACTGTGTTCTACTAGTTAAGCCCTTTCATTTGATACCCATATTGAGGTAGTCGTGACAAAATTTGTAAACCGCCATTTTGTAGAGGCGGCCATCTTGGATTTTCATTTTTTTTCATGTGAACTGTATTCTTCTAGTCAAGCCTTTTCATTTGATACCCATATTGAGGTAGTCGTGACAAAATTTGTATACCGCCATTTTGTAGCGGCAGCTATCTTGGATTTTCATTATTTTTTCATGTGAACTGTGTTCTACTAGTCAAGCCCTTTCATTTGATACCCATATTGAGGTAGTCGTGACAAAATTTGTAAACCGCCATTTTGTAGCGGCGGCCATCTTGGATTTACAATGAAACAGAATTTATTTAATTGTATTGTCACCAGAACTAAAGGTGTGTACCAAATTTCAGATCAATCTGTCAACAGGAAGGGGGTCAAATTTCAATTACTAAATTTGACCCAAGAATAAATAATAAAAAATAAAACAAACGGGGTGAGCTAAATAAAACCGTTTAAAAAACCGTTTAAAAAACCGTTTAATAAAACCGTTTAAAAAGAAAGTCGTGTTTGTTACAACACTTATAACTCGGGAACGGCTGGACCGATTGCCATGGTTTTTGATTTGTTGGATTTGTTTCCGTCCCGAATAGCAGAATAACTCTTAAAAACATTGGAAAATTCTCGAAAAAATAAAATAAAAGAAAAAACATTTTCCCATACAAAATGTTCGTGGTTGTCGTCAGCCTGGCGCAACTCAAGGTAAAAAAACGACTCTATGAATCGGAAGCGAATTTGGTACAAATTCTGATTGTTTTCGCTCCCATTTCATACATTTAGAATTTACGCTATTTGTATGGCACATCCGTCTCTTAATACGTAGTGGTTACATTCTCTTTGGTTGTCGTAGCTGTCAAATGTGACGTTGTCGTACGTGCGTACGCCAAATGTATGCGTGCGTTCAGAAATGTATATTAAGCTCATTATAGAACAAATGTCATAGATTAAAAACAAATGTTAACTCTATTGGTCTCATTTTTACGTCTTGAAAGTTGGCTGTGATTTGTTTTGAAAACAGTTTTGTGGATTTAAATATTTATTGGTTCTAAAATATTGATGCGTGCGTTCAGAAATTTAAATCAAGCTCCATAAATCTATATAATATATAAAATAATGTCGTGTCTTGGTCGGGAAAGTATTAAAAACATTGAAAAATTGACGAAAGAATTAAATAAAAGAAAAAACGTTTTCCCATACAAATAGTGCCAGTTAAAAAGGATTGGATATTTATTAATATATTATTGAATATTTTAAAAATATTGAAAGTTGTCTGTGATTTGTTATGAAAATTTAAAAATGTCAAATCGATAGGGGTGAAAACGCTTTTCCCATGGGGTTCGAGCGCAAGAATCAAATCAGAGTAAACATCAAAAGAAATGACAATTACAAATCACCAAAATGATAAAACCTATTTCAAAACTAAAAAAAATAAAACAAAACGTTTTTTTAAAAAAAAATTAACAATAAGGAAATCTTTATTTTTATGAAATCTTCAGTTTTTATGGATACGGGTCTTCCCTCAACCGAAGGGGTTTAGAGCGTACTCCAACACGCTGCTCAACTGCGGGATGGCGGAGGCCAGTGTTTTCGAACCGCCTAAAGGCTACTGACTTAACTTAACGACTGTCATTAAATGATAACAACCGGGACCGACAGCTTAACGTGCCTTCCGAAGCACGGAGGAGCTCAAGATGAGCTAATGATAACAACCGGGACCGACGGCTTAACGTGCCTTCCGAAGCACGGAGGAGCTCAAGATGAGCTAATGATAACAACCGGGACCGACGGCTTAACGTGCCTTCCGAAGCACGGAGGAGCTCAAGATGAGCTAATGATAACAACCGGGACCGACGGCTTAACGTGCCTTCCGAAGCACGGAGGAGCTCAAGATGAGCTAATGATAACAACCGGGACCGACGGCTTAACGTGCCTCCCGAAGCACGGAGGAGCTCAAGATGAGCTAATGATAACAACCGGGACCGACGGCTTAACGTGTCTTTCGAATCACGGAGGAGCTCGAGGTAATATAAACCCATCCGTGTACAGGCTACGGTCGACGTTGCTTAACTTGCGTGTTCAATTAGACTGGCACGCGCAATGACGCCATCGAGCTTCTCTATTATTTTCTACTATTCATTGTTTTAATTCCATAAAATCATAAATTTAGTTCAGCTAATATGTACCACGACATTCATTGATTGTTAGGCGGTACGAAGTTCGCCGGGACAGCTAGTACATACATATAATAGAAATAAATACCCAGACTAAGATAAACAGAGATGTTCATGCACACAAATATTAGTCTTGCGCGGGACCTGAACCGAACTGGAACCCGCAACCTCGGAGTCAAAGTGGGTATTGCTAACCATTCAACCACCGAGCTCGTCCTTTTTTTCATTATTTATAATAATTAGATTTTTTTCATTATTTTTCTCATTATTTGTGGCTAAAAATATATCTGAGATAATATTATTTTCTAATCAAAATAAAAAATCGTATATTTATGGGTTATACGAGTATATTCTTTATTTCACATAAATAGAATACATTACAAGTGTAACTGTTACAAGTAAACTGTAAAACTATATAAATATTACTTGAAACTAATGCATTTTGAAGCTTGTAGTTTTGCAAAGGCGAGCTTATCTCTCTAAGGAATCTCCTCCAGCCAACCTGTGCTGTGGGACGTTTTGAGATAAGGAATAGCAAGATTTTAATATATAAACGACATTATGTTTTATGCAATAAGACGTATAAATTAGACAGCTTACCATTTTTTTTATACTACATCGGGCGGCAGACAAGCATACGGGCCGCCTGATGTGATGCGGTTACCGTAGGCATATTAACGCTCGCAACAAAAAATACCGCTGACGCGCCGCTACCCCCACTACCTACGCAGCATCTCTATCCTTTCTGGTGACCTCACTCATTCGCAGGAACACAACAACCCTCAAGGGAATTGTTATTTTGCTGCGGTATTCTGTGAGGTGGAGGTACATTCCCCAGTCGGGTAGCTTACAATTACGCTCCCTACCTCTCTTATACCTTACCTTACCATTCGATGTTAATAAAAATTAAAAAAATTGGTACTTAATCTGTTCAGCCCATGAAGTCCTTTCATTTGATACCCATATCATAGGGAATTAAAGTGGAAATTATAAATCACCATATCGTGAAGGCCATCATTATTGGAGTAAAAAGGGCGGCAAATATGTAATCGTGTATTCTCACGAGAACCAAACGTGTGTGCGAAATCGGACACTGGGAAGTCGGAGAAATTTAGCTTGCAAGATTATAAGCTGCCCCTCCCTGCTCCCCCTCTGGGGTCTTTGAAATTGCCGTTTTGTATGAAAAAATTGAAACAAATTTTTTTCATGTATTTTTTATTTGTATTAATCGAAGTAATCACCCATGCAATCAATGCATCTTTGCCAACGCAGTGCCAGTTTATTGATGCCCTTCTTAAAGAAATCAGCTGGACGGGAGGCAACAAATTATTCAAAGGCATTTTGTACTGCCTCTCGGGTATTGAATTTTTTTCCCGCCAAGAAGTTCTCCAAATTCTGGAAAAAGTAGTAGTCTGTAGGCGCAAGGTCTGGCGAGTAGGGCGGATGACGGAGAGCTTCCAACCCCAGTTCTCGCAACTTGGAGAGTCTGCTGTGCAGTATGAGGTCGCGCGTTGTCGTGCAGAAGCAGCGGAGATGAGCGATTGGCCAATGCTGGTTGGAGACGTGCCAGCTTCTCCATCATTGTGTTCAGTTCTTCACAGTTCACATCTGCAGTAATACTCACCCCGTTTGGTAAAAAGCTGTGATGAATCACACCGGTGCTAGACCACCAAACAGTGACCATCACTTCTTTTCTAGGGGTAAGTTTTCGTTTAGGGCATTGTTTAGGTGCTGAACCAGGATCCAACCAACTTGCTGAGCGCTTGCGGTTATCAAACAGAATCCATTTTTCATCGCAGGTAACAATGCGGTTCAAAATTCCTTCATTTGTGTGTCTGTTGAGCAGTGCAAGGCACGTCTCGACTCGTACTTCGCGCTGGCGATCATTGAGTTCGCGGGGCACCCATTTGTCAAGGTTTTTTACCTTGCCAATTTGACGAAAATGGACCAATATTGTTTTGACGCTAATGTCGAAAGCTGCTGCTAATTCAACCGTAGATTGTGTATTATCAGCCTCCACAATCGCCTTTAATTCGTCATTGTCGACCAAAGTCTTGCGAGGTTCATTTTTCAGGTCGAAATTTCCAGAACGAAAGCGAGCAAACCAATAACAGGTGGTGCGTTGGTTTGTAGTGTTAGCTCCGTAAACGTCGTTGATGTTGCGTGCCGCTTGTGCCGCGTTGCTGCCACGACGGTACTCATATTTCATAATTACTCGAATTTTTAACGTATCCATGATGACGAAAAAGATTGAAATGCGATGAAAATGTAACACTAATCAATAAACAAATGACTACTTTTGGAAAAAGAATTCCATGTTTTTAAAATAAAATTAATTTGAAATTAGAATTCTTAACAAAACAAAAATTATTTTGATTTGAAATTGCCAGTACTGTAGAACGGCAATTTCATCGGTAAACCTATTATTACAGGCACAGTGGTGAAATAAAATAAATCGTAATGACTTTCAATTATATTTTTAACGATTTGTTGTAATAAAGTATTAATCGGTAATTTTCTTTCATACTTTAATACAAAGAAAACATATAAACAGAAAATATTAACTCGTTCACTATATATAAGCCTTCTCCAATGCTTTCCACCATATACGATCCTCCGTCTTCGACATCCAGCCGCTTCCAGATATCTTAAGCTCATCAGACCATCTAGAAGGATGGCGTCCAATACGCTTTGTCGTCCTACGCGCGGCCTCCACTCTAGTACCTTCTTCCCCCACTTGCCAACATGCACTCAGCAGATGTGACCGGCCCATTGCCACTTCTGCTTGCAAACTCTGAAGGCTATGTCGACAACTTTGGTTCTCCATTGAATTTCTTCGTTCCGGATTCGATTCCTCAGAGAAATCCCGAGTATAGCACTCTCTATCTCTCTCTGCGCGACCTTTACGTCTGTGGACTAGTCCGATGGCGAGTGTCCAAGTCTCTGAACCATTGGTCATTGCAGGGAGGACGCACTGGTTGAAAACTTTAGTGTTCAAGAATTGGGGTATCCATGCGGCAAGATGTGCCGATGTGCCCAATCGAACCATACTTTCAATACCACTACAATATCAATACCACTACAGTTAAATCATATTTTCCACTACTAAAATCTTAAGAAACTATGATTTCTGTAAAATATCCAAAATGCACTTGCACAAACTGCAGCGAACGACGCATTGTGTAGCGAAAACGTAATGCCATTGTATTAAATTTAGGTCAACGTTGCAGCGAGTTTTAGAGAAAACACGAAATTTTATACACCGGACTCAAAATTCGTGTTCAGAAGTACAATTGCAATTATATAGAATTGTGGAGCTGGTCTCCGCTCAATAGATACATAAAGGTTACTCAGTGCCAGCTGCTGACATGACAGTAGACTACCGCCTGCTGTGTTTTTTTTTTATACTACGTTGGGTGGCAGACAAGCATACGGCCCGCCTGATGTGAAGCGGTTACCGTAGCCATATTAACGCTTGCAACATAAAATATTGCTCGCGCGCCGCCACCCCCACTGCCAACGCAGCATCTCCTTCCTTTCTTTCTGGTGAAACAACCCTCAAGGGATTTGTTATTTGGCTGCGGTATTCTGTGAGGTGGAAGTACATTCCCCAGTCGGGTAGCTTACAATTACGCTCCCTACCTCCCTTTTCGCCAGAGCTTTGTTTGTCAGTCAGCAGGGTGCACCACGTGCAGGTGAAGTTGTCTTTGGTTCAAAGATATTGATGAACCTCTTACACCCCAAATGTACTCGCAAAGGAGTAGCACGACTCGCCTCGCCTGGTCACACAAGTGCGAGTTGCAATCGTGAAAGAAGACAGCTGCACCTGAGTTGCTGATTGTGGCATGGTGAAGAAGGAAAGCAATCATCACCGCCCATGGAGATCAGCAACACCAAGGGGTGGCCAATTCCTTGCCATCAAAGAGAGGAAGGCGTATAGGTCTTCCTTTCTGTCTTTCTTTCGCTCTTTTCACCAGAGCCTCATTTGTCAGTCAGCAGAAGGTGCACCATATGCAGGTGAGTTTTGGTTCAAAGATGTTGATGAACCACTAACATCCCCAAACCATCTCAAATTACACCCCTTACACTTATATAGATATCAGGTACCTACAGACTATGGCAAGATAAAAACATCGGACGCGCAGCATGCGCCACCATAGCGATTTTTTTTTTTCGAAATCCCGAATTGATATCGGGAAACCAAGGTCACTTTACAATACTACTTTTTGATGCTCTACACGAATCCGAAGTCAGGATTTCGAAATTTTGAGTTTCATGGCAACGGACGGACAGACAGAACGACTTTTTTTTCGGAAAACCAAGGTCACTTTACATTACTACTTTTTGATGCTCTACACGAATCCGAAATCAGAATTTCGAAATTTTGAGTTTCATGGCAACGGACGGACAGACAGAACGACTTTTTTTCGAAATCCCGAATTGCTATCGGAAAAACAAGGTCACTTTACATTACTACTTTTTGATGCTCTACACGAATCCGAAGTCAGAATTTCTAAATTTTGAGTTTCATGGCAACGGACAGACAGAACGACCGGACGATTTTATAAGCTCAATGAATTTCGCTGAACATCTTATGGTACAGAATATCAAATATCAGTTACCAAGATAACAGTACCACGAAGTTTTAGTTTAATATTATACGAGAGAAGTTCATCGATATGATTCAACTCTGTGTGTAAAATGCAAACTAGAAACTACTGAAAGATACAGTTTGAACTGAACACCGTTATCAGTTATAGCTGCAGGAGTTTAAGGAAAGTTAGTTAAGTCTTTTTAGAGCTCCGCAGTTGGATAATACTTTGGCTTATGCCGCAGAACAGTAATATTTTTATTTTTAACCGACACCAAAAAAGAAGGAGGTTCTCAATTCGGCTGTATTTTTTTAAATGTTTGTTACTTAATTACTCCGTGATTTATAAAGCGATTTGAAATAATCTTTTTTATTTGAAAGAGTACGTACTTCCAGATTGGTCCCACATTTTTTCATTATCATCAGCTTATATCTACATACATAAATGTAGAGTAATATATGGAATCGGATTTTTTTTTTGTTAAAATTATATAATTCTTGTTTGGTTCCCAAAGAAAGATACAAATCGCCTGATGTAAAACGATTACCGTGGCTATCATAATCATATTGCAGACAAGCATACGGCCCGCCTGATTTGAAACGTTTACCGTAACTATATTAGCGCTCGAAACATGAAATATCGTGCGCCGCGACTTTACTTACTTATCATCACGCCTGTCTCCCGTTGAGGTGGGCAGAGACCATGGAATAGGTGCACCGATCCAAACATACCTCCTTTGGTTCCTCCTCATTCATTAACCTCCTCATGCAGGCCCGTCGAATTCGGTTACATATAATTTGGCCCTTTATCAACACATCGCGTATTTGGTCATTGTACCGCTTGCGACCCTCGCTGCTAAGACAGCATCTCCCCCCTCTCCTTTACGATGCGACTATAGAAAGATGTCATGATCATCACCAACTTCGCCTATTGCTGAGCAATTAAGACCTTGACTTCCCCAGGCCCGCAGTGAAAAACCACGCCTTAATTCCGTATAACATCACTGACAACACATGTTGGTCGTAGTCGTTAGTTTTCATGAGACGAGCTCGGTGGTCGAATGTTTAGCAATGACCACTTTGACTCTGAGGTTTCGTGGTTCGATCCCCGCACAAGACAAATGTTAGTGTGCATGAACATATCTGTTTGTCTGGTCTGGGTGTTTTCTATGAATTATATGTATGTACTTACAAAAAAAAATGTATTTAAGTATTATATCAGTTATCTAGTACCCGTAGTACAAGCTTTACTTAGTTTGGGATTAAATAGCCGTGTGTAATTTGTCTAGGAATATTTATTTATTTATTATAATATGCTGTCCTTTGCCATGACTTAAAAAACTTAAATACAAGGAACTAATACTTAAATATATTAATTGTCAGGGTGCAACCACATGCAGGTGAAGATGGCAGCTCTAAAATATATAATGAGTGATCTATACCCCAGATATGCGAATTACGATAAGGCTTATGTCGTATAGCGCGTATTTCGAACAACTCCAAAATCCCAAAAAATACACAATAAAATAGACCATTACAAAAAAAATCTGTATTTTTTTAAAGGCACAATTCCGTAATTCTTAGGATTTGCATAAGAAGAAGGGAGAAGGAAGATGTAAACGGACGGAATACAGATTGTTTACTCAAGAAAATTGCTTTGTAAGGCTTGAGGCGGTTAAAAAATGTAATTGCGCTTGTCACCGGCCCTCGGCACAATCATTTTGTGTCAACCGCGATATTTAAAATATAATATTACCTAGTACGGTTCGAGGTAGCTCCGAGAAGGTTAGTGCTCTTATGTCGAAATTGGTGTATATTTAAAAGTAATATGTGGTCTCGTAAAGAAAAGACTCTTCGGATTTTTAATTAAAAAGTGAGTATAAGTTCTTTTAAAGTTTAAGGTAAGTAAAATTTGTTTTTAACTTTCTTTATTTTCAACATTAATACATTTAAATTAAATGTACATTCAAATTAAACATGACATTAAAATAATAAATTATGATATTAATCAAATACAATTATTAAAATGATAAATTAAAAGGTAAATAATGATAAATGAATGAAATAAAGATGAACGAATAAAAATTGTAGCTGTAAATATGACGAAATGCTTAGCGTACCTGACAAAGGTGACTAAGTTGTAAGTGCTTATACAAAATCCTCTGTACACTTAGTATGCAATAAAGAGTTTGGACTTTCAGTACAATAATATTATGAACGAATACTTCTACAGTAATATTATGAAGAGAGAACATTTGTTTTTTCTTTTGAAAGCCTATTATTCGTCAAATAATTACAAGTATCATTCGGTTATTCGATCGGTCGATTTAATTGGATGTAGCTCCTTCTGGCGGTGAATTGGTACAGACATGTACATAGATATGATAGGAAATGGATGCGTCTCATGCTTGGGGCACTAATGGGCCATTATACCTGCCAAGAACACCTATACAAAATGAGACTTGTTGATAGCCCAGAGTGCAGAAATGCAATGGGATACGGATCTCCTCTCAATTTAATGGATTTAGTGGAGTATGCTCCACCACTCTGCTCAACTGCGGATTGGCGGAGGCCAATGTTTCCAAGCAGCCTAGACACCACTGACTTGGCGTCTTCTAATAACAACAGCCGGGGGTTGAAATTTAACGTGCCCTCCGAAGCATGAAGGAGCACGAAATAAATAAATCCATCAGGCCACAGATGCGATGGAAAGACGACTTCGTAAAGATGGTGGACATCAACTGGATGAAAGTGGTCCAAAAGAGAAAGAGATGGAGGAGGTTGAAGGAAGCCTATACCAATTTGGTAGAGAGCTAAGGTGGTGTGAGTATAACATGAAATAAACCCATCAATGGACAGGCTACAGTCGACGTTGCTTAACTTACGTGATAGATTTGACACGCACAAGGAAGTCATCGAGCTGCTTATTGTTGTCATGATATATTATAGACGAGCTAGATATAGACGAGCCGAGATAGACGAGCCCGGCGGTCGAATAGCTACTACTTTAACTCCGAGGTCGCGGCTTCGATCCCCGCACAAGACAAACATTTATGTGCATGAACATTTCTGTTGTCTTGGTCTGAGTGTTTTCTATGAATTATAAGTATGTATTTACAAAAAAAAAATATTTAAGTACAATTGTGTAGTACCCATAGTACACGTAGTACTATGCGTTTAATTTGAGACTAGATGGCGCTATGTAAATTTTCTACATTTTTTTTTTTTTTATATATATTACGTTGGGTGGCAGACAAGCATACGGCCCGCCTGATGTGAAGCGGTTACTGTAGCCATATTAACGCTCGCAACATAAAATATCGCTCGCGCGCCGCCACCCCCGCTGCCAACGCTGCATCTCCTTCCTTTCTGGTGACCTCACTCACTCGCAGGAACACAACAACCCTCAAGGGAATTGTTATTTGGCTGCGGTATTCTATGAGGTGGAGGTACATTCCCCAGTCGGGTAGCTTACAATTACGCTCCCTACCTCTCTTTTCGCCAGTGTTTCGTTTGTCAGTCAGCAGGGTGCACCGCGTGCAGGTGAAGTTGGCTTTGGTTCAAAGATTTTGATGAACCACTTACACCCCAAAGTGTGTTTTTATATTATATTAGTTCATTTATCTACAACAGTCAATTAACAATTTAGCGAAGAAGTTGCCGATAGGCAGTCGTTGAAAGCCGGCAAATTGAGCATAACACCACCATTAATATTTCAACGACCCTCGAAACTTTACATTGGAAAATAGATTCTAGATTAACATCAGTAGAGTGTAAATTTGTTCCGGCGAGGCGTATGTTCCATATAAAGTTTGTGAGTGTGTAGGTATGTGTGTTTTCCGAAACGCATCGCTCGCGCCCCAAAGTTAAACTTGGGAAATTTTAATACGTCCTGTCTGAGGGTTCCCGGTTTAAGGGAGGTTCACATGAATTCTTAATATTAGATGTATAAAGTGAACAAACTAAATTTAAGTACATATATAAACATAAACATTGTCAGACAAATTACACAGCGCCATCTAGCCCCAAAGTAAGCTAAGCTTGTGTTATGGGTACTAGACAACTGATAAACATACGTAAATACATTTTTTTTTGTAAATACATACTTATGATACATAGAAAACAGCCAGACTAAGACAAACAGACATGTTCATGCACACAAATGTTTGTCCTATGTGGGAATCGAACCCACGAGCGTTGGTGTCGAAGCCGCGTCATTGACCGCTACGCCACGGAGCTCGTCCATATATAAATCTATATAAATCTATGATCGATCATATATAAATCTATGATCAGACCTCTTGTCTTGTATCGCTTGTATAGAGCGCAACTTCGCTTTCTTTTCGTTTCTTGACGTACTGCCCCCTTACCACCATCTCTTATTGCGATTCAATAACTGAATAGAATGCTTATTCATACCAATGAATAAGCGACTCTGTTCTATTTGAAATACCAATGAATAAGCATTATATTTAGTTATTGAATCGCAATAAGAGATGGTGGTAAGGGGGCTTTTTGTATAAACGCGTAGTAAGCGCTTTGTAGCCAACTTTTTAAATTAAAGTTTACTGCCGTAATATTCGTCTATATATAAAATATCATAGTTTACTATATGTAGATTAGAAAGTGGGTTTCTTCTAAAATAGATTGAAGAGTTTCTCCTTGTTTGTGTGTTTCTATTATTATATCTTGTTATTATATCGCTTTCTTTTATTTACTCGCATACTTGGCAATGTCCGCTGTAATGAACATACGATTCTGTATGTCATCATCATCATCATCATCATCAGCCTGTATCTACCCACTGCTGGATATAAGCCTTCCCCAATGCCTTCCACCAGAAACGATCCTCCGCCTTCCGCATCTAGCCGCTCCCAGCCGCTTTCTTAAGGTCGTCGGACCATCTAGAAGAAGGGCGCCCAACACTTCGTCGTCCTATGCGCGGCCTCCACTCTAATACCTTCCTCCCCCATCTGCCATCACTTACTCGGCAGATGTGACCGGCCCATTGCCACTTCAGCTTACAAACTCTGAAGGCTATGTCGACAACTTTGGTTCTCCGTCGAATTTCTTCGTTCCGGATTCGATCCCGCAGAGAAACCCCGAGCATAGCCCTCTCCATCGCTCGCTGCGCGACCTTTAGCCTGTGGACCAGTCCGATGGTCAGTGTCCAAGTCTCTGCACTATAAGTCATCGTATGTGTATTTATCAAATGTGGCAATGTCCGCCTTGAGGGGCACTCATTTCCTAGGAAAGTATAAAATAATAATAGATATTTTAAATTAATTTTCTAGAGGTCGCTAGATTCAAATAGTCCACTTGATACAAAATAGTAAAAGCAATATCAATCTGAAACTTTATTTTTTCTGCCAAATTAATGGTTCATTCTATCATTTGTAAGCGATACCTTGCCTTAACCTTAGTGTTCAGGGCGATAATTAAAAATAAAACCACGACAGTTGATTAACATCCCTTGTACTTCTTATTAAATTAAATTATTATAAATTACTGCACAGTAAAAATTGTAAGTCGTCTTCACTGCTAGGCGCCCGTTAGTCCAATGGCTTTCCCAGTCGTACTTATCAACTTCAGTTCTCCCTTCCTACCCCACCACGTCCAACTATCACCTCATTGGCCGGCGTGATAGTGCACGGCCAATGAGGAGTACTGTAGTCAATACCAATACTCTTTAAAATTAATAAGTAAAATTATAAATTGATAAGTATTTAAACCATCTTGAATAAAATGTCATATTAAAGTTAACAACTCGGCCATCCGACTTTTAACGAGTCCCTTCGTTATTTGATACATGTAGTGCTTGCTATTAAATGTACATTTACTTTCATACTTTAACAATAATCAGCCATAGGTATAAACGTTCGCGACATTACTCAGAAGAGCCAGTAAAATTTTCTTAAATAACAATTTTATAAATTTACATTTCAATATAGCCTTAACAACTATACGGCACCAGCTAGTTCATGACGCTAACTAGGGTGCCAACTTTCATTAATATGCCCGGTCCATGACCTTGACCGTTACCGGCATGTATGTTGATCCTTGTGCCAATCCATGACCTTGATCAGCACAAGGATAACTTTCATTAATATGTTATTTTATAGATTTACATTTCAATATAACCTTAACAACTATACTGCACCAGCTAGTTCATGACGCTAACTAGGGTGCCAACTTTCATTAGTATGCCCGGTCCATGACCTTGACCGTTACCGGCATGGTATGTTGATCCTTGTGCCAATCCATGACCTTGATCAGCACAAGGATAACTTTCATTAATATGTTATTTTATACATTTATATTTCAATATAATCTTAACAATTATACGGCACCAGCTAGTTCATGACGCTAACTAGGGTGCCAACTATCATTAATATGCCCGGTCCATGACCTTGACCGTTACCGGCATGGTATGTTGATCCTTGTGCCAATCCATGACCTTGATCAGCACAAGGATAACTTTCATTAATATGCCCGGTCCATGACCTTGACCGTTACCGGCATGGTATGTTGATCCTTGTGCCAATCCATGACCTTGATTAGCACAAAGATATCCTTTCATCATAATCATAACCTTTACTTATTTTATTTTTACTACCTATGCAATATAATCTTATAAGATATTTACACACATTATACATATAAGACTTCTTACATAATAAAACTTTATAGAAACTATGGTGTTCAAAATATACCAAAACATGTTATGAGGTCTAAGAGTGATGTGACATTAACTAAGAATTAGTTTAGCTTTGATAAGGTTCCTCGTTGCCAGAGGAATCATCTTCCGAAGAATCTGATTGAACAACCGAAAGCGACCGAAAGATTTTGTCCACTGCTATAACAGCTTCGTAACGTTTACCCCTCTGCGTAACTGGCGTGTCTTTCACTACGTACCGGTCATTAGGAAGAACCTTCTTGATTCGATATGGTCCTCTACATTTTAGCTCTAATTTCTTAGATTGTCTCTCAATTCCCGTTGATGCTCGAATGATTCTAACGAGGTCTCCTTCCTTAAAAGCGCTGTCAAAGGTCATGCTATAATTGCAAATCCCTTAACGAATCTTCTAAAACAAAAAACTTGCCAGCCCCAGGAATCGCCTGGCCTCTTAGGCATTGCATGGAAAAGAGAAATTTAAAATAAGTAGCTCTAGCTTTGATGTTCCCTGTCTAACACCCTTTGCACTAACTTCAAACCCCAAGTAATCTATTGTCAAAGAAAAAGTTACATCTATTTAATTTCAATGTTAAACCATTTTGAGACATCAGTTTAAAAAATACTTCCTTCAGACGTCCCAGACCCTACTCAAATGATCTAGCTGGGATAAGTATGTCATCCATATATAAGAGGGTCTAAACTTTAACTGGAGAACTTTGGATCATTTTATTTGTTGTGCGCTGAAAGATTGACCAATCCAAAAGGATTGACCAATCCATCCCATTATACTCGTACTAACCATCTAGAGTTACAGATACGGATTTCTCTCGAGATTGTTCTGCAATTGGGATTTGAAGGTAGCCTGAAGCTAGGTTAAGCGTTATGAACAGCGTACTACCAGAGAGTCTATCGAGTTGATTCTCTATCCTCTGTAGCGAGTAATGGTCGCGTTTAGTCTTCCGATTCACTGCGCGATAGTCCACGCATAACCTCTTTTCCCGATTTCCTATTGACCAATACGACAGAGCTGGCATAAGGAGAGCTAGACTCCCTAATAATATCGCTATCCTCATAATCGTTGAACCATACCCTTAACCGTTTCACGCTCATCATGCGAAAATTTATATGGACGGTATACCACTGGTCCTGAATCAGTCAGTTCAATGACCATTTCAGTTCCAGTTGTGAATCCCAAATCTTTTAAGCTAAATGAAAAACTGTTTTTATACTTATTCGGAAGATTTTTAAGCTGACACCTTTGGGTATGCGATAGAGAATTCCCACAATTAACACTTTCATCGAAACTCTCTGCATTATTAATTACATAATTAATACATAATGAATACTTAAACTGTCTATACAGTGACTTCTAGTAATTAGATTATCCGTTTTACTGTCGAGCTGTTGAGCAGATATATATGGCAGCTTATATTTTGAATTAAAACAGTGCCCAACCCTTCCTTTAACTTTACTTCACAGGTACTGTCTTTATTCATCGACTCCCAGGGACATTTCACTTAAACTAGTGGACATTTAATAGTTGTGTTAGTGGTTCTGATTTTTGAAATGTTACGTCAGTCTTTACTATATTTTAATGTCTGTACTAGTTTAATATTAGGTTTTTATGTGAATGTATGGCCTAATAAAAGGGGAGAAGGAATGACGTGATCATCAACGATCAGAAAATGTTCGTTATGTTCGGTAATAATATCCTGCACTTCGATAGTAGCATAGACAGTCCTATAGGGCGACATGCTGAATCGGCAATGTATCCTTTATGTAAAGAGCCACTAATCCCCTGCCACTGTAGCTGTATCCTTTTAGCTTCACTGAGCCCAATCAGAGTGCCCTCACTGCCCAAGTCAATATGCAATACAATAAATCGCCGTTTACTCTGACAGTAATTCTATATTTGGTACTAGTATCATAGCCAGTTTCGACTTTTATTACTTTTTATTTTGTCCTCTTGTGAGGTCACCCTGATTTGATTTTGGATAATCTGCTGTTAAATGACCCAGTAACTTACAATCGGTACAATATAAATTTGGTTTTGGTCAACGGAAAAAGGGATGTCCCGTTTCGTTGCAACTACTAGTTAATTTTTTGTAATTATTGTTAGGTTGACTATTTCGTTTGTCTCTACTTCTAGTAACATCATTATTACCCCTATCGTGCTCTACTTTTACAGATTTTAAGAATTTTAAGACTTATTTTATTCATGCTCTGTGAAGTCTGCACTCTGACCACCAACCCGAACATTTCTATTACCTATACCGGCTAACAGACAGTCTACTGCGCGTTTTCCTAATATTTCGCAATGACTCAATAGATTTGTTTTTGAGTAAAAGTATAAATCTAATGATTCTCCGTAGCGCACTCTTTTGTTCAGCATTTCAGACAAATAAATATAGACAAAGAATAAATGAACATTAGACGTGCACAGTCTCGCGTACCATTTAAAAATCAGGTACTTTTGATAACCTGGAGATGTCATGAACAGTGGCTACCTCCTCGCTATCTATGTATGTATATGTGTATGTATGTGTGTATATGTATGTGTATGTATATTAGGGTGGAGCACAAATGTATGGCGAAAATTTTTTTTTTATATTTAGGTTTCTAAGTGTAAGGGATTTATGCCATATGTAAAAACATAAAAGTATGCCAATTTTCATAAGAATTGAAAATTGTTTTCTACCTCCGAAACCGCATTTAAAATTTTGAAATTCTTGAAAATACTACTCCTTTTCTCATATCTATATTTAGTAGAAATTAAAGGTAAATAGGCGAAAACAAATACACAATGTAATGATCACACAAGTAGTAATGTAATGAATGCAAAAAAATGAAAGTTACATAAAAAACATACATTTTGAAACACCTTTAATTTGGCTTAAAATGACGTTTTGTATCGAATTTAGGCATTTTGTCTCTTGATTCCAATTTTGCCCTTATGGCACCTAGTCGCGATTTTTTAGTGCATTGCGAAATAGCTGCTTCTGTTGTAATCTTCACGGCTCGTTCTACTGCCTGCGTATGACACGGAAGACGCAA
This sequence comes from Hypsopygia costalis, assembly GCA_937001555.2. Lineage (NCBI taxonomy): Eukaryota > Metazoa > Arthropoda > Insecta > Lepidoptera > Pyralidae > Hypsopygia > Hypsopygia costalis. The sequence goes on along the minus strand of OW443336.2, from coordinate 2,045,644 downwards.
AAATGTTATCTGATTCTCACCACCAGACTGAACAACAATATTAAATATTGTCTGTGTTGACAACGTTTTAAGAAGTGGTGGTTCAGTTATCTCTTTTTGCCAGTCTATCATGTCGACATAGTTTGAAGCATTAAAATTAATTTTTGGTACATCAAAAAGCCTTAGATTATGTACGGTACTGCTACGAGCCTTTAAAATACGCCGGGCAGCCAGCTCACGAATGTGTTTTCGTTCATCAGTTATCATAGCTAATAACAAATTTTCAGCATGTGCGAAATAACCATTCCTTTGAATTACAGTATCTACTATGGATTTCAAATTTTCTGGCAAGTACCGTGACGAAGATATAATCTTGAATAAATGACGGGAACCATCTTTACAGGATGGATTATTCTTGATTGCAAACCAGGATGGCGCGTATACTTTTATTATAAACGTAGCTAAAGTAATCAAGGCAGATGTCGGGTTTTCGGTGGCGACATAAAGACGCAAAAGTCTATTAGCACGCGTGAGCCAGCGAGCATGAGATAATTTTCCTGGTGACTTGTGTCCTAAATCATCAGAAAAAGTGCCTGTAATAACTGCTGTAACAATTCTATGTAAATACTTTTGGTCTGTACTCAGATCATTGGTCATTTTCGGTAGCAAATCTCCTTCAATTTTTTGAAACTTTACTACAGGAAGTGCTTCGCAATACTCTAATGCTTTGCCTAATGGACCATTGAAAGACTTTGGACCTGAAGTTGAACCGTCAAGATGAAAAAATAAATGTCGTAGAGGCAACTCATTCATATGGAGCAAACAAATTATCCACTGAAGTGGTTTACTCAGTTGTTTTTCGAGAAGCCTTATAACTCCCCCATTCTTCCCAGTATTGACATTAGTTCCATCACAACCAATTGCCATAAGTTTGTTTTGGGAAACACTATGCTGTTCAAAAAATAATTTGATAGAAGATACAATTCCTTTTGCCGTTCCAACTTCCGGTACTACGTAATCAAGTTAAGTGGATTCTGGCTCCTGAATAAGTGAAATATGTTCCTCAACTATTACCTTTCTGTAATTTCTTTTTCCTTTTTTTATAATTTTCAAAGTTCTGTCCTTTCTTCCATCAAAGTATAGTGCAGAAATATCCCTGAGGCCTACCTGTTTCACTAACTCCTGTCTGGTCTTGTTTCTTTCTCTTCGTAACTTACTTCTGTCTATAACTTCTACCTCGGACCCAATGTCATGTAATACTGATGACACAATCGCAGCAGCAGCCCTGTCAGATACTCCGTATCTATCACATGTTTTTGATACAGTAGGTAAATTAATGCACGACACTTTTTTCCTTTTCTTTACAGGAATGACAGCTTTAGTATTGCTGGCAGATGATTCGTTTATTGTAAGCTCATCGCTATTGCAAGAAAGTGAAGAGGTGCTGACGTCTAAATTAAAAGGCAACGTACTTACACTAGAAGCGTTATTGAAGCAAAGTTTTCGTTTTAACTTCCGTTCCTGATTTATTAGATTTTTTTTGGTAGTGACAACATCAACTCCGCCAATTATCATTTTACGAGCCGTCCTTTGATCAATTAAAAAGGCTTGTTCCCGTTTTGGGACCTTCTTTTCTCTAGGACAGGTGCAATAGTTAAAATCCTTGCATTTGCAAGCCGATATATCAAAAAGTAACTTCTTATTTTGTATAAAACTTTCCATCGTTTGCTGAGCATTTTTTGCTATCGACTTCAAAAGATTTTTTCGTTTCTCGTGATACGCTTTTAACATCTGAACAATCCTGGTACTGGTAACTATTGGCAAAGATGCCGCTTGCCATATACTTTCGATTTCTGGTACGATTTTATCAGCAATTTCTGAAAATCTGGGCTCTTTTTTGCTTGTCTTCATAATGTGCCGCGTCCATTCGTAATGTTTGACAACATCTTCGTAAGTTGGTAACACGTTTTTCTTTAACTCACAACATTCACCAAATATTGGGCATTTAGAAGCACTGCGTGTTTTTTCCATGTTTATTAACAAATAATATTTTTAGGTTATGTTGTTAAGATGATTGCGCGCAACAGTTCACCTCGAAAGACAATAGTGCACTGCCTTAGTCTACCCGCATAGTAATTAACTGATTGGCACCGCTCCCTTTCCGTGTTGTTACTATTGTACGTTGTTTTTATATTTTATTATTATAAAAGAGTATATTAGCAATATATTAAGATAATAAAAAGATAAAATATATCAAGATGTAATGTAAATATAATTTCATCAACTCCTGTCTAAAATCCACTTTTTATAAAAGTTTAATGACCTTTCGGAGGTACTTATACTTTTTTTTTTTAAATAATATTTTACTGGTGCATGTTTGAGCGTATAAAGCATAAACTTTTGCTACTTAGAATTACGAAATGTGAAAAAAAAATTTTCGCTCCACCCTAATGTATATATATGCGTATGTTGTGTATGTTATTTAAACTAAGGCATTCCTCCTACAATAAATCATACATGTACGAAAGGTAAATCGGTAGACAATGCTTTAGCATTAAGTTCGCCTTTTGTATATAACCACTTAATGGATTGTGTGCAATAAAGAATAAATAAATAAATCTGCGTGATTTTCTCTTGTAGGAGAAGATTCACGCAGCTTTATTTTCTACTCAGCCCACGAATACAAAACTGAAAACCTTGGTACCAAGATTTCTCTATACCATTAAGCTTAGCCATTGCATAGTGAACTATATGTTTGTCGTCCCAGCCGTATATTTGGGTGCATTCGTCTACTTTGTGATTTCAAGATTCTACAGTCTGTTCTATTCAGTGGATCAAACTCTGGAACCACATTCAAAGTATACCTACTAGTCACTAGTACTCTTAGATCCCACACTATTAATGGCATCAAGAAAACCCTTAAACAAATTCTGATCCCTATCATTAATACTAGATTTTCGCTCATTCCAAAAAGTGGGCGAGCGACACCCGATCCTAGATCTCGACCACGTCAGAGACCTTCCTGAATCCTTGTTATGACATCGAGAACTTCGTTACCGCGATGTTGACCTCGAGGTCCTTGTACGCGAGCTACGACTTCTGAGACGTGACGATCGTTTTCTGCCATACCGCCTACCAGGAGACAAAAGTGGCGTTCGGCATTGTGACTGGCTACGACTGCGTGTTTTAGCTGTACAAGCATGATAATGAAATGCCGTCTCCTCTTTAGTCCTTGATCTGCGACTTCTTTGAGCCTTGTTCTTGTCGATGATTCAACCTCAACAAAAGAATACGTGTTAATATTACTGTCCTTGAAACTTAACATAGAGGGGAGAGGAGAAAAAAAACTCTTCCCTGTTGACTATACATTCCAAGTTAATCATAATCTACTAGGGAGTGCATGGCATGATAATTTCTATAACAAAGTGGAAAGTAATACGGGGAGTGCCCCGATCAAATTACCACCGCTTCGTTTAAGAACGTTAAGTCAAACAATCAATTGTTAGTTGATCAATCAAGCTTCACGTTACTAATGAGATAATTATATTGTCTCAGATACTACCAGAGAGTGCCCTGGCCACGTATTTAAGACAAGACAATATTCACAACCAAGAGAAAGTAATACGGGGAGTTCCCCGATCAATTCCAATCGCTAGGATGTTGAAATACACCAGTAACGATCATGCACACTATAAGCAACTACAGTTTCAAGTTCTAATGGTAGAATTAGTCGTACCGACAAGGAAATTCTACGTCACGGATGATATAATAATCTTAAATACTACCAGGGAGTGCTCCAGCCACGTATTTAAGACAGGGTGCAATCTACAACCAGGTGAAAGTAATACGGGGAGTGCCCCGATCGATTACAATCACCAAGTCGCTGTTATACAACAGTGACGATTTTGAGCCTTTCTCTTGTCACATAATCGGCGATAATTCATCATTAAGGGTCAAATTATGCACTTTAAACAAGTTAAAACATCAACTTTTAAGGTACGGAATAGCCGGTAATTTTAAAAGTCGCAATGGTACTTACACTTTCCTCGCTTAGTGGGCGTTTTTTGTTTTCAAATCCAACTTCTGAGATGTAAGCGATACCTTGCCTTAACCTTAGTGTTCAGGGCGATAATTAAAAATAAAACCACGACAGTTGATTAACATCCCTTGTACTTCTTATTAAATTAAATTATTATAAATTACTGCACAGTAAAAATTGTAAGTCGTCTTCACTGCTAGGCGCCCGTTAGTCCAATGGCTTTCCCAGTCGTACTTATCAACTTCAGTTCTCCCTTCCTACCCCACCACGTCCAACTATCACCTCATTGGCCGGCGTGATAGTGCACGGCCAATGAGGAGTACTGTAGTCAATACCAATACTCTTTAAAATTAATAAGTCAAATTATAAATTGATAAGTATTTAAACCATCTTGAATAAAATGTCATATTAAAGTTAACACATTTAAAACTTAATTTTGCGTTTAAAATATAAACTCAATTCTTGTGTATTGTACTCGTATATAAATACTTTCAGTCTCAACCACAACAATCTCAATTTCACCGAAACTAATTTACAGCAAAATTTAACATTCAGCATAATAAAATTAAAGTGAAACTCTAGAAACATGTTCAATGTGTAATCTACTAACATGCCAGCAGTTTTGAATACTATGTGAACCAAATCTGAAATTAAAATCTATTCCACTAGCTGGTCGTTGCGGAGCATAGATTTAAACTAGGGTAGACACCGTCAGTTCAGTGAGGAGCTCGATGTCGTTGTGGCTGCGTATGTCAGTCTAATTGATCACACAACATCGATTATCATATATAGCTAGGGTTGATAATCGAAATCATCCCTAAACTGTATAGATAGACTAGGGTCGATAATCGATGTTACACGGAGGAGCTCCTCCGTTTTTCGGAGGGCAAATTACGCTGTCGGTTCAGGCTGTTGTCATTAGATGATAATAAAAAAGATTCTGTTTAAATTGTTAAACACTATACGCGGCAACGAATTTGATCGACTTGCTAGCAATTTACTTGATTAATAATGGCGATTTAGTGTCCATGTTAATGTGGCAATCGAATCGCAGCGAATCTAATAGCCCTAGTAGCTAGTGAATCGCTGTCATGTCGATGTTTACGACCAGCGTGCATTGAACCAAAGCCAACTTCACCTGCACGCGGTGCACCCTGCTGACTGACAAACGAAGCTCTGGCGAAAAGAGAGGTAGGGAGCGTAATTGTAAGCTACCCGACTGGGGAACGTACCTCCACCTCACAGAATACCGCAGCCAAATAACGGTTCCCTTGAGGGCTGTTGTGTTCCTGCGAGTGAGTGAGGTCACCAGAAAGGAAGGAGATGCTGCGATGGCAGCGGGGGTGGCGGCGCGCGAGCGATATTTTATGTTGCGAGCGTTAATATGGCAACGGTAACCGCTTCACATCAAGCGGGCCGTATGCTTGTCTGCCACCCGACGTAGTATAAAAAAAAATAAAAACAGTCAAAGTTTTAAATATTCTAAGTATCGTGCATTGCCATCAACTCATATTCATCCCACTGCCATAGATACGGATCCCCGGGTCCTAAATCGAAGAGGTTTAGTTCACACTCCACCACGCTGCTCGCCACGGCCACTAACTTGGCTTAACGTCTGTCATCTATACTGACAACAGCCGGGACCGATGGTTTAACGAGGCCTGCGAAGCACGGAGAAGCTCGAGGTAAATAAAGCCATTAATGGAAAGGCTACGGTCGACGTTGCTTAACTTGCGTGATCGATTAGACTGACACGACACCATCGATTTCCACTCAAGTATCGTGCATGACATTCTTGAAATCAGAAAAAATATCCCGCTCCGTTTTATACTATTTAATGAAATGGCGCTATCTATAGTAGTCTAACTCTGTGTTGCGGGTTTCTCCCCAATGTTTAAAATTTTCATCGTATCTCGATTTTTTAAATTTAAAAGAGCTCTATCTCCGCTTTGATTCGCCGCACGAAAAATTCATATTTCGGGATTAAAATCAGTAATATGCCTACGTTGGCACAAAGTTCTGGACACAATGGACGCATATTAATTTGTCTATTCTTTATAGATACATTTTGCTCGGCTAATAGCAGTCGATGATAGTCATTAAGTAAGGCCAGCCCCCTTACCACCATCTCTTTATGCGATTCAATAATTGAATAGATTGCTTATTCATATCAATGAATAAGCGACTCTATTTCATTTGAAAAAGAGTCGCTTATTCATTGGTATGAATAAGCAATCTATTCAGTTATTGAATCGCAATAAGAGATGGTGGTAAGGGGGCAGTGGTCTTTGGGCGGCTTGAAAACGGCTTGGTTACTGCTAATTCGCAGTGGATAGAGTATCGTCACACCCCGGACACTCCATATAAATGTCACGTCGGTAATTAATATATAAATTATGACGTCTGTGCATAGCGGGAATGAGCGTGTGTGCGTGCGGCGCCATACAAACTGATCCAGATTCGTCTCAGAGGGGAGGTGAGATCGACACGAAAGAGCGGAGGCAGGGAGTGGCCATACTGTACGTAGTAGTATTAGTTATACTGTGGTAGTGTGTAGATAGTAACACTTCATCATCAACCCATATTCATCTTGCTCCTGCTTCGAGACGGGGCTCCCCTCAATCGACGGGACTTTGAGCGTACGCTGTACAACTACGCTTGTACTTAAGCTTCTTAAAAATTTTACAGTCTACATTTTCCTCGGTTGTTAATATTAGATGACAGTCATAAAGCGTGACCAGTAAGTTTTGGGTGGGTTGAAAACATTTGTCATCGCCATTCACAGTGGAGAAGCAAAGCGGAGTACTTAATGCACTCCAATTGAAGGGAAACTCGTGTAGCATATCAGTGGTATAAATCTAGGTCGTCAATTCACAAATTGATTAGGAGTTCGATGTCGGCGTTGCGCACGCAGTATAATCGAATACGCAAGTTAAGCAACGTCGACCATAGCCTGTCCATGGATGGATTTATTTATCTCGAGTCCATCTGTATTTCGGAGGGCACGTTAAGCCGTTGGTCCCGGCTGTTGTCATTAGGTAATAGTGATTAAGCCAGTCTCTGGCCTTAAGACGGCTCTAAAGCACTGACCTCCGCCAACCCGCATTTGAGCATCGTGGTGGAGTATGCTCTAAACTCCTTCGATTGAGGGGAGATTCGTATCCCAGCAGTGGGATGAAAATTGAAGGGGTTGAGAACACACTCCACCTAGCTGCTTAACTGTGGGTTGGTGGAGGCTAGTGTTTTCAAGCCGCCTAAAGGCCTTGGCTTAAGGCCGGGACCGACAGAAACATGGAGGAGCTCGATATAATATAAAGCCATCAGTGGACAGGCTACAGTTTACGTTGCTTAACTTGCGCGTTCGATTAGACTGACACGCGCAACGACGCCATTGAGCTCCTCCATTTTTAATTTACACTAGTATTTACTTCTTTACCTTTGGAGCAACGCAATTAACAATTCAAGGGAAATATAGAGCCGTCCCTTCACAAAGAGAGCAGACTCGGAGATTTTTGAAACATCAATATTATTTGTTATACGTATTTTATTATAACACAAAAATAGCGTACGCTAGCGTATTATAATAAAACATATTTTAGGGAGGTATAATTATACCTTATATGATGATGGAATTCCATCATCATCAGGCCCATTTTAGTCTCCACTACAGGAGCACGACCCTCTCTCGTCCGTCCTAGACGGAAGGAAGATTTGGCCTACACTCCCCATGCTGGCGAAACGGGTTGGGGAGGCCTGATCGATATTTGATAATGTATTTCCCTTAGTCGCCTTGTACGACATCCACGGGAAGAAACGATTATAATTTATTAAAATCAAATAATTAGGCGGCCAGGTATAATTTATTAAAATCAAATAATTAGGCGTTTACCGACATCAAATAAATCAACTCAAACTCTGCTATTGCTACGGCCACTTTGATTTGATTTAATAAAATTATATTTTTAACTGGTAAGAGTTTGTTGCAGCATCTTTGCTTTGATTTGATATACGGTTGACTTTCGTTCGCCGCCCGGACATATCGATGTAAAACCCATAGCCCGGATATGTTCAAACCCAAACTCCGGGTCAAACCCGGAGGGTTTGTAGGTCTAGAGAAATACTAAAGCGTTAGATTCTAGCACTCAAAATGTAATTAAAGGCTACACTGCAGGAAAAACAAAGGCTGCGAGAGGCAACTTTCAGACGACTACTTGACCCGGCTAGTTGCCCATGTTACAAAATTATAAAAACTCTCTATCAGTAACGTAAAATACATAAAACTAGAACGATCAGCGATCTTAAAATTTTAATAACTTATGTCCGACGTATTTTATGTTCGGTCAACGTTTGGTGGGAAAGTCCATTTTAAGTTATGAATTTATAAAAAATAAATATTACCATTGTAGAAACGATAAAAAATACTATAACTTTTGTTACGGCACTGGCTACATAAACGCAATATTTAACATAGCTGTTGTACAAATTTCTGATTTAATGCATATAAAATAGCACGGTGTGACGTCATAACGTGGTGGCCTTTTGTATGGAGCGTTTTCGGGATAGTCCAAAATTGTGATCTTCAAGTTATCATATCTCGTGAAGTTTTTATGCAATCGAAGTAATTATTTCACCTATATTTATATTATTATGACGTCTTTAAATAACAAATCCAAAAAAAATGGGATACAAGCCTATTACAAACTGAATGAGCAACTCCGAAATGAGCCACTATTTAGATCATGCTGTCAAAGTTATACTTAATGAACTAAGATGTGTTTACCTATAGATGTGTTTCTGCCTCCGTTGTGGCAAGAAGCAAGGTATTAAGAGAGGTAGGGAGCGTAATTGTAAGCTACCCGACTGGGGAATGTATTTTTTTTTATACTACTTCGGGAGGCAGACAAAGCATACGGCCCGCCTGATATGAAGCGGTAACCGTAGCCATATTAACGCTCGCAACACAAAATACCGCTCACGCGCCGCCACCCCCGCTGCCAGCATCTTCCTTTCTGGTAACCTCACTCACTCGCAGGAACACAACAACCCTCAAGGGAATTGTTAATTGGGTGTGGTATTCTGTGAGGTGGAGGTACATTCCGCAGTCGGGTAGCTTACAATTACGCTCCCTACCTCTCTTCAAAAATCCAGATATATTCTTTGTTATGCAAGTCTTTACAACAGCTTTATATCAGGGAGGCTGTATACGGTATAAAAATACATAATTTAATATCAAATATCCAAGTATTTGTTAAACTTAACACATACTAAAATCATAACACCTAATACTATAAATAAATTTTCCCTGGACAAAATTAGGGTCGTTCTACATGCGAACAATTCGTAGGCGTGGTACCTAGTCATAATTTAAATGGCAACTCCACACCACTTTTGTCACGCTCCCAAACAAATTGAGACATTACCACGTGACGTAAATGGTGGTACTACACTTTAATAGTGATTATGACGATAAAATAGCGTGTTATTTGTAATGCTCTGATATAAAAAGCTCTGAAATAAAATTATGTATTTTTTTTAACAGCTTAAGTTTAGATGTGTAGGATCTTTTTAAAACTGGGAAACATCTCGTCAGATATCCAGGAGCTAAAGCGTGTTGGTGATTTCTGAGTTCCTCACAATACTAAGAAAACTTAATATTAAGTTACACTTAATATTAAGAAAACGGCTGATCTATGGGGCATTTCTGTACATATTATAAAATCTTTATTTGACATTGTTGCTCCCGCTTTAATTGTGATATTTAATAGATGTATTGATTGTGGTGTGTTTCCTGACTTGATGAAATTGAGCAAAATTATTCCTTTGTTTAAATCAGGTAGTACATTAGACCCCACAAACTTCAGACCAATATCAATACTACCTACATTTAGTAAAATTTTTGAAAAACTAATTCTCGCACAGTTACTTAAATACTTTAACGAAAATAATCTGCTGCACACTAAACAATTCGGTTTCACTCGTGGACGGTCAACATGTGATGCTGGGGTAAAATTACTAGAATGTATATATGAGGCTTGGGAGGAGTCACGGGACGCCTATGGGGTGTTTTGTGACTTATCTAAGACTTTTGATTGTGTGCAGCATGAAACTCTAGTCAGAAAATTACACCACTATGGTATAAGAGGCATCGCTCTTGATCTTCTTACTTCCTATCTGGGTGATAGGGTTCAGAAAGTAGATGTTAATGGAAAACGATCACATGGATCAGCTGTAGCGATGCGGGTGCCACAAGGCTCTATTTTGGGCCCTTTCCTGTTTCTCGTGTATATTAATGATCTACCTCATCTTGTAAAGAATAATCATGAAATAGTATTGTTTGCAGATAACACTTCTTTAGTTTTTAAGGTAAATAGACAACAATCAGAAATTGACGATGTAAACAATGCTCTTTCAAAAATAGTAAACTGGTTTAGTGCTAATAAATGGTAAACCTGCTTTTAAATGGTAAACCTGCTTTTAAATGGTAATAAAACCAAATATGTTAGATTTTTTACAAAAAATGTTAAACAAGTGAAAACCAGTGTGGTGATGGACAATGAGAGATTGGAATTGGTCAATAGGTTGTTTTCCTTGGTATAACATTAGACTCTAAATTACAATGGGGCCCACATATAGAAACGTTATCGGCTAGACTCAGCTCAGCAGCTTACGCCGTAAGGAAAATACGTCAACTAACTGATGTTGACACTGCGCGTTTAGTTTATTTTAGCTATTTTCACAGCATTATGTCATATGGTTTATTGCTTTGGAGTAGTGCCGCGGATGTAGACTCAATTTTTGTGCTTCAGAAGCGAGCTATCCGTGCTATTTATATGATGAGTCCCAGGGAGACACTGAGAAATAAATTTAAAGAGATAAATATTATGACATTACATTCTCAATATATTTATGAAAATCTTATTTACGTTCTTAAAAATCAAACCAAATTTAGGAAAAACTGTGATCTCCATCAATTAAATTTAAGAAATAAAAACAAACTCGCTATGCATATTACTAGGCTCCATAAAATCTCTAACTCGTTCCCAGGTCAATGTATACGCTTCTACAATAAACTTCCAAACGACGCGTTTAAATTATCTATGGGTAAATTTAAGAAATATATCAAAACTAGACTATGTCAAAAGGCTTACTATTGTATCTCGGATTACATAAATGATAAAAGTATTTGGAAATGAATTGCTCTTGTTATGTTATGTTAATGATTGTATTTGTATTTAATGTAACGATATTGGCAATTAAAAGAGTCGGCCTTGAGTTTCTTGCCAGTTCTTCTCAAGAAGCCCCGTCGCCGGAACTGGTACTTAAATTCACTTTCACATTCAAGATAGTGTGATGAAAGTGAATCTAAGCTCTGCGGATTTAGAGTAGTAATGATTTATACATATTCTTATATTTAATTTGTATGACGTTTCTAAGTGCTTTATAAAGTCAAAGGAATAAAGATATTTTGAATATTGAATTTTTTGAATACAAATACGACACGTTGCAATGGACCAAGAGCAAGAAAGTACTTGGAGGAGCCGTCCCAGATATGAGAACAATACCCTCTACGCATGAACAAACTTGTGCTTTATTTAAAAGACAAAGCTCCGCAACCGCGAAGTCCGCGAAGAACCGTTTCTCCCTGTTCAGAATTGCAAGTTGATGCTGTTGCAAGTCCGCAATTAGACATGATGTTTACATCATGTTCAGCACATGATACAAATATATCAATAATAAATAAATCAGTAATAAAAACAGTACGACAATCGGTTCAGTCGTTAAGTCAGGTACTACCGAGACCGGAAGATTCCGGTAATGCTTGATTCCATGAGCATTCTAAAGTCGTCCACCTGGTCCCTACGACATCATGTGGCAAAAACTTGAGCACGTCAGGTGGGCAGGAGTATTTTCGGAGTCGTATTTTCGGTCTCCATGTTGGATCTATGTCCCCGCGCACGCGTATCAAATGACCGGGCTTGACCCGTGATGGAAAAGAGATAACAATAATAACACAACATTACATCAAACTTCTCATAGGGGCCTCTACGCGTTGGATCCATATCCCCGCGCACGCCTATCAAATGACCGGGCTTGACCCGTGATGAAAAAGAGATAACAATAATAATATCTAATGATGATTAAAGATAGGATACTATTTAACGTAACATCAAATAAATAACCTAACCTGACCTATTTCGCATATCAAAAAATACTTACTGCACATCAAATGCAGGATTTGATGTGCGATCAGATTAATTTGATGTGCAATCAGGTTTTTTTTTTGTGGATCAATTTAATATTTTCCTTAAAGATAGAAGGCTACATACTAAAGAAGACACTAGGAGTTAATTCCACAAACAAATCCAAAAGTAAAACACTAAGCAAATACAAAGTGAACGACCGACATCCGATTATAAAATAGATTATGATGAAACAAAGCAGCAGATTTATGCTCCACGTTAAATATACCTTTTAAGAGATTAACTACGAGAACTCCATTTAAGCGATTAAGTCTTTGTTAATAAGCGAGCTGCTGAGCGACAAAGGGTGACAAATAATTCGTTTATGTTGCCTTTAAAGATGGGATAATCGTTCAAGTAAGGTAATCAAGTGTTTGGAATATTTAGACGTTATTGTTTTGCTATGCGAATGAAAGTGTGTTAATCATAGGCATTAAATGTTACGAGGTACTCGTACCTGAATAAAAATTGATAATGCCTACATAATATATACAAATAAATATATTCCTGGACAAATTACACGCGACCATCTAGTGTAAAAGTAGTAGTATACATAAAATATGATGTATATCTGTATACTAGTATATCAAATATTTTTATTATATGTTATATTGTATCTACATACGTGCCTCGGAAGGCACGTTAAGCCGTCGGTCCCGGCTGCAGTCATTAGATGACAGTCGTTAAGCCAAGTCGGTGGCCTTTAGGCGGCTTGATAACACTTGCCTCAGCCAACTAGCCATTGAGCAGCGTGGTGGAGTACTCTAAACCCCTTCGATTGAGGGGAGACCCGTGTCCCAGGGGATGAATTAGGGTTAACGACGAAAATATTGTACATATAAATAAATAAATAAATCTATTCCTGGACAAATTACACGCGACCATCTAGTGCCAAACTAAGCATAACTTGTACTATGGGTACTAGATGACTGATATTATACTTAAATACATTTTTTTTTTTGTAAATACATACATGTAATACATATAGAATACACACAGACCAAGACAAACAGACATGTTCATGCACACAAATTTTTGCCTGGTGCGGGGATCGAACCCACAACCTCGGAGTCAAAGTGTCCATTGTTAACCATTCGACCACCGAGCTCGTCGATATGGCTGCATAATATCATCATCATCAGGTCATTTTAGTCTCCACTAAACGCACGACCCTCCCTCTCTCGTCCGTCACAGACAGGAGGATTTGGCCTACACTCCATACGCTGGCCAGACGGGTTGGGGAGGCTTGATCGATGTTTTATAATGTATTTTCCTTAGTCGACTTGTACGACATCCACGGGAAGAGACGGAGTGATTCTATTCTAGTCTGCCGGAAACCACACGGCCAGGCTGCATAATAACATTATACATAATATAAGTTGCTATCCGTCCGGGTTTCCACGGATTTAATTTGTAGTCCAGGGTGCGAAGTTTCAAATCACGTCCGCTTCATGCTGCGTCTTGTCGTAAAATAAAATAAAAACTAGTACTAAAAAACACTGATGACATGTCCGTGTTTTCTTGGTTGCTAGCGATTTTAGTTAAGTTTAGTGATGGCAACCCTAAATTATGATTAGGCAGCCATGGCAAATGGAGGAGGAGAGTCCTAGAGTGGAACTTAGGCCAGGTATACGACGAGGATGCGTTGGGCACTTGATTAAAAAAGCGACTGGAATGAAAATATATTTACTGAAAAAATTGTAAGAAATACACCAAGTTCCTTCTTATGTCAAAATACAACTTCTTACTGGTCTCACTCACTCGTCGGAGAAACAACCCCGCAGAGAATTCTTATTTGACTGCATTTTTCGGTGGGGTGAAGGTGGGTACTTCTATATTCGAGCCGCTCTTAAAAGTTCATTCAACCTTTTATTCGACGCCTCGTATATAAATTATGACGGTTCGAGCTAATCACGCTCTAGAACTGTTAATTTGATATTCTAAAAAAAGACAAACAATTTCAGTTCAGAATTTTTTTGTTTTCGTTTTAATTATAAAACACAGTTTCTTTCACAAACCAACCAAATTATTAAACTTTCAGTTTGCATTTACATGCCGTTTGTAGGTCAGCCGGAGGCGAAGTGGCATGCGGCCTTTTGAAAAATTACATTTATAAAATCCCCATCCGGCACGGCACGTTATCCAACCGGGCATCAGAACACTCGTCGATTATTCCAATTTTTCGGTTCGCACTCTCGCGTTAATTGTTTTCACAGCTCCCAACCGTACTTCAGTTCGATTTACAATTTCAAAGTGTCATTTGACTCGTGATGGATCCCCAAGTTTTTGCCAATTTCACGGCTGACGGGTACTCCCAATAGATTCCATGTTTCGATTGTAAAACTGAATGTTAGATCAATAACAAAGTATTGGGTTATTATTGGGTGCCTAGTCAACCATAATATAAAGACAATGTTCAACAATGTGCTGTATTGTGCGGCATAGTGCTGGCCAGTGTACGCCAAAAATGTTCTTTTCTTTGACTCACTGAAATAATGAACTGTGCGTGAGCAAGTTTGCGCGCACCTGTGCACTTGTGAGTCGTGTGCTTTCACCGGTATAGGCCATCATTGCCAGATTAATTTTAGATCAAAGTGGAATTTAAAACTTTTGGAAGTAAAAAAACGATATTCTACGAAAAATAGAGAAAAATTATACGACAGTCTCGTATAATTTTTCTCTATTTTTCGTAGAATATCGTTTTTTTACTTCCAAAAGTTTTTTGAGATGCAACACGAGATTTTAGACACAAGTAGTTCGCGACTCTCCTTCCAGAGAGCGAGGAATATTAGCGCGGCCCGTGTAATAAGTGGCTCCGGTGCTGTCGTCCGCATAGCACTGAATGCTTTCAATAGACAACATATCAATGATATGCAGCAAAAACAGCGTCGGAGACGACACAGAACTTTGCGGGACGCCAGCATTAATGTCCATGCTATCAAAGCAACTGCCATCCACGAATCTTATGCATCTGCTGGTCAAGAAGCTAGCAACTCATTCATATAAACTATTTTTTAAATCTATATTTTATATATAGATTTCTGTCTTTTATATATATTTTTATTCCTCGACAAATTGCACTGCCATCTAGTCCCAACCTAAGCAAAACTTATACTACACTACTATTACGGTACTAGATATCTGATTTAGATATATCAGTTAACTATCAGTATATATATATATATATATAGTATAGTATCAGTAGTGGTATACTATCAGTAGATGTATGATAGATATTATACGATTAATTCGTACTAAAATTCAATATCTAAAGCTGATATATATACACCGAAGGGAAAAGATCGTGCGGACGTTCACCAACAAGATGGGCCGATCAAATAAAAGACTCGTCGTGTTCTAACTTTATACGGCTGTAAGAGACGCGCTGGACAGATCGTGGACGGACGTGGAAGCAGATCATTAGCTCCAGATGCAACCCTGATACTGACCACGATCCACAGATATGAGGGACCGACTCGAGAGAGAGAGAGAAAGCTGATATTACAAAACAATGACCAATAACATATCAGGCAAACGTTAAAAACAAATATCAAAATCCTTCATTCACATTAAAATAAATAAAATTAACACAACCCTCTAACGGTCGTAATATATTCAAACAACAAAATAAAACAGAGTGAAATTAACTAGAGTGGTTTTTCAGAGACAATTAAATTTATTCTTATTTATTGTAATTTTCAGCACTGCTGAAAGAACCGTTGTTACATGCTAATGTAATTTGTCTGAAACATTCTCACAATTAGCCGCAACAGGGCATGGTAATTGTTTATGTATACAGTGGTCGACCTTTAACCCCTTAATATATTTTCTTTTAAAATTTAAACAGCATTTTACGGTATTCGTACCGTAAAACCCTTCAGGGTTGTTGTGTATATTCGTATACATTTTACGGTAGATGTAAAATTTGTTTTTTTTTTTACTATGTTGGGTGGCCGACAAGCATACGGCCTACCTGATGTGAAATACAAATACAAATATTTTATTTGCTGGCAAACACGGTACATAACATGTGGTATAAATAACAACGTGCCGCACCAAAAATTGGCTTGCAAAATATAAAAATGAATATTTTTATAATATAAAAAATTATAATTAATTAATTAATTTTTTTATAATATTTCTATAATATAAAAATGAATCGCTGAATGTGTTGCTAAGCGCAAATCTCGAGAACAGCTGAACCGATTTTGCTAATTCTTTTTTTAGAATGTTCCTTGAAGTTCAAGGATGGTTTATACGCAGAGACTTTTACTTTTTACAGATGCAAAGCCGGGGCGCAGCTAGTTATTTCATAAAAACATTTCTACCACACAATATTTAAATTACCAAACGGATCTGTAAGATTTTTTTTTAATATATATTTTGCAAACATAATAATCACTGCGTAACCATTTTCCCTGTTACCACAAACTAACGATTATGCACCCGTGAAATCATCTTTAATAAGTATTATTCAGTTTCGTACCAAATTGCTAATAATTTAGTACCGAACAACTTATATAAATAATAATAGAGAGCATAATATTACAGAAGCTCTCAGTCGCTAAAGGCTAAAATTATTTGCATATTGTGGTTAGGTAGACCTTACAAGCCAGTGATGTACGTCATACTGTACGATACGATGAAATATAAATAAATAAATATTTCTAGACAATTTACACAGCGCCATCTAGATATGATAAGGGTACTAGACAACTGATTTTTTTTTTATAAATACATACTTATAATACATAGAAAACAATATGACAGAATTACGATAGATTTTTTTTGTAATACTAAGGTGGCAAACAAGCGTTTAATTGTAAAGAGAGGTACAGCGTATTTGTATGCTGCCCGACTGGGGAAGTACTCGTACCTCACAGAACACCGCAGCCAAATAAAGGACTATTGTGTTCCTCCTAGTGAGGTCATCAGAAAGGAAGGAGTTGCTGCGTTGGCAGCGGAGGTGGCGGCGCGTGAGCGATATTTTAGACTGCAACCGCTCTTAGATATAACGTATCCATTCTCAAAGAGCTTGGCGTAGACAAGCAGACACTTTCGTCGCTTGTGCAATTACGAATCCTCAAATTCATTGGAAACATTGGCCATAAACATGACTTTATCAAGCGACTGGTGATACAGGGATGGAGGGTACGAGATAGCGTGGTCGATGTCCACCAGATGGACCGACACGACTAAATCTGTCACATGGATCTGTGACTGAATGTGCTCATCAAGCGGCCAACAAGGATCCATGGATGAGGACCGCAAGAGACCATAATAGAGCCTGGAGAATGATCCTTAACAACCCGCCACTCTGGAAAGAGTGACCGACTAAGAAGAAGTAGAATTAAGTAATTAAATAAATTACAGTTTTGAAGTCGGTTGTTTTTTTTTATTACCTACTATTTATTTACTCTTGATTTTGTTCATCTGAGGGAGTGAGGTCACCAGAAAGGAAGAAGTTGCTGCGTTAGCAGCGGGAGTGGCAGCACGCAAGCAATATTTCATTTTGCGAGTTTTTATAACGCTTCGGTAACTACTTCACTTCAGGCGAGCCGTATGCTTGTCTGCAACCCGACGTAGTATAAAAAAAACATCCATAAAGAGACTACGGTGAACGTTGCTTAACTTGCATAATCGATTAGACAAATATGCGCAACGTCATTGTGCTTCTCAAAATCAATACTATTTTAAAAACGACAGTCTAAAAATTTTGTACGGACAACACTATGGCAAACTCATAATCATTGCTTGCCACGTGAAATTAGCCCCTAAGGTCCTCTAGACGCAACTAGCACGGGGTTTATTATGCCTCAAACGTGTTCACTCATGTTAATTCAAACCTTTGATGCGGTTACTTTATTCGTAGACCTTACGAGAATGCATTATGATCCCTGACAAGGGTGTAAGTTTAATGAATAATAAGTAAATTTAATAACAGCTAAATGGAGATGTAACTTTGTCGAAGTTAAGATCAAGTCTTAGACGTTATGACGACCTCGGTGGTCGAATGGCTAGCAATGTTCACCTTCGACGCTTCGACTCCGGGGTCGCGGGTTCGATCCATGTAGGTAAATATTTCTGTGGATGTACATGTCTGTTTGCCTTGGTCTGGGAGTTTTCTATGTATTCTTATGTATGTAATTACAAAAAAAAGTATATTTAAGTATAATAGTAGTTATCTAGTACCCATTGTACAAACTTTGCTTGGTTTGGGACTAGATGGCATTGTGTAATTCGTTCAGCAATATTCAAATGAAACAATGACTCATACTAGTCTATTTTCTCTATACTACGTCCAGTTGCAAACAATTATACAGCCCGCCAGATGTGAAATGTTTACCGTAACCAATTTATGGTTATAGCCTTAAAGAACATGAAATATCACTCACGCGTCACCAGCCCCGCTAATAACGCAGCAACTCCTTACTTCCTGGTGACTCATTCACTCGCAAGAACACAACAACCCTCAAGGGAATTGTTATCTGGCTACGGTATTCTGTGAAGTGGAGATACTTCCCCAATTAAGAAGCTTACAAAATACGCTATGCCCTACCTCACTTCTCATTAGAACAACGTAAAATTCTATGGAATCTGATTACTTTTCTTGGTAAATATAATAATCATTATGACAAATTAAAAAGATGTCATATAAATTGGGTTATATTCCTATAAAAAACAATTTATTTTCAATATAAATATTTTTAAAGTGGGGATTTGAACCCACGACCTCTCGATGACCGGTCGAGTGCTCTTCCCACTGCTATGCTATGCCTTGTTCAGTAGTGTAATACTTAATAGGTAGATGGCGCCACACTGTGACTCAAGGAGTAAAAAAATAAAAATGCAAAAATTCGTCACCAGCACAAACATGCCTGGTAGCTCAGTTGGAAGAGCACTCGACCGGTAATCGAGAGGTCGTGGATTCAAATCGCTAGGCGAGCGAGGTGAATTTGTCCATTTTTTAAAATAAGAAAGAAAGAAAGGAATAAGTATATAGGTTGGCAACGGATCGGCGACCTCTTGATGTCGCTGATCTCCATAAGCGGTGGTGATTGCTTTTTATCAGGCGACCCACATGCTCGTTTGCTCCCCTCTGACATAAAAATATAGGTATATAATATTCTGGCAAATAGACCGAAAATAACTATTTAAATAACTAATAATAATTTATTTTCATTCTATAACGCAAATTAATTTATATCGTTTACTGTAAACAAAGCCTACAGTAAAGATCTATAATAATAAAAGGCTTTTATATTAGGATTTATTTTATATTTTATTTTATTTTATATTTTATATTATTTAAAGGCTTTGTCCTCACTGACTGACTGACTGACTAATCAACGCACAGCCCAAACCGCTGGGTCTAGAGATTCCAAATTTGGCAAGTAGGTTCCTTATGACGTCTAGGGGTGCACTAAGAAAGGATTTTTCAAAATTCATCCCCTAAGGGGGTGAAACGGGGGTCCAAAGTTTGTATGGAAAAACAAGATTAGTTGGACTATTTTATCCGAAACTTTACACGAGTACTTCTATAGATAAATGAAAAAACACGTGTTCCAGGATTTTTCAAAATTCAACCCCTAAAAGGGGTAAAATGGAGTGAAAAAGTCTGAAAATCGTCATGGGTATTGTTTTTGTGGTTTATCGGGTCGCTGATTACGAAAACAACAACTATTTTATAATCCAACATAGCCGACGTGACATAAAATCCCCCCCCCCCTCATCATCATCATCCCCCTAGGGGGGTACGATGGGGTTGAAATGTCATAATATCAATATGGGTGTTGATTCTATGGTTTTCTGGGACGTCAATTACGAAAATCGCATCGATTTAAAAATATAACACAGTGGACACGAAATAACTTAAAAGGATTTTTCAAATTTTTCCCCTAAAAGGGTGAAACGGAGGTCCAAAGTTTGTGTAGGGAAACGAGATTAGTTTGACTATAGATAAATGAGTGAACACGTGTTTCAGGATTTTTAGAAATTCAACCCAAAAAAAAGGAGTAAAATGGGGTCAAAAAGTCTGAAAATTATGAAGGATATTATTGTTTTTATATTTTATCGGGTCGCTGATTACGAAAACAACAACGATTTTAAAATTCAACGTGGCTAACGTGACCATCATCATGTAATTTTTTTAAACATTGATTTAACCTTTTTAATCTGATGGAATGAGACTTGTGTGTTGACTGAAGTGTTATACTAATAGGTTTTTAAGTGTGTATTTGGCGTAAATCAGTGCTTATACGATCGCGGGCGGTCGGCGCGGTGAGGACGGGACGGGTGTAGTAGTAGTTATCTGGAAAGTTCTTGCATCCGTATTTAGTACAATTATAGGTGCGGGTGGTTGCGTTGCGTGTTAGACTTGACTTGGATAATCTAAAAAGCGCGAACTTCACGCGAGCGAAGCCGCAGGCAAAAGCTAGATAGTAAAAGGCTTTGTCCTCACTGACTTGACTGACTGACTCACTAATCAACGCACAGCCCAGACCCCTGAAGCTAGAAACCTGAAACTTTGGATATGTGTTCCTTATACAATGTAAGCGCGCACTAAGACGGGATTTTCCGAAATTTCACTTATAAGAGGTTAAAATAGGGGGTTGAAAAAAAAACCCTCTTGGAAACCGATTCACCTACGATTTTGAGACTTAGTAGAATAGTTGTTTATAAAAAAAAGGGGATGTTTATGGGTAACTGATTAACTTTTGACCAGCGCCCAGCCAAGAAATGTCAAAAAATGTTATATTTATATTTGAATTAACTTATCACTAGATGGCGCTATACCTAGCATTTGTACAGCGCGGTATGGTTTCGTTATTAAGGAAAGGGTATATTTATTTATTTATTTATTTTAAACCATGATATAACGAGAGATTATTTCAAACCATGGGGTTATCCATGACGGTATCGCGCTCACCTCATTCCAGTAGTTACCCCCGGAGGGAATCCATCGCGCGCATAGGGCGTAAAAGAAACTGCGTCCTTCAAATGAAGCTACATCTGGTGTCGAAAACTAATTAAAAACCTATTCTAAGTACCGACTTTCCCAAAAAGTCGGTACTTAGAATAGGTTTTTACCTACTTAATATAAGAATTTCCGTATTTTTCAAACAATGAAGTCAAGATTCACTAAATTTATATTTGTGGAAGGTGTGATGATGCCCCATACCATTATAGCTTTGGAAGGTGATGGAGCTGGCCTGTTCCGCTCGATCTCCTACAACTTGCATGGAATGGAGGTGTATCATCAGGAGGTTCGTGCCACCATTGTTCACGTATTAAACAACTGGAACGATGAGTTGTTGAATGAGGACAGTAAAGGATGCGCTGTTGAGGAATCTCTCTTGATAACCCGCATTCCCATTATTCCATAAGACCACCCAGTTCAATTTAAGAGATTTCATTTCAATTTCCCATAAAGGTGTTTCGCTATGACCATTAACAAAGCTCAGGGGCAGTCTCTAAAGGTCGCTGGGGTTGACTTGAGACAGGACTGCTTCTCTCATGATCAGTTGTATGTAGTTTGCTCAGGAGTAAGTTCTCCTGGAAGCATTGCAATTTTGGCTCCTGGTGCGAAGGTGCTGGTCTTAACCTAAATGGTGTATGTTTGTGATAATGGTCAATACGAAACAAAAATAGACGTAAATCAGGAGTGTTCCCGTAGCGGAGCACGGGTACTTTGCTAGTACTTAATATAAAAACATCCTACCCACCTTGTACTATACAAATACCCTAGCGCCTGATCAAATAGAATAGCAAACTATTTCAGTTTTACGTAATAACTAATTATTATATTTTTACAATCCTACTAATATTATATTTTGGGGTGTAATTGGTTCATCAACATCTTTGAACTAAAGTCAACCTGACCTGCACGTAATGCACCCTGACTGACTGACAAACGAGGCTTTGGCGAAAAGAGAGGTAAGCTAAAGTGGCAATGGGCCGGTCTGATCAGTCTGTCGAGTAAGTGATGGCAGATGGGGGAGGAAGGTATTAGAGTGGAGATCGCGCGTTGGACGACGAAGCGTTAGGCGCCCTCCTTCTAGATAGTCCGATGACCCTAAGAAAGCGGCTGGATGCGGAAGGCGGAGGATCGTATATGGTGGAAAGCATTGGGGAAGGCTTATATCCAGCAATGGAGAGACACAGACTGATTATGATGATACCTACTCTCGCTTATATATATATTGGCCGTGTGGTTTCCGGCAGACTAGAATAGAATTACTCCATTTCTTTCCGTGGATGTCGTACAAGGCGACTAAGGGAAATACAAAATATCGATCAGGCCTCCCCAACCCGTTTGGCCAGCGTGGGGAGTGTCAAGTCAAATCCTCCTTGCGTCTAGGGCGGACAAGAGAGGGTCGTGCTCCTGTAGTGGAGACTAAAATGGACCTGATGATGATGATGATGATATATATATGTATATATACATAAAAATATGTACTCCATTTATTTATTAATTATTAACAATTCTTATTGTTAAATACATACATAATACTATTATGAACAGGAGCTTTGTGTGTATGAATTTATAATGTCACGTAATTTGGGATGGCCCGTTTGTGGTCCCACCGGACCGAGCGTTTGAAGTAGAGAAATGTCGGCGACTAGAGCTTGTAAGAAACTGCATTTCTGAGTAAATAGAAGGAAACCTACGCAGACGAGTGCTGTACAGAGCCCGATATTTGAAGGAAGGACGTAAATTGTTTTGAAAACTTGTTTAGGTGCGCTGACTTTTATGGCTAATGAATTGGACTCAACCGTCATGCTCGAGGGTGTAATGCATCACGCTCGGCTCTAACGCACGTTCTATATTTTTTTTTTATACTACGTCGGGTGGCAGACAAGCATATGGCCCGGCTGATGTGAAGCGGTTACCGTAGCCATATTAACGCTCGCAACATAAAATATCGCTCGCGCGCCGGCACCCCCGCTGCCAACGCAGCATCTCCTTCCTTTCTGGTGACCTCACTCACTCGCAGGAACACAACAACCCTCAAGGGAATTGTTATTTGGCTGCGGTATTCTATGAGGTGGTTGCAAGTCAGGGTGCAGGTGTCGTTGGCTTTGGTTCAAAGACGATGTTGAACCACTCACAAGCTAAATTTCATATTAAAAAAAAAGCTGTGTCCGTGTGTGCTTAATGACCATGCGACAGAGTTTTTTGAGGAGAGGATTTCGATTTTGAAAACTTCATCTTTCGCTCCTGCAACTTGAACGTTGGGGTGTAAGTGGTTCACCATTATCTTTGAACCAAAGCCAACTTCACCTGCACGCGGTACACCTTGCTGACTGACAAACGAAGCTCTGGCGAAAAGAGAGGTAGGCAGCGTAATTGTAAGCTACCCGACTGGGGAATATACGTCTACCTCACAGAATACCGCAGCCAAACAACAATTCCCTTGAGAGTTGTTGTTTTCCTGCGAGTGAGTGAGGTCACGAGAAAGGAAGGAACTGCTGCGTTGGCAGCGTGAGTAGCGGCGGCGGCGGCGGTGGCGCGCGAGCGATATTTTATGTTGCGAGCGTTAATATGGCTGCGGTATCCGCTTTACATCAGGCGGGCCGTATGCTTGTCTGTCACCCGACGTAGTATATTATATATATAAAAAAAATACGGATGTGTCGCTGTGATGTCAAAAATATTCTGATTGTGATTCGGAGGAGCACACTTTCGGAAATTAAAGTTTAAAACGCGCCATTTCCTCGACGGCGACTTTTTAATCTTTTAATCTGTAGATCAAACAGTCACCGACATATTCTTATGCACGATGGTAATCTCAGTATGAAGCCAGCTATTTTTGAATCACCAGGGAAATCTACTAAATTAAAATAGTCTTAAGGAGTGTTCTTAGTACGTGGATAGTTTTTCTAGTACAAAAGATGTGGAATTTCACAATATGCTCCTGGTTGCTCAATATTGAGGTAGGTGGAGGAACCATTAGTAAGAGAGGTGATTCCAAAGGGAAAACTTGACCCTTGAAAAGGGAAAACGTGGTGCATCCTGTCTAGCGACAGAGACTCTGGCAAAAGAGAGTATTAGTAAGTTGGCTAATTTTGAAAGTACCTCCATCTCACAGAATACTTCAGCCAGATAAAAAAGCCCTTGAGAGTTGTCGTGTTCCTGCAACTGAGTGAGGTCACCGACGTAATTAAAAAAAAAGGTTTCCGGACAAATCACATAGCGATGTCTAGTTCCAATCTATATAAAGCTAGGTAGTATTCCCAATACTAACAATACAGTAAACACTTTCTTTACCCGATAGCGGCAAATCCAAAATGTAAGAAATTATTATTAACAAAACAAATTCCTTCATGTTTTCATTCGATCTAGCTATAAATTAGCTAATACTTACTTACACGTATAATTTTCTTTTGTGAACACGGTGCAACGTCGCCAAAGTTTTAAAGAAAACTGTCTTGAGTTTCCAAGAAAAATACAACGTGTATTTTTTCCTCACATTTTCTGGCAGTTTTCAATATTTGTATTATTTTTGTGATACTTTATCTTTATACTATTTCTGCTTTTCTAGTTGTTAGTAAATGTCAATATGTATAAAACATAAGTTTGGAAATCTCTTAAGTCAATGGAAGCTAGTATCGAGATAACAGTCCTTGTTGTCGATACTCTTAAATTGACTCATGGATAAACGAACTATTATTCTATTTATTTTATAGAAACACTAAAAGTTCACCGGCCCGTTGCTAGCATTTTTAGAGAAATATAGGCTGTTTTCTTGACTCGTATTTGTTCAGGAAAACGTTGAGGGAAGTTGATTCTACAATTTCAGCGTCCAGTGTAGAAAATGTCTTAAAACCCGTACCGCGTGGTAGACAATCATCGACGTTGCATGGGTGGTGGAACTCTATACTAATTCATTATTTTATACATTGTACCCACTGCTGGATATAAACCTTTCCCGATGCTTTCCACCAGAAGCGATCCTCCGCTTTCCGCATCCAACCGCTACCAGCGAATTTTTTGAGGTCGTCGGTACATCTAGAGAGAGGGCGCCCTACGCTTCGTCGTCCGCCTGCGTGGCCACTAGGACTTTCCTCTTCCATCTGCAACCGCTGACGCGGCCAATGGCCGGCCCACTTCCACTTCATATTGCTGACTCTGAGAGCTATGTAGACCAATTCTTCGTCGAATTTCTTCGAGAAATTTCAAGCATTTGATTATGTCTATTATTTTACGCGGAAACGTGATCTGCTCTTTGGTATTTTTCATTCAATTCATAACATATGTTAACCGATAACAAAAATCCCTGTTTGTAACTTATAATTATTTCACCTTATTCACATTACAATGTTGTACATTGTAAATTAAACAAAACCATAAGAATAAGTAATTATATGCCAAAATTTACTTATGCCAAAATTTTAAGGAAACGTTTGAACAAAGGGGCTGAGAAGAAATGCCCTTATTTCGTGGTTTGAAAATTCATGCCGATAATTTCGGCGTCAGCTGCGTGAATTTAACATTTGGCATGTGGTCAAATTAAACTGTTTCTTCACGCGAACTTTCAAAAAGATGTTTGGTTGGAAATTATTGGTATACAATATGGGGCGAATGTGAATTGAAATCGTTTTATGGATTTCTTACAATTAATCTGTACGAGAAATAGCGGGTTAGTAACTGGTCTATAAGTTATAGTTAAAGATGAACGCACATCTATCCGAGCCGAATGCGCGGATCGAACAGAATTTTAGAATTCTTTATATGAAATCTCGCACATCTATCCTAGCCGAATGTAGGATCTATCCTAGCCGAAGAAAGGAAGGAGATGCTGCGTTGGCAGCGGGGGTGGCGGCGCGCGAGCAATATTTTATGTTGCAAGCGTTAATATGGCTACGGTAACCGCTTCACATCAGGCGGGCCGTATGCTTGTCTGCCACCCGTCGTAGTATAAAAAAAAAAAAAAAAAAAAAAAAAAAAAATGTCCGAATCGGAAGGAAACCTAGAGTATTTTCCCCTTGAATTTAGAGATTTATTTCATGTTTGTGGATTTTTAGGGCACAAATTTGAGTATTTTTTTAAGTGTATTTATTATACTTATATGATACTACATATAAAACTTATAAGTGTAAAAAATACTATTTTATCTTAAACTAAAAAAATCTCATTTTTGACAACATTTTTTAAAAATTGTAAGAAACTCAATATTTTCATCTAAATTAACAAAACTGACATTTTTTTAACCTGATACTATAAGCGGGTACTAAATAAGCATCCAACCCGTCTGATATAAAGCGATTACGATTACATGTAGATGCTTGTAATACAAGGAGTCCGTGCGATGGCACTCCCACTCCAATTTTATTATGAATATTATGTAGAATGATAGTAGCAATTTTATAGGACTATATTTATCTAGCGGCCAAATTGTATGCGTATTTCTATTTCTCGTTCTTAATCATTTTAGCCTATTGCTGTCCACTGCTGAACTACTAACGTGTGGCATTCACACGTTAGTTTTTGCATCCAAAGACTTTCCGCAATCCTCAACAGGCTATCGCTTCATCATGAGGGTGGCCGTTCATTGTACGTGGCGTCGATTCCAAAATCTTTCTATCACATCGGCATAACTTGGTCCACCCATTGCCACTTCAACTTGCTAATTCTCTCGGTTATGTCAGCGATAGCTTAGTTCTTCTATGGATCTCATTACTACACTACTATTATAAAGAGGAATGATTTGTATTTTTGTGTGTGTCTATGTTTGTAATGCATAAACTCAAAAACTACTGAGCCGATTTCAAAAATTCTTTCACCATTGGAAAGCTACATTCACCCTGAGTAACATAAGCTATATTTATTGCTTGAAAAGATTGGGGATCCTTACTAAAACTTAAGTCCACCCGTGCGAAGCCGGGACGGGTCGCTAGTTTTTAATAAACTCATATAGAACTATACAATAGACTGGTAACGGATCGGCAACCCCTTGGCGTGGTCTCCATGGGCGGTGATGATTGCTTTCGACCAGCCCCCTTACCACCATCTCCTATTGCGATTCAATAACTGAATCGATTGCTTATTCATACCAATGAATAAGCGACTCTATTTCAAATGTAATAGAGTCGCTTATTCATTGGTATGAACAAGCAATCTACTCAATTATTGAATCGCAATAAGAGATGGTGGTAGGGGCCCAGGTGACCTAAAAAAGAATGCGTACTTACATGTGATTTCGCAAAGTATAACAAAATACTAAATCGAGTTTAATACATTCTCGCAAACATTGGATAGATACATTAGTAAAATTTAGGCAAATTAATCCATCATTGGACAAAGTGTATGTATTGATTGCGCCGTGCCAACAGATTTTAATTAAACATTCAGAGTGGTAATTCTCGTAATTAGAGACCTACAATAAAATACGTTATGGCACAAAGAAGTACATGTAGGTACAGAATTTAAGTACAAAGGGCGGTCTTATCGCAATGCAATTTCTTCCAGACGACCGTTTAGAATAGCTGAAAAATTTTAAAAAAAAAAGCAAATACAAGTAGATGGCGCAGTGTAATCAAAGTAAATGGCATAATAAGCTATTGAGAAAATGGATTCACTATTAAAAACATCGGACGCACAGCATGCGCCACCATAGCGATTTTTTTTTTTTTCGAAATCCCGAATTAATATCGGAAAGAAAAGGTCACTTTACATTACTACTTTTTGATGCTCTACACGAATCCGAAGTCAGAATTTCGAAATTTTGAATTTCATGGCAACGGACGAACAGACAGAACGACTTTTTTTTCGGAAAACCAAGGTCACTTTATATTACTACTTTTTGATGCTCTACACGAATCCGAAGTCAGAATTTCTAAATTTTGAGTTTCATGGTAACGGACAGACAGAACGACCGGACGATTTCATAAGCTCAATGAATTTCGCTGAAAAATATAGTGAAAATTCAGTTCCGATCCAGTCTCGATCTCATAAATGTCACATTTGGCATTCTCGTATCACAATATGAAACTTCAAAGTTTAATTTAAGTGGGATTATACCGAATTATGACCGAAAATTAAACAAACTTTAATATTAAGAATGTTACTTAGTGAACAATAAGAATTTATAATAATTAATGAATTAAATCAAGTATATAATTTATGTTAATTCACAATGCACTCTCAACTTTCAATCTGCGATCATACAAAAAATACGAGAATTGACTATCTGTTGTTGTTGTTAACAATGTTTGGACTTTTTTATTTGCTTTTTCCTTAACTTCTTATCAATACAGCATAGGGCGTTTCAAAAAGGGCGTGAAGAGGTTTTTACACGGTTGGCAACGCGATTGTGATGCCCGGGTGTTACAGGCGTTCATAGGCTACGGTAACTGCTCTTCACCAGGACGGCCGTATGCTTGTTTGCCACTTCAGTAGTATAAAAAAAAAGCTGACCGACTGGGGAACTACCACCGCCTCACAGACCTACAGCAGCGAAATAACAATTCCCTTGAATCCCCAGAAAGAAAGAAAGGAAGGAGTATAGGCTGGCAACGAATCGGCGACCCCTTGGTGTTGCTGATCTCCGTGGGTGGTGGTCCGTGATTCCATCAGGTGACCCACATGCACTTTTGCCCCATCTCATACAAAAAAGGTCAATAATTTTATGTTATGTAGTCATCTATATATCTCAAGACTCACCCTACCATATTGAAAACAATACACCCATATAAGCCATTGAAAATATTGTGCTCTGATTGGCTAGCACGGTGAATAGATTCAACCCTTCCGATATCAAGTTTCAGTCATGGAGAAGCAGTATCGGTGAACCAAAATGGCCGACATGATCGGGATGATGTGAAATGGTCAGTCGCCGCTTGGATGCGCTTGAGGTATCATGTTATAACAGATGCCAGCAATATTATTATGGTATGAGCGTGCCACGTTGTGAATCGAATCACACATTTCAAAGTAGCATGGAAGAGATCCCTTACAGGGATAAGTCCGCCTTGGTACGGTTATTATTTTATGTAAGCTTTTATATTATTATATTTCTTTTTAATCACGGGTCGAGCCAGGCCATATGATGGGCGTGCGCGGGGATATAGATCCAACGCGTAGAGGCCCCTTTGAGAAGTTTGATGTAATGTTGTTATTATATTTATTATTGTTTTATTTAGTACAATAACGGTATTACAGACAAACAAAGAAACAAACACACTTTATTGGTCAAACGATAGAAAAACTCAGCGAGCGAATGAAACGAGCGAGATCTTGATTTGGAGATTTATTGCGTTAAAAAAACATTTGTGTGTTTATATATCACTAGCTTCCACTTTTTCTTAATAAAAAAGTATCCTATATCCTTGCTAATAACTTTGAGAATATGTGTTCAAAGTTTCATGATGATCGGTTGAGTAGTTTCGACGTGAAAGCGTCACAAACAAACTCACATTCACATTAAAATTTATAATATTAGTAAGGAAGTTGGCGTTTATATTCCTGAATAAATTAAAACAGCACCATCTAGAATAATAGTTTGAATGTTAGTGTCGAGATGTGAACCGCATGGCTATTTCCCACTAAAGGTATACAGTATACCTACTAAAGTACCGTGTGGTTTCCGGCAGACTAGAATAGAATCACTCCGTCTCTTCCCATGGATGTGGATGTGGATGCGACTAAGGGAAATAAATTAACAAACACCGATCAGGCCTCCCCAACCCGTTTGGCCAGCGTGGGGAGTGTAGGCCAATTCCTCCTTCTGTCTGTGACGGGCGAGAGAGGGGCGTGCTCTTCTAGTGGAGACTAAAATGACCTGATGATGATGAAAAGGAATGAATTTATTTGTTCTGTCTGTACATCTATGAGTCTATGTCTGTACATATATGGCATATGCAGAAATGCGTGACTGATTAGAATAAAAACCGGCCAAGTGCGAGCCCGACTCGCGCACTAAGGGTTCCCTACCATTATCTATAAAAACGGCAAAAACACGGCACGTTTGTTGTATCAATCGGTGCCCCCCTGAAATATTTGTACGGACGGACGAGAGAGGGCTCCTGTAGTGGAGACTATTAATAAAGGTATGTAAAAAATACCTTACATGCATGATAGCATTAATTCTAGTGGTTATTATCAATTTAATCATGCAATGCGAAAGTTTAAAGGTTAGTTAGTTATACATACTAGTGGTTCGTTGCGAACTGAGACCCCTGATTTATACTTTCAAATCAATTTCGATATCTTAGCTTCTGGACCAATTGCAACGTCCCAGGATATACTAGAACTGCTTAGAAGTTGTATACTTATCCCTAATACGCAAAATATTTATTTTTTAGTTAACGCCAACATCTCCAAAACAACTGAACCGATTTCGTTGTCACCAAAATATGAGCACAGGTTCTAAAGTTATAACTCCGCAAACAAACCTACAAATAAAACTAATTTTTTTTTGCCCCAAATTTACAGCCTCAAGTACTTCAAATTTGACACTGGCACGTAATAACTGTGAAATCCTCATCAATAGGTGAAAAATTTAACTTTAACGTACCTTAACTGCACTTTACTAATTTCATAGTTTTTCAAAAGATCATTATTTACTACACACATACCTACACAATAAGTACTAAGGCGGAACCTAGCTACAAACACAACTTAAAAAGCCTAGGGGAGACCAGGAACTTCAATGGTACAGCGCAACAATGGCTGTCATTCAACAGCCAACCAATCAGAGCTGCAGTCTCTGTGTATTGTTTTAATAGTACTAGTCTAGATTAGTTGGTAAGTGCACTGAACAATGCTTTAGGGCGATACGAGGGGAGATGATGGACGATTGTGATGCGATGTTTCTGGATGCATTTTAGAAATATTTCACATTATTGAGTGTAGCGAATGGAAAGCTTTTACATATACGCCGAAAAGTTACTTTTGGATATGAATAGGCTCCAAAACCACTGAACCAATTTTGTTGAAACTTGACACAATTCAAGAGCGTCGCCAAGGGGGGCAGGGAGGAGCAGCTGCTTCCACAATTATAAACTAAAATAGTGGAAGAAATAAAGCCGAGGACTTCCTGATAAGACTGAGCCACTGTGTTTCCTTCATGATAACATTACGAGGAAGGACTCGTGAACTATTGCAAGTGCTTGTCAAACTCATGCAAAGACTGGTACTGTTCTTGTAATACAAATGCCGACCGAAAAAGACTTTACCAACTTTTCTTTAAATCCTGAATTGGACACACAAACTACTCTAACATTACACGGATCTTTAGAATAGGCTTTTCACTAAAATTTGGTAAATTTATTTCAGTAAGTCAATTTATCACAATTAAATTATTTTGTCCAAATTGAATGACGTGATATAAAATTAACTCCTGTAAACGTAAAAAAGAGGGTTCAAATTCATTGAAATAAGGTTGAACCTTCATTGCCAAATAGAGAAAGCAAATCAGGGAGACAGTATACAATAATCAACCAATCAGAGCTAGGTTCCAGAGGAGGGTTGGCAGTGTTGTGTTTTGTCTTAATGGTACTAGACTGGATTAGTTATGAAGTTCACTATGCAATACTGTGAGGGGCGAGGTACGACAATGGGAAAAGCTATGTAAGAATGATCCTTACAATCATATTCTTTTTAACCCTGCAATGATCGTACGGATTTCGTGTATTTTTTTTATACTACGTCGGGTGGCAGACAAGCATACGGCCAGCCTGATTTGAAGCGGTTACCGTAGCCATATTAACGCTCTTCATAGAATATCGCTCGCGCACCGCGACCCCCGCTGCCAACGCAGAATTTCCTTTCTATCTGGTGACCTCAGTCAGTCGCAGGAACACGACAACCCTTAAAGTAATTGTTATTTGGCTGCGGTATTCTGTGAGGTGGAGGTACATTCCCCAGTCGGGTAGCGTAGAATTACGCTCCCTTCCTCTCTTTTTGTCAGAGCTTCGTTTGTCAGTCGGCATGGTGCACCGCGTGCAGGTGAAGTTGACTTTGGTTCAAAGATTTTGATGAACCACTTACACCCAAATCCACTTACGTAAATTTAAATAAAAACCGGCCAAGTGCGAGCGGACTCGCGCACCAAGGGTTCCGTACCATTATCTATAAAAGCGGTAAAAAAATCACGTTTGTTGTATGGTAGCCCCCTTTAAATATTTGTTTTATTTTTGTTTAACTATTTATTTTTAAACTGAATATATAACTAAATATTATGTGAGTATTTCAAGCGTCTACCTATTGCCGTTATCAATTGCGAGCAAAAACGAGCAAAAAAATCACGTTTGTTGTATGGGAGCCCCATAATTATTATTATTAATATATTTATTTTATTCTGTGTTTTAGTATTTGTTGTTATAGCGGCAACAGAAATACATCATCTGTGAAAATTTCAACTGTCTAACTATCACGGTTCATGAGATACAGCCTGGTGACAGACGGACGGACGGACGGACGGACGGACAGCGGCGCCTTAGTAATAGGGTTCCTTTGTACCCTTTGGGTACGGAACCCTAAAAAAGTAGGTAACGCAAAAGGTTGTACCTCGATGGACAAAATTAGATTCTACATGCGCTCAGACTTTTTCCGAACGTCAGTTTCATTTGTTACACGAGTTTCGCAAAGCCAGTAAGGCTACAAATGTAATCAAACCAAATATCTAGTCCCGTCCTAAACTAACCAATGCTTGTACTATGGGTACTGGGCTACTATATTATTATTATTATTTAAATAGTTGTCTTGGCCAACTTGCCAGATAAATATTTTGAAAAATGGAAAAATTCCCCCTAGGTGAGATTTGAACCCACGGCATCTGGCAAGTTGGCCAAGACAACTATTTAAATAATAATAATTTAATTAGTTTGGTGTTATCAAAAAATAGCTGAATGTCGTCTGCAACGATGGACTGCTATGCCTTGTTTAGTAGTGTAATTACTTAATAGGTTGATGACGCCACACTGACTCACGCAGTACAATATAATATGCAAAAATTCGTCAGCAACACAAACCTTCCTGGTAGCTCATTTGGAAGAGCACTCGACCGGTCATCGAGAGGTCGTGGGTTCAAATCCCACCTAGAGGGGGGGCAGGTAAATTTTTCAAAATATACTATATTATTACTTCTTTTATGTAAATTAATACATATAATATGTAATATAGACACTCAGATGAATACAACCAGACATATTCATGCACACAAATGTTTGCCTTGTATGATCGATCATCGACCACCACCAATCGCTTAATAATTGATAATAGATAAATATCTAACCCTATTATGTTTTAATAACTTCTAAACTTTCTTTGGTTTATGAAAATAACAACGGCAATTAACGACTGTTATGTTTTTTTAAATCGCAAAGATGTATTATACTTTCAATGTATGAGTATAAACCTAGATGGCGCTAAAAATATGTCTATGGAAATATGTATTAAATAGGTATAAAATTCTTTAGTGACAAAATTGTTTTTATTTTTGTATTAAGGCATTTTTTTCTGTAATACATGGATCGTAATTTGATAGGCGTCGCTTGTAGATCCAACGCGTAGAGGCCCCTAAGAGTTAAGTTGAGCCGCCTTGACCCGCTCCAGAGTATATAAAATAATTTTATTTATGTATTTAAAGCAAAATTACAAATTTTATTGAATTAAATTAAAAACAAAACATTGTTATAATATAAATTTACACTACAAACTAAATTAACTAAAAATAATCTAATCTTAAAATTAATAAATAAATAAATACATCTAAATTAAAACTAATTAAAATAAACTAAAAAAAAAATTAATCTAATAAACCGCTGCCCGTAGGCAAAGTTCCCAATATGCTGGCCCCGTTGCCTCGTTGGATCGCAACACTAATTCTTTGTGCAAAATAGAGGCCAGCATTTTGGTCACGAGATGTTTCGACCAGACGCGACGAAAGTTCTTTAAAAATTTTTTTGGCACTCGGCCCCCATGGCCCCAACGTTTCTACCCCAAATGGCTCAAATATATAACCGCTATCGAGACTACTATATTTGCGCCTTTTGAGGCATTCAGCAGATTCAGCCGCCGCGCCAGCCCTATTTTGTGTCCTGAGAAGATGAGACGGTGCAAGTGTATCAGCACAAGTTGCGTCCCAAACTAAGGGCCGCCCCATCTTCCAAGGAACCAAAGTCATACCGTCCGGTCTTTTGCCATCATCCCGTACAAGACCATTTGGTTCGAGAATGGCCGCACAGTTAGCGGTGGCAAAAGCCCGGCGGATTATGTCATTAAGACTGGCATGGCGAGAAAACCTACCTGCGCTTTTCGTGCAGGAGAGACCATGGTGTCCGAGCTGGTCGACAACAACGCCACAATGACAGCGGTGTGGAGCACAGCATGGCGCACCCAAGCGAAGGGAAGTCGCTATTCTAAAATTTGAGGAGTCTATTAGGGTACCGGTATTAGACGAAGGGAGTGCCTGTAGCCACAAACCAGATTCCCACTCGCTAACAGCTAAGAGACGGGCACGATCTGCAGAGTTCAAACACGTATTGAAAAGTTGATTCCGTGTTTGCTCACAGATAGGTCCGTCCCAAAGCCGCTGCGAAGATGGTGTTTTTGGGAAATCGGTGTTTGGGCACGCTATTTTCCATGCGTCCCTGGCCTCGTTCATAAATGAGGTTTCAGTGATGGTGGGGAACTTTGCCAGAATTTTAGTTATTAAATTTTGATTGCTATGTACAGAGGACAGGAACGCAGGGAGAGCAACTCCAGAGATCGAACGGATGCCCAGGCCCCCGAAACGTACTGATAGAGATGCCTGTAACCACTCTCGATCATTTAGGTTTATGTTTAATATTAAAGCCAAAGTTTGTTTGATAATACTATCTAAATTTTTAATAAGGTCTATATGTTTCCAAAGTTGACAACATCTTACATGATAAGTAAATTTGGGTACGAATAGACAAAAACGAATAATAGTAAAAGCCATATGAGTATTAATTTTAGTTTTAATAATGTTAATAATAAAATAATTATTTTTATTATTAACATTATAATACATTGTTGTCTACTGTACAGTCCATGTCTATAATATTGTTCTTATTATAATAATTAAGAACCTACAAAACTTCACGAATGTCTTGTGAAGCTTATTTGTAAACAACTATTTACTATGTAACCAAGACTAGTGTATCATGTGTTTTATGTATAAAATTATCAAATTTTATATATTAATTTTATTTTATTTGTGGTATCATTGAATTATTTTATTTTTACTTGGATTTTCATAATCATAATCTTAAAGCATGTATAGGGAGATAATATTGTCGTTGTCCAACCCGACTAGAACTATTCTCAGACTTACTGAATATACATATAAAATTTCATCAAAATCGGTCAAGCCGTTTCGAAGGAGCATGGTAACTAACACTTTGACACGAGAATCTTATATATTCGATGTTATTTATACTCGTACTTCACCGATATATTTAACAAAAGTCATGTTAACAACACTTTGTTCAACACACGCAATTAACAAAACCATAACATAAAAAGGACTGAAACGTCCGTTTTTTTGTCATATATTTTGCAATCCCACTTAATCCCAGATTATGCACGGTCCAGGCTCTCTGGGCAAAGCCTTGCTGAACGTACGCGGATTTCTATGGATTTCCTCGTTCACATAACGCTGATTTCGTCTGCGTGTTTTATTTTTGTGCGGTTTTCCTGACGTTTTGCTTGTTTTTACGACTTTATATCTTTAATCCGCATGTTAATTTCATTTTCGTTAAAGCGCTTTATTTTTTACTGTTAAATTCTCTGAGATTTTATTTAGTTAATTAACCTTTAATTATTTGAGTTCTGGGGTACTGAGGCTCTTTATCTCTTCTTCATCAGTGATGTTTGCTTCTACTTCAGTGTCTACTTCCGTGAAGTTTATTTTCTATTAATATATAATAATAAATAAATAAATATTGTCAGCCAAATTACACAACGCCACCTAGCCCCAAAGTAAGCGAAGCTTATGTTATGGGTACTAGACAACTGATAAACATACGTAAATACATAAAAAAAAAATACTTATGATACATAGAAAACACCCAAACCAAGACAAACAGACATGTTCATGCACACAAATGTTTGTCCTGTGTGGGAATCGAACCCACGAGCATTGGTGTCGAAGCCGCGTCATTGACCGCTACGCCACCGAGCTCGTCAAAAATAAAAAAAACCGGTCAAGTGCGAGTCGGACTCGCCCACCGAGGGTACGTAGTATCATTATTAAATTTGATATTTTTCATTATAAATAAGAAATAATGCGTCGAAAAAAATAAATAAAATATATTTCGCAATGTGTACATCAAGCCCTTTCCCCATTTGAACTAGTAGTTTCAATTTGAAATTTCGACACCCTATAAAAATGTAGACCCCCTATTTTTTAAGATCTATTTACAAATGTATAGTTTTGAGATTTATTCCTGTACTTGTAGTCTATAACGATGTTACTTGCCAAATTTCATAGTTCTAGGTCAACGGGAAGTACCCTATAGGTTTTGATTCCCTTGAGTGTGTCGAAATATGCGTTTTTTGCTGAATAAACGGCCGTAACTTTTTTCTACGTAAACTTAGCAGTTTGATTTTTTTTTAACTTCATGGGACCGTAGACCTGAGTATACAGTTCAAATTTCAGCTTGATACCTCCACGCATTCTCAACATAGAAATTCTTGACAGACAGACAGACAGACAGACAGACAGACAGACAGACAGACAGACGGACAACAAAGTGATCTTATAAGGGTTCCGTTTTTCCTTTTGAGGTTCGGAACCCTAAAAAATAAGCTATAGGTAATGTACTGTAATGACTCCGTATTATTTTTCCAATTTCAATATCTATAAGTAGCTGCGTTGTAACTAGGGCTTAGATGCTCAGATTATTTCAATATCGACTCTAGTACTAAAAGATGCCAACCGGAGGGCGGTGTCCCATGATCGGGTTAAATTCATAGTGGACCTTCAATTTTAACGACCATAAGTAATAGGGCAATTATCTATTGGGTTATAAAGTAATATCATTTGGCTTTAAATACCGACCCTAAAGGACTCGAATAAACACATGTCCCACTTCTTATCGGTACCCTCATGTTTCACCATCGACGTTATCAACCCATCGACATAGTAGACGTAATACAGCAGTACATCAACTCCATAAGAATGTCCGGAATTGACGCACTTAGTCGCAATTGGTAAAATTAATACGATACTAATAATATGGCATGTACAGTTGCACATACATATTATTATACAGTTGGACTATGTTTCATAAAATCAATTAAAATTTGAAACGAATTAAGAAGTTTAATGTTGCTGATCTCCATGGGCGGTGGTGATTGCGTTCCATCAGGTGACTAACATGCTCATTTACCCCTTTCACATAAAAAAAAATCGGACAGGTCAAGTCAAGTTAGTTAGTTATTAAAAAAAGATAAACATAAATAATAAAGATAAAGATGGCACGATTCTCAACGGGCTTCATTTGAAATCTCGCTTAGCATTCTACATCGGCATGTATCTGTATCACTCATACAGACGTCGAATTCGATTGTATAGAAGTGATATACTGCGCTATAAAGTTTACTATGCCATCGTCCATTGATAAACTACCCACAGATAGTAAACAATAGGGTTATTGCTAAGTTTCGGATCATTAAACCAGCACGTGACGCAGATATGTCTCGATGTCGTTTATTTATTAGTTTTTCGATAGTTTTTGTGTTTGTCAATGTTTTGTAGAGTTGGTGACGAAATTGTAATGTTTCTAAAGCAATTTACATACATATATTACTTACGTTCAACTGGCGTTCTGTTTTTCCTAAGTTTTTTTTTTTTTTTTTTTTTTTTTATAACAGAGGGTGGCAAGCGAGCATGAGGGTCACCTGATGGAAAGCAATCACCACCGCCCATAGAAATCAGCAACACCAAGGGGTTGCCGATCCGTTGCCAGCCTTTTAAGGGAAATATTGACTCTGTTCTTGAAGGCCCCCATGTCGTACTTATTTGGGAATACCGCTGAGGGAAGTTGATTCCACAACTTTACAGTACGTGGTAGAAAATGCCTTAAAAAGCGT
Organism: Hypsopygia costalis; assembly: GCA_937001555.2. NCBI lineage: Eukaryota > Metazoa > Arthropoda > Insecta > Lepidoptera > Pyralidae > Hypsopygia > Hypsopygia costalis. The sequence continues at coordinate 2,007,321 of OW443336.2, read as the reverse complement.
ACTGTAGTAGATCGCCAAATATCAAGGTGATGTGGATGGAACTTTAATTTTTGGCGAGTTGTACGATAGTGGAACTCAGCGGCAGGTATCAAATCAAATAGCTCATCCGAGCACTCCCCGTGGTACAATTTATATAGAACGCAAAGAGATGCAACATCTCTGCGTGTAGAGAGAGAATCCAGCCGATCAGAAATCATTGGGTCACCGATGTTTGTTTTGAATGTAGTAGTAACCAAGCAATTCACATAAGTACCTGCATACATTTATGACGTTCAAGTTACGTTCTGCTATTCCTTTGTTTTGATTACAGTGATCACTTTGCAATACTGAATTGTATGGCAGAGTGGTCGATGGCAAAGTTATCTTAGTGAACCAACCGTACTTTGTGAATACTAATTACTACTATTCTACATAAACTATACTACTTAAATACTGTGAAAATCCAAAAAAATGTTTGTGTTTTATACCTCTGTTCATAAATAAGTAACTCATTGCCATATTTTTTTTATATATAAATATTATTACATAACTTTTACGGTTTTGGGGTGTCAGTGGTTCATCAACATCTGTGAACCAAAGCCAACTTCACCTGCACGCGGTGCACCCTGCTGACTGACAAACGAAGCTCTGGCGAAAAAAGAGGTAGCGAGCATAATTGTAAACTACCCGACTGGGGAATGTACCTCCACCTCACAGAATACCGCAGCCAAATAACAATTCCCTTGAGGGTTGTTGTGTTCCTGCGAGTGAGTGAGGTCACCAGAAAGGAAGGAGATGCTGCGTTGGCAGCGCGGGTGGCGACGCGCCGCTTCACATCAGGCGGACCGTATGCTTGTCTGCCACCCGACGTAGTATAAAAAAAAAAAAAAAAAAAAAAAAAATCATCTTCAATACCTAATGAATTAAAAAAAAATGTCTTTGACTATTCGGAGTGAAACGGCTAATATGAAGAAGTGGTCGAGTATGATGGTGGTTGCTCCATTCGCCAACACCAAAACGGGCGCCGCTAGGCGGCCTGCAGGGCTATTGACTAATTTTGTTATTTTCAATGAACAACCAAATTTAGTTATAACTACACCAAACTTTGATGTCAACCGAGAAATCGTAGAAGTGCCATAGTCACACAGCAGACGGACAAATAATTGGGTTGTTTCCAATGTTTAAAAATTGTACAAATAAATTAACAATATCGTAAAATACACAAAACTATAAAGATCTGCAAACTTTCATTCTAATATCTTCAGTCAGACTTTTTTTAGCGTCGATCAAAGTTTGGCGGGAAAGTCCATTTTAAAAGTATGAAATTATTAAAAAATAATATTTCCATTGGAGAAGCAATAAAAAATGCTATAACTTTTATTATGATACTAATCACATAAACGTAATATTTAACATAGCTGTCGTACAAATTTCTGATTTGATGCATACAAAATACAGATCTGTGACGTCATAATTCAGTAGTCTTTTGTATGGAGCGTTTTGGGGCAGTCTAAAAATTGTGATTTTCAAATTACCATATCTCGAGAGATTTTTGTGCTATCGAAGTAATTCTTTCACCTATGGTTATATTATGGAGACGTCCCTACATATCAAACAGAAAAAAATGTTAGTCAAATACCCAATTAACTTTTTTTTATAAACTACGTCGGGTAGGAGACAAGCATACGGCCCGCTTGATGTGAAGCGGCTACCGTAGATATATTAATGCTCGCAACATTAAAAATATCGCTCGCGCGTCGCCACCCTCGCTGCCAACGTAGCATCTCCTTCCTTTCTGGTGACCCACTCGCAGGAACACAACAACCCTCAAGGGAATTGTTATTTAACTGCGGTATTTTGTGAGGTGAAAAACCAAATTTTGTTATACACTGAAACTTTGATTTCAACCGAGAAAACGTACAAGTGCCATAGTCTCACAGCAGACGGACAATAGAGGGGAGAATACGTAGCTGACTAGTAAATTTAATAAAATAAAATAAAAAATGGGACGGGGCCCACCACACATTCCCACCACTGTATCTCCTGTGTAGCCAGGATTAACAGCGGCGACCGTCAAAAAAGGCAATGAACAATGAAGTCCATTGCAGTCCCAGAGGTACAACTACGGCTGCCTTGGAACTCACAACGAATTTAATCACAAGAAATTAGTAGGAGTAGGAAGCTTTTGGAATTTGACTTTTCCTCTTAGCAATGTGAGAGACAGCAATATGGCAAATAAGGCATTAAAAGCCTAAAGAGATGGCTAGTCAAGTGAAGCTCAACTGCCGTGCACCACCGTGTATTTATCTTACTTGCTGACCCGGCGTCCCGAATAACAGAATAAGTATTAAAAAAAAAAAAAGAATCGACTGTTAGGCGGTACGAAGTTCGCCGGGTCAGCTAGTAGTATATAAATACGGCTAATTAAATATAAAATATCATAACATAAACCAGTTAGATACATTCAATTTAATAAATAATTTCTCGGGTCGGTGTAACAAGAAACTTCGGCAAGCCAGCCACAATATGGCGGTTTATTAACGCAGTTAAAGTTAAATTATTGCCAGCTATCGGTTATTTGTTTATTTAGTTAGTTTACAACATAGGCCGTGGTCGTAGTGTGAATAAATAATTGGTGGTCCCTTGTTAAATATTGAAATGTTCGTGGGAGGTATGCACACTCACGACAGAAAGGACTTGCGATTTTGTCGCAAAACTCGTTCGTTGTTGTCGTCGATAACCCAACCTCATGCCACTGCTGGAATATTTCGATCAGAACTGAGACTGTAATATAGACAATAAAATAGGAATAAGACCATTGAATTTTTAATTAATTTTGAAGCAAAATAATATATTACTGTAATAGTATAACTAAACGATCTAAAAATAATAATAAATACTTATTTAGTCCTCAAATGTTAGATTAACACTGGAACCCACGGATTGGAAAAAGTAAGAAGTGATACAACCAGTTAACAAATTAAAAGATTAAATCAAATTATTTATGATTTTACCCAAATCATAACGATTACAACTTACGAGCGAGCGATCTCATCTCGTTTTAATGAGCAACTCAGAGCAAGTCAACTTGGTAGTTATATATAACTAGTATATTATCAATATTATCATACATGAGAGGATGAGGAGTGATATTTTATATTTAAGAAGAAACAATAACTTAGAATAATCAACATCTTAGAGAATCGATAATTTCGATAATAAACAAATTGCACCACAAAAAATAGAGTAAAGATTATTAGCATAATTAGTTACATAAATATCGATTTTAGTTCTATTCATACCCGCTATAATTTCAAAAATTATAATTTTGCCTTTGTCCATAATGACAAAATAATATATTATTAGTAAAGAAACCTTTTTAGGGTTCCGTAACCCAAAGGGTAAAAAGGAATCCTATTACTAAGGCTCCGCTGTCCGTCCGTCCGCCCGTCCGTCCGTCTGTCACCAGGCTGTATCTCATGAACCGTGATAGTCAGACAGTTGATATTTTCACAGATGATATATTTCTGTTGCCGCTATAATAACAAATAAAAATCTGAATAAAATAAATATTTAAGGGGTATAAAATAATTATTTAATTTCCCATACAACAAACGTGATTTAATTGCTCATTTTTGCTCGTAATTGATAACGACAATAGGTTGACATTTGAAATACTCACATAATATTTAGTTATATATTTACTTTAAAAATAAATAATTAAATAAAAATAAAACAAATATTTAAGGGGGGCTCCCATACAGCAAACGTGTTTTTTTTTGCCGTTTTTCTAGATAATGGTACGGAACCCTTCGTGCGCGAGTCCGACTCGCATTTGGCCGGTTTTTTTTTATACGTTATTCTATACATTATACAAATGTCACTACAAGGTGATATTACAAATGAACAATGACATTACAGTAAGATTTGGTTTGCAATACCATAGTATTCTATTTCCTCCGACAATCACTTTTCTTGTGATATCGTAAGTGTGCGCGGATCTAGAGTCAGCACCTAATCGTGCGGATACATTTGTACATTGATTACGGATTCTCGACCATTTTGCAGGAGGCTACTGAAAATAAATGTTGGAAAACCGTATTTACACTGCTAGACTCAGGCTTCCTTGTAAGCTTACCGGGATTTGTAGGCACGTTGCAAACTCTACATTCTGTATGTACACATATATTAATTTTCTTGTTCACTTCTTATCAGTACATTAGCTTCCACATGTACTAGCGTTTCTCGGGTGATGTTCGTATTACATATACAGGCAATTTGATCTACACTACTTTGCGTGCTTCCGCCGCCAATTAGTTCACGCAACTACTGCCGGCCGGCACCCACCCGCTACCGTTAGTAGACGAATGCGACTGCCGTGGCTGCTTTGGTCGTCTCTGCTCCAGCTCGGCGAATTTCCAACATCTGAAATAAAAGAAACAGACTGCTGGTGCCCCGACTACCGTGGTCGACTCTGCGACACGTGTTTCGCCTCTACGTTGTAACTTAGTACTACGATCGAGCTAAATTATATTTGAAACAAATACCCCGACTTAACTATGCTGCCAATATACTTGCCTTCCAAATGAAAAACCAAAAAAAAATCGCCATTTGACCTTAATAACTTATTATAAACAGTATTTTGCCAAGGAATTCCCATTGGCTCGTGTTTGTAGCCGGGCACAAACATCCGCCCCTATTTACATATGCGGATTTTGCGGATTTCGCGGATGCGTGCGGTTTTGTTTCTATTTGCACTAGTGGGGCGTGTTCCCGTAATTACGGCATTGGGACAAGTCCCGAGGCGAAGCGACCGCATTGCAGATTTATTACCTTGTATCTAGAAGTGACTTCTAAGTATATTATTACTTCTGGAACTTGTTGTGAACCAAAGCCAACCTCATCTGCACGTGGTGCACCGTGCTTTCTTTCGCTATGGCCTAGTTTGTCAGTACCAACGAGGCCCTGGCGAAAAGAGAAGTGGGGCGTAGCGTATTTTTTAAGCTGCCCGATTGGGGAAGTACCTTTGCCTCACAAAATACCGCAGTAAAATAACAATTACCTTGAGGGTTGTTGTGATCCTGTGAGTGAGTCATGTCTCTACAAAGAAAGGACTATTTCCTTTCTTTGTAGAGTCCTGACTCACCTATAGGCTGGCAACGGATCGCCGATCCCTCGGTGTCGCTGATCTCCATGGGCGGTAGTGATTGCTTCCCATCCGGTGACCCACATGCTCGTTTGTCCTCCTCTCACATAAAAAATATTCCTGCTTGCTTACTACTTACCTAACTACCTACACAACTATCCCTACTAATTTCTTCTGATTAAAATTCGTTGTGAGTTCCAAGGCAGCCGTAGTTTTACCCACGGGACTGCAATGGACTTCACTGTTCATTGCCTTTTTTGGCGGTCGCCGCTGTTAATCCTGCCTACACAGGAGACACAGTGGTAGGAATGTGTGGAGGCCCCCCCCGTCCATTACGTACACACCTGCGACAAAGTACCAACCGCACATATAGTTAAGACTGTCTGAGTCTGTCTTAACAGCTCGCTTACACTGCGCTTAATACCGCAAGTTTTCAAATTAACATAAACAGTCTATGTGTTATAAGACAGAGAGTCTCAATGCCACTATGCAATAAGTGCTTTACTATGGACTCATGAGCACCACATAAACAAATTTCTTTTACTAAGAAAATTCGTTCCAATCATTTGATAATAACACTATAGTTTTTTAGTATATAAAATGAAATGTTTTTGACGTGATAACTGATAACGCCTTATAAATCGATTAACGCCAGTTGCATGCACGAAAAATCTTGACCCATTGTCACGTTCAGCCTGAGCCGAGCGTGCAAGCGAAAACGCGTAACAAGCAAACGCGTAACAAGCGATAGAGAGGCACGATCGCCATATGATTTTTACGCACAACAATATTGAGTTTTCTGAAGAAATGCAGATGTCAAAAAAATGGGGATAATTTGCGTCCGCCAGTGACTCGATCCTTCGGCCTAGTGTTTGTAGCCTAAAAAAAATGTATTCATACAATATGCGGAAGATCGACGTAATACATGAGTGCCATGTTCAAAGAACTCCGGCTCCTGATCTTTGTACACATATGAAACAACTCTTTTTGTTAAACGTAACCCAGATTTATTTGAAAAACTTGACGATATAGTAAAACGATCAAACAGTCGAATCGATAAATACAGTTCAATTTATCGTACCACAAAATCAACATATAGAAAGTAACAGCTCATACTGTATGCGTAGTAAAATAATATACAATAAACTACCAGACTCATTGAAATGTCTAACATTATATTCATTTTAAAAATATATTCTACAATTACTGGTCACATAATAATATTGTTTTTATTATTTTAAATGAATTTTTTAACTATAAATTCTAAAATTATGATGTGCATTTTATTTACTATTTATTTAATTATTTATTTACATCGTATGCTATTTTATTTAATGATTTATTTACAACGTATGCTCTAGGATAATTAAAATAAATAATCTATGTTTATATTCTCATTCACATGCCATCTTTTGGTGGAATATGCTGAGGACGAATTAATTTATACTATCTTATTAACCATATTCTGTGAATCATCATCAGGTCATTTTAGTCTCCACTACAGGAGCACGACCCTCTCGTCCGTCCCAGACAGAAGGAGGATTTAGCCTACACTCCCCACGCTGGCCAGACGGGTTGAGGAGGCCTGATCGATGTTTTATAATGTATTTCCCTTAGTCGCCTTGTACGACATCCACAGAGACGGAGTGATTCTATTCTAGTCTGCCGGAAACCACACGGCAAACTATTCTATGAATAAAATATCATTATTCATTTGGGGATGTTGGGACACAGGGGTCTGTAATTGGGATATCCTGATTAAACCGAGACAGTGATTAAATTGACAAGCCTACACCAGGTTGAAATGAAATTCATTTCCGTCCTCGATTCTGGGGCCGTACCGCCGTAGCTAAAACCGATTACCATCGTGTTTTTTATTCCGAAAATTGGTTTTAGGTTACCGTTATTGGCAATCATCTTCAGCTTAGTGGATACAGCTCTAGGGTGATCTAAACATAATCAGCAACAGTCTAAGCAGTAGTTTCATTTTCGCATTCAAAAGTTGTGATGGTAATCGGCTTCAGCTTCGGCGGTAGGGCCCCAGGTCAGCTTGGCTCAGCTCTTTTTAATCGGAACACACTTGCCAGAGTGGTCGTGGTTATCATTGTGAATCACTGATCATTTTGGTAATACAGCGCCATTCATCGCGGACTGCAGCTTTCCGGGTGCATTCGCAAACGGAGCACTCAATAGCGGCCTTGACAAAGTTGGCTCAGCTCAACGAGACTCAATTTGACCTTATTCAATTAATATCTTTGCCGCTAGATGTCTCCATTATATTAATATCTTAAGTTTCAAATCCCGGGTGTCACATGTCTGTAGCTGCCTCCCATGCGTCACGTACGACGATGAACTTATTTTAAAAATAACATAATTTGATATCACTTCCAGTATAATTTTATGTTCGCAATCCTTCGGATCCTCCAAATGAACTGGGCCCGTGTTCATGTTAATTCAGGCCCACCTGAATGTCGATCGCAAAGGGCCGGTTATAAATATTGTATCTGTAGGCCTACTACACTAAGGAACTTAGAATGTACTTTTAGTGATATCCCAAAAAGGTTTATTCTTTTTTGTAGCGTGTCATTACAACCCCCGACTTATAGTAAATTTATGTTATACATTACAACTTTTGATATTAATAAAGCTACTGTTTCAAGTAATTAAATTTATTTTTACCGACCGGTTTCGCATTATCTAGGTACACCATCATGCACCATCTGTGCATGGGTTTCTATAAATATAGTAAAATAAATGAAAAAATTATTATGACTACAATATGCTGCTTTTCAAAAGATATGTAAAGTGACTTTTACAGATTTTGGCAGCGCATGATTGATGCATCTGGTACCTATAGCAATCGTTCATAAGCTACGATAACTGCTTACGACCCAGAAGGATAGTACTTAAATTAATAAAAATTAGTATGTAAATTTGGATAATTAGCATATATCTATGTATCACATATAATTTTATGTTTTTACAGGTATTCTGTGTATGTTCACAAAATAACAGTTATTTTGTCAACTTCATTTGAGTTTTATCTGCTTTTCCCAAAGGTTGACTGGTAGAAAATGCTCTTAGCATTAAGTCCGCCTTTTGTACCCTTATTCTATGGTCAATAAAGTTTAAATAAAATAAAATAAATTATCTAATTTTTTAGCAAATCAAATCACTTCATTAAAAATCCCTTGCGTTTCACAAACTCACAAAATTCAATTCGTTTGTATCTTTGTACCTCCCCAATTTAAAGCTTTCCATTGCTTTGAGTCCGTCTACTTAAAAATCAATCCATTCCCGGGACACTCGTCTCAATCAATCACAATCCGATTGAAAATTCAATCGCAGTAAAAGATGACTGAAGGATTACGTGACTACATTACTCGGGTATCTTTGGGGATGCTGGGAATACATATTTTACCTTTTTCGGAGAATGTATTTTTAAAATATATATATATATTTTTACCTCTAATGCATATCCAATCCAATAACTTGATTTTGCAATTCATATTATTGGAATCGATGTGTTAGGTAACAACTCAATGTTTTAGGTCCCCAATAGTGTTAGATACTTAAAATCCGTGGTGCACGGCAGTTGAGCTTCTCTTGACTAGCCATCTCTTTAGGCTTTTAATGCCTTATTTTCCATGATGCTGTGTCTCACATTGCTAAGAGGGGAAGTCAAATTCCAAAAGCTTCCTACTTACTTCCTACTAATGTCTTCTGATTAAATTCATTGTGAGTTCCAAGGCAGTCGTAGTTTTACCCCCGGGACGGTAATGGACTTCACTGTTCATTGCCTTTTTTGGTGGTCGCCATTGTAATGGTTTCTGTGTTACCACCATCACCACTTAGTACAGGGTATAAGTAATAGTATTACCTTGGGAAACCGACTCACTCGCAGCCAGGTAACCGATCCTGGTTCCTTACTCCTGCCAGTAGGAATCCTCGCTGATGGGAGCAGCGGTTACCTCTGTACTAAACCTTATCTACAGGGGTAGGTTCATTTATGGAATACAACGGAAAGTCAAATATAAATCGAAGTAGGTATAATCTATTGAAGTATACAATAATATCCCGACATGATATCAACACTCGGTTTGGGGATTCCGGGAACCATACGCGCACTTAATAGTCTTTACCGAACATACCGTTCTCATCCACGTTGGGACCGCAGCTCACTGACTGCCAATGACGTGCAGAACTCGAGTCCTCGAGACACGCCGCCTGACACCGGAGTCGCCGGTGTCGTGCTGGTCGCTAGCCGCAGACTCTGCCTGCTGACCGGGGGATGCTCGTGGTAGCCGCCCGCCGCAGACTTCCCGCGTGTTCCCTCACACGCAGACCGCTGCAGACCTTTTTGCTATCTCCCTCGCCGCCCGGGATGAACTTCACTCGCGGATATAATGGCGGCTCGACCGGCCAACTTCTGGTTGCGTCTGTTCGTCCTTAGAGCTACACCGGGACTGTCTCTCCGAGCGCGCTCGCGCTCCCTCCGTTGTTCCGCGTGGCGTCATGTCACGCCCCTTTTTGCCCAATTTCTATTGGTCCGTTCGTTGTGCGGTCATAACATTTCGACGGTAACAATTAGCTAGGATCTGAGTTGTCATTCGTTTGACTGACAATCAGTCCACGTGGACATTATTTGTATTGGTAGTTTTCATCGCACGGTCACTCAGCGTCACTTTCGCCATTGGCTTGCATTTATAGCTTCCATTTCAACGGACTTCCAACGTTTTTCCTTTTCTCAGAATTCGTCGCTTGTTCCCGGAACGACTTCTTCTAATCGGCCTCGAATGCCCGTTCCTTTGAATTCCCCGAAAGGCGCCGTGCGTTTCTTATTAACTACGGAAATACCGCGGGTTTGTTTTGACATTTAATCTTACATTACATTATCTCCTTTGTTAAAAACAAAAAAAGAAAAGAGAAAAAGAAAAAAAAGACTGAAGGTCCATCTGACAATCTCAGGCTGCCCCTATGTGGGCCGTGACTCTAAGAGTCAACGAAAAGAAAATTAAATTAAACTTTACAAGTGTTACAATGCCTCTCAATGGCTTGAGGAGCCTTAATTTTATGTGTCCAGACGTGGCTATACATTACAAAATAGATCACTCTGTTCCCATTACAACGTTACTTGTTAACCATGGCATATACTATTACAACTTCCATATGTCATAACATTATATATGTCGCTTAATATTATCTTAAGCATTATAATATAACCTAGTAACTTGGCTTTACTACAAGGGAATGTACCCTACCATATGAACTAAGTTTAACATAAAAACCAAAACAAAAGGTACATTCTACGCTGTTTTCTTTTTTTTTATGCGAAATGGCCAAGTATTACAGAATAGACAAAACAAAACAAATTACAAATGGCAATCAACCATAACAACTCGGTGATGTGATACCACCAGGCGCATAATCCTTAATTCAAGAGAAAAAAAAAAATACAGTAACCTTAACCTAAGTTTACCATTACAACTTGCGCCCTTGAGAGATAAAATAAAATTATAACCTCAGCACAATCCTTACAAGGAAGACTGTTCCTTATTACTTTATTTATTAGTTAATTACTAATCTTACAGCAGTGTCACCATTCTCCTATTCTCCGGAAAAAACAAATGTTACCCTATCTGCCTACAAAACCAGGCTTAGACCTATAAGCTTACAAATGTTAGTCTGATGACAATACTGTATGTGTCTCAACATACTTGTTTACTTCTTTTTATTATTACATATTTACAAATATACAAAGATAGTGTTTAACTGTTATTTACACACTTGTGGAAAGAAAGAAGTGACAAGTATTTAAAAGTTTAAGAAGAAAGGTTGGTGGAATTGAAGATGCGGAGTCCAATGTTTCGTGGCCCGACTTTAAGCTGTTAACCAAAAATATTTACAATGGGTGCTCTGTTATCTTTATGGTGTCGGGTGGCCACTATCTTTTAACGGATAGGGGCGACCCTAACCCAAGGTCTAGGAAATAGTGATGCCCTTCTGTGACGTATGTCACAGAACAGCATTACTCGTTAATTTTCAATGATAACCGACCTTCCGAATTAACTGGAACAAAAAACAATATTAGCAAAACATTTTGCTCCCCCGTACCCTCTACCTTAACAGTAGTCTGCTTTTTTTTTTTTTTTAATTAAGCAATCCCGAACACTTTACTAAGACAAAAGTTCGGTATAACTTTACGTTTCCGGGCTTTCTTTAAAAGCTTGCCCTTCCTGCTTCGACTGCTCGAAACTAATAACTTAAACCTAACATTTGTTATCACTTATCCCTATATACCAGGATATACTCACGGGTGCATCTCTTGCACACGCTCTAATTCACCTAGTCTGAGGTCGTTTCTTTACTACAGACTGTGTTATTCTTTAATTCTATTTACTTGAAACATATACTTATACTTATACTTCTAATATTTACACTGAGACACTAGTATAGTGTTTCGTCATTATTACTCAAAAGATTACTCAGACTAACTGAATTTCCTTATGACTCTAACTATTGCTTATATGTACAATCTTAATATATTTAGTTTACTTTACTTAAAGTTTACTGCAAAACGGACGAGTGCAATTGGTCGTTTTGATATGTGAAATACTCTCTTTAACATAAACTACATGTGGACCCATGTGCGTACGCAGTTTTCTATTTACTTTGTACTTAGCTCCAATGCTTGTTGGTTATTAAGAGGTAACAATTTAACATTGTTAACTTGCATGTTTAACGTGTTCTTTCCCCACAGAGTCGATTGAAGCTATTAGTCAAAGTTTAACCATTCATTCATCAATCTTTTGTGGCCTTATCTCATACATCACACATTCAAACATTCAAGCGAGAGAAAAAAAAAATTTTGCTGGTACCAGACTTTTTGTAGAAACAACTCGTGAAACCTGTCAAGTGTACATATGTATAACGTTTGATGGATAGGCTTTATTGTGCGATAGGCTTAACTTAATCCGAGTATAGCCTTTTATGTTACCCAAACATGCAAAACCATCCTTTTAAAAGTTATACATAGTTAATTTTTAAAAATATCATTTACATGATACAATCCTACTGGTGTTTTATCTAAATTCCCTAACACATAGGAATTTTTCGACTTAACCTCTAGTACTATCGATTTGATGAAACGAGGAGCCAATTTATTACTAAAAAATTCTGCCGCCTTTGACTGGTAGTGAGCTCTACGCCATACAATATCACCAACATTATAGTGAACCGTATGTCTCCTTAGGTTATACCTTGTAGCATTTTGCTGGTATGCTGCGAGCAAATGCTTTTGTACACTATTAAATACTAACTCTAATTCTTTTAAGTTTGTACTATATTCGCTGACATTTTCCACTTCTATGTCGTTGACTGAGTTAGGATTCTGTAAGTTATGCAATCTACCATCTAATAACAATTCCCTACCATGCATAACGAAATATGGTGATAACCCATGGGCTGCACTGACATGAGAATTCAAAGCACATTGTATTTTTATCAAATTTTTAGTCCAATTCCTGTGGTTTTCACCACAATATGATGCTATTGCAGTTTCTATTGTTCTATTGTATCTTTCGACAGTGTTGTTCTGTGGAAAATAAACACAGTTACGGAATACTTTAGGAATATTATATTTTTCAATGAGTGCGTTGAATTCTCTTGATACAAACTGTGAACCGTTATCAGTAATTATACAATTTGGCACTCCATAACGTAGGAATATTGTTTCCTCTAGGAATTTAATAACTGTGGCTGAAGTAGCCTGCTTAAGTAGGTGAAACCATACAAATTTTGAGAAAATATCGACTGCTGTTACTAAGTAAGTATGACCAGAGTAACTCTTAGGGAGTGGTCCTACAATGTCCACTGAAATAACTTGCATGGGAGCATTCACCTTTTTCTGGTGTGTCATTTTCCCTGCCGGTGGAGAATTATTTACTTTATGAGCTTTACAAACGTCGCATTTACTAATTACTTCTTTAATATCTTTCAACATTTCTGGCCAATAGTAAAATAATTGTAACCGTTTATACATTTTGTATGACCCTAAGTGTGCGGATTTAGGATCCTCATGAGTAACTTTAATGAGCTTTAACCTATCTTCTGCAGGTATAACCTGTTTCCACTGCAATGGTTTATCTAAATTAAACTTGATCTTACAATATCTATACAAAATGTTGTCTTTTAACCTGTAATTTGGAAACTTTTCTGGTGTTCTGTGAATGCCTTCTATAATTTTGTTGTACCACGTGTCCTGACTTTGACTACTTAGGCTACTATGTACATTATTATTACTAATATTTACAATTTCAATTTTGACACGTGACAGTGCGTCAGGCACAACATGAAGTTTCCCTTTCTTGTGTACAATTTCGAAATCAAATTGTGAGAGCCTTGTTGACCAACGTGCCAACCTTCCTGATGGGTTTTCTAATTTATACAACCATTTTAAGCTTTCATGGTCTGTTACTATAACAAAGTGAGTACCCTCTATATAATGTCTGAAGTGTTTTACTGACTCGATCACGCATAATAGTTCCCTTTCAGTAGTACTATAGGCAATTTCGGATTTTGAAAGTGTACGAGAGAAATAGGCTACTGGATGATCACACCCATTTTCGTCTTTCTGCACCAACGCGCAACCGATTCCGTAAGAGCTCGCGTCGCAGTGCAGGTAGAAGATCTTGTTGTAGTCTGGCACGTGCAGTACCGGTGCTGTCGTCAACGCCTCTTTCAGCTGGTTGAAGGCCTCCTCTGCCGGTGCCGACCAGGAGAACTTTACCTTGGTACTTGTCAACTGTGACAGTGGTCTTGCCATTCCTGAAAAGTTTTTAATAAAACGTCTGTAATACGAGGCTAAACCTAAGAAACTCCTAACTTCTTTTACGTTCTTTGGGGAAGGAAAGTTCTGAATGAATTCTATTTTAGATGGGTCTGTGGATAGCCCATGTTCATTTACAACATAGCCGAGGTACCGTAGTTCTTTTTTGCAAAATACGCATTTTTTTAAATTTACAGTTAGATTTGCTTTCTTTAACTTATGCATTACTTTATTAAGTAAAGTCAAATGTTCCTCAAAAGTTTTTCCTATAATAACTAAGTCATCCAAATATGCAAATACCTTGCCACCGAACTCCGGACCAAATAACGTATCTACTAGCCTTTGCAGTTGTTGTGGAGCGTTTGTTAATCCGAACGGAATAGTTTTGAACTGAAGCAAGCCTCTGCCTTGTGTGATAATTGCTGTTTTCTCCTTGGAGTCCTCCGTTAAGGGTAGTTGTAGAAAAGCTTGACTAAGGTCTATCGATGATATATACTTTGCTTCCTTGAGGCCGTCCAAGATGTCGTCTATCCTAGGCAATGGATAGCTATTTTTCTTTGTGACTGCGTTGAGCTTCCTGCTGTCCATACACAATCTGTACTTACCGTTTGGTTTAGGGACCAAAACTACTGGTGATGCCCATGGGCTGATGGATTCCTCCAGCACTCCCATGGCTATCATCTTGTCAAGCTCCTCGTTGATAAGAGCCTGTTTTGCTGGGCTAACTCTGTAAAATCGCTGTTTTATTGGTTCACCTGTGGTTTCAATTTTATAATTAACCATATTTGTTCTTCCCAAACCACACTTTTCAAATGAAATGTTGGTAAATTTCTCTATTACATTATTTAACTGTCTTTGTTGCCTTGGGGTCAACGGGACCCTATCCGTAGAAGTCATGTTATACGAATTAGGTTGACTTTCTAACTCATTTGTGTTGTTGGGCAGTAATACTTTATCCGAGCTACCTTGCTCACTTGCTAAATCAATAGCGACCTGCGGACTATTCCGCCTATTAGTTGCAATTGAAACTTTAACTGAGCTACCTTGCTCACCTGCTAATTTATTAGCAACCTGCGGACTATTCCGCCTATTAGAAGGGTTCTCTCCTATTTTATTTACAGTTTTGCTTTCTGCGATATTTACATTATTTACAGACTTAAAGCTATTATTTACATTTGTATTTACATCTTTGACAGAGCCTTCTATTATACCAATTGTACCTATTGGGTTTCCCTTGGTTACCGGTTGTAACCATACACCTTGGATTTTATCCAATAACCCTGCTTGTTCCCAAAAGTCTATACCTAAAATGAAACTGTTTGTTAAGTCAGGGACAATTTCGAAATTTAACTCGAAATTATTATTGTCAACCCTAATTTTCAACTGTAATCGACCGATTACTGTACTTGGAGAACCGTTTGCCGACATTGCCTGTTTAATGGGGGAGGAAATAATTTTATAGCCTTGCTTTACAAATTCTAAATGTTTGTTATTGCCTATTATATTAATATCAGCACCGCTGTCTAATAGAGCTGTATACTGTTTATTATCTATTATGAAGTTAATCAGTGGCCTTTTATTTCCTACTGTGGGTATATGCACCGGTGACACCTTATTGTTAGAAAAGAATTTATTTACAAATACCAACCAATTTTTCCAATCGGTGGAGTCTCGGGTGGCCGGTGCCGAAGCTAGTTTTTTGACTGATGCCCGGTGTTGTGCTGGTGCTCAGCGGCTGAAAGCGTGCTTCGCTGAGGTGCTCCGTCGCTGCTCAGCGCCAGTGCGCTGCCACTGCCTTGAGCTGGTGCAGCTGGCTGCGTCCACTGCAATGCCTTTGGTGCGGCCGGGTTCCTTTCGTGATACCGCTGTGTAGCATCCTGACCGGCTTTCTTTGCGGGGTTCGCTGAAACAGTTTTGTAGAGGGGTTTACTTAACATAGGACATTGTTTTTTCCAATGACCCTGCTGGTGGCATTTAAAACACGTGCTCGGGTTCGTTTGTTTCGGGGGAGGCTTAGCCGATATACTTGGCCTAAATGGTGGTGAAAGTTGTTGAGCAGCAGAAGTATTACTATATACAAAAGTTTTTGAGCGGCTATTTACAATTGGGTTTGAGCCCCTGTTAAAGCTGTCAATCATCTTTCCTACACGGAGTAAATCGTTAATTGAGTACACCCCACCATAAATGAATGCTGGCTGATAACGTATATTCATGTTGTGCTTAATTATTTCCAACAGTTCACTTTCGGAAATACGGTGAGCTATTTTATTTGCCAGGAACTGTACGTAAGTTACGAATTCCAGCAATGTTTGTTGTGGTGATTGTTTATAATCTCGGATTTGTGTCATTATCTGATAACAATAGTCTAAGGGCTCGTAGTATTCCTTTAATAGTTCCTTAAGCTGGTACCATGATATGCATTTATGCTTGTTTACTCTGTACCAAGTAAGTGCGGGTTCTGATAGAAGATCATGGAAATTCACTAACATTGACTGCTCTGATAAACCCCGGGCCACCTGTAATTCTTCCACCCTACTGATGAATTCCCTTACATCCGTTGATCCGTTGAACTTTACATTCCAATTTTCCAAACCATGTTTTAACCCAGTGTAATTGTGAGAGTGAGTGTGACTCACCTGTGATGACGATGTCGATACCTCGTCCCACGTAATTAGTTCTTCCGTACGTGATAACTCTTGCCCTGCCATCGCCGTTGAGTGTCGCCACGAATTTTCCATGACAATACTAAGCTATATTAACAAAACACAGCGAAAAACAAAAAATAAAAAACTTAAAACTAAAAAATAATTAAACTGCAGGCTCCTGGACTATGTGCAATATGCGCTGCAAGTACATACGCTCTGCGTATGCCAACAAACATACCGTAGTATTGCGTAACCTTCGCGTTTACTGGCGAACCCGTTACCCAACTTTTATTTTTATAAGAACTATATGTACCTATTACGTAGTTCGCGATTTATACTAAACTTAACGTTGTATATTGAACATAAATAGCCGTTGGACGCCAATGTAATGGTTTCTGTGTTACCACCATCACCACTTAGTACAGGGTATAAGTAATAGTATTACCTTGGGAAACCGACTCACTCGCAGCCAGGTAACCGATCCTGGTTCCTTACTCCTGCCAGTAGGAATCCTCGCTGATGGGAGCAGCGGTTACCTCTGTACTAAACCTTATCTACAGGGGTAGGTTCATTTATGGAATACAACGGAAAGTCAAATATAAATCGAAGTAGGTATAATCTATTGAAGTATACAATAATATCCCGACATGATATCAACACTCGGTTTGGGGATTCCGGGAACCATACGCGCACTTAATAGTCTTTACCGAACATACCGTTCTCATCCACGTTGGGACCGCAGCTCACTGACTGCCAATGACGTGCAGAACTCGAGTCCTCGAGACACGCCGCCTGACACCGGAGTCGCCGGTGTCGTGCTGGTCGCTAGCCGCAGACTCTGCCTGCTGACCGGGGGATGCTCGTGGTAGCCGCCCGCCGCAGACTTCCCGCGTGTTCCCTCACACGCAGACCGCTGCAGACCTTTTTGCTATCTCCCTCGCCGCCCGGGATGAACTTCACTCGCGGATATAATGGCGGCTCGACCGGCCAACTTCTGGTTGCGTCTGTTCGTCCTTAGAGCTACACCGGGACTGTCTCTCCGAGCGCGCTCGCGCTCCCTCCGTTGTTCCGCGTGGCGTCATGTCACGCCCCTTTTTGCCCAATTTCTATTGGTCCGTTCGTTGTGCGGTCATAACATTTCGACGGTAACAATTAGCTAGGATCTGAGTTGTCATTCGTTTGACTGACAATCAGTCCACGTGGACATTATTTGTATTGGTAGTTTTCATCGCACGGTCACTCAGCGTCACTTTCGCCATTGGCTTGCATTTATAGCTTCCATTTCAACGGACTTCCAACGTTTTTCCTTTTCTCAGAATTCGTCGCTTGTTCCCGGAACGACTTCTTCTAATCGGCCTCGAATGCCCGTTCCTTTGAATTCCCCGAAAGGCGCCGTGCGTTTCTTATTAACTACGGAAATACCGCGGGTTTGTTTTGACATTTAATCTTACATTACACCATTGTGAATCCTGGCTACACAGGAGACACAGTGGTGGGAATGTGTGGTGGGCCCCCGTCCCGTTTTACCTCTAATACAGAACAAAAATAATCTTCAATTCGCATATACAGTTGAATACAAGCTTTAAGAGAACGCAGTATGCCTAGAACAGACCGGCAGTAAGAAGGTATTTCTAAAATGTCTGTTACTTCACTAAACTCCCTGAGAGAAAGAGAATGATCTATGATGCAAAGACTTGGGCCTCTGATCGTTGGGCTGGTTCACAGACTAAGAGTCGCACAGCGAGCGATGGAGAGAGCAATGCTTGGAGTTTCTCTATTGACGAGCTCGGCGGTCGAATGGCTAACAATGGCCACTTTGACTCCGAGGTCGTGAGTTCGATTCCCACACAAGCCAAATATTTGTGTGCATGAACATGTCTGTTTGTGTTGATCTGGGTGTTTACTATGTATGTATGTATTTACAAAAAAAATGTATATAAGTTTATATATCAGTTATCTAGTTACCATAGCACAAGCTTTGCTTAGTTTGGGACTCGATGGCCATGTGTAATTTGTCCAGGAATGTTTATATTTATTTATTTATTTATTTCTCCAACGGATCGAATCCGGAACGAAGAAATTAGACGGAAAACCAAAGTGCGACCACATAGCTCTCAAAGTCAGCTGAAGTGACAGTGGGCTGGCCACAACTGCCGAGTCAGCGATGGGAGATGGGGGAGGAAACTCCTAGAGTGGAGGCCACGTACGGAAAGACGAAGACGCGGGCGAAAGCTAGTTTTCAATTATACAGCCTGATTGGATGCCATAAATGCGTGGATAGTATATCTTTTTCTGAGACAGGGATG
This sequence comes from Hypsopygia costalis, assembly GCA_937001555.2. NCBI lineage: Eukaryota > Metazoa > Arthropoda > Insecta > Lepidoptera > Pyralidae > Hypsopygia > Hypsopygia costalis. Next base: position 1,988,418 of record OW443336.2, on the reverse strand, counting down.
GAAACACAAATAATACATTAGATAGTTAATTGATTCAGGTGTTATTTTGCGGAAGTCAAAATTACAGGCAATTTGATCTTCACTACTACGGCGATACTAAAGCAGTGTACATCAAATTGCCTACAAATAATACAGACAATGAGTAGATTCATTGAACAATCAAGCATACGATCCGCTTGATGGCAAGCAGCTAAAAAAATAAGTATTTATAACGATATTTAAAATTTCTTTAATTTATTTTGTAGCCCTAATATTTTATTTATAAATTAATTTAAATAAATGTATAAATCATAATAAATGCGTGCTTTATTTAATTGCCTGTACTTATTTCTATTAGTATGTACATACTAATAGAAAGAAGTATTTATATATAATATAAATACGCAATCATCCCAAAAGCTTTTCTAGCTAGTCACTAACCATTCCAATAATAATGTTAGGGTGTAAGTGGCTCACCACTATCTTTAGAGCCAAAGCCAACGTAACCTACACATGGTTCACTCTGCCGACTTGCAAAAGGGGGTTTGACAAAAAAGGTAGGGTACACCGTATTTGAAAGCTGCCCGACTGGAGAATGTACCTCCACCTCACAGAATACCGCAGCCAAATAACAATTTCCTTGAGGGTTATCGTGTTCCTGCGAGTGAGTAAGCATTGCCAACGGGAATGGCGGTGCGCGAGCGATATTTCATGTTGCGAGCGTTAATATGGCTGCGGTAACCGCTTTACATGAGGCGGGAAGTGTGCTTGTCTGCCATCCGACGTAGCATAGAAAAAAAATACTCATAGTACAGAATCGTGCAAACGTCGCGTAATTGTTATACCTATAAAAAACAGCAAAATATTTTCTTTCTCATTTATGAGAAGTGTTGTTAAAGATGGAATCAATATTTTTAAGTATAATTGCTGAGACAAAAGAATTATGTGTGCGCTAAGTTCAAACAAGTTCGTTTCCATTGTAGTGTTGTTCACGACATTCAAGTATAGTGCGCCCAACTTATCTGTTCAGTAACTGGTGGCGCTAGTGGTGAAGAAACTGTAAATTCGAACTGTCACTTTAGTAATAATTCATTTAGTTCTTATTTTGTCCAAATGAATAGATAAGTTGGGCGCACTATACGTTTCATTCAGTTCTTACAATATCTATGGCTATTATTGACAATATCAATAAAATAAAATTTATGTTAGCAAAGAAAAGAACTCGGATATAATAATTCTCCTCTATGCTCAACCTTTAAAATTGACATTAAATATTTGTTGACATTATTTTGCTATGGCAGTGCTGTTATAGCTCGTGGAAGGTGTATTTTTTGGTCCTTCCCAATAATGTTAATTTATGTTTCTATAGATATGCCACTAAGTGTTAAAAACGAACTTCTGAAACGTGAGCATCAGAGACGAAACGAGAGTCTTAACCTCGCAGTTAGTTTGCAGAAGGAAGCCGACGAATCTGACCCTTGTGAGAACTGATAAAAATAGGAAAAAATGCTTTCAACAATAATTCAAAAGAAGTGTTTGGAAGCGGGTGGCTGCGAAAAACGGAGGAAATATCCGCGTACAAACAGTAAGTATTTTTGTTTAATTAGTTCGCCATAATGAATATACACATGTCCATATGGCGAACAATATTTTATTTATTAATTTAATTCAAATCAATATTTATTGTGAATGTTTTTGTGATAAAATATAAGATTCCAAACTCTTTAAAATACAATAGTCATACTCTAAGACATGGGTTTATTTTAACTAAATAGTAAGAGAAGAAACAAACGATTTTTATCGTATCGTAAGTAACAATGGAAACGCACATACGATAGCTATCTCCCTCTCACTCCAAAGCGCGTGCACCTTGTTCGTGTAGTGCACCCGATAGCATCTACCGTGATATGCAGTTAATAATGCAGTGCGATAAATAAGCGAACACCTACGGCCGCGCCGGGACTCTCGACGCGTCGCTTCCCAAGCGATAGTTACCATAGTTTTGTGTTAGAAACTTTTTTTTTTTAATACTACGACGGTTGGTAGACAAGCATACGGCCCGCCTGATGTGAAGCGGTTACCGTAGCCATATTAACGCCCGCAACATAAAATATGGCTCGCGCGCCGCCACCCCCGCTGCAAACACAGCATCTCCTTTCTGGTGACCTCACTCACTCGCAGGAACACAACAACCCTCAAGGAAATTGTTATTTGGCTGCGGTATTCTATGAGGTGTAGGTACTTCACAAGGCGGGCAGCTTAAGAAAATACACTATGCCCTAGCTCTCTTTAGGCCTTAGCCTCCTTTGTGAGTCATGCCTTACCTCTCGTTTCGCCAGAGCCTCGATTTCTCAGTCAGCAGAATGCACCACGCGCAGGTGAGGTTAGCTTTGGTTCAAAGATGTTGATAAACCACGTACACCTCATATGTATAAATGAAGAAACTTAATTCAATAAATGAGCACCATTGCCAAAATACTTCAAAAGTAGCTCTCATAAAACCGCCCAAATACTTAACCAATTCTCAATTGCCTGTAATGTATTGTATGGGCCCATTTAAAAATCCGTAGCCAAATTTAATTTAATAAACACGAATAATTTAATTTCATATAGCATTCGTTCGTGGAGTTTCGGCCAATAAATGCAATTTTATAGCCTTTTTATTATGGTACATGAACGTGAATCATGCGTAATGGCCCTTTGCACCAAAGGAATAATGACAGTTGCCAAATATTAAATTATACTTTTTAAATACCGTGGACTGTTTTGTATCTTCATTTGGGCATTGGATTGGATTTAGTGTTCTACTGGTTCCTTCTACTACTGTCCCCTTACCACCATCTCTTATTGCGATTCAATAATTGAATAGATTGCTTATTCATACTAACGAATAAGCGACTCCATTTTATTTGAATACCGAAACGAGTAGGGAGCGTAATTGTAAGCTACCCGACTGGGGAATGGTACGAGTATAGGCTGGCAAAGGATCGGCGACCTCTTGGTGTTGCTGTGGCGGTGGTGATTGCTTTCCAACAGGTGACCCACGTGCTCATTCCCCTTACCACCATCTCTTATTGCGATTCAATAATTGAATAAATTGCTTATTCATACTAACGAATAAGCGACTCTATTTCATTTGATTTAGAGTCGCTTATTCATTGGTATGAATAAGCATTCTATTCAGTTATTGAATCGCAATTAAGAGATGGTGGTAAGGGGCAGTACAGTTTGGGGTGTAAGTGGTTCATCAACATCTTTGAACCAAAGTCAACTTCACCTGCATGCGGTACATCCTGCTGACTGACAAACGAAGCTCTGGCGAAAAGAGAGGTAGGGAGCGTAATTGTAAGCTACCCGACTGGGGAATGGTACGAGTATAGGCTGGCAAAGGATCGGCGACCTCTTGGTGTTGCTGTGGCGGTGGTGATTGCTTTCCAACAGATGACCCACGTGCTCATTCCCCTCTCCCCCTCATATTCTCTATTAGGAGCTCGGTTACGTCGTTCCTCATCATTCATCATCAGTATCAGCCTGTATCTGCCCACTGCGCCAGCGATTTCCACCGTATCTGATCCGCTTTCCGTACCAACTGCTTCCAGCTATATATATCACGCAAGTTAAGCAACGTCGACTGTAGCCTGCCTATAGATGGCTTTATTTCGAATTCCTGCGTGCTTTCGAATGGTTAACCCGTCGGTTCTGGCTGTTTTCATTAGGCGCTAGTGGCTTTTGAGCGGCTTGAAAATACTAGGCTATATCGCGTTTTTAGCTCCTTCGATTGAAGGAAGACCTGGATCCCAACACTTGGGCAGAAAGATGATTTAGGTTTATGAAAATGTATGTATGTGGCAGTGCCCAGTGATTTCCAGTCGCCTAAAGGCCACCGACTTTACGGGCCGAAACACGTAACCACGTTGCGGCGCCGCGCCGCAACGCAACGCGTCACCGAGCGTTGCGTTGCGGTGCCGCGAAACAAAGCGTTCTACTAGGGCAACTATTTTCTTGTGATTTTTGAATGTTGGTGGACGTATGTAAAAAAATAGCAAAATGTGTTACACTTTGTTAACGTTAATGTTTAATTAATCGTTTACGTTTTGTTACTTTTTCTACACTATTTCCGGCGAGGTGCACGCCGCAAAATTCTGCGTAGCGGCGCGGATGGCACTGCCGATTTTGGCAGTGCGGCGCCGCAACGTGGTTATGTGTTTCAGCCCTACAACTGTCGTCTAATGACAACAGTTGCGACCAACTGCTTGACCCTTAGAAGTACGGAGGAGCTCGAAATACACGGAGGCACCGAACTCTTCTTGCACAAGTCCGACTCGTACTTGACCGGTTTTATTTTAAAAATATTATAAGGCATATCAACCTAGACGAAAAATATACTCGCACAAAATATCAAGATACAACAAAAATAAACCAATACAATCAAAAGAAATCCGAAACCAATTCCGTTATACTTGGACACTTATTCGAGAAATCTACAAAATTGGGTTAACACCTAAAATAAAATCCAGATCTGTAAAATTGGCCATTAAACAGTCGCCAGTTGATATGTTTATTATCATTGTAGAAAACAAGGAAATCGAAAGGTTATTTTAAAAGTCTGTGAACTTTTATAGAAGCCGATTTATTCCCGTCACGCTTTGAACGTGTGTGGTCTTGTTAGGGTTGCTACCCAAATGAATCCTGAGAAATTTGATCCGGATTCACAAATTTCGAAAGGATAGGTTAAATTAATATATTTATGATTTGGTATACAAATGGCACAATACCCTGGTGTTGTTAGGGTTGCTGCCGAAATGAATACTGGGAACTTTGAACCGGATTCACAAATTTCGAAAGAACCGGATAAACTATTTATGATTTGGTATATAAATCGCACAATACCCATAATTTTATAAGTCTAGAAGAAACCATTAGCATTTATCTCTATATATTATATTCTTTATAAAACATTCATACCAAATTTCATTCAAAATGGTTCAGCCGTTTAATTATAAATAAGGTTTAGTAATAATAAAGAACCGAGAGACATTTTCGCGTTTATAATATTAGTATTAATGAAAGTGTAGAATTAGTTTCAGCAGTATAAATATTTTTATTTTTTATTCACTACCTACTTCTTTTACTTTGTAGAAGTTCAACAACAACTGCTCTAATATTTGGAATAGTTTAGATCAATCACGACTCTATCACCACAGATAACGAACCCGAGCTCTTTTATTCCGAAACCCGGATTACATACCCCTAAAATTGCTCCTGAAATGCCTTTATAACCGGAACCATTTTCAGAACTCGACAGCCCTAGCTGCTATACCAGGAGCCCGGTTAACAAGAAAAGTTATTTTGTTTAATGTATCTTATATTTCATTAGTTTCCTTTGATTCGTTTTGATACCGTTTTGTCAATAAGACAGTTTCTTGGAAACGTCTTGTGAATGTCTGAAACTTAGATTTGATTTCCGTTTTGTAACTGAATCTTGAGTTTAAATTAAGTAGAGGAAACTACGTAGTACTTTAAGTTACTGCTATGTAATAGTAATAATTCAATGCAAATTGTTTACAATCTGTTTAGAGCCAAAGCACCGTGGTGCACCACGTCGATTAGCAAACGTAGCTCTGATGGAAAATAAGAATAACTGAATCTGAAGAATAACTACCTAAATAGACATGGTTTTACGGGCAATTTGATCTACAGTACTTTACGTGATCCCGCCACCAATATATTCATGCAAGCTAGTGCCAGCCGGTACCCACCCACTACCGTGAGGTGATGCATACAACTGCCGTGGCTGCTTTGGTTGTCTCTGCTCCAGTTGCTGCGGTGGTCTCTGCGACTCTCCAACATCTGAAACGGAAGAAACGTCCGCCTGCTGCCGCCCCGACTGCCGCGATGCCGTGGTCGTCTCTGCGACACGTGTTTTGTCTCTACGTGAGGCATCATCAGGCGATCTGTAGATGTTGATCTGTAGATTAGAACAACAACCTACAAATCCATACATTGATTTGTAGATCAAATTGCCTGTAAATTTCATTTTCGCAAAATAACACCTAAGTGAACTAGACGCGGTTTTCCCATGAGACGACAGTGTGGGATACCTTCTCTAACAGTGGTCGGAACCGCTAGTGTGATGTTTTTCACTCATTCATGAAAAGAGGTAGTTGCTTCCAGTTAGGTGGACTTTGCACATAGCACGGAGGACGGATGACCGATGGGGTCGAAAGGTTCTCGAGTGGAGACCACGTACCGGCAAGCGCAGGGTAGGACGTCCACCCACAAGGTGGACAGACGACCTCATTAAGACCGTAGGATCGATGCAAGCCGCTTCTAACTGGTCTTATTGGAGATCTAGAGGGGAGGCCTATGTCCAGCAGTGGACTTCTAATGGCTGAGATGATGATGATGAGGTGGACTTTGCGAGTCACACTATTATGATAGCGAGAAGGAGAGATTGAAAATGTAATTCAAAATTAAAATATTCACTATGCATGTACCAGCGGCCAATATACACATACATCCCTACATTGACTACCAATCCTTTATAAGGTAAATTACCCAAAAACTGGCCACCTGTACAGTCCACTCAACATAAGCTCAAACAAGATACATTAGGGTGCCCAGTTCAATTATCAAAACAAAGGTGAGCCCGCTAAGTGGAATTGTTTGTTCCCAAAAACCCGAACACGGGAAGCATTTAGCTGTTCTAATGTTCACGTTATACCTTAAATAAAAACAAATGACGGTTGACAAAGTCATAGAAAATTAATCACAGAAGGTCAAAACCACTTAAGACCTCACAGATGCATAATGTAATTACCTATTTTAAAAAAATGCAATGCAAGGTTAATGAACATTGATCTAAAATTATAAAAAACTATTTATCAGTATTATAAAATACACAAAACCAGAACAACCAGCGACCTTAAATTTTTAATAACTTATGTCCGATTGATCAAAGTTTGGTCGGAAACTTTATTGTTTATTTATTAAAATAATATTACCGTTCGAAGAACAATAAATAATAATATAACTGTTATTACATACCTCAATAGCTACATAAACGTAATATTTCATATTGTTAAAATAATGTTAACAATGTTCCACCAACTACCAAAGATTTAAAATTACAACTATTTTTTTTTCTGACTACATAGCTTATCGGTGGTGTGACTTATTAACCTTATAACAATTTGTTTGAATAATATATTTGATTCAAAATCATTTTTATTCACAAAACATTATGTTCTTTTTTTCCATGATCTCTAAAGTCAACAAAATGGTCCTTCTGTGTGTATTTATTTAGTGGCATGGTGAATAACAAAAGAAAAAGTAACATGGAATCGGAATTGACCACACACGCTATCTTTTATACCTTGGTCCTCCGTTTATGTTTATGTATAGATAAATTTTAAGAATACATATTTTTTTGGAAAATAATATGACGAACCACTAAAAATTACTTAGTGGGACTGCGAGTACTAGATTTGGTTGGGTTGATATGTTTAAGTTGACAAGTTAGTACAATACAACAAATAGCCTAGTTCTGTAATTTTATATGCTAGGTATAAATATATAGGGGTGTAAGTGCTTCATCAAGATGTTTGAACCAAAGCCAACTTCACCTGCACGCGGTGTACCCTGTTGATCGACAAACGAAGCTCTGGCGAAAAGAGAGGTAGGGAGCGTAATTGTAAGCTACCCGACTGGGGAATTTACCTCCAACTCACAGAATACTGCAGCCAAATAACAATTCCCTTGAGGGTTGTTGTGTTCCTGCGAGTGAGTGAGGTCAACAGAAAGGAAGGAGATGCTGCGTTGGCAGCGGGGGCGGCGTCGCGCGAGCGATATTTTATGTTGCGAGCGTTAATATGGCTTCATATCATCTGATTCGTAGCAATCATAGCACTTTGACACTTGTAAATACAGTATTTTTTTAATACAAACTCGGGTACGTTTGAACATATGGCCCGCCTGATGTAAAGCGGTTACCGTAGCCATATTACCCCCCCCCCCCCCCCCCCCCCCCCGCTGCCAACGCAGCATCTTCTTCCTTTCTGGTGACCTCACTCGCTCGCAGGAACACAACAACCCTCAAGGGAATTGTTATTTGGCTGCGGTATTCTGTGAGGTGGAGGTCCTTCATCAGTCGAGCAGCTTGTTAATGCGCTGCTCTACCTCTCATTTTCCAGAGCCTCTAACCAAAACCTAGAAAGAGCTCACAAGCACAAAACTTGAGCATATCGCTCAACGAGGTATTTTGGGGTGTAAGTAGTTCATCAACATCTTTGAACCACAGCCAACTTTACCTGCATGCGGTGCACCCTGCTGACTAACAAACGAAGCTCTGGAGAAAAAAGGGGTAGGGAGCGTAATTGTAAGCTACCCGACTGGGGAATGTACCTCCACCTCACAGAATACCGCAGCCAAATAACGGTTCCCTTGAGGGCTGTTGTGTTCCTGCGAGTGAGTGAGGTCACCAGAAAGGAAGGAGATGGAGCTAGAAATAAAATGTCGTTTAGAGGTGGCTATCAGTGCTTTGAATAATATGAAGACTGTTCTCTGTAATCGTACTATAAACATCGCATTAGGAATTCGTTTATTACATTGCTACATCTGCCCCATCGTATTGACGACTATCATATAACGAGGAGCACGAGATAAATAAATGCATCCATGGACAGGTTACGGACGACGTTGCTTGACTTGCGTGATCGATTAGACTGCCACGCGCAATGACTAATCGAGCTCCTCACGCCATCGAGCTCTCTCTAGCGAGAAGGAGACAAGTTGGACGAAGATCGAAATCCTGGCTAAGAATCATCCGAGAATGGACTGGAAAGCCGGTACCGCTGCGCTGTTCCATATTGCTAAGGACAGGAAGAACTTTAACACTCTGATCGCTAACCTTCACTAGAAGAGAGGTTTATTTATTTATTTGTAATTCAGAAGAAGACTGATTTTAAAGTGTCTGGTATTGTCAGAGTCCTATTTTAAAGTGTCTGGTATTGTCAGAGTCCTATTTTCTACCCAAGTGACATGTCATGCTTCTTATTTTAAAAATATTGCACTTAGTTTTCATAACGGCTGAGTTACTCTTTGTTTGTTAGTTTGTATTATATTTATTGTACATAATGAGCATAAATATACTTAAATAAAACCACTTAAAATATAGATGTACAAAGGCGGTCTCATCTCTATAAGAGATCTCTACTGGTCAACATTTGAGTGTTGGATATAAACTGTGGAGAGGCGAGGACCCTTAGATATAAAGAACTAGCTGACCTGACTGACGTTGTCCTGTCTAAACCTTAAATGAATGAATGAATGAATGATATTTATTTCACATTAAGTTGTGGTTACAAAGGTGGAACACATAATAGAGTAACAGATCGCACACTTAACCGGTTTCGGCATGCAAAATTAAATTTAAATTTAAATAACAAATTGTATTAAACAAATTAAATTACACGTTAATGCTATATTAATTCAATCAATTGTCAAAATTACAGTACAATAAAATATTGTCAAGCAAATTAGAATATAAGGGCAAACAAAGAATGTATAACGATATGTCAGAACGTCATTATGTTACAAGATAATTATATTATGTCCCAGTATACCCAGAATATCCCACCAAAGTTTCATTGTAATCGGATGAGCGGTAAACGAATGCATACAGGACATACATACAAAGGACATACAGACAAACAATCATTTTTGTATAGATAGAACACGAATAATGATAAAGAACTGATATTTAATTGTCGTTTTAAAGTATTTTTTCTGATTTAATGTTTGTTTATCAATACAAACAATATATAAAATTGCCTACTCAATATTAATAAGTAGATATATAATTTGTATGAAATAACTGAAAGTTTTGTCACAGAACTCAACAGCGAATTGAAATCTATTGTTTCGTCTAAGAGTCGAAATTTGCATATCAAAGCTACGAAAGGAACGCCTAATAGAACTTTTTGCATTAGTAACGAACCATACGAACCAAGCGAATCAATATTATGAATTTAATGAACCAAGCTCGAGTACTCAGAGGGGCAATTCTCTTAATTAAAATATTGTCAAAATTTAGTTTCGATCCAGTCTCGATCTAACAAATGTCACATTTGGTATTCTCGTAACACGATTGTAACTTCAAAATTATATTTAAGCGGGATTATATCGAAATATGAGTGAAAATTAAACAAACTAAGAATGTTACTTTGCCAACGACAAGAATTGATAATAATTAATTAGTGAAATCAAGTATATAATTTTAGTCAATTCACAATTCAATCTCGATTCGGTCAACTTTCAATCTGCGTTCGTAGAAAAATTACGAGAATTGGCCTCAATTTATAAACTTCAATACGATATGAATGAAGGCTTTCATGAAACAGAAAGTTTGAGTATAAGTGGCTCACTACCATCTTTAAGCCAAAGCAAACTAAAGGCAACTTCACCTGCACGTGGTGCACCCTGTAGATTTACTAAAAAGGCTCTGGTGAAAGAGTGGTAGGGCACAGCGCAATTTTAAGCTGCCCGACCAAGAAAGTACCTCCATCGCATAGAATACCGCAGCGAAATAACAATTCCCTTGAGATTTGTGTTTCTGCGAATGAGTGAGGTCACCAATTGGGGTGTAAGTGGTTCATCAACATCTTTGAACCAAAGCCAACTTCACCTGCACGCGGTGCACCCTGCTGACTCCCAAACGAAGCTCTGGCGAAAAGAGAGGTAGGGAGCGTAATTGTAAGCTACCCGACTGGGGAATGTACCTCAACCTCACAGAATACCGCAGCCAAATAACGGTTCCCTTGAGGGCTGTTGTGTTCCTGCGAGTGAGTGAGGTCACCAGAAAGGAAGGAGATGCTGCGATGGCAGCGGGGGTGGCGGCGCGCGAGCGATATTTTATGTTGCGAGCGTTAATATGGCTACGGTAACCGCTTCACATCAGGCGGGCCGTATGCTTGTCTGCCACCCGACGTAGTATAAAAAAAAAAAAAAAAAAAAAAAAAACCAAGGTAAAAGAAGTTGCTCCGTTGGCGGTGCGCGACCGTGTTGCGAGCATTTATATGGCTACGTTAACCGCTTTACATCAAGTGAGCCGATGCTTGTTTGCCAACAAACGCAAGTGATGCCTGCCTCCAGACCTGCAATATGGTCTTGCAAGCCTCTATAGGTTATGGTGAGTGCTTATCATCAGGCGGGCCATGTGCTTGTTTGCCATCTTAGTAGTATAAAAAATGTATATGTTATGGTCAATGTAATATATTAGTTATTATTCATACTGACCAATACTTGGTCAATGTAATAAATTATGTTTTGGTCAGATTTGAATTGATGTTTGGTTAGGATAGGGTTTTCTTGTGTCCTGTCACCGGAAATAGGAGCTCCGTCAACCTAGATGATGAATGATGTGGTGGCAAGTAAGCTTAATTATTAATAATTGACAATTTATTACATCGACCAGCCATTAAAACACTTTTGTTTGGTTGGCTTGTTGAGAAGTGTTGTACTCCACTAAGGATACTACACTAACATTATTTAAATTGTAAAATGGACATAGTATAAATTCATGACATCTTATATAGTAATATTGTATATGTATAAATCACATACACAATGTAATAATAAATCCAGGCATATTATAATTTAACTGTATTGACATTATTTATTTTTCATAAAATTTCTTTCTTTCCATGGCTGGTTGTATAATGTTTTACAAGGCTAACACTACTAAAATTGTGTAATGGACGACTAATTTTAATTTAATAATTAACATATTTTACCATTGTATAATTTTGCTTGCCACCAGTTGGCTGAATGATATGGCTCACAGTGTAATACTAACATCTATGTTACCTCATTCAGTGCAAATAAACTCATTCATTCATTCATTTATTACATTGACTGTAATATATTATACACAGAGTTCATTTAAAATCTTTGCAAGTAAATAATGGAATTCCAATGTGCTAAGCCGACGCAATCTTATTGCTGCTATTGCAATTTTTAACGTCCATTTTACTTTTTAATTAAATGCCATCGTGCGACGTAAATGCAGCCTTTGAATCTCGAAATTACTGAGAATAATTGCTGGAGAATAACTATAATTACTGAAGAATTACGAGTACCTAGACAAAGTAACATTCCAGCAAATTATTTTGATATATAGCGTCGGATGTCCTTCAATTAATAAAAATGTATATATGATATGGTCAATGTAATAAATTTGGGGTGTAAGTGTTCCATCAACATCTTTGAACCTGATAGATAGACTATCTATCTATCTATCTTTGAATCTAAGCTAACTTCACCTGCACGCGGTACACCCTGCTAACTGACAAACGAAGCTCTGGCTAAAAGAGAGGTAGGGAGCGTAATTGTAAGCTACCCGACTGGAGAATGTACCTCCACCTCACAGAATAACGCAGCCAAAAAATAATAATTCCCTTGACCAGAAAGGAAGGAGATGCTGCGTTGGCAGTGGGGTGGCGGCGCGCGAGCTATATTTTATGTTGCGAGCATTAAATATGGCTACGGTATCCGCTTCACATCAGGTGGGCCGTATGCTTTTCTGCCACTAGACAGACATATATAGTATACTAGCGACCCGCCCCGGCTTCGCACGGGTGCAATGCTGATACTAAATGTACTACAGAAGGTCTTTGCGCTTTGTCCTATCCAGTCCTTCCCCAGTTATAGGCACACGCCGCCGGCTCCGCGGCCGGTACCGCCACAGCCGTTATGTCCCTGCATTTTAAATGTGTAATATCTTCTAAACTATTCATTTAAATTACATGCTGTGAAGGGCCATATTGATCTATATTAAATGCGCAATGTATTTAAGGTACTTAATTGGATAAGGATTAATTCTGTATTGCTTAAAATCGCTTCGTAAATAAGGCATTATTTCTTGTAAAAAGCAAAGGATAAAATAACGGTTATTGTGTGTTACCACTAAGAGATAGACATATACCATCGCGAACTTTTTTGTAGACCATTTTAAGGTGAACAATACTGTACTACATTATTTTGATCTATCTCGTTGGGTTCAGCCAGCGTTTGCAATGAAAGAGCAAAAAAATGTGTTTATTTACGACATCACATTAGAAACCTCTAAATTATCAGTGTTTTTCTACTATGTTATGCATATATTATACATATAAACTTTCCAGTTGAATCACTCTATCTATTAAAAAAAACCGCATCATAATCCGTTGCGTAGTTTCAAAGATTTAAGCATACATGGGGACATAGGGACAGAGAAAGCGACTTTGTTTTATACTATGTAGTGATGCTCCTTATAGGAGCCATAGTCAATGCTCCCTCCGTCTTACGGATTTTCGATCAAGCCACGTGTCCTGACGCGAGTTTAACTTTTTTTACCCATCCCAAAAAGTGCACAAATCCGCTAAAGAAGTTTTCACTTAAAAAAAATGGAAGCATAAAAGCTGAGTTAAAAGGCGTGTATCACAGAGATTATAAGTGTGTAATTTCTTATTACAATAAATCATACCCTTACCAAAAAAGACAAAGACGCCTGAGGACTGGGGGAAATCCCAAAAATTAATTCCCACTTCCAAAGTATGACACTAATAAATCTTGAGGAGAAACAGTGGCTGTTTTATCGCAAGGTCCAGCCAGCCAGTGGTATTTACAGGAAATAAGGGGGCAGTGCCACCCCGAGATTAATTCACTGAATAAATAAAAGTCAGCGGATTAGGCCAAAGTCGTTTCCTCCCTCTTAAGCTGACCTCGCGTGCTTTGTGGAAAAATGCCCCCCATATAAATAAAAGGACGACACAAAATCAAAGTGAAGCAGTTTTGTTGATTAATTGGTTCGCATGTTAGTATTTAGCTTAGAAAAAATATATTGAAATTACCACCGTCTGCTTTCGTACGCAATTTGGGGTGTAAGTGATTTATCAACATCTTTGAACCAATGTCAACTTCACCTGCGCGCGGTGCACCCTGCTGACTGACAAACGAAGCTCTGGCGAAAAGATAGGTAGGGAGCGTAATTATAAGCTACCCAACTGGGGAATGTACATCCACCTCACAGAATACCGCAGCCAAATAACAATTACCTTGAGAGTTGTTGTGTTCCTGCGCGTGAGTGAGGTCACCAGAAAGGAAGGAGATGCTGCGTTGGCAGCGGGGGTGGCGGCGCGCGTGCGATATTTTATGTTGCGAGCGTTAATATGGCTACGGTAACCGCTTCACATCAGGCGGGCCGTATGCTTGTCTGCCACCCGACGTAGTATAAAAAAAAATAGAAAAATTTATAGAAATCAACACCGCCTGCTTTTATTAATTACGCATTAACTAGCTCGCTCGATTCGAGTACCTATATTAAATAACTAGCTGTGACCGCAACTTCGTTCGCGCGGAATAGTACTTTTTATTACTTATTTTTATTAATAAAAATAAATAAAATTTCTAAAATAAAAGTAGCATATGTTACTGCTTATAACATCAGCTATCTGCCGGTGAAAGTCCCGTCAAAATTGTTCCAGCCGTTTCACAGAAAAGTCGAAAGAAACTTATAGACAGATAATATGGTACAAAATTGTTATTTTGGTATATGTACCGTGTATACATCCTTATGCATTTAGCAAAAAGCGGTTATTTTAATATTACAAACAGACACTCCAATTTAATTTATCTGAATAGATTGTTAACTATCGACCCGCTCACTCAAAGGAATATGGTTTCCGTAAAATGAGTTTACCATGAGGATCTCGACGGCGCCGTGAGGAGCTTGATGGCATCGTTGCGCGTGACAAACTAATAGATTACACAAGTTAAGCAACGTCAACGTCAAGATGAGTTTGTTTATCTCGAGCTACTCCGTGCTTCGAAAAGCCCATTAAGCCGTCGGTCCCAGCTGTTTTCATTCATCATCATCATGCCCATTTTAGTCTCCACTACAGGAGCACGACCCTCTCTTGTCCGACCTAGACGGAAGGAGGATTTGGTGAGTGTAGCTCCCCACGCTGGCCTAACGGGTTGTGGAGGCCTGATCGATATTTGATAATGTATTTCCCTTAGTCGCCTTGTATGACATCCACGGGAAGAAACGGAGTGATTCTATTCTAGTCTGCCGGAAACCACACGGCTGTTCTCATCAGATGATAGTAATTCAAAAGGTAAGTCAGCGACTTCAAACACTGGTCTCCGCCTACCCGCAGTTGAGCAGCGTGATGGAGTACGCTCTAAACCCTCTTCCCTCAATCGAAGGAATGAGAGAAAACCCGCATCCCAGTAGTGAGATAACTATGGATTCTTGCACAAGTGTACAATGATATGATTAACCTTTTTATTAACGGACGAGCTCGGTGGCGTAGCGGTCAATGACGCGGCTTCGACACCAACGCTCGTGGATTCGATTTCCACACAGGACAAACATTTGTGTGCATGAACATGTCTGTTTGTCTTGGTCTGGGTGTTTCCTATGTATCATAATTATGTATTTACAAAAAAAAATGTATTCACGTATGTTTATCAGTTGTCTAGTACCAATAACACAATCTTCGCTTACTTTGTGGCTAGATGGTGCTGTGTAATTTGTCTGACAATATTTATATTTTTACCCGACTACGGCGAAGCAAAAAGGAGGGTTATGATTTTGACCTGTATGTATGTATGTAAGTATGTATGTATGTATGTATGTATGTATGTATGTATGTGGCTATGGATGTTCATCTGTTCCCTCATTACTTCTAAGCTAGTTATCATAATTAGACAAATGAGGTGTCGTTGGAAGCCTCTTGATCGTCCGCTGGTTATAGGCTACATGACGTTACGTTAAAATTGCTACAGCGCCCTCTAGTGGACATAAAGTAAAGAAGTAAAAAAATTTATTTTCGTGACGGTGTCGTGTGGGGTATCAAATGAAAGAGCTTTGTTAGCACGATTCAAATATATAAACATTACTAGCGACCCGCCCCGGCTTCGCACGGGTGCAATGCTGATACTAAATGTACTACAGAAGGTCTTTGCGCTTTGTCCTATCCAGTCCTTCCCCAGTTATAGGCACACGCCGCCGGCTCCGCGGCCGGTACCGCCACAGCCGTTATGTCCCTGCATTTTAAATGTGTAATATCTTCTAAACTATTCATTTAAATTACATGCTGTGAAGGGCCATATTGATCTATATTAAATGCGCAATGTATTTAAGGTACTTAATTGGATAAGGATTCATTCTGTATTGCTTAAAATCGGTTCGTAAATAAGGCATTATTTCTTGTAAAAAGCAAAGGATAAAATAACGGTTATTGTGTGTTACCACTAAGAGATAGACATATACCATCGCGAACTTTTTTGTAGACCATTTTAAGGTGAACAATACTGTACTACATTATTTTGATCTATCTCGTTGGGTTCAGCCAGCGTTTGCAATGAAAGAGCAAAAAAATGTGTTTATTTACGACATCACATTAGAAACCTCTAAATTATCAGTGTTTTTCTACTATGTTATGCATATATTATACATATAAACTTTCCAGTTGAATCACTCTATCTATTAAAAAAAACCGCATCATAATCCGTTGCGTAGTTTCAAAGATTTAAGCATACATGGGGACATAGGGACAGAGAAAGCGACTTTGTTTTATACTATGTAGTGAAGGGGATTAGAGATGGGGAAGATACAATTATGTTATTTTATTTGTTATTGTAAGGGAAAGACATTATTTATAATAATATAATATTTTATTTATAGCTAGCTAGCTGTGCCCGCGACTTCGTCCGCGTGGAATAGTGTCTTTGGGCAGCATTTTTAAATATTTCGGCTAATTATTTTACAAATAAGACACATACGTATTAATACTTATATGAGTTGCAGTGTGCCATCTAGTGCTTATATAGCTCTTTTGTGGAACATTGAACATTCATCCCAACCAACAGCTTACACAGCTGCAACTTTCTTCCGCGCTCACTGCTTTTGCTAATGTTACATACCGGCATGTCCTCATCAGCTAAGTTCAATGGTAGTTTTAGAACCGAGTGCGCTATACCCCTATAACTATTTACACTTTATTTTGCTTTTAACCGTAAACACAGAAAACAAAACTTCTTATTATGAAAATAACTTATTTAAGTATTTTATTTAATTGTATAAAAACCTATTTAAAAAAAATTATAAACCCAAATGAATTAAATTTAACTAATTTTATTGACCCAAATAAACAAAATCTCTATACTAAGTATAACTTTTTACACTTGTACTTAAGAACTTGTTTTTATGAACCATTTGTAACCGATTCCTAGAAATCCCTTTCGGATATTGCGACTTCTAACTGAGTCGGCATGCAAAGGCATAAAGACTCATTCATAAAACTATTAAGCTTTCTTATCTTTTGTTTACATTCACAGATGGTCAAATGCTTTGTTTGTACAATGCTCAAAAAAGTACTGTTTATTTGGTGAGGGCAATTAACTTACCGTTCTTAGGTACCTGCCTAGCATACAAATGTGCAACAAAAAAAAATGACGTAATAACATCTAATTAAACTCGAAAGTAATCTACTTATAACGAATGAAATAAATAAAACAATGACCCAACTAAAGAAAAAAATATTTAATAACTTATCTACTAAAGTAAGCAAATCGAATTGTAAACAATGTGCAGTGAATAATAATGCATTTGTAGCGGAAAAAATAATAATTGTCACGTGTCTGCACGTTTGGGCAAGCCCACTTGGGCATATTTTTTCTGTGCCGTACCACCGTTTTTTACT
Organism: Hypsopygia costalis; assembly: GCA_937001555.2. NCBI lineage: Eukaryota > Metazoa > Arthropoda > Insecta > Lepidoptera > Pyralidae > Hypsopygia > Hypsopygia costalis. Next base: position 1,970,692 of record OW443336.2, on the reverse strand, counting down.
CATGTGGTACCACGCCGCGTAACGACCCCCGGCCCGCTCCCTGACCCCCGCGTGGCAGCTTTCAATGTGTACGGGTGGTGTACGGCGTTGAGATAGGCAAAATGCCTGGCATTTACAATAAGTGCCCAGTAAGAACCTGTAAATGCCCAATAAATGCCTAGTTTTGGGCATAAATAGGGAATTTATAACTATTTTTTGGACATTTATTGTAAATGCCCGGCATTTTGCCCATCTCTAGTACGGCGCGATGCTTGGCAAGTTTTTTACTCGCGTTAATTTCAGTTTCTCATTTTGTAATGACTGCGTAAATGTTATCTACATCAGGATAGCACTAATATTTTGTCTCTTGGCAAACAAACTTATAAAACATTCATTTATACCTTACATATTTCCATACAAACTTTCATCCCCTATTCCCTATTGTTATTTTACCCCCGTGTGGGTAAAACTTTTACAAACTTTGAATGTCATATTTATTTATATCGAATCAACAGCCTAAAAAATAAGTTTCAAGCTTCTAGCTCTAAAAATAACGATATTTCCATACAATCTTTCACCCCCCCTTTTAACCCCTTACAACCCTTTTTTTGCATTAAAAAGTAGCCTATGTCCTTCCTCAGGCTCTAAACTATCTGTGTACCAAATTTCATTTAAATCGGTTCAGTAGTTTTGCCGTGAAAGCAGGACAGACAGACAGACAGACAGACAGACAGAGTTACTTTCGCATTTATAATATTAGTAAGGAAGTAAGGATTAGCTGTTGCTCACAGGTTTACTTGCAATCACCGGATAATTGCAAGAATTTATAAAATCAGTCATCAAATGTGGCCCTTAGCAGACTCAGATCCATAGATGGACTGTTCATTTATTCACTGGAACCTATTAAATTACTAAAAATCCTCATGACCTACTATCATTTGAGGAGTTGAAAAGATTAAGAAATCGTTGATCGATTTCTTAAGCCTAAATGGCGAATAAGTTTTACTACCTACTTGAATACAATATGAAATAATAAAACCTTAACTGCTATATGCATGCTCTGCATAATAATTATATCTAACACGAATTCACATAACTTCAAAATAAGTTAAATAAAAATAAAGTTTAAAAAACTAAAACCCGACTACTATAAACACGCTCTAAAAAGTACGAAACAAGAAAATAGTCTCCGCTGAAATTATTATGTACATACTATAACACAATTACCGACTTTTAAATAAACAACTTACTTACACGTAGTATATTTTAACGTAGTTTTTTATACATCATACTGATAGAGATATGTTTAAAAAGGATAGCCGTGGTCGTATGCCACTTATCTGTTTTGCTACAGTAGGTGGCATACGACCACGACTATCCTTTTTAAACATATCTCTATCAGTATAATGTATAAAAAACTACGTTAAAATATACTACGTGTAAGTAAGTTGTTTATTTAAAAGTCGGTAATTGTGTTATAGTATGTACATAATAATTTCAGCGGAGACTATTTTCTTGTTTCGTACTTCTTAGAGCGTGTTTATAGTAGTCGGGTTTTAGTTTTTTAAACTTTATTTTTTTACTCTTTTATTGAGAAACATTACAATCCACGGACTCTGGAGACGTACTTTTAGTTAACATTTTTTTTTAAGAATACAAACATATTCATGAATAATTGCGTGCACGTCGCTACACTATAATATAATTTATTAAGAGTAGTGAGCGGAGCGAAAAGTCACTGTTGGAAATAATGATAATGCTCCAAAACCACTAAACCGAATTTGATGAAACTTGCCACAAATAAACTCCTCGACATGCTTTAGGTTTGTGATGAAAAAAAATTGCGATCGATCAGGTCCTTGAGAAATGATCATCAAATACATTTTTCATTGAAATCAATAGAAAACTTACACTCAGCGAATATACTCTCTCCACTCAACATCGATTTCGGCCTCGTGGACTAGAATCCGGCCTAGTTCACTTAAAGATCACTTGACCCTTTCTCCCCCCCCCCCCCCCCCCCCTTCTCTGTTGAGCAGCTCAGGCATCTCAAACAGACCAGCCCCCTTACCACCATCTCTTATTGCGATTCAATAACTGAATAGAATGCTTATTCATACCAATGAATAAGCGACTCTATTCAATTAGAAATGAAAAATTGATTATAATGCTTATTCATACCAATGAATAAGCGACTCTATTCAATTTGAAATAGAGTCGCTTATTCATTGGTATGAATAAGCATTCTATCCAGTTATTGAATCGCAATGAGAGATGGTGGTAAGGGGGCAGCTCCCCCTGACAGCACCCGTTCACGAGTTGACGCATGGGGCAACCACCGTTGCAAACATTTTATTGGGAATATGGCGACCCGCCACACGACGCCACCACCAATTAAGACGTTTCAGTGGGCTGGACTGCTTGGTTTGTCGAGGCTGCACGACAGCTCTCCTTCTAGCTACTTTTATTGCCATATTTAAAGAAGTAAATCTTCTTTATGCGCGCTGGACTTGGGGAGTAAGCTTGGTAAAGTAAGGACTTGCTCAATACGTGACGAGAGTGTTACGAAAACGACGAACGGAAGTTGAGAGGGAGAATGTTAGTAGAGCTAAAGAAGTTTTACTTCAGTCGTGTGGTAACACACTCTTTTCTTATGCTATAGAAGTTATAAACAAACAAAACTTAGTTAGTTTCGCCTAAGGCGAAACACGTGTCGCAGAGACGACCACGGCAGTCGGGGCAGTGGCGTTCGCATGTATCTTCTGTTTCAGATGTTGGAGATTCGTCGAGACGACCACAGCAGCTGGAGGAGACACGACCAAAGCAGCCACGGCAGTCGCATGCAACTACTAACGGTAGTGGGTGGATGCCGGCCCGTAGTAGTTTGCATGAACTAATTGGTGGCGGAAGCACGCAAAGTAGTGTAGATCAAATTGCCTGTAAACAACACTTACTTAGTACTTTTGGCAATATTATATCTTCGCAGTCCACATAAATTCTGCTCAAAACTTTCGGTACTAATTACGAACAAAATCCGAACTAACACAATGGAACAAAAAGATAACAAACGCTATTCATTAATATCAGAGAATTGGAATAACAGAGCGGATCCCTAGAAAGTTGTTAGTATAATTAGGAGTCCGTCGGAGACAGGAATCACCATTATTCATGTATGGGATCGCACTGGGCCTTTGTAAAAATAATAGGGTGTGCTGGGGAATTATCCTACGTTCTTATCGCCATGGTGGGGTGTACGTGTATTGTATAAGATTTTTCTTGATAACCTCGTCTGCAATAAGTTGATCAATCAAATTTATCTACGCATATTTTGCCTCTTTCTCCCAAAATTTGCGGAAAGAATGCAGGCGAACCTGTTCCCTTACGTCATAACGTCTCAACCAACGCGACCGTATATCGAAATACTCGGTAATCACATGGAGTGATGACAAATTACTCAGTGTGATGCTCTTGGTATTACAGACGAGTATAGGCTACGGTCACTGCTTCTATCAGTAGGTCCGTATGCTTGTTTGCTACCATAGTGGTAAAAAAATACTTCCTAACGAAGATGGAAATGTGAAAATTGAAAGTAATGCAAATGCAAATATATTAAATTAATTAGTTAAGCTTTAGGAACACGAAGAACTAAGAAGGTGAGAGCAAATAAAATAATACCAAACATAGATACCACATCGTAAATATATATTTTCAATTTCTATAAAATACGAAAAGCAATAATTCTTATAGAACCGTAGCTGACATTCTTAGTTTTCTGCGTTCCTTCTCATAAGATTTTATTGTGAGGGAAGGCAATCCCGCTCCACATTACACAAATACTCGCCAATATTTGCGAGGAACAAATGTTTAATATGTCGGGGTCAAACAAAGGTATGCTTCGTGGGCCGACATCTTGGAAAAAACTGCAAGGGTTGGGTTTTTGGAGGATCAAAAGGTCACCCCGCGCACACTGTCATTACCTACTATACTCGTATGTCTACGTAAATAATTGTTTTATTGGAAATTTGGATCATTTTAAAAGAGATAGGAAGCTCTCAAACTGGGGAAGTACTTCCGCCTCTCAGAAAACCGCTGTTTAATAACAATTTTTAGAAGTTTTCAAGCTGTTCTTTTCCTGCGAGTGATTGAGATTACCTAGAAGGAGTGCCGGCGCGTGATACATTATTTTGCTATTGTATTTTTATGTTACGGTAACCATTGCACATCTGGCGGGCCGTATGCTTGTCTGCCACTCGTCGTAGTATAAAAAATACTACTTTGCGTGCTTCCGTAATAATGAAACTTTGTAAGTACACATATTCTCAAGCGTATTGGGAAGGTCATAAGATAGGTACTTTTTATAAAAAAAAAAAGTAAACGCGGATGAAGCCGCGGGTAGAAGCTAGTATGACATAACACTACATATACAATTTCAAGTGAGACTGAATTCCCGAAGATGTTATGAATGTATAAAAGCCTATATCCAGAAGTGGGCTGTAAAGGCTAATTGATGATGATGATTTTTTTTTTATACTACGTCGGGTGGCAGACAAGCATACGGCCCGCCTGATGTGAAGCGGTTACCGTAGCCATATTAACGCTCGCAACATAAATAATCGCTCGCGCGCCGCCACCCCCGCTGCCAACGCAGCATCTCCCTCCTTTCTGGTGACCTCACTCACTCGCAGGAACACAACAACCCTCAAGGGAGTTGTTATTTGGCTGCGATATTCTGTGAGGTGGAGGTACATTCCACAGTCGGGTAGCTTACAATTACGCTCCCTACCTCTCTTTTCGCCAGAGCTTCGTTTGTCGGTCAGCAGGGTGCACCGCGTGCAGGTGAAGTTGGCTTTGGTTCAAAGATGTTGATGAACCACTTGCACCCCATAATGGTGTTATGTATAAAATTATATTTAAGCTACGTTACTGAAAATAGACTATAAAATTTCTAGCACATATACTCTTTAGTTAGATCAATGGCAATTTCCGCGAAACCTATTTTAAAAATTGCCAAGGAGTTGAATGTGGAAACTCATAAAATTTTCAGCCGCAGCTTTCGCGGTTCACAAATGAAATAGTGGCTTGTTTTCATCGTCGAGAGAGGTAAAGAGGATTAAACATATAATAGTGCCCGCAATATTATACATATATAACATTTTTATCAAAATTACAGTTAAAATAATATTTTTTATGATGATACTTTATGAAGTTTGGGCTATTTCGAATGTTGAAATATTGGCAGCTTTCACGAAAGCGGTGCTGAAAGTGGTCTGCATCAAATAGATTGCCATATACGTAACTTTTTCGAGTGCATTTTAGTACAAACCTTGAACTTATATTATTATGTCAATTTTTAAATAGTTAATTTTAAAAAATAACGAAGTTTTTAGCTAACATTCATCACCTACATCGTCTATTTTAACCAGTTTAGGAGATGCATTTCTAAAAATCCCTTCTTAGTAGCCAAACGTTACAAATTAAATAACCTATATAAATATAAAACAATATATGAATGGGGTGTAAGGGACTCACCACTATATTCACAGTTAAAGCCAACCTTCTAATAAATAAATATTTCTGGACAATTTACACAATTTGCGCTTAATTTGGGACTAGATGGCGCTAAAAATTTTAAGTACATTTATCAGTTGTCTAGTGACAACTGATAAATGTACTTAAAATTTTTATACATATATACATACTTAGAATACATAGAAAACCGCCCGCCATCGACCTGGTGGTCAAACATCGAAAGAGACCTTAAGAAAGCCGACTTGCCAAACCCGACAACCCAGGACAGATCAACCTGGCGCCGTAGAGTGAGGAGACCCGACCCCAGATAACGGGAACAGTGACGGAAGAAGAATACATAGAAAACAAACAGACATGTTCATGCAAACAAATGTTTGTCTTGTGCGTGCGGGGATCGAACCCGCAACCTCGGAGTCAAAGTAAGCATTGCTAGCCATTCGACCACCGGGCTGGTTCTAAAGTAAATTCCTTAGATTTCGAGATTCTAACGACTACGTCACTACAGTAACTGCAGGGCTACAGGAGGGCTTTTACAGGCAGGCGGGTGGTATAAATCTTTGTGCATCGGAGGGCACGTTAAGCCAGGCTGTTGTCATTTAATGACAGTCGTTAAGCCAAATCAGTGGCCTTAAGGCGGTTTGAAAACACTGACCTCCGTCAACCCGTAGTTGAGCAGCGAGGTGGAGTATGCTCTAACTCCTTTGATTGAAGGGAGACCCATGGAGAGAAATTACAATGGGGCCCACATATAGAAACGTTATCGGGTAGACTCAGCTCAGCAGCTTACGCCGTAAGGAAAATAAGTCAACTGACTGATGTTGACACTGCGCGTTTAGTTTATTTTAGCTATTTTCACAGCATTATGTCATATGGTTTATTGCTTTGGGGTAGTGCTGCGGATGTAGACTCAATTTTTGTGCTCCAGAAGCGAGCTATCCGTGCTATTTATATGATGAGTCCCAGGGAGACACTGAGATAAATTTAAAGAGATAAATATTATGACATTACATTCTCAATATATTTATGAAAATCTTATTTACGTTCATAAAAATCAAACTAAATTTAGGAAAAACAGTGATCTCCATCAATTAAATTTAAGAAATAAAAACAAACTCGCTGTGCATATTACTAGGCTCCATAAAATCTCTAACTCGTTCCCAGGTCAATGTATACGCTTCTACAATAAACTTCCAAATGACGCGTTTAAATTATCCATGGGTAAATTTAAAAGATTTATCACAACTAGACTATGTCAAAAGGCTTACTATTGTATCTCTGATTACATAAATGATAAAAGTATTTGGAAATGAATTGCTCTTGTTATGTTAATGATTGTATTTGTGTTTAATGTAACGATATTGGCAATTAAAAGAGTCGGCCTTGAGTTTCTTGCCAGTTCTTCTCAAGAAGCCCCGTCGCCGGAACTGGCACTTAAATTGACTTTCACAGGTAGTGTGATGAAAGTGAATCTAAGCTCTGCGGTTTTAGAGTAGTAATGATTTAGATGCATGTCTTATATTTAATTTATATGACGTTTCTAAGTGCTTTATAAAGTCCAAGGAATAAAGATATTTTGACTTTGACTTTGACCCAGCAGTGGCATGAATTAGGGTTGACGACAAGGTAGTATAAAGAAAAAACTTCACCACAAGTGTGACTGTAACCACGCTCTAAAGGAGCCTAACCCTAAAAGGGCACTTAGAAAAACCTGCCATCCTAAAGTCTTAACACTCTTTCACAGCTCCACGATCGGTACTTTTTTGCATGCCACATATGCTACCTACTTAGTTTCATAAGACATCGAACAAAGATCCATTTTTCACCCAGAAGTCATCTACCGCCGTAAGTACAAAAACGTGAGAGTAATTTGAAGCCACAATTTCGTAACGGTCGTCTCTGGGCTTAGTGACATGTGCGGGCCTAGGACGCTGCCCGCTGCCACATTATCGCAAATTGCATTATGGCTTGTGGATGTACCATAGTAACTGTAAAGATTTCAGATAGATCTTTTTACATGTCAGCGATGAATAAATGTGTGAAATATTAATTAGGTATCTATTATTTCTAAATTTGTCACCTTAGTATCACATTTAAAGAAATTAATTAATTCATTCGTTCAATTATATATTCGTTCGTTCTTTCATTCATACCATTCAAGTGGTTCATCTGATAAAAAAGAGCTCACCATTGTCTTTGAGTCAAAGGTAACCTCACCTGTAGATGGTGTATCCAGCTGACTGATTAACAAGGTTCTCGCAAAAGAAAGGTAGGGCACAGCGTAGTATAAGTTGCCCGGCAAGCGATGGTAGCGGCGGTGGTATCCATCTAAGACCGGGAAATGCAGCTTAAGACACCCCCCGTCCCCTCCCTTCTAGATGTACCGACGATCTGATAAAGATTGCAGGGTGCCGATGGATGCAAAACTTTAGGAAGACTATGGGAATGGCTATGTTCAGTAGTCGTTATTCAGTAGTGGTCCCGTAAGTTGCCCTCCCTTCTAGATGTTCCGACGATCTGATAAAGATTGCAGGATGCCGATGGATGCAAAACTTTTGGAAGACTATGGGAATGGCTATGTTCAGTAGTCGTTATTCAGTAGTGGTCCCGTAAGTTGCCCTCCCTTCTAGATATACCGACGATCTGATAAAGATTGCAGGATGCCGATGGATGCAAAACTTTAGGAAGACTATGGGAATGGCTATGTTCAGTAGTCGTTATTCAGTAGTGGTCCCGTAAGTTGCCCTCCCTTCTAGATATACCGACGATCTGATAAAGATTGCAGGATGCCGATGGATGCAAAACTTTAGGAAGACTATGGGAATGGCTATGTTCAGTAGTCGTTATTCAGTAGTGGTCCCGTAAGTTGCCCTCCCTTCTAGATATACCGACGATCTGATAAAGATTGCAGGATGCCGATGGATGCAAAACTTTAGGAAGACTATGGGAATGGCTATGTTCAGTAGTCGTTATTCAGTAGTGGTCCCGTAAGTTGCCCTCCCTTCTAGATATACCGACGATCTGATAAAGATTGCAGGGTGCCGATGGATGCAAAACTTTCGAAAGACTATGGGAGTGCCTATGTTCAGTAGTCGTTGTTCAGTAGTGGTTCCGTAAGTTGCCATGACTATATCACGATTTTGGTTGTCAAAATCTGTCATTTTTCATACAAAATACAGCTGGTGACGCAGGCAAGTTAACTCACGTGACCATATTTGTCGCTAAAGAACATACTATATGTCTTTATACCTTGGACTCCATGGTCGCGGGTGTTATCCCCGGACAAGAGCTTGCAAGATAAACATTTGTGTGCATGAACATGTCTGTTTGTCTTGGTCTGGGTGTTTTATAAGTGTATGTATTTACAAAAAATAAAGTATTTGAGTACCTACACAATATATCTAGATCTAGACTAGATGGCGTTGTGTTTAACAAACATCAATTGCAAATTTTGCAAGGTTGGTCAGGTATTATTATATAGGAATGTTATTTAAAGACAACGAAAATTAAAAAGTTGATTAATATATTTTATCCTTCGGAGGCAAAAGGCTTAACAAGGTTAAACGGCTTTCACTTCTTTTGTTCAAAGTTTATTACATTAAAAAGTTATGACGTTTTTCCAAGCCGAGAGTTTAATTAGAAAAATACTTTCCACTTTTTTAGTTTGTAAATGAAAATTAACGAAGATTTTAGCAATAAAATGTAATAATATTTTAGCATTATATTTAGTAAAGTCTGTGAGTAAAATGAACTCGAAAGGGTCTTGTACTAATTAATTAATAATTTTGTCAAAGACATTAAATTCTTTATTAAGCGAAATATTTAAAGTAAACTGATTCTTTTTTTAATTATAAAGAATTTTTTAAATATGAATTTTTAAAATTATTTTTGTGTTCCATAGTGGGTGCTTACGTGGTGGTTCCATAATTATTATAAATTTTATTGGGATTACAAAATCTGAAAATAATCGATAATGTAAAAAATTTAATAAAAAATCTTTATAAAATCTTTTATACTTACATACTATCATCATTATCATCCATAATAGCGTTAACTTCAGTGAATTTGGTTTCTCATTTTAACCGATTACAGAAAAATGGAAGGTAAGGCAAAAAATAAACTTTTGATTGATTGATTGATTTATTTAAAGAATGTTATCTAAAATCAGAGTGGCCTGCTATATGCTTGTATCCTTTTTTTTTTCGATTTGTTATTTAAAGACGTCACAATAATATAAATATAGGTGAAATAATTACTTCGATTGCATAAAAACTTCTCGAGATATGATAACATGAAGATCACCATTTTGGACTATCCCGAAAACGTTCCATACAAACGGCCACCACGTTATGACGTCACACCTTGCTATTTTATATGCATTATATCAGAAATTTGTACGACAGCTATGTTAAATATTGCGTTTATGTAGCCAGTGCCGTAACAAAAGTTATAATATTTTTTATTCTTTCTACAAAGGTATTATTTATTTTTTATAATTTCATACCTTTAAAATGGATTTTCCCACCAAACTTTGTTCGAACATAAAACACGTCGAACATAAATTATTAAAATTTTAAGAACGCAGATCGTTCTAGTTTTAGGTATTTTACGTTACTGATAGAGAGTTTTTATAATTTTGTAACATTGGAAACTAGCCTATTATCACAGATTACTTACTCGTAATTGCCATCATTCATCATTCTTTGAAGTCAAAAATGCATTGTGTACCTACCTAATTAAAAATGCATTATTTATTTATTATTTATGTCAGTAGAAAAAAAAATTGCATGTCGTTCGTTTCGCTTTTGTCATTACTTAGCTCTTAATTCTTCTGCGCATTATTGTTCCGACGTTATAACTCAAAACAACATTGTTTAAACAATGTTGCGTTCAATAAACAGTAAAGCGTGTAACATCTTATTTTACCGTTTACTACATTGAAACAGATCGGAGACCTAGAACGGATCATAAAATGCACGATGGCTGAGTCGCTTCAATCAATCACAAACTAATCGAAAATTCCAACTCAATAAGAGGAGAGGCGGTCCCGGTCGGATTATGTGTCTCATCATTAGATATTACTTTGATTCATCCAAGTGATTCCATTCAATTCATCCAGTTTTATTTCTTCGTGATCAAAGCGAGTAAAATGACCCCCAGCCCTTTATGACCTGTTTACACTATGCGAGTTTGCTTGCTATAGACAAGGTCGTTAGCTACTGCAATATAGTGTAGTAACTGATGACTGCTGTGCTATATTAGATTAGTTCAGTTATTATATTAAAAACCCAGAACGGCCGCTTGTCATCTCCAATCGATTCAACAACATGACATACAGAGAGAGTTATGCCAATCCTAATTCCTACTAATATTGATTAAGTGAAGGTTTGTAAATAAGACGTATGGATAATATTCCTGGACAAATTACACAGCGCCCTCTATTCCCAAAATAAAAAAGCTTGTGATTATGTATCATTATCGACGTCTTACCACTTCACTGTGACTACTTCAACTACTAGCATACGAGTGCACGACGGGACCATTTTATTAACAGTTTGAAATTTCTCGCATCGTATAAATCAAGTTGATCAAAATCATTGATCCAGACAGAATTATAAGTTAATTATGTATCATTATCGGCGTCTTACCACTTCACTGAGACTGCTTCAACTACTAGCATACGAGTGCTCGACGGGAGCATTTTATTTACCAGTCTGAAATTACTCGTATCGTGTAAATCAACCTCAAGGATTGTCTCTATACCTCTGATTGGAAAATTTTATGCCATTCTCACTGATTGGTTTTGCTTTGATGGATTTCAGTAATCTTCTTGTTTGTTAATAAGATTTAAAAGTTGAATGCTCTAAATTTATATTCGGCAAATCTTTTCATTGAATGTTGAGGAAGTTTCACTAACTTGTTTAGTAATTAATTGGATGTACTTAAACAATTTGAATGCCTAGGGGCTTGTGTTGTTAGCAGTAATTTTAAGTTTAATAAAATTTTGTGATGTTGTTCATTGTTATATTTAAAGCTAATTATTTTTAGCTAAAGCAAACACTTGGACCACAGAATAAAATATTTCTTACTATTTGTAGGTAGTACATAAACGTGGTAAATAGGCGTGAAATGTCTTTTTTTCTGCTTTATTGTGTTTTAATCTAATGTTTTAATTTAATGAGGCCCGAATTCGGAATGAAAAAATGAATGAGACCTCCTATGGGGCGCTGAAGCATCCCCCCCTTGCCTCCCACCCCCACTCTAGAGATGGACCGTTGAACTTATTCCCTAACCATTCCAAAATATACAAAAATGCACAACGTTAAAGTTCAAGTTTTCACTTCTGCCGGCACTCCACCCTTGCGCCACATTTTTTAATAACATATTGGATGGTGGACACGTATACGGCTCCCCTGGTATAAAACGGTTAGCGTAAACAACATTCCAAATAACCTAATTTACCTGCAGGGATATAACAACTTTCAATAGTCATTTGGCTGCGGTATTCTGTAAGGTGAAAATACTTTCGCAGTTAGTAACGTATATAAATACTCTGTGCCCTATACCTCTAGATCCTTGTTAGTAGAGCAGCAGGGTCCAGGCGCGGAGCGTCCAGCATCGGATGACACGTTAAGTCATCGCTACCGGCTGTAATCATTAAATGGCAGTCGCTAAGATGGTCTCTGGGCGGCTTTACAACACTGGGCTACGCTATCCCGTAGAGCAGCGTGGTGGATTACGACTAAGCACCTTCGAATAAAGAGAGATCCAAGTCCCAGCAGTGGGATGAATATTGGTTAATAAATAATAAATATTGTCAGACAAATTACACAGCGCCATCTAGCCACAAAGTAAGCGAAGCTTGTGTTATGGGTACTAGACAACTGATAAACATACGGAAATACATTTTTTTTTGTAAATATATACTTATGATACATAGAAAACACCCAGACTAAGACAAACAGACATGTTCATGCACACAAATGTTTGTCCAATGTGGGAATCGAACCCACGAGCGTTGGTGTCGAAGCCGCGTCATTGACCGCTACGCCTCCGAGCTCGTCGTCGTCTGTTAATATATATATATATTTATATATTAACCGACGACGTACGTACGATATATATAAATAATAAGGGGTGTAAGTGATTCATCATGATCTTTGAACCAAAGCCAACTTCACCTGAACGCGGTGCACCCTGCTGACTGACAAACGAAGCTCTGGCGAAAAGAGAGGTAGGGAGCGTAATTGTAAGCTACCCGACTGGGGAATGTACCTCCACCTCACAGAATACCGCAGCCAAATAACAATTCCCTTGAGGGTTGTTGTGTTCCTGCGAGTGAGTGAGGTCACCAGAAAGGAAGGAGACGGCACGCGAGCGATATTTTATGTTGCGAGCGTTAATATGGCTACGGTAACCGCTTCACATCAGGCGGGCCGTATGCTTGTCTGCCAACCGACGTAGTATAAAAAAAAAATTATGATAAAATATACAGGGTGACTTGTTCTTTGGGGCCCAATGTAACTTTGTTCATTGCGGTTCTAAAGTGTATGTAGTTACGACTATAACGAAAGCCGCCTGTCTGTGTGTCCATGTTTTGTTAGCACCTGACGTGCACGTGTTCTAGATACATTAATTAACCCGCCACTTCTTGTTACGTCCACGCAAATGTGGGGTAGATAAGATAGGTACTGGTACATTTCCTATGACACATAATACATTGTTGCTATGGAAATGAATTACCCCTGGGACTATAATAAACTTCACCTTAGGGGTGTAGGGGTTCATCAAGATCTTTGAACCAAAGCCAACCACCTACACGTGGTGCACCCTACTGACTGACAAACGAAGCTCTGGCAAAAAGAGAGGTAGGGAACGTAATTGTAAGCTACCCGACTGGGGAATGTAACTCCACCTCACAGAATTCCGCAGCCAAATAACAATTCCCTTGAGGGTTGTTGTGTTCCTGCGAGTGAGTGAGGTCACCAGAAAGGAAGGAGATGCTGCGTTGGCAGCGGGGGTGACGGCACGCGATCGATATTTTATGTTGCGAGCGTTAATATGGCTACGGTAACCGCTTCACATCAGGCGGGCCGTATGCTTGTCTGCCAACCGACGTAGTATAAAAAAAAAATGATGATAAAATATACAGGGTGACTTGTTCTTTGGGGCCCAATGTAACTTTGTTCATTGCGGTTCTAAAGTGTATGTAATTATAACTATAACGAAAGCCGCCTGTCTGTGTGTCCATGTTTTGTTAGCACCTGACGTGCACGTGTTCTAGATACATTAATTAACCCGCCACTTCTTGTTACGTCCACGCAAATGTGGGGTAGATAAGATAGGTACTTGTACATTTCCTATGACACATAATACATTGTTGCTATGGAAATTAATGACCTCTGGGACTATAATGAAATTCACTTAGAGCTATGCTTGACCTGGGGCCTTACTGCCGAAGCTGAAGCCGATTATCATTGAATTTTTTGAATGCAAAAATTAAACTAACTGCTTAGATTGTTGCTAATTATATTGGCCGCGTGGTTTCCGGCAGACTAGAATAGAATCACTCCGTCTCTTCCCGTGGATGTCGTACAAGGCGACTAAGGGAAATACGTTATCAAATGTCGGTCAGGCCTCCCCAACCCGTTTGGCCAGCGTGGGGAGTGTAGGCCAAATCCTCCTTCCGTTTAGGACGGACAAGAGAGGGTCATGCTCCTGTAGTGGAGACTAAAGTGGACCTGATGATGATGATGTTTAGCTCAACTGGTAGAAAGAGAGCTTTGCCGACTAAGCTGAACATATTTGTCAATAACTTTAACCTAAGGCCAATTTTTGCAATCAAAAAATCCGATGGTAATCGGCTTAGGCTTCGGCGTAGGGCCCCGGGATGACGACGTCGCCGGTATTCCAAAAATAGATAATTTAAATTACTGATAAACTTCTTGAGCTTTGTCGGTAGAGATTCAGGGTTCCTACCAGAAGTTTGATTTCATGATCGTTTGGAGGGTCGTGCTCCTGTAATGGAGACTAAAATAACCTTTTAGTCTCCACTACAGGAGCACGACTCTCTCTCTTCCGTCCCAGACAGAAGGAGGATTTGGCCAACACTTCCCACGCTGGCCAGACGGGTTGGGGAGGTCTCATCGATGTTTTATCTAAATCAATACATTATGCTACCTGAGTATTTATAAAAGACACACAGACACAACAAAATCGACAAACATAAACTGCAAAGTAAATGTATAACTCATATTAGCGGTGTGTATCTGGATGTGTATGTTATGAGTTGGCGTAGTGTTCATTGGAGGTATCGAATAGATAGGCTACTTGGTTGTTAGATTAGACTGACACGAGCAACGACGCTGCACATATATTGCCTATAGGAAGCAAATTCATATTTTAATACCCAAGTTTACCAATTGTCAGTCCATGGAAATATCAGTGCACGATTCCCAACTAAAAAAATAAAATAAAAATCGGCCAAGTGCGAGTCGAACTCGCGCACAAAGGGTCGGAACCCTTATTATGGTACGGATACCATTATCTATAAAAACGGCAAAAAAAAATCACGTTTGTTGTATGGGAGCCCCCCTTAACTATTTGTTTTATTTTTATTTAATTATTTATTTTTAAAGTGAATATATAACTAGATATTATGTGAGAATTTCAAGCGTCTACCTATTACCGTTTAATATATTTAACAATATAATTATACAATCAATTGCGAGCAAAAACGAGCAAAAAAATCACGTTTGTTGTATGGGAGCCCTCTTAAATATTTATTTTATCCTATTTTTTAGTATTTGTTGTTATAGCGGCAACAGAAATACATCATCTGTGAAAATTTCAACTGTCTAACTATCACGGTTCATGAGATACAGCCTGGTGACAGACGGACGGACGGACGGACGGACGGACAGCGGAGCCTTAGTAATAGGGTTCTTTTTTACCCTTTGTGTACAGAACCCTAAAAAACAAGTAGCCCAACACTTGACCACACACAGATTCGCCTAATGGTAAGTAATTACCATTCCACTTGCAAGACCAGAGATATCACTTGCTGTCATAATTATCATATTAATAAAATAAAGCCCATTTATACCCCACATAAGTATAACCTTACATTTTAATTTCACGCGTCGAGCGAACGATCAAAGGTCTATCAGGTCTTCAAATCTCACAATTAGCGCTGTGGGGTCTTCAATACAAAGCGGCTTAACGATATTCTAATAATTATAATCTTCCGCTCCGTCGAGCTTGGACAAAGCCAAAATTAACATATTTCTTTAATTTGAAGTCATCTATTGTCCCAGAAAATTAGACATAGAACTTATAATAAAACACAGATGGCCGGCTTCATTTCACCTCTGATGTATTCATGGGTCTAGGAGAGAGAAAGAAAGAGAGAGACAGAAGACGTTAAGGACTAGAGTAGAGCCACACGAGTAAAACTAATAAATGTTGACAGTTGTAAAATAAACAACTAAACAAATTATTAACTCAAACAAAAAATAAGATAGGCCTATAATTTGCATGCCAATGACAGTTAGGACTACAAAAAATTAGGCGATACAATATATATACCCTAATTCGTGATCTAAATAAGACAAGAAAGAAAGAAATATATCCTGAAACACGATACAAAAAACAAAGGTAAAATAAGACTAAGATTCATAAAAATATAAGGCGTGTCAAAGTGCCCACTGGGGCCCAGTGACAAAACAGACATTTTCATGGACTTGTATGAGTGGGAAATTGAAATGTTGTACGAGTATTACTTTTTTTGCTATAGTGTAGCATGATAGATGTTACGCCCGAATAATTAAAAGAAAGAAAAATTCCATCCACATCATCTTTGGCGATCTACACTTTTTAAGACATTTTCTACCACAACTGTGAAGTTGATCAGCTTCCTTCAGCGGTATTCCCAAATAAATTCGACATGAGGGCCTTCAAGAACAGAGTGAATATTTCCCTCTAAAAAATATATACACTAAAATGAATAAAGATCATTGATGATGTCGAGTCGACCATCTGTGTGTACATACTTCATGAGACAAGTTAGACTGGCAATTTACTGTAAAAGTAACGAATCTGTGGGAACCAATTATGTAAAGGTTACTTCAGTGTGATGGGGCGCAGAGGTTAATTCTTCATAATTGGTCTTTTTGATTGACTTTGTAATTTAAAATTGTGATTTTTCTATACCAATCTATATATTTAGTACACAGCCTGCGACCAATGCAAGATGTAGTGAGATGACCCCAGTTCTTTCACAGAAACACATTTGAGGCTCCTCCAGATTATTTTGTTTTTATATGGTCTTCTGAAGGATGAAATAATTAGAGTATTGAAATCTATAATTGAAAAAAAAAACAAATTAAAAGACGTCAAAGTGTACTTTTATTAAATGCAATTTGCATGAAAGGAGGGGGTTCGAACGTGGATTAGAATAACAATCTATGCAGATAACGATAAAGGATCTCGACAGAATTGGAACCTCTATGGCTGACTTTTTTATAAGCTACGTCGGGTGGCCGACAAGCATATAAAGCGGATACCGTATCCATATTAACGCTCGCACCATAAAATATCTCTTACGTGCCGCCACCCCCGCTGCCAACGCAGCATCTCCTTTCTGGTGACCCCGCTCACTCGCAGGAACACAACATCCCTCAAGGGAATTGATATTTGGCTGCGGTATTCTGTGAGGTGGAGGTATATTCCGACGCGGCTTCGACACCAACGCTCGTGGGTTCGATTCCCACATAGGACAAACATTTGTGTGCATGAACATGTCTGTTTGTCTTAGTCTGGGTGTTTTCTATATATCATAACGTATAAATATCTAAATGTATGTATTTACAAAAAAAAATGTATTTCCGTATGTTTATCAGTTGTCTAGTACCTATAACACAAGCTTCGCTTACTTTGGGGCTAGATGGCGCTGTGTAATTTGTCTGACAATATTTATTATTTATTAACCAATATTCATCCCACTGCTGGGGCTTGGATCTCTCTTTAATTGAAGGGAAAGAATTAACTTCACCGCGCGCAGGTGAAGTTGGCTTTGGTTCAAAGATGTTAATGAACCACTTACACCCCAAATTTATTTATTTATTTGTATTTGGGAGTCTTACGGCTCAATAGTTACATGCATGATCACAATAAATATGACGGCGCATGCAGAGCGCCTCCTTGTACATGGCGGTGAATGTACAGCCTCCTTTATGCGGATACGTCAGAGCGAGAGTGACATCTGTCATTCTAGCGGAGCGTCGTGTCGATGGTTGGCGCGGTGGCCATCTTGGAACGTTCACTTTTGAACGAGCCGTCACCCGTGCACCACGTTTGCGACGAATCGCGTTTGTTCTGCGTAATCCAATACGATTATGTTATAATTTGTAGTGATTATTAAATTAGACACGTATATTGTTAAAATACTGTGAAGATTTTGTTAATTAAGTGCAGTTGTAATAGAATTATAATTCAGTTAGTTTTTGAAAGTGAATTGAGTACTGATTTACAATTCCTTGTAATCTACCCTCGAAAATTATGAGCGACCCTGTTGAAGGCCCTCCTGCGGCTTTATCAGAAGTGGGATTAGATGAACGGCGACCAGATGAAATTCAATCGTCTGCAAATGAGCACACCGCTACAAAATTGTTGAGCAACATGGAAGCATTGCTGTCGCGAGTGGTATCAATGTCACAGATGCCTCCGAAAGCGAACAGTACAACTCAGCTTATCCAGTTTGATCCGGATGATGTGGACGCCGATATTGAAGGTTGGTGTAAAGTTACTGAAATGATTGTACAAAGTAAGAATTTAGAAGGTGTCGAGTTATTAATTGCCCTTACAAGTGCTCTAAAAGGCCGTGCAGCTACTTGCTTGACTCGATTAAACTTGACCGAGTTAAAGTGGGCTGTGGTAAAGCAATCTTTACTAGCCAAATTTTCGAAGCCGAAATTACCACAAGATTATTTTGATGAAATAATGCGGTTTCAAATTGGAACCAGAGAAACTGCATCTGAATCTGCGATGCGATTGTGGAATATGATCGAACGTATACCCAAGACCGACATGCATGAAGAGGTGATTACTGGATTTGTTATGTCAGTTTTATGTCAAAAGGACAATATATTACGTCGTGAATTAAATGCTCAACTTATAACTACCAGAACTCAATTATTCCGGGTTCTTGGTGGTATTTCATTGAAGCGACGCTTAGAGCACGACACCCATGAGCCAGAGGCGAAGAAACTCCGTATGACTGATATGAGGTTTCCGGGTAAATGTCATCGCTGCGGCTTACCTGGTCATCGACAAGCTGAATGTAGGAAGAGACGCGATGACTTCGGAAAATCCACGCAACAAAATATACCTGGATCTTCGGGCCCCGCCGACAGAACACAGACTGTCATATGCTATGCCTGTAATAAACCAGGTCATTTGGCGAATGTATGCCCTGACAAGAAGAGCGGTGGAGGAACATCAGTTAAAGAAGTGAATCTGTGCGAGCAACGTACGTCGAGAGGCATCCTGAAGACATCATCCGGTGAGCCCGTCTCTTTTCTATTTGATAGTGGATCGTCTTGCTCACTTCTTAAAGAAAGTTTTCGTAGTAAATTTCCGGGTACTGTGTGCAATTGCCTCGTTTATCTTACTGGTATTGGGGGCGAAGATATTAGTTGTAATAGTCAGGTTTTAAGTAAAGTACAAATCGGACAAATATCACAATCACTTCTATTTCATTTAGTACCTGATACATGCATTTTAGATTCAGTCATAATTGGAAGAGATATTTTAGATAAAGGGATAGGTGTTCGAATAGACAATGACAGTCTCACATTTTTTACCAAAGAACATTCAAATTGTTGTGAATTAAACTCTGACACAGACTTCTCACAAGTCGATACTGACCTGTTAGGAAGTGACCGAGAAGCGCTTATAAAAGTTCTTCGTAAATATGCTGACTGCTTTATAGATGGAGTTCCCCATAGACGTGTTCAAACGGGAACGTTAGAAATTAATTTAGTTGATCCTCACAAAATAGTTCAAAGATGCCCATATAGACTAGCTCCGGTAGAGAAACAAATTGTTAGAGAAAAAGTTCAAGAGCTTTTGGATGCTCAAATTATTAGAGAAAGTACGTCCCCTTTTGCTAGTCCTATACTTCTTGTAAAGAAGAAAGACAATACTGACAGGATGTGCGTAGATTATCGGGAGCTCAATTCTAATACTCGACCAGAACATTATCCTTTACCTCGTATAGAGGACCAAATAGATCAGCTTAGCGGCGCACATTTCTTCTCTTCTTTAGATATGGCATCAGGATTTCATCAAATTCCAGTACATCCTGATTCGATAGAGAGAACAGCATTTGTGACACCCGAAGGCCAGTACGAATATCTTACAATGCCCTTCGGGTTGCGGAATGCACCTTCTGTCTATCAAAGATGTATTACAAAAGCCTTATGCAATCTTAAAATCAAACCTTTAATTTATATGGACGACGTTCTTTGCTACTCTACTAATATTACTGAAGGATTAGAACGTTTAGATGAAGTGTTAAAAATGCTTTCCGAGGCTGGATTCTCTTTCAATCTTAAGAAATGTAAATTCATGAAAAGAAAAATCGATTATTTAGGATATTCTCTTCAAAGTGGTGAAGTAAGACCCAACTCTCGAAAAATACAGGCTTTGGTCGATGCTCCACCTCCAAAAACCGCCACGCAAGTCCGACAATTTCTTGGTCTAGCGTCTTACTTTCGCAGGTTTATCCCGGGCTTCACCCAAATAGTTGGTCCATTATATCCGATAACAAAACTAAAGGGTCCTATTAAATGGAGTGCAAAATATGAAGACATTCGTAATAAAATTATAGCTATACTCACATCTGAACCAGTTCTTACCATATTTGACCCCGAGTATCCCGTCGAACTTCACACCGACGCGAGCTCTGAAGGATACGGAGCAATTCTAATTCAGAGAAAAGACAATCTACCCCACGTAATCGAATATTTTAGCAGACGTACTTCTGAAGTCGAATCTCGTTATCACTCGTACGAGCTGGAGACGTTAGCAGTCGTACGAGCTGTAGAACATTTCCGGCATTATTTATACGGGCGACGTTTCACGGTCTTCACAGACTGCAATTCACTTAAGGGCCCAGATTGTCTAGGCGCGTCATCGGTTTCGAGCGACCGCAGCGCTACTGTTTACTGAAACAACCGACGGGGCGGGTGAATGACCCAAAGACAGCGCGATTTTCAAAATGTTTTGCGACAAACGTTCCAATTGTTATTGAAGTTGAATATTTACAGCATAACAAAAATGTTGAATTATTGGAAATAAACGACGAGTGTAAAATATTCTAAGACTAGTTTTTCGTTATAAAATGATAATAAATATTAATTACTAGATTAATAAGAGTAGTTGAGACACAATTTTTATGTTTTTCTATTTATATTAAACAATCAAGAGCAGGTCCGGACTGACCTTTTTGTATTCTACTTACCAAAAATTCCAACTATGTATTTATTTGTAATTTTCCTACCAAAGTTTATTCTTATTTCGTAAAATATTCATTCAACAAAATAATTGCAAATTCAGTAGGAAGTACGGTCGAAATAACATCGAGCTTTCCTCGCTAGTGTATATCTCTACGCAAGGAAATGTGCCTATTGCGTAAACTCAAATAGGGTGGTGGCACCAATTATCGGCCATGTCAACTTTTTTTTCAACTTTGTTTGCTTGTAATTTTTGAGTTAATAACTTTTGCTACGCTAGTATACGAAAGTATAAAAATGATTCATATAATTAAAAGTAAGTAAACAATAACAAATATGAGTCGCCATCTAAAAAGCGTGCTATGGTTGTACAAAAATAAATGAAACACAAGTTTATAAATTATTAATATACTAATTAAAAGTAAGTAAACAATAACAAAATATGAGTTCAAAATTCTAATGTTTTTTCATTTTAACGATTACTGATCAAATTTTGATTTCTGCTAATTTGATGATAAAATCAATTGCTATTGCAAAACTTATCAGAATGAGTACCAGCTGCCCGATTCACGTAATAAAAACCGTAGCGTAGGGACTTAAAAATGTCACTTCGTTTTTTGCAAATTAAGCCCTTTTAACCGACTTAAAAAAAGAAGAAGATTCTCAATTCGCTGTATTTTTGAAACAATTTTGATGATTCTTTACACCAGGTAACTCTTCAAAATCGTATAGGAATTGTATAGTAATTGAGCTATTGAAAGATTTATGACAATCCAAGACTAGATAAGTAAGTGCGTTTAAAACAGAAAACCAAAAGGCGATTTCTAAGTTTCTAAGTTAAAACGACTTTTGGACTGGCGTGTTTACGTGAATTGCCGGCTGGATAGTTAAGTTACCTCAGTCTCTTTCAAAACCATTAGGCGTTCTTCTCTTTCAAAACACGTAAAGCTCTTTCTTTCCTCTCTTTCATAGCCTCTATGATACTGGGCGCGTCACGAATGGGCATGCTTCGTGACTGCCGAGGATCAACTAATTCTGGAAGTAGGCAATCGTAATAAAACCTAATTAATTTCATCTCCATTTTCTCCTTCCAAAATTTGTCGTCCTTTTCTAAAATATAAACTTTCATAGGTACAGTAGCACCAAACCAGATGTCAAGCATGCAAACGTTTCTTTTAGTAATATGTACCTGTCCCTGAATTTGGAAATACCAGTTATGATTTTTATTTATGACATAACTCTTGGAAGCCTTGCCCAAAAGGTATGTTTGGCCATTGCTTCATCAAGAGTCATGCCAGCTAAAGAATGTGGGCACTTAATTTCAATTAAACCGTTTGCATAAATGCCATCTGGTGTATTACCAAGAAATTCATATTGATCGTCGACGAACAAACCTTGTATACTAATATTCTTTTGAATTTCTAACTGTCTAATTTCGGTTTCTTCGTTTTCGATACCGTACCGTACAGCAAGCAAACTGGAGATATTACTACCATAAACGATTTTACCAACAAAAGCAGCACAACTTGTGCTCTCTCGTTTTTTACAAACTTCCCCGAATGATGATGAGGTTAGTAATTTTCTCCTTGTACTCATCCACTCAGCACTACTTCTTTGCAAATGGGTCGACCTTTCAAGCTCCTCTCTTTCAGCACAAGACAACTTTAAATCGGCTAAAAAAGATGGCTTGGCTTTCTCATATAATTCTGGACTCAGATCAGGTTTTTCGCAGTTTGGTCCATAGTGAGCGTCTTTCGATACAGTGTTGTGGCTTTTTTTCAATCTTAATGTAGGTTTAGCAATTAAACGGTTTCTACGATTACAATTTTCCACTTTCGCGATCAAAGGAATCGGACTACATTTAAATATGACTTCATGAGTTTTACTATGAATCGATCCCGTATTAAAAGACACAACAGCAGCTGCGCATCGGCCCGCATAAGAACCACGGGAAGAATAATTTACACGCTTACCCCCAACTAATTTGGCAATTACTCCGTTAAAACTTTCAACTATATTACTTGTGCAATTATGAATTAAACTTCTAGAATGATATGACAGTCTTTTACTTAAAATTTCTACCGCGTCCATTAATCCGCATCCAACAATTGTTGGAAGTAATCCAACAGGTTCTATTCGACGAGTATCAGGTCTACAGAAATACTCCTTGCAATGTTGGTGATTACCAAATACGTGTTGTGGACCATTTAGGATATCTTCACTAAGATTTTTTATTTTTTCTTCGAGTGACTGATTTTGATCCGCCCAATATTTAATCGCGCATTTTACACCCGTTCTTAAACGCAAATACCTTTCTTTTAGGAATTTCCGCAATTCGCAAGGATACTTAGTGTCTTTTGACAGTTTCTCCAAGCTATTGCAGTAGTTTCGTAAAAGATGATTTTTGCATTCAATTTTCTCTACTATTTAATTATCGTACGGACGCGAATCTAATATTTTTTTATAAGTACTAGAATCGCCGTCTGCTACAAATTTATTATAAATTACACCGTGATCAACAATGGAACGTTTAAACCCCTCAACTATTATGGTCGATTCCATCCCGGTAGATGATCCTGAATAATTCTTGAAACAATGGTGTTCCGGGGGCTGACTGTTGTTCTTTGCGGCTCGTGCACAGACTACGCAGTATTTATTTTTAACTCCAAAAAACAATACTTTATTAGTTTTAATGCCAATTATCGCAGCTGCGCCGGATAAGGCGGAAAAATTCTTACCATAAGATCTCTTCCTCCAACAACCGTCAACAGCAACAGATATTAATGGTGTACCATTTTTATCAACACTACCTATAGACTGCGTACTCTGCTTCTTCCTTGACAGCTTCTGCCATGGAATGTGTTGCTGTCTTTTCCCACCAATCGCAAACCGTATTATTAATTTCATTGTATAATGAAGGTGACATGATTGGTAACGGTTACTGCGGCAGTTAATGTTTTTAACTGAGAGTAGCTCCCACCAGATGATATGATACCAGATACAATTTGATGATTCACTTCCATGCTATCTTCTTTCTTTTCAACCAAACACACAGTAAACTTCATACTACACATACTACATTTCATGATGAGTTTTGAGTCCAGACCAACTTTTACTTCACCTATTATACTGAGGTAACTTAACTTACAATCCATTGGACCGTGGTCCCCTATGGCCTGAAGAACTTTATAAAAAAAAGAAATATCTATTACTCTACGCCCAACTTCATCATCCACCTTTCCCTCTTGACTGTTTTCAATAACTAGTTCCTGTAAAGAAAGATAATGGCTTTATTTTTTTTTATAAAAAATAATTAAAAAAGAATGGGCCAAATTTCTTCAAACATAGCTAAGAACTCCCTTAGAATACATCTTTGAAACACATAACACTAGATCAAAATCTTGAACGTTTTATATAAATAAACGTAATAAAAACTGGTTGTTTGTAAAGTCGGTTCAGGACAATAATTTTAATAAAAAAAGCTGTTGTTTCATTTTTAACCTTATTAATATTCCTGTTAACATAAAAAATAGCTAAACATGTTGTTTAGCGTTTTCATGCATTTTCCTAATGTCGGCCGGGTGGCCGATATTGGGATTTATCAATAAATAAAGATCCCTAACCTCGACCCTGCGATTATTTCATAAAAAATACAAGTAAATGTAAAAACCTTGGTTTTTCTTCAATAAAAAACAATATAAAATACCATAGGTATGTTTAATTCCATTTAAATACTAACTAACTCAATGCGCTCGCAACCGGGATTTGACTCGCCACTGCCACTAAACGACACAAGTCGGTACCGGCGCGTGCTCTATTGCCAACTGAACGTTCAAATATTGAAGCACCGCACCAAAATATGGATTATTCGCATATAGAGTCGCTTTTTGAATAAAAACTATTATAATTTTAGGGTTATTTTAATAGTTAGGGTAAGTGCTCCAGTGAATTAACACCCACCAGTGAATGAACAAAACACACATTTTTCAATATAATAAGAAATCTAAGCTTTTCTACTCAAGCCAGTATTTTTTTCTCAATCGAAACATTATATTACGTCAACTGAACACACAGGTATTTGCCTGTGACCTATAGTTTCAAAATCGCGACCGCCTAAAATGAAAGTATTCTGTCGTATTTTTGATTGTATGGAGCAGAATTTAGGGCATTGCTGAGACTTCGTGTTTTGATATTCACTTTGTAGACACTATTAGTGTGATAGTGTTAACAAAATTTGATAGTAGGATGTAAAAAGAACTGTTTTATCTTACAAAAAGCAGATTGCATAAATTTTAATTATCATAAATAAATTATAGGGGTGTTCGATAATTGGATCACGAAATTGAAGAAAATCTAGTCAATGAACACACAGTTTTAAGCATTTGGCATCTTAGCCTTAATGCAGTTGGCTAATTTTTTGTACACAACTTTTATAAACGGTTGTCAATTTTTTGACCAATATTCGAACGAGGTGTTCTTTTATTATTACCAGTTTATCCTCCATACCTAGCCTGATATCTTCAGTAACTTTTAGAAGTGCAGTAATAGTACTGTGCCCAGGACGAAAACCAGACGGAGTGAACTGATTAAATAAAATAAATAAAGATCTCCACATAGAAGTGCCTTTCAGCTAAAACGACCATGGAAAGACAGCAAAATGCAAGCTAAAAAGAAATTAATAAATAATGATGACATATAGAACCAATCTTCTATTATAGAAATATAATAGTTTAGAAGAGAAAGGAGAATCTAACATAGAAGTGATGAATAATAATATTAAATATTTTATAATAATAATCCAGTATTAATATTATGTTTTAAGCATTTGGCATCTTAGCCTTACGGTCTGCCCGAGGGGCTATGCGAATGGGTTGCTAGCTTCTTGTCCAGCAGAAGCATTAGAGCCGTTGTAGATGGCAGTTGCTCCGATAGCATGGACATCAATGCTGGCGTCCCGCAGGGTTCTGTATTGTCCCCGACGCTGTTTCTGCTGCATGACAGCATTCATTGTTATGCGGACGACAGCACCGGGGACACTTATTACACGGGCCGCGCAAATATCCCTCGTTCTTTGGTGGAGGAGAGCCGCGAACAACTTGTGTCGCAAATTGAGAGCACACTAAGTAGAGTGTCCGACTGGGGGCGACAGAACTTAGTGCGATTTAACCCCTCTAAGACACAAGTCTGCGCGTTCACCGCTAAGAAAACCCCATTTGCTGTGGCTCCACACTTCGAAAACACACCCCTCACCATCGCCAATAGTATTGGTATTCTAGGAGTTGACATCTCCAGCGACGTCCAGTTTCGATGTCATCTGGAGGGGAAGGTCAAGCTGGCATCGAAGAAACTAGGCGTGCTCAACAGGGCGAAACATTACTTCAACCCGCGGCAAAGACTTATACAAAGCTCAAGTTCGGCCGCATATGGAGTACTGTTGTCATCTATGGGCGGGAGCGCCTAGATACCAGCTTGCACCCTGTGACTCGATTCAAAGGCGTGCTGTGAGGATTGTTGACGATCCCAAACTGACAGACGGTTTAGAACCTTTAAGTCTGAGAAGAGATTTTGCGTCCCTTTGTGTGTTCTACCGTTTGTACAATGGGGTGTGTTCAGAGGAGTTGTTTGACATGATGCCCACGGCTTCCTTCTACAGTCGCACCGCTCGCCATCGACAGGGAATTCATCCTCACACTTTAGAACCGAAATGGTCACGTACTGTGCGGTTCCAGAGAAGTTTTCTTCCACGTACTATCAAGCTGTGGAATGAATTGCCTGTTGAGGTTTTCCCAGGAGACTACAGCATGGGGTTCTTCTAAAAGGGCTTGAAGAGGTTTTTACAGGGTCGGCAACGCGCATGTGATGCCTCCGGTGTTACAGGCGTCCATAGGCTGCGGTAACTGCTTTCCATCAGGCGGACCGTATGCTTGTTTGCCACCTTAGTGGTATAAAAAAAAATGTTAGATAGTTCTCTTTAGGTTATAAAATATCAAGTAACACGCAATTATAATAGTAATCATATCGTCTATTTAATATAATAAAAAAATATATATATTTACAATAACAATTACCCGAAATAAACTCTTACATAATAATTTATATATAGAACTGATATATAAAAGTGGTAGTTCATTCAATGGGTTTCAAAAGGTTTATTCACTGGATTTTTTTGTTCATTCTCTGGTGATTTGTGTGTTCAATGCTGATAGTTATTGAGATAACCTGCATTTTATACAAATATACCCCATATTTGTATAAAATGCAGATTATCTCAATAACTATCAGCATTTTTGCTAAAATATGTATACTGTATCAATCATGAATAAATTGTGAACATAATAAAATAAAATATTTTTTGGTTAGGATCTCATAAGTAGCTGGCTGTAATTTTCAAAGTTTGGAATGCCCTTAAGGGTTCATTCAATGGAGCACTTACCCTATATTCCATTTTCTCGCAAAGGCCGATATTAGGAGGAGGCCGATACTAGAAGACTTCACCCTACTGAGATTTTGTCTTCGTCCATCACTAACTAGGTATTTTTTTTTTTTTATACTACGTCGGGTAGCAGACAAGCATACGGCCCGCCTGATCTGAAGCGGTTACCGTAGCCATATTAACGCTCGCAACATAAAATATCGCTCGCGCGCCGCCACCCCCGCCACCCCCGCTGCCATCGCAGCATCTCCTTCCTTTCTGGTGACCTCACTCACTCGCAGGAAGACAACAGCCCTCAAGGAAACCGTTATTTGGCTGCGGTATTCTGTGAGGTGGAGGTACATTCCCCAGTCGGGTAGCTTACAATTACGCTCCCTACCTCTCTTTTCGCCAGAGCTTCGTTTGTCAGTCAGCAGGGTGTACCGCATGCAGGTGAATTTGGCTTTGGTTTAAAGATCTTGATGAACCACTTACACCCCAAGGTAGTTTGTTTATTTATGTAATAAGTCTACAAGAATTACGTATAACAACTTACGTCTATAGTGCGTAGTCTAAGCATAGCAGTGTTGCTTGGAGTCTCGGCCTGAAGGTTTTCTTTATTTTCAATACTGGAAATATTATTCATCATTATTATCGACTTTATAATTATTTTGTAATTTTTGTACAACACCAGACCCTAGGCGCGTCGCGTCTCTTTGGCGGTAAGTATGTCGACAAAGCCGCGTGCCCATGCTATTTCTGTTATGAAACATACCTACTTCCACAATCTGATATTTAGACAATAATGATGAACATGAAAACGAATACTAGGTAGAAATTGACTTTATTACTTATAATACAAACCAATATTTACATGCTATTGTATATGTCTGAATCAAGCGATCTAAATCATATGACATAGGTATTGTATTAGCTTTGTAATGTACCCTGTTCAAATGAAAATAAATTATATTATTATTACTACTTAGACAGGATAAGCACACAAATAAAACTAGGATTTTTACATGACACTTTCACAGAAATCTCGTAATTTTTTTCTAGGTAGGTATTTAGGACAAGACGTAGTAAAGTAGGCAGATAAATAAATAAGTAGGAAGGAACTTACATTTTTTCCGAGATCTTTTGGCTTTCATATTTTTATAATGCGTACTAAACTTTCTTTTCCCTGGCAAATTCAAATTCAATCAGTCCTGCGAAAAAAACCCTCGATTACCGACTAGATACGTTTATGATATTGGCTATAGCATGTTGAAATCATGTTTCAAGCCTGAATTGATACATATTTTACAAGGTTCATAAAATAACCTACTCAACAAAGTATCTAATTCATTCTTTGTATTTTTTACGATTTATATACATTCATTATATTGGTAAATTAGTTATACTTACAGTTTTTCACAAAAAACACAAATTCACAACACGTAATTTTCCTGGAGCATCCGACGCGCGTGGTGTCACCTTGACATATAAAAACACACTGGCGAATTAGTGGCGACGCTGGGTACTAATTCGTAATATCGGAATGTGCGTCATTTTTCATACATTTTTCTATGGAGAATTTACGTAAAACATATCTAGATTTTAGGGCTTTAAAAGAGGAAGTCTTTGTTTGTAAAGGTACAAAAAAAAAGTATATGTTATATTTATTGGTTTCTTCAGTGTTCAAAAAGTGTTTCTTTTTATCAATTTGTGTTGATTTATTGGGTTAAATCTGAAAAATACGAAGGCATGTTTTTGCATTTTTTCTCAATTTTGTGCGTTTGTTGACCTTTATTATAAAACAACTATTAGATTTTAAGAGTTTAATATAATCATACAATATTTTTTGGTCTTTGATTGTAATATATACAAATTATCATTGATATCAATCATATCTAAATAGGTTAAATATGAAAAATCGTAACACTCTTTTCACAGTTTTCACGATCTGGCCCCTTAAAGCATCGAAATCTAAAATAGATCTTACACCGCGTGTTCACCGATGGTGGGCATTTTTGCAGGCTTATGATTTCGACATCGTCTATCGTGAAGGCCGCGGAATGGAGCATGCAGATTATCTCTCAAGAAACCCCCAGCCTCAAAGTCCTCCAACTCCATCTACATCGGCGGTTTCTGACGTTAGGGAAACAAAAATTGTACAATTTGTAGAATTACATAAAGGTTGGCTTTCTGTAGAGCAAAAACGAGATAGCGAGATTCAAGACTTAATAACTAAACACCACAATAACGACTTTCCCGACACTATCGCACAGACATATGATGTCAGGGAAGGTATCCTTTATAGAAAAATTGTTCGGAATAAAATCATAATATCTTGGTTACCTGTAGTTCCCCGTTCTTTAATTTGGACCTTAATAAACCATGTACATTCTGAATTACAACATTTAGGTTATGATAAGACCTTAGACAAGCTTTATGAGCAATACTGGTTTCCTCAAATGGCCAAATGTGTCAGAAAATTTATTGACTCCTGCATTATTTGTAAAGCATCAAAAGGACCCTCTGGAGCTCAAGCTGTTCAACTTCATCCTATACCAAAAGTATCTGTGCCGTGGCACACTGTTCATATAGACTTTACAGGGAAGCTGAGTGGTAAGAGCGACCGAAAGGAATACTGTTCAGTAATCATTGATGCTTTTACGAAATACGTTCTGTTGGAGCATACATTTTCGCTAGATGCAAACAGTGCTGTACGTGCCCTTAAAAATTCCGTGTGTCTTTTTGGTGCACCAAAACGTATAATTGCAGACCAAGGGCGATGCTATATCAGCACAGAATTTAAAAATTTCTGTTCGGAATATAAAATTGATTTACATTTTATAGCAACGGGATCTGCTAGGGCAAATGGCCAGGTCGAACGCGTTATGCGTACTCTTAAAAGCCTTCTTACAATTATTGAAAATGACCCCAACAAAACATGGCGTGAGGAACTCGGTAGTGTTCAGCTAGCATTAAATAGCACTAAATCTACAGTCACTAAATATTCACCAACGGAACTCATGTTCGGTGTTCGAGCGCGATCTCTAGGATTATCTAAAATAAGCACAGACAACTCCGAGCATCAAGATCGCTTGGACTTAGAGTCCGTGCGTGACAATGCGTCAGAAAATATTCAGAAAGCAGCCGCTTCTGATGTTGAACGTTTTAATAGAGGTCGAGCAACAATAAAGCCTTTTTCAGAGGGAGATTTCGTTTTTCTTAGAAATAGCGAACGGAACCAAACGAAATTAGACCGGAAATATAAGGGCCCATTCATTATAGCTGCAGTCTTAGACAATGATCGTTACGAGCTAAAGAGCATTAATAACTCTAATTCTAAACGTACCTATAAGTATGCACACGAGAACTTGCGCGCAGTACCTTCAGGACAATCGGGTTTACTAGAAATAGCGTATAGTTTACTGAATGAAGTGGATGGCGAGACGGCGGCGGTATCGGACGATGTACAAGCGAGTACTAGTCGTAATGATAATATCTCCTTATCTAAGAACACTTTAACTGATGATTCCGATACTGTAACTATTGGTTCTGAGACCCTAAGTGTAGGTTCAGACACCCTTAGTATACCCACAGATGATGAGACGTTACAAATAGGCGTACATGAAGTAGAAATCCATGCTGAGCAAGGCAGTCCGTAACATATAGGTACGTAGATGTTCCCTATATTGTTCTTTAGTAATGATGTGCGCAGCCGGTCGAAAGGACAGTGTCGTCCGGTCCATGCCCTTATGGATGGTCGAAAGGACACACCCGTCCGGTCCAGGCTAACATTTTGTGTTGATTGGTCGAAAGGACAGTGCCGTCCGGGCCTTGCCACCGCGGCTGGTCGAAGGGACACACCCGTCCGGTCCAGAGACATGTAGTTGAGAGAATGGTCGAAAGGACAGTGTCGTCCGGTCTATGCCTCTAAGGCTGGACGAAAGGACACACCCGTCCGGTCCAGGGTTATAGTTTGTGTTAACTGGTCGAAAGGACAGTGCCGTCCGGTCCATGCCATCACGGCTGGTCGAAGGGACACTCCCGTCCGGTCCAGACATACATAGTCGAAAGATTGATCAAAAGGACAGTGTCATTCGGACTGTACCTGTACGTAATAGTTAGTGAAAAGTACACCTGTTTGGTGCATGTCCCACGCATTTTTGGAGAGTTGTTAACCGAGTTGCGTTGCATTGGTTTCTGCTGCTTGTCAGGTTGGACGAGCGTAGCTAGGAAGCATGTTCTTTTTGTTACAGGAACGCCTAAAGATGCGTCCGAGGACGGCCGCTAGTCAGTCTGGCCGTGACGGCGCATGCAGAGCGCCTCCTTGTACATGGCGGTGAATGTACAGCCTCCTTTATGCGGATACGTCAGAGCGAGAGTGACATCTGTCATTCTAGCGGAGCGTCGTGTCGATGGTTGGCGCGGTGGCCATCTTGGAACGTTCACTTTTGAACGAGCCGTCACCCGTGCACCACGTTTGCGACGAATCGCGTTTGTTCTGCGTAATCCAATACGATTATGTTATAATTTGTAGTGATTATTAAATTAGACACGTATATTGTTAAAATACTGTGAAGATTTTGTTAATTAAGTGCAGTTGTAATAGAATTATAATTCAGTTAGTTTTTGAAAGTGAATTGAGTACTGATTTACAATTCCTTGTAATCTACCCTCGAAAATTATGAGCGACCCTGTTGAAGGCCCTCCTGCGGCTTTAAATATTAATATACCAACAACAAGTATCCACCTATGTATACTTGTTATTGGCATATGTATATAGTATGACGAGCTCGGTGGTCGAATGGTTAGCAATGGCCACTTTGACTCCGAGGTCGCGGGTTCGATTCCCGCACAAGACAAATATTTGTGCGCATGAACATGTCTGTTTGTCTTGGTCTGGGTATTTTCTATGTATTATATGTATGTATTTACAAAAAAATATATATTTAAGTATAATATCAGTTATCTAGTACACATAGTACAAGCTTTGCTTAGTTTGGGACTAAATGGCGCTGTGTAAATTGTCCAGAAATATTTATATAATTATTTATTTATTTATGTATATGTTATAGATTGATAAGTAACGTACTATAGAAACTAGACTTTATTACATAAATACATAATGACCTCAACCCTTCAACCTCAACCTTTCAAGACGTCAACACTTATTCAACCCACTGCTGGGATACAGGTCTCCCTTCAATCGAAGGGTTTAGAGCATACTCCACCACGCTGCTCAACTGCGGGTTGGCGGAGGTCAGTGTCTTCAAGCCACCTAATGGCCACTGACTTGACTTAACGACTGTCGTATAACGACAACAGCTTACGGCTTATCGTGTTCTCCGAAGCACGGAGAAGCTCGAGATAAATAAACCAATCCATGGATAGGCTACGATTAACGTTGCTTGACTTGCGTGATCAGTTAGACTACCAGGCGCAAAGACGCCTTCGAGCTCTATTACTATTAGTTAGGAAAAAAATACATAGTTGACAGAAAGCTAATAAAAAGTATAAATATATCGCCATCTAGCCCCAAAGTAAGCGAAGCTTGTGTTATGGGTACTAGACAACTGATAAACATACGTACATACATTTTTTTTTGTAAATACATACTTATGATACATAGAAAACACCCAGACTAAGACAAACAGACATGTTCATGCACACAAATGTTTGTCCCATGTGGGAATCGAACCCACGAGCGTTGGTGTCGAAGCCGCGTCATTGACCGCTACGCCACCGAGCTTGTAGTAATAAGTACTTACCTACTATTTTATGTAATTATTACGGTTTTGTTTTTTATATTGTTATGATTGAATAGTAGATGTTTGATGTGGTTCTTGTTGCATTTGTGTCAAACCTCAGTGGTTTATGAAATGCGTCAATATTGTTATGTTTAATGTCTTTTGTAAACTGGTGTAATAAATAAAAAAAAAGTATATTTAAGATTTCTATTGCCCACGCATGCAAATTGTTAAATCCAGATATTTGAACAACGAAAGGCATTTGACGCAATCGCCACTCCTACAAACAGATCTATGTTTAGAAAATCCAAGCATACCCTGGCCGACCCTCGCTGAACCCACTATCTATGCTAAAATCAAAGCAAACATAATTAAATTCTAGACTCTTGTTCCTAACTTTAATTCATTTGTAGAGACTAAGTTTTATTGTAGACGTCTTGTGTCGTTTGTCAGAGAGAGTAAATAAATAAATATTGCTGGACAATTTAGACCATCTAGTCCCAAATTAAGCGCAAAGCTTTAGTATAAGCACACCCCGGCCACTCCAAATACCGCGTCGGTAACTACTACATAAACTATGACTGACGTCATAGTTTATGTAGTAGTTGCAGAGCGCGAATGCAGAGCGCGAATGAGCATGTGTGCGTGCGACGCCATACAAACTGTTCCAGATCCGTCTCAGAGGGGAGGTGAGGTCGACACGAGAGAGCGGCAGGGCGTGGCCGTACTGTACGTAGTACTATTACTAATACTGTGGTATAAGCTTGGCTGGCTACTAGACTACTGATAATGTATTTTTTAGTAATTACTTACATAGATACTTATACAATACATAGAAAATACAAAGACCAAGACAAACAGACATGTTTATGCACACAAATATTTGTCTTCTGCGGGAATAGAACCCGCGACTTCGGAGTCTAAGAAGCCATTGCTATGAGTTTGACCACGGGGCTGGTTATAGAGAGTATATTATTACAGCTATAAATAAAGCTCGATTTACCACTGAGTGACGTATACATTGATTGACACAATTTGTTCTCCCAATTTTCGTTGGAGTGGGAAGACCATACCTGGGGATGTATAGATAATTTTTATTCAAGAGTGGGGGGGGGGGGATGTCCGAAAACTTGAAGATCATGAGTTGGAAAAAAGTTGCTTACTTGCAATTGCAAATGGTTTTTGTGTTCTTACGAGTGATTGAGTCAGGAAAGGAAGGAAGGAGTGGCTGCATTGGGAACGGAGGTGGCGGCGCGCGAGATATTTTTCATGTTGCGAGCATTAATACGGTAACCAGTACACATTGTGCTTGTCTGTCACCCGATATAGTTTAAAAAATTATAAATCACAACTTTAATGTTGTTGTAAGTCATTTAACTAGAGTAATAGCTTTTATAAGACAAATGAACCGCGTTCCCAAGTTCATGAGCAATAAATCTATGTAAAGCTCGGTAGAAGCTCTAGGCTACTCACGACAGGTTATATTAAAAGTTTGCAAGACTTAACGGCATGTCGTACAAAGCCTCTGATCTAATTAAAGTGTGAGAATGACACATTAATAAAATCTGACCTCAAAGTGTGCAGAAAAAAATAGGGAGTGACTGTGTCATGGATACTTGAATACGCTATATGCACTAAAATTATCTCAAAATGGCAGCGCTTCCCCCTCCCCGCACGCGATTTTCCATAGCCCTTACGTAACGTAATAAATTATTTGATCCTTCATCTATCCAGTGGTGTGATTGAATTTTGGAAGAAGATGATAGACTTGTAGCTGCATCACCAAACTGTATCCCCCAATTTTGTTATCATAGGTTTTTTTGGCCGTGTGGTTTCCGGCGGACTAGAATAGAATCACTCCGTCTCTTCCCGTGGATGTCGTACAAGGCGACTAAGGGAAATACATTATAAAACATCGAACAGGCTTCCCCAACCCGTCTGGCCAGCGTGGGGAGTGTAGGCCAAATCCTCCTGTCTGTGACGGACGAGAGAGGGTCGTGCTCCTGTAGTGGAGACTAAAATGACCTGATGATGACGATTTTTTGAATTGCCCCCCTCTGGAAGCAATTTTAGAAACGTATTCACGTCAAAAGACGAATTAGACGACGTCATGTGAGTTCAGACGAATACAAAGTAAATTAGCCATTGCTGACCATTCTTACTATATACATAGACAAGCATACATTACTTATTATTATTGTATTTGTATTTAATGTCACGATATTGGCAATTAAAAGAGTTGGCCTTGAGTTTCTTGCCAGTTCTTCTCAAGAAGCCCCGTCGCCGGAACTGGCACTTAAATTCACTTTCACATTCAAGATAGTGTGATGAAATTGAATCTAAGCTCTGCGGATTTAGAGTAGTAATGATTTATACATGTCTTATATTTAATTTGTATGACGTTTCTAAATGCTTTATAAAGTCCAAGGAATAAAGAAGATATTTTGATTTTGTTTCTTTTTTTATTTTTTACGCCAGATGTGAAGCGGTTAGCGTAGCCATATTAACAGTCGCAACATGAAAAATAGCTCGTGCGCCGCTGCCTTCGCTGCCAATGCAGCAACTCCTTCCTTTCTTGTGATCTCACTCACTCGCAGGAACACAACAACCCTTAAGGGAATTGTTATTTGGCTGCGGTATTCTGTGAGGTGGAGGTACATTCCCCAGTCGAGTAGCTAGGGTGTACCGCAAGCAGATGAAGTTGGCTTTTGTTCAAAGATGTTGATGAACCACTTACACCTCTACAAGCTGTATTTACATTCAAGTATTTTCCGTATATTTTTAACAATAGCGAATAATTCGCCACTAATATCTGTTCTGTATCTCAACAATCGATGACAGATTCGACGCTCTAAAAGCATTTGGCATTTTCTAGACAATTTACGTCAGCAAATTTGACAAGTTTGAACACGGCAGTCTGAAATCTTTTGCTATTTTTGTCTCACATTGCAACGGTTGGTCGAATTATGTTTGACGGTGGCCTAAATATTAGCTGTAGGTTATGACATTTTATGTATAGACCGGCAATAGGTGCATCACGGTAATAAAAATTGGCTACAAAGCACTTACTCAATACCTATTACCTACGCATTTACACATGCAGTACGAAAAACGTGAATGCAGAGGAAGACATTTTATCAACAACTTTTCAATGATTGTTTTCGATTAGCGTTAAAGTTTTGCCGCGAAGGTAAATAGTGTTGAACTAAGTGAATGCTAGGCAATTACTTTGTTTTCTTTACAACATATTTGTTTACTTTGCAACATAAAGTATCACTCGCGCCGACATGCTCGCTGTTAAAAATTACATGCTCGATGGCTACCTCAATGACAGCGATGTTTATTTTTTTTCTTCTATTTTACTTCTTTTTTTCTTCTACAACTATAGGGTACTGACTTTGATATCGTATTTAAATAATGAAATAAACTATGGGGCTTAATAAACAATCATCCTAACGCAACAAATCATCCCCAATTTGCGTTTGCAC
This sequence comes from Hypsopygia costalis, assembly GCA_937001555.2. Lineage (NCBI taxonomy): Eukaryota > Metazoa > Arthropoda > Insecta > Lepidoptera > Pyralidae > Hypsopygia > Hypsopygia costalis. Next base: position 1,934,028 of record OW443336.2, on the reverse strand, counting down.
TTAACAATGGCACTTTAGGTGTCATCTCCATATTTTTAGCTACACAGTGAACTGTTTTAAGTTAGTTTTCTATTTTGTGAGTACCTATTTTTAACCCCCGAAGAATATGTTTCCCGAACGTATGAACCGATTTTGATTTATTTTTTAAATTGAAAGGTGAATTAGTCGAGAGTGTTCTTAGCTATGTTTGATGAAAATCGGTCAAAGATGGCCGCCGCTACATAATGACGGATTACATATTTTTTCACAATCCCATCAATATGGGTATTAAATGAACGGGTTTGACTAGTAGAATACTATACACTATGATAAATTTCAAACCCAAGATAGCCGCTACCACAAAATGGCGAATCAAATATATTTGACGAGCTCGGTGGTCGAATGGTTAGCAATGGCCACTTTGACTCCGAGGTTGCGGGTTCGATCCCCGCACAAGACATTTGTGTGTATGAACATGTCTGTTTGTCTTGTTCTGTGCATTTTCTATGTATTATATGTATATATTTCCAAAAAAATGTATTTAAGTATTATACCAGTTATTTAGTACCCATAGTACAAGCATTTCGCTTAATTTGGGACTAGATGGCGATGCGACAATTTACAAATTGTCAAGGAATATTTATTTTTCACAACTCCCTCAAAATGGATATAAAATGAAAGGGCTTGACTTGACAAGACTAGAAGGTAGGTGTTTTTATTTATTTTTAATTTAATTGTCTTGTTCACTAAAGTGGAAAACTACGGCTGCTGCATTGAATCTCACAACGAATGTAATCAAAAGAAATTAGTAAATTAGCAAGTTTAGAAAGACTTCCTTCTTGACAAAACGATAGACAGCAGTATGACTAGGCGGTGATAACATTTCAAAAAACCTAACTAATATAATACGACAGCTTCCTCCCGTGATGCATCGGCCACCCGTCGGCGACAAAAACGACGATCGGATCTCAAATTAGACGGTCCGATGACGGGTTTATATGGCGACAAAATACGAAGACATGGTTAATCGTGAGAATTCGTTTTATTATCGTTTTCATTGGAATAACGTAATATTAGATACTGATATCGGGAACGATATTTATTAGTATTTGGATTTTTAACTAATATTTCTTGGATATTTTATGTTTTATTTCTGGAACCCATGTTCATATTTATTGCATTTTCATGTTGTAACAAAAGACGTTAAATTACAAGTAGTAACGAACTTGAACCCTGTGTAGTGCATAGGACTTCTATACATAATATAATTGGGAAAAGCAATCAAATTATTTATATTAATCAATAGAGTATGGACAGTCATAAACTTTTATTATTTTTATATTACTATTTTAGTTAATTTATATTACAATTAAATATTAATGTCCAGGATAGTCATCAGTGCTTCGTCAAGAGAATAGTAACATTTTGCGATTAATAGACTTCTTAATTTCTTAAATATATTAGGGCTTTGTTCTTATTTAATTTGTTCGGGAAGATTTATTGTAAATAATTATGGAAAAAAACTTACTTTTGTTAGAAGTTCGGTTATAAATCATTCGCTTCCTGCATGCGATAATAACTATCGACACAATAGTACTGTATATACATAAATAGACAAAATATTGATAATAACAATTAATAGACATCAAAACTTATTCATTTTTGTTCTAAATGTGTTTTTTTAACTAACACATTTTTGACATATTATATAGCTTGAACTAAATAATATAAGTTTAATTGTCATCAAAAAAATAAAATACAAAAAATAATAAACAGAGAAACGCCTAAATATAATATTCCATCTCAGCCCCGAGGTAGAGGAAGACCGGTCTCGACATGGTGGTCCACGGTAGAACGTGACATCAAGGCCCTTAACCTTACATCTAAGATAACCCAGGATCGTGTATCCTGGCGCAGGAGTACAAGTAGGCCCGACCTCAAATAAAATGGGAACATGGGGCAGGACAAAGAAGAAGAAGAGAGAAACGCCTAAATCCATCTGCCGTACCTCAAAAACCGCTAACACATCTTTGCAATGCCCAACAGGGTTCATATGTATGTAATAATCTGTATACTGTATAAAACATCCATAGAACTATGTACTATTATATGGAATGCAATAAAGATATTGAGTACCTATGTAAAATCAATATTTATACAATAATCAATAACAAACTAACCCACAAATCCAAAACAAAACAGTGTTCCAAAACAACAAACTCACAACAAATAAAACCATTCGTAACAATAATTGAACAACATAAATCCCCTTCCAAACGACGGTTTAAATTCAACGACGGTTAAAAGGTAATAGGGCATAAGCGACAATTTGATCGAAAATGAGTTATGAATGCCATCCTACTTAAAATTTTCCGTTCTTTCTAATGCGCTTACTCCCATGGCTCTACGATGACTTTTTTGTCGTTTATGCCAAAGCAAAAAACAGCGTTTTCGAAGTATGCCTCGGAGTAACCGACGAAATTCTAGGCCTTTTTTGCCCTTAAGGTGCTTGTACCCCAGCAAAAATGGTTTCAGTTTTGGTTGACGGTCGCTAACGCGTTTTTACTTTTAACTTGAGTAGACATTCCGGGCGCTTACGGCTCTTTACTATTAGCCCCTGTTTTGAAACCTGGAACTAATGCTCCTTTACCTTTCTCATTAAAATTAATAGGCGTCGGTTATACCTTACTACTTTTTTTTTGTTTACCATACAGTTGTCGCTTATTCGCAATTACTAAAATTCATTTGTTATTGAACTGTCGGTTATGCCTTACTACTATTTACAAATTAACAATATGGTTGTCGCTTATACGTAATTACTAAAGTCTAAGTTCATATTGAACTGTCGATTATACCTTACTACCAATTACAATATTTCAATACTATTGTCGCTTATTATTCCACTTCCATTTACTATTTTCATACAACTCCGTCGCTTACGATATTTTGTATTACGTGGTTGTACTCAAGCGGCTATTCAGCAAGTCGCTTATACCTTAAATCCTCCTGTCGCTTTCGCTCAGTTGTTCTTACCACCTATATGCTGATGGTTTCCAAATATATGTGCAGACAACGACAGAGAATGTGAACAACACTGCAATTGAAAAATTAAATGATAACCCATGTAATGTCAGCTCTTGGTCTAGAGATTTTGGTATACCTGTAAAACCAGCTAAATGTCAGGCTATTGTGCTTGGTAGCTAGGCAGGTTACCACGATTGATTTCAGCTCTGTGTCGCCTGTTATGTTTGAATATACTGTCATTTCGTTCAATAATACTGCCAAAAACCTAGGTCTTTATATAGATTCCACTCTTAGTTGGACCTCGCAAATAGCTGAGATGAGTCGTGCGGTCATATCGGCATTGAGTTTCCTTAATCGGTTTAGGAATTTTCTTCCTTTACCTTCATTACAGTAAAACCTAGGTCTAAATGTAGTGTAATGTATTTCCAGATCTAAATGTAGATCTCAATAAATTGGATCGACTTATCAACAACGCTATTCGCTTTATCTACTGTCTTTGCAAATTTGATCATATCTCTTCATATCGGTCTCAACTTAAATGGCTTCCTGTTCATCAACGGAGGCAACAGAGATTACTCTGCATACTTCTCACTATTCTAACTAGTCCTCTCTCTCCGGAATACTTGAAATGCAAATTTCAATTTGTGACTCTCACAGCCTTCCACTTCGTTTTGACAATACTCGTCAGTTTTACATTGCCCTTTACCATTCTGGCTTCAAGTCTGATTCCTTCACACTGCAAGCTTCACGTCTATGGAACGAGCTGCCTGAATGACTTAGAAGGATCTCAAATAAATTCAATTTTGAAAAGAAAATCCACGCTTATCTTTTGCACGGTTTAACGAAGAACAGAATCATCATCTTCCTATATTATCTATCTATGTATCTGTATGTATATTTATAATAGTGATATATTCTTAGGTATGTTTATTGTATTTGAATGAGTAATATCGTTTATTCTATTTATTTCTCTAAGTTAAATAATCATTACATTATAATGATTATTTAACTTAGAGAACTTACTTTTCTATTTCGTAGACACTGTTCTATTTTATTATTTTTGTTATCTGTTATAGACCCGCATTCGTGTATTTCTGCTATTCCAAAAGGTTGACTGGTAGAGAATGCTTTTAGCATTAAGTCCGCCTTTTGTGCCCTTATGTAATTTTGTGGTCAATAAATTTTAAATACATTATACATAAAATACATTATAAAACATCGATCAGTCCTCCCCAACCCGTCTGGCCAGCGTGTGGAGTGTAGGCCAAATCCTCCTGTCTATGACGGACGAGTGAGGGTCGTGCTCCTAAAGTGGAGACGAAAATGACCTGATGACGATGAAATTTTAAATAAAAATAAAATCAGTCGGCTTAAATCTTTCGGTCGGTAAACTTCAGTAATATTCTCCTATCATTTATCCTAAGGTTGTCTAGAAGAGATTGCTTTTTAGCAATAAGGCCACCCATTGTTCGTTAGATTATTTGAAATAAGTTACTGTAACTCAATTTTTAATATGCAATAAAGAATTTTGTATTTCGATAGATAATGAGTTTATATAATACAGTATAGTGATGGGTAACCCTTTAAATGTACCCAGTTACTTAACTCTTGTTTTAAAAGAGAATCGTGTTGGTTGTTGTTCTATTATTTTTAAGACCTGACATTTAATCCACGTTACTATTTCTTTACTAGATGTTAACACCTTCGCCCGCGTGGTCATTATTTTAATGAAACTTTTTTTCTATAGGAATAACATGGATAAAAAGTAATCTTCGCCACTCTCCAGACAGAAAACTATCCACTGTTAAAAAATCATGTCGGTATCTAGGTTCATTTCGACGTAAGAGAAGGACAAATGATTACAAAGTTTATTTTTTCCCATGGGATTAATTTTTTTTCCGGGATAAAAAGTAGCTTCACGCTCCAGATCGTAAACTATCCCCGTTAAAAAAATCATGTCGGTACTTAGGTTCTTTTCTATGTAAAAGAAGGACAAATGATTACAAAGTTTATTTTTTCCCATGGCATTAAGATGTTTTTCCGGAATAAAAATTCACCTATATCACTCTCCAGACCGTAAACTATCCCCATTAAAAAATCATGTCCGTACTTAGGTTCCTTTTGACGTGATAGAAGGAAAAATGATTATAAACTTTATTTCTTCCCGTGGGAATAAGATGTTTTTCCGGGATAAAGAGTAGCCTATGTCACTCTCCAGACCTCAAACTATCTCCAAAAAAATTATGTCAATCCGTTTGCTACTTTCGACGTGAAAGAAAGACAAACAACAAGCAAACAAACAAAAAACTTTCACATTAATATTTTTATGGAGTTTCAGTAAACTTACAGCTAGCTTAAGTGTATTTGAACATTACAGTGGTATTGATGGCCAATTAAAAGGTTTCACATATAGCACTCGAAAAAAAAATCAACGGTAGTACTTAAATAAACATTACAAAATGATTCTAAAATCAGAGAAAAAACATTTTAGCTAATGATCGCTTCAAATGAGCTCATATTATAGAGATACGTCAGCTTATATTGTTGGATATTCTCGATTTCCATATGGTATTAAATCTTGATAATGTGGAAATACTACATTACCTTTTTTTAATTTATCTACCAGTGTCGTTGATGTCTAATAACCTCACAATATTATTGCTAAGCTCTGGATCTTATGCTTTATTAACTTTTGGCGCAATTATGTGAATATTCACTTGTCGTCCTCTACCCAATTAAGTTATGATATAGTCATGTTGTTTATGCCCTATTACTTATTGGTACGAGGATATCAAATGTAGTTAAGTCTTCTATACTCTTGATATTTTTACATGTTTAAGTAACTTATGCTAAATTACCTCACGACGAAAATAAAATCAATTGATTTAAGCGACATAAAACCACATAAAACAATGTATAATTAAATTAATAAAATTGCCCATTTAAGCCTTTATATTTTTATTCTACAGCTGTTTTGGTTTTAGCAATAAAAGATAATAAACAAAAAAGTTATGTCCATTTTTCTGCAATTTCAAACTTTAAACTGCTCTCCTGAACAATTTGGTTTTGGTCGCTTATACCCTATAACCTTTTAACCGTCGAATTGAACCGCACCCTTCTAAATTTCTTCCTCAATCAAATGGCCCGTGACTTTAAGCAGTTACGCATTTTCTATACTCTTCGAAACTATTTGTCTTCATTAGATAGTATTAAATTAGACTATAAAGGCTTTTAGTGACCAGGCTTTTGTTATCTGTGTCCGATAAACAAATAATTTGTGGGGCCAATAATTCCTGGCCACCGATAGCATTTTTGGTTTGGCGTTTCGTAATTGGCTTAAAAGGTGATTTATCAATTCGATTAAGAGTACTTAAGCTTCTATAAAAAAGCTAGTTATGTTTATATCAGGGTTTTTTATGAGGGTCGGCAACGAATAAGTTATGTCTAGTGTCGATTGTTCATAGGCTAAGATGACTGCTTATCATTGGACAGATCGTATATTTGCCGCCTACTTTTTATAAAAAAAATATTAAAATATGATACGTGGTATAAAGGATAGGACTGTATTAGGACTGTAGGAATCAGAAGACGTAATTAGGTAGGTTTTAGGGCGTATATTTTATAGGACCACAAATACAGCAACTTTGCCGACATTACATGGAGAACAAAACACACATATTCTATGTCAAATATAAAAATAAAACTAATATAAAACCAGAGAGTATAAAAAGTATACATATAAATAGGTAAAAAAAGTTGCCGTCGGTGACAATCCTCCCCCTTTTAGCTGATGGGCAACCGCACCAGCTTCTTGCAGGCTCGATGCAGCATTCCTCCAGCCGTCTGAACGTTGGCGATCCGCACATCACCTTTACCGGGGTAGATCGCCGATATCCTGCCATTCAGCCAGTTACCTCGGGAAAGATTATTGTCAATAATTAAAACTATGTCTCCAACGCACAAGGGACTTGAAACCCCGGCAGTCCTGGATCTTTGAGGCAACGTCAGAAGGTACTCTTTGAGCCAACGTGCCCAGAAATGGTCAGTAAGACGCTGGATCTTTCTCCACTGTTCTCTTCCGTGAAGATCTCTTCTGGATATAAAACGTCGTAGGCTCATTACAGCTGAATCAGTTAACAGATTATGTACTACTTCAAGGTGTATGGCCCGAGTAGTAAGGCATGTGTAAAGAGCACAATAACGCTTTTCAACGGTGAGGTCGATAAGAGAGAGCGGCAGAGAGTGGCCATACTGTATGTAGTATTAGGGACATGTGGGTACAGAAACACTAGGCGCGCTTGTACTTGTACTTGTGCGCCGGGATGTGAGCGTGCCATACAGCTCCGGCTACCCATCATGGAGAATGGGGAGTGGTAGTAGGGCCCCGATGCTTCTCGGAGCGTCGGTCGCCACGAGCTACTCGACTTAAGAGTACGTAAGTAGCCTGCATGCAGGTGAAAGCGAAGTAAGACCTGCTACTGCTACGCTTGCGTGCTCGGTTGGTTTACTGAGCGCAAAAGCGGTGCAGGTAAAGGTCCTCTCGTCTGGTTGATTTACTGGACGAGAGACTCGCAACCCGTGATATAACCGGAAGGTTGGCACACGGGGCGCATTAGCTGTTAGGTATAGGGTGCGTGTATGTAGTATTACTTATACTGTGGTCTGAGCTACGAGTACTATTTCTTATTCCGTGGTCTGAGCATTTTGTACCTACCTCACAAGCATTTAGGTCCTCCATAGAAATAGGAACATTAAATGTTTCTGTTATCATATCATTGCTACAAGTTTTTCGGTATTAAATTGATGAAAAAAATAAAAAATAAAAATACTAAAAATAACAAAAATTAATAAAATACAATTTTTATTATTTTTTAGGGTTCCGTACCTCAAAAGGAAAAACGGAACCCTTATAAGATCACTTTGTTGTCCGTCTGTCTGTCTGTCTGTCTGTCTGTCAAGACCCTCTAACTCGAGAATGCGTGGTGTATCAAGCTGAAATTTAAACTGTATACACAGGTCTATGGTCCCATTAAGTTGTAAAAAAATCAAACTGCTAAGTTTACGTAAAAAAAAGTTACGGTTACCGTTACAGTTACGGTTACCGTTACCGTTTAGTCAGCAAAAAACGCATATTTCGACATTCTCAAGGCAATCAAAACCTATAGGGTACTTCCGGTTGACCTAGAACTATGAAATTTGACATGTAACATCGTTATAGACTACAAGTACAGGTATAAATATCAAAACTATACATTTGTAATTAAATTTTAAAAATTAAGGTGTCTATATTTTTATAGGAGGTCGAAATTTCAAATTGAAGCAACTAATTCAAATGGGGTATCATATGATAGGGCTTGATGTGCACACAGCAAAATATATTTCATTTATTTTTTCCGACGCATTATTTCTTATTTATGATGAATAACATCAAATTTATAATGATCCTACGTACGGAACTCGGTGGGCGAGTCCGACTCGCACTGGGCCCGTTTTTTTTTTAGAACGTGCACACATTATTCTACCTTATATTACTTAATATATAATACTAGCTTACCCGGCGAACTTCGTATCGCCTTTAAATATTTTTACGATTTTTTAATAGTTATTCTGCTATACGTGGCGGAAAATCAAAGATCAATTATTATCAAATCTATATGATTACACCAGTATAGGCTCGACATGTCCTATTTCTCTTTCACCAAAGCCCCTTTTGCTAGCCAGTAGGATGCACCATGTGCAAGTGAGGTTGGTTTTGGCTATAAAGATACTACTGAGCCACAATTTTATTTTTTATATATTAAGGCTAAAGGGGACTAAAACTTGAATATAATACGATTCAGTTGGATTTCATTTATTTATTTATTCATTCAAATGCTTACTGTACTTAATATAGTATTCTCTTGCTCTTGCTTGTTTCCTAAGTCTTGTTTTGTTTCTAATCGTAATTTTATTTCTTTCTCGCTTTAATATATAGTACTTATTGTTGATCTGCAGTTTTTAGATAAAGTTACACTATTGTATCGGAAGTTGCCTGTAAAAATATTGTAAGTGTGAAGATAAATAAATAAATAAATCTTTAATCGCCAAGTTAGTATAAGAGTAGTTTTATAATTTTACATGCTCGGTTTATTACTAATAGGTACCTTTTAAAAAATTGATAACCATGTGAACCTAATATTACAACAGTTGTTAACGAAACGTTAACGCCACGAACAATTAAATCTGCTATTAGCATCCGTTCGGCGAATTTCGCCACAACTCGTGGGGTGTCTACTCAATTATTGTGGTAAACTGTACCGCCCGCCGGCAGACGTCTGCAATGTGAAAAGAAATTTTGTGATTCTTAAGTAGGATTCACACTATACGTCATTTTTGATTAATACAAAATTTTAGACTTGAACAAACCTCAATACGGTAACCGATCACCAAAATACAATCACACCAAAATTGCTTCCATAGCAATGCAATTAAAAAAAACTGAATGATAACAAAATCGGGAGATACACTTTTGTGTTACAGCTACAAATCGACATCTCCATCCAAAATTCAATCACACCACTGGATAGATGAAGGATCAAAGAATTTAATACGCTAAGTAAGGACTATGGAATATCGCGTGCGGGGCAGGGGGAAGCGCTGCCATTTTGACATAATTTTAGTTCATATAACACAACACAAAGTATTTAAGAGCAATACACGGCCGCGTCTATGATACAGCTACGCCCCATATTTATTATCAATCTTGTAACCATAGAGTCAACTACTTTATGAACTTTATTCTATTGCGACTCCGTTTGCCTTTAGTAACAACGGTTAACCTTTCTGTTTGTGAACCGATTAGAATGAAACAAACACTAAATTTTACGTAAAGCTTGCCATTATACAACGGTCAGAATAACATTCAAAGCAAAGCCGTTAAAATTTGTGTGCACAAATGCACAAACAAACCGATAAACACATTAGTTCTAAAAATAAAAAATAAAGGTTTTTTTTTACAACGGTAATATAGGAGAGAGGAGGAGTACTTGTACTCCCTGTACAAGGTGTATAGTTTTTTTATTTAAATATCTAATATACATCTTTTATTTATTATCTTATATGTTTATTTTATGGCTGTTTAGTTTATAACTTTCCGGTGTGTTGATAGGTAAGTACTTTACAAAATTAAATTATATAGAAAACGAAATTAAATTTAAACCAAAAAATAAACAGAAATTTATCCCCAAGATCATTGCCTGTCGGCAGTGTCCCCAGAAGACTGGCAGCATTACCTCGCTGGATAGCGATACTATAATGTCGTTTGAATTAACTTTAAAAAAAAACTTTTAATGATAGAAAAATAAACCAATGTCTTGGTAGTCGTTACATTGTTATCCGATAGCGTCGTTCGAAATGGATTCAGATTTATTAATGTTTATATCATAAGTTTCTACATTATCTCCAAATCTTTACCAAACTTTTATAGAACTACTTCGTGCCAAATGACACCAATAATGTGGTGATTACAATGAAACTGCCAATTTTTATCTGCCATACATGCAAAATTTTAAATTTGTTCCTTGTTATTTTATTACATGTAGTAGAACTAACACATCATCATTATCATTATCATCAGGTTCATTTTAGTCTCCACTACAGGAGCACGACCCTCTCTCGTCCGTCATAGGCTGAAGGAGGATTTGGACTACACTCCCCACGCTGGCCAAACGAGTTGGGGAGGCCTGGTCGAAATTTGATAATGTTATTCCCTTCGTCGCCTTGTACGATACAAAACTAACTCAACCGAGTAATAATTTAATACATAGATTAAATATAAGTGGACAACTATCAACTGAAGGTTGACTAGAAGAGATCAACATTAGAAATAAGGTCGCCTTTGTATACACTTTTTTAAAAGCTTTCCTTTTTTAAAAGTCTCTAACGAAATACTGCTAGTCTTTTTGTCCTTTTTCCTCTACACAAAAGGTGTCTGGAAGAAATTGCGGCCTTATCGCTTTATTATAGTGATAAGGCCGCCTTGTTATCCTTTACTTGTTATCCACTTGGTGCAATAAAGAATAATAATTGTATTGTATTGTGTTGTACTGTGATTTGCTGAGCTGTGATGTGCTCTGATGTGCTGTGCAGTGATGTGCTGTACTGTGATGTGCTCTGATGTGCTGTACAGTGATGTGCTGTACTGTGATGTGCTCTGATGTGCTGTGCAGTGATGTGCTGTACTGTGATGTGCTGTATTGCATTGTATTTTATCGTATTATATTGTCTGTAAGTAAATTTTACCTTCTTGCCAGTGGCAGTGTCCGATTGACTTATAATTTGACATAATCATCGGATTCTCCGGACAATGCATGGCGATTTAAATGTTGCCATTCTAATATTGCAGCTGCTACAAAATTATAGTTTATAATTTTCACATTAACCACTGTGAGTATCAAATGAAATGACTTGGTTAGCGAAATACAGCAGGTAAACCTTTTTGTCTTTTTTTATGGATTTATAATAACTTAAAAACTGATAATAGCTTAAAAATTAAGCTAATAAAAGATTTGGAGAAAAATCTAATAAAAGCCACTTAATTTAGTGAGTGAGGTCACCAGAAATGAAGGAGTTGATGTGTTGGCAGCGGGGATGACAGCGCCCGAGCGATATTCCATGTTGTGAGCGTTAAACATTGCTGCGGTAACCGCTTCACATCAGACGAGCGGTTTGCTTGTCTGCCACCCGACGTAGTTAAAAGAGTTAAAATCGACTGCAACTGTTTAATGTTTTATTTCTACAGAAAAGCTAATTAACCCGCTCTATAGTTATTTTAACAAAAGATATTACAATTTTATCTCTCTTCCATCAAGTCTTCTTTGAGTTAACTATAAAATATCTCGTTAATCGTCCATTTGCGCATGAAACGTTACGTTAGCGCCCCTACAAATTAAACTCATGATTTGTATCAGTTCGGGGAATTTCGCCCGGATCGTACAATGTCGACGCAAATAATTGCAAGCGACTGTACCGTCCGCCATGTTATAAATAATAGTGGTCGCCCATTGCTCCAAATTCGCCAATATTTAATTTAAACTATGTCGTTAACAATAAACAAAAGAGTATGTGTGTGTGTGTGTGTGTGTCAAATACATGGTAGTGTGTGGAATGTTTTTTTATTATTTAAATCTATTTTTCATGCATAATTTTTAAAAAATATTAGCATTTTGCACTCATTCTCAATATAAACTATAAGCAAACCCCGGCCACTCCATACAAAAATGGCGCTTTTGCATGTAGTAACCAAATGACGTCTGTACACGTGCCTATGTTTGAGTGACGTTCTCTAGGGCTGACATTATTCAATTATTAATTGGTTGGGTTCATCAAAATCTTTAGCTACCCGACTGGGGAATGTACCTCCATCTCACAGAATACCGCAGCCAAATAACAATTCCCTTGAGGGTTGTTGTGTTCCTGCAAGTGAGCGTGGTCACCAGAAAGGAAGGACATGCAGCGTTGGCAGCGGGGGTGGCGGCGTGCGAGCGATATTTTATGTTGCCATCGTTAATATGGCTATGGTAATCGCTTCACATCAGGCGTGCCGTATGCTAGTCTGCCACCCGGCGTAGTATAAATAAAAATATAGATTTACTTTCACAATATTGGTGCTGGAGCCATCTCTTTAGCCACATTATTTTTCTTTTAATGTCTGGATAACACATTGCACCATAGAAACATTCAGTTTTCATTTTCCTTAAAAGGCTGGCAACGTATCGGCGACCCCTTGGTGTCGCTGGTCTCCATGGGCGGTGGTGATTGCTTTCCACAAGGTGACCCACATGCTCGTTTGCCCCCCTCTCACATAAAAATAATAATAATAATAATTAGATAAACTTTTATGAAATAAATTCAACCCTATCCCTGCAATTCCAACAACAATAAACCAACAGCATCCAACGCTCACCTAAACTGATTAATATGCATTTAATACTCCTCTCTGCTCCCCTGAGTAATTTGTATCGTATTACGTATGCATTATTTATATGTTAATCTTAATACACCTCTGAAAGGACTTTATACAGTTTCATTTGAGATTATGCAAAAAAACTAATTTGTTGTAGTATCATATATTTTTTTCACACTACACCTGATTCTGATTCGTGGACCAAAAAAAAAACTGGTGGGTGGTTGGTGGAGGGTAGCAATACAAGTAGCAATGCCGAAGTCGAAGATCTAGTTACTGTTCTAAATATTATTGACGAAATAAAATCATACTTCGCTGGTTCAGTCACTTCGAGAGACTGGACGAAGATCGAAATGTCAAAAGAGCATATAAAGGCCACCCTTCAGGTTAGACTGGTTAGACGGCCTAAATATCAATGGAAAGTTACTGTTGAAGCAGACCACCAGGAGCTCAAGCCGTCAGCTGATAAAACATGGTGCAGGATAAAGGACTGTGGCGCTCTCTTAGCGGTGGCCAAGATTCACTTCGGGTAGCGAAGTAAGTACTACACCTGCCCAGCGTAGTAAGTACTACACCCGCTTGGTGCCCAGCGGTTACAGCAGCTTTGCATCTGGTAACCTCAACCTTGAAGGGATACAATAATCCTCATGGGTTATTAAATAGATAAATAAATATTTCTGGACAATTTACACAGCGCCATCTAGTCCCAAATTAAGCGCAAAGCTTGTGTTATGGGTACTAGACAACTGATAAACGTACTTAAATATTTTTTTTTGTAAATACATACTTAAAAACATAGAAAATACCCAGACCAAGACAAACAGACGTGTTCATGCACACAAATGTTTGTCTTGTGCGGGAATCGAACCCGCGACCTCGTAGTCAAAGTGGCTATTGCTAACCATTCGACCACCGAGCTCGTCAATTATTTCTGTATGGCTGCGGTCTTCTGTGATATGGAGGCACCTACCCAGTTGGGCTCGAAACGCCGTGTCAACCAGCCGGTTTCTTTACAGTAGCGACCACCAAGTGTAAGTTCGCTCTGACTCTAAAGATTATGGCGAGCTACTTACGCACCATAAATTATCATACAAACCCTCACACTCACAGCACAAAAACAGCAGTCTCTAAATACCAAAATATTATACCTCTAAGGTGGAAAACAAGCATACGGCTCGCCTGATGGAAAGCTGTTACCGTAGCCTCTGGCCGCTTGCAACACCAGCGGCATCACATGCGCGTCGCCGACCCTGTAAAAACCTTTTCACGTTCTTTTTGAAGGACCCCTTGCTGTAGTCTCCTGGGAATACGTTGACATGCAGTTTAATCCACGGCTTGATAGTACGTGGGAGAAAATCTCTCTGAAACCGTATAGTACTTGACCACTTTGGCTTTAACGTGTGAGGAGGAATACGAGTATCATAACGATGGCGAGCGGTGTGGGAATTCCTCTGAACACACCCCATTGTACTATCAGAAGAAAAAATAGCGACTATTCTTTGCTTAAACAACAGTACATATATGTATTTACATACAGTATGATTCTACCTGGTTCTCCTTCTAAGTCGATTATTATGTATAACAGTTTGATTATCACATATATATATTTGACGGGCTCGGTGGCGTAGCGGTCAATGACACGGCTTCGACACCAACGCTCGTGGGTTCGATTCCCACATAGGACAAACATTTGTGTGCATGAACATGTCTGTTTGTCTTAGTCTGGGTGTTTTCTATGTATCATAAGTATGTATTTACAAAAAAAAAATGTATTTACGTATGTTTATCAGTTGTCTAGTACCCATAACACAAGCTTCGCTTACTTTGGGGCTAGATGGCGCTGTGTAATTTGTCTGACAATATTTATATTTACATTATTTATATTATCACCGCACGCACACATACGCTCTCACGCTTTGCTCAAACGTCATTTGTTTATGTTATAGTAACGATGGGGAATTTGTATGGAGTGACCAGGGAGGGTCTATACAAAAAATAGAAAGCTTTAATCACAGAATCTTAATTACATCCTCTTACCCACATCAAACAATAAACCAACGGCTCATTGATCACACGTCACCGTCCAAGCGATTTGACGCAAACATTATGTGACAAACATTTGTCACAAATATTGGTCTAGCAATTAGTGGACCACCCAGTGACGAACGGCGGTGGAATAATTTGTAACTGTTGACAATGACAACTGTTGACTGACAGTTGTTGTTTTTGACAGCATGTGGGTAGAACATCGCCGATGGTGTGGAAATACATTTTTATAATTAAGTCTCATTTTCAATAACCCGTAACTGTAGCACTTACTTTGTAACTAGGAATTATAAATAGTACCTAAATACAAATAAAGGTCACTGACTTGACTTGACGACTGTATTCTAACGACAACAGCCGGGAGCGACAGCTTAACGTGTACTCCGAAGCACGGAGGAGATCGAGATAAATAAACCCATCCATGGATAAGCTACGGTCGACATTGCTTAACTTGCGTGTACGGTTAGACTGGCACACGCAATGACGCTAACGAGCTCCTTTCTGGATCTCTGCTGCATCCAAAGGCAGGAAACATCTACTTGAAGATTAAGTAATCGATCCAATATTATTACTTTATTGCAAGCTAGCTTCCACCTGCGGTTTTGAACGCGTTTACTTTTTTTTATACCACGTCTGGTGAAGCGATTACCGTAGCCACATTAACGCTCACAACATGAAATATACACACCCGCCCCCACCGCAGCAACTCCTTCCTTTCTGGTGACCTCACTCACTCGCAGGAACACAACAACCTTCAATGTAATTATTATTTGGCTGCGGTATTCTGTGAGGTGGAGGTACTTCCCCAGTTGGGCAGCTTAAAAAATATGCTATGCCCTACCTCTCTTTTCGCCAGAGTCTCGTCTGTCATTCAGCAGGGTGAATCACGTGCAGGTGAGGTTGACTTTGGTTCATAAATGTTGATGAACCACCTATACACCCCAAATTTTTAATAAAAAGTCATCATCAGGTCAATTTAATCTCCACTATAGGAGCACGACCCTCTCCCGTTCCAGACAGAAGGAAGATTTGGCCTACATAATAAAAAGTATCTTATGTTTTTTCCTAATACCTTTGAAAATTTGTTTACAAAGTTTCATGATGATCAGTTTAGGAGTAGTAGGGATTGGAAGTATAAATTGTATTTACGACGCGTGACGCTTATCTACAATGAAACACATCTTTACCAAAACAAAAAAAACGGCAAAGTGCGAGGTCGTATTATCCACAGTGTGATCTGAAGTTCGCAACCTTATTGCCAATTGACATCCAGCCCGGAATACCGGGGTCGTGATCGAAAGAAAGGCTGGTATAAAGGTCGTAACACACGACGGAATTTATCCGACTAAATAATTTTAATCTTCGGTATCCATAAAATTTGACGAGGGTCGAATGGTTAGCAATGTCCACTTTCACTATGGGGTCGCAGGTTCAATCCCCCCGCGCATGACAAACATTTGTGTGCATGAACATATTATGTTCATCACAAACAGAGATCTGTTTGTCATGGACTGTTTTCAATGTATTGTATGTATGTATTTACAAAAAAAAAAGTGTGATTAAGTATAATATCAGTTATCTAGTACTCATAGTACAAGCTTTACTTAGTTTAGGACTAGATGATAGTATGTAATTTGTCCAGGAATATATATAAAAGGCAACCATTACTGACCGGCCAATAAAAGCAAGCTAGAGCTGAAAGTCCTGTGGGCACATACAATTTTCAAAACGACTTTTATCGTTATGAAAATGCGGTATTTCCGAACAATTACGTCATAGGAGCCTTCAAGAACAGAGTCGTATTACCCTTGAAAGGTTGACAACGGATCGGCGACCCCTCGATGTTGTGGGCGGTGGTAATTGCTTTCCACCAGATGACCCACACGCTCGTTTGCCCTCCTCGTATATATAAAAAAAATATATGGAACATAGTCGCGTATTCTCTGTGTATCACGACCTTTAAGGCGTCGGGCATAAACGTTATCACTAACTAGCGATCGGGGCGGATCGATCCCTGATTCGACTCACGAAATTAAGGAAATCGCTCATGGGTGTATTATTCCATCGGCCGATACCATCTGCTCTCGTTGGATTTACGCTGTACTTTTGTATTTTCGGCGAGTTCCGATGTTTTTCTCGCCTTTGTTTGGGGGTCGAGTGTGATTTATCTTTTCTGTACTAGATTCCGTTTGTGTTACGTTAGACGGAGGCCAAGTAGTGTCATCTGGAGGCAGTTGTGTGAGGGTTTGTCTATTTGAAACATTTTTCTTATTGAGACATTAACTGAAGGTTAATTTGATATAAAGTTCGGATTTTTTTTATGCCACGTTAATTATTGACATTTTTATATTGGGGTGTAAGTAAGGTTGATGACGATCTTAAGAGTTAAAGCCAACTTCATCTGCACGTGGTGCACTCTGCCGCTTAACGAAAGAAGCTATGGAAAAAAAGTTAGGTAGGGTAATTCTAAGCTTTGCGACTGGAGAAATACCTCCGTCAGTCCGCTACCAACCTAGCAAGTCGTTCCTTTCTGGTGCCCTCACTCACTCGCAAAAACACAACAATCCTCTCCTTATTTGGCTGCGATCTTCTTTGAGATAGAGATACATGTCCTGACGGGATCGATATGCCTTTCTTTTCTTTCCTCAGAGCCTACTTTGGTAATATAGTTTACCACGTACAGGTGAAGATGACTTTGGTTTGTCTTCCTTTTATCTAGTCTTTGAATAACTTAAGCAATGCATAAAATTTTTACCTATATCGCTAAAAATCTTGGTTTTCTCTTGGCGAAAAGTTCAAATATGTACCGAACGGGAATTAATGCCAGTACATGGAATGATATGTATGGAGTGTCAGTTTTCTTATTCAGATATAAGGCTATTTAGATCTAGAACGCCTCGTCAGCAATATAAGTTTCCGAAAGTTCTTATAATATAACGACATTCATAACGACGTTAAAATTACATTATTTAAATCATACTGCCAAAATTTCTACACGTGCAGCCTATGGGTGAGACATACGCTGGGAGCCTACAGCGCTATCCGTGTTCAGTATAGTAATAGTTTCAGGATGCTGAATGAGCTTCCGCGTTTCTGTAGCGCGTCTCAAATGTTTGCAGAGGCACGGGTGGATGACTTCTTTGCCATCATCAGGAAAAGGGCTGCATCCATGCTGACCAGGATGCGCGGGAGCCCTAACAGCATTCTGAAGCTATTGTCTGAAAAAATGGAAAACCCATTTGTTGAGCATTGGGTGCGAAATCATCTTCGCACTCAAGGCTCAAAATCGCCGAAGCCGGGCTCGCATTGTCTCCCCCCACTGTATAGTTATAGTTACTAACATAGTCTGTAAGTTTCTTTGTTACTAACATTATGGATTGTAAATACAGTGTAAAAATATTGACAATCTGAAATAAATACATACATATAACAAAAGTCGCGTGGCCGCAGTTCACGACGAAAAATTACTATTGCAATAAAATACCTCTGAAACCAGAGTTTTATTCATGCCAAATGACAGTAATTTCTCATACATATTCATAATCAGACCCAGGTGACATGAAGCTGTGCGTGAGGTGGGCTCAACCAATCGGAGCCAGCGACACGCGGCTTATGCCGGATGGGCGAGGCTTTGTCCAGCAGTGTAGGGTTACATGCACTGCCACGGCTTACTGGTACACCGATATTGGTATACGGATTATCGGTCATATAAAATGACTGTCAAATAAATATTTTTTTATATTATTTTCACATCACGTGGACCCTTTTCATATCACGTGGAGCTGACGAGCTCGGTGGCGTAGCGGTCAATGACGCGACTTCGACACCAACGCTCGTGGGTTCGATTCCCACATAGGACAAACATTTGTGTGCATGAACATGTCTGTTTGTCTTAGTCTGGGTGTTTTCTATGTATCTTAAGTATGTATTTACAAAAAAAAAATGTATTTACGGATGTTTATCAGTTGTCTAGTACCCATAACACTAGCTTCGCTTACTTTGGGGCTAGATGGCGCTGTGTAATTTGTCTGACAATATTTATATTTATATTTATTTTATGGAGATAAAGTGGATTCAACTGACATACTATATCTCATAGAGATATACATATATCTCTCAATTTGGCATAGTATGTCGCTATGTACGAGAAACTTCAAATCGAGTTTTATATATTCAACAACAGATTCTAGCATTTTGATGTTGCTTCCCGATACTTATATTGGGTGATATTTTTATTCAAACTTTAAATAACTTTATTTAGCAATCACGCGAGAAGTATTTGAAACAGTGCGATATGTTTAACACGTGGCGACTAGCTAAAGGAGCCAAAACTTTCTCAGAAAATGTTTTGCTGGTATTATTTGTTATAATTTAAAGATTATTCTGTAATACTTACCTATCATAATGTAGTAGTTAATACCTAAACTGAAATATAAGTATCTTGTGATTGTAAATGTATTTTTTTGCATTTAGTAATTTCCTCGCTGAGGTGGGATGAAATGTTACGTGTTGCACTCGAGTGCAAAGATTTTTCACCTCGTGCTCTTTTGATTCCCTCGCTAACCCTCAGGATTCTAATTTTAGAATCCTTCGCTTGCTCGGTCATCAAAATTGAGCACGCGGTTAAAAATCAACTTTGCACTCTTGTATAACAAATAACTATTGTTTGTTTGCACAACTTTAATGCTGTTCCCGCGGCTTCGCCCGTGTGGTAATTATTTTTATTTATTTTTCCCCTCGAAAATAAAACTTTTTTTTTAGGGGATAAAAAGTATCGTATGTCACTTTCCAGACTTTAAACTGTCCATAATCATAACCATCGAAATAAGATTTTTTTCAGGACTAAAAAGTAACCTATGTCAATCTCATGATCTTGAAACTATTGCTGTAAAAAAACATCATGTCAATCTATTGGTTGTTTTCAGTGTAAAAGAAGTACAAATAACCAAATAATAGTAACTTCACCCGTGTAGTCTTATAATAAAACTATTTGTTCTCGTGAGAATAACATGTTTTTCCGGTATAAAAAGTATAAAAACTATGTCCCAGTCCTTAAACTATCCCCGTAAAAAATCATGTCAGTTCATTAGTTTCTTTCGATATGAAAGAAGGACAAACAATCATACAATTGTTACTTCAACAGTATGGTTCTTATTTTAAGAAAAAAATTGAATAAGATGTTTTTATCGAATAAGAATACTACTATGCCAATCTCCATATCTTAAACTATTACCGAAAAAAAATTATGACAATCCATTGGTTACTTAACAGTAAACAAACAAACAAACAAACACACTGTCACATTTATTATATTTAGTACGGAAGTATGGATTGTATGGATAGGGAAGTAGAGACATTATGTATACTTTTTTTTTTAATACTACGTCGGGTGGCAGACAAGCATACGGTCCGCCTGATGTGAAACGGTTACCGTAGCCATATTAACGCTCGCAACATAAAATATCGCTCGCGCGACGCCACCCCTTTGCCATCGCAGCATCTCCTTCCTTTCTGGTGACCTCACTCACTCACAGGAACACAACAGCCCTCAAGGGAACCGTTATTTCGCTGCGGTATTCTGTGAGGTGGAGGTACATTCCCCAGTCGGATAGCTTACAATTACGTTCCCTACCTCTCTTTTCGCCAGAGCTTCGTTTGTCAGTCAGCAGGGTGCACCGCGTGCAGGTGAAGTTGGCTTTGGTTCAAAGATGTTGATGAACCACTTTCACCCCAAAAATACACACCAAAGATATAAATATGGTTTGCAAAGGCGGTCTTATTTCTTTGAGGTAGGTATCTCTTTCAGCCAACCATTGCCTTTGAGTTACTGAACAGAATAATGAACGGCGATGAAGAGATGAAAAGAGATTATGAATGATATTTCTAATGTCCACTTTAGTCAGCAGCATATTTGAGATGAAAAAAATACCCCGCCCCGTCTAGGTCTTGAAACAATGCCCTCTAGGTCTAGGCTAGTCCAGTGCTCTTCCAAGTTAGCCACCAGCCACCAGGAAGGTTGGTTGAACTTATTTATTCCTTTAAATACTATGATCCGAAAAGAAGTCATCGTAGGTCATCTAGTAGACGCTGTAGTGTAGGAACTTGGAAGTTGACCGAATGCAGTGGCTAGTTCAAAGGCTAAAGTCGCAAAGCCAAGGAGAGAGATTTATTCAAAATTTTTATAAGGCATCGATTCCAGCACGAGGAAGTTCATCGGAGAACCAAAATTGCCGACTATCAGAGGCAGCAAGCGGAAGTAGCAGTGAGCTGGCCACATTACAAAGGCCATCTCACTGTTCTATAGTGGAATGGAAAGCATTGTGTAGGACTTTTTTATATGATAGCGCACACTTTTTTCATAACTGACACTATACAAAATTTGTATTACCTTGTAAGATTACCTTATGAGAGTCGTATCTGCTTCTTGTCACTGTTCTTTGATAGCAAAAATTATAGGGTAAATATATCGATTGATTTACGTTTATATGTTTTGATAAAAACAATGATAGATTATACCAATTTTTTTTTCAATTTCGGATAGCGACACTTTTATTTTAAGAGTGCGATAGGTGGGCAAGCGAGCATGTGTGTCGCTTAATGGAAAGTAATTACCCCAGAAAAATTAACTGTGATCTTGACGGCTCCCATGACGTTTTTATTTGGAATGCTGCAAGGGGATTGTAATTCCACAATTTTGCAGTTTGGGATTGTAAATGTCTTAAAAAGCATACTGTGGTAGATCGCTAATTATAAAGACAATTTGGATCGAATTATTGGTCTATTCATTCACTAGTGGATAGATATAGTCGTATAATGTTCATGTACTGCTGTGAAACCGCAAGATATGTATTTTAAATCTATACCAAAGTAAATATACTAATAGATGCAGTTATATGCCAAATGAACATTCCTATGAAAATGCATACATTATAGATTGTATAAGCAACAACAGAGACAAGACGCTTATTTCGAATTTACGCTAATAGAGGCTTAAATTCCATACAATCACCTCATCACGACACTTATTGCAGCTATCAGGAGAGTCGGGGAGTAATTAAGATCCTACGGGGACGAAATGACAACCGTCGAGTATACAAAGCGGTAATTTCCAATAATTCTGTCGTCATTTTAGAATGAGGGCCACCCAGACTACAGAACTGTAATATACGGGGCGATAAATGGAACTAGAACGCTGCTGTTGTAAGCCCGTAAGTGAGTACAAACAAATTGACAAGTAACTTAGAAAAGAAAATATAAATAACATCTTTGAACCAAAGCCAACTTCACCTGCACGCGGTGCACCCTGCTGACTGACAAACGAAGCTGTGGCGAAAAGAGAGGCAAGGAGCCCTACCCGACTGGGGAATGTACCTCCACCTCACAGAATCCCGCAGCCAAATAACAATTCCCTTGAGGGTTGTTGTGTTCCTGTGAGTGAGTGAGGTCACCAGAAAGGAAGGAGATGCTGAGTTGGCAGCCGGGTGGCGACGCGCGAGCGATATTTTATGTTGCGAGCGTTTATATGGCTACGGTAGCTGCTTCACATCAGGCGGGCTGTATGCTTGTCTGCCAGCCAACGAAGTATAAAAAAAAATCTATTACTTTTGTAATATTAAATAAAATGTCAAATTACAATGGCATAACCTAAAATTATTCGCAAGAAGCGTATGGCATTCAACTTATGACACGGACTTGAGCAGTCCTATAATGAGGATTTTTTTACTATTAACTGTGCATTCATTTTCTCTTTTTTTTTTTACTTTAATATTCACAGAACTATGTTTTTACATTCGACTAATACAGATAATAAAAAAAAAATGGGTTACACTTTTGTTTTTATCTGTTTTTACAAGTTTGATTTAGTTTCACTGCGGTGTCTGTCTTCAAATCTTGTAAGTTAATTTCGACCTACTTTTCAGAACTCGATTCAACTGAAATTTGACATACTAGTCTGGTTCTTGTGACCATACACAATTACTTAAATGCCGCTTTTTTAACCTTATATGGCGGCCGTTACAAAATGACGATTTATAATTTCCGCATAAACATGACTATGACTTTTGAGTCAAGTGAATGGGTTTGACAAGTGAAATATAATTTAAACACTTATCTAGTTATTTTTTTTAATACTTACGAGTAATAAAAGCTTGTTTGAAAAAAAAAACTATTTTTATCTATTTTTAATAATGTAATAATTACCGGTTTAAAGTGTAAGCTTGTAATGCATAAAAATAAAATTAATAAGTATCAAATCAGTTGTAAAGACTTGGCTTTTATCTTTAAACTATGAAGAAACTGAAGATCTACATATCTTCTAAAATAAAAATGGGATAACAAAACGGGAAAACAAAATTATTTATTTCAGTATTCTTATATCATATACCAAAACATATAACATAATTATATTTTGTGTAATATCTATATATATATAATATGTATATGTATGTGTATGTATGTGTTATATATATGTATATATGTGTATGTATGTATATATATATATATATATATATATATATATATATATATATATAGTCTAAAATATGTATCTATTATAATATTTCTATGTCATTACACCACAGATGTACAATGAACAAATAATGTAAAAAAAAAAAAAAAAAAATGAGCTTTTGTCACACTTGTTTTGCGTTATTGGGAGAAGCCGCTGACTCCTAAGATACAGGCATTTTAGCCTAGTTTGTATGTCAGAGACTTTATAGGAAGTTTGTAATAACGATTATGTCAATAAATAAATTATTATTATTATTATATTATTATTATTTAAAAACTAAAGATAATGATGGAACACTACATTACATAGTATTTAGTGAGATTACATTGACTTTGACATAGTACTACATGTCAAAGCCTATATAATCTCACCAAAATTGCATGGTGAACAAGAAGTAGAGCGGTTTTGGACACAACATCGTCCCGTATGTTCCACCGCAATGTTCTGAGCGTATAATGAGGGCAACAAAGGGCACTGAAATAAGCAGTCACGATCGGCCTACATGTGCGGCAACAGTGTTCGCGGAGAAAAACGACCGACCTTCAACTGGCTGATAAAGTGGTTTGCCATCTTTTAAGGTAATGTATGGGATGGAACTGTTGGCCTTGCTGCTTGGAAGGTCACGGAGGCTGCTGGTTAAGCTTCTGATAACATTTTGTATTGTTAATGTGGCAAACAAGTAGGTATGCTGTACGAGTACATCTGA
Organism: Hypsopygia costalis; assembly: GCA_937001555.2. Taxonomy (NCBI): domain Eukaryota; kingdom Metazoa; phylum Arthropoda; class Insecta; order Lepidoptera; family Pyralidae; genus Hypsopygia; species Hypsopygia costalis. The sequence continues at coordinate 1,909,821 of OW443336.2, read as the reverse complement.
TGTGAAGCGGGAACCGTAGACTGTAGACGCTTATGATACTGATTGTTCTCTGTTTCTGATGCTCGAGAGGTGCAGAGACGACGGCAGCAGCTAGAGCAGACACAACCAAAGCATTTCATCTACCAATGGTAATAGGTGGATGCCGCCTTGCCGAAGTTTGCATGAACTAACTGGTGGTGGAAAAATGTAAAAAAAAGTGTAGTTCAAATTGCATGTAAATCTGATTACTCCAAAATAACATCCAAATCAGCAGAATGGGAAGAAAACAATAAGTACCTACTACACAGTAATTAACGATATTAATCATTTTTAGGGTTCCGTATCCAAAGGGTAAAACGGACCGTACTACGGAGACTACGCTGTCCGTCTGTCACCAGGCAGTATCTTATGAATGATGATAGTTAGACAGTTGAAATTTTCACAGATGATGTGTTTCTATTGCCACTAACAGAATAAAACAGAAATATATAAACAGAATAAAATAAATATTTAAGGGGACTCCCATACAACAAACGTATTTTTTTTTTGCTCGATATTAATAACGGCGACAGGTCGACGTTTGAAATATTCACAGAATATTTAGTTATGACTTTAAAAATAAATAATTAAATGAAAATAAAATAAACATTTAAGTGATCAAACAAAAGTTAATTTTTTTGCCGTTTTTATAGATAATGGTAGGGAACCCTTAGTGCGCGAGTCGGGCTCGCACTTGGCCGGTTTTTATTCTAATCAGTCACGCATTTCTGCATATGCCATATTACTCGTAGATGCACCGACAAAACAAATAAAATCATTCCTTTTATCGCGATATAATGAACTGTTCCCGAATGATGACAAAAAGTCAGTCGCTAAAACCGACATTCAAGCAGACGAAGACACGGGCTATCGCTAGTATTAACATAATTTGTAAAAAGAAAAAGATACCTATATATTATTTAAAATTCATCCCGTATTATTTATGGTACTGAAGCTTATTTCACTAAAGCTACAAGTAAAAACTATTCTACCTAGTTTAACTGCTAAGTTAATTTATGTTGGTCGTTGCGAACAAGATAACTTTTTGTTACAGCTGTAGCGTAAATGGGTGCTACAGTTCATTCACCTCACTGATTGTTATGCTGGACAAGAAAATAAAACATTTCTGTAGTATGAAAGTAAATATACAGTGTGCAAAATTTAAAAGCGACACCGTTGTATTTACAGGAAAATTGTTTTAGATGAATAGGTACCATTTTTTTTTTTGCTTGACTTTACAATAGTAGATTATTGCATCGAGCACAAAGTGCACCGAGTGCCTGATTTAGAGCCCGAGCGTTAGAGAGAGCTCTAATCTAACAGGCACGAGGGCAACATAAATTACTTAAGGCGAGGTGCATAATCTGCTTTTCTTTCAACTAATACCTATAGGAATAGTAGATAAAAGAAACTCATATCAAACAGTTAAAATAGAAGTTTCTATAACACTGTCGGCTTCATTTAGAATGTTTTCCGGAGTTAATGTGTCGCTAGATGATTCCATTTTAATTCGAAGCCGAAGCACTCAAAATCAGATAGTATCACACTTTTATCGTTTCCAAAAATATTGTCTAGCAAAATTAACAAAGTTCCCGCCAAATCACTTTTTTAAATTTCTTTCATTTTTAACACAGAGTTTAGCAGCAATAATTTTGTAAATTTGGAACAAGTTGGATAGAAACGAGTAATACGTACGAAAAAAAAAGTATTGATATCGGCTGGCTGAATAGAGCTAATCCATTGAGATTGGCATCTTTTGGTTCGATTAAAAAAAACTGTGCAATAATGAAATTTCATACATTTTTATTGCTCTAGAGCATTAAAGACTCGTTTTGTATTGAGTTTTTAGTGTGATTGTGATGAAATTAAAGCATAGTTGGAAGAAAATGACATTTATTGTCGTCAACTCTTGTTCATCCCACTGTTGGGATACGGGTCTCCCTTCAATTAAAGACCATTAACATAAGTAAGTGGTTCATCAAGATCCTTGAACCAAAGCCAACTTCATCTGCACTCGTTGCGCCCTGCTGACTGACAAACGAAGCTCTGGCGAAAAGAGAGCTAAGGAGCGTAATTGTAAGCTACCCGACTGGAGAATGTACCTCCACCTCACAGAATACCGCAGCCAAATAACAATTCCCTTGAGGGTTGTTGTGTTCCTGCGAGTGAGTGAGGTCACCAGAAAGAAAGGAAGGAGATGCTGCGTTGGCAGCGGGGGTGGCGGCGCGGGAGCAATATTTTATGTCGCAAACGTTAATATGGCTACGGGAACATCAGGCGGGCCGTATGCTGTCTGTCACCCGATGTAGTATAAAAAAAAATAGTGTTTAGAGTATACTCCACCACACTGCTCAGCTGCGGGGTGATGGAGGCCAGTGTTTTCAAGCCGCCTAAAGGCCTCTGACTTAGGCTTAACGGCTGACTAACGAATAACGTTGGAATCTGGGTGAACTTAATACCGGGCTATTACAGAAGAGGGACGGACGTCTGCCATAACTGCTTTTATTGCTAGTTATTTATTATTAATATTATTTCAATTATTATAATTAATGTAATGTGTAGACAGTAGGTATTTAATTAATTTAAGGTTAATTATTATTGTGTATGAATGTAATTGTACTGTGGCTTGCTGTACGTTTTGGGGCAAATTGTTAGTACAGCAAGCAATTGAATAAATAAATAAGTAAAAAAAAGGTTGGGTTTGATTTAAAGATGTTAATGAACCACTTACACCTCAAATTCCAACGTATCCTACATTAGTAATCTCTTTTGATTATATTCGTTGTGAGTTCGGTAGGCAGCCGTAGTTTTACCCCCGAAACTGCAGTGGACTTTATTGTTCATTGCCTTTTTTTTAATCCTGGCTACACAGGAGATACAGTGATGGGAATGTGCCGGTCTCGTTGTCGTTCTGAGAAACGCGTGTGTTTTGGCTGCCCGCTGAACACAAATAGTGATCTGTATCTCTGATTTATACAGATGTGCAATCATCACAAAGATTAGAATGGTGTGATTATTATCAAGGCTTGTATCTTATTCGCGACGTTTCGAAAATTAGGCATTTTTTAAACAATTTTTTTTTAATGAACGAAATGTCAAACAATCGTTTGGTCGCTCGCAATACAAGGGTATATGTGGGTGTAATGGGGTGTAAGGGGTTCATCAACGTCTTTGAACCTAAGCCAAATTCACCTGCACACGGTACACCCTGCTGACTGACAAAGAAAACTCTGGCAAAAAGAGAGGCAGGGAGCGTAATTGTAAGCTACCCGTCTGGGGAATGTAGCTTCACCTCACAGAATACCGCAGCCTAATAACAATTCCCTTGAGGGTTGTTGTGTTCCTGCGAGTGAATGAGGTCACCAGAAAGGAAGAAGATGCTGCGTTGGCAGCGGTCGATATTTCCTATTGCAAACGATAATATGGCTAAGGTAAACGCTTCACATCAGGCGAGCCGTATGCTTGTCTGCCACCCGACGTATTATAAAAAAAAACAAGGGTTATTGCTTGCGCGCTTGCATCACGTCTAATGATCTCACTCACTCGTAAAAACACAACAAACCCCAAACGCATTATTAATTGGCTCAATTACGAGAATCCATTTGGAGTTACTTCCACATTATGAGCTTGACATGCCATACCTTCATTTCCACCAAAGTCTCTTTTGGTTATCGGAGTGCCCCACGTGGAGATTGTAAGGAGCCACTTATCTCAAAAATGTTCTGAAAATCGCAAAAATAGAAATGAAATAAAACTTAAAAACAAATTCAATTACACGCAATTGAAACTCATTTTAAAATGTAAATCGACCAATTCAAACGTAGCACGCTTCAGTTTCAACAATCAAAGCCAACGTAATATTTTTCGAAGGATTGGTTTTAGAATGTTCACATTCTAAATTCGAGTTGGCGTGTGAGCGGTTCGCCGCGTTCAGAGCTAAGACGTCTTATATGGATGTACAGAGTGGAATAGATTCCCGAGTCAGCCAGCTTCACGCGTTGTCAGACTGAATAAACTTCCAAATCGATTCCGCAGCTGCGAGTGACACCGCTGGATAAGGTTCGTTCGTTTCTAGATTTGCATAAAGAATAGAAACGCGTGAACGAAAAGATATCGTTGATAATTTACTTTTGTAGTGCTATCTGCATATAAAGGTTTTACTTGAAATTCTGATCAAATTGAATGGTTTAAATGTCACAAAGAAAAAAAAGAAATAAAGCTGCTTTTAGCCTTTGGGGTGTATTCCCAAAACAATCCCTAACACATTTTTCTACTACCAAAAATGTACTAGGGATAGTTTTAAAATGTGGTAGGGGTAGATTTGAGATTAGGGATGGTTTTGAGATGTGATTGGGATAGTTGTAAGAATTATTTTAGGATGTGTGAGAGCTTGATTTGAGATGTGTTAAGATTGGTTTGAGATGTATTAGCGAAGGTTTTTGGATGGTTTTGAGATGTGTTAGGGTGGTTTTGGGATATGTTTGAGATGTATTTGTCATCATCATGTATCATACACGTGCAATTCACATATTCATAGAGTACTGTAATCGGTTCAATAGTTTTTGAGATATCGAAATATATTTCAAAAACAATCACGAAGTTTAAATTTTTCAGTTAGTTCGATGTAGACTACATTAGCAATATCAAACCACGGTTCAAACGTACACGTTCAAGATAATTGTGGACAAACCGACACAATGTTTTTCAAATTCCAAATTTACCAGTTGATTCTTAATAACATTCTTTGAATTTTATTTTTAAATAACAATAATTTTGATACAATGTTTTGTATAAGTAACATTATTACTGTAAAATGTTACTTATATAAACACAATAACACTCCATAATAAGTGACATTAAACCAACCAAAAAAACTTTTCCAATGAAATGGTTATAAAAATGTCAGATATTAACATTATGCCACCCGCAACAATTTTATTGCATCCCAGAACGCGCCATTTAACGCATCAAGCAATCGAGGGTTACTCGAACCGAAACTGGAATAATTTCAACCCTGTTGCTTTTGCATAAAGAACATTTTATCCTGGTATTTGAACGCATCTATCCATGGAGATTTATCCAAAGTAACATATTTGCAACCTTAACAACGTTGTCATAAAGATTATTTCAAACATACGTGAGACGTGTTTGAAGTTGACATGTTATATCTGATTGAGGAATATCCATTGATTATAATACTATGCCGTAAATGTTTGATTACAAAATCTTCTTTTTTTTGTTTTATATTTTTTGAATGCGGCTAGTTTTTAGTTAAGTAGCCGGTTCTACACTACATAGACCGACGATCTGGGGCCTTACCACAAGCTCTTAATGCAGGAATGAAACCATCATGGTTACGAATTTATGAATGAAATTCATTGATAAATACGCAACCATCATAGTTTTATTCCTGCGCTAAGAGCTTGTGGTAAGGCGCCTGATAAATGTAGTTGGGAACATAATTGGATGTATGTTAGTAGATGAAGCAGCATCTCAGCATCCCCTCTCAAGAAACTGAGGGCTTCGAACTGCCGAAGAAGAAATGAATCAGTTCTTTTCACCATTGAAAAATTGGAGTCTTTTTAAGCTATTGCATAGCTTCTATCGCGGGCCTTAAGCGCGGGGACCGAATCCAGAAATTCCGTAACGAAAAAACCTCACGCTCCCCACTCCGACGGGCAAGGAGGTGTGGCTTGAAGGCCGTGCATCGTCTAACATCTTCGACTAGACATGCGCAAAACAGTACTTTGAAACGTACTGCCATATGGCATGACATATCGTCCCGCGTCATATGGCATTATAGCAGTACCCCGAACATGACACATGATTAGACGTATTGTACGACTCTACGAAACTCGTTTTATTTATTTAATAATAGAAAAATTTGTTTTCTTATCGGTCACCACGCTCAAAAAGTGTAACTTGAATTAATATCAAAGAAAAAGCAATACTGCATGAATAAAATAAATAAATAAAATTATAATTGCATAAGTTGATACAAAATGCTATGCAATAGCTTTACCGCGGCAGTCCCCGAGTGCCACACGTCTTTTTATCATTCTGTTTCTCTCTACTTCAAATGCTGGTAATAAATACTCTTCGCTAGTTAAAAAATATTAATACAGTCAGAATTGATTGAAATGTCATTTTTTGTGGATTTGTGCGTGTGTGAGGTGAAGAGATTAGCGAGAACAAAGATTATCCCATAGCTTTCGAAATGTTCGCAGATAAAGAAATACCAAAAAAATAAAATTCGAATATTATTTATGAAAAAGCCTAAGACGCCACAAGGGCACTTAGATACGTCTTAGGCTAGTCTTAATGGAGAATAAAGATATTCTTTTCATTTAAATTTCTTCAAAATCGCTGCAATTTTTGAGCATTGGCAGTTGTTCATTATGCTTGGACTATGCACCGACTTCGGCTGTATTGTTTTATTTAAAGGTAAACCCAGATCTATCCGAGTCGAATACGCCGAACGAACCGAACGCAACGAATTTTAGAAATCTTTATAATTCTAAAATTAGAAATCTTTATATGGTATCATATTGTTATATGATACCATATAAAGATTAATGCGGACTAATTTTAGAAGATTTCTAAAATTAGTCCGCACGTACTCGCGTACCGATTCGGACGATTCGGTGCGGTTCGGTATGCGACATGTCATAAGATTTCATATAAAGAATTCTAAAATCCGTTTCATTCTTTTCGTTCGGCGCGTCCGTCGGTTCGGATAAGTATGCGTTAAGCTTTACGCACAAAGCTATCACTACAAGTTGGATATCCATACATTCAGCCTCACAATCGCAGTGCAATAGGAGGCTGTACCTCAATTACTACCCCAATTACTTTCAAAACCAAATAATATATAAATATAAAACATGTCCAAGAATACAGAATTAACAAGGCATGGAAAATGAAATTGTCGTTACGTGACGACGGAATAAAAATGGCCGGCTGTCACCGCCGAGCTCTTTATAAAATCCGCATCTTTATTCAATAAGCGTTTACTGTGGAACGAAATATCGCCCACTTTGTTCTCGAGAACTACACCTATTTGTCCGACTGCCTTCTAAATTTACATACATTCATCTAGTAAAGAAATTTGAGCGTATGTCTAAACAATAAAATGTTTAAAAAACTGTAACTCAACTGTGGAAAAAATACACTAAAAGATATAGTTCTAATAATAATAATCGATACTTATATTATAAAGCTGAATAGTTTGTTTGTTGGTTGGAACGCACTAATCTCGGGAACTACTGGTTCGAATTGAAAAATTCTTTTAGTGTTAGATAGTCTATGTTTCAAGGAAGGCTAATAGGCTATATAACATCACGCTACCACCAATAGGAGCAGAGCACCAATGAAAAATGGGAAATAAAATCCTTTTGAGCGCTTACGTTGCGTGCGCTGCGTTGAAGTTACGCAAAAATTTATTGTTCCATTTTAAAAGTTAAAAAAAAAGTCCGCGACAGCATATGTCTATCTTTTAAGATTAACTCACTATAATCTTTTTTTATGGTAATCAAATTTGTTTGTAATTAATGCATTAGTTGCGAAGGAGTAATCCAAATAAATATATTATTAATCAGTAATTACAAGTATTTAATTATGAATAAAATTGTCCTTGACATCACTCGATTTCAATCAACTTCTTAGCTACCATTAATAGAAGCGGAGGACCAATGAAAAATGTTGCACCAATAAAAAATAGGGAAAAATATGTATTTTGAGGGTTTTTTACGCAAAAATCATGTATGATAGAATTGTTCCTCTTTAAAGTTCTAAAAAAAGTCCGCGACAGCATATGTCTATCTTTTAAGATTGACTCACTATAACCTTTTTTATGGTAATCAAATTTGCAAACAAATTTCAAAGCAGGTATAAAATTAGCAGGTACCTACATAAATTATTCACCATAAGTTTTTTTCTTAATTATACGGTTATGTTAAGTACTTGATTTCCTATGGTCTTACCACGATAACTGATATTCACGCGGACGAAGTCGCGGGCAACAGCTAGTAAATAATAAAGTCTGAGTGTAAACACAAGAAGGCCTGCAGGACTCTCAGCTCTGGCTTGCTTTCATTAGCCGTCCAGAGAGGAGCCATTAGAGCTATATGCTACAAGAGTGGTTAGTGTTAAAGGGCATAACGCCGCGAGTAACTTCGGAGAAAGCGCAGCACACCTCTCGACACCCCTGAGTCACTCACACTGTTGTTGCCCCCGGCCGATTTCCTGGCATTTGGGGCCCATCTATGTGTGGCAAGCCACCGCCTGCCGCAAATAACTATCAATAGAAGCAGTTATGGCAGGCGTTCGAGGCGTCTAATATTTGAGGAGCTCGATGGCGCCGTGGCGCGTGTCAGTCGAATCGAACGCACGTTAAGCTGTCGGTCCCGGCTGTTGATATTAGGTGACAGTCGTTACGTTAAGCCAAGTCAGTGGTTTTTTTTTTATATATGAGAGGGGGGAAAGCGAGCATGTGGGTCAACTGATGGAAAGCAATCACCACCGCCCATATCGGCGACCCTTCGGTCGCCGATTCGTTGCCAGCCTTTTAAGGGAAATATTGACTCTGTTCTTGAAGACCTCCATGTCGTATTTATTTGGGAACACGGCTGAGGGAAGTTGAAAGTTTTTTTTAGGCGGCTTGAAAACACTGGCCTCTACCAACCCGCAGTTGAGCAGCGTGGTGGGGTATGCTCTAAATCCCTTTAATTGAGGAGAGATCCGTATCCCAACAGTGGAATGAATAAGGGAAACAAATAGAAAAAAAAAAGTTTACCGTTTATAATAAATCGCCATTTTGGATTATTATATTAAATATAAAATATTAAAATAGTGACATTCAGGTAAACATGCATTGTCACGAGAACTCAATAGATTTTTTAGTTTCACCGAGTTGTCTAACTCGGTGAAACTAAAAAAAAACCTTGTTAAAATTCAGATTATGTCGCCACGCTAGCGTGTCTAGTTAACTTTTGAAGTATTGATTTTCAATCAATTTTGAAAGAAAATTTGCTGTTAATCTATCATGATAATATATGCACTCCATTTAATAATAAAATATCAAAATGGTACAAATAAACAAATATTATAACAAAAAAATAATTTACAAAGAATCTCTACTGCCGTATAACATGACAAAATGAAGTTACTTTTACCGAACATAAAATGTCACTTTCAGTATGTTTACGGAAAAGTAAAGAAAAATGTTCGCATAAACACCACCATTGTTGGCAAACACCATATATAATAAAAAGAGAAATACCACAATTTTCTACCTGCACGTTCGCAAATTGAATAAGAAATGATCGTCATTTATCCACGAAACACTAAAATAGTCGGTAATAAAAAACCATACAAAAGACTTCCCGAGATTTTCAATTGTGGACTAGAAAATTCGGATGAGGCACAGTGTAGTAACATTCAGTGCTATCATTCCGTTTTATGCATATTTCTCTGATCAAAATTTAAGTCAATCTAGCGAATATAGGTATAGATTAATAAAGAGTTTTGTATTCTATGTAATAATTTAATATTGTTGAAAATTTTAATTTTTTCCATAGTAAAAATAAGTGATAAACCCGTGTAGCCTCTCTAAAATACTGGCATGCTTTCTATTGATAGTGACCCTACAGCGAGCATTCAATTCTGTACTAGAACAGCCGAATAGACTGTAACGTAGTAGCATTACCTGATTGAAAATACAATTGTTTGATCAAAATCCAAGTCGGTGTAGCGGCAGATGGAACGAGAAAAAGTTTCTATATAATAAAATTAATAATTCATTAAATAAGTAAATTAAAAGTTGTACATTGTAAACATTTACTAGGTAATTTTCTATTGACATTGGCAGTGAGTATTGTAGTGCATTAATCAATTCCGAATGATATACGGCTCACACTTAATTGCCTTAGCAACGCATTCAATAATTGTTACATCAAAGTTTGGCACTAAATAAAGGACTAAATCACAGATTTCGTAACGCTACTGTGCGAACCAAAATACATAGGTACCTATTTAATAAGTAGCTCATGAAGAAATACCTCTACCTCACAGAAGACCATATCCAAGTAACTATTTCCAATCGCTTGAGGGTTTTTGTGTATCTGCAAATGTGTACTCTTATCGAGCTCGTATGGAGCTATCATATTAACGTATGAATGATAAATACTTCTTATAATCCAAGCGTTTATAGACTACTGTAGCCGCTTCACATTTCACGAGCGGTATGAATGTTTATCAAGCATGGTAGAATAAAAAAATATCTTAAATAATAATATTTGTCAGTTTAATAAAACATATTAGCTACAGCATGGGGTTTAACAGGGACAGCAGCGCGTGAGTGAGTTCTCTGGTGTCGCAGGCATCCATAGACTGCAAGGACTGCTTACGATCAGGTAGGTCGTACGTTTGTTTGTTATCCTAGTCGGTTAAAAAGCTTTGATCTTAATACGAGACAAGAATATCATATTGAAAATGCAACAATAATAAATCCATAGAATATATTTAATCGATAATACAGAAAACATCAGGCACTAGCACTACTGATTTATTTTTATTTAAAAGCATTTCACATTTAAAGCAATTCGGTGCAAAGGCTTACATCGAGTGATTTAACTGATTTTCTTACTCTATGTGTAGGATAAAATAGGGCATGAAATTGTGCTGTGAATAGTCGGAATTTGTTTGTGAAAGGCGGATTTTGAAATTTTCATGTAATATCTCCCGTGTGGTACGGTGACGTCATTTGTCAGGTATGCACTAAACTGTTTCTTATTTGGAGGGTGTTTTGAAACGTGAAGTGAGAAGGATTTCAAGAAAATGTTTGCGAATTTGTTGGAAATATTAAAGCTTTTTATGTACACCACATTACTTTTTAGGAACACTTAATTCTTATTTGTATGATTGTACACGTATTTAGATGGCAAGTGATTTTATAATTATATAAAACAATTTTGTATTTTAGCAAACTTTTATGTGTACCAGCTATGCCATGTGGCCAGCATTTTTGGCTCCTAATTACTGAGACTCGGCTGCCCGTCCGTCCGTCTGTCCGTCCGTCCATCTGTCCGTCCGTCCGCCTGTCACCAGGCTGTATGAACCGTGATAGTTAGCAGTTGAAATTTTCACAGATGATGTCTCTTGCCGCTATAACAACAAATACTAAAAAATAGAATAAAATAAATATTTAAGGGGGCTCCCATACAACAAACGTGTTTTTTTCGCTTGTTTTTGCTCGATATTGATAACGGCAACAGTTAGACGCTTTAGTTATATGTTCACTTTAAAAATAAATAATTAAATTAAAATACAACAAATATTTAAGAGGGGCTCCCATACCTACAACAAACGTGATTTTTTAGTAGTTTTTATAGATAATGGTACGGAACCCTTCGTGCGCGAGTCCGACTCGCACTTGGCCGGTTTTATTTATTGGCCATATGTTCGTTTGCCCCTCTCATATAAAAAAGTACACACATACTCACACACACACAATTCATTTAAACAAAATAATTTTTATTGCCTTATGTATAAAAATCACGTGTCACGATGTCACGATAAATTCCGAACAAGTTTTAATCGATCTTAATGCAGTTAAGACATTTTGTGTAGCTAATTTGGTCCGCCTTAAATATATTTGGTTTAAATATCTTATTTAATTCATCCCCTAAGGAGATAGAAGGTTCACAGCACAGATATTCTGAAAACCGGTATTTTTCTAATCACTTCTATTATTTACTGAATTAATTAAATAAATTGCAAATAACTTGTATAGGTTAGTTCCATTTCTCAGAAGGTCGCTGTTTTGTTGGAATATTAAGTAAATTCAAACACAATATATACTTATATAATGCCATATATAAAAACATTTTTCTTTAATTTCTTAATTATTTATACGCATGAAGCAACAATTTTAACACGAAAATGGTTGTATTGTCAGTCAGAAGCTCGCCCCCGTCTTAACTTTCATTGTAAATAGGTACATAAATATAAAATATTTAAGTTTTTCTAATTTTTTACTTTAATTTGTCAGAAAGCCTTAGGACAAAATGGTTTTAGGACTGTAAATATTGCATTAATTTGAAAAATATTCGCAGTTATTTGTTGTTGGTGTGAGGTTACATGTAACTAAGTATAGCTTTACTGATGAATTCTGTAACCTAGAATCGAATCTTACAAATCTTAGTTTGACTAACTCAGTAGTCGAATGGCTACGAGTAGCAATGGCCACTTTGACTCCTAGGTCGCGGGCTCGATCCTCACACAAGACAAATATTTGTGAACATGTCTGTTTGTCTTGGTCTGGGTGTTTTCTATGTATTTACAAAAAATATGTATTTAAATATTATGTCAGTCATCTAGTAGCCATAGCACAAGCTTTGCTTAGTTTGGAACTAGATGACAGCGTGTAATTTGTCTAGGAATATTTAGTCGAATCGAAAGTATTAACAAAGGCAATGAAAGATAAGAAAGTTCATGCTGTGTTGACGAAGTCGCAAACGCCGGTCAATATTAGTAGATACCTACAGATCCAGCAAAATAATGCAACGTACCAACATTGCCAAAGGACTCTCGAAAAAATATAATTTCCTATTGACCCACCTTACATTTATTGAGTGCAGAATAGTGTTCCCAGGGCCTAATAAGCTTTTAGCCCTAAATTTAAACCTATTAGGTCTTTTTTAGGGCTACGCTATTAAAGCAGGGCTTTGAAAGGCTTTGCGTTAGAAAAAAACCTATGAATCTAAAAAGCCTTTAGGCCTTTTTTGCCACTGTAGGCTATTTTCAAGTCATAGACTTATATTAAAGCTGTAGCCTTTTTTGTGACTCAGCCTTGCGTAGGCCATCATATTTATCAATTAAACACTATAAAAATAAAGATTATTTCATTAATTGTAAAATTAAGTTGGTCAATACTTACGATACTTATCTTGGTAAACGTTTATGTAATGTGTTAATGCATGATTTTATACACGGTCCCTACATCATAACAAATGCATAAAAACCATATAAAAGTTCTATAATAGTATTTTATAAGTTTACCAGTAGTAAATTGAATCACCATTCTAGTCATCTAGGCTATAGCTTCTATATCAAGATTTTTAACTTTTGACAAGTTAAAAATCTTGATAGAAGCTATAGCCTAGATGACTAGAAGCTTCATAGCCTCCGTAGCCATTTTAGAGGGCTAGACTTTTTTGCTGTTTGTTTAGATCAGGCTTTTGACAGGCTTATAAAAACCTACAGCCAAGTAGTCTAAATAGGCCTGGCCTAAAGGGCTAAAAGGCGTTATAGGCTTTTATCCCGTATAGCCTCTAAATTAATAGGCTAGGCTAAAAAAAGGCTAAAAGCCTATTAATAGGCCCCGGGAACACTAGTGCAGAATAGTCCCACTGCACTGCCCTATCAACCGTTTATTCCTCGCTGTACCACCGCAAGCGGTAGATGTGCCCAGCGGGGAGCCACTCTCGACTAAGTGATTATTTGTGTGCTCATACCGATGTGTATCCGATTACCAACTGGTTGATCGATCTCGACTGCTGAAAGCTTAACACACTGAAATAATTATCTCTTTAAGTTACGCAGCGGGATTCGAAAAATATAAAGTCTGAAATAGTTATCTGTTGGGACTGAGTAATAATATTATTTTGTGATTATTTTTAGAACGTGTAGGAAATGAACAAATTAAAATTAAAAACAAAAATTTGGTTGCCTGTAAAGTCGATTTACGGACGATTATTTTACGTGATAAAGTCATAAGAAAAGATCGGCTGATATGTGGAAGAGAGATATGTCACAAGCCGAACGCTTAGGCCGATCGTGTATCTCTATCGCTTGTTCCGCGCTCTCGCCTGCACGCTTGGCTCAGACGGAACGTGACAATGAGTCATCCTTTTTCGTGCATGCATGCACCCGGCGTTCATAGATTTATACGACGTTATTACGTCAAAAACAAAAAAAATATGTAATACGAATATTCAAGTTACTTAGTCTAATGTCGGGTCCAATCCTTCGGGCGTCGCGGCCTATCCTTTGTATGGTGTTTCCAACATTTAATTTAAGACATTTTATATAAATGATATTACATAAATAAATAATAAATAATTTATTTATAAATAAATAATATTAATTTATTTATATATATCTCTACATTTCTTTCCTTGCCTTGTAAATATTTAAAATGCGTGGCGGTTAAAATTTATTTGACTAGCGATCGTGATAGGCTTTTAATTGCTTATTTGTCATATTGCTGTCTTTCATAGGTACTACTATAGGTACTACTCCTACCAATTTTTTTTGATGAAATTCGTTGTGAGTTCTAAGGCAGCCGTAGTTTCATCCTCGGAACTTCAGTGAAATTCCAGGTACAACGCGAAGGCATGACAGGCTGGTGACAAAAAGAACGATGAATTTTAAAAGTATAATATGAAGAAAGGAAGACCGAATAATTTTAACAAAAAAAAAACCGACTTAAAATTACTCTACCATAATATAGAGTAAGAAAAAATACCCCAATGCTTGAGGACTAAAGTCTTCAACCAGTGCGTCCTCCCTGCAATGACATATGGTGCAGAGACTTGGACATTGATCATCGGACTGGTCCACAGGATTTCTCTGAGGGAGCGAATCCGGAACGAAGAAATTCGACGGAGAACCAAAGTGTCGACATAGCCTTCAAGAGTTTGCAAGCTGAAGAGGCAATGGGCCGGTCAGATCTGCCGAATAAGTGATGGCATATAGGGTTAAGAAGGCATTAGATTGGAGGCCGCGCGTAGGACGACACAGAGTAAGAAAGCGGCTGGATGCGGAAGGCGGAGGATCGTATCTGGTGGAAGGTATTGAGGAAGACTTATATCTAATAGTGGGTAGATACAGGGTGATGATGATGATGAAAAAAATATGGGACCAATCTGGAAGTTATACTCTTTCAAATAAATAAAGTTTTTTCAAATCGGTTTATAAATGACGGACGGACGGACGGATCGGTTTATAAAGTAACAAACATAAAAAAAATACTGCCTATTTCAACTAAATACTATTTCAAAAAAAAAGGAGGATGTTCTCAATTCGATTGATATTTTTTTTGTATCTTGTTATTCATCTTCGCGAATTGTGAACCGATTTTCAAAATTCTTTTTTTTATTTGAAATGGTATGATTGCGGTGGTCCCATATTCACCAAGTCAGGGTCTGATGATGGGATCCCAGAAAAATCGAAGGAAACCCTGTGGTTGCCGGCAGAATAGAATTGCGCCACTCCATTGCTCTGCGCTGGACAACGCGACTAAGGAATCCTGTATAACACATTAACTTTTCTCCCCGAAGACGGGCAGCAGCGAGGGGTATTCCACCAATAAGCTGCACTCGCCAACTGAAGTCGGTTTTTTTTTAATATCATTATTTATTGGAGTCGTTTAAAAAACAGGTACCTTGTTATTATTTTTTTATATGAGAGGGGGGGGGGGGGGGGGCAAACGAGCGTGTCGGTCACCTGGTGGAATGCAATCACTACCGCCCATGGAGATTAGCAACGCCAAGGGGTCGCCAATACATTGCCAGCCTTTTAAGGGAAATAAAGACTGTTTTTGAAAGGTCCCATGTCGTCGTACTCTTAATTCTCTGGAAATACCGCCAAGGGAATTGTTTTGATTTGAATGAAAGATGATATAGGAATGCAAGGGATACAGATGACGACCAATAGACATTAATGAAAGAAAATACAGACTTCATCTACTCAAAATGACGCAAAAGTACAAGCCGATTACATCCAGCTATATAGCTAGGATAAATAAAATATTATTGTGATGGGACAATTTAAACCCACTGTTATGATTATGAAGCAATAGACTACTAAAATTAAGCTCTCATACGCGTACAAATTACTTTATTTTACATCCAATGCAGTTTGAATACCATATGAGGTTATAATAACTGAACAAACGCAGCAGTCATGCTGTACTTACCTAACGGTACCATAAATTATTCCTACCATGTTTCGGATTACTTCTAAACACGATGCGACAACTATCAACATAATACAGAAATATATATTCAACTGTTGTCCTATGCTCTACTATCAAATACAAACTTATAAACTTCACCAGAGTATTCGATACTTAACCTTATGCTTATTGCTATAAGGCTATTGAGAACGATATTGTTTATGTTGGTGATAAAATTGTCTCACGCAATTGTGGCGCCACGCTACGGTTTTTGTAGGAACTAAAACAAAGTTCTTTGGCCTGCATTATCACCTCATAAATGATGCATCGCTTTAAAATTGTTGTTTTTATTGAGTCGTTAAAAAGGGATGAGGATGTAACGGTGCACGATGCTATGTTGGTAGAATTGTGGTGTAATTAATTGTATGCATATAGAGCGACTGATAATTTATTGTCTGTTTGTCAAATACCGACTTACATTACGGTTATGTGTACTTCTTTTGTCGAGTGGTAGATAAGCATAATGCTTGACGTGAAGCGGTGGCCGTCAGTGCCGTAAATAACCATTTCTGCGCCCTGTGCGAGCTTCTATAACTGCGCCATTGTTTTTTTTTTAGATATTGTCTAATTTAATAGACGTTTTTGATGATACTGACATGTAGGTGCGTATGTATTGGAATCGAGCACTAGGGGCGCAGCGGGAACTTATCAGGAGCAAACCGAAACAATAATAATCCTGCCTGGTCTGGCTATTCCTGCGCCCTCCAGAGTCTACGCCCTGTGCCTGGGCACCAGTGGCACGGCCCTATTTACGGCACTAGTTACCGTAGATTGTAGCAATTCCTTCCTAGTAACCTGGAGCACAATCCTCTAGGCTTCTTCGAATTGTCATTTAGTTACAGTTTTCTGTAAGAATGTGAGATGGAGGTACTTATATTGTCGAGCAGTTTGCAATTGAACCCTGTTATTCAGAATAAATCACTCAGTCTCTTCACGTGGATGTCGTACATGGCGACTAAGGGAAATACATTACCAAACATCGATCAGGCCTCGCCAACCCGTCTGGCCAGCGTGGGGAGTGCAGGCCAAATCCTCATTCCGTCTAGAACGGACAAGAGAGGGTCGTGCTCCTGTAATGGAGACTAATATGGACCTGATGATGATGATTCAGAATAACTTCAACTGACATTTTGTTAGTTTTTAGTTAAAGCTATTCAAAGTTTAATAGGAATAAAAATATCACGCACTATAACTAAGTTTTGGGAAGCATACGTCATCAAACGGCTAGAATTTGTTGCAAATGTATAAAACTCGATTTGAATATATGTATCTCTCAATTTGGCATAGGTTGTCTGTTGGCTCTATATTGCATAACAGGGTTTATTTGCGC
Organism: Hypsopygia costalis; assembly: GCA_937001555.2. NCBI lineage: Eukaryota > Metazoa > Arthropoda > Insecta > Lepidoptera > Pyralidae > Hypsopygia > Hypsopygia costalis. Next base: position 1,892,455 of record OW443336.2, on the reverse strand, counting down.
TATGCACTTTTAATCTTTGGCCAGTCTCGTTGGTAAATTAACAAGGTCCACGTGCACGTAGACTTTGTCCAAAAATGATTATATTATGCAAGTTCTTTTTTTATATTATGTCAGGTGGAAGACAAGCATACGACCCGCCTGTGTGAAGCGGTTACCATAGCCATATAAACGCTCGCAACGTGATCCATAGCTCGCGCGCCGCAACCTCTGCTGTTAATGCAGCAGCACCTTTTTCCTGGGGACGTCTTCTTTTTTTTTTTATACTACGTTGGGTGGCAGACAAGCATACGGCCAGCCTGATGTGAAGCGGTTACCGTAACCGTATTAACGCTCGCAACATAATATATCACTTGCGCGCCGCCACCCCCGCTGCCAACGCAGCATCTCGCTTCTTTTATGGTGACTTCACTCACTCGCAACAACAACCCTCAAAGGAACCGTTATTTGGCTGCGGTATTGTGTGAGGTGGAGGTACTTCCCCAGTCGTGTAGCTTACAAAATACGTATGGCTCTACCTCTCTTATTTATTGATTCAGTTATACAAATCTTGCAACTCGCAGTTGAGCAGCGAGATGGAGTATGCTCTAAACCCCTTCGATTGAGGGGAGACCCGTATTCCAATAGTGGGATTATTATGGGTCATACCGAAATATTACTATAAGCGACCGCGGCTTCGCCCGCGTGAGTATTGGGTATCGTATATAAACGTTTGGTCGCCCCCCTGGAACAGTTTTCGGAATAAAAAGTATCTTATTATTTATTCTGGACTTTTAGTATGATGGGTGCCAAATATCCTATATTGGGGTGTAAGAGGCTCATCAACATCTTTGAACCAAAGCCAACTTCACCTGCACGCGGTGCACCCTGCTGACTGACAAACGAAGCTCTGGCGAAAAGAGAGGTCGGGAGCGTAATTGTAAGCTACCCGACTGGGGAATGTACCTCCACCTCACAGAACACCGCAGTCAAATAACGGTTCCCTTGAGGGCTGTTGTGTTCCTGCGAGTGAGTGAGGTCACCAGAAAGGAAGGAGATGCTGCAGTGGCAGCGGGGGTGGCGGCGCGCGAGCGATATTTTATGTTGCGAGCGTTAATATGGCTACGGTAACCGCTTTACATCAGGCGGGCCGTATGCTTGTCTGCCACCCGACGTAGTATAAAAAAAAAAATCTTTCCAAGCAGTTCAGTAGTTAAGGCGTAAAAGCAGAACAAACAAACAAACTCACTTTTCCATTTATAATATTAGTAAGGAAGTGAAGATTATATACTATAGTGGAGGCAATGCAGCTGCTCATTTTGTCCATAAACAGCGGACAGCGGGAATTGAATCCTAGGCATATTTCACTGCACCGGCGGTCTGCAGCTTATTATTGCCACTAATCTTTATGGCAGAAGACAGTTATTGTGCTTACCATGAGAGGCGATTTGTGATTGTTATAAAATTAAAATAAGTATGGTTATTGTTAACCCTCGGGATGTCTGGTAGGGTCTAAATAAACTCACTGCTTAATAAAAATATTCATATTTTCCAATTCAATTATTATAATAAACTATTATTTACAGGGCCTTGGCGATGCTTCTGGTGTTAAGAGCATTCATAGTCTGTGATGACTGCTTACCATCAGACAGGTTGTATGCTTGTTTGTGACCTTAGTTGGCTAAAAAAATTGCCATCTGTAATTTTAAGATCTCAGTATACAGATATACATATGTCATTGCACAGATACTTGCACAACTCCAATGCTTGCAGATTAAATTCTTCAACCAGTGCTTCCTTCTTATCATGCCCTATGGCCCAAAGACTTGAAGCTGACCGTCGGATGGGGTTTTAGTCCACTCAGGTCTGTAGATCGCAGTATAAATCGAAATAGGTATCAAAAGATGCGAAGCGAAACAAACACGTAACTTAAAACTCGCTCGGTGAGCGATGGAAAAAGCTGTGCTTAAGGTTTTACCAAAATTGCCGACAACGTAGCTCTCAGAATCAGCTCCTTGCCTACTATAACAAAAAAGAAACAAAAGGATAAGAAAATAAAAACACTTTTATTGTATCAATTTCGTTTAATCATTAACTTTATTCTATTTTAACATTTTGTTAATACAGCGGCCATTGTAATGTAATACACTCTGTAAAAAGTTCAAGTGGCAGTCTCGATACTACTTACGAATAAGTACTTTAGTTTATTTGACTAGTGTGTGACACTTAACTTTCCAGCCAAGTTAACTGCCTTTGAAAGTGACCTTTCAGGCAACTACATATAATGAAAAATATAAATTATAGAAGTTAACGATATTACCTTTTTCTGAGTCGAGACTTCAAGGGCAGGCATGAGGAGGGTTAAAATATATACTTATTTCTTTTATAGAAGAATAGTTAAAGATATCAATATATACTACAGATTGTATAATACAGAATGGCATAGATAAAATTAGTGAATCAGAAATACGATAATGCTCAAGTCAACTAAATATTCCTTGACATTTGCACACAGACCAGACATTACACAGCGCCAACTAGTCCCAAACTAAGCAAAGCTTGTACTATGGGCACTAGATAACTGATATAAGTACTTTGTACATAAACACATTTTTTTAAATAAATACACATATAATACATAGAAAGTACCCAGACCATGACAAACAGAAGAAGAAGAAGAAACATTTATTGTAACATGACACTACACTATTACCTATTACATAGAGATTACAGGTAAGATAGGTGATAACAGAAAGACGAAACAATAGTGCTGCATGATGCTACAAATTGGACCCAGCTCAGCATTATGCTGTGGTCTGACTATGTTAGACCCCAGCGCTGATTTTCAGCTGGGACCAATCCGTGACACCACACGGACGAACAAACAGACGCAATGTTCATACACACAAATATTTGTCATGTGCGGGGATCGAACCCGCGACCTCGGAGTCAAATTGGCCCTGCCCAGCGGGCTCGTTAGTTAGGTATACATAATAATATTAACTTATTTCCTAACCCATATCTACATAAATAATTCCCCACCTGAACCCAACATCAAATCGAAACACCAAAAACCACATAAGTTAACAAAACGCAAAAAGGAATTGACAAGCATTAAATGAGACATCCAAACCTTCAAGCCCATTATCTGATGCGTTTCAACAATGCTGATAACTAAACGTTAAGGCCGTCTTAAAACCTTAACGTCTTAATCCGAGCCTGTCGACACAGCATGACGTTTGCAACTCGCTGTATAATTAATTTTAAAGGAATGACAACTTGTGCGCATTTTGTGGGTGCATTCTAAGGATGCGCTTATATCTTCAATGTCCTTTTAAAAAAATGTGATTTTGAAAAGACAACAGTTAAGTTTTTTTATACCACTAAAATGGCAAACAAGCATACGGCCCGCATGATGGAAAGCAGTTACCGTAGCCGTAAGTGATTTGAGAATTTGTATTTAAAACAAAATCTTATTCAACGTCGGGTGGTAGATACGAAACGGCCCGCCTGATGTAAAGCTGTTACCGTAGCCATATTAATACTCGCAACATAAAATATCGCTTGCGCCCCACCACCCTTGCTGGCATCGCAGCAACTCCTTTCTACCTAGTGCCTCATCACTCACAGGAACACAACAACCCTCAACGAAATTGTTATTTACCTGCGGTATTCTGTGAGATGGAGGTACTTCCCCAGTCGGGCAGCTTACAAATACGCTGTTATCCTACCTCTCTTTTGTCAGAGCCTCGCTAGTGGTCTGCACGGTGCAGTTGAGGTTAGCTTTGGCTCTAAAGAATCGTGGTGAGCTCCTTACACCCCAACGATCGTCAAATGTAATTATAATGTTACTAGAATTTTGTTCATTTTACGAAAACTAATATGAATCATCCTTTATAACAATCATCCAAAAAATACAGCGATGTTCCGCTCAGTTTCGTATAAGTAAATAATAATTTAGCGTTGGGTGGAAATTAAATTATAATATTATATCGTTGCGCGATCGCTTAATTTGACGCTTGGGTTCGTCTGCGGTTTAAAAATTAATTTTATGGTACAGAGACGTCAATGTATTCGAGACATTGAAATATAAATTTGGGTTTACCTTAAATTTCTTACATTTTAGCGTTCCATTTTTATACTACGTCAAGTGGAAACAAGCATACGGCCTGCCTGACGCGAAGCGGTTACTGTAGCCATATAAACATTCGCAACAGGATATATCGCTCTCTTATATCCTGGTGACCTCATCATATCATCAATCGTATGAACTCAACAACCCTCAAAGGAATTGTTATTTGGCTGCGGTATTCTGCCCTGCTGAATAACAAACGATGTTCAGGTAACAGAGAAGTAAAGCACAGCGTAATTTAGAAGTTGCCCGACAGGGGCAGTACATACAGCTCACGAAAAAAAACCGCAGAGAAAAAACCATTTATTCGAGATATAGACGGATGTAGTGTTGCGAATGAGTGAGGAAAGATAAAAAAATAAACATATTTTATAAATCAGAAGATATACTCAAGCTGGCTCAATCACGTAAAATACTTAAAGAAAGAAAGAAAAACATTTACTTATTTGCAGATCACAACACTTTTTGTATGAACAAGTCAAACAGACAAAAATAATAAATAAGAAAAAAAATTAAGTATGGTCCTAACTCAGCATAAAAACCAAAATATGTAACAGACTCGGCACTGATTTTCAGTTAGGACCAGTTGCGACAACACGGATATACATGCACAAAAACAACAAAAGAAACAATATTTTATTTGACGAGCTCGGTGGCATAGCGGTCAATGACGCGGCTTCGACACCAACGCTCGTGGGTTCGATTCCCACACGGGACAAACATTTGTGTGCATGAACATGTCTGTTTGTCTAGGTCTGGGTGTTTTCTATGTATCATAGGTATGTATTTACAAAAAAAAAAGTGTATTTACGTATGTTTATCAGTTCTGTTGTCTAGTACCCATAACACAAGCTTCGCTTATTTTGTGGCTAGATGGCGCTGTGTAATTTGACAATATTTATTTATAATTATATATAAAAAAAATATAAATAATACATATAAAATACAGTCAATACTTAGTTCTTTTTTTAAAATCAGTTAAAACCATCATACCTACGTACCTACCACGTATGTGGTCATGACATACGCGGTAGGTTACCATGCATAATAAACTACAACACACAAATTTTCTCTGTGAATACAATATCGTATGGAATTGAAATATGACTCTTGAAAAGTATTTTTTACAGAGTTAAACAATGGATGAACAATAAATTAAATTATAATCTAAACGAAATACGAGACGGAAGTTTCGAAATCAATGTGAATCCAGCGGGAATGAAGCTTACGCTTGATATCCAGTGTTTTTTTAGGTGTGGTCTACATGTCATATTCAATATATATTATCATAGTCGAATATCATAGTCAAGTTTGATCATGGACATAGAATAGGTTTATGGATTTAATAAACACATAAACTAATGTGACAAGTGGTTTTGTAGATTAAAAAAATTGGTCAAGTATGAGTTGGACTCACACATTAAGGGTTCTATGCTACCTTGCAATATTTGACTTACAGAATAAGTAGTATATTGCGTCATATTGCGCAAAAATACAACGAAACAAAACACATTCTTATAATAAAAGCACATTTCTTGTAATAAATAAGTAATTAAATTTTTAACTTAATTTTATTTTTATTATTTGTTATTTTATTGATACTTGGTGAACACGTATTTCAAGTCTCTACAGTTCAAAAGATTTACAAGGTAGCACTAAATTAGCACTATCACACGATAGAAGGACAACTTTATCTCTAGCTCCCTTAGACTTAGTAGACTCCAGCCGACTTTGCCAGAACTAGAACTAGAATTACATATCCGAGCGTGACGCGAGCATCACATAGTCGTGCATGATGGCTCACTCTCATTTACTGCCTTTAAGATAAAGTGCCCACAGAACCTACTGTGTTCACTTCACAAAGGACGTAATAAATAAAATATACAATACTAGCGACCCGCCCCGGCTTCGCACGGGTGCAATGCTGATACTAAATGTACTACAGAAGGTCTTTGCGCTTTGTCCTATCCAGTCCTTCCCCAGTTATAGGCACACGCCGCCGGCTCCGCGGCCGGTACCGCCACAGCCGTTATGTCCCTGCATTTTAAATGTGTAATATCTTCTAAACTATTCATTTAAATTACATGCTGTGAAGGGCCATATTGATCTATATTAAATGCGCAATGTATTTAAGGTACTTAATTGGATAAGGATTAATTCTGTATTGCTTAAAATCGCTTCGTAAATAAGGCATTATTTCTTGTAAAAAGCAAAGGATAAAATAACGGTTATTGTGTGTTACCACTAAGAGATAGACATATACCATCGCGAACTTTTTTGTAGACCATTTTAAGGTGAACAATACTGTACTACATTATTTTGATCTATCTCGTTGGGTTCAGCCAGCGTTTGCAATGAAAGAGCAAAAAAATGTGTTTATTTACGACATCACATTAGAAACCTCTAAATTATCAGTGTTTTTCTACTATGTTATGCATATATTATACATATAAACTTTCCAGTTGAATCACTCTATCTATTAAAAAAAACCGCATCATAATCCGTTGCGTAGTTTCAAAGATTTAAGCATACATGGGGACATAGGGACAGAGAAAGCGACTTTGTTTTATACTATGTAGTGATATAACTTTTTACATTTATTTTAGTTTTAGTTCACTTTTATTTTAGTATTATTTAGTTTTAGGTAATTTAGTTTCATACTTGTATTTTAAAACTCAGTTGTAAACGAAATATAATTATTGAGAACATGTAAAAAAACATACCGAACCCTAAAAATGGTTATCCATAAATAAATTTTGTAAGTAATCTACATAATGGAGAAGCACTCTAAAGTCCTCATTTATGTTAGTTAAAAACGGTGGCAACATGATTCTATGAGATCACTACGTTGTAAATACCCTGGCCGTAGACATGTATGATATTTAAAACATAATCGGGAGCTAGGTGGTCGAATAGTTAGCAATATGGTTACTTTGATTCCGAGGTCGCGGATTCGATCCCGTACAAGGCAAACATTTGTGTTCATAAACATGTCCGTTATTCTGTGTATTTTCTATGTATCTATTTACAAACAGAAATGTATTTATGTACATTAATCAATTTTCTGGTATCCATAATACAAGCTTTGCTTAGTTTGGGACGATAGACGTTTCTTAACTTGGGTACTCGATTAGTCTGACATGCGCAATAAAACCATCGAGCCCTTTAGCTCGATATAAATAAAATGGCTGAACGACTGTCATCTATCTAATGACAACAACCGGTCAGATAATGGCTATATGTGAACTCTGAAGCACGATGGAGCTCATAAAACACCTGGTCGAATAGACTGGCACAAGCCTCTTCGACGTATTAGATCTGATCGATCTCTTCGAGCGTCTCAAGTATTACGAGTAGATTTTGGGGTGTAAGTAAGTGGTTCATCAACATCTTTGAACCAAAACCAACTTCACCTGCACACGGTGTACCCTGCTGACTGACAAATGAAGCTCTGGCGAAAAGAGAGGTAGGGAGCGTAATTGCAAGCTACCCGACTGGGGAATATACCTCCACCTCACAGAATACCGCAGCCAAATAATAATTCCATTAAGGGTCCATGTTATGTCCCTGCGAGCGAGTGAGGGCATCAAAAAGAAAGGTGATGCTACGTTGGCAGCGGGGGTGGCGGCGCGCGAGCGATATTTTATGTTGCGAGCGTTAATATGGCTACGGTAACCGCTTCACTAGACAAGCATACGGCTCGCCTGATGTGAAGCGGTGGCACACGCCACCCAACGAAGTATAAATAAAAAAATAATAATAAAAATCATCTTTTATTTTAAAATTAAAAAAGACATCTTTGTCCATGTCTGCATTAAATGAAATTTGCATATTAAGTAGACACAATGACAATTTTAATATTAAAAAGATTGAAATTAAAAAAACATCTAATCAAACTCATTAATTCAACGGTGCGCGACGCGACGGTGCAGTTACTTTAATTATGCACAAGTTGCAAAATTGCATTATTATTTTTACAATTCGACATCGAATGACAAATAGACATGTGGTCCGCCTGATTTGAAGCGGTGTTCGTTGTCTAGATGTTTGCAGTTGCACACGCATCGGCACCCGAACAGAAGTTTTGGAGTTTTTTTTACACAGTCTGGTAGCAAACAATCGTACAACCCGATAACGAATTTTAAATCTAAGTAATGGTAATATTGAAAAGTCTAATCATTTGCTCATCTTTTTCTTATTATTGGGTATACGCGCAGTATATATTTTTCTTCCATTAATTTTTATCAGCCATCATATCTACAGTTATCCCTTTCTTACCCGTATCATCTCTCACTCAATCTCCACCTGTTTTTGGTCTTCCTCTCTCATTATATCCATTCTCTTTCTTTTTGTCACATGTCTTTCATTCATTATACTATACCTATACCACAATATAAGTGATAATACTGCGTACAGTATAGCCTCTCTCATGTCGACCTTACCTCCCCTCTGAAACAAATCTGCCCCCTTACCACCATATTCATATCAATGAATAAGCATTTTATTCATTTATTGAATCGCAATAAGAGATGGTGGTAAATTCTATTCATTTATTGAATCGCAATAAGAGATGGTGGTAAAGGGGCTGGAACAGTTTGTATGCCGCCGAACGCACACACGTTCATTCGCGCTCTGTACAGACGTTATGTTTATGGAGTAGTAAACGACGCGATATTTGTATAGAGTGGCCGCGGTGTGCCCATAATAAGAAAGATTTATTACGGGCACACCCATCATTTCCATCACAGGTGCTATATTCATACTTCCTCATCGTTCATCAATTAATGAATAAAAATAAAGAATGTTATTAATCAATAACATTCTTTATTCCTTTTAGTCACATATGCATCTCACTATTCGCATCTCAACTACATGTGTTCTTCTTTCGTTCCTTTTTTTACGGCCCAACATTTCGGTCCAATCTCCTCAATCAATATTACCATCTGACTTCTTTTACGAAATGAATAAACAAACTAGACATTTGACATTCAAAATCAATCATTCGAAACGAAAGCTTACCTCATATCCCCGGTATCAAATATTAACCGTGTGGTCTACGCATCATAGGATTTCCTCCACGGATTATGGGCCCTCTCGGGTTTTATAAAAAGTTTAATGTAAAGATCACTGACACATTTGTAACAGAACAATGAGTCGGATAATAAGGTATCGTCTTTCGTGACACGGACGAGCGGATGAGGTGCTAAGGCTGTGGACTTGGTGATAAACTTAATGGTTTTAATAAAACACCAAAAAATATTCTACATTCTTGTAATACTATAAACAGCGATTAATTAATACAGAATAATGTGCGTACGATACCGAACGATCAAACGGATTGATTCGGTATTTACCTCACCCCACGTAGAGAAATAACATTAAACTTCGATTATTCTAGCAATGGCATCTTTTTTTTTTTATATTAGTTCAGCATATTGGCTCCACTTCGCCTGATGGTGAGCGAAACGAGAAGCCCCAATCGCATCGGCAACGGACAAGAGACCTCGACGTCTTGTCAGTTGACGCTGCCATATTGGCCTACAAGATGCTTCTTCACGCTTCGCTTGAAGAATCCCATATTGTAACAGGGCAGACGACGACAACAGACATCCGAACGGACACACAAACCCCTGGTATCGCGTGGAAGTTCTCCTCAAGTACATAGCCGGGGTACTGCAGGTAAGAAGTGTCCGCAGGACGCTGGATTTGTGTATCCGTCAGAAACAGCTAGGCAGGCCGGGCCGTCTCGAGGTGCTGGTGGTGGGCATTGAGTTTTGCGTGGAGTTCGCGGATGTTACCGAACTCCACCTTTACCAGGGTGGTGGGGGAGCGCAACCGCTGTATGATCAGTTCTCTTTTGTTCTGCTGTCAGAAGTGTAGAATGGGAAACGTGAAGATAGGAAATTGATCTCACGATAGAGAGTAGCCATGAACTTGCCGTTAGAGGAGCTGCACTAACCAGACGGATGGAAGCCCCCCCTCCCCTTCCCCCGGAGGTAGTTGCCGGGTCCCACCTTCCGGTGACCAACCGGCACGATGATCTACCCCGAGATTATGTGCGATATGAATGGGCAGCCTCTCGAGGTGGTTAGCCTCGACCTCGATTGTGCCACTGTACTATACCGCAGGCGGCCAGCGGAACAACCCTTTCAAATGGTCTCCCTGGCCGCCGGGTTGTAGATCTCACTCACCCGCAGGAACACAACAACCGCTGCAGATATCGATCACTAATATTTATTAGTGGCCGATACCCCCAGGGAATGCTATTTGGCTGCGGTCTTCTGTGAGGTTGAGGTACTTCCCCAGCCGGGCATTGGGCCCTACCTCTCTTTCGCCAGAGCCTCGTCTATTTATCAGCACGATCGTCATTTGTTTGAAGACTGATAGACGCAACGGCACATCGAGCTGCTTATGACATCAAGACATTTTTGTTGCTATGAATTTGTCACATGCAGATATAAATAACGAATCGTATAACAAACAAGTCTGGAAATATCCTCATATATTCTGAAGATAATCGTTTGTTATAAATTCAGGAGACTAAGTATTCCTAAACACGGCGCGTGTGCGTGACACCCAGTAGTCATGGACGAGATTACCGTCGACTCGCGAAATTGTACTTGGATGGCATAGACTACTTAATACTGTAGACCGACACATCCATTGCAGATTTTTTTGCTTAGAGTACGGACTAAAATTTAATAAATATAATAAATATTTATTCAATATTAGTTCGTACTCTACTCACACTCTCATGTCTTCATCTAATTGTCTATTCGTTCATCCGTCAAAGTCTCTCAAAACCAAATGGTGTATATAAAAAAATATTAATTTTTAAAAGACAAAGAGCGAGTGCATGTGATTAATTCGTAGATCTCAATTCTCACAGAAGTAATAGAAATTAGTCCGCTTTCTATATAAAAAAAAATACTCAAGTCAAATAAAATCTACTTACATATTTTGTTGCCCGATCGCAAACTAGATATTGAAATTTATCGTCCTAAAAATAATAATAATCTTTATTTCAGAAATATCATACTACATAATTGTATTGTATTGTAAATTGTACATAATACATCCATGAAAGACGTCGATAATGATTTGATTTGGTCATATCTCTTGTGCTAGGATTTTATTCTCCTAACAAGGCAATTTTGGACAAATCAAATTATAACTTCAGATTGTCATACTTGCATCGCCATCTCTTTTCACGTGCATGAAACGCCTGTTCACTAACTTGGTGTTAGCGAATGGGCATTGTGGGTACTTAGACTTTTTTGTATTTATATTCTAGATTGTCGGATGAGAGAACTGACGAAAAAAAATCCAAATGGGTTTTTTTCGTTCTCTTTTCCCGTGCAGTCTATTTAAGCTATCATCTCCATGCCGCCCGCTCCGCTCCGCTCATCGCCACGCTAATGCCACACACGCACGCGACGCCCGATCGCGAACTTGGTGTTAAACGTATCCTCCTATATCGGGTTACTATAAGGCGTGGGCATTGACATGTTCGTTGTTTTTATTTTCTTTTGTAAAGGTTACCTTTCTCGTTCGACAGTTCGGATTAGGTTCAACTTTTGTCAGAATGTCAGAGTAAATGATAATTTAAAATATGGTATCTAAACAAGCTGGTGTAAATGGGAATTTCCATGAAGCAAAAGAGCTATCGTTGTCTACTGATTAAGTTGAAGACGGTACATACAAGTTTTAGACAATACACAAAGATAGATAGTCTAAATACCTTAAACAAAAAATCTGAATACGTTAAACAAAAAATAGCACCAAAAAACCTTGTGCTATTAGAGTCCGTTATTTTTACAATTTGTTACCACACTTAAAAATTAACTATATATTTCGAAAATATTATATCATAAATAAAAAGAAATGAAATACGCGGTCCCCATATTCAGAATCGCGACAAACCATTTAAATGTAAATAATTATGAATATTTAGATATGTATACTGATAAGCCCAAAGAAATAGGACCTCTTAAAAACAGATTAAAAAGATTGCATCACAAAATAACCATCAAAATTTCAACACGCTAAATTCTCAGGTACAAAATCCGTTACCTACCGTTCGCAAAACTGCATTGTAATGTCGCACGAATTATAATTTATTTGCATAATGCGCTTCAGAAGTTGGCAACATAATTACTTGTATTATTAATATTGTTGCTGTCACGCGAGAGACGCCCGGAGGCGAGCCATAATGTCTACCCACCGACGGACGGTAAGCAACCACGATAATTTCAACTAATTTTCGGTAATTCAGCATAATTTTCCGTCGAAGAGCATGTTATGCCCAGTTCGATATAATTATGGGCAAAAATTTGCTCCCAATCTAATTCTAAATGCCCAGAGGGCTTTCTGTAATAGGGTTTTTAAATATTCTCGAAACTTGTTTACGAACGAGATTATTTAGTAAAAAAATATTGGCTTATTTATATACATTTTATTCTTATTCTGACTTAGAAACTGGAGTTAGTAAGATTGTTTTTATACCGAGTCTGGTATAATATACCTTTTATTCCTCGCCTGATGTCAACAATTGTTTTAGGCTCTAAGTATACAGTTATTGACAATTGTAGTACAAGGAGTATTGCTCATGTGTTTTTTTTATATGAGACAGGGCAAACTAGCATGTAGGTTACCTGATGGAAAGCAATCACCACGCCCATGGAGAACACCAAGGGGTCGCCTATCCATTGCCAGCCTTCTAAGGGAAATAAAGACTCTGTTCTTGAAGGCTGCTAATTGTTCGGAAATACCGGCGAGGGAAGTTGATTCCACAGTTGCACCGTTGTCGTGCTCGGGCGATGATTGCTATATTCCTGCGAGTTGCTTTTAGCAATTTGTAGACTTGGTTACGATGCGGGCATTAGGTCGTCAGCAGGAAGGACCAGTGTATATCCAGTGCCCTTTTGATGCTTGCACATCACATAAAATTGTATGCGTTTCAGTTTATGTTACTAATACGTACCCACTTTTCTTATGTGTTAGGTAACAACTCAATGTTTTAGGTCCCCAATAGTGTTAGACACTTAAAATCCGTGGTGCACGGCAGTTGAGCTTCACTTGACTAGCCATCTCTTTAGACTTTTAATGCCTGTTGCCATATTGCTGTCTCTCACGTTGTTAAGAGGGGAATTCAAATTTAAAAATTTCTTCCCGTACTCACTTTCGCAAAATTAGACTTTATGAAAACATCACAAAAATTAAATAAGCTGAGCAAAGAAGTTACCAAAATTGTATTTTTCTCATTTGGTATTTTGGCGCCCCGTACCACCTGACGCCTAAAGCACTCGATCCACATGCTTAACCCCAGAGCCTAAAGCCAGTCTAAATGCACAACAATCATCATATAATTTTACCCCTGTGTCTAGATTTACAGAATCACGTCCGTTAAACGATCTGCACTTAACAAATTGCCCATTAATGCCTGGTGTAATTAGTGATAATTGCATATAATGCTATTACAGTGCAATAATCACTTAGGGTATAGACACACGTGACTATGAGAATAGCAAGGGCTTAAAATAGATAGTGGAACAGTTGATGTGTCAACTTCCTTGCCAGCAAGGAATGGAGTTCGTGAATTTACCACCGAAGATCGACAGTCAAAATATCAGGAGGAATACATACTGTATCCAATGGGTAAACAGTGTATGTACTAAAGTACATAGAAGATGTCTTCTGGTGGAGAATGGCTGAAGAATCTGGGAGTACACAAAAGATCAGACGAAGTTACGTCAGTACTGACACAAGACCGAGAATAGGTCCCGTATCAGGTCCGACGGCATTGACAGCAGAAGGCCAATTCTCGTAATTTTTCTATGAACGCAGATTGAAAGTTGACCGAATCGAAATTGAATTGTGAATTGACTAAAATTATGTACTTGATTTAATTAATTAATTATTATCAATTCTTGTTGTTGGTAAAGTAACATTCTAGTTTGTTTAATTTTCACTCATATTTCGATATAATCCCGCTTAAATTTAATTTTGAAGTTACATATTATGTTACGAGTATACCAAATGTGACATTTACGAGTATGACATCGAGACTGGATCGAAACTGAATTTTGACTATATTTTAATTACGAGAATTGCCCCTCAGATGTGACACACGATGTGGATGATCTAAATCTGCAATGTCCTGTGAAGTAGCTTTTAGCTTGATCTTCCATAGTAAAGATTTGTTGTTTTTTTTTTAATGTGGTCGGTCAAAATGTCTTGCCTAATAGTAAGCACAGGTGAAGACTAAATGTGAGGACCGCTATCACAGCGATTAGCGCAACGCTGTCGGTCAACTCCTTAACAACCTATATAAGTGTTTCTTCACACCTTCATCTAGATTACCTTGGATTGTAGGAATAGAGAGAAACACGCGTGCCGCCAGCAAGTTTCACAAAATTATAGTTGCAACTAAATATTTAAATTAAAGTTAAAACTCCAAGTAAAGACGATTCTAAGTAGGACGAGGTGAATCGTGATCGGGTCCAACTATTGACTTGAATTGACTTACATATTTCCTGTGCGCTTTGGCGGATTAGATGACAGGAGTTTTTTATCCTACTATATCCAACGTACTATCAAGCAGTAAAATGAACTGTCTGTCGAGATTTTCATTGTGGAGTTCAGATCACTCATATCCGTTAACCCTTTCACCTGAAGGTTATATAATAATATTAGAAGAATGAGTAATATATGAAGCTGAAGGTCTCCATTGAAAATAGTATCTTAAGTATTAGCTAAAAGTCTGAATATTTATTTGAACTGATAACAAAGCAAATAAAATTAAATCATTATTTGATATAATATTTTGTTTCATAGAAGTAATAAGTTGGACGCATAAGACGACCAACACGAATAAAGTAATAAACGTCAAACTTTAGGGAAATATTATTAGTCCTAATTTTGAGGGAGACCCTCCAGATATGACCATAGATTATACTAGATCCTAATTACCTAGTTATTTGGGTACATAGATACAGTTGCTCTCAATTTCTCTTACAAGTTAATACACTCTGTATCAAGGCATGCTTATCTCAATGACTGATCTAAGAGGACAGTATTTATTTATTTATTTCAATTTATGTTCATCGTCATCATCAATAATAGCCTGTATCTACCCACTCATACAAACTTTTTTTTTTATAAGGGGAGAAGGCAAATTTGGTTGAAATCAATCTCCACCGCCCATGGAAATCAGCAACACTAAGGGGTCACCGATCCATTGCCAGACTATACTCCTTCCTTTCTTTCTTTTTGGTGACCTCACTCACTCGCAGGAGTACAACATCCCTCAAAGGAATTGTTATTTGGCTGCTGTAGTCTCTGAGGTGGAGGTACTTCCTCAGTCGTGCAGCTTATTATTTAATAAGAGAGATAGGGCATAGCGTATTTACGCTATGCCCTATCTCTCTTTTCGCCAGAGCCTTGTTTGTCAGTCAGCAGGGTGCACCACGTGCAGGTGAGATTGGCATTGGTTCAAAGGTATTGATGAACCACTTACATCCCAAATCTCCGATTTAACATATTAAGCTCTATTTAAACATGCAAACTTCGACGCTTTCGACAGGACGACCCACAGTGGGAATGCGCCCTTATAGCCGTTTCAGTGATTTTATAGGTATTGTAATGTTTATACAATCATTGTAGGAACTAGTAATTGTAGGTACCTAACCGTAATATGTATAAGAGCAATAAATGTAACTTTATGGCGTTTGACTGAACTGTCAGTAATTTGACAGAACTCAGATCGATCTGATGATCATGACATTGATCAGATCAGTGCGAAACCAATTCAATATTAAATACTTGACGAGCTCGGTGGTGTAGCGGTCAATGAAGTGTCTTTGTCTTAGTCTGGGTGTTTTCTATGTATCATAAGTATGTATTTACAAAAAAAAATGTTTTTACGTATGTTTATCAGTTGTCTAGTACCCATAACACAAGCTTCGCTTACTTTGGGGCTAGATGGCGCTGTGTAATTTGTCTGACAATATTTATTATTTATTTATTCATAGTTAAGAAGACAGGACAACCTCTGTCGGGTCAGCTATTAATATTAGGGCCATCTTTTAATCTAGATTTAAAGATTGCTGCAATCGTCTAAGATAATGTATTCTAGAAATATAATAAACAAGCTGACACGGCAATCTTTGCTCTGCCATATAAATTATTTCTAGAATTTGTAAAAAAAAAAGAATCTGGATACTGAACTCGAATCACCTAGCGCTATGAAATATACTTTACGACCTATTCTCTTATCGACCAAATATACATAAAAGAATTCATGAAAATAGGTCAACCCGTTTTGGAGGAGTGCAACCACCAAACACTGACACCAGGTTTTTATTTAAATACATTTTTTTTCTACTACCTCGGGTGGCAGATAAGCACATGGCCCGCCTGATGTGAAGCGATTATCGTAGCCCAATTAATGCTAGCAAGATGAATGCTAGCGTGCCGCCACCCCCGTTGCCAACGCATCAACTTCTTTCTTTCTGATGACCTCACTTACTCGCAGCAACTCTCTAGGGAACTGTTATTTGGCTGTGGTATTCTGTGAGGTGAAGGTACATTCCGGAATTGAATGAATAAACCGAGTTTAAATCAGATTCAAAGATCCAAGTGACCCTCAATTAACATTTATATTGATAAATGGCTCTACGAATAGGCATGTAGTGCAGGTTCAAATAAATCCACCTAAAGCAGTGTTTAGAACAATCTCCTTACTTTCGTCTACGCTGCATTTGTGCAATTTCTACTAAAGTTCATCAGATAAAAGCGCATTTGTTGCGTGTGAAACTAGAATTCTACCGCTCGTCCCGCGTACACCTCAAACGCTGAAACCACCAGATGATAAATCATTTTGTGTTAAGTATGGTATTCACTGAGGAGATCGATGGAAACCTTGAACATGTCAGAAGTAGTCGAAAACACAAGTTAAGCAACGTCGTTCGTAGCCTATTTATGGATGGGATGGTGATTTTTTTATACTACGTCGGGTGGCAGACACATATGCTTGTCTGCCACCCGACGTAGTCTGCAGCCCGCCTGACGTAGCCGTATTAACACACACACTATAAAGTATCGCTCGCTCGCCGTCAGCCCCGCTATCGACTCAGCATCTCCTTCCTTTCTGGTGACGTCGCTCACTCGCAGAAACACAGTAACCCTAAAGGGAATTGTTATTTGGCTGCAGTATTCTGTGAGGTGGAGGTACATTCCGCAGTCGGGTAGCGTACAATTACTCTCCCTACCTCTCTTTTCGCCAGAGCTTCGTTTGTCAGTCAGCAGAGTGCACCGCGTGCAGGTGAAGTTGGCTTTGGTTCAATGAAGTTGATCGACTACTTACACCCCAAAATGTATATTTTCCATTGATTTCAATGGAAGATGTATTTGTTGATCTTTTCTCAAGGACACAAACCTCAAGCATGTCGAGGTCTTTAATTGAGACAAGTTTCATTAAAATCCGTTCATTGGTTTTGGACCTTATTCATTTCCAAGAATGACTTTTCTTCACTGACTTACATATTGTTATTACAATACAGAACGTACAAACTTTTCTTCTCAGTCGGACACTCTTGGCAGAGTGGTCGTGGTCATGGTCGATGTCATGGTCAGGTCATTGCGAATGGCGGCTTCTGTTATATTTCTCCATTAGGTTCTGTTGGAGGCATTGCGGGAGCATTCGGACATAGACGATTTTGCGAGAGACTTAATTAAATCTCCCCATCTGTTTGGAGAGCGACCGCGGGGTCTCTTGCCTTCCACCTTGCCTTGGACTACAAGACGCTCCATAGAATTTTCTTTTCGGGTAATATGCCCGAAGGACTTCAGTACGTACAAACAAACATAGATACAGATACAGATACATATTTTGCTCCAAAATGATTTTGCATTAAAACTACGAGCATGTGTCAGCACTAGGCCTAACACCTAACGCCTCATTCCTTAGATTCAACGACCGATGCAGGGCCCCAGTAAAGTGCTTTAACGGCTGTTCTGCAATAAATCCGTGCGTTGCGCAATAACATCAGATTAACTGACTGAAATGAGAATTACCTTTTGTTTTACTCAACTTACTCAACTGGCAACACCGACCTTCGGATATAGACAGAGAAAAGCTATAGCTAAAAACTATATATCGACGGCGAAGTGCCAATATCTTCTAACTAACACCGACAAAATTTCACAGAAAGTAAAAAAAAACGTTTAGTTTCCTGAAAACTTTAAAAATAATAAATTCATTTGTATGGTGAATATACAAATATGGAAAACTAAAGTTTCAATGTAATATAAATATATTTGAAATACAAAATAGCAATTGATTTTTAAGTTTGGGGTGTAAGTGGTTCATCAAGATCTTTGAACCAAAGCCAACTTCACCTGCACGTGGTGCACCCTGCTGACTGACAAACGAAGCTCTGGCGAAAAGAGAGGTAGGGAGCGTAATTGTAAGCTACCCGACTGGGGAATGTACCTCCACCTCACAGAATACCGCAGCCAAATAACAATTCCCTTGAGGGTTGTTGTGTTTCTGCGAGTGAGTGAGGTCACCAGAAAAGAAGGAGATGCTGCGTTGGCAGTAGCGGTGGCGGAGCGCGAGCGATATTTTATGTTGCGAGCGTTAATATGGCTACGGTAACCGCTTTACATCAGGCGGGCGGGATGCTTGTCTGCAACCCTACGTAGTATAAAAAAAAAACTTAATTTAACTTTAATCTTAGTTAACATTTTATACAAATATGGTGCTCACTATATTGTTAACTGTTTACTAAAACATTGCTTTGGACAATAAATCTTATGGTGCGTATACATATCAGGCGACTTAGTCGTATATAAAAAAGTAACCAAATCAATTAGCTCGCTAACAAATGCCATGAAAAGGTGGTGATACAACTCTAAAGCATACCCCCCATACAAATACGCTGCTCCATACTACCCGCCGTTAACTTCAGACGGTCTACTCAAGTACGATTTTTACTGTCCTACACTCCTCCCCTTGGCTTGATAGTGTAAAATATAAAACAGTATGGCTAACTGATATAAACATCCGATTAAAAATCTGTTTTTTTTTTTCTGGTTACAAAGATGTTACGACACTCCCCGACATGACCGACGGTGCGGGAATTTGGACTCTGACCTTTAGCCTGACCCACAGCGAGCGATGGAGAGAGTTTTGCTCGAAGTATCTCTAACAAACCGAATCAGAAAGAAGGAAATTTGAGTCAGCAAGTTGAGGTAAATGATGTCAAACGAGGGAAAAAAGTTGTCGATAGAGGCCCCATAATGGGGCGTCTAAGCTGACAATTGTATTTCACGATTGTTCATGTAGTAATTTTTTTGACATGATAACGTCTTATAAATTGATGAAAGCCGGCTGCACGCACGAAAAAGCATGACTCATTGTCACGTTCCGCCTGACCCGAGCGAGCGAGCGTGCAAGCGAGAGCGCAGAACAAGTGACTCATCTAATCTCTTTTCCACTACATCGGCCGATGTTTTCTTATGACTTTATCACATAAAATTATTGTGCGTAAACCGACTTTACAGACAACCAATCTTTCTGTTACACAATATTGACGAAACCTAGTATGTAGTTGAAACCTCAACACGGAGCCTCATTGCATTAACAAACTATAAATCCAGATCAATGGAATTGACATACTGTAAGCGAACATAATACCTTTGGACCAACCAAGATTTTGTAACTTTTTCTACATAAAATTGAATGTTTAGTAATGAAGCCTAATTGTCTTTGGGATCATTATGGCGTAAGTTATGGCTGAATGGTTCAGCTGGTTCGTTCTTGGATGGAACATTAGTGACAGTAATATCGTAATATGACTGCAGAATTTCTTCTTATTCTTACGGTTCCTAGCAGTCCGCGTCATGATGAACGAATAAGAAAACAGAGAATTTTTTCTTTCTCTTCTCTAGGCAGAGCGGTCGATTACGTTACCAAGAAGGAAGTTTTGAGGCTCTCTTCGCTCACGTTTCGATATCCATGTTTCGCCATCTCGCCTGAATTGAGGAACTTTTGAATGAATGTTTATTTGCCTGAAATGCGGTTTACAAAGTTTTTACAGTTATTATTTGCCGGAACTATACACACTTCACCAGGAACTGGCATGCAAAATATGTTACTACTACTACTTAAATATAAAAATAAAATAAAATGTTCATTTCCTGGTATTCATAATAATAATAATCGATTTGTGAATGTAACGCAATAATATCAATTTAAGAATGTCAATATAAAATAGTCAATAATTATATTTTATGTCCTAGTACTTATTTTCAAGATATTCTCTCACTGAATAGAAACATTTTTCAGCAAGCCAATTAAATAAATTTCGTTTGAATGATAAAAATACTAAACACTTTACATTATTAGGAAGCTTGTTATTTATATTGAATCTGATACTCTCATGCATTGCCTGACCACAGCCTGCAGCATGCATAGCTTGAACTGCCTAAGTTGAAACCGATTCAAATCGTATATTTTGATTTCGAAATCATACTCTTTCTTAGTGGTAGCTCTGGGGGACTACTCCTAAATGATAATCCGCGGAAAATTTGTAGTTTTTAAAATACATTTTGTATTGTCTTCAGTGCAGAGACTTGGACGCTGACCATTGGGCTGGTTCACAGACTAGGTCTCCGTTCAAGAGTTCAGAGCATAGTCCACCACGCTGCTCAAATACGGGTGGGATGAGGTTAGCGTTTTCAAGCCGCCTTAAAGTCCACTGACTTGGTTTAACGACAGTCATCTATCGACAACAGCCGCGACCGACGGCTTAACGTGCCCTTCGAAGTACGAGATAATTAAACCCATCCATAGACAGGATACGGTCGACGTTGCTTGACTCGGGTGATCGATTAGACTGTCACGCGCAACGACGCTATCGAGCTCATCATATAAGTATATTTATATAATAAGTATATATACTCGTATATAATAATATTTTTTCATATGAGTATCGCTTGTTTTGCAGCATCGCCCTCCTTAAATGGCAAACCAATTCTGCGTCTTTCAACCAAAGCGAATCAAATTGGTTGAACCGTGTAACCTATCCAAGTTATCTTTGGAAGAAACTAATCTAACAATCGTCCATTGAACGTTATATTTCAACTCACCCACGCCTGTCTCCGATCGCCAATCGAAACAAAACAAGAGAAGGCAAAGATCAGCGTTCCGTACTAAAATAACGTTGGACTCTATTCAAAACTGTACGGAATTACTACACTATTTGTTTCCAGTCCATTCAGTAACTCAGCACGGCTGTGCCATTTGTATCTTTGGGAATTTGTGACTGCTGTCTTATGGGACATTTGAAATAATATATCAAAGTGTTTACAGTTTTTTACTAAATACCAATTTGTCACGTTGACACAGACGGTCGGGCTGGTTCATAAGCTAAAAGTCGCACAGCGAGCGATGGAGAGAGCTATGATATTCTCTGCGAGGTCGAGGAATTTAGACGGAGAACCAAAGTTCTCAAAATCGGCTCTAAAAATCAACCAAAGATATATCTATCAAAATCAGCAAGCTGAAGTGGCTGTGGGCCGGCCAAATCTGCCCAGTCGGCGATAGCAGATGAGGGAGGAAAGTCCTAGAGTGAAGGCTTTGTAAGGGGTAACGAAACGCCCATTGACTTTAAAAAATCAACTGGAAGCGGGTGGGTGCAAAATGCAGAAAATTGCATATGGTTGAAAGCATTACGGAAGGCTAGCATCCATCAGTAGGTAGATACAGGCTGATAATAATGATGTTCAATTTGTCACATAAAAATAGAAATACAAGTTGTTTAGACAACGAGCCCGGTAGTCGGATGGATAGTAACAGCTTAGTAAAACATTAATGAAAGAGCAACCTTTTGGCACCAAAATTCCATCTCCGGACAAGACCTCAGCCTTATTTCCGAACAATTACGACATTGGAGCTTTCAAGAACAGAGTCTATATTTCCCTTAAAAGGCTGGGAACGCATCGATGACCCCTTGATGTTGCTCTGTGGGCGGTGGTGATGCTTTCCACCAGGCAATCCATTTGCCCCCTATCATTTAATAAAAAAAGACAAACATTATTTTGTGT
Organism: Hypsopygia costalis; assembly: GCA_937001555.2. NCBI lineage: Eukaryota > Metazoa > Arthropoda > Insecta > Lepidoptera > Pyralidae > Hypsopygia > Hypsopygia costalis. Next base: position 1,870,236 of record OW443336.2, on the reverse strand, counting down.
GCATGAATGCATGTTTGTCTTGGTCTGAATGTTTTCAATGTGTATATTATAAGTATAAGCATGTACTTACAGACAAAAATATTTGTGTATGTATTGTCAGTTATCTATTATTTATTTATTTATTGTTTATCTACCCAAGCTATACATAGTTTCGAACTAGATGACGCTGTGTAATTTGTCTAGATATATTTATTTAATCTTAAAAGATAATAAATATGTATTTAATTTTAAAATAATAAATAAATATTTCTAGAAGCTAAAGCTTCTGATCATTGCCGCGAGGCAAAAGTTCTCCCAGAGCTTTTTCCTTGATCGAGAAATAAGGAACAGAATTCGGTGAGTGAAGATGGCAACATTCTTGAAGCCATTGTTATTGTATAACAATATATTTACTTAATATATATTTTAGTACATGTAACAGGCGTTACATGAAATATCAACCGCGCGCTGCCACCAATCATGATATTTCATGGAATATGGCTACGGTAACCGCTTCACATTAGGCGAGCCTATACTTGTCTGCTACTCGACGTTGTTTAAAAAAAAATCTGGAATTCTTCACACTTTATAATGCATTATAGCCAAATCACAATTCCTTTGAGGGTTCTTGTGTTCCTGCGTGTGAGTGAGGTCACCAGAAAGAAAGAAAGGCAGGAGTGTAGGCTGGCAACGGATCGGCGACCCCATATTATTGCTGATCTCCATGGGCGGTGGTGATTGCTTTCCATCTGGTGATCCACATGCTCGCTTGCTCCTCACATTAAGATACGCGGTAGCGTGTCAAGCCAAGTTCAAGCAACAGAACTGGCGAGCAGCACCGTGTGTAATATTACACGAACCATTTGGAGCCACTTTTGACCACCTCATAACTCAAAATCTATTTCAAATAAACATGTCAAATTTGGCTCATATATTGAAACTTGCGAGTTTCAATATATGAGCCAAATTTGACAATTCTGTATATGAGAACAAGCCAAGTCAGACCTTTGGCTTCAATATATTATCCTAAGTTTTAAGAAAAAAAGCTATTTTAAGTTGATATAAAATATTTTATGTCGTAATAAATAAATTTCAGGACTACTTATTGAACTTGGCACCCATTTAGACCTTACTTGTTTTGTCGTTGAAATCAACAACCAAGACACATATTGAACTTGGCTCTCATTTCACATTTATGTTGGGATAAAAAAAAATACATAAGATGTAATTCCTCCCTCACAATCCACACGGTACTTACGAATAAACACATATTCACACTCAGGTGCAAGTTAGTAGCCCATAAACTGTATCTCGATCAATTACAATAAGGAAGTGTATTTACTATGTCTTTAATAAGAAAACCAAACAATACGAGCTGTTCTTTATGTGTAAATTCAGCGTATAATTGCATAGCGAACAATACAAATTGAACGTCTGTGTATCTGTGTAACGGGATTTGTGTAGAATAGATTCACACAATTCCATTATAGACTGCGATTTGTATCGATAAAGGTTAACATATTGGAGTCTAGTGCAGGGGACTTTCAACTCAATGGCTGACAAAATATGAGGGGTTACTTAATTCGTCGAAAAGAGCTTTTTTTTATCCTTCCTTGAATTGCTGACAAGCATATGGTCGGCTGTTGTGAAGCAGTTACCATAGCCTTATAACTTACCTACTTACCAATTAACTTTATAAGGCTCCGTACCTCAAAGGAAAAAAAAACGGAACCGTTATAGGATCACTTCGTTATCCGTCCGTCCGTTCGTCTGTCAAGATCCTTTTTCTCAGGAACGCGTGGAGGTATCAAGTTGAAATTAATATCACATACTCAGGTCTATAATCTCATATAGCAGTGAAAAAATCAAGCTTCCAAATCGACGCAATCAAAAGATACGGCCGCTTGTGGTCCATTTTATCTCATATTTTGACATTCGGAAAGGGAATCAAAACGTATAGGGTACTTCCCGTTGACCTAGAATCATGAAATTTTTCAAGAAGCAATGTCATGTAGCAAAAGTAAAGGAAAAAATCCGAAACTGTAAATTAATAGTTATTTCACTTAATACACACATTTTTTTATTGTTTTTTGTGAATGTAGCTGCACGTTTTACAGAATCCTCGTTGCGCGAGTCCGAGTCGCATTTGACCGGTTTTTTTTATACCACTTGGGTGGAAATCAAGCATACAATATGTCTGATATAATCAGTGATCGCAGCATATGGGTATTTGCGACATCAGAGTCATCTTCACGCATTGCCGTCCCTGTAAAAACTCGAGGGAAAGCATACTAATATGCCCGATGACGAGCTCGGTGGTCGAACGACTAGCAATGGCCACTTTGACGCCGAAGTCGCGGGTTCGATCCCCGCACAAGACACAAATTTGTGTGCAAGAACATGTCTATTTGTCTTGGTCTATTTTCTATGTACTAAATGTATTTATTTACAAAAAAAATGTATTTAAGTATCATATCAGTTATCTAGTACCCATAGTACAATCTTTGTTTAATTTGGGACTAAATGACAGTGTGTAATTTGTCCAGGAATATTTCTTTATTTATGACTTCGTGACACTTCAAGAGACTTACATTATATAACATGTAACCAGCTAGCTATCGGGGCACCCGTCGTCATCACAATAACGAATGCATTGTCCGTCTGTGCGTCCGATCCCAGCCGGACTATTTTTGCTCGAACCTGTCTGCGTCTGTCATTGGAAAAACATTGGAGATGACATCTGTGCTAAATATTTTCAATCCTATCATATAATTTAATTTATGTTGCAGTGTTATTCGACGAATAGAATAGTCGCATATTTAAAGATTGACCGAAATGCTAGTAGATAAAAAACAACAAAGAGTGAATATAAATAAATATTGTCAGACAAATTACACAGCGCCATCTAGCCCCAAAGTAAGCGAAGATTGTGTTATGTGTACTAGACAACTGATAAACATACATAAATACATTTTTTTTTTGTAAATTATGGGGTGTCAGTAGTTCATCAACATCTTTGGACCAAAGCCAACTTCACCTGCACGCGGTGCACCTTGCTGAGTTACAAACGAAGCTATGGCGAAAAGAGAGGTAGGGAGCGTAATTGTAAGCTACCCGACTGGGGAATGTACCTCCACCTCACAGAATACCGTAGCCAAATAACAATTCCCTTGAGGGTTGTTGTGTTCCTGCGAGTGAGTGAGGTCACCAGAAAGGAAGATGCTGCGTTAGCAGCGGGGGTGGCGGCGCGCGAGCGATATTTTATGTTGCGAGCGTTAATATGGCTACAGTAACCGCTTCACATCAGGCGGGCCGTATGCTTGTCTGCCACCCAACGTAGTATAAAAAAATATTAAAAAAATAATAGAATAGTCGCATATTTAAAGATTGTCCGAAATGCTAGTAGACAAAAAACAACAAAGAGTGAATATGATTTATAATATAGAGTAAGACGTGTCTAAGTGACTACAAGGCCCTGAAAGGCAAAAAACAATTTTCATTTCATTGTACTCCGATGATTATGTGTTTTTTTTACACTACTACGTCGGGTAGTAGAAAAGCATAAGCCCGCCTGATGAGAAGCGGTCACGGTAGCCATATTTACGCTCGCAACATGAAATATCAACAACAGCAACTACTTCCTTTCTGGTGACCTCACTCACTCGCAGGGAACTGTTGTTTGGCTGCGGCATTCTCTGTGGACGGTTTTCTCTAGTCGGGCAGCTTACAAATACGCTGTACCCTACCTCTGTTTCGCTAGTCGGCAGGATGCACCACGTGTTGTGCAGGTGAGTTTGGCTTTGGCTCTAAAGATCGTGGTGAGCCACTTACAGCCTAAAAATGTAATTACTTTGATTGAGTGAGAAATAAAATCGGGGCAGTTGTTCTCGTTCTCGGCAGTTGTTTCGGGTAATTATTGTATTGTCTGATTATTAAAAAAAAAATATCCAAATTGTCAAGTATCTGTCAAGCATTTCTTCTTCGCCAATAGTCAATCCAGAAATGCTTGCCGATAAAAAAGACAAAAAAAAAATATTATTATATATTAAAATGTGGAAAGAAAAAATATTATAAAAGTGTCTAAATAAAAACAAGGGCCCATATACATAATAAAAAAAATAATTTAATTTCAAATAAATTGCAAGCATTATTCAGTAATTAAATAACACGGTGTTATGCAGAATAAATACAACCAACAAACTATTACAAATTGCGAAATATACATAGCGAGAAACAACAGATTCTCGCAGTTTGATAACATATGCTTCCCACAACTTATACTGCATAATGTTTTTATTCATATTAAACTTTAAATAGCTTTAACTTAAAAGTAACAAAATGTCGGTTGTATATATATATTTTAAATTTATTTATTAAACTCACACATAAATTTACAGTATCAACCAAAACAATTATCTGGTATATTACAAAATTTATAATTAAACTAAAATTCATAATTTAATACAATTAAAATAAATGAAAGTAAATTTAAACAATAATAAAATAAAGATAAGTGAAATAATAACAATCACTACATAGTATAAAACAAAGTCGCTTTCTCTGTCCCTATGTCCCTTTGTATGCTTATATCTTTGAAACTACGCAACGGATTATGATGCGGTTTTTTTTAATAGATAGAGTAATTCAACTGGAAAGTTTATATGTATAATATATGCATAACATAGTAGAAAAACACTGATAATTTAGAGGTTTCTAATGTGATGTCGTAAATAAACTCATTTTTTTGCTCTTTCATTGCAAACGCTGGCTGAACCCAACGAGATAGATCAAAATAATGTAGTACAGTATTGTTCACCTTAAAATGGTCTACAAAAAAGTTCGCGATGGTATATGTCTATCTCTTAGTGGTAACACACAATAACCGTTATTTTATCTTTTGCTTTTTACAAGAAATAATGCCTTATTTACGAAGCGATTTTAAGCAATACAGAATTAATCCTTATCCAATTAAATACATTGCGCATTTAATATAGATCAATATGGCCCTTCACAGCATGTAATTTAAATGAATAGTTTAGAAGATATTACACATTTTAAAATGCAGGGACATAACGGCTGTGGCGGTACCGGCCGCGGAGCCGGCGGCGTGTGCCTATAACTGGGGAAGGACTGGATAGGACAAAGCGCAAAGACCTTCTGTAGTACATTTGGTATCAGCATTGCACCCGTGCGAAGCCGGGGCGGGTCGCTAGTATATAATAAATTAATCATAAAAAAATATATCTAATATATTTTTTCATTTAGTATTGGTATTAAACCAATACAAAATGAAAAAATATACAAATCAATTTCAATATTAATTTCAATTATATTATATTTAAATTAAACCTAATTAGGTATATTTTATGTTATTGTAAAGAATACTCAAATAATGTATTAAAATGCCTCAATTTATTGCAAACAATATATGTATTGTCAGTGTCAGAAATATCGTAGAACTTTAGTTTATTCTCCATAACAGGGTTCGATTTATTATAACCGTTATCAAATTATCTAACATAAACTGTACTAAATCTGTCGTATAAAGAACAAAATATATTTCCAAGGAGATACTGATTCCAAGAGGACATAATATACGAAATGGATGTTCTATAAAATCTTATCTACCCTCTTGCGAATTTCGCGGCTGGAATGGCTAAAGGGCTAAATGATTTAAGTAATGGCTGCAGTAAAACCTTAAATCAAAGTATTTGCATTGCAAATAAGGTCGCTTATTTACTTACTTTGCACATTTTTGTGACGTAATTTCAGGGGTGTTAAGTTTGATGGCATTAATCAAAATTTAATTAGTGCTTTCCGCACAAAAATTGCAGTAAAATAATTTTTTGGGTAAAAATTTGTTTAATAAACTTGGAATAATGAGATGAATAGGGAGGTTATATAAACGACAAGAATATTCCACCGTCGATTATTAAGTTTTTTTTTTTTATATTAATAATTGTAGAACTACTAAATCTATATACCTATTATGATTTTTAAAAATACAATTTATATCAAACGATAAAAAATATTTCTAGTTATTTTCATTTGACTGCTGTATTCCGTGAGGTGAAGATAATTTTCCAATCGGGTTCCTTAGGCTACCTCTATTTTACCAAAGCTTTGTTTGAGTCGTCGGCGCAAATACGTCGGGTACACCATACAGGCTAAAGGTCTTTCCAACTAAGCTGAAGCCGATTCCATTTTTTTTATTAAACTTCAGGATAGAATATTGGTAATAGGCTAGATGACATTTTTTTCTTTCTATTTGTTATGTAAGGACGTTATTATAATATAACCATAGGTGAAAGAATTACTACGATAGCACAAAAATCTCTCGAGATTTTAAAAAAATCATTATTTTTGATTTTCCCGAAAACTCTCCATACAAAAGGCTACTGAACTATGACGTTACGTATTTTGTATGCACCAAATCCGAAATTTGTACGACAGCTATCTTAAATATTTCGTTTATGTAATTAGTATCATAATAAAAGTTATAGTATTCTTTATTGCGTCTACAATAAATATATTATTTTTAAATAATTTCATAATTTTAAAATGGGCTTTCCCGTCAAACTTTGATCGACCCTAAAATAAGTCGGACGGAAGATATTCATGACAAAAATGAATGAAAGCTTGCAGATCTTTATAGTTTTGCGTATTTTACGATATTGTTAAATAATTTATACAAATTTGAACGTTCTCAAGTAGCCTATTGTATTTAATTTAGCTGGAAGTAACCCTTTGGCTCTAACCACTAAGGAGTTTGGCTTGGTATAAGCTACTTACACCTCAACATTATACATCTAAAAATAAGAACACCAAAGCGTCTCCACAACACCTGAGTCTTGTACCCCGCCGTCATGAATGAAGACACATTTGCCAGAGACAGAAGCAGGAGTTATTTGATTTATTCTCGGACAGGACTATTGGAAATACACGGACATAGTAATGAAGCCGTGCTGATCCTCGGACAATCGCAACTCCTACCTTCTATGGATTTTATTTAATTACTAACTACCTATCGATTTGGACTTTGAAATTATGCGATGTCACTTTTAAGTTGTCTTTGACGTATGAATGCTCCGTATATGGATGTGGGGAATGGAAGGGAATATGTTCAGATATGTCGCGAGAATTGTAGCTCTATCGAATATGCACATGCAACTTTGTTAGGATGAATTGAACAATGAAATCGATACGAAGCTATTATAACACGTTGATTTTATGTATTTAGTACTGAACAATACTTGTTTAGAGTATCATCTTGAATTTATACATTTAGCTACTTATATATTTATGTAATTTACCTACCACTATTTTAGAAGTAGGTATGTTTTATGAATATATTCATATTATTTTAGTTAATTGATTCAGGTGTTATTTTACGGAAGTTAAATTTACAAGCAATTTGATTCACACTACTTAGCGTGCTTCCGCCACCATATTAGTTCATGAAAACTACTGCCGGCCGGCACCTACCCACTACCACATTATTAGAAATTACTGTTAGTAGATGCGTGCGACTGCCGTGACTGCTTTGGTCGTCTCTTCTCTTCTTCAGAGATTGGAGATTCGCCGAAACGACCGCAATCTTATGTAAAGTACATTTCGCATAAAAACATAATTAAAATATTTTTTATTGATAGATTTAAATTTCAAAGTTCTGTCTACATTTTTTGTAGAAATTTTTAATTTTATATGCCACTTTTTTACACGAAGGCGCAAACTTAAATGATAGTAATGCATTTTTATCGGAGCTTTAGGTGCATATCGCGGCCACGTCGCGTTGCGACTGAACAGATGGTCGAAAAAGAAGGAGAAATCGAAAAACGCAGCAACTTCTTCCTTCCTGGTGACCTTAGTCACTCGCATGAGCACAACAACTCTCAAGGGATTTTTTAAAATAAATATAAATAAATAAATATATCTGGACAAATTACACACCGCCATTTATTCTCAAACTAAGCAAAGCTTGTACTATGGGTACTACTTGTACTATGGGTACTAGTAGATAACTGATATAATACTTAAATATTTTAATATCAGTTATCTACATAAATACTTAAGTATTATATCAGTTATCTACTAGGTATCCATGTATTTAAATACATAAATAGAAATCACCCAGGCTAAGATAAACACATTTGTTCATGCACACAAATATTCGCCTTATGCGGGGATCGAACCCGCGACCTCGGAGTCAAAGTGGACATTGTTAACCATTCGACCACCGAGCCCGTCAATTGTTATTTGGCTGCGGTATTCTCAAAGGTAAAGGTATCTATAAGGTAGATATGTAATACATTCCCCTGTCAGGCAGTCTACAAAATAAATTGTGTCCTACCCTTCCTTTCGCCAGAGCTACGCTTGTCAGTCAGCAGGATGCGCCACGTGCAAGTGAGGTTGGCTTTGGTTCAAAGATAATTATTATTTAAATAGTTGATTTTGGCCCACTTGTATTACTTTAAACTGCACTAATTAAAAAAAAATAAAAAATTCACGTACCCCGCCTGGATGGGATTTGAACCGACGTACTCTCAGTTACCGATCGAGGGCTCTTCCAACTAAGCTACCAGGAAGGTTTGTGATTGTGGCGAAATTTTGCATTTTATATTTTACTGCCGTGAAGTCGCAGTTTGGTTCAAAAATGTTGATGATCCATATTTTTCCCAAAACAATAATTTAATAACATTATACGTACGCAACAAAAACTAAACACGCAACGAATGCGAATAATTTCTAAACGCTGTATTTCGTCAGTCGTTTTTGTAAGAAATTTACAGTACAGGTATTTCTTCAAACACGTCATTTATCTTCCATTTGGATATCTAAGTAATTGTTTCTGACAACAAAGAAAGTTTCAAGAACGATGTCGAGAAAACAACATGTTTTAATAGCTAAATATATTTTATTTTTCGAGTTAATAGTACGTACCTAATTGTACATATTTATTTGATACTTTTTCCTTTGTAAAAGGTAGGTTTGTTACATTAAAATTTCCCTTCGTAGACTAGATCATTTTGGGGTGTAAGTGGTTCATCAACATCTTTGAACCAAAGCCAACTTCACCTGCACGCGGTGCACCCTGCTGACTGACGAACGAAGCTCTGGCGAAAAGAGAGGTAGGGAGCGTAATTGTAAGCTGCCCGACTGGGGAATGTACCTTCACCTCACAGAATACCGCAGCCAAATAACAATTCCCTTGAGGGTTGTTGTGTTCCTGCGAGTGAGTGAGGTCTCCAGTAAGGAAGGAGATGCTGCGTTGGCAGCGGGGGTGGCGGTGCGCGGCGCGAGCGATATTTTATTTGGTTGCGATTGCTAATATGGCTATGGTAGCCGCTTCACATCAGGCGGGCCGTATGCTTGACTGCCACCCGACGTAGAATAAAAAAAAAAGAACAATTCATTTAGGGTGGTTTGAAATGATGATGCTTAATTGTCCTATACTACGTTATAATATTACGTATACTGTACTTATACTTAATTAAGTAAAGGCACAGTATAAGTAATAGTACTCACATAATTCACACATACCTTTATCCGTAATGGTATACAATTCGTTTGTTTTTTATACTATATCGGGTGGCAGACAAGCATACGGCCCGCCTGATGTGAAGCGGTTACCGCAGCCATAGTAACGCTCGCAACATAAAATATTGCTCGCGCGCCGCCACCCCCGCTGCCAACGCAGCATCTCCTTCCTTTCTGGTGACCTGACTCACTCGCAGGAACACAACAATCCTCAAGGGAATTATTATTTGGCTGCGGTATTCTGTGAGGTGAAGGTATATTCCCCAGTCGGGTAGCTTACAATTACGCTCCCTACCTCTCTTTTCGCCAGTGCTTCGTTTGTCAGTCAGCAGGGTGCACCGCGCGCAGGTGAAGTTGACTTTGGCTCAAAGATGTTGATGAACCACTTACAACCCAGTGTACCGTTATCCGTAATGGTACCTGAAGAAAAGCAGTTACCGCAGCCTAGGGACTGCTTCTAACACCAGTAGTGCCTCTTCACGCCCTTTTTGTAGAAAGCATGCTGCAATATCCTGTGAAAATCTCGACACGCATTTAATATCTATGAGGTATTTAATATGAGTAGATAGTAAGTACAATATTTGCGTAGTTTTGGACTAGATGGCGTTATGTCTAGGAATGTCTTTAATTCTATCTCTATTGGCCAGTATAAAATTAACCATAAAGAGTATGTATATTTATTTCACAGTCATGATAAGAGTTCAGTTGTACTACCAATGATGGGATTGGTCTCTAGTACTACTGGTAGCACTAGTGACACAAGGTTGTATCATTTGTTCAACCAGTAGTACTTCTGATCCGGGGGGATAATACACGGGTCAAGCTCGTGCTTGCATGCACAGGCGTGCGGGATATGGATATGGATGGGGGATCCAACGCGTAGAGACCCCTTAGAGAAGTTTAATGTCACGTTATGTGTCATGTTACTTATATTCTTATTATAAACTAAACTAAACTAAACTACACTAAATTCCTCGTCATCGTCGTTTACCGTTATTCGTCCCACTGCTGGGCCTCCCCTCAATCGAAGGAGTTTAGAGTATACTCCACCACGCTGCTCAAGCTGGCAAAGGCCACTGTTTTGGTTTAATGACTGCCATCTAATGATAACAGCCAGAAGCGACGGCTTAACGTGCCCTCCGGAGCACGGAGGAGCTCGAGGTACATAATCCATCCATGGACAGGCTACGGTCGACGTTGCTTAACTTACGTGTTCGATTAGACTGACACGGGCAACGACGCCATCGAGCTCCTCTATATCGCTACTTATATCTATTATTTGACGAGCTCGGTGGCGTAGCGGTCAATGACGCGGCTTTGACACCAACGCTCGTGGGTTCGATTACCACATAGGATAAACATTTGTGTGCATGAACATGTCTGTTTGTCTTAGTCTGGGTGTATTCTATGTATGTATTTACAAAAAAAAATGTATTTACGTATGTTTATCAGTTATCTAGTACCCATAACACAAGCTTCGCTTACTTTGGGGCTAGGTGGCGCTGTGTAATTTGTCTGACAATATATTTATATCTGTATAATACACGGGTCACACTCGGTCATTTGACAGGCGTGCGCGGGGTTTGAAAGTTTTCTAAGGGTCTTTAGTTTCCGCGTAATGTGGTTCCACATGTAATATATAATATTCATCCACATAATAATCCAACGCGTAAAGAAAGACCCGTTATAAAAGTTTAATGTCATGTTATGTGTCATGTTGCTTATGTTCTTATTATAACCTAATATCCACTATAACTTGTACTGTGCTAATACTGAATTATTTCAAGTCAATTGCAGTTTTGCAGGTTCTCATTCACTGTACAAAACACAATACAGTGGCGTAAAGCAGATTATTGTGTTCCCTGTCTGACATTTCGCTGGTTTTCTTTGTCGCGTCGTGACGTCGCGCCGCGATCTTGCAATTTGTTAAATATTTTGAATAGTCCCGACTGCGGCCACCAACGACTGTATGGACACACGGTCTTACAAAATGACAAGCTAATCTGTAAATATCAGCCCCGTTTCGAGGCTTGTACTTGCCGTTATGGATCACAAGAGAACTTTAACCTAGCCGAACACCAACCCCTATTTTATTGTAAAACTAATCTAAAAGTAGAATTATATCAAATGAAATTTGTTTTAAGTAAAGCAGCCGATTTCAACTGATTTTAGCTATTACTAATGGGTTATTACATTCTGTGCTCCCCATGTAGTTGTGTTCGGCATGGCCAGGAGTAGGAGAAATAAACATTTAGACACTTGCATTGATGAATTGATGAAGATCTCCTTTTAAAACTAGTTAGCTTTTCTGACGAAAATATGTGAGTAGTTGTTAATTTTAATGTATTGTTTTACGCGATGTTAATATTATTGTCAATTTGAAGTTCATTTAGTTGTTTACACTTTTTCCACAAAAATCGACGCATCTCATTGCTCTCCGAAATAACAATTTACTGTGCTTTGTTACACGCCTTTAATTTTAATGTTCTTGATACTCTAAGATTGACTGGAAGAGATTCCTCTAATGGATAAGTCTGCCTTTGTACTGCTTTGTTTTGCATGTTATTTATTATTTTATTTTGATGTACAATAAAGTTATAACAAACAAACAATATCGTTGCGGCGGAATCCAAAATTATTGCATTTCATAAAAAAATCTCCAAGAGTATGCCATAGGCGATTGTCCACTATGATTAAATTGAAACACGACAATAAAAGAACATAATTTTAATAATGATGGATCTCAAAGAGAGTCTATTTTTTTTTTACCAAAAGATAGATAAAATGTTGTTCCGTGTCAGTTTAACATCTGTCTCCCTCACTTTCTTGTACACTAAGTTAATTATAGACATATAAAAAAATATTTCAAGGAAATATTTTTTTAAAATATTTCAAGGAAATATTTTTTTACACTCATAAAACAGATTTTATTAGTAAGAGCATTTTATAAACTACATTGTGAACTGATAAATATTGTCACACGGCTTTTGAAATAAAAATATGACTCAAAGAGTTTACAGAATGGGACAGCCATGTGTCCGACGGGTGGTCGCAGGATACCATAATGACAGACTGACGTAATATGCCTGTCCTTTCGCAAAAACAGGACCACTAATGTGACCGAACAGTATCTTAACTTTTAAGGGAGTCGTGACTTGTGGGACCTTAGTAAGACTAAGTAAAGGGAGTAGTATTTCCTCGCTTGAAGAAAGCAGAAAGTTATTCCCAGATAGCAAAATTACGACACAATAAAAGAAATTTGATTTTAGGAACCTCGACCTTGTCATTTGTATTCCACTATTTTTATGCAATCGTGTTATATGCGAAATATGCAATAAAGAATCTAAATATATAAATCTACATATTTATATAGGTAAATCACTAAAATGTAGATATTAAAATGAATAATTTAAATGCTCAAGAAAGCGCAATATATTTAATGACATTTTGTAACAGTCCCTAGAAGTGCGTGACTGCCGATCTTTTGCTATAAATAAGATAGCTTTCTATTGCCTCTCGTGTCCCAAGCATCCATAGGCTACGATGATTGTTTTCCATCAGGCGGGTCGTACGCTTGTTTGCAACCCTAGTATAAAAAAAGAAAACATTTACTTTTTTCTCAACACGTAGGTCCAGAGAATACGACATATTCACATTCACACGCGTGACAAATACTTGTCACAGGTTAGAATCGAATAAATCTCTGCATTTAACTTACTGCCTGATGTCACTACTATGACCGAATAGTTGGAATCGGGTAATACAATAAAAAGCCTATATAAACTATGTTCTTCCTTGAACATCCCTCGCCTATACAAATACACCGTAAACACGATTGCGGTGGGCCAAACAGAGCGGTGTCTCTGAAGCCAGGTAGGGATTTTTTTTTGTTCTGGGTAATTTTATTAATGCCGCGTAGTTGTGACTTTTGAACTGTTCCTGGTACTTTATTGATATAAAATTATGTCACAATTCAAAGTACTGTGTGTATGCCGCCTGTGTGGCAATTGTTTAATAAATATTAGTCTGTCCTGTTGTGTTTAGTCTGTCTGTCCGAAAAATCTAAAAGATAGATGGGCCTTGACAGCCCTGAATGATCATCGATATTACAGGATGTCCCCATTTTAATATACTACCTATCTAGGTATTAATATTATAAATAATTTAAAAAAAATTGCAATTGTACAAAAAAACAGTATCTAAGCGTGTACGCTTCAAGGCATGCCGTGAAAATTGTATGCAGTACAACGCGCATGAAACTGTACTCCATAAGCATAACAGTGGCAGCTTAGTTCACCATCAGGCAAGTGTATGTAGCACAGTAATCTAGTACTTTTTTTTGCGTATTGGTGTAAAAAACACTTAGTTATAGTCATTTGAAGCACACGTATCCAAAAAATTTATCTACTTAATGAAACTAATACCCATGTACAACAACATAGAATGATTATAAATGCTTTTAAAAGAAATGAGGTATTAAAAATAAAGTGAATGTGAAGAAGTATAGTCTTACTTACTCGTACTGAGCCGTCGGAATTCGTACCGCCTCAGACTAAGGACTAAAGAAATCTATTCTCTCAAATTTGATGACATACCGACAGCAGCGCCACCTACCAGGTCCAATTGTATTTTCAAACCTTCCAGGATTCGATTGAATTTTACACACAAAAGCTCACCCAAATCAGTCCCGTATCTATGAGGAGTTAGATGACAAACACAAGTACAGAAAAAATATAATACATATATATTAAAATAAAATGTGCAGAAAACTCTTGAGACGTTATTGCGGTTATGGTTTGAGATTTTCCTATCACTTGGCTTGAGAACTACAATAGAATAAAATTATCATTCACATATAACCATTCCATTCATTCATTCATTTTACCTGATAACTATATAACAATAGTTACAGGTTGTTTATGATTGCATTGTCTAGCTACTTATGAAGTTTCGAATATTATCTGCAAATTTATTTTTATTTCTGAACGACCTGTAGATTTTACAAGGGTGGATCGTGGTAGTAATAAGAAACGCCTTTTTTCGGCAGTGCCCTTCATAAGCAGAGTGGCGCAGTGGAAGCGTGCTGGGCCCATAACCCAGAGGTCCGTGGATCGAAACCACGCTCTGCTATGCTTAGTTTTTTGTTATATATATATATATATATATATATATATAGCAATCTTTTTATATATATCTTGTTATATATATAGTAATCATTTTTAAAGAAAAAAATACTTATTAATATCTTTAGCAATGCATATAATATTCCCCATACACATTAACACTTCATGGTTAGTTTCTCACTTTTTTTATTTGTAGTCTTGTTGTTTTTTGCTTTGTAATACACAGTCTTTGATTATTTAACAGTGTATATAATTATGTATTATAATAATTAATAGAGATTAATAATAAACCAAACGACGGAAGGAAAGAAAACATCCTTTTAAAAGTTAAACACTCCTTGTGTTTAACTTTTGTAACCATTTGATAGACATACAACTGGCATAATATATAAAAGATAATGTACACTTCTGTGGAAAATAAACCAGAATTGAATGGATTATTCTCGTAATATGTTAGCACACACAAACATCTCGTAAGGACAAACAGAAAAGTAACTTATAAAAAAAAATACACACTGTTATAAATACTACAGATATGCCACAAACGTTGCAAACGTACGCCCGAAAATTGAGTCAACTGTCACACCTCCCAATTAGTTCGTTCAAGCAAGCCGACTAAACTGACGTTTGTGACAATTAATTGAAATAGTTAAAAATTACACTTTTGTATTATAGTGCGCCCAACTTTCTATTAATTTGGACAAAATAAGAATCAATTATTACTAAAGTGACAGTTCAAATTTACAGTTTCTTCAAGAAAAAGGACACCATTGTACCGATTACGTACTCAGCAAGGGAAAGAGATAGCAAGCATATTAAAGTGTCGAAATGATGACGATAGTCAGAGATCTCCCAGGCAACGGGAACCTTTTGCTGACGCAATTTAACATGGGTATGACATATCCATAGTATTTATAACATCATTGGCAACTATCAAAACAGTCACAAAAAGAGCTCTTGTTTGTTTTTTTGTGACAAAAATAGTTATGTCAAAATGTGAGCAAAAAAAAAAGAAGCATAGCAGAGCGTGGTTTCGATCCACGGACCTCTGGGTTATGGGCCCAGCACGCTTCCACTGCGCCACTCTGCTTATGATATAGTGTATGGAAAGTAAGCACTATTTGGCTTGTGAGAGCTTGTGATTCTTTATAACTCACAAATGCCTTTTACTAGCACGAGTTTCTGGTATGTAAACTACTTCTCTATTTCTACAATAAAATGCATATAAAGAAGATATGACTGTCTTCTTCAGAATCGTTTCATTTTACATGTTTCTGTTTGCAAGTTTACATGTATATGATATCACATTCTTGTTACATGCAGTTTGCAGTTATCCGCTTCTCAACTAAACACTGGATACAAAAAAAAAAAATGTTGAGCAATTTACTTCTCCATTTTGATGGAATGTGTATTTTATGTGTTCAGCGGTATAAACTGCTCATCTTCCCACTGTTGGGATACGGCTCTTCCCTCAATCGAAGGGGCAGAGTACCTACTCCACAACGCTGCTCCACTACGTGTTGTAGGAGGCCAGTGTTTTCCAGCGGCGCAAAATCTATTAATTTATCTGACAGCTAAAATCTAATGACAACTGGAAAAGCACGGAGTAGCTCGATAAATATAAACAGTCATATTAATTTGAATATTATTATGACTTGATGTTAATCAATCAGAAAAAATATCCAACAAAAGTTACTAAACTTTTGTTGGATATTTTTTCCTTCTGCACCGTCTTGATACATTTTTTTTCATGTAGCAGTCAATCCTCCCCTACTACATATTGGATGCCTAAAAAATAAGTATTGATTAATCTAATTCTCCATTTTGATGACATGTTTTTCTGACATAAACGTAATTTAGTGGACCTAATCATAATGGATCGTCGCAGTGACGCAAACCGGATAATTTCACTTTAATCTTTGCCACCGTTTTGAAATAGATTTTAAATTTCTTCACGTAGCTACGAGTACATATATTGTCACATTCCCTTCATTCATTAGATGGCAAAAGAAACAAAAAAACATTTGGGCAATCTATGGAGACGCAAATCAAAATGGAGACATTTTGATAGCATGTGATTTTCCTACATACATATTATCTAAGTGTAACTAATCAGAATGAATCATACTTCCGGATAATATCGCCTTCTTCATCGTCATCTTGAAATAGATTTGAACCATGGACTTTCCAATTACTGCCCTTTGTGGTCGGTCGAGAGGAACGCTCTGTTATTATTTTGTGTACCTCTGTCAATTTCACGGGACAACGCTTACGATTCAAGGGATGAGGTATGGCTCCAATTATAGCGATTTTGAGATGATACATTGTTGTTAGTCTTCCAGTGTCGTATCATTGATCATCTGATAATTTGGTTGCGCCCTCTGATATACTCCACTTCTTTCTATTTATGGCACTGAGCGTACATTAAGTGAGGGCACATTTCGAAGATGATTCAATCAAGTCTTTCCATCTTGTGGGTGATAGGCCGCAAAACCTTTTCACTCTTTCTTGCATCATCAAATGCTCCGATGAACTTTCGTTGCGGATGATATGTCCAAACATCTTAAGAATTCGCACTTCCACAATCGACGTATTTGTATGATACGAAGTTCTTTCAAAATGGAAACATTCGAACGGTGAGCTGTCCATTTCATCCTCAACAAACGCCTTCAGCACCATACTTCAAGGGTCATTTACGATACTTTTGATGGATTGTTGGAGATGATAGACAAAATCGTAGGATTTTGTAAAAATCATCAGAAGTAACTATCAAAATAAGTGGCTCCGAAATAAAAAAAACTGTTTTCAGTCGATGAGTCGGATGTCCTGCCCCCTTACCACCAACTCTTATTGCGATTCAATAACCGAATAGAATGCTTATTCATACCAATGAATAAGCGACTCTATTCGTTGAATAATATTCGTTGAATAAGCGACTCTATTCAACGAATAGAGTCGCTTATTCAATAATATTCGTTGAATAAGCGACTCTATTCAATGAATAGAGTCGCTTATTCATTGGTATTAATAAGCATTCTATTCGATTATTGAATCGCAATAAGAGTTGGTGGTAAGGGGGCTGTACAGTTTGGGGTGGTTTGGGCATATATAAATTATTTTAAAGATAGGATTACCTTCCATTTTATGAGAATATTCAAGTTAAAATCATATTACGATCTTCTACATAATTCAATACACATATTGTATTTGCATACATTTATCATGTAAATTAATCGTGTATTAATGTGGTTCCAATGTGAAATGATGAACTTATTCGCTATATTTATACTACGTCGGATGGTAAACAAGCATACGACGTCTTGTGTGAAATCGATTCACAGTTATATAAACGCTCCCAACAAGAGTAGGCCAACACAGTAACTCCTTCTTTGCTAGTGACCTGTATGAGGTTGGCTTAGACAATAATGTTGATCAACCCAAACCTCGTAACTTACTGGCTTTTGGGTCATGACTGGTATGGGTTGTAGACTGTCGCATTAATATTGATCAACGAGGTTTAAACTATAAAAAAAGTCATTGTAGTCAAGCAAATTATTTTATCTCATGTTTCTTTGACAAATGTGTCCTTTGACATTGCACCTTGAGATGTATATAATTTATATTTATGATCTAATTAAAGATCTTATATTATATTCTCTGACCAGTGTGACCCGACCTGAACTAACAGTGTCTCTTTGTTCGTCGCTAGTTAAGCGGAAGAAAATAATTACATCGACATTAATGACAGAAGACCGTTTATTGAAATATAAAATAATCAATTTGATAATTTTCTTCAGCGATAACAACAGACTTTATTTGATTGTTTGCTCGTGAAGGTTGTTGAAATTAATTAACAAATTCAACATCAACAAGTTTTTATGTCTTTGAATAACAAAACAGGAGAGTACAGACTAAACTGATATAATGTTGTTTTTCGAAGTTAAAGTCACTGTTGAGTTGCCAGTTAGCTATAGTTTAACTCCCGGGATCACAATTACCTTTAACATTACGACTTTTGTCAAATTAAGTATACAGATGTCTTTAATAGAAGGTCAGGCTGGTGTTGTCTGTAGGCATCATAATGTTGGGTCATGAAAAGGAAGGATGAAAGAAGGATGCAGGTAGCTGAGTTGTGAATGCTAAGATGGATGTATGGCATGACTAGAATGTATAAGATAAGCAATGGTTATATTAAAGGTTGAAAGTAACACCTGTGACAGAAAAAATGATGAGAGGAAAAGTCTTTCGTGGTATGGGGATGTAATGAGGAAGACTAGAAAACATATGACAAAGAGAATGACGAATTTGAATAGGAATGAATACGATAACAGAGGAAGACAAAAAAAGAGGTGGTTGGATTGTGTGAGAGATGATATAGGCAAGAAAGGGGTAACTGTAGATATGACAACTGATACGGGAGAATGGAAGAAAACGACACACTACCGACTCCAAATAATGGGAAAAGGACAAGCCTATGATGACCGATCGTCTGGCTGGTCCTCAAGCTAATACTTGAGCATCAAGCAATGGAGATGTATGATCAGGGTAACTCAAGCGATTAAATCCAAAACAGAAAACCAAAGTTATTGAACGATCTTTATTAGCAAACTGAAATAGTAGTGGGCCTGCCATGTCTGCCCATTCAGTGATGACAGGTGGGGGAGCAGAGTATAGAAGTTGAGGGTGTCACAATGACGCATCCCCTTCGAGTTAGTCCGTTGACCTCATAAAAGCGGTTGGAATTGGGAGCCTGTGGAAGGCATAGAATCGGATTTAGTAGACTGAATTGGGAAGACCTATATACAGCAGTAGGTAGATACAGACTGATGATGATGATGATGAATAGAAGACACAGTGAATATGTTTGTTGGATCTGCCCCTATCCTCAGCTAATTGGCCCGCAAACAATCAAGCAAACCAAGCGGGCGAAGTCTCGATATCGAGTTAGGAGTAAATAATAAATTGGTATTTGAATGGGCTACGATGATGACTTTGGTTCTAAAGTCGTATGTACGTATGTATGTCTGTAGAAAATGCAATTAATTTTTGATTTATTATTATGCATATTACTTTTTCAAGTTAGGAGAAAGTTCTTAAGTCGTCTACATTTTGTTTTTGCGTAATATTTGATATCATATTTATGAATTCATTTTTGTATTTTTTGTTCGAAATAAGAACTCTCACGATCGTTTCATATAAATTTAATTAGAAACTCATTAGGGAACCTTAGAGCTATTCGGTTACAAATAAAAACTATGTGAGTTTGTTTTTATACGAATCAGACTTTATTGAGCTCGACTTCTGTGGAGACATTTTCAGTTTTTAGTTTGATGATAGTTTAGTTAGATAATAGTTTTTTTTAACTATATTTATTATTTAATAGCGTTGCAAGATCGTTACTATGTGGCATTTTTTTTTTAATTTTGCGGTAATTTGGACAGTCGATCAGACTATTGGATGTTACAAGTTCACATCTTTTCACATAATATAACATTTTCACAATTTTATTAAATTTTTATAATATCAACTTCACATCTGTCATGTTCAACTAAAGAAAGATGGATAAAGTAACTTTAGGAGTCCGTGAAGTGGAAAAAATTAAATATTTTGCCACATTGACATTTTATTACTAGATTGTTCTGACAATATAACCATTGGACAAAACAGAATTCTTGCAATTTTGTTCTTAGAGTATTGAAAAAGCAATGACCACCTACAAACTAAAGATATCCTCACAATAATTCGCGACAAGTACTCGCTGAATAACCATCGCTCCGTTGTACTCTAGAAACGAGTAAATCAAATCCTCTATCTCTTATTAATCCAAAGAAATACCAAGTTCCTTACAAACGAAGCATTTCTTAAAGCAATAAAATACAGTAAAAACTAATATCCATTACACAAAGATAGCCTTCCCGATGTTCAGTTTTTCAATCGTACGAGTAATTTACGACTAACAGGGTTCGCTTGATCGAAGAAAAAATAAATTGCATCGACGTAAATATATGGAAGAAATCATACACACGCATGCTTTTAAATACATACATGCAATATCA
Organism: Hypsopygia costalis; assembly: GCA_937001555.2. Taxonomy (NCBI): domain Eukaryota; kingdom Metazoa; phylum Arthropoda; class Insecta; order Lepidoptera; family Pyralidae; genus Hypsopygia; species Hypsopygia costalis. Next base: position 1,849,541 of record OW443336.2, on the reverse strand, counting down.
AAACTTGTAATGAGTTTTTACACAATGGACACAGCAGTTCCCAGTCCAAAACCAAAACTTGTGAGCTAACATAATAAAAACAGCGTGTGTGAATTTGTCCTTGCGCAAAGTGATATTAAGACGCTCGCATACGTTAGATTTATTGTTGGCGGAGACTTTGTCGCATCAGACAAAAAAAAATACTGAAACCATACAAGCCAAGGTCTTTAAAGAATGTAAAATTTTTACGAATGCTAGGTTTAATACCAATTGAGAATAGAATAGATATAATAGAATAGATTGAAAATAGATTGAAAAAAGAAACTGGAATTTTAGATTATATCTTTTTGTTTTTGTCATTTTAAGCACATAATTACAGTGTATGTTTAAAATTTATAGATGCGCTATATTACTTACGTTAAGTCGTTTTCTATTAACAATTTTCTTTGATTTGATTGGTACTACGATGATGATTAATGGACAACTGTGTTGATCGCGTCAGTTAAAATGTTGGTGTTGCGACCTGCATGTTGTCCAACTATTTAGTGGTCACCATCTTCTTTCTTCTTTAGCCTTTCTCTACCGCTAGGGTGTAGGCCTCCTTCATATTATGCCATTTTCTTCGATCTTGGGCAATTTCAATCCATTTCGTTCCAGCCATTCTCTTGATATCGTCGTACCAACGCATCTGTGGTCTTCCTCGTGGGCGTTTTTCGTCCCACGGTCGCCATTATTAACATTTAAAATGGAGATGTCATTTTCCCAATAGCGAAAAATAATCTATGATTTAATAGTATTCTTATGAAATTGAAAAAAATTACTTAGCATGTTATTCTTAATTTCTGCATTTCATCAAAATCGACAAGGACAATTGTCATCAAAATATTTTTTTTGACTTTTTACATAGAGGAGCTCGATGGCGTAGTTGTGCGTGTCAGTCTAATCGAATACGCAAGTTAAGCAACATCGACTGCAATCTGCCTATGAATAGGTATATTTATCTCGAGCTCCTTCGTGCTACGGAGCGCACGTTAAGCCGTCGGTCCTGGCTATTGACATTAGATGACAGTGGTTAAGCCAAGCCAGTGGTCTTAGGGCGGCTTGAAAACACTGGCCTCCGCCAACCAGTAGGTGAACAGCGTGGTGGAGTATGCTCTAAACCCCTTCTATTTAGGGGAGACCCGTATCCCTATAGTGGGATGATAATTAGTTGATGCCGATACTTTTTACTGAGTGAGTGATGGCAGATGGGGAAGGTGGAGGCCGCGCGTAGGACGACGAAGTGTTGGGCGCCCTCCTTCTAGATGGTCCGATGACCTTAAGAAAGCGGCTGGATGCGGAAGACGGAGGATCGTATTTGGAAGGCTTATATCCAGCAGTGGATAGATACAGGCTGATGGGACAGGCATGACAGGATGATGATACTTTTTACATAGCTATCAGTTCACATAAAATCTAACGTTTGCAGCCGCGCTTATATACACGTTGCAAATGCACTACTTACTAAATAATTGCGCCGTTTTGTTTGTTCAAAGGGAATGCATGGTTGCGTCCGCAATTTTCTTGTTAAACTCCGGACATTGGGGCTTATTAAGTCATCAAAATGTACCACCAAGCTCGCTACGTGAAGAGGTTTTGTAAAAAAAAAAAACGGAATTTTTTTGCCCGAGTTCTGATTATGTATCCATAATTCTTTTTATACTGTTAATGATTATTTGAATTATAAATTTTAAATTATTCTGACATTTGATCTTCATGGAATTTGACTACTAATGATAATTAATTTGACATTTAAAATATTATTTGATATATTTATTTGACATAATTTTTTGACATACTTGATTATGACTGACATTATTGTTTTATTTTCTTTTCTTTTTTATTAGAGTATTTGATATTGTCAGTAATTATTGGAGTGATTAATATTGTCCAGAAGTACATTTTAGAATGCAATGAAATACTGGCTTCTAACGTAATTGTGTTGGCCTAGAGAAGTACAGTAGTATTTGCGTTCTGGGAGATATTTTTGTGACTTCATATAAACATGTACCTATTATATCGATTCTGAACTGCACTGCAAAGCCGGATAGGCTTTGCAATGTAGTTTATTCCATTATTTTGCATGCCTACATTCTAAAGGCAATTTACAGTTGCCTAACTATGTGACATTGGCCTAATATCTACAATAACGACTGTAAATGAGCAAATAAAGAATCTCATTTCATTCATTTCATTATGTGTTTGTTGGCAGAAAGTGTATAAAAAATTAAGGAGAACCACACACTTTCACCACGGTGTGTCTCGTGTCAGATGGAGTGAGGGAGCTTTGGAATTTGACTTCATCTATGATTATGAGATATATTTAAGGCAATAAAAACCATAAGTGATAACCAGTCAAGTATTGACTTAATAAATAATATATGCCAATATGACTACTGGCCTACTACTATATGGCCGTGTGGTTTCCGGCAAGCTAGAATAGAATCACTCCGTCTCTTCCCGTGGATGTCGTACAAGGCGACTAAGGGAACTACATTATAAAACATCGATCAGGCTTCCCCAATCCGTCTGGCCAGCGTGGGGAGTGTAGGCCAAATCCTCATTCTGTCTGAGACGGACGAGAGAGGGTCGTGCTCCTGTAGTGGAGACAAAAATTACCTAATGATGATGATGATGATGATATGACTACTTATAATACTCGTAGAACGCACGGACCGATATTCGGTCACGCCCGCCGCGGTTGCACGTCCAAATGGTATTTGCAGCGTCTGCGGTTGTTTGCATCCTTCGGCGGCATGCACTGCACCACTGCAGGCTACTCTTAGAACAGATTACGTAATGGTTATAAAGTAACTTAAAATAGAGGAGCTCGAGTTAAATAAACCCAACCATAAACAGGCTACGGTCGACGTTGCTTAACTTGCATGAAAGATTAGACTAACACACACAAACGACACCATCGAGCTCCTGCACTCTACATGATATTGCGTGTTTACAAATGCCTAAGTCCATTTTTTTTTATACTACGTCGGATGGCAGACAAGCATACGGCCCACCTGATGTGAAGCGGTTACCGTAGCCATATTAACGCTCGCAACATCGCTCGCGCGCTGCCACCCCCGCTGCCAACCAGCAACTCCTTCCTTTCTGGTGACCTCACTCATTCGCAGGAACACAGCAACCCTCAAGGGAATTGTTATTTGGCTGCGGTATTCTGTGAGGTGGAGGTACTTCCCCAGTCAGGCAGCTTAAGAAATACGCTAGGCCCTACCTCTCTTTTCGCCAGTGCCTCTTCTGTCAGTCAGCAGGGTGCACCACGTGCAGGTGAGGTTGAGTTTGGTTCAAAGATGTTGATGAACCACTTACACCCCAACCCATATAGGAGTTTATTTAGAACTAGCTGATGCCTGCGACTTCGTTCGCGTGGACTTAATGATTCCGGCGTATTAATAAAAATACGAACTAATGTAGATACATAAGAAAATACTTGTTATACGTTAAAATATTTTTATTATTATTTTACATTGTTACCATAGTTTAAAAAAAATAAAAATTAAGGGAGTCTTTCCTTCGGGAGCTAATATAAAAAGACCTGAAGCGTTACAACTTTCCAGAAAGCCACGTAAAGTTGGCCATGCGAAAAACAACCAGTCCTAAGCTTGACCAGCGAATTTTAGTGATTTCTTTATTGTCATAGCAAAGCAAGTGGTCACAGAGAACTGTGTACGTCTAAAATTAAAATAGTTTTTTTTTTTGAGAAGAGTGGTATACGCGGAATTAATACAGTTTCACCGGCATCATTCCCAGTGAAAATCTCAGCTTCAATTATATTTCGCTGCCAAGCATTGACTTTACTTCAGGAAGGAGATCTTCCCCAAATTTATTAATATTCTTGAAAACTCTTGGGCACGTAAAATTCTATCTACAGCTTCTAGTGTTTTCTGTACGTTGGCCATTTCGCATTCATCTCAAACGATTAGACAGCAATCCTGAAACACCTTCGCTTTGTCACAGTTTCGTGTCACAGAGCATGTCGGTTTTTCAATTCTGTTTAAATCGAGTAGGATATTGAACATTGTATTTGCGTCCTTCCGCCTAGTAGTAATGTGGCTGCAATACCTGGCGATGCTGCTGCGAGATCTTATTTTGGCGATTGATACTCAGCGTGGATTGCTCTCGTCAGGTATGTTTTCCAGTCCCTCCTGGAGCATCTAAGAAAAACAGTTTCCCCTCGTTACTTAAAACACTTTCCACCACCAAATCACATAAACTCTGATCTTGCTACATAGCGTCCCGCAAATGCGCGTAGGTAGTCTTCTATTTTGTGCGAATATATACCAATCGTTCCATTTCAATTTTAGCGTACACACACGTCTATAATAAACTGACTAAATAGACTTCTACCTTTGTAAATAAAATAAAACGATTGCGTCTAACTTGTAGCAGGTAAGAACAAAAGTAGCACCCCGCAGTTTTTTTTACGATACATTCATTATTTTGTTAATCTATTTATTGTTATTTTAAGTAACTTTTTTAGTTCTATTTGCTTTTATAGCGTGTTTTTTTTTATATTATATTATTATTATTTATGTTTTTTTTTTATTGTAAACACGTGTTGTTTATGCAAATAAATTTAACTTTGTTCTGCATCAGGTGTTCCAAATCTTTGATTTTTATACATCAACAAAAAATCCTCATCAGGCTGAACAACTTTTGCTAAGGAGTCATTTTTAAATTTCTTATAGTTTACCTGAACCATTATGGTTCTGCATCAGGTGTTCCAAATCTTGGGTTTTTATACCTCATTAAAAAATGGTCATCAGATTGAACAACTTTTGCTAAAGCGTCATTTTTATATTTCTTATAGTTTACCTGAACCATTATTGTTCTGCATCAGGTGTTCCAAATCTTGGATTTTTATACCTCAACAAAAAATGCTCATCAGGTTGAACAACTTTTGCTAAGGTGTCATTTTTATATTTCTTATAGTTTACCTGAACCATTAAGGTTCTGCATCAGGTGTTCCAAATCTTGGATTTTTATACCTCAACAGAAAATGCTCATCAGGCTGAACAACTTTTGCTAAGGCGTCATTTTTGTATCTCTTATAGTTTACATGAACTATTATGGTGCTGCATCAGGTGTTCCACTTTCCAAAATCAATCATACCCTATATTTTGCCCAGGCTTAACAGCTATATAACAAAAAAGTTTCATTCGAATCCGTCCAGTACTTCCAGAGATTAGCGTGTACAAACAGACAAACAGACATACAGACATACAGACAAACAGACAAACATTTTTTTTTAAATTCTTACTCTATTACTATATCTCCATCGCCTCCAATTGTTTTTTTGTAAATATATTTAATGTACAGACACATTATTTTTACTGTTTTATTATAAGTATAGATGTAAACAACCGCGTAACTCCCGCCAAGTTTGCGGTCGTACCCGCAACCGCGGCGGCAACGCAACGTAAGTTTTGAAATAAAACAGTCCAGCCCCCTTACCACCATCTCTTATTGCGATTCAATAATTGAGTAGATTGTTTATTCATACCAATGAATAAGCGACTGTATTTCATTTGAAATAGAGTCGCTTATTCATTGGTATGAATAAGCAATCTATTCAGTTATTGAGTCGCAATAAGAGATGGTGGTAAGGGGGCTGCTACCGCGGCGGGCACGGATTTATATCTTTCCGTACGTTCTTAGGCCAAAAGTAAAAACGTTTTCTTTGATTGTTAATATTTTTTTAGGTTTTTAAGTAATTTGTATCTGTCGACTTCAATGGCGTCGTGGTCGTATCAGTCTAATATCGAACATGCAAGTTAAGTAACGTTGACCGTAGCCTGTCCATAGATGGGTTTATTTATCTCGACCTCCTCCGTGCTGCGCGCCGGTACCGGCTGTTGTAATTAAAGGACAGTCGTTAAGTCAAGTCCTTTAGGCGCCTTGTACATACAGCCCCCTTACCACCAACTCTTATTGCGATTCAATAACTGAATAGAATGCTTTTTCATACCAATGAATAAGCGACTCTATCAAATTTGAAATAGAGTCGCTTATTCATTGGTATGAAAAAGCTTTTTTTTCTATTCAGTTATTGAATCGCAATAAGAGTTGGTGGTAAGGGGGCTGGCCTCTGCAGCCCGCAGTTGAGCAGCGTGGTGCAACTTCTCCAAAACCCCTTCGTTTGAGGAGCAACCCGTATTTTTTATTTGTAAATACATACATTATAATACATATAAAACACCCAGACCAAGACAAACAGACATGTTCATTTACACAAATGTTTGCCTTGTGCGGGGATCGAACCCACGACCCCGGAGTCAAAGTGGACATTGCTACCCATTCGACCACTGGGCTCGTCAAGAATATAAATGTCAAATATAAATGAGAGTCCAAGATGAAGCCTATCTTCAGGAGCATTTGACCTAAACGATGATGATTCGTCTTAAGCACAGAACTAATAATAAAGAGGATAGAAGTGTCATCATTCCTATTTCCTTCCGAAACCGATGTCGCCGCTTTGTCCCCACCACGCCTTGTAATAATTAACACATGTGATGACTAGGACCGTCACTACACAATCACGCACACAATTACATCTACATTAACGTACAAACAATTATGAACCTCTCCTCCTCTTTATTATTAGTACTGTGGTCTTAAGTTACGTACCTCCATCCGTAAAGATCTATTTCACGTTTAAATATCGTCTAAACTTTACTTTCCTTACCCCATTCCCGATAATATCGACTATCGGCACAATTATCGATAGCCGCGGCGGACGCGAGATTGCAATCTTCAGATGGGTTCGCTTAATCCGCAGATTTACGGTTTAGCTTCCACACTTTAATCCCTTCCCTGGGAAAAACTATAGTATTTACCTTGGCGAGTTTGGCCAACGGAAACTAACTGTATTCTGATACTAGCAGACGCCCGCGACTTCGTTTGCGTGGACATCAGAAAACATTTTTTTTATACTACGTCGGGTGGCAGACAAGCATACGGCCCACCTGATGTGAAGTGGTTACCGACTACCGTATCCATATTAACACTCGCAACATTAAAAATATCGCCCGCGCGCCGCCACCCGCGCTGCCAACGCAGCATCTCCTTCCTTTTTCACTTCTCTTCTCTCTCACTCACCATGTTAAGAGAATAAATCTACGACATCTTTTGGATTCTGTTTTTTTTTGTATAAGAGGGGGCAAACGCGTACGTGGGTCACCTGATGGAAAGCAATCACCACCGCTCACGGAGATCAGCAACACCAAGGGGTCGCCAATGCATTGTCAGCCTATACTCCTTCCTTTCTTTGTTTCTGGTGACCTCACTCACTCGCAGGAACACAACAACCCTCAAGGGAATTGTTATTTGGCTGCGGTATTCTGTGAGGTGGAGGTTGTTGTGGTGAGGTTGGTAGGCAGCCCGACTGGGGAATGTACATTCCCTAAAAAATACGCTATGCCCAACATCTCTTTCCCAATCCCAAACTAACAGACGGTTTAGAACCTTTAAGTCTGAGTAGAGATTTTGCGTCCCTTTGTGTGTTCTACCGATTGTACAATGGGGTGTGTTCAGAGAAGTTGTTTGACATGATGCCCACGGCCTCCTTCTACAGTCGCACCGCTCGCCATCGACAGGGAATTCATCCTCACACATTGGAGCCTAAGTGGTCGCGTACTGTGCGGTTCCAGAGAAGTTTTCTCCCGCGTACTGTCAGGCTGTGGAATGAATTGCCTGTCGTGGTTTTCTCAGGAGACTACAGCATGGGGTTCTTCAAGAAGGGCGTGAAGAGGTTTTTACAGGGTCGGCAACGCGCGTGTGTAACTGTTTTCCATCAGGCGGGCCGTATGCTTGCCACTTTAGTGGTATAAAAAAGAAACGTTAGTTTTGGTTCAAAGATGGTGATGAATCACTTACACCCACTTACACATACTGCATAGTAGAGTATACATTCCTAACTAGTTCAGTTATATGTACTAACTATTGATCATCGGCTATTCTCACAAAGATAAGTCGCTAATCTAAAAGCGGATGAACTTAGCACTCCCTAATATCGACAACTAGTAGGCAAACAAGTTCTACTTGGACCAATAAACACTATTAGCGCCTTTTGTGAGAACATACACACACTCGATGTTTATACAATACTTGTTCTTAGTTTACTTTGTGATGAAGCAGAAGTTTCTCGTTGGAATAGTTTAAATTTACAGGCAATTTGATCTACACTACTTTGCGTACTTTCGCTACCACTTAGTTCATGCATACTATTGCCGGCCGGCACCCGCCCACTACCGTTAGTTAGCATGCGACTGCAGTAGTACATGGTATGCGGTTGTGGGTGGGTGCCGACCGACAGTAATTTACATGAACTAATTAATAGCGGAAGTACGCAAAGTAGTACAGATCAAATTAGCCTGTAAATTTGACTTTCCAAAATAACACCAGAATCAATTAACTATACTATTTCATTTTAGTTAAAATTAATCTGGACATTTCAAAGTGAAACAAAAAATATTTGAGGTGTAAGTAGTCCATTATCATAATTGAGCCAAATCTAACCTCATCTGCACGTTCTGAATCTTACTGATTAACAAAACCGGCTCTGGCAAAAGACAGGTATTACAGCGTATTCGCAAGCTGCGCGAATAAGGAAGTACCTCCACCTCACAGAATCATCATCATCATCATCATCAGGTCCATTTTAGTCTCCACTACAGGAGCACGACCCTCTCCCGTCCGTCCTAGACAGAAGGAGGATTTGGCCTACACTCCGCACGCTGGCCAAACGGGTTGGGGAGGCCTGATCGATATTCGATAATGTATTTCCCTTAGTCGCCTTGTACGACATCCACGGGAAGAAACGGAGTGATTCTATTCTAGTCTTCAGAAAACCACACCTCACAGAATACCGCAGCCAAATTACAATACCTTTTGATTGTTGCGTTCCTGCGAGTAAGTGTGGTCAACAGAAAAAAAGAAAGGAAGGAGTTTAAGCTGACAATGCATTGGGGACCCCTTGGTGTTGCTAATCTCCGTGTGCGGTGGTGATTGCTTTCCATCAGGTGACCCACGTACGCGTTTGCCCCCTCTCAAAAAAAAATTGGAATCCAAAAGATGTCGTAGATTTATTCTCCATTACATTACATCGGGTTATTTAATTTAGAGCCAAATCAAAAAGTTACCCTGTAGTATATATGGCATCGTAAACAAAATACCGCAAGCTATAAATGCTCTCAAATCGAGTGCGTTCGTAAATCGACTGCCATATTGAAATAAATTGCTTGTAATCTTATACCCAAATAGCCAGAAAACAACTGAATAAGCAATATCAGGTTACCTCGAGAGGAAAGAATGGGCTCGCTTTTTGCTTCTTTTGTATGTTGTCATACGATTTACGTAAAGAAAATATATGGGAACGGAACACAAAAATATTGTCGTCAAATAATCCAATTCTTAATACTTATAGATTAAAAGGTATTATTTATTTATTTAAACATAATACAATGGCACAAAAGGCAGACTTAATGCTAAAATTATTCTTTACCAGTCTTCGGAAAGTGCAGGCATTCACTAAAGCTGTTTACAATATGTACCTACATAAAAAAAACTCATACTAAATGTATACATACTTAAGCAAAAATACATACATATCTATATAGATATAGACATACATAGACATTACAAATATAAATAATACAACATGATGATTCAGTACTCGATTAAAATGATTAAGCATATACATACTGTCTTTCTGAAATTACATTTATTTGAAATTCTTTGTTTGTTTGCCATAACTTTATGGTTCAGAGTTACATGATACATACGTACATGAAAGTAGAGCGGTACAAAGGCGGACTTATCGCACAAGGAGATCTCTTCCAGTCGTCTTAGAGTAGGCAACTGAGTAGATATTACAAATTGGCAAGTAGAACAATAAGTACTAAATAATAGATGGGAATTAGCAAACAAATGAATGAATAAATTATATGAACAGATGTGTAGAATTACACACTACACAGTCATGTAGGTAACCAATAAAGATAGCAGGTAACTTTAAGTCTCACCTGTAAAGATATAGGGGACCTAATGAATTAAACAGGATATTAAAAAAAATTAAGTCGTGATTTGAAAGAACATAATGTAGGAGCCATCTGAACATCAACTGGCAGAGTGTTCCACATTTTTGTCACCCTTACTGTAAATGAATTTGTATAAGCATTGGTATTTTGAGTAGGTATATCCAAAATCCGAGTCCCCGCGCAGACGACTATCGACATCAAGAAACCGAAACCGTTCCCGAAGATATAGGGGACCTGATGAATCAAACAGGATTTTAAAAAGCAAAGTGAGTATATGGAAGTCCCTCCGAAGCCTATTAGGGAGCAAATAGATATCTTATTTTTAATTTAGATTAGATATAGGTATTTCGGAACTGTGTCGAAAAGTATTGTTGGAACTGGCTAATCATAAAACACCTGTATTCTATTTATATGTTTTTTACCATTTTTTAAATTTGACACATTGTACTTTCAAATATACTATCTTCAACTGAAGACGTATTTTTCTTAGATTCAACCACAAAATATCTATTAATACCACAAAAATTACAACACGTTATCAGCACGAGGCTCTATTAATAGGTATTCAGCGGTTTTCTAAAAGAAACGTTTGTGTTTGTGACCAAAAAGTTGTATCAATTGGAAAACGATTTTTCTTTCCGTCAACATGGCACACGGAACTGGAGATGGTACAAGTAAGTCGAATTCCTCGTCAATTCCTACATTCAGCCTTCGAAATAGAGATGGGTATCCTACGTGGAAATTTAAAATGAGAAATTATTTAATCCACGAGGATTTATGGCAAGCAGTAGCTGGTTATCCAGATGATGACCAGACGTCAGCATCTGTAAAGAAAAAGAACGATTGCAAGGCACTTGCAAAGATATGCTTGTCAGTGGACGGTGAGGCCATCATCCATGTTAGATGCGCAAAAACTGCTGCTGATGCATGGAAATCTTTGCAAAACGCGTTTGAGGACAAGGGGATGGGACGCAGACTAGCGTTGGAGCGAAAGCTTTATAGAATGTGTTTATCTGACTACGAAAACTTAGAGTTATATATAAACGCCGTTCTGTCTACCGCACAAGACTTGGCGGATATTGATAGGGTGATAGACGACTCGTCAATTGCAGCTATACTTTTAGGAGGTCTTCCACCAAGGTTTGATCCTCTTATTATGGCGCTAGAGAACTGCAACGTTAATGTCACGTCAACAGTAGTCAAGACAAAACTTTTAAATGAAATATCCAAGGAGACGTCATCAAATAATACTGTTTTACAAACCAAAGCGATAAAATGTGGACCGAAGAATAAAAAGGCAATTATTTGTTATGATTGCAAAGCCCCGGGACACAAACGGCCTGACTGTCCTATAAGGCAGAAAAAGACCGCGGAAGGCAAGATGAAGGACAGTGCTGCCTCCTTCACTGCACTTAATACGTCTGGCGATTCCAGCAACGTTTGGTACGTAGATTCTGGTGCTACTAAGCATATGACGTCACAACGGGATTGGTTTAAAAACATTTCTCTGTTTGAAAATGGAAAAGTTACCGTCGCTAACGGAGAACAAATTAAGTGTTGCGGGATTGGAACCATTTCAATTACGACACCTAAAGACGTAGTAAAATCTATAAATGATGTTGCTTTTGTACCTAATTTAAATGCTAATTTATTGTCTGTTCAAAAAATAGTTGAAAAGGGTTTTATAGTTGTTTTTGATAAAAGCGGTTGTAATTTTTATAAAAATGATAATTTTTGTTTTACAGGTGATTCTGTACTTCATGCTTCGCCCTGTGGAGGACTGTACACGCTTGACTGTACTGTCAATATCCCTCACAACGTGGACAATATTTGTATTGCGAACTCTATGCACTCTGACTGTCTAGACAGGTATCAACTCTGGCATAAGCGGTTAGGGCATTTGTGTCGCATAGGCATGAATCAACTTAAGAATCACGGGATAGGTGTAGACTATACCAAGGTAAACAAAAGTAGTTGCATCGCTTGTGTTCAAGGAAAACAGGCTAGAAAACCGTTTAAAAAATTAGCATCGTACAGTAAGGCAACATCCCCTTTAGAATTGATTCATAGCGATCTCTGTGGAGCGATGTCTACGACATCATTTCAGGGTAACAAGTATGTTTTAACTTTTATAGATGATTTTACACGCTTGATATTTGTTTATTTTATATCTTCGAAGACTGAAGTTATGAATAAGTTTCGTATTTTTCAAGCTTTAGTGGAAAATCAATTGGATTCCCGTATAAAGTCCATTAGAACTGATGGTGGAAAAGAGTATGTAAATAAAGAGTTTGCTGATTATCTTTCTTCAAAAGGTATCGAGCATCAGACTACAACACCGTATAGTCCTCAACAAAATGGCGTTGCGGAACGCACTAATCGAACGATAGTTGAGAAGGCAAGATCGATGTTGGCCGAAAGCTCCTTACCTCAAGCATATTGGGAAGACGCATTTCAGGCAGCTGTTTATTTGAAGAATAGGTCCCCTCATCGATATTTAAACGGTCAAATTCCTCTCGATAAGTGGTGTGGACGAAAAAATGATCTCCGTCATTTAAGAGTCTTCGGGTGTAGAGCTTTTGTTCATGTACCTTCATGTCAAAGGAAAAAGCTCGAGGTGAAAGCCGAAGAAGCTATTTTTGTTGGTTACTCGGAAAATCCCAACACGTATATTTTTCGAGATTGTAATAATCCTAGACACATTTTAAAGTCAAGAGATGCATCATTTTTTGAGAATTATTTTACACCTTTAAAAGAAACGGAGTCATCGAATCATCAGAATGAAACGTCACCGATGCTGATATTTGATGATAATTTTGTTGACGAAAAGGATGAATTTTATGATTGTACCGATTGTCCAAGTTCTAATATCGAACCATCTACTTCTGTAAGTCCAGGGTGCGTGAATGCAGATTGTCCGTCTACTTCGGTGAGCCCCGAAGAAGTTGAACGTGATTTAGACGTAGGCTTGGATCAACAGCCAACTGAGGAACCAAGGTATCCCTCTAGGTGTAGGAAACCTCCAGATTTCCTGACCTATCAAGCTTTAATATGTTCAAATGAACCAACGAGTTACTATGAAGCTGTTCATACTGAAGATGCTCATAAGTGGATGTCAGCAATGACCGATGAGCATAACTCACTAATGAAACTTCATACCTGGGAGCTTGTGAATAGACCAAATAATAAGAAGGTCATACCATGCAAATGGGTGTACAGATTAAAAAAGGATGCTTACGGAAGCTGTACTAAGTACAAGGCAAGACTTGTGGTGAAAGGCTTTAAGCAGACGAAAGGCGTGGACTACCATGAAACCTTTGCACCGGTCATCCGTCATTCTTCCCTACGCACTTTATTTGCATTGGCTGCCGAAATGGGTTTAAAAATGTGGCACTTAGATGTCGATACCGCATTTTTAAATGGAGATTTACACGAGGAAGTTTTCATGGAACAGCCTCCTGGCTTTGCAATGAAAGGACATGAAAACAAGGTATGTCTATTGCGTAAATCTCTTTACGGGCTTAAACAGGCATCTCGAGAGTGGAACAAGAAGTTAGATGAAACCCTTTTAAAAATAGGTTTTATAGGAACTCCTTCCGAACCTTGTGTATATACAAAACTTTTTGGTAGTGAACTTGTCATTCTAGGAATTTATGTCGATGACATAATTATTTACTGTAAATCTGATTATACTTTTGACATTGTCAAAAACGATTTGCAAAAATATTTTACTTTGAAAGATCTCGGTATATTGAAATCATATTTGGGATTAGAAATCAAATGTAGTGAAGATATTATCAAAGTAAGTCAGTCGAACTATATTTTGTCAGTCTTAGATAAATTTAATATGCGCGACTGTAAGTCGGCGAGTACTCCTTTAGCTCAGAAAAAGCTAGAAAAGATAACCGATGGTGAGTCACTTGAATTACCTTACCAAAATCTGATAGGATGTCTCATGTATCTAGCAGTAAACTCACGTCCCGATATTGCATACGCAGTGAGCTACTTAAGCCAATTCAATACATGTTTTACACGTGAACATTGGCAAGCAGCAAAAAGGATACTACAATATCTTAAAGGAACAGTAGATTATTGCATAACGTATAGTAAAACTGATGAATCCTTAGTAGGATATTCTGATGCCGACTGGGCAAATTGTCCAATTGACAGGAAGTCATACACGGGCTACGTGTTTAAGTTAGCTGGTGGACCAGTGGCATGGGAGGCGAAGAAACAACCTACGGTAGCGCTCTCGTCCACGGAAGCTGAATACATGGCACTGACGGCTGCTTCAAAGGAAGCAAGTTATTTGCGGCGTTTTATATCTGAAATTACAGGTAAATTACACTCTGTAAAGATATGGTCAGACAGTCAGAGTGCTCTAAATTTAGTACATAACCCCGTCCACCACAACAGGACGAAGCACATAGATACTCGTTTTCATTTTATTAGAGAGAAAGTGTCAAATAAGATAATTTTGTTAGAATACTTGAAAACCTGTGACATGCCTGCTGATGTTTTAACCAAACCGCTTGGGCCTGTCACACATAATAGGTGTATAGCTGGGATAGGGTTAACAAAATAATTATTTTAATTTGTTATTATTTTGTTATCCTTATTTTTTCTACCTCTTTTTTTTAAATTCTTTATGGGGTTTTTAGATTAAGGGGGAGTGTTGGAACTGGCTAATCATAAAACACCTGTATTCTATTTATATGTTTTTTACCATTTTTTAAATTTGACACATTGTACTTTCAAATATACTATCTTCAACTGAAGACGTATTTTTCTTAGATTCAACCACAAAATATCTATTAATACCACAAAAATTACAACAAGTATCGATATATGTGATATCGATATTTTTAAAACGTATTGATGTCGATATTGATTTATCAAACTATAAATCAATATAGCGTATTATTTTTGTAATATATCGTTTTTTACCTATTAGTATTGTATGAAATTCTAATAATTTTGTACTTAGTTTAGTGTGGTTTACTGAATAAGGACTTCTGATATTAGGTACGTTTACAATAACATGAAATATTTTTGGCTAAATACTAGCAGTTTTATTCAGTTCAGTGGCGGCGAATCAAATGCTATAGAAAAATATATCTAAATCTGATTGTTATGTATGTATCGATACATACCTAACAATCGGAATGATTGAACTATTAGCTAGGTGATAATCGAATATTCATTAGTTCATTTTGAATGATTTTCATCCATTCAAATGATTCAATCGGATGTTCAATTGAATATTTTTCCACATAACAGACGCTTGACTTAGAAAATTAAATTATAAATAGGTAAATATTCTTGGTCATGTTTCACCGTTTCAAACTAAGCATAGGTTGTACTATGAGTACATAACGATACTCTACCACACCCTGGCTACTTCATACAAAAAAACTACTATATGTGTAATCAGATCACGTCTGTGTACGTATACTATACTTACAAATATCTAATTTGCTATTGCTGCAGGTTTAGAATTGATAATTGTAATAGCATGTCGACGGCGACGTGCCAATATCTTCTAACTAACACAGACAAAATTTCACAGAGAGTAAAAAAAAACGTTTAGTTTCCTGAAAACTTTAAAAATAATAAGTTCATTTGTATGGTGAATATACAAATATGGAAAGCTAAAGTTTCAATAAAATATAAATATATTTGAAATATAAAATAGAAATTGATTTTAAAATGAATGGCATAAAGAAAGTCAATTTCTCGAAAAATGTTAGATAGGAGGTATTGGCACTTCGCCGTCGATGTGCAAAATTATCCATTTATAGGAGTTAGCGGCATTTTGGAGGTCATCGGCATACATTTATGACAAGAGAATGAAATAGTGGTAGGTAGTAATGCTATTTATGAACAGTGCAATGAGCATAGGAGAGAGTATGACACCCTGAGGAACACCAGCACTCAGCTCGCAACAGTTTAATATATATATTAAAACTGTATTAAGGAATTATTTCAGGTATCTAGTACCTATAGTACAAGATTGCTTAGTTTGTGGGACTAGATGGCGGTGTGTAATTTGACTAAAATTATTATTGAAAAAGAAAAAAAAGATAAGGCCCACCACACATTCCCACCTCTGTGTCTCCTGTGTAGCCAGGATTAACAGCGGCGACCGCCAAAAAAGGCAATGAACAGTGAAGTCCATTGCAGTCCCGGGGGTACAACTACGGCTGCCTTGGAACTCACAACGAATTTAATCAGAAGAAATTAGTAGGTTTAAGAGGCTTTTGGAATTTGACTTCGCCTCTTAGCAATGTAAGAGACAGCAATATGGCAAATTATAAATAAAATTAGTACTGAAGTGAAAACTTCTTTAGCGGGATGGGACGTTTTTGGGATGGGTAAAAAAGATAAACTCGCGTCAGGACGAGACCTGATCGAAAATTCGTAAGACGGAGGGGAAGATAGGCGCGGCATAGGAGAAGAAGTAATATCCCCCTCTTTTTCTACCGCGCGGCCAATGTATGCCTGCTCCTGCTGTTTATTTTTAATGTAATTTAAATTGTCATGTTTGTGTACGACAGCGCAATAAATTAATATTTTATTTTACCACATAAATGATAGTACTTTTATGCTGATAAATAAAGTAAATCATGCGAAATGATTCCCTTACCAATCCAAAATATTCAAAAATGCACAACTTTAATGTTCATGTTTTCACTTCTGCCGGCACTCCCGGATCGCAACCCGTCTTTTTTTTATTATTATTGTATACTTGTCCGCTTACTTTTTTGAATTACGTAATGAATTTTAATGCAGTGTTCATTATCATTTAGAGGATTTTTTGCAGAAGGTTTATTCATTTACATTTCATCATACGAGTGAAGCCGGTGCACTTCACTAGCATGTAACAGTCTTAAAGTAAAACAATACTGCATTTTAATATCAACGAAATGATACCCTAAATAACGTTTTAGTCTCACTAAATCAATTCTGTGCAAGCTTTACAACCAAAATGTTTATGGCTCAGATTTTTGTATGGAAGTCGATTGCCAGCATTAGTTTCACTAATTACACGATTTTACAGCCACAATTTAGTTTTATAGCTATTGGAACATTTTCTATTGGAGAATTGAAATGCACGGCCCGCTGGATCGTAAAGAAATTATTACGGTATACCTACCATAATTCTACCATAATTTTACGTTGTAAAAGTTTCGTGGCGAAAATTTAGTGAGGCTCTAATAGTTTTACTGGAGGATTCTAGAAACTTGCTTAATTTTATGACAAAGGAGTTATGCTTTCTGCTTTGTTTAAAATTTTAATAATAATAATAATTGATATTTAAAAATGTAATAAATAGGAGATATAAAAGGAATAAATGATTATAATAATAATAATCTCATGAGCTAAATCAATACACTTAGATAATTAGATAATAATAATAAAAATTATTCATTATCTTAAACCAATTTTACACTGATGCCTTATAAACTAATGATTAAGAAACATGGTATGGCGTAAAATTGGGTGAGACTGGAGCCATTGAACTAGGCAGAGAGACTGTATCTCAAGGCACCAGGACTCACCCCTCGAGATGAAAAGTACACGAATTTTATAATATGTATTGAAACACATAAAGCAAGGAAGAATGCAGCGATGAATATAGTAATACTTACTTACTTACTTACTTACTTATCGTCACGCCTGTCTCCCGTTGGGGTAGGCAGAGACCACGGAACGCCAGGTGCACCGATCCAAACATACTTTGCCTCCTCCACATTCATAACCTCCTCATGCAGACCCGTCGATTTCGGATACTTCTAATTTGGCCCTTTATCAACACATCGCGTATTTGGTCATTGTAACGTACGCCTAGGGCGACCCTTACCGACATTTCCACTCACTTTCGCTTGATAAATCTCTTTCGTGATTCTTTTTTCATCCATCCTTTCCACATGTCCAAACTGTGTATAGTAATATGTATATATAAATGAGGAATTATAAATGAAACTGAAGGTGTTGATTAACAGGTGTGAGGGAAGGTGTAGGTTAGGGTGTATTAATTAAAGGTGTGTATTAATCATCTAACTATGTATTCATTATCATATAAACTGCACTTTCTAGGCAAGACCCAAATTAATAGACATTATTTTATGTAATTCGTCGTCAACCCCTATTCATTCCACTGTTGGGATACGAGTCTCTCCTCAATTGAAGGGGATTAGAGCATACTCCACCACGCTGCTCAACTGCGGGTTGGCGGAGGCCAGATTTTCAAGCCCCCTTATACCCCAAAGAAGACGATGGATGCAAACAGTACAAAACCTATCATTGTAGAAGTCTAAAAGCCAATGTTAAACAATGAGAACTGATTTTATTTTACGACATAGCTCGTTGCATTAAAAATAAAAAAAACTCAGTTAAAGAAAAACAGTCACTAAAAATGATTCTTTAAATATAATTATTATTAAAATCAACATAAAAGTAGGTAATAAATATAAATACTTTTTCTTTAAAAAGTTCATACATATCAAATAAAATGCTTATTACAAAGTATTACCGCCGATCCGGTAATATCAAAGAAAAAACTTTGCAAACTTTGAATAAGGTAAACCGTGGGCGTTCTGACAATGAGCACGTCACTGCTTGGCCTTTGAGCTGTCAGCCTCTTGAAGAAACCGGGGCAATTACATTGAAAACCCTGGCAATGCTATCTTTTAAGAAAAATAATACTAGCTTGGATCCAACGGACGTAAGGGGCTTATTAGCGCGCTCGCCGTCACTCTGAGTAGGCCCCGCTTTGTCTTAGTCTCCATTATATTATGCTGTCTTACTTTTAATTATATTCACTTCGGAAATGTTATAATTAAAGATAGAATTAATATCAGCATTATTATTATCAGCCTGTATATACATACTGCTGGATATAGGTCTTTCCAATGCGTTCCACCATGCAATTCTCCGTTTTTCGCATCAAACCGCTACCGGCCACTTTTTGGAATTAATATATGAAAGCAACTACTATTTCTAAAAAAAAACTTTACTGCATGTAATTACACATAGCGGCAGCTAAATAGCAATAAATATTTCTGGACAAATTACACACTGCCATTTAGTCCCAAAATAAATAAAGTACTATGGGATAAGTGCGGGGATCGAACTCGCGACCTCAGAGTCAAAGTGGCCATTGCTAACCATTCGACCACCGAGTTCGTCAATGTTCTTGAGGATTTTTGTGTGGAAGTGATATTGGTCACCAGACGTAAAGAGAGAGGGTGTATTCTTCTTGAATTGGGAGTGATTTACATCAGATGGCTGTACGCTTGTTTGGCACCCAGTGTCGAAAAATATAGGCCACAACCAATGGAAGATAAATTTACTAATAGGTATTTTTGGGTAGTAATAAACCGAGCATCTAAAATTGTGAAACTGGGTAACTATCATACTGACTTGACGACTAAAGTTGATATAAAACATACGAAACCAAACCTAACCTAGTATTTCTGTGTTTCTCATTTAGTATTTTTTGTGGCTCATGTTATTATTTTCCGTTATTTTTTAACCAATTCGTAATTTTACAGGAAACTAGATAATTGAATAGCTAGAATCTCAGCAAGTGTTAATGACATACTACAGTGATTCAGTGAAGCCATAGAAACTGTGCGCTGACTGCTGATTGGTCAGCGCGAAGTAGGAGGTTATACCGAAGCCGATGTAAACCCATTAAGTTATCAAATTACCCACTACGCCCAAACCGCGGATCGTGTGACTAATCGGTATTAAAAGTGATGTTATGACTTAATTAAATTATTCTCATAATTCCTCGGTAATTCTGTTTTGTAATTTTACTACGTTACAAATTCTATACAATGAAGCAATGTCTGAGGCGAATGGGAGATCGAATGCGTTAATTGAGGGAGTTACGAGTGCCGTAATAGGTCGGGATTAGCTCCGATGGTATATACAGAAAGAAAATAAAGGAATTTGAAAATAATGGCCGCAGATATTTTATGACCTTTTAATACCTCAACCATAACTTACCTTAATGAAAGTATGCATGGTTTTAGTGGTAACAAGATTTTCTATTACTCATAAAGGGAGATAGTTTTGCCAGCTCAACCGCAGCTATAGCCGGGGGAAATAAGGATTCCTTCGACCGTTAAATTTACGACTTGTCCCTAGTAAAGCCTTGTCTCCCACCCGAGATCTCCTTTTATAATTTATTTGGTTTGTTACGAGCGCAAGTCCCCTGTTGCTTCCTACAAAATGTATGTCCGGATGCACGTTGAAAAATTTACCCTTCACGAGACTCCGTCTACTTGAGAAATTACTTGGGTCATTTGAATATCCTTTTACGGGCAGTGATCACAATGCTTCTCATGCAAAATTATGGGCTATACATATTAAGCACGGGTAAGTTCCCGTCATATCACGTGGTCGTGTCCAATCTTTCAGGATGGGGGCTATGCTCACAGTGTGTAAAATTTATGGAAATTGCATTTCCGCATTATGTCCATGAGGGTGAAATGTGAATCCTTTGGAAAATTTTCTTTCTGAGAGGTTGACATTGCAATTTTCGTAATGGGGATGAAACTAAATGTGCAGTGTTACTGCAAATATAAAGTTTTATGAAATATTTGATTGGAAGTGATAGGGTGTTTGTAGCTCATATGATGTGTGTCTCAATTTTATTTTTACAACTTCCAGTTCTGTACGTGGCGTATCCTGTCGATTAGCTACCGAGGCTATTTAATTAATGTTTTGCAAAGGCGAGCTCTCTA
Source organism: Hypsopygia costalis (assembly GCA_937001555.2). Classification (NCBI taxonomy): domain Eukaryota; kingdom Metazoa; phylum Arthropoda; class Insecta; order Lepidoptera; family Pyralidae; genus Hypsopygia; species Hypsopygia costalis. The sequence continues at coordinate 1,828,711 of OW443336.2, read as the reverse complement.
AGAGATTTGTTTCCAGCCGACCTGTGCTGTAGACTCCTTCTAATATTATACATTTGAAAGTTTGTGAGGGTGTATGCTTACACTTTCACGGGTGTACCACGTGATATGTACGGTTGGACGGATTTGGATGATTTTTTTTATACCACTAAAGTGGCAAACACGCATACGGCCCGCCTAATGGAAAGCAGTTACCGTAGCTTATGAACGCCTGTAACACTAATGACATCACACGCGCGTTGCCGACGCTAAAAATTTGTCATATATGTTGAATAAGATCTGGAATAACACATACGAATTTTTTATTCATACATTGTGTTCACGCAAAGTCTTTTGCGATACCAGACAAACGTGACTAAGTTGTAAGTGCTTATTATACAAGTCTAAGATTCTCTATACACTTAGTTATGGAATAAAGAGCTTTTACTTTGACTTTGAAGCCATGTAGTAAAACATATATATCATAATCATAATCATTTATTTGCATTCATGTTACAGAATAGGTCTTATAAACGTATGAATATAGTACAAACACGAACCCTGTTAGGGCGTTGCAAAATATTTTCTAAATATAAATTACAATTAAATAATTAGACAATTAAATTATTTCAAAATTACATACATATTCATTAATTATTTATGTCAGTTTTATATAATAATTAAAAGATAAAAGTTACATTTAGAATGTCAAGTGTATTATATTAACATATTATAATGTCTATTAATTTATCGTAGATATGTAACATAGAAAATACCAACATACAACATTGTATTTCTACAAGTTGAATCGACGTCGATGCGCCGTAAAACAGACAACAATCGTAAAAAGATTATGAATACAAAAGGTACCTTACATACTCCATTTAACGACTATGATGCACAGACAGAAGCTTTTAATGGAAGTGTTAGAATTAGCAAGTAGTATTTTATGCGAGTATATGTCCAAAAGTAATGTATTTTATGCGTTCAGCCGAACCGCAGTGAGAAAGCAATCAAGAGAATTTGAGGTGTAGTGGTTCATCGAAGTCTTTGAAACAAAGCCAACCTCACCTGCACGTGGTGCATCCTGATGACTGACAAACGAGGCTCTGGCGGCAAGAGAGGTAGGGCATAGCATAGAGTATTTGTTAAGCTGCCCGATTGGGGAAGTACCTCCACATCACAGAATACCGCAACCAAATAATAATTCCCTTGAGGGTTGTTGTGTTCCTGCGAGTGAGTGAGGTCAGCAGAAAGAAAGAAAGGAAAAGTGTTGCTGATCTCCATGGGCGGTTGTGAATGCTTTCCATTAGGTGACCAAATGCTCGTTTGCCCACCCTCTTATATAAAAAAAAGAAGGAAGAAAGGAGTATAGGCTGGCAACGGATCAGCGTGCCCTTGTTGTTGCTGATCTCCATGGGTGGTGGTGATTGCTTTCCATTAAGCTCGTTTTCCCCCATCTCATATATTTGTTGTTATATTCCAGTGGTTAGATCACCAGGAAGGCAGAAGCTGCTGAGCCGGCAGCGGGGATGTCGCGCGAGCGACATTTCATGTTGCAGCGCTTTTTTTTTCTTTCGCCTGAGTCTCTAGTCGGCAGGGTGCACCACGTGCAGGTGAGGTTGTCTTTTACTCTAAAGATCGTGGTGAGCTACTTATATCCGAAAATTATTAGGTATGGCTACGGTAACCGCTTACGAGCATGCTTGTTCGCCACCCGACTTGAAATAAAAAAAAATGAGCAATCTGTATTTAAAGAGATAGCCGTTACTGACAGCATGGGGTCCTCCAAGAAAGGCGTGAAGAGGTTTCTACAGGGTGGGCAACGCAGAGTGATACCTCTGGTGTTGTGAGCGTCCATAGGCTGCAATGACTGCTTATCACCAGGAAGATCGTATGCTTGTTTGCGACCTTAGTTGTACAAATAGACACTGATTGATCTATCAACGCGCAGGCCAAAACATTTCACGGATTGGGTAGAAATTTGCCATACAGGTAGCTGTTATAAGGTAAGCATCCACAAATAAAGATTTTTGACAATTCCCACGAGATACTGGGATAAGTGCGTACGAAAACGTGAGCGCAAGCCACTTGTTTATAATATAAACAAGTGGCTTGCGCTCACGTTTTCGTTAGAGAATCAAAAACCCTATAGAACTGTATATAAAACTCAATTTCGGTCAAATTGGCGTTTCATTTGTTTTTCCTTTCCACCGTCGATATGTTTGTTTAGCTCTAGATAGTACCTAACACGCAACGGCGTGTGTCAGTCTGATAGAACATGCAAGTTAAGCAACTTCGGCCGTAGCCTGTCCATTGATGGATTTTTATATCTCGAGCTCCTCCGTGCTTCGGAGGGCACGTTACGGAGTCGGTCCCGGCTGTTGCCATTATAGATGACAGTCGTTAAACCAAGTCAGTGGCCTTTAGGCGGCTAGAAGACATTGGCCTCCGCCAACCTGCATTTGAGCAGCGTAGTGGAGTATGCTCTAAACCAGTGGTTCCCAACCTTTTTTTGTTCGGGGACTACTTCCAGGTCCCTGTTCAATGTAGAGACCCAACTGTTTTATAAATCCACTACACTGTATCTCGAGAATACAATATTTGGTTTAGCAATACTCAATCTCTTATTATAAATATCATTACTGTATCACGGACCTTGATTTAGGTCTCACGGACCACTAGTGGTCGCGGACCACTGGTTGGGAACCACTGCCCTAAAGTCTAAATCCATTCAATTGAGGGGAGACCCATATCCCAGCAGTTGAATGAATAAGGATTGACGACGCCTATGTAGACGCAGCGTGGCGTAGGTAGCGACCTACGTTTCATCCACAGACCTCTCTATTTTTGTTTCCGTATTTTAATCTATGATTTAGTAATGTATGATTATGCACTCCAAATTAGTATTAAATTATAACATTCTTAATAAAAAATATACTTTGTACAGAGATGAGGAATCCCTTTAAAGTTATAACAGCGTCGTAAACTGGACGGCTGGGTTCGAGGTAATAAAGGGGAACTTCATTAAACTTACCGAGGACAGTGGCCAAGTAATTTTGAATCTCGGACCTTACGACGGACCGCGATGGATAATGCGTCAACTTCAAATTGCTACCCTTTACTTTGTTACATTTTCGTCACTTTCACTGACTTTCGAAATATCTTTGACAAATATTTATAAGTAGCTTTCGACGGCGATCCCGCGCAGGCGGAGTAATTATAGCCTACTTATATCGCAGTAAATTTTCAACAAGTATGATTTAAAATTTTAATAAACCCACAAGTCAAGCAATGGATCTGGTAATGGTGCAGGACAAATAAATCTTTGTCCTGCACCATTACCAGATCCTTATTACTATTTCTCTAACCAGCCCCCTTACCACCAACTCTTGTTGCGATTCAATTACTGAATAGATTGCTTATTCATACCAATGAATAAGCGACTCTATTTCAAATAGAATAGAGTCGCTTGTTCATTGGTTTAACTCTATTCTAATTGAAATAAGCGACTCTATTTCAAGTAGAATAGAGTCGCTTGCTCATTGGTATGAATAAGCAGTCTATTCAGTTATTGAATCGCAATAAGAGTTGGTGGTAAGGGGGCAGGGGCCCTACCGCTTTCGCTGAAGCCATCGAATATTTTGATCAAAAATAGATCTTACGTTTAAGTTAATGACAAACATCTTCAGTTTAGTCAGTAGGGTTAAGCCTGGATGGTAGAAATCCTGGAAATTTCTACCATCCAGGCTAATCTACTAAACCCAAGTACCATAAACCTAAGTTGAAATTTGATTTCGAATGCAGGCCAAATCCTCCATCTGTCTAGGACGGACGAGAGAGGGTCGTGCTCCTGTAGTGGAGACTAAAATGACCTGATGATGAATCAAAAATTTCGATGGAAATCGACTTCAGCTTCGCCGGTAGGGACCCAGATCTAATTCCGGATCTTATTAACCTGATCAGTGAGATCATAACAATGACACTAAACAGAATAATACCTCTACTGTAAATTGATGCAAAATGATGTAAATTGATGATGTCATCTGTGCAATGTATGTGCAATAAAGAATACACTAAAAATCTTAGCGGATGTTTTACGTGGAAATAAGTTTCGTAAATGATTTTTTTATATTCTATTTAGGACTATAATAATAATTTAATTCGAGCCAACTTGCCAGAATTTATGTAAATATTTTTTAAATAAAATGATTCAACTCACCCGCTTAGGTGGAACTTGTACCCACGTCCTCTAGAGTAACAATTGTGGGCTTACAATGTATTTCAATGTTCCAGTGTATTTTGCCATATTAAAAGTTTACAGCAATTAGAAAACGAAACATTCGTCCCTCAATCGTCATCGTAATTATAAACCTTCCTCGTAACTTAGTTGAGAAAAGCACTATACCAGTTATCGAGAGGACGTTGGTTCATGTCCCACCTAGGCGAGGAAGTTGAATTTTTCCATTTTAAAAATGTACAGCTATAATTCTTTTCAAAACTAAAAAAATGAATTTCAATAGCAACAATAGAATAGTTAAAATACTGAAACTCCGTATATCCCGCGTTGGCAATGGACAAATCGGCTGATACTTCAATTATCACCGACGCACCCAATGGGATTTGAGAGCATGAATTCAAGTTAGAATAGGGAACTGAAAAACTGACAATTCTATTCTCGATGGAAAAACTGTGCTGAAAGTGAATGTTGTTGAATATAAAATGTTCAGGCGTATAGAAGGGATCGCAGATATCCTTTATTTCAATTTTAAACTAGATTCTGCACGCGGCTTTGCTCATTTGTATTTCAGGGAAATAATCTGCGTTCTGCGTATACAACTATCTATAAGGCTACATAAATATGTTATCTACAACTATCTACAGATAGTATACTTAGTATACTCTCTATAGATATATATATATTAGTATACTATCTATAGATAGTTGTAGATAACATATTTATGTAGCCTTAGAGCTTGTGGTTTGTAAAGCGCAAGTGCAGGCTCACATGGAGTACTATTTCATCTCTGGGCACTCGAGCATGCACTTTGGTGACTCGGTTCAGAGATTGCTGAGAGAGCTCTGAGGATTGTTGACGATTCCAAGCTCAGGAATTGGACTCACGTTATTGAGCCATTAAGTCTGAGGAGAGACTTTGTCTCTCTTTGTGTGCTCTACTGTCTATACAATGAGTTGTGTTGTTTGACGGAGATGTTGTTTAACATGATGCCTACAGCCGTGATGATGACGTGGCTATGGCGGGTGGTGGGACTGAAGAAAGCTTCAGTCCCACCACCCGCCATAGCCACGTCATCCTCACACTTTAGAACCTAAATGGGTGTGTAGAGTACGGTTCCAGGGATTTTTTTACCTCAAACTGTCAGATTATGGAATGAAACTCCTTGCGATGGTTTTCCTAGAAGACTACAGTATGGGGGTTTTCAAGGAAAGCGTTAAAAGGTTTTTGCAGGGTCGGCAACGCGTGACTTATGCCTTTGGTATCACAGGCGTCCATAGGCTGCGATGACTGCTTACCATTAGGCATGTCGAAAGCATGTTTGTCCCCCTCGTGGTTTAAAAAAAATCGGCCGCTAGTGAACTGTTATGTCATTAAACTCAATGTATATAATATAGATACTCATAGAACTCAATGAATATTTATTTAGATCCCCATTCCAAAGCTTTATTTCATGTATGTATAGGTATTCAAAGCCAGATTCAATTAAAATTAAAAGTTTTTTAGAACACAGTGCATTTATAAATTATAAATTGACTGGCTACACGGAACCCGCATCTGCTCCATCCATCCATAATCTCGCCGACACTAACAAACCGTCGAACTTCTAATCGAGGAGTGCAGCCCTTTGAGACAAAACTCTATAGTTTTAGCTGGGGTGAGTTCTAAAACTTTGGTTTGGAAACTATTATTATTCTGTTTTGCACGCTTCAAAGATATTACGCTTCATTTATACAGAAAGAGAGACATGGGGCACGCTTATCTCACATCTGTCAGCTTCTTTATGATCGAAGAAAAGGTGGTTAGAAGCCGATCACTCAGTTGCGGCATTTTTAACTGGGCATGACAATGTAAAGGCTATCTCTTCTTCTTTAAATTTGTGCCATCGCCCTTATGCGAATGTTCTACTGCAAATCATGAATTCAATCAAACCATGTTCTATGGGAGTGTGATCTTTGGTGGCGGGAACGAGACGATACGTTGAATTTGCTGCATGTCGCATCTGGACTAGTACACTATTCTGATTTGGTAGCAACAAGGGAGAATTACCAAGTGTACACACGATTTTGCAATTCATATTATTGGAATCGATATGTTAACTCAATGTTTTAGGTCCCCAATAATGTTAGATACTCTTGTTTGATATATTGCTGTCTCTCACATTGAGAAACATAATAAAAAGTCAAAATCCAAAAACTTCTTACTCCTACTAAACTCTTCTGATTAAATTCGTTGTCAGTTCCAATGCAGCCGTAGTCTTATCCCCGGGACTGAAATGGACTTCATTGTTCAATACCTTTTTTGGTGGCCGCCGCTGTTAATCCTGGCTACACAGGAGACACAGCGGTGGTATAGTGTGGCGGATCCCCGTCCTTAAAAAAATCTGCCGGCTTCTCTAAAGGTTGTACATAGATACAACCCACTAGCGGTATTTAAGTCTCCTCTCAATCTAAGAAGTGTGGTTAGTGCATTCTTAACCACGCTGCTCAACAGCGCGTTGGTTGGCCAGTAGTCTTTTCAAGCCGCAATGACAACAACCACGACCGCGCTCTGCGAAGTACGTAGGACTTCGAAATTAATTACCTCGCTCCACGATTTTATATTTTATTCCGATCAATGCCCTAGATTGATGAGGAGAGGTGATCTATTTAATTATTTTTTAGCCTTTATTACTTTATTATTAAACAAAACCGTTTATTTATTTTTTAACTTATTTATTTCAAAAAGTTTGATATTTCTCATTTAAAGACTGATAGTATTGCTACTTTTAAGAATTAAGCATCATAGAAGAAAGGTTCATACCTATTGACAGATTGAGGTGTCACTTTTTTTAAAACAACCTCCGATATTATAGATTAAACTTGGGATGACGACGCGTCGCAGTTAGCTGGTATCACGGGTCCGCGACACGTGCTGAGTGTTTAATGGTAATTTATGAAAATCGAAGATTGTCTTAGAATTTTATTATTAAATTAAATTAATTCATTTATACCCAGCTCTGCCAAAACTACATAAAATAACACACCCTTTTCAGACTTTTAGTTATTTGGCTAGAGTATTGCCATAAAATTTGTAATAAGGATTCCGAGTTCTGTGAGTTTTACACAGACTATTTCTCTGGCGAAATGCCTCTAGTAAAAAAAGCTACCACAGACCTGATTAAGCCTCAAAATAAGAAAAAGACAAAGGTAGCCCTGGAGGCCAGTTACAAAAGTATAACACTCTAATACTCTCTTAACACAGAGGTATAATTTTGAAAATAATTTAAGACAAGAAAATTTCAAGCACAAATTTTTAAAGAAAATATAAAATGGAATCACATTCCAGTTATTTACAAGGACAATCTAACAATATTCTGTACTAAATAAGAATTCTAAATGAGAAATGTCGACAAACTGATTGCATTGTTGTAATGTCATAAAAATAGTTAAATAAGTCGAGATGTCGGTGTCCGCTCTTTAGAAGAATAGTTCCGTCTTAGCAACTGTACAGTTCTGCGTACAGAGTAATGATGGCTTATACAGAAGCGAATTGTTTAATAGTCAAGAGAGGTAAGGAGCGTAATTGGAAGCTACCCGACTGGGGAATGTACCTCCCCCTCACAGAATAAAGCAGCCAAAGAACAATTCCCTTGAGGGTTGCTGTATTCCTGCGAGTGAGTGAGGTCACCAGAAAGGAACGAGATGATGTAAATGATGATGATGGTGATGACATGGCTAAGGTAACTGTTTTACATACATACGCTTGTTAATCAATAGTGTTGTTTCTTTGAAGACAGTTATAATTAAACATTTTTTTTATATACCACTAAGGTGACAAACAAGCATACGGTCCGCCTGATGGAAAGCAGTTACCGTAGCCTATGGGAGTCTGTAACACCAGAGGCATCACATGCGCGTGGCGGACTCTGTAAAAACCTGTTCACGCACTTTTTGAAGAAACCCTTGCTGTAGTCTCCTGGGAGAATCTCAACAGGCAGTCCATACATGTAAGAAAATTTCTCTGGAACCGCATAGTACGTAGCGTACGTATTTCCCCACATAGTTAATATTAAGTCATGCACAGCGTAGCCCTCATACTGTTGTTAACTATTGTTAATGTATTTGTTTATTATTCTTATAATTATTTTTGTGATAAATGCTGTGCTCTACTGTAACTGAATTACATACCAGACTGAGTACTTGGACTGTGTTATGGTGAATGTAATCATTTAATCTGTTGGTGTTCCTAAATAAATAAATACCTATCTAAAATTATGTCTCATATCGAATTTACAATAACATTAGAGCATGCATACGGTTATATATATAGGTACTTGTGGATCATACTCATAAACAAATAAAACAATAATATAATGATGAACACCCACATGTAAGTAATATGACCCACATATGACACCTGATCCAAATCTATGAGCTCCGGTTCCAGTTCATAAACCGAGCTGCCAAGTCCCAATAAGATTTAACAATTATGTTTATGAGAAAGATAAAAGATGAAATAAGGAGAGCGTTAAAATGTTCATGAGACATTAAAACGAATGAGCGGTTAGGATGCTGTTATTTGCGGTAATTAAACAGGAGCTGTATTTTAGGCATCTACGTAGGGAAATTACAGATGGCATTGCATTTTAGCCGATTTTAAAAATGGAGGACGTTATAGTTGACTCAGTTTTTTTGTGTGTTTCTAAAAGAATTTCTAAAATCGTCGCACCGTACGTACGCGTCGTAATGCGCCGATTTTAGATTTTTTTTTAGATTCGAAAGCGTGTCAGGTAGTATAATATATATGTATACAATATAGAAGAAATCCGGCAGAGCACCAAAGTTGTCGAAATACCCTTCAGAGTTTGCAAGCTTTAGTGGCAATGGGCCGGTGACATCTGCTGAATAAGTAATGGGAGATGAGAAAAGTGGGTATTAGAGTTGACGCCGCGCGTAAGACGACGAAGCGTTGGACGCCCTCCTTCTAGATAGCCCGATGACCTTAAGAAAGCCGCTGGATGCCGAAGACGGAGGATCGTATTTTATGGAAAGCATTGGGGAAGGCTAATCCATCAGTGGGTAAATACAGGCTGACGATGATCATGGTAAAATATACAGTGATTAAAATTTTGTTCATGTAATATTTTATACGAAACTAACCTCCGCCCGCGGCCTCGTTCGCTTGAAATTCAAGAATGTTTTTTATATGCTACTAATACAGAAAACATACTTATGAACCGCCTGATAGTAAGTGATTATTATAGCCAACACGGACGCTAGCAATGACGTTACTCTTTTCGAATAACCATATGAATCTTATGAATCAAAGTATAAAAAATCTCGTCACCAAACGTTACTATTGGTTTGGAGATTGGTTGCAGAGACCACAGATTATATATTAGACATCAATTAATAAGAATAATAGGTTACAAGACGGATGTACAAAGGTAAGCTTATTACTACAAAATATCTCTTCCAGCCAAACCTTCGGCTAAATCTAACACAATGCGTATATATATTTTTTATACCACTAAAGTGGCAAACAATGTGTTAGATTTAAGGTCCGCCTGATGGAAAGCAGTCACCGTAGCCTATGGACGCCTGTAACACCAGGGGCATCACACGCGCGTTGCCGACTCTGTAAAAACCTCTTCACACCCTTCTTGAAGAACCCCATGCTGTAGTCTCCTGAGAAAACCTCGACAGGCAGTTCATTCCACAGCTTGACAGTACGCGGGAGAAAACTTCTCTGGAACCGCACAGTACGTGACCACTTAGGCTCTAATGTGTGAGGATCAATTCCCTGCCGATGGCGAGCGGTGCGACTGTAGAAGGAGGCCGTAGGCATCATGTCAAACAACTCCTCTGAACACACTCCATTGTACAATCGGTAGAACACACAAAGGGACGCAAAATCTCTTCCAGACTTAAAGGTTCTAAACCGTCTGTCAATTTGGGATCGTCAACAATCCTCACAGCATGCCTTTGAATCGAGCACAAGGTGCAAGCTGGTATCTAGGCGCTCCCGCCCATAAATGGCAACAGTACTCCATGTGCGGCCGTACTTGAGCTTTATAAAGCATAAGTCTTTGCCGCGAGTTGAAGTGCTGATTGGTGTTGAGCACACCTAGCTGCTTCGACGCCAGCTTGACCTTCCCCTCCAGGTGACAACGAAACTGAACGTCACTGGAGATTTCAAATCCGAGAATCCCAATGTTTTTGGCGAAGGTAAGGGGTGTGTTCTGGAATTGAGGAGCCACAGCAAAAGGGGTTTTCTTAGCGGTGAACGCGCAAACTTGTGTCTTAGTGGGATTGAACTGAACTAGGTTCTTTCGGCCCCAATCGGACACAATTTGCACACTTTATATTTGTATATATTGGACGTTATATACAAATATAAAGTGTGCAAATTATACATAAATAATTATACCGTGTATAATTGGTCGTGTGGTTTCCGGCAGACTAGAATAGAATCACTCCGTCTCTTTCTGTGGATGTCGTACATGGCGACTAAGGGAGCCATGTACGACATCCACAGAAAGAGACGGAGTGATTCTATTATATATTCTATTAGAGTGATTATATTCAAGCCAAAGCCAGCGTGGGGAGTGTAGGCCAAATCCTCCTTCTGTCTGGGACGGACCAGAGAAGGTCGTGCTCCTGTAGTGGAGGCTAAAATGACCTGATGATGATGATGATGATGAAATAAAGATATAAGTAAGGACAATAAATTATTACACTATTAGCCTTCGTACGTCAAACAGTTTTTTTTTTATATGAGGGGGGGCGAATGAGCATGTGGGTCACCCGATGGAAAGCAAACATTACCGTTCAGCAACACCAAGGGGTCGCCGATCCGTTGCCAGCCTTTAGGAACTCCTTCTTTTCTTTCTTTCTGGTGACCTCGCTCACTTCCAGGAACACAACAATCCTCAAGGGAATTGTTATTTGACTGTGGTATTCGTGTGGTGGAGGTACTTCCCCAGCCGGGCACCTTAAAAAATACGCTATGCCCTAACTCTCTTTTCGCCAGAGCCTCGTTTGTCCGTCGGCAGGATGCACCACGTGCAGGTGAGATTGGCTTTGGTTCAAAGATGTTGATGAACCACCAACATGACAAATGTCATTTCACCTTTTTAAAGCTCTAACTAAAGATTAACCCCTAACGAGAGTAGATGTGTTCTACAAAATCAAATCTGAGGGGCAATTCTCGTAATTAAAATTATAGTCAAAATTCAGTTTCGATCCAGTCTCGATTTCACAAATGTCACATTTGGTATTCTCGTAACACAATATATAACTGTAAAATTAAATTTAAATGGGATTATATCGAAATATGAGTGAAAATTAAACAAACTAAGAATGTTACTTTGCCTACACAAAAATTGATAATATTTAATTAATGAAATCAAGTATATAATTTTAGTCAATTCACAATTAAATCTCGTTTCGGTCAACTTTCAATCTGCGTTCGTAGAAAAATTACGAGAATTGACCTTCTGGACTGGACACAAATGTAGTTTATAATTAAAGTTTGCTAGATTAAATTTATATAGGAGCTTAGTTAAATAAATATTTATTCATTCATTCTGAAAATTGTTAGTGTTTCAGCATAGACTAATCTAAAATTTAATACCCACAGAAGGTTCAACAGCGCACACATTTGTAGACACATTCGATGTTGTTTTCATAGGGTACATGAATTATTCTAAGGATAATAAAAAACGTCAACTCTCTGAACTTTTACGACCTGTACCTGCCAGCGGACAGAACAGGTGAAATAAAAATGCTGAGACTGAAGAAATAAACGAAAGTATGCATTATTATGATGACGATTTCGAAACGGCAGCCGTAGAGACGACTACGAATTAAATAATTCCTAAGTAAAAAAGAAATGTAATTATATTTTGATAAAAAAAAATACAACGGCAAAAGATAAACAGTACAAGCATGAAGTACCTACCTGTCTACTAGCGAAAGAGGCTCGGGCAATAGAGACGTAGGGTACCTCCACCGCACAGAATACCGCAGCCAGATAAGAATTCTCTAGGTTTATTGTGTTCCTGCGAGAGAGTGAGGTCAACAGAAATTAAGGAGTTGCTGCATTGGCAGTGGAAGTGGCGATGCGCGCATATTTCATGTTGCGAGCATTAATATGGCTACGATAGCTGCTTCACATCAGGCGGGCCGTATAAATGGCACTCGACGTAGTATAAAAAAAATAAGGCAAAATTTTATGCACTCCGTAAGAACAAAACAACTAAATAAATTGATAAAACATGTGATTGCTCTAATCCCCAGATCTTTAACTAAATGAAAGCCAAAATCTAATATAGCGATAGAATCTTTAAATTTTGTTTGTGTCGTGATACTCACTTCTCGCATAGGCTTTATTTATTTCTCTCATACCTATTCTAACATCCTGTAAGAGATAGGTATATTTGTTTATATAGAGAGAGTGTACATGCTTAATATGTACATATAGAAATATTAGATTTAAGAATATATAATAATGCGCGGCTTCATCTGCATGAATTCCGTTGTCGTGGGAATAAGATATTTTTCCAGTATAAAAATAGCCCATATGCTCTATCTCAGACTAATCTATATCTGTGCCTAATTCCATACAGACCCGTTCAACAGTTCTGGTATGATTAAGTCTAACTAACAAACTTCTATTGATCCCAATTTTCGCATTTCTATCAGCAATAAGTTTAAGTTCATAATCGGAAGAACTTGGTAATACAGTGAACATCGGTTTACAAATCATAATAAATCTATTTATTACAAAAAAATATACGCCTAATAACGACTCTTTTATTTTCGCTATGCTCACAAAATCAATGAAGAAGTGGAGGATTGCGGTCCCAAGAGTCTCGCCGTCAGGTTTTATGCATGCTAGATGTTACTTCGCTGAAAACATACACATTACAGCTTTCGTTACTTGCCATCTCACAAGTATAAGTACCTAATATACAAGCACGCCCCGCCGTTACTCCTCACATCTGCTTGGTTCTTGATTCGTGACTGCTTTTGCAATGCTACAATACACACATGCTTACACATGATTATAAGCTGATGAGATTTTTTTAATTAGGCATAAAAAATATGTTATATAAATAAAAAAAAATTACACACACTACCATATATTTAACATGAATACTCGTTAAAGTTAAAGTTACTTGGCGACTGGTTACTGGGCGACCACTAGTATCATCATCATCAGGTCATTATAATCTCCACTACAGGAGCACGACCCTCTCTCGTCACAGACAGGAGGATTTGGCCTACACTCCCCGCGCTGGCCAGACGGGTTGGGGAGGCCTGATCGATGTTTTATAATGTAGTCGCCTTAGTCCGCCCCTTAGTCGCCTTGTACGACATCCACGGGAAGAGACGGAGTGATTCTATTCTACTCTACCGGAAACCACACGGCCAACTACGTAACCACGACCGCTAGTATAGTTATATTTAATTATTTAGTGTTGTGTGTAATGGCGGATGTGATATCTCCTCAGAGGAAAAACATACATAAAGCATAATATAAATGATATAGTATTTGTGTTTCCAATTTGCAAGACTTTATAGTATATCGAAGGAAATATTATCGACTTCCCGAGTACTGTGGTGACCTCTGGCTTGCCTGCAATCGACTATCTAAAATGAAACGTCGCGTCGCCGCGTTGGTCGATAAATTCTAAATCACGCTTGAAGAGGAGACTTATGAATCCATTTATTCAGTGCTTCAGTGGTTTCTATAAGGATAAAGTAGGTATTCAATCAACCAGTATAATTGACTGCGGGGAAATATCATCCCGTTCCATCCTGCTCTGCTAGTTGGTCAGTTCAGTTGGTGGTGGTCACCTGATGGAAAGCAATCACCACCGCCCATGGAGATCAGCAACACCTAGGGATCGCTAATCCGTTGCCATCATATCCACCTTCCTTTCGGATGACCTCATTCACTCCCAGGTGACTCCTCATTCACTACACAACAACCTTTTTTTTTATACTACGTCGGGTGGCAGACAAGCATACAGCCCGCCTGATGTGAAGCGGTTACCGTAGTCATATTAACGCTCGAAACGTAAAATAACGCTCGCGCGCCGCCACCCCCGTTGCCAACGCAGTATCTCCTTCCTTTCCGGTGACCTCACTCACTTCCAGGTACACAACAACCTTCAAGGGAATTGTTATTCGGCTGCGGTATTCTGTGAGGTGGAGTTACTTCCCTAGTTGGGTAGGTTAAAAAATATGCTATGCCCTACCTCTTTTTTCACCAGGGCCTCGTTTGTCAGTCAGCAGGGTGCACCACGTGCATGTGAATACAAATTATTGCTGTGAAGTCTTATGTAGCTAACATGTAGCTCGTATAATTGGGATAATTAAGATTAGATGTATAAACTAATAGACGACAACGGATTTAAACTATCAGCGCACCGGTTGATTTAGTATATAATATAGCAGTTATGTGAATTGCATGAAGCCGGTCTCACGCAGAGCGGCTCCACGCAATGTTTTTTTATATATTTATAGTAATGTGTATATATTGGCTGTAATAAAATTGTAAAATTCGTTTTAACAATAGTGTTTCCTTTTCCTATTATAATCGCTGTCTGTTTGTTTTTTGTCTCTTGGTCAGGGTGTTTTCTGAGTATTATATGTATTTATTTGCAAAAAGAGTGTTTAAGTATTATATCAATTATCTAGTACCGATAGTACAAGCTTTGCTTAGTTTGGGGCTAGATGGGAGTGTGTAATTTGTCCTGGAATATTTATTTATTATTTATTAAATCACTTAAATGCAATCGTTAATCTGCCATGATAACATTATAACTCAATACAATGACATCACCATGATGTGATATATATTTTAAAGTCTCTTGTCCTAATTAATTACGAAATCTTAAAAAGAAATACAGAGTAATTATAAAACTTGTACAACAGAGAATGTGCGTACTCGTGTTGCTAATTCTCTCAGTTTCTCTATAAGCCCCTGTTAGTTACAAACTAGCTCTTGGAAGTAATTAGCTCTCTTGTTCTTGAAGACACATGGACCTCTGTATTTACCTTTTTGCTTTACTTAGATGTACAATTTGTTAGATACCGCATGTTCAAATAGTACGAAAACGGGCAAGATTGATAGGGGAGCCGATCTTTGGGTTTATAAGATCTAAAATGTTGAAATGTTCAAAAAGGGTGAAATTGTCCATGTGTTTATTACATCTGAGGGGAGGGAGAAGTCACTTTACTCCTTTATACAGAAAATATTAAAGTTTTAAGTTTCAGAATAGAAGATTTTCTATCAACACAATAAGTCGAATATTAATGCAATTAATTAAATATTTCTTACAAATAATTTCTATTTAGTTTACTGCTCAGGTTTAAGTGCTGAACTTGTTTATAATTTTTAATTTACTAATTCCACAATATAGCTGCCGATTTAAATCTATGCCCTTTTTAAATATCTTTGTGTTAAAGATATAAAAAAAAAAATCTGCAAAATATATTAGTGTCGATTTCTCCCTTTTGTCACATATTTCAAAAAAGATTTTATTCCTTTGCATCATATATGGAAGTAATTAGTTCTCTCGTTGTTAAAGAAACATAAATCTGTATTTTTCCTTGTGCTTTACTCAGATTTGTGTATTTATAGATACTGCTTACTTATTTTATAGGCTCCTACTATTTAATGAACACTGAATGTGCCCTGTCATCGTACTTTCACGACCTAAGTTTGTAGAGTTTTGGCTAAGAATAGTACTTACAATTGCATTACAAGTGGATCACCATCATTGTGTGTTCTGCGAAAGGGTTGTGTTCATAGGAGTTATTGACATAATATCCACAGGCACCTTCTCCAATCGCACTCGCTATCAGCAGGGTAATCATCCTCACACATTAGGGCCCAGATGGTTGTGATCAATGCGAAAGAAAGGAAGGAGATGCTGCGATGGCAGCGGGGGTGGCAGCGCACGAGCGATATTTTATGTTGCGAGCGTTAATATGGCTACGGTAACTGCTTCACATCAGGCGGGCCGTATGCTTGTCTGCCATCCGACGTAGTATAAAAAAAAAAAAAAAAAAAAGATTTCAGGGATATTCCCTCTCACTATCGATTTGTATCAAAAAGTTTAGTGACTGCGGAGATTTTTCCATGAGATTACAGAACAGAGTTTCGGAAAAAAATAGGAGATGTGCACTAGCAGAGGAGGTAACAGCATGTGAGCTATTTCTTACACTGCAAGTGTAGACTGCGGCAGTTGACATCAGGCGAGTTGAGTTCTATGGATGTTTGGCATGCCTACCATACAATATTAAAAAAAAATGTTAATATTTTTTTAATAGCAACGTTTTGGACGTGTGAGTTGAGTAACTTATTATATGTTTCCATTGACAATATTTGTCACCGATATGTTTCAACACGTCAAACTCTAATAGAAGTATGACAAGTTACAATATACACTTCGCTCACACATTATGACATTGGATTAACTAGCAGTAGGTACCTATCTAGTCTGTTTTAAATCTACGGCATGACTCCTACGCAATTTTATTTTATTTATGTTTTATCCAATGTTATTTTTGAAGCATGAAAAGCGTTGTTTTGTGCGTACAGGCACGTCGAGAATAAATGCAGAAGGGAAAAAAACATTGGGGTGGATAAATAAAAGCATAATCAACCCATTTCTCACGCATCAATGGGGTTAACTTGAGGAGTACACTATGGAACAGCTCTGGAGAGGCGAGGAATTCCACAGAATCTAGCATCTTTATGGTGTGGACACAGTTACGTACTACACATGCTAGCTGGTGGAGTTCCTTGCCACCATCCGCTGCAGACAGTCTGGGCATGCTCTTAACTTGTGATACAAGATGATGTATCAGAAGTTCGGGCTGACCAAACTGCTCCTGCAGCGCGGCCATGATCTCTTCTGGATCGTGTGACAAAGCCAGAAGAGAAACAACGGCATCACGAGCTGCTCCTCTAAGGGCGTTATTCAGCCGGCCTATATTTTCCGTCGCCGAAAACGAATTTTTAGAATTTAAAAATGAAGTTTTAAAAGTTAACCATTCAAGAGGCGAACCGAAATATAGGGGCAGACTAACTACATTACCTGCATTCACCTTCTCACTCTTGACCCGGGCGAGATCACTTATGACCTCAGCCAACTTCAAAAAATCGCTAGGTTGATTGTGGGTAGTGTCAAACACATTTGAACGATTAATATAATTTTGTTTACAATTCTGATCGTTTTGTGTACCTAACATGTGTTTTGTTGTAAATGAGTTAGGCGTGTAGTGCGAAGCATCCAGCGCCGGGTGCTGATGAAGCCGGCCGACCTCGTTGCAAGCTTCCAATGCACGAGCGCCTAGCTGAGGCGCGGCATCGTTGTCTAGATTCCTTAGTTTAGAGAGAAAATTCAAAAGAGACAAAGAATATGCTGAAGCGTACCGACGTTATGTAAATGCTATGTTGGAAAAAGGTTATGCAGAGCTTTGTACAAATACGCCTCCTTTAGGCAATCTTTGGTATTTGCCCCACTTTGGTGTATACCATCCGCAGAAACAAAAACTGAGGCTCGTACATGATGCAGCAGCAAGATGTTCGGGGATCAGCTTAAATTCTCTTTTGCTCCCTGGTCCTGACCTCTTACAACCTTTGTTAGGAATCTTAATGCGTTTTAGAGAAGGTAAAATTGCTCTTAATGGAGATATTTGTGAAATGTTTCCACAAACAAAAATAAGAGTACAGGACAGAGACGCACAGCGTTTTCTCTGGCGAGATCATCCATCTTTGCCACTACAGGAATATAGAATGTGCTCTATGATATTTGGCGCCACCTCTAGTCCATGCACCGCCATTTTCCTGAAAAATAAAAATGCTTTGGAACATAAGAGTAAATATCCAGAAGCAGCCGAGGCCATTGTCAGAGACCACTACATGGACGATTACCTAGGTAGTATTGATAGTCCTGAACTTGCTGCTCGTCTCGCAGCCGACATTGTTACTGTCCATAAGGCAGCGTGTTTAGAAATGCGTTCGTGGGTATCTAATAACCCTAGTGCGCTCTCCTTAATAAAGACAGAATTGAGGGCTGTCGATACTCCCGAGGTTGGACTCGGACCGATGCTGTCTCCTTCTCAGGTGCGGATCTTAGGGGTGGCCTGGAATGTCAAAGATGACATTCTTAATTTTCGTAAGACGTCAGAACTTCCTATCAATCTAACTAAAAGAGTAGTATTATCACATTTAATGAAAGTATATGACCCTCTTGGCTTTTTAATGCCTGTAGTTATTGCAGGCCGAATCCTCTTCCAGGAAACTTGGAGAATGGGTATTGGCTGGGACGATGAGCTGCCTACTCCTGCGAAAATAAAGTGGCAGGCCTGGTTCGATTGTTTGGCCGAAATTTCTTCGAATGTTTCATTAGCTCGCTGTTACCGAACCAAATCTGCTGTGGAAAGTCAGCTCCACGTTTTAGCCGACTCAAGTGAGCTAGCTTATGCGTGTGTGGCCTATTGGCGTTTTCTTCACGAAGACGGAACAGTACACTTAGCGCTCATAGGTGGAAAAGCTCGTCTAGCTCCCTTAAAACCTGTATCTATTCCAAGGCTAGAGCTGCAGGCGGCTCTTATGGCAGTTCGCTTCGCAACTTATATTTTAGAGGCTCATCGTATAGTTGCTTCTAAAGTTTATTTTTGGACGGATTCCTTAACAGTTTTAAAATGGTTACGAAGCGACGCCCGCGTATTTAAGCCGTTTGTAGCTCACCGTGTGGGAGAGATATTAGAAACTACGGATGTTGCCGATTGGCGTTATGTTCCATCGGCATTGAATGTGGCGGACGATGCCACACGCGGGCAATGCTCTTTGTCCTCATCCTCTCGGTGGTATACTGGCCCTAATTTCCTTTTATCTTCCCAGGAAGATTGGCCTTGTGAGCCTGCGGCAGGCCCTCCACCCGTGCTTGAAGAATTAAAATCAGAGCACGCGTTAACCTTTTTATTAGCCGAACAACCAAAAGTTCCATCTCCGGTAGTTGCAAATCATTCACATTTCGGTCAATGGCTTCGGTTGGTAAGGGCTACCGCTCGGGCACATTATTGTGCTAAAGTTTTTCGGTCTTTATTGGTAAAGCCTCAAAATTCTAAATCAAAGTCAGCCGTCTCCAAAGTTTTTCATAAAAATTTGAAACCTCTTTCGGCTAAGGAAATTTTGGAGGCGGAACGGCACCTTCTTTTGAGCTCCCAATTGGAGTCGTTTAATCATGAATTCTTAAGTCTTATTGCAGGTCTTTCCCCAACTAATCAAGGGAGGCTTAGAAGCTTAAGCTTGATGTTGGGAGAAGACGGTTTAATCCGCTTGTGCGGAAGAATTTGTGCAGTTTTGGATGCCCCCGCGCAGGATATAAACCCCATTGTTTTGGACGGTCGACACCCAATTGTGAGGTTACTTCTCGACCACTATCATCGGAAGTTTGGTCACGGTAATACCGAAACCGTGGTTAACCTCCTGCGCGGGAAATTTTATATATTAGCTTTACGCCCTAACGTCAGGTCTGTCGTCAAACGTTGCTGTTTTTGTAGAGTTAAGAAGAACCTTCCTCCACCTACGCCTCGATTTGGTGATCTTCCTGCAGATAGACTATCTCACCATCAACGTCCATTTTCTTTCACCGGTCTCGATTATTTTGGCCCGATAGAAGTCGCTGTCGGAAGAAGACGAGAAAAGCGCTGGGTGGCCTTATTTACATGTCTGACCACGAGAGCCGTTCACCTTGAGATCGTTGGAAGCCTTTCTGCGGACGCAGCCATCATGGCTCTCAGGAGATTTATTGCTCGTCGCGGATGTCCATCTAGGATTATCTCGGATAACGGGACCGCTTTTGTCGGTGCAGCCAACCAGCTCGCAGATGTTTTCGACTTCGCAGCCAATCACAAGATAGAGTGGAAATTTATTTGTCCAGCAGCACCTACGATGGGTGGCTCATGGGAACGCTTGGTGCGATCAATTAAGGCTGCTCTTTCCGCCACCCTAACACAGAATGCCCCAAGGGAGGAAACGCTGGCAACTTTGTTGCTGGAAGCGGAAGCTGTAGTGAACTCGCGCCCACTTACACATGTGCCAGTAGATCCAGAGACTCTACAAACACTAACACCTTTTCATTTTTTATTGGGTACGCCATCCACTGAAGCTATTCGTCCTTGCTCTGATGTGGATTTATACCGCCGGCTGAACCACAAGAAAGTTCTGAGATTGGCTGAGATGTTTTGGACCCGATGGCTAAATGAATTTTTACCTACCTTAATTCCAAGACATACCGGCACATTAAAATCGCATTTCAAACAGGGTGATCCAGTATTGGTGGTGGACAAAAATTTACCTCGAGGAACCTGGCCCAGAGGAAGAATTTCAAGATTTTTTCCTGGACCAGACGGATTGGTTCGGGTGGTCGAGGTGATGACAAATAAGGGACCTTTGAGGAGACCTGTGCGCAAAGTGGTACCCTTACTTTTAGAGCAGGGTACTCAAGAAGACTGTGCACAGGTACTGTCGCCTCCTTAGATTGGTGCTCTGCACCGGGGCGCGCCATGTTGGCGACAGACCTCTTTTTGTAGACTTTTTTATAGTATTTACTTTTTATATTCGAATATTATATTTTTGATACATTTTGTTTTTATAGTTGTCATTCTATGTCAGTGTCTCAAGTACGGAAAATACATGGTAAGTTTCACAAGCTTTAATTATTTTATTTATTGCCTTGCCCTACATACATACCTCTGTCCACGATTAATACTACCAATAGGATTTTCAATTTACTGAGCCTGGTGGTTGAATAGCTAGCAATGGCTACTTTGGCACTAAGGGTCGTGAGATCGATACCCACATAAAACGAATATTTGTGTATATGACCTATGAATATATACCCGATTATACCAATAAATATTCACATATTATTTATGTCTGTTTGTCAATGAATATATACCTAAATATGTGAATATTTCAAGCGTCTACCTGTTGCTGTTATCAATATCGAGCAAAAACATGTGATGCCCCTGGTGTTACAGTCGTTCATAGGCTACTGTAACTGCTATCCATCAGGTGGGCCGTATGCTTGTTTGCCACTTTAGCGGTATAAAAAAAAACGAGCCAATAAAATCACGTTTGTTGTATGGGAGCCCCCTTAAATATTTATTTTAGTCTATTTTTTGTATTTGTTTTTATAGCGGCAACAGAAATACATCATCTGTAATATTCAACTGTATAACTATCGCGGTTCATCAGATACAGCCTGGTGACAGATGGACGGACGGACGGACGGACGGACAGCGAGGTATTAGTAATATGGTCCGTTTTACCCTTTGAGTACGGAACCCTGTATGTCATATTACCTGTGCGTATACATATATGCCACGATATATGTACTCCACCTGCTTATTTGTGAGCTATGTCATCAGGAAGAGATCCTTGTTTGGTATAAGTCCGCCTTTATACAAATTTGAGTAATCATTTTATTTCTACTGTTTTCTGCAATGTTTGTACAATAAAGATACTTACTTATAACAATAACATCATAAAAGTATCCAACTTTCAAGTATCGAACTCTCATAAAAACTCCAACATAACGCAAGGCAAGAATCAAAATGCTGCGTTTGATTTTCGCCCTCACAATTCTAATCCATCCAATTTTTGACCCTCTAAATTTCCAGTTTTACGAGTGAGTAAGTCAGAACTGTCGACATTGTCCGCAGCCGTCGTAAACTCTGAGACGGCGCTCGTTTGTCAACAATATAAACTTGACATCGGGAGCTGTGAAGACCGCCGCGAATAAGGGATCGTTCTATACAGTTGCCGAATGTGCGCCTTTCGCGAAAAATTTACATGATATTCAAGAATTTGAAGTACACTTGTTATGTTGGCATTGCGGGTTTACTTTTGTTAACTGATTTGTTAGGATGTTCGACACGTATCTGTATATTTTACGTTTAATTCTAGTATAAATAATTAAATATAAATATTGTTAGACAAATTACACAGCGCCACCTAGCCCCAAAGTAAGCGAAACTTGTGTTATGGGTACTAGACAACTGACAAACAAACGTAAATACATTTTTTTTTGTAAATACTTACTTATGATAGATAGAAAACACCCAGACTAAGACAAACAGACAGTTCATGCACGTAAATGTTTGTCCTATGTGGGAATCGAACCCACGAGCGTTGGTGTCGAAGCCGCGTCATTGACCGCTACGCCACCGAGCCAAGAAGCCGATTACCATCGAATTTATTATCGCTAAAATAGATCTTACGTTTAAGTTAATGACAAACTCGGTGCTTTTGGTTTTGTCGAGCTCGGTGGTCGAATGGTTAGCTATGGCCACTTTGACTCCTAGACTGCGGGTTCGATTCCCGCACAAGTCTAACATTTGTGTGCATGAACATGTTTGTTTGTCATGGTCTGGGTGTTTTCTATGTATTATAAGTATATATTTACAAAAAAAATGTATTTAAGTACATTTATCAGTTGTCTAGTACCCATAACACAAGCTTTGCGCTTAATTTGGGACTAGATGGCGCTGTGTGAATTGTCCAGAAATATTTATTTATTAAACTTATTCAGCTTACTTGGTGGAGCTCTGTGGTTTCTACCAGCTAAGCTAAGCGGCGGCGGTACCCTGTTTTTATTGAATGAATAAATGGATAAATGAATGCAATACTGAATGGATGAATGAATGAACAGATGAATGTTTATTCACCTTAAATAAGCTATAGGGAAACTGTATTTATGTATGTTCTTATTTAGCTATTTTGATAGTCATCATCATCATCATCATGATCAGGTCATTTTAGTCTCCACTACAGGAGCACGACCCTCTCTCATCTGTCAGAAGGAGGATTTGGCCTACACTCCCCATGCTGGCCAGACGGGTTGGGGAGGCCTGATCGATGTTTGATAATGTATTTCCTTTAGTCGCCTTGTACAACATCCACGGGAAGAGACGGAGTGATTCTATTCTAGTCTGCCGGAAACCACACGGCCACATTTTTTTGATAGTATGCAAATGTTTACAATAAACTTAAACATTACTACAATTATTAATGAAACAAGTAAGTATCCAAGTAGTTTGTGCATATACTACCTTACAAAAGAATAACAACACAAGAAGTTTCATACGCAAAGTTCTACTCTACACGCAGCTGACAACCTCTTGGCCACATTTTTAGTAATTTTCTTTTCGTTACAGCCCATGCACAGCAACAAGGAGCAAAACAGACAAAGCAGACTGAACAGCAAAAAGATTAAATAAGAATACAGTGCACGTGACATCAGAAGGCTCTTTAAGGCATGTTTCGTACCCTTCAGAAGGCAATACGTTTGCAGTATCCAAACTTTGTTCAACGGAACAGGTTACATAAGTATTTCTTGTAGTAATTTTAAAACATATTATTGCAGAGAAGAATGGTTTCTCTTGAACATTT
Source organism: Hypsopygia costalis (assembly GCA_937001555.2). NCBI lineage: Eukaryota > Metazoa > Arthropoda > Insecta > Lepidoptera > Pyralidae > Hypsopygia > Hypsopygia costalis. The sequence goes on along the minus strand of OW443336.2, from coordinate 1,805,031 downwards.
ATGAGACGAGCTCGGTGGCGTAGCGGTCAACGACGCGGCTTCGACACCAACGCTCGTGGGTTCGATTCCCACACAGGACAAACATTTGTGTGCATGGACATGTCTGTTTGTCTTGGTCTGGGTGTTTTCTATTTATCATAAGTATGTATTTATAAAAAAAATGAATTTGCGTATGTTTATCAGTTGTCTAGTACCCATAATATAAGCTTCGCTTACTTTGGGGCTAGATGGCGCTGTGTAATTTGTCTAACAATATTTATTTATTTATTTACTGCTAATATAGATTTCTGATATAAGAATTTAGAGTATGCCAGTGAAATAGTGACAAATAAATTATTATTTTGTCGAGCCCGGCAGTCGAAAGGATAGCATTGTCCACTTTGTCTCCGGAGTCGCGGATTCGATCCCCGCACACCACGAATATGTGCGTGCGTGAACATGTCTGTTTGTCTTGGCCTGGGCATTTTCTATGTATTCTATGTATGTATTTATAAAAAAAAATAGTGTATTTAAGTAATCAGTTACCTAGTACCCATCTTATCTTATCTTATCTTAGAGTGGGTCCAGTGCTGAAGCACCGGTGACACGTCGACCCTCATGGATCTTTTGTGCTCTCCCTAATCCTTTAGTCACTCTCCCCTGACTGTCTGGAGACATGTTCCATGTACTTCAGTATGCCGCTTATTGGGAAGAGTCTGTAGTCCTCCAGGTCCGGGTGTGCCTTTCCTAGGATTTCCATTCGTTTGCCGGCTAGGGCGTCACACATCAAGTGTTTCATGGACTCGTTAGGCCCTTTGCATGTTCTGCACTCTGGGCTATCAACACGTCTCATTTTGTATAGGTATCCTTGACAGGCATAATGGCCCGTTAGTGTCCCCAGCATGAGACGCATCCGTTTTCTGTCATATTTATGTACATGTCTGTACCAATTCATTGTACCTTCGCCAATGGTTTCTTTGGAGTGTAGCATTCCACTCATTTCCTTCTATTCAGCCTGATGCCTAGACTTTGCCCTGCCATTTATAGCCCCAATTACTGTCCCATATGAGAGACCTACAAAGGGTTCAGGTCCCAAAAAGTTACCTAGTACCCATAACACAAGCTTTGTTTAGGTTGGAATATAAGTAATCCCATTTTAATTAAACTTTAAAATTTCATATTGTGTTACGAGAATACCAAATTTGACATTTGTGACATGGATACTGGTTTGAAACTGAATTTTGACTACATTTTAATTACTAGAATTGGACCCTGTTATGCAGAATAGATAAATGGCTGTGTGGTTTCCGGCAGACTAGAATAGAATCACTCCGTCTCTTCCCGTGGATGTCGTACAAGGCGACTAAGGGAAATACATTATCAAACATCGATCAGGCCTCCCCAACCCGTCTGGCCTGCGTGGGGAGTGTAGGTCAAATCCTCCTTCTGTCTGGGACGGAAAAGAGAGGGTCGTGCAGTGGTCCTGTAGTGTCCTGTAGTGCAGACTAAAATGACCTCATGATGATAGCTTTTGGGAAACTGCTAGAATCTGTTGCGAATTATAAAACTAGATGTAATGTTTCTCGCTATATATATACACATATTTCTATCTGGGATAGTTTGTCGGTTGGCACTCTGCTGCTTGCTTGGTTCTGCGTCCACAACAGAGTCCAATTGGCCCTCTGATCTCTGCATAATTACAAAATATTATGTTAAGAATGAAGTCTGTCTAAAGTCTTAGCTGAAAGAAAGTTTGATAGTCTTACAAACCATGAAGACGACCTTTTATTAATACTTATGCATAAGTATCATAATAGCGTGAAGGCTACTGGAGCCCAGAATAGATAATTTAATTTAAAAATAATTAAAAGAAACGCTTAACGTCATCAAAGCTGTTTACTACAAGTCCATAAAATAACAGCGACGACTTCTATAGGTCTCTATATTAGTCATACAGATTTGTATCGAACATACGCCTATTAAATCTCAATTGCGGATTATTTGTAGCTTATAGAAATGGTGAATATTTAGAGGATATCGTCGACAACCCTCATAAATAATAAATAAATATTTCTGGACAATTTACGTAGCGCTACCTAATCCCAATTTAATCGCATAGCTTGTAATAGTACAAGCGCTTAATTTGGGATAGTACCCATAGGGGTACTATACAACTGATAAATGTACTTAAATACATTATTTTTTTTGTAAATAGTTCTACTTCTAATACATAGAAAACAGCCAGGCTAATACAAATAGACAAATGTTTGTCTTGTGCTGAGATCGAACCCGCGGCCTCGGAGTCAAAGTAGCCTTTGCTCGCCATTCACCACTGGTCTCATCATTTATGTGGTATCCTACCATTTGAGAAATTTAATTCTCATATTACCGTATGGGAAATTTAATCCACACCACAGACTCTACTTTTTATACATTCATCATATGAAGAATTGTGCCATCTCTGCATAAACAATAACTAACGTCAGAAAAAAAAAATCAAAGTAAATAGAAGAAAAGAAAACAATAATTTGGTTTATAAGTTGTTTAAAGGGAATAAAACAAAATTATAAAATTAATGGACAAATAGGTACAGGAATACGAGTACTCGTACATAATAAATTAAAAAATATGGTTAGGGAATAATTTCGCACCAATTGCTTTATTTATGAGTACTATCATTTATGTGGTAAAAATCAATATTCATTTATTGCGCTATCGTACACAAACATGAGAATTTATATTACATTAAAAATAAACAGCAGGAGCAGGCATACATTCGCCGCGCGGTAGAAAGAGAGGGGGTGTCACTTCCTCTCCTACGCCGCGCCGGCGGCGGCGGTCTACTCTCACTACGTCTTACGAATTTTTGATCAGGCCACGTGTCCTGACGCGAGTTTAACATTTTTCACCCATCCAAAAAGTGCATAACGCCGCTAAAGAAGTTTTCACTTCAAAAATATCTTAAATCAAAATAAATATAAAAAAGTGGTTTCATATTTTAAAAGAAATAAAATTATGTAATAAGAAGATAAATAGGTATAGTAATAAATAAATAAAAAAATAAATGAGTGAAACATTATATAGATAGAGGGATAGAAGGTCAGAAATAAGAAAAAAAGTAACTATTAAAATACATATTTCAAATTGCTGTCCTTGAAATCAATGAATACAAATTATTTTTTAAATGTAAATACTGCACAGTATGTTTTTGGTCCAGCCGGTCTAGGCACATCTCATTCAACCCGATGTCTTTAATCTTGCACTTCTTCCACTTTGTCTACATGCCGTTCTGTTTTATTATTTCTATTTTGGGAACGTCTACAAAAGTGTCTAGCTTTGAACAAGCCAAATTCGTACAACATGGACGCTGGGTTATACATATTTAACATATTTGCAATTTTTCTGGACTTGCATAGTCCTTTGTATGTTTATTTTATTGAAAATAAAAACATGAGTCAAAATACCAAATGGGCGACTGAAATACTAGGTTAGGATACCCATAAATGTTATTACTGTATAAATGATTTACTAAACGACAAAATAATTTAAATCAAAATTTTGACACGGATATGTAATTAAATAATTCTCTAACATGATTATTATAATGAATGAAGAAATTTATATATCGATACGGAGTGAATCTATTATGCCCGCAATTTTTAAATTGTTTATGGTATGTGTAGTGTATTGTTGTGTAAGTGACTCTAATTAAACATGACGTATTATATTATTTAAGTACATATTGATTGACAATGTCAGGAAATTTTAAATATTTGTATGCCTGAGGGCAAAACATAGAGCACAAAAAATAAATGTAACCCAACACCTCAATAATGTATATGTCGCAGCCAGCTCGTAGAATTGCCACATTACATAATGGGTAACTTAAGGCGAATTGTCTTTAAATAATCTTTCGGTTAGGTTTGTCTTGTGATTAATTAGAAATACGAGATTCCACAAACTTGGTGGATACCGAAGTGAAGCTGGCCGCATACCTGGTGACAATTCACTAATATGATAAAAGGGCGGTTTGAAATGATGGCTTGGCCATTTTATAAAACAGTTGGCCATTATGTAATGCGGCGGGTTATACGAATTGGCTGCGACATATATACCACCTATGTTTAACAAATAAAATTATTCTATTTTATACTATTCTATTCTAGGTTAGGTTTTGTATGTTTTATATCAACTTTAGTTGTTAAGTAAGTATACCTAAAGTCGCCCAGTTTCACAATTTTAGATGCTCGGTTTATTACTACCCTTATTTTATTTTCTTTATTTGGGAAACAATCAGTTGTACATTAGAAACTTACGTCTAAGCGCTTAAATTTATTGAACTATATAAATGCACAACCAACAACATTGTCCGCTGGTTATTTTTAAAATAAGGCCTAAATCTACATAAACTTGCTGTAAGACACAGTAATAATTTCAGAAGGCTATGAAGATAAAACTAGAATACATGTAAAAACAAAATACTTAAAAGATAAAAAAAAGGTGATGAATATGAATGAATGATGTATAACGTACTAGTTTATTCATTAAAATTTTATAATAAGTTCAAAAATATTATTCTATACGTATGTTACATAGAGTATTATATAGATTGGACATATCTCTCATTCACTACAATATGGTCACAACTTACACTTGAATCCAATTACAATACAATTTAAACAATCATAGAAAACTATGGTTGTTTAAACAATTAATGTTTAATAATTACGACATTAATACAATTAAAGAATAATTATGTACCTACTTAAATGTTATGTGCCTGTTTAGGTCTGGCAGAAAATAGAATTATTATAGTTAGCATATTAAATTGAATACCACAATGATATTTTAAAAAAATATGTTGACTTTAATCATGTCGGAGTTGCACCAACTGAGCTAATAATGTATATCTAATTTAAAATATCTAGACAAAAACAGGAAACTGACGTTATTGAAGGCGACTTTACATAGAACAATTTTGAAACATTGACTTCAGAGATAGTGATTAAATAATAATGTTTTTTAGTTCACGATCATTTTTTTATATAAAATAATAATGCTGCCCTGGGAGTATAATAGATGTTATTACAAATAATTTGTTATAGGTGGCAGTTAAAAAACAAAAAAAAAATAGTTCAATAGAAACAAATGAACAAAAAAAACACAGACAAATCTAGAGAGATACAATAAAATTTCTAGGCATACGTTCATTTGGATTATAATCTAGATCAATACTGTAAAAATCTTTGGTTATAAATGATATCATGATTGTAATCTGTTATGTATGCTAATAAATAAATAAAAAATACGTGAAACCGCCAAAAGTTGTGTGTGGTTGCTGACATTAAAGTAGAAACTAATAGCAACGTAATCATAGGCTTATATCTTAAACTAAAGATATCTATTAAACCGTTTAATAATTAATAACGATACTTAAGTAAATTCAAAAAGTAAAAAAATAAAAATCTACTTCAAACTTTTGTAACGAAATAAAACAAAAATCGTCGTCCGTCGTTTTCTTCATGTTCCAAATTTTATATCGCTGCACAAAATTAATAAAACAAAAATGATGACACAATAAACTCTCCCATATAAATCACGGCTGCGATATTTCTGCAAAAGCTCCAAATAAAACTGGGCCAACGATATAAACAGTAATAAAATTAAGAATTCATAAACCCTTTCATAATAAAAAAGTAGTAATAGTTGATGCGGCTGCCATTAATGTTATTAATATGGCTTCACGAGGCGAGGACCATAAAGTTGAACAAACGAGAGAGGCGGGATACTTTTTACCGCCCGGGCTCCCATAAAAACGCAAGCCCTGAATTAGCTCGATTCTTTGTCACCCCTTTTGAACAACCCTAAATTTCTACTACCACCGTCTTTGTCTAACAATAACCACTACATTCCCATCCGTTAAACTGCATCAAGGAAAAACAACGTGAAACCGCCTGAGATGAAACGAGATAGAACAATATATATGCACTAGTAGAGAGGCGACAGAGAACGGCATACGTAGTAGTAGCCGCGGACGAGCTTCGTATAGAGAGGGAAAGAGATAGATGAAAGCAAGCGAGAGGGGAACAAAAATTAAGCAACAGAGGGGAGAGGAATCGAGCTTCTTCAAGCGGGGTTAGTCCGCATTCGACCGCGCTTGCGATAACGTTGTTTGCAGAGCGCACTGCACGAAAGCGATTCGAGTTGTGATTTTTCATGTGATTACTTATCGATACTGATGACGATTTGTGTTGTTCAAAAAAATATATAGACATGTTGTATTGTTCACCGAAGATCGGATCACCATTTACTACAGGAAAAACTTTAATACGTTGAATTATGTTATCGTGACGCTGAAAAAATTGAAATTGCCACCCAAGTTATTATGACCAATATTTCGCGATTTATGTGCCGGTTATGATAAGCAAGGAGCTTTGACCAAAACTTGTAATATCGACGGAGGGATACCAAAGAAAATGTGTGCCAAAATGTTATTTTATAGTTTTTACCTGTTTTCTCTCATATTGTGGATTGGAGTGTCGGCTGAAGAGGAAGTGTCATCTCCTCTTCGAGTGGCTCAATGTAGAGCAACATGCTTGCAAAAGGTAAGAGTTTTGATTTTCATGACGCTTTATAATAATTCAAAGACATTTCTGTCATTTCAACAATATTCCTTAAATTTGAACCAATTCCTTAATTTCATTTCAGAGGAATATTGAAAAACAATAATAATTAAGAAAAGTAAGAGACGTTTATATGGCATAATAATTTGATCTGAAAAAAAGGAATTTGCGACGCCGACGCTTCAGAGGTTCTTACTACTGCGATGTTGCTGCTAACATCGCAAACTGTGAATGAATTGATTATCTTTTGAAAAAAAAAACACTTTTCGCTTATTGTATGTAGGATTAACTACCTACCTGTATCGGAAGTAGTTTTAGTCTCTACGTATTAATATTTTACCTAATACCGAAAAGATTGTTTGCGTCAATTTTAAGAAATCTATTTGGTTTATACTCTATGTCGCAAAATACATTCTAGAATGTCCGTATGAAAATATTTGAATTATTTGATTACATAATTCATATCTCTCTTCTGATTTTTATCGGAAACGTCCATAGACTAGATGATATTAATACGCTCCATAAAAAGATGAAAAAATAAAACAAAAAAGTTTCAGAATCAATGCTTAGATGTAAAAAAATACAGTTAATCAAGTACATCCACGTGGTCCACTTTTTAGCAAAGAAAAATTATGAAAATTCTTAACAAACAGATTTGAATTATTAGATTATATATAATAATTGATATCTCTTTTCTGATTTCTTATCGGTCCCGGGCCCTAGCCGATTATCATCGGAATTATTGAATGCGAAAATGAAACTACCTACTGCTTAGATGGTTGGTAATTATGTTGAACTCGGCTGTTAGAAACCCTAGAGCTCTACCGAATAAGCTGAAGATGTATGCTACTAACTTTAGCCTAAGACCAATTTATGGATGCAAAAAATCCGTGGTAATCGGCTGATGCCATGAATAAGCTTCAAAAAGAGATGGGATATGGTATTAGAATAGATGAAACAAAAATAAACGTTCCAGGATCAATATAATTTAAAAAGACAATAGAGTTATTTTAACGGTTACACCTACGTGATTCAATTCCATTCTATGTCAGCAAAATAATTTCTGAAATTTCTGGACAAAAAGATTTGAATTATTGGATTACATAATTCATATCCTTCTTCTGATTTATTACAGGAGAGCTTCGGGGAATAGATAACATGATTAAAGTTCATAAATAGATGAATATAATAGTATTCGAATAAATTAAACAAAAGAAACAGTCCAGAATCAATACAACTTAAAAATACACTTATTTAAACAAATTTGGTATGAAATTTCTGGACAAAAGACTTGAAATATCGGATTCCATAATGTGGTACATATCTCTCTTGTAATTTATTATTGGAAAGGTTCCGAGACTAGATGCCATGTATAGGATTCATAAAGATATGAATATGATACTATTTGAATAGATTAAACAAAAAGAAATTCAATCCAATATACCTAATTTAAAAAAACAATATACCTAGTTATCTAAACAAACATGGCCGTGTGGTTTCCGGCAGACTAGAATAGAATCACTCCGTCTCTTCCCGTGGATGTCGTACAAGGCGACTAAGGGAAATACATTATAAAACATAAGGGAAATACATTATAAAACATTAATCAGGCCTCCCCAACCCGTCTGGCCAGCGTGGGGAGTGGAGGCCAAATCCTCCTGTCTGGGACGGACGAGAGAGGGTCGTGCTCCTGTAGTGGAAGCTAAAATAACCTGATGATGATGATGATCTAAACAAACATACCCACGTGGTCTTATTCCAGTTATTACCTACTGCCAATATAAATAAAATATGGTTGTTGTATAATGTACTGGCATTTTATATTCCTCAGTATATACCAAAATGTCCCTTTTTGGGGTAGCATGACTTGCAAAGTCTCATAAATTCAACAAAATAATAATGCCATATTTGATGATTATTTATAATACGCTAAAGAGAAAAAACAAAGGAGGACTTATCCATTAAATTTAAGGAATCTTTAATAAAGATTCCTTAAATTTAATGGATCAAAATGTTTTTATTGTTTTCGTTCAGAAATATTTAATGGCAACAATGGTGTCAAATTATTGATATTTGGCATCTTAGTGTTGATTAAATGATTGCCTTCATAGCATCAAAAGAATTGAGTAAAAAAGACACCTTCCAGTTTATAGTTGAAAAGCATTTAAAAGCGAGGAGCTCGATGGGGTCACGCAAATTAAGCAACGTCGACCGAAGCCTGTCCATGGATGGATTTATCTCAAGCTCCTCCGTGCTTCGGGGGGCACGTTAAGCCGGCAGTCCCGGCTGTTGTCATTTGATCACAGTCGTCAAGCCAAGTCAGAGGCCTTTAGGCGGCTTGAAAAAACTTACCTTTTTTTTTTTTTTTTTTTTTATACCGCAAGTGTGGAAAACAAGCATACGGCCCGGCTGATGGAAAGCAGTTACCGTAGCCTATGAACGCCTGTAACACCAGAGGCATATCACACGCGCGTTGCCGACCCTGTAAAAACCTCTTCACGGCTTTTTTGAAGAACGCCATGCTGTAGTCCCCTGAGAAAACCTCGACAGGCAGTTCATTCCACAGCTTGACAGTACGCGGGAGAAAACTTCTCTGGAACCGCACAGTACGTGACCACTTAGGCTCCAATGTGTGAGGATGAATTCCCTGTCGATGGCGAGCGGTGCGACTGTAGAAGGAGGCCGTTGGCATCATATCAAACAACTCCTCTGAACACACCCTTTACCTTACCTCCGCCAACCCACAGTTAAGCAGTGTCGAGTTGCTCTAAACCTTCTAATCTTTCGATTGAGGGGAGATCCGTATCCCAGCAGTAGATGAATAAGGGTTGACAACGAAGCATTTAAAAATATGTGAAGCTTAATTTCATCTGATAATGAAAATATTATGAAAGAGTAACACAAATACCTAAGTAATATATGTAATAGCGATGAAAGAAAACAAAGAGATACGACATGTTAAATATGTATGTATAAAATAAAGCGATATAGTCTTGAAACCTTGGAAATGACACGCGAAGAAACAATTCACTCGGCAGAATAGCCAAATAATTTAGTTGACAAAACCATTACCATCTTTGATAAACTAGGAAGCGAGGCAGCCATCCATTGAGCCTTGAAAACGCAATTATGTAAGTTGGAAATGTTTATCTGAGCTCTAAAACGATAAGCACAATTTATATCGACCAATATTTACCGATAGAATTTATCTAAACAGGTTGCGTTATTTATTTCAACCATTCCGAGCAGGTTGCCTGCTGGTTATCGGGGCCCATGCCTCCATAAATGTAATTTGTATCGGCTATCCCGTCAAATTGGAATAAACTTATTTGTTTCAGCTATAGAATAAACATTAAATTATATTGTTTGTTAATGAATTTCGTCTATCTCAAGTTTGATTGACTTATTTTAGAATATTATACTGATGATTACTTCAAAGAATTGGGTCTACAATAAGATGCTAGGAAGAAATTGTTATTGATAAAAACTTTAGTTGTTAGATCTGTTTAATATGAAAGTGGATCACTTTCATACACAGCCTTGAGGTCACTTACATATTCATTTTCAAGGATTTTTGTTCTTAAATCTTTTTATGATTATAGAAGCTAAAAAAACATTTTTTATCATACGTGAAAGTAAATCCTTATGTATTATTTATACCACTTACAATTTTTCGCTTATCTCTTTGCCTACAAGGCTCTGTTGATGTCGGCGTATAAAAACATTTCAAAGTTATTAGTGTGCGCAAGTTTATGTACCACTTAAAATCCTTTGAGTTCAATTTCAATGGAATCATAAAACGGCAGCTATATTATCGTATACCAGCGTTTGTATACCATGTGAATCAAATTACTTGAAATGCCCCTTAATCGAAGCTTTTGTTAAAATAAATTAATGCCGCTTGTGCTACACCATCCGTTTACAGTCATTGGAATAGTAAGATCAGTTTTAAGTTTACTCCAAAATGTTCTTTATACCATACGTCTTAAATCTTCATTTAAGTCTATCAATGCTTTATTTATTTTACTCGCGATACGAGTTGGGTCGAATGTAATATCAAATTCTTCTATGAATATGTTTGTGCAACTTCCATCCATCAAATCAATAAAGTTTACTTTTGAATATTTCTTATTAATACCCGATCCGTCTCATGTGTACTCTTCAAAGCGTTCAATTTCATATTTCCGATATTCGTGTGTCTGTTTACTATCCCAGGTATAAATGTCAGAAAAAATTGCACCCGTATCATGCACATCATCTACGTTTCAGGAATCGACATCTGTTGATAATCCACGAGGCATTTGGAACGATCACGCACCGTCCATTTTTTGCTAGGCTAATGCACGATTTTTGCTTTTAGCGTTTTTATTCTACCTGCGACAAAGGTACAATGAGCCATTAGATTTTTTTGAAAAGGGATGTGCGTGACGTTTCCAAGGGCGGAAGGATAGGTAGTTATCGGCTCGTTTCTTTGTTCTTTTAGGGTATCGTGAGGAAATGCGCAAATTACTTAAATGGCAGGTCGGCATAATCAATATTTCTACCTGTGAACCAACTCAACCTTTTTAAAATATAAATATTTACAACAAAATAACAGACTTTGGAGAGCTTCTCAGGAATATTTGGGAGAGAAAAAAAAAACCTAGACGATTTTACGTTAACAAGTTAAAGATACCCCTTGCCAGGGGCAATCCAATCTTGAAGTTTTCTCTTGAGATTTAAGAACAAAGATTTTTCAATTCATAGTATCTAAAATCTAAATATTTTATTTTTGCTCCCAGAATACCTAAGATTTGTAACTTAAAAACATCGTTCAATATTCGTTGAGCAGCATATTGAACGATTTACCTCTGACTTTTACATATTGTAACCATTTGGAGACCCAACCCATAAAAGATTTATTTTTATTAAATCAAAAGAAACCTTTTTTGTCTTTGAATTTCTTACAACTAAAAACATAAAGCACAAGAAACTATTATTAATTTTAACACTGAAAGTCATTTAACTGTCAATGTTCGTTAACATTTGAATAATAAAAAAGTAAATGAATGCATGAACTTGCTGGAGTTCCCGTCTAATGAGTTGACTTCTTATTTAAAAAATACAGCCTCATATTGTAAGCACGCTGTCGCCAGAAACTATACATCTATTGTGTCCTATTCGAACACAGGCCTTTTAAAATATATTGCCTTTATTTTTTACTTTTCTCTTTAAACTTTTTTTGGTAGCTTTTTGTTGGAGCGTGCCTCCCTCGATGTCGCCGAGGACTTTGGAAACACGTGATGAATTTTAAAAAGTGCCTTAAGTGCCAAGATATGGATAAGGTTATGACTACATTAGACATGTAAGTTGGCTTGTGATGTAAATTTTATGTGGCCCTTCATGTATAAATTTGTTTTGTGTGCTTTCTCCTATGTGTGATCAATGATCATTCTCTAAATATTATGAGTACTGTTTGGAATATGAATATATTTGTTTGTTGAAAGTAGTTTATTTGTGAAGTTGGATTATTGTATTTATGATTTCTTGAATTCCCTGTATCATACACAGCATGAAAACTCCGCCGTTGCATAACATAAATAATCATCATCATTATCAGCCTTTGACATATGAATCGACGTCTACCCTTATTCGTTCCAGTCTTGGAATACGGGTCTGCGCTCAATCGAAGGGGTTTAAAACATATTCCACTACGCTGCTCAACTACGGATTGGCGGAGACATACTGTCCATATATCTTATCTTGAAATGGGTCCAGTCCTGTAGCACCGGTGGCACGTCGACCTTCTTGTATCTTTTGTGCACTCCCTATTCAGACATGTTCCATGTACATGGAGTACCATGTACATGGAACATGTCTCCACGTACTCCAAGTACTGAAGTATCAGTACGTCTTTTATTGGGAAGAGCCTGTAGTCTTCTAGGTCTGGGTATGCCTCTCCTAGGATTACCATTCGTTTGCCAGCTAGGACATCACATTGACACATCAAGTGCCCTAGTACATACATACTGGTTTCTCACACTTTGATGCGTCGATTTCTGCATCCAGCCGCTGCCACTGATAATATTCGTATCACTTGTTAATAAAAATCTTTTATAATGTCAATATTACTCAAAAAATTTAATACCAATTGGGACTTAGCCAAATCAAATCAAATCAGTTTATTGATGAATATGTGTAAGTTCAAAATGGTGTTATTTACGACTACGACTGTTACATGTTCCAACATATTCTGCCATCCAATAGCCGGCGTATGAATTATCATCAAACAGATTCATTACATGAAATAATCAAACTGTAAATTTAATATACAGGTACATAGTTCAATCTAATTAATGTCAAAATTATAATGATTGTATTCATGTTGCATAATATATTTTTTCTTTTAAATAATCAGATATAACTAGTATGATAGCATTTTTCAACTCTCATAAATTCTCTTAAATTAAATGACATTATTTATTCTGTCATACACATTTTTATCAATAATATTCTTATTTGTCTACTAGAATTTCGGTATTGACTATTGGCGAAGAAGAAATGCTTGAAAGAAACTTGCCAATGCGGATCTTTTTTTTTAATAAATCAATTTTATTTTTTCTTAAATGCTGAGGTAAATTCTTGTATAATATTAGATGAACACAAACTAGTTCATTGTCTTTGTGGTTCTTATGTGGTGAGTAAAATTTTGGGAACAGACCTTCCTTCCATTTTTGGGGTCCTGATAGACTTTCTATTGGTAGTATAAATTACTTTTTCTGTCCCGAAAAGTTCAGCACTAATTTTTATTAAAAATTAATGCTTAGAAAAATAGCATTTAGTTCTTTTTCTAGTCCTTCAGACCAACCAAAATTTCCAATACAAAACTATCGCTTGTGACGTGAGTTCCTTTGCTGCTTACGAATTATGCAATATGAGAGTATTCCAACAATAATATTATTGTATGTTATTTTCTTATGTTAGTACAATATGACTACAATGAAATCTCAAACTGAAAATAATTTACAGTATATTTTTATTTAACTTTTTTTATAAAGTCCATGACTACTCAACTCTTAACATGGAGCAGTCAAAGTAAATTGTTTCAAATTCCTGGAACTCACTAAAGTCCGAACTACCATATCAAACTGTGAATTCCCGTCGATATAATGGAGTATCCATATTGACTATCTGATACGATGTATATATATAGAAATTGATAATACCAATAACTTTCTCATGGGTAAGATTGATCTGTTTTCATTGTGATAAAGTAGGGATTTCAACTTGCCTTTACTGTTTACATGATGACAAATGACACCCAGAAATAGTTTTGTAATTATAAATTGATATTTATAAACTGAGCATGTAAAATAGTACAATTTTACAATAAAAAGCTACTAAAGATGATATAAAACAAACCTAAACCAACCTAACCCAACCGATAATTCGAGTCATAGTATTTTTAGTCGCTCAACTTATTAGTTTCCATTATAAATTATGTAGCTTCTTTATTGTTATATTATGTCATCCATACGGAGGGCACACAGCAATAAAGAACACCGCAAAATTACAGTATATTTATTAAAATATATACATAACTATTAAAACAAAACTGCTTAATGCAAGACCAAAGAGACCAGTCTAGACCTAAGCCACATACTATTAATGCTGTACCTTCTAATGTTTCACTACTAGTACTGCATATGTCGTTTCGTCGCTATTTGCAAAAAAAAATCTAAGTAAAAAAATCTATGAAGAGAATACGGAGAAATTCAATACGATACCACCCGTGTGATCCCAGGACGAGACGGCTATTAAAAAAAAAAGGAATAACAATAATTTAAGTATATTTATAGAAAAAGTTCAATACCCAATATAATAGATGAGCAAATGATAATAATATTTAGATATTGAATTAATTATGATTTTGGAGTAATAATTTTTACAACTTTTATCTAAACATTGGGGATGTTAATATGATCAGTAGAAGAAAATAATGGGCAGTTATTTAATTTTCTGGTGGTGGGTAAAGTACTACAATAAAATATGGACAGTAATAAAAAGATAATTTAGCAGTTATTTCATCCTACAATTCAGTTTGAAAAAATATTCAAGTAGTGTAATAAATAAATGGGCAGCAAAATGATGGAAGGGCAGTTAGATGAATAGTTCGGCAGTTCACGGTGAGCTGTAACACGCCGATCATCACTTTGATTGAAACGAGTGGCTATCTGCCGTTTTAAGGTGAGGGACTTGAGCGTTTTGTTGTTGACTTATTTTATTTGACTCCCGCAACAACCAATTAAATTAAAACGAAAGTTTTTCCTTTCATAGTCATATCATAAAATCATAATTTCCATTAATAACATGTTATTTTATTTTACTTTACACACTAAAATAAACAAAGAAATACTTACAATTAAAATAGATAGATCTATAACCATAACTCCTAATGCCGCATAAATTTCAAAATGGAAGGAACATCAAAGAAATTTTGGAATGTTTGTGTTTCATTTTTTCTTATTGTTCCCTAATGTTACAAAGTATATTATAGTGTTACAAAGTAGTGCAACTCACAAATTACTAGTATTGCATAAAAATATCCTTTGTAAATGTTATGTCCATTGCCATCCGCAAAAAAATATTAGGTAGAAAAAAAAATTGACCAACGGTCCTTTTATCATTTTTAAAATACCGCTCCGCTTTCACATTTTTTAGCGAAACCATTAGCAGATTGTTGGCAATGTTACAACTGAGCCAACTACTTTTGTTTCATATTTATTGCGCAAATTTAAAATTCTGAATTATTGTTTCCGAAAACAATTACTTTGAAGAGAATAATATACGGTTCACCTTGAGACCCGGATTGCAAAAAGAGGGCTAAAACAAGAGGTCGGCCGATCGCAAAATAAAAACCTCGATTAGAAATTTAGGATCGTTCCAACATTCATTTACGGTCCCTTTTCGAAGCTTTGAGCTGAGCATTATTATTTTATCGCTGTTCAGCCATGCACAAGAGGTAGAGTAAAATTTTTGTTCGTTCGAAAAATCGAAAAAAATATTCAAGGTTTCGGATGCACGTCCCGGGGCCAAGCATCGCTTAGAAAAAATAAACAAGAAGAAAGTCCACGCCGAAATGACCTGCGTTTTTGTCCTCCGTTTGTTTTCGTTTTTGTTACGTTTGAGTTCATTTGGAAGTAGCCATGTCTGCTGCTTACTGAATTAACTTAAATTGACTTCGCTTTTTGTGTTTAAGATGATTGCTTTATGTTTCTTTTGCGGCCGAGTTTGAGGCGGTTGGTATAATTGAAAATATGGTTTAATTTAGTTCTTCTGGGGATCGTAATGACATTTCTGCTTTAATCTTTCTTTTTGGTATTTTAAGCGAGTTTAATTAACTTGTAAATATATGGACTTTAATGTCCGTTATTAACTTCATGTTTCTTTATTGCTTTTATTTATGTAACAACATGTCTGTAACTAAGTTCATTTTTATATTGTCTTATTTCTTCTTCCCTAACATTTTGTAGCAATACTAAGTCCTACTGAAATCCATCAATTATAACATGATCATATTTCCATTACAAACGGTAACCTTCATGCATTAATTACTCACACATAATACCCAAAGTCATGCAAAAGGGCAAGCGTGCAGACTCCGACTCACCTCGCGAAGGGCGGCTTATCCGGCATTCGTAATAGAGCTGTAGAGGAGAGCACACGATTAATGATTCATGACCCTCACAGCGCACTGTCATCAATATTATTCTGTTTGTATCTAGCGAGCCCTCCCTCGCCCCTTTTCATACATAAATAAGCACGACACGTCGTCTTCTCTGATTACATCGCACCAATGTTGTGAGAAATAGTGTAGTTGGATTCTGCGTCTTTTGTTCAATATATTCTCTAGAGACTGGATAGTTAAAGTTGTATGCTCAGGCTCCATGTTCACGGTTTCGGGTTTCTTAAAGATTTTAGATAAGTAAGGTGTGGAATTTATTTGTTTGTGGCAATAAGCTGATGTTACAATCGAGTAGAGTGTGAAGTTATAGGTTTCGTGTAACCGAATGATACGTATCTGCTTAACGGATTTCTCGGACGGCGCTGCGTGGAAATAAATGCTCGTTAGGAAGATTTTGTTGTTAATAAATTGCTTGAGCATTATTTATATTTAAAGCGACTTTAACAGATATCAAATGAGAATGCTTGGTCACGTGGACGTTTTAAGTTCCAGATCAGCGTTTATTGCTGATAATCCATTCGCAGTTTTAATACATTTATGTATTCAATGATATTTACAGATGATTATATTTAGTTAGTATGTATATATTACCACATATTACCACGATAGTAATAATATTGTATATATGTTACAGTCAATGTAATAAATTGACAATTATTAACAATTAAGCTTACTGCCAATTATGGCACCAGATCATTCATCATCTAGGTTGACGGAGCTCCACTGCTCCTATTTCCGATGACAAGACAAAAGAAAACCCTAACCTAACCAAAAATCAACTCTAACCTAACCAAAACATGTTTTATTACATTGACCAAGTGTCGGTGAGTATGAAAAATAACTAGTTTATTATATTGACCATAACATATACATTTATAAGCCAAGGATAAAAATTAAGATAGTGGCAAAAGAAAAGTATTTTTTTTTATCTCACTATGAATTATGGATGATAGGACGACGGTACTTCACTTTATTTGTAAGGAGGTTTAAATAGGTTTTAAGAGGTATTAAGACATGTTTATGTTTAAAAGTCAGAAATTCAGTATCGAAGGGTGCGAGTGATGTTGTGAGGTTTTATATATAGTCTTTAAGTTCAAAAACATTTAGAAATCGCACCGATTTTAAGCCGATACGCAAATCGGCGGCGGCGGCGTTGAAATGACATCGGCGACGACGGGGATCGGCTCGGCGCACACTGGGAATCTAGGTAGGAATTGCCAAACTTTTTATTATGTAGGTATGGACAAAAATATGTAATCTATGTAACCTATTTTTAGTACGCGAAGAAATGTTCTTAACAATCTGGCAAATACTTTGGGTTGGGTATTACAACATGCGCATGGTTGACAAGTTTCTGACCTCATACAAGTTAAACTCATAATAACATTCGATAAATTGTAAATTTGCGACTAATTGTTTGGATCAAGAAGGAAACTATTTTCTGTAATAAGACTTTTTAAGAATTCACAACCCAAGTTATTATTACAATTTACTCTTTACTATTACATATACCTCCTTGCCATAATTACCCTCCAGCCCAAACCAATTATGGTTTAATATCATTAATGTATCTGGGTCATTATACCATACATCATTGGTAATTTACCTCGTTCATATTATTTTTATCCAATATAATGATACGTTGTAACTTGGAAGTAATAATTAGCTTTCAATATAGCAAAGTTGTTATTCATAGAAACAAGGAAATTGTTTATTTAAACATTTATAACATACAATATCAATATAATATGTTATTGGACAGAAATATACTAATGTGGCTTACATGGTAATAAAAGAAACACCTCGTTACTAGAAATTACTTGATACACCGTTAGGTTCGTTTGATGTAAAGCCTGCTGGCACGCGATCCGACGATAAACCACATAAGGCTAAATCAAATTCAAAATGAGGACACCATCCAGATCCCAAGACAGCTACAGATGATACTCACCTCGTCTACACTGATAAACTCTCAAGTAATAATAAAATCTTCATACCAGTTTGAAGAACTCATTAAAATTTATGACACGGCCTTTATTTCAGAGGCAAATTTTCATAAAACAACAAATTGTTAGAACATTAATTTCAATTAAGTGATTTTATTAGTATTAGTTGTGATTAATGCAGCTATAAATCACATTAAACTTATTACATTGTACGGAATTAAAATTGAATTTTTCAAAGTTACAAATGGGATATCGCGGGGCTTAACACGATTCGGAATCTGCTAATAAATTATTTGTGTTCTCGCATTGAGTTTTATTGATAGCTCGGATAATTTAATTGGAAATATAAAAGGAATGTCTTGTTGTTCTGCCGGAGAGAAATATATTTTCGTCGGTGGTACGGCTGAGCAGTTAAAGCTCGGGGAAGAGCATCTTGTTCTGATAAATGATGTGTCCGCTACCGCTACACCGCTTCGCTTTTAATCCTGCTGCCACCATTGTGTCGCCATCCAATTTTTGACGGCGACGGTCTTCCTCCGCAGACACCTACGTTGTTTGGGGTTCCGTAAATATGAAATTAATGGTTCTTTTATCTCTGTTTACATCAATCAACCGTACTATCTAATGGTTTGTTTTTGATTATCGGTTAATGGCGTTTTTTAAACAAAGGACTAACGGTATAATTTTACTGGTTCTATTAATGTATGAACACATTAATAAAACCATAACTTCGTCCATATTTAAACCGTTGCTGTCATAACCAAAGTTTTAAAATACACTGCGGTACTTGAAGCTGTAAACTGTTAAAATTATGAAACAGTTTATCAACGTTAATAGTTTGGAACGGATTTGATTATGCATTTAATGTTTCAGTAAAGTATTTTACACCGAGGCTGGTTGATTGAGCGTCGATTGCAGCAGCTGTTCGAAGCGAGGACGGAGCCCTGAAGCTAACGATGAAATGGAGATAGTTTTAATGCTCGTAAATTTCATTTGCTGAGTCCCGACGTCCGATTGGCTAATCGTTTACGCTAGCGATTTGCGGAAGCCTCTAACTTCACTAAAACATTTGAAATAACTTTAAAATTCCCTTTTAGTATTTCATTTTCTAGAATCAGCTGGATTATTATTTTTTAGATAGGTACCTTTTTATATCTTTAATCGACTAGATTATTTACCTACTTACGTTTTCAAAAAAGAATACCTATATAATTGTAAACTGATTAAGTACGTTTACGACCTTTGAAATTTTAAAGAGCATTATTTGTGAAATATTTTTATATCAATTTAACTAACTTACTTTTAACTAACTTAAACTGTCCAATTCTGGCAATATTACATACGGGTCCAATTGATAAACTCCTATTTTTGAAGTCAGATTCAATCATCAAAGTCGGTAGACAGATTATAGGTAGCAGATATATATATCCGGTGAATATATTCATCTAAACTTTTTAAGTTAATACGTGTTTGCTGTATATTCTATAGATAGATAGATTCTATTCTATTCCTGCTAAAATTATAAGATGCTATGTTAACTACCCCTTAATTATATTCCATGATAATTCCATTTGTTGGAATAGTAAACAGTTCGTTCTTGGCAACACCCACAATAGCATTTGTCTGTTTTCTCGAAGCAAGGAAGATTCTGTTTGTTTACTTGAGTTGTTTATTAATATCATACTCTTGATTCTCTTGTTAGTTGTTTTTCTTTCGGAGGATCAACGAAAATAAATTAGTTTTCACCCTATCTGTAAAAAAAAAGTTTACTGGATCTGCGATAAATGCCCGGTGGGAGCAAAATAAGTTGATGAAATGAATTCTCTTCACGATATCTATCTATCATATCACGTTAAGTGTCTTCATTACCGTCCTCTGTGAAAGCACAGAGGATGGTAATAATGAGTTTATAATTAGGAGTACATTATAATAATATGAACTTTATTACTAGAGTTCTTGATCTAATAAAAATAAAAAGATTACCTTTTTATTTTAGTGAATATTTATTTTTCTTAGTTTTTATTTAGTAAATAAATAAATAATTAAATATTTTAATCTCACTAAGGGAAATAAATAGTTTCTAAGAATATATATATATTACAGATTTAAACTATTTTTTACACTTAAAAAAACAAGTCGGAGTCACAATGTCTTATGAATATACACATATTTGTATTTTCTTCATAAAAAAAAATTAGGATTACTCAAAATGTAAATGTTCATATTTCTAATAAAATAGTACTAAATCATCTTTGTGATAAAATAATATTTCTTACTAACAGACAAAGTGTAGTCATAGCAAACCAAAGCCGTGTTCTATGCCCGGTTGTATAAAAACACTTGAAATGCTTCATGGGTCGGCGATTTCTTATACAAAACGTAGGACGTCGGTGGGCGGGGTTTAGTGCTTTGCCATGCGTATGCGCAGCTTGAGTAGAAAGGAGGGGGTAGAAACAAAAGCGGGGGTAATCATTATTTTCTGCCCACTTATAATATTAGTCGAGGGCCCTTCAAACACATGCACGACACATGGTGTGATATTAATGGGACAGTACAAACAAAAAGTTGTCTTGATGTTCCGTGAATTATAGTGCAAGAAATGAAAACATTGGCGTATAAATTATTTTTACCCTTTCATCATTGATACCGCAAAGCGAATAACTACGCAAACGCAAAAATATCGTGAAGCTTGGAACTCGTAAAAAGAAGAAGAAAGGAAATAAAAGAAGAAGAGATAAGTTTATTGAAACTGATGATTATAATCTAAATATTATTCGAGAACATAATAACATATGCGTACCATAATTACAAAGACTGATTAAAGTATAAGAAAAAGTTATTTTGTAAGTATATTAAGTAAACTATAGTGCAAAAATGAATAAACACATTACTACATAAAATATAAATTAATTGAGGTACAGCCAAAAGAGGTCAAGTAAGAATGACAGAACACAAAATAGAAATGAAAATATGATTACATTTGACATGTAAATTTAGGCTTTATGTTGTTTATGTAGCTTTTTGTCACTACTGCCGCGTTACTAACTGGGCAAACGTAGAAAAATAACACAAAGTCTAGAACTATCGATAATATAAAAAAGAAGGAATATGTTTATTGATAATCATGGTTATACTGTGGTTATACTCAAAATGTTAATCACGAGCCAAACAACGAATGTACCAAACATATCGAGACTGATTCAAATTTAAAGAAAAACAAAAGAATCTGCAGGCACATCGAAAGTAGAATCTAACATTCAACAGAAGATTTTTAATGATGACAGCTAATGTCAGTTGAATTAAAATAACACCCGAAAGTTAATCTCACAAAAAATGGTTATCTTAAACAGAGACAAACCTTTTTCCTATCCAGGATCAGTTTATCTCGGTTGACAAAAGGGTCTCTATAAAAAATAAAGCCACACAAATCATCCGGTCCGTTTTGTTTTTATGAAAAAACAAAGGTGTCAAAATTTATTGTGTCCCCAAGATTCCATTCCGCCTAAACCGCCCTCAAATCTCTTTATCTCGCATTAATCTCTAAAAGACTATAAAAACGAATCTTTGGATCTTAACAAATATTTTGTACTAAATTGATGGAGGGACCGAATTTTATCTGGAGCTCAAATCTATAATACAACGATCAAAATTCCTAGAGGTGTCGATACAAGCCAAAAGTATGCTACAGACGTAAGTGAATGTTATTTATTGTAGCTCAGTTTTGACTTATAGACGATCCTCTATGCATTCTTAGAAATTACTATTACGAAGGAAATTTTCTAATGAATTGTTTATGTGCATCACAATAAGACATGACAGGTCCTATAAATTATTCAGCAGCGAAATTGTGATAGCACAATATTTATATTTTGATTGTTAGGTAAAAGTTGTACAATTAATTTTGTTATTTTATTCAGTATTTTGATCAGTAATAAATTATACTTATTCATTGCTATTTGCATTATTCTAATCTATCAAACACAATACTAATTGAGTTGACAATCCATAAACTACAAACGTTTCTAGTGAATGCCTCTTGTTCGTTATCATTTAGGAGTTTATCTAAGATTAAATATTACTTAAACCTTATGAGAAACATATTGTGAAATTTGTCTTTAAGATAATTAATCTGGAATTCTAGAGTTAAAATTACCTACATATCATCATTACTAAAACAGTTGAAGTTAATTACAGTGTGTTTAAAAGAATAGAAACCAGATTTCCGTCTCATTTGACTGGATGCTTTATTCCATAGGAGTTAAAAATAGCATAAGTAGGGTGTATATTATCACTACTGTGTTGCCAGGCTCGCCACTAAAGTGTGAACGATCATTGGGCTGCGTGGGCCGCGCAGTTGGCATTCAACAAAAACACGGGCACCCCGTTGTTTTAGAGGAAAAAATAATGAAATACGCTTTTTTATAGCGTTTTTTATGTAAAAATCGGAGAGTCGTTAAGTGTTGTATTTTTAAGAGTACAACCCGCGGTGAGCAGTTAATTTTAGTTTCGTCTTCCAAGTGAGATTTTTGTGTTGAAAGTTGATCGTCGGACGATTGCTTTTAGATAGCAAATATTTTTGTTTCATTATAACTTATTTCGGATTCAGAGTTGGAATTTACATACAATACCGTTTTAAACTGCTTTAATATTGATGTAATAACATGTTTCTCAACTCAAATTAACAGTTGTTGGGTATTTACAATCAGTTAAACTTTGGTGGTTAGTTTGGTGTATGGTAAATTAAATCTATAAATGAAGTATTTTGTTTTTGGCTATTTGATTAATAGTTCTGCTTCGTGTTTATATGTTAATTGAGATGATCTACCTACCTATATAAATTAATCGATTAAGTCACTTTTAGTACACATATGTTTACAATGCAGGTTTACAATATTTTTTATAATATGATTAACTTATTTAATCAGTCTTTTGTTCAATTATATTTATATATGTATATAATTATATTGACTCCTAGTTCGATCAACATCGTCATCATTTCGATATTGGCCTCATTATTTTCGTCACTATCGAACCTGTTCTGCTTGCATTCATCGGCTTCTTCAATATTTACCAGATCATTAGATTGGTTTACTGCTTTCTCGTCCATGGTTACCGATTAAGAATCTTTTTGTCTCAAGCACTTGCCTGCTTATCCGATATAAGTCGATAATGCCTTTTCTGTTACTGATATGGCCGAGTTTGTCCCACAGCATAGAGATACTCAGAGCATAGTCCTCTCTATTGCACGCAGTGCGGCAGTAATATTCAGCAGATCGCAGTATATCTAGTCACTTTTAGTACACATAGGTTTACAATGCAGGTTTACAATAATTTTTATAATATGATTAACTTATTTAATCAGTCTTTTGTTCAATTATATTTATATATGTATATAATTATATTGACTCCTAGTTCGATCAACATCGTCATCATTTCGATATTGGCCTCATTATTTTCGTCACTATCGAACCTGTTCTGCTTGCATTCATCGGCTTCATCAATATTTACCAGATCATTAGATTGGTTTACTGCTTTCTCGTCCATGGTTACCGATTAAGAATCTTTTTGTCTCAAGCACTTGCCTGCTTATCCGATATAAGTCGATAATGCTTTTTCTGTTACTGATATGGCCGAGTTTGTCCCACAACATCTCTGCTGCTATATGCTGCCGCACTATTACTGCCGCACTGCGTGCAATAGAGAGGACTATGCTCTAAGTATCTCTATACTCAGAGCATAGTCCCCTCCATTGCACACAGTGCGGCAGTAATATTCAGCAGATCGCAGTAAATCTATCTTGTGCAATTGCAGTATAAATATTATGTTAATAAGAATCATAACAAAAATTATGATTTCATATTTTAAGATACAAATGTTGCAGTATACAAATATGTTACCTAAACACTAGCAGAAGATTTATAGGTCACTAAACATTCACGCTTCGTTTACAATTTGGAACTCCTCTATTTTCACAACTGCCAAATCGCGTGCCTAATTTTAAAATTCGTTTCGTCTGAGTAAACAATTTCTGTGACAGGATTCGAAATAAAAATACCGGGGAGGATAGGGAGCAGAGCAGGCGATCAGTCTCACACAACTCGACTGTCAGGGCCAATAACGTAAATCGACGATGCGTGCGTTCCACAAACGTGGGACACGCTAATTTTGGACTAAAATAATATTATTCAATGTATACGCCAGCCTTCTGTTGCAGACGTTCTATTTCGTTACTTTTGAAATTCATAATTTGTTAGCTGAAACTATTGACTGATATTTTTATAATTTCTTCACTTTGGTACCTTTTGACGAGCTCGGTGGTCGTATAGTTAGCAATGGCCACTTTGACTCCGAGGTCGCGGGTTCGATCCCCGCACAATACAAATATTTGTGTGTATGAACATGTCTGTTTGTCTTAATCTGGGTGTTTTCTATGTATTATAAGTATGTATTTACAAAAAAAAATGTATTTAAGTACGAGTGCATTTATCAGTTGTCTAGTACCCATAACACAAGCTTTGCGCTTAATTTGGGACTAGATGGCACTATGTAAATTGACCAGAAACGTTTATTTATTTTGTATATTGATTTTTGGTTTTATGTAATGACTGAATTTTGACATGACATCGAAACATATTATTTCCTATACTATTTGGTCCAAATAGTATAGGAAATATATCTCACCGAGGTTTATCCATATTATTTGGATAAATGAAAGAATGCCGAGCTAAGGAGAGTCGCATAGTTACACATAAGCGCCTGGCGATGCATCGGCACGCTATCAGCCGGCCAGATCCACCGTTTCAAATGTTTTACATTAAATAATATGTAGTTGAGGAGCCTGTCAATGCCTGAGTTTATTTATCTTAAGCTCCTCCGTGCTTCAGAGGGCATGTTAAGCCGTCGGTCCCGGGTATCGTTTAGCCAAGTCAATGTAGGGTGGCTTGAAAACATTGGCTTCCGCCAACCAGCAGTTGAGCAAGCGTGGTGGAGTATGCTCTAAACCCCTTCGATTGAGGGGAGACCCGTATCCCAATAGTAGAATGATTATAGGTTGATGCCGATGCCGAATATGTAGGTCAATGAAACTCGTATCATAACGGAATTCTCCTGATACTTGTACCATCAAAATTTACGTCGAAAAAGTTGCAATATTTTTTCATGCTACGTTGGGTGGCAGACACGCATACGGCCCGCCTGATGTGAAGCGGCCACCGTAGCCATATTAACGCTCGCAACAAAAAACATCGCTCGCGCGCCGCCGCCCTCGCCGCTAACGCAGCACCTCCCTTCGTTCTGGTGACCTCACTCACAGGAACACAAGAATCCTCAAGGGAATTGTTATTTGGCTGCGGCATTCTGTGAGGTGGAGATTCGCCAGTCGGAAGCTTACAATTACGCTCCCTACCTCTCTTTTCGCCAGAACTTCGTTTGTCAGTCAGCAGGGTGTACCGCGCGCAGGTGAACTTGGCTTTGGTTCAAAGATGTTGATGACTACTTACACCCCAAAATGCATTATTTTAGGTTAGGTATTCAGATAAAATTTTAAACTTATCCTTTAAAAAGTCTTCTAATATATTGGCAGTAAATTTTATGGTTAGTGCTACGGCTGTTACAGATATTCATGGTAGCATAATAGCTCTTTACCATCATGGCACTATTCCAAAATGCTCTATATTATTTTATGCATAGATATGTCAACATATAAAAGCTTTTAGTAAGCTGATTCTCAGACTACATATTTCATTAGAAACTATGTTAGTGGATATTGCGAAAATCATAAATGGACACATTGACTTGTAAATAAAATTGTCCTACCTAACTTTTTTTTTATACCAAACAAGCTTACCGCCCTAGCCTATGAACGCTTGTAACACCAGGGGCATTTTGCAGAACCCCAAGATGTAGTCTCCTGAGAAAACCTCGGCAGGCAGTTCATTCCACAGCTTGACAGTACGCTGGAGAAAACTTCTCTGGAACCGCACAGTACGCGACCACTTAGACTCCAATGTGTAACCTTGCCTAACTATTCACCAGCAGCCTGCTGATTCTGTCCGAAATCTTGATCCCATCATGTTTTTTCTTGATACAGTTTTCTTCAGGCAGTTCATTCCACAGCTTGACAGTACGCTGGAGAAAATCTCTGGAACCGCACAGTACGCGACCACTTAGGCTTCAATGTGTAACCTTGCCTATCACCAGCAGCCAGCTGATTCTGTCCGAAATCTTGACCCCATCATGTTTTTTCTTGATGCAGTTTTCTTCAGGCAGTTCATTCCACAACTTGACAGTACGCTGGAAAAAAATTCTCTGGAACCGCACAATAGGCGACCACTTAGGCTCCAATACCTTGCCTAACTATTCACCAGCACCTGCTGAGTCCGTTCGAAAACATGATCGTATCATGTTTTTGAATGTATATTTCAGTGGGTATGGCAAGCAACATTCTGAATTATGGTCGTTAGCTAAGTAAATATTAAGATAACGACTTGACTAACTCAGCTCTGTTACTGAGAGCTGTGGAGAAATATGCTGTGAATCCATTCGCTTAAATTAAGAATCCTCTCCTTAAATTGTTACTAAAACATAGTCACATTCATGCTTATGAATCTGTTTTCAACATAAAATTTCCCTATGAAAATAACAACGGGAATTAACGCGATCATGCATAAGGGTATTTACATACCTTTAATATTGCCTGACGTTTCGACCAGGTTGCACCGGCCGTGGTCACAGGCTGACTCAATCAAATGCTTGAACGCGTTAATTCCCGTTGTTATTTTCATAAATCATGTAATGCGAAAGTTTAATAGCAGTTTATGAAACTGTTGCATAATAAGGGTTATTAAAATACGAGTGTGAGTTTATAACATGAGCCGAAGGCGAATGTTATAATAGACCTCACGAGTATTTTAATACCTAATTATGTGCAGTTTCGTACACTAGGTACTTTATCTAATCTCATGAAATATATGATAATAATATTTTAAATACAACCATGATGTTAATTTAACAGCTATAATTCTTACTTATAAATCCATTTCCAGATCGAGCATGCGTAGTGCGCATGCGCGACGCGCCGCGCGGCGCCGCGTTCACAGATTATGTAGAAAAATTTTGCAAAGTTATTGCAAAATGTATTATGCAATGTATTTGCATTGCAACCTGTTTAAAATACCTGTATCCAGGGCTGAAGCTGTATCGAAATGGTAAAAAAGTTATTTTACGATACAGTTGTCCATAGAAGAGCTGTATCGAAAAATAACTTTTTAAATTTATTTTGATAGCTTGTGCGTAAAGATTGTCATTAAAATACTGTGTTTAGTTTTTTAATGTGTAAATTTCAGTATGAGATTAGATAAAAATTATTATTATAATAGCCTCATCATCATCATCAGGTCATTTAAGTCTCCACTACAGGAGCACGACCCGCTCTCGTTCGTCCCTGACAGAAGGAGGATTTGGCCTACACTCCCCACGCTGGCCAGACGGGTTGGGGACGTATATAATAGCCTAATTTCACAGAATTCATGAAAAAATAATTAGTTACATTTTATCATAAAATAGTCAAAATGCTAAAGGCTACATTAAATTTATTTAATTAGTCATAAGTTAACGTTCCCTCGACATTCATATTATCACCAGAAAGACATTTTAACGAACTCAAAGTACTTCTAAAATAAAACTGGGGACATGAAACAGTTTTTGTTCATCGGACACGCCATTTAAGTCACAATCGTAAATTTTATTGAAATGTCGCAACAGCGATCGCTTCACGAGATGTCCCAGTCTCTTCCGAGACGAATTTATGCGTAATTCGTAAACAAATTGACGTGTTCGGAGTTCTCTTTGAAGGTACTTCGCTTCACGATCTGACACGTCTTTCGATTCTTCGACTTTATGAAGTGAGTCTTATTTTTTGAGTGTTATTTGTTATTATTGCCCAATATCACTTCAATTTACGGTTTTTTATGGCATCAATATTTGAGTGTTGTGATAAATTTAACTTGTTATTCAACAGTGAATAATAAGTCTACTTATTATTTCGATTTGTCGCCTAGTGGTCGAAATTCGACCATAATTCATTTAAATTATCACTTTAACAATCTTATATGCGTATGTGTGTACAATACATGGTAATGTGTGTAATGTTTTTTCATTCTATTTTTTATGTGATGATGTTATAATATCATAATTTTGTGATGATGTGAGTACCTCCCCAGTTGGGCAGCTTCAAAAACGCTATGCCCTACCTCTCTTTTTAGCCTCGTTGGTCTGTCAGCAGGGTGCACCACGTGCAGGTGAAGTTGGCTTTAGTTCAAAGATGTTGATGAACCACTTACACCCCACAGTGTTAATATAATACCGTTTCGTAACATAACTTACGTAAAAAGATTTTATTTGTTTCGAAATTATGCAGCAGATTTAGCGTATCGTTTGCGTTTTTAAAGATGACACCTCAATGCGTCAGGTTTATATGGCTTCGTAAGTCGTAAAATGGCATCGTCTTACACAATAGCGACTATTGTCTTTTTATTAGAATTCACTTCTTTCATTGTTTCGGTTTCCAGTGTTATTGAATTACACGTCTGATTCAGTATGACAGCACTGGCCACTGATGCATGATTTGAATATCTAATTATAATTTTAATATGTCTATATATGAGTATGTAAGGTCACCTGATGGAAAGCAAACACCACCGTCCATTGAGATTAGCAACACCAAGGGGTCGTCGATCATTTACCAGCCTATAGTTCTTTCTTCCTTCCTTTCTTTCTTTCTGGTGACCTCACTCACTCACAGGAACTCAACAACTCTCAAGGGAATTCTTATTTGGCTGCGGTATTCTATGATGGAAAGCAATCACCTAACTATTAACTTTGGGACTTCCCCAGTCGGGCAGCTAAAAATATACGCTACGCCCTACCTCTCTTTTCGTCAGAGCCTCGTTTGTCAGGTTCAAAGATGTTGATGAGCGAGTTACATCCCCAACTACTACTAAATGTCATAACATGTATACATAAAGTCCCTGTTTCATATCATTCCTGACTAATCAGTATCTACATTTGCGGCATAATGAATTTATTAATACTAAATGTTCCGTTGAAAAAACTGAACCCGACGAAGAAGTTACCCGCGTATTTCGTAATCTTAAAAGCAGAACTGTAAAATTTATTATCGGCGCTGGGAAGTTTCGAGTTCAGAGCGAGGTAATAAACTTTTTTAATTTGTGGTGAATTCAATCAATAAGCACATTTGAAGTGTCGTAAAGACGAGTGACCGAGCCGATGCCTGCGGCGCGAATGACGCGCGAGGCGAATGCCACAACTCCAATTCCCCAACATGGCTTCCTGCTGTTCAAGCCTTACCGGCTATTAGCTACGTTTTACGCAAGGCACGCCGGGCGTTCCAACATGTTTATTCTTAATTGACTCCTAAATATCGTTGTTTTGGCCATGAATCGTGTTAATCGGACATATTTATTCGAAGGCACCAAAGCGCACGTTAAATGAGCCGTTCGTATTCAATTTTATAGGAAAAGGAAGACGCGGCTGATCGGATATTGAACTCATTTTGAACTTCTACTTATGGAAATAATTTGGATTAATTTAGATCAAACGATATAGCCGAAGAGAGCATTGATTGAATAATGCGATATAATCTGTTCAAGGGACTGCTTTATATCGTTAAGCGTGAAATGGGCACACGGAATGTTAATAATAAATTAGTATTGTGAATTGATTGGCACAGATAGAGGTTTATTTCTATTTCTTAATTTAGTTCCGCTTGACTGATCATTTTATCTGAAATTAAGCTGCATGAAATTTAAAAATAATCTTACATTAACCGTCTGTTAGTGAGAAGTACATAAATGTGCAATTACTTACAGATAATCTTTTGCGAAATAGCATAAAATGTGGATAAAAAGTATGACTTTGTGCCTCAATTGCTGAAGAAATACTAAATGAGAAATTATGGTGGAAGGGAAAAGAGAGAGGAAACAAAAGTACCTAATATGACACAACCGACTGAACATTTAGAAAAAGAGAGCCAAACAAACTCAGTCAATTTTTTTAAGAATCAATATGGAAACTCTGATGAACGAAATCAAAAGATGGTGAATTCTGATCAGTGACATAAGTAAGTTTAACAAATATTTATTCAGTTTATGTTGTTGTTTTTAAGCCTCTGCCATCCCGCAGTTGAGCTGCCTGGCGCAATACGCTCTGTGCTCCTACGATTGAGGAGAGACCCGTATTCCAGCAGTAGATTGAATATAGGTTAACGTCGAAAATGCGTTCGTGTTTACGTCAATAGTTTGTGTATAGGTTTTAGTAGCGATCTCTAACGAAATGCCTCCGAAACGTAGAGTACCATACAAAATATTTAGTTAACGCGAATATAGTAAACTAATTTTGTGTCGCTTTTATACTCGATCATAGAGGTTTGAACAAAACTGAGGCAAATCGACACTTATTTATTCTAGAACTAAAAACTAAGACCAAATACACTGAAAAAAAAACTTCTCAAATAGAAACATTAGATAACCTAATTTAGCGACTATTATATAAATTAATTGGCAAGTCCATTGATCTCAGCTTCAGAATTATTTGTGAATGTAAAGGGTTCGGATGTTATCTTTATTATTAACTCATGGACTTATTGCAATAGCAGCTTAAACAATAATGTATTCCATTGGATTGTTGGAGTTATCTGATGTCTGGCAGAAGTCGGCTATCTTTGTTTCAGATCGCTTTATCTCGCTAAATAAAACCGTTTCCGTAGTAACTACTCCCAATTCCGAGTACTCGTTCTGGTACATTGTCTTTTTAGTGTCATCATTATTACATAAAATATTGCACGGTCACTCGATCAGATATAATACTACTCTTGCGACAATTCAAAATTATTTCACTTCGTATTTGTTATAGTTATTTAATATTAAAAAAAATTAATATATGGTAAAGGGTGTTGAATCAACGTTTTAGGTTACAAACTCACTAAAATGATAATAACCACAGGAATTTACATGTAAGGTATTTTTTACATATCTTTATTATTATGCCTAAGGTTTCGACCAGGTTGCAACGTCAGTCAATAATAAAGGTATATTAAAATACCTTCCATGCATGATTGCGTAATTCCCGTAGTTATTATCATTTTAATCATGCAATGCGAAAGTTTAAAAAATATTATAACAAACGCATTGTTTTAGATATCCAACCGTGTTAGATATTTAAAATCTGTGATGCACGGCAGTTGAGGTTCACTTGACTAGTCATCTCTTTAGGCTTTTAACGCCTTATTTGCCATATTGATGTCTCTCACATTGCCAAGAGGGGAAGTAAAATTCCAAAAGCGTACCTACTAGTAAGCTCCTACTAATTTCTTCTGAATAAATTCGTTGCGAGTACTAAGGTAGCCGTAGTTTTTCCCCCCGGGACTGCAGTGGACTTCATTGTTCATTGCCTTTTTTGGTGGTCGCCGTGTTATTCCTGGCTACACAGGAGACACAGTGGCGGGAATGGAAGACACAGTGGTGGAAATGTGTGGTGGCCCCCACGTCTCGTCTAAGACAAAGAGATATGCCAACTATTTCAAATAACAATAATAACTCTCTTACAATTATAACGTGCAATCTTATTTGCTCTCCATCTAATCTTGTATTGGCTTTTGTATCATTTTCAATTTATATCAATTTTGTGGCAACGTCCTTTTGTAATAACATAAATTTGGGACTTGATACTTTTCTTAACTGGAAATGTAATACGCAATATAGCGTAAGCCTGTTTTGATTTCCGATATCTTTATGGTATCGTGGTTATCGCTGCCTCAGATCTTCCTTTTTTTATCTCAGTGAACAAAATCCTTTCAGTCTCCATGACCAAACTACTCCAGGTCCTAGTCTCGTGACTATAAGACGCGATGTTACAATTTATTTTATCACTGGCTTGCCCAATGCCCGTTGCTTTTCTTGGATACATTTTTAAGTAGCATAGTCGTATGCATTTCTACGACTGACTATCTCACGCAATACTCAGAATAACTTAATTTTTTATTAGTTTAAAAATAAAAATTATTAGTTTAGTTAAAAATAAAAGTCTCATCGGGCATATGATTTCGTTTTAGCAAGATTGTTATTGTCGTTTTCTTATTGTCAATATATTTATTACAATATTTAAAATAGTTTCTTGTACTAATCGTTATAAGGCGCACATTTATGCCAAATATGTATTGCATACTAATTTTCTTGAAATATTAGTATGCAATACATATTTGGCATAAATGAAATATTAGATCAAGTTTCTTGAAATATTAGTTGGAATTAGTTGGCTAAAGTATGCGCTGTTAATAATGTTATTATATCAAATTAATCCATATTTTCCCACACAATTACAATTTCAGAAGCACCAACAGATTTATACGAACATTTCTTTCCATGCAATAATAACAATAATGTCCCATAAGCACATTTTGATTTATCTGATGTCTCGAAGAGTATAGCTGACTTCAATATCCTTATCTCAGTAAATAAAACGGTTTCCGCAGTCCCCAATACCGAGCTGGCTCTCGTTTATCGCACGTGACGCGACAATTCTTTTATCCCTGACACTTTGTTACCAACATAAATTACTCGGTTGTTCTGCTACTGCGTTCGCATCAGTGTGGTTTTCTCTTTATTCATTCGTTTTGCATTCCGCCAGCTGTGTTTGCTCATTGTCTCTTCGTTTTAAATTAAAAAAAGATTTTGTTTTTATTCCCGCTGTCCTCTCGCCCACGACTTTATGTGACGTCAAGTTGGAATGAAGTATTCTTATTGTTGCAGCCAGTCTTTACGCAACGTTGCATAAATTATTAAAGGTTTTATTTTAATTAAAGGGATAAGAGGATGAACGTTTGTCTTCGTTTCGTTCTTGTTTGTTTTTCGCGCGATTTGCATAATTTTGCGGTGGTTTTGGAGGCTCTCAAGTTGTGTTTTGATCCAAGTAGGTATGCCTGCTAATGTATCTACATCTACGTACCATAAATTATATACGCTAACATATTTTAAAGGTATCTTATTTCTATGATAAATGAATTCTTTAAATATGACATATTTAATCATAATTCTTATAAATAAAAAAAAAATTAAGTAAATTAAATTTTTTTTCAACATCGACTGATTTTTTAAAATTAAATTAGATTATTTTAAATGGGTTATATACATTTACATTCGTGCGTGTCATCTAAAGTCGCCCACCCAGTGTACGGGAAGATGGCCTGTCTCTCGCCTGTTCACTCTTGTATCTCCAGTACAGGAGTGTTTCCAGCGAACTTCCGGAATGCATTCTAGCTATATGTCTAGCCCATTTCTTCCTACATTCATATCTGCATTTTATATTTAATAATAAATCTGTATTTCTAGTATTAAACAATAAAACTGGGTACCAATACTGAGCCTCCTACGCGGTACCCACGTTTCCTTTACCTCTCTACTGCCTACTATCGTATTTCAGACATGTCTGTCTGTCACGCGCAGTACCGCACGCCTTGTGCACGCGTTCTGCGATTTAATCAATCCGTATGTAGCATAGAAAATGCAGTAAAGCAATCTTCGTAGGACTGCCAAAAGCAGAGCGTATTATATTGAACTCGGCAATCGGAAAGACAGCATCGGTTTATAGATAGGAAAGCGTAGATAAACAATCTTAATTCAATTTATTTATGCAAAATTTGTTGTAGGTATAGTATTAGCCGTAGGATTTTTTTGTCTGTCTTTTGTTCATGAGCTTGATTTCTTATTACTACATAGTTAAGCAAAATAGATATGTAAAAAATATGAGTCCTCGCTAATGCCTATTTAGTTAGTTAGTAGAAAACATGTCTGGGCAAAAGGGAAGAACGCCGAATCGAATATGGAAAGCATCGTGTAGTTACGATCACGTTGAACCATTGATGTTAAAAACATTACAATATGATACAAGCGTCAAAAACGTACATACATCCGATAAGTGCCCAATTGGCTCACCTCACACAAGCAAGCCGACGAATCAAACGATTGTGACAACTGATTGAAATAGATAAAAATGCCGTCTTCTGTATTTCGAAAATACACTGTTTATACTGATGAATTTAATAAAGCTCAAGGGATCACATATCACATCATCTGGAATTACACAATAATATATTATGTTATGAATATGATGTTAACGCGTATTTTAGGTGAATATCATAATTTTGCAAGAAAAGTGACGCCATTACGCCGATTACACATAGCTCTCTCACTCAGCGAAAGGAAAGAGATAGCTAGTCTATTAAAGCGCCAAGATTATAAGTAGCGATACTCTCTTTCACTCTTAGGCGACGGTAACCGTTTTCTAATGCAATTTAGTATATCTATAGTATTTGTAACGTCATTGCGTTGTACACATCAAAAGAAACTACTAGCACTCTACGCAAGTAGCTCTGCATCATGTTTGGTGCCAAAGTCAACGTCAAAAAGTATCTTGAGTATTAGCACAGTATAAGTAATAGTACTACGCAATATTCAGCCCTACTTCTCTTTTCAGTAGAGCCTTTTTTGTTTAGAAGGGTACACCTGTAGACGAGGTTGACTTTGCCTCTAAAATGATACACTTATACCACAGTATAAGTGATAGTACTACGTGCAGTATGGCCTCTCCCTGCCGCTCTCTGGTGTCGACCTCACCTCCCCTCTGAGACAAATGTGGAACAGTTTGTACGGCGCCGCACGCAGGCACGCTCATTCCCGCTCTGCACAGACATTATTGTTTATGTAGTAGTAAACGACGCGATATTTGTATAGAGTGGCCGGGGTGTGGTATTTGTAAACGATGCTTAAAGTGGTACTGGTATTTGAAATAGATGCAGAAAGACCATTTAGAATTTAGGATTGGGAAAGTACTTCCACCTCACCGAAGACTGCAGTAAAATATTAATTACAATTGAGAATTGAGTGAATATTGGTCTCCAGACGTGAGATGCTGCGTTAGCAGAGGAGATACAGGCGATAATGCTTCTTGTATTGTCAGTCTTTATGTTCTGATAACCGCTAGACATATACATATTTCGTATAAAAAAATGGGGCGTGGCTGTGTCATGGACACGACCGTGTTTTTGTACGTAAATACGTTATATGCACTAAAATTATCTCAAAATGGCAACGCTTCCCCCTCTCCCGCACGCAATGTTCCATAGTCCTTACTAAACGTAATAAATTATTTGATCCTTCATCTAACCATTGGTGTGATTGAATTTTGGATATGTGTGATTTTGGATATATATTCAGCGAAATTCATTGAGCATATAAAATCGACCTTGGTTTTCCGAAAAAAAGTCGTTCTGTCCGTCCGTTGCCATGAGACTCAAAATTTCGAAATTCTGACTTCGGGATTCGTGTAGAGCGTCAAAAAGTAGTAATGTAAAGTGACCTTGGTTTTCCGATATCAGTTCGGGAAAGTGACCAAAATAAATAAATAAATAAATTTCGCTATGGTGGCGCATGGTGCGCGTCCGATGTTTAGTTATGAAATGCCTCCTTATGGAAGTAATTTTAAAGACGTCAAAACATCTGCGAAAAACATGCCTAAATGATGAACATGTAAATTAAAAGCGAGTGCGGAATGGCAACACCGTGTTATGTACGCTGTGACCTGATTCCACTCGGTACACGTTTTTAATTATGAGAACTAATTATTCATTGCAATTTGTACTGGATTGATTAGCTATGATGTAGGTTATCATAAATATCATATTCTCAATGTTATATATTGGGGTGGAAGTGGCTCACGACCATCTATATATAGTTAATTGGTTCAGATTTTATTTTTGCGGAGATGAAAGTTACTATGTATAGTATGTCAGTATGACAGTATAAGTCAGCTAGTTGAAGAGGCAATAGACTAGCCATATTGCTGTTTCTCACATTGCTAAGAGGGGAAGTCAAACTCCAAAAGCTTCCTACTCCTACTAATTTCTGATTAAATTCGTTGTGAGTTCCAAGGCAGCCGTAGTTGTACCCCCTGCCTGGACTGGGACTGCAATGGACTTCACCGTTCATTGCCTTTTTTGGCGGTCGCCGCTGTTAATCCTGGCTACACAGGAGACACAGTGGTGGGAATGTGTGGTGGGCCTGTCCCGTATAAAGGCTGGCTATATCTTCCGAGTCAGCGATGGCAGATGAGGGAGGAAAGTCCTAGACTGGACGCCACGTATGGAGCGACGAAGAGAATGGCGTCCCCTCTCTAAATTGCCCGACCACCTCAAAAAAGTGGCTGGTAGCGGTTGGATGCAGAAAGCGGATGATCGCATGTGGTGGTAAGCATTGGGAAAAGCCTATATCCAGCAGTGGGTAGATACAAGCTGATGATGATGATGTGGAGTATGGCCACTCCCTGCCGCTCTCTAGCGTCGACCTCATCTCCTCTCTGAGACGAAACTGGAACAGTATGTATATATATGCCGCACACACACACGCTCATTCACGCCCTGCACAAACGCCATTTATGTAGTAGCACACCTCGGTCACTGCATACAGATGTCGCGTCGTTTACTACTACACAAACAACGACGTCTGTGCAGAGCGTGTGTGCGAGCGGCACCATACAAATTGTTCCATATTCGTCTCAGAGAGGAGGTGAGGTCGACACGAGAGAGCGGCAGGGAGTGGCCATACTGTACGTAGTACTATTACTTATACTGTGGTAGTAGTAAACGATGCGACATTTGTATGGAGTGGCCGGGGTATGCTCCAGCTATGTATGTTACATTGTAATTTGAATTAAAATGTAAAAAGGAATAAAAATTTTACGCCCCATGAAACCTTTAGTATGACAGTAAAAGCCTTGAATACCTAGCGCACGTTTGGACAATTACCTAGATATTTTATAAAAGAATTTTAAATCTAATTGCGGCTATAAATCTCGCCTGAAAGGTTTTGATAACACTTTAGAACGGTTATTATTCTTAACTAGTTGCCACTTGCTACTTCGTTTGCGTGGTTCTATACATTATATTGACGTGATAACGTCTTATAAATCTATGAACGTCGGCTGCACGCGCGAAAAAGCATAATTCATTGTCACGTTCCGCCTGAGCCGAGCGTGCAAGCGAGAGCGCGGAAAAAGCGATAGAAAGGCACGATCGGCCTATGTTTATTATGACGTTATCATGTAAAATTATCGTCCGTAAACCGACTCTATAGACAACCATTTTTTTTAACTGAATTACGCTACAAGCCTATTATCTATATATATATATAAATCAATGCCACTTTTCGTTGTAATTTTATAACTCAAGAACGGGCTCACCTATCCAAACCAAATGTTTAGGGTTTATTCGGACTAATTAGTAGATAGTTTTGGTGAAGTTTGTACAAAATCGGTGGAGCGGTTTTTCATTTATCACATTTTTTGTAACAATTGAATTCAATAAATGGCGGATCATTTTGATCAAATTGAAACTTTTTTCATTGTGCTGTCAAATTGAAACTTTTTTCAGTGTTGACAGTACAGGCATGTTGTTATGTCATTCATGCGGTCATTTCATTTTGGACGTGCTTCGACTTTATGTTGCCTGTTCCAGAGTCGGTACCCCCCAGCCGTTTCTTTATTCATGCTCAAAATGGAAAAACAAAAAATTTGTTTATCCAAATGTTTAATTTTTAAAATAGCTAGCAATTAATAAAATATTTTTTTTGAATGGATTAAGTTTTAAAATAGCTAGCAATTAATAAAATATATATATTTTTTTAATAAATGAATTTGGTGTTCCCATTTTTTTTTTTAATATTTCACTTTATACGTAGCGAAGCACATACCGGGCCGCTAGTTATATATAATATAGAATTCCCACTCTGTCTCCTGCTACTCTAAAAAGGCAGTGGCTTGTCGGCTGTCCATGGACGGGTTTATTTATCTTGAGCTCTTCTGTGCTTTAGTATGTATTAATATGTATTTCTTCAATCATACACTAGGGGATCCTTCAAGCGAAGCGTGAAGAAGCATCTTGTAGGCCAGCATGGCAGCGTCAACAAGCGTAACGTGCCCTACGTTAAGCCGGGTAGCCTAGCTGTTGTAATTTTATGACAGTCGTTAAACCAAATCAGTGACCTGCCTTTAGGAGGCTTGAAAACACTGGCCTCCGCCAACCAGCATTTGAGCAGCTTGGTGGAATATGCTCTAAACCCCTTCAATTTATTTTATTTCAATTGATGGGAAACCCGTATCCCAGCAGAGGGATGAATAAGGATTGACGACGTACGTTAATATGGCTACGGTGACCGCCTCACAAGAGGTGAGCCGTATGCTTGTGTGTCACCCGATGTGGTGTAAAAAAAGGGAAGCAACTATAATGACGAGCTCGGTGGCGTAGCGGTCAAAAAAGCGGCTTCGACACCAACGCTCGTAGGTTCGATTCCCTCATAGGACGTAAACATTTGTGTGCATGAACATGTCTGTTTGTCTTAGTCTGGGTGTTTTCTATCATCATAAGTATGTATTTACAAAAAAAAAATGTATTTACGTATGTTTATCAGTTGTCTAGTACCCATAACACAAGCTTCGCTTACTTTGGGGCTAGATGGCGCTGTGTAATTTGTCTGACAATGACAATAATATATGTATACTTTTAATACTGCGGTTGTTTGAAGTATATACCTCGCTTAGTACTTACTACCGAGGCAAGGTAACGGTAACAGTTCATTGGCCCTGCCCTGACGATCTACCTATACATGAGGATGTACACGGTAATTATTTCATATCACCCTAGCTTCCGCTCGCGGCTTCGTCCGCGTTCTCAAAAAGGTCTTTTCATTTTTCGGGTTAACTGAGTTACAAATGAGGTTTGTAAAAGAATTAGGAAAAAGATTGATCGACGGAACTGGCCTCGCCCAAAGGATCAGTTTACATGGGCTAAAATGTACATTTATTTTAGTTTTAGGTTAGTTTTATTTTAGTATTATTTAATTTTAGGTATTTTACCGCCTATACCACAGAGAATACTCTGAAGAACTGTTTTCCCTTATCCCTTCCTCCCTTTCCGTCACCGAACAACACGTACTGGCTTACGGTACCACAAATTCACCGTTGGTATCATTCCTTCGCGTACTAAAAAGTTTGGCAACTCCTATCTATGTCGCACTATTAAAAAGTGGAACGCGTTGCCGGCATATATATTTCCTCAATCATACACTAGGGGATCCTTCAAGCGAAGCATGAAGAAGCATCTTGTAGGCCAGCATGGCAGCGTCAACTGACAAGACATCAAGGTCTCTTGTCCGTTGCCGTTGCGATTGGGGCTCTTCTTTTCGCTTACCATCAGGCGAAGTGGAGCCAATATGCCGAGCTAATATAAAAAAAAAAATCTTTAGTTTTATAGTTGAATTGTATGTATTGTTTATTTGAATAAAGACCTTTATCGGTTACAAATTCACTATTCTTGAAAAAATGTTTCAAAGTATGTATTAAAGTATATTTATCAGTACCCATAGTACAAGCATTGATTAGTTTGGGACTACATGGAGGTGTATAATGTCCCCCTTTGCCAATGCTGCCAACGCAGCAGCTCCTCCCTTTTGTGACCTCACTCACTCACAACGGCCCTCAAGGGAATTGCTATTATTAGGCTGCGGTATTCTGTGAGGAGGAGGTACTTCCCCAGTCGGGCAGCTTAAAAAAATGCGCTATGGTCTACCTCTCTTTTTGCCAGAACCTCATTTGTAAGTCAGCAGGGTGCACCACGTGCAGGTGACGTTCTTATTTAACTAACATTCAGTTAAGTAAGCACGTTATTTAAGTATCGATATTAAGCATGTAAGTATTTCCTATGTGACGATATGTGGCGCATAATGATATCAGATATTTCAAGTATTAGTATTGTTCACACTCAACCCGTTACAATAGTGATGCGTATTGAATTAACTAACAAACTGTGCCTATCGCAGGGGACATATGCCAGCTGCAAAAACGCATAAGCGGAACGACAGTTAATCAAAAGACGACCTTCGTTTCTTAACAATAGGGCGTAATATAGTTTAAAGTATCGTTACTTGCCTAACTTTATAAAATTAAATGTATAGAAAAATTGATTGGAATACATTATGATTAATATGCCTGAGGAGGCGATTCTCATAATTAAAATGTAGTCAAAATTTAGTTCCGATCCAGTCTCGATCTCACAAATGTCAAATTTGGTATTCTCGTATCTCGTATCACAATATGTAACTTCAAAGTTTAATTCAAGTGAGATTATATCGAAATATGATTCCACTTAAATTAAACTTCCGCCTCCTCCAACCTGCAGTTGAGCAGCGTGGTGGAGTATGCTCCCTTTCGATCCCCTTCGATTAAGGGGAAACCATATCTTAGTAGTAGGGATGAATAAGGAATGTCGACTGCCTCCCCACGCTGGCCAGACGGGTTGGGGAGGCCTGATCGATGTTTGATAATTTATTTCCCTTAGTCGCCTTGTACGACATCCACGGGAAGAGACGGAGTGATTCTATTCTAGTCTGCCGGAAACCACACGGCCAACATCAATAAGAATTGATAGTATTTAATGAATGAAATCAAGTATACAATTTTAGTCAATTCACAATTTACTCTTGATCCGGTCGACTTCCAATTTACGATCGTATAAAAATTACGAGAATTAGCCTTCTGGGGGATTTTCTCAGGAGGTACGTTTAGTCTACACTACACTAGATAGTGTAACGTACACTTCTTTCACTTTAGCGCAGAAATAGGTTCATAACAATGTTTGTTAGTAGATTTGGTGTACTACGTGCAGGTCAGGTTGAGTTTTCTTTTTACATAAATATATTATGATTAAGAGAGGACGGCAAACGAGCCATATGGTCACCTAATGGAAAACAATCACCACCACTCATTGAGATCAGCAACACCAAGGGGTCGCCGATCTATTGCCAGCCTATATACTTCTTCCTTTTTTTCTGTTGACCTCACTCCCTAGCAAGAACAGAACAACTCTCACGGGAATTGTTATTTCACTGCAGTATTCTGTGAGGTACTTCCCCAGACGGGCAGCTCATAAAATACGCTACCTACCTCTCCGTTTGTCAGGAGGATGCACCAGCGTGCAACGTGCGAGGAAGCATAAACCACTTACACCCCAAAGGCAAATCCTACTCTGAACACGACGGTGAACTATTTACAGGTACTTAACCTAACCAGATTGTAAGTGTATTGGGGTGTAAGTGGTTCATCAACATCTTTGAATCAAAGCCAACTTCACCTGCACGCGGTGCACCCTGCTGACTGACAAACGAAGCTCTGGCGAAAAGAGAGGTAGAGAGCGTATTGTAAGCTACCCGACTGGGGAATGTACCTCCACCTCACAGAATACCGCAGCCAAATAACAATTCCCTTGAGGGTTGTTGTGTTCCTGCGAGTGAGTGGGGTCACCAGATAGGAAGGAGATGCTGTGTTGGCAGCGGGGGTGGCGGTGCGCAAGCGATACTTTATGTTGCGAGCGTTAATACGGCTACGGTAACCGCTTCACATCAGGCGGACCGTGTGCTTGTCTGCCACCTGTCGTAGTATAAAAAAAAAAAAAAAAAATTGTATGTACGTCATTTGTTTCGCTCTATATAACAATCAAAAACGGTTCTTCAATAACAACAATACGGTATTATATACGTCGTTAAATTATTTGACATTTAACTTGAATAGCACTTCAAAACGGTTGTATAAAAATAAGAAAAAGAAGAAATAAACGTGATAAGAATTCTTCAATCATTTGTATTTATAAAAACTACTAACGATGCTGAAGCCGTTGAACTTTAAGGCTTTTGTAAAGCCTAGATAGCGAAAATATTTTTGCTTTTATTGTTAATAATGGAACGGTAAAAATATTTTGTTACAAAAAGGTATTGTTACAATTCAAAATGATCACTGGAAGGCTGTTAACAAAACTAGATGACTAAAGCAGATCATGAAAATTTTCGAAAATAATTTCATAATTATTTTTGTGGTCTCTTCTTCCAGTGGTCGACTGTAAAAGACTATAAAAGTTAAGTCGGCCTATTGTACCAACTTATTTTGGTCGATAAAATTTTAAATTTAAACTAATACTGGCTTCCACCTGCGACTTTGTCCGCGTTTACTTTTTAGGGTTCCGAACCTCAAAGGGAAAAACGGAACCCTTATAAGATCACTTTGTTGTCCGTCTGTCTGTCTGTCTGTCTGTCTGTCTGTCTGTCTGTCTGTCTGTCTGTCTGTCAAGAATTTCTATGTCGAGATTGCGTGGAGGTATCAAGCTGAAATTTGAACTGTATACCCAGGTCTACGGTCCCATGAAGCTAAAAAAAAATCAAACTGCTAAGTTTACGTAAAAAAAAGTTACGGCCGTTTATTCAGCAAAAAACGCATATTTCGACACACTCAAGGGAATCAAAACCTATAGGGTACTTCCCGTTGACCTAGAACTATGAAATTTGGCAAGTAACATCGTTATAGACTACAAGTACAGGAATAAATCTCAAAACTATACATTTGTAAATACCTAGATCTTAAAAAATAGGGGGTCTATATTTTTTATAGGGTGTCGAAATTTCAAATTGGAACTACTAGTTCAAATGGGGTATCATATGAAAGGGCTTGATGTACACATTGCAAAATATATTTTATTTATTTTTTTCGACGCATTATTTCTTATTTATAATGAAAAATATCAAATTTAATAATGATACTACGTACCTACGGAACCCTCGGTGGGCGAGTCCGACTCGCACTTGTCCGGTTTTTTTTTTTAATAAAAAGTATCCGATGTCCTTCCCAACACCTTTGAGAATATGTGTATAAAGTTTCATGATGATCGGTTGAGTAGTTTCAGCGTGAAAGAGTAACAAACAAACTCATATTAAAAAGTGAAATATGAAATCGCCGTCAACCCTTATTCATTCCTCTGCTGGGATCTGGGTCTCCCCTCAATTGAAGGGGTTTAGAGCATACTCCACCACGCTGCTCATCTGCAGGTTGACAGAGGCCAGTGTTTAAAAGTCACCTAAAACTTAGCTTAACGACTGTCATCTATAATGTCAACAACCGGGGACAACGGCTTTACATACCCTACGAAGCACGGAGGAGCTTAAAATAAATATTATCACATTTATTTTAATTTAATTTAATTTAATTAAATTGTGGAATATATTACGAGACCGAATTGTAATTACTTTTTATCAAAATATTAGCAATATCTAGAAAAAATATGTCAAAATTTTTGTCATTTTGTAAGTTTCTGATCCAAAAAGCAACCCATCTATTTGTGGTGTGGTGGTTAAACATAATAGTAGTAAAGTAACAGAGCGTGAAATAAAACTAAAATGGCCGAAATCATTTGCTTCAACGTCGATTTAAACCCGTTCCATCGTTAAGGTTATACTGAAAAAAAAACTCAATTTAATGGCTCCCCAAATGGGCCATTTACGTCATGACCCAATTTCACATCTGCACCATTATGTACCCATCAAACATAAAGTATAGCCGCACGATTTTGACAGATGTTACCACATTCAAGATTCTAGCCTCTCGTTTCAATTTAATGATCGCAAAACACAATAAAAGTTTCGCATTTTTATAATCCCATTATCCACATCCTGTATTTGTTACTAATGTCAGCTCTTTGTTACAGGTAATTTCAATAACACGAAAGATGACTTCCTTCATTTTGTAAGTTACGTTACTA
Source organism: Hypsopygia costalis (assembly GCA_937001555.2). NCBI lineage: Eukaryota > Metazoa > Arthropoda > Insecta > Lepidoptera > Pyralidae > Hypsopygia > Hypsopygia costalis. The sequence continues at coordinate 1,761,057 of OW443336.2, read as the reverse complement.
TACCCTTTGTGAACATCCGAATCATTGTGCCTATTAAATTTGTCACAAATAAAAATACAAAAAAACGTCATTGTACCAGTGTAACTCGAATGCTATTCGCAAGCGTCCTTTATATAAAACGGAAATCGCTAGAATCGAAATTGGACGCGCTTGACAATGTCGCCCGAACCCACAAAACTCTCACATCCAGGGATCATTTCAATAAAAGTTATTGTATTGGACTGACAATGGGTGACACAGGAAGAGATGTGCGCGTGTGTTGGAGCAAGTGGACTGTTTATAATTTGTCCATTGTTAGTATAGGATGGAACGTGTCCACAGCCTGCTGGGCTATTGTGTCGAAACGCGAGCATGATACCTCTTTCTAATTGGCTTTTTACACGATGCTAAATAGTTGTAGTGACGGCCTAATCGGCCAAGACGATAGTAAGGGTCGTAGATTGAACTAAATTTTGTTCACATAGTTGCTTTGCCGCAGTTAAAATTAGGAGCTTTTTTTGTGCCGTATCCAAATTCACAATTCAAATAATTAAATGTTCTGAATTGTCGAGGTGAATTTTACGCTATTTTTTATATCCTTTATACATTCCAATTTTACTCGAATCTCGAAATAGATTACAGGACAATAGCTTTGTGTGAAAATATATTACAGAAGAACGAATCACAACGCGTGTACACGGAAAAATGGGCAGGCTTTTGTTTCAATCTTGACAAAAGACGAAGAAGCAAACTTCAGTCAAGCGAAAGATAATAAATGTCGATACTTTGGTAGACTGAAGATACGATAGAACTTGGAGGAATTCCGCCAAATGGAGTTCCAAGGTTTATTACGAAATACCAAATAAATCTGCACAAGAAACAACTAAGAAACTAAACCTAAGTTGCTTCCAAGAAAGTATGCGAAGCGCGAGTGAAGTCAAAACATTTTTTGTGCGAAATCTCAGTTTAATCTGTACTTAATGGTCAGATTACAATGGCTACCGCCGGAATGCGCGATAAGTAATCGCATTACGTCTGTAAATAATTAATTCTCCGATATTTCATACGTAGTGATGGACGTTATCTGAGGCCCGATCTGTAGATACCCGATACCAGAACTGATACTCAAAAACCAGTTTACGGCAAGTCGTCTGCCGTTCGGACTCTCGCTCGGTTGGGAGACAATGTAAAATTTAAACAGGTCAACCTATATTGGCTCGTTTTACTATCGGCTCGCGACTATAGACCTCCTAGTGGGCCAATCGTTAAACTGTTTATGTGTATTTTATTGGCGTTTGTGAACTTTATTAAAATGCTGTTAAGATTCTATACACGTGACAAGATTACGACTTGTGAAAAGTTATTCAACCTTACTAATTGTTTAAATAGAATGTCAGATTCAGTTGATAGGTTATTGTTTAGTTGATAACTTCACATTGTAATGAATATGCATGATATTGCTTGTTAGAATTTGAATGGTTCACAAATCAAAATATTGATTACTTTTTATTATGTCAGTAAAACAATTTGAAGTTCACTGCATAAATCTCTACTTTGATTCCTCTCGCAAAATAAATATCTTTGTGGGTCATATCAGCTTCTTTTGCTCTGGATGTATTCTATATAACTATTACACAAAAAATGTATTTAACTATTAAAATACTAAACAATTTATATTTATCTTATAATTAGTACCCATGCCCAAAAACGTTATTTTAATTTAGGGCTGAATATTGTCGTAAAATTGGTCTAAAATTTCTTCCTATGTTTTTGTAGTGATGAATTAAATAAAAAGGTAATAATTATTTTAGCAAAAGCGTAGTTTTCTTCTTATTGAGAAATTTCCACAGACAACCACAGAGTGAATGACTATAAACTATATACTATAGTAGTGATGGGTAACAAACACTAGTGTTTAAACGGTAATAATAGGGTTCTTTCAAATTTGATTATTACAACGTCGAGTGAAAAAACTATGAATTTTCGATATTAACCCATAATCATCCCACTACTTGGGATAACGAGTCTTCCCTCAATCGAAAGGTTTAAAACATGCTCCACCACGCTCCTCAACTGCGGATTGGTGGAGAATCATTATTGATTCGTAGTTTTTTTCTATTCCATCGAATTGATGAAATATTATACATTTAGATTTTATTTTTGCTCAAACATTGTGCTTTGTTGTTGTGTTGTATTTAATAAAAAAGTCTGTGCAATTTATCATTGAAAACGAAAGGAAATTAAATCATCCACACAAATCTTCATTTAACCACGCAGCGTTCAAATTTCTCGCGATATGAAAGTGATGGAATGCGCTGAAAACCAATATCGAGCTTTATCTTTTACTCCAAACATTAACGATCTGAAACCATATTGCAGTTTTCATCAGGCATATTGAATGCTACGGTTTGTTGATACTTTTGAATACAATTGTTTATAATATTTTCATTTATATCAGAAACAGTAATGGCATGGCATGAGGTGTTATTACTTATACCACACTTATACTGTGTTATGGTGTAATTTTAATTATTGACAAATATTTTGTCATTCGCTTATCCTGCACATTATTATCGTAACTGATATTTTTTGTCTTATTGTACTTAGACGATTTGTATGAGTATTGAAAGTCAAAAGTTCAATTTTTTTTTAATATTTATATAATAAATATAAAAAAAAAAATGACTTTCAACTGAACAAGAAAATCAAAAATGAACTGTATTTAAGTAGAGTTAGCATTTTAATATAAATCCTGAAAACCTAAACTAAACATGTAATTATGTTGACTTTAATTTGCCTTGTTGTTAAACTGAGTGAGCATTATCAAAAGGGTGTAAGTTGAGGTATAAGTGGCTCATCGCTATCCTTAGCTTACCTACACTTGGTACACCCTGACGACTAATCTTCGAGGCTTCTTCCTCACACAGAGAAGACAAAGGAATAGAGATATTAAATCGCTGAGGGGATATGGTTAGCGATAGACAATTTTTTGTAGATCTTTCAGGCGACGGGAATTATTGACGCAATTTAGTATGGGTATGCGATATCTACAGGTTTTATAACACCATTGATGTTACCTTTGTATTATTCAACATAGTCTCTTGAAAAGATGCTAAAACCCATATTAGAAAGACACAAGGTAGGTATGTACTTTCCACATTTCCAAGACAATGTCACGAATTTGATTGTCAAAACCTGTTATTTATCATACAAATTACAGTTGATGAAGTAGGCGAGTTCAAATGACGTGACCACATTAACTTTTACTAACACTAATTAATCGCTAAGGAACATACTATAATGTTTTTGTACCATTCTCTAACCCAACTTCAAGTAACATTATCTTCCTTATTAAAATATCTGCTACTACGTATAAATTCTATCAGCAGCTTTTTAAATCGCCATGTGGACGCCATATCGCTCGTCGTGTGACGTCACCCGGCCATTTGTCAAGCTGAACCCGTCTGCATTGAACGCGACGTATCTTAGAAAGCTGGATTTAGACCCTATCGGATCACAGAATACCCGCCCCGATATGACTTCGTGCTGTGGATTTATTTATTCTTTTCTTTAGATTGATACTGCTTTTGCAGATGAGGATTTGCAAGACGGGGCAATATCATAATGCACAAAATTATTGGTTTAGAAATCGTTTTGTGTCAAAAGCTCTGCCTGAATTTACGTTACATATTTATTTATTTATTGCAATATTTCTTAGTTGCTGTTTAGAGATTTTTTAGCTAAAATACGTATTTAAAATTTTCATAAATAGTTTCATTTTGTTTACTTTAGTGCTTTTAGAAATTGCAGTTCAAAAATCTACATTAATATTATATAAATATAAAGAGTAGACGCAGGAGATAATCATCGAAATTACACTATTAATTTCAAAGAATCATTCTCCTATGTGGACAAATAATGAATCTTCAGGTTGAACATAGCAAATAAGTAGTAGATTGTGCAGGCAAATCTGCGTAGACAGCTAGTTTAAAAGATTAAAATATTTTCAAAGCTAAACTTTATACTAAGTTTCCAAAATTAATTTATGAACTCAAAAGTTGCACCATGTAGAACAAAACAATCTCAGTGGTATCTCAGTTGGTAGAGAAAACGTTTACCTAGCCTTTGTTTTTGCTGAAAAGCCCTGTTCGGAAAAGCTAGTCCAGACTGAGTAAGTAGATAATCTTGTTTTTTCCTTTGTACTTCGTTAATGTTCACGGCCGATGTTTCTTTCAAAAGCTTTTGTTCAATAATATACCTTCTATCAAATCTTGAAAAGAATATTTCACTAATTAACATTATCTATACTTCATTATCTGTTCTTTCTTTCGCTCTTACAAAAGAATTTAATTTCGTCCTGAGGGATCTTGATTATATCCATAATTGCTTTTATTATAATATTTTTATAAGAAGATAACATGGAAATTTTGTAATTTATTATTCATTTTTATCTTATTGATATATAAGGGAGGTCATTATCTATGAAATTTAATGTACGCTTTCAAGATAGTCCCATCGTTTGCATGAAAACTAACGATATTTTAATTATTTATCATAATATATTACTGCACATAATCTGTTTATGGATGTTGAAATAGACCAAAATAATGAAAAAGGCCCTGTTAGACGGAATTTTAAGAATATACCTCCATTTAAAGAATGCAATAGATAATGAAATTGGTAAAGTTATCCTTTTGAAACGTAGTTGGATAAAAGTGCGCTGGAGCAGTGCAATGAAGGGCAAAATATTTTTACTTAGAACAACTAAATTTTCAAACCTCTGTAATAATAAAAATACTATCTATAAAATACAAGTTGAATGTTATCTTCCTTACAAATCACAATTTATGTTGCAATCTCGTTCGGCCATCAGTAAGAAATGGTCCTTCTAATATCATTCCGAAGCTCTCATAAAACACGGTAAGCGCACTATTCGAATCATCCATTGCATTTACTTCGTGACCAGCCTCACCTGCGCATTCCTTCAATCGTTCAATTACTCAAATCTATTATGCAATCTAATTTATTCCAATAAGTTTTTTAGCCGGTAAGACGGATATTTTAATTAAAATGTATACAAGTAGTTATTACACAAAATGTGTGGAGGTTGCGTGACGTCGTCACAATGAACCGAGTAGCTTGGGCGACTGCCTCTCCGAGTAAATTGGATACCAATCGAAGCGTAACGATTTTGTCTTACAAAAAAACCTAACCCTACTTTTACGTAATTCACGGCACACAATAAGACAGGTTTCAATGGTGCTGATATTGGATCATTTGTGGAAGAAAAATGTTCTATACCTATACCGGTGTGGTAAATGATTCCTATTTTTAGTTTCCTCTCAATGGTTTCTTCTGTACCTTCCAGCGTTTCAATTATATGATAAAATTTCATTGCTTTGTATTTATAAATCTTTTTAATAATGTAATTTGAAATCAGTTTTATTCTATGAATTCAGTTGTACAATTTGTGCTTTGATAAGTTCAACATATTTCAATATGTTATTAATATACGTGTATTTAACATTAAATTAGAATATTAAAGTGTCGACATCTCCCATAGACATACCACTACTGAGATATGGTCTCTCGATTTCAATCGGTGAGCTAATGGTTAATTTAATGTAATTTAATTTATTTTAAATTACTTTAATTTTGCATTGGCATTTACTTTAAATCAAATTAACTTTAAATTCGATGGCAACGCCATCGAACTCCTGTGATTAAATTAAATTTGCGTGCGAACGATTAAATTGTGCTGGCAGTTGTTTGATAAACCAAAATTGTTGTTATGTAAATAACAATATCTTGCCAACAGTAATAAGTCTCACTGGCAATGTAGACAACAAATCAAGTAAACCAGCTAATGTCGCAAGAGAATGCTTATGATGTCACTTAGATTATAATGAGACAAATGTAAAACTTTCTTTCAACAGTCTCCGAAGTATATAACTTTTGCTACACATTAATCTTTACACAACGAATCCTTTATTGTAACCGGCGACACGCTTTGACAAATAGTTGTAAAGATTTCTGGGTCAGCAATTTCACTTTTCAGCACTCACTAAAATAGGGTTCCACCTTCCCAAGTGATTAGCGAAACCATAAAGTTATCCACAATGCTTTCTAGTCGAAGAGATTTATCGTAAGGCAACTGGCGCAAATGTAGCTTACCCGTAAATATCCGGAGTAAGAACTCCTTCTATTGATTTATTACTTGGTGTTTTAAAAGCTAACTTTTTATAAAGAAGCGGGGCCAGTTGTTTCCAACTGTCTGCAGCATCTGGCTTCTTTAGCTCTCCAGTTTTTAGTTGTTTCGAGAACTTTGTCATTTTGAACTTCGCGTCTAAATTGATTTTAAGTGGTTCTCCACGGTCTATAACTTTTAGACAATAACTGCTATAATATATTTCATTTAAAGTTTTAGAGTGGCATCTTAAGTGTTCTTTCTTAGGTTGGCAAAACTGAGACATTTTAAATTCTAATAAATATTTAAGATAAAACGTTGAAATTATATTTATCTTATTAATATTTTCGGATACAATTGACAAACAACATTTTAATAGCATTAAGTGCAGTTATCATGATGTAAGTTTGCGAAAAAGCAATTTATTGTATTCAATCTGAATCTATGACAAAAACTTATTTGCATTATTATTATATTGATTCTATTCTATTCATTTCAAACATTATTAATGTATAAAATAAAACCAAATTTTATACAAATTGGTGATTTATAGCAAGTGGTTATAGACATAAAACTTGCATTCGTAATATTTAAGTAGGTTACTTATAACATAAAACACAATCGCCAGCAATCATAAATTCAACGTAGCTGGCTGTGTGGCCATTATCATATACAAAATGGCATAAACGCTTCCAATACCAGATATAATTTCATTGCAATCGTTTTAAGAGCAAACGCAGACATTTCAATAGAGAACCGAGACAATTTAACTGGTGCTATTGATAAAACTCTGATTCCAAACGCATAAATCCTTATTAATCCTCATTTGGAAGTCATTCCAATAATAATAGAAGACAAGAAACGCAGAGCTATAATTCTAAGGCTCTAAGTAGTCGTCGTTATAAATCAAATAGCCGTGTACTTGTCATCGGCATTATTGTAGCCTGGTAAATAAATCCGAGGCAATTTGAAAGGTACCCATGTCGATACTGTTGAACGGTGAACATTCTTCCTACTTAAAGATGTAAGGGAATAATTTGTAAAGGAATTTTGTTATGAACCGGTCGAAACGGTGAATTAATCAAATGTTGCATAACTTTCATCTTCTATTTTACTTTGCAGTGTTTATAAGTCAAATTGAATTGATAAAGTCTGCAATTATGTTTGGAAATAAATGCATATACCGATATTTAGATGTTAATCTAAATAATTTCCAGTTGGTAATCCAGATTTTAATTGGAAAAATAAATTTACCAACTAAATAATAAATGTTTAAAACTATACATTCTTCTTATGTTATCAGAGATGTAAATGAAACATTAGTCGGTAAAGGACAAGAAGTTTATCATGAAATTATTGCAAAAGCATCGACTTTATACAATTTCCAAACCCAGCTGTCTTTTTCACTTTAAGATCCCATTCCCCTGTTCTTTAGCAGAAGTAGCGGCATCCAGTAACAAATTACCAACACGAGTGTTTGCTCCAAGCCGAGGTTGAATCGTATTACGGTTGCTCTTGCTATCTCCAAGTTTATTCAGCTTAACACAACTTAATTGGCTATAAATTAACTGCAACTTCGCCTATCCGCTCGTCGTCTTGTTACTAGAAATATAGATTTATGTAGGCATTGTGAGCTCGAATAAGCAGTTGTAATTTGAATTTAAGACCAGTTTGGGTAAACTCTAGTTATATTAAAGGGAGCAGTATGTGAGCAATATTTATTCATGTAAAGCCTTCAAACTAATTTGAAGTTGTTGGGGGAAAAATAAAAGAAAAACTGAGCAGTATTCGAAACGGGAAGAAATACGACTTTAGATGATCGAAATATCGGTTCTGTGACCTCTTACGTAAAATCAAAATCAGGAAAAGTGGAAAAAACATGGCGAGCAGTTAGACCATAACATAAATAAAATATACTTAGATATAAATGAGATTAGAGATAGAGAGAGATAGATGTTATGTTTTTCCGCTATTTCGACGACGTTTCACGCCTTGGTCATCCCGAGACCATACAATACTCATAAGCAAGATCGCGTTAATCCCCGATATTATTTTCTTAAACCATGTACAATAGTGATGTAAACAACGGAACAGAACGTGAAACCGGTGGATCGCATATCGTGGAAAGAAATGGCGAAGGCCTATATCCAGCAGTAAGGTGATAATGATGATGTGAGTCATTCTCACAGCCGAGATGAATCGATGATTACCTTAAGATATGTTGAAATCCGTCAAGCGATGTAGACTGTATAGACTGTATATAGTGCGCCAAAAATCCCTCCATACTTCATCAGTGAGTAAAAATAAAAGGATTTTCGTCGATAAAAGCTCGACTTTTAAGCTAAGCTAATAATTACGCTCTAATGAGCGAGATCTAATGACAGTTATAATTAACTGTTAATACTTAGGTATATGTTGTTATCTTGTGATGGAAATGACAATATTCTGAAATTATTTAGTCTCTTATTATTTTCATTTTATTATTTATCTTTGCAGATATCGGAGAGCATTATGATTTCATAAGTCTGTCTTAGAAATATCAGAAATAGTACCATTGTTCTTTGAACAAGCATTGTATTTTCATCTAACATTTTCAATGATCGTTTTAGTAATAAACTTAGAATTATTATAAGTATGGCCTTTTTACAACAACAACAAACAAAGAACGACAAGTGTATATAGTTGCCAGTCAATGTTTTCAAACACTGTTTTTAAATTGAAAACCACAAGCAAGGCACACATAGCCAAATATTTCGTCGCATCTGAAAAACTTATTTTCAGGTGTTATTATTTTTTATACATAATGTATAAAAATAATCTCGTCAGCCTAATAATCATTAAAAATGAAGTAAAAAAAATCAAAATAGAATAATCACTTTTTATTATTATTTTGCCTACATTTGGCGTAGATTGTGATACTCGTGGAAGGGTTAACTTTCATACAAAAAAACTATATGTAAATGCGTCAATAAATAGAAAACTCTGGCACCCCTTCACAAACTATCAACCCTAGCGGTGGGCGTTCCTACATCATCATACTTACGTGGTTTACTTCTCGCTAATTGTGACTCCACCTGCTAGTAGCGCGCTTCATAGCTTGATATTCACTGGGAATATTGTTCTGTCCCTTTCTAGCGTAATGGGAGTGATAGAGACAGGATGAGAGAATCAAAAAGCTTTGTACTGAGTCTAGAAATAGGTACGGGGACGTATTGTTTTAGATGTAACTTTTATATGTACTATGTATGTTTAATAAATAATAGATGGTAGAAATATTCTTCAAGATATATGAACTTAATCGTTTTCCTTACATAAAACATTTCAATGAAACCCTTATTCCAAATCTCTACGGTTTGGTTGTTGCACGATTGTATTTTCACGTGAATCCATCTTTAAATTTGCATACGGGGGCAATAAAAAAAAATTAAAGATAACAAAATCGAGGATACAGTTTAGCGTTACAACGCTAAACTGTATCCCCGATTTTGTGTGATTGAATTTTGGATGGATACATAGATTATTTATCTGAAGAATCTGATTAGAGATGTTTCGAATCTATGATCCATCCAAAATTCAATCACACCACTGGATAGATGAAGGATTAAAGAATTTATTACTGCAATAATACGATAGAAACTATCAATTTGTTTATAGTTTTCCCTGTCTAACAACTGTATCGTATTATAGCAGGGATAGAAAAATGTCGGAAGGTTACAAACATTAACTTTAGGCGTTGTGGTCCAGAATTAATATAAATGTACTTATTACGAAATACTAGTAGTTACTAACATAAACATGTATCTATGCGTAACAGAAAACAAAATGGAAGTTTCATATTAATAACGCAGTATTCTATGACACGAAAGAAACTTCTGTAAATTCAAATTCTTTGCACCAAGCACTGTCAAATTCGTCGACATTAACCTATAATCATCCCACACTGTTGGGACACGGGTCTCCGCTCAATCAAAGGGCTTTAAAGCATATTCTACCACGCTTCTCAGCTTCTGGTTGGCGGAAGCCAGTGTTTTCGAGCTACCGCTGCAAGCAAGCCAACTTAACGATTGTCATCTAATGTCAACAGCCGAAACCTGTCCTCCGAAGCAAGGAGGAGATAAGTAAACCCATCCATAGACAGGCTACGGGCGACGTTGTTTAACTTGTGTGATCGTTTAGACAATTTTAGACGCAATCGAGCTCCAAATAATTGATATTATGGACCAAATGAGCACCAGGCCTCTAGGCCTGGTGCTCATTTGGTCCATAATATCAAACTCTAGTTCAGTTTCGCTTGCATCAAACAATCAGATTACAAAATGAATAATAAATTGACAATTGTCAATTAACCCTAATAAACTGCCTGCGGCACTGAAAATGATACTTGTTAATATGAAGCAGAAATAACAATGCACTCCATTGCAAAAAATATGCCACAAAAGCGGTTGTTAATATATTTGTGGTATCCATTACCATGAAACGTAAATGTCATATTGGAATAACATGATTCTGATGCCTTAAATAGTCGTAGTCATATTGGTTTATGATATTAATAATGTATCGAAGCTGGTCAAGAATGTAGTGTTGGATGCATATGGTTCCGTATGAATGTTGTAAAAAAAAATACATTGTCCTACACTGTTAATGACTTGAAATGATGAATTAAACAAGGTTTTTAGTAGGCTTTTATATTATTTTTAAGACAATACAAGTCAATGTAAATCTCCCCAGTACGTTTACAGTCATTATGTTGCGTTATTGCTAGCTAGCTACTTAGAATATTTATTGAATAATAATTCTACTTTTATGTCAATTAACTCAAAAAGATCTTGCTATAATGTTTTTCTAATGCCAAATAAAGAGATCTTGATAATTTTCAATCACAAAATTATATAATGAAACGAATATCGTAGGTAACCTATAGACAATTAAATTGCAGTAACTAGAACATTGTCTGTGTGTCTGTTAAAATCAATTGAATATATTTAGCATGGATTTCAAACTTATAATATTATAAGTTTAAAATCTGTGCTGCATATCAGTCACTTATAAAATTTTGTGGCTAGTGAATGCTGAGTCGGTAAGGGAAGAATGAGATGGAAAATTCTCAGAAAGATAAATACCCAATAAATGCCAAGTTTTTGGGCATAAATAGGGAATTTATATGTATTTACTGGGATTTTAAAGAATTGCCCGGCATTCTGCCCATCTCTAGAACGCAGTGTTTTTCACCACTTCCAACGTAACTCTAAAAACAAGACCTACATCTTGTATCGCCATAAAAATGGACGGATATTTTCGTAATACCCGATACGATAAGTAGCAACGGAGATAAAAAGACGGTACAAATAGCAGCTCTTAATAAAAACTGCGGTGGTTAACAGAATCAATTTGTTTGGAAATCCTTGGACATTTTCAACAGCATATCAGCAGCATTTTTAACTCTTTTTAGTAAAAGCTGTAAATGTTAAGTGCTTCTTACGTTTATTGTAAATAATCTATACATGGCAGCCTAATCGATCACGCAGATGATTTTATTTACTTATAATCACCGTCGAGTAGCAGAAGAGGCTCTGTTAAAAGACAGGTAGGGTACAGCTTATTTGTGCGCTGCCCGACTGGGGAATTTACCTCCACCTCACAGAATACCGCAGCCAAATTACCTTGAAAGTTATTGGGTTTCTGCGATTGATTGAAGTCACCAGAAAAAAACCGCCCACCGAGGGTTCCGTAGGTACGTAGTATCATTATTAAATGTGATATTTTTCATTATAAATAAGAAATAATACGTCGAAAAAAATAAATAAAAAATATTTTGCAATGTGTACATCAAGCCCTTTCATATGATACCCCATTTGAACTAGTAATTTCAATTTGAAATTTCGACACCATAAAAAATATAGACTGCCTATTTTTTAAGATCTATTTACAAATGTATAGTTTTCGAGATTTATTCCTGTACTTGTAGTCTATAACGATGTTACTTGCCAAATTTCATTGTTCTAGGTCAACGGGAAGTACCCTATAGGTTTTGATTCCCTTGATTGTGTCGAAATATGCGTTTTTTGCTAAATAAACGGCCGTAACTTTTTTCTACGTAAACTTAGCAGTTTGATTTTTTTACAACTTCATGGGACCGTAGACCTGAGTATACAGGTCAAATTTCAGCTTGATACCTCCACGCATTCTCGACATAGAAATTCTTGACAGACAGACAGATAGACAAACAGACAGACAGATAGACGGACAACAAAGTGATCTTATAAGGGTTCCGTTTTTCCTTTTGAGGTACGGAACCCTAAAAAAGGAGTTATTGCGTTGGCAGCGGGAATGGCGGCGCGCGAAGCGATAATATTGGGCGTTTATATGGCTACGGTAACCACTTCATCAGGGCTGTATGCTTGTTTGCCATCATATATAAAAAAAATCATCATTGAGACGTTCACCCCGACGAAGTCGCGATCGGCTACTAGTATTTTTGAAAGGTCTTCTAGTTGCCCGATTCTCTTTCATCCTCTCTAGGTGGCCAAACCAGCTAAGTCGTATTGCCTTGTGCTTGCCAATGATATTGGGTTTAGCTATCAGAATGTCCACCTCCCTGTCTTGCGAACTCTCGATGTGCCATCTTCCCGTTTGATTGGTCCCAGAATTTTGCGAAGAATATTTCTCCTATTTAGTTTCTAATTTTCTTCTGATATGTATATTCTTATAATTGATAGTTAAATCTCGATGTGTAGTTTTAACTGCTAAGTATTGTACCGTGTATTTCGATATCCCAACGTCTAGAACCCTAGATGCATCATGTCACTGTGTCCCACACAAGTTCACTCACTGCGTGAACGCTTCGCCTTAACCAAGCGTCCCTACATAGGATTACCTCACTTTACGCTTATGCTCTGCTGTTTACCCCGAGGCAAGAGCAGGGCTGTCAACTGTGCTATATTAGACAATTATGTTCTGAGAGAGTACACATTTTAGAAACAAGCGTAATTATCACTAAGTTAATGACTTAATATTTAAACTGCTGTCAACTGTGCTATATTAGACAATTTTGGAATTATGTTCTGAGAGAGTACACATTTTAGAAACAAGCGTAATTATCACTAAGTTAATAACTTAATATTTAAACTGATAGAGAATGCTTTTAGCAAAAGTCCACTTATATATCTATATAATAAATTTTGAAAAATAAATTAGTAATCAAAAATAAACATGTATGCTAACCACAACAAATATACTCTATATTAATAGCCTTTTCGATAAAATAATAAATGAAGTGTAATAGAAAGTAACAATATTAATGTTATAATGTTATAATAAAGCACTTGTGCTATTCCACGTTATTATTTTTAATATTAATGTTATTTTTTATACCGCCTTATTTAAAAGTGGTTACCGTAGCCTATATAATAGATGTATATAACCAATTTAATGCAGCTTGCAACATAAAGCGTATTGCCAAGCGCCCTCTCGATGGCATCTCTGCTGCTAACGTGGCATCTTACGTCTAGTGAACACTGTCGCAGGAACATAATAATCCTCAAGGCAATTGTTATTTAGCTATGATCTTTTGTGAGTTGGCAGTATGTACTTCACCGGTTGATTTCAACACGAGTTACCTTTCTTTCGCCAGAGCTTCGTTCGTTAGTCGGCAGAACAACAAGGTGTTTTCACTTTTGTTGACTTTTGGCTCTACAGATTAAAAAAACAAAACAAAACAGTAAGGTGGCAACCCTATCAGCCAAGCTTACTGTTTGTGTCCCTCTAGTAATTCTTTCAGTCTGTTTGTCTTGGATTAAGCACATGTCTCCGCCTCCAGGCTACTGTTTGCTCGACCTACGTAAATATTTGTCGGCGGTTCTTTTCCAGTTATGAGGCTTTTAATTGCTCTTCGTTTTTATTACCTGGAATATGGGTTTGATTTAACTACGGTCAATAATATTAAGGGTATGTGGAAGTTTAAAAATGACCAGTTCATTGCACGCTATGCTGTGGTAACCACGCTACGGTACGCTACAATACCACACTGCCATAACATACCACACTACCTTACTACCTTTGAATTAGAGGTAGTGTAGTATTTCTACTATAAAAAATATATATATGAAAGGTACTATGGTTTTCTCCTGCACACACTTTAGGTGCAGAATTAACTGTTAAAGGTTCTTCAGGAGACTACAGCATGAAGCACTTGGTTCTGCTTTTAAAAAGTGCGTAAAGAGTTTCTTGCACGGTCGGCAACGCGCATGTTTGAATGTTTAACGTTGTTAGCGCCCATAGACTATGGCAAGCGGGTATTCTTATATAGCTTATATATCATACTGGTATAAAAAAAAACAATTTTATTATTATATTTTTTTTTTCCAAGATTGTTCAAGATTAATCATAATCTTTTAAAATTGAGTTACCGTTGGGTACTACTGTAGAAAAACAACTAAAATATGATTTCGTTAAGCCTATTAAAGTCTGTCGTAAAAACTGCGTCGTAAGGACGTTTGATGATTGAATTTTATATCGATGTAACACCACTATGTAACTCGTGACTTTGATCTTGTGTGAAAGTGGGAAGTGATCGTAAATTCTGCTTTACTGGCTTAAATATTAAAAAGAAAAAATGATATATGATCTGTTTCCTATATTAAAACAAGATGGAAGCTGGAAATAACTACTTAGGAGTGTAAGTAGCTCACCTCGATTTTTGAGCCAAAGCAAACCTTAGAGAGGTAGGGCACAGCGTATTTGTAAGCTGCCCGACTGGGGAAGTACCTCCACCTCAAGGAATACTGCAGCCAAAAAAGAATTCCCTTGAGGGTTGTTGTGTTCCTACGAGTGAGTGACTTCACAAGAAAGGAAGGAGTTGCTGCGTTGGCAGGGGGGGGGGGGGGGGGTGGCGACGCGCGAGCGATATTTCATGTTACGAGCGTTAATATAGCTACGGTAATCTCTGCAAATCAGGCGGGCTGTATGTTTATGCTTGTCTGCCACCCGACGAAAAAGCAACCTAATTCGTATGCCAGTGTTTAAGGTCACATATTTTTTTACAACAATAATGCATATTCTAATTGATGAGCTGAATAATGCCACATCAATTCATTAGCGCAAATCGGCACTTCATATTTAGAATCAAAACCTGCACATAATGCAACGCGCCAATTCTCAAATAAATATTTCATTTGATAATCGGCGCGTTGCACACCGTGATAGTAGCCCATCTAGCAGAAAAGTTACTAAAAAGAATCCATTAATAGTTGATTACATATATTTATCGTAGAGATATAAATCAAAACAACTGCTATCAGATATTACGGTTTCAATAAAGGTTACTCGGGCCCGTTACAAAGTACGGAACCCATCAGGTCGGATCGAAGGAAATACCATTAACTGAACTTCTGTTTCGTGCAACTGTACATCGGACTAATGATGTCTGTATTGTTCACGCTGATCGATACGTACAGTCGAACATACAAGTTTATTTTGGTAGGGAAAAGTTATTATTTCATTTGGATATCTTAAGAACGTTTTTTTTATTGGAAAACTTTTACAGATTATTTAATTTTCTTTTGGGATGATTTGACAGAATATATAAGGTAACTAATTTGACTAAATATCACTTGTTCAAATTAGTTACACTTTATCTTTTGTCAAAATATCATTTAGTTTAAATTAAATACCATCAAAAACATAAATGTGAAATGAGAGCCAAGTTCGATATTATGATCTATGCTTTGGTTCTTGATATATCAAATTCGTTACCTTAAATCTTTTGTCAAAATGGCAACTTTATATCTAAAATTTACAACCCGGTTTATGCAAAAACATTATATTATCGACTATTACTGGACCGATTTTATTACCCAATGATTTAAACAAAATATCAACCTACATACAAAAATATTTTTCGTTCTAAATCGATCAAAATATAAAGAAAACAAAAACTTTGTATTTATTGGTCCAACCTTTTATGGCTTGGTAACAACTGGTCGTAAAATTGTGATTATAAACAATATTTTGTTATCACGTACGACCAACAATGCGGTGGGTTTATGGACACTAATAACATTACTGGTGGTTCTAAATCTGCCAGGATTTTATTTTTGGGAGCTGTTTAACTACAAACAGAACATACCGTATGGGTTCTTCAAGGATTTGGAGGAGATTTTTATAGAGTTAACAATGCGAAAGACATGCCGCCGTTATTGTCAATGTTAATATACTGTGTTAAAGCCTAATAACCAGCGCTAATAACACAGCCTATTAACTTACGATCAGATGGGCCATATTCTTATTTGTTACCTGAGTGATATGGGTTTCAAGTGTTTATTGTCTCATATAGAACAATGTTCACTCATATGATATATAATTAAATATATATGTTTTTTCGCTAGTGTATCGAAAATAGTTATACAAAAAAAAAATTACATGTTTGTAGTTGTTTACACTCACAAAAAAGCCTGCTTGCTTCTCTTTTGTTTTTGTTTAAGGTCTGGGGTCAAAGTGATAGATATGGAAGACGCAACGTCAAGTTGACATACCAATATCAAGTTGACATACTTGACATACATCAACGTAACGTCAATCAAAAATGTGATTTTACTACGGTATAAGAAAAAAATAGGAATTCGATGTAGCACATGACATAGTGTTAGTCTAATCCTCAGATCACAGTTTGCTGTGATCTGAGGTCTAATCTAATAAACTTTTATTACTAAATACATGTTAAGCAACGTCGTGCCTAGCCTTTAGCCTGTCTTGTAATATGTATATCATATTTTGTAACATAACTAACCATTTTTTCCGTTAATTCTGTTACGATCCTTATTATGTTATGCATTAAAATGCATGTATCCATAAAACCAGTAAATAATGATAATTTTTATGTTGCAAATTTATTACTTAACGTGGGATTTTTAATTTAGTCCTGGTCTGAGTGTTTTCTGTGTATCATAATATGTATTTATTAAAGATAGATAGATAGAATATGCTTTATTTGCACAATAAGAGTTCAGAGATTACTAAAAATTGGTTGACTGGTAGAGAATGCTCTTAGCATTAAGTCCGCCTTTTGTACCTTTATTTTATGGTCAATAAAGTTTAAATAAATAAATAAAATAAAAAATTATTAGCAAATTGTTTATGTGCAACTTACAGGCGGTTTGAAATAGTACTTAAGTACAGTAGTACAAGGCTACAAACTTTGCTTAGTTTGGACAAATTTCACATGAAGGTTGTTAAATTAATTTCCAGAGAATGATTGGGGAAAATAAATTAAACAAATTGTTAATATCATTAGAAATACAAAACTTTATTAAATGTTAAAGGTAAGGTAGGTACTGCACTTATTATTCAAATTTCCTTATTTATATATACAATTCTAATGATCATAGGCTTTTGTAATCAAAATAGTAATTTACGAGATATCGAAATTGATTTGATAAAATAAATCGCAAAGTCCCAGTTCATAGCGAACGACCATTAATAAATGGAATTTCAAATTATAATTGTGGTGATATAATATCAGCTTAAATCATCAATGGGAAACATTTATAAACTATGCAATTCGATTCATTAATGGAATTCATTGCTATTATTTATTGCTATGCAATTCATTTTAAATATTACCTATTTATTGTATACTCTACTGCGATCAGCTTGAAAATAAATGTCCTCTACATTCAACAATCTGAACTTTAACTTATCAGTAAACGAGCAAGAATAATGCAATAATATTGAACAAAATGGAAGGTTGCATTTCAAATCAGATGCATAACAAAATGCAAGCATTGCCGCATTGCATTGCACCCCACGCGTGCACCGCATACCGGCTTGGTGAAATTTCGCAATGCGACAATTGTATTATGATATCGTGAAAAGAAAATTTTAACCGAGATCTATAGCAATAACTAACGTCGCTGACAACCTAACTACGTGCCGGGAATAGGTAGTCTTAGCAAAATGTGACCATACTTTAGCCAACATGTTAGCAGTGTTGGCCACACTTGGCTAATAGTTTAGATTTTTACCCGACTACGGTGAAGCTAAAAGGAAGATAGCCATTGTCGTATGCCACTTTGATTTAATTTCATAATTATAATGAATCTGTTTTGCTACAGTAGGTGGCATACGATCACGACTATCCTTTAAACGTACCTCTATCAGTATGATGTATAAAAAACTACGTTAAAATATATTACGTGTAAGTAAGTTGTTTATTTAAAAGTCGGTAATTGTTTTATAGTATGTTCATAATAATTCAGCGGAGACTATTTTCTTGTTTCGTACTTTTTAGAGCATGTTTTTAGTAGTCGGGTTTTAGTTTTTTAAACTTAATTTTTATTATGGAGGTGTTGTCAACGAAAATATCTGTCAATATCATTGACAATACGTACATGGCTAACACGTTATAATCGGTTTTTTTTATTTCAGGTAGTCAGATTTACATAAATGGTAACATTTTGGGGTGTAAGTGGTTCATCAACATCTTTGAACCTAAGCCAACTTCACCTGCACGCGGTACTACCTGCTGACTGACAAACGAAGCTCTGGCGAAAAGAGAGGTAGGGAGCGTAATTGTATGCTACCCGACTGGGGAATGTACATGAGGTACCTCCACCACACAGAATACCGCAGCCAAATAACAATTCCCTTGAGGGTTGTGGTGTTCCTGCGAGTGAGTAAGGTCACCAGAAAGGAAGGAGATGCTGCGTTGGCAGCGGGGGTGGTGGCGCGCGAGCGATATTTTATGTTAATATGGGTTCAATATGGCTATGGTAACCGGTTCACATCAGGCTTGCCGTATGCTTGTCTGCCACCCGACGTAGTATAAAAAAAAACATTTAGCAAATACCAAAGATGAAAATTCATTTATTTAGCAAATGATATAAAAATCATTTATTTAGCAAAATGGTAACACTCATTAATATTTTTAATAATATTTCTTATGAAAATTGTTACTAGTACTCACAGATCACTTTATGTCACCTCACAGGTCACCATCAGTGTGTCCTCGTGGTACTAAAGTCACCTGTATATGGCAAGGACCATTGGCCCCCCGTCGTTTGCGAATGACTTATACATTTCTTAGTCTAGTTAGCCGTTTGCATAATTCCACTATACGAGTATGAGTTATCGACTATGTAGTCTCAATTTGTGTATGTGCAAATGGTCTAATGGTCATATGCATAACGGATAGGTGTTGCGACTTGCGACCTCTTTTATATTTTATATTTTTTTGACATTTTTTGAAATTAGTATTTTTTTTAATAACTATTACCATAGAAACCAAATTTGTTTACTTGATCTTTGTCTTTACTCTTGAATTGTGTGGTGTACCACTTATCGATGCTTCCTGATACAAAGGTCGTAAAAGCCATTTGCCAAAAAGCCAAAATGGCTTCCAGATACAAAGGTCGTAAAGGCCATTTTGGCTTTTTGGCAAATGGCTTTTACGACCTTTTTATCCGGAAGCGTCGTTATGAAATATTTCTACCTAATTACATAATATTCGTTCACCATCTGCTTTCGTATCATTACATATCCACTAGCTCTCCGTTTCAGATAGGTATTGCCCCTAGCATGTCAAAGATTACGTTTTTTTTCTTCGTAATTTTTGTATCTATTATATCGAACTCAGTCATCAAATGGCTAGCAATGGCTACTTTGCCTTCGAGGTAGCTGGTTCGATCCCCGCACAAGGCAAATATTTGTGTGCATGAATATGTCTGTTGTGTATTGGTCCGGGCGTTTTCTGTGTATTATAACTATAAGTATGTATCTACAAAAAAATTGATTTAAGTCCATTTATCAGTTGTCTACTACTTATAGTATATACAAGCTTTGTGCTTAATTTGGGACTAGATGGCGTCAGCGCCATGTAAATGGGCCAGAAATATTTATATATTTTATTCATAGTAGGCGTAGCATTATGATATTTTCTTCAATTCAACCTGTTGCCTGGACTAAAAAATTTAGATTATTTATAAATTACCAATCATTTAAGTATATATGCTTTTCCAGTATTGTATTTTATTCGTGATAGTACTGCCCGCATATTGGCTGTTGTAATTTTCGCATTGCACCAATAGAATTCGTGTCGATTGTTAGTTAACTGTCTTTCAATTGGTTCCAGGACCTCATACTTTAAAAGTTCTATGAACGACACCAAAACCTTACCATTTTTATAATATTGTGTACATTATAAAAATAATAAGGTTTTGGTGTCCTTCATACGGATCAAAATGGAAAGATGATGTATGAAGTTTTGTTCTATATTAATATAGTTTGTATCGTCGACAACTTTTATACTTCCTACTGCTGGCATACGAATCCCACCTCAATCAAAGACGTCTAGAGCATAGAGTATGCTGTCCACGCTGTTCAACTGCGGGTCGGTAGAGGCCATTATTTTCAAGCCGCCTGGACAATGATCTAATGACAACGGCCAGACCGACGGCTTAACGTGCCTTTCGAAACACGTAAATATGTATAATATTTACGTGTTCGGTCCTTGAGCTATTCCTTAATATACAAAGTATAAAAAATAACATATTTATATTACTCAAGACAACCAAAAGTGTAAAATCTAAGTGTGTCTTGATATACTCTAATGGGTTCCGTATTTTGTACATTTTATCAACCAATCTAAATAAGGTTTTTAAGTTTCGACACAGTATTACTATTTTTCATAGAGTGCTGAACATAATTGTTGTCCCTTTTTTCATTCTCCAGTCTTCTAGTCTTAAGTGATGTTAGAATATTTTTAAATTCTACGAAATTTACAGTCAAACTGTAATCAAACTATAGGTCGCCTATAAATATCACGTTGCCTGTTATGTGAATAATACATAATATCTGTTTAACAAATTTTCTACATACTTGTCGGTCTCCAGTAAATTTTTCTTAGATGACCATTAATAATGTAAGATGCTTATCGAATTCACGTCAAATCTGAGTATGATCATCAAACTTAAATGATAGATTGCAGTAATAAAATTATAAATTGTATATACAAGCTGGAAAAAATGTAGCACTGCATTTCCTTTAAGAACAATTTCGGTAGAACGAAAATATACAACTTCTGCTATGGATCATTGCCAATTCGTGAAATAAAATCAGCTTTTTTTATAAAATTCAGTTCCAGATATTGACATTTGGAAACTAGATGTTTACACTCTTTATAAAATTCTGGTTCAAATCAATACTTAAGTTTTAAGGTTTGGTAATCCCCAGAGTAGGTAAGTCATAAAAACTAACAAGATATTAATATTACTTTCAAACATACTCGTATGTGAAAGATATGACTTCTATCCAATTTTTTATTACACAAAATAAATGTCTGATACTTATCGCACCAATATTAAATAAACACACATTTTTATGCGACACACATGCATTTATTTCCCCACGGATCTCTAAAATGCATTCGACGGTCAAATAATCAAGATTTTGATTGATTATCCGAATCTTCGAGGTTCGTTAGCGGCGCAGCTCAAGCGCACATCTGTCGCATGCTTGAAGTAACTTTGAGACTCACAAAAACCAACATTAAAGACAAGGATGCATAATACAATAACCCTGTAAGCAAAACAAAGACAACACCCCCGATGGATACGCCATCAACATCGATGGATTTCGAAGAAATTTCTTCGGACAAAAACCCGTTGATCAGAATTCATGAGCTGTCGTAAGCGATATTGTCAAAGTAAATGTTTACTGTTGTTCTGTTATTTCATATTCCGCAAAAAGCTGGTTCGGTATTGTTTTACGGACGAAATGTAATTTTCTTTTAACCGCATCTGCGCATTTATCAGTATTGTTTTTTCTATAGACAAATTGAAATTTTATAATTATCATGCCAGACATAGTCTCTCGCAGGATAGATTAATCCTACTATGAAGCGCTAATTTATTTATTTCATTTCATGGAAGTTCACAGAGCAGTTGACTCCATCCAAAACACTAGCAAATAATACAACGATATCAATTTACACTTAACTAATATCTATTTAGCATTTAATAATATACAAAATAATTTTATATAATATATATTATACATGTAGTAGATAATTCAGTAGTTCACACTTTACTAAGTCTTAATCACTATAGCGGCATATCAAGAACATTCTAAAACGTTACTAATTTGCATACCAATACAAAACAAAATGGTTAGACCGAACGACACAATAATAGAATTCACCTAATCCTTTCCTCTTCGTCATTATAAAGACATGAGATTTGTGGCCGGTGGAGAACAAAATAGACTCCCTTTGAAAGGATTAGTAGATTCCGGTGCGAAGAATGTTGATATGGGGAATTTTATAAATAGTATCGTATTTTGTTCCGTTTATATTTTGTAGTGAACTAACATCATAATAACAGTTGCTATGGCTACTTTCAAATGGGATAAGGCATTGGCCAATCACAGATTTGGTTAGATTCATTGAGATTAAAAATTTAAGAAAGATAAATTACAAATACGCAGCGATCACTGCTGATACTGCTGGTAGTGTAGGAAGAAAATAAGCTGAAACAAATGACTGTTGAAGTAGTATTTTTAAGATTTCTAGAATGAAACCAATGTTGTAGAATGAAAACTCTCACAAAATGTTGCAAATACTCTCTTCTTTCAAGAAGTCGCCATGATTCTGTTTGTCAAAACGAGTTTGGTGCTATGGTCGGCGTTTGGATGTTGACCGATTGTGAATGGTTGGCCAAGAAATTGGTTTATCAGTTATGACAAAGATTCAAATAAAAATAAATATATGTAAAGTTGATCTTCTAATGCCTATGGGAGCAAAAATAGACCTTAATTAATTAAAAGAAGTACAAACACATATCAATCTAAACGTGATAGATCACTTATTTGGTCTACTGCATACCCAGCATAAGACTTCTATGTTGCCTAAACTTTATGATAATAACTTAAGAGATCGCAGTGAACATAAATCTTAATAAAATTACAAATTTAATATTTTAAATTCGAGACCTGTTATATTTAAGAACCTGTCTGTAGAACTTAAATGGTTCTTCAGAATTCCTTCTATGCGCAGCTTATTGTAAGAGAAATTTTAATACACATGTGAGAAAATGTTAAAATTGTTTAAACACACCCAACAAAATTCATGACAGTACTACCACGTACGAAGTACAGTTACGTCGACCATTACACTCCTCATATGCAAACCAAATTGTTTACTTAACGACACAAACAAAATATTGTTTTTGACGCTACTAATTCTAACTTTTAGTATGCTATAAAAATGGTCGTTTTATTTAACATAAACTATTTAAATTTATTGTCGTTGTTTCAACTGTGACAGAGCCCGATGTCGCCCATAAAATCAGTTGGTCCGTAATATTTATTTATTAACGTATTAGAATAACAAAGTCGTTCTAAAAGTGCCACTCTTAAATTTTCATGTCGTTAAGGCATGTTCGGATTGTTTATGGCGAATTTGTCACCTATATATATTTCAATTTTGGGGACGAAAACTGGTCTACTTTGAAATCTAAAATTATTATCGTTATTTATCTTTGTTCAGTTTCATTTCAAATTTTAATTAGATACTAGTTTTATAACATAACAGAAGCGTTTACTTTTGGGATTCACTCAAACTCTTTTTTTTTCAAGTGCATTTAAATAATTTGATGTTATTTGCTTTAATACATGATTGAAACCTAGTCTTGCTCAGAGCAAGCATCGTTTTAATATATCACAGAAGGTTTGTTGCGCAAATACGACCATACATTCTAATCAGTGCACATGTAAGATAATGTTTGCTCCGTATAATATTAATAATATGATCAAACTGAGAAATAGTCAAATAATAGACAAAATGTTCGACAATGCCACGCCAAAATCCAATGATGTTTTCGTAGTACTAAATCTTATGTACGAAATGGCAATGACAAGCTATAAGCGATAGATTGGTTTGACATACATATATTAATAACTATATATTTAACGTGACATTCGCGTTTTGTTTAACTGTCAAACTGTTGACATTTTTATGTCGTCAATGTTAAGACGTGGGCGGATTTCCGTCAAACCGAACAAGACGATCTTGTCGCTTTTTTGTCAATTGCTAATTAGCATTTACATGATATCAGTCTATTCGAAAATAAAACAAAAATGGTCTAAAAACTGACGATCATAAATCGTGTGTCACAAATAACATTAGTTTTCTCATTGATTCTCAATACTAACATTACCAATAAGTTTTGGTGAGTAATTACTCACCTCACCCGCTCGTTAAGTTTTCATTTATAACAGAATGATGCCATGACGAGAATGAAGTAAAGCGAAGTGGCATTTCTTGCTCAAATTTGAGGGCTCTTAAACCTAAAGGCAAATAACAACTAACCGTGTTCCTGTAATAAAAGCACTACGGACGTGCTACGTTGCGTGGGGTAACAACTTTGTCTTGCTGTATGTATAGACTATAATAGCTGCTTTATGTAGGCTGGATGCTCTTTTGCCAATTTATCGTTATTCAAACATTGTACGGGTATCATGTCTCATCTATATTCCTCCAGTACTTACGGCTTAAATGGTTCTCTGTCTTCACCCTTAAGTAATTAACTAATAAGTCCAACAGATAAGTTCATTTACGATTTACATTTACCATAATATTTATACTGCTAATACAAGCACTTGTTCTGCTTAAAAGGAGTATCCAAATAATTGTAAGGACAACATGTTTTTTCAATAATAAAATATTATCATTTTTTTTTTCATTTCCTTCAGAAAATAAAATAAACTTGATATTTCTTGAACTGCCTCGACCAGAACGAGACTTTTGAAATACATTCCACAAACATAAGATTGCATTACGTAATAAAATTTAATAGCTTAATCGCTTTACCTAGCAAATGGACTGAGATACAGGCAACGTCCACTTAAGCTATAGAGAGAGTTCTTGTAACCATACTATTGTCTCCGGGGAGATATAAAATACCGATATGAGCCGACGTCTTCGTTGCAAGAAATATTCAAGGGATACAGCCCACACTTTTAATAGTGGTTACATCATTTCCACACAATGAGTTCGCCGTCCACACCCATTCTCTGTCCGTATGATTTGAAATTATAGCACCATTTTATTTGCTCTCCCGCATTTATATGCGACCGCATACAATACCACGACATTATACGTTAAGGCACCTACTGACGCCGCGATTGTCGCACATATGTCGCAACACGTACCGCGTGGGAGGCAGAATGTACCAGTAATTTAATCCTTGATTGTGTTGTCATTTAATTTATTCGCAGCATGATCAAATTTGGAAAGTGTCCCGTATTGTTGGAGACTTGATTTAATATACGGTGACTTCCCAAGCCAAACACGGAACGCTGAATCTATTCCAGCGAAATACAATTAAAGTACTGAAATGTTAAAAGCAAACACAGTTATGCAAATTAATTATGTATGAGTAAGATTTTTGTAACATTCAAAATCTTTAATAGCACTAAATGATTAAATAACAGATAATTTGTAGCTGAATACATGAGATGAGCCCACGTTCCTTATGACTACCAGATGTGAAGACGATAGATCATCGTATCTTTATCTAACTATAAAAATAGATATAGAAATGTTTATTAAAAAAACGTCAAATTAGTACATAAGAATAAACGCACTGTTAGAATTATTTCAAATTATAAGAGACAATGAAGAGATTTATAGAGATAAATGCAGTAATAATTTGCTATACAAACAGCAACTTATACATCTACGTAAGATTACGACCCCAGGGTCAGGTCCTTAAAGATCTAGAATTCATAATCCTTAGTGTAGAACACTTTAGCAAAAGGCCCCTTTAGAACACTAACTGAAAATATACACAGAAAAGAGACTATTGATTTACAAAACCTATTTCCACAAATTTCCTTATATACAGTAACACCTGTCTTTAAATTATTATTTTGAATTCTTATTCAAGAGTAATCTCATCCACATCGCGAAAACTGTCAACTATAGTCAAATATTGTTTTTAATCATGATGTGTTGGCATGGATGGACACTTCACCTGAACGTACACACTATATATTTACACGACGTCTTTCTTTATGAACAATTAAGTGATAAATTTAGTTCTTACTGTATTCGAGGCAACTATCCACATACGTAATAACTTCATGAATATTTTCACTTAATTGCGACAATTTCCATACATTACCTTAAAATTGTTTAAAAGCCACATTTAAATTTACGATATCGCGGAGACCAATCGAGTTGTGAGGCTCGTAATATCCATTATCCTTTGAAGCAGATTTTAGATCGTGGTATACTTTAAAAATAGTTTAAAGACTTGACCATGAGTATAATTATGGGCGGTTATTCTAAAACGCATCGTTATAAAAACTAATGATGGGATAATATAACATCAATAAAGTAAATTGGCAGGATACGTTGATGATAATAGGTAAATGGCACTTCACTTTACGCAGCTTGTAAAAAAATACGAGTATTAAAGGGGTACCCAGGCGTTTTTCAATGTTTCTGTCTAGCACAGTCTATGAGATAGTTAATGAGATTATCGCTGTAGTATAAATCCTTAACAATATAGTAGATAGTAACGATGAAATAGCGATCAGTCATATATTACCACATAAGATCATGATCATCTGATTGGTAAACCATGTGTCTTCGTTCAAGTTAGATAGTAAGTAAGTTAGGAAGATAAAACCATATTCCCAAACGTTGCTCCATTGCAAACAAATGAAGGCTATACTTTGGCCACCAGACAATATAATCAAACAAATTAAATGCTATGCACATAATTCTTCAGGTTTCTTGCCAAAATCGATCTTTAATCATTGCATGAGCAAAATGTTCTTAAATGTACTTATCAAAAGTTTGATTTCTACATGAATATAAATATGCAATTTTACGCCTGCGTGGAGAAGAAAGCCCTGTTTATTGTCCTATTACATATATTGGTTCTATACTCGTGTGTAGCATATCCTGTTTATACGCTTTGGTTTTATCATTTCTATCACTTACCCTTTAAGTTTAGTCGATTTGTTTTTTTTTCCTCTCCTTTTATCATCACGGTTCCTTCACATTTAACTTTTTATGTGCTCCAAAGCCTCCAAACGAAACATTATTATCAGACACATTGTAACCGTAATGAATTCTCAATCACGTACGCGGCTTGGGACATTTTATAGTCCTATTTTAAAGAGAGATAAAATTGCTGTGGTTTCTCTTATATGCGCAAAAACTCGCGAAGGCATCGATGGAAGTAATTCCGATACGTCGGGCTATTCTATACGATATTGAGTATTTTATCCGATTATTTAATTACTTGTCAATGTTGGGTTTTGTGGAGGTAATGCTGACTATCTGATCTGCCATGACCATTACAAGTTGTCGTCCCATAACTTTGCGGTATTAATTTTCTTTACACTACCTTCTAAAAGCATTTTATTATTAACATACAAGTACAGGTTAATCTTCTTATTTATAACTTCTATGAACAATTATAAGTTCTATTATGAATATACAATGTAGCCCAAACCTTACTTAATACAGGTAATATAGCAAACCAAAGATGACAATTTGTCACCTTGGCTTGTAATTATGCATTTTGACTGATTTGTATTTATGCCTATAGAATAAGTTTTCCAAATAAAATAAAATAATAAATAAAACAAAATTGTTGAAAACTGTGGAATGGCCCTGTAAGGCATCTGCGAGGAGACGACTCTGCGACTCCATATTTCATGAAAAATTCATATGGCGACGGGGACCTAATGATGCTGGTGCCATCTTTTATTGCCATCGGGGAACATTTTTCATTAATCCTTTATGATGATGCCGTGCCGTTACAATAGGTTGAAATCTTATGATACTTATCAAAGGAACTTTTTACTTTTTAATCAGACAGCCCATGTGCATTGAACCAAGCATTTTTAAAAGAATGATGATCATGTTAATCGCTTTAACTGGTATCAAAATAAAAAGTACGAATTCACTGATTCTCTGACTAATAGGGTGACGAGGATTTCTTATGAAGTTGTTATAGGTTCATAAGAAATTTTCGTCACCAGAAGTAAAAAAAAAGAAATACATGCCATTCTTACTTTGACTATAGTAAAGCAAATGGTTAAGCAAATATTTGGTAAATGTTATAAACAAACTCAAAACCCTTTTAACAATTGGAATTGATGGGGAAAAATCCTTACAAACTTTCATTAGGAATTTTCTTTGAAAATATCCCAGTTTTGCACGTTTGTTTTTGTTCCCGCATTCAATAACCTACTTTCCACTAAGAACCTTGGACGTTGCGTTGGAATTCAATTTGTACTTGTAAAAACGGTCCAGTAATAGAGTTTACCTTCAGCAGATCAAATAAAATAACAACTAGGAACTGCGCCGAACATATTTGCTGTGCTGCGCTCCTATGTATACTCGGATGGTTGTTGGAACAATTGTCAATGTTTCCAAATCCTATGATTTGGAAACTTTCAATAGAAGATTCATAAAAGCAATTCAGAAATCGGTAATGCTATTGTATGTGTATTGTTATAATAACCGTAGACACAATAGACGACCACGGTGGTCGAGTCTACTACGTCAAAAAAAAAAAAAGTTATTACTGACGTAGAACAGACCCCTTACCACCATCTCTTGTTGCGATTCAATAACTACTCTATTCCATTTGAAATAGAGTCGCTTATTTATTGGTACGAATAAGCATTCTATTCAGTTATTGAATCGCAATAAGAGATGGTGGTAAGGGAGCAGGTATAAATTAAGGTATAAAAAAGGGAGATTTGAATAACTATAACTTAGTAAATATACAGTACTGGCACTGCTTCCGGCCGACTAGAATAGAATCACTCCGTCTCTTCCTGTGGAGGTCGTACAAGGCGACTAAGGGAAGTACACTATATAACAGTGTAGGCCAAATCCTCCTGTCTGGAACGGACAAGAGAGGGTCGTGCTCCTGTAGTGGAGACTAAAATGACCTGATGATGATGATGATGAAATATACAGTACGACAGATTCTACATTTCCCGTGGCTAATCGATCTTTGTAAAGCATTTTGCCAATGTTGAAAAAAATGTTATGTACGAGAATCAATTCCTTGAAATAATTTTGGATTTCTAAAATATTCAGTTCTGCTATATCTTAAACTTGGATATAAAATCTAGCAATTCCTCAACTTTTAATTATCTAAATTATATGGAACTAATTAGCCTTGATGAAATAACTTGAACTGCGTAACACTATTACTATCGACTCGGTCTCTACGTTTTAATCTACACCACATTACGAATTCTGTTCCAAACGAAATTCCTCGCAAGAAAATTACATTTTTTCTTCGCCATTTCGCGCTGGCTTAGATTGTATTTTATCTTTATGCGAAATCATAATTCATGCTGTTTTTGCTTTCCCGAGAGGCTCCTAGGTGTTTAATGTTTTGCTTGTATCTCTGAAACATGTAAATGTCGCACTCCACCATTGTTTATTGCTGTCGATAAGATCCGCAATTTCTGATAGTAGTTAATTGATGCCACCAAAGAACAAGGCGCCTGTAAACCAGTGTGTGAAGATGTAATTCTGCGTACAATGGCAAATTGCGAAATTACTTGATACTTGATGAAGTACAAGGTAAGATTATCGCTAGCGTTGATAAAGTAAATCTTACACATGCTGCCAATTTTGCACAATGCATTCTTTAAAATCTATTGGGAACATTGTGTGTTCCAAAACGTAAATTCGTGCATCCACGAAGGAGGTTATTACATTTTGAATAAGACATTTTTCGTACGAGATCTTTAGCACTGAACTTCATCTAGATAATAATTTTCGTAAATCTTTTTTATAATAAAAAATCTCAGAGATAAATTACCAGCTAAACGATTTATCACGACATGCAATTTCAACTTACGGAATGATGATGTTATGTAGCAACAAAACCGCACAGGCGTAAAAAATGACAGCAGTTCAAATTGTGTAATGTAAATGGTACTTTGACCTAAGAAACGTTACATCTGAAGACGTACTAACATTACACAAGTAATTAAAGTCAGAAGCGCAAGGGGACCGTTAAAAAAGTTGTTTACATATTTCGTAACTGGCATTTATTCTTAGAGACCTTTGATTTGACCCCCAAGAGCGACCAGCCGCTACCCACAAAACAAAATGATAAATGAAGAACGTCGGTAGTTGCGTTGTGAACTGATAGATTGATCGTAAACGTGTGTGCTCCTCGATCGATTAGTTCCTGGCCGGCGATGCCCGGGGCTGAGCCGATGGACGATTATCTTTAATGGATTTTGTAAACTTTTTAAGCGTTGGTATGCGAGATCCTGCGTTGCTCGGAATAATATAATCCATCTTGGGACCCTAATTTCCTATTCGGGTTAACGGACGTTTTGGAATAATCGTTTGGAAGTGTTAGAAGCGTTTAATAGTTTGTATCTTACTTTTTTTGGCATAATATTTTGTGTCCAATCTACTATATTATTTTATTGATCGATAACTTGACTCCTATATAATATACCCGGTGTACAGTATATCATTTTATTTTTTTAATTTTCATTAGATCTATGGAAGCAGCTTCCACTGTTATTTGATATTAGGCAAAATATATTTTAAAGACGCTATTTTCATTTCATTTAGTGTAATAAAAATTATTCAAAGCAAAACATTCTGGTCTTTTTTACTACGTCGGGTTGCATACAAAAATACGGCCCGCCTGATGTGAAGTGGCCACCGCCACCCCCGTTGCCGACGCAGCAACTCTTTCCTTTCTGGTGACCTTAACTCACTCGCTGGAACCTTCAAAGGAATTATTTTTGGCTCCGGTGTTCTGTGAGGTGGAGGTACTTTCCAAGTCGGGCAGCTATTGATTCATTAATATCTATATGTTTATCAAAAACAAAAACAAATCTGCTTCGCGACTGTTATCAGACATTAGTGATATAATTTAATGAATCGGTAACAGTTCTTTTTCTACATCTATTCAGTTCTACATCAATAATAAACTGTTTTATATTTGCTTTTATTATCTCATCTACAGATCGTAACACCACCATCGCTACTAATTGATAGAATCTAAGAACATTACCGAACATTACACAACCGTCATTCTCATTTCGTAAGTTAAAAGCCATAACTAGCTCCCCAATTTAATTTTCTCCAACGGCATCCGAAGTCAAATACGAGAGATTAATTAAATAATATTCAATAAACGTTGTTTGATTAACAAAAGCTTAATCTACGGCGGCATCTAACACAAATAGGAGGCCACTCGACGAGCTGTGTTTTCAATCACCGTCATTCATTATTCACTAGCTTCCCTTTGCAGTTGCCGAAGTATTCACCGGTTTGTTTTGTTTAGCTTTCATATTTCAACTTCGGACGAAGTCGTGCGATACAATTGTAATAATTGAATTGGTTAAAAGTTCTTTGTTGGTACATTTGGAAGGCGAAAGTTGATTGATTTTATGTTCTTGAGGTTTTCTTGTTTCATCTCTATAAGGCTCTTCTGGATCATTAGCGTCTTTTTAAGTTTGTTTTTGCTACATTCGAAAGTGATACTTTGTCTTTGAAGAAACTATAGAAAGTAAAATAGTTCTGATTAGTATTTGTGTAAGGCGTTCAAAATGTTTAAGTCAACTAATACTACTTAATCAAAATTATTACAATGAGTGTTCTATAAATATGTCATATGTATATGATATTATTTAATATTTCAATTTCATGAATTCTGAGACACTGTAAAACCAGTGTCCCATATACCAATCAGTCAATTGTGTTTTAAAACTATTTTCCTTTAAGCTTTTAATGTAATCAGGCAAATGATTGTATAATATCGTACAAGTAATTATGCGAAACGTTTTCTCGTAAATGTATTATGGCAAGAAAGTTGATATAATTTGTTCATAATCTTTGTACTTGTTTAGCTCGTGAATATTTCACTCCTGTTTTTCCAATTTTGAGGATGGGAATTGACAAAAACACATATATCTCTAATAACATATCTTATTTTTCGGGTAGAATTTAGTAACTTTTCTGGATCTGCCTAATATCTGTATAATTGTTGCTTAATTAATCTCCTAAGTAAAACGTGTTCACAGTCACGTTTATGTGTATTCAAGATTAACTTCTGTGCTAGATATTCTATCTGTTGTTTTAAATGAGGTTTATTGACCCTGCTCTTAATCGAGCTCTGACTTGACGCCGAGCAAACGTAATCCCGACTGCATGATAGTATGGTTTTAAATGAACCGGTCTATCTGACGGCCATCGTATTACTGAAACCTGCTCTTAATCTGTTTTATTGGAAGATTAAGAGTAGCATGCGTTTCTGAATCAAAAGGTTTTTAAAACCTGTGTGTTGTATTTGGAAAATACATTTTGCCATTAATAATTTCTGTTGCTGGTTGCTGGTTGCCGTCTCTGGAGACAGGCTGGCTCTTTCTTTTCTCAAAAAGTGAGTGTTCTTGCCTCTCTGCCGCATGGGACCGATATTTTCGAGGAATAGTTTAGTATTTTGTTTTTCTTTTTATTGGTTTTATTTTTAAGATTAGATTAATTTTATTTACTATAAGTAGTTTAGTTGTATTTTGTTTTTCTGTTTGAAAGCAACAATACAATTTCAACTTTGGCAATGTACACAATTTTTGTATAATTTGTAGTATCTGTCAATCGGTCTCTGTCAATTTTGGTCACTTGGTTCAATCTAATTTTGTAATGCAATATTGTACAGAAATACACTCGTACAATTATTTAGATATTTATGTTTAATTAATAAAAAGAAACGTTAATCTTGAAGCTAATTGGTTTCAAAATTGTCAAAGTTCATGAACAAAAACTTTCAAAAAATAATATCAAGAAATATATATAAGAAAGAAAGAAAGGACCTATACTGGCTGTCAACGTATCGAAGATACCTTGGTGTTCCTGATCTCCATGGACGGTGGTGATTGCTTTCCATCAGGTGACCCACATGCTCGTTTGCTCCCCATCTCATATAAGAAAAAAAATAATTCTCCAGCAATAATTTATCATAATTTTAGCTCCATGTAACACATATCAACATTAACATCACTACACTAACATAGTGCATTAACTGTGACTTTGGAACTACGTCAATCTCAATTTTTTGTTATCATTAGTTGACGTGAAATAACACTCTGTGAGTAGTGATCCCAAAAAAATAAATTGTGTGAAAAATTACGATGATTACACGTAATAACGGCCGCCGGAGCCTTTTGATGGCCCCCTGCCATAGATTGACGTCATTAGCCGCAATGATAGTGACCTAAATGAGTAATTTTGTTTTCTTTGCCACTCATTGTTTGATATTGCATGCTTTCTAAATAATCATTCTTATTTACTATCTAATGCTTGAAGAATATTCTACTTTGGGGAAATTAATCTTGACACGACACAGTATAACAATTTTTGTCAATCACGCGTGACGCTTAGATTTTGAAATGTTTCTCCTATTTTAATTGTATTATTTTAAAAGAAAATGACAGCCTGGCAACAGATCGGCGACCTCTTGGTGATTGCTTTCCATCAGGTGACCCACATGCTCGTTTACCCCTTTCATATATATAAAAAGGAAATTAAAAAGGGACAAACATACGTAGATGTTTTTCTTTTTTCTGAAATTCAATTGTAAATAAACATTAATAAAAGCTGTGAAGCTATGAACCCATGAAGATATTATAAAAATTCATAATCATCATCAACCACTATACATACCTATATCAACATCTACGCAATGTTGCCAAGTAACAACGTTGATTAAAAAATAGAAATAACCACATTTATTTAAAATAAATACTAATCAAATATTATTTTCATAACTTACACTACTTCGCATCGGCATCAACTCATAATCATCCCACTGTTGGGATGCGGGTCTCCCCTCAATCGAAGGGGTTTAGATATATATTGACATACATAAATATTGACTTCTAATTATATTATATTGACATGACATCATTTTCCTTTTATAATTTTAAATTAATTTTGAATATTATTATTGTATTATTAATATTGTTTTAAATACTGACAAATTATATTCACAACAATTTTATTGTATCAATGAATTTTGCACGCCATACTCTGGCCAAACATGTTGAGACAAAAGTTTTTGTAACACCACCTGCATGTATTTTCTCTATATCACATGTTTAAAGCAAATAAATATATCTTTATCTTTATCTTAGAGCATACTTCACCACGCTGCTCAACTGCGGGTTGTCAGAGGCCAGTGTTTTCAAGCCGCCCTAAAGCCTGACTTGGCTTAACGACTGTCAGCTAATGACAACAGCGGGGACCGACGGCTTAACGTGCTCTCCGAACCACGGAGATACATCCATAGACAGGTTGTGGTGGACGTGGCTTAACTTGCGTGTTCGATTAAACTGTCACACGCAACGACGCCATCGAAATCCACACCACTTAATAAGCTTTAATAACCTAATACCTAATAACCTAATACTTAATAACCTAATACTTAATAACCTAATACCTAATAATCTTAGATTTGACTTAGAAAATTATGTAAAAAAAATATGATTTTCTTCAAAAGAATTAAGGCTGAAAATCAGCAACGTTATTCAAAGCGACGTTAATATCCGCAAAGGAAATTACCTAATTAAATAGCTGTTACCGTTAATAATACAATTTATAAAAATACAGAATCATCCTAAATATCCATTTATCATGGCGTCACAGTTCATTTGTACATGCTACGTTATGCAAAGGTTATAATTTGTTATATTCCTAACTTTCACCTGTAGCTTTATCCGTTACATATCATTTATATGCAAAATTTTGAAAGGTTTACACTTCGTAAACATTTATTTTGGGACCTGTCATTTTACTTTTGCAATCATCATTAATTTTTTTTAACACTTTTATTAATATTACTATTATAAGTAAAATTTAAGATTTCAGACGTTTTACTAATATGTCATTTTAATTAGCGACCTGCCTTAACTTCGTACGTTAAAAGCATCACCGCGCATTATTCTAGTAACTTTTAAAGTGTTTACGCAATTTAGCTCATATGTATACAGCGGTATCCTATTTTGACAAAATATTCCTAAATTATACCTACATCCTTATTGATAAAAACAGTAAGAAAATCTGTACATTCGTTTTTGAGAGACCAGAATCCCACACTAAGTGACGGCACATTTTAAATTATTGATGTAATGGAAAAATCAAAATCGACTCTAATAATAACTGCCAATATTTTTCACTCACAATTCAACTACTCAAAGAGAAAACGTGAACAGCAAATCGAAAACAAACAAACACTCGAAACGAAAAGCTTTTCTAACCCACGCCAATGACATTTGACCCAAAAAATTTGACATTAAGCATTTGACATTTGAGCCACCGTTGTCATCATTGGCATATCAGGCAATTAAAAATACCATCCGCGACCGTCGACCGTCGCTCGGTAGGACGGTAACCAGACGCCTGTCACTTTTATCAAATGCATTAAACTGGTTACTCCGGCATTATTCATTTCTTTTTACCGCGACCTAAAACGCGAGATAACATTAATGTATTGATTCCTCTTGGTACGAGTATAATTAAAGATTCCTTTTTACATTGGTTTAAAACAACGGTTCCCAATCTTTTTTCGACGAGCTCGGTGGTCGAATGGTTAGCAATGGCCACTTTGACTCCGAGGTCGCGGGTTCGATTCCCGCACAAGACAAACATTTGTGTGCATGAACATGTCTATTTGTCTTGGTCAGGGTGTTTTCTATGTATTATAAGTATGTATTTACAAAAAAAAACATATTTAAGTACATTTATCAGTTGTCTAGTACCCATAACACAAGCTTTGCGCTTAATTTGGGACTAGATGGCGCTGTGTAAATTGTTCAGAAACATTTATTTATTTTATTTATTTATTTATTTTTGTTCGCGGACCACTACAAGGTTTATGTTGCATGTAGAGTAACTGTTACATAAATCCATTATTGTATAGCTCGAGATTTGAGTTTGAAGTTTGTATCACGGACCATAATTTACTTCACACGGACCACTGCTGGTCCCCCGGTTGGGAACCTCTGGTTTAAAAGTTCTGATGTTAGGCTGCGCGGTAATTAAGGCTCCAATGTTTTATATCGATGTGATAAGTATTGATGTTAACTATTGGTTACTCTGTATCAAAAAAATATTTAGGAATAATTAGTGTCGATTTGAAATATTAGAATTTGTACCGGCTGTTAGTTTAAATAGCTACTGATGTTACTAATAGTTGTTTTAATGTATCAATCAATTACACATAAGCGAAACCTTCAAATAAATTACAAAGCCAGATTCTAGCCCACGCGGCCAAAATCGAGGATGATTGGAGCGAGTAGATTCGCTGAGTGTATGTTTTCCATTGATTCAATGGAAAATGTATTTGATGATCATTCGTCAAGGACATGATCGATCTCTTTTTTTTTTCAACACAAACCTGTCGAGGTCTTTAATTGTGAGAAGTTTCATCAAAATCGGTTCTGTGGTTTTGGAGCCTACTAGTTTCCATTTCGGCGTACTATGTATAAAGAATTCCGCTCGCTACACTTAACTCAATTAAAATAGGACCCAAAATTAGCAAGGTTGTTTATGTTAATTATTAATAGAATACTGTCTTAACAGAAAATTATGTAACAAGTTTGTTTGTGCAAAATTATTAGAACACTCTCTTTTCGGCTTGATATCCTAATTTTTGCTTGTTTAATTAATTCGCAAAATCATTAAATGTAAATAGCAAAACACAAAGACAGAAAATTCTATTGGTCTCAGTATAAAATCTACCGAGAATTGTTTATTGTTCACGAT
Source organism: Hypsopygia costalis (assembly GCA_937001555.2). Taxonomy (NCBI): domain Eukaryota; kingdom Metazoa; phylum Arthropoda; class Insecta; order Lepidoptera; family Pyralidae; genus Hypsopygia; species Hypsopygia costalis. The sequence goes on along the minus strand of OW443336.2, from coordinate 1,724,068 downwards.
TTCTCCAATACTGTCTACTCTTGCTTATTTCGTGATATATTTTGATCTTATATTTGGTCATTGACATTTCTTATTATGAAATAATATACCAATAACTTTGTTATTTCTGTGTCTTAGTTCTTTAAATTTAAATAGATTTTTTTACTTGAATTTTCTACTGAAAATCATTAATTCGATCAAACAGTACACCATGTTCTCTAGGAGCGTGATCTTCGGCGGCGGGAACGGGACGACATGTTAAATTGGTTATATAACGTATCTGGGGAAGTAGATATTTTATTCTGATTTGGTAGCAACACTGGAGAATTACCTAGCGTTTAGACGAATTTACAGTTCATAATACTGGAATCGATGTGTGGGGTTAGGTTACAATTCAATGTTTTAGGCCCCCAAGAGTGTTAGATACACAAAATCCGTGGTGCACGGCAGTTGAGCTTCACTTGACTAGCCATCTCTTTACGCTTTTAGTGCCTTATTTGCCATATTGCTGTCTCTCACATTGCCAATCCTACTATCACTGCTGTTTATCCTGGCTACACAAGAGATACAGTGGTGGGAATGTGTGGTGGGCCCCCGTCCCGTATTTGAATGTAACGTTATTAGAAGCATTCCGTTATATATTTGAGTTGAGATCTCTGTGTTGTCCTTCATAATATCAAAATAACGTAATAATCGTATTCACTATTTTTCTTTATATAAAAGATATTCATTCATTTATTAATACGTTTATTTTATTGCGTTAAGGCGACGGTATTCAATTTGTTACATTCTTTATATCTCGTTCATCATCTGTATCAATAACTTGATCCAATACTCGTACAATCTTATCCACATCTTTCACGTCTATAAATACTCAGTCCCATACTAGTACTAGTGCTATAAAAGTACAGAGTTTGCCTTTGTTCGCCTCGCCATTTATAGAGCATGGCCAGGAGATATCAGCAATAAATCATGAATTTATTTGTAACAACAAGCCATCCTTCCAATAAGAAAAATACTTGAATATTGTATCAGTAACTTGATTTTTAACAGTCACTGCATATATTAGTATGCACTGACTGTTAAAAATCAAGTTACTATTAATTAGTTTAAAAGAAAAAAAATATACTGATAGATATTTACATTCTGTAATTATCCATTAGGATATTTTTTTATACTACAACGGATGGCAGACAAGACTGATGTTAAGCGGTTTCCGTGGGCATATTAATGCTCGCAATTTGAGATAACGCTCGCGCGCTGCCACCCCCGCTGCCTACTGCGTTGGCAGCGGGGGTGGCAGCGCGCGAGCGATACTCCTTCCATTGTTTTTAGAGTCCTCACTCACTCACAGTAACACAACAACCCTCAAAGGGATTGTTATTTGGCTGCAGTATTCTGTGAGGAGGAGATACTTACCTCTCTTTTCGCCAGAGCCTCATTTATCATCTAACAGGGTGCACCACGTGCATGTGAGGTTGGCTTTAGTTCAAAAATGTCGACGGACCATTTACAGATTACGAAATAAACGGAAAATATACCTACCATTACCTACTCTATTTCTCTCATCGATTTCGTTCATAGAATAGTGTAAAAATATATTTCTGTTGGTACATATTTTAATATTTTTCTTATTAAATGTATTCCTAATTAATCCAGTTGTTCTCTGACCAGTTGTTAATAGTATATTCGATTCCCACACGGGACAAACATTTTTGTGCATGAACATGTCTGTTTGTCTTGGTCTGGGTGTTTTCTATGTATCATAAGTATGTATTTACAAAAAAAAAGTGTATTTACGTATGTTTATCAGTTGTCTAGTACCCATAACACAAGCTTCGCTTACTTTGGGGCTAGATGGCGCTGTGTAATTTGTGTGACAATATTTATTTATTTTATTTATTTATCAAAATTTCTCTCAACTGCTGTTTTAAATTGGTTATTTGTAAAATACGGCAGAGTAATTTTCTTTTCAGTATTAAAACCAGCTCTTTTATATCAGACATATTTCTTCCCACTGTTAAGCAAGGACCTATATTGAATTTATAATTGAAACTTGTAAATTTCTAAACAATTACTATAAAATATGTTTGAATGACGTTTTGTGTGTTTGTTCGCAGTTTGCGGCGCCGCGGCCCGGCGGGGAGTCATCGTGTTTGCAAGGCCCCGACTGTTTTATGGTGAGTGGCTACAGAAATTAAACCTACGCAATCCAGGGTCTTATAAAAGAAAAGACGTGGGGTGTAAGTGGTTCATCAGCATCTTTGAACCAAAGCCAACTTCACGCGGTGCACCCTGCTGACTGACAAACGAAGCTCTGGCGAAAAGAGAGGTAGGGAGCGTAATTGTAAGCTACCCGACTGGGGAATGTACCTCCACCTCACAGAATACCGCAGCCAAATAACAATTTCCTTGAGGGTTGTTGTGTTCCTGCGAGTGAGTGAGGTTACCAGAAAGGAAGGAGATGCTGCGCTGGCAGCGGGGGTGGCGGCGCGCGAGCGATATTTTATGTTGCGAGCGTTAATATGGCTATGGTAACCGCTTCACTTCAGGCGGGCCGTATGCTTGTCTGCCGCCCGACGTAGTATAAAAAAAAAAAAAAAGACCCGTAGTTTCATCAAGGAATGAGAATCGGTTATATCATTACGATATTACCAATATCGAGGAGCTTGCTTTGTTGGCAGCGGGGGTGGCGGCGCGTGAGCGATATTTTTAATGTTGCGAGCGTTAATATTATGGCTTCGGTAACCGCTTCACATCAGGCGGGCCGTATACTTGTCTGCCACCTGACGTAGTATAAAAAAAAGCTTGGTGGCGGCGTCACGCGAGTCAATCTAATCGAACACGCAAGTTAAGCAACATCGACCTTAACCTGTCCTTGGATGGGTTTGAGCTGCTTCGACGGTAGGTCCCCAGGTCGTCTGTCCACCTCGTAGTTCGCCATCATACACTGCGCCTGTACAGGCTTCTATTTCAGTATCTTTCTGCCCCATCTGATCTTCGTGCTACATAGCCTGCGTATTACTACTTCAGCTAACAATTCATCTAGGTTATGTAAGGCCATAGTTCTCCTACGGATCTCCTAATTTTTATTTCGATTTGTAGAAAAGAACTTCAGCCCCCTTACCACCATCTCTTATTACGATTCCATTTGAAATAGAGTCGCTTATTCATTGGTATGAATAAGCATTCTATTCAGTTATTGAATCGCAATAAGAGATGGTGGTGAGGGGGCTGCATGCTCCTCTCCATAGCTTGTTGTGCGACTCCAAGCTTTTTCATATGACCTATTCTGGAACGAGTTGCTTATCACTAATTTAAAAAGTGGTAAACGCACACCAATAATATTTTATTTTTATCTGTAATATTACTATTTAGTTTTAAAATATAAAATAAACAAAACATCAAATTATTGAATTAAAAGAAATATATAATTTGCTGCTGTTAATTAATTTCTAACCATAATTGAAAAATTTAATTATATCCGAGAATTAGATATTACTAAAACTGGATATACCTAGAAATTAAAGTTAATAACGTACTTCACCAAACAATAAACTGCATCCAGATTAAACGTATTGTAGAAATATTGTATAGAAACCTTTCAGAACGTCACAACCAATTTCCAATAATGAAATTAAACATAACATAAACGTTCCTGGACAAATTACACACGGCCATCCAGTCCCAAACTATGCAAAGCTAGCTAGATAACTAATATACTTATATATTTTTTTTGTAAATGCATATGTATATTTTTTTTAAGGGGTCCACCACACATTCCCCATACTGTGTCTCCTGTGTAGACAGGATTAACAGCGACGACCGCCAAAAAAGGCAATGAACAGTGAAGTCCATTGCAGTCCCGGGGGTACAACTACGGCTGCTTTGGAACTCACAACGAATTTAATCAGAAGAAATTAGTAGGAGTGGGAAGCTTTTGGAATTTGACTTCACCTCTTAGCATGCATATATATATATATTTATATAGACCCTGACCAAGACCAACAGATATGTTCATGTACAGAACTGTTTTGTGTGGAGATCGAACTCGCGACCCCGGAGTCAAAGTTAATACGTACTTTACCAAACTATAAACTGCAACTAGATTTATCAGTATTGTAGAAAGCTTATAATATATAGAAACCTTTCAGTATGGGTCACAACCACTTTCCATTAATGAAATTGGTAGATGCTGGATAAGCATCTACCAATATCATACCTAATGCCGGCGCCACACATTGGGTATATTGGCTCCAAGTTATAGTCTTGGAGCCAATACACCAATGTGTAGATCGGTCTTGGCCAGCTATTGGACATAAACGTTACACTGCGTCCAATAGCCAATGTCGACCCGTGATGTGTCGGTTTTTTGTACACCAACAAAGGCGAGGGGAGTGAAGGGGGTAGGCGGGCAACTTGGGTCCAACGTCGCTTTTTTCAATAATTAGCCATAAATTCGTAGCCAAGTTTGGACCCAATTTGAATCCAATGTGTGGCCGCGGCATAAGACACTGGTGGGTCAAACAAAACAGCTATTCATTATTCTGTTCTAATCGAATGGTAGATCGGCATCTTGCACCGGTAGCCCCGGCAAATTGCTACACCGTTATGATATTGATAGCCGTGTTTATTTTTAAATGTCGTGCTTTGAAATCAATTTTTAACGTCACTTTTAATAGTGTACGTACTACATTCATTGAACTATTACTCTAGCGACTACTAGCGTCTACGTAGTAATTACAGCTCACTGACTATATTCGTTGTTTCGCATAATAGGCTATTTTCCAATCTTTAAAAATTGTATAAATTATTTAACAATATCATAAAATACACAAAACTATAAAGATCTGCAAACTTTCATTCTAATATCTTCAGTCAGACTTTCTTTAGCGTCGATCAAAGTTTGGCGGGAAAGTCCATTTTAAAAGTATGGAATTATTAACAAAAAAATATTCCCATTGGAGAAGCTATAAAAAGTGCTATAACTTTTATTATGATACTAATCACATAATACAATGTAATATTTAACATAGCTTTCGTACAAATTTCTGATTTGATGCATACAAAATACAAACCTGTGACGTCATAATTCGGTAGTCTATTGTATGGAGCGTTTTGGGGCAGTCTAAAAATTGTGATTTTCAAATTATCATATCTCGAGAGATTTTTGTGCTATCGAAGTAATTCTTTCACCTATGGTTATATTATGGAGACGTCCCTACATATCAAACCGAAAAAAAAGTTAGTCAACTAGCCTATTCTGCTATTTTTCTTTACGTGAATACGTCTTTAAAGCCTTTTAGCCGTGTGGTTTCCGGCAGACTAGAATAGAATCACTCCGTCTCTTCCCGTGGATGTTGTACAAGGCGACTAAGGGAAATACATTATAAAACATCGATCAGGCCTCCCCAATCCTCCTTCTGTCTGGGACGGACGAGAGAGGATCGTGCTCCTGTAGTGGAGACTAAAATGACCTGATGATGATGATTATGATGACCTCTTTAAAATTGCTTCTATAAGGAGGCAAGTTAAAAAACTAATGATAATATTGTAATATAATTAGGGGATAGAGTCTGGTGTTTTAGCGGCATATCTATCATCTCCATCCACAATTCAATCACACCACTAAATAGAGGAAGGATTTAATACGCTAAGTAAGGGCTATGAAACGTTGCGTGCTGGGGAGGGGGAAGTGCTGCCATTTTAAGATAATTTTAGTTCACATAACGTATTCACGTGTACAACACACGGCCCTGTCCATGACACTGACCTATTTTATTTATATCACTATAGTAACAAACAATCATACAACCTGCCTGATGGTAAGCAGTCTCATCGCAGCCTATGGACGCTTCTTCAGAACGGGGGCTACCACACAGTCCCACCACTGTGTCTCCATAATATTCCACATGTCTATTTTATACAATACAGTTGTACAAACAAACATAATGCTATATTTTAATATTTGTCTAAAAAAAATAATTAAATTCATAATTACTAAACTCTCGTTTATTCTCGTATTTTGTTAATACAGCGGCAAATTCATTAATTCTATGACTATAATAAACTAAAATGTTTTTAAAACACGTCAAGAAACTTTTAGATTTTAATTAAATTTGTTTATTAATTACACAGAAACGTTTGCTTCTTTACTATTCTAATAAAGTAAAATTGGTATTCATTTGCAACTATTTGAAATATCAATTAAAATAAAGTATTCTCTTATGCCAATTTTAATTGAATTAATTAAAAATGATGTTACTACAAGGATTGTAGAATCAACTGCTAAAACTTAATGATAACTTGGAGATAAAATAATAATACTCGTATAGTGACTACTTTATGCAAAGGCATACAAGTTTGATTTTGAAGAATGATTTAGTTCGGTTCATAATGGGATAGATTGGGGTGTAAGTGGTTCATCAACATCTTTGAACCATAGCCAACCTTACCTGCACGTGGTACACCCTGCTGACAGACAAACGAGGCTCTGGCGAAAAGAGAGGTAGGGCATAGCGTATTTTATAAGCTGCCCGACTGGGGAAGGACCTCCACCTCACAGAATACCGCAACTAAATAACAATTCCCTTGAGGGTTATTGTGTTCCTGCGAGTGAGTGAGGTCACCAGAAAGAAGGAAAGGAAGGAGAATAGGCTGGCAACGGATCGGCAACCCCTTGGTGTTGCTGATCTCCAGGGGCGGTGGTGATTGCTTTCCATCAGGTGACCCACATGCTCGTTTGCCATTTTCTCATATAAAAAAAAAAATGATTGGATTTGACGAGCTCTGGACTTTCGCTTATTTGTAGTAATTTTACAATTTCTTTAGGCATTTTACAATCTATCAATTAAACGAAAAAAAGTCAGTAAATTAGCTTTTTTGGTATATGGACTAGACTCTAGTCCATATTAACATAGGACTATCTAGAGTACATAATTTTAGAATGAAGACGATTTTCCAATAAAGGCAAATTGCAACCTAGCCTATATGAATCCAACCCGAACGATAAGTCTTTTCTTGAAATATACACTGCGAAGTATAGAACATTGTTCTGGCATACCTTATTTGCCTCAAGCTGAGCTGTTTGAACTTTGCAGTTCCATGATGGCTCATAAAGACTCTGCCATTGCATTAGCCATCAAAGTTAATTATGTATTTAGTCTTGTAATACATAGGTTCATGGATGCAACAAGTTCTCTTTACGACGGAAAGAATACGGCTGCCCCATAAAATTTTATGATTAAAGACTTTTAAAACTTTATACTTCTAAATTATATATTACTAATTTTGATACTATTCTATGATATATAATTACTACTAGTTGACCAGCGACACGTTGTTGCGTCATATAAGCATATATGAAATATACTTTATGACCTATTCTCATAGACGACCCCGGTGGTCGAATGGCTAACCATGTCCACTTTGACTCCGGGTTCGTGGGTTCGATTCCCGCACAAGACAAATATTCGTGTGCATGAATATGTCTGTTTGTCTTGGTCTGGATGTTTCCTATGTATTATATGTATGTATTTACAAAAAAAAATGTATTTAAGTACATTTATCAGTTGTCTAGTACCCATAGTGTAAGCTTTGCGCTTAATTTGGGATTAGATGGCGCTGTGTAAATTGTCCAGAAATACTATTTATTTATTTATTCTCATACCTACCAAATATACATAAAAAACATACTGAAACCGAACTCTATGCGAATATTTCTACTTTCAGCGACATAAATTATTGTCATTGCATGACATTACATGTAATTCTTAAAACACAATATTATATCAAAAACATCGGACGCGCAGCATGCGCCACCACAGCGAATTTTTTTTTATTTTTTTCGAAATCGTGAATTGATATCGGAAAACCAAGGTCACTTTACATTACTACTTTTTGATGCTCTACACGAATCCGAAGTCACAATTTCTAAATTTTGAGTTTCATGGCAACGGACAGACAGAACGACCGAACGATTTCATAAGCTCAATGAATTTCGCTGAAAATCTTAAAAAGTCGGTCTCGCCGTTTCGGAGGAAGGCTACCACATACACCATGACAGAGATTTGTATATAATATAGATACACTTTATAATAAAATGCATAATAAATTTACACATATTTTTGCAACAGAAAACAAAAAAAAAATTGTCAATTAGGTATTTTTGAAATCTTAAATTTTTAATACCAACTGTAAATATCTCTGAATATAGATTTATTTGCAACTATCTTCCACCCGCGCTTCGCCCACGTTTACTTTTTAGGGTTCCGAACCTCAAAAGGAAAAACGGAACCCTTATAAGATCACTTTGTTGTCCGTCTGTCTGTCTGTCTGCCTGTCAAGAATTTCTATGTCGAGAATGCGTGGAGGTATCAAGCTGAAATTTGAACTGTATACTCAGGTCTACGGTCCCATGAAGTAAAAAAAAAATCAAACTGCTAAGTTTACGTAGAAAAAAGTTACGGCCGTTTATTCAGCAAAAAACGCATATTTCGACACACTCAAGGGAATCAAAACCTATAGGGTACTTCCCGTTGACCTAGAACTATGAAATTTGGCAAGTAACATCGTTATAGACTACAAGTACAGGAATAAATCTTAAAACTATACATTTGTAAATAGATCTTAAAAAATAGGGGGTCTATATTTTTTATAGGGTGTCGAAATTTGTATCATATGAAAATGGTATCATATGAAAGGGCTTGATGTACACATTGCAAAATATATATTTTTTTTTTTTCGACGCATTTTTTCTTATTTATAATGAAAAATATCTAATTTAATAATGATAATACGTACCTACGGAACCCTCGGTGGGCGAGTTCGACTCGCACTTGTCCGGTTTTTTTTTAATACCAAGTATCCTATATGCTTCGTAATACCTTTGAAAGTATATGTACAAAGTTTCATTATGGGGTGTAAGTCGTTCATCATCATCTTTGAACCAAAGCCAACTTCACCTGCACGCGGTGCACCTTGCTGACTGCCAAACGAAGCTCTGGCGAAAAGAGAGGTAAGGAGCGTAATTGTAAGCTACCCGACTGGGGAATGTACCTCCACCTCACGGAATACCGCAGCCAAATAACAATTCTCTTGAGGGTTGTTGTGTGAGTGAGTGAGGTCACCAGAAAAGAAAGAGATGCTGCGTGGGCAGCGGGGGTAGCGGCGCACAAGTGATATATTATATTGCGAGTGTTAATACGGTTACGGTAACCGCTTCACATCAGGCGGGCCGTATGCTTGTCTGCCACCCGACATAGTATAAAAAAAAAATGATGATCGGTTGAGTAGTATCGGCGTAAAAGCTTAACAAACAAACTCACATTTACATTTATAATATTAGTAGGGTTGTATAAGTACTATTCAATGTTAACTAACTACTATATATTTGATTAACTATTTATATACCTATTTTATTTTTTCTATAAAAACAAAAATAAATGCAAAGGTGAAACAAAGAATGACTGGTAAAATTAACAATACAGTCACTCCAGAAGACTCATTTGAAGATGAGACGTTGTGTCAATACGAGTAATTAATAACCGAGGTTCTTCTTATAATTATTAAAGCTTAGGAAGGCGAGAGCTGGCGTCGAGTTAACGTCAACTCCAACTAATGAGTGCTCCAATGACAAATGCTGCAGTTGAAGCAACGCCTCTAAAATTCTAGATACGCCCATAACTCAAGCAGTAATTGAGATCATTCAAGACAAAACTGATAAATCTCCTTTTGGGTTTACACAATCTCTATATTTTATGATTGCCTGGTACTTCGTTATCGTTACACAAATCTTAATTAACGAATAGTTTATTAATTTTGTTGGCAAAACGACGTCAGAGGTTTAAGGTTATTATTGCCTTTCTAGAGAAATATTTAGGTTCACTTATTTGTGGTTTGGTTTAATACAGTTACTTTGAAATTACATTAGGCAGTAATATATCAATCGTGAAACCACAAATGGAGCTACATTTGTACGTTACGCTCGTAAACATAATAAATATCACTCGTGCGCCGCCACCCCTGCTGCCAACGCAGCATCTTCCTTTCTAGTGACCTCACACACTCTCACACACAACAACCCTTAAGGGAATTGTTATTTGGCTGCTGTATTCTGTAAGGTGTAGGCATATTCCCCAGTCGGATAGCTTGCAATTACGCTCCCTACCTCTCTTTTCGCCAAAGCTTCGTTTATCATTCAGCAGGGTGCACCGCGTGCAGGTGAAGTTGGCTTTGGTTCAAAGATGTTGATGGACCACTTACACCCCAGTACCACCTACAGTTCTAAACCAATTCAAAGAAACTTTATTATAACATCAAACGATATGCATGTGACTATCAGTTACATATTATACAACATACATTACGTTCCAAAAATAACAGCCGGGTGTCATTTCTAGCTGTCCTCATTCCGTGGCGCCTGTAACGAGCCCGCCCCAATTCCCAAAGTAATGACAAACGATTGTATCTACCAAGTCGCCGGCCACCCGATAACTTTGACTAATTTGACGAAAAAAACTCGTTATGTTTAGACTTGCTGCCTTCTCGAGTGTTGGAGCTCTGAATTTGTTCCGTACAGCCCATTTGGGCTTAATGACTCGATAGTAATAAATCAAAATGAACGTATACTTGTGACAAAATGAAATAGTCGTGTTTAAACAAGGTTGTTAGAGTTTTGTTGATTAGGACTCTCCATATTCTCGTTTAGATGAACTTTCTTTTCGTTCTGAGTATTTATTAATCTTATTTTTTTTTTTTGTTGCAGTGCTGGGAAAACTGCGAACTTCTCCAGTCCAACTATCAAGTTTGGGGGGCAGTCTGTGATGAAAGGGATATTTGTGTAAGTATTAGAACAATAGTCATCTTAATTTTTCATCATAATAATTTTGTTTAATAATGTGAAACTAATTCAGATGTTTTGTCAACAGTTTCCCGGCTGCAAAGTTGCATGTGAGTTCCACACCGACGCAGCACGAGCTTCGCAAACGCAACCCGTCATTCACACAAAGGGTGAGGGAGTCATGCGAGTTAGCGGTGCACTCGCTCGTTGGCCACCGCCCGCACCCCGCGCCGCTTCCCGTCCAGCACCCTTCGTATACGTCGTGATGCGTCGCGCCGCTGAAGGCCCCTGGCGACAAATCATACAAACTCAAGCATTAGCGACTAGAGTTCCTTCGAACAACGAAGGAGCACTCCTCAGAGTACTAGTCGTAGATCCACAAGGCCTTGTCACAATCTACAGCCCAGACGAAACCTGGGTAGCTCATGACACTAATACATCGAACCATGATGAACATAAATGGACTTTAAAAGAGATTTCTCTTATACATCAGAAAGTACTAGTAATAGGAGAGATTGCTTGGGAGCCTAGAATAGCGCGAGGTGTATATCTCGTCACTTGGGAAGTTGATGGTGGAGGTTTAAAAGGAAACCTTTTCACAGACTCAACTAGAGTTACATTATCCTTATGGCCTGATACAGTATACCATATACAAGTAGAGTTAGTATCCCGTACTCCAGGAGTAGATAACGAAAGATCAGAAACCATGACCATAGACACGAGTCGAGCTCAACGAGTTTCTACTGAGAGTGTCCAAGACGTCCAAGTGAGTGAAGGTGACCGTCTTATGTCAGTTTTAGTGAGCTCAATGAGAGGAGAGAGAGTGGCTGAACGTGGTCCAGACTCAGAATTAGTACTGGGTTGTTTATCAGCTATGATAGCGTTTGGCCTAGCGGTGCTTGCTGCAATCGTCTGGAGGCGGAGACGACGAGGCACATTCCCAGGTACTAATGTATACGTAGGGTCATCTTCTGTTCTGAAAAGGAAATTGGTTGAAGACTTTACTCCTGCAGCACATTGCTTTCAGCCAGTGCTAGCTCCAGAAACCCCTAACAATGAAGTAGCGACGCGAGACGTTGTTGTGTGACGTCACAGTTTTGACATGCTGTCGATTGATGGCCGCGCCTTCAGTTCCTAAATCTTCGGACTAAAAATAATATTTTGTATGTGAATCAAATACAGTGTTATTTTCCATAAGTGAATGTGATATTTATATGAAGACTCTAATGAGATAGAAAAGACGAGAAACCAATTTTATTGTGAAAATATTTGTGTTAATCAGTTACAAAGAACTTTTTGAAATTCACTGTAAATGTAAATGCTGCTGTAATAAAAATACCTTTTGTGAATTTTTTGTATGTAGTTTTAGGAAATTGTAAATTAAAAAAAAATATTATAAATGTATTTATGAAACACAGTAAGGTTAACACCAGATAAAATTAGCAATGTAAATATGTTAAGAACAAAATAGTAAGCCGTAATTTTCTAAAATTGAAAATTTATTTATACTGCTTGTATATAATTGATTGTATTTCGTGTAATACCGTATACTCTATGTTGAAAATTTGTTTGTTCGTTACTTCTATGGAGTCATGATATGAGATCCTGTTTTATAGACTTGTCAGTATAAATATTACTAGACCTATTTTTACAACTAGTCCATATTATCATTTAGTTAAAGATAGTTATTAGATATAATTTAATATTAATAGTTTCGGTGGGTATTTCACTCATTCTAGTAAACTTTACAATGTCTTCTTCAGCAATAAATATTGTGTATGTATTTGTAAATATTCGATGCATTTATTGTATAAACATGACAGAGAAATTATATTTTTCTTGGCCTTCAAACAGATGTGTTTCTAGAGATTACGAGTGAAAGTTATTGATATCGCAAACTGGGTTTATTTTAGTAGCATATTCTAAAACAATGTTCACTGGTAGTACAGATTCCTTAGTAACTTCATTGTAATTACGATTATTATGATGTAGTCATGTTTGTTTGAAGTTGATGTTAGGCTTTAAACAATGTACTTAATAATTTAAGTTGCCTGTTAGTAATCAAGATGTCAAATCATGTTCTGAATGTGGATTTTCGTTTGAACCAAAATCCGTATAGGGTAAGTTAGGATGATTAAATTTATTTATTTTGTGATTAATCTCGTACCTTCACTCGATTGTAAATAATATTACTTGCTAATAAAGCTGAAGTTTAACGAGTAAAAATAAATATGTCTGCCAAATTAAAATGCGATTTCATTTTATCGTTCAAAGCGTATCAAATAAAAAATGTATTGCAAACATCTATTGTTGAATTCCCCATTTAGAATTCTTTTGTGATTGGCTTCATTGAATCAAAAGGAAAAAATAAACGCTTCTGTAATTCATAAAATAAAATTTGGCGTTAGCGAACTGATTGCTAATGGACAATCAACACCTTTGATAATATTTAGTTTTCTCACGTCTCATGCGTCATCATCAGCAATGTCATTGACCTTCATATAAATATTTTTTTAAATATTGATTAATTGATGCCATTCGTTCGTCTAGAGTGTCTAGACTGTCAGTATCAAATTTGATTTATACTAGCTCCTAGTGGTTATCAAAATAACTCAGTGTGACTATAGATCTTATTTTTTCAAATTAGGCTCCTTAGCTAGCGAATGTGATATCCATAGTCATACTAGTGGCACTACTTGGTGTGACTATGGATCGGGCGGGGATGTTTTTCACACCAGTAATATTACGAGTGTTAGATGTTTTAGTGTGTTATTTATTCACATAAATCGTCAATATAGCGGAAATTTTATTTTGTCACGAATATATGAGTAATTGGGTGTTTGACTAACATTTTTTTCTGTTTGATATGTAGGGACGTCTCCATAATATAACCATAGGTGAAAGAATTACTTCGATAGCACAAAAATCTCTCGAGATATGGTAATTTGAAAATCACAATTTTTAGACTGCCCCAAAACGCTCCATACAAAAGACTACTGAATTATGACGTCACAGATCTGTATTTTGTATGCATCAAATCAGAAATTTGTACGACAGCTATGTTAAATATTACGTTTATGTGATTAGTATCATAATAAAAGTTATAGCATTTTTTATTGCTTCTCCAATGGAAATATTATTTTTTAATAATTTCATACTTTTAAAATGGACTTTCCCGCCAAACTTTGATCGACGCTAAAAAAAGTCTGACTGAAGATATTAGAATGAAAGTTTGCAGATCTTTATAGTTTTGTGTATTTTACGATATTGTTAATTTATTTGTACAATTTTTAAACATTGGAAACAACCCAAATACTCAATCTTCTATTGTTGACTCACTCGATGATCTAGGAACGCAAATACATGGAATGTCAATTTGAAACTGTAAGCTGAAATAAAATTATTAATGAGAAAGGAACAAAACTGGGCCAGATTCTAGCCCAAAGGGCTCGAATCGAGGTTGAGTGGAGCGAGTAGATTCGCTGAGTGTACGTTTTCCATTGATTTTAATGGAAAATGTATTTGATGATCCTCAAGGACATGATCGATCTCAATTTTTTTTCGACACAAACCTCAAGCATTGCGAGGTCTTTTTTAATTGTGACAAGTTTCCTCAAAATCGGTTCAGTGGTTTAGGAGCCTATACATTTTCAAACGTGAATTTTCGGCGTAAATAAACGTTCCGGTCACTCCACTCAATTGTCTAACTGTGATTAAGACCCATCAATAGTAAAAGATAAAAGCAGTAATTCAGAGAAAAGCTTTAAAACAAATATTAACTGGGAGATTTGCCATTAAAACGAAACTGCCGTCATTTTGGCCGTCCTGGATAAAAAGCTATTGTCTCCGGATTAACGTCAACAAATTTGTTGTCGACTAATGCCTGAGCAAACAAAAAAGGTTTGTGCGTCATAGGGTCCAAAGAAGACCCTTCGATTCTATTCTTGTCAACCCATTCGTATAGGCTTAACTACTTATCGATAACAATTTAAATAACGGGACTGCATTGAATTTTGTTATTGAAGATCAAAAGAAGGCAATAGCTAAGTGCACGACAAACGAATAATACACAAACCCGTAGCCTTGACTGCTTTGTGTTTGAGAAACACTGAGGTAACTTTTTTATTGGTATTTTGGGTGCTGCTTGATAGCCTTGGAGATGTCTCAAACATACTTGAGTCTCAGAAGACGAGATTAAAGGTACATAATAACTTTTATTTAATACTATTCTAATGATATTCGTAACATTCGCAAAGAAGCGAGGGATCACTTACCCTTTCTCAGATCCATTGCCAGCCTTCTTCCTTTCTTTCTTCTTGGTGACCTCACTCACTCACAGGAACACAAGAACACTCATGGGAATTGTTATTTGGCTGCGGTATTCTGTGACGTCATTTTTATTTATCTGTCACCTAATAATGTTACTAGCGATTGATAGCACTTGTTAGACTTCAACAAACAAATTTCGTTATAAATTAGTTGTACTGTTTCACTTAATTAATTTAAGTTGCCTTTGATCGCAACTTTAATATAAATTAGTTGTCTACAAAAACTTTTATTACCGGTATAAATAAACTTTTTGCACACAATTGAAGATCATCTAATTATATGGGGTGTAAGTGGCTCACTGCGATCATTAAGTGTCTTCGGTACCCTGCCGACTAACAAAAGTGGCTCTAGCAAAGGAGAGGCAGGGTACATCGTATTTGTAAGCTGCCCGACAGGGGAAGTACCTCCACCTCACAGAATACCGCAGCCAAATAACAATTTCCTTGAGGGTTGTTGTGTTCATGCGAGTGGGTGACGTCACCAGAATGGAAAGAGGTGCTGCGTTTGCAACGGCGGTGGTGAGTGACATTTCATGTTAAGAGCGGTAATATGGCTTATAACCACTTCACATAAAAAATATACATATCTTGATAATGCCAAATCTTATGCTCCAATGTGTGAGGAGGAATTCCCTCTTGATGGCGAGCGGTGCGACTGTAGAAGGAGGCCGTGGGCATGTTAAACAACTGCTCTGAACACATCCCATTTAAAATGGGTAGATCACACAAAGGGACGCAAAATCTGTTCTCAGACTTGAAGGTTCTAAACCGTCTTTCAGTTTGGGATCGTCAACAATCAATGACTAAAGACTCGAAAAAAAATATGAATTTCATACCACTAAGGTCGTAAGTATACATTCAATTTGTACATTATATTCAGCGTCAGTACAAATTAATACAAAAATGGATTCTACGGTACTACGGGGTGTTGGGGTGTAAGTGGTTCATCAAGATCTTTGAACCAAAGCCAATTTCACCTGCACGCGGTGCACCCTGCTGACTGCCGAACGAAGCTCTGGCGAAAACAGAGGCAGGGAGCGTAATTGTAAGCTACCCGACTAGGGAATGTACCTCCACCTCACAGAATACTGCAGCTAAGTAACAATTCCCTTGAGGGTTGTTGTGTTCCTGCGAGTGAGTGAGGTCACCAAAAAAGAAGGAAATGCTGCGTTGGCGGCGCGCGAGGGATATTTTACGTCGCAAGCGTTAATATGGCTACGGTACCCGCTTCACATCAAGCGGGCCGTATGCTTCTCAGCCACCAGTCGTAGTATAAAAAAGAAACGACAATGATTACATACACAATCACGGACCTTAAAAAAATGGACGGCGAGGCTGATAAAAAACTTGGGAGTAATCATAAATTCGGTCCTATCTTTTTAAAAGCCAATTACTGAGTTGGGGTTTCATTAAATTGAGAAATCCATTAAGCTAATCGCTAAGTTGGAAGCCACCGACGTGACGATTATGAAAAGGTTATTCCAAGATGCAAATGGGCTTCGTCTTAATGTAAATTACGTGTAAATGGAGAGTGATCTAACATTTAGAACTACATTCATGGATAGAGATAATTCACTCGGAACGATAAGATATTGGCTTTTTGTTTTGGGCGTATAATCTGCATCTTATAATGATCTGATTATATTAGAAGGATTTAAGGTTTATCAAGGGGTTATCACGTTTCTTATTTTGATAGAAAAATTATAAAGATAAACTTTGACTTTATACAAAATCTTGTAAATAAATTCTTTTGTTTGTTATCTGGTTGTGTGGTTTCCGGCAGACTAGAATAGAATCACTCCGTCTCTTCCCGTGGACGTCGTACAAGGCGACTAAGGGAAATACATTATCAAACATCGATTAGGCCTCCCCAATCCGTCTGGCCAGCGTGGGGAGTGTAGGCCAAATCCTCCTTCTTTCTGGGACGGACGAGAGAGAGTCGTGCTCCTGTAGTGGAAACTAAAATGTCCTGATGATGATGATGTTCTTTATTTGTACATAATGAGCATAAATGTATATACATAAAAACACTTAAAATATGTTCAAAGGCGGCATACCTCTATAAGAGATTTCTACCCGCCAACCTTTGAGTGTTGGATATAAACTGTGAGTGGTGATGGCCCTCGGATATAAAGAATAGAACACGAGTAATGATAAAGAAAGGAAGAAGTAGCAATAAATACATGTAGTAAAGATATATAAAGCAAACTTTTTTCAAACGTCAATGACGCGGCTTCAAAACCAACGCTCATGGGTTCGATTCCCACACAGGACAAACATTTGTGTGGATGAACATGTCTGTTTGTCTTGGTCTGGGTATTTTCTATATATCACTAGCGGCCCGACCACGCTTCGCTGTGGCTCAATCTTTTCGTTTCCATCCATTTCCTTAGAGATGGCGCTGTATGTGAAAAAAGATTTTCCCGCTTTTCTTTTCAAATTTTTCCAGAATTTTCTTTGCTATAAACCTCACGGAGCCCGAGACCTTTCCAACGAATGCAAAACCGTGGAAATCGGTTCGTGCATTCTGGAGTTATAGCGTCAGGAAGGAAAACCCGACTTATTTTTATATAGTAGATAAGTATGTATTTACAAAAAAAAAATGTATTTACGTATGTTTATCAGTTGTCTAGTACCCATAACACAAGCTTCGCTTACTTTGGGGCTAGATGGCGCTGTGTAATTTGTCTGACAAATATTATTACTGAGTCTGAAAATACCTTTTAATATTTTATTATCAACACACATCAAAACTTATCGGAATTCTTTATTACGTATGTTTTCCTACCGAGGAGACTACAATATGCTTGTTTGACAGTCGCCTGCTGCTATAAAGAAATCTGGTACGGAAAAATAGTATAAAGATATTAATTAAATTGGTTTACTACATGGGTGGTATCCGCTGACCCGCAGTTGATCAGTGTGATGGAGTATAATCGAAATCCCTTCGATTGAAGAAAGGTCCGTATGCTTGTTTGCAACTCGACGTAGTATAAAAAAGTAATAACAGAACAACCCTCAAGGGAATATTTGGCTGCGGTATTTTGTGAGGTGGAGATACATCCCCCAGTCAGCTTATAACTACGCTATGCCCTACCGCTCTTTCTCCAGATCCTCGATAGTCTATCAGTGTGCTTAGTGCTAGTCTTTTTTTTGTTCGCATTCGATCATGTCAGCGTAAACAAACCGACCAAATAGATAAGTACTCTCATGTTGTGAATTTATATGACGCGTGTTACATATCAAAATTATATAGCTTACCCGCTCACATTTCGAAGTGAGCAACCTGGCTAAATTGGATTTGTAACACGCGTTTTCTCAATTTGGTCCGCTTGTAAATGTTAACACGTCCAAATATGACCAAAAGACTCGAAATAAATACTCTAGAGTTTTATTCCCAGCAGTGCATTTATTGATATTTCAATTTATTGTAGTTCTAGCTTGAAGAGAAGACCATAGATTAATAATACTAATACTTCTCGATTTGGTCGGTTTGTTTACGTTGACATAATCGAACGTGAATAAAAAACTCGCACTCAGCACTCAGTGTGCTTAGTGCTAGTTTTTTTTTCGTAAACAAAACGACCAAATAAGGAAGAACTCTCATGTTGTGAAAATTATGTGGCTTACTTGCTCACATTTTGAAGTGAGCAACCCGGCTAATTTCGATATGTAACACGCGTCT
Source organism: Hypsopygia costalis (assembly GCA_937001555.2). Classification (NCBI taxonomy): domain Eukaryota; kingdom Metazoa; phylum Arthropoda; class Insecta; order Lepidoptera; family Pyralidae; genus Hypsopygia; species Hypsopygia costalis. The sequence goes on along the minus strand of OW443336.2, from coordinate 1,705,236 downwards.
GGTAAATTCACAATATGAAACTTTTTCTCAATTTGGTCGCCTTGCAAACATTAACACGTTTGAATGTCACCAAAAAACTCAGCAGTCTTTGTGTCAAAAATGGCTAGAAAGTTGCTTCTATACCCGTGGTTTTGACAATATAATTAAAAAATATTGTTTCCTTGTTTTTGGGTCTTAATTTAAATTCATTTCTTTTACGGTAACTTTATAGTTACCTCAACTTTATAGTTACTTTATTGCTAATTACATTTATAACATAATTAACATTAATGTTAATCAAGTTTTAAAAACGTAATTAGGGAAACGTTATAAACCCTGCCAGGTGCTGCATTGAAGAGCTCGAGAAGTTTTTTAATAGTAATAGTAATTTGACACGTATTATAAATCTGTTAAACAAGATATAATGACGAAGAGATATTTTCTTATGAGTATGCCAATAAACAAATATTGATTGACGAGCTCGGTGGCGTAGCGGTCAATGACGCGACTTCGACACCAACGCTCGTGGGTTCGATTCCCACATAGGACAAACATTTGTGTGCATGAACATGTCTGATTGTCTTAGTCTGGGTGTTTTCTATGTATCATAAGTATGTATTTACAAAAAAAAGAAAATGTATTTATGTATGTTTATCAGTTGTCTAGTACCCCTATAACACAATAACACAAGCTTCGCTTACTTTCGGGCTAGATGGCACTTTGTAATTAGTCTGACAATATTTATTTATTTATTATTTATAATGATTGGAATTACATCCACAATAGAAACTGAGAAATCATAACTTACAATTGTATCGAAAAAACAATGCTTCTAATGTGCAAATTTGATATTCGATTTTAGTAGTTAGTTAGTGGTGAGTCACTTACACCCCGTAAGTGGCTCACCACATTCTTTAGGGCCAAAGCCAACATCGCCTGCACGTGGTGCACCTTGCCGACTAGCGAAAGAGGCTTAGGCAAAAGAGAGGTAGGATACAGCGTAATTGTAAGCTACCCAACTGCGCAAGTACCTCCACCTCACAGAATACCGCATCCAAATAACAATTCCCTTGCGGGTTGTTGTGTCCCTGTGAGTTAGTGAGATCACCAGAAAGGCAGGAGTTGGTGCGTTGGCAGCGGGGGTGGTAGCACGCGAATAGCTCGCGTTAAGAGTCGTTACGAGTGTTAATATGGCTACGGTATCCGCTCGGATCGGATCGGCATTGCTTATTTCCAAGTAGGTATGTTGATTAAATATACTATTTTTTTTTTAATTTCTGCAGTAAATTACAAATACTCTTTTATTTTATACACCAAGTAATAAGAATCAACAGCATCAACAATTTATTAGTCGAAGTATTATTATATTACTTAAAAATCTGCTTTTGTTTGCTTCTTCAGAACCGCATTCTTGTTTTTCTGCATGTCCCAATGGTTGACTGGTAGAGAATGCTTTTAGCGTTAAGTCCGCCTTTTGTACCTTTACGTTTGTGGTCAATAAAGTTTTTAAATATAAATAAATAAATAGAAGGAAGCAGGTAGGAAGTACTGGCCTCCGCCAAATCGCATTTGAGCAGCGTTGTGTAGTATGCTCTAGAACCCGTATCATAACAGCAGAGTGAATAAGAATGAATAAGCATAAAAACTCCTTGAACTGCTAAGAGTACCAATGTAAGTATAGGGTGTTGACGAAATCCACAACTTCCCTTAAGGTCATAATCCAAAAAAAACAGTAAATTTAATTGTTATTATTCTTTACAATTTTATAAATTCAAACATTAACAATTATTATATCTCTCTTAATTCACGGGTCAAGCCCGGTCATTTGATAGGCGTGCGCGGGGATATGGATCCAACGCGTAGAAGCCCCTTTGAGAAGTTTGATGTAATGTTGTACGCCCGCCGTAATCCGCTCCAGGATATGTCAATGAACGATATACCCATGAGCAGATCTCGGCAGGCGACTATTGCGAAGTGTGATGGAAAATAAATGGGCTATGGAGTTGAGATCTGGTTGAACTTAATACCGGGCTATTACAGAAGAGGGACGGACAATTATTATTATTATTTGACATATTTGTTTGAACTTAATTGTAATAATTGTAAAACATACGAGTACATTAATCCTTAATTAATGTATATTTACGTTTAATTAATTTATATTTGCATGCCTCTGTATAAGGTGAATATACCCCGTAACACCCGATTGCAACATGACATCTTACCAAATTGCTGTATGTTCTGGAAAATAAATGATATTTTATTATATTCTAAAACATTCATTCCTATTCATATTCGTTAGGAGAAAATCTGTTAGATTTACTTAAAGAATCCATGATTATGGTAACATAGGGCCATTTATTTTAGTTACCCATTTTATTCTCAGCCCGCGGTTCTACTATAAAGCATAGGCTCATAAATAACAGGAAAATAGAAGGTGAACGCTTCCACGAGTATCCTTTTGGGAGCGACCAAAGCATTCTTTTAAGATTTATTACACAAGTTGAGCACATTACTTATTCCTTATGTGCCTTCGGTACCGATACTCTCTTGGATGTAGACATTTTTTCGGTTTCTTTCCCGTTTGTGGAATTAGTAGTTTAATTGTGATTCTGATGCTGTCTTTATGTTTAGTTTTTGATCTCTATCATAATGATATTGTATTTACTATAAATATGATAAACTGTGTCAGGTAACGGTTCATATGGTATATAGCAGCGTTTCTTAACCTTTTTAGGTCCGCGGACCCCTAGAAAATCAAGCACAAGTTCTAGGACCCCTTAAGAAAAAACAGGATTTTTCAGTACTGAAACAAAATTACATTTTAAAAAAAAAGGTTGCACTCACGGAGTGCCAGCAGAAGTGAAAACCTGAACATTAACGTTGTGCATTTTTGAATATTTTGGAATGATTAGGGAATAATTTCGCACGAATTGCTTTATTTATCAGTATAAAAGTACTATCATTTATGTGGTAAAATACAATATTCATTTCTTGCGCTATCGTACACAAACACGACAATTTATATTACGTTAAAAATAAACAACAGGAGCAGGCATACATGCGGTAGAAAGAGAGGGGAATATTACTTCGTCTCCTACGCCGCGCCGGCGGTCTACTCTCCATCCGTTTTAAGAATTTTCGATCAGACCACGTGTCCTTATGCGAGTTTAACATTTTTTACCAATCCCAAAAAGTGCACAACGCCGCTAAAGAAGTTTTCACTTCAAAAAATTAAATACTGTATTAATGTGAAGGTTGGTGCTGCTTTTTTGTAAGTCTTGTTGGCATTGTTTATTACTTCAAATGTTCATTCATAGATAAGACGACGGACCCATTATTCACGGACCCCCAGGGGTCCACGGACCACAGTTTAAGAAACACTGGCATATAGCTTTAGTTATGTCGCCTGGGGGTGAGATTGGTTTCGCCGTCCTTATATTATCAGCGATTTAATGTATTTGCTATCTCTTTTCCTCACTGACCATTATGCATGGCTTATATTTTCTTTGCAAAAATATGAAATTAACCTAATAATAGAAATTTAATATTTTACTTTCGTGTTTACAACATAAATTATGCATTTTTGGAAAACAGAACACGACGTTTTTACCTATATCAATCGATTCTAATTAACGTTAGATTTCGCCGGATTTTAGATTGATCTACAAGTCACACAACTCATCTGATTATAGTCTGGCGACTGATTGCAGATATTACCACAAAAAAAAAAAAAAAAAGATTTCGCCGGATTGCCTATGGGAACTAGTTGCAATATGTGACGTGACAATTGGGTCATTTTTCTTGAGTACAAATCCATCGTTTAATGTCAAATCTTTAATAAATGACACACCATTGTCTTCATCATAATTACAATTCTTATTTAAATAATTTTGAATAGTAACACCGCGCTGTTTAATAGTACTCTCGCTATAATATCATCATCATCATCATCAGGTCCATTTTAATCTCCACTACAGGAGCACGACCCTCTCTGGTCCGTCCTAGACGGAAGGAGGATTTGGCCTACACTCCCCACGCTGGCCAGACGGGTTGGGGAGGCCTGATCGATGTTTTATAATGTATTTCCCTTAGTCGCCTTGTACGACATCCACAGGAAGAGACGGAGTGATTCTATTCTAGTCTGCCGGAAACCACACGGCCTCTATAATATGTATATATACATAATTATGTATCTTGATAACTTCGTCCATAATTCCACAGACAAAACCTTCGGTTTCCCCAAAGAGGTCCCCAAAACGTAGCCAGGCTACGAAGGTATCAGGATCTACATCAGGTCCATGTAGAGATATTGATAGTGGAATTTCATTCTGTGATATTACCAATTTCTGACAGAAGACAAGGATGTGAATAAGGTTTAGTATCATCAAAGCATTGGCGTCCGTAATCCGTCCGCTCAAATCGTAGGTAAAAATAGGTTTTTTTTTTTTTGCATAAGTAATAATATTTTTTTCTTCACTATAAGCTACAATAATTGACTTTATAGCCAAAAACTTCCTGTACCAATCAATCAACTAACTAAATAAACAGGTTCAATAAAATCAGCTTCCATTAATCTAGTTACTTACGCACTGGCAATTAAAGTAACCTTCTTTATTACAAGACTAACAAAACCTTCAATGTATATGTACATACATGTAATAAAGAAATCTGCTTTATCTTTTATAGTAAATGGGCTGATTACATCCGAGCTAAGGTTATCGGGCCCTAAGTGCGAACATAAAAGTAAAACCAATTTACAACCACTTTTGTATACATTATTGCTACTATATGCATTAATTTTACACGTGTTTTTGCAAGTAAAAGGTTGTACTAGCTTGCGATAGGGCTCGCAGAATCAATAGCATACTAATAAATAGTATTTAAGATGTTGAGTGTGAGTGCTGGATATTGATAGTATGCGATTTCTATAACGTTGTTCGTTTGATTTCTATTCTATTTTAAGAGAACAAGTTTCATTCTAGGATTCTAAGGAAACAACACGTTTTGAATTTGAATGACGAAAAGAAAGGGGAAAACATGTGGGGGCGTTTGATAAATTACAATTTCAGATACACTGTATGACATGTAATGGAAAAAAAAATAGAAGGATAAAGTAGAGGAAGAAGTTGCATCGCAGAGTTAAATAAAAAAAATGATTTTAAGATATAATTGGGATAAAGGACAGTAGAAAAAGCCAGAGAGATTTTTAGCGAAAGAAGCTCTTAAATCTGATGATGATGGAAGTGTTGGATCATATTTCTTTTGCTGAAAAGCGAATGGAAATCTTAGGAGATCCATCTGCTAGACTGGTGGACTATAGGCTCTACTCGCAGAGTAGTGTATTAGAGTACATTAGATAGATATATAGATTCGTTTATTACGAACTACCGTCACACACACATACAAAAATTAAATTAAAAAATTACTTAACATTACATTACTCATTTCTTTGGATAGGATGGAATGAGTGACCAAAAGATACGGAAGAGCAGAAAGTTCCAAAAGGGACAACGCGACGTACCGCCGAGGCTTATAGAAGGCCTTGGAACCACTGTTCTGTATATTATTTTTTTGTAATAAGGTAATAACGTCTTATAAACCGATGAACGCCGGCTGCACGCACGAAAAACCTGAACCGAGCGTGCAAGCGAGAGCGCAGAACAAGCGATAGAGAAACACGATCGGCCTAACCGTTCGGCTTGTGACGCATCTATCTCTCTTCCTCTCCATCGGCCGATGTTTTCTAATAACGTTATCACGTAAAGTTATCGTCCGTAAACCGACTATAGAGACAACCAATGTTTTTTTGTTTCGAATGTTATATAGTTATTTAAATAAATAGTAAAAACAAAACGATAACTAGACTCGATATAACAATCGACTGTTGTCACATCACTGTCGCATCTAAAGGAACATGCAGACAAGATACAGAGTATCGAATTGCAATCGGAATATTTTAGCCGTATCTAAATGGCAGCTAGATATGTGACGGGCTTTCTCGTTAACGATGGACGACAAGAGTCTTTTACAATTGGAGATACGCTGATTGTCTATAAGGCTCTGATGGGTTGATAAGGATGGAGGTGGTTTAAGGTTGAATTAAGTTATGGGAGATTACATAGGTTAAGTAACAGAATGAGATGTGTACAGTGTGTCCCGGTATAAAGTGCCACCCTGAAAGATGAAAATAAATAAAAATTATCGACAAAAAACATTTGATACTAATAGTGAAAAACAAAAATCATAAGTCATGAAAAAAAAAAAACATGGGTATTTTTTTTTTTTAATATTTTTTCTGTCGATATTTTTTTATCTATTTTCATCCCCTTTCAAGGTTACAGTTTATCCCGGGACGCCCTGTATTTGTTATGTGTGATTATTTTATAATCATCCCACTGGTGGGATACGAGTCTCCCCTCAATCGAAGGGGTTTAAAACATACTCCACCACACTGCTCAACTGCGGGTTGGCGGAGGCCAGTGTTTGCAATCCGCTCAATGGCCACTGTCTTGGCTGTCTTCTAATGACAACAGCCGGCTTAACACGTCCGTAGAAGCACAGAGGAGCTCGAAATAAATAAAGCCAACCATAGACAGGCTACGGTCGACGTTGCTTAACTTGCGTGATCGATTAGACTGACACCCGCAACGACGCTATCGAGGTCTTTATTCGACTTGTAGATTAAGGATCGTAGAATGCAAATTGACCGAATCAAGACTGAATTTTATTATGATACAACCAAAAGCACATAACTTCATTGATTAATTAATATCAGTTCTTATTTCCAGTAGAATACAATTTTTTATCTACTCTCATACTGAAATTTAGAGATTAAAAAACTAAACGCAGAATCTTAATGTCAGTCTTTTACGCACAAGCCAACAAAATAAATTTTAAAAGTTACTTTTTGATACTATAGCTGTATCAAAATTGAAAAATGACTTTTTTTTCAATTTCGATACAGCTTCAGCTCTGGGTTCAGCTATGCGCACCACGCATGCTCTATCTGCAAATGGATTTATAATTAAGAAATAAAGCTGTTAAATTAACTTCATAGTTTTATTTAAAATATTATTATCATCTATTTCATGAGATTAGATAAAGTAGTGTATGAAACTGCACTTAATTAGGTCTTAAAATACTCGTGTGATGCTGTTATCACATTCGCCTTACTCGCCGGCTCATGAGATAAACTTACACTCGTATTTTATGAATCCTTATTATGCAACAACTTCCAAAACTACTATAGTTTGTTTATTTTTCGGTCATATTTCGATATGATCACACTTTGATTAAACTTCGAAGTTGCATATTGTTATATCATCATCATCATCAGCCTGTATCTACCCACTGCTGGATATAAGCCTTCCCCAATGCCGTTGTGTATGCATTGGAGAGAAATGCCATTGAGTCGCCACGCTGGGCAGGCGGGTTGGCGACTTTCGCCAGAGACTCGTCCGCTTATCTGCAGGGTGCACCACGTGCAGGTGAGGTTGACTTTGGCTCCGAAGATGGTAGTGAGTCACTTACACCCCTATTGTTATATGAAAGTACCGAATGTAATATTTATGAGATTTAGACTAGATCTTAACTGAATGTTGACTATAATTCATGTTTGTTTTTTCACCTATTACAAATGGTTGCCTGGAGGAAATCGCATCGCGATATGGCCACCCTTTGTACTCTAATTCTGTACATGTATTTTATTTGTAAATTTTTGTATAGGTGCAATAAAGTATTGTATAATTCAATCACGAGAATTGCCCATCCGTACCCTAGTAATTTTCATTCGAACATAAGTAGTTAGGAACTAATAACTTATAAATAAATTTCTGTGTACACGAACGGTCGGATGCTGGCTTATCTGCATCAGTGGCCGTGCATTAATCAAGTTACGGTACCTGCTGCCTGGTTTGTTGTTAGAAATAGAAACATTGTAGAGGCGGCTTGTGATACAGGTGGAAAGAGACCTTAGAAAATCATACAGAAAGATAAAGCTAGAGTTCGGTCGAGATTTGACGATCATCGATTTAGACGTAGTGTTTTGATTTAGACTTTATAAATACCTTGTGGATTGAAGTAAAAAAGTATATGTGGCTTTATGTAGCTGTCTTCCTATTCTAATATATTTCACTTTGTCTAAATGTCCTCTGCACTATTATATGTATCGATTATAAACAAAACTTTATTAATCAAAACAAAATCTCGACTGAAAATTACATAAGATTTTTTTTTCACGAACGCCATATTAAAATAAAATACTCTATTTTACTATCACAGCTGAGACTATTCGAATGTCACCTCTTATGTTGAAATTCGTCCAGCAGTTCAGGTTGTAGAGCGAGCTAATAAAATATACATACATACACTTGAAAAAATTAACAAATATTTGTCTGGTGCGAGAATCGAACCCGCGACTTCAGAGTCAAAGTGGGCATTGCTAACCATTCGACCACCGAGCTCGTCATCTGGCACCTGCCATACTGCACAGAGTATTAATACTTGTACTGAGATCGAGTATCATCAATACTGCTATCTCAACCCGTCAACGATACAACAACCCCAGTAATTACAGCCAAGACAAACATTTACGATGTTCACCGTGCTGTTTAGTAGATCGCCTACGCGCTGACAGCCCGCTATTACTTCGCTCCCGGAGGGTACAGCCGAGATTCGAGATGCACTCACTTGGCTTAGTGATTCTGCGTATAATCCGATTATTATGCTTTATATATATTAGTGTAATATGCTAAGGGAAATATTATTTTGAGTAAAAATTGGTTGTCATAAAGTTAGTTTACGGATGATTTTACGTGATAAAGTCATAAGAAAACATCGGCCGATGGAGTGGAAGAGAGATAGATGCGTCACAAGCCGAACGCTTAGGCCGATCGTGCTTCTCTATCGCTTGTTCCGCGCTCTGGCTTGCACGCTCTGTTCAGGCGGAAAGTGACAATAAGTCATGCTTTTTCGTGCGTGCAGCCCGTTCGTCGATTTATAATACAAAAATAACTTAACATAAAATTCACCGGACTGTGATGATGTGTGTGATGTGTGATGTGATCACCCTATTCAATTAGGAAATGAATTTGAATGATTAGTGAAACAAAATACTTGTAAGTAATTCGACAGTGAACACAATGGTAGAACTATCCAGATACAACTCGGCAGGGGACACTTCAGCTGCTGAACATACATTCACCAAATTGCATCCATATAACATTATACTTCTATAACCAGCCAGATTGGAGCTTTTGACTCAGTTCTAGTTATCTAAACAACCTCGAAGGCTCTTACCGCCGAAGCTGAAGCCGATTACCATCGAATATTTTGATTCGAAAAATAGATATTACGTTTTAGTTATTGACAAACATCTTCAGCTCAGTCGGTAAAGCTTCAAGTAGCACAAATATAAGCTGAAGTTTGATATGCGTAATTAAATAATCCGATAGGTTCTGATTAGCCGGTAGGACTCCAGGTGACAGATGTCAGCAGCCAAATACACATTGTGATCTTAACTGACCAGGCCGTCTTTTTTTTTTTTTTTTTTTTACTACGTCGGGTGGCAGACAAGCATACGGCCCGCCTGATGTAAAGCGGTTACCGTAGCCATATTAACGCTTGCAACATATAATATTGCTCGCGCGCCGCCACCCCCGCTGCGAACGCAGCATCTCCTTCCTTTCTTTCTGGTGTCCTCACTCACTCGCAGGAACACAACAACCCTCAAGAGAATTGTTATTTGGCTGCGGTATTCTGTGTGGTGGAGGTACATTCCCCAGTCGCGTAGCTTACAATTACGCTCCCTACCTCTCTTTTCGCCAGAGCTTCGTTTGTCAGTCAGCAGGGTACACCACGTGCAGGTGAAGTTGGCTTTGGTTCAAAGATCTTGATGAACCAATTACACCCCAATCCGATCACCCGTCTACCAATCTACTTAAGTGCTTCGTTGGTTTACCGAGCGCGATGCCAGTGCATGTAAAGGTTCTCTCGCCTGATTGGTATACTAGATGATAGACTCGCAATTCTGTGATATTACCGGAAGGATTGCACAGGGGCGCATTAGCTGTAGGCTGGTCCGTTGACCAGGGGCCTTACCACAAGCTCTAAACGCAGGAATGGAACCATCATGGTTGCGAATTTATGAATGAAATTCATTGATAAATATGCAACCATCATAGTTTTATTCCTGCGTTTAGAGCTTGTGGTAAGGCCACAGGCCGTCTGGGATACTTCCCTAGTCCAGTTGCTCAAACATCTTCTGAATTGCATAGAACGTAGCTAACCAACTATATTTGTACTGTTGTAGATGGTAGAATAATTCGATAGCATAAAAATTCTCAAGATAATTGGTATGATAACTTGAAAACCACAAATATGGACTTTCAAAATAAAGAAAAGGCTATTAACATAACAGTTTATGTAGTGTCGTATAATATTTTTTAAAAATTTTAGAACAATGCCAAGTAGCCTATTGGTTGCCAACTTATTCTGTGGTAGCATACTTATTTGTCGCCATAGTTATTACCATGGCGAGAAATAAGCATGGAATCACCTTTACGTAATCTAATATTTAGAGTTTTTTAATAATATTAAGGTATAATATTTAAAAAATCTAAATATCTGATTGCTTAAAGGTGCTCCCAGACCCGTTGGATCGGCCTCGATCGATTCACAATCGATTTGACCTTTTTGATTTATTGATTTGAGCTATAGAGTTACTATATCGTCATACCGATCGCGGCTGATCGAGCAGGTACTTTCAAAAGCCTTTAAAATATAACGTAATGAACTTAATTATTATATCATTTGGTAACACAGAAGGTTATGTTTAAAATTATATGTTATGCCTAATAATAATTCGCACACTGCAAGAGTACATAATTTATATTTCGTTCTTTGAACTTCTTGAAAAGCTTCTTACTCCTTTAATTTCTTCTGATTAAAAAATCTATCGGGTATAACCCGATAGATTTTTTTTATTACATCTTTAAAATATTTAATCGATTATTCAATTGATTTTCGATCGCCAGAGTCGCCAGTGTCTCTTGGAATTGTCATATTGTTTCTAGCGCTGGCTCACCTCGCCTTAATCAGAAGAAATTAAAGGAGTAAGAAGCTTTTCAAGAAGTTCAAAGAACGAAATATAAATTATGTACTCTTGCAGTGTGCGAATTATTATTAGGCATAACATATAATTTTATGCCTAATAATAATTCGTCCACTTATTTATGACTTTTTTTTAGTACATGACTTATAATGTCAAATTACTTAATTAAACACGAAAAGAGGTAACTTTGTGAATTTATTTTGTCGAGTCAACTTCATCAAATCATGTTTCCATCAGATATATTCCCTAGTACATATCCTCAACAATATCAATATAATTTTCCTAGATTTTAATTCTCTGTTTATTACTTCAAAGATGAATTCTAAATTGTGGATTTTGCAGTACCACCCCGCCTTAAATTCGTTGTGAGTTCTATCTAAGGCAACCGTAGTCTTACCCCCGGGACTGCAATAGACTTCATTGTTCAGTGCCTATTTTGGTGGTCGACGTTAATCCTGGCTACATAGGAAATACAGTCCCCCCCAATCCCATGTTTGATGAAAGAAATTCACTATCTAATTAATATACTCGAAAAACAATATTTTTGTTCAGTATTTTTTTATAGTAACATATTCACACAAACCAAATAAACGATCGACCTGCCGAAATTTCTAAACAATACCGCGCCGTAATATTTCCCAATTTCATACAAAATTGATGAGAACCCATTGTAGTTGCGTACCTCTCGAGCGAACCGCCTTTGGCGTATCGCCAGCCGGCCTATATTTTGGCCCCAATCCCGAAAAACTAAAAGCAATCCGCTAAAATCTTTAAGTTTTAAACAGAGCGCAACATATGCAATTTGAGTTTTAGACTTTTGAAATCTTGGCATTGTAGTGGCAGTCTTTGAATCGTAATTTGTGGGAAATTTTGTTTTTTTTTTGTGGGAAATTTTATATGAGCCCTCTCATGACACAAACGAGCATGTGGGTCAACTGATGGAAAGCAATCACCACCGCCCATGAAGATCAGCAACATCAAGGAGTATCTGATCCGTTGACAGCCTATACTCCTTCATTTCTTTCTTTCTAGTGAACTCACTCACTCGCAGCAATACAACAACCCATAGGGGAAATGTTATTTGGCTGTGACATTCTGTGAAGTGGAGGTACCTACTTCCCCAGTCGGGCAGCTTAAAAAATGTGCTATGCCCTACCTTTCTTTTTGCCAGAGCCTCATCTCGTCAGTCAGCAGGATGCACCACGTGCAGTTGAGGTTGGCTTTGGTTCAAAGATGTTGATGAACCACTTACACCCTAAGGATCTTAGTTACATTTATTTATCTTAAACTAACTTTGGAAAAATTGGACAAATGCTTGTTGAACTCACAGAGAGGGTTCCATACGTAAATGTATATTAATAATATTATAATATAATATCAGAAATCGTTATTCAGCACAGAATATCAAACTTAGTACTTACTGTATTATTAGAATTTCATAAAAATAACAATTAATATTTATTACAAAAGTTCGCTTATATATAGATATTTTTATTTAGATTTGTTAATATCGATATCTATACTACTTCCGATATTCCTAGTCCCGGACATTCTCCCCCTTCCTAAATGACATTCGTTAAGCCTTTGGGCGGATCGAAGACACTGGTTTCTGCCAACCCGCAGTTGAGCAGCGTGGTGGAGTACACTCTAAAACCTCTTTCATTTTAGTGGAGGTAAACCCGTGTCCTAGCTGTGTGCTGAATATGGGTGGTGCAACTTTACAATATCTTTACCGAAAAACCTTGACATTGTGATGTGGACAACAGGTGGCGCCGGTGGGCAACCTTTAATTGCAGGTTTCTGATAACCGGTTGTAATTAGCACTGGGCGTTGTAGGCGTCGCCGTTATTGGGCGTGGTTGTTTTCGTTCTCATGTTTAATGCATGCTTGTTTAAAACGCTAATTTGTTGATTAATGGAGATAATATTGAATAATACATTGTTGTGGTTGATGACGTCAAATTTCTATAGATATGTTATATCCATACGAAATTGCGTAAAAAACGGTTCCTGCTGTTGCATGGATAAATCAACTATTTATAAATACTATCATAAACTATAGCCATCCTTTTCATATCAGCGACTTAATATACTTACTATCTCTTTTCCTCACCGAGTGCAAAATTGAGGCAATTTTTACTGCAAAAATATGAAATTTGCTAACTTACTAAACTTAATTAATATTGTGTATTTTCAGGTACAGTGACTTATAGGGCTTTCTGAATTTTTAAAATAAATTATTTATTTTCATAAATTAAATGAAAATACATAATTTATTTTAAAAATTCAGAAGACGCCATTATTATTCAATCAATTGTCACAAACGCCAGACTCGACGGCTTTGTGCGAACTAATTGCGAGGTGAGACAGTTGGCTTACTTTTCGGGTGTTTGAGGCTTAGTGGCATATCTATAGAAATATAACATCATAGGTTGTGGTACTAAAATGACTACTATGCTACTTCTATCCGATGATGCCTCGCAAACTCTTCGCTTCTTTTCCAGAGGGTTGGGAGCCAGCCAGCGCAAATGTGCGGAATAACGCCCACGGAGCACTATTCACAAATAGTTATTGATACAGTTAATTGATTCAATAACTGGCAATATGATCTACACTACTTTGCGTGCTTCCGTCACCAATAATTGTACAATCTAAATTTAATTTAAAATAAAATCGCCAACAGTAATTGGTAGGCGGAAGCACGCAAAGTACTGTAGATCAAATTGCCAGTTATTGATACGACTAAAATAATTGAAATATCAGAGTTACAGCAACAGGTTTCTGTGCGTCCTTCGTATCAGTGATCTGTGAATGCAGTTACGCGTTTATTTAATTCTCATGATTTCCTGTTGCACTAAGCTCTACTTAGTAAGTCAGTACTAAGCAAACGTAAGTTTTTTTTACTATAAAAAATTGCACTATCGGTTTTTCTGTTGATTTATTACAAATAATGGACGAACAAGAAGTCCTTGAAGCTGGTAATAAGATAAAGAATTAATACAAATACGGACTCAAAAGGATATTGATTCCAGAGCCGTAAAACTTTTTGGCCGTGTGGTTTCCGGCAGACTAGAATAGAATCACTCCGTCTCTACCCGTGGATGTCGTATAAGGCGACTAAGGGAAATACATTACAAAACATCGATCACGCCTCCCCAACCCGCCAGCTGGCCAGCGTGGCGAGTGTAGACCAAATCCTCCTTCTGTCTTGGACGGTCGTGCTCCTGTAGTGGAGACTAAAATGACCTGATGATGATGATGATAACTTTTTGTTTTAAAAAAAATGTATATTGGCAAAATGTCAGACATTTACAATAAGTTCCCAGTAAGTACCTGTAAATGCCCAATAAATTATTTTTGGGCATAAATAGGGAATTTATAAGTATTTTTTGGGCATTTCATATATAATAAGATCCCTGAGGAGATCAAAAAGTTGAATAGTAATCAGTTTAAAAAGATACTGTATAAATGGCTTAATGAAAAAAACTTTTATCATATTCAAGCACTACTTGAGAAAAAATTTTAAATAATCACTGTTGTTGGTCAAGTTCTAGGTAGGTAATTTTGTAAAAATTTGCATGCTAAACTAATTGGCGAGATGTGAGTACTTATAACATAACTGTATCACCTCTATATACCATATCTTGTGCAAATAAAGATTTATTATTATTATTATTATTCATTTATTCCTTTAGTATCTCCTATTTATTACATTTTTAAATATAAATAAATAAAAAAAATACATTTAAAAATATAAAAAAGAGGGGCACCCGCCGGTAGCGGAGCGAAGACCCAAGCTACCGGTGGTCAGGGCTCCAGAGTGAGGAATCTCCTCACAATGCGGGCCGTGTCCAGAAGAACCGCCTTTTGTATCCGGCTCTTAACCCAACCGCCAAGCGAGAGCCTCTCGAGGTGACGGTCGAGACTCTTCGCTATAAGTCCGTTCACTGTTACAACTATCGGTACAATTATCGCTGAGTCCACATGCCACATGGCGGTAACCTCGTGGGCCAAGTCCAAGTACTTCGAAAGTTTCTCTTTTTCGGCCTTCACGAGGTTCTCGTCATGGGGAATGGTGACGTCAACGAGAACTGCACGACTTGTCTCCCGGTCTATTAACACTATATCAGGTCTATTGGCAACAATAGTTCTGTCAGTGATAATAGACCGGTCCCAGTAGAGCGTGACACTACCATTCTCGAGAACTGGCGCAGGTACATATCTGTAGTATGGTACCTCAGAGCTCACAAGGCGATATTTAAGAGCAAGTTGCTGGTGTATAATCCTAGCTACTTGATTGTGCCTGTGCAAGTACTCGCCGTTAGCAAGATGAGAACAACCGGAAACAATATGCCTGAGTGACTCACCGGGACGGTGGCATGCTCGACAGATGTCGACCGTACCGTCCTTCAGGATATATTTCCGGTAGTTATTCGTCTTGATAACTTCGTCCATAATTGCACAGACAAAACCTTCAGTTTCTCCAAAGAGATCACCGAAACGTAGCCAGGCCACCGATGCGGACGAGTCTACATCAGGCCCGTTAAGAGCCCGGTAGAACCGCCCATGTAGCTCCTTGCTCTTCCATACATCCTTGCGGCTCTGGGTAGTAAGTACAGATGGTTTGCGCCAGTTTTCGTTTGCCAAGGATAGTGGCGTAAAGCCCTTATCAACTGCTACCACGTCGCGGTGCATCCCGCTATCACAGTGTAGGAAATATTCCCTAAGATTGCACACCTCACGGTTGTGTAGGTTTTTGGCATTTAAAAAGCCGCGGCCCCCACACTTCCGTGGGATGTACAATCTCATCACCGACGATCGCGGGTGATGCATACGATACGTGGTAAGCAGCTTTCGGATCTTTACATCCAGGGCGTCCAATTCAGTCTGAGACCACCTTAGTATGCCGAAGGTATATATCAGCAGGGGCATAACCCAACCGTTGAAAGCCCGAACCTTGTTACCACCTGACAAAAGACTTTTCAGTACTTTTGTCAGGCGACCAAAGAATCGGTCCATCACCGATTGTTTTATGTCCCCACTGGCCACACCCAAAGCCTCCGACATACCAAGGTATTTGTAGGTTTCGACTTCAGAGAGGGATCTGAGGAACATCGTCTCTGAGAGTTGTAAACCATCTGAATTTACAACCCTACCCCGCTGTACATTAATGACCGCACATTTGTCGACACCAAACTCCATACCAATGGCGCCACTGAAAGTTTTAGTTACTCTCAGTAACTCCAGAAGTTCTGGCTTATTTGGTGCAAACAACTTGAGGTCATCCATGTACAGCAGATGAGAAATGATCTCACCCCCTCTATGAAGTCGGATGCCTAACCCTGAATCCCTTAACAGACTGCTAAGTGGATTGAGGGCCAGGCAGAACCACAACGGACTGAGGCTGTCACCCTGGAAAATACCACGTTGTATCCTTATAGGGTTCGCCAATGCAGGAGAAACTCCACCCCCTGGTTGACAGAGCACTGTGGTCCACTGCCCCATACACGAACTAAGAAAGGTGCATAAAGTTGTATCTACTTTATACAACTCTAGCACCCGTCTCAGCCATGAATGAGGCACCGAATCATAGGCCTTTTTGTAGTCAATCCAGGCGGCGGACAGGTTCTTCCTGTTTCGGCGGACCTGTTGGCAAATGGTCATGTCAATGAGGAGAAGCTCTTTAGTACCACGGGACCCAGCCCTACATCCATTCTGAGCAATGGCTAAAACATTATTAAACTCAATATGTTTAGCAATTTTTGATGTCAGAATGGATGTAAGGAGCTTGTATGTTGTTGGCAAGCACGTAATGGGTCTATAGTTTTTTGCTTCCGTGGTACTGCCGTTCTTATAGAGCAGGAAAGTAATACCAGTCGTCATGAAACTTGGTAGAGAGCCCGTTTCGACAGCTTCTTGGAATTGAGTTGCTAAGAGGGCATGTGAGTGACGGAACCACTTAAGCCAAAAGTTGTGCAATCCGTCCGGTCCTGGAGCTTTCCAGTTATGTGCAGGTCGGATTGCACAACTAACGTCCTGAGGGCTAATGGATATAGCCTCCATGTTTCCGATCGACTCACACGCCCGCTCAACAACCTCAATCCATGTTCCCTCGGTGTGGTTGACAGGCATCGACCAAATGTTTTGCCAGAATTGTGTCATGACATCAGCATTTGGAAGCTGTCCATCAACCACACAACTGGTGGGTCTCTCCCAAGTCCGGTATACTTTCCTTTGATCACATTGGAAGAGGCGATTCTGATGATACCTATCTACACGCTGTCTGTACCGACGAATACGGTTTGCCCATGCATACACTTTCTGCTTTAGGAAGTCTATGCGCTCTGTGACCCAGTGCATGTAGTCTTGGGGCCTTATATTGGTCTCAGCGAATGCCTGGTGCACAAAGCGCATAATTCTCGGGCGATTATTCCCCGACCTAAAGCAGATTAGCTTGCCAATGAGGGCCCTAGCCGCGCTGATACGCCGCTCGATTCTCATATGCCATGCAGGTACGGCAGCAGGTCGCGGGGCGCGATCATAATCCGGAAATTTGACCCGAGCCACGCGACAAACTGCGATGGCTGCGCAGTAGAGAATCGAGTGAGTATCAGCTAGGTTTTGGCTAGATTCCAAATATGGATCTAGCAATCGGTCTATAGCCCCCACAAGCGCCATATTTCGTTTATGCACGGGTAAACGTGGTAAACGCGGCCTTTCGGCAATTGGTGTAGAGCGATACATAGAGATCGCCTCATCCAATGCTCTCCTCACTTGCTCATTATCCTGGGTTAGATCCGCGCTTGTGTTCACATAGTCGTCTGGTATTGGTCTATCCTCCGCCTGCGTCGTTGCCGAATGCACTATATTCGGCATCGCAGCAGGGAGAGTTTGACTTACCTCGTCGACTCTATGAACAGAGCGCGTTTCCTGGCAAAGTCGCTCAAGTGTAAGTTCATCCAGCAACCGACATCGCTGGATAGCCCTAACCTGATCCGACAGGCGTTGCACAGAGACGGTAACGGTTGGTTCAAGCGCCTGAAACAAAGGAAACATCCGAGCACGGTACGCACTGAGATTAGTCCCTCCCTCCGTAGCCCCAAAGTAGGCGCGCATGACGTTTTCATTGATTGTATCAGTCCACCTCATGCGTCGCACTACACCACCGGTAGCGGGGGCCTGTCGCGGGGCAGGGTGCCTCGAAGGTCCCAAGCTGGCCGGTAGCGGGGGCCGTCCTCTTCGTCGCGCAGGTCTCGGCGGCGACGGGGGCGGCGGCGGCTCGCCATCGTCGCTCGATACGTTGGAAGTCGGAGGTGTCGCATATTGCTCCTCCGACGTCGTGGAGCTAGACGAGGCGGGCCGTGGTGGTGGGCGTGCGTTCGTTGTCTCTTGTCTTTTCTTCGATCTTGTAATCATTGTTCTTCGTTTCCATTCTCACAATATCCATTAATCCATTAAAAATTATAAAATTATTTTGCGATGTAGATTCATTTTGACAGCTATATGTCATTCAGTCTATGTATGTAATCGTTTGTGAAAATTTCTTTGGCGTCTTCATTTTAGATGGAAATTATATGTTTATTTATGTAGTCTTTTCAGAAATATAAATTTTAAATGGAAAAATATTATTATTGTTGAAGAATAACAAATAAAGAAAAATATTTACAAAATGTACATAGTGACACTGACAAGTTTTTTTTTTTTTTTTTATTATTATTATTATTATTATTTATCGTAAACGTCCAGCATTTTGCCCATCTCTAAAATAAATAAATTAGCGTAATTATTTCAGAAAAAAAAATGTTTTTGAAGCGACCTGACATCATATAACTAATTAGCTATGTAGATACGTTACTACATTGACATTAGTATTCATATAGCCAACAAAACACAATAAAACGGCCATATCATGACAATCGACTGTACAATTTACTAAAACACCACTTTGTTTGCCGTGCGCGTGCGCACATCGTGCATACGACGCGTGATGCTTGTAGATTGGCTCAAATGTTTGAACAAATGTTGAATAATGTAGATGAAGACAGATTATACAACATATAAAAACCTTAACCTTTCTGTGACTAAAAAGAAGTAACTTGATGCTGTTTTGTTATCAGGTATAATATACCCCTGACACCACAATCACCACAACTATGCTCTGAGTGATTGATCAGATGAGCATGCGATAAAGTTAATAAGATATTGATTATCAAGCATTTATATGAATAATCTGCCGAGTCAGCGATGGCAGATGGGAGAAGAAAGTCCTAGACTGAAGGCTTCGTAGGGCGCCCCCTCTCTATATGGACCGACGACGTCAATAAAATGTCCGGTCCACTTCCGGCTAGCTTAATTTAGTATGAGTTCGCAATCGAGTAATTTGACAAATAATCTTTTCTATATAAAATTACATACATTATCCTAATTAACAGTGTTACTGGATGGGAAGAAAATAGTGCCAACTTGTAACAGTGTAACTGGTTGGGAATATTTTATTCCCATCGGGTAAGAGTGTGACTCGTTGGGAATTTTTTCCTAACGAGTTACAGTGTTTCAGTTGAGGGTGTGACTCGATGGGAACAAACGTATTTGACCGGTGTGTGTAGAGTAGTTTCCGGCAGACTAGAGTAGAATCACTCCGTCTCTTCCCGTGGATGCAACTAAGGGAAATACATTATAAAACATCGATCAGGGGCCTTACCACAAGCTCTAAGTGCAGGAATGGAACTATGATGGTTGCGTATTTATCAATGCATTTCATTCATAACTTCGCAACCATGATGGTTCAATTCCTGCGTTTAGAGCTTGTGGTAAGGCCCCAGGCCTCCCCAACCCGTCTGGCCAGCGTGGGGAGTGTAGGCCAAATCCTCCATCTGTCTGGGACTGAAGAGACCTCTCTCTTCATAATCGTGCTCCTGTAGCGGAGACTAAAATGACCTGACGATGATGATGATGATATATAATATTTGCTTGCTTGATAGCTCGATGGGTATACCAATGTTGGAAGCAAATGGAGGCTTTACGTATTAATTCACTTGCACAGCGCGTCTCACACGCGCCCCAGTTTTTGTGGTATCGTGGTCTCGTCGCTTTATCGGTACGTGACTAGTCCTTTGATGACAACCGACTCTATCAGTCAAAAAACCTTTGTGAAAAATATGGTTTTGATATTTTTTTTGTAGAAATATCTAATCTGTTTAAGTCGTCGTCAATTCTTATTCATACCACTGCTTTTTAGGGTTCCGTACCTCAAAAGGAAAAACGGAACCCTTATAAGATCACTTTGTTGTCCGTCTGTCTGTCAAGAATTTCTATGTCGAGAATGCGTGGAGGTATCAAGCTGAAATTTGAACTGTATACTCAGGTCTACGGTCGCATGAAGTTGAAAAAAAAATCAAACTGCTAAGTTTACGTAAAAAAAAGTTACGACCGTTTATTCAGCAAAAAACGCATATTTCGACATTCTCAAGGGAATCAAAACCTATAGGGTACTTCCCGTTGACCTAGAACTATGAAATTTGGTAAGTAACATCGTTATAGACTACAAGTACAGGAATAAATCTCAAAACTATACATTTGTAAATAGATCTTATAAAATAGAGGGTCTATATTTTTTATAGGGTGTCGAAATTTCAAATTGAAACTACTAGTTCAAATGGGGTATCATATGAAAGGGCTTGATGTACACATTGCAAAATATATTTTATTTATTTTTTTCGACGCATTATTTCTTATTTATAATAAAAAATATCAAATTTAATAATGATACTACATACGGAACCCTCGGTGGGCGAGTCCGACTCGCACTTGTCCGGTTTTTTATTTTTATACCACTTCGGGTGGCAGACAAGCATACGCCTGATGTGAAGCGGTTACCGTAGCCATATTAACGCTCGCAACTTAAAATATCGTACGCGCGCCGCCATCCTCGCTGCTAGAGCAGAAACTCCTTTCTTTCTGGTGACCTCATTCACTCGCAGGGACACAATAACCCTCAAGGGAATTGTTATTTGGCAGCGATATTCTTTAAGGTAGAGGTACTTCCCCAGTCGGGCAACTTACAAATACGCTGTACCCTACCTCTCTTGTTCTAGGATACGGGTCGTCTCTCAATGGAAGATGTTCAGTTAGAGTATAATTCTACTACATTGCTCAACTGCGGGTTAGCTGAGTCTTTAATTAAACATCCACAATGAGAATATTAGAATTACATCCATATCATCTTGATTATTGGCTATCTCCCACAATACGCATTTCAAGGAATTTTATATTCTCTAACAATGAAATTGAGGAATCAAATTCCTTCAGCGGTGTTCCTAAACAAATATGATATTTGTTTAGGAACACCGCTGAGGGCATTTGATTCCACAATTTCATTGTTATAGAATATAAAATTTCTTAGGGGAACCTTCGAGAATACAGTTATTATTAGGTAATTTTCTTGAAAATGCTGGCGATCGGCGAATCGTTAGTGTTGGTTATTTCTATGGGTGTTGATGATTATTTTCGATCAAAGAACCTACTTGCTCGTTTGCCTCCCTCATCATCATCATTTCAACAATGTCAATAAATGAATGAAAACAACAACATTAGGTAGTCCAGGTTACAACCAATACTTCCGCTATGGAGTCCGGGTTCCGCGGGTTCCTCCTCTTAAATATTAAAATAAGTTTTTTTACCAAACAAGCATACGCTCCGCTTGATATAAAGTGGTTACCATACCCATATCAATGCTTCCATACAAGAAGTAGGTACTGATAGTCCCGCTGCTAACGCAGTATCGCCTCATGTCACAGGCATAAGCTCACTCACTCGCAGGACCACGATAATATCTGGGGTGTAAGTGACTCATCAACATCTTTGAACCAAAGCCAACTTCACCTGCACGCAGTGCACCCTGCTGACTGACAAACGAAGCTCTGCGAAAAAAGAGGTAGCGTAATTGTGAGCTATATATATAGCCGACTGAGGAATGTACTAGTACCTCCACCTCACAGAATACAAGTTGTTATGTTCCAGCGAGTGAGTGAGGTCACCAGAAAGGAAGGAAGGAGATGCTGCGTTGACAGCGAGGGTGGCGGCGCGCGAGCGATATTTTATGTTGCGAGCGTTGGTATGGCTACGGTAACCGCTTCACATCAGGCGGGGCGTATGCTTGTCTGCCACCCGACGTAGTATGAAAAAAAAAATCTATAAGGGTATTCTTATTTGGCTGCGATTTTCTTTAAGGTGGAGGTACTTCCCTATTCAGTATGATTGTCTTACCCCTCTTTGAAATGTCTTACCCCTCTTTGATATGTCTTACCCGTCTTTCACCAGAGTCCCTTTCACTAGTCGGCATGGTGCAAAACGTGAATTTCTCTCCTCTCTAATTACCAGCGATAGCTATTTCGTCGGATAAAAGTTCCCGTCTGCGCAGGCCTGCTTTATTCTTTTTAAATTCGAAAACAAAACATTCAAACGAAATCTAAAACGCTACAAATGTAATTCCCAACAAGAAATTGAAGCAAGTAAAGCTGGCTCCACACTTCGCTGATGGTATCAATAATTGACGTATCTGCAAACCGGCGCGCGCGGTAGATCATTTAATTTTCTTAATAATTTTCTATCGGAACCCGCCCGAGGCGGTTCTATCCGGTCTGAGGTCTCGTTTTACTTTTTACTACTCGTGTATAATCAATCTTGCTGGACTACAAATGCTTAGGCCTAGGACATAGACTATGCTATGTCTGCAGAGAGTCTTTTGAAAATTATGTTATGGTTATATTCAAAATCAGCTTGGACACTAGAACCTTGTGAAGGCCAGCTGATACGCAGAAGAACCAAGATTCGTGTCTACAAAACTGTTATTAGATCAATTTTGATGCACGGATGCGAGGCTTGGACACTCGCCTTGAAAGTGGAAAATAAGTTGTTAGTCGCGGAAAGGAAAATCCTGTTCAAAATCCTGGGACTAACTCAAAGGGAAGATGGCAGCTGGAGGATCCGCAAAACATCGAAATCGAAGACCTAGTGTCCGATCCCAGACTACGGTCAGCGGTGCTTGACTTGCGTGATCGATTAGACTACTACGAGCAACGACGCCAGGACTTTCTCAACCCTAACCCATAGAAATTTCAAAAATCCTTTCTTAGCGGGTGCTAACTTCATAATAGCTACCTGCCTTACCCTTACCACCAACTCTAATTGCGATTCAATAACTGAATAGAATGCTTATTCCTACCAATGAATAAGCGACTCTATCCCATTTGAAATAGAGACGCTTATTCACTAGTATGAATAAGCAATCTATTCAGTTATTGAATCGCAATAAGAGCTGGTGGTAAGGGGGCTGTATGTCGGCCCCGATTGTTGTCATTAGATGACAGTCGTTAAGCCAAGTCGGTGGCCTTTAGGTGGCTTGAAAACACTGGAGTATGCTCTAAACCCCTTCGATTGAGGGGAAGCCCGTGTCCCAGCAGTGGGATGCATAAGGGTTCACGACGATGCCAAATTTCAACCCGATGCGCTGGTGTTAAAGGCGTACATGGATGATCTGAACTTTTAACACATAGCTCAAACCACTTGGTTTGAGATGTCTGTTAAAAGATCAGTAAGGGTACCACCATCTGAAATTTCAAATAGAATAGAGTCGCTTATTCATTGGTATGAATAAGCATTCTATCCAGTTATTGTATCGCAATAAGAGATGGTGGTAAGGGCGCAGTATTTTGTTTATAGATTATATAGATTTTGGGGTGTAAGTGGTTCATCAACATCTTTAAACCAAAGCCAACTTCACCTGCACGCGGTGCACCCAGCTGACTGACAAACGAAGCTCTGGCGAAAAGAGAGGTAGGGAGCGTAATTGTAAGGTACCAGACTGGGGAATGTACCTCCACCTCACAGAATACCGCAGCCAAATAACGGTTCCCTTGAGGGCTGTTGTGTTCCTGCGAGTGAGTGAGGTCACCAGGAAGGAAGGAGATGCTGCAATGGCAGCGGGGGTGGCGGCGCGCGAGCGATATTTAATGTTGCGAGTGTCAATATGGCTACGGTAACCGCTTCACATCAGGCGGGCCGTATGCTTGTCTGCCACCCGACGTAGTATAAAAAATAAGATACAGATATTTTTTATACCACAAAGGTGGCAAACAAACATAAAGCCAACACCAACAAAAAATGGTATCGTCTATGTGCGCCTTTAAAACAAGGGGTATCAAATGCGCGTTGCCGGCCCTGTAAAAACCCCTTCACGTCCTTTTTGTAGAACCCCATACCCTAGTCTCCAGGGAAAACCTTGATAAGTATTTATAGCATAGGAAGAAAACTTATCTAGACGCTCACAATACGTGACCACTTCGTTTTAATGTATGCGGATGAATTCCCTGCCGATGCCGAGCGGTGGGACTATTGGAATGGAAAAGTGATAGCTTGCTCCGCGCTTTCGCAAGGACGGTCGGCTCAGGCGGAACGTGACAATGAGTCATGCTTTTTCGTGCGTGCAGCCGGCGTTCATTGATTTATAAGACGTTATCTCGTCAAAAAAAACCCTATTCATTTATATAACGTAGCTAGCTGTAGTTTAAAATTGCAATTCAAACTTAATGAAAATTTATTCGAAAACTTGCATTATAAATATTTTGAAAAATGGAAAAATCCACCTGCCCCCCCTAGGTGGGATATGAGCCCACGACCTCTCGATGACCGGTCGAGTGCTCTTCCAACTAAGCTACCAGAAAGGTTTGTGTTGGATCCCACTTAGGGGGGGGTGGGCAGGTGAATTTTTCCATTTTTCAAAATATTTATAATATTCTGGCAAGTTGGCCAAGACAACTATTTTAAATAGGAAACTTGCATTGTTCAATTTTTGATAGAATTTATTAATATAAGAAAGTTAATAATTTGAAATGTCACTAAAGTCTTTCTACAACATATATACGCTTTTTCAGAATAATTGAAACTTACTGCTGGCCATTATACTGGCAATTAAAGTTAACTTTCAAATAAGAACAAAGGCAAAAGAAATGTTTTCTTAAAGTAATTTTCTAATTAAGCAAAGTTAGTAACTTAAAGTTCATAACTTTATATAAGAATGATGGAAAAATATCTAAAAGTAACAAATAAGGAATAATGCTAGACGTTCATTTTTGAAACAATTGAATTTGGGGTGTAAGTGGTTCATCAACATTTCTGAAACAAAGTCAACGTGAAAGAAAAGAGAGGAAGGGCAAGGTAGTGTATTTTTTAAGCTGCCCGACTGGGGAAATGTCTCCACCTCACAGAATACCGCAGCCAAATAACCATTCCCTTGAGGGTTGTCGTGTTGTTTATTGTATTAGGTTGCCAGAAAGAAAGAAATGACAGTGTATAGCCTGGCAACAGATTGGCGACTCTTGCTGACCTTCATGGGCGGCGGTGATTGCTTTCCATCAGGTGACCCACATGCTCGTTTGCCCCCCTGTCATATAAAAAAAAAATATTGTTCTACACAATGAAATAAAGTATTCTACATTCAGTACCAAAACTAGCATTACATATTGACCTGTCGATCGTACTTATATCTTCGGAATAGAGATGGTTTTTGCAGTGCAGCTGTAACGCGCGATATGTCGTCTACTGCGCCGTTGTAGATATGGTGTCACACTTTCTGTTTGATGATTTCGTTCATAAGAGAGTGGGAGTCTTGTAAAGATCAAATCTCATCTAATCCCTAACTTATCATTACTTGATTTTGATAGAACAGTTTAGGGAGAGTTCCGGTTACTCCTGGAAAAGGATGAGGACATAAAAACAGAATTGAAAGAATCTAATATAATTATTTGACATAATGCATCAAATAAATTAGCGAGCCAGGTGGTCGAATGGCTAGCAATGGCAACTTTGACCCCGAGGTCGCGGGTTCGATCCCCGCACAAGACAAACATTTGTTACAAAAAATTTTTAGTTATATTTTTAAGTAATTTTTAAAATTATTTTATTTTTATTTTAGTTCGTAATATGTCGTAAATGTTAAACCTGATTATTAATGAACTTAAAAAATAAAATCATACTGTATTTTATTGTATATATACCTACCAGTATAATCTACCTAACATACCCTGTTCATTGTTCTCTTTAATTTGTGAAGTAATCTGTGAATGGTGCTAATGGTACAATAAATAAATAAATATTCCAGGATAAATTACACACTGCCATCTAGTCCCAAACTAAGCAAAGCTTACTATGGGTACTAGATAACTGATATAATACTTAAATACATTTTTTTTATAAATACATACATACAGAATACCAAGAACATACATAGAAAATACCAAGACAAACAGACATATTCATGCACACAAATATTTGTCTTGTTCGGGGATCGAACCCGCGACCTCGGAGTCAAAGTAACCATTCGACCACCGGGCTCGCCTAATTATTGTCAATGTTATTTTTTAAAGTTATGTATGTTAGTAAAACACATGGTATCATTGTTTTAGTAGAAAAAAATCCGGCCAAGTGCGAGTCGGACTCGCGCACGAAGAGTTCAGAACCATTATCTGTAAAAGCGGCAAAAAAAAAACACGTTTGTTGTATGGGAGCCCCCCTTAAATATTTGTTTTATTTAAAATTAATTATTTATTTTGTAAAGTGAATACATAACTAAATATTCTATGAATATTTCAAGCTGCTTTATCAATATTATATATAATATATATAACCTTTTGCCGTTATCAATATTGAGCAAAAACGAGTAAAAAATCACGGTTGTTTTATGGGAGCCCCCTTCAATATTTATTTTATTCTATATTTATTATATTCTGTAGCAACAATACATCATCTGTGAAAATTTCAATTGTCTAACTATCACGGTTCATGAGATACAGCCTGGTGACAGACGGACGGACGGACGGACAACGGAGCCTTAGTAATAGGGTCCGTTTTACCCTTTGGGTACGGAACCCTAAAAACAATCATAATACCTAACAATTTGGTAATATACGGCATAGTTACAACTTTAGCTGCTGCAGAGATAAACTTGGCAATACAATGTTGGTGTGCCATGCGAGTAATTTGAATTAGTTGCAAACAGTGTATATAGCGCAGCAAGTTCCAGGTAAGCCAAATAAATTCAATAAAACTAACTTACTTTGTTATACTAGTGGACAACTAAAAAAATGAATACAAAAGTATATTTGTTTGTCCTATCGAAACTTTAAAATGAATAAATAAATAAATAGATGCTGTTGAATGTTGGCACTTGGTTATTATTATTTTTTTATACTACGTCAGGCGGCAGACAAGCATACGGCCCGCCTGATGTGAAGCGGTTACCGTAACCGTATTAACGCTCGCAACATAATATATCACTTGCGCGCCGCCACCCCCGCTGCCCACGCAGCATCTCCTTCTTTTCGGGTGACCTCACTCACTCGCAGGAACACAACAACCATCAAGGGAATTGTTATTTGGCTGCGGTATTCTCTTTTCGCCAGAACTTCGTTTGTCAGTCAGCAGGGTGCACCACGTGCAGGTGAAGTTGGCTTTGGTTCAAAGATGTTGATGAACCACTTACACCCAAAAACTTGTACTTTTTTAAGTGAAGGGGGTAAACGACGATGTGGGTCACCTGATGGAAAGTAAATCAGCAACACCAAGGGGCCGCCGATCCGTTGCCAGCCTATACTCCTTCCTTTCTTTCACTGGGTCTTTCTCTCTCTCGTTTGGTGGAACATTTTTAACAGTTTGTTATTACCGCAATCTGTTGGGGGACCTTCATGAAGTGGCAATACAGGTAGATAAAAGATTATAGAATACCCTCTTCATATTTTTAATTTTGTATTGTCATTGATTGCTCGGTATCGAAATATTTTGTAAAAACGCAAACACCATCTGTTTACCTTGAAAATGCCTTAATGCGAAAATCAATATTTTTGTTAATTAAGTGTAAGAGTATAAGTGCTTTATTAATAACAAATTGTTCAAAATGAAGCCTTGTAATTATTTGCATATCAGTGGTGTACCTATATAGTAATACATTTTACAGTGTAATAACTTAAGATACCTTAAACCCATTCCATCTCGTTACAGAAAATAATTAATAATCCTAGGTTTAAATCTATTCAGTCAGTTGGCATTGCTCATTTAAAACAATTAAACAACAAATTACAATGTACATTATGTGGGTATTCTATTGTTGTTTGTTGGTATATATATTAGTTTGTTGTTGTGTGTAGATATATTATTTGAGATTACCTACTCTATAAACTCGACTATTGTTAAAACTTGTTTCGGAATAATAAAAATAAATACATATATAAAGTTACAAATTGAATTTATTTCGTGAACAAGTTGAGGGGTGTAAGTGGTTCATCAACATCTTTAAACCAAAGCCAACTTCGATCATTGATCGAAGACTACACCTGTATGCAGTGCACCCTGCTGACGGATAATTGAAGCTCTATCGCAAATAGAGTTACGGAGTAGTTGTAAGCTACCCGACTGGAGTATGTATTACCTCCAAATCACATAATACCGCTGCCAAATAACAATTCCCTTGAGGGTTGTTTTGTTCCTGCGAGTGAGTGAGGTCAGCAGAAAGGAAGGATAGAACGCAGCATCTTCTTTTATGTTGCGAGCGTTAATATAACTACGGTAACCGCTTCACATCAGGTAGGCCGTTGCTCGTCTGCCACTCGTTGTAGTATAGAAAAATGGACAAACCAAAGTTCCTTGTCTATAAAACATAGTACACACACCTAAATTACACATTGGAGCTAATATGCACAACCCATACATACGAGTATACTTTACTAGTAATCTGAATCAGTTGCGGCCGTAGTGATTTATAGACAGCGGTCGTTGTACCAGCTTCGCGTAATTTCGTCTCCGCAAAGTGCACGGGCGTAACTAGCAATAGCAAAATTTTCAACTAAATTAGTTTTCGAAAAATTGTTTTTACTCTGTTTTGCATTTGTAAATGTAGAATTTTTAGTATAGAGGCAACGGATTACTATGTTACAATTCTCAATAGACTAATAATTATAACATATCGAGTTCAGCTTAGTAGAAGTTGATTGATTTATTTTTGTATGTTAGAGAGTGGTAAATGTACTAAGTAATTAGAGAGGTGCAAAAAATTCAAATATTTTTTATTTGAATTTTTAAGTGATACCTCTGGTGTAGCGAGAGTCCATAGGCTGCGATGACTGCTTACCATCAAGTGGGTCGTATGCTCGTCTGATAACCTAGGTGTATAAAACAAAGATGGCAGTCGTTAAGCCAAATCAGTGGCCAGTGGGCGGCTTAAAAACACTGGCATCTGCCAACCCACTGTTGAGTAGCGTGGTAGTATGTGGAGTATACTTTAAACCCCTTCGATTGAGCAAAGACCTGTATCCCAGCAGTTGGATGAATAAGGATCGATGACGAATAAATTTTCAGCCAAAATTAAGTTACGTCTATGCGTGTTCCAGCTGACGTTTCGAGTCGTGTGTACATACAATCAGGTTATTAAGCTGACGGTGTCCAGATGGGATTATAATATATGTCATCAGAAGACGAGGTAATTGGTGCTGTTCTCAGCTTGCTACGATGCTGTCAAGTCGTGTTTTTCCTTCGATACTTACAAAGCATGATCAACTCATTACACTTATTACCGATTACATTAAAGTAGTAATTTTCGTAAAGATCATAGACTTACAAAACACTATATTTTATAGACTCGCCGGTTTTGGATTACAAGCATTAATCACTGTTACTATACGTTATTGCGCTTTCATTTGATAATTTTAACAAAAAAAAAACCAACTCCAAACATTACTCTACATTTATGTATGTAGATACAGACTGATGATGATGATGAAAAAAATATGGGACTAATCTGGAAGTACTTATACTCGTTCAAAAAATTTTTTTTTTCAATTCGATTACACCTTACATCCCTGAGGGGCAATTCTCGTAATTAAAATATAGTCAAAATTCAGTTTCGATCCAGTCTCGATCTCACAAATTTAATGTCACATTTGGTATTCTCGTAACACAATTCAAAATTAAATTTAAGCGGGATTATATCGAAATATGAGTGAAAATTAAACAAACTAAGCATGTTACTTTGCCAACAACAAGAATTGATAATAATCAATTAATGAAATCAAGTATATAATTTTAGTCAATTCACAATTCAATCTCGATTCGGTCAACTTTCAATCTGCGTTCGTAGAAAAATTACGAGAATTGGCCTTCTTATGTTGAGTTGCAGGATATGTTGTTCTCCATGATTCCCTCCCATTATATTTCCATCACCATGTGACGTATTCATATCGTGGGGTCTTTTATCAAATAAATGGTAAAAAAAAAAACTCCTAGGAATTCCAAAGTGGCATGAATTAACTACCGAGCGCTGTACTTAAAATTTGAATTTCTTATTAGACTGATTGACATGTCCTAATCTTTGGAAGTTTAATCGAATTAAAGCCGGTCTTTAATATTAAGCATAAGTTTTAATCATGAAAGATCTGGGAGATCTTATCTGGGTGTAAGTCGGTATGGCGTCTACTTTAGGGGTCCGCAGTGAGAAGCTTGAGAACCATATTTTAAAACTATCAGTATTATTTAGTTGAGTTTAGTAGAGACTGTTTTAATTTTTTTTTATGCTAGAGTATGAGTAAGTAATTCTGGAGGTGCAAAAAGAATCAAAGTTGTCATAGTTCTCAAAGTTAGCAAGTTATTCGGGCCAGGTTTATCTGGCGAGTTAATAGTGGTGAGGAGAAGCAAGTGCAGATTCAGTTCTCCCTATCTAAGCATGGGTCTAGTGCTGCAGTACCAGTGGCACGTCAACCCTTCTGGATCTTAAGGTTCTCTGTAGAGAAATATCGACGAAAACAGCTGAAAGCAGTTGAATGCAAGAAGTGAAGATTACGTTTTTTTTTTCTGTATATATATATCGATTTTTTTTTCTTTACACAATAAAGCAGCAGATATAGGTTGATGGTATTGAGTAACTTACTGTATTCAGATAGTATTAGAGACTTTTAGCAAAACCGTCGACGTATACTACTTTCTCTCCAGTTTGTTAAAAAGCAATAAAGATATATAAAAAAACTTTATGAAAAATTCGATCTAGCTCTATAATAAAAACATCTCTGTGAATGCATACAGAAATTATATAGTATGTTGAATGTGATCGTTTATAATATTAAACAAGGAAACCGCTGTCACCGTGAATAATCCACAAAATAAATACGGAACCTTCACTTTATTAAACAATCTTGACATTTTTTCGACGAGTGACACGACTGAAATAGAACGGATACATTTGTATATATTTAGCATGTATATTACACTAGAATATAGCCTTATCTCTTGATTCAGTTACAAAAAAATATAGAATTCAAAATGGATCCTCCATTTTGAATTCTATCTTTTTGCAGATATGTCTAGTGTACAGGAAATAATTATAACTGTATGTCATTGCTCATTACAGTCAGGCGTGCGTATTGATATTTAAATAGTATAGTTACTAGTATATTAAATACAAATCAAGTGCTTGAGTGACGGAATGAGGATAGGCTAAGATATTTTTACTTACAGATGCGTTTACCATTTACAAGTCTTGCCGCCATTTAAAATAAACCATCCAATCTACTACAATTACAATAGAGAGCTCTTGTGGACAACTTAACATATCAGCAGTATACTACCCACTTTCACATACAAATCGTACAACACTTTACTGACTACCTTCTCACTCAATTGTGGCAAGATGAAAACAAGGTAATTGCCTGACATTCACTCAGTCCCGCGCCAATTACCGTCGCAGCAAGATGTTGGCAAATCCCATCTGACAAACACCATCTGTTTACCTTGATAATGCCTTAGCGGCAAAACCGGTCGCTAATATTAAATATAATAACGTGGAATAGTACAAGTGCTTTTATAACATTAAGATGTTGGCGCTAACTAAAATCAATTATTGAAAAGTTGTAGATAAAATCCTTTTCTGTCAATTATCGTTCTTTTCATTCCTTTGCGTACTGCATATATACATGCGTATGTAATATGTAAGCGTTTTGTAGCCAATTTTTACTGCCGCGTTGATCACCTTAGACCAGTCTTTATATAAAATGTCATAGAGGATAGGTACAGATGCTAGAGCGCGTGTAAAAAATAATTAATCAGCTTATTTAAAAGATTTAAAAGCTATTGATTATATGATACGACATAATTCCTTGTAAACAAATTGTGATTGTTAAAGAGTAAATAAAAAAAATATTAATTATATTTGAATCATTTATCTGCGCACTGGTCTAACTAGCATGAATACTCCCAAGACGTTTGTTTTGAAATTTGTATATATGTAGGGTCGTATGCTTGTTTACCGCCTTAGTTGTATGAGAAAACAACTTGTTGTAATACTTTGTCGAATCGTAGATAAGCATACGACCCGCCTAATGTAAAACATTGATTGTAGGCTATAGGTGCTTGCAACTTAAAGTATCACTCGCGCACCACCAGCCCGCTGCCACCGTAGCAACTTCTTTCAATTCTGGTGACCTCACTTGCAGGAACACAATAACACTCTAAGTCATTACGAAATTATTATTTGACTGCGGTCATTTGTGAGGTGGAGGTCAGTCAGACAGTGTTATAAGTGTGTCTGTCTGCGTTGGTGTGTGTGTGTTTATAATAATAACAAGCTTAATAAGGTCCACGTAAGATGTCTTTTTTTTTATGCTACTTCGGGTGGCAGACCGCCTGATGTGAAGCGGTTACCGCAGCCATATCAACGCTTGCAACATAAAATATTGCTCGCGTGCCGCCACCCTCGCTGCCAACGCAGCATCTCCTTCCTTTCTTTCTGGTGACCTCACTCACTCGCAGGAACACAACAACCCTCAAGGGAATAGTTATTTGGCTGCGGTATTCTGTGAGGAGGAGGTACATTCCCCAGTCGGGTAGCTTACAATTACGCTCCCTACCTCTCTTTTCGCCAGAGCTTCGTTTGTCAGTAAGCAGGGTGCACGACGTGCAGGTGAAGTTGGCTTTGGTTCAAAGATCTCGATGAACCACTTACACCCCAATGATAATAGACATGATAATAGGTTATTAAATAACCCATTTCGAAAGCCCAAATTAACCTGCAAAATCTACGAGTATACATTCAAATCATGTTAGTATAAGAAAGAACACGTTTTTAATTCAACCAGTACAAAATAAGGTGTACCTTAGAGCGTTCGTGAGGCTGCGACAAAAGATCACCGACAGGTATTCGGTGAGCTCGAAATTGGATAGTAATCGATGCGTGAAACTCTACGTATGTGACACATGGCTCGATCGGTTGGACAACATATTTTCTTAGTGATATTTTGTTCGATCATCCATTCACGTTTGGCATGGCGTTCATATAAGTGAAATGTCATAGACAAACGTACTTACCGGTAGGGCAGCCAAGTTAACCCTTTCACGGGCATCGCAAACTATGCCAAATATGAGCTAAATTGGCATTAAAAGTGAATAATAGTAGAGTAAGGAAAATATTTTCAGGGTAATAAAAAAAGAAAGACACCTGAAACTGAGTTTTTCAGACATGGCAAAATATTTGCCTACGCGCGGTAAAATTATGTATGTGGCCATAATGTTGCCAGTACCTGAAGAAAAATAAAATATGACGTAGTTTCATAATTAACTCTTTATTTATGAAAAGACAGTCTTAATATCGGACATAAGTCAATTTTAAAGTTATTTCAAAGAAATTTAAGTTATTATAAATACTTAACATCGTAGAAACTAAAAATATATCTACCAAGTACCTAAGTAAATACTTCAAAATCTAGTAACAAAAACTTAAATTCTTTCTTACAATAGGAGATCAAATTACAATCAGTCTTGAATAATAAGGCACTTAATGATTGCGTGGTCATACTAAATCCACAAACAAATATTCTCTATAAAAATAAACAATGCAAAAAAATAATGCATATCAGTTTTCATCATTATGTGCACCGCTTGCTCGATGGAACTTATCAAAGCACGGAGTAGCACATAGCGGTACCAAACATCTGGTGCATTTTATGCGTGATCTTTTGTTTCGGGTCCTGGAACTGCATAACTTACAGCGCCTAAAGGAGGGTAATTCTGCTGGCATATGTACTCCTACTTGAGAGTATCTTATTTCGTCAGGAACAGCATCAGCTTTGAAAGCAATACTACCAACAGGTCTTTTTCTGGAAGTATAAGAGTCGATTAGTCCCAAAGCCAGCCTTTCTCGAAACTTCACTTGCGCCACTTTTTTGTCACGGTGTACTGCTTTGTATAATATAAAAGAATTTACCAATGCTGATTCCATCAAAAAGAAACATAACCGCATCCACCATTTCTTTGAACGACGACCAAGCTTGTAATGAGATCGCTGCTGGTCGAAGCGATCTACACCGCCCATTCTTTTGGTGTATTCAGATATTACAACTGGACATTTCACAAGCAACTTGGTTCCGTCTTTTTGGGTTCTTGTCACTTTGACTTTCTTTTTGGGATCAAATGCAGTAGACAGAAGATTAACATGTTTGGTGTCTTTCCATTGAACACAGCAAGTGTTTTCAAAGACACGCCACTTTGAAGAGTGTTTAGACATGTCATTTGTTCTTTTTGTCATATTTGATACACCTTTTCGGTTGGTTCGTACTGTCCCTGTACTGTAAATGTCTCGTGAATAAAGTTCTTTCATAAGAGGTACCGAGGTAAAAAAGTTATCAAATGTCACATGGCCTTCCAGACCAATAAGGTCTTCTGTCAAACGCAGGACCACGTTCGGACCTAAGCCTTCCTCGACGACACCGACAGTTTTGCCGCAATATATTTCTATTTGGTAGAGGTAACCTGTAAATGAATCTGCCCTAGCCCATGCTTTGTACCCCCTCTTGATTGGCTTCATAGGCATATATTGTTTGAGTGATGATCTCCCTTTAAACTTGATCATGCACTCGTCGATCGATTGCGAATTTGATGTTGTGCATTCCGCTTTGAATCTCATATTAAGTTTGTCGAGCAACGGGCGTAACTTATGTAATTTATCAAACCCTGGACGATCTCTAGGTATAGCTTTCTCGTTATCATTGAGATGGAAGCATTCCATGAGCTTCTTATATCTTTTTAAAGGCATCACATCAGCAATGCTGGGAACGCGATACAGGGGATTGGTGCTCCAGTAAAGAGTTTCATCAGGTAATGGGTGTAACCCCATTAGTATATGGATTCCGAGCAAAGCTTTCAATTCTTGTATGTTAGTATCAGTCCAGTTCCTAGCTCGCTGTTGGCTAGCATAGCGGTTAGTTTCGTCGACTAATAATTGAAATATTTCTGTGTCATAAAATCGTTCAAAATATTCTAATGGAGGGGTAACTATAGAGAAAAAATGAACTGGGTGGATTATTGTATCGAAATGTCCATTTTCAAACAATTGCGTTATTTTATCAATCTGTGGTAATGGTACTTTTTTCCAATCTGTCTCGTCACTATCCGATTCCGAATCTTGAGACGATAATTCTTCATCTTGACAAAGATCAGCATCATCAACTACTTGTGACTCTTGCTCAGTTAGCTGGGGCTCTTCTTCCCGGTCAAATACGGCTAGCGATGGTTGATGCGGCAAGTAAGGAGACTGCGTTTCGGCTCTTGGCTCTACGATATCGTGCACTGTAGTTTCCTGCTCAGAGGCTGTAGATTGCGAACCAGGCTCTAGACCAAGGATTGGAGCCGGTGAATGTTGAGGTGAAGATTCGGCGGGTATCACAATAAACTCCTCCTCTAGAGGTATGGTTTGCGACAGGTGGAGTTTGGTTTGGCGTTTAGATGCTGGTTGGTATTGGTTTTTGTATGACGTCTTTATCCGTTTAGATTTTATTGGTTTTGGTAGTTTTTTCGATAAAATACTGATAGGCATGTCATCATCAGATGATTCATCATTTTTTTGAATAGTGGAATCATCCCGCAAAAACAAATAATCTATGTTCATTGCTGGATCATTGTTGGAAGGCTTGGAATTGTCCAATAATGATTTCGATGAACTATTGATTTCATCGAAATCATAATTTTCAACGTCGTCAAGACTATCATCTGATATAAAATCATCTGGGATTTCTAATATCTCTGTTATTTGTTTTTTACTTAAAGGTTTCGTAAATTTCTTTGATTTTGGCATCTGAAATAAAGAAAATAATGTACGTAAGCATTGGCGAAAATTTTGCCACACATGTATCTGTTTCCGGGTATTGGCAATTATTTAGCCACCTATGTTTACTTCACGGGCATTGGCAACCTCGACTATTTATAACAAAAACACAAGATAA
Organism: Hypsopygia costalis; assembly: GCA_937001555.2. Lineage (NCBI taxonomy): Eukaryota > Metazoa > Arthropoda > Insecta > Lepidoptera > Pyralidae > Hypsopygia > Hypsopygia costalis. The sequence continues at coordinate 1,668,838 of OW443336.2, read as the reverse complement.
TACATTCGCATTAGTGAAATTATTACTCAATATGAAAGATAAACTATTCCGGGCCAAAAATAAACAATAATACTCACTTTTCACTCGGACAATCCTTAGATTTAAAAAGATTTTCAATGAGCGCCGCAAAAACAGACCACACTTACGCCATATTTTTTCAAATGTCAAATCTACAAGATGGCAGACCCAATCAGAGGTCTTGTTTTGGTTTCACCGCATTGACGATACATGTAGCTAAGAGCAAAAGGCCTTATTCGCGACTATTAAGGATTAAATTTGAAAAAATCTTTAAAAACATGAACTGGCAACCATTTTGCCTATGCCAACGAAAGGGTTAAAACAAAAAGCGGAAGCTACGGTATGTCCTTACATCGATTATTCGACAACTGTGCTAATTACAACTACATGCAAAAACTTACCCCAACAGATACATTCAAATTATCGTATATATTGTATCAATGACAGAGACAGCACGTATTTTTGATAATATAATCGAGTAAGTGAGTTGTTAGTGGACGTGAAGGAGGTCAGATTAAAGAGCGACCGCCTCCTTAGCTTGTTGTCACTCACACTTTCATATCTGTGCAATGAGTCCTTTGGATGTCCCTTGTTCCCAAGGGAAATATTCACATATACACGGAATATAAACGTTATAAATACAATAGAAATATGGTCAGTTGATGTGTATCGTAATTTATCTCTTTCTTTTCATTTAATTACAATTTTATTGACAACAATATTTTTTTCAATAGACGGACTTCAACCTAATTGCAATCTGTACCTACACGACCATTTATTGATGGTAGAGAAAGTTACAAATACTGTTTTACAATAGATATATTGAATATAAAAGATATAAATTAGAGTTTATATTATAACTTTAAAATTTAATATATAATGTAATTGTAGGTGATAGATCTACCTAGATCTATCGTCAATCTATACAACAAGTTTTCATTCTTCAGATCAAAATCAATATATTATCCTTTCACGTGCCAGCCGTTTTCTGATCTGCCCCCTTACCACCATCTCTCATGCGAATGAATAGATTGCTTATTCATACCAATGAATAAACGACTCTATTCTATTTCAAATTGAGTCGCTTATTCATTGGTATGAATAAGCATTCTATTCAGTTATTGAATCGCAATAAGAGATAGTTACCACTATCTCTTATTGCGAGGGGGCTGATCTGAAGAATAAAAACTTTTATCACAATTTATTGACCAATCTTATAACCTGTGTGTACAATAAGTAAGGTAATAAGAAGTGTACCGGCGGGTGCCTTCAACGGCTGCATGCGCAAACGAAGGTCATTACATCCGATATTCAATTTACTATAGCGCTGATTCAGCAATAATCTACTTTTAAATCGAATTGTGGCATTCGAATCGAATTTATGGCTTAATACCAACATGTTTTATGTAAATTGTAGCATGGAATTTAGAGTTAAAAGGTTTTGCGTAAGGGCTGCATGCGTTTAATGATTATTGAAGCTTTAAGTGCTTTAAAGGATTTAAATTAGGTAGAGTATTTAAACGAGCGATTGTTATTATTCAATTGGCCATTATTATACAAAAGACTGGTTAAAGATAAAATATATCTTTGCAGTGTCATGGCTTACTATTATTTTTGAGCCAAAGCGAAGTAGTATGTGGTACACCTTGCTGACTAATAAACGAGGCTCTGGCCATACGACGAGCTCGGTAGCGTAGCGGTCAATAACGCGACTTCGACACCAACGCTCGTGGGTTCGATTCCCACACAGGACAAACATTTGTGTGCATGAACATGTCTGTTTGTCTTAGTTTTCTATGTATCATAAGTATGTACTTACAAAAAAAATGTATTTACGTATGTTGATCAGTTGTCTAGTACCCATTACTACCTATAACACAAGCTTCGCTTACTTTGGGGCTAGATGGCGCTGTGTAATTTGTCAGACAAGATTTATTTACTTATTAATAGAGAGGTGGCATAGAACATACATTATAAGCTGCGAGGCAAGACTGGGGAAGTAATTTCACCTCACGAATGACCTCATGATGATATCTTAGAGGAATATGAAACTTAATTGTAATGTAATAAAAAAACGATAGTTATGCAATTAATACCTAGTAGTTTTTTAATGAATTTCATAGTGTGTTCTGATAAAACTCATTGAAATTACTATGAAAGTGGTGCAGACTATGGCAGAGGAATCCCCGCACTATGTGGGGGATACTGTTTACCATCCGGCAGGTCGTATGCTTGTTTTCCACCTTAGTTAACATTCTTATCTATAAAATGAAATTGTCTGCTCTTATAGGTCGACCTTGTCCACCAAATATAACCTAATTGTAGCAAGTAGAACGCCGCTCGTTTCTCTTAAAAAAAATAAAAAAAAGTCAATTTGTCTCGTTATGTACTATCGTGTAAAAATGATACTTCCTTTAAACATGCAAAGGATTCAGTTATTTTTTCTTTATAAAATAATTGTAAATGTTAAATAAATAATAAAAATTTCGTTAGCAGACTACACCTCCCCGCCTCCCCCCCAGCAGATGGACCGGTAATCCAAAAAAGTGGGTAGAAGAGGGAGAATATATGGAGGATCGCATATAATGGAAAGCATTGCGGAATCCAGTAGTGGATAGATACAGTTTGATTATGATGATAATGAATAAAAATTTCCGTGTATTGTCTACGACACCACTAAATGACACAACAGTGGTGTCGTTTACAATATTTTTTAGGTAACCACACCACTGCCGACTAGTGTTGTGTAATATGTGCTGCTAAATGACAGAGCACGTAAGTGGATAAAAACAATTCGTTCAATTCGTTCACTTCCCCCTCCCGCGCTTCTGCGAGACGGTCGAACTAAACTGTCTGTGCGATTTAATATTGCAAATTAAATAATTTTATTAATTTGTTTCGTAAAGTGTGTGGGCATTTAGGTGAATTTTGGTGATCTCATCTCAATTTATCATTTTCGCTTTAAATTTCGATCTTATTTAGGTGTTATTTGTAAATAAGTAAATACAGTGATTATTATTCGCAAACTAGTAGGTATACAAAAAAAATATTTTTGTGCTTCTTGACTGCAGCTGCATCAATCGTAAAACAGGTTTGGCCCGTAAAAGGTACGTAATAATTTCATATTTTGTTATTCTATTAGTGTTTTTTATTGGTATTAATATTAGTACAACAAAGTCTCTCAGTGTTGTCACTTTATAAATTTACCCCTGAATCGGGGAAAATTTTATTATGATAGGTAATAGTTTTATTCCTGCTAACTCGTAACATAAATAAAATGTCTAGTAATACCGATGATCCTGGTGGCACGACACCAATTTTTGGCCGTAGTAATTTGACGCCGCGATCTGCGCCGGCAACTAATGCTAAGAGAACATTAGTTGATATATCGCCAAGCCATTTATCACCCGATGAAAAGCGATTACAGCGGTCAGCTAGCACAGATAATATAGACAACTTACACAATTTAAGCCTTAGCACCTCAGCTGAAATTGTTGATCCAAATATTGATTATGTAGAATTTGTTCGCGAATCCTCTGAATGTCTGGCAAAAATTAATGAAATAATTATCGGGCAGACCTCGCGAATTGGCGTTGCAAATAAATCGACAATAATGGGCATGACCCAACGAGTTACCTCACTGATATCTATGCTAGCCATAAAGTCAGCCACGGCGGAAAAACACCTCGCTATTTCGGAAAAAAAGCTCGCTCTTGTCGAACGAGATTTATTAGCACTAAAATTAGATGCAAAAAATAACCTCGTTGCGCCTATAACTAAGGCTAGCGAGTCGTACGCCGAAAAACTGAAACTTCGCTTGCCAAAACAAATTAAGCCGGTTCAAACTCGCGAGCCAGTGCCCTGCGTCGTAGCCTATCCAACTGAAGAACGATCGGCGGAATTCACAACATCTGAAGCGACTAAGGAGGCACTTATGAAAGCCATAAAGCCATCCGATGATGGCTTTCAAATTGTAGGGGTCAAGAAAACTGCGAAATCCGGTGTAGTAGTACGCGTTTCCAATGACGCTCAAATTAAAAAGCTGCAGTCAATTGAAAGCATAAAATCGGTTGGACTTAAGCTCGAAAAGCCCAAAGGACGCCGCCCGCGTATTATTATAAAAGATATTCCGGACACAATGGACGACACAAAATTTTTAGCCGCGTTATATAATCAGAATATAAAGGACGAATTAAAAATTACATTTTCGGATTACCTAAAAGACATAAAAATCGTGCGTCGTCGTCCTACTGCCTACGGTAGGAAGTGGATGGGAGTCGAAATCTCCCCGGAAATACGCAAACACCTTATTTCGACAAAAGATAAGATTTTTATAGATTTTGCCACATGTAGATTCGTGGACGATATAGAAGTCGTGCGTTGCTTAAAATGCCAGCAATATGGGCATGTCAGTAAATACTGCTCTGCGAATATCCCTACCTGCGCTCATTGCGCCGAAGCACACGACTCACGGGAATGTCTGAAGAAGTCTGAAGCAGACTTCAAACCTACATGCGCAGCTTGTAGGCGTCAAAAAAAGACTGCTGACCACAAGATCGGGTCAGAGTCTTGTCCCACATACGCAGCACGGTTAGAGTTCAATATTTTAAATACTACCTATGGATAACGTCGTAATTGCACAACTAAATCTACACAACGACAAAATTGCAACATCCGAGTTAGATAAGCTCGTTGCGGACTATAAGCTCGACCTTGTTTTAGTTCAAGAGCAGTACTAAAGATCGCAATTAAACAGTAAATTTATACAACTTAATAACAAGTCGCGCGCGGGTATATATGCGCCAAGAGGCGGATTTACTATAACATCAATCAATCACCTAATGTCCACTCACTGTGCGGTAGCTGGACCAAGTTTTTAGGATTATATATTGACAAAAGGTTGGACTGGAAAACCCACGTCGACCATGTATGCAATAGACTGAGTCAGTTCTCATATGCACTGTATCAACTACAGAAAGTTGTTCAACAGGACACTGTTTTAACAGCGTATCACGCATATGTAAATTCCACCCTAAGGTATGGAATAATCTTTTGGGGAAACTCAACAGATAAATTACGAGCGTTTAGAGCCCAAAAGCTATGTATCAGAGCGATATGTAAACTAAAGAAAACCGACTCATGTATACCTTACTTTCGAAAGCTAGAAATACTTACGCTACCCTGTTTATATATCTACGAGTGCGCCATTTCCGTAAAAAAATATTTTCATAAATTCGAACCACTTAATCGCGCCCGCCACTCGGACAAGTTGCGTTCAGTAGCATGTAGAACGACTCTAATGAGACAAAGCATATTCGGCAAGGCTCCTGAAATTTTTAATAAACTGCCACAGGAACTTCGCCGTATCACAGAACTGAGCCACTTTAAGAAGCAACTCTATAAACTGCTTGTGACGAAGTGCTTCTATTCAATACAGGACTACCTGAATGATAACAATCTAACAATATTATAAAGTACTATTAATTAACCAATTCTATTAGCCTATTAACATAATAATGTATTTATTTATCTTTAGTTATATAATTTTATTATTGTAAGCCCTAGAGGCAGGACATAGTGAGACTTATTATGTATGTGTTCATTCTTGTAACTACCTATGTTTCCACAATAAACATGATGATTGAATAAAAAAAGCTGAAGTAACATCTCCATATTTGAGAGTATTTGTAGTCAGTTGTTATTTTCAATTTTCTGACCCTGTGGAATCGCATTTGTATCACCTACGAAGAGTGTTGCATGCTCTTACCGGTCATAAGGTTATTATAGGGTCAGACGTAAATGCATCATCACCATTATGGCACGGCAAGTTGAGAGCGACCGATGCCGACAGACGCTCTGCTGTTGTTGAAAGCTTACATCGGCAACAGTTAATAGGTTTTCAATATAACACTAAGAATGCCGACTGGGCAAGCTTTGCTTCACTTTTCGCTTCCCGCGCTAAAGATTTTACTCGTAGTGAACTTACAGTCACAGAAAGTGTTGAAATTATGTCTGACACATTCGTGTATTGCGCTGACGTTGCATTAGGCCGAAAACCTATAGTTAATAACAGACGATGCGATTGGTGGAATGATACCCTTGTTAGGTTGCGTAGGAATTTCCGTGCCGCTAGACGTAAGATTTCAAAATTAAAGAAACGTAACATCGAGGGAGAAATTTATCAAACAGCTCTAAGTGACTTGCGTATTGCTAGATGTCATTATCGCGCTGCTGTTGAAAAATCCAAAGGTAATTTATTAAAACGTATTGTAGAAAGGTATGATAAGATTTCGAATAGAATGATTAAAGAAGCTTGTAAAGTAGCCGCTGAACCTATCTTAACAATACTTACTCGGTGTATTGTAGAAGGTCATTTCCCTGGCATTTTGCGAAGTGGTGTTATAAAAATAATACCAAAAGGCGGTGATAAACCACCGGAAGATCCGAAGTCCTACCGTCCTATTACTCTGCTACCGTCGTTGGGTAAGCTGCTTGAGCGCTTGGTTGTGCCACGGTTGCTGCTCGGTGGCCCGCAATTTCATAAAAATCAGTACGGCTTCACCATTGGCAAGTCTACTGTTGATGCTGCGCTCGCAGTGCGCAAAGTTGTCGAACTCTCGGAGAGCAAGTATGTTGTAGCTATTTTCTTAGATATCTCAGGTGCCTTTGATAATGCTTGGTGGCCAATGTTGTTGCTGAGACTTAAGGTGAGAGGTTGCCCTAGCAATATCTACTCTCTCATTCGATCGTACTTTTTGAATGGTACAACTAAATTAAAACTTGGCCATTATGTTGCTTCAAAGGTGCTCACGCAGGGCTGCCCCCAGGGTTCAGTGTTGGGACCGTATCTCTGGAATATCGGTTTTGATGATTTTTTTAGCCTACCCTTACCGGAAGGGTGCTCGTTAACTGGTTACGCTGACGATGGTCTCTTATTAATCAATGCTAATTCAAGATCTAGCATAGAGAAACTAGCCAACACTAGCCTAGGCTTAATTTCAGATTGGGGTTATCGTAATCGTCTCGATTTTGCGCCACATAAAACATATCAACTCTTGCTTAAGGGAAATTTACAGGTTTCACCGCGATTTCATTTTAATGGAGTATCTGTTGCTAATAGAAGTTCGGTTTGTTACTTAGGTTTGCTTTTGGATAGAAATTTTAATTATATTGAGCACATGAAGCAAGTAGGTGAAAAAGCAAAAAAGAATTTCTATGCCTTAACACGAATTTCTACCTCTACGTGGGGATTAACTTTCAAAACGTTAAAAACTATTTATACCGCCACATACTTGGGTTGTGTTACGTACGGTTCACCTGCGTGGGCAGATAGGGCTACTATAGGTGCAGCACGTCGTAAATTGCTTCAAAGCCAGCGCCTTGCTCTGATATTTTTATGTAAGTCGTATAGAACTGTAAGCACCGAGGCACTACAGCACGGGTAGTGCCTCGGTGTGCAGGTGTGTTACCGGTAGACTTAGAAGTACAACGCCGCGCTTCAATGTACTATACATCTAAAAATATGGTCCCTGATTTCTTGAAAACGCGTGATCGTGAAAAAATAGTTAGACTGTTCAAACCTACTAATGAAGTATTTGAAACATTGCTGTCTGAATGGCAGGAAAGGTGGGAAACTTCTACCAAAGGACGCCACTTGTATCTGTTCTTTCAGTCGGTAAGAGATAGATTAAAGAAAAAGTGGTTAGAAGTCGACCACCCCGTTGCGCTATTTTTAACTGGACATGGCAATTTTAAAGCTAAACTCTTTTCGTTTAAATTAGTGCCGTCGCCCTTATGCGAATGTTCTACTGCTAATTCTGAATTCGATCAAACAGCACACCATGTTCTCTGGGAGTGTGATCTTTGGCAGCGGGAGCGGGATGACATGTTGAATTCATTGCAAGTTGCATCCGGGGTAGTATACTATTCAGATTTGGTAGCAACAAGGGAGAATTACCAAGCGTTCAGACGATTTTGCAATTCATATTATTGGAATCGATGTGTTAGGTAACAACTCAATGTTTTAGGTCCCTAATAGTGTTAGAAACTTAAAATCCGTGGTGCACGGCAATTGAGCTTCACTTGACTAGCCATCTCTTTAGGCTTTTAATGCCTTATTTGCCATATTGCTGTCTCTCACATTGCTAAGAGGGGAAGTCAAATTCCAAAAGCTTCCTACTCCTACTAATTTCTTCTGATTAAATTCGTTGTGAGTTCCAAGGCAGCCGTAGTTTTACCCCTGGGACTGCAATGGACTTCATTGTTCATTGCCTTTTTTGGCGGTCGCCGCTGTTAATCCTGGCTACACAGGAGATACAGTGGTGGGAATGTGTGGTGGGCCCCCGTCCCAAAAACAATTCGTTATGTTTTAATTTATGATAATAATAAGTATTAGATGCTGAAATTGGGCGAGTCCTCAAGGTATTCGTAAAACGTAATAATAATTGTCTTTACAACAAAATAAAATTATTCATAACAGAACTTCGTAACAAATATCTATACCTCATATTATATTCTCATACTGATCATTGTTTTCATCATAATAAATAATAAATAATAATAATAAATATTGTCATACAAATTACACAGCGCCATCTAGCCCCAAAGTAAGCGAAGCTTGTGTTATGGGTACTAGACAACTGATAAACATACGTAAATACAGTTTTTTTGTAAATACATACTTATGATACATAGAAAACACCCAGACCAAGACAAACAGACATGTTCATGCACACAAATGTTTGTCCTGTGTGGGAATCGAACCCACAAGCGTCGGTGTCGAAGCCGCGACCACCACCGCGACGCCACCGAGCTCGTCAAAAAGAGAGTCATATTTTTTTTAACCACATTTGCTATCTGTGCTGTAAAATATTTATATTCCGTGAAAAAGTTTGTTTAAAATATGTTTTAAGTGTTTGTCCTCTTCAAAAAAATCATCTACAATCATAGCACCGAAGTAAGAGATCATGTATGTCATGTTGGTATGGTAAATAATTGTTATCGATAAACGCAAATTTACTTGCATTAGAACTACATTACGGTGGTGTCGTAGACAATAAATGAAAATTTCGGTTGACATTATACTGATGCGAGCTCGCTGATATAGCCAACTAAACGCGTTTCTCTTTTAATTTTTAATAATAAATAACAGTAACGCAGCATCGTCTAATTTGTATATGTGACAAATTAGGACCTCACTAAGTCATTTTCTTTCAGCAGGGATCTATTGCTAAGCACACTTTAGATAAAACATGTGTGATAAAGCCTCGGTAACGTTATTCTTAGTACAGTCTTTTGTTCATGGTTTTTGGTTCCAAGATACCTACAAGGGGGCCTTGGACGTGACCCATTTGCGTACAGGTGATCGCAATTGCGATTGCACACTATCGAAGGGACGACCAAGGCAGGCGGGGCAAACCCACCACCTTCCAATGGCTCCATCGACCTCCTGGTAATTCGAGCCGAATCGCGGGAGATGCTCACGGCACACTGCACTTTGGCAGCCGGGGCAGCGGCAATCGCATGTTTCTTCTGTTGCAAATGTTGGAGAGTCGCAGTGACTACTGCAGCAGCTGGAGCAGAGATGACCAAAGCAGCCACGGCAGTCGCACGCATCTACTAAACATATTGGGTGGGTGCCAGCCGGCAATAGTTTGCATAAACTAATACCACTGGGTATGGTAATACATGACCGCTATGCAACGTTGGAGGAAAATTAACGGGGATAGTGACGATATACTCTCGAAGAAAGGCGCAACAACATTTCATTTATTTTGCCTTAAAACCCATAAAAAAACTTCAAGTTAAAATGACAGCATTATGTCAATTACATGAAACACAGTTGTTAAAGTAATTTCCTCAGACGAGATATGCAAAAGAGAGAGATGGAAAGATTGAATCGCTTCTTGAACGTCTTGGTGGGAGGTACCACAGAAGAAATAAAGCAGTATCTCAAATTTTACGTTTCAAATCGACTACGCACTCTATATCGTTTTGACGTTTGGAGTGCACTTTTTGTTATAATTACCTCTGCTTAGTGTTATTTCTGGATTTGATCACTTCTGGTTAATTTCATAAATTAACCTTACTTCATAATATGACCATTTCAGCATTTAACTAATTCTTTATATGCCGTCTATTTCTATTCTATATTATATGCGTCTATTCTATATGCCGTCCGTTGCAAAATCTAATCCTGCGAGTTTATTAGCGCAGAGCGGAGAATTGCTGGATGGACCGAAGCTATGAAAAGAGATGGTTGTTCCCAGTAACATGAAGCGGAGCAGAACGACGTGGAGATGAATGTGGACGATAATGGAGATGAATAAAGATGAGTTGCTTTCTCACATCGGGTGTTATATAATTAAATGTCTTTGGAATACGCTACCTGTTGAAATCAGGAAGGCTTTAACTCGGAACTCATTTAAATCTATGACACGTACCTATTTCTTTAAAACATCGAAGCATCTGCAGACATAGTATGTTTCTAAACGGATATATATTTTGTATGTATATGTATGTATATATATATATGTATATATTTATATATGTATGTGTATGTATGTGTAAATTTATGTATATGATTAAGTATTCATATGTATGTTATGTATTTCATCTATTATGTATTCCGGTCTCTATATATTTATGTTGAGAAGTACTATTCATCTATAATGCTTTCTTAACTGTTTTATTTTTTGACACGTCATTAATTTAATATTACTATTCGCCTTGTGCACCTACCATGTCTTATCTCTGCATCACCCTAAGGTTGACTGGTAGAGAATGCTTGTATAGCATTAAGTCCGCCTTTGTACATTCTTTATATGTGCATGAAGATTAAATAAAATAAATAAAATAAATAAAATAAATGGAGTGTATGCTAGCGGCCTCGGTCTGTAATACCTTCCCTTTTTACGCTTGGCTCTATCTCTACCCAGTTTGCCTTCGGTAGCCCTGGAGTGGCGCCTGCCTGTGTGTGAGTGTGGTCACCCCTTTTCGCCTTGAAAGAAGCAAAACTCGCAGAATTATGTATCGGTGTCTTTCTTAGTGAGTGCGTCAAATACCGTCATCAATATGGAGTTGGTATACTATTCTGTATGTCTACTATGGAAGTACGTCATTACGTAATTAGCCGCGCTGCACGACTAAACAAATACTATGAGAATTGCCCTGCAGACTTTGAAATGAGTTGCCAACAGTAATTTACATAAGTTATCTTTTATTATTTAAAAAGTTTTTTTTCAATTGATTTATTAGAAAAAAGGATCGACTTTACGTGGTATAAATAAATAACAACGCTTAAAAAAGCCATAATATTTTAAAGCCATAAACGTGCTATCTATTTGCTACTAGAAATAAACATGGCATTATGCAAAATATCGATGAAGATTAAATAGTATGTTTTTTTTTATTGTACGTCGAGCGCCAGACACGCATACGGCCCTTAATTAACGCTCGCAATATTTTTTTTTTCTCGCAAGCCGCCGCCCTTGCTGCGCTGTGTTGGCAGCGGAGGTGGTCGCGGCGCGAACGATATTTCCCCTTGAAGGCGCTAGTATCTGCGCTACGGTAACCGCTATACATCAGTCGGGCCGTATGCTTGTCTATCACCCAACGTACTACAAAACACACAACGTTATAACGGCAACGTAGATCGGAAAGGTGGGCTGGTAGAGATAAATACGCATTTGTACTTTTTCCTATTGTGCCTATAGTGTACTGTATTGTAAATTTCTTTGATGTCATCATCATCATCATCAGCCTGTGTCTACCCACTGCTGGACATAATCCTTCCCCAATGCTTTCCACCAAATACGATCCTCCACCTTCTGCATCCAGCCGCTTCCAACCGCTTTCTTAAGGTCATCGGACCATCTAGTAGGCATCTAATGCTTCGTCGTCCTACGCGCGGTCTCCTCTCTAATACTTCATCATCAGGTCCATTTTAGTCTCCACTACAGGAGCACGACCCTATCTTGTCCGTCCTAGACGGAAGGAGGATTTGGCCTACACTCCCCACGCTGGCCAGACGGGTTGAGGAGGCTTTAATACTTATTTTGTAATAATTCTTTGACGTATAATAAATATATTACAAGCCAACAAACAACCTTCTTACCGTGACCTATAGACGCTTGCAACATACACACAAGTGCCACCTTACAAAAAGAACTGATAATAAACCTTGCAAAATTAATAACCAATATCAAAACTACTAAATCATAAGCACCAATCACACATAGCAAATAAAACAACGTCTGCAACCGGTTTCAATACAAATACACTTGAATTGATAAGGAAGATATATGGCAGTTGAAGCCAGGGGTCTTTTGTTGTCTAACCATATCATTTATCATTGGTCAGTATCGTTGCTTCTGTGAAATCGATATTATCGATATATTAGAGTGGATGTGTGATTGTATTTGAAAATAGATTTGAATGTCTTTGAAAGTATATGTTAATTCTGACGACCTCCGTGGCAGTTTTGAAGTAAAATTTCTTTACGCAGGCTTGATTTGGGGAGTAAGCCAAGAGTGAGACATAAGTTAGTGGAGCTAAAGAAGTTTTACTTCAGTCGTGTTGTCTAAAGCGCATTCATTTTTTTAGGGTTCCGTACCCAAAGGGTAAAACGGATCCTCCTATTACATACCTATGTCATCAGGCTGTATCTAATGAACCGTGATAGTTAGACAGTTGAAATTTTCACAGATGATGTATTTCTATTGCCGCTATAACAACAACTATTAAAAACCCGAATAAAATAAATATTTAAAGGGGCTCCCTTACAACAAACGTGATTTATTTGCTTGTGTTTGCTCGCAATTCGTAACGGCAATAGGTAGACGCTTGAAATACTCACATAATATTTAGTTATATATACACTTTAAAAATAAATAATTAAATTAGAATAAAACAAGTATTTTAGAGGGGCTCCCATACAAATAACGTGATTTTTTTGCCGTTTTTAAAGATAATGGTACGGAACCCTCGTACGTGCGCGAGTCCGACTCGCACTTGGCCGGTTTTTTACACTATATTTCACTTAAGTTTATCTGAACTAAACTGCGTTTGATTTACTTATCTCTGCTGGTATTCTCCTATAACTGGATCTAAATTTACATGAATAAACCTCGCACACCTATCCGTAGGCTACCCGGCCTACCCGATTCCGCATCGGTTTGCGAGATGTAATAAGAATTTAAATAAAAACATCTAAAATTCGATTCCTTCGGTTCGCTCGGCGCATTCAGCTTTAATGTTTTGAATAATAATATATCAAACAAATTGCTATAAACTACAAAGCCACACGCATTTATATATCCACAGCCAATTATTTTATATTACATCGAAATCCTTCTGATACGAGACATAATGTTAGTATTTATAACTTAAAAGAAACTATTGCGCAGCAAATCGTAATAAAGTGGCTATTATTTACAAAATCCGCTTATAAAATATAAAGAAAACTAGTTCGCCGCTTATACCGCTTTGAACATAATTTATGTGATGAAAAACTATTTATTTTCACTGGAATAATAGATATAACGGCACTCCGACTTGTTTTTAGTTTATATTAGACCTCTTACAGACGAAACATTACTTATTTATAATATACATATAAAATTCTCGTATCGCGATGTTTGTTACCGAACTCTTCCGAAACGGCTGGATGATTTTTAAGAAGTTATGTGTGCATATCGGGTAGGTTCTGAGAATCGGCCAACATCTATTTTTCCCCTAAATGATAAGGAAACCCCTAAATATTTTTTTTTATTTTTGTGACAATTATTTTTATTTTATTATGATTTAGCATTGAAAAATACATACCACTTCAAATTTTCACTCTTCTATCATCAATGACTACTTTTTTATTATAAACAAAGTTTGCCGGGTCGGCTAGTTGCAAGTGTCTTTGTATTTTTTTTTTATATTAGCTCAGCATGTTGGCTCCGCTTCGCCTGACGGTAAGCGAAAAGAGGAGCCCCAATCGCATCGGCAACGGACAAGATATCTTGATGTCTTGTGCTTAATGTAATAAATTTTTTATTCATTCATTCATTTAGTCATACATATTTTACAATAATTCGACTCATCCGTAGAACAAAGTCCGATCTGTATAGTTGGTAGTACACTTTCGTGTGTTTTTTACTGGGAGCTAATGTCACATTGAACATCATTTGATTCTACTAGTAAATATCGGAAGACAATTGAGTTAAGAACATTGTAAATTCAGATGTCTGAAGAATTCCTATCTTTATAATATATACTCTAGGTAGCTTAACACGTTTTTGTTCTATGATCACATCGGACTCCCTAGAACATACGGGTGACTCGAATTTTTACAAGTTTTTACTTAGTTTCACCGTGGTGTCTGTAATCAAATTATGCAAGTTAAATTTGACCCACATCCGATTGAAATAAAATTTGGAAATTTCATTAAAAATTAGATTAAATTCGTTGTGAGTTCCAAACCGAAATTTAAATTAGTTTTACCCCCGGGACTGCAATGGACGTCACTTTTCATTGCCGCTTTTGATGGCCGCCGCTGTTATTCCTGGCGACACATGAGACACACTGGTAGGAATGAGAGGTCGACCCCCGCCCGTTAAAAGAAATAAAATAAAATGATATATAACAAACATTAAACAAAGCTTGTTTATTTACCTTTTTGACGAGCTCAGAGAACGCGGGTTCGATCCCCGCACTTCGTCGTATGCTTGTTTGTCACCTAAATTGTATAAATGTTTTGGGATGTAAGTGGTTCATCAACATCTTTGAACCAAAGCCAACTTCACCTGCACGCGGTGCACCCTGCTGACTGACAAACGAAGCTCTGGCGAAAAGAGAGGTAGGGAGCGTAATTGTAAGCTACCCGACTGGGGAAGTACCTCCACCTCACGGAATACCGCAGCCAAATAATAAATCCCTTGAGGGTTGTTGTGCTCCTGCGAGTGAGTGAGGTCACCAGAAAGGAAGGAGATGCTGCGTTGGCAGCGGGGGTGGCGGCGCGCGAGCGATATTTTATGTTGCGAGCGTTAATATAGCTACGGTAACCGCTTCGCATCAGGCGGGCCGTATGCTTGTCTGCCACACGACGTGTATAAAAAAAAATCCTGACAATCTGTGCTGTGAAACTTTCCTTAATACTGGATGGTAAGATTTTTTAAGTATAAAAGAATTTGCTTTATTTTAGGGTGTAAGTGGTTGAAAATCGTGAACCAAAGCCAAGTTCACCTACATGCGATACACCCTGCTGACTGACAAACGAGGCTCTGACGAAAAGAGAGGTAGGGCGTAGCGTATTTTGTAAGATGTCCGAATGGGGAAGACAGAATACCGCAGTGAAGTTACAATGCCCTTGAGGGTTGTTGTGGTTTTACCACCACCAAAAAGATAAGAATTTCTGCGTTGACAGCGAGGGTGGCAGTGCACAACCGATACATCATTTAGCGAGGGTTTATATGGCTGTGGTAACATCAGGCTAGCCGTTTGCTTATTTGCCACATGAGAATAAACAAAACAGCAACACACAATTTATGGTTTACTTGACCATAAATTGTGATTTAATATTGAATCCCCAATCCATTACCTAAAATCACATTATTGCATTTGTCACGCGATGAAATAGATCCTTTATTTTATTATAATTCGTCATTAATATGCATACATGTCAATAATATGCAAAATCCTAATATTGTATTAGCATATTTAATAGATAACATCATGTTAATTTTCGTAAGAGATTTTAATAATAAATAGTATAAGATAAATTAAGTTAAGTTAATAAAGTGACATTTAAAATTCAACAAAATATAAGTTGTTTCTTTTGGTAAGTTTTGACGTTAGTACGTCTTGAAAATTGCTTCCATAGGGAGCCAATTCAAAAAACTAATGGTAACAAAATCGGGGGATACAGTTTAGTGTTGCAGCTACATATCTATTATCTTCATCCAAAATTCAATCACACAACTGGGTAGATGAAGGATCAAATAATTTATTACGCTAAACAAGGACTATGGAACATCGCGTACGGGGGAGAGGGAAGCGCTGTCATTTTGTAATAATTTTAGTGCATATAACGTATTCATGTACAACACACTTCCGTGTCCATAACACATGCACAATTCCAAATCCAATTCTTTATTAGAACAAAGTAAAAAAATGAAAGGTACTGTGGGTTTTATTGGAAAGTAAGCACACAGTCAAACAGACATGTTCATGCATTCATGTTTGTCTTTTACGAGGATGGAACCCGTGACCCCGGAGTTAAAGTAGCCATTAACGAGACGAGAAACGACAAATAAAGTCTCTTGGAGAAACATACACAGAAACCTTTCATACTACGATTTTATATATCGAATTGCCGTATATTATATTGTATAAGTCTGCGGTGTGCATCGAGTGATCGGAACTCGATTAAATATTCGATTATAATGCGCAAGAATCAAGTCAAGTTGTCACAAGCGATGAGACGCCACGTCTATGCAGTTCGATGCGGTGGGCGTGATAATACTGTACTGTGACCATACTGCAGATTTTGCAGTGGGATATTAGAACTTTTTAGTTGTTTAGAGAAACATGTTTGAAAATTATTGCGAATAAGTCTCGGAAAATGTTACTATTGAATATTTTCAGATTGAATTGGAGTGTAAAGGGTGAGCCTTTCCTTTCGAACCTTTTTTTACGCGGAGAAATCCGTTTAGGATATGATCGGTGCAGCGTGGTTATGTCAGAGTCTGCTGCCATGGGAAAGGTTATTTTTTTAAAGAGGTTTTCTACCTTAACTACTTGGGGCCGATGAAACCAGCTTTCATCGGCCCCAAGTAGCCAAAAGGTTTCACTTCCTCCTCAGTATTTTTACGAGGTTTTCTTCTTCGATGATTCGCAGTGTGCTCACTACACTGGGGAGCGCTCCTCCTCTGTACACCTCACCGTGACCTCTGCTAGCTCAGAGGGACGGGAGGTGCTCTCCCTCTCTCACCTCTCTCTCCTCTGCCAGACATTAGCCAACGGTAGGACGAGGTTCTGGCACAAAGGGAGGACGTAAATTGTAAACTACCCAATTAGGGACCTCCCTATTTGGGACTTAGCTAGGGCGTTCTGTGAGGTGGAGGTACCTACCTTCACCTCACAGAATACCCTTGAGAGTTCCCTTGAGAGTTGTTGTGTTACTGCGAATGGATGAGATCACCAGAAAGGAAGGAATCGTTGTGTTGGCAGCGGAGTTGGCGGCACGCGAGCGTCATTGTTACAGAAGTGTGATATTGTTTTGGCAATCTCTATAAACCGCTTTCTAGAAAAACCCCTTACAATAACATCGGCAAGGAGTCTATTACATACCTGAAAATTTGCAGCAAAACGTCAAACGAATCTCGTTACTACGTTTCTACTCAGACAACGGCCATTTAATTTTGCGATTAAGTCCCGTATAAATAATAATATCTGGCCACAGTACACTAGTCCATAGTGATCACACAGATCATATCGCATTGATACGACAAATTCAAGAGCCGCTCATATTTAATGCATTAGCTCGCCGCACGACCGTGGAGTGGAGTGTAGACTCCATTCTTAATACCTCACATTTCAATATGTAGGTGACAGATTTCGCAATAGCATTTACATATTAAGATATTTAAAATGAACTGTGATTGACGAAGGAAGACTGGTATTTTTATTCAAGACAAGTGGGGGTCTCAGTAAATAAATATTCATTGATACAGCGCCATCTAATCCCAAACAATGGGCACTAAGTAACTAGATACTTAACTTTTGACGAGCCCGTTGTGGTCGAATGGCTAACAATGACCACAATGACTCCGAGCAAAGTTCGATTCCCGCATAAGACAAATATGTTTGTGCATGAACATGTCTGTTTGTCTTGGTCTGGGAGTTTTATATGTATTATATGTATGTATTTACAATAAAAATGTATTTATCTAGTACCCATAATATAGCTTTGCTTAGTTTAGGACTAAATGCCAGTGTGTAGTTTGTCCAGAAATTTACTTAACTGATTCTAGTGTTATTTCGTGGAAGTTAAATTTACAGGAAATTTCATGTATAGATTTTGCTTTCTTCCGCCACCAGTTATTTCATGTAAACTACTGCCGGCCGGCACCTACCGTACTACCGTTAGCTGATTGGTAATAATTTCAAATTAATTCTTAAATCCGAAATATCTATGAATTCTTAAATAATGATCTTGACGTCACGGGCAATGAAGTGATTGTTTCTAGATTTGATGTTCATTCATTTGCAAAATTACATACATAGCTTAAAGTCTAAAATCGTGTGTTTGAAATTGAAAACTATCAATAGTAATATACACCTAAATGCAACACCGTAAGGTTTAATATAATTCTCAATACTTTTATGAACATGATAGTACTTTCTTCTTTCTCCTGTCTAGGGTTGAACCCACTTGTAGAACGACACCAGCCCCCTTACCACCATCTCTTATTGCGATTCAATAACTGAATAGAATGCTTATTCATACCAATGAATAAGCGACTTTATTTCAAATGGAATAGAGTCGCTTATTCATTGGTATGAATAAGCAATCTATTCAATTATTGAATCGCAATAAGAGATGATGGTAAGGGGGCTGGGGCCCTACCGCCGAAGCTGAAGATTACCATCGCATTTTTGATTCCAAAAATAGGTCTTAGGTTTAAAGTTATTGACAAACATCCTCAGCTTAGTCGGTAGAGCTCGTGGGCTACCAGCTGGCTGAGCTAGATATAGCAACAATCTAAGCAGTAGTTTAATTTTAACATTCAAACATCGGACGCGCAGCATGCGCCACCATAGCGAAATTTATTTATTTATTTTGGCCACTTTCCCGAATTGATATCGGAAAACCAAGGTCACTTTTCATTTACTACTTTTTGATGCTCTACATCTCCACGAATCCGAAGTCAGAATTTCGAAATTTTGAGTTTCATGGCAACGGACGGACAGACAGAACGACTTTTTTTCGGAAAACCAAGGTCACTTTACATTACTACTTTTTGATGCTCTACACGAATCCGAAGTCAGAATTTCGAAATTTTGAGTTTCAGGACGGACAGACAGAACGACCGGACGATTTTCTATGCTCAATAAATTTCGCTGAAAATTCCGATGGTAATCGAGTACTTGCCATGATTGTCAGGTTCCATTATTTCGTGAGCTCCCATTCGTCGGCATTAGTTGTGAAGATATCATCAGAACGGTTTTGGAAGAATCGTCATTTCTTCTTATTACATGAGGATAGTCATCCACAGTCCTCAAACATACCATTTTTATTTAATAATTCGCAATTGCTCCATATGCAATTAAATGTTCCGGAATTGGCCTAGTTAACATATGAATTGGAATAAAATTTATGCACTGTTTAATAAAATGCTTATAAACGAAAATGAAACGTGCCACGAAGTGGCTTTTGCATTAAATTTCACTTTATTTACCGTCCACTGCGGCGAGTGTTGTAAATTATTGCAAAGAGTTAAACGATAAACGTTAAAATGTATGCAAAAATATAAAGCTGTGGTAACGCGTATGATACAAATATAACACATAAATATCATAAACATTATTAGCCTGTTTCTACCCACTGCTGGATATAGATCCATGATGATGATTATATAGGCCTATGCCTTTCCCAATGCTTTTCGCCATATGTCTCTGCACCGTGGGTCATAGCGGAGAGGATGCACTAATTTAACACTTTGGTTTTCAAGCATTATATCTGCGGTATCAAGATATAATAATAATAATCAACATCATCATCAGGTCATTTTAGTCTCCACTACAGGAGCACGACCCTCTCTCGTCCGTCACAGACAGGAGGATTTGGCCTACACTCCCCACGCTGGCCAGACGGGTTGGGGAGGCCTGATCGATGTTTTATAATGTAAGTTCCCTTAGTCGCCTTGTACGACATCCACAGGAAGAGACGGAGTGATTCTATTCTAGTCTGCCAGGAACCACACGGCCAAGATATAATCGTAAATAAAATTTACCTTTATAGTTGCATCACCCCGGATTCATCCTCAGCCGTCATACAGGTTTAGAGCATAGTTCATCACGCTGCTCAACTGCGGGTTGGCGATGGTCAGTGTTTTTATGCCGCATAAAGGCCACTGACTTGGCCTAACGACTGTCATCTAATAACCACAGCCGGAAACGACCGCTTACATATCCTTGGATGCATGGTAGAGCTCGAAATAAGTAAATCCATCCATATATTTTTTTTTATGTGAGAGGGGGGCAAACGAGCATTGTGGGTCACCTGGTGGAAAGCAATCACCACCGCCCATGGAGACCAGCGACACCAGGGGTCGCCGATCCGTTGCCAGCTTTTTAAGGAAAATGAAAACTCTGTTCTTGAAGGCACCCATGTCATAGACGGGCTACAGACGTCGTTCCTTAACTTTCGTGGTCTGCTGGATCTTAGTATAATATTTTTGACGTTACTGATCGTATATTGTATTGTGACGATTAATCTTAGGGCGTAAAAACCGGAAAGCAATTAAAATTAGTCAAATGGCGATGGAGGATGTTTATTGGCCATTTGCGCTATAAAGCCGGGGGATTTATGTGTCAGGATGGTTACTTGATGGCTGCTCTCAGGGTGATGTCATCTGATGAGAAGAAACGACCAAGTGTGTGTCGTTGGTAGCAAGTACAGTGTGGGAGTTCTGTAGAATATCGGCAATATATGTATTTTTAAAAAACTTCGAGTATTTTCTCAAGTCAATTGCTATTTTTCACTTTCACGTTAAATTTTTATACTACGTCGAATGGCAGACAAGCTTAGGGCCGGTCTAAGAAGAAGAGTTACCGTAGCCATATTAACGCTTCAGCATCAACCCATTATCATCCCGCTGTTTGGATACGGGTCTCCCCTCAATCGAAGGGGTTTAGAGCATACTCTACGCTGCTCAACTGCGGGTTGGCAGAGGCCAGTGTTTACAAGCCGCCACTGACTTGGCTTAACGACTGTCATCTAATGATAACAGCCGGGACCGACGGCTTAACGTGCCCTCCGAAGCACGGTGGAGCTCGAAATAAATAAACCCATCCATAGACAGGCTACGTTCGACATTGCTTAAACTGCGTGTTTGCTTAGACTGACACACGCAACGGCGCCAACGAGCTCATAAAATAATAATAATTAAAAAATAAAAATTAGATGAACGCTGACAGCTTGAGCTCTCCACTCCCTACTATTTTATATTAAACAGAGTTCATACATTACTGGTTCACAAAGTCAGTAAGCAATTTAAATATACAAAAATAACAGCTGCTAAAACAATAGATCCATCGAAATCCTTGGAATATTCTAGTAAGATCATAACTCGCTTTATTCCGCAATAAGTGGCAATAAGGTCCCACTCACGTATTGGCGGCCGGCGAACGGCACGTATTTTTCGCATTATCGCTAAATTATTATAAAGGTACAGTCTGTGATGTGAGTATTTAGAATAGAGGTGGCTCTAAATAGTACTATGATGTTGTTGTTGTTGTGGTAAAATCTTGATTGCACAAACGAAATACAAAAATAATTATATAAGAGTTACGCGTGTACTATATATATATGTCTTCGAGGCAAACAAGGTGATGTTTTCATTTAATTCAGTAATTTTAGTACAGAAATTAGCTTCTGTGATGGTTTTGTTTTAATTTATAAAATTGCAATCAATATGGACCGGCGATCATAGGCAAGTTGGCGCAACAGCGGTTAGATAATCTCGTGTCACGATGTGGACGCCCGAAATAACTTTTGTGTTATATATAAGCGTCTGCAGGCTATTCCTATTTTGACTATATTTTTTCGTAACACTAAGGCAACATGTGTGTTTATTTTATTTAAATATTACTTTAAACTCTATACAAATCCTACATTGCTACAGCAATACCGTATATCGAGACCATCAAAGCAATTTAAGATTGCTAAGATAATTAACTTAAGCATATTACAAAATCTCATACACAAAGTTCCTCACAGTCGACTAGCGAGTATACGAGTAGTTTGCAAACTCATAATAAAGGTAGAGTTCGTAATAGCACGTCCATTCTAACCACTCCACACAAAACTCTGGCAGCGAAACAATCAGTACGGAAACTGCAACACTTTACACTTTTAGCTCTAAAGCTGACTAGTTATTTATTTATTTTTATTTCACACTTGTATTTCACGTCACAAATATATTTCTGTTCGTTTTATTTATGAGGACGCTGTTTCTAACAAAGGATTTTAGTGGGAGACTAAATGTGTTATAAGAAGTAATGTACAGTCAGCAAATTAAAATTATACTCGTATATTTATTTGCCATTGCACTCTTACTAGGCTATTTGTAATTTTTTGTCTTTAAAATTGCTTCAATAGGTAGGCAATTCAAAAAACGAATGATAATAAAATCGGGGGATATAGTTCGGTGTTACAGCTACATATCTATCATCTCCATCCAAAATCACACCACTGATGAATATGAAGACAGAAGAAGGATCAAAGAATTTATTACGCTAAGTAAGGACTATGGAACATCGCGTGCGGGGGATGGGGGAAGCGCTGACATTGTGAAATGACACAGTGTACCTGATATTTTTTTTTATTTTCCATATACAGGCATCACATTAATGTTAAACTATAGTTGAAAGAATTACTTCGATAGCAAATCTCTTCGAGATATGACTAACTTGAAAATCACATTTTTGAACTTTCCCGAAAACACTCCAAACAAAAGCCCAGTGTATTATGACGTCATACGTTCCAATTTTGTATGCATTACATCAGAAGTTTGTACAACAACTATGTTAAATATTGCATTTATGTAGGTTACCTAGTGCCGTAACAAATATCATAGTAGTTTTTATTGCTTTTCCAGTTGTAATATATTTTTTTATAATTTCATCCTTTTCAAATGACGAGCCCGGTGGTCGAATGGCTACTGTGATTCCGAGGTCGCGTGTTCGATCCCCGCACAAGACAAACATTTGTGTGCATAAACATGTCTGTTTGTCTTGGTCTGGGTGTTTTCTATGTATTATACCTATGTATTTACAATAAAAAATGTATTTGTCCAGAAATATTTATTATATTATAAAAAAAAAGATAACAACCTATTCTCAGACCTACCCGATATGCACACAAAATTTCATAAAAATCGGTCAAGCCGTTTCGGAGGAGTATGGTAACTAACATTGTGACAGGAAATTTTTATATTTATTATATCCGAAGATAGAAATTTATAAATTTATTAGAGAATAATTATATATTATAGAATAAAAACGACTCTTATAAAAATAAAACGTTCCAACAACAACATTTCAATCGTCATCGAAGCGACTGCTTGTTATCGTTAGAAGGACAGGTTTCTTTAACTTCATTATTTTCTTACAAGCAAATACTATATATTTCAGCATCACTATTATTTCCGCTTGAAGAAGTCGCCTTAACGAGTGCAGTGAGATTCTAACAAAGTTTACATTTCCTGTAACATTGGCAGCAAGTATACAGGGCGGAAGCAATAAGTAATCTCACTAGGTTATTTTGAAATCTATACAAGATATAGAAAAACTGATTACTGATTCTGAAAAAGCTTCTTACTCCTACAATTCTTTCTGTTTAAATTCGTTGTGACTTCTAAGGCAGCCGTAGTTTTACCACCGTAGGGACTGCAGTGGACTTCATTGTTCATTACCTTTTTCACACAGTGGTGGGAATGTGGGGTAACCCACCCCCCCCCCCCCCCATTCCCCACCCGTCCCGAGCTTGACAAAAGCGTATGAATATTAGTGTATAAATTGTATCTATTCATAAATTCCAAGCATTCGAGATACTTCTGTAATCTAAATAATTATAAAAACAAAAACATTACAAATAATATTATGTGTAATGTTACACAATAATTTCAATGCAATGACAGGTTCTATACAAAATAGATCAGAAACATAGTTGTATCTTAGCATCGTTATATCGAACAAGAAACATTTGCCATGTAACCAACAATAATATTATTACCATAAAAGGGTGTTTCTGTTGGCTAATAAAACTAATGCATTATATTTACATTGACAATAAAATATTATTCTTGCATTGGACAGTTTTACAACAAACATTCTTTGACTTGATATCTTCTGTTAGTTATAGTATAAACCTGATGGGTAATTTAATAATGATATATTCGTATTAAAATTTATATCGAAATTAACTGCATTTTCATTATCAACTGATATATTATACGTCTAAAGTAACAAAATAATAAATTAATTTCATAATTAATTAATGTTTATACAGATATCTGATTATCATATTGTTCGTTTATATATTAAAAAAAAAATAAGGTAACGAGCATACAGCGGAAACTCCTTCATTTTTCAATTTGGTTATAAATAGTGTTTAGTAATACAACCTGGAAGCTAATAAATATTACGTGAAACATATGTGGCGATGTCGTAGTTCGCTAGTAAGAAATATACTTTCTCAAACCGTCAGTCAAGTCAAAAATCATTAATGTGCAGTGATTGGTTAAGAGAGATTCATTCATTTAAAAGAAACCACTGCAATCCACCATTGCATATAATGTTTTTACGACACGGTTTAAATCTATGTATCTTATAAATTAATATGTCATAATTAAGTTTGTTATCAAAATTTCAATTCAACACATTAGATTAATTCCAAGACTTCACGGATCATACTAAGACTTTAGCTGTCGATAGTAGCCCACAGAAACTCAGCTTTATGTAACATAAATGTGACAAGATTGAATTAACATTTCGTGTAGACTCACGAGATGATGTAGCCACGTCAAGAACTTGTAGGTCATTGGAGAACAATGACTTTTGGGGTCGAAATAATTCTGTTTTGATTTGATATGAACTCCTCTTTTTAGAATACGAAATGAGGAGTTGAAAGGATACTAACATTTTTTTTGAGATCGGCTTTAAATAAAAAAAGGAATTAGACATGTATGGGCATCATGGCGGAATTGCGCGTTTCGATTGGCTTAAGCATTAACTTCTATAAATTTCTTTGATTGTGACAATAGCGACGTGATTCAAACATTTATCGTTCTAGTTTATTTATGAATTATTTATATTTTCAGAATACGATATGAGTCGTAGAAAAATCCTATTGTCAACTAGATGTTCATCGTGTGCATGTAAATATTGATATATTTAATGGTTAAAATGAGATTTAGTATCTAAAATAGTATGAGTAGTAGAATATAAATTAATGTTTAACCCTTGATTTACCTGGTGATCCAAAATCACACAATTTACCTCATAGAGTCCCACAGACTCCTTTTTAATAAATAATGGTTTAATAGTATTATGGACCGTCTTAACTATGAGATCTAATGTACCTTACGTTATTTTAGGTAGCAGTCTTATTAAAAAAGAGATTGAGACGTCTCTTGGACACGTCTCTGACTGGTGTAGACTGAACTTAGTCCTCAAATACACAAGTTTGTGCGTTTACCGCAAAAAAAATCCCCATTTGTCGTATCTCCCAGATTGGAAGGTACTCGCCTTAATATTAGCTCCGGCATTGGTATCTTGGGTGTTGACATATCAAGTGATGTTCAGTTCCGTGGTCATTTGGAGTGCAAGGCCAAATTGGCCTCTAGGAAAATTGGCATCATCTGTAAAGTCAGGCGGTATTTTACACCACAGCATCGCCTTCAACTGTATAAAGCCCAAGTCAGGCCTCATATGGGATACTGTTCACATCTCTGGGCTGGTGCGCCCCAGTACTTACTTGCTCCATTTGACCGCATACAACGAAGAGCTGTTCGAATCGTCGGTGACCATATGATTTCTGATCGGCTGGAGTCTCTCTCTACACGCAGAGATGTTGCATCTCTTTGCGTTCTATATAAATTATACAACGGGGAGTGCTCGGATGAGCTATTTGATTTGATACCTGCCGCTGAGTTCCACTATCGTACAACTCGCCATAAATTAAAATTCCATCCTCGTCATCTCAATATTTGGCGATCTACTACAGTACGCTTTTTAAGACATTTTCTACCACGAACTGTGAAGTTGTGGAATCAACTTCCTCCTGCGGCATTCCCAAATAAATACGACATGGAAGCCTTCAAGAACAGAGTCAATATTTCCCTTAAAAGGCTGGCAACGGATCGGTGACCCTTTGGTGTTGCAGATTTCTAGGGGCGGTGGTGATTGCTTTCCATCAGATGACCCATATGCTGGCTTGCCCCCTCTCATATATAAAAAAAAATTAAAACAAAAGCACAAACAGATTTTTCAATAACAAAATTAAATGCTAAACTTCTAGCTGCTGACTAAAATACAAATAACATATAATATTAAATATTTCTTCGTTTTTTCTTTTCAAAATAGAGCCTTATACTAGAAAATAAGTTTAGAATGGCACAATAAAAATAAGAAAAAAAAAACCTGCAAAGCCTTTGTCTGCGCACCGATTACATACTTTTTTGGTACATGCCAAGCACACCGGCCTCACACAGCATGTGGCATATGGCATAAGTAGACTGTATTTCTTTTTACGGTATAAGGCGTACGGTATAAGGCATTTTTATGACATAAGTAGCCTAAGAAACAAAAAACAAAAAAAAAAAAAAACAATAAATACAACAAAATAAAAAAAATCCTGATAATAGTATTTGTCACACAAATACCCTATAAGAGTCCAGTGGACTCCGTGTACGTAAATACTCACAGTTGTAAGCGGCGCCAGCGCATGTCATCTTACCCTTGAGTCCGGCACGGGATTTCATGAAGGTACCGAGAACTGCGAAAACAAAATCCCAAAATACACACTTTTAGGGAAAAAATAAATTATGCTCGGAGTCCCTGGGACCTAACAGATAAATTAAGGGTTAATGAAAACCCCAATTTTGGGTCTACACAAAGCACAATTTTGTAAAATTTATTCATTTAATATATTAAAGGTTCTTTGCGGCTAGAGAAAGTTGTTTCGACAACTAAAATTTCGAGGTGCAAACAAGTTTTTGCTCCAAAACGAATAATTTTCTGTATAATATCTGTGGCTGAAATAAAATTATCGTAACGGTGCGGTTTCTGGAACAAATTGTTTTTCAAAAAACAATTTATAAACTTTGTATTTATGTTACTGTTTCGTTGTGTTTGTATATACTTGTATGTATGAGGCTTCCGTCATGAATACTAGTACTGAGTTACTGATACTAGTACTGAGTACTAAACTGTATTTAGAATTTTTGTCTGTGACTTTTTGCGTATTAATCTCAGAAAAGGCTGACCCGATTTTAATGCGGTTTTCACTGATGCTTTGTGGAAATTGTGTTTGAATCCATTGGAGGAGCAATAAAAATACTAAAACTTTTATTATGATACTAATTACATAAACGTAATAATTAACATACCTATCGTACAATTTTATGATTTGACGCTTATAAAATACAAACTTGTGACGTCATAACTCAGTAGCCTTTTGTATGGAGCGTTTTCGGGAAATTCCAAAATTAAGATTTTCAAATTAACATATCGAGAGATTTTTGTGCTATCGAAGTAATTCTTTCACCTATGGTTATATTATTGAGACGTCCCTACATGTCAAACTGAAAAAAATGTTAGTCAAATAGCCTAATGCAAGATGTTTTTTTTTTTTATTTACAACTAATTTTTTTTATAGACAACTGCTTACCATCAGGCACATCGTATGCAAACACGCATACTGACCCTGCAAAAAATAATAAGTTATACTACTTTTCTCGCAAATTATTTCTATACTGGTACTAAAATAGAATAGTAAATAACCGTCAACACTAGGTATTTCAATTCAATGTTCAAGTTAAACGCGAGTGGGTGGAAATCAAAAGTCATCAATTCCCACTACCGTATTAAGTTATGCCACAAATCAAACACGGCTTGTTAACAGAGCAACTGCGAATGTACAGTTGGAAGAATGTTTATCGTAAATTATAATACACTGTGGCAATGATGTGTCGGCTACTGTACGTTATTTATTGTATTATTTGTCGCTAGATTCTGCCTGTAGCTTTCGCCCGCGGAAACGCAGTCGCAGTGTAGTACTGGGATAAAAAGTGTCTTAGGTATCAATCTAGATCAGTAATTGTCAGGGCCGCGACCCCCAGTGGGGTCACCAAGTTGCATGCAGGGGGTACCGGATGAAAGAGAAATGTTTGTAGGCTAGTGAGTGAAGTCACTAGACAGAAAGGAAGGAAGGGGTATAGACTGGCAACGGACCGGCGACCTAATTGGTGTTGCTGATCTCCATGGGCTCTACAATAAAAAAAAAAACGTTAGCACGCCAGCCCCCTTACCACCATCTCTTATAGCGATTGAATAACTGACTAGATTGCTTATTCATACTAATGAATAAGCGACTCTATTCCATTTGAAATAGAGTCGCTTATTCATTGGTATGAATAAGCATTCTATTCAGTAATCGCAATAAGAGATGGTGGTAATTATAGTTCAATAATTCATCAACTCAAATCGCCGATTTTATTCTTAGAGAAATCTCTAAGAATAAAATCGGCAACAAATGGCACTAACATTTTTAAAGCTTTCATAGCTTTCCAGCTGAATTGTTGAAGTTTCGTCATGAGGACCTTTTTGAATACGGAACCGGTATTCAAAAATATTGATAAATTCTGATCTAGATAATCAAAAAAAGATAGACATATGCTATCGCGTACATTTGTTTAGAACTTATTAAGACGAACAATTATTATGATACACGATTGTTGTGTAACAGCGATGATGGTCCTCACATTTAGTTTTCGCTTATGATTTCCATCAGGCAAGAGGACTGGAGACATTTTGACCGACCACATTAAAAAAAACCTTTAACCGATACTCAGCGCGCACAACTGGAGCTTTCGAAAGGAATAATTTACCCCCGTTATTGCATCATTCTTTTGGTGCTCCGTTGCTGCTGCTTCTTTGATAAGTAAATGTTATCCAACACTGATTGAATTTTCGACTCAGTAGTTCCTGACAATAGTTCTTTCAACCAAACAAGTAAACAAACTCTTCAGCTTTATAATATACATTTCAAAAAGATAAATTATAATGAAATCTACTGAAATTAGATTTAAATCCATTTTATTAAAAAAATTCTGCAGTAACATCGACTAATTTTAATGAAAGATCCGTCCCGAATACCCTTCTGAGAATCCCTCTCTAATTTCTATCTCCCAATGTTTGATATAGATATCACGTACTGCCGTCCAAAGAGTCTGACTGCTCCTTCGAAAAATGATAGGTAGGTACACGACCCGCGTTTTATATTCTTTCCAGTCTCCTTATTACCATGCACGGGCGTCTTTTTAGTATGCGGGATCTACCCCGACACTTATTAGTCTAAAAAATTCCAAGAATTTGTCCCTTCTACCAAAGTTCCGAGCCTCTCAGACTCGCATTTAAAACTTCGCCTAATGTTTTATACATAGACGATATTGCTTTTGATAAAGCGGTTAAAACGAATCTAAAATTTAAAGCGAGATCGAATACTAATGCTTTAGGTTTTGTTTGTATCCCAGTCATAAATATTAAAGCGAGGACACGTGCAAGTGAAAATCTTGGTGCTAGTGCTACCACAACAATAAATGCACCCATTTTATAAAGAGGACACAATAAAGATGTCGTTTGGGAAAATGTTGGCGACGAAAATTGTGGCACGGTGTTTATTTTACGTAGTAGACGGGGAAGCTTTCCGCTCCAAATCCGAATGTTAGAGAGCATTGAAGAAATGTATGCCGGTGTATAAGTTCTTGGTTTCTTTTTATCCGATTATGGTAAAGGAAAGGAGTTTACACTACGTAGTAATGCTTAAAGTTTGCAGGTTCTTTGCGTTATATTCCTGTTTTTATCATATTAGTTGTACCCAACGTTACAATTTTCAGCGAAATTTAGATTGAGCTTATAAAATCGTCCGGTCGTTCTGCCTGTCCGTTGCCATGAAACTCAAAATTTAGAAGTTCTGACTTCGGATTCGTGTAGAGCATCAAAAAGTAGTAGTAATGTAAAGTGACATTGGTTTTCCGATATCAATTCGGGATTTCGAAAAATAAAAAAGTCGCTATGGTGGGGCATGCTGCGCGTCCGATGTTTAATGATATATTTAGAAATTAAAACCGATATTTAGTATGATGTTGATATTTACTTCTGATCTTAAGTTTCATTAAATTACTAGCTGAGTCGCGCAACTTCGTCTGCGTGTGACAGATCGTTGAGAGTGAAGCGTAACGTTACCATTCGACAGGTTATAGTGAGCCAATCTTAAAAGATAGACATAGGCTATGACGGACTTTATTTTAGAACTTTTTAAGATGAATAATTCAGTTGTATATAATTGTTGCGTAACTTGAACCGTTTATGCAGCGCACGCAACGGAAGCTCTCAAAAGGAATATTTTTTCCTATTTTTGCAACATTTTTCAATGTTGCTCCGCTGCTATGGATGGTAGTAGGTGATATTATATAGCCTTCCTCAAAAAATTGGCTATTTAACACTAAAATATTTTTTCAATTCAAATGAGTAGTGAGATTAGCGCGTTCAACCAAACAAACGAACTCTTCAGTATCTTGTTAAAAGGTATTGATGTTATATAATAAAAACTTTACTTAAAATTTAATCAGGGATTTTGCGCCATCAGGAGAATACAAGAGTGAATTGGCAAATAAAGACCTTAAAAAAATGAAAATTATCCATTTTAAAGACTATTATAGTAATCACAGAAATAGAAATAAGATACATCCTGTTTAATTATTTAGGAAAAGAAAACATTTATCTCTGGTACAGGTATTCTAAAACATAGTTTTAGATAATACTAGCTTATGCTCATGACGTCGTCCGCGTGATCACACTACTGTAATTAGTAGTATCCTATATTAATTCCGATTATAATTTATCAGCGTATAAAATTTCATGCAGATCCGATAAGCATTTTACGCGTGAAAGAGTAATAAACATTGTAATATATGTAGTAGGATTGACTGTAAATCACTATCTACCTAATTGTCTAAAACAACGCAACGGGTATGTGATTATACGCACTGTGGTTTAGTGTGTTATGTTTCGAGATAGACCAGACTACTGACTATCTTTATAAAGCAGCTGGAACAGGATGATGTCAAAGCTGAATTATTTGTAAATTTACTCAACAAATATAATCTGGAGATAAAAATAACAACATTAATTTTATATTCAGGCATATTCGTCGTCTTCACTAAGTTTAAATCATTATATCCAAAGTTGTAAGTTGGGCGGGGTTTCGTGTCAAATTTGGGATTGAACAAAAAAATCCATCATTCTAAACAAAGACTAACGGCAACAGGACATTAGTCATAACTAACGAACGCCAGATTATTTCCTCTGATATTAGTAATAACCTCAATCCTCACAAATTGCTCTAAGGATTTCTAAGTAAACGCAATTTGCTTGGGTGACAAAAAATATCCTTCGTTGTGTTATCATTTGATGATTACATCTCCCACGACAGAAGGCGACGCTATTAAATTGTCATTAAAGTCGACTCACTGTCATCTGTAGCGTCAATTTCGTGGGACAACCTTTTTGCAGCAGTTTTTAGTTTTACACCATTACCAACGTCTAGTGCAGTTATTTCCCCAACATTTACTTCAGTTTCAACTTTATTGTTTTTAAAATAAGGTACTGTATGAGTTTTAAGATTAATAAATGTATTTTTGTCAAGATCCGTTAATGACGCTCGATGTAATTCGATGTAAATTGACCACCGTCCGGGGCGCGGGCAAGCACGCAAGATGTCAACTATTAAATTGTTACCTAAGTATAGTTTAATTTTCATATGATTGATGTTTGGGTTATTTATTAGCTATGCTGTTACTTATACGTGTATGTTTCTTGATTATTTTATATTTTTTATGCTGTAAAAGTAAAGTTTGTACCGAAAGATATTTTTTGTTGTTACTGCAACTTTCATAGTCACTAGCCGTGGTTAGTAGGTTGAACTAACTCTTCTTCTTCTTTAAGTGCCATCTTCTCGGTGAAGGTCTGCCGGTCATCAACATAAGATAATCTGTACTTTGGATACAGCTGCCCGGAACAAGGATCCCGTACACGTTTTATACCATTGGCGTAAGTTTATCAACCATGATATTCTCCTGCACCCGGGCCTTCTTTTACCTTGGATCTTCCCTTGTATTACGAGTTGAAGAAGCTCATAAAATAAATAAATAAATATTTATGGACGATTTACACAGCGCCATCTAGTCCCAAATTAAGCACAAAGCATGTGTTATTTAAACTTTATTTAAACTTTATTTACCACAATTTAAGGGTACATAGGCGGTCTTAATGCTAATAGCATTCTCTACCAGACAACCTTCGGGAAGAGCAGATATACACGAATGCGGCATACTAAAATAAATTAACAACGATATTATATAGTACAACAGAAAATATACATACATACACATTACATAAATAACAAAATATA
This sequence comes from Hypsopygia costalis, assembly GCA_937001555.2. NCBI lineage: Eukaryota > Metazoa > Arthropoda > Insecta > Lepidoptera > Pyralidae > Hypsopygia > Hypsopygia costalis. The sequence continues at coordinate 1,636,353 of OW443336.2, read as the reverse complement.
TAATATATATAAAATTATATACATACATATACATAATGAATATGAGGATGATTCATAGTTTTGGCAAATTGTCCAAGAGAGCATGAACTTTTTTTTTAAAATTAAATTTATTCACGATTTTTCTGAGGCTATCAGGTAGTGCATTCCAGAGTCGTGAAGCTTGTAAGGTGAAGGAGTTTGACATAAAGCCAGTACGAAAAAGTGGGGTAGAGAGCGCAAGAGAGTTGGCAGATCGAAGCTGTCTTTCATGAGAGTCACAGAGATATTGAAACTTGCATTTTAAATATTCAGGGGAGAGAGGATTATTAAGAATAGTGTGAAGTGAACAGAGCAACCTCTTTTGTCTGCGCTGACGAATGGGAAGCCATTTGAGCTGTGACCGGTAGGAAGAGACATGATCAAATTTACGAAGACAGAAGACAAAACGAATAGCATTGTTGATAAGCCGGTCCAGCTTATTAAGAAGATCTTCATTTAGATCAGGATAGCAGACATCAGCATAATCAATGATTGGGAATATGAGAGATGTGACAAGAGTGACCTTAATATTAATGGGGAGAAAATTCCGAAACCGATTAAGATATCGCAAAGAGGATATGACCGCACGACTTACCTCTGCGATTTGTGTAGTCCAACTCAATGTGGAATCAACGTGTAGCCCAAGGTTCTTCACACTATGACTAAAAGGAATCACACAGTTTTCAAACATGACAGGTAAGACAGAACTGGTATCCACTTTTGCGACTTGCTTATAACTGTGTTATGTGTTATGGGTACTATATAACTGATAATTGTACTTAAATACATTTTTTTTAAAATACATACTTAAAATACAAAACACCCAGCCAAAGACAAACAGACATGTTCATGTACAGAAATGTTTGTCATGTGTGGGAATCGAACCCGCGACCTCGGAGTCAAAGTGGCCATTGCTAACCATTCGACCACCGAGCTCGTCGAATCATATTCATATTAATATATTGAGATATCGTCGAGCTCATGTTGGTAACTATCATAATGTAAGTAACTCACACTCTCATAATGTAAGTAACTAGGTATGTAAGTTTCTTAACTATTATCAATTTGAGAACCTCGGTATCTTTGTCCATTCTCTGCAGTACTGGTGTGTTTGCTGTGCTTTCTGCACCTTAAATTAAATACTTATATAATTTCTTGCATTCTCAGGATTACTCATCGTTTATACGTTTTTTATAATTGTCATAAAGGTGACAAATAAACATCGTCATGGTAAACAGTCATCATTCACGATCGACCCTTCTTCAAGAGTACTAGAGATATCATGCGCACTTTCATGGATATTCAACAACAGGGGGGTAGATGAAGATGCATCGACCTAGACAAAGGAGACAGAGTAACACCGCTGAGACAGTCAGCCTGTGACCACAGTAGGTGCAACCTGATCGAAACGTCAGGCAATAATAAGGTATGTAACAATACCTTACATTATTATTATTTAAATAGTTGTCTTGGCCAACTTGCCAGAATATTATAAATATTTTTGAAAAATGGAAAAAATGTTTAGTAGTGTAATTACTTAATAGGTTGATGACGCCACACTGTGACTCACGCAGTTGAATATAAGATGCAAAAATTCGTCAGCAACACAAACCTTCCTGGTAGCTCAGTTGGAAGAGCACTCGACCGGTAATGGAGAGGTCGTGGGTTCAAATCCCACCATGGGGGGGCAGGTGAATTTTTCCATTTTTCAAAAATATTTATAATACCTTACTTGTATGATCGCGTTAATTCCCGTAGTCATTATAATCTTAAACTGTTATTTGATCACTTACTTTGATTGCGAATTACACATATTAACCTACATATGTGCACACCGTCGTAAATCAGGTATCAATAGTTATTGTCGTTCGTGGTAACTGCAACCGTTAACTTCTTTCGGTATACATACGTGGGTGAACCTGTATGTATATTGTTATACATTAACTACGTTCAGGGTTATCACCCTTCCAATATTCCTAAATTTTTTGGGGGGCGTAAGTAGTTCATCAACGTCTCTAAGGCAAAACCAATCTGATTTTTTTTTTTTTTTTTTTTTTTTTATACTACGTAGGGTGGCAGACAAGCACACGGCCCGCCCGATGTGAAGCGGTTACCGTAGCCATATTAACGCTTGCAACATAAAATATTGCTCGCGCGCCGCCACCTCCGCTGCCAACGCAGCATCTGCTTCCTTTCTTTCTGGTGACCTCACTCACTCGCAGGAACACAACAACCCTCAAGGGAATTGTTATTTGGCTGCGTTATTCTGTGAGGTGGAGGTACAATCCCCAGTCGGGTAGCTTACAATTACGCTCCCTACCTCTCTTTTCGCCAGAGCTTCGTTTGTCAGTCAGCAGGGTGCACCACGTGCAGGTGAAGTTGGCTTTGGTTCAAAGATCTTGATGAACCACTTACACCCCAAAATATGATGCACGTTATTGACTAACAAACGAAGTCCTGGCAAAAGAGAGGAAGCGTGATTAATAAATAAATAAATAAATAGTCAGACAAATTACACAGAGCCATCTAGCCCCAAATTAAGCGAAGCTTGTGTTATGGGTACTAGACAACTGATAAATATATGTAAATATTTTTTTTTTGTAAATACATACTTATGATACATAGAAAACGCCCCGACTAAGACAAACAGACATGTTCATGCACACAAATGTTTGTCCTGTGTGGGAAGCGAAGCCACGATCGTTGGTGTCGAAGCCGCGTCATTGACCGCTACGCCACCGAGCTCGTCAAAATTACAAGCTGCCCGATTAGAGAAGTACCTCCACCTCACAGAATACCGCATCCAAATAACAATTCCCTTAAAGGTTGCTGTGTACTTGCGATTGCTCTGCGATTTTTACCCGAGTGACGAAAATGGAAGCGTTATGTTTTCCGAGTGTATGTTTATTTCTTTGCTACACAGCCTAAATCGCTTTACCGATTTTAACATAAGAGGTGTCATTATATTCGTCTCAGCTGAAACATAAGGTATTCTACCTTAATATGGCGACAGAAAAAAAATTGAGGGTAATAAAAAAATTGTCAGAATCTTCAATAGATTTTTATGTTTCCGTTAATAATTTCTTGTTTCTATAACTGCACATGTGTTTATATTTTAATTTGTTGTATATTCAAATGTTATATATTCTAATTCTAAAAAATGTGTATGACATTTTTTTGAATTAGAATATATATGCTAATTCTAATGTCATACGCATTTTTTAAAAACGTAAAATAAAATCTCGCGGGAATCGATCTCGGGGTCACCCGATTACATATTACTTATGGTTCTCATAAGTAACTTGTAATCCAGCGAGTTGATCACATGCAATAGCAACTAATTGATTTAACAAACTTAGGATTCTATTACCTGCCGTGTTGTGTTATCAAATAAAATTGCCCCCACTCTCATTGATAACGTCATTATTTTCCTGATTGATTTAGATACTTATTTTTTTTTAAATAAATTAAGGTGATGACAACCCTAACATCATTAAACGCACGTACCGTATAAGGGCGTTGTAATAAATTATCTTCGACCGATCACTCGTGTGCAATCAGATCTTGTTCCCAAAATTTTGTACGGTATTTTCAAGGACTGTCGCGGTTGTTCATAATTACGCAGTACATATAAATTTAGGACCACAGAATACTGATATTCTTTACTGTGATATGCACAGACATTTTCCACAGGGTAGGCAAAATATAGAAGTATAATTGCTATAATTACTAAATAAGTAGTAAGTACAAGTATTTAGTAATACAAGCATACTGTATATTTTGTACTTACTTATAGCGTCATCATCAACATCAACAGCCTCTATCTATCCACTATATATATATATTAGGTGGATATAGGCTTTCCCTAATGCTTTCCACCATATGCGATCCGTACATTGCATATATATGTATATATATATATTCTTTATTGCACATACTATATGTATAATATTTATTACATGAAAAAGTCATAAATAATAAAAATCTGTGATGATTATTAAATATTTAATCATTACCATTTACCTGTATCTGCCTACTGATTCCCCAATACTTTCTACCATATGCGATCCTTCGCCATCCGCATCCAGCAGCTTTTTTAAGTCATCGGTGCTTCTGGGGGGTCTAACGCGTCGTCGCTTCATACGCGGCCTAAACTTAGAAACCTTGCAACCATGACCTGCAATCTCTGATTTGGCAAATGAAGCCGGTCCACTGTAATGTTTAGCTTACGCGACGGGGGCCCACCACAAATTCCCACCACTGTGTCTCCTGTGTAACCTGGATTAACAGCGGTGACCACCAAAAAAGGTAATGAACAATAAAGTCGACTGCACTCCCGGGGGTAAAACTACGGCTGTCTTGGATCTCATAACGAATTTAATCAGAAAAAAATAGTAGGAGTAGGAAGCTTTTAGGAATTTCACTTCCACTATTGACAATGTCAGAGACAGCTATATGCCAAATAAGGCATTAAAAGACTAAAGAGATGGCTAGTCAAGTGAAGCTCAACTGCCGTGCACTATCCTATTAAATATTACATTATCGGGGAGCTAAAACAATGAGTTTCTTACATCGATTCCAATAATATGAATTGCAAAATCGTCTGAACGCTTGGTAGAATGCCTTGTTGCTACCAAATCAGAATAGTATACTACCCCGGATGCAACTTGCAATGAATTCAACATGTCATTCCGCTCATTTTTTAGCTTGGTAACTCGGAAAACCCAACGTTGGTTCTCCATCGAATTTCATCGTGTCGCGACATGAAATCGGAATGAACAGCCCCCTTACCACCAACTCTTGTTGTGATTCAATAACTGAATGGAATGCTTATTCATACCAATGAATAAGCGACTCTATTTGAAATTGGATAGAGTCGCTTATTCATTGGTATGGATAACCATTCTATTCAGTTATTGATTGATCAGCGGTTGACATAAAATTGATATACTGTTAGATTTTTATTTACAATGCCTCAGGGGTTTATTAAGTTGCAGATGCACCGATGGCTAGCGGTCACGGCATCACGGAAGATAAGGAAGTTCCCCATTAAACGGCAAGTTATCAACTTGAACATTTTATAGCGTTTGCCGTTATCGATGTAATAAATTATTAACTATTAACTTCAATATAATTAAAAGTTGAAGTACGATGAATTTAATTTATTCATCAAGTTTTTCAAAGAGAGGTAGGGTAGGGTACAGCATACTTCTAAGCTGCCCGACTGGGGAGTTACCTCCACCTCACATAATAACAATTCCCTTTTACCCCACGCACTTTTCATCATCAGGTTATTTTAGTCTCCACTACAGGAGCACGACCCTCTCTCGTCCGTCCCAGACAGAAGGAGGGTTTGGCCTACACTCCCCACGCTGGCCAGACAGGTTGGGGAGGCCTGATCGATGTTTAATGATGTTTTTCCCTTAGTCGCCTTGTACGACATCCACGGGAAGAGACGGAGTGATTCTATTCTAGTCTGCCGGAAACCACACGACCACTATCCTTTTTTTTTCTTTTAACAAACATTTGAAAATTGTTGTGTTTTACCGCAGCCAAATAACAATTTCCTTGAGGGTTATTATGTTCCTGCTAGTGAGAGAGGTCACCAGAAAGGAAGGAGTTGCTGCGTTGGCAACGGGTGTAGCGCCGCGCGAGCGAACTTTTATTTTGCTAGCGTTAATTTGGCCGCTGTAACCGCTTGTTTGCCACCCGACGTAGTACCTATATAAAAAGTTAGATACATATAAGTTGATAATATCTGTGGTAGACTGGCATATGTTTTGTGTACAACAGTCAAACGACATTTTTTTCATCAAAATTGTGCAACAAAGCCGGGTGATACGAGAACACTTGGCGAAATTGTGAAACGGTGTAACTCTTTCGTGCGTGAATGTGTAGCGAAACTGTGAAACGGTGTGACTTTCGTGAAACGGTGTGACTTTTCGTGAAACGGTGTGACTTTTTCAAAGGTGCAAGGGTGTGTAGCGAACCTGTAAAACGGTGTGATTTTGACGTGAATTCGTCTTTAGAATTGCTTCCATAAGGAGGGAGGGAGGGAGGCTATTCAAAAAAGCAAATGATAATAAAATCGAGGGAAACCGTTTGGTGTTGCAGCTACAAATATATCATATCTATTCGAAATTCAATTACACCACTGGATAGATGAAGGATCAAAAATTTTAATACGCTAAGTAAGGACTATGGAACATCGCGTGCGGAGGAAACGCTGCCATTTTGAGATAATTTTAGTGCACATCCACGTACAACACACGCCCGTGTCCATGAATGGGGTGTAGCCCCCATTTTTTCTTCCACCAGAGATGTGTGACGAAGCTGAGCGATCCGAAGATGGGTGGCGAAACTGTGAAATTGTGGTACTCCATCAATGGCGAAACTGTGAAATTGTGGTACTCCATCAAAGGTACGGGGATAAAGATAAGCTGGGCGGAGCGAAAATATGAAGCGAGACAATGTGTAATTATTTCCTCCAGAGATAAGCCGAGGAATCAGAGCAGCGTGATGGCGCATAGTAAAGTTGTGAACAATATGTAGCTAAGCCAAGTGCGTAACGAACTCTTTTTCGTATGTGTAAACTGGTAGTTCCGCCCTACTTCGCAATTCGCATGCATTCCTCGCACACGCCCCATTTCTTGCATGTCTCTCTCACTCGCGTCGTTCGCAGACATTTGTTTTATCTGTACAAAGAACTGTACTTCTACTAAGTCTTTATACAGCAGACCTAAGCTGAGCGAGGCTAGGATGTAATCCTATTAGTAGTTTTTCCTCGCACACGTCACACCTACGTTCCATATTTCTAGCGGAAAAGCGAAACTTTCGTATAGATCAGTGGTTCTTAACCTTTTGTTGATGGCGGACCATGCAACATTTTTTTTATAATGTTACGGACCACCAAAATAGGGAGGGGACTGGAATAGCCGGCGTTTTTAAATAATTATTGAAAAGCCTTTACGCCTTCATAACTCTTTATCAGTTTTTATTATTCTTTCAGCCTCTTACTGATTGAACCATTTAGATTTACGTTGTTGTTGTTAATGGCTGCTTTCTGTGTCAATTTCGATATTTATATAACGCCTTACCGATATACTTTTTCAGAGCTGTTTCATTTCGGGTTAAATTTCAGGAATATAATATCCTCAGGAATGCTCAGTACTGCTCAGGGACTGCAATTGGAGTGCTCTCAGAGACCAGCTGTAGTCATCTGCGGACCATAGGTTAGCCACTGATAGAGATATTGATTGAAACTGACTTTCTGATATCACCTAAAGAAAGCACCTTCTTTGGGTTCAAATCATTTACTTTAACTTAATGTGGTTGAAAACTACTATGTATGTATATAGGTAGACATTACAGAAATCGGTGGCCCCGGGCAAGCCCCGGGCAACAAAGCGGTAATATCAAAAATAAAATTTTACAGGAATAAAGCTAGAGTGTTTATAACTCAACAAAAGACATTCGAAACGAACGTTTAATATGTCAAAAACTGCAATTTTTTACCAACATACCTATATAATATATTTTTTAAATGGTCATCCATTTAAAAATGTTTATGAAAAAAATAGTTGATGTCGCAACTGGTCCTGACTGAAAATCAGTGCCGAGTCTGTTGCAAATTTCGGCCTTTATGCCAACTCATAAGTTGGGACCATTTTGCGACATTGCACAGTACTTTCATTTTCTTTTTCTTATATTATTATATTATCCGTTTTTCTAAGACTTGTTTATACAAACAGTGCTGTGTAATGTGCAAATAAATGTTTTTCTTTCTCATTCTTTCATTTTAAAAAATGCCACATATCAGATGGGCTGTATGCTTGGAGATGCCAAAAATCAAATAACATTTAAAACTAGCTGTCCCGGCGAACTTCGTACCGCCTACGATACAACGTCACTCAATTGTTTTGCCTTCCCGGAACCTCTCCACTAACACTTGAACTTTGAGGTATTAAAGTTCAAATTCACTTTTAAGTATTATTACGAATCGTTTGTATAGAAAAGTGTAATTTTTTGACTTTTTCAGACAATTTTTAGGGCTCCGTACCCAAAGGGTAAAAAGGAACCCTATTACTAAGGCTCCGCTGTCCGTCCGTCCGTCTGTCACCAGGCTGTATCTCATGAACCGTGATAGTTAGGCAGTTGAAATTTTCACAGATGATGTATTTCTGTTGCCGCTATAACAACAAATAAAATAAATATTTAAGGGGGCTCCCATACATCAAACATGATTTTTTTGCTCGTTTTTGCTCGCAATTGATAACTGTAATAGCTAGACGCTTGAAATACTCACATAACATTTAATTATATATTCACTTTAAAAATAAATAATTAAATAAAAATAAAACAAATATATAATGGTGGGCTCCCATACAATAAACGTGATTTTTTTGCAGTTTTTATAGATAACGGTACGGAAACCTTCGTGTGCGAGTCCGACTCGCACTTAGTCATTTAAAAAAAAAATATCTGCTTTAGAACCATCCTCGTACTTCAAGGAATATTCTAAAAAAGGAATTAGCGAAATCGGTTCAGCTGTTCTCGAGAATAGCGCTTAGCAACACATTCAGCGATTCATTTTTATATTATAGATGGCGTACCCGTCGGTTACCGCTTTATTGCCCGAGGCCAGCGAAATATAATACATAACACATTCTGAATTAACCATGGATTACAAAACAAAATATAACTGAGATTTCGTACCCCATAGATACAGATGGCGGGCCCAATTGAAATTCTGAAATTCAAATGACTTCGGGACCAACTTCTGAACACAATCGCGTCTTTTACTAAAACAGAACTTTGTACACAAAGCCCTTTTTTAATTTATACGAGCCTCCAAGTAGGAGTATCTGTGAGTTACCTATTATTTTAAACAAAGTATAAATTATGTATTTTATTCGGTAAGGTATTCCTTATTTAATGTATTCGTTATCAAAACTGAATAAAAAGAATACTAAATGCCCTTTTTAACAGACTCCAAAAAAGGAGGAGGATCTCAATTCGGCTGTATTTTTTTTTATGTTTATTACTTAATTACTGCGTGATTTATAAACCGATTTGAAAAAAAATATTTTTATTTGAAAGAGAATATTTTTATTTCATCATCATCATCATCATCAGCCTGTATCTACATACATAAATGTAAAGTAATGTTTGGGGTCGGTTTTTTTTTTCTTAAAATTATTTCTTTACCTTAGGGGTATTTTTAAATGACCGGAAGCGTTGTATGATTTTTAATTTGTACCGGAAGTTCCCATCGTACGTGAATTATATCATTTATGCTTGTAAGAGTCACCTAATTCTTTAGACGACTATCATCAACCACACCTGCTCGTGATACACCCTGTCAACTACTAGTTAGTTGTAGTGTCCGACCGAAACTGGTTTTTACGACCGAAACCGAAACCGAAACCGAATTTCGGCAACAGTCTCAGTTTCGGCCGGAACCGAAACCGAAACCGAAACTTTTACGAAACAATTATCTAACTGTAGGTACTTTTGTTATAATTGGGGGTGTAAGTGGTTCATCAACATTTCTGAACCAAAGCCAACTTCACCTGCACGCGGTGCACCCTGCTAACTGACAAACGAAGCTCTGGTGAAAAGAGAGTTAGGGAGCGTAAGCTACCCGACTGGGGGATGTACCTCCACCTCACAGAATACCTCAGCCAAATAACAAATCCCTGGAGGGTTGTTGTGTTCCTGCGAGTGAATGAGGTCACCAGAAAGGGAGGAGATGCTCCGTCTGCAGCGGAGGTGGCAGCGCGCGAGCGATATTTTAAGTTTCGGTTTCGGTCGTAGTTTCGGCAGGTTTGCCGCCGAAACCGAAACTAAACCGAAACTCGTTATTTTTGCCGAAACTCGACCGAAACCGAAACCGAAACCGAACATTCGGTCGGACACTAGTTAGTTGTCAATTAACGCTCGCAACATAAAATATCGCTCGCCGCCTCCCCCGCTGCCAAACGCAGCATCTTCTTCCCTTCTTGTGATCTCAATCATACGCAGGAACACAACAACCCTCAAGGGAACTGTTATCTGGCTGCGGTATTCTGTGAGGTGGAGGTACATTCCCCAGTAGGGTAGCTTACAATTACGCTTCCTACCTCTCTTTTCGCCAGAGCTTCGTTTGTCAGTTAGCAGGGTACACCGCGTGCAGGTGAAGTTGGCTTTGGTTTTTGAACCTCTTATACCCAACCCAACCCTTAGTCGCCTTGTACGTCATCCACGGGAAGAGACGGAGTGATTCTATTCTAGTCTGCCAGAAACCACACGGCCATTGTAACTGCACGCCTATGTATGTATATTATTATGTAATGTATTGACCCACACTTGGACGCCAGATAGCTGGCTACCTAATGTCCAAGTCAGGTACCGGAGCTGTAGGCACGCACATTTCACAAAAATCATATAGTTAAAGTGACAATTCACACAAAACAAAGAGATACTTAATATATAAGGCTCTATGCCTATAGATAACGATATTATAAGAAGAAATTAGCCCCCTTATACAAAATCAACAATGAAACTCATTCCTTGAATGAAACACGCACATTCACAAACAAAGAGGGTGTTATCGCTCATATCTCTGTTTATTTAGTCATTTCCATAGTAAATTACCAACACAGCCGACTCTTTATCTCTGCTTAATAGTACTACGGGGAATCCAGGGGACATGAGTTATGGGTGCTGGAAGTGGCAAAGACATGTCTTTTTTTTATACTACGTCGGGTGGCAGACAAGCATATGGCCCGTCTGATGTGAAGCGGTTACCGTAGCCATATTAACGCTCGCAGCAAAAATTATCGCTCGCGTGCCGCCACCCCTGCTGCCATCGCAGCAACTCTTGCGTTTCTGGTGACCTCACTCACTCGCAGGAACACAACGACCCTCAAGGGAATTGTTATTTGGCTGCGGTATTCTGTGAGGTGGAGGCACATTCCCCAGTCGGGTAGCTGACAATTACGCTCCCTACCTCTCTTTTCGCCAGAGCTTCGTTTGTCAGTCAGTAGAGTGCACTACGTGCAGGTGAAGTTGGCTTTGGTTCAAAGATGTTGATGTACCATTTACACGCCAAAACACTCTGCAAACAAAAATGCACACCTCTAATTGTATATTTAATGCAAAATTTCCTCATGTCTGGTGATCTCACTTACTCTTATGAATATAACAGTAAGTTAATTGGCTACAGTATTTTGTGAGGTGGAGGTATTCCCCAGTCGGGCACCTTACAAAATACGCTAAGCCCTACTGCTTCCCTTGAGGCTTGTTGTGTTCATGCAAGTGAATGAGGTACCAGTAAGGAATGAAAAGAATTCGTTATTGCGTTGGTAGGTATACATAGGCAGACATCACAGCAGTAAAAATTGGCTACAAAGTGTTTACCTAATGCCTACGCATTTATACATGCAATACGCTACAAAGGAGAAGAACGTGAACACACGGGAAAACAACTACAACTACTCAATTATTACTTTCGATTAGCGTTGACATCTTGCAGCGACCATAAATGACGCGGGACTGAGTGAATGCCGTGCTTGCTTTCTTGTCTTGTGGCGAGCACAATGGATGGCAGGTAGAACGCATCTATGGGTAAAAACATCTTATTTTTCGTGTTATTTGTTATTTATTGGACGTGGTAACATCTTATAAATCGATGAACGCCGGCTGCACGCACCAAAAAGCATGACTCATTGTCACGTTCCGCCTGATCCGAGTGTGCAATCTAGAGTGCGGGACAAGCGAGCGAGAGGCACGATCGTTGTTTCTTATGACGTTATCACGTAAAATTATCGTCCGTAAACCGACTTTACAGACAACATTTTTTTTAATGATATTTATTTATCATACAGGCAATTGCCCATCCTTCACCATAATGTCTCTTCCAGTCTCTGTACATCTGTATTCGACCAACAAAGCGCAACATGGTGTCGCCTATTACCATTATCATTTGCTTTACAATGAAAAGGCCTGTCCTGATTCGGAACTGCCCCGTTTGGGCCAATAACATTACACATAAAGGAACAGCGGGGTGTATCGATGTCACCCTTTTATGTGCTTTTATGAGTAATTTCGAATAAATCTCATTTAGATTGGACGTTAAAAATTTGAAAATTTATATCAATTTCTTTTTCTGTTGTATTTCGAATTGATTTAAAATTTTCTTCATCTTTATTTTATAATATACTAGCTACCCTACAAAAAATATAAAATAGCCTATGTTACGTCAAATTGTTTTCGTTGAAAGCTCCCAGACGGCTTATTTTTCCCGACATCTTCAACAAATATCGTTAATGTACACAGAAATAAATACAAAAGCTTAATAAATTATATACTAAAACCTTCCTCGAGAATCACGCTATCGAGTGGTGCAACCCGCTTGAAAATCGGTGCAGTAGTTTTTGAATTTATCGCGAACAGGCAGACAGACAGACGCAGCGGAGGACTTTGTTTTATAATATGTATTGATATAATGTATGTATAATGTTATAATAAAGCACTTGCACTGTGCCACGTAATTACATTTATTTTTACCAAACGGTTTCGCCGCTAAGGCATTATCAAGGTAAGCAGATGTTGTTTGTGTCTCTACTCTACAAGTGCTTTGTTATAACATTATGATAATAATGTTCCACCAAGTGCCAACAATCAACAGTATCAACTTAACTCTTGTTATGTTATGTTAATGATTGTATTTGTATTTAATGTAACGATATTGGCAATTGAAAGAGTCGGCCTTGAGTTTCTTGCCATTTCTTCTCAAGAAGCCACATCGCCGGAACTGGCACTTAAATTCACTTTCACATTTAATATAGTGTGATGAAAGTGAATCTAAGCTCTGCTTATTTAGAGTAGTAATGATTTAAACATGTTCTTATATTTAATTTGTATGACGTTTCTAAGTGCTTTATATAGTCCAAGGAATAAAGATATTTTGAATTTTGGAATTTTTTACAATGTACCTATGTAGTTTATTATTTTCTTACGTAGTGCTCCTTGGCGGTTTACCAACGAGGCTTAGGTAAATATTAGGTAAAAACAAGTAGCCCGACTGGGGCAATACGTCCACCTCACAAAAGACTGTAGACCAACTTCATCATTTGTCCGTATATTTTTTTCCTGCACAAAGTACACACTGCCATCTAATTCCAAACTAAGCAAAACTGTATTTTTTGTAAATATATTTGTAAGTAAATATATTTTATATATATAATATAGCGTATTATATATATATATATATATATATATATATATATATATATATATATATATATATATATATAATTTTGAAAATCGGTTCATAAATCGCGAATATATCGAAGATATGTCTTCATAGAAAAAAAAATCTGTCGAATTGAGAACCTCCTCCTTTTTTAAAGTCGGTTAAAAAGGATCGATCGAGGTTAATTTCAAGTGATTTCATTTGCTTAGGCGGCTATGCTTTTTGTCGCCTATCAATGATGCAAATTGTAATATATTAATTTATTTGTCTTGTTTTCGTTCACTAGTATTTAAGTATTTTTGTACGTTTGTATAAAATTGCCTAGATACTATATTATAGTCCGACTAGCCGACCCGACAAACGTTGTAACTATGAATATTGAGTTCGAATTAGTTTCGCGCAATCTGTCAAGTGACACAAAGTTACATTAGACTAGTTAATATGGTCGTTCAGTTTTCTTGAATTTTCTAATTTTTCGCGCCACTTTCTTATATATATATAATAAATAAATAAATATTGTCAGACAAATTACACAGCGCCATCTAGCCCCAAAGTAAGCGAAGCTTGTGTTATGGGTACAAGACAACTGATAAATATACGTAAATACATTTTTTTTTGTAAATACATACTTATGATACATAGAAAACACCCAGACTAAGACAAACAGACATGTTCATGCACAAAAATGTTTGTCCTATGTGGGAATTGAACCCACGAGCGTTGGTGTCGAAGCCGCGTCATTGACCGCTACGCCACCGAGCTCGTCAATATAGATATAGATTTCTCTTGTTTTAATTTCTCTGGTATCTAGGCAATTTTATACAAACGTATAAGCTACATACAGTATGATGAACCCCTCTTTATTAACCTAGGAAACGATACAGTTTCCGCGATAGCGTGCTTAAATTCCAACGCGGCGCCGCGGGCAAAAACCGGCAAATAAATTGTACATTATTTCCAGTAAATTGAAACTATTTATTTTCATAACTGAACCGATGGATAGATAACTGTCTACCGGTAATAACACAGTGTTTACGATCATTGCCGATCCAGTTTAGTAGAAAGGGAGATTGCTATTATTATAGGACGCTGGAGCTTCCTGCAGGTACCTAATGTCAGCTATTTGAAGAAGTATTATAATGTAGTAGGGATGTTATGTTATCGATATTATAAGAATATCGATAAACTTTGTATCATTATCATCAACCCTTATTTATGCCAATGCTGAGATTCTGGTCTCTCCTCAATTGAAGGGGTTTAGAGCATTCTCTATAACGCTGCTCAACTGCGGGTTGGTGGAGGTCAATGTTTCCAAGCCGCCTAAAGAACACTGACTTGGCTTAACGACTGTTATCCCATGACAACAATCGGGACCGATGGCTTAACGTGCCCTACGAAGCACGGAGGAGCTCGAGATAAATAAACCCATCGATAGACAGGCTACGAACGACTTTGATTAACTTGCGTGTTCGATTAGACTGACACACACAACGGCGCCATCGAGTTCCTCAAATTTTGTGTAATTTTGAAAAATAATATTGTGCTGAATTAAATACTAATTTGCTTAAGAATTACCTGGAAATAAAACAAAAATAAGAATAAGAATAAGAACTTAAATTATTTTATACCAGTAACCGTAACTATCAGCTATTTATTTATTATCATTATATCTTTATTGACCACAACATCTCGGTGCAATAGACGGACTTAATGCTAAATTCATTATCTACCAGTCAACCATTTTTTTTATTACACACACATTATCTCGTCCCAAACTAAATAAACCAAACTAAACTAAACTAAATAATTTTGGGGTGTAAGTGGTTCATCAAGATCTTTGAACCAAAGCCAACTTCACCTGCACGTGGTGCACCCTGCTGACTGACAAACGAAGCTCTGGCGAAAAGAGAGGCGGGCCGTATGCTTGTCTGCCACCCGACGTAGTATAAAAAAAAATACCTTGTACTACGAGACTTGTACTTGTACTACGAGTAGATAACTGATATTATACTTAAATACATTTTTTTTGTAAATACATACATAATAATACATAGACAACACCCAGACCAACACAAACAGACACGATCATGCACACAAATATTGTAACAGAGCACTTGCGCCTCGATTGAAAAAAAAAATCATAATTTGTAAACGGAGTTATGATTATAAACTGCTATGTGTCTGGCATCAGGCATCTTGCTTTTCGTTTACTATCAAGCGAAGCGTAGTCATTATGTTAGGAACGCAACAACCATCAAGGGAATTGTTATTTGGCTGTGAGATGTGAGATGGAAGTACTTCCCCAGTCGGGCAGCTTAAAAAATACGCTATGCCCTACCTCTCTATTCGCCTAAGCATCGATTGTCAGTCAGCAGAGTGCACCACGTGCAGTTAAGGTTGGCTTTGGTTCAAAGATGTTGATAAACCAAGTATACGCCAAGTGCCAGTATTATTTAAAAAAATCGTAGAAAAAAATCTATGTATACCTAAATAAATTTAAGATGTAGACATTTTAGCTATAACTACAATATCATTTTAATCGATATTTCAATCTCTTTTACGACAATCTAGTCTATCTACAGCCGCTAGTACACTACCTAGCGGCTGTAGATAGTCTGAGATCAGAGAGTTTTTAGTTAGTATCCAAGTTAGGAGATACTATGTTTTAAGTAAATGCTTTTCTTAATTAAATAGTTTCAAACAGTTTGACAGAACTCTGATGATTGCCGCAAATAAAAACGATGTCGATTTTTGAAATCATTATAAGTTCGATTTGGATCATTTTCAGTTTGGATGGTAGAGTCAGCTTCGAAGGTATAAGGTCCCAGTAGGTCCATGAAGCTATTATAGAAAAAAATGATTTGGTAAGCTGATATTCGCGCTAGTTTATTAACCGACTTCAAAAAAGGAGGAGGTTTTCAATTCGACTTAATATTTTTATTTGTAAATGTATGTACATATGTTTTTTTTTTATACTACGTCGGGTGGCACACAAGCATACGGCCCGCCTGATGTGAAGCGGTTACCGTAGCCATATTAATGCTCGCAACATAAAATATCGCTCGCGCGCCGCCACCCCCGCTGCCATCGCAGCATCTCCTTCTTTTCTGGTGACCTCACTCACTCGCAGGAACACAACAGCCCTCAAGGGAACCGTAATTTGGCTGCTTACAATTACGCTCCCTACCTCTCTTTTCGCCAGTGCTTCGTTTGTCAGTCAGCAGGGTGCACCGCGTGCATGTGAAGTTGGCTTTGGTTCAAAGATGTTGATGAACCACTTACACCCCAAAGTATGTATGTATGTTATTCGATATCTTTGCGAATTGTGAACCGATGTTCATAAGACTTTTTTTATTTGAAAGGGTATGATTGCAAGGTGGTCCCATATTCACCAAGTCAGGATCTGATGATGGCATGCCAGGGAAATCAAGGGAAACCCTTAAATTTTATAAGCACGTATGGTCAAATTATTATTTTTTATTTGAAAGGGTAATTGCGAGGTGGTCCCATATTCACCAAGTCAGAGTCTGCAGATGATGAGATCCCAGAAAAATCGAGGGGAAACCCTTAAATATGCCCTATGGTAGCCGGCAGAATAAAATTGTGCCACTCCATTGCTCTGCGCTGGATGTCGTACAAGGCGACTAAGGAATCTTGTGTGACGCGATAACTTTTCTCCCCGAAGACGGGCAGCAGCATCTGCCGGGGTATTCCACCAATAAGCTGCGCTCGCTAACTGAAGTCGGTGTCATTTTTTTTTTAAATCAACTTTATTTAGACTGTTTTTCTAATTAAAATGCCTATTATAAAATTACGAGGTTTTCAGACATTCTATTATGGTGCCATTTCGCTAGTATGTATGAGATGTAAGCGAGAGGGCACGTTAAGCTGTCGGTCCCAGCTATAATCATTAGACCGTGGTTAAGCTGAGTCAGTGACCTTTAGGCGGCTTCATAACACTGACCTCCGCCAACTCGTAGTCGAGCAGCGTGGTGGAGTATGCTCCATATTACTTCGATTGAGGGGAGACCCGTTTGCCAGCAGTGGTATGAATAACGCTTGACGACGACATAAGCAAGAGAATGCTATGATAAATACACTGTCGTGATACGAAAGATTAAGGTTGCTCAGAGTTCGCGCTGTAGGTCTTATTACCGGAATGTCCAGTCGGTTCATTAAGTCTATTTCCCTGAATGTCCGTTCTTTGATAGTCCACTTCCCCATCAGTCCATTATCCTAAAAGTCCACTTTTCTGAATGTCCATTCCCCGATAATCAATTTCCCGGAACGTCCACTTTCTTGCTTTATAATTCCACTCAGAAGCTGGTATATTCGTAGTAAAAGTAGAGTTACGACATAGCTTCAAGAATCAGCAGGCTGAAATGGCAGCGGGCAAGTCACATAGGTCGCAAAACTGACGGTCGTTGGATCAAAAGGTTTCAGAATGTTTGGTGCCAGTTTTTTGTGCATCATGTCAACATAACAAAACTGACCAAATAGAGAAGAACTCTCATGTTGTGAATTTATAATAATCGAGTTAGATATCAAAATTATGTGGCTTACATGCTCTCATTTTGAAGTGACCCGGCTAATTTAGATATGTAACATGGGTACGGTAAATTCACAATATGAAACTTTTTCTCAATTTGATCAGCTTCTAAACGTTAATACGTGTAAACAAAAGGAGCATTTAAGTTAAGTAGTAATAGACAATAATATAATTATTAGCATAATAGCGACGTGCAATTTATAAATTGTAAGAATAAAAAATAAAGTAAGAAGAACCACAAACACACACAATCTCGACTTGTCGAGATTGTGAATCTGTTTGTGGTCCAAATTAATAAATAAATAAATAAATAAAAAAGAATATTGCAATATAAAAATAGAACATTGTTAATAAAAGGTACGGACCCCGGGTCTGTAGATTGTAATCAATAAAAAAAAAATTTAAAAAAAAGTTCGAATGTGACCAAAATACTCGCACTAAGTGCTCTGGAATTGCGATCAAGGACCAGAAAGCGCAGCATAGGATGAACCTCCACTAGATGGACGAATGATCTAGTAGAGATTGCAGGAAGCTGATGGATGAAGTCTATATAGGAGGCTCTGTTCAGCAGTGGACATCCTTCGACTAAAATGATGATGATGATTACTTACACTTATTAAGTCAGTCGGCAAAGCATTGTTATAGTAAACTTAGAACGTCGGACAGAAGCGCGGTTAACCGATGCGGGCAGACGGCATGACCGCTTGAAGTCTCGCTGCCCGCATTCGATACATAGTAGTTTACATCTCTATTGTTCACTTGCATTGTATGGTTCCTTATGCTACATAGTAGAAACATAACGGTAATATATAAATGTTACAAATTTTTAGTTTTGCAATTGGGAAACTGGTAGTACTTAGAGAGGTCATAGATTATTTTTGTTTTTTAATCATGATTTATGATTGAAAAACAAAAATAAATACCATGATGATCACTTTTAGTTTTTTTTAAAAGTATATGCAGTATCCACATCTTCACCTTAAAAAAATAAAATAAGTCTTTACAAGTAGGGAGTGTTTGGCGGATGAAGTCGCACCCGCAAAGGCTATTGGTATTACAATCATTGTCTGCAATATCAGGACGGAGGCTCACCACATATTCCCACCACTGTGTCTCCTGTGTAGCCAGGATTAACAACGGCGACCACTAAAAAGGCAATGAACAATGAAGTCCATTGCATTCCCGAGGGTAAAACTACGGCTGCCTTGGAACTCACAACGAATTTAATCAGAAGAAATTAGTAGGAGTACGAAGCTTTTGGAATTTGACTTCCCCACTTAATTATTCGTCTATTGTCTACAATAGACGAATGAGGCCAATGTAAATCTTTTATTGCTTTTTAGCCTCATAAACCCAAGAGATTTGAATTTACAGGTTGAAGGGAAAACCGAACGTCCATTGAAAAGAACAACTTAAAAAATGCGAATAAGAGCCGTGTAGCGAATCTACCTACTATTCCATGTATCTACTGTGGTATTGTATTTAATGAATCGCTTAACTTTATCGACTCGACCACTTATTAACCTTTATTATTGTTTATTCAAATGAAATGGCACTTGAAACTGAACTTTATCTTAATAATCTCAAAATTGATAATTGTTTGTTTCAACAAAATTGCTTTTAAAGGATGATTACGAAAGCTGGATAGTATTAAAATTCGTTGGGTAATAGTAAACCTAGAAGTACACTGGTACAACGGACAAATGTAGTAATTTCAGCCGCGATGTGTGTTTATCTAATAGTCAGACATGTTATTCTTTTGCTGCTATCTACGT
Source organism: Hypsopygia costalis (assembly GCA_937001555.2). Lineage (NCBI taxonomy): Eukaryota > Metazoa > Arthropoda > Insecta > Lepidoptera > Pyralidae > Hypsopygia > Hypsopygia costalis. Next base: position 1,616,774 of record OW443336.2, on the reverse strand, counting down.
ACTAATTATGCCGCTAATCAACACAGTATTATTTATTCTGTATCTAAATATATATATTTAGGATTCGATCCCCCCACAAGACAAATATGTGTGTGCTTGAATATGTGTGTTTGTCTTGGTCTGGGTGTTTTCTTTGTATTATTTGTTTACATTTACAAAAAAAAAAAAAATAAGTGTAATATCAGTTATCTAGTACCCATAGTACAAGCTTTGCTTAGTTTGGGATGAGATAACAATGTGTTATTTGTCCAGAATATGTTATTTATTGATTATATATGTATTGTTTATATTTATTTTTATTTTTATTTAAAATATTATCTTTTTTCAGTTGTGGCGATATGCTCGTTAGTACCTGCCTATTTATTAAATAATAGGAGCAGACAACTTTTCCGGCATTTCTCTATGGGACTTAATCCGGAACGAAGAAATTCGACGGAGAACCAAAGTTGTCGACATAGCTCTCAGAGTCAGTAGGCTGAAGTCGCAGTGGTGGTAGAGTGGAAACCTCGTATGGTGCGATGAAGGCCTCAAGCGAACGGCCGGAAGCGGCTGGATGCGGAAAGCAGAGGATCACATATGATGGAAGGCATTAGTGAAGGCCTGTGTCCAGCAGTGGATAGATGCAGGCCGACAATGATGACTCCACAACTGGAAATGAGATCCGCAACTGGAAATTAATTTATTACTGTTACTACATGCGCTAAGTGTGTATCTACCTTAAGTATCACTACAGAACTTCATTGCGTTCTGAAAAAGCAATAAATAAGAGAATTAGGTGCGTCTGCGACGTGCTCGGAAGACTTTATAAGGTTTATTATAAATTGCCGTAATTCTGCATGTTTAGCAGTCATTAATAATATTAAGTACTTAGTGCCTTGCTTGCGCGGCAAGTTAAAATAATGAACGTCTGTAAAGGTAATATTTTTGATAATAAGTAGTGTTTTTTATTGCCGAAATCGCGGATACTATATCTATGCGCCTATGCCAATTATTTTCAATGTAATATTCAGTGTCGTCGTCAAGCGTAATTCATCCCACTGTTGAAATATGGGTGTCCCCTCATTTGAAGAGGTTCAGAGCATATTCCAGCACACTGCTGAACTGCGGGTTGGCGGAGGGCAATGCTTTCAAGTCACCCAAAGGCCACTGACTTGGCTTAACGACTGTCATCTAACAACCGCCGGAACCGACGGCTTAACTTACCCTCCGAAGCACGGAGGAGCTCGAGATAAATAAACCCATCTATGTACAGGCTACGGTCGACGTTGCTTATCTTGCGTGATCGATTATAGTAACACGCGTAACGACGCCTCCTCAATTCAATGTATTATGATGTAAATTGTTAACCATCATTTTTGAGCCAAAGCCAATCTCATCTACATGTGGCACACCTAGTGAAAGAGGTACAGCATCGCGTAATTATAAGGTACCCAACTGGGATGTAGACGTCACATCGTACAAGTCTACAATAAAAGTAAATAATAGCTGCATTTTGTGTGGCATTTAACAGTCAAACTTGTCAAGTAGTTTTAGCAATATAGATAATCTCTCACGGGAAGAACATGCCTTGTGTTTTTCTACCATGCTCATCCCCGTCAGTTTCATTCATCTGACTGGAAACAGATTATGTCTACATTTGAAAATCGAATGCTCATCGCACAAACTGACGCGACGTCAGACGCAGCCTCCGTCGCCAGACGATACAATTAATATAATATCTACATTGTAATTGTTTGCTGGATCTCGGTAGATATTTCGGATAATGTAAGATAAGGGAATATTTTATTGTTAAATGAATGGGTGTAATTGGTTCACCAACATCTTTGAACTAAAGCCAACTTCACCTGCACGCGGTGCAACCTGCTGACTGATAAACGAAGCTCTGGCGAAAAGAGAGGTAGGGAGCGTAATTGGAAGCTACCCGGCCTAGGAATGTTCCTCCACCTCACAGAATACCGCAGCCAAATAACAACTCCCTTGAGGGTTGTTGTGTTCCTGTGAGTGAGTGAGGTCACCAGAAAGGAAGGAGATGCTGCGTTGGCAGCGGGGGTGGCAGCGTGCGAGCGATATTTTATGTTGCGAGAGTTAATATGGCTACAGTAACCGCTTCTCATCAGGCGAGCCGTATGCTGCCACCCGACGTAGTATAAAAAAAAGAGATACCGTTACATAATGAAATTTTAGATATACGTGTATCTATACTACATATAGACGAGCTCGGTGGCGTAGCGGTCAATGACGAGGCTTCGACACCAACGCTCGTGGGTTCGATTCCCACACAGGACAAACATTTGTGTGCATGAACATGTCTGTTTGTCTTGGTTTGGGTGTTTTCTATGTATCATAAGTATGTATTTACAAAAAAAAAAAATATTTACGTATGTTTATCAGTTGTCTAGTACCCATAACACAAGCTTCGCTTACTTTGGGGCTAGATGGCGCTGTGTAATTTGTCTGACAATATTTATTTATTTATTTATATGTACAATGATTTATCGTGTTGTATACTTCTGTAAGTGTATGTGTGCTTAATGTTATAAACTTTTCATTAGTTAAAAATCAACCAAAAATATACGCCATATAACATCCTCGACATATAATTGTTTATGTAAACACAGATTTTCAAACTTTAAAAAATGCTATTGATTTTTCTGAATATTTGCTCACAAATGGATAACTGCACGTGGTGTCAAAAGTCATACGACCTGACTAATATAAAGCGATCGCGTTCTCGATATGCCCTACCTTTCTTACGTCACGCACTGCAACTAACTAGTGTTAGTTGCAGAGCGTGCAGGTGACATTAGCTTTGATTCAACAGATGGTAATAGTAATATGATGATGGTATGAGTCATGGTTGAAAGACACTTAACTAGGTATATTCTTTACTGACAGTTGTGGTTACGTGTCTTGAAATTGCCTACGTCATAAGCTGTATTTCGTGAACGTAAACTCGTGACGGTTTTGGCAACATACCTGCATTATTTGCCATATAGCAGTAAGAGACTGCTAGTCAAATTCTAAAAGCTTCCTCTCCTACTAATTTCTTCTGATTAAATTCGTTGGGAGTTCCAAGACAGCCGTAGACTCCCCGGGACTGCAGTGGACTTCATTGTTTATTGCATTTTTTGTGGTCGCTGTTAATCCTGGCTACACAGGAGTCACAGTGATGGTATTGTGTGGTGGGCCCCCGTAATATACCTGCCTGTCACGGAAATAATACTCCTGATTTTTTTCTACTATGGTTTGAGTCACACATCAAAACGTGATAGACAGTTACATAAACTTGTTGACTCTTTAAATGGGACAGGGGCCCAGCCCACCCACCACTGTGTCTCCTGTGTAGCCAGTATTAACAGCGGCGACCGCCAAAAAAGGCAATTAACAGTGAAGTCCATTGCAGTTCTGGAGGTAAAACTACGGCTGCCTTGGTAATCACTACGAATTTAATAAGAAGAAATTAGTAGGAGTTAGAAGCTTTTGGAAATTGACTTCTCTTCTTAGCAATGTGCAAGACTTATTTTGAGTTTCATGGCAACGGACAGACAGAACGAATGGACGATTTTATAAGCTCAATGAATTTCGCTGAAAATCAACCAAAAATTTACGCCATATTACTACGTAATTATTTATTACGTGAACATTGGGAAAACCTCGGCATTTTTGAAATCGGTTATAAAAAGTCACAAATGACCTATTAAAGTCAAATAATATCACCTGACCATTTTTTACTATCAATTATGACTAATTAATATAGTCAAATAATATCACCTGACCATTTTTTTTTTCCTATAAAGTTATTACTAATTAATATTATTTAATATCAATTAGTTGTGCTATTCAACGTAAAAATAATTTAAATTCCCGGCAATAAAAGGCCGGAATTAATAGAGTCGTAAAAAGTTAATTAAGTGAATGATAAGTATAAAAAATTTAATAACACAAATTAATGGGACCTTATCTTTAAAGTTGCATTTCATTACTTAAATTTGCGATAATTTTTTAAAACATGCACGGGGAATATTAAAAAATTGGACAGGAACGTATGGACAGGCACACGAGAGGTTCCGCGTCATCGTAGAAAAATAATAATATTTATTTAGTTAATTGATTCAGGACATTTATGACAGTTGGGTCATTTGTAGGTTGTTGTTCTAACCGTCTACATCTACAGATCGCCTGAGGATGCGTCGCGTAGAGGCGAAACACGTGTCGCAGAGACGACCACGGCAGTCGGGGCAATGGCGGTCGCATGTATCTTCTGTTTCAGATGTTGGAGATTCGCCGTGACGACCACAGCAGCTGGAGCTGAGACGACCAAAGCAGCCATAGCAGTCGCATGCAAACTAACGGTAGTGGGTGGGTGCCGGCCGACAGTAGTTTGCATGAACTAATTGGTGGCGCAAGCACGCAAAGTAGTGTAGATCAAATTGCCTGTAATATTTATTTCCTACCAATACCACATACTCAATTGATATTATAATTTAGTAGATTGTAAAATATTATATCAATAATGAGAGATGTTAGTTTACTAAAACAACTGTTTGTGTAAAATAATATAGCTGACCAAGTAATAACAAAAATGTAATTATATTTGCACGCCAACAGGCAAAATGTAACGGTAAACAATATTTTCTATGTTAAACATTCCTGTACCTACATTTAGCAAATAAATTAATTTCAATTTGAATCGAACTAAACTAAAGTAAAAAAACATATTTCCTTGTTGTGTAGCTAATAAAAGCGTGTTAATAAACTTAGAAATTAGAATGTAAGTTTATTCTAGAATTCTCTATTAGAATCCAAGCTTCACATGTATGTTTGTTTGTCGGTTTGCCAGTTTGTCAGTTTGTAACCGACTTCTTTGAACTTGATTTTGACCCACTTTGAATGGTCAGATTTAATTTAAACTTTGTATAATTATCAAGTTTATTATCCTGGTAATTAATTTCCTCATATATCACATGAATCTAAAAAGTGGAAAATAATTATAAATTAAAATTAAAAATTAAAAACGAAAAATTATTTTTTAATATAGGCAGAAAATATAAATCAACGAAAAAGATTAGTATTGTTGTAAAAAAAACGTTATATATATTTCAATTATCGAGCACATCACGCATTTTTCACAATAATACTAATATTTTTCGTTCATTTGTATTTTCTGCTTATATTAAAAATATTTTTTTTTTAAATGCTGGACCGATTTTTTGTAACTGGCAATGGTATCTGGAGGGAAAGCACTTTAAACAATGGAGAAGAATTTCGGTCAAAGGAAATATTTCTTATTTTTTTAAAAGAAACAACAACGTGCACCGCGTGCAGGTGAAGTTGGCTTTGGTTCAAAGATGTTGATGAACCACTTACACCCCAAAATCACCATTTAGATCTGTAGATGCACCTACCTGCTGTCTATCAAGCAGGTTCTTGTTCATCACCTTTATGGTATAAAGCAAAATAAAGATTTATTGAAAATTGAGCTCGAGATAAATAAATGGGTAGATTCAGGCTGATAACGATGATGAAATACTGTGAGTTTAGCAGGAGGCAGTTTCAATATCACAAACAGATACTCTGCTTTTATAGATACGACAAAAGCATTAGCATAAACTAGTTATTGTAACACAAAAAAGATTTTGCAATTATCTATGGGCGAACAAATCATGGCAGCTGAGTAGTCCACTATCTTTATTGGCGACATTAAAGTTTACGTCCGTGGACCGAGCCATTTTGATCTCAGTGACGATGTGTCAGCCATTACAATTGGCATGGGAGTCCTGAGATTTGGTTAAGGTGTGGTCACATTTAATTTTATTGAATTTTGGCAGTCTTTAGAAGCATTTTTTTATTCAATAAAATGATAAAGAATATTTCATATAAGTCAATCACTCATACATAAGGCAAAACAAATTCTTATGCCAATATAATGCTTTGGAACTACGCGGAGACTGAACGGTTCCTTAGAGTACTTATAAATATTTAAAAATGGAAAATATCTCCTCCCCGTCTAGGTGGGATTTGAACCCACGACCTCTCGATGACCGGTTGAGTGCTCTTCTAACTGAGCTACCAGGAATGTTTGTGTTGGTAGCGTATTTTTGCATTCTTTATTTTACTGCTGTGTAGTCACAGTCCTTAGAGTTCTATCGTAACTGCTGTTTTTGTAAGTTCCATATAGTTTAAAATCCCCTTTTGTTGTAATATTTGTTTCTCAAAGTTTTAGTTTATTTTCTCTGCTAGCTTTGGACGTGGTATCGTACTGTCGCTTCTGCGGGTTACTCCACGCGGACTTATATCATAGTTTCTTGTTTGAAAAAGACAATGCGACGTATTCTTGATTCGCTTGGTATGAACTTGGTTGACATCGAAGAAGTTGAGTTTTCATAGTGTCTTCCTTTATTGACTAAAATATGCATGTCTTTATAGCCTTTAAGTAGCTATGGCAAGCATTAGGCAGCCGGGTTGCATGCGTTGAAATAGCCGCGGTCTTAACCGGACCTCCGAATGCCCCAGATGTGACCGCACCCCATCTTAACATCTTAATGATCGTAAATTAAACCGTATCTGTTTTATGGACAATTTGAAAGGCAGAGATCGTTAAAACCTGGTTTCCATTAGCGTAATCATTCGGAAGCTACTAACGTCATACATGCGAAGGTGAATGTTCCATCAGTTATCTTTTCATACATTATTTATAAAGTATTTAGAATATAACGTTGTATGGGGACATTTCTTAATGTATTTATAGTAATGAGGCTCCATTTAACCATCTTGAAAAATGTCGCATAATTATAGACAATATTTCTTTAAATTATAATTATTTATTTTCCGATATAAATGTACTATTTACAGATTAGGACTACGATCATGGCGGGCGCAAGGAATGCAGCACAATACAATAATCAAAGAAGACCGAACGCACACGCATGTGTAGAACAAAATATCGACATGAAATGATTAAACTTAAAGGCAGAAGAAGTATAAAAACAGTTTTTATACTTCACAAATATTTTATATAAAGTAATACCTACATATGTTAGAACAATTAAATGTATATAGATATAACAGTAAATGAACATATCTATAGTGCTCAATATACCTATTTATACTCAAGACTTTGCTGAAAAGACTACAGTAAACCTAGACAATACAAGCTAAACTCGAACAAAAATAAACCTTTACAAAACAGGAAATAAATCGAACAAACAACTTGAGAAGAACAATAAAAATGACAATTAGACGCTGACAGATGTTTCAAAAAGCTCATTTTTCTCCACCCACCCGCTAAACTCAGTTAAATAAATAACCGCAGGATTCAATTCTGCAGACCGTTATAAAATAAGAAGGAAACAAAGTCGAAACGTTCGCGGTTAACCGCGACTCAGGTGAACCATGGATTCGAGTTAACGTTTAGGAGCGGTTTCTATCTTGAGACCTTGTGGTCAAAGTTGCGTTTATAAATAGGTAATTTTATTGTTCGTAAATGTGATTGCAAGACTGTACGGCTGCAAGGCATAACATGCAATGCATACTCTTTTGTACGAATATGTGTCTAGACTTCCATTCTTTTTGGCGTATGAGTGGGTTATTAACATATTTGAACCAAAGCCAATCTCACCTGCATGTGGTGCACCCTGTTCTAGTCGTTAAACTATTACTAATTAGACATTTATTTTGGTGTTTTGTTTAATATAAAATATTGCTCTAGATAGCCAAAAAGCTATAGCTTTTGCGCCGACGTTTCGGAAATTTGGCAGTATTTTTTTCTCAGCAATTTTATATGAATTCGTTTCATATAAAATTTAAAAGTTAAAAACTTTTAAAAAAATGTCTGGTATTTTTTTTAAGTATTTCCACAACAATATCAACAGAAACTATGCTACATTTTGTACCCTGTTGATAAAATTCGAGAAAACTGTTGTCAAAACGTATAAAACATTTAATTTACGCATTAAATTTGAGTAATGCATTGTGTTATTAATTTGTCACGCAGCGGATAATGTGTCACGTAGAAACTTCCTATCTAAAGATATCCAAAGATAACTTAAGATAGGAAGTTTCATTAAATATTACTTTAGTTTATTTTTGTAATACATGTATCGTGATTTGTGTCGAGCACATCATATTTTGATCGATTCTTCAATCATGTTACTAGCAAATTGGATGGATTCCATATGACCTATCCATCCAAACACATCCAAAATCTTGAGATATGGTGTTTGTGGTCGTACTCTTTCGTAATGGCTCATCCGATTTTTACAAAAGCTTGGTATTTTTTTTATTTTTGTTATAATTCATACTGCTAAAATAATTAATATCAGCTAGTTTAGGTCAACTCTTATTCATTGCACTGTTGGGATACGCGTCTCACCTTAATCGAAGGGATTTATTAACGCATACTCCATCACGCTGCTCAACTACGCATTTCAAGACCACTGATTTGACTTAACGACTGTCCTTTAATGACAACAGACGGGAACAACGGTATAACGTGCCCTCCGAAGCTCGGGCGAACTAGAGATAAATAAAACCATCCATGGACAGGCTACGGTGGTCATTGCTTAACTTGCGTGTTTAATTAAACTATTGAATTTAATTAAGCTAGCATTGACATAAAAATATGACTAAGTATGGACGAGTCTTTGTTATTTCGATTACAAATGGGTGAAACGTCACCTTTATGTTCTGAATCAGTAGATTTCCGTAGAAAAGCTGGGTCTCATCCCTCCAATATAAACTGCCTTATTTTGACCTTATATTTGCATACCTGTTGATCTCGCGCGCCGCTGCGCCGGACGGAGCCATAACAAATTTCATTTCAGCTCTATTCTTTATGTTATAGTCATTGTATGATATTGAATACTTTTGTTTAATAATATTTTTGACCCAAAAAAATGATATATTTATTCTTACCATTCCTCATTTAAATTATGCATGCATAAAGGTATGCATTCTACTTCTTTTTGTACTTACAAAAAAATCAATTTTTTCAAGGTAGGCTCAAAGATTAATAAATAATCTAAAAAATATGGTACTGGATACTCGACAGTCGAAACTGACACCTATTGTTTGTAGGATAAACCTGTGTTACAGGTGTCAGTGCCCAACCCTCTGAAGTTTATAAAAAAAAATATAATTATTAATAAAAAGTTTTTTTATTTTAATTTAAAAGAAAATGACAAAACTAATATTAGGCATCCTGAGGGGCAAATCTCGTAATTACCATTAAAATGTAATGGTAATGTAAATGGCATTTCTATTACCACAAAATATCGAAATAAAACCTTAAATTAAACAAAGTAAAAATGATATTCTGCTAACAATAAGAATTGATAATAATTAATTTAATGAAATGAACTATATAACTTTTAGTCAACACATTTCGATCTCGATTCGGTCAACTTTCATTCTGTAATCGAAAAATAATTACGAGAATCGGCCTTGTGTATTCTTCATTGGCAAGAAGGGGGATAGAAAAAACTTAAGCAGTGGTGATGTAAAGTTTTCAAGTAACCTATAAATGGTTACAACACAAGTACCGACCGCTTGTTGCTAGCCCAGTTAAAGTAGAGTTTTGCAAGATCCTTCCAGTGATTTCACACACTCGTAGGTACTAACATTACTCTATGCAATGGCTCTTGGCTCGGTCTTCTATAAGGTAGATTCTACTTGACCAGTCCTAGTCGGAGTCGCTCCTCAATCAAATGCATTTCCACAGAAGATGAATTTGGTAGAGAGAAGAGTGGAGCAGCGACAAGCGGCAAGTGGATTCACTGACCGAGAAGAATAGAGGCTGTAGCCTTTGAGACATTTCCACAGAAGATGAATTTGGTAGAGAGAAGAGTGGAGCAGCGACAAGCGGCAAGTGGATTCACTGACCGAGAAGAATAGAGGCTGTAGCCTTTGAGACATTTCCACAGAAGATGAATTTGGTAGAGAGAAGAGTGGAGCAGCGACAAGCGGCAGGTGGTTTCACTGACCGAGAAGAATAGAGGCTTAGTACATTCAGGCAACGCTGGCTTAGGCTCTTAATAGTGAGCCTCTTATTTTAAACCTGAAATTGTTATGATTCCTTACTAAATAGAAAAAAAATAACAAATTAAACCTAAAAGTACCCAAAACTTAGTTTCGATAATGTGATTTAGCCTTTGAGGCATTTCCACAGAAGATGAATTTGGTAGAGAGAAGAGTGAAGCAGTGACAAGCGGCAGGTGGTTTCACTGACCTAGAAGAATAGGGGCTGTAGTGAAATTAAAAAAAACTTGTGGTGAAGTATGTACTAAAATATCTTCGATTGAGCAAATATCCGTATCAGTGCATAAGATTGACATAATGTATACACAAATATACGATATCAAGCCCGTTACAATTTGTTTATATATATAACGCCAGGTGCCAGGCAAACAAACACCCTCCCTGATGTAAAGCAGTTAACGCAGCAATATAAGCGCTTGTAATACAAAGGGTATTGCTCTGCCGCTGGCACCATACCTTATCTTACTCACTCGCACGCAACAATCCTCAAGGGTATTGTTATTCGGCTACGGTCTTCTGTAAGGTGCGGTATCTCCCCAGTCGGCCTCGACATGCCCTATTTCTCTTTCGTCAGACCTTCTTTCGTTTATCGGGAGAGTACACCATTGCATTGAGGTTTACTTTAGTTCTAAAAGTGACGGTGAGCCACTTACACCCCAAACAATGCTAACGAGTTCACAAGTTCTGAATACGAAAGTAAGAATATTTAAAGAACTAACAAGTAAAAGTTCAGACAACTTACAAAGTCTAAAAGTACTTAGGCCACGAGTAACTTTTGTCGCTGCGATTGTGTCGTCCCTTATCCATACTATACAATTGAAAGAGACAGCGATACAAAGTTAACAAAAAGGTTATTCCTATACGAGCACCCTTCCTCTTCCTATCAGCACTCAGTATTTAAATTGAAAAATTTATTTGTTGCCACCCTAAAGAATCGCCATTGTGTCTTTATTTTCTTTCAATCACTTGCCTAACCATTATTCGGCTCAGATTCTCGCCGTTTGACAAAAAGTTACCTTAAATTATTGCAGAGCTATACGTTTCTTGAAAAACTCCCGAGGCCGCGTTAATACCCAACGGAACCAATTTGAATTCAATTTAGCTTTTTTTCGAACCAGCTTTTGTTGCTTCTCAGTTGTGTTTGTGTTATTCGATTTCTGTAATTTCATTCATAACAAACTGGATTTGGGGTCGGGAAAGCCCATTGGGGTTGACAGGAGCGTTTGAAATAATATTCTCTTTGATAAGAGCCGGTTCCCGTAAGTGATGGGGCCTGAGATATCAGCTCATGGATTTTGAATAGGATTTGTCGATGTGAAGTGACGAAAACTAATTATGCTGTACAATGAGTGTTTGGGGGTAGGGTTGGGATATCGATTCTAGAGGATATTCGAGTCAATGGCACACGTTCAGCGAATTTGAATGGATAGATTTGATTGGTGAAACTAATTTCTAATACGTTATTCATTTAGTTCATGGTTTTATTGGCATGCTATTGTTATAATATGACTAAATAGGCATAAGCTATTTTACTTTTAAGATCCAAGCGGATATTGCAAATAAATCATTTGTATTTGTATAAGTTCTAATTTTGTTCATTACTTTATGTCCCTAATAGTGTTAGATATTTAAAATCAGTGGTGCACGGCCGTTGTGCTTCACTTGACTAGTCATTTCTTTAGGTTTTTAATGCCTTATTTGCCATTTTGGTGTCTCTCACATTACCGAGAGGGGAAGTCAAATTCCAAAAGCTTCTTACTCCAACTCAGACTTTTGATTAAATTCGTTGTGAGTTCTAAGGCAGCCGTAGTTTTACCCCCAGGACTGCAGTGGAATTCACTGTTCATTGTCTTTATTGGTGGGCGTCGTTGTTAATCCTGGGTACTTATGAGACATAGTGGTGCGAACATGTGGCGGGCAATCTAAGTAAGACGTTATTACTTGCAATACACCTTAATAATAGTACTATATTCTTGTATGGATAGAGTAACTACTGTAGTAGAAACGTAATTATTATATTTTAATTTACACCACCACACAGTAGAACCACAGTATATTAAAATATACTGTGGTTCTGCTGTAGTTAAAACCTTCCCTGCTTCTCTCCGAAACGGATCTGAAATTCTATCTACAGCTCTGAGACTAACCTGTTAGGTATCGTATTGGGTAATATTTGTTCAACGATACACGAATACCCTCCACATGCATGTGACGCCATCCAAAAGGAGTGGCCACAACGACGTACTACTCTTGCTTATACTGTGCTTTGATTTTAAAAACTAGCCACTGCCAGTTTTAAATACCTATGAAAGTCAAACAAACTTTCACTGAGTATTGTTTGGTCAGTCACTTAAGATTGATTACTCCACCAATCTCCACCTCCCACTCAACTTGTAACAAAACAATACATATTGTTACAAACGAGGAGCTGCGTGTGTCAATGGTCTATTAACGCCAATATGAGATATAATCGATGAGAGACAATAAGTAGCGACGGGGCGCCGTGTTATTGTTTGTATAGCGCACTGATTGTCAAACTATATGCATGTATATTAACGGCATCGACATTGGCAGTAATAATTGAATAAATACGATTTTTGAAAACATTTACATTTTTATAAAAAGATAAGTGTTACAACCAACATAAGAGGGAACACGCCAGGGGAATGTCATCTCTCCGAAGCTATTCACCGCTGCACTGAAAGACGTATTTAAGACGGTACACTGGACGTGATGCTGATGGCTGAATCTGCTTCTTGAGCCATGGGGCTGGGGATAAATTTTGACAATAAGAAAGTTATGTACAACGACTTTGTTATTCTTAATCCCGTGTTATCGTAGAGAATATGGTTATTGAAGCTTAAAGACTACGTCTACATCGGTCAGACCATACAGCTGCGTAAAGGTAATTTCATCATAGAGATCAATAGACGCATATAGTGTCACTGATGGCAGATGGGGAAGAAAAATCCTAGAATGGAGGTCGCGTATGGGGCGATGAAGCATGGGATGCCTCGTCTCTATGTGGACCTACGACCTGAAGGAAGCGGTTGGATGCGGAAAGCGGAGGATCGCATATTGTGGAAAGAATTGGCTAAGGCCTATATCCAGAAGTGGGTAGATACAGGGTTATATTGAAGATGATGATAATATACATTTAATGCGGCGAACGAACTAAGCTGGCTGTTGGCGTGGCGACGCTCCTAACTCTAGGAGTCTTTCTCAGCTCGGCTCGGTGATGAGGCACATTTTACAAGCTTCTGTTTAATCTTACCGCGATGTCTGCAATCAAATCTTGCAAGTTAAATTTGAACCACTTTCCGCCTGATCTGAAATTTGGACACTCCTATAATTCTAGCGAAAATTAATGATTACTCAAATCCCGTCATTCTTAATACAATATGGCAGCCGCCACAAAATAGCGATTTATAAAGTCCACAGTAACAGCACAAGTACAGCTTGTAAAACTTTGTTTATTTTTGTTTATATTATATGAAGAGGTGTAAGTGTGGTTCTTTAACATCTTTGAACCAAGGCCAACCTCACCTGCACGTGGTGCACCCTGCTGACTGACAAACAAGGCTCTGGCGAAAAGAGAGGTATTGCGCATTTTTATGTAAGCTGCCCGACTGGGGAAGTACCTCCACCTCACAGAATACCGTAGCTAAATAACAACTCCTTTGAGGGTTGTTGTGTTCCTGGGAGTGAGTGAGGTCACCACAAAGGAAGGAGTTGCTGCGTTGACAGCGGGGGTGGCGGCGCGCAAGCGATATTTCATGTTGCGAGCGTTAGTCACGCAACTACTGGCGATTTGTTAAAACTGTGCAGGCCAACGTTTGTGAGCCGTCAATATGGTTTTGAAAACGATCAACGGGTGATCTTCAATCATAAACAGCAATCGATAAACATGGTGAATCTATGGCAATCAGCCTAGATATTGCCAAGGCGTTTCAATGGATTTGGCACAAAGCACTTCTCTTCAAGCTTCCGTCATACGGTCTGTCATATGTAAAACATCTCTATTCCTTCCTACCCCCAGCCTTCAGAGCACTTCGTTCAATTTGCGAGAGAGCTTGAACATGCTAGGCATGGATATTCGCTGCAACCTTAACCAAAGGGAATATATTGAGAGCCTCATCTCAACAGCCTCAAAGAAACTCGGGATCCTGAACAGGGTGCGGCGGTTCTTCGCGCCGGACCAGCTTTGTCTTTTGTATAAGACTCAAGTTCCTGCGTGGAGTACTGCTCGCATCTCTGGGATGGTTCCGCCCAGTATCTCCTCGAGGCTTTCGACAGGTTGCAGCGACGAGCGGTCCGCATAATTGGTGACGAAGAGGTCACCAAGAATCTCTTCAGCTCCGGAGAGATATTGGCTCACTAAGTGTACTTTACCGCCTATACCACGGAGTGTGCTCTGAAGAACAGTTTTCCCTTATCCCTTCGTCCCCTTTCCGTCACCGAACAACACGTACAGGCTTGCGGTACCACAAATTCATCGTTCGTATCATTCCGTCGCGTACTAAAAAGTTTGGCAACTCCTATCTATGTCGCACTATTAAAAAGTGGAACGCGTTGCCGGCATATGTATTTCCTCAATCATACAATATGGAATTCTTCAAGCGAAGCGTGTAGAAGCATCTTGTAGGCCAGCATGGCAGCGTCAACTGACAAGATATTAAGGTCTCTTTTCCGTTGCCGTTGCGATTGGGGCTCTTCTTTTCGCTTACCATCAGGCGTAGTGGAGCCAATATGCTGAGGTAATATAAAAAAAAGTTAGTATGATTACGGTAACCGCTTCACATCAGGTGGGCTGTATTTTTGTATGTCACCCTACGTAGTATAAAAAAATATATATTTAAATTAGTTTTGATGTTTCACATCTGCGAGATATCTCACGACTGTTCCTTTTTTTTCATACCAATCAATACCTACAGTGCTGTCTTAATAAAGTTGTATATGTGAATATAAATTATACCTTATAGCTTCTAGCCGACATCGGCCATAAAAGATATAATCAGACGTAGTGACATTACGTCCTTCAATAACAACTGTTTCAATTTTAGGGTTCCGTGCCCAAAGGGTAAAATGGACCCTATTAATGAGACTCCGCTGTCCGTCCGTCTGTCACCAGGCTGTATCTCATCAACCGTGATAGTTAGATAGTTGAAATTTTCACAGATGATGTATTTCTGTTGCAGCCATAACAACAAATACTTAAAGACTTACAATAAATATTTAAGGGGGCTCCCATACAACTAATGTGATTTCTTTTGCTCGTTTTGCTCGATATTGATAACGGCAACACTGGCAATAGGTAGACGCTTAAAAATTCACAGAATATTTAGTTATATATTCACTTAAAAAATAAATAATTAAATTAAAATAAAACAAATAATTAATGGAGCTTCCATACTTCCATACAACAAACATGATTTTTTTTGCCGTTTTTATAGATAATGGTAAGGAGCCCTACGTGCGCGAGTCCGACTCGCACTTGGTCGGTTTTTTATTTTCCTTAAATGGAAGATTCAATAAGACGATTTAATTAAAATAAATATTTAAAATGGTTTAAGACCGAATGCGTGTAAATTACTTGGTGTAATTATTTTGAACGTGAAGTCCGCAGCATTAACGATTGCTGGGAGATTTTATTTAAAAATTTATTATAAGAATTCCCATTTTAATTGCTAGTCATGTAAGTAATCACGAGGACTATCTACGATTACTGGTATGTTGGAGACGAAGCATGTAAAGTTTGCAAGATGTGTAAACGCCGAAAAGTCACTCTTGGAAATGAAAAGGCTCCAAAACCCCTGAACCGATTTTGATGAAACTTGTCACAATTAAAGACCTCCATAATTATGGTTGAGCAAATGCAAAATTTAAAATATTTAAATTTCAAGTTTATCTTAGATATCTGTGGAAGTGAGACATTTTTATATATTTCTCTTAGTTGATAGCCGTAGATAATAATGAATAATAAATATTTCTGGACAATTTACACAACGCCATCTAGTCCCAAATTAAGCGCAAAGCTTGTGTTATGGGTACTAGACAACTGATAAATATACTTAAATACATTTTTTTTGTCAATACATAGAAAACACCCAGACCAAGACAATCAGACATGTTCATGCACACAAATGTTTGTCTTGTGCGAAAATCGAAGCCGATCGCGACCTCGGAGTCAAAGTGGCCATTGGTAACCATTCAACCACCGAGCTCGTAAAATTTTCTACAACTTTTGTAGAAAATGAACTATTTTCTTTAAAAAAGAAATGTCAATTATGTGATTCATACTTTGAGCACCACTGAACCACTACCGCACACCCAGCGGGACGTCACTCACAAGACACACGGACAAATTGACAAAAATTTATAGATTTACGAGGTTGATCTCGATTCATGAATGCAAACAGCCAGAGTGTGGATATTTATGTAGTTTTATCGCCGCTACCCGCGGTGTTAGTATGAATTAGAGCCTAGTTTTGAAACATTTCAATATTTTGTATGTAATGGTCGAAATGGCAAATTAAATTTAATGTTACAACGTTGAATAGATTATTTATTATAATTTTTGTTTTTTATGTTTGTACATGTCTAGTTTATGTTTCTATGTAGATTTTTTTAACTGTTGCTAGACAAGATTTACACTATAGTAGAGGACAGATTAAAGAAATATTTTTTTTATAGATCACGGTATATTTATATTAGAGGGGGGCAAACAAGCATGAGGGTCACAAGATGGAAAGCAATCAGCAACGCCCAAGGAGATTAGCAACACCAAGGGGTCGCCGATCCGTTGCCTGCCTATAATCCTTCCTTCCTTTCTTTCTGGTGACCTCACTCACTCGCAGGAACACAACAACCCCCAAGGGAATTGTTATTTGGCTGCGGTATTCTGTGAGGTGGAGGTTCTTCTTACTTCCCCAGTCGGACAGCTTCAAAAATATGCTATGCCCTACCTCTCTTTTCGCCATAGCCTCGTTTGTCAACCAATGAATGAATGAATGAATGATATTTTATTCACAGAACTTTATTCAACAGAAAGCAGCACATGCAGGTGAGTGAGCTTTGGCTCAAAGATGTTTTGAAGATATTTTGAACCCAGAGCAAAGTGAAATATCTATATTATATTATATACTCTTATATAATTTAACTAAGAAAACTTTATTTTTTAATATTCTCTTCTACAAACTCTACAATTTCACCCTCATAGCTTAGCAGTTAAATAAACTTTAGCCATCTGGGCCACCTAAGCCCAGCAACGAGTTCGTTAAGCCCATTACAATAACAATCAATCAAGTTAAGTACGACGACGTTACTACAACCGTCAGCTATTGCGCCTTTTATGTTTAACTAATTCAGTTTGTTCTTTTCAAGATTCATGAACTTGAAAAGGTCAAATAAAATTCAATATCTCAATAAATAAATTATAGTAATAAATATTCTTTGACATATTACACAGCGCCGTCTAGTCCCAAACTATGCAAAGCTTGTACTATGGGTACTAATTATCTGATATTATAGTTAAATACATTTTTTTTGGCCGTGTGGTTTCCGGCTGACTAGAATAGAATCACTTCATCTCTTCCCGTGTATCTCGTACAAGGCGACTAAGGGAAATACATTATAAGACATCGATCAGGCCTCTCCAACCCGTCTGGCCAACGTGGGGAGTGTAGGCCAAATCCTCCTGTCTGTGACGGATGAGAGAGGGTCGTGCTCCTGTAGTGGAGACTAAAATGACCTGATGATGACATTTTTTTTTAAAACATATAAAATACCCAGACCAAAACAAACATACGAGTCGACACGTCGTCTTCGTAGTGTTGCCGCATTATCTATCGAGTATCGATTATAATCGATTATCAAAAAAATTGTTGTAACAATATGTTCATGCAAACAAATGTTAGTCTTGTGCGGGGATCGAATCCGCGAACTCGGAGTCAAAGTAACCATTGCTAGCCATTCGACCACCGGGCTCGTTAATATCTGAAATGTTATAGATACGTTCTACCTGCCACTGTTGTGGCAAGAAAGCATGTAGTCCGACATACACATGGTTACCGTTTACCATCGCGGCAAGACGTTAGGGTCTTGTAGATAATATATACTTTTTTACTACATTTGCTGGCAGACAAGCATACGGCCTACTTATGTGAAGCAGTTATGGAGGAATATTAACGCTCGCAACATGAAATATCACTCGCGCGTCGCCACTTCCGTTGCCGATGCAGCAACTGCTTCATTTCCGGCGACCTCACTCACTCGCAGGAACACAATAACTCTAAAGGATTTGTTATTTGGCTACGGTATTCTGTGAGGTAGAGGTACTTCCCCTGTTGGGCAGCTTCCAAATACGCTATACCCTGTTTCCTGTGTATTTAAAGAGTGTACTAATGATACTACTATAGTAAGAGATACAGTTTGAATAAGCACTTTATAGCAACTTTTTGTTGACGTAAAGTTGCCCGTCTATATATAAAATGTCTTAATTAAATGTCGGTTCCGTGCGCCACCTTGTAAAATTTTACCATATTTATTAATCCCGAGAAATTATTTATTAATACAACGTAGTATATAGTACCTACAGACGTAGTAGTAAAATGCATCACCCTAATCTTACAGCCCTTACTATGTCTTACTCCATTCTCTTATCTAATACTGACTTTTTAATTACGCTACGATATTTTTTCATTTCACTATTCGTCCAATTTGGGGCTAATCAGACCACCGTGGGGCTCCAGCCTTGGTTCTGCGCCTCGTCTATTGTGCCCTTTATTAAATGCCCCACAATATTCGGACCCCAGTGTCTGGCATCTTTAACTACGATATTACAGTAAGGATAGCGACACACTGTGTTGAGTTTTTTCTATCATCTACAAATAAAAATTGAACCCTGTTATCCAGAATAGATCCAACTGGCAAACTATGTCAAATTGAGAGATACACATAGCGAGTTTTATATATTCGCTCATTGGGTGCAACAACGTCACAATTAAATTCAACATGCATTTTCCGAACGTCATTTTGGTATTTATTTTGATATACTATTTCTACTTTCACGTTCTTCTTAATAGGCTTATCCGTTTTAGAAGAACCTAATTATTATTTTATTTTGTTATTGTTGCAATTAATAAACATTATTTAGGACAATCACAAAAGTGATCTAAGTGCAACAAAGACATAACGTACGTTGTGACCATATTGCAGCCAATGAGCGATATTCGCAACAGATTCTAGCAATTTGATGACATATGCTTTCCAAAACTGATCCGTTGATATTTTTATTCCTATTAAACTTTAAATAAATTTTTGGGGTGTAAGTGGCTCATCAACATCTTTGAACCAAAGCCAACTTCACCTGCACGCGGTGCGCCCTGCTGACTGACAAACGAAGCTCTGGCCGACCCGACTGGGGAATGTACCTCCACCTCACAGAATACCGCAGCCAAATAACAATTCCCTTGAGGGTTGTTGTGTTCCTGCGAGTGAGTGAGGTCACCAGAAAGGAAGGAAGGAGATGCTACGTTGGCAGCGGGGGTGGCGGCGTGCGAGCGGTATTTTATGTTGCGAGCGTTAATATGGCTACAGTAACCGCTTCACATCAGGCGGGCCGTATGCTTGTCTGCCACCCGACTTAGTATAAAAAAAAAAATAGGTTAAACTTGAAAGTAACTTAAAAGTCGGCTGGATCTATTCTGAATAACAGGGTCTAATTAAAACTATCTATATATCTCTTACGCTGACAAGTGCTGTGGAGATGATGAAATATATAAAAAAAAAATAGAACCAAACTTTTGCCAATAAATTTAAAGGATTTGCAGTAAAAAAGGTAAACCTAGGCCTAGGCTTTGGTTAGATATAAAACCAGAAAAACTATGCACTCTGAGTAAACATACGTGGTAGCACGATTCAATAAAATATTCGTAATATTAATATACTTTTTTTCCTTGACATTACATAGCGCCATTTGGTCCCAAACTAAGCAAAGCTATGCACTATGGATACTAGATAAAGATAAATGGTTTGATCCCCGCACAAGACAAATATTTGTGTACATGAACATTTATTTGTCTTGCTCGTAGTGTTTTCTATGTATGAATTCTAAAAAATGTATTTATGTATTATATTAGTTATCTAGTACCCATAGTACAAGCTTTGTTTAGGTAGGCAGTGTGTAATTTGTCCAGGATTTTTTTTTATATTAGCTCAGCGTATTGGCTCCGCTTCGCCTGATGGTAAGCGAAAAGAGGAGCCCCAATCGCATTAGCAACGGACAAGAGACCTTGATGTCTTGTCAGTTGACTCTGCCATGGTGGCCTACAAGATGCTTCGCTTGAAGGATCCCATATTGTATGAATGGGGAAATACGTATGCCGGCAACGCGTTCCACTTTTTAATGGTGCGACATAGATAGGAGTTGCCAAACTTTTTAGTACGCGAGGGAATGATCCCAACGGTAAATTTTATATTTCGCAGTGGATAGATGCAGAATGATGATGATGATGAAGATGTAGATTATATACCTATTTAAAAAAAAATGGAAAAAATCACCTGGTCCACCTAGGTGGGATTTGAAGCCACGGCCTCTCGATCACCGGTCGAGTGCTCTTCCAACTGAGCTAAAAGAAAGGTTTGTGATGGTGGAAAATTTTTGCAGTCTATATTTTACTACTGTGAAGTAGCTACATACACGTATTCCGCCTAGTGCGGCCTCACCTTTAAACCTGACCTCAGCAAGGTTAAAATCCGTTGCATGAGACTATTTAGTTTCTTGGGGATATTGTTATTTAAGGTTATTGTACAAACAAGATTTCTTGTAAAGGCTACGTAATTTCATTCGAGGGAAATGTGATACTGTGGCAGTAATGACCTTCCTTTAGGCATAGTATAAATAGAGAAGTAGGAGAACTCAAGCCCCGAGCGGGAGATAATAGCCTAAACACGTAGGGCTGTCGCTTAATAGTTTATTCAACCGTCAAAAATACTTATAATCAATCTCTATTATACAAAATTAAGTAAGGTACAAAATACAAAATTAAGTAGGGTAAGTGTTAGGGATCTGTAACAAAAAGCCGGCCAAGTACGAGTCGGACTCGGTCACGAAGGGTTCCGTACCAAAAACGACACATAATCACGTTTGTTGTATGGGAGCCCCCCTTAAATATTTATTTTATTCTGTTTTTATTATTTGTTGTTATAGCGCCAACAGAAATACATCATTTGTGAAAATTTTAACTGTCTAGCTACCACGATTCATGAGATACCTACAGCCCTTGGTGACAGACGGACAGACAGACGGACACCGGAGTCTTAGTAATAGGGTCCCGTTTTTATCCTTTGGGTGTGGAAATCTAAAAAGAATAAAAATAATTATTTTTGTACATACACCAGGAGTGACTGCAATTTTTTCATTACCTACATTTTAATGCATGCTTACTCAGTGACAAACGAGCAGACAGCCCACCTGATGGTGAGCGGTAACTGTCGCCCATAACATCCACGATTCACGCATTCAAGCTGTTGTCCTTCAAACCGGAACACAAAACACAACAATGCAAGCATTGTTGCTTGGCGGCAGAAATAGATAAGGCAGTGGTCCTCACCCAGGCGGACTCCTACCATTTGATAAAACCTACTTCATGTTATCTGTTTAGTGATTTGAAAAATTACGGTCTAAATAGGAATAGGATTAATTAAAACGTAGCTTTACTGAATCATAATATTTATTCAAATAATCTAAATTATTATGAAAATATATTTTTACTAAGTACCTGTTATATATTATTTTTTACACTAAACTATTTTTAATACTTTTTAATTTACACACATATCATGTGATTATTAGGAGTGTCGGTGGCCGAATGGTTAGGGTATCCGACAGATTGTTGTTGAGACATCCATGAACACTGCAATGTTTTTTATGGCTAGTCGACTTTGTAGCCATCTTTAACGAATTTGTAGTTATATACGACGTAGGTAGGTACCTAAATGTTCAAATTATTAACGAACGTCAGCGCAGGCGCGAATCTTGCGCGGTTTTGCGTACGGCGCAGCTCCGACCCCGACTGGCGCTCCATATAACCTCCTATAAATGTTGTCAGTGTGTGCGTGCGACGGCCATACGTACGGGCGCGCTCACATACAAACCGCGCTCGGTGCGTTTGTATGAATTTACCTTACTTCTCTATTTATACTATGCTTTAGGTGTCTCATTACTGTGCCGCAATCGTCGCAAATCAGGAAAAAAGATTTCCTTGTAAATAATATATGTTGTTCAAATGTCGTCATACATACATACATTTATTTATAAACGAAACCTTTTTTTAATGATTTGTTTACTATACTATCTATAAAAATCTAATTTATTTGCATTTAGGTCACATAATTTGACGAGCTCGGTGGTCAAATGGCTTGCCATGGTTACTTTGACTCCGAGGTCGCGGGTTCGATCCCCGCACAAGACAAACATTTGTGTGCATGAACATGTCTGTTTGTCTTGGTCTGGGTGTTTTCTATATATTATAAATATGTATTTACAAAAAAAAAAATATGTAAGTATCTAGTAATTTATTAATTGTGTATTACCCATAATACAACTAGATGGCGCTATGCAAATTGTCCAGAAATATATTTATTATTACTATTTATTTATTATTTTATGATATCATTATTGAGGTGTAAGTGGTTCACCATCGTCTTTGAGCCAAAGCCAACTTTGCCTACATGTGGTGCGCCCTGCTGACTGACTGACGAAGCTGGCGAAATAGAGGTAGGGCGATAAGAGCCAAATCCTCGTTGGTTTATCAGCAGGGTATACCACGTGCAGCTTTATAGCGTCGTCAGCTACGCTGTTCAATTGCGGTTTCACTGACTTGGTTTAACGACTGTTATCTAATGACACCAGTCAGCCAGCTTAACGTGCCTCCTGAAGCACGAAAGAAGTTAAGATAAATTAACCCGCCCATAGACAAGCTATGGTCGACATTATTTCACTTGCGTTTTCATTTAAACTAACACGTGCACCCTCAGAGATTACACTAAACAATTACAATAAACAACTTACTTCTAATTTGAAGTATTCGAAATCTCATTTTTTTTTTCTAAAATGCATTAAATTCAGGGCTCACTCTAGCTTTCATTACGAAATTGAAAATTTATTAATTTATTTCATTTGCTATTCATCGCTGATATTGTTACATTGATGATACGAAAGAACTGTAAATAAACATCATTGTATCAAAAACAATACAACACTTCACATGATTTAAATAGTCGTCAATATTTCGTGGTAGCTTGCCACGGCATAAAACAAACAAGTTCCGTATAATTAATAACATAATAAACGCAAGAATAAGCATCGTCACATAAATTATGAAAAGCAAAACAACAAACTAAGGAGATGTTAAAAATAAATGTTAATAAGATACGTTTGAAATTCCCGCCTCAGTTCTTATTAGGGTTGCCATACAGCCGATTTTATTCGGATATGTACCGATTTTTACGGTCATGTTCCGTCATAAAAAATACCCGTAAAAATCCCCTACAATTTAGAATAATGCAAATACGCAAATATAAAATAATTTATTTTTGTCTTAAAAACAGGTTTCACATTATTCAAATTAAACATAAGTTTTTTTTTTATTAAGTCCGGAATGCACAAAATACTTACTAAGTCACAACTAAGCGTTTAAAGTCTCATTCATGAAAAGCATTACAGTTAATTTATAATTAATTACTATAGACTAAACTAAAACTCTAAAATGCCTTAATAAGACAGCATCCGGTGTATGGAGCCAAGTCCGGTTTTTTTATACTTTGATGTAGCAACCCTAGTTCTAACATATCTTGGAGCTAATCTAAATAAAGAAAGCGATTACACATTGGCTATTAAAAGCAAACAATATAAATCAAAGGCGAGTAATCATGCTTTGTTTTGCCTGCGGTCAGTGTAATCAGAAATCTCATAAAACATTAAAAGTTAAAATGAGTCCAAGTTCTGTTTGTACTACAGATTTGATTATAGTTATCTAAAGTAATATCTAACAACAACATAGTCTGATTAATCGTTGTTTGCATAAGTACATATAATAAAGAACGATAAATCACTATTATTTTTAAAGTTAAAATATTTTAATTACCAAAATATAACTAATGATAATTTACTTATTTATACGAAACATATTAACTTATTACTAACAGATACGATTTATCTGATCAATAGTCATATAAGTTTTCTTCCAATCAATAGCAGTAACGCTAAAATAAAACAATTAAAGAAGAATCTTTTTGAAAGAAATTGGTAAAAATGGTTTAATATAAAAATCTAAAAAATATTTCATAGTGTACATTCCTTCCTTTTGGTCCTGTTTCTAATGCTATCACATTTTCGGCAGGTCATTGTGCATCCCAAGAACCTGTATTTACGTAATGTCCACTGATTGCATACAGTTTTGTGTAAACTTGGCTGGTTAACTGCCGTGCACTTGTATTACGGACTTTTATTTGTGCTTCGAGCTAAAACCTAACTTATTACACTCAGATACGGCCGATATACTATTGGTTATTGATTAACCATTAATTTTTTTAGTCGCCAAGCATAAATCGATAAAATTTTTAGTCATTAAATTATGTCTTCGTATTTTAACGGAATTTCGCTATAGATTTTAAACAAACAATATTTCTTTTACCGTCATTTAAATATTACGTCATCGCGTCTAGTTGTTTTAGAATAAAAAAACCGGACAAGTGCGAGTCGGACTCGCCCACCGAGGGTTCCGTAGGTACGTAGTATCATTATTAATTTTGATATTTTTCATTATAAATAAGAAATAATGCGTCGAAAAAAATATATAAAATATATTTTGCAATGTGTACATCAAGCCCTTTCATATGATACCCCATTCGAACTAGTAGTTTCAATTTGAAATTTCGACACCCTATAAAAAATATAGACCCCCTATTTTTTAAGATCTATTTACAAATGTATAGTTTTGAGATTTATTCCTGTACTTGTAGTCTATAACGATGTTACTTGCCAAATTTCATAGTTCTAGGTCAACGGGAAGTACCCTATAGGTTTTGATTCCCTTGAGTGTGTCGAAATATGCGTTTTTTGCTGAATAAACGGCCGTAACTTTTTTCTACGTAAACTTAACAGTTTGATTTTTTTTTAACTTCATGGGACCGTAGACCTGAGTATACAGTTCAAATTTCAGCTTGATACCTCCACGCATTCTTGACATAGAAATTCTTGACAGACAGACAGACAGACAGACAGACAGACAGACAGACAGACAGACAGACAGACAGACGGACAACAAAGTGATCTTATAAGGGTTCCGTTTTTCCTTTTGAGGTTCGGAACCCTAAAAAACTTAAAACGAATAAAAACTTGTTTGCAAATATTTGTACATTTTTTATTATGTTGGTTCATATCTTCTTCAGCTAAATACGAGTAGCTTGACCGATTTGAATATTTTTTTATGATAGGTAAATAACCAAAAATATTATTGTAAAATTACACAGCGCTATCTAGTCCCAAACTAAGCAAAGGGTACTAGATAAGATAACTGATACAACATTTTTTTTTGTAAGTGTAATATACTGTACATGTAATACATAGAAAGCATCTAGAGCAAGACAAACGGTCAATTTCATGCACACAAGATGACACAAGTTTATAAATCTATATATCGACGGCAGAAAGCAATCTTGTGGTATCTCGAAAAATGCAACTTTGCACCAAAGCTAAAAAACGATTTCAAAAATTCATAATATGTAAACTAGTAGACATAAAAATACCATATTTTCAGTGATATCATTTTAAAATAAAACCTTCCATTTGAAATTCTTAGGATCATTCTAAGATTAGTGTAATTGGATTTAATACTAGATACAGCATTGGATTTTCAAAATATAAACATTGAATATGTTGTATATCAAAAGACAAATGTTTGGACCATCAGCAACTTGTTCAAAATGACTGGTATCAAACTTGCTGTATCTAAATATAAGTTTTATATGATGACAGCTAGTTTGTTTTAAATGAATATATTTCTTTTTCATGTTCATACTATTTGATGTAAGTAGTATTACATAATTGGCGGAACACAAATAAAATGCTGTAAATTAGACAATGTATTTATTTAATGTAAACAAAAATGTAAAAACAGAATTTCAGCCCTTTAAACAAAAATAAAATGCAAACGATAAAATAAAAAAAAACTTATTTGGTATTTGGTTATTCTTTAAACAATTTTATGTAATCAAACAAATGTAATCAAACAAAATACAAAATGTTTATATCAGAATTATTTATATTTAGTTCCGTGTTACAGGGTGATGAAATATTTTGAACCATTTTATTTATTTCGGATATATACGACTCGGACTTTCGAAAGGTGGGAGTGAGATTTTTGGCACTACAATAATCCTCATTTATTTCAACTCTTTTGGCTGTTCAGGACTTCGTGGTACTAGAATCTTTTCAGAGTAAATTGTAGATGTTGCAGTGTTATGGTCAATTGTCTGTACCTTTACTCCATCTTTGTAGACGATTTCGCTTATGAGATTTATTTTAAGTTTCTTTTTTGGTTGATCTGTAGCTATTTTAGGTTTCAGGTCTTCGTGCCACTGTCTTCGTTGGGCCATCTAAAAGCATAATTATTATGGAAAAGAATGTAATAACACATTAACTACCAAATATTATAGTATGTTTTAACTAAGGCAGAAAGACTATTAATGAGCTTAAAAGAAAACCTAGAAACGAAAAAGGTAATAAAAGATACCAACAACAAGAGATCTTTAGAAATGGCTTTAAATAATGAAAACCGAAAAAGTAAAGCCTTAATCACTATCACACAGATAGTGGACCTAACCCGCGCCCAGCAGTGGGAGGATAGAATGTTTAGAACACATTGGATGTAACACAAAAGTTTATAGTAATTACAGTAAAAAATGCATGTGAAGGATTTTGAAAATCAGATAGTGAAAAAGTCATGGGTAGTAACAGAAGTATTAACAGAACATCTACACAGATTCCTACTGCTACGAATTCGCTCAAGTAACAAGCTATACAGCCTGAGTTGAAAATTATAAAAAATAATTATATTTACGAAATCGATAACTCGATCGAGAAATCGATTTTATTAAAAATAATAATGCCTTTCAGACCGAATCTTGGCCACAGCGGCACCAGTGCAGGAGATATTATAATGCACAAGTGTGTGTGTAAATAGAACTGCACTCTCTGTTTCCTAACTCTTATGATCCGAAAGGATAGATAATGACACACAACCGGAGAGAGATCAGGCGCTGGACCAACAGATTTACGTGCTTTCCACAGGGGTGTCTAATACCGCCGACTTTCTGACTCTGGGCTGCTAGTAAGATTTCTTTACAGAAAAACCCAATAACTTTTGGTTGGCCCGACCGGGATTTGAACCCGAAACCTCATGCACAGTAGTCACATTCACTAACGCTGCGCTATGAAGACAGTTGATTTATTATTTGAATAGATGCAGCGGCAGTACTTTTTTTTTGGATACAAAACAAATACAAATTCACAGTGTACCTAAAACTAACTTATAGGTATTTAAAAATGCTTTTCATTATTAGGTATGTTTGTAGGTTATAACAACGAATTTTTAAAGGCTGGCAACGGATCGGTGACACCTTTTGTGTCGCTGGTCTCCATGGGCGGTGGTGATTGCTTTCCACCAGGTGACCCACATGCTCGTTTGCCCCCCTCTCACTTAAAAAAAAAACAAACGACAACATAACACAAAAGGCGAAACTCAGAGATTAAATATTTAAGTAGTAATAATTACCTTGTAATAACGTCAATAATATCAGGTCTCCAATGTGTCTGGAATAGAGAAAAAACTCTTATAGGTAGGTAGGCTTTTATGTAGGTATATTATTATTTAACTAATTAAAAAAAAGCTTAATTGTAAACAGTAGGTACTCACCAGTATTTTGAAATATTATCACTATAAACACGAAAATAATGCGTCGTCTTTACACTACTTAATTGCATTCACTCTTAGGCGGTCGAGCGCCGACTGACAAATAAGCCGTACGCGCTGCATCTGCGAGCGATCGCGAGGGAGAGGGAAACGAATGCCGTGTATATTTCATTAGCTAGATTATTAAATCCTTTAAAATGGGATAAGTATAGTTTTTTTATAGAAATATGCACTTTAAAATGGTGTAATTGTAGAAATTATGTAAATTGCTGAATGCGAACTTGGTAATATCTCAAGTCGCCGTATAAATCCCAAGCGGCAATTTTGCTGTAACTAAATAAATTTATATAATGATGCGCTGTGAAGGGCGTAACTCATTGCAAGTAGTGCATCTCAGCCGAGGTATATGTCGTAATCTGTGAAGTATACACAGCAATTTTGTTGTATGTACTATACATAATAAAATAGCGAAATTTGGTTTAGTTACAACATATTTTCGTATTGATTTCGAAATATTTATGTAAAAATCAACGTCGTATCTAAAAAAAAAATAGTCGTAGAAAAATGAAACCGAGACCATTTGATGCGGTATTTTTTTCTGAATCGAATGATGTATAAAAGTCATATTCGCATTTTTTCGAGATACGACAAGATTGCTTTCCTGCGTCGATATATAAAAGAAAGTCGTGTTTGTTACAACACTTATAACTCGAGAACGGCTGGACCGATTGCCATGGTTTTTGATTTGTTGGATTTGTCTCCGTCCAGAATAGCACAATAACTATTAAAAACATTGGAAAATTTACGAAAAAAATAAAATAAAAGAAAAATCATTTTTCCATACAAAATGTTCGTGGATGTCGGACCTGTCAAACGTGACGTTAACGTGCGTACGTCAAATGTATGCGTGCGTTCAGAAATGTGGGTATAGGATAATAAGTATTAAAACATTGACAAAATTGTCGAAAAATTAAATTTGAAAACGGATTGGGATATTTATTGATTTTCAATTAAATGTCAAATCGATTGGTCTAACTTTTACGTCGCGAAAGTTGTCCGTTGTTGTTTTGAAAATTGTTTATGAATGAATGCTTGAAAATTAATATTAATTGGTTGTCAAGTGTCATGGTACTTTATTTTGTGACATAGTAAAATACTGAACTTAATATTTACCCACTGCTGGGTAATATTTACCCACTGCTGGGTAATATTAAATACGGGTCTTCCTTCAACTGAATATGTTTCGAGCATACTCCACCACGCTGCTCAACTGCGAGTTGGCGGACGCCAGTAATTTCAAGCCGCCTAAAGGCCACTTGGCTTAACGACTGCCATCTAATGATAACAACCAGGACCGACGGCTTAACGTGCCTTCCGAAGCACGGAGGAGCTCGAGATAATCTAATGATAACAACCGGGACCGACGTCTTACGTGCCTTCCGAAGCACGGAGGAGCTCGAGATAATCTAATGATAACAACCGAGACCGACGTCTTACGTGCCTTCCTAAGCACGGAGGAGCTCGAGATAATCTAATGATAACAACCGGGACCGACGTCTTACGTGCCTTCCGAAGCACGGAGGAGCTCGAGATAATCTAATGATAACAACCGGGAAAGACGTCTTACGTGCCTTCCGAAGCACGGAGGAGCTCGAGATAATCTAATGATAACAACCGGGACCGACGTCTTACGTGCCTTCCGAAGCACGGAGGAGCTCGAGATAATCTAATGATAACAACCGGGACCGACGTCTTACGTGCCTTCCGAAGCACGGAGGAGCTCGAGATAATCTAATGATAACAACCGGGACCGACGTCTTACGTGCCTTCCGAAGCACGGAGGAGCTCGATATAATCTAATGATAACAACCGGGACCGACGTCTTACGTGCCTTCCGAAGCACGGAGGAGCTCGAGATAATCTAATGATAACAACCGGGACCGACGTCTTACGTGCCTTCCGAAGCACGGAGGAGCTCGAGATAATCTAATGATAACAACCATGACCGACGTCTTACGTGCCTTCCGAAGCACGGAGGAGCTCGAGATAATCTAATGATAACAACCGGGACCGACGTCTTACGTGCCTTCCGAAGCACGGAGGAGCTCGAGATAATCTAATGATAACAACCGGGACCGACGTCCTACGTGCCTTCCGAAGCACGGAGGAGCTCGAGATAATCTAATGATAACAACCGGGACCGACGTCTTACGTGCCTTCCGAAGCACGGAGGAGCTCGAGATAATCTAATGATAACAACCGAGACCGACGAATTAACGTGCCCTCCGAAGCACGGAGGACCTCGAGTTAATCTAATGATTACAACCGGGACCGACGGATTAACGTACCTTCCGAAGCACGGAGGAGCTCGAGATAATATAAACTCATCCATGGACAGGCTACGGTTGACGTTGCTTAACTTGCGTGTACAATTAGACTGACACGTGCAATGACGCCATCGTGCTTCTCTATTATTTTCTATTATTCATTATATTAATTTCAAGATATCATAAATTTTGTTCAACTAATATGTATACCACGACATTCATTGACAATTAGGCGGTACGAAGTTCGCCGGGCCAGCTAGTCTACTATATAAAAATAAGTCGGGTTTTCCTTCCTGACGCTATAACTCCAGAACGCACGAACCGATTTCCACGGTTTTGCATTCGTTGGAAAGGTCTCGGGCTCCGTGAGGTTTATAGCGAAGAAAATTCTGGAAAAATTTGAAAAGAAAAGCGGGAAAATCTTTTTTCACATACAGCGCCATCTCTAAGGAAATGGATGGAAACGAAAAGATTGAGCCACAGAGAAGCGTGGTCGGGCCGCTAGTGATAAATAAATAAATATTTCTGAACAATTTACACAGCGCCATCTAGTCCCAAATTAAGCGCAAAGCTTGTGTTATGGCTATACACAACTGATAAATGTACCATAATACTTTTTTTTTTAAATACATACTTATAATACATAGAAAACACCCAGACCAAGACAAACAGACATGTTCATGCACACAAATGTTTGTCTTGTGCGGGGATCGACCTCGGAGTCAAAGTGGCCATTGCTAACCATTCGACCACCAAGCTCGTCACAAGTTATCTTGTGTACAAGCCAAGTTCGATCGCTGTAGGGATAGAACTCGCGACCTCGGAGTCAAAGTGGGCTGGAACACAATACACAATCGTCTAAGAGAAGTTTATAGGTACTAAGTCTTACACATTTACTATTTTTTTGGCAGTTTTTATCTTCTAACATTTCGAAATTGACCATTACCGAAGAAGAAATGCTTGAAAAAGACTTACCTATATGCGTTTTTGAAGTGAAAACTTCTTTAGCGGCGTTGTGCACTTTTTGGGATGGGTAAAAAATGTTAAACTCACGTCAGGACACTTGGCCTGATCGAAAATTCGTAAGATAGAGAGAGCGTTGACCGCCGGCGCTGCGTAGGTGAGGAAGTAATATCCCCCTCTCTTTCTAGGGCGCGGCGAAAATGTATGCCTGTCCCTGCTGTTTATTTTTAATGTAATATAAATTGTCATATTTGGGTACGATAGCGCAATAAATCATTTACAAAATACAATATTCATATATTGTATTTTACCACATAAATGATAGTACTTTTATACTGATACTTTTATAAATAAACCAATCTGTGCGAAATTATTCCCTAACCATTCCAAAATAATCAAGTTTCTACTTCTACCGGCACTCCCGGAGTGCAACTAGATTTTTTTTAATAATCAGTTATTACAACAATTAGAATGAAATTAAAAACGTATTTCGTAATTAAGATACTATCAATTATTTGAATTGTAAATAGCTATTATCACATGTCTGGTCTGATTCCATACATCGTTGTCACTTAGGTATTTATCAATTCCATGGTAAGCCATTTTACTAGGAGTCTTTCCTTGTTCCCATCTGTATAATATTTTTTTGTGCAATAAAAATACATACCATATATGTATATCAATCTGAAGAATCGTAAATAATAATGTCCTATAAATATTAACAACAAGTTAATCCCGACTACAGATATACATTGCGATATACGAAAAAGCTCAAACAAGGTTAAGCTTTAAGGCAGCCATGTATCTTGGCTTTATCTCACCTGCCAAAGCCTGGCAGCTTGGCATTGGTGTCCAATTAGCTGATGTCTGACACTCCATTAATTATGTCAGCGTGCAGAGTGAGAGAAACTTTCCTGGCAGGGGATTATGTCGCCATCTGTCGCCATTTTTAACCGACTTCAAAAAAGGAGGAGGTTCTCAATTCGACTGATTTTTTTTTGTATGTATGTTATTCGATATCTTTGCGAATTGTGAACCGATTTTCAAAAATCTTTTTTTATTTTAAAGGGTATGATTGCAAGGTGGTCCCATATTCACTAAGTCAGGGTCTGATGATGGGATTCCAGAAAAATCGAGGGAAACCCTTAAATTTTATAAGGAAGTATGGTCAAATTCTATTTTTTTATTTGAAAGGGTATGATTGCGAGGTTGTCCCATATACAACAAGTCAGGGTCTGATGATGCGATCCCAGAAAAATCGAGGGAAACCCTTAAATTTGCCCCGTGGTTGCCGGCAGAATAGAATTGCGCCACTCTATTGCTCTGCGCTGGATGTCGTACATCGTTGTGTGACGCAATAACTTTTCTCCCGGAAGACGGATAGCAGCGTCTCTCGGGGTATTCCACCTATAAGCTGCGCTCGCCAGCTGGACGGTTTTTTTTTTTTTTTCAAAAACAACTTTTTTGCTGAAAACATTCTTTATTACTTTTAGGGTTCCGTACCTCAAAAGGAAAAACGGAACCCTTTTAAGATCACTTTCTTGTCCGTCTGTCTGTCTGTCTGTCTGTCTGTCGGTCTGTCTGTCAAGACCCTCTATGTCGAGAATGCGTGGACGTATCAAGCTGAAATTTGAACTGTACATTCAGGCCAACGTATATAAAGTTGTAAAAAAATCAAACTGCTAAGTTTACGTAAAAAAAAGTTACGGCCATTCTCAAGGAAATCAAAACCTATAGGGTACTTCCCGTTGACCTAGAACTATGAAATTTGGCAAGTAACATCGTTATAGACTACAAGTACAAGAATAAATCTCAAAACTATTTGTAATTAAATCTTAAAAAATAGGGGGTCTATATTTTTTATAGGAGGTCGAAATTTCAAATTGAAGCTACTAGATCAAATGGGGTATCATATGAAAGGGCTTGATGTGCACATTGCAAAATATATTTTATTTATTTTTTCCGACGCATTATTTCATATTTATAATGAAAAATATCAAATTTATAATGATCCTACGTACGGAACCCTCGGTGGGCGAGTCCGACTCGCACTTGTCCGGTTTTTCATTTAATAGTAGGAGTTATGGCGAGTTTGTTGCTTTCTTGAAGTAATGGTGGTTTAATGTCGTGTAATTATTCGAGGAGCTCAATGGCGACGTTGAGCGTGACAGTTTAATCGATCAGGCAAGTCAAGTGACGTCGTATGTAGCCTGGCCATCGATGGGTTTATTTATCTCGAGCTCCTCCGTGCTTTGGAGCACGTTAAGCCGTCTATTCCGGCTGTTGTCTGTTGGCCGGATAAATATTTTTGACCTAGGCTTTAAAAGGGTTTGAGCTTGCCGAATTGAGAATAGCAAGAAATAAAGTCAAATTATTAATAATAATTGATTGTAATATTATCACTCTATATATTAAAAATCGTTGGAAAACAACAAATCATATTTACTTCAGTTTTAAAAAAATGTTACGAATTCTACCGTAAGTTCTGGTATGCTACCGTAATATAATTAATATAGTTAATGCGCCGATTGAACTGAAAGCTGAAGAGTTTGTTATTGAACGCTCTAATCTCAGGAACTACTGGTTCGTAGTGAAAAAATATTTTAGCGTGGGATAGCCCATTTATCTAGGAAGGCTACATAATATGACGCTACGACTATTAGGAGCAGAGAGCACCAATGAAAAACGTTGCATATTTTGCATATTTTGGTATTATACCATATCCTACATTGATTAAATACATATTTAAATACATTTTGCGGTGTAAGTGGTTCATCAACATCTTTGAACCAAAGCCAACCTCACCTGCGCGTGGTGCACCCTGCTAGCAGACAAACGAGGCTCTGGCGATAAGAGAGGTAGGGCATAGCGTATTTTGTAAGCTGCCCGACTGGGGAAGGACCTCCACCTCACAGAATACCGCAGCCAAATAACAATTCCCTTGAGGGTTGTTGTGTTCCTGCGAGTGAGTGAGGTCACCAGAAACTAGTGTCCGACCGAAACTGGTTTTTACGACCGAAACCGAAACCGAAACCGAATTTCGGCAACAGTTTCAGTTTCGGCCGAAACCGAAACCGAAACTTTTACGAAACAATTGTCTAACTGTAGGTACTTTTCTTATAATTGGGGGTGTAGTGGTTCATCAACATCTCTGAATGAAAGCCAACTTCACCTGCACGCGGTGCACCCTGCTAACTGACAAACGAAGCTCTGGCGAAAAGAGAGGTAGGGAGCATAATTGTAAGCTACCCGACTGGGGAATGTACCTCCACCTCACAGAATACCGCAGCCAAATAACAAATCCCTTGAGGGTTGTTGTGTTTCTGCGAGTGAGTGAGGTCACCAGAAAGGGAGGAGATGCTCCGTCTGCAGCGGGGGAGGCAGCGCGCGAGCGATATTTTATGTTGCGATCGTTTATATGGCTACGGTAACCGCTTCACATCAGGCGGGCCGTATGCTTGTCTGCCAACCGACGTATTATAAAAAAAAAATACGTTACGTTATAATTGCTAGATACTTGGTTATAATTATTAAATTGAACGTTGAAACTCTAATTCTATACTAATATTATAAAGAGGTAAGATTTGTTTGTTTTTTTGTTTGTTTGTTTGTAACGAATAGGCTCCGAAACTACTGGACCGATTTTAAAAATTCTTTCAGCAATAGCAAGCTACATTATCAGGGAGTAACATAGGCTATATTTTAATTTCGAAAAAATTAGGGATCCGTAAGAAAATTGCAATATTGTAACACAAGGTAGAGAACAAAATCTTTTTTGACTTGCGATGTGAAATCTGTTGATGATGTATAACAAACCAATGTATTACGGATTTAAAGGCCTTAATAAAATCTACAAAAAAATTCGCAAGACTATATATCCAAGACCTATATTTAAGTCACAATAAGAGGTTTTGTGTTCTATTTTTCAATTAATGTTCCAACAAAAACAAAAGTGGGTCAAATTCCTCTCAAGATATTTACCCATATCCATATATATAGTTTTATCATCAAGGGTATCTATCTAGAAGTAAAATCCTTTTTAATTCATTAAAATCGAAAGGACTATTTAAAAGTTATGACGAAAATTGCAATATTGTTTATGTAAACGCCTAAAGTATTAAAAAATCAAATCATCCTTTGCTGTCGCTGCAAAAACTATTAATGATAGAACAATACTACTGATTTGTAGACATTATTGTAATCTACTAAAAGTCCGTGACACCATATATTCATGTGCGTATTCTAAAATTTGATTCGATAGTCGCTGGGAAAAAGAGTTGGTTAATAAATTGCGTTTAAAAAATATAAAAATAAAACAACAAAAAAAAAACAAAAAGAAATGTAAATAATAAAAAAGACGTGTGGCACTCGGGGACTGCCGCGGTAAAGCTATTGCATAGCATTTTGTATCAACTTATGCAATTATAATTTTATTTATTTATTTTATTCATGCAGTATTGCTTTTTCTTTGATATTAAATTCAAGTTACACTTTTTGAGTGTGGTGACCGATAAGAAAACAAATTTTTCTATTGTTAAATAAATAAAACGAGTTTCGTAGAGTCGTACAATACGTCTAATCGCACGCATACAACGCCGTGTCGAAGACTGCCGAACTGAAACGACGTTAGACGATGCACGGCCTTCAAGCCACACCTCCTTGCCCGTCGGAGTGGGGAGCGTGAGGTTTTTTCGTTACGGAATTTCTGGATTCGGTCCCCGCACTCAAGGCCCGCGATAGAAGCTATGCAATAGCTTAAAAAAATATGGCTACCCGTGCAAAGCCGGGACGGGCTGCTATAATATTATAAAGAGGAAACATTGTATTTTTGTATGTTTGTTACGAACAAACTCAAAAACTACTGGACGGATTTCGATAATTCTTTCACCATTAGAATGCTACATTATCTCTGAGTAACATAGGCTATATTTTTTACTAAATTGCCCACCCGTACGAAGCCGGGACGGGCCGCTAGTCTTTAATATTATCACCACTAATGCACTATAGTAAGTACCAAGTACTTACCTAACTATTGTTTGTTTACGTATAGCATTACCGAATGAGTTAAATTAACCACAAAATTGTCAGATAGTTATGTTAGTCTCGATTCTGCTATATTCTATGCATTAGTTAGTTATACTAAATTATTATGTTTACTACCTAGGTACCCTTAATACAATATCACATGATAAAACTTACCGAATTCAAAACAAATCACACGAAAACTCACACAAACAACAAACAAAACGCACTGCAAACGCAAACAAGTCACGACATGATTAGGCACGTGGACGCGGCAAAATGTCTTCGTCGCTTGGATTTTGGATGGAATTTACTGCACCGAACATGACCGAGCACAGCTCGGGAACTCCCGAATGAAGTTTCGGTTTCGGTCGTAGTTTCGGCAGGTTTGCCGCCGAAACCGAAACTAAACCGAAACTCGTTATTTTTGCCGAAACTCGACCGAAACCGAAACCGAACATTCGGTCGGACACTACCAGAAACGCAAGAGTTGCTGCGATAGCAGCGGGGGTGGCGGCGCGCGAGCGATATTTTTTGTTGCGAGCTTGCCGCCGCCCGATGTAGTATAAATGCATCTCTACTCGCTGCCCATCCCCGCACATCTTTAGTGAAACAGCAGCCTTAGCGTTCAGTTTGTCCAATTTAGATACGGACCACTTAAAACAAACATGGCTGTCAAATTAACAAGTTGGCTGTAATTATAAGTGGCATGGTGTTATAAAACTCTTCATTAAGACGAGCTCCCCGGGCCAAGTCACGGTGAGTCAGCGGATTGATCGCTCGCCGTCACTGTTCATTGGTCTTGTCTGTTTCTTTTACACGTTGTGGAGTGTAAGTCTGAGTCATCATTAACTCTGAGGCAAAGCTAACTTCGCCTGCACGCAGTACACCCTGCTAACTGGCAAGGAATCCATGTCTACAGGTATTGCACCTCCGTGCATCGACCATATTACAGGACTACGAATATCTCGCCTAGTAAACCAACAAGGGAAAAGGACCTTTATCCTCCCCCGTTATCGCGCCCAGTAACCAACCAAGGGCCCTACCGACTAAGCTGAAGCCGATTCCCATCGAATATTTCGATTCCCAAAAATAGGTCTTAGATATAAGTTGTTAACAATCATTTTTAGCTTTATCGGTTAACTTTCAGGGTTTCTGTCAGCTAAGTTAAACACAAATGTCACTAATCTATTCTGGAGTTTGATATTTGCAAATTTTGCAATCAAAAAATCTGGTGGGAATCCGTTTCAGCTACTCAAACATACACTATATCACTCACCACAGCTGAGATTCTTCTGCGTCGCCCGTTCCCTACGAGCGATCGCTTAGATGAAGCCTTTAAGGCCCCGCAAGGCTAAAAGCAGTCCCTAGGTGGTGTTTAGTCGGTAAGAGTCCGACATAATCAACGTAGCCTTATGCTACGTTGGTATCCATGAGGATTCACCACCTCCTTCCCGTAGTTTCCTCCGGAAGGTTGTCTATAGCGCGCGTGGGACGTAAAAAAAAAAAACTGAGATTCTTATTATTTACTATGTTGGTACAGCAACCCACAATGTGTTTTGCGAAATGAGAGCTTGCTACCTTCCTCTGTCCTGCACGATCTCTTTTCACCCGGTGGCTTAAAGCTCGCGAAGGCCATCTACCACATTGTCACTCCAGTGATACATTGGACAACAAACCGAGCG
This sequence comes from Hypsopygia costalis, assembly GCA_937001555.2. Taxonomy (NCBI): domain Eukaryota; kingdom Metazoa; phylum Arthropoda; class Insecta; order Lepidoptera; family Pyralidae; genus Hypsopygia; species Hypsopygia costalis. The sequence continues at coordinate 1,578,767 of OW443336.2, read as the reverse complement.
ACGTCCACTTAGTCGCCAGCGGTACGCTTTCCTTGCCCATCCTTTCAAGATGACCGAGCCAGCGAAGGTAAAGAGCAATTTGATCTACACTACTTTGCGTGCTTATGCCACCAATTAGTTCATGCAAATTACTGCCGGCCGGCACCCACCCACTACCGTTAGTAGTTGCATGCGACTGCCGTGGCTGATTTAGTCGTCTCTGCTCCAGCTGCTGTGGTCGTCTCGGCGAATCTCCAACATCTGATACAGAAGATACATGCGACCGCCACTGCCCCGACTGCCGTGGTCGTCTCTGCGACACGTGTTTGAAGGTAATGAGTGTAACGGTAAAGAGCTTTTGCTACAGCAATAATGTTCGGTTCTTTCACACGATCTTGTATTTCTGTGTTCTTTAGAACCCTCCAGCTTTCGTTACCGATGGGATTCTTCAAAAAGGGCGTGAAGAGTTATTTACAGGGTCGGCAACGCTTTCTATCAGGTGGGCCGTATGCTTGTTTGCCACTTTAGGTTTAGGTAAAAAAAAATCATCTCGCTGGACCGGATCCAGTATTTTCTAGAGGATCGTTGCTCAGATAAATACAAATAATACACACGCTAAAAAAACATTACCCTCTTTTCTTTAGCAGTCGGGTAAAAATAAACTGGCGTCCCAAAACTGTTGTTCAATAAATTGCCATAATAAAATTTGGCCTTGGTTATGAAAATACTTCAGTCAGTTGAGCGGGACCGAACGATAGACTCACGGTGAGTCAGCGAGTCGTGACTCGCGAGTCTTGACGGAGTGAGTTGATGCCTTTTGTGCCATCCACGATGTTAATTACTTGAGCGATTAGGGAGATTAAATAAGTGATCTATTTTTAGGGTTGGCAATATAATGGTGGCCAACGGGGTTATATTCTATATATATTATGCACATGCAAATTATATAAATGATGTAATACAAAAATGTTGTCTGTAAAGTCAGTTTACGGACGATAATTTTACGTGATAATGTCATAAAAAATATCGGCCAATGGAGTGGAGGAGAGATAGATGCGTTACAAGCCGAACGCATCGTGCCTCTCTATCGCTTGTTCCGCGCTCTCGCTTGCACGCTCGGCTCAGGTGGAACGTGACAATGAGACATGCTTTTTCGTGCGTGCAGCAGACATTCATCGATTTAAGACGTTAACACGTCAAAAACAATTGTCGCGTTAAGGATGAACAAATTAAAGCATTGGGGTTTACCTTTTCTGTCATACTGTCTACGACGGGTGGAAAACAAGCATACGGCGCAACTAATGTGAAGCGTACGGTAGGCGTCCCGTATGGTTGTCCGCAGCCATTGAGATATACGTTCATAATCATCATCACCATCATCAGCCTGTATCTACCTACTGCTGGATATAAACCTTTCCCAATGCTTTCCACCAAATACGATCCTCCGCATTCCGCATTCAGCCGCTTCCAGCCGCCTTCCTAAGATCATCGGACCACCGTAATACGTTCGCTACATGAAATAACCCTCGAGGGAATTTATGATTGGTTGCGCTTCTCTCTTTGTACTTCTGCAGTAATGGCAGCTTATTTGAGCTTATAAGTACGCTGTGCTATGTGTGTGAGACAAACGGGTGAACGGGTGACCCTAAATCAAAAGAGGTTTCGTTGTTGTGTTTAATTTACGTGTTTCTTCTCATTTCTTTACCATCAAGATCGTGTAGATGTCGCTCAATTTTTCCATCTAAATCAGTTTTGTGCCACCTGCATACTGTTCACGTCTGCTCCCTTCTCTAAGTAATTTTTCCACTTCATCTGAGGTATTCCTTTGGGATGTCTTGCCTCCGACGGTCACCATTTCAAAACTGCTTTCACCACGAGCTTTGTTTTCAAGCAATATCCCACCCACTACCAAATAAGGCATGTCACGGAAAACGAAGATCATGACTAATGCGAAAGAAAACCACGTGGAAAGTACGTTCTACCAAACTGTTATTTATATCGTCGTCATCCTTATCAACCCTTATTCATCCTACTACTGGGATACGGGTCTCCCCTCAATCGAAGGGATTTTTAGAGCATACTCCACCACGCTGCTCAACTGCGGGTTGGCGGAGGTCAGTATTTTCAAGTTGCCTTAATGCCACTGTTCTTCTGTGTATTGTTGTAATGTTTGACTTAACGACAATAGCCGGAACCGACGGCATAACGTGCCCTCCGTAAACCCATCCAAAGACAAACTACGGTAAACGTTACTTGACTTGCGTGATCGATTAGACTGCCACGCGCAACAACGCCATCGAGCTCTTCACACCTCACATTATTTATGTGCAATACACAATATGTTTTAAAAAATAAACTCCAAAATGAACATCTTGCATTTCTGACGCTTTAATTATTCAACTAAACTACTGCAGCTCCTGACCAGAATGCAGTTCGCGCAATTTAAATCAGCCTGTAATGTCACATTTAACACTCAGTTAATTGACCATAAATTAAGACTGAACGAAGCCTTACATTGCCTTTCGATACTGGGTACAACCGTTCCTACCCTAATTACCATCTTGTACATTCCTGCTCTGCTTATCAAGCCTGGATTCGTCGTTGTTCGTGAGTAATTTTGGCAATGAAAAAGGAACTGGAGAGCGCTGATGTGTATCTGAACATACGACCTAATTTAGATTTAATTCAATAATGAGAACATTAACATACGTTTGCCTTGTTTAATAATAACGTAATTGGAGAACATCGGATTCGTATCGTTATTAACCGAGCAAACTAATCGAGCTAGGTCTTCAAATTAAGTTGGAGCGCTTTTTTTTTTGACGTAAATACGTCCTACTTCCATAGAGAGGAAATTAAAAAAAAAACGAATGATAACAAAATCGGGGGATACACTTTAGTGTTGGAGCTACAAATCTATCATATCCATCCAAAATTCAATCACGCCACTGGATAGATGAAGAATCAAAGACTTTATTACACTAAGAATGGAAAATCGCATGCGGGAGAGGAGGAAGCGCTGCCATTTTGATATAATTTTAGTGCATATAACGTATTCACGTACAACACATGGCCGTGTCCAAGATACCGGCACACTCCATTTGTATGATTTCGAAATCGATTTAACTAGTCGTGCATCGCTAATTAGCTAAGACATCGCTCCTTAATAAGATTTCATGAAATAAAAGTTCTGATCTGGACTGGATTGATATTATATGTTGACATTAAAAAAACGAGTTAATCAATAATATACAATTAACTCCGTATTAATATTTAACATTAAAATTTGTGTCAAAAATTAAATTGATGTAATCATTGATGTGAGAAAGATTTTATTTATCAAATAGCTTTACGGCTCTGGAATCAACGTCATTTAGATCCCGTCTTTGTATTATTTCTTTATTTTATTCGCGGCTGAAGCCCGGATCTAATCTCAAAAATAAATATCGCCAGGAATCAGGCAATTTGCTCTACACTGTTTTGTCATCAGAAATCTTCTTGTTTTTCCAATACTTGTAATAAGTCAACAGTAAAACTGACAATGCAATTTTTCTGCTGTTTTGCACGACTTCTTGGAATGGACTCGTCAGCTCCGTTTCGCCACTCCAAAACTTTTCTGTCAAACGGGCGTCAGCACTGCGTGCTATGTGGCCTGCATACAGCCACTTCAGCCTGCTGTATCTACAGTTATATTGTAAACTTTAGATCTACTTCGGATATACTGATTGCCGAGTTTATGAAATTAAATTATCTATTCTGGCACTGACTTTTGTGCACTTTGGCACGTTGAACATTTTTTATTAATCGAAATCGTACTCCGAACACAGCTCTTTCGAAAGATACCCTAATAAGGCACCATAAGTATATCAATAAAATTCCTAAACACAAAAAGATTCTTATTATATTTAATATGTCAGTAATTTTAATATCAATATTCGCCTTGTGCACCTACCATGTCTTATCTCTGCATCACCCTAAGGTCGACTGGTAGAGAATGCTTGTATAGCATTAAGTCCGCCTTTGTACATTGTTTGTATGTGCATAAAGATTAAATAAATAAATAAATAAAAAAGAGTAAGTAACTTTATTGCCTATTTCACCATCGCTTTAAACGTTAAAACGAACTCTGATAACGATAAACGTCATACGGCTGTTCAGGTTGTTACATAGTATTACCAATCAGTATCTCTGATCTAGTTGGACCGATGGGACTGTGGATAACGTCGATCAGCGACGGATTAGCTGGGAATTAATTAACTGTACGATGTGAAACTATAACACCTAAGGTACTTTTAGAAAGTTGTCCCACGGATACTGTTGTTGAAGTTCGCGTATCTGTGATCTAGTCAGATTATTGATTTATACTGGTGATAAGTTGGAATGTTCTATTGTATACTAGGTTTTGCGTGTGGCTGTGCTTGCGTGTACAGATAACATGTGCATATTAATCACCTGATGGAAAGCAATCTTAGTGTTGCTGATCTCCATGGGCGGTGACTCATGGAGATCAGAAACACCAAAGGGTTGCCGATTCGTTGCCAGCCTATAGGCTATATTAGGAAGGTGTATATATATATACACCTTCCTTTCTGGTGACCTCACTCACTCGCAGGGACACAACCGTCCTCAAGGGAATCGTGGCGGTATTCCGTGAGGAGGCGGTACTTCTCCAGTCATACAGCTTACAAATACGCTGTACCCTATCTCTCTTTCGCCAGAGCCTCTTTCGCTAGGCAGGGTGCACCACGTGCAGATAAGGTTGGCTTTGATTCTAAAGATCGTGGCGAGTCACTTATACTCCTTTGCTATTATTTTACGTATACGAATATTTTTCGATGTTATGTAGGCATTCTTTAGTAATTTATGTTTGCATGCAGACGGAGTACCTAAGTCGTCTCCTTTGTCTCAAATTCTAAGTTGTAATAACGCCTGGATCCCTAGGGATTACGCAATGCTCTGTTACAATTCAGTCTGTCTAAATTCTTGTATTTATAAGATAAAGGAAGGCATCTTCATATGTCTTAGTACTAAGGAGAGTTTAAACAAAGATCTCAAAACAAAGTTATAAAAGCTATCTTCTGCTACCCATATTCAACACCAACTCACAAAATCTACAATGACACAAAAATAATGAACATACAACAACTATATATATATATAGCACTTGTATTTTAATTAGGAAGATCATCGGTAAAGCCATCCAAACTAATCTGTCTTTCACCAAGAAATCGCAAATTTCTAAACGCAGCCTTCTCCGACCTAGCTCTCTTGTATTATCTAAGATACGTTCTAACTTAGGAAAAAAAAGTATCACCTTTGAGGGAGCACTGTTTTACAATAAATTACTTTCTCGTATTAAGGATCTGGACTCTTTTAACGATTTCAAATCTCACTTATATAATCATATCCTTGAAAACTATTGATTTCATCATAGAAATGTGAACTAGACTGAGTTTATAATAAGTAATATTGTTCTCATGTAAGTGGTATTGTCTGTAATCTTTATTGAGAATAAATTCTTTAAACATAAAGAACCTAAACTAAATAACATGAAAATAACAACGGGAATTAACGCGATCATGCATAAGGGTATTTACATACCTATATTGTTTGCCCGACGTTTTGACCAGGAGCCCTACCGCCAAAGCTGAAACCGAATACCATCAAATTTTTGATCGTCAAAATATGTCTTACGTTTAAATTAATAACAAACATCTTCAGCTTAGTCGATAGAGCTCTATGGTTTCTACCAGCTTAACTAAGCACAATTACAGCCAATCTAAGCTAAAGTTAAATTTTCTCAATCAAAATGTTTTTTTTTTTAGACAAATTACACAGCGCCATCCCATACACAAGCTTCGCTTACTACTAAACAACTGATAAACATACGTAAATACATTTTTTTTTTGTAAATACATACTTATGATACATAGAAAACACCCAGACTAAGACAAACACATATGTTCATAGGACAAACATTTGTGTAAACGTTTGTCCTATGTGGGAATCGAACCCACGAGCGTTGGTGTCGAAGCCGCGTCATTGACCACTACGCCACCGAGCTCGTCATGTTCGATGGTAATCGGCTTCAGCTTTAGCAGTAGGGACCCAGGTTGCACCGGCCGTGGTCACAGGCTGACTGTTTCAGCGGTGTGCCTGTGTCAGCCTGTGACCACGGACGGTGCAACCTGGTCGAAACGTCAGGCAATAATAAAGGTATGTAAATACTCTTATGCATGATCGCGTTAATTCCTATTGTTATTTTTATAAATCATGCAAAGCGAAAGTTTAAAAGTTATTAAATAACATTTTGTTTAAAAGGTCACACTGCGAGCGAAGGAGTGAACTACACTTGGGCTTTCTCTAAGGCTCTAGACAGACGGACTGCAAATTTGCAGTTTGAACGCAGTTAGTACGACTGCAATCAAACGGCAAACCAACCGTATAGCTCGATTGCAGTCGGTGTGCAGTGGGCGTGCAGTTATAACGACTGCATCCTGACTGCAAGCTAGTTGCACGGTCGACGTGCGGTCCTAATGCAGTTGAACCAATTGAACTAGGACCGTAATAGAACTTCATTTGAACTTCAAGGTACCTAACAAGTTGAGGATAGGTAGTGGTTATGCCGTGGGTCCTAGTGCATTTGGTCCAACTGCATTAGGAATCCATCTCGACCGTGCAGCTAGCTTGCAGTCAACATGCAGTCGTTGAAACTGCACGTCCACTGTACACCGACTGCAATCGGGCTGTACGGTTGGTTTGCAGTTTCATTGTAGTCGTACTAACTGCGTTCAAACTGCAAATTTGCAGTGGAATTGCAGTTGAAATGCAGTCCGTCTGTCTAGAGCCTTAGGGATCGAATCCAGAACAAGGAAATTCGACGGAGAACCAAGATTGTTGACATAGCTCTAATAGTTAGCAAGCTGAAATGGCAGTGGGCTGGCCATATCTGCCGAGTCCTAGAGTAGCGGCCCCGTATGGAGAGATGAAGCGCGACGCGCCCCTCTCTAGGTAGACCAACCATCTCAAAAAAGCGGCTGGATACGGAAAGCGGAAGAGCGCATATTGTGGAAAGGTCTATATCCAGTAGTAGTAGAAACTTCGTCAACCCTTATTCGTTCGACTGTTAGGATACGTCTCCCCCTCAATAGAGTATACCCCACCACGGTGTTCAACTGCGGATTGGCAGATGCCGCGTTTTCAAACCGCTTAAAGGCCGCTATTTGGCTTAACGACTCTCATATAACGACAACAGCCGGGACCTATGGCTTAACGTGCCGTCCGAAGCACGGAGGAGCTCGAGATAAAGAAACCCATTCATGAACAAAGTTACGGCCGACGTTGCTTAACTTGTTTGTTCGATTAAAGTGACACGCGCTCGCACAGGAAAAGATTTGTCAATGAAAACATAAAATTCACTGTTAACGTTTTAAAAATATTTTGTCTACATATTGGATCATTATGTTACTTATGACGTTATAAAAACAGTTAAAAAATGTGTACAAAAAAACTATATTTCCGCCTGGAAACCCCTAAGTTTTAAATGATTTCAGGAAGTGAAGTTTGATTTGTTGGGTTAGGTAAAATCCGCAGATGGCATGGGTGATTGCTCTCAGCAATAAGGCCGCCTTGTTGCATATATACAAGTCAACTGTCTGTAATAATTTATTGATTCACTGTACTTTAAATTTGTATTATGCAAATAAAGCATATTCTATCTATCTATCTATCTAAAACTTGATAATAGTTGTTAGTTTAATCACTTATTGCAATACATAATAAATATACGTCATTCTTTGTTCTCCATTCTAAATCTTCCATGCATCAGTTATCAAAGTAGATCGAGCGATCTCGCAACCTGCTTTGACAGTTTCATTTACGTCTCATCTCGATAAGAAAAATGATAAATGTTATATTTGATAAAAATCCGTCCTCTGTTCTGAAGAAAATGGAGAAATAGCATGGAGAAATACAAACACCTAATTATAACGTGACCAACGTTATAATTAGGTGCTTGTATTGCTATTTTGATTTTATTATATAAAAAAATATCAATATAATTGAGATAGATGTATTCTGCAATAGAAAGTTTGTTCACCATCTAATATTGCATTGACGAGCTCGGTGGTCGAATGGTTAGCAATGGCCACTTTGACTCCGAGGTCGCGGGTTCGACTCCCGCACAAGACAAACATTTGTGTGCATGAACATGTCTGTTTGTCTTGGTCTGGGTATTTTCTATGTATTATATGTATGTGTTTACAAAAAGAAAATGTATTTAAGTATAATATCAGTTATCTAGTACCCATAGGACAAGCTTTACGCTTAATTTGGGACTAGATGGCGCTGTGTAAATTGTCCAGAAATATTTATTTATTTAATATTACCTGGGGACCTATCCACTAACTTGCCGATTAATATAAGCCAATTCCCATAGGATTTTTTCATTGAAATCAAACTTCAGCTTAGATCTATGGTACCTTATACCTATATATAGATATATGGTACCCCTATGGAGCTCTACCGACTGAGCTAAAGATTTTTGGCAAAAACTAAAACGTAAGACTTATTTTTCGAATCAAAATATTCGATGGTAATCGGCTTCAGCTACGGCTGTAAGGTCTCGTTTACGATGTTAGCTCATTGGTAATTTGATTTCTACAAAATGAGACTATCATTTGATTGATCTGTATCGCATCACACTATCTCCTACCCTGAAATATTTACATTGTCAGAGGATTTAGTGGGACAGTCAGCTAGAATTTCTAAATAACTTTGAAACTTTACTTATTCGAAAATACCTCCTTAATAATACTATTATAATCTATATTTTTCTTGTATAATTCCTTAGCATACCCATCTCTAAGCCTCAACACAGACGGACTGCGTTACAACTGCAACCCGACTGCCAAATTGCAATTTGAATGCAGTTACCATGATTGCAATGACAATGCAAATGAAATGTGCAGTCTGATTGCAGTCGATGTGCAGTTGACGTGCAGTTGCGATGCATGTCTGTATAGAGCCTAAGGTTATACCCATTATCTTACTTGAAGACATTTATCGAATTAATATCAAAAGATGATATGCAACACTATTACCTACGACACCCCAGGCATCCCCAGGCCATTAAAATTATACCATATCTAAGATCTCCAACGACATCGCTCAAGGCAGACTACAAAACAATAATGCCACGTATATTTTTTCACTAATAAATTATTCATATCATAATCTGAATGATGGAGCGATCATTCCGTTGACTCATCCGACAAACCTTAATTTAATACGTGCGTTTATTATTGTTAATGGAATTAACTTCGTCCGATTATCATAACGTTTGATGGACGTAATGTTAGAAGATTAGAAAAGCAGCAAGTCTAGATGGATCGAGGAGTAATTTGTGCCTACTTTGTTGGTGACTTATAGAGGTTTTGACAGCAATGTCAATAGTATAGCTATCTATGCTAATGTGTATTATTAAGAGAAAATATATTTTTGTATGTTTGTATTTTGGTTTGTGATGGATAAACTTAAAAAATACTGAACTGATATTGAAAATTTACTTATTCAAAGATGTGATAGATCAGCGAGTAATATGCTAAATTTAATACACATGTGCATCGCAGGAGCAGGCCACTAGTATTAAATACAGAAGTAGAGATATTTTATTTATTTGTTACTTAAGTCCAAATAGTTGAAATCTAATTATCAATATACAACGGTTACAACTTTTTATTTACAGAAACTATTTTTTTATACAATTAAGCTAGCAAGCAAGTATAAAGCATTCATTGCAGATTTTTTTTAATTGCCCATAAAATGGTCATCATCTGATCTATGGGACGCAAAAATGCGATTCTGAAACTTAACTCCGACAAACATTCCTCCACCGAATGAGCCTCCGACAGAATGTTTCGTTTATGAGTAGTTCAACGACATAACCTTTTAACTACGAACGATTCGCCGACAGAACTATTCATTCACGGGCGAATCGACGACAGAACCTTTCCACTACGAACTTTTGGCCGACAGAACGATTGATTCATGAGTGACTCGACGACAGAATCTTTCACCAAAGAAGGATTCGTCGACAAACCATGCCTAAGCATGGTTTGACAATACTAGTAACAAAATCTAAAGTGTATGCACGTTTTGAAAGGTTAAATGAAAAAATTTTGAAATTAAAATATTTTTTATTAACATTAATTAGATAACATGAAAAAAATAACAAATGAACTAGGTATGATTTACAATAACAATTCAACAATTATCTTTTTTTTTATTTTTATATACTACGTCGGGTGGCGGACAAGCATACGGCCCGCCTGATGTGAAGCGGTTACCGTAGCAATATTAACGCTTGCAACATAAAATATTGCTCGCGCGCCGCCACCTCCGCTGCCAACGCAGCATCTCCTTCCTTTCTTTCTGGTGACCTCACTCACTCGCAGGAACACAACAACCCTCAAGGGAATTGTTATTTGGCTGCGGTATTCTGTGAGGTGGAGGTACATTTCCCAGTCGGGAATCTCACAGACAGGCTACGGTCGACGCTGCTTAACTTGCGTGATCGATTAGAATGACACGCGCAACTCTCTTTTCGCCAGAGCTTCGTTTGTCAGTCAGCAGGGTGCACCACGTGCAGGTGAAGTTGACTTTGGTTCAAAGATCTTGATGAACCATTTACACCATTATTTAATTAATACAAAGTAATGTATATATAATACATTACATTACTTTGTATTAATTAAAAGATAATTGTTGAATTGTTATTGTAAATCACACCTAGTTGATTTGTTGTTTTTTTCCAGTTATATACCTAGTTAATGTTAATAAAAAGTATTTTAATTTCAAAAATTTTTCATTTAACCTTTCAAAACGTGCATACACTTTAGATTTAGTTACTAGTATTGTCAAACCATGCTTAGGCATGGTTTGTCAACGAATCCTTCTTTGGTGAAAGATTCTGTCGTCGAGTCACTCATGAATCAATCGTTCTGTCGGCCAAAAGTTCGTAGTGGAAAGGTTCTGTCGTCGATTCGCCCGTGAATGAATAGTTCTGTCGGCGAATCGTTCGTAGTTAAAAGGTTATGTCGTTGAACTACTCATAAACGAAACATTCTGTCGGAGGCTCATTCGGTGGAGAAATGTTTGTCGGAGTTAAGTTTCAGAATCCAAAAATGCTCGTATTTTATAGTTGGTTCGTACAAAAATGTTCACATTGATGAGTGAAAGGCCTCATACATAATGGGATAGTACGGGACGGGTGGAGCACTCGAGTTAATATCGACCTAAAGTGACGGTAATAAGGTATTTTCACAATTCCTATATTTCATTACGCCCCGTCTCGGACCTGTGACTTGTCGGGGATGGGTCGTGATGACACTTAGAAAATATACCTTACTACATCCCGTTTGATTTCCCGTTTTATATGCTAAGACCTTAAGCCAGAATCTAATATTTGTCTATGACATCCATCTCTTTAGGCTTGTAGTGCCTTATTTGCCATATTGCTGTAGAGACAGCAATATGGCAAATAAGGCATGTGGCAAAAATGAGAGAGCACATTGCTAAGAGGGGAAGTCAAATTCCAAAGGCTTCTTACTCCCACTAATTTCTTTTGATAACATTTGTTGTGAGTTTCAAGACAGCCGTAGTTTTACCGTCGGGACTGCAATGGACTTCACTGTTCATTGCCTTTTTCGGCGGTCGCCGCTGTTAATCCTCGCTATACAGGAGATACAGTGGTGGGAATGGGTGGTGGGAATGGGTGGTGGGCCCCCTTTTAATTATTTGTCTATGACATAGGAGTGGCGTATCTACATAATTATTTAATCTATCCGTACTATCTGCCGATCTTTGCCGCCCATCGCACTAAAAAAACTAGCCGCAGAGTCATTACGGCTAATTATTATTATCTGTGGTAGCAATCGAACTGCCGGATTCGATTAGTAGTCAGTATCGATAATGTCGGGAAGGAAATCTTTGTTGTTTTTAGGGATGCGCAGCCGAACGGAAGCCATTAAAAATAATAATTATAAGTTTAATTTTTATTACGCTCTTGTAGGTCCGTGCTTGTAGTGTGAGCTTTAAAATTATAGTCTCTAATGTTCAGCACAGCAGTGCCTCTAGCGGACCGTTATGGAAACTAATATCAAAATACAAAATTAATAATAAGTTTTAAACTGTTGTCGCTAGTCCACTTGTATGAGTTTGTAGGTACTTTAAAAATAAAGTACTGCCTTTATTTTTTATTAAAGGCAGTAGCTATCTTGACCCCGTGGTTTGCATTACACTACATAAAGTAATTATTATAATAATTAGTTCCTAATAACAACATTAGGCAATAGATACATCAACTACTAGGGTAAAAATAAAATATATATTTACTTTGATGCAGTAAATATATATTGTAATAAATATTATTATAAAACAAGTGAAGATAATTGATAAATGAAACAAAAAAAACAACATTCTTTTTTTAGTTTCTAGTAAAAAGGAACCAAAAAGTTTATCTACTGCATTTCACTCATTAAGAGTTCAAGACCTTTCTTCTGATAGCCAAATGAGAAGAGTTCATGTTGTAATTATAAATCGCCAATTTTGCCGGCCATCGTATTGAATATTTATTTAGGACAAGGTGCATCTTTATCCCAACTATAGTGCCAAATTTCAGCTCAATAGTACACCGGGAAGTGCATATTTTAAGTGCATAGCTGACAAGCCCAGTGGTCGAATGACTAGTAATGGCTACTTTGACTGCGAGGTCGCGGGTTCGATCCCCGCACAAGACAAACATTTGTGTGCATGAACATGTCTGCTTGTCTTGGAATCGGTGTTTTCTATGTATTATATTTATAAGTATGTAATTACAAAATGAAAATGTTTTTAAGTAGGTACATTTAACAGGTGTTTAGTATCTATAGTAAAAGCTTAGCGCTTAGTTTGGTGCTAGATGGCGCTGTGTAAATTCTCCAGAAATATTTATTAATTTATTTATGTAGCTATTATGACGTAAGCATCCGTTATAAAAGGTTTTTTGAAAGTTCCCATGAAAGACCTTGCGTATGCACGTACATAGTCGGGGGCATCAAATAGATTTATTACGTTTATTAAGGAGTAGAGGACTGTATAATGTAAGAATGGAAACACGTAGATATATGTACAGTAAGAGAACGAGTTTAATAAGTTGATATTACTTGCTAGCACAAATGGAGCAGACACAAAGAATACATGGAAACCGTAACTATCTAAAACAATTTAAAAAATATGTCAAATATAAAATAATATTATTTATAAAAAGATTCTATCCAGCCAGTCGCCAACATCCTGGACCCCTGTGTGTCACACTAGCTGTTGGTGGCGACTGGCGGGGGCTCAGCATCAGCCTCAATTAAAATAAGCTTCCGGAGCGGTCGGCGCAGCGTGCCGCTTCTAGTGCGGACGTCCACTACGCGAACCGCTCCGTCAGGACCTCTGTAGGTCTTAACTACTCTCCCTAACGGCCATAAACCGCGAGGCAGAGTAGGGTCAGCGATAAGCACCACATCACCCTCGCTTAATGTCGACACGTTTCGTGAATAGCCTCTTGGCCGGAGCGTTGGTAGGTATTCGTGTAGCCATCGTGCCCAAAAATGATCGGCGAGGCGTAATACTCTCCTCCAGTTACATCTACGTGTTAAATCTGCATCTGTTAGCGAGCATGTCCACGGTGCTACTGATGAAGTCCCTAGAATGAAGTGAAATGGCGTCAATGCTTCAGGTACATCTGCTGAAGATGGTATGTACGTGAGTGGTCGTGAATTGACTATTGCTTCGGCCTCTATCAAAAACGTCATTAGTACATCTTCCTTTAATTTTTCATGAAGACATGATCTTAATGCTTTTTTTACACATCGCACAAGTCTCTCCCAGGCTCCTCCCATGAAAGGGGATGCAGGTGGAATGAAGCGCCATTCAATTTTGTGATTTGTTGCGAATTCTTCGACTGACTCGTCATGTAAAGATCGAAGTTCACGCGATGCGCCGACGAAATTAGTGCCATTGTCTGAGAATATGGTAGATGGAGAACCTCGGCGTGCAATGAAACGTCTTAAAGACATTATAGCGGCGTCAGATGACAGAGATGTGACTATTTCTAGATGAAGGGCTCTCGTGACCAAACACGTATAAAGAGCAACGTAGCGTTTCTCGTGGCGTCTAAGCACGGAGATTATTATTGGGCCAAAGTAATCTAAGCCTACGTGAGTAAACGGTCTTTTGTGGTGGTCTAATCTTTCCAGAGGTAAATCGCCGGTCTGTGGCGTAATTGTTTGGCCTTTCCATCTTTGGCACCTAGTGCAAGCCCTCGCTACGCTGCGGATTGCGCTTCTTGCTTTTATTATCCAATATTTTTGTCGCAATTCGTTTAGGACAAGCTCGTTGAAACAGTGGGCTGCTTGAACATGGTGATGAAGGATCAACAAACGTGTTATATGGTGGTGTCCATCCAAAATTATAGATGATTTGGCGTTTTCAGTGACTCCTGGAGCAGATTTAATTCGTGTATCTAGGCGAAGCAAATTGTTGTTGTCGAGTACTGGTGCAAGTGCTGCTATACGACTTTTATTGGGCACGGGCTGCGTAACTCGAAGGGCTTTCAGTTCTTCAGGAAAGCTGTCCATCTGAGCTTGTTGTAGAAGCATCGTTTCGGCTTGTATCATGTCTGACGCACGAAGCTGCGAGGAGGATGTGGCGCCATCTGTATACAATTTAGAATTTTGTGTTATAGGCCGAGATAATTTAAATCGAAAGATTCGCGCACCCCGGAGAATCTGGGCGGTTGTGCGTAGCAAACGCAACCATGAACTAAATCGCGTCGGATTTGGTACCGGAAGATCTGGAAATGGGACGTGAATGAGCAGTCCCACAAGTTCCGTCTTTATTTCGGAATCTGGTGAGGTCTCATTCATGTCAATTATTTGCTCGGTCGGCCAATTACATAGTGGCTCTAACAGAAACGGTGGTCCACAAAACCATCTATGAGACGGAGTCAAATGCAGTTTTTTAGGTTTTGTTGCATCATCAGCAACGTTGAGAGAGGTAGGGAGCCACCTCCAATTGGACGGGTTAGTGGTCTCCAATATCTCACCCAACCTATGAGCTACAAAAGGTTTAAATTTCCGCGCATCACTCCGTATCCACTTTAGTACGGTGGTTGAGTCCGTCCAAAAAGTGGTTGCGGAGGGCTTAAGACGATGAGCAAGTAAAATAGTTTGTGCGAACCGCGAAGCAATAAGTGCCGCTTGTAGCTCCAAGCGGGGAATAGATAGAGGCTTCAGTGGAGCAACTCGTGCTTTACTTCCTATAAGAGATGTGGATACAAAGCCATTATCGTAGCTAAAACGCCAATATGCTACACATGCGTACGCTTGCTCACCGCCGTCAGCTATTAAATGTAGTTGAATATCCGCGGGATCGGACTTGCTTAAGTAGCAACGCGGAATTTTAATATTGGCGGCATTCTGTAATTGAGTAAACCATTCATTACATTCAATAAGAAAGTTATGTGGTATTGGTGTATCCCAGTCAATACCCGCCCGCCATAATTTCTGAATTAAAATTCTTCCCCAAATAATTACGGGCATTAGTAGACCTAGTGGGTCATACACTTTCATCACACTCGATAATAAACTTCGTTTAGTTATCATACTGGAGGATATATTGGGTCCTGGACGGAATCGTAAGGAGTCTTCGGATGGATTCCATTTGATTCCTAGTACTCCAACCTCACTATTATGTGGTAGACAAACGTCTGAACTCGCATTGCTTCTGAGTTCTTTAGGGACAAGGGTAAGTGCCTCAGGGAAGTTTGAAGTCCAAGCTCGCATTTCAAAACCGCATGATTTGTGAACTGTTACTATATCGGCGGCTAGCTGTGCGGCATCAGCAACGTTAGGGTGGCTGCCCAGATAGTCGTCCATATAGTGATCCTCAAGAATCGCTTTAAATGCGGTAGGACACCTCACCTCAAACTCTTTAGCGTTCTTGTTTTTTACATGCATCGCGATAAATGGACTGCATATCGCACCAAAAATTAAACAGGTCATACGATACTCCATAATGTCGCCGTCTTTATTGCGCCAGAGAAAACGTTGAGCATCTCTGTCTCTCGGTGCTACTTTCACTTGAGGAAACATTTCCCTGATGTCTGCATTCAGAGCTACGACACCTTCTCTGAAACGAAAGAGGATACTTAAAAGAGAACACAATAGGTCAGGACCTTGCAAAAGCAAGCTATTAAGGCTAATGCCTTTGGTAGCTGCGGCTGCATCATGTACAACTCTTAGTTTCCTTTTTTGAGGGTGGAAGACGCCAAATGTGGGTAGGTACCATCGAATAGTGCCGTCTGGGTTAACGCAAGAGACATTTGGTGGCATCCGTTTATAATAAGTCTGTGGATTACACTCTTCAGCGTAACCTTTCTTGACAATATCATTAATAAAATTTTGGTACGCTGTAGCAAATAATGGGTCTTTTGACATTTGTCGCTCAAGGGATTTGAAACGTGACAATGTTTGTGGGTAACTGTCCGGTATGATAGGCAAATCTCTTTTCCAAGGTAGACAAACCTCGAACCGACCGTCATTGAGTTGACGTGCCGAGGTGTCAACAATATCTACAGCCCGCTTATCATCTTCGTTGGGTCGGGGTGTGCTCTTTGTAATGCCTAACGAATCAATTTCGTATTGACTTTTTATTAGAGCATCTAGATTTTCACATACGTTATTTATAAATTCGAGCGGTTTGGACGAAACTGATAGAGCGCCGTGAAGCACCCAACCTAATAAAGTTTTCGAGGCGACAGGTTCGTTCCTATTGCCACAACGTACTTCGCGGCTCAAAGATAAATGCCAATCGGGGGCGCCGATAAGGACAGTAGGAGTTACGTTAGTATATGATAGTTCGTCAGCTAGATCAGACAAGTGTGTAAAATCCATAAAATTTACTATATGTGCATTTTGAACACGTAGACCCAGAGGTTGAATAGCACGCGCATGCTCTACCAAATATCGGTTGGGTAAATTACGCCCACGAATAAAAAAAATTACGTAACTTACGTCAACGTCTTTTGTCATACCACCTACGCCTTCAATACGAAGCCGTTCTTGAGAAGTGGTGGTAGCTCCAATACGCGCTGCTACCTCGCCGTCGATCAGCGTCGCCGTACTGCCCTCGTCAAGCAACGCCGTCGTTTCAAAATTGCCATTAGGGCCCTCCAGCACGATCGGCACTGTTTTCAGTAGACCAAGTGGACGTGAATACGACTGCGACCCTGTCACATTAATTAAAATATCAGAAGTGTTCGTAACTTTAACGGTTGGTTCAATGTTGTTCGCACCACCGCTTTCATCACTAGTAATAGTTGACACATTTGAAGGTATTTGGGTTATACTCGTATTACATTGTGTACCAGGCGTCGGAGTTACTCCTGTATCAGCAGTTGCCGTGCCGTGAAGTAGTGAATTATGTCGTCTAGTACACCCTTTAACACCGCAATGCTTAGCTCGACAATTGTTCCAAGTATGTGGATTTGATTTGAGACAGCGGTAGCATATTTTACTATCTCGAACCCAGCGCCATCTATCGTCTATTGCAAGAGACAAAAATGCTTTACACATTTTAATATTATGAGGCCCTTGCTTACAATATGAACATTGAGGCGATTTGTCACTTGAGGTAGTAGCATGTACATTAATTTCTTTCTTACTAAACGATTTTAAGAAGTGTGTCGGGTGTTGCGGTTTAGACGTACAATCGGATATGAAGTTATACCTTAGTTGCTTGTCGGCTTCGATCAGTAGAAACCGCGATAACAGCTCTAATTTTGCAACATTCTGTTGCACAGGTATGTAAGTAGCTGCAAAGTCGGTAAAACGAGCTCTAGTGTGTTCGCTTAACTTAATTAAAATAGTGCGAAAGAGCTCTGGTGAGTAAAGGAATTCACTTTGATTTAATAATTTTAATGTACTTACAAAATTCCGTAATTTATTGGCCAGGAAGTTTAAATCTTCAGGAGAACTTAACTTTGTTATGGCGCGCAGAGCAGCAACCTCGCGCGTTACAAGTACTTCTGGTCGTGCATAGGTTTGTTCCAAGGCGTTCATCACGTCTTGGGGATCGCAGGAAGTCCAGAATAGCGAAGCCACAGACTCGTACGCCAAACCACGAACAGCATTGTTAAGACGTGATAAGTTCTCTGCTGCGGAAAAATAAATTTTAGTTTTGTCGTAGCTAGTTTTAAATGCCATCCATTGATTTATGTCTCCTGAAAAAGATAAAAGCTCTTGTTTCTTTTGGCGGTCAGATAGGGTATTAATGGCTTGGGCCAACTGAGTTATTGGGTCTAAAGAGGGAAGGTTAGCCTGTTGTCGCTCATGTTTGTTTAAGCCGACATTTACGTTTGCGGGTTTCGACTGGTTTCCATGGTTGACATTTCGTGCATTGTAAAATGGTACCGCGTTGGCGGGGACAGACTGCTTTGAACATACTTCTTGTGTGTTGTTCAAGATAGCCGGTGTCTCGCCAGGTATGTTTTTTGCATGTGTCGCCATGGCCACATTTTGTTCGGAAACCCAGGTCGTGACGCGTTGCCGCTTGGAATGGTAAGAACTAGACCGAGATGACTTATCTGAAGCTTCCAATGCAGCAAGCTTGGCTTCCAGATCCCTTTGCTCTGCCTCAGACTCCAAATGAGCCAGTTCGCGCTCACGCTCCGCCTGCTGTTGAGCGAGTTCGCGCTCACGCTCCGCCTGCTGTTGAGCGAGTTCGCGCTCACGCTCCGACTGCTGTTGAGCGAGTTCGCGCTCACGCTCCGCCTGCTGATGAGCGAGTTCCCGTTCCCGCTGCAATCGATGCCGCAGAGCCTCCGCCTCGATAGATAGCTTCTTGGCACGAATAGTCGCGGAAGAATGTGAAGCATGTGAATGCTCGCTTGCGGACTGCATACTGCAAATACTACGTTCACTCCGAGATGGTGTTTGGACATTGCGATCGTGATGTTGACTAGTACTGCCACTTGGACGTTTGCCGGAGCGAGGATGTGCCCCGGAGGAGAGGGTGGCGTCCACAGGCTGTGTGACAGAACTAGCAGGCAATGCTAAAACACCATCCGTTACTGCTGCTGCAGCCGACCGGACACCACGCGGTGATCTTACGTATAGATCGCGCTGTATCTGCTCGACTTGCATAGCTGTCGCCAGGTTAGCAACCGATTTGCTCTTACTACGTGTCTCCATTATGGACGAAAATATGAATGCGTGAAATGAAATGAAAATGTATGACGTGAAAAATTTAGAAAATTTTTCGAAAAGGAAATGGTTTTTTGTTACTTACGGCAAGAATGGACCAAATATTAAGGAGTAGAGGACTGTATAATGTAAGAATGGAAACACGTAGATATATGTACAGTAAGAGAACGAGTTTAATAAGTTGATATTACTTGCTAGCACAAATGGAGCAGACACAAAGAATACATGGAAACCGTAACTATCTAAAACAATTTAAAAAATATGTCAAATATAAAATAATATTATTTATAAAAAGATTCTATCCAGCCAGTCGCCAACAACGTTATTTAATGCTTTCCGTACTTATACTATGCGAGAAATAAAATGAAAACTATTGGGGAGGTTCTCAATTCGGCTGTATTTTTTAAAAATGTTCGTTACCTCATTCATTACTTCATTTATAAACCGATTTCAAAAAAACTTTTTAATTTTATAGAGTATACTTCATGATTGGTCTGATATTTTTTTCATCATCATCATCAGACTGTATCTACCCACTGTTTAATATAAGCCTTCCCCAAGGCCTTCCACCAGATACGATCCTCCGCCATCCAGCCGCTTTCATCTTGGTCATCGGACCATCTAGAAGGAGGGCGCCCAACCAAGTAAATTTTGGAGTCCGTTTTTTTTTTGTTAAAATTATATTCAACAATGACAGAGCGGCGAATGACTCATTTCTTAACCATTATCACGAATGACATGGATTTTCTTGAATTTTACCAAATTAAATTATTACCGGAGGCATCAGCGGGCGATCTTCATAACTATAATTGTGTTAGATTCGCCGCCATTTCCTGCTTTTTTATTTCTATCTGTAGATGTTATCTTACATTATAATGCTTTTTAATTTGTCTTCATTATACTTGGTATTAGTGGTTTGAATTCTAAGTGATAAAATGCCGTTTCCACTGTTAAAATGGGGGTTTGGTTAAATGTTATTGCTACTGCATTTGATGGTTCTGATAAGATCGCAGAGAGCTGATGGATGCATACGACTTAAAACGCTCGTCGTTGGAGTTAGGCAAGGTATTTTTTATGAGTGAGAGGCAAACGAGCATGTGGGTCACCTGATGGAATGCAATTACCACTGCCCATGGAGATCAGCAACACCAAGGGATCCGTTGCCAGCCTCCTTGCTTTCCTTCTTTCTGGTGAAGAATCACTGGTTAGGTACAAATTCCATAGAGACCAATAACTATGTAATATTGAGTACATTTTTATGTAAATTTTACATGAAAATGCTCTCAATGGTTGATTGAGTGTATTTGCATGTAAAATTTCTTCCACGAAATATATTTATTTTATTATTATTTAAATAGGTAGTTGTCTTGGCCAACTTGCCAGATAAATATTTTTTGAAAAATGGAAAAATTCACCTGCCCCTCCCTAGGGGGGATTTGAACCCACGACCTCTCGATGACCGGTCGAGTGCTCTTCCAACTGAGCTACCAGGAAGGTTTGTGTTGCTGACGAATTTTTGCATCTTATATTGTACTGCGTGAGTCACAGAGAGGGCAGGTGAATTTTTCCATTTTTCAAAATACGAGTATATTTATCTGGCAAGTTGGCCAAGACAACTATTTAAATAATAATAAATATTAAATGTATTCTATCTATTAGCATTATCATCGAATATCATCAAAGAATATTGAGTCACGATTCTTTCGTGATTTCGAAAGAGAGAGACAACACCAACGAAGTTATCAATCGGCCAGTCTAAAGAACATTAACAACAAAAAAATGTTGGCTCTTATTTAGAACAAGTTAGGTAATAAAAACTAGACACGTATTAAAACTATTCGGTATTTTATTTTATTGGAAATTTTATACCACAAACGGTAAAACTATGGAACAGCCCTTCCGACTAATGGTTACACTGATTAGTTACACTGATAACTGATACTGATAGTTACACTGATAACTGATGAACTGAGCACACTTATAACTGATAGTTACACTAATGTAACTATCGAGCATGTCTATTATCGGAGGTTACACTCAAAACATGGTGACAATACTGGCTAGTTAGATTCAATGTTATTTAAGATAAAATGAACTGTAAAGCGCCTCCAGACTCACGCCGAGAACCCCCGAGAACACCCGTTAACCTTCCGTATACGAGGTGGGGTATGACATACCCCAGTGGTAAAAAGAATTGATACAATTTTTAAACGAAAAAGGCGCGCAAGTTGTTTTTTTCAGTAGCTGCAAATGCGACGTTGCCGCTTCGATTCGTGCGAAACATTTAGTCCAGCATCTGCCATAAAACGTGTGGCACGTGCCTAAAGTGCGCTTGGGTATCACACACCCCACATGGTATGGCGCGTGGTCCAAAAGGTAAGTGTAACTACTGTTGTTTTTTATTTATTTATATGTTTATTTCGGTGTTTAACGTGATGAAATATTGTTTGCAGGTAATAGTTTATTCAACTCAATTGTCGGAAGAAGATAAAACTAGTAGACGAGAAAAATAAAACTAACTTGAGAGGAAAATTCATTCGGGATTTAGGTTTGTTAGTAAGGCCCCATCTCGAAACAAGAGGGCAGAACCAAAGACTTCCTAGGAAACTGCGCCAAAGAATTGAAAAGTATTTTCAAAAACCCCTTGAAAACTTACAAGAACCGCCGGCAATGTATAGAACATGCAGATTTTTTTTGTCAAGACTGCAGAAACTTAAGTGATTAAGATCTGATTTATTATTGTTTGTTTTTACTTTAAATTATTAATAGTTTAAAACTAGATATACTGTAGTCGTATAAATTGACAAGACTGTAATTGTAATCTGTGCCATTTGATATTAGTTCATAAGAAAAAACCTTAATAGTTTTATAGTTTGAAGAAAAATTAAGTTTTTGTACTTTCATTAATAAAAGTCTATTTGAATGTAAAAATAGGATTTTTTTACTTAAATTACATACATTATAAGACATAAAAATATATTTCTTATTATTTAACAATCATAAAGAACAAATTTTCGGATTTTACTACCTTTTATAGTTGGGGTATAGCAAACCCCACCTAGTATAGCATGATGAGATTAGTCACCTAGTATACGGAGGGTTAAGCGTGAATGTGATCGCTTTCTCGCCGTCTCGTTCTTGCGCTTGCCTGTTCTCCGAACGTTGTCGGTATTTTTGCCCACTTCAAAGGGTTTCTCGGGCGAGAAAAGAGAACGGAGTCATATTCTTGTTCGGTTCGGGCTCAGTGCGACCGTGGCATTGATTTGATAGTGTGTTATTGTGTAGTCTGTGGTCGCCATCTGCAAGCTATTATTTAATTACAATTTGATTTCTAATTTTAGTATTCACAAGATTATAATATGCTAATGCACACAAAACCAAAGCCGCTGCACTGTCGTCCATTCCGGATAACGATCGAGAATACGAATGAGAAGTTCGCATGAGTGTAGATGTCTTCTCGGTTCTCGCGCAATTTCTCGGCAAGACTTCTCGCGTGAGTCTGCAGCGCCTATAACATTACTGATTGAATGCTGAATTTATCTAAGTATTCCTAGGGCCTCCTTCCTACTTCTCGATCAGCGGTATTTCAGAACAATTACGACATAAATAAATAATAAATAAATATTGTCACACAAATTACACAGCGCCATCTAGCCCCAAAGTAAGCGAAGCTTGTGTTATGGGTACTAGACAACTGATAAACATACGTAAATACACTTTTTTTTTTGTAAATACATACTTATGATACATAGAAAACACCCAGACCAAGACAAACAGACATGTTCATGCACACAAATGTTTGTCCCGTGTGGGAATCGAACCCACGAGCGTTGGTGTCGAAGCCGCGTCATTGACCGCTACGCCACCGAGCTCGTCACATGGAGGCCTTCAAAAACAGTCTTCATTTCCTTTAAAAGGCTGGCAACGGATCGGCGACCCCTTGGTGTTTCTGATCTGATGGGTGGTGCTCGTCTGCCTCGCCTCTCATTTACCGCACAGAGTCAACGATTTACCACCCTGTTACCTATTGGTAACAGGTATACAGCAGCAGTGTGTGTGTGTGTGTGTGAATTCCTGAACGGATGAATCGATTTCAATTTTAATTTTTCATTTATTTTATATGTGAATTAGTCGGGAGTGTTCTTAGCTACGTTTCATAAAAATCCGTCCAACATAGCCGCCGCCACAAAATTACTAATTACATATTTTACATAACCCGTTCCATAAATGAAAGGGCTTGACTAGCGTCGGGGTTTTTTAAATTTTTAATTTAATTGTCTTATGATACACAAATTCATGTCGCAGTCATGGAAGAACATACCTATTGTCTTTCTACTATCAGTGAGACAAGTGTAAATCGATGTAAAGCAATACATTTTCCCTCGAAATTCCTAGTTCATTTATGCTGTTATTTGTAGACTGCAAGAAGGACGCGTTAACTATTCCACTCACAACACAGGCCTCTACAAACCCAATGGTTAAATTGCGACCGGTGTGTTTAGCTAAGTCAGCGACCTGTTTTAAATGGATTGAGTGTGTACATTTAAGGATTCGACTTCACAAACGATGATGCGTCTGTATATTGTATTAACTTTACTATGATTTACTCCATTTTGATGAGCTCGGTGGTCGAATGGCTAGCAATTTTGGGGTGTAAGTGGTTCATCAAGATATTTGAACCAAAGCCAACTTCACCTGCACGCGCTGCACCCTGCTGACTGACAAACGAAGCTCTGGCGAAAAGAGAGGTAGGGAGCGTAATTGTAAGCTACCCGACTGGGGAACGTACCTCCACCTCACAGAATACCGCAGCCAAATAACGGTTCCCTTGAGGGCTGTTGTGTTCCTGCGAGTGAGTGAGGTCACCAGAAAGGAAGGAGATGCTGCGATGGCAGCGGGGGTGGCGGCGCGCGAGCGATATTTTATGTTGCGAGCGTTAATATGGCTACGGTAACCGCTTCAGATCAGGCGGGCCGTATGCTTGTCTGCTACCCGACGTAGTATAAAAAAAAAAAAAAATGGCTAGTTTGCCTCCGAGGTCGCGGGTTCGCCGCACATGACAAACATTTATGTGCATGAACATGTAATAATAATAATAACGTCCAGAGAGGAGCCGCTAGAGCTATATGCTCCAGGGGTGGAAGTGTTAAAGGGCATCACGCCGCGAGTAACTTCGGAGAAAGCGCAGCACACCTCTCGACATCCCTGAGTCACTCACACCGGTGTTGCCCCCGGCCGTTTTCCTGGCATTTCGGGGGCCCATCTAGTGAGTGGCAAGCCACCGCCTGCCGCAAATAACTAGCAATAAAAGCAGTTATGGCAGGCGTCCGTCCCTCTTCTGTAATAGTATTAAGTTCACCCAGATCTCATCTCCATAGCCCATTTATTTTCCATCACACTTCGCAATAGTCTCAACGCCTGCCGAGACCTGCTCATGGGTATGTCGTTCCATTGACATATCCTGGAGCGGGTCACGGCGGGCGTACAACATTACATTAAACTTCTCAAAGGGGCCTCTACGCGTTGGATCCATATCCCCGCGCACGCCTATCAAATGACCGGGCTTGACCCGTGATTTAAGAGAGAGATAATAATAAATATAAATTTAAAAAAAAAAAAAAAAAAAAAAAAAAAAAAAAAAAAAAAAAAAAAAAAAAAAAAGACGTTGTCGAAGTCACATCAACTTTTTTGTAAAATTTTATATTAATTGTTATTTTTCATATTCCCACTTAAAATTCACATTTACAATCATATAATAATCTAGGAAAATCATATATAAATAAAAATTTAAGAAGATAAATTCATTATACAGAAATATTTACGACGAAATGAGAACAAACAGTGATGACATTGTCAAAAACGTCAAATAGTGAAAACATAAGTAATGAAGAAAAATATTATACATATGAATTATTAACAATGATATACAATGATAACAAGATCAAGACTTAAGCAAACGTCACAATCCAACGCACGCCCACCACCACCGCCCGCCTCGTCTAGCTCCACGTCGTCGGAGGAGCAGTACGCGACACCTCCGACTTCCAACGTGTCGAGCGACGAGGACGGGCCACCGCCGCCCCCGTCGCCGCCGAGACCTGCGCGACGAAGAGGACGGCCCCCGCTACCGGCCGGCTTGGGGTCTTCGGGGCACCCTGCCCCGCGACAGGCTCCCGCTACCGGTGGTGTAGTGCGACGCATGAGGTGGACGAATTCTATAAATGAAAACGTCATGCGCGCCTACTATAGGGCAACAGAAGGGGGAAACAATCTCAGTGCGTATCGTGTTCGTATGCTTCCACTGTTTCAGGTGCTTGAACCGACTGTCACCGTTTCTGTTCAGCGTTTGTCGGATCAAGTGAGGGCTATCCAGCGTTGCCGTTTGCTGGATGAGTCTACGCTTGAGCGACTTCGTCGGGAAACGCAACCTGTACACATAGTCACCGAGGTAAGCCAAACTCCGCCTACGATGATGTCGAATAATATACAGTCGGCAACAACGCATGCGGAGAATGGACCAGTGCCAGATGAATATGTGAACACGAGCGTACATCCAACCCAGGATGATGAGCAATTGAGAAGAGCATTGGATGAGGCGCTTTATGAGTACAGATCCACACCAATTGCCGAAAGACCTCGTCTGCCACGTTTGCCTGTGCATAGACAAAATATGGCGCTTATGGGGGCTCTAGACCGCTTACTAGATTCCTACCTGGAATCTAGCCGAGACCTTGCTGATACCCACTCGATACTCTACTGTGCAGCCATCGCGGCTTGTCGCTTGGCTCGAGTCAAATTTCCGGATTGTGACCGAGCCTCGCGACCAGCTGTCGATGTTCCTGCATGGCAAATGAGAATCGAGCGGCGTATCAGCGCGGCTAGAGCCCTCATAGGGAAACTAATCTGCTTCAGATCGGGTAATAACCGCCCGAGAGTTATGCGCTTTGTGCACCAGGCGTTTGCTGGGACCAATATTAGGCCCCAGGATTATATGCACTGGGTCACAGAGCGCATAGACTTTCTGAAGCAGAAAGTGTATGCATGGGCAAACCGTATTCGTCGTTACAGGCAGCGTGTGGATAGGTACCAACAAAATCGGCTTTTCCAATGCGATCAAAGGAAAGTATACCGAACTTGGGAGAGATCTACTAGCCGTGTGGTTGATAGGCAACTTCCGACCGCTGAAACTGTGACGCAGTTTTGGCAAAGCATTTGGTCGGTGCCTATCAACCACACCGAGGGAGCATGGATTGACGTTGTTGAGCGTGCATGTGAGTCGATCGGAAACATGGAGGCTATTATCATTAGCCCCCAGGACGTTAGCTGTGCATTCCGAACGGCACATAACTGGAAAGCTCCAGGTCCGGACGGATTGCACAACTTTTGGCTTAAATGGTTCCGTCGCTCGCATGCGCGCTTGGCAACACAATTCCAAGAAGCCCTTGAAATAGGATCTCTGCCAAGTTTTATGACTACTGGTATTACTTTCCTGCTCTTTAAGAATGGTAGTACCACGGAAGCTAAGAACTATAGACCCATCACGTGCTTGCCAACCTTGTACAAGCTCCTTACATCCATTCTGACATCTAAAATTACTAAACACATTATGTGTAATAAAATTTTGGACATTGCTCAGAATGGGTGTAGGGCTGGGTCCCGTGGTACTAAAGAGCTTCTTCTCATTGACATAGCCGTTTGCCAACAGGTCCGCCGGAACAGGAAGAATCTCTCTGCCGCCTGGATTGACTACAAAAAGGCCTATGATTCGGTGCCTCATTCATGGCTGAGAAGGGTGCTGGAGTTGTATAAAATAGATTCAACTCTATGCTCCTTTCTCGGTTCATGTATGGGGCAGTGGACCACAGTCCTTTGTCAACCGGGTTGCGGAGTTTCTCCTGAATTGGTGGATCCTATAAGGATTCAACGTGGTATCTTCCAGGGTGACAGCCTGAGCCCGTTGTGGTTCTGCCTAGCTCTGAACCCACTTAGCACACTGTTAAGGGATTCAAGGTTAGGCATTCGACTTCGTAGAGAGGGTGAGATCATTTCTCATCTGCTATATATGGATGATCTCAAGTTGTTTGCACCAAACAAACCAGACCTTATGGAATTGCTGAAAGTAACCGAAACTTTCAGTAGCGCCATTGGTATGGAGTTTGGTGTTGACAAATGTGCGGTCATACATGTACAGCGGGGTAGAGTTGCAAATTCGGAGAGTTTGCAACTCTCAGAGACAATGTTCCTCAGATCTCTCTCTGAAGTCGAAACCTACAAATATCTTGGTATGTCGGAGTCTCTAGGTATAGCCGGCGGGGACATAAAACAATCGGTGTTGGACCGATTCTTTGGTCGCCTGACAAAAGTCTTAAAAAGTCTGTTGTCAGGTGGTAATAAGGTTCGGGCCTTCAACGGTTGGGTTATGCCCTTGTTGATATACACCTTCGGCATACTAAGGTGGACTCAGACTGAATTAGACACCCTGGATGTAAAGATCCGAAAACTGCTTACAACGCATCGCATGCATCACCCACGATCGTCAGTGATGAGATTGTACATTCCACGGAAGTGTGGGGGTCGTGGCTTTTTAAATGCCAAAAACCTACACAACCGTGAGGTGTGCAATCTCAGGGAATATTTCTTAAACTGTGAAAGTGGGATGCATTGCGACGTTGTAGCAGTTGATAAGGGCCTTACACCACTATCCTTGGCAAACGAGAATTGGCGTAAACCATCTGTGCTTACCACTCAGGGCCGCAAGGATATATGGAAGAGCAAGGAGCTACATGGGCGATTCTACCGGGCTCTTAATGGGCCTGATGTAGACTTGCTCACGTCGGTGGCCTGGCTACGTTTCGGTGACCTCTTTGGGGAAACCGAAGGTTTTGTCTGTGCAATTACGGACGAAGTTATCAAGACGAATAACTACCGGAAATATATCCTGAAGGATGGTACGGTCGACATCTGTCGAGCATGCCACCGTCCCGGTGAGTCACTCAGGCATATTGTTTCCGGTTGTTCTCATCTTGCTAACGGCGAGTACTTGCATAGACACAACCAAGTAGCTAGGATTATACACCAGCAACTTGCTCTTAAATATCGCCTTGTGAGCTCTGAAGTACCATACTACAGGTATGCACCTGCGCCAGTTCTCGAGAACGGTAGTGTCACGCTCTACTGGGACCGGTCTATTATCACTGACAGGACTATTCTCGCAAATAGACCTGATATAGTGGTATTAGACCGGGTGACGAACCGTGCAATTCTCGTTGACGTCACCATTCCCCATGATGAGAACCTCGTTAAGGCCGAGAAAGAGAAACTTTCAAAGTACTTGGACTTGGCCCACGAGGTTACCAACATGTGGCATGTGGACTCAACGATTATTGTTCCGATAGTCGTGTCAGTAAACGGACTTATAGCTAAGAGCCTCGACCATCACCTAGAGAGGCTCTCGCTAGGCAGTTGGGTCAAGAACCAGATTCAGAAGGCGGTTCTCTTGGACACGGCCCGCATCGTGAGAAGGTTCCTCACTCTGGAGCCCTGACCACCGGTAGTTTGGGTCTTCGCTCCGCTACCGGCGGGTGCCCCTGTTTTTTTATATTTTTAAATGTATTTTTATTTTTATTTTTTATATGAATATATTTAAAAATGTATTAAAATAAGAGTTAAAATTAAATAAAGGAAATAATAATTTTATTAAATCTCTCTCACAAACAAATTGATAGGAACTATTAAATAGGTTCACTTTGATTGTAGGCTGGAGTGTGTGAGAGACTGTTACAGGTCACCAGGTTCTCACCCGTGGACAGATAGTATTAGCAGCCTATTACAATGTGTATTTGTCTTAGTCTGGGTGTTTTCTATATATTATTTGTATGTACATATTTACAAAAAAATGTATATGTTAACACGTGTGTTTGTCTTGGTCTGGACGTTTTCTATGTAGGTATGTATTTACAAGAATCCGTATGAACAAGCTCAAAGTAGCCCAACGAGCTATGGAGAGGGCTATGCTCGGAGTCTCTCTGCGAGATCGAATCAGAAATGAGGAGATCCGTAGAAGAAAAGGTTACCGACATAGCTCAGCGGATTAGCAAGTTGAAGTGGCAGTGGGCAGGGCACATAGCACGGAGGACGGATGACCGATGGGGTCAAAAGGTTCTCGAGTGGAGACCACGTACCGGCAAGCGCAGCGTAGGACGTCCACCCACAAGGTGGACAGACGACCTCATTAAGACCGTAGGATCGCGCTGGATGCAAGCCGCTTCCAACCGGTCTTATTGGAGATCTAGAGGGGAGGCCTATGTCCAGCAGTGGACTTTCAATGGCTGAGATGATGATGATGTATTTACAAAAAAAATGTAGGTATATATTATGTATATGCTCAATGACGAGCTCGGTGGCGTAGCGGTCAATGACGCGGCTTCGACACCAACGATTATTATCGATTATGGTTCGATTCCCACACAGGACAAACATTTGTGTGCATGAACATGTCTGTTTGTCTTGGTCTTGGTGTTTTCTATGTATCATAAGTATGTATTTACAAAAAAAAAATGTATTTACGTATGTTTATCAGTTGTCTAGTACCCATAACACAAGCTTCGCTTACTTTGGGGCTAAATGGCGCTGTGTAATTTGTCTGACAATATTTATTATTTATTATATTTATATAAAGTATAGTATCAGTTAACAGTATCCATAGTACAAGCTTTGCTTAGTTTGGGACTAGACGGCAATATGTAATTTGTCCAGGAATATTTATTTATTTGTTATAGTAATAGTGAATTATTTGCAAGGATACACACGGTACAAACTTTGGTTATTGATAAAATAATCCAGAATTAAAACATTATTAAAAATGTTTCAATAAATAAATATTCCTGGAATAATTACAGACTGTCATCTAGTCTCAACTAAGCAAACTAATGAGTACTAGATAACAGATACACATTTTTTTTATAAATACATACATTTAACATGAGGACTTCAACAGCGCCGGCGTCGTTCCACGCTGCTCAACTACGGGTTGGTGGAGGCCAGAGATTTTAAGCCGCTTAAAGATTTGGCTTAACGACTATTATCTAATGACATTAGCCAGGTCTGACAGCTTTGGGGTGTAAGTGGTTCTTATCATGCATCATGCAATTTAAGCAACATCGACCGTAACCTGTCCGTGGATAGGTTTGCTTATCTCGAGCTTATTTGGCTGCGGTATTCTGTGAGGTGGAGGTACATTCCCCAGTCGGGTAGCTTACAATTACGCTCCCTACCTCTCTTTTCTCCAGAGCTTCGTTTGTCAATCAGCAGGGTGCACCACGTGCAGGTGAAGTTGGCTTTGATTCAAAGATGTTGATAAACCACTTACACCCCAAAACCGTACGGTTTCTGTTATCTATGGCCCTCATGAGCTCGTATCTTGCCATTTACCTTACATGTTTGTTACCAAGAAAATAAAGTAATTTTATTAAAAGTGGCTCCACTTTCGCGGCTACAAGGGCATTGATACCTACCCAGTTATTAGTTATAAAATATCCCCCATTTATCATTTTACAGACCCCAAAATCGTTTACATAATGTATATGTCAGTATATTTCGTTCGCCGTTCTTTTGCAAATGAAACAGAGATTTTTTTCGAAGCAATAAATTTTTAATATGCACAGATGTTACACGAACTTCCTTGGATTTTGGAATAGAAAGGAAATTACGTTTATCACTTTCTTTTTTATTTCAAAAATATTGTCTATTTCTAAGTCATTTGCAGAAGATGAATATTCACATTTTACATTAATAAAGTGTACTAAACTATTTTCTGTGAACAGTAAAAATAAAAAATTTATTTCAGAGGAATTCGAATATAAGGTCCTAACCTTTTAATTGACAATACTATATGGTTGGCATCTATAGCTTGTATACATCGTATTGTGAATGAAATTTTGCATAAATAAAAATGTTTTTAAAATGATATTTTTTTTTGTATACCAAGAAAAAATATTCTAACTTGCTCCCTTACGCATTTACCATCACGCGTAAGAATGAAATTGTAATAATGACTAGTTAGGTACGACGATACGTATACGACCAAGTACTGCCACATATGACAGCTACGGTGACGCGTGCGAGCGTTGAATTTTTTATACCACGTCGCGTGGCAGACAAGTATACAGTCCGCCTGATGTGAAGTAGTTATCTTAGAGTGGGTCCAGTGCTGCAGCACCGGTGACACGTCGACCCTCATGGATCTTTTGTGTTCTCCCTAATCCTTTAGTCACTCTCCCCTGCTTGTCTGGAGACATGTTCCATGTGAAGTAGTTACCGTAGTCGTATTAACGGTCGCGACGGTAACAACGCTCGCGCGCCCCCGCCAACCCCGCTACCAACGCAGCAACTCCTTTCATTTTTGTGACCTCACTCACTCGCTGGAACACAAGACCCTCAATGGAATTGTAAATTAGCTGCGATGTTCTGTGATGTAGAGGTATTCCCCACTCAGGCAACTTACAAATACGTTTTACCCTACCTCTCTTTCGCCAGAGTGTCTTTCGCTAGTCGGCAGGATGCACCACGTGCAGGCTTTGGATCTAAAGATCGCGGTAAGCCAAACATACCCCTTTACTTTTTTATAGGGCCGCAAGACTCATTGTTGCAAAAGATTCAAAAGAAACATTCAATAACATTAAAATCATAATAACTTTGTCAAAAAATTTAGTTAGGTATGTACCTAAAATTTCATCTAAACTCAATCGCGCCGTATTTAAATAAAAGAAGTCATCGCCCATATACGAGTTGACGGCATAGGTATGTAGCTAGCTTTTTAACTTCCGTACATACCCCAATAAGTAAAGTAGAGGGCCAGCCGTAACGGCCGATAAATAAATAAATAAATAAATAAATATTGTCAGACAAACTACACAGCGCCATCTAGCCCCAAAGTAAGCGAAGCTTGTGTTATGGGTACTAGACAACTGATAAACATACGTAAATACATTTTTTTTTTGTAAATACATACCTACTTATGATACATAGAAAACACCCTGACTAAGACAAACAGACATGTTCATGCACACAAATGTTTGTCCTATGTGGGAATCGAACCCACGAGCGTTGGTGTCGAAGCCGCGTTATTGACCACTACGCCACCGAGCTCGTCAAATCTCTTGATTTCTCGGAAGTCGATGTCTGTTGATTTCTCGGAAGCACAAGGTTATCGCCCTCACAGCTGTCTTTCATAAGCGAACGGCCATTAGTATCATTATTATCAATGCACTACCAATTACCTACTAGGGTTAAAGCTGATCTTTAGTGCACGTGGTGCAGCCAGCTGATAAACAGACGCGGTTTTGGCAAGATGTAGGGTATATCGAGACCAACGGTACAGTATTTATTTTTTCTTTCGATCTAATGAGGTCTCAATTCAATAGCGTAGATTGAAATGTCGAGAACTCGCAATCGCAGCTGATATGTAGATACGTCAGAGGTACTTACCATCGGATGCTGACTAAAAAAGTCCAATATTTCCTCCTCAAGACAGCAGGATATCGAGTTCTACCAGCGTCCACCGCAGGTTGGTCGAACCGTCCATGTTCTCGGAAGGGTAAACAGCTGTGAGAATCGTGTTCCTGCTGACACGTGTTCCGAGCCTTCGCTCTAGTAGATTCTACGCTTGCAGAACAATCTCCCCACTATCACTTCACTATCACGGTACGCAATTACCATTGCCAGGTATTCCTGGTTGGTGTAACGTCGGTTTGGCATGGCAAATTTGAACAAATCACACTAAAACTAAAACGTACGAGCAAGAGCACTACGTTGTCGGGCGGTAGCGGCGCCGGCCGGTAATGCAGAAAACACGCGTGCGCTCACAAACTCAGTTTAGCGGCGACTGATTGTCTTTCGCCGTTCGCGCAGCGCGCAAGTATGAATGGTAGGTAGACTGCACATGCGCACTTGATACTACCAACATTTGCACAGAAGGCCAATTCTCGTAATTTGTCTACGAACGCAGATTGAAAGTTGACCGAATCGAGATTGAATTGTGAATTGACTAAAATTATATACTTGATTTCATTAATTAATTATTATCAATTCTTGTTGTTGGCAAAGTAACGTTCTTAGTTCGTTTAATTTTCACTCATATTTCGATATAATCCCGCTTAAATTTAATTTTGTAGTTACATATTGTGTTACGAGAATACCGAATGTGACATTTGTGAGATCGAGACTGGATCGAAACTGAATTTTGACTATATTTTAATTACGAGAATTGCCCCTCTGGTATGAACTCGTGAACAAGGACGGTTTTATGTAAAGATAAAAAAGAACATTTTAAACATGTTTTAATGATAAATAAATTTTGTTATACAAACACTTTTCTTCACTAAGGCGTTCAGTATATGGTATTTATTTGATAAAAATGATAATTTATTTTTTCTTAAAATAAAAAAATAATAATTGCTAGCCGTGAAATTCCATTAGTAATGTGATGTATTTAAGCAATACGCATCCTCAATTCAGTATTGTCAACTAATAAGTTAGGACCTTATATATCGTTTGATGAAATGTAAGGTAGGATTAATTTCATTTTAAGTTATTAAAAGTATTAGATTTTCTACTTATGTTACAATATATACTCGTATATATGTATAGATAGATGTAATGAGCTCGATGGCGTTGTTGTTCGTATCAGTCAAATCGATCACGCAAGTTAAGCAGCATTTTTTTTTTTATACTACGTCGGATGCAGACAAGCATACGGCCCACCTGATGTGAAGCGGTTACCGTAGCCATATTAACGCTCGCAACATAAAATATCGCTCGCGCGCTGCCAACCAGCAACTCCTTCCTTTCTGGTGACCTCACTCACTCGCAGGAACACAACAATCCTCAAGGGAATTGTTATTTAGCTGCGGTATTCTGTGAGGTGGAGGTATTACCCATACGGGCAGCTTAAGAGATACGCTAGGCCATACCTCTCTTTTCGCCAGAGCCTCTTCTGTCAGTCACCACGTGCAGGTGAGGTTGATTTTGGTTCAAAGATGTTGATGAATCACTTACACCCAGCGTAGCCTGTCTATGGATAGGTTTATTTATATCGAGTTCTTCCATGCCTTGGAGGGCACGTTAAGCTGTCGGTTGTGGTCGTGGCCCTTTGGACGGCTTGAAAACACCGGCTTTCACCAACCTACAGTTGAGCAGTGTGTTGAGGAGTACGGTCTAAACCCCTTCGATTGAGGGGAGACCCATAACCCAACAGTAGGATGGTTATGGTGCTGCTGTTATAATATACCAATTAAATGAGAGACAGTAAAGCTAGGCATCGTAATTTTTATACTTACAATATTCAATAGAAGTGATGAACATTTAGGGAAATCATTCTTATAGGCCGTGTGGTTTCCGGCAGACTAGAATAGAATCGCTCCGTCTCTTCCCGTGGATGTCGTACAAGGCGACTTAGGGAAATACATTACATTATAAAACATCGATCAGACCTCCCCAACCCAGCGTGGGGAGTTTAGGCGAAATTCTCCTTCCGTCTGGGATGGACGAGAGAGGGTCGTGCTCCTGTAGTGGAGACTAAAATGACCTGACGATGATGATGATGATGACTCTTATAGGAATTGTTTACCTAATACTAATTACCTAATATCAGCGACATTATATATAATATTATAAATATATTAACAGTACGAGTACATTATCCACTGTATTATTTTTAAGTATGCAACATTAGAGATTGTTCAATACATTTCAATTCACAGACAACAAAGGTCAAATAGCCACAAATAGCAAAAATTTGTCCCAAAATTCACTAGTCCCAATAAAGGCAACAACACGAAATTGAGACACATTTCCAAATTCAAATGAGGGACTCGTAACGAATGACCGGACCCGTCCCTACTGGAGGACGTTTGTCAATAGTGATGGCTGAACGATTGATTTTTACAATCGATTGAATATTGTATCGAATACGTTTTATAAATAGAAATTAATTAACGAATGACTTGTAAAATTGTCCCTTGCTGCGGCGTAACTAATAGTACTATAACTTTTCAATAGATGTGTTTGGAAGTTTGGGTAAAATTCATAATGAAGTCACATTGACTAATTAGTTTGCTTTGGTTTCATAAAAATGGTTTATGGTACACATTTTTTAATATCATAAACTAGCGACCCGCCCCGGCTTCGCACGGGTGCAATGCTGATACTAAATGTACTACAGAAGGTCTTTGCGCTTTGTCCTATCCAGTCCTTCCCCAGTTATAGGCACACGCCGCCGGCTCCGCGGCCGGTACCGCCACAGCCGTTATGTCCCTGCATTTTAAATGTGTAATATCTTCTAAACTATTCATTTAAATTACATGCTGTGAAGGGCCATATTGATCTATATTAAATGCGCAATGTATTTAAGGTACTTAATTGGATAAGGATTAATTCTGTATTGCTTAAAATCGCTTCGTAAATAAGGCATTATTTCTTGTAAAAAGCAAAGGATAAAATAACGGTTATTGTGTGTTACCACTAAGAGATAGACATATACCATCGCGAACTTTTTTGTAGACCATTTTAAGGTGAACAATACTGTACTACATTATTTTGATCTATCTCGTTGGGTTCAGCCAGCGTTTGCAATGAAAGAGCAAAAAAATGTGTTTATTTACGACATCACATTAGAAACCTCTAAATTATCAGTGTTTTTCTACTATGTTATGCATATATTATACATATAAGCTTTCCAGTTGAATCACTCTATCTATTAAAAAAAACCGCATCATAATCCGTTGCGTAGTTTCAAAGATTTAAGCATACAAAGGGACATAGGGACAGAGAAAGCGACTTTGTTTTATACTATGTAGTGATAAAGCTCTTTAGTTGTTATACGAATTTCTTGTTTAGCTCAGCCGGTTATGAGTTACTATAATAATGAATATAACACTATCTCAAGTGCATTCCAATTTAAAAATAAATAAACGAAAAATAATCAAATTTATAAGTGGAAGTATAACATTTTCGGTAAACAATAATGGTAATTTGTAAATAATTATTTTACTAGTTACTAAAACAAATAATAATTTATAAAACCGTATATAATTTAAAATCTAATATGGCGATATTAGATTTTAAATAGCGATATTTAGGTAATAGTGCATTGTCACGTTAATCAAGACAGTGTGCCATCAGCGTAATCGGATTACAAACACTACACTACACTACGGGACAGATAGAACTATATTAAAACTTATAAAAATCCAGACACTTTATATTTTGCAGATAACGAAATGGCGGTCAGTTTTAATTTGTACCTTACATTTCAGATTTTAATTAGAGTTGTAATAGAAAAATCGATAATAATATCGAAAAACTTACAGCACTCGTTACATAGAAGTCAAACAAAGAGCACGTTCCCAGCATTCATTTCAAAACATCTCCCGGTCGCGTGTTCGCCCGACTATGCGATTAATCACTTCACACTAGCGATTTTTCGATGGAAATCGATATCATTGTCTTTAGCGAGATTTGAATCTGGAATCTTACTGCCGATGAATGAGATTTCAGAAATTAATCGATAACAATTATCGTTCATCCAATATCGTTCACATTTCACGAGTAATCTTAATAGAGAGGATATATGCTTATCTTAGTCAATTATAGTCAAAGAAAGTATGGTATTTTGAAATGGTAATCTAATAGCCAGGTACATGATTCGTCTTGAAATAATATAAATGTAAATTTATTTATTTATTTATTAAAGTACACCAACAGGTTACATGATTACATTCAATATAAGTAATTGTACAAATCTGGGCCCAGCATGTAACCCAATTACAGGTGAACACAACTTTCACAAGAAATTAACAAATAAAAAAAAATGAAATTTAAAAAAAGTAATCCTGCAAATATAATCAATTGTCAACAAATTACGACAATCCCATAACAATTAACAAGCGCCATGAAACGACTGAATCTTTCGCTTAAACTTTAAAAGTTAGTCATGATTAATGTTCAGATCACATGAGTTAATAAATAAATATACATAAGTACATAGTATAAAATTCCTCGGCCAAGCCGCAGTTGAGCAGATTGGTGGAGTATACACTAAACCCATTGGATTGAGGTTAGACTCATATTCCAGCAGTAATGAATAAGAGTTGACGATTTATATATACCAGTTTTTCGCGTATGTCTGTCTATAAGTTTTATAGGTGGAGGCTAAATATCGGCATTTTTTGGGTGACATGAATGACAGACAGGATGAAGGATGACAACTTATCGATTTCTTGGTTGGCTTTGGTTCAAAGATGTTGGTTTTGATGTACTTGTAGGTAGGTACTTACTATGTACTTGATGCTAATAGTATCCATATTGATGAACCACTATCCCACAAAACAACTACAGTGGGCACAACACACAAAAAAAGGCTTAGAGTAGACTTTGCCTCCGTGGGCAAGCAGCAAAAATTCCCATTATATTCAATGCACTTGCCATAAATATTACAATATAAAGCAACGGTCACACAAAGGATTTTTAAATGACGCGACGCACGTATCCAAATCTCGTAGAGGCTCGCACGACGCCCGTGCAGGCGCCGCCGTAATGGCTTCCTGCATACGCGGTCACAATGCCTCGAGAAACTATGAATATTCCACGACTTTACCAAAAAATATAACAAGGCTTTGGATTTTTGGTGAAATATTATGAGAGAGGACTCTCTCAATGGTAGGTATTTGGATTATAAATATTTTTTTTATACTACGTCGGGTGGCAGACAAAGATGCAGCCCATGCCGCGAACGCAACAACTCCTTCCTTTCTTTCTAGTGACCTAAATCACTTGAACACAACAACCCTTAAGTCTGCGGTACTCTGTGGTGGAGGTACTTCTCCAGTCGGTCAGCTTAAAACATATGTTATGCCCTACCTCTGTTTTCGCCAGAGCCTCGTTTGTAAGTCAGCAGGGTGCACCATGTGCAGGTTAAGTTGGCTTTGGTTCCAAGTTAGTGATGAACCACTTGCACCCCAATTTGACACTTGATTAAGCTTTGTATTATGCGTTTGTCTCCAATCTGTGTACATTTAAAATATCTGCTTCATATTATACTAACAATACCGCAAATCAAAATGTGAAATATACAGAGTTGGAAAAAAATAAATTCTGTAAGATCAATTATACAATATTCACGCCGAAATCATTGTTAAATTTCCTGCTGCATCACAATACATTGAGTATTGATGATTTATATTGATAGTAAAGTAACAAAACATTTATAAATAATAAATAAATAAATATTTCTGGAGAATAGGTAGGAAGCGTAATTGTAAGCTGTATGTACATTCTCCAATCGGGTGATTGGGGAATGTACCTTCACCTCACAGAATACCGCAGCCAGATAACAATTCCCGTCACCAGAAAGGAAAGAGATGCTGCATTGGCAGCGGGGGTGGCGACGCGCCAGTTATATTTTTAATATTGCGAGCGTTAATATGGCTACGGTAACAGCTTCACATCAGGCGGGCCATATGCTTATCTGCCACCCGAAGTAGTATAAAAAAAAAATAACTCAAGTCAAGCAACTTACAATGCAAATAACTTTATATGTTTTAATTGTGTATTGGTAACCGGATGGAATTCGTAATCGGCAGGGAGGGACCTGCCGATTACGAATTCCATCCGGTTACTCAAAGGCAACGGTTGACTGATAGAGATTCCTTCACGGCATAAGTCCGCTCTTGAAAATATTATTTTACGTATGACTTACTTCCATTGTATCTTTTGCAATAAAGTTTTATAAACAAACAAACACTAATATTATAAAAGTGGAAGTATGTTTGTTCTTCTTTCATGTCGAAAGGAACAAATGGAATAACATGATCTTTTCTCGACAGTATCCGGAGAGTGTCATTGGGTATTTTTATCCCGGAAAAACATTGTACTCCCACGGAAAAAAGTTTTATCAAAATAGTGCCTACGCGGGCGAAGCCAACGACCTTTTTTCTTATTTGAGAGGGGGGCAAACGAGCATGTGGGTCACCTGGTTGAAAGCAATCACCACCGCTCATGGAGATCAGCAACACCAAGGGGTCGCCGATCCGTTGCCACTCTATAACTTCTTTGTTTCTGGTGACTTCATTCGCAGGAACACAACAAGCCTACGGAATTCTTAAATTTAACCTTCTTCATTTTCTTCAAAATTATAATATTTCTAATTTGATATCTAAAGAGCTACATATACAATAACTTGGCCATGTGGTTTCCGGCAGACTAGAATAGAATCACTCCGTCTCTTCCTGTGGATGTCGTAATGGCGACTAAGAGAAATACATTATAAAACATCGATCAGGCCTCCCCAACCCGTCTGGCCAGCGTGGGGAGTGTAGGCCAAATCACCCTTCTTCTGTCTGGGACGGACGAGAGAGGGTCGTGTTCCTGTAGTGGAGACTAAAATCACCTGATGATGATGATGATACAATAACTAAATCACAACCAAAAATCATTAGTACAATGATATCCTCACATAAACTCCCATATTTTATTGCACCAATTTCACATCTCGGCGGCTAATGATTTTGTATCAGCTTAACTCTGAACATCGCTGTCATCGCTTCATGTGCTTCCCATAAATAATACTTTTAACGACGTCCGAGTTTCATAAAAAATATATATAATAGTTTTACGGCTTTGGATGCGCGGACTTTTAACACTTTAACATGTTGGAAATATCCAGGGCGATAGTGATCTGACTAATTTATTGTTTATGACGTGTCGTAATAGATATCGTAAAAGTATAATATCAATTTGATAATTCAATTGATTAGAATTGATTGGTCAGTTAAGAGAGCTTGCGAACGCTCACGGTCACAAAAACACTCCATTCAACTTGTATATATAGGTTCTGCGTACCAGCCATACCTAAACAAACCTGTTATAAATTTCAATTGGTTCTTCTTCAGTGAATATACGATGTGTGATAGGTGTAATATTTAATGAAGAAATGGAATGACACATAACGCAAGTCCATCTCTACGCAGGTGTATGAGAATGGATAAGCAACGGGAACCATGAGACTGAGACTACAATTGCGACCACGAGATGGGAATCAAGTGACTGAGACCGCATGCCACATAAAGTAAAATGTATAGTTGGCCAGTAAAATAAAAATATAGTGTGTACTTCTTGTAGCAAAAATACTGGAAGTTGAAAGACTTTTTGCTAGTGGGAGGATAATATGAAGGTACAGGAGGTAATAAATAACTATAGATGTATATGATAATATATCATACAATAAACTCCTATATATTACTATTATCCTAGTATGTCGAAAAAAAAAATCTGTTGTCTGTTGATTTGATCTATTTAAAATGATTTCCTTGGTAGCTGACTTTACCAAAACACCGGTTAATAAATATGTTTTAGTCATGCTGTTACTGGTGCCAATTTTTTAAAGAAATATTAAGTAAATTATTCAACTTTGAACTCGGATTTTTAAGTAGCAACTCATGTGTGAAAATATTTTTTGTATCACCCAGTACGAATCTTCCCCCACTTATCGGTGGAGATACAAATATTAGCTCGGTTGTCAAAATGGACAAACTTCTTAATTCTTGCTAATAACCCAATATATCATAATATTTATTTAAATCATTACTACTAACATATTGAACACATACATAAACAAACACTTCCCAAAAAGCAAAGATAAACAAAAGGCTTATTAGAATAAAGAATAATACGAACGATAAATAACACAATAGCCTTATTAAGTCGAATTTATTATACAAAGTAAATATCTGAACCCAGCCTTCTAGTATTAAAAACTCCGCTCGATCACTTAACAAACAGCCATTAATCCAGCTTAGACACTAATAACTTGGCGTTGAAGATAAATCGACTCGCCCGAGTAATAGAATATACTGTCACACACGCCCGCCAGTTATAAAATTGAGGCGGGTTGATAAATTGGTCTTATCCGTCGCGATTGGTCACGGAAGTGTGGTAGGACCACGGATATTAAATGCACTTCACATTAGTAATAGAGTTTGTTTATTATTAGCGTTTTGTACCAAAAAAAGAAGAATGAATTTTCTGGTAATAATTTGAGAAAGTTTTATAAATTTGTTAAAAGTGTGGGATGTTACTAATAGACATATCTAGAAGGAATATCAAATAACTCCTCTGAGCACAACCTAGTGTACTATCGGTAGGCGACGTATGAGTACCTGATCAGCCTGCTTGCAGATGGAAGGGGTGTAAGACCTGCTATCAATCCGCTTAAGAATCTGCTTATTTATTAAAAGTAATATGGAATACTTTAGTAATAAATCAGAAAACAGAAGTAATCATAGGGAAAAATATAAATATAATTTGTGTCTTCCATCTGTGAACAGTGATATGTATTACAGAAGTGCATTTGTTCAAGGTATATTAATATTTAATCATTTGCTAAAAGAGATTAAACATTTAGATGAACATATATTTAAATATAAATTAAAAACCTGGCTTCATCATAATGTTTTTTATAATGTAAAGGAATATTTTGACAATATAACTGACTAAATAAGAATTTATTATGAAATCTATTGTGAAATTGGAATTTATTATGGAATTTATAATATAATTTAATTTGTATAAAATAATCATAGAATTAAGAACCTTATGACATATTGTTGCATACCCGATAGGGTTTAACTGTGAAACTATCGTAAATTTTACATTATCATCAGAATTTGTACTCAGTTTGCAATAAAATGTATTCTATTCTATTCTATAAGCGCCTGGTTGGTTTACTGGGTGCAATAGCGGGGCGGGTAAAGGTCCTCTTGCCAGTTGTCATTTAATGATAGTCGTTAAGCCAAGTCAGTGGCCTTAGGGCGGTTTGAAAACACTGGCCTCCGCCAAGCCGCAGTTGAGCAGCGTGGTGGAGTATGCTCTAAACCCCTTCGATTGAAGGGAGACCATACAGGGGCCCTACCGGCTAAGCTAAGATTTTTTGATAACGAAAATCAAACAACAGCTTAGATTTATGGTAAAGGCATGTCTTTAGCTTAACTAGTAGAAACCCTGGAGTTCTACCGACTTAGCTGAAGATGTTTGTAACTTAAACGTAAGGCCTATTTTTCGAATCGAAATATTCGGTGGTAATCGGCTTCAACTTCGGCGGTAGGCCCCCTGCCCCCTTACCACCATCTCTTATTGCGACTCAATAACTGAATAGATTGCTTATTCATGTATAAGCGACTCTATTTCACCAATGAATAAGCGACTCTATTTCAAATTGAATAGAGTCGCTTATTCATTGGTATGAATAAGCAATCTACTCAATTATTGAGTCGCAATAAGAGATGGTGGTAAGGGGGCTGGTTGGTGTACTGGGCGAGAAACTCGCAATCCTATGATATAACCGTAACGTTGGTGCACATGGGAGCATTACCTAGAGATGTAGAGTCGTTGTACTATCGGTAGGACACACAAAGAGAGACAAAGTTTGTCTTTTTAACTGTTAATGAGCCTAACATAATCGAGATATTACTGGTAACTCACACTGATTAAAAAGTCATGAGACAATTGGGGATTTTTATCGAGAATGATTAGACATGTAAGGGTTTCCTGATTCTAACATGCGGGTGAACTGAGTTGATTCATCGATTGACCTGTTTCTCAAATCTGTGCATGTCTAACCATTGATCTAGGTAGATGTACTCGTACTTGTCTACAACTTGGAGAATAGAACTCATGTTACTGCTTGCTACCAATCTAATAACTTGTTCCGATT
Source organism: Hypsopygia costalis (assembly GCA_937001555.2). Lineage (NCBI taxonomy): Eukaryota > Metazoa > Arthropoda > Insecta > Lepidoptera > Pyralidae > Hypsopygia > Hypsopygia costalis. The sequence continues at coordinate 1,535,732 of OW443336.2, read as the reverse complement.
GGTTACAGCAGTAGACATTATGCATTGCGAATTATAATACCTAGAGTCTAAATAAGTTATGCGAAACAATTGAACATATAGCATTTTATAATTTCAATTTAGCATGAATAGTTTTATTTCCATACTGTTCTTGACAAATTACTGTAATTTTCAAAGTTAAAATGTCTAATATTTATTAGACATGACCTAATTATTTAATTACGTTACTTTTTTTATACCAATAAAGTGGCGAATAAGCATACGGCCCGCCTTATATAAATCAGTTACTAATTAATGCCAGTAATACTAGGTGCATCACACATACGTTGCCGACCCTGTAAAAACGTGTACACGAGAGAAAACTGGAAAACTGGTGGTTTTGGTACCGCACAGTACGCGACCACTTAGGCTCCAATGTGTCAGGATGAATTCCCTGTCGATGGCAAGCGGTGCGTCTGTAGAAGGAGGCCGTGTATTTACAATCGCTAGAACACACAATGTGAAGGATGACGAATTATCACACTCACACCTTTTACCCTTAAAGAAAACGAAGCATTGATCCATGGATTTTAAACAACCACAGCGTAATAAATAGGTTACAAAACAACACAACAATCCACAAGTTATTAAAAAAATTGAAGCGAGACTTGACAAATTGACGTTATTCGTAACGATTGGTCACGGGTTAACAGTGAAAGGTGTTCGAGCGTTATTGTGGCGTTGCTCCCGGCTGGTGTGAAATTCCCTTAATGATTGTAATAATCATAGAAGACATAAAGTAGATAGATAGAACGCTATGCAGATGTATTGAGCGTGTTAATGAACATTTTTTTTTATTACTTCAGGTGGCAAACAAGCATACCAAGTCGCCCGATGTAGTAAACTATAATCGAATGCTGCTTGCTACTTTACGTGAATATCGTAGTATGATATGATATTAAGACAAAAAATCTATCTATCTCATGGACTATGCTATGTTACACAAAAAGTCATCAACAAGTGACGTAATCAATAAAACAAAACAAATGCATGCTGACTGCGTTAGCAAATTAATTTACTACAAATCGATGATGTTGATGATAAGTAGATATGGCAAACCTGTATTAAATTCCGTCAGAAAATGGTTCCCGTCGCCTGGGAGATAAACTAACGCTATCCTTATCATCTCCGTGCTTATACTTATACTTGCTATCTCTTTTCCTCGCTAAGTGCGTAATTGGCGCAATGGCGCCTATTTTCCTTGCAAAAATATGAAATTAACTTAATATAAGCGTTGAAATTAAATATTATTGTGTATTTTCGTGTGCTATGTGATCCTTTTAGCTTTATTCACCTACTTAACTCGACACAAATTGTGCATTTTCTTAATACAGAATACGACATTTTTACCTATTTGATCAATTGTCACAAACATGATTCGTCGGCTTGCCTGTGTGTACTAATTGTGAGGTGAGGCAATAGGCTTGTATCCCATTTTTTTTTTCGATTTGTTATTTTAAGACGTCACAATAATACTAAAACACAATATAACTAAAGGTGAAATAATTACTTCGATTGCATAAAAACTTTTCCGCCGCTTTTTCGGCGGGTAGGTGCAATAAGTGTAGACGGTTTTAAATTTGCTCTATATATTTCAAACAGTTAAAAATAATAAATAGCATTTATATACCTATTTGTTGTTCCCATATGTGTTAATACATGTTGCACTAATCGTCAGCTGTATAATATTCACTCCAACCATCACTCACTGGATATACACAAAAGTTATAAAAGGACAAACGGTTTCTTTACACACATTACTAACGTCTCAACAATGGATTCACTGTCGCAATTGTGGAAAAATATGGACGAGATGACTGAGATGTTCACTAAGAAGATGGCCTCATTCGAGGATTCTTTAAGTAGTTGCAGCCAACCTCAGGATGTCATCGCAAGTGACTATAATATGTTTAAAAGTCTGATATGGAAAGCAGTCTCAGGTTTGAAAAGACAAATGGAGTTGGTCCTTGCCACACTTGATGATTTTGAGATGAGATCCCGCTCTTGTACGCTGCTTCTCCATGGTTCTTCAGAAGATACAAATGAAGATGTGTATCAAGATATTCTGAGAATTTGCCATGACTCACTGGAATTGAAAGACTTTGGCATTGATTCACTCGTTACTTGTCATCGATTAGGTGCAAAGGCTGATGGCAAGCCTCGGCCAATTTTGATGCGGTTTCGGGATCAACAACTACGCAATAGATTGTGGACATCGAAGAGGTTATTAAAAGGAAGTGGTCTAACAGTGTCAGAGTTCCTGACTAGTAATCGACATGCTGTATTTGTGGAAGCACGTAAAATATTGGGTGTCAAGGATTGCTGGACTAATGGCAATGGCAAGATAGTTGTCGTTGGTCCCAATGGGTCTCGGCGCAAAATTGTGTCAATGGGGGAATTTAATGCCTTCAAATCATCAAATAATATCTTGGAATCTGATGCCGTACCCTCTTCCCCCCGCCCAGATGCACCAATGAATGCTGCAAAGCCTGCTGAGCAACCATCACGTCAACAAGGCAAGTCACGCTCGGCACGTTATCAATCTAAAGCTAAGTAGCCTACTAGACTTCAGTTTTCTTTATGCACATTGTTTGTTTCTTGAACCATACATAAATAGATATTATCTTCTATCAACTGGTCAAAGCATTACGAACTATTTGCAATTATGTTGCTGATTATAATATGTGCCACTGTTTGGTTGTTCTTTTATAAAACATCATTTCTTTTATAAATCAAATTCATGACGGTACACACATATACTTGCAATGTCGTTTCATTTAACTAGAAGGTACTTGTTTGGTTTGAATATTTTTAAAAAAACTTCATTTTGTAAAATGTTAAAATATCACAATAGGGTGACAATATCGCAGTAAACATTGCAAATCAAATTAGTTTATGTCAATCAATTTATTTCACTCTGACTGACAGTGACAGCATTCGACTTACGATTATTTTTCGGTATTGGCAACTACATGACATGGGTACGCCATTTCTTAAATTCTTTATAAATGAATTTGGTTATGAATTCGTAATGTTTTGCATTATTATTATATATTTAAATTTTACATTTTCTTTTCTTTTTGTGTAGTTTAATATTTTATTTTGATTTATTTTGTGTATTTTAAATCTACAACAGCTGCCGAATAGTGTAGCTATAACTTTTATAGTTTCGTGTACTGTGTACACATACTATTATTATTATTTTATTTTAGGCTTAAGGTAATTTAATTGTTATAGTAATTGGTAATAGACTACCAAATGTCGGATGTTAACACATTTAGTTCTGATAGTGAATATTTCTCGTTATCATCGTCATTTGAAAGTGTTGGCAGTTCGAGTGATGATTCCGATGCACCTACCTTGGGTGCAGCTCTGGATGTAACTTTTGCACCATTGTCCAAAAATTTTAATGTTGTACATATCAACGCTCAAAGCGTTGCTGCACATTATGCGGATTTGCTCTCCACTTTCACGTCAAACAATGTTCATGCGATACTAATTTCGGAAACATTTCTTAAACCATCTCTTCCTTCCACGCTTTATCCTTTACCAGGGTATAAATTGATCAGGAATGATCGCACATGCTATAGAACCCAAAATAATACCTCCAGGATGGTGGGTTATGGTGGTGTTGCTATTTACCTGCGTGGTGACATCCCTTGTCAAATTATATCCCAATCCTCTCCCCAATTTCAATCACCTGAATACATGTTCCTACAAGTAACCCTTCATCACTCTAAAATCTTGCTGGGCGTATATTATAGTCCTTCGCTCCATATTTACTATTTTGACTCTCTAGAGAACCTTTTGACTGATTTTGCTGGACAGTTTGATCATACAATTTTGATGGGAGACTTTAATACCTGTCTCATTAAGGATGACTCTAGAACAAAGAAGCTCATTTCTCTTTTGAATACCACCAACTTACACCATCTTCCTCTGAGGCCCACCCATTTTCCCCACAATGGTCCTCCGTCCTTGTTGGATCTGATCATCACATCGTCGCCCGAACTAGTTTCTGCTCATGGGCAATTCAACGCTCCGGCTTTTTCTGCCCATGATCTGATTTACGCTTCCTTCAGGGTACGTCCACCTAAGCGTAGGCACAAAACCATATTAATGCGTAATTTTACTGCTGTGGATAGGGACGAACTATTAAAGGATGTTTATGCTGCAGAGTGGAATTCTGTTCTTTCAGCCTCAGATGTCGATGCGAAGTTAAGTGCTTTTAACAGTCTGATACTAGAATTATACGACAAACACGCGCCTCTTCGCCCTGTCCGCGTAAAACATCTTCCAGCGCCCTGGCTAACGTCAGAAATCAAACATCTTATGGCTAGACGGGATAGAGCCAAAATTAAAATGCGCCATGATCCTACCTTGGAAAATCGGCATAAATATATTGAATTGCGTAATAGGTGCAATAAAACCTGCAGAGCATCTAGGCGTGCCTATATGCACTCGTCAATAGAAGACTGCCCTCCTAACAAACTGTGGAAGTTTCTAAGGTCTAATGGTGTTGGCGGGGAAGATCCATCTGTTACATCCAATGTCGATCTTAATGCCTTGAACAAACATTTCTGTTCATCTCCCGTCAGTCTTGACCCTTTCAAAAAGCTCTCAACATTATCTCAGTTGAACTCAGTGACTCCCGATTTTGCCCAGTTAGAACTAGGGGAAATATCAGCAACTGAGGTGGTCAAGCTGCTAGGCACCATCAAGTCCAAGGCTGTAGGTAACGACGACATTGGCATTAATATGTTGCATCCTATAAAAGAGCAAATTGCTCCTATCCTTGCTGACATTTTTAATTGTTCCTTGTCTTCTGGTATCTTTCCTTCATTGTGGAAGGACGCTCACGTAATTCCTCTTCCTAAAAAATCAAACCCCTCATCCTTTTCAGATTACCGACCTATATCCATTTTACCTGTTCTTTCCAAGGTTTTGGAGCACTTTGTGCATCAACGTCTATCCATGCATCTTCGTCATAACAATCTCCTGAGTGAGCACCAGTCGGGGTTTCGCGCAGGGCATAGCACTGTCTCTGCACTTGTTAAGGTCACCGATGACATTAGGCTCAACATGGAAAACAAAAAATTAACAGTCCTGGTTTTACTCGATTTCACAAATGCATTTAATACGGTGGACTTTGACATATTGCTTGGCATGCTGCGTGCGGTAAACCCATCACCATTGGCCTTGTCTTGGTTTAGTTCATATCTCCTTAATCGCCGCCAATTGGTGAAGGTTGAAGGCAACAAATCTGACTGGTGTCAGCTCAACTCCGGTGTTCCTCAGGGGGGAGTACTTTCTCCTATTCTCTTTTCTATTTTTATTGATAATATATCTTCTTTGCTGTCTTCTTCATATCATCTTTATGCTGATGATCTCCAAATCTATGCGGCTGCTTCGCTTGATAATCTTGATGATGCTATTGACGTAATCAATAAAGATCTTTCCACCATTGCTAAATGGTCTAATGAATTTGGGTTGAAGGTCAACCCTTCCAAATCGCAATCTATTATTATTGGCACACCATATTTTATATCTAAATTGCATAATTTGAATGTAGTATGCCCCGATATCGTTTTAAATAATAAAATCATTCCTGTCTCTTCCACCGTTAAAAACTTGGGCATAATTTTCGATCAAACCCTGTCTTGGGCCCCACACATAAGCGAAGTTAGCCGCAGGGTTTTTGCCTCTCTCCACTCCTTGAGACGACTTCAAGCATTTCTCCCTGTCAACACCAAGGCACTATTGGCACGTAGTCTTCTCCTTCCACTCATTGATTATGGGGATGTGGCTTTTTTGGACCCTTCGGAAGAATTAGTTAATAAGCTAGAACGTATCCAAAATATGTGTATTAGGTTTGTCTTTGGATTACGTAAATCGGATCATATTTCGGAATTCCGCGCGCGCCTGGATATACTACCAGTAAGACAACGGAGGATCCTTCATATCCTTTCCTTTCTTTATCATCTTCTATTTAATCCCACGGCTCCTTACTATCTACGTCAACGTTTTGAATTTCGCACTATTGATGATCGTCTTAGATCTTGCAACACTCCTTTATTGAATATTCCTGTCCCAAACTCCTACTCCTACACTAAATCCTTTACTGTGCAAGCAGCTCGTTTATGGAATTCGCTCCCGCTTAATGTGATGATGTCGCAAAGTATCGCATCGTTCAAGCTGCACCTGAGGAAGCATCTGGACGGTGCATCTAATTAGTGATGCTTCGTGTATTTAGTATGTTAAGTCTATTCATAATGAATGTTACATTTTTATTTTTTATTTTATCGTTACCATGTAAGCGTATTGTACCTAAGTTCGCCATGTTACATAATGTTTTCCTTTTAAATATTAAATGGTTGGCTGGAAGAAATCCCATGTGGGATAAGTCCGCCATTGTACATGTAACTATCCTATTTTTATAACATGTTTGTATTTTTTTGTGTACAATAAAGATTTTACAACAACAACAACAACAACTTCTCGAGATATGATAACTTGAAGATCACAATTTTGGACTCTCCCGAAAACGCTCCATACAAAAGGCCACCACGTTATGACGTCACACCGTGCTATTTTATATGCATTAAATCAGAAATTTGTACGACAGCTATGTTAAATATTGCGTTTATGTAGCCAGTGCCGTAACAAAAGTTATAGTATTTTTTATTGTTTCTACAATGGTAATATTTATTTTTTATAATTTGATCCCTTTAAAATGGACTTTCCCATCAAACTTTGACCGATCATAAAGCACGTCGGACATAAGTTATTGAAATTTTAAGACCGCAGATCGTTCTAGTTTTATGTGTTTTACGTTACTGATAGAAAGTTTTTATAATTTTGTAACATGGGCAACAAGCCCTCAGTCACTTTTCGGGTGTCATTGCTACATATAAAAATAAATCTAAATAAAACACAACTCTGACATTTGTCATTTTTCACTCTACACAAACGCCTCTAGCGGTGAATTAATACTCCGTAGGTGAGACTTTTTGGCGCGAACTTGGTGATAGTGGTTGTGCTACTAAATATTTTTTCATAATGCATAATGATATTGATTCATATTATAGAGTGTATTATGGTGCAAGTAATCATTTGAGTCCATGAAATTAGTAGAATATTTGATTAAAAATGTTTGAATCGGGGCTGTGGAGTCATTCCACGAAGTCGTGCAAAACAGCAGAAATTTTACACTATCGGTTTTACAGTTGACTTATTACCACTAATGGAGGAACAAAAAGATCCCTGACGATATTTTTTGGCATGTCCCTGAAGCCGGAAATAAGATAAAAATATAATACAAAGACGGTATCTAAAGGACATTGATTCCAGAGTCGTAACGCTATTTGATAAATAAAAATACTCCGTCGGTCAATCAATCCTCATTTTACCACAGACTTTTTTAACATTTTTTTTTAGATAATAAATAAATCTTTTAATAAATAAATATAAATTTAAGTTGCTTATAAAAATGAAGTACTTATTTTTTACAAAAGTTATGCCGTAATACGGAAGCACGCTCCGATATGCACACACGTGGGAATAAAGGGAGCACTTCAAATTTACCGTTTAACAGTAAAATCATATTCTATGTACATTCCTGTCGCTGCGTTTAGGTGATGTTGCGACCAATATTTTTTTGCTTAGTTTGGGACAAGCTTTTTAGGACAGGTACTATGGGTACTAGATAACTGATTTAATACTTAAATACGCTTTTTTGTAAATACATACATATATATGTACATACATAATCCTCAGACCCACAGACCGGTCGAACCCACAACCAATGTCAAAGTGGCCATTGCAAACCATTCGACTAACGAGCTCGTCTCCGACCTAAATATAAAGAAAGGACCAAGAATTGACAAAATAATCGTAACTCAGAAATAATACTTTCTGCTCGTTCCATTTTATTTTTATAAATGATAGGTGTCCTTCGTAATAACTATGGCATTGGTGATAGCGATGACTCCATGAGGCTTCTATAAATAACTTTGCGGTTGAGAGACTTTTATTTTGCGGTTAGCTTTTCTAGTGCTCAGTGAGCTTGAAAGTAATAGGTAACATTATTCTTTCTTTTCTTTATTACTTGTATACATAAACTGTTTATATCTTGTGATAATTTAAAAATGAATCTTAAATTACCATAGAAAATTTCAAAAATATTTTTTTTTTTGCCTTGGTAAATAAGATTAAGTAAGTGTATAGGTAAATCGTAAACGAGCCGATTTCGCAAATTAAATACTTAAAAAAAAAGCAATTTATACACATTGTTCTTATATTATTAAGGTCACAAAAAAAATATTATAGATTTTTTGTCTGTTTGTCGATTTTTGTGTGTTTGTTTGTGCATTTTTGCACACTTATCTCAGAAACGGTTTAGCCAATTTGAACGCGGTTTTCAACTATGTATTGTGGTAAGCATTCCGAAACATTTTTTTTTTCATTCTAATCGGTTCATAAACAAAAAAATACCTGTGCTTACTAAACGTTCAATAAATAAATATTCCTGGAACAACAAAAGTAGCTTGTACCAAATTAAGTAGAAGTGGTACTATCGAACCTCCTATGCCAAATCAACCATTACTAGCCATAATAAAAAAGAAAAGCTTCGATTTGCTAACTGAAATATTAAAAACTGATGAATCCTCCGTGCTTCTGTGGGTTCCGGCTGTTATCATTTGATGACAGTCCTTAAGCCAAGTTCGAAGCCTAGCAGCTTGAAATCACTCTGTCAATGCGTGTGATGCAGTATATCCTTCAGTTCAAACCCTCAATGAAGAGGGTACCAGTATCGCAACAGTAGCCCTTCCTACCAGATAAAATGTATTCCTAAAATCACAAATAATGTTAAACCAAAACAAGACACTGAAACAAGATACGCTTGCTATGTATGAGCCACACGGATAAACTGAATGGCAAAAGAAGAGTGTATATATTTGCAGATCAGGTTGGTAAACCTATTGGAAATATTTTGCAAAGGCTTCGAGGCGAAAATTATGAGATGTTTGCGTCAACAAAACCTATTGTTGAAATACATCAAATACTAGACTACTTTGAATTTATGTAAACATTTCGACATGAATTATTATATTAGGTGAAACAAATAGTCATTGTATTAAAACAAATGTTCAATTTATTAATATTCCTCACTGCAATGTAAAGTGAATTCACGGAATTGTATAAGTGCTTCTTATCTTCGTAAGATGAATGTATCGTGAGATTATGAAAATTATTTATAAAAAATAGTATGAGTATTACTGGAGATATGTGACGAAATGGACGTAATTTCATAGAGAAAACATTATGACTATGGATGGTCTTGCCAGTACTTACTGCTCTGGGAAGACCATCAAAAGTCATGGCTAATTTAAAATAACAGCTCATTTTAAACACACCCTTAAAAATCTTCCTCAACCACAACAACATTTAAGAATTTCGGAAAATAAAACTCGGTCCGTTTTGTAACAAAGATGATGCCACTAACAACGCTAGTGGTGAGTGTTTACGTCCCTAACGGTATGTTCACTATTTTACATTAAAACAGTCTAAAACCGAAAATCAATGGAATAAATAACTTAAATTCACTTTCACATTCAAGATAGTGTGATGAAAGTGAATCTAAGCTCTGCGGATTTAGAGTAGTAATCTACTATATAAAAATAAGTCGGGTTTTCCTTCCTGACACTATAACTCCAGAACGCACAAACCGATTTCCACGGTTTTGCATTCGTTGGAAAGGTCTCAGGCTCCGTGAGGTTTATAGCAAAGAAAATTCTGGAAAAATTTGAAAAGAAAAGCGGGAAAATCTTTTTTCACATACAGCGCCATCTCTAAGGAAATGGATGGAAACGAAAAGATTGAGCCACAGCTAGGGCATGCAATATTCGCCCGATTTTAGTATTCGATTTATACGAATATCATGATTCATACTATTCGAGTTATTCGAGTTTTACGAGTTTTTCGAATATCTTCTTTACATAGTATAAAATAAAGTCGCAACTGCTGTCTGTGCGCTTAGATCTTTTAAACTACCTACGCAACGGATTTTAATGATGTTTTCAGCAATAGATAAACAAATAAATAAATATTTCTTGACAATTATTATACACCGCGCCATTTAGTCCCAAATTAAAACTATGGATAGGTACTAGATAAGTGATAAATTTTTTTTTTTTTTTTTGTAAATAAATGCATTATACTACTGAAAACACCCAGACCAAGACAAACAAAAACAAGACATATTTATGCACACAAATGTTTGACTTGAGCTGGGATTGTTGGCTGAGTCTGTGCAATCTCTGGTTTTCTATCTGGTATCAGAAAGTTTTGTGGCATGTTAATGTCTTTATTTGTTGGATTTTGTTTAAAATGATGGCGTCAGTTATTCATCCCCGCGCGCGCAACCCCTCGAGAACGATTGGATACACGCACAGATCAAAAAGCTGCGTTCGCAAATTTTGTTGCTATCATTTTGCTAGTTATTTAATATGCAATTTTATACTATTCATAAAACTCGGAAACCTCGAATACTAAGTTTTATAGTATTCGAATATAAAACAAGGGCGAATACTCGAATAAAACGAATACTCGAATACTCGAATTGCATGCCCTAGCCACAGCGAAGCGTGGTCGGGCCGCTAGTGATTTATACATGTTCTTATATTTAATTTGTATGACGTTTCTAAGTGCTTTATAAAGTTCAAGGAATAAATAATTTTTTGATTTGATTTGATTTGATTTGATAAGAGACATTTATTGATTCAACTCCAAATGCTTTTGATGTCTTGTGCTTCTCTAAGACGTCCCTTAAGGAAAATTATCAATTTCACGTATAGCTGGAAAATAATAAGATGAGCTGGAATATTTTTCGCGAATAGTGTTCAGCTATGAACACTATTCGCGAAAAAACATCCGACGAGAAGGTATGCATTTTCGTTAAAAACAAATTGCATTTAATAGAATGTCATGGCTTCATGAGCTAAACAGTTGAGGAAGATTTCAAAGGCAAAGAAAAAAAGATGATGTTGTATTAATGGACCTGAAAGTTGTCGTCATATGCCTTTAAAAAGCCAAACCAAACCCAAACCTTGACCCCTAAACACCGTGACCACCAATACCGTAACATGAGATTTTAATTATTTAGAATAAGGAAAAGAGAACTATGTTTTTTTTTTATATACTACGTCGGGTGACAGACAAGCATACGGCCCGCTCGATGTGAAGCGGTTACTGTAGCCATATTAATGCTCGCAATATTAAAAATATTGCTCGCGCGCCGCCACCCCCGCTGCCAATGCAGCATCTCCTTCCTTTCTGGTGACCTCACTCACTCGCACGAACACAACAACCCTCAAGGTAATTGTTACTTTGGTTCAAAGGTGTTGATGAACCACTTACACCACAATTTAATTGATTAAAAAATAATCACAAAATAAATGAATTTAAAATCAGTTTCAAACTATGTACGAGTATATTGGAAAAGAAAAAGGCCTTAAGGTTTTCAACGGAAACAATAAGAAATACTAGAAAGCTGGGTTATCTTCAAGAAAAATGGAAATAAACGAGAGACAAGTGGCGAGATAACAGTAATTAGATCTAATGGCGGCCGCCGAGCACGAATTATATTACAATCGCTTCTGTTTGAGCCGTGGCGGCCATCTTAGTTTTGATTAATTTATTTTGGTCCAAATTATTATTTAACTAACTGTGCCTAGAACTACGTTTGCGTAGGAACAGATACCTCAAATATACTCTAAAATTATCTATAATTCTAATATTGTGAGTCGATTTTGATGAAATAACTTAATATTACTTTGGAAAACCGTTACTGATTGGTCTACAACACACATCTCTAATAGGTATTATTTTTTCGGGTCGGGGCCCACCACAAATTCCTACCGCTATGTCTCCTGTGTAGCCAGGATTAATAGTGGCGACCGTCAAAAAAGGCAATGAACTGTGAAGTCCATTGCAGTCCCGGAGGTAAAACTACGGCCGCATTGGAACTCACAACGAAATAATCAGAAGAAATTAGTAGGAGTTAGAAGCTTTTGGAATTTGACTTGCCCTCTTAGCAATATGAGAGACAGCAATATGGCAAATAAGGCATTAAAGCCTAATGAAATGGCTAGTCAAGTAAAGCTCAACTGCCGTGGACAACGGATTTTAAACATTGAGTTGTTACTAGGGCATGTAATATCGGAAAGTTTTCAATTCCGATACTGATTTCCGATATTGGATCTCAATATCGGAATTCCGATATTAATATCGGAATTTCTCAAATGCGTTATACATCCTCTAAAGTTGGGTTCCATACAGTAAAAATAATATTTTAAATCAAATTCTTTAATTTGGTTCAAAACTTTGTGGTTTTAATAAGTGTTTTATTAAATCACAGATGTTATCCTACATGACTAATTAAACGGACTCATAATCAACATCACCATGGGGGTGTAAGTCGCTCACTCCCATCTTCGGAGCCAAAGCCAACCTCACCTGCACGTAGTACACCCTGCAGATAAGCGGACGAGGCTCCGGTGAAAAGTCGCCAACCCGCCTGCCCAGCGTGGCGATACAAGGCTATTTCTCTCCAATGCATACACAACTAAATATATGGCCCCCAGTACCCGGTAGCCCTGTTATCCCGGGCCAAGGTGGCGATCTCGGTTCCGGTAGGGCGGCGGGTGCGAACATTCTCTGGTTGGCAGGTCATCACCAACAACTGACCATTGGCACGTTTAATACACGGACACTGAGGCGTGACGAGGATGTGGGAGAGCTGGAAGTAGATTAGAAGAGTAGTTGAGGTCAGTCAAATGCCAGATTCTGGGTCTGTCGGAAATCCGATGAGAGGGAGAGGAGACCGTGATACTCGAATCTGGCAACCTCTTCTAATACCGTGAAGGAGATCAGGTCTCCTAGGGTGGTGTCGGGTTCCTCGTTGATAAAGCTCTCGTCAACAATGTAGTGGAGGTATCCAGTGTGTCGTGAAGGGTAGCATATCTTGTGCTAAAACTGTCGAAGATATACACTTTAAAAGTAGTACAGGTATATGCTCAAACGACGTCACACTAGGATGAAGAGGTCGAGGTCATGTATGAAGACATTACAAAGACCATACATAATACCACCAAGACCTACTTCACGGTTGTTGTTGGAGACTTCAAGCCAAGGTGGAAGTACAAGAATGCGATGAATCGGTCGTTGGAAGGTTTGGTTTGGGGTCGAGGAATCACAGTGGGCCAATGCTGGTAAATTTCCTCCAAATGGAGGGGCTCTTTTTGATGAACTCGTTCTTTAAAAAGAAGCCCCAGAGGAAATGGACCTGGCAAAGCCCCGACAAAGTGACTAGGAATGAGATCTACTTCATCATAAGGGATAAAAAGCGGATATTTAGGGATGTCTCGGTGGTTAACAGGTTTGGTTTGGTTAACAGGACCACCGACTTGTACAAGGCACCGTAAATATCAGCTACAAACTAGAAAGAGCCCGTATGATGAAATCGAATCTACGTCCAACTCGTCCTCAAATCACTCAAACTTTGGAGAAGTTCCAACTGGAACTTCAAAACCGATTCAATTCGTTGGAAACCACTGCGGACATGGACGAGGCATCAGATAGAATAGGGACAACACTACACGAAGTCGGCAGCAAACACTTTGGGCGGCATGCTGCCGCCCAAAGTGTTTGCTCGAGAGGCCAAGCTCTGTAGCGAAACTCTGGCTCTTATGCAGAAGAGACGAGAGGCGACAGCGTCTGTTAGAGCTTCGACAGAATATGCAGCTTTAAATAAGCGGATCAGAAGGCTGATACGGCGGGACTATCGCGTCTTCAATGCTAAACAAGTTGATCACGTGATAGCGCGTAACAAAGGGCTGAAAGTCTTTTCTCGACCTTCTGAAAGGGCTTATCTGTCGAAGCTCAAGCTAGAGGATGATCGAGTCGCGTCTTCTAAGCCAGAGATCTTCGCAGAGCTGGAGAGATTCTATGGCAAACTCTATGCTGCACATACACCTATCCCTACTTTAGCTGCTCGTGTAAGCGATCGCCGAGCCCCGTTAACCCAACACGAAACCGAGGACATTCCAAACATCAGCATGGGTGAGATTATGATAGCCCTTGAACAGCTGAAAAATGGTAAGGCTCCTTTCCTGTAAGCTGTTTTCAAGAGTTATCACGAATCGTCTCGCTCGAAGGCTTGATTACTACCAGCCACCGGAACAGGCTGTGTTTCGTTTAGACTACAGTGCTGTGGACCACATAATATACATTGCGGCAGATTGTGCAGAAAACCACATAGTACAATTTGCCGTTCTGTGTGACTTTTGTGGACTACGAGAAAGCTTTTGACTCCATCGAAATTTGGTTTGTTCTGGAATCCTTACAGCGATGCCAAGTCGACCACCGCTATATTGAGGTGCTGAGATGGCTATATAACTCTGCGACAATGTCCGTGTCCAGGATCAGCAGTCTAAGTCTATCCAATTGCAGCGGGGAGTAAGTCAATGAGATGTTATTTCTCCCAAACTATTTACCGCTGCTCTGGAAGATGTATTTAAGACGCAGGACTGGAAAAAACGGGGCGTCAGTATGAATGGCGAGTACATCTCACACCTTCGGTTTGCCGACTACGTGGTCACAATGGCTGAATCGCTGGTGGATCTCGGTCGTATGTTGGTTGATCTCAATGCTGCATCTCGACGTGTGAGGCTCTCCCAACTCATGGGGAAATCCAAATTTGTCTGACGAAGATGCAGTTCTCTTCTTTTCTTTGCACTTTTCCAGTTCCTTCTCAAGTTCTTGTTGCAGGGATTTTTTATCGTTGTAGCGAGACGAGCTAGGGTTCATCATCTTCATCGGAAGATAATAAAGCAGTTGTCGTAGATTCCATCTCTGTTTCTTTGACGGCGATAATGCTAGTTGGATTTTCTATAGATTTAAGGCGTTTCAACATGTTTACAACAATGTCACATATTGGCTGTCTTGTAGGTTTAGGAAATGTATCATCTTAGCGGCGCTGTTACTTGTGGCGCGCCTATTAACTTTATTTAAAAACAAAAAAACTAAATTTGTTCGATATTACGATATTGGGTCACTCAATATCGGAATTTATAATATCGGAAATCGGTTCCGAGATTCCGATATTACGATATTCCGAGATTCCGAGATTCATGCCCTAGTTGTTACCTAACACATCGTTCCAATAATATGAATTGCAAAATTGTCTAAACGCTTGGTAGTTCTCCCTTGTTGCTACCTTGTATCGAATTCAACATGTCTGTAACAGGTATAAATATAAGTATTTTGTTTAAACAATGTCTAAAGAAAATGTGATATACTCGTATGTATACTGTTACTACGTAGTAATATTACTTATAATGTGCTGTTACACAACCTTTTTCATAAATGCATCTCAAACTACTGAATAGATCGGGTTAAAATCTAGCACACTTCATCATCATCATCATCATCAGGTCATTTTAGTCTCCACTACAGGAGCACGACCTCGTCCGTCACAGACAGGAGGATTTGGCCTACACTCCCCACGCTGGCCAGACGGGTTGGGGAGGCCTGATCGATGTTTTATAATGTATGTCTCTTAGTCGCCTTGTACAACATCCACGGAAAGAGACGGAATGATTCTATTCTAGTCTGCCGGGAAGCACACTTACAAGTATCTAATTATGACGTAAGCATCAGCCTAATAGCAAGCGTATCTTGTTTTAGAGTCTAGTTTAGCTAAATGTCCATCAAATTAAAAAAAAAGAAACGAGTAACGAAAGCTCAAACCCAGAGGCCGTTACTGTGGATTATAACATAAATATTTATAACAGCAATAAATATTGCGACTTGGAGGGGACTTATCCTCGGGTAGGTATAAACTCATAAACGTTATGGTGTCTCGTCTATTCTAAATTATTGTATGACCGATATTATGAAAGTCAACTCTGCGGAGGTATTACTCGATTGCCGAAAAAGGAGGTAATGTTTTTTCGAGAGAAGATATTAATGTACGAACAGAACAGAACTAGAAGCACATCTACAGATAAGCCCCGGCCTATTCTGATCCGTTGTCACAACTACTGTGACAGGAGTAGCATTTGGATGGCCAAGAGAAAACTGAAGGGAAGCGGGATTGTAATTTCGGAGTTTCTCACAAGTGCAAGACATGCCGTTTTCGTGGAAGCACGCAAGGTGCTGGGCGTCAAGAATTGCTGGACTAGCGATGGCAGAATTGTGGTGACGTGTTCGGATGGCAGCCGGCAGAAAGTAACAACTCTGACGGCTCTGCGTGCGGTACTAGCGGCTCATCACGACTCCCAAAGCAGTGTTGTAGCGCCCGTCACACATGAGCCCCAGGCAGCGGCAGAGGAACCACCGTCACGACCTCTAAACAAGACGCGCAGCGCAAGGATACAGCAACAAAAATCGCAAAAGTAAGGACATTCATTTTGTGCAATGATTGATTTGTATATTACTTCATAATTCATATCTCAACTTGATATTCAAGTACTTAGTGTTTATCTGCGCTACACTTCCTTATTGCATTTCGACTTTTATGTATTCACTTTTTAGCGCACTCTGCGTGTAGTTTAAAATATTGTATTTGTTTAATACCTACGATATTAATTAAAAAATCACGGCATAACCTCAGTTAAAATTATTTACAGAGCGAGCAATTCATTCATCATTCAATCACAGTTAGCAAGTGACATTTCTGATTGGTTCTATAGATCGTTCATAATAAATAACAATGTCACAATATTCTTTATTTCGATTGTTGGCAACCACTTTGTACACAGAACCTATTAATTAGAATGTGATACATTATGTTATTTGTTTCGTTTTTTCTCAACGTATTAAACGTAATGTTAAGAGTTTAGAGGTATTATGTCATACATGAGGTTGTACTATCTGTATTAGTTTTTAACAATTATTATTATTATTGTTTTTCTTTTGTTTTTCTATTATAATTTGTCAATATATTTGCTATGCCGAATGTTACCAGCTGAGCCGGCGAGTACCTGATTGTATTGGAATTGGTTATAGATTTTTATTCCGTATTCTATTATCATAATATTAAATTTATCGATAACTTTATTTTTGTTTAGTTATTTTTATATATCTAGAGGTTGATGTCTGATATGTTTGATAATGAATCTGACAACGAATATTGCTCATTATCGTCGTCGTGTGATAGTTTCGATAGCGCTGAGAGTGACGCTGCGACATTGCCTTCACTTGCTGAGAATCTAGCTGTAACCTTCTCTTCTCTTACGAAAAACTTTAATGTAGTCCACATTAATGCTCAAAGCATTGCTGCGCATTACGCAGATCTACTTGCAACATTTTCAAATCAGAACATTCACGCAATACTTATTTCGGAAACCTTTCTCAAACCTTCATTACCATCAACTCTGTATCCTGTTCCAGGTTTCCGTTTGATTAGGAATGATCGGACGTGCGCTAGGGGTGCTGGTGACTCATCAGGAATGATGGGCTACGGGGGTGTCGCTATCTATTTGCGAAGTGATATTTCTTGCAGGGTATTGTCTCAGTCTATCCCTCAATTTAAAGCACCTGAACATCTCTTTCTTGAAATCACCCTTCACCATTCCAAGGTAATGCTGGGTGTCTACTATAGTCCGTCATTACACATAAACTTTTTTGACTCCTTAGAAACCATTCTAGTAGATATTCGACCTCAGGTGGACCACATGATTCTTATGGGTGATTTCAACACCTGTCTTCTCAAGGATGACTGGCGTTCAAAAAAACTTCTTGCCATGCTTCAGTCTCTTGATCTTTACCACCTACCTCTTTCTCCCACTCACTTCTCTCACAATGGTCCTCCATCTCTTCTTGACTTAGTAATCACTTCCTCTCCTGAGCTAGTTGCGTCTCACGGTCAGTTTCATGCTGCGGGTTTCTCGGCTCATGACCTTATCTTTGCTTCATTTAAACTTCGTGCTCCTAAGCGCAGACATAGGGTTATGATGCTGCGAACCTTTAAAGCTATTGATCGTGATGCGCTAAGGGATGACATTTCATCGGCTGATTGGAGTACTGTCTTTTCCGCACTCGGTCCAGATGCTAAGCTTGCTGCCTTTAACTCGATTATACACTCTATCTATGATAAACATGCGCCACTGCAGCCTATCCGAGTTAAGCATTTTCCCGCCCCTTGGCTTACCGAGGATATAAAAAATATTATGTCAAGAAGAGACAGAGCCAAAATAAAATGGCGTAATAATCCGTCCGACGTAAACCACAACAACTATATTACTTTGCGGAACAAGTGCAACAGGATGTGTAGAATGGCTAGGAGGAGACACATTCACTCTTCAATTGACAACTGTCCGCCAGAGAGGCTTTGGAAATATCTAAATAGCTTAGGTGTAGGTAAATCAAAGGCCAGCAATGTTAGTAACATTAATGTAAATGAATTAAACAAGCACTTCTCTTCTAATACTACAAATATGCCACCACAAGTTAAAAGAGACACTTTGGCTTATTTAAATGCTGCACCTAAATTGGCTGCTCAGTCATTCGAGCTTGGGGTGATTACGGCCGATGAGGTTACTAAATTGGTAGGTTTTATCAAGTCAAGAGCTGTAGGGGAAGATGATATAGGACTTGACATGATAGAGCCTATCAAAGATCTGATCAGTCCCATTCTTACAGAAATCCCCAACTGCTCACTCTCCTCGGGTATATTTCCTTCTGTTTGGGGATGTGGACACGTCATACCGGTTCCTAAAAAAGCAAATGCCTCTTCCTTTTCCGACTTCCGGCCTATCTCAATCCTTCCTTTCCTCTCCAAAATTTTAGAGCACTTTGTGCATCGACGTCTAACTGACCACCTGCGACAGCATAACCTTTTGAGCCAATTTCAGTCGGGGTTTCGCTCTGGTCATAGTACTGTCTCGACTCTCGTCAAGATAACCGATGATCTGAGGAAAAATATACACGACAAACTTCTTACTGTACTCATCCTGTTGGACTTCTCCAACGCTTTTACTATGGTCGATCACGATATTTTAGCCGCTGTTCTGCACCGAATCAACCTTTCACCCATTACCCTTGCATGGTTCCAATCTTATCTTGGTGGCAGATCTCAATTGGTGAAGATTGATGGCATAAAATCTGACCGGTGTAAACTTGGTGCTGGTGTTCCACAGGGTGGCGTGCTCTCGCCTGTGCTTTTCTCCATCTTCATCGACGGTATCACGTCATCTCTAAAGTCTTCTTTTCATTTGTATGCTGACGACTTACAAATATATACAGCTGCCTCTCTAGAAAACTTCTCAAATGCTATCAACTTAGTAAATTCCGATCTCACCACCATTGCACAGTGGGCCGAGAATTTTGGTCTCAAAATTAATGCAGCGAAATCTCAAGCAATAGTAATAGGTAGCCCCCACTTTGTGTCTAGATCTCAGGCAGTAAAGTTCCCTGATGTTATATTTGACGGCTCTATTATACCTTACACGTCGACGGTAAAAAACTTGGGTATTATGATGGACCAAACGTTATCATGGAGCCCACAAGTCAATGCAATTAGTCGCAAACTTTTCGCATCTCTCCATTCATTGAGGCGATTGCAAAACTTTCTGCCCATAAACACCAAGGTGATGTTAGCTAGATCACTTCTTCTTCCCCTCCTAGATTATGGTGATGTTGCCTTCCTCGACTTGTCAGAGGAGTTGCTGGACAAATTGGAAAAATTGCAAAATCAATGTATTAGATATATCTTCGGTGCACGAAAGTACGATCACATTTCTCACTTTCGCCAGCAGCTCAACTGGCTCCCGATTAGGCAGCGTCGGAACATCCATATCCTCACATTTCTTTTTAATGCACTTTTTAACCCCTCTGCTCCCTCGTATCTTAGAGAAAGGTTCAGGTTTCGTGATGTAGATGAGCGGCTGCGTCGCAGTGGTGAGCCGTTGCTAGTTATACCCACCTGTAGTACCAATTTTCTATTTAATTCTTTTGAGGTCCAGGCTGCGCGACTATGGAACTCATTACCTTTAGAGTTACGACTGTCACCATCTATCGACTCGTTCAAGACACGACTTACCAAATTCTTTTCGAAGCCCACAACTGCCCAAGCAAATCCGACATGAATATGAGATCGAGTAAATTCGTAGTGTTTGATCTGTATATAATCTATATCTATATATAATATAATATATATCTGTATATAATCTATATAATTATCCATATCGTAATAACCAACAATGTACAAATGATAATAATATTTTATACTTTATCTGTTTTAGATGTATGTTTTATCTTTTTTTTTTTTCTTTCTTTTTATATTAAGTACCTATGTACCTATATTACATAATTATTTATTATCTTCGCCGCCAATTCACAGTTTCCTTTCACGTACTCAAAGGTTGACTGGAAGAGATCCCTTATAGGGATAAGTCCGCCCTTGTATACTATGTCTTATCACTACAATCTATGTTATGTAATATTTAATGCAATAAAGATTTTACAAAACAAAACAAAAACAGACGAGCTCGGTGGTCGAATGGTTAGCAATGGCCAATTTGACTCCAAGGTCACGGGTTCGATTCCCGCACAAGTGAAATATTAGTGTGCATGAACATGTCTGTTTGTCTTGGTCTGGGTGTTTTCTGTGTATTATATGTATGTATTTTCAAAAAAAAAATGTATTTAAATATAATATCAGTTATCTAATACCCATAGTACAAGCTTTGCGCTTAATTTGGGACTAGATGGCGCTGTGTAAATTTTCCAGAAATATTTATTTATTTATTTATATTTATGTATGTATGTGTAATACGGAGGGCACGTTGAGCCGTCAGTCTCAGCTGCCGTCTTTAGATGATAGTCGTTTAGCCATGTCTGTGGCTTAAGGGCGGCTAGAAGACACTGACCTCAGTGGATTCGCAGTTGAGCAGCGTGGTGGAGTACGCTCTAAACCCGTTTCGATTGAGGGAAGAGCCACATCCCAGCAGTGCCATGAATATAAGTTGCTGCAGACGTTATATCTTAGTGTCTAAGCACACCATACCGACCGTAGTTCGGCGTCATTACGCCTGCAATACTTTTTCAATGATTATCGACACATTTGACCAAAATTACGTTGCGTTTTTTACATACCAATCTTAATCACGCGGAATTACGGCTTAGTATGGTTTGACACTTATTTATCTGTGATTATATTACAAGCTTACCTCTAAAATGGATACGAAATGGTTTGTTATTATATATTTTTTACAATTTATCGCTCGCTAACGAATCTGGCAATAAATAACACGCAAGTAATTTGTCGAAGCAGATGGTAACATTCTACTGGTCACAATAATACCTACAAATTGGATGATAATGTTGTTTTATTAACGTTGTAACATGATTAATCCAGTACTAAACTAGTCGGGTATCCCGACAGAAAATACTTGAGTGACCGAGTTGATTTCATTAATCAATTTACTATAGTTTTTCACGTGAGTTTTAATAATACACATCATCATCATCATCAGGTCATTTTAGTCTCCACTACAGAAGCACGACCCTCTCTCTTCCGTCTCAGACAGGAGGATTTGGCCTACACTCCCCACGCTGGCCAGACGGGTTGGGGAGGCAATAATACACATACATGTATATATTTTTTATAGAGGTAGGCAAACGAACATGAGGGTCACCTGATGGAATGCAAAGAGATCAGCAAAACCAAGGGTTCGCCGATCCGTTACCAGCCTATTACTCTTTCCTTTCTTTCCGGTGACTTCACTCACTCGCAGCAACACAGTCAGGCAGTTTACAAATGCGCTGTACCCTACCTTTCTTTTACCAGAGGCTTTTTCGCTAATCGGGAGGGTGCGCCACGTCAGATGAGGTTGGCTTTGGCTCTAAAGATCGAGATGAGTCACTTACGTTATTTCAATGAAATATTTTGTCCAAGTAAAAAATATTTGCTCATTTAAAATTCCATATGACATTCATAATTGTATATTTTCGGATTTTTTTCTGTTAATCATGCTGTGAAATTTCTCTGCTTTTTATATATCACGATTCAAGGCCAATAAAGAGTATCCACTTGCTCCTCGAGAGCACCTTAAGCCATCGGCCCCAACTGTTGTCATTATAGATGACAGTCGTTAAGCCAAGTCAGTGGCCTTTAGGTGGCTTCAAAACACTGGCCGCCGCCAACCCGCAGTTGAGTTTAAGCAGCGTGGTGGAGTAAGCTCTGAACCCCTTCAATTGAGGGGAGACCCATATCCTAGCATCGGGATGAATAAGGGTTGAGGGCGAAGAGAGTATCCCTACGAAAATGTTTTGATGTCTCTGTAAGTGTCAAGCAAAGAGAATGTAACCACTACGTTTTAAGAGACGGATGTGCGATACAAATAGCGTAAATTCTAAATGTATGAAATGGGAGCGAAAACAATCAGAATTTGTACCAAATTCGCTTCCGATTCATAGAGTCGTTTTTAGGGTTCCGTACCTCAAAAGGAAAAAACGGAACCCTTATAAGATCACTTTGTTGTCCGTCTGTCTGTCTGTCTGTCTGTCTGTCTGTCTGTCTGTCTGTCAAGAATTTCTATGTCGAGAATGCGTGGAGGTATCAAGCTGTAATTTGAACTGTATACTCAGGTCTACGGTCCCATGAAGTTGTAAAATAATCAAACTGCTAAGTTTACGTAGAAAAAAGTTACGGCCGTTTATTCTGCAAAAAACGCATATTTCGACACACTCAAGTGAATCAAAACCTATAGGGTACTTCCCGTTGACCTAGAACTATGAAATTTGGCAAGTAACATCGTTATAGACTACAAGTACAGGACTAAATCTCAAAACTATACATTTGTAAATAGATCTTAAAAAATAGGGGGTCTATATTTTTTATAGGGTGTCGAAATTTCAAATTGAAACTACTAGTTCAAATGGGGTATCATATGAAAGGCCTTGATGTACACATTGCAAAATATATTTTATTTATTTTTTTCGATGCATTATTTCTTATTTATAATGAAAAATATCAAATTTAATAATGATACTACGTACCTACGGAACCCTCGGTGGGCGAGTCCGACTCGCACTTGTCCGGTTTTTTTTACCTTGAGTTGCGCCAGGCTGGTGTCAAGTTATATTGCATAAACGGTCGTATCTTTGGACTGAGTTGCCTTAGAAGTTAGATTTTTTTGCAAATCTAAAGGATTGCAGACTTGGGGTCCTATCGCCGAAGCTGAAGCAGATTACCATCAGATTTTGTGACCGCGAAAATAGATCTGAGGGGCAATTCTCGTAATTAAAATATAGTCAAAATTCAGTTTCGATCCGGTCTCGATCTCACAAATGTCACATTTGGTATTCTCGTAACCCAATATGAAACTTCAAAATTAAATTTAAGCGGGATTATATCGAAATAAGTGTGAAAATTAAACAAACCAAGAATGTTACTTTGCCAACAACAATGATTGATAATAATTAATTAATGAAATCCAAGTATATAATTTTAGTCAATTCACAATTCAATCTCGATTCGGTCAACTTTCAATCTGCGTTCGTAGAACAATTACGAGAATTGGCCTTCTGAGGTTTAAGTCAATGACAAACATCTTCAGCTTAGGCGGTAGAGCTCTGTGGTTTCTACCAACTATGCTAAACACAATTACGGCCAATCTAAGCTAAAGTGTGATTTCCGCAATAAAAAAACCGATGGTAGTCGGCTTCAGATTCGGCGGTAGGTTTCATCATCAGGTCCATTTTAGTCTCCACTACTGGAGCACAACCCTCTCTCGTCCGTCCTAGATGGAAGGAGGATTTGGCCTACACTCCCCACGCTGGCCAGACGGGTTGGGGAGGCCTGATCGATATTTGATAATGTATTTCCCTTAGTCGCCTTGTACGACATCCACGGGAAGAAACGGAGTGATTCTATTCTAGTCTGCCGGAAACCACAAGGTCTTGACAGCAGACAGATAACAAATGGATTTTATTTGAGTTGTTTTTTACGTAATAACGGATTATAAATCGATGAACGCCGGCTGCATGCACGAAAAAGCATGAGTTATTGTCACGTTCCGCCAGAGCCGAGCGCGTAAGCGAGAGCGCGGAACGGAGAGTATGTATGTATGTATTTATATAGGTATTTATGTATTTAATATGTGTGTATTTAGGAATATGTATATATGCTTAGATAGATTACGATATACATAATATCGCGTTATGTTATATAATATATTTAATAATTTCAGGCACATAGCTACCTCTAACCGCTACTCTACATACTCTCCCACTGCTGAAGGTTGGCTGGAAGAGATCTCTATTAGAGATAAGCTCGCCTTTGCATACCACTTACGTAAACTCTTGTAACGTGTTTATTTTTTTGTAATGTGCAATAAAGAATACAAGTATCAAGCGTGCACTCCCAGTTGTACATTCCTATGGGACTGTCGTAAACGTTATCAAACATTAAAAATCAATAAAAAAATCGATCGTGTCTTAACGAGTCGTAGTTATAATTAAAACGGATACAATATATTTGTTAATACATAAAATTAACATAAATACAACTAATTACGTAACATACCCGGACATTTATTGTTTTGACTATTTAACCGGGGACCAGTTTGGCTGCATCATTAATTGCCCATTTCGACGATTTTATTATAATGACTACAGCATTAGTTTTGGGAAATTACACCATAGGCTCAGAGGAAAGCTAGATACCATTTTTTAATTGAATTGGGGTGTAAGCGGCTGTTTATTAGATTAAATTTCGCTTCATGTGCAATCTCTTTTGGCTTTTCAATCAATCAATCAAAAGTTTATTTGCGAAGAATATGGGTAATATACAGGTGACATTAAAGGTTACATAGTCCATCATATTCTGCTGTATATAACAGCGTGCAAAAATTACAAAAAAGTGAATATTTAATTATCATTAAGTATACATTTGCAAAAAGAAATACATAATCATAATTTTAATGCCTTACTTGTCATATTTATAAACCACGCTGAATACCACACAAGCATATAGCTCGCCTGATGTAAAGCGATACATATAAAAGATGTAAAGGATCAATCATCTTTACCTACATAACGACGAGCCCGGTAGTCGAATGGCTAGCCAGTAGCTACTTTGTCTCCGAGGTCGAGGGTTCAATCCCCGCTCAAGACAAATATTAAATTTGTATGTATGAACACATGTTCATTCAAGACGTTTTCACGTCAGAAATAGTTAAAATCATCTTCAGTATAATCAAATTTGTTTAACTTATCGCCTTTAGCGCATTTTTTATTTGAAATAATTTTAGTTGACAAATTTTCCACCACAACAGTGCAAATTAAACTAATACTGTGGAATGTGGGAGGTAATATAGAGGCATGATAGAGTCATAACTTGTCAGCGATACGAATATTCCACACAATCATGCCCATTGCAAATTTCTGTTTAATCTCCAAACCGGTCGATCGTTATCTATTAGACAAATATATGTATATAGCAGCAGTCAAACATTATTAAAACATGGGTTGTACGCATGGACGAGCCCGATGGTCGGCTAGGAAAGATCACATTCACTCCGAGGTCGCGAGTTCGATCCCCGTACAAGGCAAATACTTTTTGTACATGAATATTATTTGTCTTCGTCTGGGAGTTTTTTGTTTATTATATGTATGTTTTTACAAAAAAAAACGTATTTACGTATAATAACAGTTATCTA
This sequence comes from Hypsopygia costalis, assembly GCA_937001555.2. NCBI lineage: Eukaryota > Metazoa > Arthropoda > Insecta > Lepidoptera > Pyralidae > Hypsopygia > Hypsopygia costalis. The sequence continues at coordinate 1,509,987 of OW443336.2, read as the reverse complement.
GTATCCATGGCACCAACTTTGCTTAATTTGGCACTAGATAGCCGAGTGTAATTTGTCCAGGAATATTCATTTATTTATGCATTTATTTTTAAACTGAAGCATCAAAAAGTAGGAATGTAAAGTGACCTTGATTTTCCGATACCAATTCGGGAAAGTGGCCAAAATAAATAAATAAATAAATTTCGCTATGGTGGCGCATGCTGCGCGTCCGATGTTTTGATTATGTTTTTAGTGAATAATTAATTTTACAGTAGCACTATATAGTCGTTGTCGACAACCCTTATTCATCCTATAGCTGGGATATGGGTGTGCTGTTCTATATAGTGTTACAGCAAATACGGCCTTATGCAATTGTGTCAAAACTCATTGCCTTCTCCAATATCTGACCCTCCGCTTTCCACATCTTGCCACTTTTTTGAGGTTTTTGAGGTCATCAGCCCCCTTACCACCAACTCTTATTGCAATTCAATAACTGAATAGACTGCTTATTCATACCAATGAATAAGCGACTCTATTACCAATTGAATAGAGTCGCTTATTCATTGGTATGAATAAGCATTCTGTTTGTTTGTTTGTTTGTAGTATCTTTATTGTACATAAAGAACATATATATATTTATACACAATATAACTAGCAGAATTTCACGAACATGTACAAAGGCGGGCTTATCTCTATAAGAGATCTCTACCAGCCAACCTTCAAGTGTTGGCTAAGAGAATTAATAGAGACAAGGGCGTCGAAAAGTCGAAAGCAATTTGCAAATACTACAATAATTATAATTATACATATATACTCATACATACACTACACAATAGCACATATATAATACAGCTACATATAAATATACATACACAATAACATATAACATAACATAATAACATTCTATTCAATTATTGAATCGCAATAAGAGTTGGTGGTAAGGGGGCTGTCCATCGATTTTGTTTGTTAAGGTCATATCTTTCAGAGTCGCAGCAAACGAAAGTTGTAGCGGACAGGGCCATATCTTCCGAATCAACGATTGCCGATGGTAGAGCAGTCCTAAAACAAAAGCCACGTATTTCAATAAAATTGAGGTACTGCATTCAATTATAATTGACAAATTTTACTACCTTTATCTCATACTAGTATTGGCATTAAAACTATTTACACCCACAGCTCTTAAATTTGAATGCGATCTAAATATTTAACAGTTTATAATCCTATATAATGCCGATAGTATGTTATATCATCGATGATAATCTATAACATAAATTCCTTATTAGCGTCCGTTGTTCGATATGTTTTTGTATAATTCAATATTATAATGACTGAGTTTATTAGCCAATTTATTGATAAGCTGTTGAGTTTTATTTTATATTTACAACCAGTCGTTCGTCGTGAGCTGTTTCGCGATTTCTTTTCCCAAAAAAGTTGTCGATATCTTTCTCAAGCAGCCCCCTTACCACCATCTCTTATTACGACTCAATAACTGAATAGATTGCTTATTCATACTAATGAATAAGCGACTCTATTTCAAATGCAATAGAGTCGCTTATTCATTGGTAAGAATAAGCAATCTACTCAATTATTGAATCGCAATAAGAGATGGTGGTAAGGGGGCTGTATAAAAACTGATTCGAAACGATGAGCCCGGTAGTCGAATGGTTAGCAATGGCCACTTTGACTCCGAGGTCGTGGGTTCGATCCCCGCACACACAAACATTTGTGTGCATGAACATGTCTGTTTGTCTTGGTCTGGGTATTTTCTATGTATTATATGTATGTATTTACAAAAAAAAATGTATTTAAATATTATATCAGTATTTAGTACCCATAGTACAAGCTTTGCTTAGTTTGGGACTAGATGGCGCTGTGTAATATGTCAAGTAACATTTATTTATTTATTATATAGCGTGGCTGTAGATAAGCAGTACTCTTATTTCAATTTTTAATGAACGTACTAAATTGTGAATATATTTTGGCCGAATGGCCATTTTGGGGACTGTGACGACACCCTTGAAATAATTTTTAATTAAAAAAATAAATTAATAATATCGACGGTTGTCTACAAAGAAAAGAATCTCCTTAGTAGCAGCTGGTTACGAAACTCGGTTAGACATAACGAAAAATCTATTATATGTTCGCAACTGACTATTCTCTTTCCATTTCTATTCTATTCAAGAAAATAGTCTATCATAGCAACTAATTAGTTGTCAAGAAAGAAGAAAAAGTTTTCTTTGACAACTGGCTGCGGAATATCGTTGCGAATATGGTTGAAACGTATCTACATTTCTTTTTTTTTAGCCTTTAGACACAAAGTTTTATCGAAATACGACTACTATAGGAGTAATAGTCCGAGAGGCTTCTCTCACTAGCTGCACATTTAAATTGCTATAAACCCAGTACCAAAGAATACAAATATTTTTTTTTTATTAAAAAAGACAGTAATATATACAAATGTAACTAAATAATATCAGCAATCGTATAAAAATATTATGAAATTAGTAACCACAGATCGAACTCTTCTAACAATTTTTTTATTCCCTATTTAATTTATATTTTGAAAAATATAACATTATGCCACTCTTAGAACTAAGACGAATCTAATAACACCTCATATTTCGATAATCGTCAAGCGGTTTAGGCTGTAAGGCGTGCCTAAGAAATACACAGTCATACAAGCTTAGTACATACACTAGAAACACATCTTCGACAGTCGGATAAAAACAAAGTATTCACTGACCCGAATCCAGAACCTAAGAAGCCATAACAAAAGCGATTAAGATTCCCATAATTCCATAAAAGCGTGTAGTTCAAGATAAGAATAATTATGTGAACGGATACAGTAGTCAAACAAAGACGCGTGCATGGGAAAATCAAGGGGATTTGCGATTTGACAGCATAACACTTCCAACCCTCGTTGAAAAATTTGCATCCATCAATCAACATGCGATGTTGTCGCTGAACGCACGCACGCGTCACGGCCCGTTGCCATGACTCACCTGCTGTCACTAATATTAGGTGACCTATGCTTACGGTGAAAATTGGGACAGGACAAATTGGTACAACGTTGCCTAATGAGATCCAACAATATCAACAAAATATAGACAGCATAATCTAGATTATTCTAGATGGATGGATGTGGAAAGCAAACGATTGCATATGACTTAAAGCATTAGGCCTAGACTCCACCAAAGCGAGAGGAGAGATGTTTCCATATTTTATACACCACGCTAAATTCCTCTTGAAGTTGCATGCGGAGTTAAATGTATGAAAACACATCTCCTCTCTGCTCGTCGCCGTTTTCGTGGAGTCTGGGCCTTAGCGTAGACCTGACCAGCAGTGGGTAGATACTAGTTGATAATGATAATGAGAAAAAGTCTAGATAGACAAAAGTTTGGCTATCATCGCTACTTTTGTTTCATGATTGGTTGATTTTCAATTTGAATTAGTGCCGTTACTGTTATCACCGTAATAGCTCCAAGTCTTCTTGACAATGAGATGTCATGCTCTTTCTTAAACTTAAAAAAAAAGTACCTCAACAAAATTAGAATAAGTTGTCCGCATTACCATTTTAACACTGAATGTTTTACCGCAGCGGTCACAAAATTATACATCAGTGAGATGTGACAATGTTTTATAAATTCTAGATTAATATCCTAACAAAATTGGAATCATTTGTCTGCGTTATACCGCGGCAATCACAAGGCAATAGTACGATGCTACCACACCGCGGCCACTCGGTACAAAAACGAGAACACAAACAAACCGCGTATGTATACGTGCAAATGTGTGTGTGCCTTAGGGTTGACTGCATAACGAAGTAGGTACCTTGCGCTGTAACGTAAGACGTTATACTTTTAGTTCTAGGTAATATTGTAATAATAAATGTACGGTGGTAACACTGTGTGAGTGAGAGATGATGATGATGTTTGGACAGGCGAATGCAAGGGACGTAAGAAAGTAGGAATGAAGATGGCGGAAAGTGTAAGATGAATGACGGGTGTGATTTAAAGTAAGAAGTCGAATAAATTAGAAAACGTTTAAAAAGTGTCTGATTTCGAACCCCAACGCTCCACATAAATATCTTTAAATGTTTATTTTCAATGATTGTTATTATGAAACTACATTAAATCCAGCTGCAATCCACTTTGACGTGCTACTCAATATGTTCCACGCGAGCTATAATTGGTTTTTATATAATCTAATGTCGTGGTTGCCTATTGAAAATGTGTATGTAACAAATTATCTATGCTCAACTTCTAAAAATTCAAATCGAGTGTCGTACGAACCATTTTGACGATACAATATGTTTAAAATTCATTTTTAAAACTGGAAAGAATAAATAGAATTTGTAATGAAAAAACAAATAGATTAATGGTAACGATTAAATAACAGAAATAAAACATTTTACCATTTAAGAGTTCAGTTAAGACTAGATTATATACTACGAATCAACTTTTATAATACGCAGCGCCGCATGGCAGCCCTTGCGATCGGTTCCACATCCGACTCAGAGGCGAGGTGTGGTCGCCTTGTGAGAGCGGCAGGGATTGACCATACGTAGTACTATTACTTACACTGTGATGCTGATGCTACACTATTTTATAAGTTCCAGAAAAACTTGTCCTGACAAAATCAGAATCATTTGTCCGCGTTACCATCGTAACATTGAATGTTTTACCGCAGCGGTCGCAGGGCGATACCTTGTCGGTGAGATGTCACGCTGTGGAGTCACGCGAAATACGAATCCAATTTATAAACGTCCACGATAACAGTTGCTTCTGAATTTACTTGAGTTAGATTTAGCTACGAAATGTTTTAAGGTAGTTTCAATTGGAAACAGAATCGTTTATTGTCAAAATATGTTTTTCCATACAAAATACACTTGATGACATAATCAGATAAGAGATGTTGGGTACAGCGCATTTGTAAGCTGCCCGACTGGGGAAATAAATCCACCTCACAGAATACCGCAGCCAAAAAACAATTCCCTTGAGTGTCCGAAGAGTGACACTTTAACTTTTTATTCCTGAAAAATATTTTATTTGTACGGGATTTTTTTATTAAAATAATAATCACAGGGGCATAGCAGCGGGTAACAGAAAGTAATTAGTAAAGACCACGTAAAAAAAACTTACCCTTGAGGGTTGTTGTGGTCCTGCTAGTGAGTGAGTTCACCTGAAAGAAAGGAATTGCTGCGTCGGCATCGGGAGTAGCGCCGCGCGAGCGATTCATGTAGCGAGCGTTAATATGGTTACGGTTACCGCTTCACATCGAAGGGCCGTATGCTTGTCTGCTACCCGACGTAGTATAAAAAAAATTAAGTTCAAATCATGAGACCTATTTGTTTCGGGAAGAACATGCCTTGTACCATGGTTTAATGGTTTTTGATAATTAGCATTTATATTAAATTCACCCTATTAAGGTACCAATGTAAACTTGATTTACAAAGTATACATTTAATACGCTTATTTAACAGAGAGTGCACTTCACTAAAAAACTGTTTTGAAGTGAGACAATTTCTTTTTATATGAGAGTGTGGGAAATGAGCATGTGGGTCACCTGATGGAAAGCAATCGCCTTTTAAGGGAAATAAAGACTGTTCTTGTAGGCTCCCATGTCGTAATTGTTCGGAAATACACCTGAGGGAAGTTGATTTCGCAGTTTCACCATTCGTGGTATAAAATGTCTTAGGAAAGTTACTTAGAAAATGATGGATACGTAACAAGCTGTGTGAAATATTTGTCATGAAAAAAAAACCTTTAAAATGTCTACACTTTCTAAATCTCTTTGGTTTTTGTATGTGGCTCGCCACTGTCTTTGAGCCAAAGCTAGCCACATCTGCACGCGGCGCACCCTGCTGACTGACTAACAAGGCTCTGGCGAAAATGAGGCAAGTCGAGAACGTAATTGTAAGCTTATAGACTGCGAACCTCCACTTCACAGAAGACCGCAGCCAAATAACAATTCCCTTGGGGGTCTGAGTAGTGACACTTTTACTTTTTATTCCCAAAAAAATATTTTATTACCACGGGTTTTTTTTTTATTTCAATATTGATACGGGCATAGCCACGGGTAAAAAAATTGGATGGTGTGGCTGTCTCATGGACACGGTTGTGTGTTGTACGTGAATACGTTATATGCACTAAAATTATCTCAAAATGGCAGCGCTTCCCCCTCCCCGGACGCGATGTTCCACAGTCCTTACTTAGCGTAATTAATTCTTTGATCCTTCATCTATCCAGTGGTGTGATTGAATTTTGGATGGGGATGATAGATTAGTAGCTGCAATACGAAAACGTACCCCCGATTTGGTTATCATAAGTTTTTTTTAATTGCCTCCATATGGCACGTGAATACTTTCCATTTTTAAAATTGCTTCCGTAGGGAAGCAATTTTAAATACTGTAATTAGTCGCATTTTTCCGCTGACATATATTTTTTTATATTTCATATGCTATTTGAGCCGGTGCTGTTGTTGATTATAGTGAAGTGAAGGCAGGGTGCCTAACCAAACAACGATTAACATAATAAATTAACTTAAACGTTTTCACGTGTAAAAATAATGCACGGCTGAACCAGTCCACTGAACGTAACCGCATAGTGCAAGAGACATACATCATTTCTATTTTTTTTTTATACTACATCGGGTGGCAGACAAGCATACGGCCCGCCTGATGTGAAGCGGTTATCGTAGCCATGTTAAGGCTCGCAGCATAAAATATCGCTCGCGCGCCGCCACTCCCGCTGCCAAAGCAGCATGCCCTTCCTTTCTGGTGACCTCGCTCACTCTCAGGAACACTACATTCCCCAGTCGGGTAGCTTATAATTACGCTCCCTACCGCTCTTTTTGCCAGAGCTTCGTTTGTCAGTCAGCAGGGTGCACCGCGTGCAGGTGAAGTTGACTTTGGTTCAATGATGTTGATGGACTACTTACACCCCATTTATATAGTAATATAGTATATAAAAGTACTTTAGTATATAAAAGTGAATGCAACTAAACATATAAACCTGAAAAGGTTTCTTATTTCTACTTTTGTAAACATTGAACTTAAACTGAGAATAATATAAATTAAAATTAAAAAATGAATATACTGGATCTGAGTCTGGTTAGTAAAGAAAATAATTCAGCATATCATAAATATCTATACAACCTAGTTGTTTGTATTTGTAGATGCGTTATACCTGCATTGTAGAAGAAGAAGCAAAGTAGTTATCCGACATTCAAACATTCTTGCGCTTACTGCCGAGACGAGACATTAGTGCAAATCAAAAACAATTATCTAAAAGTTGTAGATAAAATGCCTTCCTGTATGTTCACGTTCTTTTCCTTTCTTTGGGTACTGCATACATACGAAGGTATTGAGTAAGAGCTTTGTAGCCAATTTTTACTGCCGTAATGTTCGCTTATAGCCCGTCTGTATATAAAATATCACAGTGCATACTGCCTGTGCAGGTGTGCTCTCGGGTAAAACTATATCGGGTAAACGGTGAAAGCGGAATATTAATCGATGCTAGCTCTTGGACTATGAATAAATTAATTATGACAAAGATTAATTACTTACAGTATCAACTACAATCAACTACCGTCAAGTGTCCCCTCACAACAACACACCTCTTGTTTTTTTACAAGCTTTCACATAATTTGTTACTAAGTTTAATAAATATGCGGCCCCGTTTAACTTAGTCAATGCAAAATAGCCCTACAGTTACCTACAAATACAGAACATTGATAGATACATATATATTTTCTTGACGAGCTCGGTGGTCGAATGGTTAGCAATGGCCACTTTGACTCCGAGGTCGTGAGTTCGATTCCCGCACAAGACAAATATTTGTGTGCATGAACATGTCTGTTTGTCTATTATATGTATGTATTTACAAAACAAAATGTATTTAAGTATAATATCAGTTATCTAGTACCCATAGTACAAGCTACGCGCTTAATTTAGGACTAGATGGCGCTGTATAAATTGTCCAGAAATATTTATTATTATTATAATTATTGTCTTGGTATTACAGCAGTTACACACACTTGCAATTATAAGCTTTGTGTGCATGAACAATTGTGAATAAGTACATATAGTATCAGTTATCTAGTACCCATAGTACACGCTTTGCTTAGTTTGGGACTAGATGGCAGTGTGTAATTTGTCCAGGAATCTTTATAATTTATAATATCAGGATTCGGTTTTATATAAAGAGAGGCGCTTCCCCAGCATGCTCTAAATTGAGCGATAACTTCAGTATACAGAAATAAAAATAACTTTAATAGATAAATTCCAAGATACAATCTATCTACATCACAAATACTCAATGTATGACCATTTATCAAAATGGTATGCTCGCTTGGTATCAAGTCTGAATCAAATATGTTAATTACTTTATTTCAAGCATTTAATATACGAGAAATGTGTGGTATGCTGTAGGGATTTATATCGAAATCATCGGTAACATTCACCGTCATCAGTAAATCTGCGGTCTCGAAGAGAGCGAGCGGTTTGATCCGCTCTGAGCGGATGATCTTTTGTTGATTGTAAATATTGCTCGACAAGTTACATTGTAATTACTTAGTCACAAAGTAGTACTACGAAAGGCCATAGGACATACCTATGTTTTTGTCCCCTATCTATTTCGATAAAATTTTAGGACACATGACAAAATATTGTTTATCCTAATGATAATTTACTCATTACATATTTTACGTTTAACAGTTTATGCGTATTTTTAATCTATTTTTTCTAAGCATAATAGTGTTTATGCATATCATTGTAAACAATAAATTTATTTACCCTTAGTTGATTTAAAACCAAAAGCCAAGTAAGTTCGTTCCAGCTAGGTTCGACTTGCTTTCGGAGAGAAAGGTGAATCATCGTCAATCCTTCTCCATCCCACTGCTGGGATACATGGCTCCCCTAAATCTCAGGGGTTTAGAGCATACTCCACCAACTGCGCTGCTCAACTGCGGGTTGGCGGAGAAAGGTGAGTAACCTACACCAATCGCAAGATGCTTTTGTGGATTCACTTATACGCGTGCAATAAAAAGACTCATTTTGCGAACCGCGTACGTTCATCCGCCGTAAGCACGACCCTAGCCCACTCACGTGGTTACTTAGCCCGAAACAAGTAATGGACTACATTACCGACCAACACACGAAAAAGTGCATTAACTACAGTGAGTGGACCAAGTGTTTGTATAACAACTTAAGTAAATTGCAGTTAAGTGCCGTCCGCACTTAGCATAATGTGAGATCGGCTCATTTGCAGCATTGGGATAGTTTTGTTCATTTCACAAACCAATTTCGGATCATAAAAAGTCACTTTAATGATTCAATTGATTATGGTAATTTAATGTCGTTAGCATTAATAAGGAAAAAGTTTTATTTGTATCAGGGAGCAAATAAACGTTCAGGTTTTCCCAAGAAACTACAGCCTGGTGTTCTTCGGAAACGACATGAAGAGGTTATTACAGGGCCAGCAATGCACGTGTGATACTCTTGGTGTTGCAAGCTTTCAGAAGCTGTGGTAACTGCTTTCCATCAGAAAGTTTTAAGAGAGGTAGGGTATGGCATACTTTTTAAACTGCCAGAAGTACCTTCACCTCACAGAATACCGCAGCCAAATTACAATTCCATTACAAAGAAAATCAACTCACTTGATGTGAAAAGGTTACCGTAGGCTATAAAACCTTACAATGTAAAGAAATTTCGTTTGAGCGCTGTCAATTCCTCTCCTAACGTGGACCTTCATCAAGACGTTTGTAGTGAGCTGTCTCTCTGAGAAGTCAGGATCAACAGCAGCACTTTGGAACACACGAAGAAAGAAATTAGAGAAATAACCTTCGATTTTTACTGATATTATCCCATGATCTAAAAATGCTATTTGCTTCATTTTACTATTTTCCTACTACGCTTCTATATCACTCTGAATATTCAATAATAAGCTTTACTTCCTTCTTCTCACACACTTCTTTTTTTTTTATTACTCTATTCTCTTTCATTTCAATTTCGAGTACATATATATTGCAACTTTCTATAACTATATACCATACCAATAAGAAACCAGGGATAAAATCTAATTAATCATAAGCCAGGGCGTACGTACGTCAGTACACCTCGTTTATTTAACTCAGCATTGTTTTATATACGAGAAGCCAAAGTTCAAAAATAAGCAGCACGAACATTCAATATTCAATTTGGAAAACTCAATTCATTGGCTTAAATTTTCGTTCATTGCAATTTGGTGTTTAAATTTTCACGAACGGTCGGTATTTTGGATCGTAATTTATTGACTACATGTATTGATGATACAGGTTTTATTTAGTACTAGCGACCGTCTGCGACTTTGTCCGCATGGACTACTGAACTACTCGGCGTATTGTACAACATTCACCAGATTTTAAGTTATAGGTAGATATGTTATAGTCATTTTTTGAAAAATGGAAAAATTCACCTGCCCCCCCTAGGTGGGATTTGAACCCACGACCTCTCGATGACCGGTCGAGTGCTCTTCCAACTGAGCTACCAGGAAGGTTTGTGTTGCTGACGAATTTTTTTCATCTTATATTTCTACTGTGTGAGTCACAGTGTGGCGTCATCAACCTATTAAGTAATTACAATACTAAAGTAGGCATAGCAGTCCATCGTTGCAGATGAAATTCAGCTATTTTTTGATAACACCAAACTAATTAAATTATTATTATTTAAATAGTTGTCTTGGCCAACTTGCCTGATAAATATTTTTTGAAAAATGGAAAAATTCACCTGCCCCCCCTAGGTGGGATTTGAACCCACGACCTCTCGATTCAAATTCGAGTGGGTTCAAATCCCACCTAGGGGGGGCAGGTGAATTTTTCCATTTTTCAAAAAATATTTATCAGGCAAGTTGGCCAAGACAACTATTTAAATAATAATAATGTTATAGTCAATCATCGAAATCTAGGCGCTCCTAGGTTTGACTAGTTAAACCTCGGTAACCACACCTCCGAACCATTTTTAACCGACTCCAAAAAAGGAGGAGGTTCTCTATTCGGTTGTAGTTTATTTTTTAATGTTTGTTACCTCATTACTCTGTCATTTATAAACCAATTAGATTTTTTTTTATTTTTATTTGAAAGATTATACTTGCAGATTGTTTTGTATGTATAATAAGTATGTATTTACAAAAAAAAAAATATTTAAGTACGTTTATCAGTTGTCTAGTACCCATATCACAAGCTTTGTGCTTAATTTGGGACTAGATGAAAAAAAAAAAAGATTGGTCCCATTTTTTTCATGTCATAAAATTCAGTTCTGATATTGTTTTTAACTTTTTAGTGGTGCTTACGATTGTAGAGTTATTTTTGGAGTCGGTTTTTTTTGTTAAAATTATTAACTACAAAAATTGGTCAAAAATATTTTTGACTTAGAACGTTCGTCGAAGCCAGTTTTAACTAACCTATGCAGCCAAAAGTAGTTTTGACCGAGGACGTTGGTTAGTTTAGGTTAAGCTTGTGACCAACGAAAGCCGAACGAGCGAAGCGGGCGAGGCTCGAATTGTCTTTCGAGAAGGAGGTGAGGTACTCAAGGTATAACTAGTCAAACCTAGCAGCGCCTAGATTACGGGTATTGACTATATACTCGTTCAGTATTCCAACAGAGAAAAACGCATCAAATTTTTGCGTGAAGTGTGTATATAAACATATAGACATACGCAAAAATTCTAGAAAGTAGTTTTGGAGTCTATTGCTACTGTATAGAATCCTTATATATTTTTTTGTAATATCTCCTGTGTACAAACATCGGCCAGTTAGAATTTTATTATATGTATATAAAGATACAGGAGGTTTTATTTACTCTTACCTGTTACCGCATCTTCGTTCATGGGATTTAAATAAACTTAATTTTATATTCAGTATATTTTATTTAATATTGTCATCAAGGAATATTAAATTGTTCCTGGATAAAAAGCATTCTTGTTAAGGTGTGTGTATTTGTATAAAAGTTGTGTATTTTGTGAGTTTTGAGCAAAGGTCAACGTCCAACGTTGGAGCCCTGCTGGGAGGACTTCACTTCGCAGCAGTCTCCAATTAACAATACCCTTGAGAATTGTTGTATTCCTACGCTTAATACTTCTCGTATTACAAGCGTCTATTTTCAGTCAGCAGGGTGCACCACGATATAAATGGAATGACATCTCAGAAATCGGTCAATAGATTATTCTGTCTATGCCCTAAACTTCACAATACTCTCTAGTGTGCCAAGATAATGTATATACATATACATACACTTGAAAAACATAGCCCCATCCCATATTCGTCAGTCGGGTAAAAAGCAAAGCCTTGCGGTCCAGTAAGTAATAGTACTGTCGTCACTCTCTGCCGCTGTCTTGTATCGACCTCACCTCCTCTGTGTCAAATCTGGAACAGTTTGTGTAGCACCGGACCCACACACGCTCATTCGCACTCTGTACTAACGTTATTGTTTATGTAGATGTAAACGATGCGACCGGATTAGGAGTATGGAGTGACCGGGCTGTGCTTGCGGCTAAGTTATGGACTTAGAAAAATAAAACCACCGCAATTCTGATTTAATTGCTTTCTTTTTTTGACCAATTAAACCTTTCTTTGTTATTCTTGAATAATCTCCGGGGGTTTAATAAAGTTTAATTATTCTTGTGTTTGGTCATTATGGCTAATTTAGCGTTAATAGGGAAACAGGTTGCCCTTTGAATTATGTATTTGACATTTGAGGGCCCGCTTGTCATACTCGAGCGATGGGGTCGGGATAGTGAGGGGACGTAAAGTATGTTTCAGGTTATGTATAAATACGACTAGCTCGCGACTTCATCCGCGTGAACTTTCATCCGCCATTTTAATCGTTAACGAGACGAATGTGTTACATACATTTATAAACTAACGTTGGGGTCGGTTCAGTAGTTTTGAAGATTTTTATATAGATAAAGAAGTAGCTTTACATTAAACTTAAACTTCTACTACGATGCACATACATTGTTCGCATTAGGAAAAAAAAATGTCATCTAAAATGATATGTACATATCATAATTATATATTTTTATATAGATAAAGAGCTTTACATTAAACTTCTACTACGATGCACCTACATTGTTCGCTTTTGGAAAAAAAAAATGTCATCTAAAATGATATGTACGTACATATCATAATTATATTTTTTTTTTCCGTGGGAGTACCAGTTTCCAGGTTTAAAAGTAGCCTCTGTTACTCCCCAAATCTTAAACTAAAAAGAACATCCCCGTAAAAAAAAAACATGTCAATACATTGGTTTCTTTCGACATTGGGCTGTAAGTGGTTCATCAACATCTTTAAACCAAAGCCAACTTCACCTGCACGCGGTGCACCATGCTGATTGACAAACGAAGCTCTGGCGAAAAGAGAGGTAGGGAACGTAATTGTAAGCTACCCGATAAGGGAATGTACCTCCACCTCACAGAATACCGCAGCCAAATAACAATTCCCTTGAAGGTTGTTGTGTTCCTGCGAGTGAGTGAGGTCACCAGAAAGGAAGGAGATGCTGCGTTGACAGCGGGGGTGGCGGCGCGCCTGCGATATTTTATGTTGCTCGCGTTAATGTGGCTACGGTATCCGTTTCACATCAGGCGGGCCGTAAGCTTGACTGCCATCCGACGTAGTATAAAAAAAGACATGAAAGAATGCAAACACAAACAAACACACTTTGATATTGATATTGATTTGATATTGATCTGGTGCACTGAGATACAGGCCTAGGCTTAGTTCAGGTACCAGTTTTTCTCTCTCTCTTTCAATGTAAATACCTAAATGTATACTCGTTCCTTTACCGCCTAAGACTAAGATTATAGGGAGAAAATAAACGATTTTATTATTATTATATTTATAAATTATTGTTATGGAAGTATAGAATATATAATTATATTGTATTCTCGAAAAAGGTACATCACTAGCCCGGGGTTGCTTGTATAATAAATGATTACCACAACAAAGTTCGTACTATTCTTGTGATGCTCACTTTGATAAAACGGTGAAATTATTACAAAGGAATTGTTGGGGACTGACTACAAAGGGAATTATTTTTCGGGAATTTAAATTTAATGTTAACCTTTGATGAAAAATTAATTTATTTTAATATCATATACTGTAGGTTTTTAATATAATAGGTAGGGGAAAAAGTCTTTTCGCATTATAGTATGTATGAACTTGTAATAAAATCTCTTTGGTTATACCATTTGTATCTGAAAGGTTTAGATATCTTTTAAAAGTTTAAATTTTAATAAAGATAATTCCAAATTCAAATTAGATAAATGTGTGATTTTCATTTGTTTTTTTTTACTGTCAAGATGAGTGAATTTAATGAAGAAATTCGATACATTTTAAAATTTTACTACAAAAAAGGTAAAAATGCAACGCAAGCTGCGAAAAAATTTGTGACGTTTATGGACCTAGTGCAGTGTCTGTGAGAGTAGCACAAATTTGGTTTAGGCGTTTTCAATCCGGAAATTTTGATGTCAAAGATGCACGTCGCTCTGGTCGTCCTGTTACGGATAAAATGGATGCCATTTCTGAAAAAGTGGAGCAAGATCGGCATATCAGTAGTTACGACGTAGCTGAAGAACTAGGAATTGACCACAAAACAGTTTTGGCGCATAAAAAGGTCGTGGTCAAAGGCCGGCCAGGCTTCACAGACTCTGGCGAAACCCGGGTTAACCCGCAACAAGGTGATGCTGTGTGTATGGTGGTATTGGAAGGACATTATTCATTATGAGCTGTTACCGCCAGGCAGGACTATCGATTCTGAACTCTACTGTGAACAACTGATGAGATTAAAGCAAAAACTTGAGAGAAAGCGGCCGGAATCATCGATCAGGCCTCCCCAACCCGTCTGGCCAGCGGCGTGGGGAGTGTAGGCCAAATCCTCCTTCTGTCTGAGACGGACGAGAGAGGGTCGTGCTCCTGTAGTGGAGACTAAAATGACCTGATGATGATGATTCAGATGATGATTTGAAATGAATGAATGAAATTGCGACATAAACATAGTGTTAGAACGGTAGTACTATCAGACTGACCATTCGAATTCCAAAAATCCAATGTAATCGGCTTCAGCTTCGGCGGTATAGGTCCCAGGTGAGGTCGCCTTGTGAAAGCGGAGGAAGTGGCCATACTGTTACTTATATTGTGTTATGTTTGCAGGTTTCACTTGGTCATGTGTATTGGTACTACTTAATAAATTAAGATTGAAATAATTAGGTAAATATTAAAAAGTATAACTATTTTTCAGTCTCTTTAAACTGTAGGTTTTGTACCTTCCAAATCCAAAATTTCGAATTTCTGTTACTTATACCTATTATACTTCACAAGATATTAATTAAATAAACAAGCGTCCAGTGGGCCTTTTTTTTACTACTCTTTCATACATACCAAGTCGCGATCGTAAGCTAGTCTATAAATATACCTTTCATTCTAGGTCTTTCTTCTAGGTATATTTTTACATTCACATATAATAACTCTTTTTGAATTTTCAAATAAATAATTCATTGTGCACCAGAGAATTCCTAAGAAAGCATACTTCAACTGGCATCGTAAAATGGTATGAATGACAATCCTCGTAAAACTTTATGTTTGTGCGACTACTCAATTACAATAACAAATTATTACAGATATACAACGACTATACATTGTTGGACGATAATTTTATGCGTTTTAGTTAGCGTTTATTTTTGCAAAGTGAATGTCGGTGTGGAGTTTTGTACAAAGAATGTTTAGACTGCGTGTTTGTGATGCGTTCGCATTCGTGCGTTTTGAGTTGAGTTACTGAATAATTGTACTTTGTAGAGATCTCCCAAGGTATGGATTGCGGCCCTTAGGTGGTTTGCGTATATTTCCTTATATCCCTAAGATGGTAATTATGTATGCGACCTGCTCATTGGTAAGCATTCATCGTTATAGCCTGTATATTTTTAGTACCACTGCACTATGAACATGTTGTTTAGTCTTAACAATTATTGTGAATATACTTTGATTACTGATGAAAAACCACAGTAAAATTTTATGTGTGTTTATCATGATCTACAATATTTGAAGACACAATTATTTCGTTTGGTAGAGAGGTACGGTACGTATAGCGTAATTATAAACTACCAGATTGGGATTTCTGTATTTTTGCAAGTGAGTGAGGTCACCATACTTGAAGAGATGCTGTGCTAGCTGGACACTTTAACATTCAACTATATATTACCATTATACCCTATATATAGGGTAAATTACAATTTATATTGAATGAATATTTATTCAATAAAAAATAAAAATTTAAATTGAGTCACTGAATAATTGTACGGCTTACAAGTTATATTGTAGTGATTACAATTTATCTTGAATGAATATTAATTGAACAAAAATTGAAATTTACCCTTGTAAGAGACCTTGATGGGGACCTTTACATAGAGCTATGCTGTAAGTTAAGAGCTGATGCTGAGCTAAGCTGAGGGTTGGGTGACTCCGAGGAGAGCTAGTAAATGACCAAACCCGTCGAGTGTTAGACGTACACTAATTTATTAAGTTAATTGTCTTCACCTAATTGCAACATAGCCACATACGGCGCATATTGCAAGCTATGCTAAATTTATCTTGAAGTAATTTACTTTATAAATTGTTATATCTATGTAGGTATGGATATTACGTATGTGTGCGGGTAAACCGTACAATCCTATCAACTGATGTTATAAAGAGAAAGGACTTCTTCGCGTGGCTGACTCACCAACTCGGATTCGAAACCACTAAAGCTAGAAGTACCTTACGTATAGAAAACAAATGGTCGTACGTTAATTTAATACAGCGTTTAGCAGTTAAATAACATTACATATACTACCTTATAAAATACTTGTAGACCACTAGCCGAACATATAATTATTCCTAGCGGAATGAAATATAGTTATCACCTATTCCGATACCTACCCAATATAAATACAAAAAAAAAACCGGCCTAGTGCGAACCGGACTCGCGGACGAAGAGTTCCGTACCATTATCTATAAAAACGGCAAAAAAAATCACGTTTGTTGTATGGGAGCCCCCCTTAGATATTTGTTTTAATTTTATTTAATTATTTATATAAAGTGAATATAAAACTAAATATTATGTGAGTATTTCAAGCGTCTATCTATTACCGTTATCAATTGCGTGCAAAAACGAGCAAAAAAATCACGTTTGTTGTATGGGAGCCCCCTTAAATAATAATTTTATTCTATTTTTTAGTATTTGTTGTTATAGCGGCAACAGAAATACATCATCTGTGAAAATTTCAATTGTCTAACTATCATAGTTCATGAGATACAGCCTGGTGACAGACGGACGGACGGACGGACGGACAGCGAAGCCTTAGTAATACTGTTCCTTTTTACCCTTTGGGTACAGAACCCTAAAAATGGTTAAGCCGTTTCAGATGAGTACGACCACAAAGACACAAACACCGTGCCACAAGATGTTCATATATCGAAGGCCCCGACGTAACATATCGTAAGTTTTTTTTTTATATGAGAGGGGGGCAAACGAACATGTAGGTCACCTGATGGAAAGCAATCACCACCGCCCATGGAGATCAGCAACACCAAAGGATCGCCGATCCGTTGCCAGCCTATTAAGGGAATTAAATACTCTATTCTTGAAGGCTCCCATGTCGTAATTGTTAATCGTAAGTAATTTTAGGTACTTTACAGTATAGCGTTTCACAGTTAGATTAAGACGCTACTGTTTAAATACAAAAAGTATATTGATTCTGCTATATCTAATAGTAATATTTTTTGCTCTCAGGGCAGCTTGCGGCGAGCTGTTGATGAGTAACGATACCACGGGTACCGAATCTCCAGAGAGTCGGTCAGGGTCTTCGTCTCCGGCGTGTATTCATCGATCAGAGTGGAAACCCTGAAGGCCCGCAGGACACTCAGCATTGGCTTGTCTTCATTGGCCGTCTAGAGAGGAGATGTTACAGCTTCATATATCTTCCAGGGGTAGAAGTGTTATAGGTCATAACGCCGCTAACTTCGGAGAAAGCGCAACACACCTCTCGACACCCCTGAGTCATTCAAACCGGTATTGCCCCCGGCTGATTTTCTGACCTTTCGGGACCCATCTTGTGAGTAGCGAGCCACCATCTGCCACAAATAGCAAGCAATAGCGGTAGTTTTAGCAGGCGTCCGTCTTTCTTCTGCAATAATAGCCCAGTATTATTTAGTCCACTCAGATCATCCTCATAGCCTAATTAAGTTCCAATGTCTGCCGAGACCTGCTCATGGGTATATTGTCCCATTGATATATCTTCGATCGGGGCACGGCGGATGTACAACATTCCATTAAACTTCCCTGAGGGTTGTCTACGCGTTGGATCTATATCCCTGGGCACGCCAACTAAATGACCGGGTTTAAACCCGAGAATTTAAAAGATATAATAATATACATATATAAATATATATATATAGTTTTTTTAGAATATTTAAAGTTTCGTTGATTTACGTGGGGATGATTGATACATAGATTATGATGATATTCAGGGCATACGTATACAAAGTGTCAATTTAAATGCCAGCTTTTGAAATCTTAGTAATTAAAGTCATATATTGAAAGACAACAAAACAAATGTGACGTTACTCGTGAGAAATAAAATAATTTCTTAATAAATACGGCGTTATTATCGCATTACTCGATAATTCCGTGAGATACCGCTGAGTAACTTGTTCTGGCTCTGGCGAAACATGCAAATGCGTGTTTGCTGTAGGGCTGCTAACTTAAGTTCAGGAAAACTAAGGTACTTTTTCAGTGCAAAAAAAAAAGCAGTTTCAGTGCAAATTAGAGTCTTGCGCAGGATTTAGTGTAAAAATTATCATAAGTAAAGAAATTGTTACACGGTGATATTTACTTAGCTCCTACAAACTTTGAATTTTTATAAAATATTTTATATTTTGACGTGATCTTATAAATTGATGAACGCCGGCTTCATGTCCGAATAAGCACAACTCATTGTCACGTTCCGCCTGAGCCGAGCGTGCAAGCGAGAGCACGGAACGAGTGACGCATCTATTCTTTCACTCCATCGGTCAATGTTTTCTTGTGACGTTATCACGTAAAATTATTGTCTGTAAATCGACATTGCAGACCACCATTTTTTTTTAAACACAATATAACACGCGTTCTATAACTGTTTTTATGTAAAACGGTTACCGTAGCTTATGTATGCTTGTGATATCAAGAATCGCTCGCTAACCGCATCAACTTGTTCTGTGTCACTATACCGGCTGCAACCATAGCAATTTCTTTTTTCCTGATAACAAGACATTCCTCTAGACTTCTAACAATACTTATTTGGCTAAGATTTTCTATGAGGTGGAGGTACTCCAGTCGTGCAGCTTCATAGATAACAGAAACGACCGTCGTTTCTGTTATCTTCTTCTTCTTCTCAGTCGGAAACTCTTAGCAGAGTGGTCGTGATCATGGGCAGGTCATTCTGTTATCTATGTGCAGATTAAATCCCGCTATGACCTACCTCTCTTTACCTAGAGCTTTGTTATTTTAACAGTAGCACCACATGCAACTAAGTTTGACTTTGGCTTAAAGATGATGGAGAACGGTTTCCTCCCAACATGCGAAACAGAATTATATCTTTGCATAATTATTTCTTCTACAGTATAATCTTCTATCAATATCTAAGCACGCATAATCTCGCGAAACCTGTTTATGTTCATACACATATCCGTTACCTAAAGGTTGTCTTGAAAAGATTGCTTTTAGCAATAAGGCCGCCTTCTTGCATTTAAGTACATGTTTATAAAAAAAAATTGTCAGACAAATCACACAGCGCCATCTAGCCCCAAAGTAAGCGAAGCTTGTGTTATGGGTACTAGACAAATGATACACATACGTAAATACATTTTTTTTTTGTAAATACATACTTATGATACATAGAAAACACGAAGACCAAGACAAACAGACATGTTCATGCACACAAATGTTTGTCCTATGTGGGAATCGAACCCACGAGCGTTGGTGTCGAACTATGTTGGTGTCGAAGCCGCGTCACCGCTACGCCACCGAGCTCGTCGAAAAAAATATTTAATATATTATATATATTTAATATATAAGGTGGTTCGTCATGGTGTTGTACAATTTTTTCTAACTAGAAGGAGTTGTACAACATTATGATGAACATAAAATAACATAAATTCATAGATGTTCATTTTAAAACTATGGAGTGTTAATTTTTTGAATATGAATTAGAATACGGAGTGGATGTATTAATAAAGTATATGTTGTGAATCTAAAACCACAAAATACATGTAGAAACATAGATAAGAAGAGTGGAGTTTCCTGGCACAGGCACATTTTTGCCTAAAAGGAGGCTCCAACATCTAGCTTTAAGTTTATTTTTTGTGGAAAGTCAATAAATACATTTTTATTTTTATTATTTTTATTTATATATTTTTTTTTAATATGAAAGGGGGCAAACGATCTTGTGGGTCACATGATGAAAAGCAAACCTCAATGCCCATGGAGATCAGCAACACCAAGGGGTAGCCGATCCATTGCCAGCCTATACTCCTTTCTTTCTGGTATTTAATGGTAATGGTAATTAACATTTTTATTTGTTTTCTTTAAGATGGAAAATGCATGTTTTTTTTTTTTTTTTTTTTTATACAACTAAAGTGGCAAACAAGCATACGGCCCGCCTGATGGAAAGCAGTTACCGTAGCCTATGAACGCCTGTAACACCAGGGGCATCACACGCGCGTTGCCGACCCTGTAAAAACCTCTTCACGCCCTTTTTGAAGAACCCCATGTTGTAGTCTCCTGAGAAAACCTCGACAGGCAGTTCATTCCACAGTTTGACAGTACGCGGGAGGAAACTTCTCTGGAACCGCACAGTAAAGCATGTAAAGCAAATTCTATCTATCTATCTATCTATAATGAGGGATAAAAAATAATATTCTAATTCAATAAAATGTTATTTAAATATTGACAACCCTAGTGCGCAGTCACGCACATTTTTTGTCTTTTCCTTTGTCAAAATTTGCCGCCAAAATACAATAGCTTCTGTTCACAGGTTTGTTTGTTTATTGGCTAAATAAAGATGTTTTTGCTAAGAAAGCATTTGGTGATATTTTCATACTGTTATATATTATTCAGTACTAGCTGTGCTCATGGTTTCACCTGCGTCTCATGTCAATCTATACAGATAAATAAAATTGGAGTGTCTGTTTGTAATAATAAAATAACCTTTTTTTACTAAATGCGTATGGATGTATACATGTGTACATATACCAAATTTTTTTTTTACATTTTTTGTCAGTCCTGTCTGTCTGTTTGTTCCAGCATATCTCTGAAACGGTTGGACCGATTTTGACGGGACTTTCACTGGCAGATAGCTGATATAATAAGGAGTAACTTAGGTTAAGTAATAAGTACTTACCTACTTTTATTATATACTTACTAGGCGGCTTTTATTTTAGAAATTTTATTAATATAATTTAACAACATTCAAAAATTATTTATTCCGCGCGGACGAAGTCGCGGACACGGCTAGTTTTAAATAGAGAGGTAGGACCAGGGACCATCATCATGATGTTTTTACTTAGAAATGCATTTATTTTAACTGTATTGATATCATTCACACGAATTGTATTTTTTTTAAATATAATATATCGGACATTCTTAAAGCAACATGATGACCAAATTAATACATGTAAATTTTGAAAATTTTCTACGCTCTAACTACATTTTACTGCAGCTGAAGTTGTTTTTGGCTCTAATGATCGTGGTGAGCGAATTACACTCCATACTACTACTGCATATATAAAAGCGTAGGTATTGAGTAAGCTTTTTGTAGCCAATTTTTACTGTCGCGATGATCACCTATGCCCCGTCTATATATAAAATGTCACGGGGTAGGGTACAGCATAAGTACAGGGTCGGCAAAGCGCGCAGGGTCGGCAACGCGCGTGTGATGCCCCTGGTGTTACAGGCGTTCATAGGCTACGGTAACTGCTTTCCATTAGGCGGGCCGTGTGCTTGTTTGCTACTTTAGTGGTATAAAAAAAAAAGCTGCCCGACTGGGAAAGAACCTCCACCTCTCAGAATACCGCAGCCAAATAAAAGTTTACTTAATAGTTGTTTTATCCCTAAGTAGCCCACTTCACGTTTAATCGGGCAGGTCGTAAGCGTATTTACCATGCAACCTATCGTCGTCAACCCTTACTCATTTCACTGCTGGTATACGGGTCTCCTCTCAATTGATAGGGATTTAGAGCTTACTCCAACACGCTGCTCAACTGCGGGTTGGTGGAGGCCAGTGTTTTCAAGCCGCCCAAAGGCCACTGACTTAACGACTGTTATCTAATGACAACAGCCGGGACCGTCGGCTTAACGTGCCCTCTAAAGCACGGAGGAGCTCGTGATAAATAAATCCATCCATAGACAGGCTGCAGACGACGTTGCTTGAATTGCGTGTTCGATTAGACCAATGACCTCCTCCTGCATCATATATAAATAAATATTGTCAGACACCTTACACAGCGCCATCTAGCCCCAAAGTAAGCGAAGCTTGTATTATGGTTACTAGACAACTGATAAACATACGTAAACACATTTTTTTTTGTGAATACATACTTATGATACATAGACACCCAGACCAAGATAAACAGACATGTTCGTGCACACAAATGTTTGTCCTGCGTGGGAATCGAACCCACGAGCGTTGGTGTCGAAGCCGCGTCATTGACCGCTACGCCACCGAGCTCGTCAATATATACGTCTCGTATATACAAAACTAAAATCAATATAACAGCATTTTTAAAACAACATAATATAATCCGTCTCAAGAATACATCAGTCTGTCCCCCAAGAGAGCGATCGTAAAAGTCGAATTGAGGAGAGATCGCGTGTTGAGCAGTAAACTGAACACCCTTTGTATCTTCGTTTCTCTTGAGTTCTTTTATTGCCCAGCTATATTTGTTAACTTCTAAGTGGATGACATGTTTGTTACTGTCCAATAAGAAAACGTTCAAATTACTATTCTGAAAGAACTAAAAATATTGCTAAAGTTACAATGTTTGTTCACATCGCTTCATTTAAGGTATAGCTCACTACAATATTTAAAGGTAAAGCTAATCTCATATGCTCGTAGTGCACCTTGCCAACTATCGAAAGAGGCTAAGGTAAAAAAGACAGGTAGGGTACAACATATTTATAGGCTATCCGACTGGGGAAGTATCCACGCGTCACAGAATACAGCAGCTAAATAACAATTTCCTTGAGGAGTGTTGTGTTCCT
Source organism: Hypsopygia costalis (assembly GCA_937001555.2). Lineage (NCBI taxonomy): Eukaryota > Metazoa > Arthropoda > Insecta > Lepidoptera > Pyralidae > Hypsopygia > Hypsopygia costalis. Next base: position 1,486,706 of record OW443336.2, on the reverse strand, counting down.
GCGAGTGAGTGAGGTCACTAAATAGGACTTGCTGCATTTGCAGCGGGGATGGCGGCGCGCGAGCTAGATTTATCTAATGAAAACAGTCGAGACAGGGGCCTTAACTGGCCAGTGTTTTCAAGCCGCCCAAAGGCCACTAACACTTTTTGGGGTGTAAGTTGTTTATCAACATCTTTGACCCAAAGTCAACTTCACCTGCACGCGGTGCACCCTGCTGACTGACAAACGAAGCTCTGGCGAAAAGAGAGGTAGGGAGCGTAATTGTAAGCTACCCGACTGGAGAATGTACCTCCACCTCTCAGAATACCGCAGCCAATTAACAATTCCTTTGAAGGTTGTTGTGTTCCTGCGAGTGAGTGAGGTCACCAGAAGGGAAGGAGATGCTGCGTTGGCAGTGGGGGTGGCGGCGCGCGAGCGATATTTTATGTTGCGAGCGTTAATATGGCTACGGTAACCGCTTCACAATGGGCGGGCCGTATGCTTGACTGCCACCCGACGTAGTATAAAAAAAAAATCTGACTTGGCTTAACGGCTGTCATCGAATGACAACAGCAGCGACCGACGGCTTAACGTGCCCTCCGAAGTACGGCGGAGCTGGTGATAAATAAATCCATCCTTAAACAGGCTGCAGACGACGTTGTTTGACTTGCGTATTCGATTACACTGCCACGCGCAACGACGCCACAGAGCTCTTATTTTCATCGAGCTCCTTGTTAAGCTTAGCTGATAGGAACCCTGGAGCTACCAATAAGCTGAATAGGAATCTAAATATTTGATCTGAATCGGCACAGGCTTAGGCGATTAGGTCCCAGATTGAATTTATTAATACTGAAACACTTACCAAAAAGATCAATCTGCTTTTAATTGTGTTTTGTTTGCATTTCAATAACCAAATCTTCTTAGCTCTCGGACTAGGTAAGGGTATAAAAAATAAAATTTTGGCCCACCACACATTCCCACCACTGTATCTCCTGTGTAGCCAGGATTAACAGCGGCGACCGCCAAAAAAAAACTACGGCTGCCTTGGAACTCACAACGAATTTAATCAGAAGAAATTAGAAGGAGTAGGAAGCTTTTGGAATTTGACTTCCCCTCTTAGCAATGTGAGAGACAGCAATATAGGTAAGGGTATAAGTATAATATGCATGTTTCTATTCCACGATAGTTTATTTTGTCTCCAGTTGTAAGCGAAGTAAACGGCAGTAAATTTGCTCGATGACCCCAAAGTTCCGTAACATCAAGTAACGCAATCTCCCACAAAATGCCTGAAGCAAGTCTAGGTTTCTGCTACAGTTAATACGGCAGATATTTAGTAGCTCAACATTTGGTAAACGAGGGATTAGACCAGTGGTATAGTCCTTCCTGGTAGTTTAGTTTAGTTGGAAATAGCACTCGACCGGTTATTGAGAAGTGGGGGAAAGAAATTAGGAAGATAGAGGGGTGAATTATTCAATTTTAAAAATATTGACAATAATTTCCGTGAAGTTAGACACAATCAACTGGTTTGTTGGTGGGTGTTAACAAAAATAGCGGGATCTGCTATCTATTACGATGGGCTGCATGCCTTGCTTACGCAATGTAATACTATGTAGGTAATTGGTGCCGCATTGTGAATTTACCCCAGTAAAAGAAATGGAAAAATTTGTCCCCATCACAAACCTTCCTGGTAGCTCAGTTGGAAAGAGCACTCGTCTGGTTATTGAGAGGTTGTGGGTTCAAACTCCTCCGGGGTAGGTATCCATTTTAAAACTATTTATATAAATTCTGGCAATTTGGCCGAAATCAACTAAATAATAATTTTCATGGTACTCAGTATGCTCAATTTTATACTGACTATACCGGGTCTAAAATTATGTTTAAATTTAGTTTTTTTTAGAAGATTTTCGAGCGCATTCAGAATTCTGGCTCATGGCAGAAATTTGAATACTTGGCAGTATTCTGTTGCTTAAAAACTCTAACAATGACAATCTATTTTGCGCCTTAAGGATCCTGCACCCAGATAATTGGGAAACCGAGCGTAGGTCGCCACGAGCTACTCGACTCAAGAGTGCCCAAGTAGTCTGCTTGCAGGTAAAAGGAGAGTAAGGCGTGCTAACAATCTGCATGAGTGCCTGATTGGTTTACTGGGCGCGATAGCGGTGCGAGTTAAGATCCTCCTGCCTGGTTGGTTTGAGAGTCTCGCAATCCTGTGACATAACCGAAAGATTGGTGCACAGGGATGCATTAGCTATAGGCATAGGGTCCGTTGCACCTTCAGGATACTGCATTTGTATACAACACAACTTACGATTTTGAATATCATATCTACGCAAATTAACTTTACCGAGTTGCCTTTACTGTGCACTGCGTGTTTAATCGTAGACTTATACGAAATTGATGTACTGTTTGATACTTTTTCAGTTCTAGGGCTGTACCCTGACCCACTATTACTGTCTCACAGCTATTCCCCATACGCAAGCCCTGTAATTTCTGACAACCGCACATAAGAAATTATGATTTATTTACATCAAACAATAGAGTTCAGTCTTGAACGGTTATTACTGATTTCGCGATTCTATATTCTTTGCCATGGATAATTGATGCATACAGAGATTTAAATATAGTTCACTGTCGCTTTGTTATGTTCCCTTTGTTTTCTTTATGCAAACATGTTTGTAATTACTTAACTACAGAGTACTTATCTGGAAAATTTGCATACATTAGTATAGTTTGGTTTGAGTGTACGTTTTAATTGAGCTACGGAGCATAATGGAGTGTGAGTGCCTATATGAAAAATAAAAATAGAAATAGAACTAAAATTTATAAATATATGTATATATTACGGTTTGCGAGATATAAATACTAATTATTATTTTAATAGGCAAACAATAAATATAAAACACAATGTATCATTGAAGTTTTAGTACATACCAAGTACGAAAGAAATAGTTTTATATAGATACGAGTAAATATAAGTATTATATTGTAAAAAATATATAAATTTAAGTATAATTACGCAGTGCCTACTATTACTTATACTGTGTTATAAAGTTGTTTCATGTAAGCTATGTTAAATGTAATGATATTTATACTACATCGGGTGGAAAACAACCAAATGGCTCGCCTCTTGTGAAGCGGTTACCGTAGCCATATTAACGCTCGCAAAATGAAATTTAATATCGCTCGCGCGCCACCACCCTCGCTGCCAACGCTGCAACTTCTTCTTTTCTAGACCCTACTCGCAGGGACATAACAATCCTCAAGGAAATTGTTATTTGGGTCCGGTATTCAGTGAGATGGAGGTGCTTCCACAGTCGGGTAGCTTACGAATACGCTGTACCTTACCTCTCTTTTTTCAGAGTCACTTTCTCTAGTCGCCAGGATGCACCACGTGCAGGTGAGGTTGGCTTTGGCTCTAAAGATCGTGTTGAGCCACTTACACCCCAAAATGTTTTAATGAACTGAACTGAAAACAATCTACATCTAAATCTAGATTGCACAAAACAAAATAGATTTTAAGTCGACCTATGGATCTGGGCGAATAAACAGACAGACGTGGGACATAAAACTTATATATTACAATGCACGGGCGTACGCACCGACGGACGGACGGTTTATTGTCGTCCCGGTACTACAATATGGATGCCCAGGTCACTACGTCACCCTGGTTTATATTGTCAGGGAAGCTGGACTTTGGCATCAGGTCGCGTTATGTGGTTTATGGTTTTGCTCAATGATATTCTATATATAGATAATCGAAGGTTTTGATAGATAACTGCATCAACCCATTTTTTTTATATGAGAGGTTGGCAAACGAGCATGTGGGTCACCTGATGGAAAGCAATCACCATCGCCCATGGAGATCAGCAATATCAAAGGGTTGTAAATGTAACCGCTTCACATCAGGCGGGCCGTCTGCTTGTCTCCCACCCGACGTAGTATATAAAAAAAAAACTTTGAAGAGCTCGCTCGCAGTATGAGAGATCACGCAAGTTCAGCAACGTCGACTGTAGACCGTAGTATGGATGAGCTTCTTCGTGCTTCGGAGGGCACGTTAAGCCGTCGGTCTCGGTTGTTGTCTTTAGTGGAAGAATAATTGACGATAATGAACTTACCTTTCTTAAGTCGCTTAAGAAGTTAAAACTCCGTTTCCTTTTGTAACAAATACGGTGGGTCGTAAACTTGCATGGCACATCGGGAATCTGCAAAACATCTTTCCAATTGCGACGAGTTTGTCAGAGATGCTCGTTTTATTGTCTACTTGCTGTTACCCGTGGATTTGCTCACTTTAATTCTGTTGGTTCTTATTATACAATGTCGGGTGGCAAACAAGCATATGGCTCGCCTGATAAACGCTCACTGCCAACGCAGCAATTCCTTCCTTTCTGGTGACCTATTATTTTTTTTTTATTTATACTACGTCGGGTGGCGCACAAGCATACGGCCCGCCTGATGTGAAGCGGTTACCGTAGCCATATTAACGCTTGCAACAAAAAATATTGCTCGCGCGCCGCCACCCCCGCTGCCAACGCAGCATCTCCTTCCTTCCTTTCTGGTGACCTCACTCACTCGCAGGAACACAACAACCCTCAAGGGAATTGTTATTTGGCTGCGGTATTCTGTGAGGTGGAGGTACATTTCCCAGTCGGGAAGCTTACAATTACGCTCCCTACCTCTCTTTTCGCCAGAGCTTCGTTTGTCAGTTAGCAGGGTGCACCGCGTGCAGGTGAAGTTGGCTTTGGTTCAAAGATGTTAATGAGCCACTTACACCCCAAAAGTACCACTTTCACGCCCTCACTCTCTCGCAGAAATACAACAACCCTCAAAGGAATTATCATTTGGCTGCGGTATTCCGTGAGGTAGATGTACATTTCCCAGTCGGGTAGCTTTTTTTTTTTTTTATACCACCAGTGTGGCAAACAAGCATACGGCCCGCCTGATGGAAAGCAGTTACCGTAGCCTATGAACGCCTGTAACACCAGAGGCATCACACGCGCGTTGCCGTTTTGAAGAACCCCATGCTGTAGTCCCCTGAGAAAACCTCGACAGGCAGTTCATTCCACAGCTTGACAGTACGCGGGAGAAAACCATTACGCTCCCTACCTCTCTTTTCGCCAGAGCTTCGTTTCTCAGTCAGCAGGGTGCACCGCGTGCAGGTAAAGTTGGCTTTGGTTCTCCCCATCAAAGTAAAAGTAAGGGTGTAAACCCTGGAAAAAAAACGTCATTTAACTAACCACACATTTATCATTTCATTTATCATCATTTATTGCATTTCATGTCGTTACAGTACAAGGTTCTTACATAATTAAAATGGTCGCAAACATGAACCCTGTTTATAGGGCACAACAATGTAATATGTCATGAGAATGCATTGTCATGAGTACTAAACGAATCTGCCAAATTTCACCTCAATCGGACACTGGAAAGTGAGTCACATTTAACATGCAGTATTTGACATGATCTCAAAATGGCAGTGCTTCTCCCTCCCCCGCACGCGATGTTCCAAGTTCTTTCTTATAAATTTATGATCCTTCATCGATCCAGTGATGTGATTGAATTTTATATATTAATTTTATATATATATGGAGATGATAGACCATCATCAGGTCTTTTTACTCTCCACTACAGGAGCACGACCCTCTCTCGTCCGTCCCAGACAGAAGGAGGATTTGGCCTACACTCCCCACGCTGGCCAGACGGGTTGGGGAGGCCTGATCGATGTTTTATGATGCATTTCCCTTAGTCGACTTGTACGACATCCACGGGAAGTGACGGAGTGATTCTATTCTAGTCTGGCGGAAACCACACGGCCATAACTGCTACTCTTACTTACTTTATTTTTGAGATGTTGAAATAAATACTGCTCACAGTGTAAGTAATAGTACAGTATGGCCGCTCCCTTCCGCTCTCTCGTGTCGACCTCACCTCCCCTCTGAGACAAATCTGGAACAGTTTGTATGGCGCTACAACCACACACGCTCACTCCCGCTCTGCACAGACTCAATATTTATGTAGTAGTGAACGACGCAACATTTGTATGGAGTGGACGGGGTTTGCCCATACAAAAATAATTACCTGTAAAAGTTGAAAACTCTGTAATGCTGTCTAATAAAAAGGTATACTTTTTATACCTAATCATATATACAAAGTTTTCCAACGAGGAAGGAAGCAATAATTAGTCTTCGGATACTCGTGGCAGTAACGACGCGTTGCAATGTAAATAATCTTGTCGGGTTTATGACTTCATAAAATATCTCCGAAAATTTCCCCCTCATCGGCCAAATATTTCTCTTGTGATTCAGTCGAAAGGGTGGGGCCTGACTGCGACCGTGTTTCAAATGTATACTTAATATTTTCTCAATGTTCCGAATATTTTTGACCGTAGAATTCCTGGCAGGTTGCGATCGTCGAAAATCTTAGGGAAGGAAATATGGACACTACATTTAAATGTAAGAGTATGGTAAATAAGGGCGAAAATAGCCTAAATCAAATAGATAAGAAAAGGCTTAGGAAGAAAAGAGAAGTTCAGAATGTTTTTTTAACGTTAGGAGAAAAATCAGCAATGTTAGAAAAGAAATAGTAGTATTTTGCATACCTAAAACTGGGACGGCCTTTTTTAAAACGCAGAACTTGGGACTTTTGAAACATTTGATATGCATTTGATATTTTAACAAACTTCGGCCTCGTTAGAATTATCCCAAACCAACATAATCCCCAGAAAGTCCACTTTTCATTTCAATAATTGTACATTCAATAACTGTATTTTCAAATAAAAAGTTCTACTTAGTACTACTTAGTCTTAATTTCCGCGCATTATTTGATAAAAGTATCAATTTATGAATGTGCGCATGTGTGAGAAATAAAATATTTTGGGGTGTAAGTGGTTCATCACCATCTTTGAACCAAAGCCAACTTCACCTGCACGCGGTGCACCCTGCTAACTGACAAACGAAGCTCTGGCGAAAAGAGAGGTAGGGAGCGTAATTGTAAGCTACCCGACTGGGGAATGTACCTCCACCTCACATAATATCGCAGCCAAATAACAATTCCCTTGAGGGTTGTTGTGTTCCTGCGAGTGAGTGAGGTCACCAGAAAGATAGGAGATGCTGCGTTGGCAGCGGGGGTGGCGGCGCGTGAGCGAGATTTTATGTTGTGAGCGTTAATATGGCTACGGTAACCGCTTCACATCAAGCGGGCCGTATGCTTGTCTACCGCCCGACGTAGTATATTTAAAAAAAAATGTGCTTTACTTTTTCTTTATTTGTCTTCTTATTCTCGCTAACACTGACGCCATCCCCCACGCGTCTATATTGGACTTTGTTATCAGCCTAGTCATGGAACGTGCCTAGAAACTAAAATTAGAGGAGGATAAAAATGTGAAAACACGAGTCAGGAGTCGCTCTTTCAAAGGACCTTGGGCTTAATCGAATTTGGTCATGCTGACCTCGTTATAGTACATATGTACTTTATTTTTTGCAAATTGTTACTTATATTAAAGTGGTTTAGAGCCATTAAGCGTACATAATTGACATTAGTCTATTACCCACGTAGGTTTTAAAAGGTTTTTAATTTGTGTTAGTAGTTGAAATGGGGTCCTATTATATATGTTTTTAATAATTATAATGGATTAAACAAAATCATTATCATCAGCCTGTATTTATCCATTGCTGTTTACAAGTTCTTTATAATGCCTTCCATCATACACGATTCTCGTCTGTTCTCCTCCTGCCAATTATCTCTTGTCATGGTTTTGACAGAAAATGACATTTACAAAAATCGTGCCAGCATAGAAAGTAAGGAGTATCTAATTTGGATGAAAAACGTTTTTTGTATGTGTGATTGATAACGCAAGCATCACTGGGTACCTACATAAAAGATAGAAAAGGTTAAAAGCTTCTGCTTTTTATTAATGTTTTCTAGCTTTTATATAGGGTTTTGGCCGTGTGATTTCCGACAGACTAGAATATAATCACTCCGTTTCTTCCCGTGGATGTCGTCAAATATCGATCAGGCCTCCCCAACCCGTCTGGCCAGCGTGGTGAGTGTAGGCCAAATCCTCCTTCCGTCTAGGACAGACGAGAGAGGGTCGTGCTCCTATAGTGGAGACTAAAATGAACCTGATGATGATATAGAGATTTATGTAGGTTTAATGTATGGTTTCAAAATAGATTTCTTGAAATTTTTATTTCCAAACAGTAGTATATCAAAATAAAGAGTTGGTGTAGTATAATATTAGGTGGATTATATGTTATATAAATAAATTATAGTTTATACCATGTATTACAAAATCTTAAAGTTTGTGCGATTGTATGGATGGCTGTTAGTTACTCTTACATGGGTAAATGGCTAAACGAATTTTGATCAAATTTGGCATACATAAATAACAAGTTCCACCAACCCGCAGTTGAGCAGCGTGGAGTACTAACCCCCTTCGAATGAGGGGAGAACCGTATCCCAGCAGTGGGATGAATAAGGGTTGAAAAAAAAAAGAAATAAGAAGTGCTGCATTGACAAATAATATACCTGCCCCCTTACCACCATCTCTTATTGCGATTCAATAATTGAATAGATTGCTTATTCATACCAATGAATAAGCGACTCTATTTCAAATGGAATAGAGTCGCTTATTCATTGGTATGAATGAGCATTCTATTCAGTTATTGAATCGCAATAAGAGATGGTGGTAAGGGGGCTGATGTGGGGCAAAGTCGCCAGTTAATAATATTTATTATTTATTTGTTTCATTGACGTTAATTAAATAAAACAAAGGGTTGTATAACTCGTATTTTCATATAACTGAAGCTTCGGTAAATTGTTTCATTCCTTTGAGTGCTCTTTATTCAACATTCGTCGGTACGAGTTTCAATATAATTGATTTTAATATCGAAGTGAAGCGTAATTGTTAAAGGTTCGTATTATTATAACGGAGACTGGTTTCTGTCCGTGGATTTACATATGTACGTGAGCTGAGCTTGGTGGTCGAATGGTCAGTAATGGCGACTTTGACTCCGAGGTCACGGGTTCGATCTGTGTGTAATTTCAACTTGTAACTCCCAGGCGTGTCTAGGATCGTTTCTTTTCAGGTTCGAGCCTAAAATAAAAACAATGAAACGCCTAGCATAGTCTTTTGTTGAATAGACTGGAACTTCATGAAATAATACCATTTCACTAGCCATTTTTTATTTCTAGAAGTGACAACAACAGTTGTGCTTATTATGCGTCTAGGCGGCGTTACAGTGGAGTTTGTTTTTTAGTTACGATTAGGACAAAGAAACTGACGAACAAACGGTTAGTTTTGAAGTCTTCACACTACTTCTTTTTAGGGTTCCGAACCTCAAAAGGAAAAACGGAACCCTTATAAGATCACTTTGTTGTCCGTCTGTCTGTCTGTCTGTCTGTCTGTCTGTCTGTCTGTCTGTCTGTCTGTCTGTCTGTCTGTCTGTCTGTCAAACATTTCTATGTCGAGAATGCGTGGAGGTATCAAGCTGAAATTTGAACTGTATACACAGGTCTACGGTCCCATGAAGTTAAAAAAAAATCAAACTGCTAAGTTTACGTAGAAAAAAGTTACGGCCGTTTATTCAGCAAAAAACGCATATTTCGACACACTCAAAGGAATCAAAACCTATAGGGTACTTCCCGTTGACCTAGAACTATGAAATTTGGCAAGTAACATCGTTATAGACTACAAGTACAGGAATAAATCTCAAAACTATACATTTGTAAATAGATCTAAAAAAATAGGGGGTCTATATTTTTATAGGGTGTCGAAATTTCAAATTGAAACTACTAGTTCAAATGGGGTATCCTATGAAAGGGCTTGATGTACACATTGCAAAATATATTTTATTTATTTTTTTCCACGCATTATTTCTTATTTATAATGAAAAATATCAAATTTAATAATGATACTACGTACCTACGGAACCCTCGGTGGGCGAGTCCGACTCGCACTTGTCCGGTTTTTTTTTGCTAACATTAGTTTAATTTTGTGTTTAGACAAAAGATTGTTTAACACAAATTTAAACTAATGATTACATGGTGACCCTGCTGACTGACAAACGTGGCTCTGGCAAAAAGAGAGGTAGGGCATAGCGTGTTTTTTAAGCTGTCCGAGTGGGGAAATACCACCATCTCACAGAATACCGAGCCAAATAAGAATTTCCTAGAGAGTTGTTGTGTTCCTGCTAGTGAGTGAGGTCACCAGAAAGAAAGAAAGGTAGGAGTATAGGCTGGCAACGGATTGGCGACCCCTTGGTGTTGCTGACCTCTATTGGCGATGGTGATTGCTTCCCATCAGGTGACCCACATGCTCGTTTACCCCCCTCTCATGTAAAAAAAATGTTCAACTTTAAGACACAAATTACTTAAAATTTATTTTACGACTAAAGTCGTGGGTTCGTATGTGCTCTTACTACGGACAAATATGGTTTTATTTTCTATCTTGGTCTAAAATACGCGTATCTATACTAATATTATAAAGCTGAAGAGTTTGTTTGTTTGGTTGAATGCGCTATTCTCAGGAACTCTCATTCGAATTGAAAAAATATTTTAGTGTTAGATAGCCTATTTTTCGAGGAAGGCTATATAACATCATGCTACCACCAACAGGAGCGGAGCACCAACGAAAAATGTTGCAAAAATGGGAAAAAAATATTTCTTTTGAGGGCTTCCGTTGCGTGCGCTGCGTAAACGGTTCAAGTTACGCAACAATTACATGCGACGGATTTATTCATCTTAAAAAGTTCTAAAAAAAGTTCGTGACAGCATATGTCTATTTTTTAAGATCACTATAACTTTTCAAATGATAATCTTACGCTTCACTCTCAACGCTCTATCACACGCAGACGAAGTTGCGCGAGTCAGCTAGTGTTCTATAATAGAAATTAATTACAAGTTGTATTGTTATAATACATTAATATTATGATTATAAACTAACAACTAAAGTCAAGCCGTTGAACTAAGACTTCAAAGGTATATTCAGGACTCAACCGCAGAACAATAAGCTTGCAATTTTCTTGTGGGATTATCCTATCGCTGGCATGACATAGGTTTGTAACCACAGTTTGTTGGATTTTGTTGTCAGAGTTTAAATATTATACTACTTTACATTTTAACCCCACTTAGATAAATGTACGAGAACCAGACGAGTGTACCAAATTTCAGTTCAATCAGACACTGGGAAGCGGGTCAAATTCAACTTCCAGGATTTAATTACAGACGCCGCCGTGAAAATAACAAGCTAAGAAAAATAAACACTGCATATCTAAACTTGTCGCATATGGTTTTTTTAAAGGGACAGTGACCCAAAAGTCATTCCCACCACTGTGTCTCCTGTGTAGCCAGGATTAACAGTGACGACCACCAAAAAAGGCAATGAATAATGAAGTCCATTGCAGTCCCGGTCCGGTGGTAAAACTACGGCTGCCTTGGAACTCACAACGAATTTAATCAGAAGAAATTAGTAGGTCATATATGGTTACCACCACTTTGTATATATATATAATATATATAAATATATATACATAAACACATGCTGTTTAATAAGGAATAGACTATAGTCTTTACACGTACTATAACGCTGCTCCACTGCGTGTTGGCGGAGCCCAGTGTTTTTAAACCTCCCAAATGCCATTGGCTTGGCTGGATGAATGAATATCATCTTATGACAACATTATCTTATGAAGCTGACGCCGATTACCACATCACATTTGAAGTTGCTTAACTTACATGATCGATTAGACTGACACACACTACGAGCCCGTCGAGCTCTTTAATAAATTACCATAAAATTAACTAATTCATCAAAATATAATTCCTCCCGTATACCGTAATTTGAGAAACAAGCTTGTTCAGTCAATAGCAGCTGCAAAACTTGTGTCATTTGCAATTCAATCGATGCAAAATTATCTCGAAGCGTTCGCGTACTACAGTGTAAATACCTTACTATATTACTGATGCCTTGAAAGGTTCAGCAGCTCTCTTAGATCTCATTTGGAATGCCTTAGACACAGAGTAATAAATGCCAGTCCATTAAATGAAATCACCAAGTTCGAAATCACAAAATTAAGCAAAGCTGTATAAATATCTGAGTTACTTAATGAACATTAATACTTTTTACTGACTCGCGGGTTATTATTTTAATAAAACTTTTTCCCTGTCAGAATAAGATGTTTTTCAGGAATAAAAAGTAGCATGTCATTCTGTGACCTTAAACTATTCCCGTAAAAAAATGTCAATCCCATAATTGCTTTCGACGAGAAAGCAGGATAAACAAAAAAAAACATACTTTCACATTTTTAATATTAGGATGAATTTATATAGAAAATACCCTAAGAAATATTATTTCTCTGAAACTGTTTACCGATGTATTATTGAGTTGCTTTTTTAAAGTTTCTGAAATGGGGAAGACACGGTATCGATATTAACATGCAATTTTCTAATGATAAAGATGGCGGAATCTTAGGCAAATCTCGGTTCAGTGCCGGCAGACCTATCTTAAACGGAAAATTTTGACAGAACAACGGGGATTACACTTGAAGCGGATATCAAATATACAGTGAACATCTCCACGTTAAAAAATCAAGCAATGCATTTTATTCGCTTTCTGTTTTGAGAATTTTAAGAAAACATGGCCAAAATTTAAAAAATGTCCAAACGACAAAATGCCGTAAGTCTATAGCTGTGTTAGGGTGCTGCTTCATAGACTAGATACCATCATAGATATAGAAATAGATTATTTATTTTATAAAATATTGGAATGATCTTACTGCTATCTTTATGCTGTGGTTTAGGTCACTAGGTTTGGGGTTAGATTCTTAATTAGCCATCTCTCGTAGCTGACCGCTTAGAGCGAGAGTACGACGTTGGCCCAACCGCATAATGTCCATGGCACCCGGAAATGCACCTAAAGATGCTAAACTTAAGGTTTGAAATGCACGGCAGATTACCATCTTACAGTAGTGATTAGACGCCCGGTGACATTCATGTAGTGCATGCAATTTGAATCTAAGGCACTCGATTCAACGTGCTTTGGTGGTATTGAGATTACTTAGCGCAATGACTGACAGAAAATTATACTTAGCTTGTGCCACAGAGTAAGTAATTGCATTTTTATTAATTGCATTTCTTTTTTTTATACTATGGCAGCCAAGCATACTATCCGCCTGATGTGAAGCTGTTACCGTAGCCATATTAACGCTTGCGACATAAAATATCGCTCGCGCGACCCCACCCCCGTTGCCAATGCAGCATCTCCTCCCTTTCTGGTGACCTCACTCACTAGGAGGAACACAACAACCCTCATGGGAATTGTTATTTCTTACAATTACGCTCCCTACCTCTCTTTTCGCCAGAGCTTCGTTTGTCAGTCAACAAGGTGCACCGCGTGAAGATGAAGTTGGCTTTAGTTCAAAAATGTTGATGAGCCACTTACTCCCCGCTTTACTTTTGTTTTGTTGTACTTACACCATAGTATAAGTAATAGTATTACCACACCCCGGCCACTCCATACAAATGTCGCGTTGTTTACTATTACCTAAACAATGACGACTGTGTAAAGCGCGAATGTGCGTGTGTGCGTGAGGCGCCATACAAACTGTTCCTGATTTAACTCAGAAGGGAGATGAGGTCGACACGAGAGAGCGGCAGGGAATGGCCATACTGTACGTAGTACTATTACTTGTAATTTGCATATACTGTTAGAGATATTGAATGTGTAACATCACTCACGTTCAAGTCAAGTGGCATATGAAAATAAACCGAGCCATGTGCGCGGAACTTGAACATTCAGTATTCTGTGCCAAATGTAGACTTATAAATACGCAAAATTATAATGTTTTTTTCTGAAATGAGAAAATTCTTCGCGGGTTCAATCCCCGCACAAGACAAATATTAGTGTGCATGAACTTGTCTGTTTGTCTTGGTCTGGACTCTGGGTGTTTTCTAATTTTTTACTACCCATAGCACAAGCTTTACTTAGTTTGGGACTACATAGCATTGTGTAATTCGTCCAAAAATATTTATTTAATTTATTTTTTTTATTCAATCTCTCTCACAAACAAATTCATAAGAACGATTAAATAGGTTCACTTTGATTTTAGGCTGGAGTGTGTGAGAGACTGGTGCCTGAGCTAGGTATAACCCTGTCAAAGTCAAAGTCAAAATTCTTTACTCTGTGGGCCCTCGCGGGCACTTAGACACGTCTTTTACAATTAAGTATATTTTTTTATCTACCAGCATTTCGGAATGACCATTGACGAGAAGAAATGCCGAAAGAAACTCTGTCAATATAGGTGTTACTTATTCTCGAAATTTTATGGTAAACTATACGTAGCAATCAGCATAATTATATATATACAAATTTTTTAGTTTCTATGTCAATTGAAAGTTAAAAAGAACTATGATGGCCGCACATGACTTTATTTTTCATACCGCATCAACTCATAATCATAGTACTGCTGGGATACTGTCTCCCTTCAATCGAAGGGATTGAGAGCATACTCCACTGCGCTGCTCAACTGGGGGTTGACGGAAGCCAGTGTTTTCAATCCGCACAAAAGCCACTGACTTGGCTTAATGACAGTGGTCTAAAGACAACAACCCGGATCGACGGCTTCGATTCTTGCACGAAAGAAATTTGTTGTTTTTTTATATGAGGGGGGCAATGGAGTACGTGGGTCACCTGATGATGATTCACCACTGTCCATGGAGATCAGCAACACCAAGGGGTCGCCGACCAATTGCCAGCCTGTACTACTTCCTTCCTTTCTATTTGGGACCTCACTCCGCAGCTAAATAACAATTTCCTCAAGGGAAATACAATTAAAGGGAAATCTCTCAAGGGAATTATTATTTGGCTGCGGTATTCTATGATGTGGAGGTACTTCCCCAGTTGGGCAGCTTCAAAAATACGCTATGCCCTACCTCTCTTTTCTACCTCTTTTTTCAAACCTGTCATTCATCATCATCATCAGCTTGTATCAGTCCACTTCTAGATAGACCTTCTCCAGTGCCTCCGCTTTCTACATCCAGCCACTTTCTTTGAGACCTCTGTGTATTTGTCATCACTGACTAAGCAAATATGGTCGGTCGATTACTGCTACTTTAGCTTGCAGGCTCTAAAAGCTGTGTCGATAACTTCGAATCTCCGTCGAATTTTGTCAGGTTCCAGTCGGGAGAGAAAACTGTTCAACATTTGCTGCACCACTATTGCTGCACACTTCATGGCTCAGCCCAACGGCCAGAATCTAAGTTTCTGAAGCGTAGGTCACAGTGAGGAGAACGCATTGTTTTAAAACGTACCGCAATGTATTTTCACAAAACATATATATATCTATTTATGTTAGTTTAACTATCTAGTACTTATCGTACAAGCTTTAGATTTTTATAATAACTTTTAAAGTCCCGCGTTGCATTAACGGGAATCGACTTCGGTAACGGATGCGGCGACACACTGCTGAGACAGTCAGCCTGTGACCACGGCCGGTGCAACCTGGTCGAAACTAGACATGGGTAACTCAGTAAAATTTCGTGCGTCAACCCAGTAGCGCTAGCGCAGCTTACTGCGCTAGCGCATTGCGCTAACCCAAAATTGCGCTATGGCGCAATGAAATGGGTGGCGCCAAGTGAGCCGCTTGAAGCGACTATAGCGCACTGCGTTGAAGCGCTTTTAGAAGCACAAACTTGCAAGAGCGCACAGCACGCGAAATGCGTTGGTTGATTGGTTGGCTCGTCGACTGAGCAAAAAGAAGAAGATTTTTTTTATAATTTTACGTCCCTGGATTCGAGTTTCGTGTTTGTTTCTTCAGCTTTATCCTCGTTTCTAAATTCGTTTTCTGTAATCATTCAACAGCAAAATATGTATTCTTTTTATGTTGTTGTATACTACGACTTGAAAAAACGCGCACAGCGTCGCTATACACTTTTAATCAAAAATTTCAATAATATTACACACGTTATTGATCACTTGCAGCGTAATACACTATCATAATTACGAAACAATGTCAAAAAATAAAAATAAATGTAAATTTGTCTAGCACTTTGAGTATACTCAAAGGTTTAGCAAAATAACTTCACTCAACTGATTCCCGCCAAAAACTTTAATAAGGACGAATTAGTTAGGTACGTGTATTGTTTTTGTGAGTTGACTGTTAGCATCGACATTTTCACTTCATTGTATTCATATCGAGGATAACGATCAATAAGTAATAATAATCTGTTTTTATCATTGACATTACTTTTAATTTTGACTTTTTTTGTGTTAAAGTTTGTTACGGTAAGTAAGTATATTTTTTTGGTTCACTGGCTTTATGAAACATTCTGCGTTATTTATTTCAAAAAGTGTATTGTGTGTATTTATTGACTTTTAAATTTAAATACAATAATCTTTTGTTTCTGAATTCCTAATCTAATTATAATGTCAGATTTGATCGATCTCGTATCGGAAAATAAATACATATTACCGGCGCCATTGTAGTAGGTACATTTTTCTCGAATCGAATTTATTTACCCGTCGTGCATTATGCAATGAATGAACGACTTCAGCAGTGTTGCCAAAGTACCAAATTTTTTACCAGATTTTTTAAAGTATTCCTGAGTAAACTAAATTCTGAATCTAAATTATTTTTTCGTATTCTCTTTAACGTAATGACTATAAAAATAAACAACTAAATAAGTATGTACTTTTTTAAAGTACGAAACTTAATTGAAAGGTTTCAATGAAATTTTGAATGTAAGAAAAATATACCTACCTAGTCTTTCGTTCCGTTCGTTGCCAAATTATATTGACACAGTAGTTTTAAAAAACTTAAAACAAGGTGGTTTACCTTGTTTTAAGTTTTTTAAAAGAATATTCTTTCAAAATTATTATTGTTTCTTGTTTAGGTAATCCTGAATAGTGCAGAATGTCAAAAGCAATAAAACAGAAAAGTCAAATTTGGTTACACTTTTCTGCGGTAGATGCTGAAAACAGGGTAAAATGTTTATATTGTCACCAAAAATTATCAGTTACCAATAAATCAACCTGTAGCCTTATAAGACATATGAATAAAAAGCACCCAACACGAAACATAGTCAGGCAAGCAATTATAGAATCAAATAATAGTACTTCCGATAATTCCACAAGTAACATACCAATTGACATCCAGCCCCAGCCATCAACCAGTGCAACACCAGCAGCAGTTAGTGCTGATAGTCTACCTAGAGTTAGCACAAATGTGACGGACTTGCAGAAAATAAATAGGTATTTTTTCAATAAAACGTTAAACACAAAAAACAGAAAGAGATAGATTGGCAGTTGGTTAGAATGATTACGAAAGAATACCATCCATTTAGCATTGTAGAAGATAAGGAATTTGTGAAATTAATTAATCTACTTAATCCAGCATACAAGTTACCAACCCGAAAAACTGTATCTCACTCGTTAATACCTGCCATATACAACGAAACACATGAAAAAGTTCAAAATCGCTTAAAACGCGCTTTTGCTGTGTGTTTAACCGCTGACGGATGGACGTCAAGGATAGGTGAAAGCTTTTATGCGGTTACTGCGCATTACGTGGTAGAAAATAATGACGAAATGGTTTTAGATAGCGACTTATTGGAGTGTCTTTCATTCACAGAGCGCCATACTGCTGAAAACATAGCAAACAAAATGAAAGATATTATGACTCAATGGCAAATTATTAATAAAGTAATCGTCATTGTAAGTGACAATGCAGCGAATATGAAAGCTGCAGTGCGTTTAGGTGAATGGCGCCATTGGGGTTGTTTCGCTCATTCCCTCAACCTTATAACTCAATCTGGTATTAAAGAGATTGAAGCAGTAGTTGAGAAAATCAAGATCATTGTGAGTTATTTTAAAAGAAGCTCTCATGCAACTGCCCAATTAAAAGTTACTCAAGACAATATGAATTTGCCAAATCTGAAGTTAAAAAATGATGTACCTACCAGATGGAATTCAACATTTGACATGATTAACAGAATTCTATCTCTAAAAAATGCTATAGTCTCTACGATCGCTGTTTTAAAATCATCTCTTTTAGTTCGAACCGAAGAAATACAAGAAGTTGATGTGCTCACTCATGAAGAATGGTTGATTGCAGAACAAGCCGTTCAAGTGTTGGAAGTATTCGATACTCTTACCACTGTTATTAGTTCAGAAAATAAAGTTACCGTGTCCTCGATCATTATATATTTAAAACAATTAAAAATGCACTTGCAAAAATTTGAACTCAACCAATCTAACCTAATGCCAGAAATAAATAATATGGTGGCGCGACTATTAAGAGAAATAAATTCAAGATTCTTTAGCGAAAAAGATCATATTGAGGAGAATGATTTAATAGGTCTGAGTACGATTTTGGATCCGAGATACAAAAAATTTGGTTTCATAGATGAAACAAAATATAAAAAAATGCTGGACAGATTATATGGCAAAGTGGCACGTATGAAAATTTCAGAGAACTTTTTTGATATGGGACGGGGGCCCACCACACATTCCCACCACTGTATCTCCTGTGTAGCCAGGATTAACAGCGGCGACCGCCAAAAAAGGCAATGAACAATGAAGTCCATTGCAGTCCCAGGGGTAAAACTACGGCTGCCTTGGAACTCACAACGAATTTAATCAGAAGAAATTAGTAGGAGTAGGAAGCTTTTGGAATTTGACTTCCTCTCTTAGCAATGTGAGAGACAGCAATATGGCAAATAAGGCATTAAAAGCCTAAAGAGATGGCTAGTCAAGTGAAGCTCAACTGCCGTGCACCACGGATTTTAAGTTTCTAACACTATTAGGGACCTAAAACATTGAGTTGTTACCTAACACATCGATTCCAATAATATGAATTGCAAAATCGTCTGAACGCTTGGTAATTCTCCCTTGTTGCTACCAAATCTGAATAGTATACTACCCCGGATGCAACTTGCAATGAATTCAACATGTCATCCCGCTCCCGCTGCCAAAGATCACACTCCCAGAGAACATGGTGTGCTGTTTGATCGAATTCAGAATTAGCAGTGGAACATTCGCATAAGGGCGACGGCACTAATTTAAACGAAAAGAGTTTAGCTTTAAAATTGCCATGTCCAGTTAAAAATTGCGCAACAGGGTGGTCGACTTCTAACCACTTTTTCTTTAATCTATCTCTTACCGATTGAAAGAACAGATACAAGTGGCGTCCTTTGGTAGAAGTTTCCCACCTTTCCTGCCATTCAGACAGCAATGTTTCAAATACTTCATTAATAGGTTTGAACAGTCTAACTATTTTTTCACGATCACGCGTTTTCAAGAAATCAGGGACCATATTTTTAGATGTATAGTACATTGAAGCGCGGCGTTGTACTTCTAAGTCTACCGGTAACACACCTGCTAGCACGGGTAGTGCCTCGGTGCTTACAGTTCTATACGACTTACATAAAAATATCAGAGCAAGGCGCTGGCTCTGAAGCAATTTACGACGTGCTGCACCTATAGTAGCCCTATCTGCCCACGCAGGTGAACCGTACGTAACACAACCTAAGTATGTGGCGGTATAAATAGTTTTTAACGTTTTGAAAGTTAATCCCCACGTAGAGGTAGAAATTCGTGTTAAGGCATAGAAATTTTTTTTTGCTTTTTCACCTACTTGCTTCATGTGCTCAATATAATTAAAATTTCTATCCAAAAGCAAACCTAAGTAACAAACCGAACCCCTATTAGCAACAGATACTCCATTAAAATGAAATCGCGGTGAAACCTGTAAATTTCCCTTAAGCAAGAGTTGATATGTTTTATGTGGCGCAAAATCGAGACGATTACGATAACCCCAATCTGAAATTAAGCCTAGGCTAGTGTTGGCTAGTTTCTCTATGCTAGATCTTGAATTAGCATTGATTAATAAGAGACCATCGTCAGCGTAACCAGTTAACGAGCACCCTTCCGGTAAGGGTAGGCTAAAAAAATCATCAAAACCGATATTCCAGAGATACGGTCCCAACACTGAACCCTGGGGGCAGCCCTGCGTGAGCACCTTTGAAGCAACATAATGGCCAAGTTTTAATTTAGTTGTACCATTCAAAAAGTACGATCGAATGAGAGAGTAGATGTTGCTAGGGCAACCTCTCACCTTAAGTTTCAGCAACAACATTGGCCACCAAGCATTATCAAAGGCACCTGAGATATCTAAGAAAATAGCTACAACATACTTGCTCTCCGAGAGCTCAACAACTTTGCGCACTGCGAGCGCAGCATCAACAGTGGACTTGCCAATGGTGAAGCCGTACTGATTTTTATGAAATTGTGGGCCTCCGGGCAGCAGCCGTGGCACAACCAAGCGCTCAAGCAGCTTACCCAACGACGGTAGCAGAGTAATAGGACGGTAGGACTTCGGATCGTCTGGTGGTTTATCACCGCCTTTTGGTATTATTTTTATAACACCACTTCGCAAAATGCCAGGGAAATGACCTTCTACAATACACCGAGTAAGTATTGTTAAGATAGGCTCAGCGGCTACTTTACAAGCTTCTTTAATCATTCTATTCGAAATCTTATCATCACCGGAGGCTTTATTTGTAGGCAAAGCTTTAACAATAGACATAAACTCATCCATCGACGGTACATTTGATATTGGAGTGGAAGGGCACATATCCGCCGCGCTCCTAACCTCACGATGGTAGTCACTGTCACTATCGGCGCAATCGTCAGGAATTAACGCATGCAGAATTGTCTCAGCGGTCTCTTCTACACCAAGGGTATGTGAATTATTAAATTTTATATTGGATACGTATGCCTGATCAATCCGCCTATTTGCTTTAAATTCGTTATATAGAGGAGACCACGGGCCCTCACTATTTAATCTTTCTACAATACGTTTTAGTAAATTACCTTTGGATTTTTCAACAGCAGCGCGATAGTGAGATCTAGCAATACGCAAGTCACTTAGAGCAGTTTGATAAATTTCTCCTTCGATGTTACGTTTCTTTAACTTTGAGATTTTACGTCTAGCGGCACGAAAATGCCTACGCAACCTAATAAGGGTATCATTCCACCAGTCGCATCGTCTGTTATTAACTATAGGTTTTCGACCTAATGCAACGTCAGCGCAATATACGAATGTGTCAGACATAATTTTAACACTTTCCGTGACTGTAAGTTCACTACGAGTAAAATCTTTGGCGCGGGAAGCGAAAAGTGAAGCAAAGCTTGCCCAGTCGGCATTCCTAGTTTTATATTGAAAACCTATTAACTGTTGCGGATTTAAGTTATCAACAACTGGGGAGAACTCACACACAATCAGACGGTGATCACTACAAGAAGCTTCAGGAAGAACGCGCCAGTTTTGTATTCGGACGTCTGCACTAGAAAGTGTGACGTCAATAAAAGACTCGCCCATTGGGCTACTAAAAGTAGGTGGTGCTTCAGGGGTATTGTGAATATGAAGATGCATTTCAGCAATGAACTCTTCAACAGCAGAGCGTCTGTCGGCATCGGTCGCTCTCAACTTGCCGTGCCATAATGGTGATGATGCATTTACGTCTGCTCCTATAATAACCTTATGACCAGTAAGAGCATGCAATACTCTTCGTAGATGATACAAATGCGAACCCACAGGGTCAGAAAATTGAAAATAACAACTGACTACAAATACTCTTAGATATGGAGATGTTACTTCAGCTACCGCACAGTGAGTGGACATTAGGTGATTGATTGAAGTTATAGTAAATCCGCCCCTTGGCGCATATATACCCGCGCGCGACTTGTTATTAAGTTGTATAAATTTACTGTTTAATTGAGATCTTTGGTACTGCTCCTGAACTAAAACAAGATCGAGCTTATAGTCCGCAACGAGCTTATCCAACTCAGACGTAGCAATTTTATCGTTGTGTAGATTTAGTTGTCCAATTACGACGTTATCCATAGGTGGTGTTTAAAATATTGAATTCTAACCGTGCTGCGTATGTGGGACAAGACTCTGACCCGATCTTGTGGTCAGCAGTCTTTTTTTGACGCCTACATGCTGCGCATGTAGGTTTGAAGTCTGCTTCAGACTTCTTCAGACATTCCCGGGAGTCGTGTGCTTCGGCACAGTGGGCACAGGTGGAGTTATTTGCCGAGCAGTATTTGCTGACATGCCCATACTGCTGACATTTCAAGCAACGCACGACTTCTATATCGTCCACGAATCTACATGTGGCAAAATCTATAAAAATCTTATCTTTTGTCGAAATAAGGTGTTTGCGTATTTCCGGGGAGATTTCGACTCCCACCCACTTCCTGCCGTAGGCAGTAGGACGACGACGCACGATTTTTATGTCTTTTAGGTATTCCGAAAATGTGATTTTTAATTCGTCTTTTATATTTTGATTATATAACGCGGCTAAAAACTTAGTGTCGTCCATTGTATCTGGAATGTCTTTTATAATAATACGCGGGCGGCGTCCTTTAGGCTTTTCGAGCTTAAGTCCAGCCGATTTTATGCTTTGAATTGATTGCAGCTTTTTAATTTGAGCGTCATTAGAAACGCGTACTACTACACCGGATTTCGCAGTTTTCTTGACTCCTACAATTTGAAACCCATCATCGGATGGCTTAATTGCTTTCATAAGTGCCTCCTTAGTAGCTTCGGATGTTGTTAACTCCGCGGATCGTTCTTCTGTTGGATAAGCTACTATGCAAGGCACAGGCTCGCGAGTTTGAACCGGCTTAATTTGCTTTGGCAAGCGAAGTTTCAATTTTTCGGCGTACGACTCGCTAGCCTTAGTTACAGGCGCAACGGGGTTATTTTTGGACTCTAATTTTAAGGATAATAAATCCCGTTCGACAATCGCGAGCTTTTTTTCAGAAATGGCGAGGTATTTTTCCGCTGTGGCTGACTTTATGGCTAGCATCGATATTAGTGAGGTAACTCGTTGGGTCATGCCCATTATTGTCGATTTATTTGCTACACCAATTCGCGAGGTTTGCCCGATAATTATCTCATTAATTTTTTCCAGACATTCCGAAGATTCGCGAACAAATTCAACATAATCAATATTTGAATCAAGAATTTCAGCCGAGGTGCTAAGGCTTAAGTTGTCTACATTTTCCGTGCTTGCTGACCGCTGTAGTCGCTTTTCATCAGGTGATAAGTGGGTTGGTGATATATCGCCTAATGTTCGCTTGGCATTAGTTGCCGGCGGTGATCGCGGCGTCAAATTACTACGACCAAAAATTGGTGTCGTGCCACCAGGATCATCGGTATTACTTGACATTTTGTTTTTATAACGAGTTAGCAGGAATAAAACTATTACCTATCAAAATAAAATTTTCCCCGATTCTGGGGTAAATTTATAAAGTGACAACACTGAAAGATTTACGTATTTCTTTTGTTGTACTAAAATTAACACTAATAAAAACCAGTATTATAATAACAAAATATGAAATTATTACGTACCTTTTACGGGCCAAACCTGTTTTACAACGAGTGATGCAGCCGTAGTTAGTCACGAAGCAGCACAAAAAATTTTTGTTGTTGTACCTACTAGTTTGCGAATAATAATCACTGTATCAACTTTTTTACAAATAAAACCTAAATATGATCAAAATTTAACGCGGAAATGATAAGTTTAGATCAGATGAACAAAATTCACCGAAATGCCCACACACTTAACGAAACAAATTAAAAGAATTATTTAATTTGCAATATCAAATCGCTCAGACAGATTAGTTCGACCGTCTCGCACAAGCGCGGGAGGGGGAAGGGAACTGTGAAAATACACCACCTAATAGGGAAATCGTACCCAATCAATACGTGGCTTCATGTGCGAGTAAAATGGATAAATTAAGCGATATCCTTTTCAAAGATTTTGACAAAGAAGTTCAAAAATATCTTCGGCCTGCAAATGCTACGGCATCTGCAGTTGTTGAAGTCGATAAATATTTACAGGAACCATTATTACCCCGGAAAGATGTCAATGGAGTAAGTACAGATCCATTATTATGGTGGTTCCAAAGGAAACACATCTATCCCCGCTTATACCAACTTGTGAAGACCAGATTAAGTATCATGGCAACTTCAGTGCCATGCGAAAGAATATTTTCTCATGCTGGTCAAATTGTTAATGAAAAAAGAGGAAATCTTAAAGCAAGCAAGATATCTAAGATCGTTTTTTTAAATTATAATTTGAAGGATAGCTCTTAGAGGTAGTAAAACTACATTTTTTTTTCAAATTATTAATTTTTAAAGAACTGTTTTTATTTATCCTAAGGTTAATTCATATTTTTTCTCGAAAATATCTTTAGGTTGTTAATGATTTTCAAGACTGATACGATATATTTAAAGACTGCAACTTAAAGTTAACTAAGTTAAATAATTTGTTATCTTGATCTCATAGATTTATAATTGTAAATAAAACAAATATTACGATTGTAACAAACGATAATGTTTGATTTGTTATTATGTTTTTTGTTTCAAGTTATAAAAGTGGTATTTTTTTAAATACTAGGACTTAAAAAGGTGACTAGTTAATAATTAGTTATCTTATTCTCATAATTTAATAATAATAAAAAAAAGTAATATTACAATTATAACAAACAACATGTTTAATTGTGTTTTTAATTATTTTTTTATTAATCTGTTATATGTTTTAGATTTTAAGTTAAAAAGTTGACTTCGTTAATTATTTGTTACCTAGATCTCCTAATTTTATAATAACAATTACGAGAAATATCGCAATTATAACCAAAGACAGTGTTTAATTTGTTATTGTGGTTTTTACTTTGTATGTTTGTTACTTATGTTAGATTTAAATTTAAAAAGTGGACTACGTTAATTATTTGTTACCCAGATTTTCTAATTTTATAATAATAAATAAAAGAAATATTACAATTATTATAACAAAAGATAATGTTTAATTTGTTAATGTGTTTCATATTGCATATGAATCTGTCATACATTTTTAGACTTAAAGTTGACTACGTTAATTTTTGTTATGTTGATCTCATAATTTTATAATGATAAGACAAATATTACATTATAACAGAGATTTAATATTGTTTTTTATTTTACATGTTAGCAGACAAGTATACAACCCGCCCGGTGTGAAGCTTTTACTACAGCCATATTAACGCTTTCAACATGAAATAACGCTCGCGCGCTATCACCCCCGCTGCCAATGCAGCAATTCGTTTCTTTCTGGTGACCTCACTCACTCGCAGGCTCACTCCCTCGCAGGAACACAACAACCCTGAAGGGAATCGTTATTTGGCTGCGGTATTCTGTGAGGTGGAGGTACATTCCCCAGTCGGGTAGCTTACGAATACACTGTACCCTACCGCTCTTTCGCCAGAGCATCTTTCGCTAATCGGGAGGGTTCACCACGTGCAGGTTAGATTAGATTTGGCACTAAAGATCGTGATGAGTCACTTACAGCTCACTTACTTTTTAGACTGAACTTAAAAAGATGACGTCGTAAATAATTTGTTATCTTGATTTCATAATTTCATAACGATAAATAAAAGCAATATTACAAATATGTTTATTAAATTACAATTGTAAGAAAATTTGAGATGTTTAATTCGTTATTGTGTTTTGTCTTCTAAATGTCCTAAGAAAAAGTATTAAAGCACGAATAGTTTTAAAAAAATGTTGAGTTGTATGCCTGTCTATGTATACTGTTAATCACTGTGAATATTTTATTTTTAATCAAACCGCAAAGGAAAATAAATGGTTATTTGTTAACGTTTTTGTGTTTGTTTTTATTTAAGAATACAATAAAATTCACCATTCACACATCAACCATTTATTCAGTAGAATACTGAAAGAAAATATTGAATGCTTTAAAAAAAAGTGGGTAATATATTTTTAAATAAACTGTTTTTACCAATTTCTTTTCAACAATTTATTTGTCATTTTTTAAAATGATACGAGTTTTACATATTTCCCCATTTTTTTTGTTTGTTTACATTACTTGCAACACAAATCGATTCTGCTTCTCACTCATTCATTTGGCTGGCTCAATCGAATGAATCGAATCAATCAATGAATGAATTAACTCACTCACACAGAAACTGAAAACAATTTACTATCTTTTTTTTAATTTAGATTTTCTAATTAATTACTTATTTATATAAATGTCATTACAAATAATTTAATGATTAAAAAGTTAACATGAAATGAAGTAAGAATCTCAGATGTTCAATAACACTATTAACGCTACTGCATACTGCGCCGCACAACTCTCAGTCAGTCAACACTTTCGAATTCATTCGCCCGAACCAGCGCACTGCGTTGAAGTGCGCTGTGCGCCACTGCGCCAACACAGTTGGAAGAAGTGAGCCGACGCACCCGGCGCAGTGAAGTGTGTTAGCGCAATTGCGCGGCGTAGCGCAGTGTTACCCATGTCTAGTCGAAACGTCACGCAATAATAACGGTATGCTAATACCTTTATTATTGCCTTTACGAATTTTAATTAGTTAATACCTTTTCTTAACTAAAAAAAATGTGCTTAATTAGGCGATGTGTATAATTAATCGAAATATATATATATGTATAACAACAGTACAGTTTCGAGCCATGTTGAGCTTCGAAAGTGTCATTTTTCGAGCAACTCTATTGAAAAATATAAATGAATAAATATTTTTGGACATCGCCATCTAGTTCCAAATTAAGCGCAAAGCTTGTACTATGTGTACTAGACAACAAACTGATAAATGTACTTAAATACATTTTTTTTGTAAATAAATACTTATAATACATAGAATACACCCAGACCAAGACAAACGGTCATGTTCATGCACACAAATGTTTGTCTTGTGCGGGAATCGAACCGGCGACCTCAGAGTCAAAGTTTCATTGCTCCTGATATATAATAACACTACAGTTTTGAGCCATGATGAGCTTTGAAAGTGTCATTTTTCAAGCAACTCTATTCCAAGATGTAAATAATAATCCAAGTTCCGAATTTTATCGTAAATAGGACAAATCGCATTAAAACGTTCTACTTAGCTAAACATAAACCGATTGACAACACATAGATAAA
This sequence comes from Hypsopygia costalis, assembly GCA_937001555.2. Taxonomy (NCBI): domain Eukaryota; kingdom Metazoa; phylum Arthropoda; class Insecta; order Lepidoptera; family Pyralidae; genus Hypsopygia; species Hypsopygia costalis. Next base: position 1,459,730 of record OW443336.2, on the reverse strand, counting down.
GCCTTCATCAACTTATTCCATTCCGTAGGGGTTAAAAAGACCCCTAAAACCCATTTTCATTGAAGCTACGTTCGACTGTGAGCTCTAAATCAGCTTCGAATACATTTCGACGGGTAGTTAGAAAACAATGCGAGTGAAATTTATGCGCGAGCCAAATCTACGTGAATTACTGTACTCGCTAGCCTGTCACAGTGTAACAATGCAGTATTATTATCATCTTTTTACTTGTGATTTACCGTCGGCACAGTTATGTTCCTGTTTATGCTATGTATGACTTAGTTTGTATTGCTTCTAGTTTCATCATCATCATCATCATCTCAGCCATTGAAAGTCCACTGCTGGACATAGGCCTCCCCTCTAGATCTCCAATAAGACCGGTTGGAAGCGGCTTGCATCCAGCGCGATCCTACGGTCTTAATGAGGTCGTCTGTCCACCTTGTGGGTGGACGTCCTACGCTGCGCTTGCCGGTACGTGGTCTCCACTCGAGAACCTTTCGACCCCATCGGTCATCCGTCCGCTTTTAGTTTACTTCACTCTATTAGAACATTCTTTATTAACTACTCGTACTAGCTGCCGCCCACGACTTTATCTGCATGAAGTTTATTCTTGTGGGAGTATAAGTTACAATGGGTTGTGTTCAGAGGAGTTGTTTTGACATGATGCCAACGGCCACCTTCTACAGTCGCACCGCTCGCCATCGACAGCGAATTCATCCTCACACATTGGATTGGAACCTAAGTGGTCGCGTACCGTGCGGTTCCAGAGATGTTTTCTCCCGCGTACGGTCAAGCTGTGGAATGAACTGCCTGTCGAGGTTTTCTCAGGAGACTACAGCATGGGGTTCTTCAAAAAGAGCGTGAAGAGATTTTTACAGGATCGGCAACGCGCGTGTGGTGCCCCTGGTGTTACAGGCGTTCATAGGCTACGGTAACTGCTTTCCATCAGGCGGGCCGTACGCTTGTTTACCACTTTAGTGGTTTAAAAAAAAGTTGTTTTATTGGAATAACATAATTATGTGCTGTTTCAGATTATAAATATTTCTGGTAAATTTACACAGCGCCATCTAGTCCCAAATTAAGCGCAAAGCTTGTACTACCGGTACTAGAAAACTGATAAATGTATTTATAATAATAATAATTATAATAAAATCATTTATTTCAGACCTGTTTACAATTATTAATAATAAACATAAGTCCATAGATAAATACCTTAAAACTAACATACATATAAAATAATATACTAAACTAATTTATTTAGACGTTCAGTCGGCGACGTGTATCGCATTGCGTTCGACAACCGACCTCGGAACTTACGAAATACGACGCCCTCCGGCCAAAATTCCTCCCTTAAAAAGGTTGATAGCTGGTGGGTTGGAACTCTCACCACAAATGAATTAAAATTCACCTTATGGCGAGACTCCAACCGCTCAACCCTAAGGGTGAACTTTGTCTTCCCGCGCACGTATTCCACAAGATCTTCCACCTTTGTAGTCCAGTGCAATCGGGACACATACAGCTGCGTCGATGGTGTTTCTACACGCAGGTGGCATGGTCCGGTCTGGGCGGTACCGCAAAGGTTGCGGCTGGCGGGCTTCGTTTTCTTCTTTTTCTCCACCTTGGTGAAGCCCTCTTCGTCGCACTGCTTCCTGTCCTGTTGAGGACACAGTGGCTCAGCCCTGGGAGCAGGCTCACGCAGGCTTTGTTTTTTCCCCTTACTAGTTGGCCGCTGAGTTTGCGAAGCGGCACGGGCGGCGATGGCGTAAGTGCGGGGAGTTGACGTCATCTTCGTATCGGGGGAGCGGGCGGCAGCGGCGACAGTGGGACGCGGTGCATCACACGCCGCCACAGTTGGCGAAGGAAAACTGCTAACGCTAGCATTCTGAGCTCCGCGACGTGTGTTGACGTTATCGGCCTCGGGTGACCTACTTACGGAATCACGTCTCTTTAATAACAATAATTCCGCACGCAGCTCACTGATGGTAGATTCCGAGGCCTCAAACCTACACTTAAATTCGGCCAGGGTAGCTTTCAGGACCCTAATGTCCTTCAGCATACTGGCAGCGTCGACGTGTTCCATGGTGACTGATGGTAATTTGTGCAGCTGTTTCGCCACGAAGGCTGGCACGTCGTCCGGGTCGGTCTTCTTGAGAAGAGTGATGATATATATATATAGAGTATTTAATTACATTTTTTTAAATAACAATTCCCATGAGAGTTGTTGTGTATCCTTTCTGATTCCACCTGCGTGTGAGTGAGATCACCAGAAAGTATGGAGTTATTTCAAATTACGAACGTTAATATGGTTACGGTAACTGCTTCACATCAGGCTGGTCATGTGCTTGCCTGCCACCTAACGCAATATAAAAAAAACCGGCCAAGTGCGAGTCGGACTCGCGCATGAAGGGTTCCGTACTATTATCTATAAAAACGGCACAAAAATCACGTTTGTTGTATGGGAGCCCCCCTTAAATGTTTGTTTTATTTTTATTTAATTATTTATTTTTATAGTGAATATATAACTAAATATTATGTGAGTATTTCAAGCGTATACCTATTGCCGTTATCAATTGCGAACAAAAACGAGCAAAAATAATCACGTTTATTGTATGGGAGCCCCTTTAAATATTTATTTTATTCTGTTTTTTAGTATTTGTTGTTATAGCGGCAACAGAAATACATCATCTGTAAAAAATTCAACTGTCAAACTGTCACGGTTCATGAAATACAGCCTGGTGACAGACGGACGGACGGACAGCGGAGCCTTAGTAATAGGGTTCCTTTTTACCCTTTGGGTACGGAACCCTAAAAAGCGTACCTACTGTTTTAACACCTAATATACGGCGCACGGCATCAACCGCTAATAGATGATTAGCGGCATTTAGCGGTTGATGCTGTGTTGGGATACGGTCCTTTCAATCGAAGGACTTTTATGCTGCGGCTACAGTACCGTGATATGCCAATAATTATTGCCATAATTTCAACAACGCCTAGGTGTAACCACGATTTATGGCCATAATTTTACAATGCCAATCAATATGGCAAATGACGGTAGACAATAGCTCCGGCGGCGGTCTTTTTTCGCACATCAAAGAGATTTACCGCAGTAATTAATGCGTTTGTGGTCACACTACCGTTTGTCCAGTGTGCAACATGAGCTCAACGGCGACGCACGTATCGACCGACATGGAGTGGTCAAATGAAAAAAGCTTGAGTTTTGGAATTATTCCAATGCGAACCGTCTCTTTTTATGGGCTTTCGGTCGGGTAAACCCCGATAAAAATCGCGGTGTACAATGATGATTTGAAGAAGAAAAAAGACCGAAACCATCTAAATAAATATAACAGCTGTAGCTTCAACCGCCATCTTGAAAAATGATATTTTTACCGCCTAATTTATTGGGATATCTAGGTAAACTCTAGTGTGACCACACCACTTCACGCAGTAATTTCAACGGTAATTACTGCCACAATTATTGCGGTAAACAGCCCGGTAGACGGTAAGGTAGTGTAGCCGCAGCATTAGAGCATACTCCGCCACGCTGCTCAACTGCGGGTAAGCGGAGGCCAGCGGGCCCGACGGCTTAACGTGCCCTCCGAAGCAAGCACCTAATAAACCAAAGTGAAATATGCTCTGTATGTATTGCCGATGATTTATCGCCTCACGAGTGCATAGTATGATTTACTTACTTGAAATGAGCCGTGTCTTGTACTTTTATTACTCTGTAGTAATAATTATAACGAAGCCATTATTTTCAACTTATGTATTACTAGCCACTACCCGCGGCTTTGTCCACGTGACACGTTTAAGCTTCCCGACTGGGGAATATACCTCCACCTCACAGAATACCGCAGCCAAAATTCTCTTGAGGGTTGTTGTGCGAGGGCGTGAGTTCACCAGAAGGGAAGGAGATGCTGCGATGGCAGCATCCAAGCGATATTTTATGTTGCGAGCGTTAATATGCCTACGACAACCACTTCACATCAGGCGTGCCGTATGCGTGTCTGCCACGAGACGTAGTATAAAAAAGAAAAAAAAACCTTTATTCACAAAAGTAAGGTGATACAAATGTCAGACCTATAAGGCGAGTTCACTTATACTGCCCACTTTTGAGCGTGTGAATTAAACATAATTATAATTATTACCGCGGATCTAGGTGGCATCATTGCGCGTTTCAGTCTAATCGATCACGCAAGTTAAGCAACGTCGAGCGTAGCCTGTCCATTGATGGGTTTATTTGTCTCGAGCTCCTCCAAGCCAAGTCAGTGGCCTTTAGGTGGCTTGAAAATGAGTATGCTCTAAACCCCTTCAAATGATGGGAGGCCTATGTCCCAGCAGTGGGTCATCCCACTGCTGGGACATAGGCCTCCCATCATGAGGGTTAACGACGAAATTAATATTTGTAATAAGTAAATGAAAACGTGTGATATAGATGCTATAGATGCTATAGAGATGGATGGCATACCTTAATTATTAATTTGTATCGGAAAACGGTTCCTGTCGTCTGTGTAAGAGAGTATCGTTTTGCTTATCATCTCGGCGCTTTCATATACTTGCTATTTCTTTCCCTCGCTGAGTGCGTAATGAGCGCAATGGTGTCTTTTTTTCTTGCAAAAATATGAAATTAACCTGAAATACGCTTTAACATCAAATGTTATTGCTTATTTTTGTGCGATATGTGATCCTGTTAAGGCCTAGCTTTTACTTTATCTACAAAAATTGTGCAGTTTTGTATTTTATAAAACGGTATCTTTGTCTATTTCAATTGTCACAAACGTCAGATTCATCGGCTTGCTTTGCTTGTGCTAACAAATTGCGAGGTGAGACAATTGGGGCACTTTTCGAGTGTACGTTTTTGACGCTTGTGGCATATCCATAGTATTTTTATTTATAACATACTAACTTCCACTAACGGCATCGCTGTGCTATGTGTACTAGACAAATGATAAATGTACTTAAATACATTTGTTTTATATACATACTTATAGTCATAGAAAACACCCAGACCAAGACAAACAGACATGTTCATGCACACAAATGTTTGACATGTGCGATCGAACCCGCGAACTCGGAGGCAGAGTGGCCATTGCTAACCATTCGACCACCGAGCTCGTCATTGTCATTAAATAATAAATAAATAAATATTTACACAGCGCCATCTAGTCCCAAATTAAGCGCAAAGCTTGTACTATGGGTACTAGACAACAGATAAATGTACTTAAATACATTTTTTTTGTGTAAATACATACTTATATTGAAAACACCCAGACCAGGGCCCCACCGCCGAAGCTAAAGCCGATTACCATCACAGATTTCGATTAAAAAAAAAAGAGATCTTACGTTTTAGTTGTCTACAAACATCTTCAGCTTAGGCGGTAGAGCTCTATGGTTTCAACTAGCTAAGCTAAACAAAATTACCACCAATCTAAATTAAAGTTTGATTTTCGCAGTGAAAAATCCAATGGTTATCGGTTTCAGCTTCGGGGGTAGAGCCCCAGGACAAACAGACATGATCATGCTCACAAAATGTTTGTCTTGTGCGCGGATCGAACCCGCGACCTCGGAGTCGAAGTAGCCATTGCTAACCATTCCACCACCAGGGTCATCAAAATTCATTCATTAGTAAAATCTCATGTATATAAAATTGGATATTGATCCAATACATTCGGACGCTTGAAACAAAACATCTTAATAACATATCAATCATCATCATCATCATTATCAGCCTGTATCTACCCACTGTTGGATATAGGCCTTTCCCAATGCTTTCCACCATATGCGATCCTCCGCTTTCCGCATCCAACCGCTACCAGCCACTTTTTTGAGATCGTCGGTCCATCTAGAGAGGGGGCGCCCTATGCTTCGTCGTCCCATACGTGGCCTCCAGTCTAGGACTTTCCTCCCACATCTGCCATCGCTGACTCGGCAGATGTGGCCAGCCCACCTCCACTTCAACTCGCTGACTCTGAGAGCAATGTCGACCACTTTGGTTCTCCGTCGAATTTCTTCGTTCTGGATTTGATCTGGATTCATGTCATATCAATACAGGACACTAACAAATAGAAAACTCGATTTATAATAACGACACAAATAACTTGACTACGAACCTAATCAATGGCCGACTAAATTACAATTTGCCCGCGTGTGTTCCGCCACAAAAAACATTATTACGTTTTTTTGCTACAGCGACAAGCTTATTGAATTTTTTGTGAGACATGTACAACGTTTAATGACTACATACGAGTCTCAAATTTTGAGTAAAAACTCATCCAGTCTCCGGCATCAATCATTTTTTTTCTGATTAACCGGAGGAAATGAGTTTAATCTAAGGCGGTTGGCTAACGATCCGGTTTATTCACGGTTTAGAATATAATTATTGCAGGTGGCTGAGTTCAGATATTCTAAATACAAATATAGCTTCTATACGTGTCAGTGGTCAACCTAACCTCAAAGTGACTCTGGCAAGCGAGAGGTTGGTCACCAGAAAGGAAGGAGATGCTGCGTTGGCAGCGGGGGTGGCGGCGCGCGAGCGATATTTTATGTTGCGAGCGTTAATATGGCTACGTCAACCGCTTCACATCAGGCGGGCCGTATGCTTGTCTGCCACCCGACGTAGTATAAAAAAAAAAAAAAAAAAAAAAAAAGGTATATAGGGCACAGCTTATTTGCAACCTTCCCTTTACAAAATACCGTAGCTAAACAATTCCGCTGAAGATTGTTGTGTGCTTGGAAGTGAGTGAGCTCACCAGAAAGGAAGGAGTTGCTGCGTTGGCAGAGGGGATGGCGGTGCAACGAGCGATAATTCATATTTAGAGCGCTAAGCTTCGGTACCCGCTTCACATCAGGCGGGCGTATGCTTGTCTGCCACACGACGTAGTATAAAAAAAATACTTTATATATTTTATCAGTGTATACTTTCGTCGCGTCTGGTAAAACATCTCGTGGCCAAAATGCAGGTCTCTACTTTGCACAAAGAATTAGTGTTGCGATCCAACAAGGCAACGGGGCCAGCATATTGGGAACTTTGCCTACGGCCAGCGGTTTATTAGATTAGTTTTGTATTTACTTTATTTTAATTAGTTTTAATTTTATCAGTTATATTTTATTTTTATGATATTTATCTAGCGGGGATAGGTACCCTCTGTTTCGGCATCACTGAAAACTGCAATCTATTTATGATAGCAGTTTTGTGACAAAATATATTTATTATAGAAGTAGTAATATATAAAATAAATTTACCGGTCACATCTCCGGGGAAAAATCGTATCGTTTGTAGAAGCCCTATGTAGTGATGCAACATGCGCGACTAAACCACAACCCGGCCGCGGAGAATTGCCTCCGAGATCATAAAAATGTCGCACCTCGGCTGAAAGTAATTTCGTGATTTCACCACAAATATTAAATGTAATTTGAACATATGTTTTTATATTTCCTCAATACCATGAATGTATTTTTAGATATACAGATGTATTTGGGACCGGATTACATTTTTGTATTTACGGCTGGGTTCCAAGGGTTACAAGAGAAATACACTAAGAAAATGTTCTTTAAGTATTTTACAATTGTGTTAAAAATACGTTCAAAGATTTCTTATACAACGCTGGGTGCCAAACGAGCGTACGGCCTGCCCGATGTAAAATTGTTACCGTAGTTATATAGACGCTCGTGTAGTATTTCTCGCGCGCTGGCACTTCTTTTGCCAATGCATGATCCTCACGTCTGGTAATCACACTCACCCGCAGGAACACAAGAATCCTCAACGGAATTCTTATTTGGCTGATCATATGTAATCTACCAGGTAGAAGTACTTTCCCAGTAGGTCTCGACATGCCCTACTCTCGCATTGCTAGGTAATCAAATTCCAAAAGCTTACTCCTACTAATTTCTGCTGATTAAATTCGTTGTGAGTTCAAAGGCAGTTGTAGTCTTGGCACCGAGACTGCAGTAAACTTCAATTGTTCATTGCCTTTTTTCGTAGTCGCCCCTGTTAATCCTGGCTAAAATACATAGGAGACACAGTGTTGGGAATGTATGATGGGCTTCCGTCTAGTTGAAAAAAATACCTATATGTAGTCAAAACAAAATGAATACCTCGACGTCAATCTATTTCTAGTTCACGTTTATACCCTTTCTCCGTGCACTTTTTATGGAGTGTGAATGAGTGCCGCATCTGCGCCGATTTATTTCGATTTCCTCAACGAACTTCCGTTGCTCGAGTTATAAATTTGAGCCATAAAAAATTAACTGCCTTTCTTTTTCTGGAGGTAGCTTGACGTGGACGATCACGCTTCTCGAGTGTCGTCATAATTAAAGTTAATTTCGTATGACGAAATAGAAATGACAAAATTTATACTTATTTAGAGCGTACCTATTCCACCACGCTGCTTTTCTGCGAGTTATTACTGAGAGGGGAAGAGATTTCGGTTATAGAAAGCGACAGGGAGTGGTAATGCTGTACGTTATAATAAATATTTTTAAAAATCGAAAAATACACTTACCTCCCCCTCGGTGGGATTTGAACCCACGACCTCTTGATGACCGGTCGAGTGCTCTTCCAACTGAGCTACCAGGAACGTTTGTATTGTTGACGAATTTTTGAATTTTATATTTTTACTGCGTGAGTCACAGTGTGGCGTCATCTACCTTTTAAGTAATTATACTACTAAACAAGGCATACGGTACGTTATGTCTGTACGTCATGTCTGTACGTTACTACATACTGTGCAGAAGATTATTTCAAAAAGTTAAACACTCAAAATAAGGTCATCAGTTCAAATTCCAGTAAAACTGAGATACTACTCCTGAAAATTGTAAAATTTACACAAAGTAGTTCAATTTTCAGCATTAAAGTCGCAAAGTTGAAGAGCTGGAAGATAATTACAAAGTTTCGTGAGGGCTCGTGACACTGTCTTTGATTTCAGACAAAATGCTTAAAATGTTGTTAATACAAGGAGTTTTTACCCGATTGCTGAAGAAGAGAGATGTTAGACGAGCTCGGTGGTCGAATGGCTCGGCACATTTTAACTCCGAGGTCGCGGGTTCGATCCCCGCACAAGACTAATATTTGTGTGCATAAACGTGTCTGTTTGTCTGGTTTTGTTCTATGTATGGGTATGTTTGTATTAAAAAAATGTATTTAAGTAATATAATAGTTATGTACCCATAGTACAAGACTTGCTTAGATTATGGACTAGATAGCAATTTGAAATTTGTCCAGGAATATTCTATATTCATTTATATTTATGTTCGACAAAGAATTCTTTGGCACAGTCTACAGCTTAAACTGTTTGATGAATTTCAACTTGTGAAATGTCATTATATTCACCTCTGTTGTGGTCGTAACCATGGTTAGGATTATTATAGATATTATTTTAATTATGGCATTCACAAAAAAAGAGGGATATACATATTTCTTGTTTTTAGACAATTGCGTTTCCGTGTATAATTATGTATATGTGTGTATATGTATGACTTTGTATATGTGTATAATTAGTATATGTCTATGTATCATATAATTTTATGTTTTCATGGGTATTTATTCTGTGTATGTTGTTACTATTATTTTGTGAACCGCATTCGAGTTTTATCTGCTTTTCCCTAAAGGTTGACTGGTAGAGAATGCTCTTAGCATTAAGTCCGCCTTTTGTACCCTTATTCTATGATAAATAAAGTTTAAATAAATAAATACTGACTGTGCCAAAAAATTGAAATGCAGTCGAGTTTTACCTTCCATACAATAAATTCTTCAGCAACGCCATCGAGCTCCTCCAATACCACATTTCAACCAATTTTTTTGCTATTTTTACAAACGAACACACATTGAGAATTGTCAAAGAAATAAATATCTGCCGTCAGCACATCAAGATGGCGTTGACAAAAACATTTAGTCTACGACAGACGCAGCCGTCGACAAACAGACGCATATGGCGCCAATTAGAGTTCTTTTTCAGGAACCATAAAGATAAAACTTGAATAATGACGTGTGGAGAACTGTTACGAATGGCTGTCGCACGGTGCTTTTAAATTAATGGCTTAATTATGAATATTAAAATTTGTTTTAATGTGCTGGTAGAGTACATAAACTAAGAGTTGATCATAGAATTTCATTATACTAGTGTTGGCCCAGTGACAAACAATATTAATCTATTCTCAATTTGACCACAGACTTTAAGAATACCTATAATACACTTTTACAAAAGAGTATAAATATGCGTGTGTGCAGCAAATACATGGTAGTGTGTGTAATGTTTTTTTTATTGATTTAATGTATGTTTTTTGCTTGCAAAAAAAAATGTTAGCATTCTGCACTCCTTCTCTATATAAACTATATAAATTGACGAGCTCGGTGGCGTAGCGGTCAATGACGCGGCTTCGACACCAACGCTCGTGGGTTGGATTCCCACACAGGACAAACATTTGTGTGCATGAACATGTCTGTTTGTTTTGGTCTGGGTATTTTCTATGTATCATAAGTATGTATTTACAAAAAAAAAATTGGTTGCCTGTAAAGTCGGTATACGGGCGAAAGTTTTACGTGACAACGACTTTGAGTGGTAAAATGTTTTCGAGTGGAAGGGACGCATGCCTTTCACTTTTTATGTCTGTCTCTCTCGCTCTTAGAAGGGACGCGTGCCTTTCACTCGCTCTCATTGTAAGCGCATAACGTGAGCCAGTTTCTTGAAGTGTCACCCGGCTAACCAATTTATAAGACGTTGTCACGTCAAAAATGTATCTACGTATGTTTATCAGTCTAGTACCCATAACACAAGCTTCGCTTACTTTGGGGCTAGATGGCGCTGTGTAATTAGTCTGACAATATTTATTATTATTATTTTTATTAAAGTAGTGTGCATAATTTATTTAACCTCCGTCCGCGCAATTTCTTTAAAAAGGGACACAAAGTTTCACGTATTAATATAATAGATTTATAAACCTCTCTGTGTAATAATGTAGGTATTTTGTTTATTTAAACTTGACGAGCCCAGTGGTCTAGCAATGTACACTTTCGACTCCGGGGTCGCGGGTTCAATCCCCGTATAAGACAAACGTTTGTGTGTATACACGTCTGTTTGGCCTGATCTGGTTTTTTTCAATGTTTTATATGTATATATTATTTGTTTATAGTTGTTATTATTTATTCCATAACTGTGCAGCACGATAAGTACCTAAACGAATTATAAAAAAAAATGTTTGCGCGGAAGGCAGCAGTATTATACTGCTGCAATTTTTTTTTCATTATATATAATATTGTACTTATAGTCTGTTTTGGTATGACATGGACGAGGACGAGTGTGAAGCGGAAGGATATTGAAACGGGACCAGAGTTTTTTGTGGACTGTTACCGAATATCATTCGTTCTAGGCTTTTTTAGATCATCAATTACATACAATAATTTAAAACATGTAAATTCCATAAAGCAATGATGTAAACCTATTAAATTTGGATACTATGTGTCTGTGGTGAATTATTTAAAGACATCGTTGTTGGTGAGGTACTCATCAATCCTACAACAATGCTGCATAAAACAAAATAATTTATATATATCTTATACGTTCAAATCGACATTGGCTTCTACCGATCCCTTAACTAAAGTCCACTGCAAAAACCAAAAAGATTAACACTTTTCAACAAAATTCACTTAAATAATCCTTAAGGAACTATAAGTACTGACATTGGACGGGTTCAATTAAACCCGTAATGAATTGTCGGCCTGGGCACTGACAGCTCCACGCCAACATCACTCACTTTTATATTTATGCGAATCACTCACAGCCGGCGAATGGCGTCCATCTACAGTTATAAGTACGCAACTTTGAGTGCATCTCTGCCAACATAGGCATGAAGGCAGTCAAGTGATGCAAATGTTTTTTTATACTTTGGTTTTATTTTATTTTATACTACTAAGGTGACAAACAAGCATACGGTCCGCCTGATGGAAAGCAGTTATCGTAGCCTATGGACGCCTGTAACAACAGAGGCATCACATGCGCGTTGCCGACCCTTTAAAAACTCTTTACGCCTTTTTGGAAGAACCCCATGCTGTAGTCTTTTGGGAAAACCTCAACAGGCAGTTCATTCCACAGCTTGATAGTACGCGGAAGAAAACTTCTCTGGAACTTTGTTTTTCTCTACTTCTATGTACATTGAAATAGCACACGCATGACGTTACCATAGCCTGAATTTATTTGCAACATAAAATACCGCTCACGTGCCACCTTTGTTGATAGTATTGCAAAAGACTATGGGTTTTAATGATCGCTTTAGGTATCCCAGTACGTACTTAACTGGCACCCAGCGTGTTATAAAAAAGTTAGTCTCCAAACGCAAAGTTTATTGTTATTTTAAGTGTATTCGTGCATATACTTGCAATAACAATACAAACTATTTATATATTACCTAAATGTATATATGTATAATACTACAAAATACAAAAAGATTAATTGAACGACCATAAAAAGCAATGCTGTTTAGTTGTGATCGACTGATGTTAATATGAAAAGGGCTTTAACAACAACTTTGACCTAGCTGAAGCCATTACCTTCGAATAATTTAATTACAGAAATAGTAAAACCTATTTCTGAAATTAAAGTATTCGATGTTTTAGTTATTGATTGATGATTTAAGTTATTGACAAACATCTTCAGCTTAGTCTGTAGAACTACAGGGCTACTATCAGCTAAGTTAAACACGCTTTTAAAGCACATCAAACTAAAAAGTGAAAAATAATTATTAATACAAGCTGACAATAATAATGAGTAATAAATACTAGCATTATTGTGAAAAAAGCGTGGGGCGCTTTGTGCCATATTTTACTTTCATTTTTAAGCACCCCACTTTTATTACAATACAATCACAATATTTTGTTAGTTTATTTATTGTTATTTTAAGTTGCTCGATATACGAAAAATATGGCACAAAGCGCCCCACGCTTTTCTCACAATAATGCTAGTATTTATTACTCATTATTATTTTCAGCTTGTATTAAGAATTATTTTTCAGTTTTTAGTTTGATGTGCTTTAAAAGCGTGTTTTTTTACTTTTTTTAAACTATATTTATTTTTCACTTTTTAGTTAGATGTGCTATGAAAGCGCCCAAGAGGTCGCCGATCCATTACCAGCCTATACTCCTTCCTTGCTTTCTTTCTCGTGACCTCACTCACTCGCAGGAACACAACAACCATCGCAAGGGAACTGTTATTTGGATGCGGAATTCTGTGAAGTGGAGGTCCTTCCCCAGTCGAGCGCCTTAAAAATACCCACGCTATGCCCTACCTCTTTTTTCGCCAGAGCCTCGTTTTTCAGTCAGCAGGGTGCACCACGTGCAGGTGAGGTTTTATTGTTCCCGATAGGTTTGTTATAACCTTGAAACCTGATCGTGTTCAAAGTCCATTACGTGGCCTATCTCACAAGTGCAAACACGACTATGATACGATATTCCAGTATAGAATGCCAGTGCATATCTTCCGGCTTCATCATCTGACCTTGAAACCTAATCGTGGTCAAAGTTCATTACAACACTTTTCTAAGAAATCCAAAAACAGCTGTGATACGATGTTCCAACATGAAGTTCCAGTTCATATCTTCCGGCTCCATCATCAGATCAGTTCGACAGTACCATATTATTGTATTGTCATCAGAACTACATACAGCTGCCAATTTTCATTACGCTACGATCCTAGGAAGATGGTTAAATTAGATTCCATTACATAGTTAGTTACATACAGGTCGACCTAATAAAAGCGTAAATTCGCTACGCTGCGATATCGCTTGGCTTTCATTGCAGGAATTGGACCGCTGAACTCTTATCGTAGTCGTCATGTTACACACTCGTCAGGTACGCACACGAGTGTTTATTTTGTTGCCATTTTTAATGTAAATGTGTGTATAAATATAATTTTAATTATCGTACTAAACGTTCGTTTAACCTTTCTGCAAACTTATTGCTGAAACGCTACACATATAAGTGGAATGCAATAAAGTGTTATGTAAATGTGTATTTGCATATTTATGATTTGAATTCAAAACTTACAACGGAATAATTATTAAAATGATTGTTTATTTAGTATATAAAGAAATGTTATTCAAGTATAAAAATTTCGACGAGCCTAGTGCTCGAATGGCTAGCAATGGCTTCACTCCGAGGTCTCGGGTTCGAAGTGTTCGAACCCCGCACAAGACCAACAAATGTGTTCTTGAACATATGTTTTTGTCTTGGTCTGGATGTTTTATATGTATTACATGTATGTATTTATAAAAAAAATGTATTTGGGTATGTTTATCAGTTGTCTGGTGTCCATAGTACAAGCTTTGTGTTTAGTTTGGGACCAGTCCCAATCCCATACAGATGGCGCTGTATTAATTTTCCAGAAATATTTCATTATTTCTGTTAGAGTATTGGCAAAAGATAAAACTTATTACTGCGTCTACACTGAAGTTTGATTGCAGACCAAAGTATTAGTATTAATATCTACTAGAAATCTCCGTGCGTTTGTCAGAAAAAGTGTATTAGCTGACAGTCGGCCACCAAGTGATCTTTAATTTTTCCCTTTTATAACAAAAGTATAAAATTAGGGTAATTGTTTTCAGGGTTCCGTACCCAAAGGGTAAAAAGGAACCCTATTACTAAGGCTCCGCTGTCCGTCCGTCCTTCCGTCCGTCTGTCACCAGGCTGTATCTCATGAACCGTGATATGTAGTTAGACAGTTGAAATTTTCACAGATGATGTATTTCTGTTGCCGCTATAACAGCCAATACTAAAAAACAGAATAAAATAAATATTAAAGGGGGCTGCCATACAACAAACGTGATTTTTATGCTCGTTTTTGCTCGCAATTGATAACGGTAATAGGTAGATGCTTGAAATACTCGCATAATATTTAGTAATATATTCACTTGTAAAATAAATAATTAAATAAAAATAAAACAAATATTTAAGGGAGGCTCCCATAGAACAAACGTTATTTTTTGCCGTTTTTATAGATAATGGTACGGAACCCTTCGAGCGCGAGTCCGACTCGCACTTGGCCGATTTTTACTTTTACTGCAATTATTATGTTCCTGCAAGTGACTGACATTAGCAAGCTTCTGGTGCATTTGCTGCTGTTATTAAGTGAATGCGAGCATCTCTTCATCTTTTTAATATTATGTTTGCAACACTAAGGAATATCCTTAGTGTTGCAAACATAATATAAAAAAGAAAGAATCCCTCCTCTTTTCAGAAGAAAAAGGACCTTCAATATCATAAAATGTATGAGAATATGACGAACCATTTCAACAAGTAGGCTAATCCTGACCAGTGAAGCACAAAGAGGCACATATTGCGGGTTCCGACCAGATAAGATGCTCATCCGATCGATTCGAGGTACAGATTAATACTACTCTAGATACCACAAGGCAACGGTAAACATTATTTTTATACTACTTCGGGTGGCCGGCTGATGTGAAGTGGTTACCTACCACAGCCATATTAACGCTCGCAACTTGAAATATCGCTCATGCGCCGCTACCCCCGCTGCCACTACAGCAACTCCTTTCTTTGGTGACCTCACTCAGCAGAATACAGCAAACCAAATAACAATTCCCTTGAGGTTTGCCTCAAGGGAATTGTTATTTGGCTGCGGTATTCCTCTGACCTATCTCTTCCCACCTCTGTCAGGCCTCCGTCACTCCATGTACTTGCGTGCTATAGTTACCTACCGCTCGGCCGAAGCGGTCTCGGGCCGTTTGCGGACCAAATTCAGGTCCTGCGATTGCTGCGGGATCGCGCAGTGCGAAGCAATCACAACTGTACGCTTGAGTATTTAGGCACATTTTAGCATGCAGCGGTTGCTGACGCGACGGAATAGGCTATTATAGCAGTAGGTATTGGAAATTTTCTACTGAGTGAAGTATCTGTTACGTAGTAACTATTATGTAATCTGTGCCTCTGTTGAGACTTCGACCCAAGGCGGTATCTAACAGCTCAATGTCCATGCTCCGCTCCATTGTCGCGATATCGTTTGATGACCACACGCCTCATCCTCAAGTGGGATTTTACGTATTTGCTGACCCTTTATTCATACGTATTGCGCATCTTAAGACGCTCAATGTTGAGGAATTTATGAATTCAGGCGGAAAGCTGTCAGGATCTTGCTTTATTTTGTTATTTTGAACTTGGAGATTGAAATATATAAGTGGCTTAATATTATATTTGAGCTAAAACCAAACTCACAAGGTGCAACCTGCTAACTAACTGGGATTAATGGATACGCTACCCAGTTGGGGAAGTACCTGAGAAGATCAGCCAATTAACAATTACCTAGAAACTTAGCGGGTTGTTATGTTCCTGCGAGTGAGCGAAGTTACCAGGAAGGAAAAAGTTGATGCGACTGCAGCAGGGGTGCATAATTCGATACTTGTAATCTCAATTGACGTAAAGCACAAAATCCAACTTTTCAGGAGAGCCAAAATAAGTTTTTTTTTTTAGATTAAAATTAATTACGCTTGTGTTTTTAAAGTTCTAAAGAAGTGATGTAGACAACATTTACCTAAAATCTTGAGATGCAGACGATGAAATGGTTAGTTTTTAGTCTAGTTCGTTATTTTAGAAAATAGATGTGCCTAACATCTAAGAAAATTCAGTAAAATGTTCTTTACGTCCATTTTTATTATAAGGCTCAGATTCATTTTTGGAGTAAAGCACGATTGAAAAAATATTATTCTCTAAGCCGTAAAAATAAATGTTTAAAAGTGTGAATATACAGATGTAAAGCTAATTTTAAAATATATATAATCTTATTTTTTGAATTAAAGGACTAACTTTATTTGTTGATTAGGCGGTGTAGCATACATAGCCTTCAAGTAATTTTAAATAACTTGTGTTATCAAGGGACTTAAAATTGATTACTAACAAATAAAATAATAAACTAAGTAATAAATCGGCGCTTTTTATTTTAAAATAACTTAAAGATTCTAGAATAAGCAATCATCAGCAACTTAAGAAATATGAATGTTGTTAATAATTTATCGATTTTTTTAAATAAAAGTTTAGTTTTCTCCAAAATTTCTCAATTTACCGCCAACATATGTATGACATAAGTAAAAAATATAATATGTTCTTTAAAAAGAGGTTTAATTTATTTCTAAACTCCTTCATTTCACGTTATGCTGTTCACGTTACGCTATGCTGTTTTGAAAATTAAATTTTTTCGGCCATTCAGCGAAATAAGCTCTAAAAACTCACAAAACGTTGAGTGAGGTGGCGTGGCGATGTGAGTGTGAGTGAGTGCCCAAGTGTGGTCTGGGGAGATAGTTTAATGTATTTTTGTTTACAGTAGATTCCGTATAGTGAAATTTACTACAGGTACATTTCTTGCCTGAGAGGGAGTGGAAATAAAACCAGCCAAATTAACTTTCTTCAAACTTACGTATATTATCAGTATAATTTACATCAAACTGTTCTGCACTTTTACTTTAAAAAGCAATAGGTATTAATATTCTTCGATGTCTATTTCGATTACGTTTACGCAACTCTGGCATCTACAATTTTTGCACATAGTACATCTTAAATCGGCTTTCACGCATCCACATCGCCTACCACAGCCTTGTTTGCAAACACACGTTATTAATTTTAATATAGAGGCTGGTGCTGGCGGCTCTGTATTTAAAACCGGAGTTAGGCAATTCATAGTTTTTTTTTTCAAGTCCATTCTCCCGGTGGTAAAAAGTCACTCCTCCAACTTTGCACCTGATGAAAGGTTCGCCGAGAGTGATAGCGAGCAGCAGCCGATGTAGGCGGCAATTTTGCCAAAATAACTGCATTCTTAGCATGTCCCACTAATTTGTTGAAGCAAACATATCTACGAGTATGATGGTTCAAATCCAGATTTCGGGTCGAGCTTTGTAAGGCGCAAGAATTATGCGTTCGCCAGCCTTTTCGATGTCTTCAGAGGATGAATTTGGATTGTTGTAAACGGTGGGAATGTAGTGCAAGAGGGTCTGTTGTTAAACCATTGTACTGTCTGCATCTACCATTTCCGTAGAAAGCTGACGTAGTAGTAGTTACCTTCGGGGGTTAATGCAATTAGCAAGACCAGCAAGTCAATATCTTGTCAAACTACAACGACTTGCTTGTATCGGTCACATTCTTCAATGGTAGTTGTAACAGGAGCAAATCTTGCCAAAGATGATGCTCATCTTTGGCAAGACGTGTATGTATGCCATTCCTGTTGAGGTTCTCAACGGGTTGCGAAATATTTTTTTCTTTATACGAGTATTGGAGAGAAATTTGGCCTGTGGTTCTACTAGAGCTGTGTCTTAGGTGAAAGCAATTTCCCGTGTCTTGCGCTGTATACTCGTAAGTCGTCTTTGTCGTTCTATACTCGTCGTACTTAGATAATTTTCAGAGTAGCCATCGAATTCTATAATAACTAGTTGGCCGTAATTGTTGTGAATGAAAGAGATGTATGCATCGTATGCATCCGAGAAAGTGCCTTCTTACGGCCATACCACCCGATGGAGAAGGTAGCCACTATCGATAACGTAAAAGCATATCCGCTGTATCGATTGTTTGTTCAGCAACTTTGTTGAATAAAGCATACAAAGCTGATTTCTTCGATTTCCGCATCAGTGAATTCTCCTCAAATAATTATGATGGAACTGTCGTGCACAAAACAAGCCGGCAGATCATCAGGGGAGTGCACAGTACAGAGTGTTCGTTGAAAATATTTAGTTATATCCACTTGTACTGTGTCATTACCCAACTTTTCAGAAGCTGTTGTCTAAGACAGTGCCTTTATCAAATTTGCACTCTTGAGCTTCAGAATTCCGAATTTATTGCCTTCGATAACAGTTTTGTATATTGATTCTTCGCCAATTAACTTAGCATCACAACAATTTATATTGTCTTCAACAGCTTTGAATCCACTGTACAAACTTTAGTATCGGTTTCGTCCTTTTGGTCCTGGTGTCTCTCAAATCTACGTGTTGGCTGGTGTTGGCTGATCTTATGCCACACAATTTTTCAACTTCTTCACATACATAGTGCGATAGTGGTAGCCCCGCAATCCATTCATGAGGACACTTTCCGTGAAACCTCTTTCGTGTGTAATGCCGCCAACACTCTTCATGTTCTTCATTAGTGCTTGTTCTATGGTCATGTCTGGACATACCCCGCACCAATGCTTTAGATCTTCGAATGGTGAAAAATCCTTTTTTAGAGAACTTCAAGAACTCTTCCACCATCATAGTGTACCTAATTGAAGCCTTTTACGCTTTAATTAGGTACAATATCGACATTAAAAGGGTATTTATGTCCTCAAATTTTATGCAAGGTCTATTATACTAATGGAAGTAAAGCACATAATTTTAAAAAGTGTGCTTTATATAGGGCGTAAAGCACATTTTTTTAAATTATGTTTACAGATATGATTAACAGACTTTGACTTAAAGCACATTTAGCATTATTTATAGTAAATGGTTGGGCTGTTAAACACAATATGAGATTTTGACGTTCTTTACGTTAAGCATTAATTAATGAATGTCACATACCACCTAAAGTTTTACAATTTGACAGTGAAAACGTTCTTTAAGTTACATTTTCAATGTGTCTAAAATCGATATTAATGGCCGTATAGCCACGTCGATTAGACAGAAAAAAAGAGAAAAAATAACTAAGTAAGATGGCATTCATAGCTCATTTTGGCCAAAATGTGCTTTACGTCAATTGAGATTACAAGTATCGATATGCTTTATGTAATAAGCGTCTACATATATACATATAACAATTACGGTATGCTTGATGAAAAAGAAAGATAGAGAATAAATACAGGAATTAATTAATAAATAAAATCATTTATTGACTAATAAACACAAGTCCATAGATAAATAGCTTAAAACGAATATACGAGTACGTATAATATATTATACTAAACTAATTTAAACTACAGCTCGTTCAGTTGGCGATGTAACGCGTTGCATTCGACAACCGACCTCGGAACTTCCGAAATACGATGCCCTCCGATCAAAATTCCTGTCTTAAAAAGGTTGTTGAGATGCTGGGTTGGAACTCTCACCACAAATGAATTAAAAATCATTTTATGGCGAGACTTCAATCGCTCAACCCTAAGGATGAACTTTGTCTTGATGTGAACTATTTGTCTACTTAGTCGTTCTGATATCTTGGTCTTCTGATAACCCTTCCCGCCCACGTATTCAGGATCATCCACCTTTGTAGTCTAGTGCAACCGGGACATCTACAGCTGAGTCGATGGTGTTTCTACACTTAAATACTAAAGAATAGATACAGGAATTGCTCAATAGTATTTACACAAAGTTTCCTTTCCACCTTCTCATATCCCGGGCAAAGCTCTGCCTTCAACTGCTTCAAGCCTAAACTAATTCAAAAATTGAGTTCACTAACAGCAGCATTGTTCAATCAAGGGCTGACATCCCTCAATAGATGTTCCATCAATTTCTCTCAGTAAATCGTTCAATCTTGTATAAAATTCATGGGGTGTTCTCCGAGTAGAATGATAAATAAGCCTGAGAACCGGCCAAATATTCCCATTTAATACGTGACCTGTTTTGTGAAACCGAGATATGAGTATCGTGATGCCGGATACCGGAATGTGATCTATCATACATTTTTATCCTATGGGATTAATGCACGTTCATTATTTACCATCAACTGCTAACTCTTTACGCTGTTCGGCATAGTAATGTCTATGGGTTTTCGTATTTTCTTGGAAGGTTGAAAAGCAGTTTTAATAGTGAACGGCATACGTAATTTGGGGTGAATTACTACTCCTGGGTGAATAACAACATCTTAGAAAAACGTGAAATATGCTTATTGGTCGTTTTGAATGTGAATATATAATGAAAAAATATTTTTTAAACGAATTTAATATTTTCGTGTAGACAGAATATTGGCAGTATAAAATAACAGTGATATAATATTATGTTTATGTGTCCCTTTCAGACAAATAAACATAATATTATATCATTGTTCAGAGGAGTTGTTTGACATGATGCCCACGGTTCTACAGTTGTACCGCTCGCCATCGACAGGGAATTCATCCTCACACATTGGATCCTAAGTGGTCGCGTACCGTGCGGTTCCAGAGATGTTTTCTCCCGCGTACTGTCAAGCTGTGGAATGAACTGACTGTCGAGGAGGAGTTTTCTCAGGAGACTACAGCATGGGGTTCTTCAAAAATGGCGTGGACTGCATGCTTGTTTGCCACTTTAGTGGTATAAAAAAATTGCCATATGAACAGTGACATAGGCAACTTTTTATGCCTGAAAAACTTCTTATTCCCATAGGAAAAAAAAGATTTATTAAAATAACGATGCACGCCGGTGAAGCCGCGGGTAACAACTAGTTAAATATAAATATATTTAAAATATATCTGTACCTTATAATGCATTTAAAAAAAATAAATTTAACAATGCTAATTCTGAGTTATCTCGAGCGAGTTTTTTGTTCGCGTTCATGTCAACGTAAACAAACCGACCAAATAGAGAAGAACTCTCATGTTGTGAATTTATAAGACGCGTGTTACGTATTAAAATTATGTGGCTTTTTTACTTGGTCACATTTATAAGTGAGCACCCGGCTAATTTGGATATATAACACGCGTCTGGTCACTAAATTTGGTAATTCTTTTCTCAATGTGGTCGGCTTATTAACGTTAATACGTTCAAATGCATTAGTTTTCGACAAAGCCTAACTTCATTACGTATGATTTTGACATCGCGCCATCTGCCGACAAACAGTCGAAGTAGAGCCAACCCCATACTATTTGAAGTTAACGTTGTCGAAATAGACTATATTAGAAAACTTATACTAAGCCCCCTGAGCACTCTGCCATAGTATAAGTAATAGTACTATAAGGCTATGAATTTCTCTTCCATACTGAAATGGCAGAGTGGTCAGCTATCTTAGGGTACCGACTGTACCTACGTCTTGTTCACAAAAATCTGTTGGGTTTACTAAAAATATTTCGTTATGTTTACTTTTATAGAATAGTTTCATTTAAATGTTGCTATTTTGACACGTCACGGCACCGGAACTCTAGCATCCGTTCCGGCAGGTTCCGGCAGACACGGTGCGAACCGGATCACGTCCATTTTGATTTTATGTGACACATAAAACTTTATTTTAGGAGCTTTTTTTAAGCTTTAATGGAATAGTATGAAACAATGTGTTAATAATGGTTATACAGCTCGATCACGTCGTTGCGCGTCATGGGCTAAATGCATAATATTATGTAATATAATCTACTAAATAAAAGGGGTCATTATAATTTATTTTCATTAGTTTACTTCACTAGAATAAGATTGAATAACTGCTACAACATACTCAAAAAATAATAATAGAATTTGGATAAAAATTAAAATAATATGTCTGTCTAAACCATCGATCAACCAATCGATTACAAAAGTTAAGCGACGTCGACCGTACCCTGTCTATGAACGGATTTATTACTCTCCGTCTCCTCTGTGCTTTGGAGGTCAAGTCAAGTTATCGGTCCCGCATTTTGTCATTAGATGACAGTCATTAAGTTAGTGGCCTCCAGGCGGCTTGAAAACACTGGCTTCTGCAAACCTGCTGGGATATGGGTCTCTCCTCAATCGAAGGGCTTTAGCATACTCCACGACACTGGTCAACTGCGGGTTGGCGGAGGTCGGTGTTTTCAAGCCGCTTAAAGGCCACTGACTGTCATCTATCGACAACAGCCGGGACATCGGTCCCGGCTGTTAAGCCATCGGGCTTAACGTGCCCACCAAAGCACGGAGAAGCTCGAGGTAAATAAAACCCATCCATCAACAGGCTACGGCCGACGTTGCTTGACATGCGTGATTGACTAGACTGCCACGCGTAACGCCATCGAGCTACTTTAGACTAGATAGCGCTATCTAATTTGCTCAGAATCATTATTTTGTTATAGTAATTGCAAGTATTGGATCATCGAAGTAGGCTTATCAGATTTGAGGCTTTACGGCGGATAATAAATTTAATATCACTGCTATGTGAGCCTTTGTGTAACACAGAATGAGCCGACAATATATTACAGGCTTCAGATTATTGGGTGTTCAATTACTGCTTAATTGATATTGTTATATCTCTATTATCAGCATTTCAAAGGACAAATACTGAATTAGGGACTGAAGTACAGGTATTTTAAATTTAATGATACCTAAAACTATCATTGATGATATCGATATAAGCAATGTTTAGAACAACAGCCTACTGGTAGGCTGTTGTTCTAACCATCAACATCTACAGATCACCTGATGATGCCTCGTGTCGAGGCGAAACACGTCTCGAAGATACGACCACGACAGTCGGGGCGGCGGCAATCGCAGAAGAAACTTCTGTTTCAGATGTTGGAGATTCGCCGAGACGACCGCAGCAGCTGGAGCAGAGACGACCAAAGCAGCCATGCATCTACTAACGGTAGAGGATTGGCGCTGGTAGTAGTTTGCATGAACTAATTGGTAGCGGAAGGACGCGAAGTAGTGTAGATCAAATTGCCTACAAATAGATAACTTAAACATTAATAAAACACAAACGATATCAACATATTATCAATAAAATTAACGCTATATAATACATCTTCAGACGTTTACGAATTTATTTGCAAAAACAACTCCTTTCAACTTTTTTTTTAATTTCCTGCTCAACTGGTTTCAAATAACCATGCATTTTTAATGATCATACAAAATATAACGTGAAACAAAAAAGTCCGTGCGCTGACCCCCGATTCGTCTCAGTTTTTACCAATATGAATTAAATCATAATATTAAGCTTGTAGGTTAAATACGGCATTTTTCTCGGCCGTTGATCATCACTCAACGTCGGGCCGTAATGAGGCAGGACGGGTTCCGTAGGTATACATAAATCAAAGAAATTATCCAATGGTACTGACGACGCATAGTGCGATGTTTTGTAGCGTGCACACACTGGCTGGTATTGTATTTATTTCGTTGCAATCAATGATTTTATAAATACTCCACATCCATACGGTCCAGAGACAACGCTCCGCGGGGCCGGCGCTTGCCGGTGTGCTTTGTTTGCCGCCGTTGCCTGTACATATAGTATTCTTGTTACAATATTAAATTCTTTATATAGTATGAAAAAGTGAAGTTCACTGCTGTCCCGGGAGTAAAACTGCGACTGCTTTGGAACTCTTGTTAACGAATTTAAACATAAGAAATTAGTTAGTTCGGACCTGAAAACTTTGGATTTAGACTATAACATTTAATCTATGCAAAACACAAAACAAAAGAAAAATTTGAAACATAATAATTCAAACTCCGTGAAAAAAGATGGAGAAAGTGATCTATGAACCTTTAAGACATAATGTGCTTTTGTAAAAGCACAGCATGGCATTAACCCATAATCATCCTACTGTTGGGATACGGATCGCCCTTCAATCAAAGGGGTTTAGAGAGTATTCCAAAATGATGCTCAACTGCGTGTTGGCGGAGACCAGTGTTTTCAAACTGCCTAAAAGTCACTGACTTGAGTTAACGACAATGGTGACTATCACCTAATGACTAACATAGCATTATAATATGGAAATATTTTTTGTCAGTCGGTACATAAATCATGCATAAAGATTTGAAATACGATTGCTCAATTTAGGATTTGCGAATGCGAAGGCGTGTTATGGAACCACCTCCAAACCCATGCAGGCTAAGATCGAGGTTACTTGACTTCTTTATTTGTTCAGAGCAACTCCTAAGTTCTTCTTCTCAGAAACCGAACCAAAACATATATAGCTCTCATAAGTTTTCATCTTCGCCTATGACGCGACTGGACCTAAATAATCTACACCTACCACTCGAAATGTGTTACAATTCTCACCAAATAAATAGGCAAGTTGTTCACGAAATGTGCCGACATTTGCCCACACCTTTATTTGCCAAGCGATTACGTTCACATCGACCTTGCGAACTAAATTATGATCTTTTCCGATGAACCAATCGTTTTGACGGCTCACTAATTCTGACACTGCTCGCCAATGCTTACGTATCGATTAGACCTACATCTCTAAGAAATATATCATAGTCTAAGTAAGGATATAGGTATATGCATCTCAGTATAAATTCATATTATCACTTTTTTTATATGAGAGGGGGGCAAACAAGCATGTGGATCACCTGGTGGAGAGTCATCACCAGTGCCCATGGAGATAAGCAACACCAAGGGGTCGCCGATCCGTTGCCAGCCTTTTACCCTTAAAAGGCTGGCAACGGATCGGAAGGGATATAGAGACTCTGATATTGAAGTCTCCCATGTCGTGATTGTAAGGAACTCGGGGAAGTTGATTCCACAGTTTCACCGTTCGCGGTATAAAATGTCATAGGAAACGTACTGTAGTAGATCGCCAATTATCAAGATGATATGGATGGAATTTTAATTTATGGCGAGTTGTACGATAGTGGAATTCAGGGGCAGGTATGAAATCAAAAAGCTCATCTGAGATCTCCCCATGATATAATTAGTATAGAACGCTATACCTATGCATTTTGTTTCATGCAAACGTCCCCTTAAAGCATTAAAGGTACGTTTCACGGGTATAAGTGCGGTCACGGCGGATTTCCGATCTTAATTGTTTCTCGATCGATGCGAGTTAATCGTGCAAGGTTATCTTCGTCTATAGAGCGATTCTGTAACCAGTAAATAGTTTGATGGTTTACTTCATTTTATACTAGCTTACACAAAAAAATAAAAAGTAATATGCCCTCCCTAATACCTTTAAGAATATGTGTACAGAGTTTCATAATGATTGATTGAGTAGTTTTGGCGTAAAAGCGGGTACTAGATAACTGATATGGTCTTTGAAATTGCCGTTTTGTATGAAAAAATTTAAACAAATTTTTTTCATGTATTTTTTAATTGTATTAATCGAAGTAATCACCCATGCAATCAATGCATCATTGCCAACGCAGTGGCAGTTAATTGATGCCCTTCTTAAAGAAATCAGCTGGACGGGAGGCAACGAATTCTTCAAAGGCATTTTGTACTGCCTCTCGGGTATTGAATTTTTTTCCCGCCAAGAAGTTATCCAAATTCTGGAAAAAGTAGTAGTCTGTAGGCGCAAGGTCTGGCGAGTAGGGCAGATGACGGAGAGCTTCCAACCCCAGTTCTTGCAATTTGGAGACCGTCTGCTGTGCAGTATGAGGTCGCGCGTTGTCGTGCAGGAGCAGCGGAGACGAGCGATTGACCAATGCTGGTTGGAGACGTGCCAGCTTCTCCATCATTGTGTTCAGTTCTTCACAGTACACATCTGCAGTAATGCTCACCCCGTTTGGTAAGAAACTGTGATAAATCACACCGGCGCTAGACCACCAAACAGTGACCATCACTTTTCTAGGGGTAAGTTTTCATTTAGGCCATTGTTTAGGTGCTGAACCAGGATCAAACCAACTTGTTGAGCGCTTGCGGTTATCAAACAGAATCCATTTTTCATCGCAGGTAACAATGCGGTTCAAAATTCTTTCATATGTGTGTCTGTTGAGCAGTGCAAGGCACGTCTCGACGCGTACTTCGCGCTGGCGATCATTGAGCTGGCGACCTTGCCAATTTGACGCAAATGGACCAATATTGTTTTGACGCTAACGTCGAAAGCTGCTGCTAATTCAGCCGTAGATTGTGTATCATCAGCTTCCACAATCGCTTTTAATTCGTCATTGTCGACCAAAGTCTTCGGACGACCGCGAGGTTCATTTTTCAGGTCGAAATTTTTAGAACGGAAGCGATCAAACCAATAACAGGTGGCGCGTTGGTTTGTAGTGTTAGCTCCGTAAACGTCGTTGATGTTGCGTGCCGCTTGTGCCGCGTTGCTGCCACGACGGTACTCATATTCAGAAGAAGAAGAAGAAAAAGAAGAAGAAAAACATTTATTTGCACATTACACAGTACTATACACACAAGTTCAACAGACACAATATGATAGCAAGAAAATATAAAGCACTGTGCAATGTCACAAAATGGTCCGAACTCAGTATAAAAACCGAAATCTGTAATAGACCCGGCACTGATTTTCAGTTCGTATTCCATAATTACTCGAATTTTTAACATATCCATGATGATGAAAAAGATTGAAATGCGATGAAAATGTAACACTAATCAATAAACAAATGACTACTTTTGGAAAAAGAATTCCATATTTTTAAAATAAAATTAATTTGAAATTAGAATTCTTAGCCAAAGAAAAATTATTTTGATTTGAAGTGGCCAGTACTGCAGAACGGCAATTTCATAGGTAAAGACCTATTATAATACTTAAGTACATTTTTTTTTGTAAATACATATATATTACATTTCTCGGGGGAGCCTGAATCCCCAGAGAACGCGTCCCCAGGTGGCGGATGGGGGGTGCTCGCCAGTCACCACACAAAAGGTGACTGGAGGGCTGGAGGGAAATAAAATACCTCCCGCGGACCACACAGGCCGGAGAAGGATACTCCGTATCAAACCCCGCCTTCAGGCTTCTCTGACATATTCGGAGTAGAGGCTGCAGGCGAGCTGTGTGTTCAGGCTGGAACAGACAGAAGGATAGGCGGCGGAGGAATCTTATGAAGATCAACGGCGGCGTCCTAGCCTTTGAGAAAGGTTACAGTCTTGGCGTCAGGTGGCAACCGGCCGTAAAAAAAAACACCATAGCCAGCTAACTTCTCCTGATACAATATGAAAATGCACCAAAACAAAGAAGCGATAAATACTAGGGCGTCCCCCGGAAGCGACGGTCAGAGTTCTGGAGCTAAACATGTGATACATACTAGGGCGTCCCCCATAAGCGACGTGTATGGACGCAACGCTGCTACTAATCTGCGTATAGCGACATGGAATATTGGTTCACTGACCGGACGCAGTCAAGAACTGGCTGAGACATTATCCAGGCGCAGTATAAATATATGCTGCATCCAAGAAATTAAATGGAAGGGTTCTAAATCCAGAGACATTGGGTATGACTACCAACTTCTGTACAATGGCTCTTCAACAGCAAGAAACGGCGTAGGAATAATTCTTGACAAACATCTAAAACAGCGAGTTATTAAAATAAATAGAATAAACGACAGAATAATGTACCTAAAGCTAGCATTAAACAACCAACCCGCCATCAATATAATATCTGTATATGCGCCACAGACAGGCTGTAGTAAGGAGGAAAGGGAGTCCTTTTGGGAGGATCTGCATGAGGTACTCCTGGGCATTCCTAATACTGAAAGAAAACTTATTGCGGGAGACCTAAACGGACACGTTGGTCAAAAGGCGCCCAGGAATTCACATATTCATGGGAACTTTGGATTCGGAATCCCCAATGACCAGGGGAAGGAAATTTTGGAGCTAGCTGCCAACCACGATATGCCAATAGTCAACACTTTCTTTCAGAAGAAGAATGAACATCTAGTCACGTATAAGAGTGGAAAGGCACAATCTCAGATAGACTTTTTTCTGTGCGACTCTTCGATGCGCTCGATGTTTAGGGATTGCAAAGTTATCCCAGGTGAACCTCTGACCAGCCAACATAGAATACTGGTTGCATGCCTTCGAGTGCCCGTCTGGAATACGAAATGCAAAATTAAACCCAGTCCTCGCATAAAATGGTACAAATTAAAAACACCAAAGGGTGATCAGGTGTCAAAAAGAGTCGAAGACTATCTTATGGACTCGGTAATTACCCAGGATGCTAGTGCAATGTGGAACGATCTCCATACTCCAATCACCAGTATTGCCAAAGAAGAACTTGGTGTATCCAAGGGAAAACTAAATACCGGAAAAGACGCTAGCTGGTGGACAGAAGATGTCAAACAAAAACTCAAAGAGAAGAGGGACAGATTTAAGGTATGGCAAGACACTAAATCAGATACAGACAAAGATGCATATAACCTAGCAAAGAAAACAGCAAAACGGGCCGTCGCCATCGCTAAAGACACGGCCAGCAGGACCCTGATGACCCGACTAGAAAATGCTGAAACAGATGCGGAAATATTCAAAATAGCTAAACAACGTAACAAGCAAACACAGGATTTCAAACAGAATAAGTACATAAATGATGACTCCGGACGACTACTGCTGTTGGACAATGAAATTAATACCAGATGGCAGCAATATTTCCAATACCTTCTGAATGAGGAGTTCCCGCAGGAGCAGATCGAACCGCTTCCCGGCGTCCTTGGACCTGTTGAATGCATTACACCATCAGAAGTAAAAACTGCTCTCTCTGGTATGAAAAATGGCAAAGCCACCGGCCCTGATGAAATCCCGGCAGAACTCTGGAAGAAAATGGGCACAGTTGGAGTTACGTGGCTGACAAACTTTTTTAACCTTATTCTTGCATCGGGGAAAATGCCAGATATGTGGAGACACAGTAAGATGATACCATTTTATAAGAACAAGGGGAATATTGCGGAATGCGAAAATTATAGAGCCATTAAACTAACCTCACATACCCTAAAGCTATGGGAAAAGGTTATCACTAGCAGACTAAACCAACTTGTCACTATAACCACGAACCAGTGCGGCTTTACTGCCGGAGTAGGAACAACAGATGCCATACACTGCGTAAGAATACTGATGGACAAATACAAAGCCTTGAAAAAAGACCTCCACCTTATCTTCATAGACCTGGAAAAGGTCTTCGACCGAGTGCCCCGCAAGCTCATATGGCATGCACTCCAAGCTCAGCTAATACCAGAGCAATACATCAGTATCATACAAGACATGTACAATAGCGTCTCAACACGAGTGGTGTCACCAGCGGGTACAAGTGATAGTTTCGAGGTAAAGGTCGGAGTTCATCAGGGATCTGCCCTGAGCCCCTTGCTTTTCAACATCGTCATGGACTACATCACAAGGGATCTCCAAAAACCAGCTCCATGGACGCTTCTATATGCAGACGACGTGGTGCTGATAGAGGAGTCATTGCCGTCAGTCCAAAACACTTTTGATAGATGGCGTGCGGCGTTGGAGAGCAGTGGTCTACGAGTTAGTCGCAAAAAAACCGAGTATATGCTTTGCAGATTTTCTGGCGAAACCAGTGACGTGCAATCAGTACCTACTATCGAAGGAACACCCTTAAATAAAGTAGAGGAGTTCAAGTACCTCGGATCCATAGTCGACAACACAGCCAACACGGAAAGGGATGTCGAAAATAGAGTTAAAACAGGCTGGCTCAAGTGGCGAATGCTCTCTGGGATTCTTTGTGATGCAAAAATGCCTATAAGAACAAAGGGCACCGTGTACAAACGAGCCGTTAGGCCGGCGATGCTGTATGGATCCGAGTGCTGGGGTATAAGGAAAAGCGAAGAACAAAAGATGTATGTTGCTGAGATGAAAATGCTGCGATGGGCAGGAGGTGTCACGAGATTGGATAAAGTTGAAAACAAGTACATCCGAGGCACCTTTAAGGTAGTGGAAATACAACATAAAATGAGGGAAAGCCGCCTACGCTGGTTTGGACACGTAATGCGTAGAAGTGAAGAGCATATGACACGAAGGGTCTTAACAATGAAGGAGGGCAAAAGAAGCAGAGGCCGCCCACCAACTACCTGGATACGAACCATCCATAATGACATGCTGACGATGGGCCTATCACCGGAAATGACACAAAATCGTCAAGAGTGGCGTAAATGTATCAGGAGGGCTGACCCCAAATAGGGAACAAGCCAGGAGATTGATTGATTGACATATATATTACATAGAAAACACCCAGACCAAGACAAACAGACATGTTCATGTGCACAAATATTTAACTTGTGCTGCGATCTAACCCGCGGCCTCGGAGTCAAAGTGGCCATTGCTAACCATTTTCCTACCGAGCTCGTCAACAAACAACATACATTCCCTTCTAAAGTTGATACTGTTAATTGTTGGCACTTGGTGGAACATTATGATCATAATGTTATAATAAAGCACTTGCACTATTCCACGTTATTACATTCCCTTCCTTTGTGACTTTGCTGGAGTCGAGTCAAACAATAATGTCGCCGTCAACTCTTATTTATTTCACTATTAGGCTACGAATATCTCCTCAATCGAATGGATTTAGAGCGTACTCCACCACGCTGCTCATCTAAGTGTTGCCGGCGGCCAGTGTTTTCAAGCCGAATAAAGGCTACTGACTTATCTTAACGACTTTGGGACGGGGGCCCACCACACATTCCCACCACTGTGTCTCCTGTGTAGCCAGGATTAACAGCGGCGACCGCCAAAAAAGGCAATGAACAATGAAGTCCATTGCAGTCCCGGGGATAAAAACTACGGCTGCCTTGGAACTCACAACGAATTTAATCAGAAGAAATTAGTAGGAGTAGGAAGTTTTTATCTTAGCGACTGTCATTATATTATTCCATAAACAGCCGGGACTAACGGCCTAATGTGCGCTCTGAAACACAGAGGAGCTCCAGACAAATAGACCCATCCATGACCAGGCTGTCGTTGACGTGGCTTAATTTCCGTGTTCGATTAAACTGGGATGCAACCACTCTCAACTCCTCAAAATTATATATAATTTAATTTTGTACAGAATATCCCGCACAGTGGAACGCCGGCGCCGCCCGCGGGCTCCCCTTACCACTGTTATTACCCGCTGCTGTACCAACTCCCGCAATTGATTCCTATCGTGACGACATTATTACTAAACTTACTGATAAAACTACCATAAACCGCCGCTGTATAATTATTATTTGTGGGCGAAAAAATCTATTAAATCAAGAGCTTGCGGAAGATAAGCAATCGATCCGATTGATAGCGGACAGCGAGTTGGAAATCTAGCTTGAAAGGCACTTTTAATTATTCGGCAGAAAGGACCACTCATATCCAGGAGGGTTTTTATTTGATTTCGAACACCTACATGACTCGTTCATATATTGCCATTGTTTCTGTATTTAGAACAATGTACTATTTTCATAACGATGTCTGTAAAAAGAAATAATTTAATTTGTGAACATGGAAATACAGTATAATAACATGGAAACAGACTCGCAATTCAGATATTGTGAAGCTGCCGAACATCATTTGTGTGGCAAAAGCTCATGGTATTCGCTGGCTTGGACACATCACCTAAAATTAATAGGAAAAGAGCGCATTGTGAAGAAAGCGTACCTCGGGTGACCAAGCAGAAGTTGTCGAGCCCGAAGTGTCGCTGAAGTGACAAGGTTGAAGATGGGTTGCGCGAGTTTCAAGTCACAGAAAACCGAAAGTTTCCGCAGGATGAAAAAAGATGGCTAGCTCTCATTTTAGCGGCCAAGACTCATTTTGGGTTGTCAAGCCAACTTGAGTGAGTGTTAGATAAATTTTACGAAGGCCACAAACCTAAATAAACGAAAGATGATGATGATATCTAGTAATATTTCTTATGGTTTGTGTGACAACGAACATACAAATTAACTGTTTACCTTAATATCTACAATTATATCAATCTTGTTTTCTCAATTTAAGCATACGCGGTATTTCCAGGTTTTCTTACATCGCTATAAGTAAGACCCCAGCTTGATATGTTGCGTCACGTCTATGCCTTGTTGCCTCCAGGCTACCGATGCGATCTCGTTTAGTAGGAATTTTTATTTACTTATCAATTTTACTAGGAAGTTTCTATTTCATTAGTTAGTTGGCAAATCGATCGTTTATTTTATTAAACATTTCGTCACAGTAATATTTTTGTCTTCAAGGCATCTATAAATCAAGTAAGAGATCTCACCTCTCTTACTTGATTTATAGATGCCTTGAAGACAAAATAGGCGGCGTAAAAACATATTCTGGGGCAAAAAAAAATAGATGCGTCTTTCGGTGTAAGAACTTGGGCCTTACCGCCGAAGCTGAAGCGGATTACCATCGCATTTTTTGATTCCAAAAATGGGTCTCAGGTTAAAGTTCAAATGTTCAGTCAAATCAAAAAAGCTCTATGTTTTCTTCCAACTAACAGCTAACAATCTAAGCAGTAGTGTCATTTTCGCTTTCAAAAAATCGGCTTCAGCTTCGATTTCACAATGGCGGATTACGAGTCTCTCGCCCAGTGGACCAACCAGGCAAGAGGACCTCTCCTTTCTGTCTGGGTGTTTTCTATGTATTATATGCATAAAAATGTATTAAAGTATAATTGCAGTTATCTACTACCCATAGTACATACAAGCTTGGCTTGTTTGGGACTAGATGGCGCTGTGTAAAAAGTCCAGTAATATATATTTATTTATTTGTGGTTCAAAAACGAATTATCATAAAACTTCTGAAAAGGTGCTGCCATTGCAACTGCGTTAAAAATCTACCTGCGATAATTTAAAAGTTTAAAAAAATATGCTAACTGCTTCCCTAAAAAAATACACAGTTAAACTACGAAATAGTTATTTTGCTCGTTTTCCTGTTATGTGCTGTGCGACGAAATTGTACTCTCGTTGTTTACGAGTTATTTCGAAACTCACAATGAATTGTCGCGGCGATAGCGGAAATAATGTACTTTTGAAATCTATGAGAATGTCGCTTTTTTTAATGAAAAATGGTTTTGTTTGTTTGTAAACTTCATTGTACAGAAATGTACATATAAAAATATGGATACAACACACAATGGCGGTCATTACCCATGAAGGAATCTCTTCTCGTCGACCATAGAATGATTGAGTACTAGCATGGGGTTGGTACAACAGCATAAGCAGGTACCGATAATGTAGAATTTCTAATTGGATTTCTGAGCTAACATATTATAAATTTATAGCTTGAGCCTACGAATTCGTATGCGCGTATCCTGGTATCCTGATAATATTTTTAACAATACAATTAAATAAAAAATGTAATAAACCCCCGAACTTCTAGTCTAGTCGAGCCCTTTCATTTGATACTCATATTGAGGGCGTTGGGAAAAAAATATATTTAATTCGCCATTTTGTGGTGGCGGCTATCTTGGATTTGAAATTTATCATAGTGTATAGTATTCTACTAGTCAAGTCCTTTCATTTGATACCCATATTGAAGGGGTGTGAGAAAATATATAATCAGACATCTTGTGGCGGCGCGCCGCCGCCGTCGGCCATCTTAGGTCAATTTTCATCAAACATATACTCGTACTCCGGACTAATTCACCTGAAAGATGAATAAATGAAAAAAAAATGTAAATCCATTCATTTGCTCGGGAACTACGATGCCAGACACACGCACACACACAGAAAGAGAGAGAGAGAGAGACACGTCAAACTTATAACACATCGTCGTTTTTGCGTCGGAGGTAAAAAATCCTTTGTTATTGAAAAATCTAATCGAGATATTATCAAACATCCTTTCGTAGAGTATGTCACTCTACGTCATAATATCTACCTGTTTGATAAATTTTAACACTATCTGTCCGGTGATATGAGATGTGCGTTGATAGATCAGTCAGTAACGGTTGCTTTTTATAGTACAGAGATATTTAAACGAAGTATACAATGACTATTCTTGTTGTGACAGAATAATATATAAATAAAATATACATATAAAATATAAACATATATTAAAAAAATAAACGGTATTAGAATTATAGACGCTCGAAATGCAAATAATTATGCTTTTGTGCTAGTACCCCAGTTGCAATGCAGCGTCTACTCGTGTCTAGTGACCATAATAAAAGGCATTAGCGAAGGCCTATATTCAGCAGTGGATAGATGTAGGCTGATAATGAGGATGATTGTGCGGGGTGGAGATACATCCCCAGTTGGGCTTGCTTGCTCTATCTCTCTTACGCCATAACCTCGGTTGTTAACGGGCAAGGTGCACCATGTGTACTTGGCTTTGGCTCTAAGGATAGAGGTGACCCACTTATTCCAAAATCATTAAATCAAACATCCTTGACAAAAGGCAAGCAAATTATTTCTTTACTACTTTTTCTCTACTCTCTCAATGATATATCACCATTTTACGTTTCTGTAAAGTCTTCCTAGTAATTTCTACCACTGAATCATTTACAATTCCATGAATGTGACAAGTTAAAAACGATAATTCAAGACAGCCTCAATCGTAAACTTATCACTGCATTTTATAGTGACAATATTGCATCCAGACTTAATGCGTCATCTGCATAGATTTAGAACCAAGTAGATTGTGTTTTATTAGATTATGGACAAGTGGTCTTATGTTGTTATTGTTTCGTGCGATTGTGTGACTGTTTAATTCCAATCCCTTAGGAATTCTTGAGTCAGTATGTTGTTATTGTTTCGTGTGAAAAAACGTGTTGCACTCCGGGAGTGACGGGAGAAGTGATAACTTGAACATTAACGTTGTGCATTTTTGAATATTTTGGAATGGTTAGGGAATAATTTCGCATGAATTGCTTCATTTATCAGTGTAAAAGTACTATCATTTATGTGGTAAAATACAATATTCATTTATTGCGCTATTGTACACAAACATGACAATTTATATTACATTAAAAATAAATATCAGGAGCAGGCATACATTTTCGCCGCACGGTAGAAAGAGAGGGGATATTACTTCCTCTCCTACGCCGCGCCGAAGGTCTACTCTCCTTCCGTCTTACGAATTTTCGATCAGGTCACGTGTCCTGACGCGAGTTTCACATTTTCCATCCCAAAAAGTGCACAACACCGCTAAAGAAGTTTTCCCTTAAAAAAAACTAATCATCACACGTCATAATAACCGCTTCAAATTAGACGGGTCTTACTTGACACCCGTTTTCCATTTCAATTTTTAAACCCGACGTTCTTCTGGCATCTTCGCGTTCAAACAAAACCTAATGGCCTCCGCGTACTAGGCGACTGGAACCGCGACCATTGATCGGAGCGACCAACCAATTTTATTACGCAATAAGATTTATTGTTAAATGCAACACCGCGGACTAATCTACCAGCTGGCCATATAACTTGTTAGCCAATGCGACATCTAGTGCGCTGAGATCGTAGAAGGAGACTTCTGACAAATTTTGGAGTAGTCTAAAGCTTGCGGTATCTGGTTAATTTTAAATCTGCTGTCATTACTGTACTTTCTTATTCAAACAATGACGCATAGTCTCTTGAGTTCTGCCAACTCATATGTCTGTATACATTCAGCAATTGCTAATGAACGATATATTGTTTCGATTTATTTTAACATGGTGAGTGAAGGGTTAATTTATCACACTAGAACCTATTTATTGTTAATTTAATTTTGCGAGCGAGCGCAAGCTAGGACTTACGCTTGCGCACGCATGTATACTACTAGTATACACGCGTGCGCACTACTACTATCCCAAGGGTTTTTTTTAAAATCCTTTCGTAGCGGATGCTTACGTCATATTAGCTGCATGTCAAAATTCAACCAAATCCGTCGTCCAGTGGTCCGGGCTGTGCTTTGTGCAGACCAGTCAGTAAAGTTTGCCTTTTATAAATAATGATAGAAGATAATATAGAAGATAGTAAGAAGAAGATAATGAGCTGACACTAATAATAACTTAATTATGTTACCTACTTTACAAATTTTGCAGTCACATGTTACGGATTTCAAAAATAAATTTGAATCTCAGAAACAAAAAAGTTATAAATGCTAAAAAGGATGCCGAAAATATTCAATGAAAGACTGTCTTATTAGCAAACTTTTCTAGATAGTCAGCTAAAAGAACCAGTGGGCATTTGTCGGTAGTGACTTGTTTGCCACCCAACGTTGTATAAAAAAAGACATTACATTCATAGAAAATACTAATAATTGCAGAAAATAATAAGCCAGTATAACGCATTTCTAACACAATATATCTCAGTAATCCAACCTTTGAATTTCAAAATCCCAACATTTCCTGAACATGTACAAGATTCGCTGTTGAAATATTCTTAAAGAGCCACAGATTATGGCGTATTACAGAAGGAGAGATAAGAAAAAGTAATGCGAAAAAGTTAGAGCATAAATTAGATTCAGAAACGTCTGGACGCGTCTCGATCGTCTCGAGATTATCCCGCTTCGGCAGTTCTGCACATCTTTTTCTGGCCCTCTTTGAATAATGTAGTATTAATCCTTATATTTTATTTTACGAGGTCTCAAATGCTGCAGCAGTTGATTTTTGATTTTGATCATTCCTTTAAACAATGGCCGTTAGAAACTACATTCCATTGATTTGCGGTATTCTGGTGGTGGATTGAAAGAGGAATAGAGTTTGTTGTAGGTATAATTAGGCTTTGTTGTTGTACAAGTAGACTACGTACACTGTTGTACGCAGAATGTTGTCTCTCCGCTTCCGTAAAACTTTATTTGGTGGAAAAGGAATATATGTAAATAACAGATTCGGCATAACAATTGCTAATAGTGTGTGTAGGGGGTTCTACAGGAGATATATATGCTTGGCTTTAGGTACTTAAACAAATTTTGACGAGCTCGGTGGTCGAATGGTTAGCAATGGCCACTTTAACTCCGAGGTCGCGGGTTCGATTTCCGCACAAGACAAACATTTGTGTGCATGAACATGTCTGTTTGTCTTGGTCTGGGTATTTTCTATGTATTATAAGTATGTATTTACAAAAAATAAAATGTGTTTAAGTACATTTATCAGATGTTTAGTACTCATAACACAAGCTTAGCGCTTAATTTGGGACTAGATGGCGTTGTGTTAATTGTCAAGATAAATAATAATCGGAGTCTTACTACCATTTGGTAGTGGCAGCCATACCGACTAAAACCCCACGATCTTCTTCTCCCCGCCAATTAACGAGGCCACGCATAACATCCGCGACCCGCCGACAGTTATCTGTGAGGATCCTCCTTCTGGGGAACCCAAGTTTCTGCCTCTTCTCGAGTGACACAACGGGAGACATACGGCACGCCGAAACTAAGGGTTATTTCACGGGCTCCACTGCCAGAACATTATTCAACGGTCAGCAATATCTCCACGAATGGAAGTTACTGACCGTTGTTGTCCAGGGTGTACCAGACTCAGGCTGATGCTAACACGTCGATCTCACTGGACGTATCCAGCAAGACAAGCGAGCCAACAATAGTCCCGAGCACACGAGGAGGTTTTCCGGCCTTGACACCCCAACATTTTTAAATTCTAGTCCAACACCTAAGGCCTGCACGTTGTGTACTAGCCACTTGCCTTACCATCTATCTAAACAGGCTCTAGCGAAAGATAAGTAGAGCCTGCCGAATCCAGCTGGGGAAGTACTTTTAGTTCACAAAATACCACAGCAAAGTGACAACATCCCTGAGGATCGTTTTTGTCCTGCGAGTGAGTAAGGTAATTAATTAGACATGAAAAAACTCAAAGAGTACAGTACATACAAAAAGGAAAGGATGATACAAGTTTCAACGATAAGATCTTAAAAAGCAGAGAACTAAAAGGTAGGTACCTATATTCACTTTTGTAATACCTTTTATAAAGAACCACGCTTTCATACTGACTACAAAAGTTAGCTTCCAATAAAATCCAAGCAAATTAATGCCTACCTAATAGTTAAAAGTCTAATCAACTGTACTAGTACCAATCTTAAAGTACATGAACATATTAACCACATTCAATGTATATTAATTTTATCGTGCAAATATCCTCAATCTGTAAGGTTAGTGATATAAAGCATTAACTATATGACCACTTAAAGGCAAATAAGTACGCTCCGATGATCCTTTAAGATTACTGCAGGTTCCGCCGTTTACAGCGTAATAGCTGTTGTACACAGTTAATGAAGAATACAGTAGAGCAGAATTGAACTGACGGTTGATTAGAATAAATCTGCGTTCGCATAATTTTGTAGGACTCAAGATGTGAAGTTGAAATGTGAACTAAGATAGTTATATATACAAGTACTATTTTAAGCGCATTGGATTGCTGTAATGCTTGTCAAAAGGAAGTAAATAAATAAATATTTGTTTTGCTTTTAAAACATACATATAATATCACTTAAGACAAAACAAAACAACATGGAATAACGTAGGTACTCGTATGTTATGCTATATGACAAAAAATGAGATAGTAGCCGTAATGTGTAAGCTGAAATGTCACCAATAACCTCGAGAGGAGATATTCCATTAGAAACGTAAACATCAACGTGCTATACTCCCTTTATTATGCCTCGCTGACTAGTCTCACTAGATTTGAACGCTTAATTAAACTAAAATAAAATATATATATATATTTATTTACCACCGGGCCTTTGCGCAGACACTCAGTTACAAGTTACATCTTTTTTAATAATTATGAATTATCATGTACATATTCTTCCTTTCCTATTACTTTAATAGGTATTATGTAGCAGCATTAGCTGTTAATTACACTCTCTGTCATCCATGAAGAAAACAAAATATTCAAATTGCCGCTACCCAGCCACAACACGCATCGTTGACATTGTATTCAATCATTTGGTAAATAATATACAATAAATTTTATCTACAGTGGCATCCTCACTTGTCACGTCTTTCCCTCTAATTAAGGCATATATATATTTTTTTTTTATCTTTCCACTGAACCATAATAATTAAGTCAATTACTATATCTAAATGTAATGTAAAATTATTGTTTACACGTTTCAATTCCTACATAAAAACGTT
The DNA here is from genome assembly GCA_937001555.2 of Hypsopygia costalis. Classification (NCBI taxonomy): domain Eukaryota; kingdom Metazoa; phylum Arthropoda; class Insecta; order Lepidoptera; family Pyralidae; genus Hypsopygia; species Hypsopygia costalis. Next base: position 1,420,252 of record OW443336.2, on the reverse strand, counting down.
GTTCTCATACCCGTCAAATCGGTTTTAAATCGGAGTTGACTTACTGTTTGCAATTTAAACTATGTCAGTTTACAGGTTGTTGTAACCCGTCGTGGGTGGCGTACGTCAGTTGAAGCCGTATACATAGCAACTCTACGATCTATTACCATACACAGGTGTACTAAAAATTACGTATAATTATAGCGAACACCCGACAGTCAGAGAAAAAAAATATTAAATTATCGCTATAATCGAGATTGGGAACTTGGTAAAATAGCAATTTGATTGTAAAATTTGGTCAGCAAATGCAATTCACAAGTATGTAAGTTGGGCAACTAAATCAACTCAGTAGGAGCTTATTTGTGTGCCCAGTGTACATGTGAATTGCATTTACTTACCAAATTTTACAGCCAATGAGATTTTTTTGGGATATTTACTCTAAAACCGATAATCTGAGTTTCTAACTTAACAGACACTCAATTTTCACTTTTACGAGGCGTCGTAAAAGTTAAAATTCAGTGTCATCAGTGTCAGAGGTCTTAGTTCGCGACGAATGACTGATTTAAATTTCAAAATGTATTGATAATGTTTCTTTTCATCCTGTATATACGGCTATCCCGCTACATAATAAGCTGTAATTAGTTTTTGCTACCACATGCTAAGTTTACTAGACACAGAAATCTCTGATACGTTACTAGATGACTATATCGAAGACGTAGGTGAGGTGAATCCACCGGTTGCCATCATCTTCGAAGGCTACGCATCACCAATTAACTCACTATCGCACACCACCCTTTCAAGTCGAGCTGCAAAAACAGTGTTCAGTTCAAGAAAAGGTGCCAACGTCTGGACATTAGCTCTGATGAAGATCTCATTTTGAGATCGAAACTAGTTGGTATTTTTATTTATTTAATATTTTTTTATTTACCTAGTCCATGTAACTATTCCAACAATATTTGAATATTTTCCTTAAGTCGCTGTTGTAATAGAAAGTTTAAAGTCACTTCCGCTCTATTATGATTTCCGTGATTAAATCCCCTAATTACTGATGATGGTAAGGGGGCTGTAACAGTATTCTGTCAACTGACAGAATACTGTTACAGCCCCCTTACCACCAACTCTTATTGCGATTCAATAATTGAATAGAATGCTTATTCATACCAATGAATAAGCGACTCTATTTCATTTGAAATGAAATAGAGATTATTTATTAGAGATAGATTTATTTATGAAATAGAGTCGCTTATTCATTAGTATGAATAAGCATTCTATTCAGTTATTGAATCGCAATAAGAGAGGGGTCAGGTCGCTGCTCGAGTTAACGATAGCTACGTACCTTGTTATTAATTATCTGAACAGTTTCTGTGACCTATCGTGTCTCTAAAATGATCTCATTATTCGAGTAATGAATATTCGTATATTACAGATCTTTAAAAAAATGCAGAATCGTTAAGTCATTGCTGTAAAAGACAAAAACTGACCGATTCTTATTATCTCACCATTCGAGTTCATAATTTAATCAATATATTTATTAGAATACGTGCAAGCCCTAGTCCATAAGTCGCTACTGTAAAGCCGCATCCACACACTTGCATTTGCAATTGGCAGTCAAGCAGCAAACAGCAAACACATGCCAAATAGCAAGCAACGAATGCCAGCACAAACACTGCTTCACACACTTGGTGTTTGCCGCAAGCACAGTGCACCGTGGTTTGCCAAACAGATATTAATAAATAAATATTTCTGGACAAATTACACACTGCCATCTAGTCCCAAACTAAGCAAAGCTTGTACTATGAGTACTAGTTAACTGATATTCAACTTAAATACATTTTATAATACATACAAAACACCGAGACCTAGAAATACAGACTTGTTCATGTCCACAAATATTTGTCATGTGCGGGGATCGAACCCGCGACCCCGGAGTCAAAGTGGACTTTGCTAACTATTCAACCAACAGGCTCGTTAAATACCCAAACATCAAACAACAAACACCCATCCACACGCTAGTGTTTGTTGTTTGCTGCTTGATGTTTGGCCGTTGTTTGGCAAGCGTGTGAAGGGGCCATAAGAATCTTTAACTCGCTGCTCGAATTAACGACAGCAACCCACATACCTTTATGATAATTAGTGCGAAGCGATATTTATTGCCGCGGCTGACCCGCTTTTTATCTTGTTTATTAATATTGCAGCGGCTTACGGCTAATTAGCAATTTGAAAGCTCTTAAGCATATACTTTGCGACGTTTCATGGAATCGTTTTATCATTCACGGTAAATATAAATCTTAAGTTAAATAAAAGTTAATGATGTCACAGGAGTTCGATAAAAATATAAACGATAATGCGGGATTAGAGCAAGAATAGGTAATTAAGAAAAAGTAAGGATTGCTCTTTAGATATTATTTATTTACACTATCCACTTAAAGTCAAAAGACGAGCTCGGTGGCGTAGCAGTCAATGACGCGGCTTCGACACCAACGCTCGTGGGTTCGATTCCCACACAGGGCAAACATTTGTGTGCATGAACATGTCTATTTGTCTTGGTCTGGGTGATATCTATGTATCATAAGTATGTATTTACAAAAAAAAAATGTATTTACGTATGTTTATCAGTTGTCTAGTACCCATAACACAAGCTTCGATTACTTTGGGGAAAGATGACGCTAAAAAAAATAAGTAAAGTATAATTTATTTAGGGTTCGTTACTTTTGTTAATGAGTTAAATTAAAATTTAAAATAACATTAAAAAAATGGACAAAAATTTTAATTACTTGTAAAGTAAAGTTCATTAATTATGTATATGCTAAACAACTTGACATTTTCATTTTTGATTTCGATCGAAATTCCTTCAGAGATATCATAAATTTAAGTTACAATTTTTGACTTTCCTGAAGAACCTACATACAGGCTCATAGATTATGATATCACATTTTCCAATTTCCATTAAAATTCCAATAAAACAATAATACTTTGTAACGTTACAAGTAAAATACCTTGTACAGTTAACAGTTTATTACAAGATCAAATAGAAATTACAAATGAGATTATAAACAGTCACATTTTGGACTAATGTCCAAAAATAGGTCCGGGTGAAATTCTGGAAAATTTTCGATTGAAAATTCACCCGGAATTGGAAATTCAATTTCATTCAAAAATCGACGCCGGCTGCACGCACGAAAAAGCATGACTTATGGTCACATTCCGCATGAGCCGAGTGTGCAAGCGAGAGCGCGGAACCAGCGACAGAGAGGCACGATCGGCCTAAGCGTTCGGCTTGTGCGCATCTATCTCTCTTCCTACTCCATTGGCCGATGTTTTCTTATAACGTTATTACGTAAAATTATCATCCGTAAACCGACAACTCAATAATCTCAATTGTAAATTCTATTTTATCTTGTAACAAACTGCTAACTGTAAAAAGTATTTTACTTGTAACATTACAACTTAATGTGTGTTAATGTATATGTCGCTTATTATTATAATAAACAACAATATTTCAGACATAAAAACTAATAGATTATGAAATAAGGCACAATTAGTCCAAAAGTAGGTTTAGGTGAATTTGGTCGAGAGTGTCGGCGGCGAAGGCCTGCCGATGATCACGGAGACGAAGGTAACCTAGCTGGTCACACCTTCAGGATTAGAACTAGATATCCTTTGCGAAATGATGATAAATTCGTCTAGGGAAGACCTACATAGTAAGAAAGTAAACTCTAACACAGTATACAAATTTTCATCCAAAACGTTACAACCTAATGTGTATGAATGTTTATATCTCTTATTATTATAATAAGCGACAATATTTCACACATAAAAACAGATAGCTTCACCGTCGCAATCTGACGTTCGCATTTAATTCTGCACTCTGAATTAGCGCACACGTCTCGAATAGACTTTACGACGTATTTGCATTATAAACTGGGTGACATATTGCGACTCCCGATTGTAATTTTGAAGGGTAATGGAGCGACCAGCGGTATGAAGTTTATAATGAGAATATCTTGAGTTTATTAGCTTGATGCTTTTTAGTCACTTTCTCTTTATGATTTATCGTCTTGTAATAATAGTATGTGTTTCATTTCTAGGGAAATTTTAAAGTCGTAGCCAAATAAGTATTCCCTTGAGAGTTGTTGAGTTCCTGCGAGTGAGCGGGGTCATCAGAAAGGAAGGAGATGCTGCAATTGCAGAGGGGTTGGCGGCGCGCGTGCAATATTTCATGTGGCGAGCGTTAATATGGCTACGTTAACCGCTTCACAACAGGCGGGCCGTATCCTTGTCTGCCACCCGACGTTGTATAGAAAAAACTTTCATTCGAATCCGTTCAGTCATTTGGTGGTAACAAACAGACAACCACACAGACTTTGAAATTTATATATTAGCATGGAGTATGGATTTATTATGATTCATTTCCGTCAACTTCTGGCGTTGCAGGCGTCCATGAGCTGCGCTATAATAAAGTCCATAAACTGTTTACCATTAGGCAAGCCGTAAGCTTGTTTTCCATCTTAGTAGTATAAAAAAGTTATTAACCATATACATATGGTTAATAACTTTTAAACAATAGTACACTGTACAACACTCATCACGCATTCAAGTTGCACTGTAAAAAACATCTTTTTTATGTGAGAGGGGGGCAAACACGCATGTGGATCACCTGATGGAATGTAATCGTCACCGCCCATGGAGATCAGCAATACCAAGGGGTCGCCGATCCGTTGCCAACCTATACTCCTTCCTTTCTTTCTTTCTGGTGACCTCACTCACTCGCAGGAACACAACAACCCTCAAGAGAATTGTTTGGCTGCGGTATTTTGAGGAGGTGGAGGTACTTCCCCAGTCGGGCAGCTTAAAAATACGCTATGCCCTATCTATCTTTTCGCCAGAGCCTCGTTTGTCAGTCAGCAGGCTGCACCACGTGCAGGTGAGGTTGGCTTTGATTCAAAGATGTTGATGAACTACTTACCCTACAAATGTAAGGACGATTCAAAGATCAAAATGTAATGCTTAATCTGATGTTGACTGTACAGTGCCGTATTGTACACACGAGAATGTACACAATAAGCAAACATCATTTATAGGCATAAAAAATGCAGCTTCTGCATCGACTGGCTAGTCTGTGACAGTGTATTAGTGTGTGTGCAGTCTAATTTTAGCTTATTAACAATTCTGTATGCAGAATAATCTCCCTATAAGTTCGCATCAAATTAAAATGATTAATTACGCCACCATACCTCATATAATATTATGTACAACAACAGGCTTATTTGTCACAATTTGGCCCGTTTGAGTGATGGGACCAGTCATTGATACCGTATTTAATTCAGTGCCGCCGTGACCAGAATACAGAAACGGATATTTGAATACGGTCACTAGATATCTGACGTGCAAAATTAATATAGACGATTAAATTGTGTTTTATTAAAAATAGAATACCTATTCTATTTTTAATAAAACACAATTTAATCTAAATTCCAATAATCATTATTTATACCTATAAATAATGATTATTGGAATTTAAATTTTATTAACTACTTAGAGAATATGTTTTTATAGCTTTTGATTATTAATAAGATAATTTAAGAGATGAAATTCTAAAATTAATTAATTTGCAATTTAAGAATATCATGTTGGCGGTTCTAAACTTGCATTCGATTTTGAGTTTTGTGTATACTGATATGTTTGTGTATACTGTAAAATCGGTATTACTCTTGATTTGCTATATACATTATTTTGTTCTAAGATCCTCTCTTCTCTCTCTTTTATTCTGTGGAGTACAAAAATTACGCTGTTTCTGTGGATGAAACCAATGCTATGAAAAGGAATCGCTTAAATTTAAAACATATAAAACCCTATGTTATTACTTTATTCTTTGTTTATTATATGTTATTACTTTTATTTTTATTTGTATACTTCGGAAGTCACTAAATCGATTTTCATTAAACATTACCAAGAATATCAGGACGGCTTTCAATTCACTTCACGGAATTCATCTTTTTGGGTGAATATCCAACTTATATTGGAAATCGTTGTTTGAGTTTTTGACAAAAACATTCCGTCTAGTAAAAAAAAATCATCATATATATGTTTTTAATTGAGGTTAAATAAGTACGGTACGCACTTTAAATTACAAGGGCATAAGTATCATCTTTTTAATATAAGGCAAGTTTTACAAACCATCTACAATACTGTAAACATGTTCCTACTGATACTGTTAGTGCCATAGGAAATGACAGCAGTCAAATGATATTAGTTATTAGAACCAGTAAAATTACTTTGTCACGTAACTGCATAGTATTGGATCTACATATCTGTTCCTCGCGAGCGGGAATAGCTTCCCGAATGTGACATTTGTTATCGTGTGCGCTCATTAATCACACGTGGACATAGTACGTATGGAACGATATTTTGGTGTTTTCTTTGCCTACATACCAATGTCATTTACATTAGGAAAAATAATGATTGTGGGGAAAGAAATTATGATATTCAGGTCAGAATTATGTGTACATACTCGTATATTGAACTGAATATCACTACTAGATGTGTAATAGCTCCCTCTATGGCGAGAGATAACAAACGTAATGTTTATTTTTAACAGTTCGTCAAGCCCTAAATTATTTACTAACTGGATTCTGATTATCCCTATTTTATCAACTTTTATGCCGTATGGGCCGTGTGGTTTCCGGTAAACTAGAATGGAATCAATCCATCTCTTCCCGTGGATGTCGTAAACGCACAGAATAATATGTACAAGGCGACTAAGGAAAATACATTATAAAATATCGATCAGGCCTCCCCAACCCGTCTGGCCAGCGTGGGGAGTGTAGGCCAAATCCTCCGGCCAAATTATGTCTGGGACGGACGAGAGAGGGTCGTGCTCCTGTAGTGGAGACTAAAATGACCTGATGATGATTTACTTTTATGTAGATAGACATCTTAACAAAACAATACTAATAAACACACAGTGATTTTTGGGTGTATGTTCATCAACATCTTTAAACCAAAGCCAACTTCACCTGCGCGCAGTGCACCCTGCTGACTGTCAAACAATTTTCCCTTGAGGATTATTGAATTCCTGCTGCGTTGGCAGCCGGGTGGCGGCGCGCGAGCGATGTCGTATGTTGCGAGCGTTAATTTGGCTACGGTAACCGATTCACATCAGGCGGGCCGGATTGTCTACCATTCTTATTAGTATAAAAAAAAATGCAGAACATGTTCACCCCTACACAACTTCCATTAAAAATGTTCCCATTAAACGACGATATGAAAGTCTTTTTTGTCCAAAATAGATGTGGATGTGCTAAGCTATATTTTTTTTTCCTCCAAATCTACTCTACACGTCATTTGTGTAGCACTACAACAAAAAACATCGCACTCCCTGCTGTAACTCACTAAGTCGACAATAAATCCATCAATTGATTTATTGACAGCCGATTCTCGACGCTCCAGCATAATTTGTTAGCCAAATAATCCGAGATTTTGATGCGCGCCCCACGCGTTATAAATAACAGTCAAAGGGACAATTATCGAACGAACTGGAATTCACCCACATTATGCCAAATAATGGTAGCAACGACGCACCCCTGCATCGATATGTTACGCCTAAGTCTCATTATTACACGAGAAAACATCATACAAACCGTTATAGTATATGGCGTTTATGACATTTCAAAATACTCGTAGATGCGGATTATGATATATAGGTAGGTGATTTGTTGCACAACCCTATCACGATTAAGGATAGGTTTAGAGAATATCAAGAAAAGGCAGAAAGTTTTTACGAACCCGATATCACATTATATCATTGATTGAGTAGAAATATAATTCGAATGCAGCAATGGTCTATCGATTACAGTTCTTTTAGGGATGCGCGTAGTTCATAAAAGACGTAAGAGACGTTACTCACTGTGATCTGTTTGATGTAAAGTGCTGTAAGGGACCACATGCGCAACGGGCGAGTAAAAAAAATGCTTGAAATCGTAGGGCTGGGCGTAATAATGGGAATATTTATGCGGTAGCCACGTGCTGATATCGAATAATAGCAACATGAAATTCGCATATTGATAATAGTATTCTGGGAGTTTTATTAGAATTTATTTAGGCTTATTCGTTTATTTTGGTAAATTGCCTTTTTGTGGATTTGATTTTGATCATAAACAGCAGGCAAAAAGAAGGGGACTTTTGTAATAAATAACTGGAGTTAAATTAAGGTATTAAAAATAATTTGACGAGCTCGGTGGTCGAATGGTTAGCAATAGCCACTTTGACTCCGAGGTCGCGGGTTCGATTCCCGCACAAGACAAACATTTGTGTGCATGAACATGTCTGTTTGTGTTGGTCTGGGTATTTTCTATGTATTATAAGTATGTATTTAAAAAAAAATGTATTTTACTTAAATACATTTATCAGTTGTCTAGTAACCATAACAAGCTTTGCGCTTAATTTGGGACTAGATGGCGCTGTGTAAATTTTCTAGAAATATTTATTTTTTTATTATTTATAATAGTTATTAAGTATTAAAGTAATAATATTACGTAGTAAAGTCCAAAATACGAGTATAATATAGAGGGAAAGAAAGGCTGTTTGGATTAAACGACATTTTTTTTACATTTTTATTTAGTTTTGACGAGCCCGGTGGTCGTAGCCATTCGACCCCCGGGTGGCTACTTCGACTCTGAGGTCGCGGGTTCGATCCCCGCACAAGACAAACATTTGTGTGCATATGTGTGTGTGAACAAATTTGTTTGTCTTGGTCTGGGTATTTTTTATGTATTACAACTATGTATGTACAAAAAAAATAAGTACGTTTATCAGTTGTCTAGTACCCATAGTACCTACAAGCTTTGATCTTAACGGACTACTCCTGAAAAACAGAGCATTGATTTTCTAAAATCATAGCTTACAAACATTATATTATTATGTCATTTATTACCATTTAAAATTTGGTTTAATTCAATGCCATTTTCATTTTATATATCGACGGACCATAGGCGCACAACACGGCATTAAAAATAGGCAACAAAGCGCTTACTCAATACCTACGTCTAACCAGTTGGCTGCGACATATATACGTTTTAGATATTATATTATTATAAAAATCATAATAACTATGATCATGGGTAATATTATGGTGTAATATTACCGTAAGCAACGACTATCTCTATGCCGTAAGCAACTCCTTTAAGGTAGAAACGGTTAACATACTTTACCTCAACTTCAGTTGTTATTGACGTAAAAGTCTATTAAAATAACCCTGAAAATACTTGCCTCAAAATTTTATAGCAAAAACAAACGTTAAATAAAACTAAACGCTTTGTTCGGATAACTACTCTTTAAACCGATATCAAAATTTACATAATAGTTTTATTTACATCACCATTTTATAGTAAAATAAATATTTATGGCATTTAAAAACGAGATCGTCTGCAATTTAAAATTTTATACGATAATACCGCGTGCAATTTCAACCCGCTTTGAAATAGTTGCAAAGTAATTTAGTTGCAAAACGTGGTACGTTAGAAACACGGGACAAAGTACTACAATTTTCATACAAATAACGCGTTATTTATAAAGTTATTTTGGTATTCTGGCCAACGGCATGGATATTACAATATTTACAATAAAAAGGGAATTAACTGTGTGTGCACAAAACAAATTTAAATATTCTATCGAAACCTAAATTTTAAGAAATGTAGGGCATAGCGTATTATGTAGGCTTCCCGACTGGACAATTAATTACCTCCACCTCACAGAATACCGCAGCCAAATAACAATTCCCTTGAGGTTTGCTTTATCCTGCGAGAGAGTGAGGTCACCAGGAAGGTAGGAGTTGCTGCGTTTGCAGAGGGGGTGGCAGCCAGTGAGCAATGTTTTATGATACGTGCATTTATATGGCTACGGTAACCGCTTCACATCTTCACATATCCTTTTTTACAAGCCTCTAAAACACATAAAAAATCTAGCGGGTGTCGCTATATCATGGATACGGCCGTATGTACTACGTAAATATGTTATATGCACTAAAATTATCATAAAATGGCAGCGCTTCCCCCTTCCCTGTACGCAATGTTCCATAGTCTATACTTAGCGTAATAACTTCTTTGATCCTTCGTCTATCCAGTGGTGTGATTGAATTTTGGATGGAGATGATAGATTTGTAGCCGCAACACCAAACTGTATTCCTCGATTATGTTATCATTCTTTTTTTTTTAATTGCCACTCATTGGAAGCAATTTTTAAGACACATTCACGTCAACAAAGATCCCTTTTTGTGCCAGTTATGTAAAAGTTACAATACAGCGATTGACCAAATCAATTAGGTCCTCAGCTGCAATAGAAACTAATCTTTCTCAATCCTATTGCGATATTGACCCCCCACATGTGGAAATGGGAGAACAATCGCCGTCCATATCGAGATTAATTGAAATATCGACAATCTATCTAATGAATCCCGATTGTCAGTGTAAACCGATGAAGGGAAGAATTTCACCATCTTTGACAATGACGATTTGATGACGAGCTCGGTGATCGTATAAATAAGTATTTATGGACAATTTACACAGCGCCATCTAGTCCCAAATTAAGCGCAAAGCTACTACTATGGTTACTAGACGACTGATAAATGTACTTAAATACATTTTTTTGTAAATACATACTTATAATACATAGAAAACACACAGGCCATTACTATTAGTTAGACATTCTGATGAGCTCGATGATCGAACAGCTAGCAATGGCCACTTTGACTTCGAAGTGGCGAGTTCAATCTCCGCACATGACAAAAATTTGTGTGCATGAACATGTGTCTTTGTCTTGGTCTGGGTGTTTTCTATGTACGACTTTACAAAAAAAATGTATTTAAATTTAGTATCACTTATCTAGTTACCATAGTACAAGCTTTGCTTAGTTTGGGACTAGATGGCAGTGTGTAAGATGTCCAGGAATATTTATTTATTTATCTATAGGGATAAAGCGTCTTCGGCTTTTCGTTTCGGAATAGTCCCCCTAGATACTAATGCTAGGTATGGGTAATGTTTAGGGGAGAACCCTCTAATCTGGGAGCTACGACAACTGGAGACTCTTTTTGCTGTATAGAAGAATGCAAAAGTAATGAAAAATATTTAACTCCTTAAATTAAGGAAGAGTGAGGCTTCGTCCAGAATCAGCTATGAAACATATTAAAGTGCGTCTGAAAACGGTTCCTGCTGAGGTTAGTTACATTATTGCCATCCTTAAGGTGAAGTGAGTCCAGGAAACACGCTTATTGAAAGAATAGTTCTATTAAACTATTTCAATTTGGTTCCTAGAAATTTAACTATGAAATCTTAAGTTCTTTCTGCAGGGCACAAAGCTATTGAAAACACAATTAATAATTTTTGGCTCGATAGAAAAAAATCGCGAACTTACTCTCTAAATTTGCACTAAGTAAAAATTATAACTATTTAATACAATTTTTTTATAAGGAAATTATACCAAAATTTTCATAATTTTAATTACGAGAGCACTATGCTATTACTTTTAAAAATAAAATAATTTAAATAAAATTATTAAAAGAATAACGATTTGCGGTCGCGCACCCTCCCCGATTCTCGATCGCTCTCAACGTCAGTGCTCTAGGAGCTGCGTTCGAGGTAGGACCTGTGCCGCGCGTCCGTTCAACGCGTTGTCAATAAACACGTTGAAATAAACACAGTGTAGGAATATCAGTAAGACAACAAAACAACGATGATGATGATGATACATTTATTTTTTTACTGAGACCCGGTTTTTTTTTCTCATGCTAGATGTTTCTTTGGAAAACTTTATTATAAATCTTTCTTGGAATATCTGTAAACCCACATTGAAATTCGTTCAGTAGCGATTGAGTTTATCGCATACATGTAGGTACGCGATCATCGAAATCGGTTTGGCCGTTTAGGCGTCATAATTTTTATTTTTTATACTTCGTCGGGCCGTAAAAACATACGGCCCGCCTGATGTGAAATGGTTACCGTAGTTATAATAACGCTCGCAACTTAAAATATTGCTCGCGCACCGCCACTCCCGCTACCAACACAGCAACTCCTTCCTTTCTGGTGACCTCACTCACTCGCAGGAACACAACAACTCTCAAGGGAATTGTTATTTGGCTGCGGTATTCTGTGAGGTGGAGGTAAATTCCCCAGTCGGGTAGCTTACAATTACGCTCCCTACCTCCCTTTGCCAGCGCTTCGTTTGTCAGTCAGTAGGGTGTACCGCGTGCAGGTAAAATTGGCTTTGGTTCAAAGATGTTGATGAACCACTTACAGCCCAGATATAGTGATAACCCCAAAGATAGTGGAACAAACAGACATCCATACTTTCGCATTTATAATATTAGTAGGTAGATAGTTAATTGATTCAGGTGTTATTTACAGGCAATTTGATCTACACTACTTTGCGTGCTTCCGCCACCAACGTTTTTGGTGTAGGACACGACTTACGCTTAATATTTTTTTGGTGTAGGAGCTAGGACGTTGGATCATTAATATTTTAGGGTGTAAGTGGTTCATCAACATCTTTAAACCCAAGCCAACTTCACCCGCGCGCTGTGTACCCTGCTGACTGACAAACGAAGCTCTGGCGAAAAGAGAGGTAGGGAGCGTAATTGTAAGCTACCCGACTGGGGAATTACATCCACCTCACAGAATACCGCAGCCAAATAACAATTCTCTCAATCAATTATGAAATCAAATCAATATATTTTTTTGTAAATACATACATACTAACTGTAACCCGTGGCTTCGCCCGCGTGGTCCAGGGAAGCTGCCATTAATTTGTGTATATTTTTTTCTTGTTGTCATTTTTTTACTAGATGGGATAAAAAGTAGCTTATGACACTCTCCAGACCGTAAACTATCCCCGTTAACAAAAATCATGTCGGTACTTAGGTTACTTTCGATGTAAAAGAAGGACAAATGATTACAAAGTTTATTTTTCCCATTGGATTAAGATGTTTTTCCGTGATAAAAAGTAGCTTATGTCACTCTCCAGATCGTAAACTATCCCCATTAAAAAAATCACGTCCGTACTTAGGTTCGTGTTTGACGTGAAAGAAGGACAAATGATTAACTTTATTTTTTCCCGTGGGAATAAAATGATTTTCCGGGATAAAGAGTAGCCTATGTCACTCTCCAGGCCTTAAACTATATAAAAAAAAAAAACATGTAAATCCGTTTGTTACTTTTGACGTGAAAGAAGGACAAACAACCTTTTACCTATATTATGCTATAGTGATTTAATCTTAAAAGATAGGCATATGCGCAAATTTACGCAGCGCACGCAACGTAAGCCCTCAAAAGGAATATTTTTTTCCCGTTTTTTATCGGTGCTCCGCTCCTATTGGTGTTAACGTGATGTTATATAGCCTATACGAGTATATAGCCTTCCTTGAAATATAGGCTAACACTAAAATATTTTTTCAATTCGAACAAAGAAACAAACAAACTCTTCAGCTTTATAATATTAGTATAGATAATACATAGAAAACACCCAGACCAAGATAAACAGACATGTTCATGCACACAAATATTTACTCGTATCTTGTGCGGGGATCGAACCCACGACCTCGGAATCAAACTGGACATGGTTAGCCATTGGACCACCGGGGTTGTCAAATATAAATACTGTTAATATCAATACCGCTGTATGCTCGGGCATAGTAGCTAGGGACAGACGCGTGCTGTACGGCACATATCGATTCCTAGAAGGATGAAGAATAGTGTATGCTGGCGCGTGATAGTTAGTTAGTCTAAGTATGTACCTATTTTAGTTTGACCAATAATAAATATAATTGAATATAAAAGAATATTTTCTTTTTATAAATAGTTTTCTTTTTATTTTGAATTCTTTACTTTTTCATAATATACCAAAACATCACTTGTTTGCATGTTGAATATAATATACTTCATTAATAAAAAAATGTATTTTTACATGTGGTTTATTTATTTTCATATAATTATATTTCCAGTAAGTACTTTTAACTATTGTATTGACGGGTATAATACTACACGGGTGTAGATAGTCACTTCGCTATACTGTGGCGTCTCGGCAGCGATCGCGCGCTTGTAAGCGAGTACCCCGCGCCGGCTCCTCTCAAGCCCCGCACCTCACCCCCCCGAAAACGGCCAAGCCCTGGACTCACGTCACCTTAACATATCAACGATTTATTATACTTGCTATATCTTTTCATCCCCATGCGAAAATGGCGGTATTTTTTTGGGTGGCAGACTAGCACGTTATTGAAATAGGTAAAAATGCCGTCTTCTGTATTTTGAAAATACAAAATGTATGTATAAAAAATATTTAAAACCCAAGAGATTACGTATCACACGAAAGTACACAATAATAATATTCCTGGACAAATTACACACGGCCATCTAGTCCCAAACTAAGCAAAGCTTGTACTATGGGTCCTAGATAACTGATATAATACTTAAATATTTTTTTTTGTAAATACATACATATAATACATAGAAAATACCCAGACCAAGACAAACAGAAATGTTCATGTACACAAATATTTGTCTTGTGCGGGGATCGAACCCGCGACCTCGGAGTGCAAGTGGCCATTGCTAACCATTCGACCACCGAGCTCGTACTATTAACATAACAGAATAATTGATTTTAGCACGTAATTTTTATATTTTTGCATAAATGCGGTGTGAGTGGCTCATCACGACCTTTAGAGCCAAAGCCAACCTCGTCGGCACGTGGTGCACTCTACCGACTAGAGAAATTTTGGAGTTGCTGCGTTTTCAGCGATGGTGATGGTGGCTGCGGAGACGCTTCATATCAGGCGGGCCGTATGCTTGTCTGCCACCCGACGTTGTATAAAAAGCATTCTTTTAACTTTTTTGTTTTTATACTACATTGGGTGGCAGAGAAGTATACCTCCAGTCTGATGTGAAGCGGTTACACTTAAACATAGACGGTTGCAACGTTATTTATGTTCGCATAGCTCGCGCTTTGTCTTCCCCGCTGCATCATTGTAGAATATTCCAATCAATACCTAATATCGATCATTGTAAATGATGCAACCATGTCACAATTGCTTATTTTATTATCATTGCATTTTTAATACAAATTAACAACAATTTGACGACTAACTAGAATTCCTATTAAAATTTGTTACTGGGCATAGACTTACAACATACTATGTTATTATAGACGCCTAGTTGGCGTGGTAAACACGAGATAGAGAATGGTGGTGTAATGATGTAATGTGCTGCACATTAATAAGCTGTTCATAGTCATAAGAATACATAATTCTTTGAAGATTAAAAATCCTTTATATGGATACCACAAAGCGAGAATGACACTGTCATTTTCGCGCCGCGTCGTCGTGTCGATGTTGCGTGGTGGCCATCTTGGAACATTTCCTTACACGATGATGGCGTGTTTCTCGTTGTCTTTTGTGAATGCGATGAAATCTATCTATGCTAATATTATAAAGCTGAAGCTGTTTGTTTGGTTGAACGCACTTATCTCACAAACTACTCATTCGAATTGAAAAAATATTTTAGTGTTAGATAGCCTATTTTTCGAGGAAGGCTATAGGCTATATAACATCCCGCTACCACTAATAGGAGCGGAGCACCAATGAAAAATGTTGCAAAAAATGATGCGAGTCAGCTAGGAACTAATAAAGGTATGTAAAACTACTTTGCGTGCATAATCGCGTGGTTATTATAATTTCAATCGTGCAACGCGAAAGTTCAAAAGTTATTATAACTATCAACTAGTCTATAGTTTTCTCTATCTACGTTACTAGGTATGCGTTTTGTTCGCCATGACTGTTTATGGTCGTGTATTAGCATATTGTTTATGGTTGCTGGTGAACTGTACCGATGGTACCAACACCCATTGTCACAGCTTGCAAATCGAAGAGAAACACTTGCCTCTTTTATGCTAATACTGTATTACCATTTTGTAACTGTTTAAGGCGGTCCCTAGTAGCGTCATTCGAGTGAAAAATTAACTATTTTGAACTGAGAACTCGCCAAAATGTAAAAGTAATGGGTCAATTAAGTATTCTATATACTTTAAGATTAACTTTCGTGTGTACTTTTTATATTAAAAAGATTGGTTTTTTTTTTATACTACGTCGGGTAGCAGACAGGCATACGGCCCGTCTGATGTAAAGTGGTTAACGTAGCCATATTAACGCTCGCAACATAAAATATCGCTCGCGCGCCGCCACTCCCGCTGCCATCGCAGCACCTCCTTCCTTTCTGGTGACCTCACTCACTCGCAGGAACACAACAGCCCAACAGCTCGAATGCTAGCAGGGAACCGTTATTTGGCTGCGGCATTCTGTGAGGTGGAGGTACATTCCCCAGTCGGGTAGCTACAATTACGCTCCCTAGTTGGCTTTGGTTCAAAGATATTGATGAACCACTTACACCCCATATTTTTCTATTTTATGGTGGAATATCGAGCAGTGGGCGACCATTAGTTTTAAAAAATACCCACGGGATACTGGGATATACGCGCACGAAGTGGCACGCGGTCGGAAGGGTATAAATCGACGAGCTTGGTGGTCGAATGGTTAGCAATGGCCACTTTGACTCCGAGGTCGTGGGTTCGATTATCGCACAAGACAAACATTTGTGTGTATGAACATGTCTGTTTATCCTGGTCTGGGTGTTTTCTATGTATTATAAGTATGTATTTATAAAAAAATATTTAAGTACATTTATCAGTTGTCTAGTATCCATAACACAAGCTTTGAGCTTAATTTGGGACTAGATGGCGCTGTGTAAATTGTCCAGAAATATTTATAACATCATGAAATCGCGGCCCACATCTAGTCCCTACAAAAATGAGGATTTAATCTAAAACATTGTCGAATTCTTTATCCAAAAATAAATTTATTTCTCTCTGTATGCACCAATAAGTTTTAATTTCAATTGTTGGAATTACTCCAAGGAATGTCGCTATAGGAATTTTATCGTCGGTCGGAATTTGACAAAGACGGTAATCGAATTTTTCCTCAGCATTGGGGACGGGGACGTACCCTCAGAGACTCGGGGCGTACGTACGTCTGTAAGTCTATTAAAGCGACTCTGTGGTCCCCAGGGATACAATATATTTAACAGTATCTAGTTCAAGTTTTCATGTTTAGAAAAAAACAGAATTAAAAAAAAATGCGGTGTCGCTGTGTGATGGACACGGCCGTGTGTTGTACGTGAATAAGTTATATGCACTAAAATTATCTCAAAATGGCAGTGCTTCTCCCTCCCCCGCACGCGATGTTCCAAGTTCTTTCTTATAAATTTATGATCCTTCATCGATCCAGTGATGTGATTAAATTTTATATATTAATTTTATATATATATATGGAGATGATAGACCATCATCAGGTCTTTTTAGTCTCCAATACAGGAGCACGATCCTCTCTCGTCCGTCCCAGACAGAAGGAGGATTTGGCCTACACTCCCCGCGCTGGCCAGACGGGTTGGGGAGGCCTGATCGATGTTTTTGTATTTCCCTTAGTCGCCTTGTACGACATCCACGGGAAGAGACAGACACGGCCAGCAAAAAAAAAAGACCTGATGATGATAGACCATTTAGCTTCAACACCAAACTGTATCCTCCGATTTTGTTATTAGTAGATTTTTTGGATTGCCCCGTAAAGTAGCAAATTTAGCCTTCAAGTTATTACGACTTTCTAGTTTCATTGCGACGCGGACGGACGGCAACTACAGCACCTTGCCACGCCACACGGTGGGCTGGGATTGCAAAGTTGGGTCATAAGGGCTAAAATTTAAGTTTTGGTATCTAGGTATATATTTAAAACGTTTTTATACATTGAATTTTTTAAATTAAACTCGTAGTTTCGGAGATATTGCCATTTCAATTTTGTATGAAAAACGTCATATTTTTTTTGTTTAATAAACCATAAAAAAGGAAAACAGAGTGTATAAATCAAAACTTTCACATTTTTATGTTTTGCTCCATACAAAAATATCTTTGGAAATTAATTACTCCAAAAATACAAAGTTATCTGAAAACCGCAATCGTAAAAGTTTCATAGTATTGATAGAACAAACAAAAAAAATTAAAAAATACAAAAAATAAAACTTTTTTTTTAAATATGCTAAGTCTACTACCGGCCGGTTTCGTACCACCGTGCGCCAGCCACCTTTACCTTACCTGTGTGTCTCAATCGCATATTTCCATCACATTGAGATACTAAATTGATATCAAACACATTAAGACTGCATACCCCATGGAGAGTTGACAATGGCAAAAAAATACTGAGAAACACCACCTGTTTTGATGAACTGAGATGTCCTGGGCAATCTGCGATATTTTTTATCTATATTGCCCACCATAGATTTGGAACAGGCTAGACACAATCTGTTCATACATGGTTTTTGGATGTGAAAACTTCTTCATCCACGCTGTGCACTAATTTTGTGGCTAGTGAATGGGACCGAGCCGTCACGCTCAGCTCTGTAATGCTCGTTCGGGTAAAATCGGCAGAAACAAGAAAGAGACGAAGCGAGAGAAGTTTTCACTTCTGTCAAGTGATCAATCTTCAAAAAGGGCGTGAAGATGTTTTTACAGGGTCGGCAACGCGCGTATGATGCCTCTGGTATTACAGGCGTTCATAGGCTACGGTAACTGGTTTCCATCAGGCTACGGTAACTACTTTCCATCAGGCGGGCCGTATGCTTGTTGTTGCACACTGGTGGTATAAAAAAACCGAAAAAAAAATCAAGGACGTAGCGTTTAATTTATTTGACTTGATATGCTAATGATTAGCATACTCTATTTAGGTGAATTTTTCCATTTTTCAAAAAATAATTGCTTGTCTCGTTACTTTTATAACCTCTGATACTCCGATATTTATAACAGCGTATTTCGAGTATTGTTTGTAATTTTCTATTACATATTTATGTCCAAACACGCTCAAACAAACATATTACTGTCAATAATGCGGATGTTTTCAGTTTTAAACCAATAATGTGTTCAAATAAGGTATCAATATATCTAATGCATCATTAATTGGTATTGTTGGAAGCCTTTTTAGTTTATTTATGATTCCAATGTAGATTTTATGAATAAATCAGTGAATTATTTGTTAAGCTTTCTTCAACAATCAAGAAAGGAACATCCATAGCGGACCGTGGTTGGAAGTGTTCTCAAACTTCCCGCGTACTCAAGCGAATCAAAATTATGTTTTCACGTTTTTTTTTCACTTGTTGCGTGTATACATAGATATATACATAGATATACGGTCAGGCTATACAGCTGTGCCCGGGTAATTTCAACAAAGAGATCGATAGACGCATTCGACTGGGCTGGGCAGCTTTCGGGAAGCTTCGTCATATCTTCATCGCAGACGTACCCCAATGCTTGAAGAACCAAGTGTTCAATCAGTGCGTCCTCCCCGCTATGACCATAGCCCGTCCCCGCTAGGACGCACTGATTGAACACTTGGTTCTTCACTACTATTGGTTAAGAGTGGACAGAGACTTCGACGCTGACAGTTGGGCTCATTCACAGACTAAAAGTCGCACAGCGACCGATGAATAAAACAATACTTGGAGTTTCTCTAAGGGATCGAATACGGAAAGAAGAAATTTAACGGAGAACCAAAATGGTTGTGTTGGTAAACAGTGAATTATACTGTGGAGTTGACCTGTTTTCGATAATGTCGTAGCTCATATTAACAAGAATTGCTAAATAAATAGGATTTTTTTTGGGCCCACCACACATTCCCACCTCTGTGTCTCCCGTGTAGCCAGGATTAACAGCGGCGACCGCCAAAAAGGGCAAATAACAATGAAGTCCATGGCAGTCCGGGGGGTAAAATTACGGCTGCCTTGGAACTCACGACGAATTTAATCAGTAGAAATTAGTAGGAGTAGGAAGCTTTTGGAATTTGACTTCCCCTCTTAGCAACGTGAGAGGCAGCAATATGGCAAATAAGGCATTAAAAGCCTAAAGAGATGGCTAGTTAAGTGAAGCTCAACTGCCGTGCACCACGGATTTTAAGTTTCTAACACTATTGGGGACCTAAAACGTTATCGATTCCAATAATATGAATTGCAAAATCGTCTTAACGCTTGGTAATTCTCCCTTGTTGCTACCAAATCTGAATAGTATACCCCGGATTCAACTTGCAATGAATTCTATATGTCATCCCGCTCCTTCCGCCAAAGATCCCACTCCCAGAGAACATGGTGTGCTGTTTGTTCGAATTCATAATTAGGAGTAGAACATTCGCATAAGGGGACGGCACTAATTTAAACGAAAATAACCTTCGAATTAGCCTTAGAATTGCCATGTCCAGTTAAAAATTGCGTTGCGGTCGACTTCTAACCACTTTTTTTTAATCTGTCTCTTATCGATTGAAAGAACAGATTCAAGTGGCGTCCTTTGGTAGAAGTTTCCCACCTTTCCTGCCATTCAGACACCAATGTTTCAAGTACTTCATTAATAGGTTTGAACAGACTAACTATTTTTTCACGATCACGCATTTTCAAGAAATAAGGGACCATATTTTTAGATGTATAGTACATTGAAGCGCGGCGTTGTACTTCTAAATCTACTGGTAACACACCTGCTAGCGCGGGTAGTGCCTCGGTGCTTACAGTTCTATACGACTTACATAAAAATATCAGAGCAAGGCGCTGGCTTTGAAGCAATTTACGACGTGCTGCACCTATAGTAGCCTTATCTGCCCACGCAGGTGAACCGTACGTAGCACAACCAAAGTATGTGGCGGTATAAATATTTTTTAACGTTTTGAAAGTTAATCCCCACGTAGAAATTCACCACATCCACGTAGAGTTAAAAATAAACAGGATAGGATAACTACTTGAATAAAAAGACCAAGATTGAAACTGGAAACAATAGCGCACAGAAACGAGAAAGCAGTTTTTCAGTGCAATTACTGAAGTCCTGCGGGTTAGAGATCAGATAACGTCCACCCACTGTAATAGTTTCACGGTAGTTTTTATTGGGCTTCTAATGAGAGTTTATGAAGTACTAGGTAGCGCCTAACAAGGTAGTATTTACTTCAAGCTTAACAATTTTTTTAATTTACATTATAAAAAAAATAGTTTTTTTTAGGATTACATAATTATCAGTATGAAGATGATGAGGAGCTCGATGGCGTCGTTGCGCGTGGCAGACTAATCGATCACGCAAGTCAAGCAACGTTGACCGTAGCTGGAGTATCCATGGATGGGTTATCTCGAGCTTCTCCGTACTTCGGAGGGCACATTAAGCCGTCGTTCCCGGCTGTTGACATTAGATGACAGTCGTTAAGCCCAATCAGTGGCCTTTGGGCGGCTCGAAAATACTGGCCTCCGCCAACCCGCAGTTCATCAGCGTGGATTACTACTCTAAACCCCATCGATTGAGGGGAGACCCGTATTCCAGCAGTGGGATGAATAAGGGTTGACGACTATATTATCAATAATCTAGGTTTTCTCGACTATTCGATTTAACTAATGTCTTCTGGCAACTCCAAAAACTCCAGTTGGTCAGAATACGCTTTTTATTGTGAATCCGCAGGCGATAATTTGTAACGTTGCAAGCGTCTATAGGCTACGATAGCCGCTTCATATCAGGCAGGCTTTACGCGTGTCTACCAGATGGTAGACACACAGAAGTAGAGTAAAAAAATAAGGTGATGTCTTTTGACGTGGCAGCCAAAAGAAACAAAGGGAGGATATGCTGCGTTGGCAGCGGGGGTGGCGGCGCGCGAGCAATATTTTATGTTGCTAGCGATAATATGGCTACGGTAACCGCTTCACATCAGGCGGGCCGTATGCTTGTCTGTCTTCGACGTAGTAAAAAAAACAGCAACAAATCCACCTGCAATTGATCAGCGTGGTAGAGTAAGCACTAAACTTCTTAGATTCAGAGGAGACCCGCGTCCCAGCATGCCTACTATATATTCCCACCGCTGTGTCACATGAGTAAAGAAACTTTATTTACTCATGTGGCTGTGTCTCCTGTGTGACCAAGATTAACAGCGGAATCCGCCCAAAAACAATGAACAATGAAGTCCTTGTTGTCCTAGGGGTAAAACTACGGCTGCCTTGGAACTCATAACGAATTTATTTAGAAGAAATTAGTAGGAAGCTTTCGAGTTTGACTTTCCCTCTTGGGTTGATGTGATGCTGGTAGCCAGAAGGTTAAACACCCTAAGAATTGTAGACTCAAAAGCGCGTCGGCTCAGTGCGTAACCCAAATAGTCGGCATCAACCATAATCATCCCATTATTGGGATACGGGTCTCCCATCAGTCGAAGGAGTTTAAAGCGTACTCCACCACGCTGTTCAAATGCAGGTTGGCGGAGGCTAGTTTTTTTTTATACTACGTCGGGTGGCAGACAAGTATACGGCCCGCCTGATGTGAAGCGGTTGCCGTAGCCATATTAACGCTCGCAACATAAAATATCGCTCGCGCGCCGCCACCCCCGCTGCCAACGCAGCATCTCCTTCCTTTCTGGTGACCTCACTCAATCGCAGGAACACAACAGGGAATTGTTATTTGGTTGCGGTATTCTGTAAGGTGGAGGTACATTCCCCAGTCGGGTAGCTTACAATTACGCTCCCTACCTCTCTTTTCGCCAGAGCTTCGTTTGTCAGTCAGCAGGGTGCACTGCGTGCAGGTGAATTTGGCTTTGGTTCAAAGGTGTTGATGAACCACTTATACCCCATTATAGTGTTTTCAAGCCGCCCAAAGACCACTGACTTAGCTTAACGACTGTCATCTACAGACAATAAGTAGGACCGACGGCTTAACGTCCCTCCAAAGCATAAATGAAAGTTGAGTTAAATAAACCCATCCATAGACAGGTTACGGTGGACGTTGCTTAACTTGCGTGATCGTTTTGACTAACACAGACAACGACGCCATCCAGCTCCTCGTCATTGAGCTCTTCAGTGCATTTCCTAACTAGTAATCGAGATTAAAACAAGCAGTGTAATCATAATGTAAAACCACGATACAAAGTAACCGAATGAATGCTCTCTCCAGATTTATAGTTTTGTATCTATAAAATGAAATTGCTTTTGTAAACTATATGGTGCACTTTTACAGACTGGGATCACATGCAGTCGGATCATTCCATATTTCTGTGGGATTATGGATTTTTGAACGAAAACGACATATTTATGGATAGTTTAAGTTTATGGACAAAATGCCCGTAAATTTACAATATACAGAATGATGAGAACCATATTCAGAAGGACAGAAAATGAAAAAGTATTATTTTTAAGTGGGAGCAAACATAGTAATTAGCAAAATCAAAAGGCACTAATCAGTTGGCAGCCTTTTAATGGTGAAATAAACAGCCTATTCTTGAAGAATAGTTGCATTTGTTTCGGGAACACCGCTGGGGGAACTGACCTTGACTGACCGCGACATCCCCTACAAGCGTAGCTACCTACGCACTAGCGTACCTACCAGGATAAAAAGTGTCATATTTCTCAAGTCGTACCTGAATCGTTAATGCCATATTTTGTTTTTTATACTACGTCGGGTGGCAGACAAGCATACGGCCCGCCTGATGTGAAGCGGTTACAGTAGCCATATTAACGCTCGCAACATAAAATATCGCTCCGCCGCCACCCCCGCTGCCATCGCAGCATCTCCTTCCTTTCTGGTGACCTCACTCACTCGCAGGAACACAACAACCCTCAAGGGAATTGTTATTTGGCTGCGGTATTCTGTGTGTAAGTAAAACCCCCTTATTGGCCATATACCTGTCTCTCACATTGCTAAGAGGGGAAGTCAAATTCCAAAAGCCCTACTTCCACAAATTTCTTCTGATTATTCTGATCGCTATGAGGGGAATGTGTGCCCCCCCCCCCCCCCCCCCCGTTCCGTTTAAAATGTTCACTTCGTGCATTTTTATGGAGAGCTTATGTCAGATTAAACGTTATTCGATTTCTAAACATCGAGAAATAAATAATAAATAAATAATGTCAGACAAATTACACAGCGCCATCTAGCCCCAAAGTAAGCAAAGCTTGTGTTATGGGTACTAGACAACTGCTGATAAACATACGTAAATACATTTTTTTTCTTTTTGGAAATACGTACTTATGATACATAGAAAACACCCAGACCAAGACAAACAGACATGTTCATGCACACAAATGTTTGTCCTGTGTGGGAATCGAACCCACGAGCGTTGGTGTCGAAGCCGCGTCATTGACCGCTACGCCACCGAGCTCGTCGAAATGAGATTAAACAATTCTAAAAACGTACTACCAACTACATCTGTAGAATTCATATTCCTTATCTAGTCTAGCTATTCGTTTTTGCTCCATCATCACATCGGGCCCTGTACGGTTTACACCACACATGTTTATTTTATATTTTGCTGATGCGGCGACTCCGCGCGTACGCGTCATATTTGATTACTATAAAACTAAATATTCTCACTAATATCGGTGAGTGCTATCATAACATCGAACCAATACACATTGGAGAAAGGAATTGCCAATATCTGACTTGTTTGTAATCACCTAATTATACTAACTTCAACTTTTGATGATCTTTCCTTTCTGCACTCCACATCAAGCAAGCAAACAAGTAACTAGTAACGTAAGGGAAAACACCCCTACAGACCCTGTTCCACAGATAAGTCGAGATATTTCATTCGAAGCCGTCGCTTTATACCGAGTGATCTTGGTGAACATAATACAGTTACGTATGGGACAGTTACGCCGCAGGGGAGGAGTAACATTGTTACGAAGTTGTACCGGGACTTGGCAAATTGTGACCGAGGGGTCATCGAGTTTCAGAGGTAAATATGTACGTTATATAATACAAATGATATTATTGGGTAGGTTGTGTCGACAGATGGAAAGGTAATTTTGTTTTAGATATTTATGAAATTATGTGTAGTTTGGCTATTTCTAACCGACTTCAAAAAAGGAGGAGATTCTCAATTCGAATGATTTTTTTTTTGTATGTATGTTATTTGATATCTTCGCGAATTGTGAACCGATTTTTAAATTTCTTTTCTTATTTGAAAGGGTATGATTGCAAGGTGGTCTCATATTCACCAAGTCAGGATCTGATGATGGGATCCCAGGGAAATCAAGGCAAACTCTTAAATTTTATAAGCACGTATAGTCAAATTCTTTTTTTTTTTAAGGGTATGACTGCGAGGTGGTCCCATATTCACCAAGTCAGGGTCTGGTGAGGGGATCCCAAAATAATCGATGGAAACCCTTAAATTTGCCCTGTTACCAGCTGAAGTCGGTTTTATTTCTTTTAAGGGAATACCCGACATTCGATATTAAAAAAAAAATAACTCCCTTAGTACAGCCCTGTCGCAAAATCCGATCTCAGCTGATGTTTTGTACCTACTCGCAAAATTTCAGGGTCATTCGTCCAGTAATTTCGAGATTTTGCATTAAATCAACGAGTGAGTGACCTGTCGCTTTTATGTACATAGATTTTGTATTAGAATACAAAGAGAGACCAGACTGTGTCTGGGCACGGTATCAAATGTGATCTGGGAATGCTATAATTCTGTCCGTTAATGGTGCGTGCGCCGTTATGACGTTCAGGACTTCAGTTCTGTCGTTTTGTCGTCCAAAATAAACCAGCAGACAAATCGAGGTGTGTTGTTGTGTAGATTAAGTTATTATTTTGTTACAAATTTGTTCTATGGAATTCTCTTAGATTTTAATGGATTTTAACCTGACTTTTTTTTAATGAGAGGGTGGCAAACGAGCATGTGGGTCACCTGATGGAAAGCAATCACCACCGCCCATGGAGTTCAGCAACACCAAGGGGTCGCTGATCAGTTGCCAGCCTAATTCTCCTTCCTTTCCTTCTTTCTGGTGACCTCACTCACTCGCAGGAACACAACAACCCTCAAGGAAATTATTATTTGGCTGCGGTATTCTGTGAGGAGGAGGTACTTCCCCAGTTGGGCAGCTTAAAAAATATGCTATGCCCTACCTCTCTTTTCGCCAGAGCCTCGTTTGTCTGTCAGCAGGGTGCACCACGTGCAGGTTAAGTTGGCTTTGGCTCCAAGATGTTGATGAACCCCTTACACCCCAAACTGACGAAAAAGGGAAGACAATGTCTTTCAAGTGTATGTATGTGGATTTCATTGGAGCTCTTTGTCGTGCTTTGGCATTTTTTTAGGCTGGCAACTGCAGAGTGGTCTTGTCAAAATAAAAAATAATCTTGGACTAATTACACACTGCCATCTAGTCCTAAACTAAGCAAAGCTTGAACTATGAGTACAAGATGACTGATATGATATGTTAGCCGATGTCAATGGTAAACCGTATTTTGTAATTTCACAATAATTGTTTCTTTATCTATTTTTTTTTTTCAGACAAATTACACAGCGCCACCTAGCCCCAAAATAAGCGAAGCTTGTGTTATGGGTACTAGACATGTTCATGCACACAAATGTTTGTCCTTTGTGGGAATCGAACCCACGACTATTTTATACTGTTTGTTGATTGTATTTCAGTAAAATGCAACGTGAAGTTCTGGTACCCCAGTGTTTGTGACTGTAATAGTGAAAGTGTCGTTGTGCACTTGGTTAAAGAGTGTCAGCTGATTTTGAATTTATTTATTATTTGCTAATGCATCTAAGTACTAGGATAATCTCACTCGAATAGCGTAACTGGTACGGATAATAAGTCATTTCTATATTTGTTAACGACGAAGAATGGACAATTTAAAGCTAAATTAAATGGAAAAATACTATAATAAATTGATATACTAGTTTTACAACGTTTCATGTAATCGAGCTTCAATGACAACTTCAATTTTTAACAAGACCAGCCAGCCGCTAAAAATATTTAAAAAAAGCATTCACCATTTTTTAGGGTTCCGTACCTCAAAAGGGAAAACGAAACCCTTATAAGATCACTTTGTTGTCCGTCCGTCTGTCTGTCTGTCTGTCTGTCAAGAATTTCTATGTCGAGAATGCGTGGAGGTATCAAGCTGAAATTTGAACTGTATACTCAGGTCTACGGTCCCATAAAGTTGTAAAAAAATCAAACTGCTAAGTTTACGTAAAAAAAAGTTACGGCCGTTTAATCAGCAAAAAACGCATATTTCGACACACTCAAGGGAATCAAACCTATAGGGTACGTCCCGTTGACCTAGAACTATGAAATTTGGCATGTAACATCGTTATAGACTACAAGTACAGGAATAAATCTCAAAACTATACATTTGTAAATTGTAAGTCGAAATTTCAAATTGAAACTACTAGTTCAAATGGGGTATCATTATGAAAGCGCTTGATGTACACATTGCAAAATATATTTTATTTATTTTTTTCGACGCATTATTTCTTATTTATAATTAAAAATATCAAATTTAATAATACGTAGTATGTACGGAACCCTCGGTGGGCGAGTCCGACTCGCACTTGTCCGGTTTTTTTTTGTTTTATATAACTACAAATTTACGGTTTTTGAATATTTTCCTTTACTTGTGCTACACGACATTGTTTCTTGCCAAAATTCATGATTCTATGTCCCTATAGGTTTTGATTCCCTTTGCGAATGTCCGAATCTTTTGATTGCGTCGATTTAGAAGCTTGATTTTTTCACTGCTTTAAGAGATGATAGACCTATATGTGATATTAATTTTAACTTGATGCCTCCATGCGTTCCTGAGAAAAGGGTCTTGACAGACGGACGGACGGGCAACAAAGTGATGAAGTTCTCGCCAACGCGCGTGTGATGCCCCTGGTGTTACAGGCGTTTATAGGCTACTGTAACTGCTTTTCATCAGGCGGGCCGTATGCTTGTTTACCACTCTAGTGGTATAAAAAAAATCAACGAAGTGATCCTATAAGGGTTCCGTTATTTTCCTTTAGAGGTACGGAAACCTAAAAAAAGATTGAAAGTACGTAAAATATAAAAGGAAATCACCTTTTGTGTTATGGGCATGTAATTGTGCGGAGGGATGAAGGGCATGTGACAAAAAGAACAAAAAGGAAATTTAAAAATGAATGGATATCAGAATTCCGAAAAAAAATTTAATGGATTGTGTGTGGTAAGAAAAGTTGGTGAAAATACTAACGGAATGAAAAGATTTAGGTAAACTTCTCTAGTACGCGCCCACTTAAGCTCCAGTGTGTGAGAATGAATTCCCTTCCGATGGCGATTAATGCACTGTGTTGTGATTTCGTAGACAATTATCAAATTGTTTTATACGTACGAAACTTTTAGCATTTTTACGAAAAACCAATACAGAAGTATCGAACCTTGCCTTTTAGTATTAAAGCGTGACCTATTAAAATTTTACGATCACCTATTGCAATCGCTGTGCCTCTGCAAACCGGAGATACCGAACTAATCGAATTAATTAAACGGCAGTACTAAATTGAATCGCGGCTTAATTTCGAGCCGCGCATTTTGTTAAAATAGTCAGCTAATACGACACTAAATTAGGGTGTTTCGGTGACACGGTCGCTGATTTATGCAGGGTTGTTATCGGGATTAGGGCGCTGTCGCTAAGCCCTCTATTAATTGTTAGGGGAGATTTATCCTCGCCAGCCTTCTAAGGTGTCGTGGTGTTTCTTGTTATTGTTTTCAAGATTTTAAAGTTATTGATATAATGTTGATTACAGAACGCGGTGTTATGTTGAATTCTGAACGCGACCTTGAGATATTATGTCATTGAGAGACCGCCGAATCAACTGTCAATATTGTCATAGCACACTATACTGTAAAATGGCTACCTAATTTGCTCATGTATAATTGTAATGACGCAGTGATAGAAATAAAGATGTAACATAGAATTGTGCTGCTAATTATTACCTCCACCGTACACATAGTAGATAACAGTTATCAAGTTATACATGATTATTATTTAAATTGTCGTATTCGGACATCTTACCAGAATATTATAAATGTTTTATAAGTGGAAAAATTCACCTCTCCGTCTAGGTAGGATTTGAATCCACGATGCCACCACACTGCGACTTCACAGCAGTAAAATATAAAATGCAAAAATTCGTCGAACCAGCCTGTTAGCTCAGTTGGAAGAGCAATCGTCCGGTAATCGAGAGGTCGTGGGTTCAAATCCGGTCTAGGCGGTAAGTGAGTTTTTTAAATATTTATAATAAAGTTATAGATGAGCCCGGTGATCGAACGGCTAGCAATGGTCACTTTGACTTCGAGGTCGCGGGGTCGATCCCCGCACATGACAAACATTTGTGTACATGAACATGTCTGTTTGTCATGATCTGGGTGTTTTCTATGTATTATAATTATGTAGACATGTATTTACAAAAAAAGTGTTTATGTAATATATCAGTTATCTAGTACCCATAGTACAAGCTTTGCTTAGTTTGGGACTAGATGCCGCTGTGTAACATGTCAAGGAAGATTTATTTATCTATATATATAAAAATCAATGCCATTTTTCGTTGTAATTTTATAACTCAAGAACGGGCTCACCTATCCAAACCAAATGTTTAAGCTTTGTTCGGACTATTTAGTAGATGGTTTATATGAAGTTTGCACAAAATCGGTAGAGTGGTTCTTCATTTATCACATTTTTTGTAACAAATGAAGTCAATGTTAATGGAGATTTTGCTGTCAAATTGAAACTTTTTTCAGATGGGGATTGTGCTGTCAAATTAATTTTTTTTTCAGTGTTGACAGTACAAATTATTTCGCTTTATACGTAGAGAAGCAGGTACCGGGCCGCTAGTTTATTATATAAGTTGAGGTAGGGTACAGCGTATTTGTAAGCTACCCGACTGGGGAAGTACCTCCACCTCACAGAATACCGCATTTAAATAACACCAGAAAAGAAGAAGTTTCTGCGTTGGCAGCGGAGGTAACGGAGTGCGAGCGTTAGTTCATATTGCGAGTGTTAATATGGCTACGGTATTCGCTTCACATCAGGCAGGCCGTATGCTTATTTGCGAAAACCCGACGTAGTATATAAAAAAACCGGCCAAGTGCGAGTCGGACTCGCCCACCGAGGGTTCCGTACGAAGGGTCATTATAAATTTGATGTTTTTCATCTTAAATAAGAAATAATGCGTCGGAAAAAATAAATAAAATATATTTTGCAACATGCACATCAAGCCCTTTCATATGATACCCCATTTGAACTAGTAGCTTCAATTTGAAATTTCGACCTCCTATGAAAAATATAGACACCCTATTTTTTAAGATTTAATTACAAATGTATAGTTTTGAGATTTATTCTTGTACTTGTAGTCTATAACGATGTTACTTGCCAAATTTCATAGTTCTTGGTCAACGGGAAGTACCAGGTTTTGATTCCCTTGAGAATGTCGAAACATGCGTTTTTTGCTGAATAAACAATTGCAATTTGCTGAAAAAAAAATAAACGGCCGTAACATTTTTTTACGTAAACTTAGCAGTTTGATATTTTTACAACTTAATGGGACCGTAGACCTGTGTATACAGTTCAAATTTCAGCTTGATAGCTCCACGCATTCTCGACATAGAGGGTCTTGACAGACAGACAGACAGACTGACAACAAAGTGATCTTATAAGGGTTCCGTTTTTCCTTTTGAGGTACGGAACCCTAAAAATGGACAGGAGTGACGACGATAATAATACAAATGTCAAATTTGTGCACCTTTCTGCCCCATTGCCCAAAAATCTGCCCTAAAATCAACCTCCTCTATAGTTAGCTATAGAGGTAGCTAGTTATAATACTGATCATAATATTAGATATAGAGGAGGTTGATTTTTTGATTATACATATAATAAGACAGACAGAAATAGGTCTCCCTCGTAATCCTACTAATAGAACAAATTAGTAGGATCACGTACTACGAAAAATCGGGCCCTGGGTGGTTTCTTTTTCTACCACTTTAGCCTACCGATCCTTTGCTTAACTTCTATGATCAATTGGACTGATCGTGCAACGTCGCCATCGAGTACTACTATTGTCTAGCCATCTCTTTAGGCTTTTAATGGCTTATTTGCTATACTGCTGTCTCTCACATTACCAAAATCAGGGAAATCAAATACCAAAAGCTTCAAACGCCTACTAAATTATTCTGTTTAAATTCGTTATGAGTTCCAATGCAGCTGTAATTTCACCCTCAGGACTGCAGTGTTCATTGCCTTTTTGGTTAATTTCGTCGCCGCTGTTAATTCTGGCTACACTGGTGGGCTGTCCCGTCCCGACTTTTATTTTAAAGTGATAACGACTTATAAATGATGATCACCGGTTGCATGCACGAAAAAGCATGACTCATTGTCACGTTCTGCCTGAGCCGAGCGTGCAAGCGAGAATGCGGAACAAGCGCTAGAGAGGCACGATCGGCGTAAGCGATCGGTTTGTGACGCATATATCTCTCTTCTACTCCATCGTCCGATGTTTTCTTATGACGTTATCACGTAAAAATATCGTCTGTAAGCCGAATTTAGAGACAACCAATTTTCTTTTTTATCGAGCACTTCAACAAAAGGATATTTAGTAAGATTTCCATTTTAATAAATCGTGTGGTTCATTCAAAAAGCGGCCATATAAAATTCTCTGAAAAGGCTCGGTTTCTGGAAAGTTCGTTTCAATGCAAGGATACTGTTTGATGTAAATATTCACACACCAAATGTTTGCAGTTACGATTATTTGATGTTTTGAATGTGTACATTTATACTGTATTTATACTTTAAAAATGTATTAAATGGCGTAATATATTATTTCACTTAGAACAATTTTCATGATATATTTTTTAATCGATAATCATTAATACCAATAAAATAAGAACTAGATACCCAAAAAACGTCCTCTTCAAAACTGATCCCAAATGACGATTTGGGATCAGTTTTATTTAGACATGCTCAAACGCTTCTATTGTAAACTTGACAAACAGTTGGTTTAAAAGTTGTAAAAATCACACTTCTAGAACACTAAAACCAGATTAAATTTCGTATTAAGTAATTTAAAACCTTATATTATCAATTGGTCTCCGCTCCGGTTCGACTAGATGCCGCGGCGCACTTGTAAAATGCTGCAACAAATACTACGCCGAACTCGGCGTACCCGAGCCTGTTGCAATACAATTCTTCACGCACACTAGCATCTCTGCACATCAGTTTCAATACAATTCTTCACGCACACTAGCATCTCTGCACATCAGTTTCAATACAATTCTTCACGCACGCTAGCATCTCTGCACATTGTTTTACGCACACTACAATATTGAGTTGCCGCATTCACGGAGCTGTTGTTTTTAGATAGTGCGGCATCTAGACGAAGCGGAGCGGCGACCAATTGTTAATCTATGTTTAAAACTGATTTAATTTAATTAATTTATGTCAGTCTAATCGAACACGCAAGTTAAGCAACGTCGATCGCAGCCTATCTATGGATTGATTTATATATCTCGAGCTCCTCCATGCTTCGAAGGTCACGTTAAGCCGTCGGTCCCGGCTGTTGTCATTAGATGACTGTCGGTAAGCCAAGTCAATGACTTTAAGGCGGCTTGAAATACTGGCCTCCGCCAACCCGCAGTTGAGCAGCGTATGTTCTAACTCCTGCGTTTATTTTTTTTATTTTATACCACTAAGGTGGCAAACATGCATACGGTCTGCCTGATGGAAAGCAGTTACCGCAGCCTATGGACGCCTGTAACACCGGAGGCATCACATGCGCGTTACCGACCCTGTAAAAACCTCTTCACGCCCTTTTTGAAGAACCCCATGCTGTAGTCTCCTGGGAAAACCTCAACAGGCAATTCATTCCACAGCTTGATAGTACGTAGAAGAAAACTTCTCTGGAACCGCACAGTACGTGACCATTTCGGTTCTAAAGTGTGAGGATGAATTCCCTGTCGATGGCGAGCGGTGCGACTGTAGAAGGAAGCCGTGGGCATCATGTGAAACAACTCCTCTGAACACACCCCATTGTACAAACGGTAGAACACACAAAGGGACGCAAAATCTCTTCTCAGACTTAAAATTCTAAACCGTCTGTCAGTTTGGGATCGTCAACAATCCTCACAGCACCCCTTTGAATCGAGTCACAAGGTGCAAGCTGGTACCTAGGCGCTCCCGCCAATAGATGGCAACAGTACTCCATATGCGGCCATCTATAACGGCTCTAATGCTTCTGCTGGACAAGAAGCTAGCAACCTATTCGCATAGCCCCTCGGGCAGACCGTATGCAGGTAACTTCGAAAGAAGACTGCGGTGCCAGACCCGATCGAACGCCTTTGCCATACCCAGGCTAACCGCCAATGCCTCACCTTGACTCTCCACCGCCAAAGCCCATCGGTGCGTAAGATACACTAGAAGATCACCAGTTGAGCGACCATGGCGAAAGCCATATTGTTTGTTGTTGAGGGGAGACCCGAGTTGATGTTGATTATTATTTTGTAAAAATATTACGATTAATTAAAGATTAATTAATCGTAATATTTGGAGAAAATTTGATACGACTGAATTTGATACGCACTTATTAAATGAATTAGTCTAAGTATTTCATTAGCACTTCATTTGGTCAAGTTACATATTGGCTCTGTTCCAAAATAAATGGAGTTCTAGTGTTCGTCTTTTTTTATTTTTTGTTGTAAATGCAATCAATGTGGTACAAATTGTTATACAGAATATTAAAATTTATGGCTGCAATAATTAAAAATGAACATTTTTATATTTTACGATATTGTCAAATATTTATACAATTTTAGAAAATTTGCATATACCTTATGGTGCCGCTGGTTGAAGCATAAGGTGCTGTAACCTATTACTCAGGTTCGTCGTTTCTTGGAATTCATTCGTACATTTATCTAACTGAAATGTCTCTAATAATGTCCAATCTACTTACTAAACAATGTTCAACGAAAATGTCAAAGTCATCGTGACAATACGAAAGACATTCTATTATAAAAGGACTTAAGTTGAGTAATTTGTAAACAAGATTCCGTTGTATGAATTGATATGCGTAGGCTGCAAGTGCGGCAGCTTAGCAATAGGTTTATTCAGCACTTGTACGCGCCGTAAGTCGAGTGGGCAAATATTACCGCAACACATTACTCTATGGACAGATGCGATTTGCATTTTAATGATAGTAGCACCGGTACTTTCGACAAATGCATCGTGAAGAATATAAGTAGTGTAAGTGCATCGTAGACTAACAATTAGGCTGATCTCGTTCATGTTACACTTGTTTACTGTATTTTTAAACATATTTATTTCTAAAGTAAATGATTTTGTTTTGTTTGCAATTCTAATTACAGTTTGAAATTAATAATTGATAGATTGGAAGGTTCGGATTAGTGATGTGACGTAAGTAGATTATCGATTGAGTGCGATGAATGAAGCTTCTGATTGTTGATGAAACAGAGTAGGTACCTTTTTTTAATAATATGATTTAATGTATGCACATGCACACTCAAAATATGTTTTGGGTGAGGTGCCAAGCATAATTTATTAATTTGTATATCGAAACATATCTTCAATTGTAATTGTTTATGTTGTTTCTTTTGTTGTTTTTGTTCATGTAGTCTTTTACAGATTTCGGTTTTTATGCTGAGTTGGGACCATTTTGTGACATTGCACAGTACTTTAATTTTTTTCTTATATAACTGACTTTGACTTGTTTATACAAATAGTGCTGTGTAAAGTGCAAATAAATGTGTCTTCCTTTCTTTTATTGAATAAGTAGGTACGGCGCTGATTGAGCAAACTGACTCTAACATTTCCCACACGATGATCAGTGTCTTGAAGTTGCCTCGTGCGCGGATGACTATTTGTTCATAGAGACGTTACTTTCGTAATACTAAGGGTCCTCCTCCTCCTTATTTCGTTTTTCTCAATGCTGAGGGTTGTGATCTCCCCAGAGAACAGCACGTCGACGAACAACGCTCTACTAACTTCTTTAGCTACTTCTGTTTTAGCGGTGGGAATGGCACCGCTCAGCGTCGTATCAAAATTTGTGCTGATCTGGTGAGTCTAACGCATCGCATGGACTACGGGTTTTTTGTCCTCGATTTTCTCGCTGACAACGAGCTTCTTAAAGCGATTTCCTTCTCTCCTGGCGATGTCTCTGAAATACTCTTCTTTGTGGTACAGGTAGATACTAAGACGTAGGCTTTTTGAAAATGATCCCGGGATACCGGAATACGCGCGCACAAAGTCGCGGGTGCAAGCTAGTAGCAATTAAACGTATACTTTCTGACCTAACAGCTTGCTCTGGACCTGGGAGCCTATCCCGAAGTAAAAGTATCGGATGAAAGTTTGGAGTTTTTGATACATGAATTTAATTTGATTTACTCGTTCAATACAGACACCACGGGTTAATTTATTATCTAAATGGCGCAATAAACATGAAATAATGGCTTTTGTTTTGTTTTAGAATACAACGCTTTCATATTTTATTGATATACTTAATCAAACATATTTGAAAAAAATCATCTTGTGGTTTCTAACAAAATTAATATTCTTCTTTTTGTTGCCAACCTAATAACTGACTGCAGAAAATTAAGGTTTTCATTATTAAGGTGACTATCTCTTTTCCTTGCCGTACGAAAATTGCGGTAATTTTTCTTTTTTTTTATACAACGTCGGGTGTCGGTTACCGTAGCCATATTAACGTTCGCAACATGAAACATCGCTCACGCGGCGTCAGCTCCGCTGCCAACGCAGCAACTCCTTCCTTACTGATGACCTGACTCACTCGCAGGTACATAGCAACTCTCAAGAGTTTTGTGATTTGGCTGCGGTATTCTGCGAGGTGGAGGTTCTTCCCCAGTTGGAGAGCTTACTTATATTTTTAAAATGTGAATGTGAGTTTGTTTGTTACGCTTTCACGCTCGAACTACTCAACCGACCATCATTAAAACTTTGTGCATATATTTTCAAAGGAAGGGCATGGAATACTTTTTATTAAAAAAAAGTAAACACGGGCGAAGTCGCGAGTGCAAGCTAGTTTTTAATAAAACAGTGATCAAAATAAAATAATTTTGACTTTGACTCACAAATGTAATGAATTTCGAAATAAAATATACAATTGTTTCGTAATAATATTATTTAGAATATCTGTACTTCCAATAGGCTATTTGACAATATTCAAAAATTGTATAGATTATTTTATATCTGCAAACTGCACAAAACTATAAAGATCTGCAAACTTTTATTCTAATATCTTCCGTCCGACTTATTTTAGGGTCGATTGAAGGATGGCGGGAAAGTCCATTTTAAAAGTATGAAATTATTTAAACATTATATTTCCATTGGAGAAGCAATAAAAAATACTATAACTTTTATTATAATATTATTTACATAAACGTAATATTTAACATAGCTGTCGTACAAATTTCTGATTTGATGCATACAAAATACATACCTGTGACGTCATAACTCAGTAGCCTTTTGTATGGAGCGTTTTCGGGAAAATCCAAAAGTGTGATTTTCAAATTAACATATCTCGAGATATTTTTGGGCTATAGAAGTAATTCTTTCACCTAGGGTTATATTATTGACATGTTCCTACACATCTTACCGAAAAAAATGTTGGTCAAATAGCCTATTTATTATACTTCTAAAAACTCAGGAAAGTAAAAAAAACCGGACAAGTGCGAGTCGGACTCGCCCACCGAGGGTTCCGTATGTACGTAGTATCATCATTAAATTTGATATTTTTCATTATAAATAAGAAATAATGCGTCGAAAAAAATAAATAAAATATATTTTGCAATGTGTACATCAAGCCTTTTCATATGATACCCCATTTGAACTAGTAGTTTCAATTTAAAATTTCGACACCCTATAAAAAATATAGACCCCCTATTTTTTAAGATCTATTTACAAATGTATAGTTTTGAGATTTATTCCTGTACTTGTAGTCTATAACGATGTTACTTGCCAAATTTCATAGTTCTGGGTCAACGGGAAGTACCCTATAGGTTTTGATTCCCTTGAGTGTGTCGAAATATGCGTTTTTTGCTGAATAAACGGCCGTAACCTTTTTCTACGTAAACTTAGCAGCTTGATTTTTTTTTAACTACATGGGACCGTGGACCTGAGTATACAGTTCAAATTTCAGCTTGATACCTCCACGCATTCTCGACATAGAAATTCTTGACAGACAGACAGACAGACAGACAGACAGACAGACAGACAGACAGACGGACAACAAAGTGATCTTATAAGGGTTCCGTTTTTCCTTTTGAGGTTCGGAACCCTAAAAAACATTCGAGCGAGGTATTACTCCAAATTTAAAGCACAATTAAGTTCCCGCGCCAAAAATAACTCAAAGAAATCACATCACATTGAAGCAACAAAAATAAAAAAGGCGGAATTAAAAATACAAGCGAAAGAATTCGAAATTTAAAAAATTGAAACTTGAAACAGCGTGCATCGTGAATGTAATGAATACCTGTCAGGCGCGCGTGTGGGCGATCCGAGGTCTAAGTCGAACGCAAACATTTGCCTTTGCCTCAGTAATTGTTTAAAATTGAACCTAACTGTGTGGCCCTCGTCCTGCCAGCCACTCAACTGTTTGGTCAAACAAAGCACCTTCTAAGCGATATCAAGGGGAATTCCTTTTAAACTGTTAACTTGCGTGTCTTGCCTTGTTTTAACATTGTTTAGTGAACTAGTGCGTTGAATGTTTAGTAGTGGACGCAGGGAGTTAGATTGATTTAGTTTGACTAATTTTTATCGTATCAGCATTAACCTATATTCATTCATCTGCTGGGATAGACTTTAGAGGCTTTTCATGCCTTATGTGCCATATTGCTGTCTCCCCACATTGCTAAGATGGGAAGTCAAATTCCAAATGCTTCTTACTCCTACTAATTTCTTCTGATTAAATTCGTTGTTAGTTCTAAGGCTAAGTTATAAATTTTCGTTATGAGTTCAAATTCGTTGAGAGTCTAAGGTGTAGTTTTACACCTTGAACTGTAATGGAGTTTACTGTTCATGTGATGTCATCTAATTTCAACAGCTGGTATCGACGGCTTAACGTGCCCGTAACGTCTAAAATACTGTGGATTATGTGCAGTGTGTGTCTTCATTAACCTTTCACGTGCCGCGGTACCATGGTAGGTACAGTGTTGGTATAGTTGCGCTTGGTACCAAATTGACAGGTCGCGGTTCGCGAGGGGTTAAAGAGATCGATACGCGCATTCGATTGGGCAATGGGCCAGTCACAGTTTTTGGGGTGTAAGTGGTTTATCAACATCTTTGAACCAAAGCTAACTTCACCTGCACGTGGTGCACCCTGCTGACTGACAAACGAAGCTCTGGCGAAAAGAAAAGGTGGGACCGTAATTGTAAGTTACCCGACTAAGGAATGTACCTCCACCTCACAGAACAATTCCCTTGAGGGTTGTTGTGTTCCTGCGAGTGAGTGAGGTCACCAGAAAAGAAGGAGATGCTGCGTTGGCAGTGGGGGTGGCGGCGCGCAAGTGATTTATTATGTTGCGAGCGTTAATACGGTTACGGTAACCGCTTCACATCAGGCGGGCCGTATGCTTGTCTGCCACCCGACGTAGTATAAAAAAAAAGTCACATCTGCCGAGTAAGTGATGGCAGATATGGAGGAAGGTTTAGGAATTAGAGCGAAGGCCGCGCGTGGAACGACGAAGCGTTGGACGTCCTCTTTCTAGATAGTCGATGACCTTAAGAAAGCGGCTGGATGCGAAAGGCGTAGGATCTTATTTCGTGGAAAGCATTGTAGAAGTCTTATATCCAGCAGTGGGTAGATACAGGCTGATGATGATGATGATGATGATGAAACTACTGTAAAATTCGAAATAAATAAATCCATGTATAGACAGGTTACATCCGACGCTGTTTAAGCTTTCTAGTTGTAAGAGTTTGATATGGGCGTTGACCAGTCTGTTAGTTACTAACTCCTCCAAGTAGCTAAGGGTGACTCAGTCAATTTATGTGAGCTGTAGATCCTGGCTCACATACTTGATCCGGAACCGCGAGCCGGCTCACAGATTAGCTCAATACCTACGTACGACCGCAACACACGCGTAGCAATAGAGAAGTGACATATAATACCTCATACGGCTCAACGTATCTTCAGTCTCGTCAGTTCGACTTAGTGCGACTCGTTTCGATTTCTTGACAAATATAAAATGTCAATTGACTCAACCACTCAAGTTTATGCGATTTGATTCTTTGAGCCAGTGCAGATCTGACTTATACATCTCTAACCCAAGGCGAGTCCTGCCCCCTTTACCACCATCTCTTATTGCGTTTCAGTAACTGAATAGAATGCTTATCAGTCGCTTATTCATTGGTATGAATAAGCATTCTATTCAGTTATTGAATCGCAATATGAGATGGTCGTAAGGGGGCTGGCCTTCAATACAAGAACTATTCACTGGTCCCTGTCTTGTACGATCTCTTGTCAGTTGTTAACATTAAGCTAGGACAGAACAGACTCCACTCTGTTGGTACAGCAAAATTTAGGTCAACCAGTAGGATGCCGTCTGATTCGACGAGTGCTATGAACTCTCCTGATGCTTCGATCGTTTCCCAACCGTTCAAAATGAGCAAGCCAACAGCATGAGTCCGGGATAAAAAAAACATCCTATGTATCACTTGAAATCAAATTCTGTATGCCGGACCGCAGATTAATAAGTAGTTGATAAAATAGTACACCAAATATCAATCAAGAGTGACAATATCTATACGTCCATCCATTTTCACAAACAAACATTTATAATATTAGAAAAACTCGTACTTAAACCATAAACATACTATTAAATAAAGAAATCAAACTCAAAAATACCTATGTCTCGTCGCTACGCAACAAAAACATTGAAGAAAAGCAAAGCAACCGAGGGTTGAAGGAAGCAAAAATCTATCTTCAGATAAAATAAAAAACAATTTTCAAAAACCCGAGTTCTAATTCCTCAGAGAATAGCGCAAGACGTCTGCAAAGTAAATATATGAAACAGTAGCTAAAAATATAACAAGACGTCGATTGGGCACGATAATAATGAAAATTTATATTATAATGAAATGTCTCAATCGCACTGTTAAGCTAAAAACCTTCTTCTTCTTCGTCAATCCTTATTCATCCCACTGCTGGGATACGAGTCTCCCTTCAATCGAAGGGATTTAGAGCATACTCCACCACGCTGCTCATCTGCGGGTTGGCGGAGGCCAGTGTTTTCAAACCGCGCAAAAGCCTTACGACTTTGCCTTAACGACTGTCATCTAGCGGCAAGAGCCGGGACCGACGGCTTAACGTGCGAACTCCACAGCTGAAAATCATAAAACTTAAAATATTAATGTTGTCTAGAACATTAATTCAATTTACATATTTGTCATTAGATTATAGTCGTTAAGTTAGTGGCCATTAGGCGGCATGAAAACACTGTATTGGCCATAACGAGCTCGGTGGCGTAGCGGTCAATGACGCGGCTTCGACACCAAGGCTCGTGTGTTCGATTCCAACATAGGACAAACATTTGTGTGCAGACTAATACAAACAGACATGTTCATACATGTCTGTTTGTATTAGTCTGGGTGTTTTCTATGTATCATAAGTATGTATTTACAAAAAAAAATGTCTTAACGTATGTTTATCAGTTGTCTAGTACCCATAACACAAGCTTCGCTACTTTGGGGCTAGATGGCGCTGTGTAATTTGTCTGACAATATTTATTTATTTATTAGGCGGCATAAAAACTATTCTGATTGAGGGAAAATTGAAAAGAGGAGCATTACGAACTTGTAATCCGTGAATTCCAGAGTATATTAAATATTATTATATATTTCCATCACACCGGATAATCCAGAATCGTACCAAAAACCTGTTATCCGGTGGTCCTAGTAAGGTGGTCACTGTAGTTTATATTATATTCATAATACAAGTATTGCGAGGTGCTGCCCCGTCAGAAAAATTTAAATATGATTCCATTTTAAATTATTGTTGAAATTATTTTTATATCTAAATTTTCTGTCGGTATTTTGAATGGTATTTAGTTGCTGATGGATATAATGTAAAATTTCTCTGGTGCAACAAA
Organism: Hypsopygia costalis; assembly: GCA_937001555.2. NCBI lineage: Eukaryota > Metazoa > Arthropoda > Insecta > Lepidoptera > Pyralidae > Hypsopygia > Hypsopygia costalis. The sequence goes on along the minus strand of OW443336.2, from coordinate 1,379,294 downwards.
AATATGTAAGGAAGCTGGGGAGGTGCCTCCAAGGGTATTCAACAGGGATTCAGTACGAGGGGTTGAAATTATTAATAATCGATGTTACGAGAATGGCGTAGACTGCTTCATGGTACATTTTATCCGACTACAGAATCAGGCATGGTAAAGTTTTCGTCCGTAAAATATCTTAGAATTTGTATTATACTCGTATTATAATTAAACTGAAACTGAAACTTTTATTCAAAGAATAGGCCTTCTCTGGCACTTTCTCTTTTTAGAGTTACAATTTCTCATTAATAAATTAATAATGTATTATTTATTTATTTCACGACAATGAGTAACATTTTTTAACTTATTTCTAATGTTCGCCAAACTGATTTCCCAGACGTGATGAGCGGGTTTTTTTTTATGTGAGAGGGGGGCCAAACGAGCATGTGGGTCACCTGAAGGAAAGCAATCACTACCGCCCATGGAGATCAGTAACACCAAGGGGTCAGCCTATACGCCTTCCTTTCTTTCAGATGACCTCCCTCACTCGCAGGAACACAACCCGCAAAGGATTTGTTAATTGCCTGCGGTATTCTGTGAGGTGAAGGTACTTCCCCAGCAGGGCAGCTTAAAACATACGCTAAGCCCGATCTTTTCGCCAGAGCATCGTTTGTCAGTCAGCAGGGTGCACAACGTGCAGGTGAAGTTGACTTTAGTTCAAAGATCTTTAGGTCAAAAGAAGGCAGCGCGCGCATTGGCGCGCAGTGTCCGGCGCGAGAGAGAAAGGGTGAACGTGTCTGGACATTCGCCCTGATGAAGGACTCCTTTTGAGATCGAAACTAGTCGGCTTTCCCGACAAAAAGACGTGAGTGACCCGTTTAATTTATTTAATTAATTTAGTATAATGTCTCACGTGAGTTTTAATAATATTATAGTCCAAAGATGTTGATGAATCACATACACCCCAAAAGTGCTTGCAGCACTCCGTGTATTTCAAGCCTCCATTGGCTTTAGTAACTTTACGCTTTACGGCAGGCCGTATGCTTGTACTGCACCCAACTAGTATTTAAAAATTCTATCAATGTGCCTCGTGGGGCTGGGGTGAGTAAGTGCCAATTATAGTTTCTGGGTCCCCAGACCGACATTGCCTAATGTCTCTGGAGATTACATTAGTTGTAATCAAAAATTACATTTGCATCTGCCATTATGTGTTATAATAGGGAGTAGTTTATGTAGGATGCTCGATAATTGGGTACTGGATAGTGTCACCACATTTTTAAGGTGACCATCATCTTTGACCATAAGTCAAACATACATTGTTGATTCAGCGATAGTCGTAACAGTGAACGGACTTATAGCGAAGAGCCTCGATCGTCATCTAGAGAGACTCTCGCTTGGCAGTTGGGTCAAGAACCAAATACACAGGGTGGTTCTTTTGGACACGACCCGCATTGTGAGGAGATTCCTAACTCTGGAGCCCTGACCGCCGGTAGTTTGGGACCTCTCTCCGCTACTGACGGGTGCGACTTTTTTATATTTTTAAATGTATTTTTTTTATAAGCTATATATAAAAAAGTATAAAAAATATGTGGATTAAATTAAATAAATGATTTTAATAAATTGAAAAAAGAAACATGTCGAGCGTTTCGAACGAGCGACGGCACAACAATGCATGCTCATAAGATTATACAGCCAAATCAGCTTTCAATCAATTAGAATGATTATAAATCAGATTTGGGAGATGTACAGCGCGACTCGTGATTAAAAATGTGCCTCAGGGATTAACATTCCATACCAACCCTTAGTCTACAAATAGTGGAGCAGGTTGGAGTTTATTTGTATAGGGTTCTGTAGATATTTCTTGGAAGTTCTCGGAAGTGACTGTGCTATTTTCGTATTTTTTTTTATCGTAACGACCTTGGTGGTCGGATAAGTAGCGGCTTTGACAATAGCCTCCTTACCACCATCTCTTATTGAGATTCAATAACTGAATAGAATGCTTATTCATACCAATGAATAAGCGACTCTATTTCAAATGGAATAGAGTCGCTTATTCACTGGTATGAATAAGCATTCTATTCAGTTATTGAATCGCTATAAGAGTTGGTCGTACCCTTACCCCCCTGGCTGCACACATTTCAATACCAATTATCTATATTTTTTTTGCCAAGTTCAAGTGTAAGTTAAAATATACGTGAAACTTTCATCATTGTTCATTCTGTTTTTTTTTCTATCTATCTACAGATCCCGTTATCCGTACATTTTGTTTACATCTTCTATTTTTATGTCACATATTTCTAAGAATTTAATAATTGCACTTCGCTGACAAATATTAATAGCATAATAATGCTATTAATCTATCATAATAATGCTATTTGTCAGTTGTGTGAACTATGTTTTATATATTATGTCGTCAGTAAGCTTTATTCATCCCACTGCTGGGATACGGGTCTCCCCTCAATAGAAGGGGTTTCAACGGCGGGTTGGCGGTGGCCGGTGTTTTCAAGCCGCCTAAAGGCCACTGGCTTGCCTTAACGACTTTCATCTAATGACAACAGCCAGGACCGCCAGCTTAACGTGCCTTCCGAAACACGGACGAGCTCGAAATAAATAAACCCATCCATAGACAGGCTACGGTCCACGTTGCTTAACTGGCGTGATCGATTAGACTGACACGCCAACGAAGCCATCGAGCTCCTCAAGCAATATGACATAAATCAATCGTCCCAACTTTTTAATAAAAGCTGATATATGGCATATCAAGAGATAAGGGTCTCGCTTTTCCGTAGCAGAACCCTAAATGTCGGTGCTTTAGAAATTCGATACGCGTATTTTGATTTATCGAAATTTCTTTAACATTTCTGACTTGGGGTAGGTACTTGTAGGTACCTATAGCTTATGTAGGGAAGCAAGGGAAGGAGATTTGCGTAGGGATGATAAAGAATTTTCGATTAAAGAGCTCGGTGGTCGAATGGATAGCAATGGCCCATTTAACCATGGCCAAAAGGAGACCTTCTTCAGGGCGAATGTCTGAACATTCGCCCTGAAGAAGGTCTCCTTTTGAGATCGAAACTAGTCGGCTTTCCCGACAAAAAGACGTGAGTGACCCGTTTAATTTATCTAATTAATTTATGTTTGTTTGTGTTGATCTGGGTGTTTTCTATGTATTTTATGTAAGTATTTACAAAAAAATATATAATGAGTACATATATCAGTTGTCTAGTTTCCGTAGGGAAAGCTTAGCCTAGTTTGGGACTAGATGGCGCTGTGTAATTTGTCAAAAAAAAAAGTGAGGAGCGTGGAGGAGGAACTCTTAGTCGGGCAGAGTACAAATTCTCTGTACACTACCTCTCTTTTACCAAGAGAGATTTCGAGTACCTGCACGTGGTGTACGATGCTGACTAGTGAAAGATCACTCACAAGTCAGCATGGTGCATCACGTGCGGGTAAACTTGGCTATGCGCATATTATAATAAGTAATAGTACTAGATACAGTACGGCTACTACCTGCCGCTCTCTCATCATCAGACATCACCTCCACCCTGAGATTTTTTTTTTTGACGCCCGACGCGCTTGGAGGCACCCCTCAGCTGCGCTGGAGGGAGGCGGAAAATCCTCTTCGACATCCCCTCAGCCTGGTTGCTACTAGACTGACCTTTCAAGGGCGAAACAGGCTTTAACTGACTAAAAACTTTACTTTTAGCCACGATGGCTTTAAAAGCGCAAACGGGACGCTAAAGGAGAAAGTGGATAAGGTGTGTAGTCTGCGACGAGCTGGCGAGGGTCCCCGAGAGGACCCTACCGTGAGGCCAGGTTCCAGTTCCAGGTCGTCGCAGAGTACACATCGCGATCGAAAAGATTAATAGAACCGTGGCTCTGAAGCCCACCACCCTGAGACGAATCTAGAACAGTTTGTATAGCGCCGCATACACACACACACACTCATTTACGGTCTGCACAGATACCATTATTTATGTAGTAGTAAACGACGCGACATTTGTACGGAGTGGCTCAGTTGTACTTTGGGTTTATGATGCGGTGAGCCACTTATACCCTCAACTATAATTTGTCCGTAATTTAGCAAATAGGTTATGGCTTTACGCGTAGAAAGAGACGGAGACAACAAATTTATGGGGTGTAAGTGGTTTATCAAAATCTTCGAACCAAAGCCAACTTCACCTGCACGTGGTGCACCCTGCTGACTGACAAACGAAGCTTTGGCGAAAAGAGAGGTAGGGAGCGTAATTGTAAGCTACCCGACTGGGGAATGTACCTCCACCTCACAGAATACCGCAGCCGAATTACAATTCCCTTGAGGATTGTTGTGTTCCTGCGAGTGAGTGAGGTCACCACAAAAGAAGGAGATGCTGCGTTGGCAGCGGGGGTGGCGGCGCGCAAGTGATATATTATGTTGCGAGCGTTAATACGGTTACGGTAACCGCTTAACATCAGGCGGGCCGTATGCTTGTCTGCCACCCGACGTAGTATAAAAAAAAAATCTATTTATAGAAGTCAATTTAACAAACTCACATCCGTCAACAGTAAATTCCCTTATCTCACATCCTCAAAATTTCACGCCAAATGTTTTTTTTAACGGAAGACGCCATGATTTATCATTTTGTAAGACGATCTACAGGTTTATCTCCCCCTATAGGATTTATATGACGTTTCGAATAAATCACTGGGTAGATATCGAGTTGCAGTATAATTTTTAGTGGAACTATGCCATCTTAGACAAAAGTAACATTTTTTATACCATTAAAGTGGCAAAGAAACTTACGGCCCACCTGATGGAATTCAGTTACCGAACTATGAAAGCCTGTAACACCAATTATGATGATGATGATTTTTATCACAACAGCTTATTTACGGAAGCCGTGGATAGACTATTTCAACTAAAATCAAACAAAATAGAGCAGTTAATTTATCGGAAGGCCCTAAAAAGGAAATACTTGTAAGGATTGTCATTATAATACCACGAAACCTTGCCTTTCGAAACATCCTCATCATCATTATTATCAGCCTGTATCTACCCACTGCTGGATAAAGACCTTTCCCAATGCTTTGCGCCATATGCGATCCTCCGCTTTCTGCAACCAACCGCTATCAGCCACTTTTTTTGAGGTCTTCGGTCTATCTAGAGAACGCCTTACGCTTCGTCGCCCATACGTGTCCCACTCTAGGACTTTCCTCCTGCCATCTGACATCGCTGAATGAGCAGATGTAGCCAGCCCACTGCTACATCAGCTTGCTGACTCTGAGAGCTACGTCGAACAATTTGGTTCTCCGTCGAATTTCTTCGTTACGGATTCGATCCCTTAGAGAATGTCCAAGCAATGCTTACTCCACTTCCTCGTAATACCTACTTTAAAATTGCATATATTTCCATAAGGCCGACAATGTATTGATGTTTTCACACGGACCCCTAAAACAACAAAACCACAACAAAGTCAGCTAATTATAATTGATAATTCGCCACATTTTTTGCATTTTTATTAGCTCTGAGAATGTAGGACGCTGTGGCACAGTATATGAATGAGACAGTATCTCAACACCGATGAACTTGTGTTAACTAAGACTGCATGGTATTCATCACAGATTGAATTGAATGAGAAATACCTCAACGATGGAAAAATGTAAAAAGAGCTCTGAAGGATGTAGTGAACTAATAATAAATAATAAGGTGCAATTTGCATTGCAACCTCCTTAATATACCTGAATCCAAGGCTGAAGCTGTATCGAAATGGATAAAAAAGTTATTTTTCGATACAGTTGTCCATAAAGAGCTGTATCGAAAAGTAACTTTTTAAATTTATTTTGATGTCTTGTATGTAAAAGACTGACATCAAGATTCTGTGTTTAGTTTTTTAATCTCTAAATTTCAGTATGAGATTAGATAAAACCATTTGTGTACATGAACATGTCTATTTATCTCGGTCTGAGTGTTTTCTATGTAGGTATTTATTGTCAAAAATATATTTAAATACGTACAATAGTTATTTAGAACCCATAATATATACTTTTAGTTATGTACTAGATGGTGGTGTGTAATTTGTTCAGGAAAATTTATTATTACATATAGTAGAATATGTTATCGTAACTTTGTTGCCTACAGTTCGTTTTGATTACAATTAATAAGTAATAATGTACTTGCTTATTAATTTTTACACCTAATTTACATGTTCATTGAGAACCAGGGGCCCTATCACTGAAGCTGAAGCCGATTGACAAATCTTCAGCTTAGTAGATAGAACTCTAGGGTTTCTACCAGCTGAGCTGAACATAATTACCAATAATCTAAGCATTAATTTCAATTTCGCATTTAAAAATGCGATGATAATCGGCTTCAGCTTCGGCGGTCGGGCCCTAGTTTATGTCTTATGAAATACCAGTTTAGAATTGGAAATATTTTTTTTTAACCAATGCGAGATCTCAGCAGCGATCAACCAGTTGTATAAAGTTTGAATACTGTATTCGTTTTTTTATACTGGCCGGCCAGCCACAAGCCCGTGCTCCCACATAATTAGGGGCCCGTATCGCGGCCCGCAGCCGCTTTGCATATTTTGTTTGCAAACACGCCCTATGTTTGACTGTTAACATCAAGGATACGAAACTTTGGGGACAGCAGCTCGCAGGTCATCCGCCTGGTTAAACATGTGTTGTATTGTATTTAATAAATTAGTATTTATCATATTATTAGGTATTTTTTAAATTTTAATTGGAATATCTTTTTATGGCCTCCTGGGCGACTTTTCCCGCACGAGCAGAGAGGTGAACGCTACTGCTCAGTCTACACAAAATTTTCAATTCAAAAATACTAAACCAGTGTCTAACGTGTTTGAAGTATTCCCTCAAGGGAATTGTTATTTGGCTGCGATATTCTGTGAGGTGGAGGTACTTCCCCAGTCGTGCAGCTTACAAGTTCGCTGTATCCTACGTCTCTTTTCGTCAGAGCCTCTTTGAGAGCTGATCGGCAGCACCACGTGCAGGTGAGTTTTGGCTCTAAAGATCGACCAGCCTCCTTACCACCATCTGTTCTTGCGATTCAATAACTGAATAAAATGCTTATTCATTGGTATGAATAAGCAATCTATTCAATTATTGAATCGCAATAAGAGGTGGTGGTAAGGGGGCAGGGCTACTTACACTCCTTAACGTGACATGGTTGAATTTATGCTTGTATCCAAATCGCAAGTCATAGTCCGATAGCAGAAGCGACAGTTAGCTGCAATGGCTGCATATTATTCATTCATATAGTTTTTCTTTTTCCGCTGTTGTGTTCCTGCGAGTGAGTGAGGTCACCAGAAAGGAAGGAGTTGCTTTAGCGGGGGTGGCGGCGCGCGAGTGATATTTCATGTTGCGAGCGTTAATATGGCTGCGGTAACTGCTTTACTTCAGCTGGGCCGTATGCTTGTCTGCCACCTAACGTAGTAGTAGTAAATAGATTGTATGTTACGAACGCGCGACCCCGCTTGGCATTACTTGCGATCGGTTTCACATTTAATTCAGAAGGGAGGTGAGATCGACAAGGAGTGACAATACTTTACGTAGTACTACTTATTTACTTATACTGTTACTCTGTCTTAGCTTTGGGTTTACTTTACCATGGCTTATCCTGACTCCAACCCTACTTTTTGGGGTGTAAGTGGTTCATCAACATCTTTGAACCAAAACCAACTTCACCTGCACGCGGTGCACCCTGCTGACTGACAAACGAAGCTCTGGCGAAAAGAGAGGTAGGGAGCGTAAATGCAAGCTACCCGACTGGGGAATGTACCTCCACCTCACAGAATACCGTAGCCAAATAACAATTCCCTTGAGGGTTGTTGTGTTCCTGCGACTGAGCGAGGTCACCAGAAAGGAAGGAGATGCTGCGTTGGCAGCGGGGGTGGCGGCGCGCGAGCGATATTTTATGTTGAGAGCGTTAATATGGCTACGGTAACTGTTTCACATCAGGCGGGCCGTATGCATGCCACCCGACGAAGTAAGTATAAAAAAAAAAATCTGGCTCATTTTTTTAACACTACATATAGCTAAATTTACTCTGGTTAATATAATTCCAAACCGCGTCTCTGTAACAAGAAACAAGAACACTTACTTGTTTTCGTTGCACGTAAATCGGCCGCGGACTTAGTTCAGAGTTAGTAAGTATCTAACTTGGACTACAACATGCAAGACCACGTACAACTTAAGTTGTGACCTGCGAATTAGTCCAGATAAAGTACACGATCTGATTTAAAATATCGTCGTCGACAACCCTTATTTATCCCACTGCTGGGAGGGTCTCCCCTCAATCGAAGGGGTTTAGAGAACTCTCCACTACGCTGCTCAACTGCGGTTTGGCGTAAGCCAGTGTTTTCAGGCAACCTAAATGCCACTGCCGTGTGGTTTCTGGCAGACTAGAATAGAATCACTCCGTCTCTTCCCGTGGATGTCGTACAAGGCGACTAAGGAAAATACATTATAAAACATCGATCAGGCCTCCCCAACCCGTCTGGCCAGCGTGGGGAGTGTAGGCCAAATCCTTCTTCTGTCTGGGACAGACGAGAGAGGGTCGTGCTCCTGTAGTGGAGACAAAAATGACCTGATGATGAAATGCTATTGCCTTGGCTTAACGACTGTCATAATGACACTAATGACAGCAGCCGGGATCGACGACTTAACGCGCCCTCCGAAGCACGGTCGCCTTAATTTAAAACATGCCCTTACGTCATCCTTCATACATCCATACGAACTATCAAGTCGTGGAATTTAGTGCCGACATACGGGCTCTCTCTTCCTTTAATCCTGAATCATTTACAAATTACAGAATTTACAGAAGAAATATTTAAATATAAATAAAAATATTATCAGACAAATTACACAGCGCCATCTAGCCCCAAAGTAAGCGAATGTTATGGGTGCTAGACAACTGATAAACATACGCAAAAACACTTTTTTTTTTTGTAAATACATACTTATGATACATAGAAAACACCCAGACTAAGACAAACAGACATGTTCATGGAATCGAACCCACGAGCGTTGGTGTCAAAGCCGCGTCATTGACCGCTACGCCACTGAGTTCGTCGTAAATGAAATAGATAAGGGGGTGAATAATTAGCGCTAATCCTAGTGATGCCGGTCTTCACATTTGAATTTCACTTGCGCTTTCCCTCAGGAGAGGTGAAGACATTTTTTTATACTACGTCGGGTGACAGACAGCCAGCCTGATGTGATGCGGTTACCGTAGCCATATGAACTCCTTCTATTCTGATGACCTCACTCACTCGCAGGAACACAACAACCCTCAAGGGAATTGTTATTTGGCTGCAGTATTCTATGAGGTAGACGTACTTCCCCAGTCGGGCAGTTAAAAAAATACGGTATGCCCTTACCTCTCTTAAAATTATTGTTAGACAATTTAAGATTTTTACATCATAAAGACCATTTTCGTTTATAATATATTAATTATTTATTAATTGCCAGCCAACACCACTTTTAAAACATTTTTTTTTTACCACTAAAGTGGCAAACAAGCATACGGCCCTTCTGATGGCAAGCAGTCACCGTAGCCTATGACCGCCTGTAACACCAGGGGCATCACACGCGCGTTGCCGACCCTGTAATAACCTCTTCACACCCTTCTTGAAGAACCCCATGCTGTGAAACATGTCGTTTGTAACAATAATCATAAAGGTAATATAACTTTTCTGTGCATTTATTTTTACTGTGTCAATTTTCATTTGTCTACTATACTACTATACATAAGGTGTTAGCAGAATGTGCAAAAACAAGCCGGCAACAGCTGTTCGTAACGACGTCACGCGGAAACGCAATATATTGGCAGTGAAGACGCCATTTCGAGCCCGACGCCTTACGCCCGGTGTGAACATGGCTTTATATATAATTTCAATTTTATCTATAGGTCCCCCAATCGCTTTATACAAATGCTAAAGCTTGGTATAAAGACATTATATTGTGTGTTCCGGTATAAACTGTAAACTTGAAAGGGGGTGAAAATAAATAAAAAAAATCGATAAAAAAATATAAAAAAAATATATGTTTCCTATTTTTTTTTTCATGAATAAATATTTTAATTTTTCACTAAAGACTCTATGTAATATACTGATTTCTTTCAAAGTAATCGGTCGATTTCATTAATACGATTTTCGATAATACATTTGAGAATAGGTCTACAAAGTTACATGATAATTGGTTGAGTAGTTTCGGCGGGAAAGCGTAACAAACAAACTCACCTTCACATTTTTATAGTATTAGGAGGGATAATTGCAACATCGTCAACCATTATTCATCTGATACGGGTCTCCTCTCAATCGAAGAGGTTTAGCCTCCACGCTGCTCAACTTCGGGTTGGCGGATTGATATATTTGCATAAGTGTTTTTCTTTTTCTTTTTTATACTACGTCGGGTGGTAGACAAGCATACGGCCCGCCTCATGTGAAGCGGTTACCGTAGCCATATTAACGCTCGCGACATAAAATATCGCTCGCGCGCCGCCACCCCCGCTGCCATCGCAGCATCATCTTCCTTTCTGGTGACCTCACTCACTCGCAGCAACACAACAGCCCGCAAGGGAACCGTTATTTGGCTGCGGTATTCTGTGAGGTGGAGGTACATTCTCCATTCGAGTAGCTTACAATTACGCTCCCTACCTCTCTTTTCGCCAGAGCTTCGTTTGTCAGTCAGCAGGGTGCACCGCGTGCAGGTGAAGGTGGCTTTGGTTCAAAGATGTTGATGAACCCCTTACACCCCAAAAGATTCGGCGTGAAAGCGTAACAAACAAACTCACCTTCACATAGTATTAGTATGTAGGGATATTTGCATCATCGTCAACCATTATTCATCTGCTGGGATACGGGTCTCCTCTCAATCGAAGGGGTTTTGACTCCACGCTGCTCAACTACAGGTTGGCGGATTAACATATATGCATAAGTGTGGTAAATATTCAATAAATACACTTGATTAATCAACAAACACTGTTGTCTTTCTTTAAATTCTACGGTAACAGCCCACATCTGTTCAGCAAACACAATTACAAGCGTTACCGAATATTAATGCGAGGAATCCATTAAAACGAATGCGTAGTGATATAATTATTGTAACGGCAATTAGCGAAACCAGCACCATTACTCGAGTGCGAGTTAAATTAATGTCGGGCTGGAGTCACTCGAAAGTTCCATTATCGTTAGGAACGCGATAATACTTAGGTGATACGTCTGGAACCGCCTTCATGTACAGCATGAAACTAATCTTGAATATGTTGTGCTCCCGTTCTGAGAAGCTTAGAATCCAAATTCACGTTCATCTGAAAATTTACACCTTTTTCAGTTGAGAGAAAAGTGAAAGAGTGTTGTTTGTTTGTATTTATATATTATCTTTATTTTTCAGATTACAACGAATGATTACATATAAAATAAAGGGATACAAAGGCGGACTTATCCCAAATGGGGATCTCTTCCAGTCAACCTTAGAGTAACTGCGTGGAGTGGATACTACAGTGATTGGTAAGTCAGTAGAAGTCATCGAGTAATAAATTAGAAAAGGTAATTTGCAAAGAAATAAATAAATAAAATACACAAATAACTAAATTATGAAACAATAGTACATAGGCAATAAAAATATTAAGTAACTTCAAGTCTCATCAGTAAAGAATCCTCGTAATCCACTTTTGAAGGACAATAACGTAGGAGATAATATCCGAACATCAATAGGTAATGCGTTCCACATTTTTGTCGATCTTACTGTGAAAGAATTTGTATACGCATTGGTGTTTTGAGTAGGAAGGAATACCGCCAATGAATTGAATGTAATAGACAATGAACATTATGCCTAATGAAATTGTAATATCTGCTATATATATTAATATACATATAGCATACATAAAATTTCATTTGGCATAACGTTCATTGTCTATAATTTTATATCCTTTATAAGTTTAATATATTTAGTACATTGCAAGACAGCAATGTATTTAAAATTATAGCAAATTAATTCAATATTATGACATATATTGCATTATATTGATATATAATAAAAATTATATTGGTATACAACGCACGGCTCAAACCACTGGACTGAATGGATCAAACTGAAAGTTTAGCATACAAAATATGATATGAAAATATTGTCGAAAATTCTCAAGGAATACCGGAACACGGTCAAATCCCGGGCGATAGATAGTAGTCGTTAAAAAATAAAAAAACAGTATTGTTTCTTTCAAGTATGATAACCCTTTAGTACCCTTGTATGAAACGTTTGTCCCCCGGAATGTACCTAATTTAGAATAATTAATAAGAATTATTCAATTTGTTTTATTTCAATTTCTATCAGAATAAACTCGTATCGTAAAAGCCTTTATCATATTTTTACACAGTCTACTAAATCTAAATCGGTACTCTAGTAAAATTTTGTAACCACATTGTTTCAGTACATTAATTGAAGGACACCCTGTATATAGTTAGTCACTACACGAACGTATCGCGTCATTGTAACGCAGTAGTAGCAATAATTGTACGCAAATAATACGATGTGTGCGGAATGGCGTACTATTGCGTAGTACCACAGTACACCATAAACAACAGTAAACCGACTCTATGCAAATGTTCGAAACCAATGCACTCAGCTTATAAGATATAAATAAAGTAAATAATTTCAGCTGTGCTAGAAGGCTGTGTTTGGTGTGTAAATCAGTAATCCACATCTTTGAATAAAAGATATTCTCACTTGCACGTGATGGAACTTGCTGATTGATTAAAGAGGCTCTGGCGAAAATACAGATAGAGCATTGCGTATTTTATTAATTGCATGAGGAAGTACTTCCACTACACAGAATGCCGCTGCCAAATAACGGATTCCATTCCTTACGGTGGTAGTGAGGGTGGCGGAGTGCGAGCGATTTCTCATGCTGCGAGCGTTTATATGATTACGGTATCCGCTTCAGATCGAGCCGGCCGTATGCTTATTTGCCACCTCACGTAGTATAAAAAACAGGTTTCTGTGTTTCTAAGAGAGAGAAAGATACAGAAAGAGGTCACCAGGCACGCGAGCGTTATTTCACGTTGCGAGTGTTTATATGGCTGTGGTAACCGCCTCACATCAGGCAGGCCATGTATTTGTTTGCCAGCCGACGAAATATAAAAAAAAGCCGCCCATATGCCAATAGAACTCATTCATGCTCTCGATCGTGTTCTCGTCCATGCACTTTAAATGTTCGTATATAATCGAGTAGCAAGTCTCTTTTTGTGTTGATTTTGAATATCAAAGTTGAAATACTGTTCTAACTATTTACTGTGGTAGATTGTAGCACATTCCAACGTTCGGATACACTGCCGACACTCATTTAGCTCACTGTTTATTTGAGTTCACCTTCTGAATTAATTGAGGTTTGTTCATTTACTTTACAAATGAGTAACAAACTGAGCCATTATATGGAAAAGCAAGGGACGGGCTACCGCCGAAGCTGAAGGGAAAATGAAACTACTGCTTACATTGTTGATAATTATGTTCAGCTCAGATAGTAGAAACTCTAGAACTCTACCGACTAAGCTGAAGTTTGTCAATAACTTTAACCTAAGACCAATTTTTGGAATCAAAAACCGGACAAGTGTCAGTCGGACTCGCCCACCGAGGGTTCCGTACGTAGTATCAATATTAAATTTGATATTTTTCATTATAAATAAGAAATAAAGCGTCGAAAAAAATAAATAAAATATATTTTGCAATGTGTACATCAATCCCTTTCATATGATACCCCATTTGAACTAGTAGTTTTAATTTGAAATTTCGACACCCTATAAAAAATATAGACCCCCTATTTTTTAAGATCTATTTACAAATGTATAGTTTTGAGATTTATTCCTGTACTTAGTCTATAACGATGTTACTTGCCAAATTTCATAGTTCTAGGTAAACGGGAAGTACCCTATAGGTTTTGATTCCTTGAGAATGTCGAAATATGCGTTTTTTGCTGAATAAACGGCCGTAACTTTTTTTTACGTAAACTTAGCAGTTTGATTATTTTACAACTTCATGGGACCGTAGACCTGAGTATACAGTTCAAATTTCAGCTTGATACCTCCACGCATTCTCGATGTAGAAATTCTTGACAGACAGACAGACAGACAGACAGACAGACAGACAGACGGACAACAAAGTGATCTTATAAGGGTTCCGTTTTTCCTTTTGAGGTACGGAACCCTAAAAAACCCGGGGGTAATCGAATTCAGCTTCGGCGGTAAGGCCCAAGGACTGCAATAATATATTGTTATACAAAGGTCTAAAGAAACCAATTCCTATTCGAGGTATTATAATATGCTGGTACCTATTTTTCAAAGTTTATTAAAGGTACATATTATTATTAATATATATTTTAGAAAATCTATTATTTTTTTACTTTCCATAAATTAGAAATGAATGAATAAATAACTTTTTGTTTTAAAACTTCAATTGACTATTTGGGATAATCGATTCTCTTTTACTATATGTAGTTTGTGTTTCTTACTTTTGTAAGTACAATAACGTTTTTACAATACAATACAATAATACAATAGGTTATCCAGTTCATTAAAGTGCAGTGTTTTATCTATGTCAGTTATTTTTTTAAACTGCGGAAAACATTCAAGAATATTTTATTTTTTATCGTCATTGGGTTTGCTTGGGGTGTAAATAGTTCATCTTTGAACCAAAGCCAACCTCATCTGCACGTGGTGCACCCGTTGACTGACAAACGGGGCTTCTGGCGAAAAGAGAGGTAGGGCATAGCGTATTCTTTAAGCTAATTAACAATTACCTTATGTAGGTTATTGTGTTCCTGCGAGTGAGTGAGGTTGCCAACCTAATAAGGTTGGCAACGGATTGGCGACCCCTTGGTGTTACTGATCTCCATGGGCAGGGGTGATTTCTTTTCATCAGATGACCCAAAAGCTCGTTTGCCTCCCTCTTAATAAAAAGAAGTGTCCCTAAAGAAGTTTACTTGGCTGCGGTGTTCTGTTAAGTGGTTGTACCTCCTCAGTGTGGCTGCTCCGTAATGTTGCGTCATAACTCTTTTGGGTACAGCCTATTTTATTAATCGACACAGAGCACCACGTAAGGAGAAACCAGCTTCGACTCTAAAGAGATCGGATACAACCAAGAACATCAAGTGACAAGTAAACTTACAAATAAAAAATATTTACTTCATTATATTATTAGTATATCTAAAAATAGCCAACAAAATACTTCCAAAATCTGATTTGCCTCTAGCAAAATAACTTGATTATATTTTGCTGAAAAAATACAAAATAAACGGAAGCTCAAGGAAAATATGAACGATGTAGAGGCATCTTGCGGAATCTGTAAAATCCTCAAATCATAATAAATTGGGCGGAGTTAGAGGATATGCCGGATTGACAGGGGTCTTTAACAGACCCCCGGGCCCCGGATCTAAGGATTTTGTAGTTGAGGTACTTTCACACCATATGACCAAGCATATGACTTCGTAGCACTTACAAAACCGCTAAACTTATGTAAATGCGTATCTAACACATTACCCTTCCGGTGTCAGATGTCTACTTATTAAATAAACATTTTCTCATCTCGACTACTTCTCAGGATGACTACTTCGCATTACTACTAGCCTCTTTATAAGCCTTAAGCCTATTTTTCATACTTAAAGCGACTACACCCCAAACTGCCTATTTTTTATATCATCATCATCATCAGGTCATTTTAGTCTCCACTACAGGAGCATGACCCTCTCTCGTCCGTCTCAGACAGAAGGAGGATTTGGCCTACACTCCCCACGCTGGCCAAACGAGTTGGGGAGGCCTGATCGATGTTTTTTAATGTATTTCCCTTAGTCGCCTTGTACGACATCCACGGGAAGAGACGGAGTGACTATTCTAGTCTGCCGGAAAACCACACGGCAATTTTTTTATATGATCCGACAAAATGGACCTTGACTGATGGAAAGCACAGATGACCAAATACGAGGACGCCATCAGTGTGATTACCGCTGCGCGGACGGTCCCACACCTTTTATGACCTATTTTTTATTCATGCTTCTTCTAAATAGCCCAAAGAGGTGAACAAGTTTGCCGGCGAATTCCACAACTTTATGGTTCGGCAGAGAAATGAATTATAGAACTTTTTGATGCGGGAAGATCGATTTTATTCTATGAAGATAAGATTTTAGACCAGCAGCAGCAGTAGCTCTAAGGAAAAATGAACTAGGGGTACAATAAAGAGCTTTTTTCAGGCCATTCAGAATGATGACATAATTACCATCGAGGACACTCATCAAGAATGCATAGCTGTAGTAACCCCTAGCAGTGTTAGTAACCTCTGAATTACCCACAATGCGGAAAGCAGTCCTGCTATCCACATTCTGGGAGACTACTTTATTTTGGAACCTCATGTTGGACAACTGGTATAAAAATTGCCCTCCGGCTGCAAGTACTTTTCAATTACTCAATTACTCAAGTTCTCATTTTCTCATATAGTATACATTATCTTTGGAATGAAATTATTGAATTATCATAAAGTTCAAACTACAAAGGTTTGCTAAATTCGACTACCTAGTGAGACCCAACTTCATGGTCTCATAATAATGTACATTATTATATTAGCCAATGTCTCATAATAATGTACATTATTATGAGACATTGGCTTCCAAACATAATATTTTAAGGCAGATACAAAAAAATAAATTAAATTTTGTGTTCTGTCATTGCACCAATGTGAGTTACAGAAGGCATACACTTTTTTTATAAACCATATTCATAATATTTTCTTTTTTTATCTACTAGAATTTTAAAAATAACCATATTACATCAAATTGTGTAAACAGACACTGGTAATGTCATACGATTTATATTTAGATTAAAGCCCCTTTTAATTCAAAATAAATATATACCTACGTACTTCAAAATGGACTTGAAAGATCTCAATCATTCTAAAATACTTACTTTCTCCGCAGATTCAGCGAAACATAATGAGCCCTTGATCTCCGAAACGAGATCGCCCCAGGCACACCTGGAACGGACGACAGAAAGACGATCGTGGTGTCTACATATAGGTTCTATTCACATTGCAGTCTCAGTCTTTTCAACGTGGTCAAGCTACCGAAATCATTGAGCTTTTCGATTTTAATTTGAGGAACTATTTGCCGAGCAATACACGATAGGTCTCCTCTTTCGTTCCTCCACTTTGTCATGTTCCCCAACTTCCATTGTGTTCATGTACTGGGCTTAAGATCTGAGAACAAAAATCTGAAATAAAAAAACAAATTATTACTACACATTAAGACGTGTGAATCCCTATAGATGTGAAAGCGTCCTCATCAGAAGAACCCACGCGTAATTTTTGCTCAAGCACCACGATTGTTATAAGGCCAATGGTTGCGAGCCTCACTCGATTCTTTGATCTTTATCGATGATTTTCAAATTCGCTAAAACGTCTATTGGTGATTTATGGGTTTCTCGCTTCATTGCTGAAGCCAACAAAATGGAAATAATGAAATTATTATTATCTACATTATTCAAGAAAGAAAACTGAATGCAATTTATACGTTGTTAATATTTGAAATGTATATTATCAATTTTTGTCAATTTCGTCTAGTCGTACATTATAAAAGCTACCTTACCTATTCTGTTTTTTTTTTCTATATTCAAACTTCATCATCATCATTATCAGCCTGTATCTATCCACTGTATATAACCATTCTCTAATGCTTTCTACCATATGCGATCCTCCGCTTTCTGCATCCACCCATTTCCAGCTATTTTTTTTTAATCGATGGACCTGCCCAGTTCATAAAATAAGTAATATACAGTTAAAAAGGTAAGATACAAACAAACTACTATCAATTTTTGTTTATGTTTTCGTCAAACTCAAAGCATCCCCAAAATTCACCAAGAAAACCACAGAGTACCTAATGATAAATAAAGTGATGAAAGAGCCTATCAGTTGGTATTCAGTGCGCTGGTGTGAAAATAGGCCGCCTAATAGACCAACCCCTTCGACACTGATGACATTGCTATCATGCCCTAAATCTGTGCTGTACCTAAGTCTAGGCCATTTGGATCACGAAGACATAGTCGCACGACTAGTCGGTGATTTATTTCTTGACCTTTTCTATCGAATGGAAAGCCAAGAATGTCTGAGCATTTTTAGGGATTTAGTCTCTTTCTTACGAGATTTTTTTAAACTTAATATTTTTACTTACAACTCGTTAATAAAATGTAATGGTGTCGTTTACAATATAATATTATGTCGAATCAAAGTGGCTCATTGAACTCGTCGCCTCATAATATAATTTCGCACAAGATATAAGACAATGTTTCTAATTTTTTTTTTTTTTTTTTATACTACGTCGGGTGGCAGACAAGCATACGGCCCGCCTGATGTGAAGCGGTTACAGTAGCCATATTAACGCTCGCAACATAAAATATCGCTCGCGCGCCGCCACCCCCGCTGCCACCGCAGCATCTCCTTCCTTTCTAATTTGCAGTATTGGGTATAAGTGGTTCATTAACATCTTTGAACCAAAGCCAACTTCACCTGCACGCGGTGCACCCTGCTGACTGACAAACGAAGCGAAAAGAGAGGTAGGGAGCGTAAATTGTAAGCTACCCGACTGAGGAATGTACCTCCACCTCACAAAATACCGCAGCCAAGTAACAATTCCCTTGAGGGTTCTTGTGATCCTGCGAGTGAGTGAGGTCACCAGAAAGAAAGGAGATGCTGCGTAAGCAGGGGGGGGGGGGGTGGCGGCGCACTAGCGATATTTTATTTTTTTTATTTTATTTTGCGAGCGTTAGTATGGCTACGGGAACCGCTTCACATCAGGCGGGCCGTATGCTTGTCAGCCACCCGTAGTACGTAGTATAAAAAAATATTTTTTTGTCCATGGATGAAGTTTTATTTATATATAAATTTAGCGATTAGCAAGAATATTTATGTCCGATTTGGAATCGTCAGGCGGCCTGGTGGCACAGTTCACATGAAATTTAATGCAGTATAAATCAAATTTTCAAATCATAACGCATCTTCCAACTCAACATCGAACTACAAATCGCTTAGTTTACCCTCACCCTTAGGATGGTGCCACAACGTCCTGGCGAGTGAAGAGTAGTCCTTCTCACTTGGAGTTTGAGTACTATTCGGTGGTTGACCTGATATGACTCTTCCGCTACCAACCCTGAGTTGCTCATCTCTTCTATGAGTGACTAGACCAGTAAGCCAAGAGAACTCTGAGCTGAAAGAATAATAAATAAATAAATATTCCAGGACAAATTACACACCGACATCTAGTCTAAGACTAAGCAAAGCTTGTACTATGGGTACTAGATAAGTGATATAATACTTATTTTTTTTTTGTAAATACATACATATAATACATAGAAAATATCCAGACCAAGTCAAAGAGACATGTTCATGCACACAAATATTTGTCTTGTGCGGGGATCGAACCCGCGACCTCGGAGTCAAAAGTGGCCATTGCTAACCATTCGACGACCGAGCTCGTTACCATTCGACCACCGAGCTCGTCACCATTCGACCACCGAGCTCGTCTCGAACGAAGAAGAGCGACACTGAGGTGGAAGTAGGCTGATAGCTTAGCGAGAAAAGAAATTCTTGGCGTAAAAAATACCTTACATGGAGACCGTTACGAGCACATAAGACCAAGGGGGAACTCGCAAATGTGATGTAAAGACGAAGATGTGAAAAAACTCGGTTTTAACTACTCAAAGCAGGACTACTATCTACTACTCTCCCAAATATGCACCATACAAAAGGCTACTGCGTTATGACGTCACACATAAGTATTTCGTATGTATTAAAACCGAAATTTATACGAAGGCTATGTTTAAATATTGCGTTGATGTTGTTAGTGCCGTATCAAAAGTCATAGTATTTTTAATTGTTTTTCCAACGTCAATAATATATATTTTTAAATAATTTCTAATCTAAATCTTTTCAAATGGAATTTCCCACCAAACTTTGATCGACTATAAAACAAGTCGGACATAAGTTTAAGATCGCTGATCGTTCTACTTTTCTGTATTTTACTATACTATTTTTTTTATAATTTCAGAACACAGGCATCCAGCCTATTAGAGGGGTTTGAAGGAGGCCTACACCAAGTGATTGGACAGTGGACGGACTGTGGCTGGAGAAGAAGAATATAAAAAAAAACCCCGAGCAGAGTTCGATCGTCCATTTTTTAATTTTTTTGCAGAATAAACTCTCGTATGAACATTACGTATGTATATAATTTAAAAACAGAATGAATTTTATCCAGGACTCGAGCTTAAAATAAAATTCAGGTCACTCGCTTTCAGTTTGTAGTACCTCTTGTGTTCTGAATATTTGCACGACGGTAATAAAAATACAGTGGTTTCATGTATTGTGTTGTACCATTTCTCTGTATTTTAGTATAAAATTAGGCTTCTATAGTATGAACACCACTGATCATAACCATCATACACTATTGCTTTCCAAAGTACTTCTGAATTTTCATATATATTTTTTCTATAATATTTTTATTTGCAATAGCCCAAAATGTCCGTTGCCGTTGCGATTGGGGCTCTTCTTTTCGCTTACCATCAGGCGAAGTGGAGCCAATATGCTGAGCTAATATTTAAAAATAAAAACTAAAAAAAATACGGGACGGGGGCTCACCACATTCCCACCACCGTGGCTCCTGTGTAGCCAGAATTAACAGCGGCGACCGCCAAAAAAGGCAATGAACAATGAAGTCCATTGCAGTCCCGGGGGTAAAACTACGGCTGCATTGGAACTCAGAACGAATTTAATCAGAAGAAATTTGTAGGAGTAAGAAGCTTTTGGAATTTGACTTCCCGTATTAGCAATGTGAGAGACAGAAATATGGCAAATAAGGCATTAAAAGCCTAAAGAGATGGCTAGTCAAGTAAAGTTCAACTGCCGTGCACCACGGATTTTAAGTGTGTAATTTATCCATGAATATCTATTTACTTATTTTTTAGATACAGGCTGGTAAAGATGATGATGAAGTTTGAATCCTACTTATAAATGAAATTACCAGAGGCGCAATTCTCGTAATTAAAATATAGTCAAAATTCAGTTTCGATCCAGTCTCGATCTCACAAATGTCACATTTGGTATTCTCGTAACACAATATGTAACTTCAAAATTAAATTTAAGCGTGATTATATCGAAATAAGAGTGAAAATTAAACAAACTAAGAATGTGACTTTGCCAATAACAAGAATTGATAATAATTAATTAATGAAATCAAGTATATAATTTTAGTCAATTCACAATTCAATCTCGATTCGGTCAACATTCAATCTGCGTTCGTAGAAAAATTACGAGAATTGGCCTTCAGATTGAAACGCTCAAACATCGTGCCACATTTCCATAACCCTGAATATTAAAAATTCAAAAGACGCACCACTAAGTTTAACTACCGTCATTACAACTAAAACTCGATTTCCGCTAATTTATTCAGAGGCGAGTTATCTGGGGATCGAGTGGCAACATAAAATTACTGCGGGGCCCCGGGGACCGCGGCCATTAACGCCAACTGCTCTGTTCTTACTATTGTAATATATTGCACATACGGCGTGTCTATGATTCATAATGTGGGTGCAATTTGTTTGGTATATGAAATTTATAGGAAAATAAATAAAATAATAAATAAATATTACTAGACAATTAACGCAGCGCCATTTAGTCTCAAATTAAGCGCAAAGCTTGTACTATGGGTACTAGACAACTGATAAATGTACTTAAATATATTTTTTGTTTTTGTAAATACGTACTTAAAATACATAGAAAATACCCAGACCAAGACGAACAGACATGTTCATGCACACAAATGTTTGTCATGTGCGGGGATCGAACCCGCGACCTCGGAGTCAAAGAGGCCATTGTTAACCATTAGACCACCGTGCTCGTCATAATATATAATGTCATAATCAAAATAGTCAGAGGTAAGTAAGTATTTAGTGTATATTTATAGAGGAGCTCGATGGTGTCGTTGTGTGTTACAGTCTAATCGATCACGCAAGTCAAGCAACACTGGCCGTAACCTGTCCATGGATGGGTTTGTTAATCTCGAGCTCCTTCGTGCTTAGAGGGCCGGCGGTAACTGCTGTTGTCATTAGATAACAGTTGTTAAGCCAAGTCAGTGGTCTTTTGGCGACATCAAAACACCAGCCACCCGCAATTATGCAGCGTGGTGGATGCTCTAAAACCCTTCAATTCAAAGAGACCCATACCCTAACAATGGGATAATTATGGGTTAATGCCGATTATAATAGATCAGTTATATAACATTAGCAACATGTGTGTTAGCAACATGTTTGTTAGCAACATGTTTGTTAGCAACATGTTTGTCAAACCCGATCGACCAGTTTCTTGGTCGACTGTACTGGTCGTTGGTCGTTGTCGTAGTTATCATTTCTTATTCATCGTACTGCTGGAATGCTGAAGCATAGAGGAGCTCAAGATATCTAATAAAGATTAGATACTTCAAAAATATTTTATACCTTACATTTTAGCAGTACCTAATTGTTTCTTTATTTTATTATTATGTTGCAATTAATCAACGTTATTTGTTTGCTCAATCATAAAAGTGACCTAAGTGCAACAACGACGTAAATGTCAATGTTTTTGAAAATGAAAAGGATGAAAGGGAGAGCGTATTACAGAACGGGGAAGTTAATTTTTCATTTTCAAAAATATTTATAATATTCTGGCAAATTGGCCGAAACAACTATTTAAAAAGATGTCAAAAAGATTGATCGATGTATCACATGACCAAAGGGCTGGCCAATATCTCGGCCAGAGGATTAGCATTGCCATTCAACGTGGCAATGCTGCCAGCCTTTTGGGCACTTTTCAAGTGGGTAATAAACAATTTGGCGGGGCTTCATTATTTATAGTTATTTATTTCTAAGTTATATTTAAGTAGGTAATTTATTTATAAGTTATTTATATTGTTTGAATAAAATAAAAACTATATAAAATAATAATGACGTAAATGTAGTTGTGTCCATACTACAGCGAGTGAACGATATATTTATGTAGGATCCTGCGCTATCTAATCGTTGCTGACCCGAAATAAAACCAAATGTTCGTGACACGAAAGGAAGATCAATCGAAATATTTCTTCTATCTCACCATAATTATAAAGAGCACTCAAAAGTAGCAATTAAAACAAACGGCTCCTCTATCTAAAAACAATAAGTAGTCATAATAGCTTTGAAAAACATCAGGTTATTTAAATATTTCATAGATACGGGGGTTAAAGTTTTAGACGAAGTAATGTACACAGAACTAAAGATTTCTAGATACCGCATGCCGACAGAGCAAGCGCACTGTAGGCAGCCGTAATATAGAGTAGACGGTCGAATATTAATGTTCTACCATCTGTATATTGACAATCGTATATATTTTGGGGTGTAAGTGATTCATCAACATCTTTGAACCAAAGCCAACTTCACCTGCAGGCGGTGCACCCTGCTGACTGACAAACGAAGCTCTGGTGAAAACAGAGGTAGGGAACGTAATTGTAAGCTACCCGACTTGTACCTCCACCTCACAGAATACCGCAGCCAAATAACGGTTCCCCTGAGGGCTGTTGTGTTCCTGCGAGTGAGTGAGGTCACCAGAAAGGAAGGAGATGCTGCGATGGCAGCGGGGGTGTCGCGATATTTTATGTTGCGAGCGTTAATATGGCTACGGTTACCGCTTCACATCAGGCGGGCCGTATGCTTGTCTGCCACCCGATGTAGTGTAAAAAAATAAAAATAAAAATGTACTTTTCAAATTAAGTATGTGTATTTTCACTTTCAAAAATAATCTCTTTAGGCTTTTAATGCCTTATTTGCCATATTGCTGTCTCTCACATTGCTAAGAGGGGAAGTCAAATTCCAAAAGCTTCCTACTCCTACTAATTTCTTCTGATTAAATTCGTTGTGAGTTCCAAGGCAGCCGTAGTTTTACCCCTGGGACTGCAATGGACTTCATTGTTCATTGCCTTTTTTGGCGGTCGCCGCTGTTAATCCTGGCTACACAGGAGATACAGTGGTGGGAATGTGTGGTGGGCCCCCGTCCCTTTTTTTTCAAAAATAATAGAACATCAGATTAGCAAAATTTACGCTTGTTGAGAAGTTTTCTTAAAACTAATAAATCACTTTCTTAGCTGACTCTACTTAGAATTTAGGGTTGTAAATAGCTGCACATCATATTCATTCAAGACCAACCTTGCCTGCACGTGGTGCACCTTGCTTAATTATAAGTGTAACTCTGGCGTAATAGAGGTAGAATAATTTAATTATCAATTTCTTAGAGGAATATATGATGATGTAAACAAATAAATAAATAAAATATTGTCAGACAAATTACACAGCGCCATCTAGCCCCAAAGTAAGCGAAGCTTGTGTTATGGGTACTAGACAACTGATAAACATACGTTAATACATTTTTCTTGTAAATACATACTTATGATACATAGAAAACACCCAGACTAAGACAAACAGACATGTTCATGCACACAAATGTTTATTCTATGTGGGAATCGAACCCACGAGCGTTGGTGTGGATGCCGCGTCATTGACCGCTACGCCACCGAGCTCGTCAAACAGTACGGTTACTGTTTACATCAGGCGTTCAGTATGCTTATTTGCCAACTGACTGATATAAAATATTTAAATAGCAACCTGGGGCCCTACCGGCTAAGCTGAAACCGATTACCATCGAATTTATTGATAGCGAAAATCAAACATCAACTTAGATTTATGGTACTTGTGTTACTTAACAACTTAGCTTGTAACCCTGAAGCTCTATGGACTGAGCTGAAGATGTTTGTCAATAACTTAAATGTATGACCTATTATCGATATAAATATTGAATTACTTATTATTATATGTTGGAACTGGCTAATCATAAAACACCTGTATTCTATTTATATGTTTTTTACCATTTTTTAAATTTGACATATTGTACTTTCAAATATACCATCTTCAACTGAAGACGTATTTTTCTTAGATTCAACCAGAAAATATCTATTAATACCACAAAAATTACAACACGTTATCAGCACGAAGCTCTATTAATAGGTATTCAGCGGTTTTCTAAAAGAAACGTTTGTGTTTGTGACCAAAAAGTTGTATCAATTGGAAAACGATTTTTCTTTCCGTCAACATGGCACACGGAACTGGAGATGGTACAAGTAAGTCGAATTCCTCGTCAATTCCTACATTCAGCCTTCGAAATAGAGATGGGTATCCTACGTGGAAATTTAAAATGAGAAATTATTTAATCCACGAGGATTTATGGCAAGCAGTAGCTGGTTATCCAGATGATGACCAGACGTCAGCATCTGTAAAGAAAAAGAACGATTGCAAGGCACTTGCAAAGATATGCTTGTCAGTGGACGGTGAGGCCATCATCCATGTTAGATGCGCAAAAACTGCTGCTGATGCATGGAAATCTTTGCAAAACGCGTTTGAGGACAAGGGGATGGGACGCAGACTAGCGTTGGAGCGAAAGCTTTATAGAATGTGTTTATCTGACTACGAAAACTTAGAGTTATATATAAACGCCGTTCTGTCTACCGCACAAGACTTGGCGGATATTGATAGGGTGATAGACGACTCGTCAATTGCAGCTATACTTTTAGGAGGTCTTCCACCAAGGTTTGATCCTCTTATTATGGCGCTAGAGAACTGCAACGTTAATGTCACGTCAACAGTAGTCAAGACAAAACTTTTAAATGAAATATCCAAGGAGACGTCATCAAATAATACTGTTTTACAAACCAAAGCGATAAAATGTGGACCGAAGAATAAAAAGGCAATTATTTGTTATGATTGCAAAGCCCCGGGACACAAACGGCCTGACTGTCCTATAAGGCAGAAAAAGACCGCGGAAGGCAAGATGAAGGACAGTGCTGTCTCCTTCACTGCACTTAATACGTCTGGCGATTCCAGCAACGTTTGGTACGTAGATTCTGGTGCTACTAAGCATATGACGTCACAACGGGATTGGTTTAAAAACATTTCTCTGTTTGAAAATGGAAAAGTTACCGTCGCTAACGGAGAACAAATTAAGTGTTGCGGGATTGGAACCATTTCGATTACGACACCTAAAGACGTAGTAAAATCTATAAATAATGTTGCTTTTGTACCTAATTTAAATGCTAATTTATTGTCTGTTCAAAAAATAGTTGAAAAGGGTTTTATAGTTGTTTTTGATAAAAGCGGTTGTAATTTTTATAAAAATGATAATTTTTGTTTTACAGGTGATTCTGTACTTCATGCTTCGCCCTGTGGAGGACTGTACACGCTTGACTGTACTGTCAATATCCCTCACAACGTGGACAATATTTGTATTGCGAACTCTATGCATTCTGACTGTCTAGACAGGTATCAACTCTGGCATAAGCGGTTAGGGCATTTGTGTCGCATAGGCATGAATCAACTTAAGAATCACGGGATAGGTGTAGACTATACCAAGGTAAACAAAAGTAGTTGCATCGCTTGTGTTCAAGGAAAACAGGCTAGAAAACCGTTTAAAAAATTAGCATCGTACAGTAAGGCAACATCCCCTTTAGAATTGATTCATAGCGATCTCTGTGGAGCGATGTCTACGACATCATTTCAGGGTAACAAGTATGTTTTAACTTTTATAGATGATTTTACACGCTTGATATTTGTTTATTTTATATCTTCGAAGACTGAAGTTATGAATAAGTTTCGTATTTTTCAAGCTTTAGTGGAAAATCAATTGGATTCCCGTATAAAGTCCATTAGAACTGATGGTGGAAAAGAGTATGTAAATAAAGAGTTTGCTGATTATCTTTCTTCAAAAGGTATCGAGCATCAGACTACAACACCGTATAGTCCTCAACAAAATGGCGTTGCGGAACGCACTAATCGAACGATAGTTGAGAAGGCAAGATCGATGTTGGCCGAAAGCTCCTTACCTCAAGCATATTGGGAAGACGCATTTCAAGCAGCTGTTTATTTGAAGAATAGGTCCCCTCATCGATATTTAAACGGTCAAATTCCTCTCGATAAGTGGTGTGGACGAAAAAATGATCTCCGTCATCTAAGAGTCTTCGGGTGTAGAGCTTTTGTTCATGTACCTTCATGTCAAAGGAAAAAGCTTGACGTGAAAGCCGAAGAAGCTATTTTTGTTGGTTACTCGGAAAATCCCAACACGTATATTTTTCGAGACTGTAATAATCCTAGACACATTTTAAAGTCAAGAGATGCATCATTTTTTGAGAATTATTTTACACCTTTAAAAGAAACGGAGTCATCGAATCATCAGAATGAAACGTCACCGATGCTGATATTTGATGATAATTTTGTTGACGAAAAGGATGAATTTTATGATTGTACCGATTGTCCAAGTTCTAATATCGAACCATCTACTTCTGTAAGTCCAGGGTGCGTGAATGCAGATTGTCCGTCTACTTCGGTGAGCCCCGAAGAAGTTGAACGTGATTTAGACGTAGGCTTGGATCAACAGCCAACTGAGGAACCAAGGTATCCCTCTAGGTGTAGGAAACCTCCAGATTTCCTGACCTATCAAGCTTTAATATGTTCAAATGAACCAACGAGTTACTATGAAGCTGTTCATACTGAAGATGCTCATAAGTGGATGTCAGCAATGACCGATGAGCATAACTCACTAATGAAACTTCATACCTGGGAGCTTGTGAATAGACCAAATAATAAGAAGGTCATACCATGCAAATGGGTGTACAGATTAAAAAAGGATGCTTACGGAAGCTGTACTAAGTACAAGGCAAGACTTGTGGTGAAAGGCTTTAAGCAGACGAAAGGCGTGGACTACCATGAAACCTTTGCACCGGTCATCCGTCATTCTTCCCTACGCACTTTATTTGCATTGGCTGCCGAAATGGGTTTAAAAATGTGGCACTTAGATGTCGATACCGCATTTTTAAATGGAGATTTACACGAGGAAGTTTTCATGGAACAGCCTCCTGGCTTTGCAATGAAAGGACATGAAAACAAGGTATGTCTATTGCGTAAATCTCTTTACGGGCTTAAACAGGCATCTCGAGAGTGGAACAAGAAGTTAGATGAAACCCTTTTAAAAATAGGTTTTATAGGAACTCCTTCCGAACCTTGTGTATATACAAAACTTTTTGGTAGTGAACTTGTCATTCTAGGAATTTATGTCGATGACATAATTATTTACTGTAAATCTGACTTTACTTTTGACATTGTCAAAAACGATTTGCAAAAATATTTTACTTTGAAAGATCTCGGTATATTAAAATCATATTTGGGATTAGAAATCAAATGTAGTGAAGATATTATCAAAGTAAGTCAGTCGAACTATATTTTGTCAGTATTAGATAAATTTAATATGCGCGACTGTAAGTCGGCGAGTACTCCTTTAGCTCAGAAAAAGCTAGAAAAGATAATCGATGGTGAGTCACTTGAATTACCTTACCAAAATCTGATAGGATGTCTCATGTATCTAGCAGTAAACTCACGTCCCGATATTGCATACGCAGTGAGCAACTTAAGCCAATTCAATACATGTTTTACACGTGAACATTGGCAAGCAGCAAAAAGGATACTACAATATCTTAAAGGAACAGTAGATTATTGCATAACGTATAGTAAAACTGATGAATCCTTAGTAGGATATTCTGATGCCGACTGGGCAAATTGTCCAATTGACAGGAAGTCATACACGGGCTACGTGTTTAAGTTAGCTGGTGGACCAGTGGCATGGGAGGCGAAGAAACAACCTACGGTAGCGCTCTCGTCCACGGAAGCTGAATACATGGCACTGACGGCTGCTTCAAAGGAAGCAAGTTATTTGCGGCGTTTTATATCTGAAATTACAGGTAAATTACACTCTGTAAAGATATGGTCAGACAGTCAGAGTGCTCTAAATTTAGTACATAACCCCGTCCACCACAACAGGACGAAGCACATAGATACTCGTTTTCATTTTATTAGAGAGAAAGTGTCAAATAAGATAATTTTGTTAGAATACTTGAAAACCTGTGACATGCCTGCTGATGTTTTAACCAAACCGCTTGGGCCTGTCACACATAATAGGTGTATAGCTGGGATAGGGTTAACAAAATAATTATTTTAATTTGTTATTATTTTGTTATCCTTATTTTTTCTACCTCTTTTTTTTTAAATTCTTTATGGGGTTTTTAGATTAAGGGGGAGTGTTGGAACTGGCTAATCATAAAACACCTGTATTCTATTTATATGTTTTTTACCATTTTTTAAATTTGACATATTGTACTTTCAAATATACCATCTTCAACTGAAGACGTATTTTTCTTAGATTCAACCAGAAAATATCTATTAATACCACAAAAATTACAACATTATATATTATATATTACTAGCAAAGTACCCGTGCTTCGCTACGGGAACACTCCTGATTTGCGTCTATTTTTGTTAAGATTCCAGATATTTCATTTTTTCCTCATAAAGGACTGTTTCGTATTGACTATTATTACAAACATACACCATTTAGGTTAAGACGTCCCGGTAAACAATATTTTTAGCATTCGCACCAGGAGCTAAAATTGCAAGACTTCCAGGAGAACTTACTCCTGAGCAAGCTACATACAACTGAACATGAGAGAAGCAGTCCTGTCTCAATTCAACCCCAGCGACCTTTAGAGACTGCCCCCTAAGCTTTGTTAATGATCATAGCAAAAACCTTTATGGGAAATTGAAGTCTCTTAAATTGAACCGGGTGGTCTGATGGAATAATGGGAATGCGGGGTATAAAGAGAGATTCCTCAACAGCGCATCCCTTACTGTCACTCAACAACTCATCGTCTAACACGCAACGCAACCACCTTCAAGTAGTACCTTTAATTTACTAAATACGGATGCAAGAACGCTGCGCCTTCCGCCCGCGATTGTACATATAAGCACTGACTGACGCCAAATACAAATTTAAAAACCTATTAGGATAACACTTCAGTCAACACACAAGTCTTATTCCATCAGCTTAAAAAGGATAAATCAAAGTTTAAAAAAATTACATGGTCACGTTAGCCACGTTGAATTTTAAAATCGTTGTTGTTTTCGCAATCAGCGACCCGATAAAATATAAAACCAATAATATCCTTGATGATTTTCAGACTTTCTGACCCCATTTTACTCCTTTTTTTTGGGATGAATTTCGAAAAATCCTGAAACATGTGTTCACTCATTCATCTATAGAAGTACTCGTGTAAAGTTTAGGATAAAATAGTCTAACTAATCTCATTTCCCTACACAAACTGTGGACCTCTGTTTCACCCTCTTAGGGATAAAATTTGAAAAATCCTTTTAAGTAATTTCGTGTCCACTACATTATATTTTCAAATCGATGCCATTTTCGTAATTGACGTCCCAAAAAACCATAGAATCAACACCCATATTGATATTATGACATTTCAACCCCATCGCACCCCTATAGGGGTGATTTTATGTGACGTCGGCTATGTTGGATTATAAAATAGTTGTTGTTTTCGTAATCAGCGACCCGATAAACCATAAAAACAATACCCATGACGATTTTCAGACTTTTTTACTCCATTATACCCCTTTAGGGGATGACTTTTGAAAAATCCTGAAACACGTGTTTACTCATTTATCTATAGAAGTACTCGTGTAAAGTTTAGAATAAAATAGTCCAAGTAATCTTGTTTCCCCATACAAACTTTGGACCCCCGTTTGACCCCCTTAGGGGACTCTTAGTGCACCCCTAGACGTCATAAGGAACCTACTTGCCAAATTTGGAATCTCTAGACCCAGCGGTTTGGGCTGTGCGTTGATTAGTGAGTCAGTCAGTCAGTCAGTCAGTCAGTGAGGACAAAGCCTTTTATTATTATAGATTGAAGGGACCTCTAAGCAAGTTAAATCACAATATTGGAACTTAATAAGTCAACCTATGTGTCATAAATATTTATATCAGAAAAATGTGTATAATATGAGCATAGTGATATATAATAAACTGCCAAATGACTTAAAGAGCATTCAAGGACAGTTATTTAAAACAAAATTGACAAAGTGGCTTATGGACAAATGTTTTTATAGTATTAAGGAGTATATAGAATATAAATGACCAGGACATGCACTTATAATATGATATTTGATTATGTAATTAAATTAATAATTAATGAATAATGTACTAATATAAATATGTAATTGTAATTTGAATTTTTGCACGTCTGCATGCAGACTGAATACACGAACTGTAAATTGGATTGTCAACTTGTAAAAACTGATGTATTCTGGCAAATAAACATTTTGACTTTGACTTTGACATTAAAATATTCGATGGTAAACGGCTTCAGCTTCGACGGTAGGGCCCTTGGCAGCATTTCATCGTTGTATTTTATGTTTTAAAGTTACTGATTCGGTCTGTTTATATTATGACGTTGTGTCCTAACGTTTTTACTTTTCAATCCTGGTTAAATTGCAATAAATAAAGATTTCTGAACAATTTACACAGCGCCATCTAGTGCCAAATTAAACGCACAGCTTGTGTTATAGGTACTAGACAACTGATAAATGTACTTAAACATATATATATTTTGTAGATACATACTTATAATACATAGAAAATACCCAGACCAAGACAAACTGACATGTTCATGCACACAAATATTTGTCTTGTTCGGGAATCGAACCCGCGACCTCGGAGTCAAAGTGGACATTACTAACCATTCGACCACCGAGCTCGTAATAAGTTATAATTACTAGGTAGTAAATTGTTATATGGTCATAATCATTATTATTGTTACCTATTCATGTCCTAAAAATATTAGTAAAACCAATGGACGCTTCCAATCTATCAAAATCAGACAAAATGATACATTCTGTTTTCTTTTTCGCGGACACTGCGATATCTAGTTTATCCTATATCTGTGAACATAACAGTTGCGAGTGTGTTATCTACCCCAGCGGCAGTTCCCTTAGAAAAAGTACTGCTTATGGAACTCTATAAATCACTGGGCATTAGACATATCGCTTGGGGCTAACGGTGTCGAGCTTAAGTTGTAATGGTTTGCGAATTTTTATATAAACTTATTTTCTCTTGCAAAATTATATTTATTAAAAAAGTTCTGTTGTTAATCTTGATACTAAAAATATCATGTAGCTTTGATGTTTCGGAGCTAGTCTTTGGTATAGTGGTAAAATACTATATTTAGGTAACAACAACAACTCATACGAAAATAACATCTTTGATCCGCGGAAAGCGGAGGGTCGTATATGGTGGAATTAGAATAGAATAAAATTCTTTAGTTACTCAAATATATGTAGATATTACAATAAAATACAATCTTGTTCCGTCACATTTGCCAAAATAATTCGGCATGCAAATCTATATAAATAAAAACGGAACGGAATGTTGCTAAGCGGAAAACTCGTGAACGGCTCGACCAATTCTGCAAATTTTTGTTATAATATTTTCGTTAAAGTATAAGGAAGGTAAATAAATATGGAGAGAAAAGACATAAAAATTGCGGGGAAAATAAAATACCACTTCGTACCCGTGCGAGGCCGGAGCGGGCAGCTAGTACACAATAACATCTTTTGTATTTTCCTAGTCACGGCATCACGCGTGAACGGCTGGATCGATAATTCTTTTTTTTTTGTTATTGTCAGGAGAAGGTTCCTAGGAAAGAAAAAATCAAGTAAGTTGCGCGGACAATTAGAAAGTTAATAAAAAACTGAACGACTATATTAACATTTCTAATGTAAAATGGCGTTTGACAGAACTGTCTTTGACAGCGAGCGCGAAACAAATTCCATATTAATAGCACAGTATAAGTGTTTATAGTTAAGGCAACGACAAGACTGGAGAACGTCTGTTGGGTTTGCTAAATATGTAATAAAATTAATAAATAACACTTGAATTTTATAATGTCGCTAATAGACTATTAAGTAACTTTATCTAATCTCATACTGAAATTTAGAGATTAAAAAACCAATCAAAGAATCTTAATGACAGTCTTTACCCACAAGCTATCAAAATAAATTTAAAAAGTTATTTTTCGATACAGCTCTTCTATGGACAACTGTATCGTAAAATAACTTTTTTACCATTTCGATACAGCTTCAGCCCTGGATACAGGTATTTTAAACAAGTTGCAATGCAAATACATTGCAACTTTGCAAAATTTTTCTACATAATCTGTGAACGCGGCGCCGCGCGGCGCGTCGCGCATGCGCACTACGCATGCTCGATCTGCAAATGGATTTATAAGTAAGAATTATAGCTGTTAAATTAACTTCATGGTTGTATTTAAAATATTATTATCATATATTTCATGAGATTAGATAAAGTAGTGTATGAAACTGCACATAATTAGGTATTAAAATACTCGTGTGGTCTATTATCACATTCGCCTTCGGCTCATGTTATAATCTCACACTCGTATTTTAAGAACCCTTATTATGCAACAGTTTCATAGACTACTATTACAATTCCCTAGATTTATAAAGCACATGGCTAAGAATGTGTCTATCGACACTTTTCTGCCTCTATAACGGGGAAGCACTTTGTTCGTTTGTCCTTTTAACTTAAATTATTTTCATATACACTTTATTGAATATGTCTTATATTATTATTATTTTATAATTTTTTATATTCTTTATTGCACATTATAAAAAAAAAGGTTACAAGAGTTTACGAAAGTAGTATGCAAAGGCGAGCTTATCTCTAATAGAGATCTCTTCCAGCCAACCTTTTATATCTAATATATAAAATTCTCGTGTTGCGGTGTTTGTTACCAAACTCCTCCGAAACGGCTGGACCGATCTTTATGAAATTTTGTGTGCATATCGGGTAAGTCTGAGAATCGGCCAACATCTATTTTTCCTACCCCTAAATGATTAATGTAATGGCAATACAACGTTTGCCGGATCAGCTATTATTATACGCTAATTAGATTTTTTTTTATACTACGTCGGGTGGCAGACAAGCATACGGCCCGCCTGATGTGAAGCGGTTACCGTAGCCATATTAACGCTCGCAACATAAAATATCGCTCGCGCGCCGCCACCACCGCTGCCATCGCAGCATCTCCTTTCTTTCTGGTGACCTCACTCACTCGCAGGAACACAACAGCCCTCAAGGGAACCGTTATTTGGCTGCGGTATTCTGTGAGGTGGAGGTACATTCCCCAGTCGGGTAGCTTACAATTACGCTCCCTACGTCTCTTTTCGCCAGAGCTTCGTTTGTCAGTCAGCAGGGTGCACCGCGTGCAGGTGAAGTTGGCTTTGGTTCAAAGATGTTGATGAACCACTTACACCCCAAAATTCTTTTGAGTCGTTGCACTGTATTCGTGTTGTTGAGAAGCTGGATAATAAATAAATCATAAATATTGTCAGACAAATTACACAGCGCCATCTAGCCCCAAAGTAAGCTTGTGTTATGGGTACTACACAGCTGATAAACATACGTAAATACATTTTTTTTTGTAAATACATACTTATGATATATAGAAAATACCCAGACTAAGACAAACAGACACGTTCATCCACACAAATGTTTGTCCTATGTGAGAATCGAACCCACGAGCGTTCGTGTCGAAGCCGCGTCATTGACCGCTACGCCACCGAGCTCGTCTGGATCTCCTCAACGTTCTCATGATGAAACAATTTATATTCACGTCATCGTCATTCGTCGTTATTCGTCCCACTGCTGGGATACGGGCCTCCCCTCAACCGGAGGGGGTTTACTCCACCACACTGCTCAACTGCGGGTTGGCGCAAGCCAGTGTTTTTCAAACCGCCTAAGGTGCCGTGGGGTACCGGCAGAGTAGAATAGTACCTCCCTCTAGTACCAGGTGTCGTAGGAACCGACTGAGGTACCACGGAACCGACTGATGGCGGTATAACCATCCAAAACAAACGTAGCTCAAATGGCACAGGGCAGGGATGGGCAGCAGCATCCTTGTCGCGAAGCTACGTTTCTGCGATCGCCACCACGCCTGCCCAGCGTGGCGATTATGGGCAAATCCCCCAAATGAACAAAAATAGGACCAGGCCCCCAGTCCCCGGCAGCTCCGCTAGTCCTGGCTCCGGTAGCGGTCAGGGAAACGACGGAGCAGGGGGTGCTAAGAATCCCCGGCAGAGACCCGGCTACCACCCCAACAGACGACTGGCCCTGGTAACACACAACGTACGCACGATGAGGACTGACGAGAAGATTGTTGAGCTGGAGGAAGAGTTGAGATGGATGCGATGGGATATTGTGGGGTTGTCCGAAGTCCGTAGAGAGGGAGAGGACACGATAACCCTACAATCCGGCAATCTCCTCTTCTACCGGGAAGGTGACCAACAGTCCCAAGGTGGTGTCGGATTTCTCGTCCACAAGGCCCTTATTAACAACGTTATTACCATCGAAAGCGTGTCGAGTAGGGTTGTATACCTAATACTCAGAATATCTGAGAGATATTCGATGAAGGTCATTCAGGTGTACGCACCGACCTCGTCAAGCCCAGATGATGAAGTGGAGTCTATGTATGAGGACGTAAGTCGAGCCATACATACGACCAAGACCCACTTCACCGTTGTTATGGGGGACTTCAACGCTAAGTTGGGCAAGAAAAGCGATGATGAGTTGAGAGTGGGGCAATTTGGATATGGACAACGGAACCCTAGGGGACAGAGGCTGGCCGACTTTCTGGAGAAGGAGGGACTCTTCATGATGAACTCTTTCTTCCAGAAGCCGCCTCACAGGAAATGGACCTGGATAAGTCCCGACGGTTCCACGAGAAATGAGATCGATTTCATCATGACCAGCGAGAAACGAATATTCAATGATGTCTCCGTGATCCACAGGGTGAAAACCGGTAGCGATCACAGGATGGTAAGAGGCACATTGAATATTAACGTTAAACTCGAAAGGTCCCGCTTGGTGAAGTCCACGCTCCGACCTACTCGTATCGATATCCAAAACCCCGAGAGCTTTCAGCTCGAGCTCTCTAATCGCTTTGATTGCCTGGAGAACTTAGCATCAGTGGATGAGATTAACAACAGGCTCGTAGAAGCTGTCCAAACGGTAGGTTCTAAGTTCTTTAGACCCCGCCGTTCAAATAGACCTCAGAAACTTTCCGATCACACTCTAAACCTCATGGCTGAACGACGCTCGCTGAGACTGCAGTCTTCCTATGACGCACAGTCATACAGGCAGCTCAATAGACAGATCTCGAAATCCTTGCGGCACGATATACGTCTCTTTAATAGGAAATATATTAAAGAGACGATAGAGCGGAACAAAGGCTCCAAAGTGTTTGCAAGGAATCTGTCTATAGGGCAAAGCCAGTTGACCAAGCTGAAGAGAGAAGATGGCAGTATAGCGTCAACCAAGGCCGAGGTATTGGAGGAGATCGAAAGGTTCTATGGACAGTTATACGCTTCCGTTGCCAAGCCTGCTAACAGCGTGGCCAAAGACCCAAGAGCCAAGCTGACCCGACACTTCACCGAGGATATCCCGGACATCAGCCTGTACGAGATTAGAATGGCCCTGAATCAGCTTAAAAACAACAAGGCGCCGGGTGATGACGGAATCACATCAGAGCTTCTGAAAGCGGGTGGTACACCGGTACTAAAAGTCCTTCAGAAGCTCTTTAACACCGTCGTCCTCGAGGGCATAACGCCTGAAGCATGGAACAGAAGCGTGGTGGTGCTGTTCTTTAAGAAAGGCGACAACACCTTATTGAAGAACTATAGACCCATCTCGCTTCTGAGCCATGTTTATAAGCTGTTTTCAAGGGTCATTACGAACCGTCTCGAGCGCAGGCTTGATGACTTCCAGCCTTCCGAACAAGCCGGTTTCCGAAGAGGCTTCAGTACCATAGACCACATCCACACGCTGCGGCAGGTTATACAGAAGACCGAAGAGTATAACTTGCCACTTTGCTTAGCGTTTGTGGACTATGAGAAAGCCTTTGATTCGGTCGAGACATGCGCTGTGCTTGAATCTCTCCAGCGATGCCGTATTGACTATCGGTACATCGAAGTGTTGAAGTGTTTGTATAATAACGCCACTATGTCGGTCCGAGTACAGGAACAGAGCTCGAAGGCGATCCCTTTGAAGAGAGGCGTAAGACAGGGAGATGTGATATCTCCGAAACTGTTTACGGCCACTTTGGAGAACGCCTTCAAGCTCCTGGAATGGAAAGGATTCGGCATCAATGTTAACGGCGAATACATCACTCACCTTCGGTTTGCCGACGATATCGTAGTCATGGCAAATTCGATGGAAGATCTCAGCACGATGCTCGAAGGCCTCAATCAAGTTTCTCAACAAGTGGGTCTTAAAATGAACATGGACAAGACGAAGGTAATGTGTAATGCCCATGTTGTACCCACTCCAATATCTGTTGAGAGCTCGGTTCTTGAAGTTGTTGACTCGTACGTCTACCTAGGACAAGTAGTCCAGTTAGGTAGGTCCAACTTCAAGAAAGAGGTCAGTCGCCGAATCCAACTGGGCTGGGCAGCGTTCGGAAAATTGCGTGATGTCTTCTCGTCCGACATACCGCAGTGCCTCAAGTCGAAAGTCTTCGACCAGTGTGTGTTACCAGTGATGACTTACGGCACTGAAACGTGGTCCCTCACTATGGGCCTTATGAACAAGTTCAAAGTAGCCCAACGAGCTATGGAGAGGGCTATGCTCGGAGTCTCTCTGCGAGATCG
The DNA here is from genome assembly GCA_937001555.2 of Hypsopygia costalis. Taxonomy (NCBI): domain Eukaryota; kingdom Metazoa; phylum Arthropoda; class Insecta; order Lepidoptera; family Pyralidae; genus Hypsopygia; species Hypsopygia costalis. The sequence goes on along the minus strand of OW443336.2, from coordinate 1,341,630 downwards.
AATCAGAAATGAGGAGATCCGTAGAAGAACCAAGGTTACCGACATAGCCCAGCGGATTAGCAAGTTGAAGTGGCAGTGGGCAGGGCACATAGCACGGAGGACGGATGACCGATGGGGTCGAAAGGTTCTCGAGTGGAGACCACGTACCGGCAAGCGCAGCGTAGGACGTCCACCCACAAGGTGGACAGACGACCTCATTAAGACCGTAGGATCGCGCTGGATGCAAGCCGCTTCCAACCGGTCTTATTGGAGATCTAGAAGGGAGGCCTATGTCCAGCAGTGGACTTTCAATGGCTGAGATGATGATGATGATGAAAGGGCAGTTAACTTGGCTTAACGACTGTCCTCTAATAACAACAGCCGAGAGAAGCTCGAGATAAATAAACCCATCCATGGACAGGCTACGGCCGACATTGCTTAACTTGCGTGTTCGATTAGAATGACACGCGCAACGACGACATTGAGCTCCTCACGCGCTTCTGCATATTATTGATAACATAGTTGAAGACCCAATGTACTATGTAGATCAAGGTTTCCCGAAAGGTGGTCCGCGGAACCCTGAGGTTCCGTGGAACAAGGGTTCCGCGATCCGCCCAAAAATAAACAAAACATTCGCCTAAAAAAAATTACTAGTTAGGCCCTATATAATAATTACTGCTGCTGCTGGGTTCCGCTAGGAAAAGTATAATCAATTATGGTTCCGTGGCAAACAAAAATTGGGAACCTCATTGTAGATGGTCTCAATAATGTATGTAGGACGAGCTCGGTGATCGAATGGTTAGCAATGGCCACTTTGACTCAGAGGTAGCGGGTTCGATTCCCTCACAAGCCAAACATTTGTATGCATGAACATGTCTGTTTGTCTTGATATGGATGTTTTCTATGTATTTTATGTATGTATTTACAAAAAAAATGTATTTTAGAGAAAGCCCAAGTGTAGTTCACTCCTTCGCTCGCTGTGTGACCTTTTAAGTACATTTATCAGTTGTCTAGTAACCATCTACATACAAAAGCTAATAAATTAAGCTATGCGCTTAATTTGGACTAGATGGCGCTGTGTAAATTGTCCAGAAATATTTACTATTATTTATTATACGGTCGTTCCTTACATACAATACAACTGTACCTGCATTAAACATAAATATTTACAATCGATAAAATTATATCCGTATTTTCATCTTTATTTTTGTATCTAATCTGGGGTGTAAGGGGTTCATCATCTTTGAACCTAAGCCAACTTCACCTGCACGCGGTGCACCCTGCTGACTGACAAACGAAGCTCTGGCGAAAAGAGAGGTAGGGAGCGTAATTGTAAGCAACCCGACTGGGGAATATACCTCCACCTCACAGAATACCGCAGCCAAATAACAATTCCCTTGAGGATTGTTGTGTTCCTGCGAGTGAGTGAGGTCACCAGAAAGGAAGGAGATGCTGCGTTGGCAGCGGGGGTGGCGGCGCTCGAGCGATTCTTTATATTGCGAGCGTTAATATGGCTACGGCAACCGCTTCACATCAGGCGGGCCGTATGCTTGTCTGCCACCCAACGAAGTATAAAAAAAAAAAAGACGTGTGGCACTCGGGGACTGCCGCGGTAAAGCTATTGCATAGCATTTTGTATCAACTTATGCAATTATAATTTTATTTATTTATTTTATTCATGCAGTATTGCTTTTTCTTTGATATTAATTCAAGTTAAACTTTTTGAGCGTGGTGACCGATAAGAAAACAAATTTTTCTATTATTAAATAAATAAAACGAGTTTCGTAGAGTCGTACAATACGTCTAATCGCACGCACACAACGCCGTGTCGAAGACTGCCGAACTGAAACGACGTTAGACGATGCACGGCCTTCAAGCCACACCTCCTTGCCCGTCGGAGTGGGGAGCGTGAGGTTTTTTTGTTACGGAATTTCTGGATTCGGTCCCCGCGCTCAAGGCCCGCGATAGAAGCTATGCAATAGCTTAAAATCTCTGGTCAACCGTTTCAATGTGTTTGTTGCTAGAATAAGTATTTACACACTGAAAAACAAAATATCTCAGAGTAAATAACTAATGTAGTCTACATATAAAAAGACCTAAAGTCACATCAAAACCCAAAGCAAACACCGCTCGAGTAATAGCCAAGGATCCATTGAATCTCCAAGCCATAAACATCTATTTACGAAACGTACCATGGATTAGTCTAGTCTAGATAGAGCAAAATATAAGTTGTTCCAAGTGTGTCAGCCAATTTTTGCAGTTCACTAACTTGTTATTTCATCTTTTTTAACACGTTTCTTCATAACAAGTATTTGATATTCAATGCCATATCGCGAAAAAAGGGTTTAATAAGTTTATATTTGACGAGACAATTTTGATGTTGGTGTGAGCTATTCTGTGTTAAATAACTTAATATTATTGTTATTACTATTATTACTAGCTGTCCCGGCGAACTTCGTACCGCCTAACAGTCAATGAATGTCGTGGTACATATTAGCTGAATAATTTATGATTTTATGGAATTAAAACAATGAATAATAGAAAATAATAGAGAAGCTCGATGGCGTCATTGCGCGTATCAGTGTAATTGAACACGCAAGTTTAGCAATGTCCACCGTAGCCTGTACACGGATGGGTTTATATTACCGAGAGCTCGTCCGTGCTTCGAATGACACGTTAAGCCGTCGGTCCCGGTTGTTATCATTAGATGACAGTCGTTAAGCCAAGTTAGTGGCCTTTAGGCGGCTCGAAAACACTGGCCTCCGCCAACCCGCAATTGAGCAGCGTGGTGGAGTATGCTCTAAACCCCTTCGGTTGAGGGAAGATCCGTATCCATAAAAACTGAAGATTACATAAAAATAAAGATTTATTTATTGAATAATCAAAAAATTTAAAAAAAAAAAAGTTTTATTTTAAGTTCTGAAATCGGTTTTATCGTGTTGGCGATTTAATAATTGTCATTTCTTTTGTAGTTTACTCCCCAATCGATTTACATTTTTCAATTTTCAAAAGAAATCGCAGACAACTTTCGCGAGATAAAAGTGACACCAATCGATTTGACATTTTGATATTTGACAACCAATAAATATCGCAACCATTTTTCAACTGACACTTTCGTTTGTATGCGAAAATGTTTTTACTTTTATTTTATTTTTTCGTCAATTTTCCAATGTTTTTAATAGCTATTCTGCTATTCGGGACGGAGACAAATCCAACAAATCAAAAACCATGAAAATCGGTCCTGCGGTTCTCGAGTTATAAGTGTTCGAACAAACCCGACTTTGTTTTATATATATAGATTAACATACATTACAAATATATATATTTTTAAGTTTAACTATATGTATATCGGCTTCAGCTTATCTGTAAAGCCCTTGATCGCGGTAGTTTTGAAAAATGTGTCGAAACAGTATGTCTCTGTATCTAATACAAAATAAAGATAGAAGCAGTTTTGCGACATCTATCCTACTTTAAATCAGATGATTTTACCTTCGAGATCTAAGGGCGTAAGGTACCTACGAAATTCATGAATCCCTTACACAAAGTAACATTTCACTGGCTCTGTTGTAATAATACATAAAACCCTTATAACAAAGAGGACAATCCCTTCGTGTCCGTCAAAGCGCCACATATTAAAGCATTGGGCGAAATTGACCAATGCCCAACTCTAATTCCTTTGCGTTACTCACCTACTATTCAATGTACGTTTATTTTAATGTAAGAGTACTTGTCTTTGTACTAAACTTGTCTTTGTAAACTAACACCCGTATTCACAAACAATACTTGTCTATGAAAGCTAACAATACTATGCGAAGTAAGGCATTTATCAGTGCGTTGCACATGGCGAGCCTTTCAATTCATAAACAATACTTTAACGGCACTTGAATAAGCAAACGCACTGCGTTAAATAGAGTCGCGTGATTGGTTAGTTTGTGTTGCGCAGTTCACTTCGTTGACTGACATTTCATTATTCATAAAATTTCGACGAGCTCGGTGGTCGAATGATTAGCAATGGCCACTTTGAATTCGAGGTCGCGGTTTCGATTCCCGCACAAGAAAAACATTTGTGTGCATGAACATATCTGTTTGTCTTGGTCTGGGTGTTTTCTGTGTATTATAAGTATGTATTTACAAAAAAAAAATGTATTTAAGTACATTTATCAGTTGTCTAATACCCATAAAACAAGCTTTGCGCTTAATTTGGGAATAGGTGGCGTTGTGTAAATTGTCCAGAAATATTTAATATTTAATATTATTATAAAATACTGCCTGAGAACTATTTTTATTTTGTGTTTTGTGGTGACTTTGTAGTAATTGTTGCGTCGATTTGTGTTTGAACAATAATAATCAAAAGGATCTTGGAAATCCCGTATCTCTTTTCTAGTGTTTATTCTATTTCGCTCATTGATATAATAGGCTATTTTCCAATGTCTAAAAATTGTATAAATTATTTGACAATATCGTAAAATACACAAAACTATAAAGATCTGCAAACTTTCATTCTAATATCTTCAGTCAGACTTTTTTTAGCGTCGATCAAAGTTTGGCGGGAAAGTCCAATTTAAAAGTATGAAATTATTAAAAAATAATATTTCCATTGGAGAAGCAATAAAAAATGCTATAACTTTTATTATAATACTAATCACATAAACGTAATATTTTTCATAGCTGTCGTACAAATTTCTGGTTTGATGAATACAAAATACAAACCTGTGACGTCATAAATCGGTAGTCTTTTGTATGGAGCGTTTTGGGGCAGTCTAAAAATTGTGATTTTCAAATTACCATATCTCGAGAGATTTTTATGCTATCGAAGTAATTCTTTCACCTATGGTTATATTATGGAGACGTCCCTACATATCAAACAGAAAAAAATGTTAGTCAAATAGCCTATTATCAAACTCTTCTTCGCTACAATAACAACGTCAATCAAGCAAAACCAAACATTAGAAATGAACATAACCTATTTTGTTGACGTCATCTGGCCACAAAATGACACTATGCGTTGCATAATATAGCTAGCTGGCTCCCTTAGCTATGCGTTCATTTTAAGGGACGCACAGTGCCGACCGCCACTGCCGCCACTCAAGTGTTGTCTATGAATAGGTTTTTGGGTACCTGTGCGTCCGCGCGCACTGTGAGACCTCATAGTAATGTTTGTGAATACGGGTATAAGTCACTTTCGGGGTGTAAGTGGTTTATCAACATCTTTGAACCAAAGCCAACTTCACATGCACGTGGTGCACCCTGCTGACTGACAAACGAAGCTCTGGCGAAAAGAGAGGTAGGGAGCGTAATTGTAAGCTACCAGACTGGGGAATGTACCTCCACCTCACAGAATACCGCAGTCAAATAACAATTTCCTTGAGGGTTGTTGTGTTCCTGCGAGTGAGTGAGGTCACCAGAAAAGAAGGAGATGCTTCGTTGACAGCGGGGGTGGCGGCGCGCAAGTGATATATTATGTTGCGAGCGTTAATACGGTTACGGTCACCGCTTCACATCAGGCGAGCCGTATGCTTGTCTGCCACCCGACGTAGTATAAAAAAAAATGACAATTCATTTGCATACTTTGCAAATGAATTGGTTTGGGTTTAATTTTGCAATAAGGGTGCAAGTTCTTTTTAGGGTTCCGAACCTCAAAAGGAAAAACGGAACCCTTAAAAGATCACTTTGTTGTCCGTCTGTCTGTCTGTCTGTCTGTCTGTCTGTCTGTCTGTCAAGAACTTCTATGTCGAGAATGCGTGGAGGTATCAAGCTGAAATTTAAACTGTATACTCAGGTCTACGGTCCCATGAAGTTAAAAAAAAATCAAACTGCTAAGTTTACGTAGAAAAAAGTTACGGCCGTTTATTCAGCAAAAAACGCATATTTCGACACACTCAAGGGAATCAAAACCTATAGGGTACTTCCCGTTGACCTAGAACTATGAAATTTGGCAAGTAACATCGTTATAGACTACAAGTACAGGAATAAATCTCAAAACTATACATTTGTAAATAGATCTTAAAAAATAGGGGGTCTATATTTTTTATAGGGTGTCGAAATTTCAAATTGAAACTACTAGTTCAAATATGAAAGGGCTTGATGTACACATTGCAAAATATGTTTTATTTTTTTTTTTTTCGACGCATTATTTCTTATTTATAATGAAAAATATCAAATTTAATAATGATACTACGTATCTACGGAACCCTCGGTGCGCGAGTCCGACTCGCACTTGTCCGGTTTTTTTTTTTGTGCAATCAACTCATTTAACATGCGTGCATGCATTTTTATTTTTAACTCAATTACCTAGGTTGCAAATACTCGTAAAATTTTACATACTTAAAACTAACTAGCTAAACCCTCTCATGCTAACTGTAAACTTGAGGTCCGAGTAAAGCACGGTCTATTGTTTATATTAATCTGTTTAGCATGGAGCACCAGCTGGATATGTAATAATATTGAATCTACTTTTGAGGAAGCGGTAAAAAAATGTAAACTTTTATGAAAATGGAAAGTAATATATTTTATACAAATATTTTAAAATAGAAAATATCACCTACACTGCCTAGGCGAGACTTGATCACACAACCTCTCAATAATCGGTCGAGTACTCTTTGCAACTAAGCTAGGAAGGTTTGTGACGTTGATGAATTGTTATATTTACGACTGCTAGGTTATTTTATATGCTTTCTCAATTACATACTATATGATCGAATTGTTTTCTAAACAGTGCAAATTATTCCTGAAATTTTTATGTGGACATTCCGTGTATAAAGTGAATATTACAGTAGGTATTTCAGAATTGAGATGTCAGGTCAAAATATTAGTTTTCCTCGTAGAACGTCGTTCTTTTTATCCAACTGATAAAGAAGGGTGGATTATGATTTTTGAGTGTATTATATGTATGTATGTGGATTTCTTTGGTATGATCTACAGTCTAAACCGCTTCACGGATTTCTTTATGAGATGTCATTAAATTCCTCTCAGCTGTGAGAGGGACGTAGGCAGGGTTTCTTCAACAGTATTAAAGCATAGAAAAAACTCTCGCGATCGTCGCGGATATGTACACATCGCGTCTGTGTTAATTATTTATAAAATCAGTTATTTTCCTAAAAATTAGATAAAAACATTCTAGAAATAATTATATCATCATAATATAAATAAGTAAAGTGATTAAAAGTGGATTGCAAATATTAATAAAAGCAAAAGACGTATATGTGTCGATACAAAACAAATAAACCCAGTGTAACATAATTGATGTGTGGTGAACATAAAGAAAATTAAAGATAAACAATAATAAAAAATCTAAATTCAAAAGTGATAAAAAATACAGAAAAGTGCACAATAGTTAAAGTACAGTGTTCATACAAAATATATGAGGGTGCCGTGTGTTTACAATGTTTACATAGACCTTCAAACTAACAAAATAATAAATCAACAACGGTCATATTGCGTAATCTTTTTACACATCCCTTCCAAAGAGACTGAAAATTTCACCATATACTGTAAGTGATTCGTGGCGGAGCAGGCGAGAGCGATTCTTTTGTACCAATATTGATCTCAGACCCGAGTTCGAATCCCAGCTTGGACATCGACTTTTTAAGTGAACACTATAAGTTTCTAACTCTAAAAAATAATAATTTAGAGACTTAAACCGTAAACAGCGGGGCCACCATTAGAAATATTGACTGACTGAAACCGGGCAATTTGGTTTACTTCAAAAATCCGCAAGATGGCAAACTGCTCGAAATGCAATAAGAAAATCACAAATAAACATTTTCTATCTTGTATACTATGCGACAGACACTACCATGTTGGTTGTTCGAATATATTAATCGAACAATTTTATTTAATGACGCAAAGCAAAAAGAAAGATTATAAATGCCAAATATGCCTTTCTAAACTGGACCATTCAAATGTAATCAGCGTAACACCTCATTTACCAACATACAAAACTCCAGAAAATGTTACCGTACGTAATAACCAGAAAATAAATATTCCAACAGATAACTCTTTCGAAATGTTGTCAGAGGAGGATATTGACAACTCTACACATACATCAACACAGGAATTAAATAGAAGTTTCCCAGAATTACGAATAAATGATAAAGACAAACTAAGGGAAACTAATGAAAAGGTCTTTGAATTGCAAGAAAAATTGTTGATAGCCGAGAATGAAATAGAGAATTTATCATCAGAAAATCACATATTAATGAAAAAACTTAAAGAATACAAATAAAAAATCAATCAATTAACGCATATTTGTACCACTACTACCAAGAAAAAGACAACCAATTCTAAAAGAAAAATATGTCTAAATGCCGAATTAAATTCTACCCTATTGACAACAACACCTTCAACAATAATAAGAATTTATAATCATTTACCTGACAAACTTAAAGAGCTTAAATTATCAATGTTTAAAAAGAAATTGCATGACATTTTATTAAATTATTGTTATTACTCAATTGACGAATATCTCCGACATAAAATTGTGATTTAATTTATGACATATTAATAATATATTCAATATTGTAAATAAATGTAATAATAATTGAATGATATATTCACACGCCCATAATGGGTAGAATAAGCGAAGCTAAAAAATGTAACATGTGTATTTATTACCTTATTTTCTGTGAATAAATGAATTTTATCTTTATCTTATCTTATCAATACAAGGAATAAAACCTGGAAGACAATTATTTCAATGCAAACAAAATGTGGAAGACACCATCGGAGAAAGTCCTAAGAGTACTCCTGAAACACCAAAAGATGTCGTTCGAAACAAAAAACAGATAATAATGAGTGGAAGTAGAAATAATTCCGATAAAGCAAAAATAGTTATCTTAGGAGATGAACAATTACAGGGTCTTTCGAAGAAAATTATACGTACAAGAAGTAATCACTGGAACGATAACTATCAAGTGACGGCAACCATTAAACCACACGCAACAAGCATTGACGTCTTAAGCAGCTGCGACAATCTAGTAAAAGAATTAAGAAAGGACGATATTGTGATTATTGCTGTAGGTAAAAATGACAGGGATCCCTATGTACTATTTTCTGAATTATGTAATGCACTTTATAAACTAAGGAATCATAGGGTGTATTTAATAAATGTATTATTAAATCCATATTTAAATAAAGCACGTCTCAATTACAATATAAAATTATTGATTAAAAATTATACAAAATGTGAATTCATAGAGACACCAAACATTAACTACACATATGACCACTCTGAAAGGTTAAACCAATTATCATTCAAAATAAACATACAAATAGACTACATAGAATACAAAAAACAATTTATTGACTCATATGACGCAATAAGAAACAATATTAAGATGACCAAATCGACTAAACAAACTCTGACAACGTCTAATTTATCATTACTGCAAGACCCAAAAAAAGGAACCATCCCTTTTTTCTTTGCACAGATGAAAGAAAAAGTAAATAATGACGCACAAAATAATTTATTTCGTGACAAATGACGGCAAATTGACATCAGTTACTATATTCCACCAAAACATTGCTGGTATATTGAAAAAACAAGACGAGTTCGAAATAGCCTTAGCAGAACTAGCTAAAGAGGGTGAAATACATGTCATTTGTCTAACTGAAACATTTATAAAAAAAGGCCGTGAATCTAATGTAAACATACGTGGATATCAGTTAACCACTCACTATTCACGTTCAAATGAATCAAGGGGTGGATCGTGTATTCTAATAAAAAATTACCTAGAATTCAAAGTTTTAGATGTAGGAATCCCAATCCCATATAATTTTGAAATTAGTGCAATAGAGATAATAAATTACAACCTTGTCATAATTTGCATCTATAGAAGTCCTAAAACTAAGCCTGATACTTTCTTAAAAGAACTTGAGCTCCTCACAGATAAATTAACTAAACGTCGGTTTGCAAATAAACGAATCATAATATGTGGGGATTGGAATATTGATATGTTACAATCTAATAAATACTCGAAAGAGTTGAATTCAATACTGTCAAATAACAATTTAAAAAATCATATAACAACGCCAACTAGAGGCAAAGCGTGCTTAGATCTTATCGTGAGCAATATTGATACAGTGAAAACGAAATTACACTATTTGGCGCTATCAGACCACGAAACTGGGCAAAGTTTACAAGTAAAATTGCGACAAATAAAAGAAACCTCGACACAAAGTCAGGTATGGTTTGAGAGCAAAAGGGACTACAGCGATGACAATATACGTAAGTTTTGTGAGTGCATCGCGAGCTTATCCTTTCATAACGTTTATTCAGAGACTGACACCGATAAATCGTTTAATAATTTTCATGATGATTTAACATTATTTTATAACTTATGTTTTCCCATAATAAAAATAAAAAAAAGTCAGAAAAGCTATGAAAAACAGGTGGCTGACTAAAAATCTTAAAAACCGTTGTATTAAGAAAAGGCAACTATATAGAAAATACCAATTATCGACATCCAGTAAACAGTCTGACAAAATCAAATATGATAGATATGCTAAAATTTAAAAAAAATGCATATATAAAGCGCAAAATATTAACAATACCCGATATATAGCCAGGTCCAAAAATACATGTAAAGCAACTTGGCAGGTTATAAAGGGAGAAACACAAAATACAAAAAAGGATGAAATTCAATCAATAAAATATAATAATATTTTATACACTCAGCCTAAAGATATTGCACAATTATTCAACAAATACTTTATAGAATTGACAAATAATAATGTTAATGATACAGCAAGCACAACTAGTACAAAGATACCTAATAATGAAAATACTATGTTTTTAACCCCAGTATCAGAAATCGATGTATACAAGGCAATAAAATCACTGAATAATACTACATCGGTTGGATATGATTGTATAAATACAACGATACTAAAAAAATGTGCAACATTCTTGTCAAAACCACTTAGCCATACAATCAATTTATCATTCACTGACGGCAAGTTTCCAAAAAGGCTTAGGTACTCAATTGTAAAACCAAGTAAAAAAGTTATATAAAAAAGGATTAACCACGGATTTGAATAATTATAGACCAATTACAATAATCCCTATATTATCTAAAAGCTTGGAGAGTATCATGCGCGACAAGCTACTTAATTTTATTTCAAAATCTGACATATTGAAAAAAGAACAGTTTGGCTTTGTAAGAAATAGTTCTACTACCTTAACTTGTTTTTCGCTTTTAAAATTCGTAACTGAAAATCTAAACGACAAAATACCAGTAGTGTCTATTTTGCTAGATATGACCAAGGCATTTGACTTTGTATGCCGTAAAAATTTGCTCGACAAACTGTACAGATATGGTGTACGTGGACAAGCTCAAGAGTGGTTGAAAAGTTATTTACATGATAGAGCCCAATGCGTTGAAATTGTAAGAACTGACAAAAATAATAGGAAAACTTACAGATCTGTTTATAAACAAAATAATTATGGTGTACCTCAAGGGTGAGTTTTAAGTCCATTACTTTTCATACTGTACATTAACGATCTCCCTGACATAATAAATAATCAATGTATACTGTTTGCAGATGACACGACTTTACTGTTTAAAATTAATTTGTTTAACGATTATAATAAGAACATAAATGAGACATTAGAACATGTGATACAATGGTTAGAGCAGAATAATTTGAAAATAAATATTTCAAAAACAAAATTAATTCAATTTCAGACATATAATAGTACACCACTAGCCTTGAACGTTAAATATGGAAATACTAAAATCGAAATCGTAGATAACGCAACATTCCTGGGTATTGAAATAGACAAATACTACAGATGGGATAAGCATATAGACAAAATAACATCTAAATTAGATAAATTTGTCTATGCCGTTAAACATTTACGGCAAACCTCATCTGTGGAAACTGCATTATCAGCGTACCACGGCTATGTTTCCTCGGTCTTACGCTATGGTATAGTACTATGGGGAAACTCTGTGATGGTTAATAATATCTTCAAAGTGCAAAAGAAATTTGTAAGAATATTGTGTAATGCCGACTTTAGAGACAGTTGCAAACCTTTTTTCCAACAACTAAAAATACTTCCCCTCCCCTGCCTGTATATCTATGAAATGTGTATCTTTGTAGCTAAACATTCATTTCTTTTTAGAAAAAATCAAAACATAGAGGGCAGTAGGACTAGACACAAAAATAAACTTTGTGTACCACCACAAAAACTGTCTGTATATCAAAGAAATGCATACTGTATGTCTATTCAAATTTATAATCATTTGCCTGAACGTTTTTATTTACTAAATTTAAGACAATTGAAGAAATCACTGTTTTCTTTATTATTGGCCAAATGTTATTACACGGTTAACGAATTTATTCACGACAAATTAATTTGAAATTGTAATTATTTATGGACATAAGGAACATTTTTAGATTTTTTTTTTTTCTCTTCTTTGACTTTTTATGTTTTCAAGTGTTGTGTATTTTATTTATTGTTTGACATGTAATTGTAATTTGGACTTATAAATTTAGATATCGACATAGTTTAATAACATTATTTGCACTGACCTCTTGATTATATGTTTGATTATTGTGTTATATTGAACTGCCATTCTGATATATTGTTATATTTTCAGTTAATTGATTCTAAAATTATGTAATTATTGAGATATAAATAAGAGAAACAAGTTTGTAAAATAAACCATAACATTCACACGCCGAACAATCGGCAAGATATGTAAGGCCACTATGCTATGAAAATTTAGACCATGTAATTTCACCCATATCCAGTGAATAAACAATTCTGATTCTGATTCTGATAGAAAACAGTATAATACTGTTTTTAACAGTATGGTTGGCAACCCTAGACGTAGGGCACATTAAATAAATAAATAAATATTCCTCGTCAAATTTGCCGAGATTGTAATCACACAGCGCCATAATATAATCCCGAACTAAGCGAAGTTAAATACATAATATCAGTAACCTAATACTATGTGTATTAGGTTACTGATATTATGTATTTAAATACATTTTTTTTTGTAAAAACGACCAATACAATCAAAAATTAACATGTCTGTTTGTCTTGGCCTGGGTGTTTTCTATACACAAAGATCGCAAACCGGAGTCAAAGTAGCCATTAATAGTCGTTTGACCACCAGCCTTGTCATATTATTTCAATATGCGACCGCGAAAAATAAAATTGGAATGTAATAACAAAAAAAAAATTAGAATTTTGCAGTTTGTTATGGATAATAAATTCTTTATTATATAAATATTGTTATGGATAAGAAATTGGCCATGTGGTTTCCGGCAGACTAGAATAGAAACACTCCGTCTCTTCCCGTGGATGTCGTGCAAAGCGACTAAGGGACATTATAAAACATCGATCAAGCCTCCCCAACCCTCGGCGTGGGCATTGTAGGCCAAATCCTCGTTCTGTCTGGGAGAAACGAGAGAGGGTCGTGCTCCTGTAGTGGAGACTAAAATGACCTGATGATGAATAAATTCTTATTGGAATAATTTTTTAACTGTTTCCAAAATGAGTTCTGTGATTGCAGCCATTCCTAATATCACCAATGTTTACTTGCAGAGCCACGTTAGACGTAGAAACGACGTTCAATCTAAAAGAATCAGTTCAACTAAATCCACTTACATTTCCTTATTCTCCATCCGTTCAATGAAAATCTTTCTAAAAGGTTCTTTGTTGTCGTGTAACAACACGAAATAAAATACAATTGTTCGGCCATTTTGTTAGAATTACGGGTTTTCTCGCCGTTTTAATATTACCTCGTCTCTGCGTTTGTGGCTGCGCTGACAATTTAAGTATCTTGGTATTTCAGGCTGAATGACCGTTGTGGCTTTGTGATCCTTGGGATCATTTTACGACTATCGTTTATGGGCGGCCAACAGTATAAATTTTGAATTTATCTAAAAATCAATGTGGTATCTTTATGAAATGCTTAGTATTTTTACAATAGGGACACGTTACATTCAGAATATCCCAATATAAAAGCAATAAGGCCAAAGGATTTAAATCTTGAAGTAGCTGTGGCATATTGTGTGAAGAATTTATGACTACATCAGCTAAAGTTTCTTTGGAAAGTAGAACTTGTGGGAAAGGTTATTAAGAGAGAGCGAAAATCAATAAGAACACAGTTCATAATGATTGGTCTATAAAAACAAAATAAAGTACATAAGTTTATGCAAATGATTAAAATTGAATTGAAACTTCAGAAAACTTGTTATTCGATCATAATAAAATAGTTTTGCTATCTATTATACAACTCATACTTGATGTAACGGCATTAAATTCGAATGAATTCATAATAATAATGGAAACGATAAACAACTCGATAACTTCCTATCGGAAGCAATTCATACACAATAACAAATTCAGTTTTCAATTGGCGAAAAAACGATAAAAAATCGCCCAATTGCATTAATTCAACTGCATAAAAATCAGCCAATTATTCAAATGTACGGAGCGAAGACTGTATCGATGAATATTAATTGTTTTCGAGCGGAGCGGGTGAAATATAGCGGATCGTGGAGGGAAATGATTATTGGTGCGCCACAGTATAGCCTAAGAAATAGTAACCAAACTTGGTTTAATATCAGGGTCTTTTTGAGATCTCCCCGATTTTGCAACAGCGCATCAGGCATGTTCGCAGATGCTGCTGTTGATATTTTTAACCCTCATTTTAACCCTCATACACAAAAGGTCCATATCATTATTGCGAAGATTGAGGCAACCTCAAGGTCCTGGAGATGATAGCGGACAGAATGGAAGCGGCAATTTTCCGGAGATTCACTTAGCTGTATGTTCGGTATGTGCATCAGTGTCTTTTCGGATATGCTGTATTGACCTTTCTGCCTTTGACTCTACTTGATAAATTTGATTACTTTAGATTAGATAATTGTAATCTATGGGCTGTAATGTCTCGAAATAAATTATTTTGTATTATTTTTTATTTAGGACATGAATAATTAAAATAATTAGTAATATTTTACTGTGACAGTTTCTACTGACACAGTAAAATATTACTAATTATTATCAGCTTTTCCCTATATTGTTCCTACCTTAGTTTTGAAGAAGTTTTGTAATAATTATTTTTTGAACATATAATTTAAATTATAATGAACATAATAGGTAGGGGAAAAAGTCTTTTCGCATTTTAGTATGTATGAACTTGTAATAAAATCTCTTTGGTTATACCATTTGTATATGGCAGGTTTTGATATCTTTAAAAAGTTTAAATTTTAAAAAAGATAATTCCAAATTCAAATTAGGTAAATGTGTGATATTCATTTGTTTTTTTTACTGTCAAGATGAGTGAATCTAATGAAGAAATTCGATTCATTTTAAAATTTTACTACAAAAAAAGTAAAAATGCAACGCAAGCTGCGAAAAAAATTTGTGACGTTTATGGATCTAGTGCAGTGTCTGTGAGAGTAGCACAAATTTGGTTTAAGCGTTTTCAATCAGGAAATTTTGATGTGAAAGATGCACGTCGCTCTGGTCGCCCTGTTACGGATAAAATGGATGCCATTTTTGAAAAAGTGGAGCAAGATCAGCATATCAGTAGTTACGACGTAGCTGAAGAATTAGGAATTGACCACAAAACAGTTTTGGCGCATTTGAAAAAAGCTGGGTACACTAAAAAGCTCGATATTTGGGTGCCTCACGATCTCACTGAAAGAAACTTAATGAACCGTGTACTCATTTGCGATTCTTTACTACGACGTAATGAAAGCGAATCGTTTTTGAAGAAGCTTATAACTGGTGATGAAAAGTGGATCATGTACGACAAGAACGTACGAAAAAGGTCGTGGTCAAAGGCCGGTCAGGCTTCACAGACTCTGGCAAAACCCGGGTTAACCCGCAATAAGGTGATGCTGTGTGTATGGTGGGATTGGAAGGGCATTATTCATTATGAGCTGTTACCGCCAGGCAGGACTATCGATTCTGAACTCTACTGTGAACAACTGATGAGATTAAAGCAAAAAGTTGAGAGAAAGCGGCCGGAATTAATTAACAGAAGGGGTGTGATTTTTCATCATGATAACGCTAGACCTCACACATCTTTAGCCACTCAGCAAAAATTAAGAGAGTTTGACTGGAAGGTGTTAATGCATCCGCCGTATAGTCCTGACCTTGCACCTTCTGATTTCCACCTGTTTCGGTCTCTTCAGAATTCTTTAGGCAATGTCAGGTTAACATCACGAGAAGACTGCCAAAACCACTTGTCGTGGTTTTTTGAACAGAAGTCCCAAAATTTCTATAGTAACGGGATCATGTCTCTACCTACAAGATGGCAAAATGTTATCGAACAAAATGGCACCTACATACTTTAGTTAAATGTAAATAAACTTTAGTAAAAAATGTTTTGAATTTTCATATAAAATACGAAAAGACTTTTTCCCCAACCTAATAGTTACTATCTGTCTCCAACTCTGTTGAACAATGCATACAAAATTAAAAGAACCTGTCTAGGTTATTACTGCTTTTGTTAGATTATATTGCAGGTATGAAATGCGAACTATATGCAGTACTTATACCTTAGTAATTACATTTGTGATGACCCTGATATTACAAACGTCAATAGACTTCGATAGTCATTTAATATCAGGCAGGCTTGTTTACCACTTCAATGGAATAAAAAAGATGAGACAATAATAATATTATCCAAAAATCTTAATTACCTAGTTTAACAATATTATTGAAGTCGTTGCTTTTTAATTGTCATAACTCGCGTACTTGAACTAGTGAGAAATAATAAAATATTAATTAGATTTGAATTTTAAATATAATATTTACATTGTAATGTAGATTAAGAATAAGATTTCAAAAGCGAAGATCTACAATAATTACTTTAGGCACTGCAGAAGCTGATAAGTGACAGGACCCAGATGGAAAATTAATTTCTGCAAGTATTTTTTCTATTGCAATCTCATGGTTTTCTAAAAGTAAACTACTGCGCGATATAGATACTGTGGCTTCAGTAGCAATTATTGGTTTATTTATAGACCATCTAGAATTTATAAGAGAGTTTACAGTTTTGAATAACGACTTCCATTAACTTCCGATATTTACAATTTTGAAGAATATTTTAATGCAAATCGAATACATTTATAATTGCAATTTTATTAGCAAGACCTTCTTCACTTCGACAGCGTAGTATAATGTGAAAACTATGTCTCCAGAAAAGTAGTACAGTCACTAATTTATATTAGTCTTTTTTTTTATTTTATTTTTTTATACTACGTCGGTGGCAGACAAGCATACGGCCTGCCTGATGGGAAGCGGTTACCGTAGCCATATTAACGCTCGTAACATAAAATATCGCTCGCACGCCGCCACCTTTTGAGTGAATTTCAGTGTACGTGCCAACCTCTGCAAACGTCATTGATACCATACAGTTGATAGGTAGTCCTAACAATAATTCTGGCATGGCATCAACCTAAAATCATCCCACTGCTGGGATATGGGTCTCCCCTCAATCGAAGGGGATTTAGAGCATACTCCACCACGCTGCTCAACTGCGGGTTGGCGAAGGCGATATTCTAAATACATTAAATCAGCATCTACATACATTAGCCAACAAGTTAGCCGTATTGGTCCTGTTGCCTAACAATTTAGTGTCTGGACGTGTTGTCAATACAGCACAATAGATAGATAGAAGATAGATAATAAATAAATAAATATTGTTAGACAAATTATACAGCGCCATCTAGCCCCAAAGTAAGCGAAGCTTGTGTTATGAGCACTAGACAACTGATAAACATACGTAAATACATTTTTTTTTGTAAATGCATACTTATGTTAATAGAAAACACCCAGACTAAGATAACAAACAGACATGTTTATGCACATAAATGTTTGTCCTATGTGGGAATCGAACCCACGAATGTGAATGTGTCCTATGCGGGAATCGGTGTCGAAGCCGCGTCATTGACCGCTACGCCACCGAGCTCGTCCAAGATATATAGATTATATTGTTAACATGGCTAACATATTGACTGATCTCATAGGGACCAGATTAGTAAAGAAGAGTCTTCTCCATTTCTTCATTGAGCCACATAGGCTACAGTTCTTGCCCTCCCACACCAAAAAAATGGACAATTCGCTACCGGCATACATATTTTCTATCTCCATATAATCCAGGAGTATATTACTCTTAGACGGAGTATATAGGTCGTCAAGGAGTGAACAACAAGGGCTAATCGCAGTGATGGCGGTCCTCACATTTCTTCACTCGTGCTTTCCATCAGGCAAGGTGAAGACATTTTGGCCGACTACATTAAAATGTTATTAATGTAGGGCGAGTTGTATTTATCGGAACGAATCCGGAACGAAGAAATTCGACGGAGTAACAAAGTTCTTGACATAGCCTTCAGAGTTTGCAAGCTGAAGTGTCAATGGGCCGGAAACATATGCCTTTTTTTATACCACGTCGGGTGGCAGACAAGCATACGGCCCGCTTGATGTGAGGCGGTTACCGTAGCCATAATATAAAATATAATATAAAATATTGCTCGTGCGCCGACACCCCCGCTGCCAACGCAGCATCTCCTTCCTTCCTGGTGACCTCACTCATTCGCAGGAACACAACAACCCTCAAGGGAATTGTTATTTGGCTGCGGTATTATGTGAGGTGGAGCTACATTCCCCAGTCGAGTAGCTTACAATTACGCTCCCTACCTCTCTTTTCGCCAGAGCTTCGTTTGTCAGTCAGCAGGGTGCACCACGTGCAGGTGAAGTTGGCTTTGGTTCAAAGATGTTGATGAACCACTTACACCCCACAAATATTGCCTATGGCAAATGCGAGAGGAATGTATTAGAAGCGTTGGTCACCCACCTCTAGGCGGTCCGACGACCTTAATAAAGGCTGGATGCTTCTGCATAGGCGGAGGTTCGTATTTGGTGGAAAGCATTGGGGAAGGCTTATATCTAGCAATGGGTAGATACAGCCTGATGATGATGAAGTTTTATTTCTTGGCCCCATAATACTTTGAAAGTAATTCAACAATGCGAAATAGAAAACAATACGTGTAAAGCTGAACATAAAAGCTATGTTCCCTACATTTGCTAATTTAAATAAATTCAATTTGAAATGAAATGTTTCTGCGTGCCGCCATTAATCTATCTACTGAACTTTATGCATTTACTGCACCGTAATAATATGCAATTTGCGTGATTGTAGTAATCCGCTTCATTACTTTCAAGTCACGATATAATCTCATAGATTTTATTTAGTCACTTCATCAATTTGAAAGGGAGACATTTGGCGTAAACTAGTTCATACGTTTTTGCATCTTATATTTTACTGCTGTGAAGTACTTAATAGGTATATGGCGCCACACTGCGGCCATATACCTATTAAGTATTACACTACTGAACAAGGCAACTATCCCACCTAGGTGGGGGAGGGAGGTGATTTTTCCATTTTTTAAATATTTATAATTATCTGGCAAATTGGCCGAAATAAACTATTTAAATAATAATTAGTTCATACATTTATAGTTTTTAACTTGGTGTTTACCTACTTTAATGCTGTGGGAAAGCAAGCATGCCCTTCCGATATTTTAAATAAATAAATTGATGAATTTGACGACCTCGGTGGTCGAATGGTTAGCAATGGCCACTTTGACTCCGAGGTCGCGGGTTCGATTCCCGCACAAGACAAACATTTGTGTGCATGAACATGTCTGTTTGTCTTGGTCTGGGCGTTTTCTATGTATTATAAGTATGTATTTACAAAAATCCCTCCTCCTCCCTCCCCAACCTCCCCAACCCGTCTGGCCAGCGTGTAGTGGAGACTAAAATGGCCTGATGATGATGATGATGATTTACAAAAAAAATGTACATTTATCAGTTGTCTAGTACCCAAAAACAACAAGCTTTGCGCTTAATTTGGGACTAGATGTTTTAAAATAAAAAATAAAAAAATGTTCAAGTGCAATCTGGTCCCGTGTGTTGTGTGTGACCCGTATTGGTACTTTACCAAGGTAGGAATACTTTATTCCTGGACAAATTATATACACACTGCCATCTAGTCCCAAACTAAGCAAAGCTTGTACTATGGGTGCTAGATAACTGATATTATAATTAAATACATTTTTTTTAAATACATACATAGAAAACACCCAGACCAAGATAAATAGACATGTTCATGCACACAAATATTTATCTTGTGCGGGGAACGAACCCACGACCTCACCTCTGAGACAAAGTGGCCATTGCTAACCATTCGACCACCAAGCTCGTCGAATATTGATCCTTCTAAAACTCTTCCCCCCGGCCATGGTATTCCGTCGTCAATCTCTCGTCTTTGAATAGTCTTGCATCGCCCGACTTGCTGTTCAATCACAAATACTGTCATCAATTTTGCCTAGATTGGTCTTGCATCTCCCGACTGCACGGGAGATGCAAGACCAATCTAGGCAAAATTGACGACAGTATTTGTGATTGAAGAATATCTTCAAGAAGCTACAGAATGACGTGGTGCACGGAGTCGAGTACTGGTCCCTCAAAATCTAATTTACAAGGGGACATCGCCATATACACGATAAGAAGAAGATCATACTTGCATTAACACATGTAATAATATCGACTGATTATGATGAACTACCATTGTAGAAACCCATAAGGTATGAATTTGGTTGTCAAAATCTGTCATTTTCCATACAACTGATGCCATAGGCATGTTCAAATTACGTGAACACATTTTATTTTATATGAGAGGAGGGCAAACGAGCATGTGGGTCACCTGGCGGAAAGCAATCATCACCGCCCTTGAAGATCAGCAACACCAATGGGTCGCCGATGTCAGCCTTTTAAGGGAAACAAAGAGTCTGTTCTTCAAGGCTCCCATGTCGTAATTGTTCGGATATACCGCTGAGGGATGTTGATTCCACAGTGTTACCGTTTGTGGTATAAAATGTCTTAGGAAACGTACTGTAGTAGATCGCCAATTATCAAGATGATATGGATGGATTTTTAATTTATAGCGATCAAACAGCTCATCCGAGCACTTCCCGTGATATAACTTGTATAGAACGCCATTTCATCACTAAGGGTGAGGCCAAACGAGCGTAATTTTGTGAGTTGTGAGTCGCGTAATTCGCGTCGGTTTCATACAAATGACGAATTAATTATACGTCGTCACGTCATCCATCACTGTACATTTATATGAAAGCGGCGTTAATTACGCGACTCACAACTCACAAAATTACGCTCATTTGGCCTCACCCTAAAGAACATACCTTAAATCTTTGTACCATGTAGTCGAGCCTTTAGACAGAATTTTATCACCGATACCTACTTATAACATAGTACTCGTGTCTGTCCGTCAGATCACAGGGAGGGTGCATAACAAACGGACGCTGTGTTGCGACAGCTGCCATGATTAATCCCAAAGATTGTACGTAATGTCGTTTGTTGATTGGATAATCATAAGTGCAACGATAAATTGCATAAATATAATAATATTTATTAGTAAAATTTTACTAAGTTACAACATAATCGCTAGATAAATTAATAAATACGACATGGGAGCCTGCAAGATCAGAGTCATTTTTTCCTTTAAAAAACTGGCAACGGTTCGGCGACCATTTGGTGTTGCTGATTTCTATGGGCGGTGGTAATTATGTACTTTCCATCAGGTGGCTACATTGCTCGCTTGCCCCCCTCTCAAAAAAAAAAATAGATGGCGCAAAGCAGTGAAAGTTAAATTAAGGCATAACGAACGCCGGATACCATACGGTTTTAAAGCGGTTTCTGTACCATATAGACGCTGGCGATAAACGAATATTGCTCGAGTACCGGCACCAGCGCTGCCAACGCAGCATCACCTCACGTTTATTGACCTTATTCATTCGCATGTACACAATAATCGTCTCTTAAGGCTGCGGTCTGTAATAAGGAGATACTTCCTTGTGGGGCGCAATATTCAGCCCTACCTCTCTTTTGAGTAGAGCCTTTTTTCGTTTAGTAGGGTGCACCTGTAGACGAGGTTGACTTTGCCTCTAAAATGATACACTTATACCACAGTATAAGTGATAGTACTACGTGCAGTGTGGCCACTCGCTGTCGCACTCTCGTGTCGACCTCGCCTCCCCTCTGAGACAGATCTGCGTGTGGCGCTATACAAACTTGTATAGCGCCACACGCACACACGCTTATTTATGCGCTGCACAGACGCCACTGTTTATATAGTAGTGAACGATGCGACTTTTATATGGAGTGGCCGGGATGTGCCCAGACTCAATCTGTGAATACTCTAATAAATAAATAAATAAATATTTCTGGACAATTTACACAGCGCCTTAAGCGCTTTCAGTGCAAAGCTCGTGTTATGGGTACTAGACAACTGATAAAATATACTTAAATACATTTTTTTTTGTAAATACATACTTAAAATACATATAAAACGCCCCGACCAAGACAAACAGATATGTTCATTTACACAAATGTTTGTCTTGTGCGGGAATCAAACCCGCGACCTCGGAGACAAAGTGGTCATTGCTAACCATTCGACCACCAAGCTCGTCGTAATATCTGTACGATTAAATTCCGACCCATAACTAATTAGAACAACAGAATGCCGATGTATACAAAAACACGTGAGTCTGTCCGTCTGTCCAGTAGGGTGCATATCAAAGCGGCGTTGCAGCTGTGCATCCGCAGATTGCGACGTGCAATATTAATACTGGGACAAAGGGCCCTCGCTACGGTATTACATTCCAATACTGATATACAATAACAGTGATACGGTGATATCATCACAAATATAAAAGTGAGACAACTCTAAACCACACACTAGGAAGGAAAATCAGTATAAATAAATAATAAATAAATATTTCTGGACAATTTACACAACGCTATACTTAAATACATTTTTTTGTAAATACATACTTATAATAAATAGTAAACACCCAGACCATGTTCATGCACACAAATGTTTGTCTTGTGCGGGAATCGAACCCACGACCTCGGAGTCAAAGTGGCTATTCCTAACCATTCGACCACCGAACTCGTCAAATATTAGTATAGTTCTTCAGATTAAATGATGTGCTAGGTGCGTTAGTCTGAATAGACTCTTGTCTATACTTTGCGTTTTTTTAGTTGTAAGTACATAGTTTATAATATAGTAAATATTGGTTGTATCACTAGTACCATTAATGGTCCTAGTGATACAACCAATATTTATGATGGTACAACTGATCGCAAATTAGTGTCACTAGTACCATTGATGGTACTAGAGATACAAAGTTGTGTCACTTGTACTATCAATGGTACTAGTCAATGGTACTAGTCAATGGTACTAGTCAATGGTACTAGTCAATGGTACTACTGATCCTAAGGGGTCTGAATGCAATGATATTAAAATCGGAGACTATACGTAAAAACTTCTGATTCCTCATAAACCCCCAGCTCGTACCCGTACTCATTGAGTCGTCGTCGACAACCCTTATTCATCCCACTGATGGGATATGGGTATCCCCTCAATTGAAGTCGTTTAGAGCATAGGTACTTCACTACGCTGCTCAAATCAAGTTGGCAGAGGTTTCAAGCCGCCTAAAGGCCACTGACTTGGCTTATCGACTATCATCTAATGACAACAGAGATCGACGGCTTAACATATCCTCCGAAGCACGGAGGAGCTTTTTTTTTATATACTACGTCGGGTGGCAGACAAGCATACGGCCCGCATGATGTGAAGCGGTTACCGCAGCCATATTAACGCTCGCAACATTAAAAATATCGCTCGCGCGCCGCCACCCCCACTGCCAATGCAGCATCTCCTTCCTTTCTGGTGACCTCACTCACTCGCAGGAACACAACAATCCTCAAGGGAATTGTTATTTGGCTGCGGTATTCTGTGAGGTGGAGGTACATTCCCCAGTCGGGTAGCTTACAATTACGCTCCCTACCTCTCTTTTCGCCAGAGCTTCGTTTGTCAGTCAGCAGGGTGCACCGCGTGCAGGTGAAGTTGGCTTTGGTTCACAGATGTTGATGAACCACTTACACCCTAAAAAAAGCTTACACCCTAAGCTCGAAATAAATAAAACTATCCATGGACAGGCTTTGCTTAACTTGCGTGTGACGCCATCGAGGTCCTCATTAAGTAGATTCCAAAGAAGAACCCCACGCTGTAGTCTTGACAGGTAGTGCATTTCACAGCTTGCTATAAAGAAAATTTCTCTGGAACTACACAGTACGCGACCACTTAGGCTCCAATTATAAATTCGCTGTCGATAGCGAGCCGTGCGACTGTAGAAGCAGCGGGGTTGGCCAAATGGCCGTTTGCGAAGTAGAAAAGCGTAGCGATCGCTAATTTGAAGTGTGGAGCTCATACTAAAATGTCTCAATTGACAAATGTCACGTGATCTATTTAACGCTTTAATATTAGTATGAGTTATCATAAGTTAGCGTTCGTTACGAGACCAATTACACTTGGCTAGGGGTCCAAGTCGTGAGCATCATATGCGTTTCTCCTATATTCTTTCTGCCACGAACAACGTATTATTTATGTATAGTAACTAATGGTCGCCCAATGATAAAAATTCGACCATAATTAAATTTGACTTTAACAATAAAAATTCGACCATAATTAAATTTGACTTTAACAATAAAAAATTGTCCATAATTAAATTTGACTTTAACAATAAACAAAAGAGTATATATGCATCTGCGTGTCCTTGTTTTCGTAATCAGTGACCCGATAAACCATAAAAACAATGCCTATGACGATTTTCAGACTTTTTCACCCTATTTTAGACATTTCAACCCAATCGCAACCCAATAGGGGATGATTGTCACGTTACCCTCGTTTAATTTTAAAATCTTTTTTGTTTTCGTAATCAGCGACCCGATAAACTATAAAAACAAACATACAAGCTTTGGACCCCGTTTCACCCCCTTAGGGGATGAATTTTGAAAAATCCTTTATTAGTATACCCCTAGACGTCATAAGGAACCTACTTGCCAAAGGAATCTTCTATACCCAGCGGCTTGGGCTGTGCCTTGATGTATCAGTCAGTACTCAGGACTTTGAATTTTATATATATAGATAAGTGATCGAAATTTCACATTTTTTTATTTTTTATTTTATTTATTTAAACTTTATTGACCATAGAGTAAAGGTACAAAAGGCGGACTTAATGCTAAGAGCATTCTCTACCAGTCAACCTTTGGGAAATTCAGATAACACACGAATGCGGTTTACAAAATAACAGCTATGAACGTACACACAATACATACCTATGAAAACATAAAATTACATACATACATAGAAATATGCTTTAATACACATATTAACACACACACATACATAAATACATAATCATACACATCTACATAATTATACACGGAAACACAAAGGAAAAACAATAGGACAATTATGATTATTGTTTGGACAATTTCTCAAGTAAATAAGTTTGAACATTCTTTTTGAAAATGAATTTACATTCCTCCGTCCCTGCAATTTTCATAAAAAGGGGTACATAGTTTTTGCATCACGTATTAATATGTAGATAATAGGATTAATCAAATCACACTTATACATCCCCTAGAACATCGAGATACATACCAATAATTAACCCTCGAGTTCTCATTAAAAATAGATGACGCGTAATATTACGAACAGGCCCAGGGGATGATGCTCGCCCGGCTGGAGGCAGAGATTCAATTATCTACATACGTTAGTATGTACGTTATTGTACAGTAAGTTAGTGCTGCAATAAATAACTCACGGCCGAGGTTTTCCTACATAGGGTTCTTCTAGAAAAGCGCGAAGGAGTTCTTATAGGGTCATTAATGTGCGTCTGGTGTTTTTTTTACTAAATTCCTCTAGCATGACCAGAGACCTTATTTACTGTTACTCTTTCATACCAGTTCTCGCTTTTATGCCTCTCGTACTTTTATTCATCATACTGTTCTTTCTTTCATGCATCATCATTTTTACCATGGGTCTGGGATTGACCTCTATTGCTACTATCTAACTAACTTTATTTCCTTTTATTTCTATCTGGGTAAATGATATACACTTATATTTTTAATAGTTTCAGATTACATTAGAGTACTTATTATCCTAGTTACATTCTTATACTATAGTTTTAAAGGAACGTTGACATTTGGCCTTTTACTTGCTTATGCTTATATTCTACGGACGACACGAGTTTCTTATAACTTCATTATGCGACAGATGTTATGTCATGTGTTATGTCATGATGTGCGTCTGGTGTTGCAATCGTCATTAGGCTACCTGCTAACCATCAGGCGGGTTATATGCTTGTTTGCTCATCTATATGCGGCATTCAATCTAGGTCTGGGCACAGGGTTGAGTAGGGGGAATTATGTCGATTTTGATAATCGCTAGTCGCTACCGATGTAGACGTTGGACAAATAATTGAATGAATTTTACTACTTTAATAAATTTTATGAAATCTGTGGGTACATTTTGTTTTATACTACGTCGGGTGGTAGACAAGCATACGGCCTGCCTTATGTGAAGCGGTTACCGTAGCGATATTAACGCTCGCAATACGAAATACCGCTCGCGCACCGCCACCGCCGCTGCCAACGCAGCAACTCCTTTCCGTCTGGTGACCTCACTCAATCGCAGGAATAAAACAACCCTCAAGGCATTTGTTAATTGGCTGCGGTATACTGCGAGGTAAAGGTACTTCCTCAATCGGGCAGCTTACAAATACGCTTTACTTTTCATACCGTGGAGATGAAAATGTACACATCGCGCGAGTTGCAATTCAATTTCCTTCATATGTAAACATATACAACTAAACTATAGACTTTAAGATATTAACAGTGGCAACCACCAAAGAGGCAATGAACAACGTCCATCAGAGTTCCGGGGGTAATACTACGGTTGTCTTAGATCTCACAACGAAAACTTAATCAGAAGTTGGGATCCTTTGGAATTTGACTTCCTCTCTTAACAATGTGAAAGACAGCAATATGGCATATAAGGCATTAAAAGCCTAAAGAGATGGCTAGTCAATTGAAGCTCAACTCCAGAGGGGATATATCCTATGTCACTCTCATAGCTAAGACGAATCGAACGACACCTCCGACAGCGATTGATGACATTTCATATGTTGAAATCCATGAAGGGGTTTATGCCAAAGCGGGCCAAAGAACATACATATACATTCATACAATCGAAAAACATTTATCGATAGTCGGGTAAGTAGCTTTGTTCTGTATAGCTAATAAAAACGTGTAAAGAATCCTTCAGAGCCATTATAAAACACATATAAACCAGACATAGCGGGCGTCCCCAGGGCCAGCACGTGCTGCGCGAGCTGCAATTCAATTACCTACGTACTATACATACACAACTAAACTATAGACAACACATCGATTGAATTTTCTATGAGAATAGCTGCTACATTTATTTTTAATTTGCTATTGTAACTTTTAAACTTTCGCGTTGCATGATTTATGAAATATAAGAACGGGAATTAACGCGACAATATAGAAATAACAGAATAGGGATGTCGTGAGTGTAGTATGTCGCGGTACATGGATATCGAACAACACGGGGGTAGATGAAGATTCATCGACCTCGACAAAGGAGACAGAGTAACTCCGCTGAGACAGTCAGCCTGTGACCACGGCCGGTGCAACCTGGTCGAAACGTCAGGCAATAATAAAGGTATGTAAATACCTTTTTGCATGATCGCGTTAATTCCCGTTCTTATCACTACATAGTATAAAACAAAGTCGCTTTCTCTGTCCCTATGTCCCTTTGTATGCTTAAATCTTTGAAACTACGCAACGGATTATGAAGCGGTTTTTTTTAATAGATAGAGTGATTCAACTGGAAAGTTTATATGTATAATATATGCATAACATAGTAGAAAAACACTGATAATTTAGAGGTTTCTAATCTGATGTCGTAAATAAACACATTTTTTTGCTCTTTCATTGCAAACGCTGGCTGAACCCAACGAGATAGATCAAAATAATGTAGTACAGTATTGTTCACCTTAAAATGGTCTACAAAAAAGTTCGCGATGGTATATGTCTATCTCTTAGTGGTAACACACAATAACCGTTATTTTATCCTTTGCTTTTTACAAGAAATAATGCCTTATTTACGAAGCGATTTTAAGCAA
The DNA here is from genome assembly GCA_937001555.2 of Hypsopygia costalis. Taxonomy (NCBI): domain Eukaryota; kingdom Metazoa; phylum Arthropoda; class Insecta; order Lepidoptera; family Pyralidae; genus Hypsopygia; species Hypsopygia costalis. The sequence continues at coordinate 1,313,541 of OW443336.2, read as the reverse complement.
TACAGAATTAATCCTTATCCAATTAGGTACCTTAAATCCATTGCGCATTTAATATAGATCAATATGGCCCTTCACAGCATGTAATTTAAATGAATAGTTTAGAAGATATTACACATTTAAAATGCAAGGACATAACGGCTGTGGCGGTACCGGCCGCGGAGCCGGCGGCGTGTGCCTATAACTGGGGAAGGACTGGATAGGACAAAGCGCAAAGACCTTCTGTAGTACATTTAGTATCAGCATTGCACCCGTGCGAAGCCGGGGCGGGTCGCTAGTATTTCATAATTTGCTATTGTTAAAGTAGTTCAAGGTACTCTAGTTATTTTTATAGAGATATAATAATAAAATATGCTTAATAAATATATGATGTGTAAGTAGAGGTTACGAAAAAAATGGTTGTCTGCAAAGTCAGTTTACGGACGATAATTTTACGTCATAAGAAAACGTCGGCCGATGAAGTGTAAGAGAGATAGATGCGTCACAAGCCGAACGCTTAGGGCGATCGAGCCACTCTATATCGCTTGTTCCGCGCTCTCGCTTGTACGCTCGGCTCAGGTGGAACGTGACAATAAGTCGTGCTTTTTCATGCGTGCAGCCGGCGTTCATCGATTTATAAGACGTTATCACGTCAATTGCAGTGGGTAGATACAGGCTGATGATGATGATGATGATCACGTCAATAAAAGTTAACTTTTGTATACACAATTTTTTTTATACAAAATACATAATTCATAATTTAATGTATTTTGTATATAACATTATGTATACACATATGTTAGGAATATTTTTAGCCGAGCACGGGAGCCATTTCGGAAAAAAGTACTACGGAAAGAGTAACATTTGTGTAGCTGAATTCTAGGCTAATACAAAAAAGTTTCTCCATCAACACACAGTTGAGCAGCGTGGTGGAGAATGCTCTAAACCTCTTCAATTGAGGTAAGACTCATATCCCTGCAGTGGGACAAATAAAGGTTGATGACGATCATAAGAAAAAGTTAAAATAAAGATGTGTAAATCGACTATCTTCTACTATCGACTACTTCATATGTAGCATACGTAATCCGGGTCATAATAACAACTCAATTGATACCTTATTAATCAAAATCGATGAATATTAGTTTAGACGTTACAGAGGAACATACCTAAATTAACTTACTTACATAAACTGCTAAAATCTTAACCCTTCTTTTTAACTTCGCCGTAGTCGGGTAGAAATGTAATGCCATCGAAGAACTATGAGAAAGGACATAGACTGTTAAAGAAATTGGAAAGCTGGCCATTGCTAACACTAGCTATGTAGCCTGACATTTTTTTAATTTATTTATTTTCTCTACCAACAGCTTATACATTCTAATATATTGCGATAGAACATGATCATAAAGATATTAAGTAAATGTACAAGTCATTTACAGGTAGATACCACATGCCTTTATATGACAAACATTTCAAATTTGAAACAGAATACTCTCCCTATGAATTACAAAAGAGTATTTTTTGTGAGAAAGATAATAAATATTTATAAATAACCCATTAGTCAGAGAGAGACAAATAGGTATATGAAAGCTATTACATTACAATTAATTTTATAGTATAGTCATATCATTTTAATTTTTACCCAAGTGCCACTTCCCCGCTTTATATGTTTCTTTTTTATTTTATTGACAACTATGTCATCTTACCAGGTTATGGGTTTTTTATAACATATAGTATGAAATAAGTAAAGAAAATGGTGAAACAAGTCAAACAAAAGAATAGTCCAAAAGAGCTGCAACAGGCTAATTAATAAACATTTTTTTTAACTAATTTGTTCTATAATTTGTCATGTCTATATAGTTAGTTGTCAATGTGTACATACGTACACGAGGTTCTTACAATGAAATCAAATAACTAGAAGACGGAGAGAGCCGGTACTCGATACGGCGGCGTTCGTTCAGCCACTTTCAATACCACCTCAGTAAGAAAAGGTTGCATTTTCTCGGCAACATTGTAGAAACGAGTTTATTTTTCGACCACCACTACGAACTTGAATGACAATTGAATTTAAAAAAATGTTAAAAACAATCTATCTCTCCATAGCTTTTCAATTTGCCTAGGGATGTGACATTCTACTTAAAATCGTAATTGCAGTAGAAAAATCGATAAAAAAAATCTAATTTTTAATCGATTGTTTCCACTATTAAAATTTATTTTTAAAATCGATTATTATTTGAAAAAAAAATAGAAGATTGACCTTGTCTGCTAGCACGAAAACGCATTTTTCATGCTCTATTCTTTTCGGTCATTTGCTAGAAAGAGAAAGATAACACGAGCACTCCTCATCGCCGTTGTTATCGCGAGCGATTGCACTGACGCTGTCTTTCTTGCACTAGAGAATAATGTTTCTATGTGACAGAAAAGGATAGAACTCGGAAAAGTGCGATTTCGTGTCGACAGATGTGAGTCAACCTTGTCGTTTTGATATCGCCTGCCTATCAAACACTTGGTACTCTTACAGAGTGTAGGTGGCTGGGGTGCTTTCCTCTTTCAGCCAGTAGTCTCCAATATAGGGCTTCATTCATTCGCTCTGGCTTCATTTCGGTATCAACCTATAATCATCCCACTGTTGGGATATGGGTCTCCCCTCAATCGAAGGGGTTTAGAGCATATTCCACCACGCTGCCCAACTGCGGGTTGGCGGAGGCCAGTGTTTTCAAGCCGCCCTAAGGCCACTGACTTGGCTTAACGACTGTGATCTAATGATAACAGCCGGGACCGACGGCTTAACGTGCCCTCCGAAGCACGGAGGAGCTCGAGATAAATAAACCCATCCATAGACAGGCTGCGGTCGACGTTGTTCTTTACTGTTGTGACTTACGTGTTCGATTAGACTGACACGCGCAACGACGCCATCGAACTCCTCTGGCTTCATTTGCTATCGTTCATTTATAAAAATCACCGGGCAAATGGAAGTGAACACCCAAGTAAGAGCAAGTACCTGAGCTGCGCCAGCCTACCACACAGCAGCGGTAGGCCAGCTAAAGCTATAAGTCTTGTGGGCAACCACAGAGGTCGGTGGCCTCCTACTCGCTACGCTCAAGGTCGAATGCGCAGCGGGTAATTATGGCAAGGAAGACGTACATATTCAACTCCGTAGCCGTGAGTAATTACATGTATATGTAGCCACGTCGAATCCAGACCTGCGACTGGCGAAATGTGATCCATTAGCTAGTCTCAGAGGAGGAGGCACTTCCCCGGTCAGGCAACTTATAATTACGTTGCCCTAGAATAATACGTATCCCAGCAGTGGGGAGAACAACGGTTAATGACGACGACAACGACCATCGTCCACACAGTACAGTCGACCAAGAAATTTTTTTCATCAAGATTCCTAACAAACATGTTGCTAATGTTGGTCTGTTATAATTGGGATTAACCCATAATCATCCCACTGTTGGGTACCGGTCCCCTCTCTATCAAAGGGATTTAGAGCATCTACCATGCTGCTCAACCGTGAGTTGGCGAAGGCCAGTGTTTTTATGCTGCCCAAAGGCCACTGACTTGGCTTAACGACTGTTATCTAATGACAACAGCCAGTACCGACGGCCCTCCGAAGTATGGAAGAGCTCGAGATAAATAAACCCATCCATAGACAGGCTACGGTTGACGTTGTTTAAATTACTTGATCGATTAAACTGACCCGACACCATCGAGCTCCTCTAACGAAAACTATTATAATGGAGGGCGAAAATATACTTTGATTTGAAAAGTACAAACAAAGTTAACTTAAAGGCAATAGACCACTTGTTTGGGCAACAGTGCCTCAATACAATACTTACAAAGCCCTTGACTTGTCTTGTACGTACAATACAAGCCACCAATAAAGCCCCTAAAGCGAATTTATCATCCCCACCAAATTGTATAGAAAATTTATCAACTATAAATGTACGAGTAACTTAACTTGGGGCGATAAACCCAAGGCGTACCTTGCGACAATAGATAACTGAACAAATTGGATGAGCCTGTCATTACCAGTCTGGGCTGTTGCCAGGATACACTGCTATAATTTAGATTGTTTCATGTATCATTTCGGCATCGAAAACGATAAAATTTAACGGTTATAGCGCGCCATGTGCTCGGTGACTCCGGTGTGCTAATAGAGACGGGCACGGTGATGAGAGGTAGCGATTGCGTAAGCGAGTTTTAACGCAGACAAGTAAAAGACCCGCATTTTACCAAAGCGGTGATGAGCGAGCCTTTAGCCGTGGAGAGTCAAGGTACTCGCCGTTAGCCTGGATATGGCGAAGACGTTCGATCGGGACTGGTACTGCAGTCTTCCTTCGAAGTTGCCTGAATACGATCTGCCTGAGTGTTTATGCGAATGGGTCGCTAGCTTATTAACCAGCAGATGCATTAGAGCTGTTGTAGATGGTACTTGCTCCGATAGCGTGGACATTAATGCTGGCGTCACGCAAAGATCTGTGTTGCCCCCGACGCTGTTTTTGTTGCACATCAGTGATATGTTGTTTATTGACAGCAATTATTGCTATGCGGACTAATATTCCTCGCTCTCTGGTGGAGAAGAGTCGTGAACAACTTGTGTCGGATATCGAAAACATACGTATAGAGTTTCCGAACATATGTATAGAGTTTCCGATAGTACATATGTATAGAGTTTCCGATAGGGGACGACAGAACTGATTTAGTACTATTCAACCCCACTAAGACACAAGTCTGCGCGGTTACCGCTAAGAAAACTCCATTCGCTGTGGCTCCTTAATTCTAAAACGCCCTTTAACTTACCATCGCCAACAGTATTGGGATTCGTGGAATCGAAGTCTCCGGCGATGTTAAGTTTCGTTGTCGCGTCGAAGAAGCTCGGTGGGCTTAAACAGATCGAAGCAGCACTTCAATTCGCGGCAAAGGCTCCTGCTTTACAAAGCTCAAGTAAATAACTTATTCTTATTTAGACTTCTGTGGTACCATCACTAAGTTACTAGCCTTATTCGGGCCTAGTGTAACAATACATAAGTATGAATTATCCAAAGGCACGAGCCTCCGGTGGGCTAATGTCGGCGAAAGGCAGTATTAATACATAATAAAGAATACTTAGTATATGCCGCGAAATACGGAGATAATGCGTATTGTGATTTATTATAAGGAAAACTTCGTTATTTTCGTTTCATTGTTGCTATTTATGGTTGCAGAGGGAGTAAATAGATGAAACAATGAGAAAATCTCACAGATAACTTATAATAATAACTAAATATTTCAAAACAAATTCACGCTACTGTCTAACTTCAAACTATCAGCAAAGCCTGTACTATGGAGAGTACATCTGATATGACATTTAATTACTTTTTTTTTTGTAAATACCTCCATATATTACATAGAAAACAACCAATGTCTTGTGCGGGGATCGAACACGCTGTCCCTGAGTTAGAGATGCTAATGTTAGCCGTTTGTTCACCGGGCTCGTCTTAGGGGCACTTGCGTGAGAGATGCCTCTGGTGTCAGAAGCGCCCATAGACTACGATGGCTGCTTTCCATCAGGCGGGTCGCACACTATTTGTCATCCTGATTGTACAAAAAAACATACATTAGTACCTACTGAATAAATTTTAATTGCAAAGATTGTTAAAATAACAATTTTAGCGTTCCGGAAACTCACGTTGGTGCTGTATCGAACAATCAGCAAAGTGCGCCACGGGTTTGTGCTTTTTGATGTGTTTTCACATATATGGCATTATCATTCATTTTTTTTATACTACGTCGGGTTGCAGACAAGCATACGGCCTGTAAAGCGGTTACCGTAGCCATATTAACGCCCGCAACATAAAATGTTACTTGTGCGCCGCCACCCCCGCTGCCACTGCAGCATTTCCTTCCTTTCTGGTGACCTCACTCACTCGCAGGAACACAACAACCCTCAAGGAAATTGTTATTTGGCTGCGGTATTCTGTGAGGTGGAGGTACTTCCCCAGTCAGGCAGCTTATAATTACGGTACCTACCTCTCTTTTCGCCAGAGCTTCGTTTGTCAGTCCGCAGGGTGTACAGCGTGCAGGTGAAGTTGGCTTTGGTTCAAAGATGTTTATGAACCACTTACACCCTATATCATACCAATTCGACAACCCTTATTCATCTCACTGCTAAGACACGGTCAAAACCTTCGATCTAGTTCTTTTGAATTTTATTCAAAGAGTCGAGCTATAAAACAGTCCTTCTTAGTCATTCCCTTCTTTTCCCTTCCTTTTCAGATGCATAGCTAAGCCTGTATGTTTGTCGTCACATGCACTAACATTCTTAATGTACAGAATTGCTATCTGTAATCATAATAGCAAACACATGCTTTGGAGCATTGTATTGTATCTTGAAGCTAACTGGAAGAGTCACAAGAATCCTATTTGACAATAAATGCTTTATCGTAGCGAGATAAGAGCCACTTCCAATAACGCCTATGAAAATATACCTCAATACCTGCTCCGGTTCGGTTCCAGTTCCGGTTGCGTATCGCTTACAATAATACATTCTGAGATGTTTGCCTTCCTCTCCATTGGCAGAAACTAAACTAAATCATTCTATTTTAGTCTTTATTTCCTTAGCGACAAGTTTCATACCCTAATATTTTTATTAAAATCGTGGTTCTCAACCTGTACTAGGTTATCGGTTTCCATTTTCATCATCAAGCATACTTTTGATATGGATTTTCATCATCATAAAAACATCATACAAACGATAGGACACGCTTATTCCAATTTAGTATTGGTGAATCCATGTGCCTATGTGTATACAGCTATATGTATATGTGTCTTGGCATGTATTCGTATAATGTAAATGTGTGTTTGAAAACTAAAATGTTATATAGGTGATAAGGTACGATGGGACTGACATTTATTTTTAAGACTAAAGTTCGTAAATTAAATATAGAGAAAAAAATACATGATTATTTTTTGAGCGTTACCAATATCAACCCCACGTGTTGTATCACTCGCATCCAATTTTGCTTCCTTATGTTTAGCAGCAAAAGCAACAACAACTAGCAGCAACAGCAGTTCATCCTTGTACTTTTTGTGACTAAACTGGACTGTGTTTTTATGTGAAAAATAGATATTTAAGACTGTTGTACCCCAACTTGCCCAAAAGAGAACATAAGTGGGGCATAATGCGGCAGTAAATGTTTTTTTTTTTTTCGATATTAAAAATATATACAAGTTTATTTTGGGAAATTCGTACAAAGTTTGAGAAGCCTTTTCATATTTAAAACCAAAACCTCTTACGTCCTGTCTCATGTATTTATACAAAGGTAGCTTGAATCAATATTATTGAAGCGAAACTTTCTCGATATCAGGTACTACTCCGGCAACTAATACCGCCAGTACAAATATTGATGCGTCCGTGTCGGGGACTTGGAAATCTGATGTTAATTCAATGTTGACTTTGTATAGTTGGAATATCTATTGTTCTACAATATTGAATCTAATAACTTTTGTACGTGAACAGTGGTATAAGCATGTATTGCGGAGGAATGAAGGACCCCTTGGTGTTGCCGATGCCATGAGCGGTGGTGATTGCTTTCCTTCAGGTGACCCACTTGGTCGGTGTCCACTATTCACTCACATCTTCTATGCAGCTACGACTAACCAAGCTTGACATATAGACCTTTGTACCTTTCTTATGCAGTACTTAAGAGTTGAATTCGCACTGCAACTGTCGATCATGTCTTTCTCTTAATTGTGCCTACTGTCTTATTACTAAAGTGGAAGTATATAACTTATACATTCTGAGATGTTTGCCTTCCTCTCCATTGGCAGAAACTAAACTAAATCATTCTATTTTAGTCTTTATTTCCTTAGCGACAAGTTTCATACCCTAATATTTTTATTAAAATCGTGGTTCTCAACCTGTACTAGGTTATCGGTTTCCTTCATCATCAAGCTTACTTTTGATATGGATTTTCATCATCATAAAAACATCATACAAACGATAGGACACGCTTATTCCAATTTAGTATTGGTGAATCCATGTGCCTATGTGTATACAGCTATATGTATATGTGTCTTGGCATGTATTCGTATAATGTAAATGTGTGTATGAAAACTAAAATGTTATATAGGTGATAAGGTACGATGGGACTGACATTTATTTTTAAGACTAAAGTTCGTAAATTAAATATAGAGAAAAAAATACATGATTATTTTTTGAGCGTTACCAATATCAACCCCACGTGTTGTATCACTCGCATCCAATTTTGCTTCCTTATGTTTAGCAGCAAAAGCAACAACAACTAGCAGCAACAGCAGTTCATCCTTGTACTTTTTGTGACTAAACTGGACTGTGTTTTTATGTGAAAAATAGATATTTAAGACTGTTGTACCCCAACTTGCCCAAAAGAGAACATAAGTGGGGCATAATGCGGCAGTAAATGTTTTTTTTTTTTTTCGATATTAAAAATATATACAAGTTTATTTTGGGAAATTCGTACAAAGTTTGAGAAGCCTTTTCATATTTAAAACCAAAACCTCTTACGTCCTGTCTCATGTATTTATACAAAGGTAGCTTGAATCAATATTATTGAAGCGAAACTTTCTCGATATCAGGTACTACTCCGGCAACTAATACCGCCAGTACAAATATTGATGCGTCCGTGTCGGGGACTTGGAAATCTGATGTTAATTCAATGTTGACTTTGTATAGTTGGAATTTCTATTGTTCTACAATATTGAATCTAATAACTTTTGTACGTGAACAGTGGTATAAGCATGTATTGCAGAGGAATGAAAGACCCCTTGGTGTTGCCGATGCCATGAGCGGTGGTGATTGCTTTCCTTCAGGTGACCCACTTGGTCGGTGTCCACTATTCACTCACATCTTCTATGCAGCTACGACTAACCAAGCTTGACATATAGACCTTTGTACCTTTCTTATGAAGTACTTAAGAGTTGAATTCGCACTGCAACTGTCGATCATGTCTTTCTCTTAATTGTGCCTACTGTCTTATTACTAAAGTGGAAGTATATAACTTCCACTTTAGTAATGTGAAAATGAGGAGCTCGATGGCGACGTGTTTTTTTTTTTACACTACATCGTGGCAGACAAGCATACGGCCCGCCTGATGTGAAGCGGTTACCGTAGCCATATTAACGCTTGCAACATAAAATATTGCTCGCGCGCCGCCACCCCCGCTGCCAACGCAGCATCTCATTCCTTTCTTTCTGGTGACCTCACTCACTCGCAGGAACACAACAACCCTCAAGGGAATTGTTATTTGGCTGCGGTATTCTGTGAGGTGGAGGTACATTCCCCAGTTGCGTAGCTTACGCTCCCTACCTCTCTTTTCGCCAAAGCTTCGTTTGTCAGTCAGCAGGGTGCACCACGTGCAGGTGAAGTTAGCTTTGGTTCAAAGATCTTGACTAACCACTTACACCCCAAAATGTCGTTGCGCGTGTTAGTCTAATCGAACACGCAAGTTAAGCAACGTCGAGTGTAGCCTGTCCAAGGATGGGTTTACGTTATCCCGAGTTCCTCCGTACTCCTGAGGCCACGTTAAGCCGTCGGTCCCAACTGTTGCAATTAGATGACCGTCGTTAAGCCAAGTCAGTGATCTTCAGGCGACTCAAAAACCGCCCATCCGCCTACACCAATCCGCAGTTGAGCAGCGTAGTGTAGTATGCTCTTCAACCCCTTGAGGAATAAGGGTTGAGGAAGAATGTGAAATTGCTTGCAGTATAAATCACTGCCTATTCCTAACCATCATCATCTTAAGCCTAATTCAACCAATTTTTTGGTGTAGGCGTTCAATCCTCTCCATTTTGATCTATTTTGGGCAATTGACATCCAGTTGTGCCCCGCTACAGCAACTATGTCGTCTTTCCATCTCATCTGTGGCCTTCCTGTAGGTCTTTTGTGATCCCATGGTCTCCATTCCAATATGTCCTAACACCACGAATCTGACTTTCGGGCTACATGTCCTGCCCACTGCCATTTCAACTTCGCCACCCTCTTACTTCATGGCTGATGTTATAAATAAATAAATATTGTCAGACAAATTACACAGCGCCATCTAGCCCCCAAGTAAGGGAAGCTTGTGTTATTAGACAACTGATAAACATACACAAATGTTTGTTCTGTGTGGGAATCGAACCCACGAGCGTTGGTGTCGAAGCCGCGTCATTGACCGCTACGCCACCGAGCTCGTCAAACTGTTGTTACTAAGAAGCTGTCGAGATTTCTAACCACATATAATTATTTATGAGTGTATACATAAATTCAAATTCTAATAAGCCAAAATATTTGAACTGTTACGAGCAACGTAAACATTATTTGAAATTCAATTCGTGACAACGGCAGCAGCTACCCAAAATACGGCAGACCTTAAGTGGCTCCCTGTACACGCTGTCTCGCTCGCGCTAGTACTAGTTTGTATGTTGTTGTCTCTTTCTGATTTATTTTTAGAGATAACACTCGCTTATTGTTTGTAAGTTAATTTTATTTATAAAGTGTATAACCAGGTGCTGCTCGTTCGTAATAGCGACTTGGCTTTGGCTTAGAAGATAGATATATTATTTATTCTACTTCTGAAACACACATATATAAATATATTACTTAAAAAATAAATCATACATTAATTTATTTGTACTATTGAACACGATCTTTTATGTATCGAAACTTTTTTAAGAACAAAGTCACTCAACCAATAAAATAAAAAAACTTTATAACTCACTTGTGAATACTATCAATGAAAAAGTCACAGTTTGATTATAGGTGTCATTATGTGCCTAATTGCTGTGAAATTAGAACCACTTTATGAGCAAGTGTGTTGAAAAAAACAATATTGAGTCCTAAATAAACTAAACAGCCGAATTGAGAACCTCCTCCTTTTTTGGAGTAGGTTAAAAGTAGGAAGGAATGTATGATACCCCGTGTTACTACTACTATACCCGTATAACTTATCTACGTATTTTTTCTTATCCATCTACCAGTATTTCCATACAATAAGATCAAAAGTCTGTAACAAATTGTTCTTCGAAGTTTGCACATAGTAATTCGCGGCTCGTAAAAACGCAAGATCTACAGCGTCTGTTCGGAATTATTTGTGTGAACGCGTTTCTGCAAGTTGACTGAAATTTGCATAGTTCAGGGAAACTTGCTGAGAGAGTTGCGTCACTGTTGCGAGAATTTCATACTTAGTTTGTGACACGCTTTAATAATGTATATTAATAGTAGATTAGTATGTGTTTACTAGCGACATGCCGCTGCTTTGCCTGTGTAGTATTTTTGTACCTATATATTAAACTCTCTGGACTACATTTTCAAAATGATAAAAAAAAACGCATCAAAATCCCTCAATTGGTTTGGAAACAGCGAATAAACAGACATACAGGCACAGAATGCAATCGTCAATGGGATTGTAATTTGGCTACTATATACTGTGAAGTGGAGGTACCTCCACTTGCCCAGGTGGGCAGCTTACAAATACGCTAAGCCTCCTGAAATACATAGGAGATATTTGAAAGAAAAAAAAAATGAGGGTTCCACTTTTCCCAAAATAGTACTTTCGTCACAACGTACACAAGTCTCTAAGTACGATATAGTGTAGCGCAGGTCTTAATTAAAACGCATAAAATGCACGTGTTATCAAGTTATAACACGTGCATTGACAGTGACGTGGAAGTCCACGTCGAAAGTTCCATACTTTGACCCTACCGTCTATATTCCAATCTAGAAAAAAAATATACTACCATAGACAAATTCACACACATACAACAAAGTACCAACCACACCCGCCAAAGTGGCACATTAGCCCCGCAACGTACATTACACCTCTCTAATTACGAGTCAGTGTAACGCGGGGACTTAATTAAAACGCATAAAATGCGCGTCATATAACTTCCGCGTCGAGCGTTCCAAACCGCGAAACTCGTTGCGTCACATGCGAGGGTATTTGTCAAACTGATCGAAGATGGTGCTTTGTAAGGGTGGCGATACACTTAATATAAATCTAGTTCTTAGCCCTAGACGCTAGACAAAATTACAAGGTTCCACAAGTGCATATTTATATGCGCTAAGTAGTAAATTACCAGCTGCCAGAATAATAGTAGGTACCTATTGATTGGTAATATTCGTCGCTCTTGACTCCGAGGTCGCGGGTTCGATACCGCACCTGACAAACATTTTGTGTGCATGAACATGTCTGTTTGTCTTGGTCTGGGTGTTTTTTTTTGCGTATTATATTTATGTATTTACAAAAACATTGTATTTAAGGACATAATATATCCGTCTAGATAGACGGCGCTGTGTAATTTGTACTGAAATATTTATATTTATTTAATTCTAAAATTGCGATAATGTTGACATTAACTAGCCTGATTAGCTCGCCTCACAGACGTTCTCCTATTCCAATCACGTACAAAACATTAGACAAATTTAACAAAAAGTAGCGTAAAAGAACTCATTGGTGATTTACAATATAGTAAAGTCGATTTAAAGCTGAAGCCAAACTTGTTCACTAAAATCAAATATAGCAATGGCCTAAAAAATCTCACTTGAGGTCTATTTACAGTGTCTGTTGGAAACCAACACGCAAGAACAAATGAAAAAGACGAAATATTGATTTCACTAGTTAATATATTATAGAGACACGGATCACAAATTATGGACCACCGACTTTGGGTGCTGTTGGAAATGAATGTGAAATGAGAATGGCACGAAAAACAGTGTTGCCGTGTTATTATAACCTATTTACTAAACATGTTATGTTAGTCTATGAAATGCAGGCTGTAAATTTATCTAGTAAATTATGACAAAATTCTATTATTCGCTGACCTGTATTTTGACATTATCTTATGATTTCATGACATTCTTTATATTTATTGACATTATTTTAATTTATTTCTCATTGTTTTGTTTTCGAATTCAATTTTGATATGCAAATGACTCAGTACCTAATTTATATAATATCTTGAATGATGATTACATTCAAATGTTTATGTTCATATGCCAATAAGGCGAATCATGGTTGTTCCTACTGTTGTATTCATATTTAACACCAATGTATTATTACCCATGTTTATGAACTAATAAATGAATTATGAATTATAATTATGAATAAAATTCTTAAGCAATAAATAAAAATATTTGTTTTATTGTTATTATGTTCATTTATGTACTGAACAGGGCCTATTATAATGATAACAATGAGTATGTCATCGTGTCGTCTAGATTATACATCACTATTACTAGCGAGACAGAGTTAGACTGTCTGAAAAGATCAAAATATAAGGGCCTTACATGAAGAATGGTCTGGGGGCTTAGGGCGAATTTTCTAACGTAATCGATTTCGACAACGTCAACTTGATTTAGTATGGGATTCTACTTCGACTGTTTGTCGGTAGATGGCGCTATGTCAATATCATACAAAATTAAGTTAACTTTGTCGAAAACGAATACGTCAAAAACTCGCACTCAGCACACTGAATAGTCGCATGTCAAAACTTTGCCAATAAAATAAAATTACTCAGTGCCACCAACAGTCGTCAGTCAGCAGTCAGCCGAAACCCAACATCCCTAGTTAGAGGCAATAAAACATGGAAGGCTGCTTTCATTAGCGTGGCCCATGCGATATAAACGCAAGTTAGGAACCTCCGAGTCTAACTGTATCCGGCTTTACGAGCGATATAAAATTTCAAATTTCCCCACTCAGCAATGTTACCTTTGTTTATTGAGAGATAGGTTTTTTTATTGTATTTAACGTTTGCTATCTTGTATATTTACCCAAATGCAAAGTAGGGTTAATATGTATTGCGCGTATAGTATGTAATTGTCTTTAAAGCTGTCATTTAAATGTGCTCTGTGAGCAAAAAAAAGTGAATTGAGCTGTTATTATGTAATAGAGCAGCAAATTCATTTCGGATTTTATAAAATTTAGATAAGCTGTAAAATTAAGTTTGATTTGGTATTTTATTTTTATTAAATAAAAAGTAAATTTTATTAAAAAAGTGCGGATTCTTCAAAACTTAGCAGACGCTTTATAGCGAGCTTACTCGCAGAAATACCCTAAATTGGAATTGATTCCCCAAACGGGCATTTTTTTCATGTTTATGTTCTCTTTTACTTTACAAGTTATTCTAACCTCAAATATTTTAATTTCAGATTTCTCGATAATCCGGTTAAACTAAATAAACATATCCTTACCATTGTATACTGGAGTGTATTAGTAGTGTCATTAATTTCGTTTGTGTAGGTTGATATTGATAGATAGATACTTTTGTCACGTTTCGTAAAATTGGAGAAAAGGAATAGTTTTATAAAAAAAAAAATATTCAGTATTTTATTTATATTCTTTAAAAAAATACTGAATATTTTGTTTAACTAAAATAAACATTCTGTTAAGTTAAATGTTTGCCATTTTCCGTCTATTTACAATATAAAGTTCGAATTAAATGTCAAATTGACGACATTGTCGGAAAATTTTCAACTTTTCTTGTCGTTAAGCTTCCAAGAAATTAAATGTTAATAAAACTTCAAATACACGGAAGTTTGCTTTATATTTAATAATAAATTGGATTTATGTAATATTCTGCAATTTTTTTTAATACTATGTGACAAACAAGCTTACGGCCCGCCTGACGTGAAGCGGTAACCGTAGCCATAAAAACGCTCACAATATGATATATCGCTCGTGCGTTGCCACCCCCGCTGCCAACGCAGCACGGAAGGACTTTTGTAAGCTATCCGACTGAGGAAGTACCTTCACCTCACAGAATACCACTGCCACATAACAATTCCCTTGAGGCTTGCTGTGTTCCTACGAATGAGTGAGCTCACCAGAAAGGAGTTGCTGTGTTGGCAGTGCGCGAACGATATTTTATATGTAGAGCGTTAATATGGCTATGGTAACGGTATGGTAAAAATAAAGGATTTGATTATATTATCTCTGTTTTACTATTATCATTTCCCTGCGACTTATACAAGGCATCCTACTGCTATGCCACCTGGCGGCGAGGTACTTTATATAATGTACATAGAAAATTATATTCGCAGAAAACACTTTATTTTTAATACTAAGTAAAATTGCATTGTCCTATGTAATATTTATTTTATTGTGCAAAGTAACATTTATTTAGATAATTAGTAAAGAGAAATGGATCGTTTAGTGAAGCTGTAGCTTCGCTAAAGCTATTTCACTAAACTGGAGCTCTACCGCGGAAGCTGAAGCCGATTACCGTCGGATTTTTTTATTGCGATAATAGATCTCCATCAGGCCGAGTGGTTTCCTGCAGACTAGAATAATCACTTCGTCTCTTCCCGTGCATGTCGTACAAGGCGACTAAGGGTATATATGTGTGGTAGTTAATTGATTCAGGTGTTATTTTGCGGAAGTCAAATTTACAGGCAATTTGATCTACACTACTTTGCGTGCTTCCGCCACCAATTAGTTCATTCAAACTACTGCCGGCCGGCACCCACCCACTAACGTTAGTGGTTGCATGCGACTGCCGTGGCTGCTTTGGTCGTCTCTGCTCCAGCTGCTGTTTCAGATGTTGGAGATTCGCCGAGATGACGACAGCAGCTGGAGCAGAGACGACCAAATCAGCCACGGCAGTCGCATGCAACTAATAACGGTAGTGGGCGGGTGCCGGCCGGCAGTAGTTTGCATGAACTAATTGGTGGCGGAAGCACGCAAAGTATGAAATTGCCTATATATGTCTGGGCCAAATCCTCCTTCTGTTTGGTACGGACGAGAGAGGGTCGTGCTCCTGTAGTGGAGACTAAAATGACCTGATGATGATGATGATGAATAGATCTCAGGTTTGAGTTAATGACACACATCTTTAACTTAGTCGGTAGAGCACTATGGTTTCTACCAGCTAAGCTAAACACAATTACCGCCAAGATAAGGTAAAGTTTGATTTCCGTAATCAAAAAAATCAATGGTAATCAACTTCAGCTTCGGCAGCTCCTGGCTTTGTGTTCCCATTTTTTTATACTACGTCGTCAGACAAGCGTACAGCCCGCCTGATGTGAAGCGGTTACCGTAGTCATATTAACGCTCGCAACATTAAATATCGCTCGCGCGCTGTCACCCCCTCTACCAATGCAGCATCCTCTTCCTTTCTGGTGACCTCACTCACTCGCAGGAACACAACAACGCTTAAGGGAATTGTTATTTGGCTGCGGTATTCTGTGGGGTGGAGGTACATTGCCTAGTCGGGTAGCTTACAATTACGCTCCCTTTTCGCCAGAATCAGAGAGTCAGCAGAGTGCACCGCGTGCAGGTGAAGTTAGCTTTGCTCCAAAGATGTTGATGAACACTTACACCTCAAAACCCTGGTTTAGGTATTTAATCATGTTTTTAGGGTTCCGAACCTCAAAAGGAAAAACGGAACCCTTATAAGATCACTTTGTTGTCCGTCTGTCTGTCTGTCTGTCTGTCTGTCTGTCTGTCTGTCTGTCTGTCTGTCTGTCTGTCAAGAATTTATATGTCGAGAATGCGTGGAGGTATCAAGCTGAAATTTGAACTGTATACTCTGGTCTACGGTCCCATGAAGTTAAAAAAAAATCAAACTGCTAAGTTTACGTAGAAAAAAGTTACGGCCGTTTATTCAGCAAAAAACGCATATTTCGACACACTCAAGGGAATCAAAACCTATAGGGTACTTCCCGTTGACCTAGAACTATGAAATTTGGCAAGTAACATCGTTATAGACTACAAGTACAGGAATAAATCTCAAAACTATACATTTGTAAATAGATCTTAAAAAATAGGGGGTCTATATTTTTTATAGGGTGTCGAAATTTCAAATTGAAACTATTAGTTCAAATGGGGTATCATATGAAAGGGCTTGATGTACACATTGCAAAATATATTTTATTTATTTTTTTCGACGCATTATTTCTTATTTATAATGAAAAATATCAAATTTAATAATGATACTACGTACCTACGGAACCCTTGGTGGGCGAGTCCGACTCGCACTTGTCCGGTTTTTTATTATTTCATCATCATCAGGTTATTTTAGTCGCCACTACAGGAGCACGACCCTCTCTCGTCCGTCCCAGACAGGAGAATTTGGCCTACATTCCCCACGTAGGCCAGACAGGTTGGGGAGGAGGGAGGTATTTATTATTTCCCTGCGACATATGTAAGTACATGGGTTTAGCTATGTAGTCGCTACACGCCGAACAACGGAGCGGGGGATGGGGCTTCGGTTAATTTGTGAGCTCTAATATATATATAAGTTCTGTTTTATTATTAGAAGTATTTTAAGTTTCTGTATTTTGTGTGTTTCAGTGTGCAAATAAAAATGTTATCTATCTATCTATCTATGTAGCCATTAAGTACTATGTCAACTTGCACTGTGGTGCAACAAATTGTCAGCAGAAATTATCGATGCCGCCAGCTGTAACATATGTAATTATGAATTACGGGCAATCACGGCGTTTAAGCAAATTAATAACTGTAATTATGGCGCGCTTGGTTCCATATGTCATACAAATCTGTTGAATATTAGTCACTTTCCTTCTTGTAAACCCTATTACATGCATTGACTCGTTGCCTTGAAAAGATTGCTTTCAGCAATAAGGCCGCCTAGTTGCTCATGCAAGTTTTGTTAATCTGTATATTAATACGGGAAGTAAAATCTTTGTACTGCTTTTTTACGAAAATTGCGCGGACGGAAGAGTATGAAATTTCGCACATTTACAGTTTACATAGAGAAGGAATGCAGAATGGTAATACTTTTTTTTTTAATTATGCATAAAAATTACATTAAATAATAAAAAAAAGATTACACAAGATTACACAATTTTGGGGGTGTAAGTGGTTCATCAACATCTTTGAACCAAAGCCAACTTCACCTGCACGCGGTGCACCCTGCTGACTGACAAACGAAGCTCTGGCGAAAAGAGAGGTAGGGAGTGTAATTGTAAGCTACCCGACTAGTGAATGTACCTCCACCTCACAGAATACCGCAGCCAAATAACGGTTCCCTTGAGGGCTGTTGTGTTCCTGCGAGTGAGTGAGGTCACCAGAAAGGAAGGAGATGCTGCGGTGGCAGCGGGGGTGGCGGCGCGCGAGCGATATTTTATGTTGCGAGCGTTAATATGGCTACGCTAACCGCTTCAAATCAGGCGGGCCGTATGCTTGTCTGCCACCCGAAGTAGTATAAAAATAAAAATAAAAACACAAACTACCATGCATTTGACACACACACGCATATACTCGTACTCTTTTATTTATGTTAATGGTTAAAGTCATAAATTTAAATTACTTATGATCGAATTTCAATCACTGGGCCACCACTAGTATATAATATCTATTTCTATTCTCTGTACTCTGTGTTGTGGAAATAAACCATATTATATCTATCTATATCTAAATCTTTAATAAAGCATGCTATGTTCCTGTCGACAGACTAGCGATGCTCTGGCGAAATCTCTTTCGCCTTACACTCGCCCTACCTCTCGGTAGGGCGAGTGTAATCGTAAGCTGCCTGCCTGGGGAAGTAGCACCTCTTCACAGAAGACCGCAGCCAAATAAAAATTCCCTTGAGAGTTGTTGTGTTCTTGCGAGAGAGTGGATGCACCAAGAAGGAACGAATTGCTACGTTGGCAGCGGGGATTGTGGCATGCGAGCGATTCTTACAATATTACGTGTAGCGATTTGCGAGCGAACGAACATGCCTACGGTGTCTGTTTCATACCAGGCAGGACGTGTGCTTGTGCCACCCGACCTGGTATAAAAAAAGAAAGCTATTCACAAAATACACCAGCAAGATATACGTATAACAGCATCTCTTTCATATTATTTATTCAAGCCGGTACACGTCTACACAGCACAAAATACTTCCAAGCGAAG
Source organism: Hypsopygia costalis (assembly GCA_937001555.2). Taxonomy (NCBI): domain Eukaryota; kingdom Metazoa; phylum Arthropoda; class Insecta; order Lepidoptera; family Pyralidae; genus Hypsopygia; species Hypsopygia costalis. Next base: position 1,294,708 of record OW443336.2, on the reverse strand, counting down.
CGAAATTTGGCTCAATTTCCATGCAGAAAACTGTATGAAAATGCATATGCTACAGTGTTGTTCTTATAATTGAACAGGTGCACCGCCTAAGTCGTGCGTGGCATTCCTACGGCTGCATTTACATATAAATAAGCTATTCCAAAAGCCCCGAGAAAGGGGATGATGGGCTTCGGTGTTTGTGGAAGCGATTAGCTGAGCGGACTTTGAGCGCAAGCAGAAAAGAATGTAGGAAAGACTAAAATGAAATGGAGAGCTGAAACGAGGCAATATGGAGGTGCACGTCGGAAAGTTAAGGTAAAGTTAAAGGATGATAACAAGCAAGGGAGTTCGTTTTCTTTTTATATAAACTAATATCTCGGGATAGAAAAATGGAAATAATATGATCTACCAAAATGGAAAAATAATTCTCCTCGGATAACTAATTACAAAACAGTGAAAGAAAAATCTTCTCTTGTAACTGTTTACATAAAGTTTAGTTACCAACGTGGTCCAAGGGAAAATACTCACATTGTAATTACTGTTGATATTGGCTTAAACTAGATAATATGATAGTTGATAATTTATTTGTTGCAGTCATCATAGTCATCAGCCGATATCTACATTCTAGTTATAGGCTTGCAACAATGCTTTGCACCAAAAACGATTCTCCAGGATTACGGAAGAGGGGAGCGACGCTTAGTAGCCCCACACGCAACACCTGCTCTAGAAAACCTTCCTCCCTTATGCGTACATATAACTATCACTGACTCAGTTGATACGACAGGCCTGCTCTACTACTTCAGCTTGCTAACTATGAAGGCTATGTCGACAACTTCGACTCTCCGTTGGATTTCTTGGTTCCGGATTGAATTCTTTAGAGAAACCCCGAGAATAGCTATCTTCGTCGTTTCATTCATTTAATTTATTAAGTTTGTTAGAGAGATTTCATATTTATCATTGACCCTAACGATCGATGCAATAAAAGTACAGAGTGTATTTTTTACCGGTTCGATTCCCGGGTGTGGCAAGCGAATTTTCGAAAATCTTTGAATGCAGTTTTCTTTGTTATCAAAATTATAAGAATGTTTTCTTTGAGTAATTAAATATTAGACCCCTCCAATAGGTCTGGCTGGTAACCAAACCAAAAAACCTGAGTATCATATATATATATAAAGGCTGAGATTTTCCATATTTTTTTGGAGCTTTAAAGCGTCTGGTTTGAGTAAGGGCCGACGGAAAGTGTCTGGTAGTAATGATTATTAATTTTTAATAATATTCTTTAAAATATATGTAAAAATCAACGATGAGATTAAAAAAAAAGTGAGTACTGTTTTTACTTACCTTTAGCACCTGGTACCTATGAATTGGCCGTCGGCCCAAGCTAGCAGGTATATAAATATACATACTCAATGTACGTACTAACACTACTTTCTTTTATACATATTATTTGTGAGAACATAAGTAAAGTCTTGGGGCCCTGGGATCTTGGACAATAGCTGTCACATCTCCGCTCATTAATCCCCGTCTAAGTAAAACCGCGTCCTTAGGTACCAAAATTTTTACATTTTTATGAGCGGAAAACCAATTATCACAAGCAATTATCGAGTCAGCGGGAAGGGAATAGACTGGAATGGCTTTTTCGAATTGCCAAAGGTTTTCTGTGGTGTTTATTCTGGAGTTTCAATTTGCCCGTTGTGATTTTAGATAACTCTTTGGAAAGTCATTCAATATTCGTGTAGATGTTACGCTAAGGGAATGGAGGATTACATTATTCATTTCTTTTATTTAATGATGTTGTTTTATTTAATTACTAGCCGTGTCAGCGTGCGATCTCGTCCGCGTGGAATCAAGAAAATAAACACAAGTTATTATTAATTAGTACTATTACCCGCGACTTCTTTTCTTCCTTTTCTAGCAATCCTTTTCGTCTGGTAGGTATTGTATTTAATAACGACTTGACAGTCCGGGGGGCTGCAGCAGTAGCTGTGGTTGAATGTCCTGGGTACTACAATCCCCGTAATATCAAGTTCGAAACAACGCCATCTCTTAAATTATAGCGGCATTATTTAACAAAAACAGTTGCTACAATACGTTCATTACTAAGCGGTGCGTCAAAAAAAATACAGATGGGGTACCTGAGCGACCCAGTTCAGTTTTCGAATTTCCCTTGTGAAGTCGGACTTTATAATTCTTACTTTACCTACATTTAGCTTTCCCGACAAAAACAAATAAATAATAAATATTTCTGGACAATTTACAGCGCCATCTAGTCCCAAATTAAGCTCAAAGCTTGTGTTATGAGTACTAGACAACTGATAAATGTACTTAAATACATTTTTTTTTTGGTAAATACATACTTATAATACATAGAAAACACCCAGACCATGACAAATAGACATGTTCATGCACACAAATGTTTGTCTTGTGCGGGAATCGAACCCGCGACCTCGGAGTCAAAGTGGCCATTGCTAACCATTAGACCACCGAGCACGTCAAAATACGTGCATTACCCTGAATTAATTTACTATGTCATGAGTTTTAATAACATTATGCCATCAGTACTGTAAATGAGATCTCCCTTGTGCTTTTGTGAAGCAGAAATATAAGATGCGAATCGGAATCCATAAAAATTAACAATATTTATTTCGTTACAAACAATTATTACGAAGGGAGTGGCGTATCGACGCTTCCGCTGGAGGCTACCATCTACATCACTGAATTGACTGTTTTAGTTTACGTATTTACATATCTATCTATGTTAGTCTGTAATGTATAATATTCTATGGGTCTATTCGTACTGTACATTACATTGCCTGAAATAAATAAATAAATATAGAACCTGACTCCTTCTTCTATGTATATATATGTAACTGTACCACAAATAGCAGCACAATATATAATAAATACTATCTAACAAAAACATTGTTATATAATGAATGGATACAGACGTAGAGTGACCCACTGATTATAATAATATTGATCTAAAGTTTTCATAAAACCTTAATTGATATTACCTTAAGCCATTGAGTGTCTAGCTTATTCTAGAAGAAAATGGTTAAGAAATAAATTGCATTCTAAGACATTTCTTTTTGGTGTGGTCTGATTCATAAGACTTTTATGACATTGAATTTAATTATTATTTTCTAAATTTGTTAAAATGGGTAAAAAATAAAATCTAGCGTAACTCACACAACACCCTAGATACTATATTTTGATTATTAGCTTATGGTACTATATAAAGTGTGGGTAGAGTGGGGGAGCGACACGTTTAATCTGATTGGCTATTTCAAGGACATTAATATTTTTTACTAAGTATTAAGCTATAGTTAAGCTACCCCGAATGCTGAAACTATTCGCTGAGATTGATATCATTCTCTATGGGATAACTCAACTTCATTTTGTTGTAATAACAAAAACAACAGTAGTTTATAGAACAAGGGGCGTAAGGTATAATTACATCACGAGTGAGCATTTGGAATGCGAGACTTTTATACAGATACGAGTGATATTATTGGAACTTACCCCCGTTTGATGTATACAACTTTATACTATACTTCCAAAAACAGTACAAGAAAAGTATTCCTGAAACTGTGGAGCATATACATAATATGTAGACAAGAAACATATTATATTTCTTGACTTCCCAGATTCTCTATAATTTCTTAGGCTCTTTCCGAGAGTAATTTGCATTACTATTTGAGCAAACCATCACTGCAATAAAGTTAATTACCATTTATTATATTGAAATTCATGCGATTTGTATACATCCATTTTATAAATTGATCATAATATTGTAGAACGACTTTATTGATTAACGACTTTTCGGGTACAAGAGCTTCAATAATTTCTTCCGCATCTACAGGAGTCAATAATTCTACCTACTTCACTGTCTGAACTAGACATCACTTAAATTTAATACAAATGACGCGCTAAGAGACAAAAAAAAAATTGTTTAGTGCGGCAAAACAGTTCTATAGAGAAAATGGTTCCTTTTCTGATCGATAGGTTCAGGTTTTATGACATCGTTTCATCAAAACAAAAAGTAAAAACTAGATACATAAGGAATTTTATTACATTTTACCTCTCTGCTTTTAGTTAGGTAATTAATTTTTGTACTATTTTATGTCACGGATATTTGAGAGAGAATAAAGAGCAACTTTCTCTCCTATTGTTAGGGAAGAAAGTAGACGTTACAAAGCAAATGTATATAACATAATTATACACAAAAAATATAAGAGCACATCAGGTGTGACGTTTATATTGTATGAAATAGGATCTAATCGATCTGCAATATTATGTTTAATGTAACTGCAGCTATAGAAGAAGAAAAATAAGATAGAATGTAAGATCCAAAAGGATAAATCGAAACCGATGAAGTTCCTAAGAGCCTCAGTATTACTGCTTAATACTACTGCCTTGAATTAGCGTAAGTCATTATTTAGACTACGTCACCAAAAACTCATCAATGTCATTTGATCATGAACATATGGTAGACCCAGTAACGCAATACTCTACAGGGAGCATTTATATTTTTGATAATGCTTCAGATGCTCATTCCCTGTTTCCAATTTATTATTCGTAAGTTACTTGTAATTTTAAAAAAAATATATTGAACTACCTACTGTCTATCTTCAAAGCAGTGTATATTATAGTATCCTAGAGAAGCGAGTAAGCATGGATTGATAACACGTAAGGGAATTTCCTGCGTTACATTATTTTATGACCAAGCCATCAAAAAGCGGTAGGAGCACACGAGCGCATTTGTATCGCGTTGCACGCGTATATCATTGTTGGACACATTAATCTGGCGATACATTGTGCTATGTACTCACGCCCTCACATTTGGGGGGAAGTATGGTATGTGGAATACGCGATGGCGATCCGGCATGTCCAAGATCTAGAATTCATTGTCCTATTCATTTCGCAACTGTGAAGCGTTAAAGCTTAACGAAGCGTTAGTTATATTGTATTGTGGTCATTATGTCTATTTCATTTTGTTACTGAATTGCAGTTTGTAACAATTTTTAAAGTGAAAACTTCTTTAGGAGCGTTGTTCACTTTTTGGGATGGGTAAAAAATGTTAAACTCGCGTCAGGACACGTGATCTGATCGAAAATTCGTAAGACAGAGGGAGAGTAGACCGCCGGCGCAGCGTAGTAGAGGAAGTAATATCCCCCTCTCTTTCTACCGCCAGGCGAAAATGTATGCCATGTTCCTGCTGTTTATTTTTAATGTAATATAAATTGTCATGTTTGTGTACGATAACGCAATAAATTAATATTTTATTTTACCACATAAATGATAGTGGGTACTTTTATAATGATAAATAAAGCAATTTGTGCGAAATTATTCCCTAACCATTCCAAAATATTTAAAAAATCAGAACTGTAATGTTTAAGTTTTCACTTCTGCCGGCACTCCCGGAGTGCATCCCGTTTTTTTATCATTGACGGCTACGGTTATACTGTACAATTACCTCCATATCGCTGAGTTTAGTTTTTTTTCATCAGCGGGGTGCATAGTATACACGAGGTTGGCTTGTTCTCTATAGATAAAGGTGAGTTAGTTACATCACAGTATTTAGGTAAAAGTTTTCGCTGTATCTTATGAATTAAACCAAGCGGACGATATTACGACGCGACCGTCGCGCGCCGGTTAACCGCAGCGCTGACGTAGCCACGGCCCTTCGTAAGCAGAGGGCTTGCGGATATTAATTCATCACTGACTGTACCTAGACCTGTCTAGTGACCTAGGTCAGACGTCATCTACAGAGCAGACATAGCAGAACATTTTGGTATATTAAATGTTCATGTATTTGCTAACCGAATCGAAACTTACGTACCTAACTGAATTGGAGCGGTTGCGATAGCATGGTCGAAGAATGCGATCGGCGGTGTCCGAAATTCTGAGATTATATTCCGATATTAATGGACTATCGAATGCTACATAGTAAGTGGCTTACTTATAGATACTACTATAGATCAAAATGTTGGTATTGTAAATAATATTGATATTTTTTAAATGAACAGGCGTACATTTGAAACGTCTGGGTTATTTTTTTTATACCACTAGGGTGGTACTAGGGTAGAGGAGCTTGATGGTGTCGTTGCGCGTGTTAATCTAATCGAACACGTAAGTTAAGAAACGGCAGCCGTAGCATGTCTATGGATGGGTTTCTTTATCGCGAGTTCCTCCCTGCTTCGGGGGATACGTTAAGTCGGTCCCGTCAGTAGCCTTTAGGCGATTTGAAAACACTGGCCACTGCCAACCTGCAGTTGAGCAGCATGGCGGAGAATATAAGTGGGATGATTATGGGTTGATGCCTAGAATTTTCCTGGCAATATCACCAGCAATAGCACTTCTCTTCATCTCTTTCTCATCTCTTCCGATGATTGGATAATACGAGACATTTATTATCTTGCAATACTAGTTAAAACAGGTAACTCGAAAGAAGAACCTTCAAATACCCTCAGGTAATAATTTAAAAAGCTTCATAAATCTTGTTAAACGCATGAAGACTAGCTTCGTCCTGTGTAAACTCACTGCTGGCTAAGTAAGTATCCTTTTGAATATATTAAATTTCATCCAAATTCATTCGTTTTCTCGTGAAATCATCTACACTCACAAACTTTCACAGTGAAAACGTTACAGATATTATATTTAGTACAATGAGTAGGAAGTAAAATAAACAATTTAGCTAAGTCATAAATATTGTGATAAGCTCAAAGAAACGACATTATTACAATCACGATTGCCATTACAGTAATAACCTAATATCAACTGAAACAGCCCTTGAAACTACGAACATAAACATCGAATCGTCTTTATCTTTCGATACGAACATTCATCGTAAACGCCGTGTTATTCCCCATTTCCCGACACAACTCCATCTAAACTCGTCCATATCGACAAAGGTATTAATCATAAATCGTTGTTACATTATAAACTTTTGCAAAAGTCGCCTAAATCATCCTTATATGTTTACAACGGCAACAAAACTTCTACAGGCGTGCCTCAGGGAAGTTTTTTTGCGCCACGCGCCGATAATTCAAAACGTGCTGTCAAACTTTTTATGGCTCAAACGATGTAACACAAATATTAGCTGTGGCGATCCTAACTTTGCACAGACTAGAAAACTAACTATATGACATTGTAGTATTAAAACGCCATATTTATTTACATGTAAACATAGGTCAATAAATAAAGACTAATTGAAAGTATTTTTGTATTTTACACTTCATTAGATTTATAAGCAGGTAAATAAATTCCTAGTTAAATTATTCACTCCATCTAGTCCCAAACTAAGTAAAGCTTGTACTATGGGTATGGATAGATATACTAAAATATAATTTTCTTTTTTTTTAATATATACATAATACATAGCACACAAATACAGTCAAAGTGCTAGCCATGTTTATGAATAATCTGACAGCGATTGTACGATATTTGGTATTATGTTACAATGAAACGAGAAAACCACCACCGTAAGACGAAACCGGTCGGTAAAAATATATTTTAAGGCTAATTTTATTACTCCTGTTTTCATGAATTTGCATCGAAACATCTATAGTGTTTTAAAACTAATTCAAAACACCATATACTCGTAATATGTTTTATATTCGTCGATGGTTTTATATTATATGAAGACACAATAAAATTCACAAGCGTATTCATAAACATATCACAACTGACTATCATAATAACAAAATACCTTCTCCACACATATTTTTTCCGTAATCCATGACGCATACTGTGAATTATTGCTATATTTTGGTCAGGACTGGCACAATATGTCAACAAAATTTACACGATGTACCTATATTTATTTACAAGATACATGGATGTACTCGTAAGCATACAACTACTGGTTTTTCATAGTAGTAGGTTTAATAACATAGACGAAAATGGAAATCGCGGATTGTAAGAAGATTAACAAAGGAAAGAGGTTCAATAGAAGTAGAGCATACAGGTACAAGTGGTATACCTCTACCTGATAAAAGACTGCAGTCAAATAACGACACCAATCAGGATTGTACTCTTGAGATCTTGAGGTCACTACACGTAAGGAAATGCTGCACTAGCAGCGGCGGCATCAGCGTTCGATTAATAATTGACGAGCTTGGTGGTTAAATGGTTAGCAATAGCCACTTTGACTCCGGGGTCGCGGATTCGATTCCCGCACAAGACTGATATTTGTGTGAATGAACATGTCTGTTTGTCTTGGTCTGGGTGTTATTTATATAAATATTTACAAAAAAAAACAATGTATTTAAGTATAATATCAGTTATCTAGTACCTATTGTACAGGCTTTGCTTAGTTTGGGACTAGATGGCCGTGTGTAATCAAAACAAAAAAAAATCTACTTGTGTCGCTAACACCTATAACTATAACTGCTATAAATCAGGCGAGCCTTAAGTTTGTTTATATCGCATGATAAAAAAAACATAATTCGTAAATAAAAATACTATATTAATATAATTTTAATAAATCTGCACCTACATGTATTCCTAGTGCGATGCTTCCTAACGAACAAAAAAAATAATCCTTGTTTTGTGACTATTTCGACGTCTGTCATCGCCATCTTAACGCACGCTTTAAAATGCAACACGTCCTCCAAATTCAGGACATTATCTATCTGTTAAATTGCTTCTCGCTTCACCCTGACGAGTTTAATCAACTCGATGGCTCCTCACTTGGCGGTTCCGCTCACGTCCCCATGGACCCCGAACAATGAGATTTGCTTTAGATAAATTCTTACGTCTCTGAGTAAATGCGCCGCTCCATCATTGTTGCAGAGTTGGCTCCATATTCTTAGAGAAATCTTGGATTGTTCGCTTGCAATCCTCCGTTGACTTTAGATTAGTTTCTGATTTATTTTTGTAGTGTTTTCTAGTTGCGCTGATTCTTTTGTCCACTTTGAAAAGTCGTAAGATTGTACTTTGGCACCAAGGATTGCGTATTTTAAGTATGTGTTTATTAAAAAAAAAGAGCGACTTTAGTAAGTCCCTCTTTTTTTAGTCCCAATTTTAATGTACTTTGGCACCACGGATTGCGTATTTTAAGTATGTGTCAACATAAATTATCCTATTATTACTCGTAACAATATAAATTAAGGTTAGTCTTTATAATCTAACCATTTAAGGCCTATAAAAATTATGCAAAAGAAAGTGTTTTTAAGATTCATTAATAATTGATGAGGGTATATACATATTTTTAAATTAATATAAAAGTGGGTAAACATATTTTTTGTGACTAAGTGTCGATCTCTTTTTTCAATTGACAAAGATCATTAGCGTTTTATTTATATCTGTATAAAACCTCTTTGCACAAGAGGTATAAAACGTTTTGCGAATGTTTGGACATTACAGGTCATGAACAAATAAGAACTCATGGACCAACTTTTGCTTCTATGTTGTATCCCTAGACATTATTTACCGCAAGAGTCGCGTAAAATAGCTTTACCATCTTCTTCAGCAATCGAAGTTCGACCTCAGGATGGTAAAGAACACTTTCCTCAGAAGTTCAATAAACAATTTGCGTTATGCTGTTTGACTTTCTAGAGCCCGCTGAAAATGTAAAAAGTATTGTAAAACCCTTTACATAGAAAAGCAGTGTTTTGGAAATTTGCATATGTAAGAAGCTGTTGTACTCCAACGAGTACACACTGAAAATTCTTAAAGAAAAAATTTTGCTCTTATATATTTGCCTTATTGTTAATAACATAATAAAAAAAATTGCATGTTTGTTCTGTTTCGTTTCGCCTTGGCATTTAATGGGTTTACATTAAATTTGCGCTTACCGGTGAAAGCCGGTCGAGTTATCGTTTTGTAATGATTCGTTAATTTATTATCGAATCATTTTATTTATTTTATTTTGTTTTCAATAAAATGAAGGAAAATAGTCCATATAACCTTCCCTACCCTTACTTTGTGTAAATTTTGTGGGTGTATCAAGGAATGGCAACAAAAGAGGGTTTTAGTACTAACCCGTACATATATTGGGCACTTTCGCAGCGAACTCTCTCCAACTCCTGTCCTCCGGTACTTTCTCGTGCAAATGACCGTACTTTACGACGAAGGCTGAACTGTAGTGTAGTAAAAAAATACCTCAAGTCGGAGGGTTATGGGCAGGTAATTCTCGAAGTTTCTTAGGCCCAAAATTGTTTAGGTACTAATAAAACAAAGGATTCGGTAAATACGTACCCTTATTTTGTTTATATTTTTTTATTTTTTTCTTGTCCTAAAAATGATATTTTTATTTGACTTTAAAAATGACATGCCGTTCGCGATTTTCTCAAAATCTCGGCTGCTCGGCCACATAATTTTAGAAGGGCACTAGAACTATACGATAAAATGTATTTATTGTAGTAAGTTAGTGAAATTTAGAACGTGTTAAGGGCCCAGATTGTCTAGGCGCGAAATCGGTTTCGAGCGACCGCAGCGCTACTGTTTACTGAAACAACCGACGGGGCGGGTGAATGACCCAAAGACAGCGCGATTTTCAAAATGTTTTGCGACAAACGTTCCAATTGTTATTGAAGTTGAATATTTACAGCATAACAAAAATGTTGAATTATTGGAAATAAACGACGAGTGTCAAATATTCTAAGACTAGTTTTTCGTTATAAAATGATAATAAATTTTAATTACTAGATTAATAAGAGTAGTTGAGACACAATTTTTATGTTTTTCTATTTATATTAAACAATCAAGAGCAGGTCCGGACTGACCTTTTTGTATTCTACTTACCAAAAATTCCAACTATGTATTTATTTGTAATTTTCCTACCAAAGTTTATTCTTATTTCGTAAAATATTCATTCAACAAAATAATTGCAAATTCAGTAGGAAGTACGGTCGAAATAACATCGAGCTTTCCTCGCTAGTGTATATCTCTACGCAAGGAAATGTGCCTATTGCGTAAACTCAAATAGGGTGGTGGCACCAATTATCGGCCATGTCAACTTTTTTTTCAACTTTGTTTGCTTGTAATTTTTGAGTTAATAACTTTTGCTACGCTAGTATACGAAAGTATAAAAATGATTCATATAATTAAAAGTAAGTAAACAATAACAAATATGAGTCGCCATCTAAAAAGCGTGCTAGGGTTGTACAAAAATAAATGAAACACAAGTTTATAAATTATTAATATACTAATTAAAAGTAAGTAAACAATAACAAAATATGAGTTCAAAATTCTAATGTTTTTTCATTTTAACGATTACTGATCAAATTTTGATTTCTGCTAATTTGATGATAAAATCAATTGCTATTGCAAAACTTATCAGAATGAACATGTACCAGCTGCCCGATTCACGTAATAAAAACCGTAGCGTAGGGACTTAAAAATGTCACTTCGTTTTTTGCAAATTAAGCCCTTTTAACCGACTTAAAAAAAGAAGAAGATTCTCAATTCGCTGTATTTTTGAAACAATTTTGATGATTCTTTACACCAGGTAACTCTTCAAAATCGTATAGGAATTGTATAGTAATTGAGCTATTGAAAGATTTATGACAATCCAAGACTAGATAAGTAAGTGCGTTTAAAACAGAAAACCAAAAGGCGATTTCTAAGTTTCTAAGTTAAAACGACTTTTACTGGACTGGCGTGTTTACGTGAATTTTTTTGGACTGGCGTGTTTACGTGAATCGACCGGCTGGATAGTTAAGTTACCTCAGTCTCTTTCAAAACCATTAGGCGTTCTTCTCTTTCAAAACACGTAAAGCTCTTTCTCTATTATCAACTAATTCTGGAAGTAGGCAATCGTAATAAAACCTAACTAATTTCATCTCCATTTTCTCCTTTCAAAATTTGTCGTCCTTTTCTAAAATATAAACTTTCATAGGTACAGTAGCACCAAACCAGATGCCAAGCATGCAAACGTTTCTTTTAGTAATATGTACCTGTCCCTGAATTTGGAAATACCAGTTATGATTTTTATTTATGACATAACTCTTGGAAGCCTTGCCCAAAAGGTATGTTTGGCCATTGCTTCATCAAGAGTCATGCCAGCTAAAGAATGTGGGCACTTAATTTCAATTAAACCGTTTGCATAAATGCCATCTGGTGTATTACCAAGAAATTCATATTGATCGTCGACGAACAAACCGCAACCTTGTATATTAGGTTGGGGAAAAAGTCTTTTCGTATTTTATATGAAAATTCAAAACATTTTTTAATAAAGTTTATTTACATTTAACTAAAGTATGTAGGTGCCATCTTGTTCGATAACTTTTTGCCATCTTGTAGGTAGAGACATGATCCCATTACTATAGAAATTTTGGGACTTCTGTTCAAAAAACCACGACAAGTGGTTTTGGCAGTCTTCTCGTGATGTTAACCTGACATTGCCTAAAGAATTCTGAAGAGACCGAAACAGGTGGAAATCAGAAGGTGCAAGGTCAGGACTATACGGCGGATGCATTAACACCTCCCAGTCAAACTCTCTTAATTTTTGCTGAGTGGCTAAAGATGTGTGAGGTCTAGCGTTATCATGATGAAAAATCACACCCCTTCTGTTAATTAATTCCGGCCGCTTTTTCTCAACTTTTTGCTTTAATCTCATCAGTTGTTCACAGTAGAGTTCAGAATCGATAGTCCTGCCTGGCGGTAACAGCTCATAATGAATAATGCCCTTCCAATCCCACTATACACACAGCATCACCTTGTTGCGGGTTAACCCGGGTTTTGCCAGAGTCTGTGAAGCCTGACCGGCCTTTGACCACGACCTTTTTCGCACGTTCTTGTCGTACGTCATCCACTTTTCATCACCAGTTATAAGCCTCTTCAAAAACGGTTCGCTTTCATTACGTCGTAGTAAAGAATCGCAACTGAGTACCCGGTTCATTAAGTTTCTTTCAGTGAGATCGTGAGGCACCCAAATATCGAGCTTTTTAGTGTACCCAGCTTTTTTCAAATGCGCCAAAACTGTTTTGTGGTCAATTCATAATTCTTCAGCTACGTCGTAACTACTGATATGCCGATCTTGCTCCACTTTTTCAAAAATGGCATCCATTTTATCCGTAACAGGGCGACCAGAGCGACGTGCATCTTTCACATCAAAATTTCCTGATTGAAAACGCTTAAACCAAATTTGTGCTACTCTCACAGACACTGCACTAGGTCCATAAACGTCACAAATTTTTTTCGCAGCTTGCTTTGCATTTTTACCTTTTTTGTAGTAAAATTTTAAAATGAATCGAATTTCTTCATTAGATTCACTCATCTTGACAGTAAAAAAAACAAATGAAAATCACACATTTACCTAATTTGAATTTGGAATTATCTTTTTTAAAATTTAAACTTTTTAAAGATATCAAAACCTGCCAGATACAAATGGTATAACCAAAGAGATTTTATTACAAATTCATACATACTATAATGCGAAAAGACTTTTTCCCCTACCTATTACTAATATTCTTTTGAATTTCTAACTGTCTAATTTCGGTTTCTTCGTTTTCGATACCGTACCGTACAGCAAGCAAACTGGAGATATTACTACCATAAACGATTTTACCAACAAAAGCAGCACAACTTGTGCTCTCTCGTTTTTTACAAACTTCCCCGAATGATGATGAGGTTAGTAATTTTCTCCTTGTACTCATCCACTCAGCACTACTTCTTTGCAAATGGGTCGACCTTTCAAGCTCCTCTCTTTCAGCACAAGACAACTTTAAATCGGCTAAAAAAGATGGCTTGGCTTTCTCATATAATTCTGGACTCAGATCAGGTTTTTCGCAGTTTGGTCCATAGTGAGCGTCTTTCGATACAGTGTTGTGGCTTTTTTTCAATCTTAATTTAGGTTTAGCAATTAAACGGTTTCTACGATTACAATTTTCCACTTTCGCAATCAAAGGAATCGGACTACATTTAAATATGACTTCATGAGTTTTACTATGAATCGATCCCGTATTAAAAGACACAACAGCAGCTGCGCATCGGCCCGCATAAGAACCACGGGAAGAATAATTTACACGCTTACCCCCAACTAATTTGGCAATTACTCCGTTAAAACTTTCAACTATATTACTTGTGCAATTATGAATTAAACTTCTAGAATGATATGACAGTCTTTTACTTAAAATTTCTACCGCGTCCATTAATCCGCATCCAACAATTGTTGGAAGTAATCCAACAGGTTCTATTCGACGAGTATCAGGTCTACAGAAATACTCCTTGCAATGTTGGTGATTACCAAACACGTGTTGTGGACCATTTAGGATATCTTCACTAAGATTTTTTATTTTTTCTTCGAGTGACTGATTTTGATCCGCCCAATATTTAATCGCGCATTTTACACCCGTTCTTAAACGCAAATACCTTTCTTTTAGGAATTTCCGCAATTCGCAAGGATACTTAGTGTCTTTTGACAGTTTCTCCAAGCTATTGCAGTAGTTTCGTAAAAGATGATTTTTGCATTCAATTTTCTCTACTATTAAATTATCGTACGGACGCGAATCTAATATTTTTTTATAAGTACTAGAATCGCCGTCTGCTACAAATTTATTATAAATTACACCGTGATCAACAATGGAACGTTTAAACCCCTCAACTATTATGGTCGATTCCATCCCGGTAGATGATCCTGAATAATTCTTGAAACAATGGTGTTCCGGGGGCTGACTGTTGTTCTTTGCGGCTCGTGCACAGACTACGCAGTATTTATTTTTAACTCCAAAAAACAATACTTTATTAGTTTTAATGCCAATTATCGCAGCTGCGCCGGATAAGGCGGAAAAATTCTTACCATAAGATCTCTTCCTCCAACAACCGTCAACAGCAACAGATATTAATGGTGTACCATTTTTATCAACACTACCTATAGACTGCGTACTCTGCTTCTTCCTTGACAGCTTCTGCCATGGAATGTGTTGCTGTCTTTTCCCACCAATCGCAAACCGTATTATTAATTTCATTGTATAATGAAGGTGACATGATTGGTAACGGTTACTGCGGCAGTTAATGTTTTTAACTGAGAGTAGCTCCCACCAGATGATATGATACCAGATACAATTTGATGATTCACTTCCATGCTATCTTCTTTCTTTTCAACCAAACACACAGTAAACTTCATACTACACATACTACATTTCATGATGAGTTTTGAGTCCAGACCAACTTTTACTTCACCTATTATACTGAGGTAACTTAACTTACAATCCTTTGGACCGTGGTCCCCTATGGCCTGAAGAGCTTTATAAAAAAAAGAAATATCTATTACTCTACGCCCAACTTCCACTTCATCCACCTTTCCCTCTTGACTGTTTTCAATAACTAGTTCCTGTAAAGAAAGATAATGGCTTTATTTTTTTTTATAAAAAATAATTAAAAAAGAATGGGCCAAATGTCTTCAAACATAGCTAAGAACTCCCTTAGAATACATCTTTGAAACACATAACACTAGATCAAAATCTTGAACGTTTTATATAAATAAACGTAATAAAAACTGGTTGTTTGTAAAGTCGGTTCAGGACAATAATTTTAATAAAAAAAGCTGTTGTTTCATTTTTAACCTTATTAATATTCCTGTTAACATAAAAAATAGCTAAACATGTTGTTTAGCGTTTTCATGCATTTTCCTAATGTCGGCCGGGTGGCCGATATTGGGATTTATCAATAAATAAAGATCCCTAACCTCGACCCTGCGATTATTTCATAAAAAAGACAAGTAAATGTAAAAACCTTGGTTTTTCTTCAATAAAAAACAATATAAAATACCATAGGTATGTTTAATTCCATTTAAATACTAACTAACTCAATGCGTTCGCAACCGGGATTTGACTCGCCACTGCCACTAAACGACACAAGTCGGTACCGGCGCGTGCTCTATTGCCAACTGAACGTTCAAATATTGAAGCACCGCACCAAAATATGGATTATTCGCATATAGAGTCGCTTTTTGAATAAAAACTATTATAATTTTAGGGTTATTTTAATAGTTAGGGTAAGTGCTCCAGTGAATTAACACCCACCAGTGAATGAACAAAACACACATTTTTCAATATAATAAGAAATCTAAGCTTTTCTACTCAAGCCAGTATTTTTTTCTCAATCGAAACATTATATTACGTCAACTGAACACACAGGTATTTGCCTGTGACCTATAGTTTCAAAATCGCGACCGCCTAAAATGAAAGTATTCTGTCGTATTTTTGATTGTATGGAGCAGAATTTAGGGCATTGCTGAGACTTCGTGTTTTGATATTCACTTTGTAGACACTATAAGTGTGATAGTGTTAACAAAATTTGATAGTAGGATGTAAAAAGAACTGTTTTATCTTACAAAAAGCAGATTGCATAAATTTTAATTATCATAAATAAATTATAGGGGTGTTCGATAATTGGATCACGAAATTGAAGAAAATCTAGTCAATGAACACACGGTTCATTCATAGGAATTGACTTATTTTATAGTTTTAAGCATTTGGCATCTTAGCCTTAATGCAGTTGGCTAATTTTTTGTACACAACTTTTATAAACGGTTGTCAATTTTTTGACCAATATTCGAACGAGGTGTTCTTTTATTATTACCAGTTTATCCTCCATACCTAGCCTGATATCTTCAGTAACTTTTAGAAGTGCAGTAATAGTACTGTGCCCAGGACGAAAACCAGACGGAGTGAACTGATTAAATAAAATAAATAAAGATCTCCACATAGAAGTGCCTTTCAGCTAAAACGACCATGGAAAGACAGCAAAATGCAAGCTAAAAAATAATTAATAAATAATGATGACATATAGAACCAATCTTCTATTATAGAAATATAATAGTTTAGAAGAGAAAAGAGAATCTAACATAGAAGTGATGAATAATAATATTAAATATTTTATAATAATAATCCAGTATTAATATTATGTTTTAAGCATTTGGCATCTTAGCCTTACGGTCTGCCCGAGGGGCTATGCGAATGGGTTGCTAGCTTCTTGTCCAGCAGAAGCATTAGAGCCGTTGTAGATGGCAGTTGCTCCGATAGCATGGACATCAATGCTGGCGTCCCGCAGGGTTCTGTATTGTCCCCGACGCTGTTTCTGCTGCATGTTAATGATATGTTGTATAATGACAGCATTCATTGTTATGCGGACGACAGCACCGGGGACACTTATTACACGGGCCGCGCAAATATCCCTCGTTCTTTGGTGGAGGAGAGCCGCGAACAACTTGTGTCGCAAATTGAGAGCACACTAAGTAGAGTGTCCGACTGGGGGCGACATAACTTAGTGCGATTTAACCCCTCTAAGACACAAGTCTGCGCGTTCACCGCTAAGAAAACCCCATTTGCTGTGGCTCCACACTTCGAAAACACACCCCTCACCATCGCCAATAGTATTGGTATTCTAGGAGTTGACATCTCCAGCGACGTCCAGTTTCGATGTCATCTGGAGGGGAAGGTCAAGCTGGCATCGAAGAAACTAGGTGTGCTCAACAGGGCGAAACATTACTTCAACCCGCGGCAAAGACTTATACAAAGCTCAAGTTCGGCCGCATATGGAGTACTGTTGCCATCTATGGGCGGGAGCGCCTAGATACCAGCTTGCACCCTGTGACTCGATTCAAAGGCGTGCTGTGAGGATTGTTGACGATCCCAAACTGACAGACGGTTTAGAACCTTTAAGTCTGAGAAGAGATTTTGCGTCCCTTTGTGTGTTCTACCGTTTGTACAATGGGGTGTGTTCAGAGGAGTTGTTTGACATGATGCCCACGGCTTCCTTCTACAGTCGCACCGCTCGCCATCGACAGGGAATTCATCCTCACACTTTAGAACCGAAATGGTCACGTACTGTGCGGTTCCAGAGAAGTTTTCTTCCACGTACTATCAAGCTGTGGAATGAATTGCCTGTTGAGGTTTTCCCAGGAGACTACAGCATGGGGTTCTTCAAAAAGGGCTTGAAGAGGTTTTTACAGGGTCGGCAACGCGCATGTGATGCCTCCGGTGTTACAGGCGTCCATAGGCTGCGGTAACTGCTTTCCATCAGGCGGACCGTATGCTTGTTTGCCACCTTAGTGGTATAAAAAAAAATGTTAGATAGTTCTCTTTAGGTTATAAAATATCAAGTAACACGCAATTATAATAGTAATCATATCGTCTATTTAATATAATAAAAAAATATATATATTTACAATAACAATTACCCGAAATAAACTCTTACATAATAATTTATATATAGAACTGATATATAAAAGTACTACCACTTTTATATATCAGTTCGTCAGTATTATATCATTCAATGGGTTTCAAAAGGTTTATTCACTGGATTTTTTTGTTCATTCTCTGGTGATTTGTGTGTTCAATTTATTGAGATAACCTGCATTTTATACAAATATACCCCATATTTGTATAAAATGCAGATTATCTCAATAACTATCAGCATTTTTGCTAAAATATGTATACTGTATCAATCATGAATAAATTGTGAACATAATAAAATAAAATATTTTTTGGTTAGGATCTCATAAGTAGCTGGCTGTAATTTTCAAAGTTTGGAATGCCCATAAGGGTTCATTCAATGGAGCACTTACCCTATATTCCATTTTCTCGCAAAGGCCGATATTAGGAGGAGGCCGATACTAGAAGACTTCACCCTACTGAGATTTTGTCTTCGTCCATCACTAACTAGGTATTTTTTTTTTTTTATACTACGTCGGGTAGCAGACAAGCATACGGCCCGCCTGATCTGAAGCGGTTACCGTAGCCATATTAACGCTCGCAACATAAAATATCGCTCGCGCGCCGCCACCCCCGCCACCCCCGCTGCCATCGCAGCATCTCCTTCCTTTCTGGTGACCTCACTCACTCGCAGGAAGACAACAGCCCTCAAGGAAACCGTTATTTGGCTGCGGTATTCTGTGAGGTGGAGGTACATTCCCCAGTCGGGTAGCTTACAATTACGCTCCCTACCTCTCTTTTCGCCAGAGCTTCGTTTGTCAGTCAGCAGGGTGTACCGCATGCAGGTGAATTTGGCTTTGGTTTAAAGATCTTGATGAACCACTTACACCCCAAGGTAGTTTGTTTATTTATGTAATAAGTCTACAAGAATTACGTATAACCAAACCCCGGCCACTCCATACAAAAATGGCGCTTTTGCATGTAGTAACCAATTGACGTCTGTACACGTGCCTATGTTTGAGTGACGTTCTCTAGGGCTGACATTATACAATTATTAGTCGGACATGTAAGGGGGTGTAAGTGGTTCATCAACATCTTTGAACCAAAGTCAATCTTATCTGCACGGGGTACACCCTGCTGACTTACAGACGAGGCTCTGACGAAAAGAGAGGTAGGACATAGCGTATTTTTTAAGCAGCCCGACTGACGAAGTACCACCACCTCACAGAATACCGCAGTCAAATAACAATTTCCTTGAGGGTTGTTGTGTTCCTGCGAGTGAGTGAGGTCACCAGAGAGGATGGAGTTGCTGCGTTGGCAGCGGGGATGGCAGCGCGCGAGCGATATTTAATGTTGCGAGCGTTAACCGCTTAACATCAGGTGGGCGTAGTGAAGAAAAAAAAACGTGTGACACTCGGGGACTGCCGCGGTAAAGCTATTGCATAGGATTTTTTGTCAACTAATGCTTGTTTGCTCGTTCATCCATCCATCCATCCATATGCATTCATCCATCCATACATCCATCCATCCATTCATCCACCCATCCACCCATCCATCCACCCATCCATCCATCCATCCATTCATCCACCCATCCACCCATCCATCCACCCATCCATCCATCCATCCATCCATCCATCCATCCATCCATATATCCATCCATCCATTCATCCATCCACCCATCCACCCATCCATCCATCCATTCATCCATCCATCCGTCCATCCATCCACCCATCCATCCACCCATCCACCCATACATCCATCCATCAATCCATCAATCCATCCATCCATCCATCCATCCATCCATCCATCAATCCATCCATCCATCCATCAATCCATCCAACCATCCATCCATCCATCCATCAATCCGTCCGTCCGTCCGTCCGTCCGTCCGTCCATCCATCCATCCATCCATCCATCCATGTTGAGACGTCCATCCACTGCACAAATAACTCTCATCTTTTACATACTCGCATAATATTTTAAACTGAATGGAGAATAAAATACAAGCGACGTCAATTCGTACGTTGCGGCATTCCTTGCGAACGGTTCCAAATCGGTTCCATAGGGGAGGTGAGGTCGACTAGTGAGAGCGGCAGAGAGTGTCCATACTGTACGTTAGTACTATTACTTATACTGTGGTATAACAACTTACGTCTATAGTGTGTAGTCTAAGCATAGCAGTGTTGCTTGGAGTCTCGGCCTGAAGGTTTTCTTTATTTTCAATACTGGAAATATTATTCATCATTATTATCCACTTTATAATTATTTTGTAATTTTTGTACAACACCAGACCCTAGGCGCGTCGCGTCTCTTTGGCAGTAAGTATGTCGACAAAGCCGCGTGCCCGTGCTATTTCTGTTATGAAACATACCTACTTCCACAATCTGATATTTAGACAATAATGATGAACATGAAAACGAATACTAGGTAGAAATTGACTTTATTACTTATAATACAAACCAATATTTACATGCTATTGTATATGTCTGAATCAAGCGATCTAAATCATATGACATAGGTATTGTATTAGCTTTGTAATGTACCCTGTTCAAATGAAAATAAATTATATTATTATTACTACTTAGACAGGATAAGCACACAAATAAAACTAGGATTTTTACATGACACTTTCACAGAAATCTCGTAATTTTTTTCTAGGTAGGTATTTAGGACAAGACGTAGTAAAGTAGGCAGATAAATAAATAAGTAGGAAGGAACTTACATTTTTTCCGAGATCTTTTGGCTTTCATATTTTTATAATGCGTACTAAACTTTCTTTTCCCTGGCAAATTCAAATTCAATCAGTCCTGCGAAAAAAACCCTCGATTACCGACTAGATACGTTTATGATATTGGCTATAGCATGTTGAAATCATGTTTCAAGCCTGAATTGATACATATTTTACAAGGTTCATAAAATAACCTACTCAACAAAGTATCTAATTCATTCTTTGTATTTTTTACGATTTATATACATTCATTATATTGGTAAATTAGTTATACTTACAGTTTTTCACAAAAAACACAAATTCACAACACGTAATTTTGCTGGAGCATCCGACGCGCGTGGTGTCACCTTGACATATAAAAACACACTGGCGATTAGTGGCGATTAGTAGTACTAATTCGTAATATCGGAATGTGCGTCATTTTTCATACATTTTTCTATGGAGAATTTACGTAAAACATATCTAGATTTTAGGGCTTTAAAAGAGGAAGTCTTTGTTTGTAAAGGTACAAAAAAAAAGTATATGTTATAATTATTGGTTTCTTCAGTGTTCAAAAAGTGTTTCTTTTTATCAATTTGTGTTGATTTATTGGGTTAAATCTGAAAAATACGAAGGCATGTTTTTGCATTTTTTCTCAATTTTGTGCGTTTGTTGACCTTTATTATAAAACAACTATTAGATTTTAAGAGTTTAATATAATCATACCATAATTTTTGGTCTTTGATTGTAATATATACAAATTATCATTGATATCAATCATATCTAAATAGGTTAAATATGAAAAATCGTAACACTCTTTTCACAGTTTTCACGATCTGGCCCCTTAAAATTAATTATTACACGAAAGTACACATGGATTTTAATTACTTTATCGACATAAATTATGCATTTTGGAAATACAAACTATATTTTTATTTATTTCAATCAATTGTCACAAATGTCAGATTCGTCGGCTTGTTTGTGCGGAACAATTGAGTCTCTCAACCATCAGTTATCACGGGGAATTTCTTGACTTTTCTTTAATGGTACTAGAGATACAAAGTTGTGTCACTTGTACCATCAATGGTACTAGTCAATGGTACTACTGATCCTAAGGGATTGTTCCGCACAAACAAGCCGACGAATCTGACATTGGTTCGCTTTTCGGATGTTCGTTTTTGACACTTAGGGTCGATTTCACCAAACACGACTTTACTCGAGAATAACTATCCACGGATTATATTAACTCTTAAAATTAACTCTTGGATAATTTTATTTACGTTTCACCTCTCTACACGAGAGTAAATTTACTCTCCCATAGTTATTCTGTGACTGGGAACAAATCCGAATCAATGGATGAACGACTGTATAAGCCACCCAAATTCAATTGTTTGCTTCTCTCATTTATTAAGATGTGTACTGCGTATTGTTCTGTTCGGCAGGATTATATGTCAAGATTTAACAAAAAAATGAATGTTCTTCTAACCTCACAATATTTGTTTGTTATGGTGTTTTGTGTCGTGTGATTTTTGTAGAATTGAAATACTTGTGTAATAATGGCAACGCAAATGATTGAAAAAAGAAAACGATGCCCTAACTGGTTGGCTTCGGAAAAATATTTACTTTTAGATATTGTGCAAATGCATTTCCATATAATTGAAAAATAATAATAATAATTCCCAATTAAAATTTACTGTAAATAGATAGTTAAAGCAAGAAAATATACACAATAATATTTTCGACCAATAGGCTTGTTGCCCATGTCACAAAATTATAAAAACTCTCTATCAGTAACGTAAAATACATAAAACTAGAACGATCTGCGATCTTAAAATTTTAATAACTTATGTACGACGTGTTTTATGTTCAGTCAAAGTTTGGTGGGAAAGTCCATTTTAAAGGTATGAAATTATAAAAAATAAATATTACCATTGTAGAAACAATAAAAAATACTATAACTTTTGTTACAGCACTGGCTACATAAACGCAATATTTAACATAGCTGTCGTACAAATTTCTGATTTATGCATATAAAATAGCACAGTGTGACGTCATAACGTGGTGGCCTTTTGTATGGAGCGTTTTCGGGATAGTCCAAAATTGTGATCTTCAAGTTATCATATCTCGAGAAGTTTTTATGCAATCGAAGTAATTATTTCACCTATATTTATATTATTGTGACGTCTTTAAATAACAAATCGAAAAAAAAAATGGGATACAAGCCTATTCAGCTGTTAAAACAATGACACTAGGACGCCATTTTAAACACTTTATCCGTGGTATAAGCTCAATTCTCCTTGAAAATCGGCGGAGTAGTGATTTACTCGAGCATAAGCGTTTATGCCTTGGTTAAGTCTATGGTGAAATGTAAAAAGAGGTTAACCGTAGATTAACTGCCCGTTTACTCTCGAGTAAGATTTACTCTTGTTTGGTGAAATCGACCCTTAGTGGTATATCTAAAGAAATATAACATCATGGGGCCGACCCTTGAGCCTATTACCACAATATAAGTAATAATGTCAAAGACTCATTTGTTAATTTTCAGTGTGTCGCTAGATTTAATAATAGCAAAGTATGAACAATAGTATTACGTACAGTATGGCCACTGCCTGCCGTTCTCTCGTGTCTGCCTCTGAGACAAATCTGGAACAGTTTGTATGGCGTCCCACGCACACACTCTCATTTACGCTCTGCACATACGTCATTGTTTAAGTAGTAGTAAACGACGCGACATTTATTTTAATATGGCGGCGTATGGAGTGGCCGGGGTGTGCTATTATGACCACATTAAAATATGATGACGTTGTAAGTGCATAATTATGATATGCTATTACCAATTTCATTCCAATGTGGGTGTTTGATATTTTTTCTGACACCAGATGTCGCTAGGTAGGCGTCGGGTCCAGATTGTCAAATTGTACTGAATTTTTTGACAGTGAAACTTCAAGACGACAAGACAACACAAGACGTCAGCAAGACATTAGACAATATGCTATGAATTGACAGATGATTGGACCCTACACTACAGTGCTGCCAAAAGATTCTCATTAGATATTCATTGAAAGGTGTAAAAATCCCTTCTATAGAAATATCCGTCTCGGTACATCTTTGTTTTCTGAAAATTACTATTTTAAAGCTAAAACCAAGAAACAACAAACTTTATACTATCAAAATTCTTAAATGCCAGAACATTCAACAGTGTAGAATATTCCAGATGAAAATTGCTGAAGTTAAGCAGTTGAAACTATCACGTATGCTGTTTATGGTCACAGTTATGGTAAACATAACTGTATCCAAGAAATCCTGGCACTGGCTGACTGGAAATTACACATTCCACAAACGCATGCTACACTGTGTATTCGAGCTGCGTTTTCCATTACTTACCCTGTGTAGCGAATTGCTGAAGTTTGATGGATATTCGATACGTGAATTCTGCATTTATGCCGAAAATATTGTTGGATAGCAGTACTCTAAAAATAACGAGAAAGGCACTTGTGTGTATACGAAACGCGAGTAGATTAAATCAAGAATATAATTTTGATATTAAAAAAACCGGACAAGTGCGAGTCAGACTCGTCCACCGAGGGTTCCGTACGTAGAATCATTATAAATAGTTCAGCAATCTAACTCCCTATTTTTTAAGATATAATTACAAATGTATAGTTTTGCGATTTATTCTTGTATTTGTAGTCTATAGCGATGTTACTTGGTAAATTTCAAAGTTCTAGGTCAACGGGAAGTACCATATGAGTTTTGATTCCCTTGAAAATATATCGAAATATGCGTTTTTTGCTAAATAAACGGCCGTATCTTTTTTTACGTAAACTTAGCAGTTTAATTTTTTTACAACTTCATGGGACCGTAGACCTGAGTATACAGTTAAAATTTCAGCTTGATACCTCAACGCATTCTCGACTTAGAGGCTCTTGACAGACAGACAGACAGACAGACGGACAACAAAGTGATCTTATAAGGGTTCCGTTTTTCCTTTTTATGTACGGAACCCTAAAAAGTGTAAGACGTGTTAAAGTTTCGACAAAGCTCAATAGCAAATAAGCAAGCAAGGAAGGAGTTACTGCGATGGCAGCGAGGGTAGCGGCGAGCAAGCGATATTTCATATTGCGAGCGTTAATGTGGCTACGGTAATCGCTTCACAACAGCCGAGCCGTATCCTTGTCTATACACATACAGACAATAAATGGTATACTTTGAGAATGCCATAAGGTGTCGCGCTATAAGTACCATAAGGCGAAACCGGTCGGTAAAAGTTAATTAAGTTACGTGAAACAGTGCAACTCCTTTATTATTATCAGAATATCATCAAAGTGTTATTTCGACGAACTATAATTTTAAAATATTATTTAGCATTGAAAATCCCACAGCATGCAAATTATATTCATACGAATTAAAATAGAATAATAAAAAAAAACCTTTTTTTTCTTTTCTAGCATTTGCAATCGTGTAAATATTATATTGTTTGTAGTGATAGTTTAAATTAAATTGGCTTTTCAAAAAACTACCTAATGTATTATTTTAATTAATATTACGATTATAATTTTATGATTAATTTAATGATACCATAATTAAACTTATAATAATTAAGTTTGCTACACTGTCGCATTGGGCTAACAGCCCCCTTACCACCAACTCTTATTGCGATTCAATAACTGAATAGAATGCTTATTCATACCAATGAATAAGCGACTCTATATAATTTGAAATAGAGTCGCTTATTCATTGGTATGAATAAGCATTCTATTCTGCTATTGAATCGCAATAAGAGTTGGTGGTAAGGAGGCTGGCCTGTAAAGACTATTGTGTATGTGGATAAATAAAAAAATATTGTGTATTGGACGAGCTCGGTGGTCGAATGGTTAGCAATGGCCACATCGACTCCGAGGTCACGGGTTCGATTCCCGCACAAGACAAACATTTGTGTGCATGAACATGTCTGTTTGTCTTGATCTGGGTGTTTACTATGTATTATAAGTATGTATTTACAAAAAAAATGTATTTAAGTACATTTATCAGTTGTCTACTACCCATAATACAAGCATTGCGCTTAATTTGGGACTAGATGGCGCTGTGTAAATTGTCCAGAAAAAAAAATACAATGTTATCTTTTCCATTGAAATATCAAACCACATTTAGAAATAAGCAGCGAGCCCGCTCTCAAGAGAGCAAGCTACTCCTGTCTTGAAACTCACAACAAATTTAATCAAAAAGAGTTATAGGAGCACGGAAAGTTAAGCTCCCACAAATAATATTTAGACAGCGAAATTGTGGAATTTAATTTAATGGTTAGTGTAGTCTGTAGAAGGTATACGGTTAGGTGTGGCACTAAAACAAATCTATCTGTGTTAACAGGCTGTGTAATATCTATATATTTTGACTCCGACTTTGACCCCGAGGTCGCGGATTCGATTCTTGCAGAAGACAAACATTTGTGTGCATGAACATGTCTGTTTGTGTTGGTCTGGATATATATTGGTCACAGTAACACCCGTGAACGGCTTAACCGATTTCACTAATAGGTTTTTATGAAAGAAAAAATAATAAGAAAGTTGCGATGAACATTTGAAAATTTAAGAAAACTGAACGACTATAGTCGTTTAACTTTATGTCGTTTGACAGAACTGACAGTCATTTGACAGATTGCATTCACTGTTAAGAAGACAGTACAATGTCTATTGGGTTAGCTATTAATTACGTATCATTACATATGTTATAATATTCAAATAGTATAATTTCATTTGCTATAATTTTAAATACATTGCTGGCTTGCTATGAACTAAAAGATATCAAACATACCCAAATATAAACAAAAAAAATAATATGGATATATAATGACAAGAAGTGAACGCCAAATAAAGTTATATTACGCACCGGTTTTAAATCTATAATTAATATATAAATAAAAATCTACAAATAAAAATTCATAAACCAGTTCCAATAAATCTTCTTAATACTTTATTTCTTATCAATTTATTATGCACTATGCAGGCTTTCCTATCAGCAGGCTGTCTCTCTTAATCTTCATAAATTTATCTCGTTTTCTTTCAGTATTACAAAATGCCACATAAACTCATAATTTATATAAATAAAAATGAATGTAGCTAAGCGCAAAGCTAACGGCTCGACCAATTCGGCATTTTTTGTTTCGTATTTTCCTTAAGGCATACGGAAAGTTTTAATAAAGAGAAAACACAAAAATTGCGTGGACAATAGTAAAAAAACTTAACTTTTGACAGAACGGGGTGTTGGGGTTATGGGATGAAGGGGTTCATCAATATCTTTGAACCTAAGTCAACTTCACCGGCACCCTAAAAACTGACAAACGAAGCTCTGGCGAAAAGAGAGGTAGCAAGCTTAATTGTAAGCAACCCGACTGGGGAATGTACCTCCACCTCACAGAATACCGCAGCCAAATAACAATTCCCTTGAGGGTTGTTGTGTTCCTGCGAGTGAGTGAGGTCACCAGAAAGGAAGGAGATGCTGCGTTGGCACCGGGGGTGACGGGCGCGAGCGATATGGCTACGGTAACCGCTCCACATCAGGCGGGCTGTATGCTTGTCTGCCACCCGACGCGACGTAGTATAAATAAAAAAGAAAGAAGTCTGTCCGGGCAGTTAGTAGATAATAAATTATAGCGGACAGAGTTCACCGTTTGCAAATGAGTATGTATGATTCTAGTTTCAACAACCCATACACCGATAGGTATATGGGTTGTTGGTCTGTCAGTTTGTATAGACAGTATAACAAATCATCGTCCATAAACTGAAATTAAGCACTATAACTAGCAATTACGAAAGTTCTCAAAGTAGTATTCCGTGCAAATAATAGGGTATGAGTATTATGGTCTCCATTTACATCGTTAGTGAAGCAAAATTGTCGTGGATAAAGTAAAGGACTATGTAATGTATAGTTTGTTAACTATGTGTTTGTTACTGAGGCTAGTGAATAATTTATATTGTCGTTTTCATATTTACATTAGGAAAAAATGGTCAAAGCCCTTTGTTTAAGTTTTGTGTAAGTGACGTTACCATCATCATCAGGTCATTTTAGTCTCCACTACAGGAGCACGACCCTCTCTCGTCTGTCCCAGACAGGAGGAGGATTTGGCCTACACTCCCCACGCTGGCCAGACGAGGCCTGATCGATGTTTTATAATGTATTTCCCTTAGTCGCCTTGTACGACATCCACGGGAAGAGACGGAGTGATTCTATTCTAGTCTACCGGAAACCACACGGCCAACGGCGACGTTACCATCGCTTTCGCGTTTACTCGATATTTTAGTATGAAAATTCGAATTTCCGAAACGCTTTTTCAGAGTGCTTAGCGCGAGTTTTATGTTCGCGTTCGATCATGTCGACGTAAACAAAACGACCAAATAGAGAAGAACTCTCATGTTGTGAATTTATAAGACGCGTATTACATTTCAAAATTATGTGGCTTACTTGTTCACATTTTGAAGTGAGCAATCCGGCTAATTTGTATATGTAACACGCGACTGGTAAATTCATATTATGAAAATTTTTCTCAATTTGGCCTGCTTGTAAACTTTATCACGTTTGAATGAGACCAAAGTCACGCATCGCACTGAGCACTCGGAAATCTCAATGCTTGCATAGTTTGTATGCAAACATTGAGATTCACATTTCACAAAAATTCTAAGCAGTAAGTAGGATATCTTTTTTTTTATACTAAGTCGGGCGGCAGGCAAGCATACGGCCCGCCTGATGTGAAGCGCTTACCGCAGCCATATTAACGCTCGCAACATTAAAAATATCGCTCGTGCGCCGCCACCCCCACTGCCAATGCAGCATCTCCTTCCTTTCTGGTGACCTCACTCACTCGCAGGAACACAACGATCCTCAAGGGAATTGTTATTTGGCTGCGGTATTCTGTGAGGTGGAGATACATTCCCCAGTCGGGTAGCTTACAATTACGCTCCCTGCCTCTCTTTTCGCCAGAGCTTCGTTTGTCAGTCAGCAGGGTGCACCGCGTGCAGGTGAAGTTGGCTTTGGTTCACAGATGTTGATGAACCACTTACACCCTATATATAATATTATATTTTTTTGTTAAATTTACATCGCGAGACGGATTCGGAACCGATGTCTGTAACAAACTTATTGTAAAACGAGCTCCGACTAAGTTTACGCGAATCATAAGTGAACAATGCGGCCTTATCATAGCCACAGCATAAGAAATAGTACTATCAGAAGTTTCATTATTATATAAGTTGTTAATACTTTGTGTGACTTTGTTATCTGACATTTCCATCACTCTGTTCTATCTCCCAATAATCCAAGATTTCAACATTATCCTAGACAATAGCCAAACCAAAGTACATATTTAACTTCACGCCAAATAGAAATAGTGTCATTTGTTTCAATTAGGAGAACAATATCGCCTCGAGCGTAGAAGCTAATGCTCTAACTTGCAACCGTCTGTGTGCACGTTAAAAATGCACTTTATGTGTTATGAAAAAGGTCTGATTTCCATTGGGAATGCAGTTAAGGCAGGCAGTTTGTTATTGATTGTCGTTCCGTGTTCTAGAATGCAAGTGGGGCGCACTGCGTTCGTTTGAAGTATTATGTTTTGTTTTACATGTTTTTCTTATATGTACGTTTAGAATTAGATCGTTTTTTTTGTGAAATTTGGAGTTACCTAATTTTATATTGGGAGCCGAGACGTGAACGCTGAGGATGCAGGACCATCCCAAGATTAACGCACTGGAAATGTGGTGTTGGAGACGCATGCTCAGAATCCCATGGACCGCGCATCGAACCAACGTTTCCGTCCTGAGAAGAACTCAAAAGAGAGATTATCGTCGACTATGCAATTACGAATCCTCAAGTTTTAGATACATCACCCGCACCAAGGGCTCAATGGCGATTAGTGACGCAGGAGAAATTAGAGGGCAAGAGATCACGTGGATTTACGACGTTGACTTTACCATCATCATCATCATCAGGTCATTTTAGTCTCCACTAGCTGTAAATATGAAAACGACAATATAAATTATATTATTTTGGGGTGTAAGTGGTTCATCAACATTTTTGAACCAAAACCAACTTCACCTGCACGCGGTGCACCCTGCTGACTGACAAACGAAGCTTTGGTGAAAAGAGAGGTAGCGAGCGTAATTGCAAGCTACCCGACTGGGGAATGTATCTCCACCTCACATTATACCGCAGCCAAATAACGGTTCCCTTGAGGGCTGTTGTGTTCCTGCGAGTGAGTGAGGTCACCAGAAAGGAAGGAGATGCTGCGATAGCAGCGGGAGTGGCGGCGCGCTAGCGATATTTTATGTTGCGAGCGTTAATATGGCTACGGTAACCGCTTCACATCAGGCGAGCCGTATGCTTGCCACCAGACAAAGTATATCCTCTATATCTATATATATATATATATATATATATATATATATATATATATATATATATAGAGGAGACCACCGTATAGTATACCAACTAACACTGCGGGTTGGCGGATATCTGATGTAGTCAAAATTCAGTTTCGACCCAGTCTCGATCTCACAAATGTCAAGTTTGGTATTCTCGTGTCACTATATGAAAGTTCAAAGTCTAATTTTAGAGGTCCTATTCGTTAATTAATTAATTTGTTCGGTCATATTTCATTATTCAAATTAAACAAATTAAGAATGTTATTATGCGTACAATAAGAATTGATAATAATCAAATAATTAAATCAAGTATATAATTTTCAGTCAATCCACAATTCCGTTCGAATCGCGGAATGAATGTTGACCGAATCTCGATTCGGTCAACATTCATTGTAAAATAATTATGAGAATTGGCCTTCAGTTCATTGGTTGTCTTGCTCCATATTCAAGTATGAATCACTTTCTAACCTTTGTGTATGCAAATAGACCGGGATACCTATATCAGATTATCCACCTGCATGCCTGTATGTAGGTGTGCAGTTAATTTGCGTAATAGCATTTACATACATAACTGTGAATGGGGCGTTTAGAGCGCCCGTTGAGGATTGTCGCCACGATTACAGGCATTTAGATTATACCCTGAGGAAGTACTGCAAGGTCGCTTGAATGAATACCGGAACATAGACTATGATAATATATATAATAGGTAGGGGAAAAAGTCTTTTCGCATTATAGTATGTATGAACTTGTAATAAAATCTCTTTGGTTATACCATTTGTATCTAGCAGGTTTTGATATCTATAAAAAGTTTAAATTTTAAAAAAGATAATTCCAAATTCAAATTAGGTAAATGTGTGATTTTCATTTGTTTTTTTTACTGTCAAGATGAGTGAATCTAATGAAGAAATTCGATACATTTTAAAATTTTACTACAAAAAAGGTAAAAATTCAACGCAAGCTGCGAAAAAAATTTGTGATTATTATGGACCTAGTGCAGTGTCTGTGAGAGTAGCACAAATTTGGTTTAAGCGTTTTCAATCCGGAAATTTTGATGTCAAAGATGCACGTCGCTCTGGTCGCCCTGTTACGGATAAAATGGATGCCATTTCTGAAAAAGTGGAGCAAGATCGGCATATCAGTAGTTACGACGTAGCTGAAGAACTAGGAATTGACCACTAAACAGTTTTGGCGCATAAAAAGGTCGTGGTCAAAGGCCGGCCAGGCTTCACAGACTCTGGCAAAACCCGGGTTAACCCGCAACAAGGTGATGCTGTGTGTATGGTGGGATTGGAAGGGAAGATATTCATTACGAGCTGTTACCGCCAGGCAGGACTATCGATTCTGAACTCTACTGTGAACAACTGATGAGATTAAAGCAAAAAGTTGAGAGAAAGCGGCCGGAATTAATTAATAGAAGGGGTGTGATTTTTCATCATGATAACGCTAAACCTCACACATCTTTAGCCACTCAGCAAAAATTAAGAGAGTTTGACTGGGAGGTGTTAATGCATCCGCCGTATAGTCCTGACCTTGCACCTTCTGATTTCCACCTGTTTCGGTCTCTTAAGAATTCTTTAGGCAATGCCAGGTTAACATCACGAGAAGACTGCCAAAACCACTTGTCGCGGTTTTTTGAACAGAAGTCCCAAAATTTCTATAGTAATGGGATCATGTCTCTACCTACAAGATGACAAAAAGTTATCGAACATAATGGCACCTACGAGTACATACTTTAGTTAAATGTAAATAAACTTTATTAAAAAATGCTTTGAATTTTCATATAAAATACGAAAAGACTTTTTCCCCAACCTAATATATATATATATATGTTACGGACAATGTAATAAATTAGTTATTATTCATACTGACCAATACTTGGCCAATGTGATAAATTATGTTTTGGTTAGATTTGAGTTGATTTTTGGTTAGGTTAGGGCAGGTTCTGTACGGGTAAAGCTGATGAAAGATAAGAAATTAGTTCAGCTTCAGACCCATAAGATCTGAACTAAGGAGGGGGTAAAATCAGTTTTCTATATTGGTCATAGGGGTAAGTGGGTAACTATATGGAAAAGGTTAGGAAACCCTGGGTTAGGGTTTTATTGTGTCCTGTCATCGGAAATAGGAGCTCCGCAAAGCGTCAATGTAAATGATGACAGATGTGGTGCTAAGTAAGCTTAATTTAAATAATTGACAATTTATTACATTTACAGTAACATACCGAACATAGACGAACATCGCGGCAGTAAAAAATTGTTACAAAGCATTTACTCGATTCCTATACATGCAATACGTAAAGGAAAAGAACGTAAACACACAGGAAGGCATTTTATCAACAACTTATCAATAGTTTTTGATTAGAGCTAGCGTCTTGCCGAGACGGTCAGTGACGGTAAGTGTACTGAGTGAATGCCTGGCAATTACCTTGCTTTCTACTTGCCACAATGGTAGAAACAATCTACTACTTACTAAAACACCGTGAGCATGAACTATATATACATATATAGATCTTTTTTGTTGTAATACGGTACATTTATCTCACTATTTTATTTTAGATATATACAAATATTTTGCATTATGTCCGTATATATACTTTTTATTTATATTCATCAGTTAATCCTAGGGGTGCACCAAGCGCAGGTAAGGTTATAGACTCATTTGTTAATTTTCAGTGTATCGCTAGTTTTAATAATAGTACAGTATAAACAATAGTGTACCTACAGTATATCCGTTCCCTGCCGCTCTCTCGTGTCGACCTCACCTCCCCTCTGAGACAAATCTGGAACAGTTTGCATGGCGTCGCACGCACACACGCTTATTTACGCTCTACACAGACGTCATTGCGGCCAACACTCGAAAATCTTCCTCCCCTATCTGACATCACTGCTACGGAAAGCAATCTCGTTCTCGCGAGATATCGCGCGGGGCGGAGGCGGGCCTGAGGTAGCGATCGGGGGACGAGGTCGCGCTTAGATTCGCTTAGACCTCGTCCCTCGAACGCTACCTCAGGCCCCGCCGCCGCCCCGCGGCGAGATCTCGCGAGAACGAGATTGCATTTCCTAATCACTGCTACTTCAGCTTGCAAACTCTAAAGGCCAACGGCAACTTTGGTTCTTCGCTGAATTTCTTACACTCCCCACGCTGGCCAGACGGATTGGGGAGGCCTGCCCCCTTACCACCAACTCTTATTGCGATTCAATAACTGATTAGAATGCTTATTCATACCAATGAATGAGCGACTCTATTCAATTTGAATAGAGAATTCAATTTGAATTCTATTTCAAATTGAATAGAGTCACTTATTAAGGGGGCTGATCGATGTTTTATAATGTATTTCCTTTAGTCGCCTTGTACGACATCCACGGGAAGAGACGGAGTAATTCTATCTAGTCTGCCGGAAACCACACGGCCAGGCAATAATAAAGGTTTGTAAATACCCTTATGCATGATCGCGTTAATTGCCGTGATTATTTTCATAAATCATGCAACTCGAAAGTTTAACAGTTTCTCTGAGGAATCGAATCCGAAACGAAGAAATTCAGCGGAGAACTAAAGTGGTCTACATAGCCTTGTTTGATCGCATTAAATCCCGTTGTTATTTTCATAAACTCCAAGCATAGTCCTCTCCTTCGCTCGCTACACGACCTTAATCCTATGAAAATAAACTACGATACTTTAAAATTATTATTCATATTAGCGCTATGTCACCCTGAGTTTCATTATGCTCTGCTCAATTTAGGTCACAGAAGTTGCACCGTGCACAGGTGCTGCATGAATGATACTAAGTCTGCGTCAACTCGGTAAAATTAACTTTCTAGATATTGTAGTTTTCTTGCTCACAGTATTTCGTACTGTGTTATCAGGAGGGCCTAGGTCCTTGTTTGCCACATTAGTAGTGTAGAAAAATGCATACACATTTGCGGTGTAAATAGAGATGGGCAAATTTCCAAACATTTACGATTACTACCCAATAAACTCAAAAAATGGGCATTTATTACATCTTCCTCCATCTAACATCTTATTACTTATTGGGAGTTTAGACTTGTTAGAAAAAAATAAACCCATCCATAGACAGGCTGCGATCGACGTTGCTTAACTTGCGCGATCGATTAGACTGACACGCGCATCGACGCCATCAAGCTCCTCTTCGAGAAACATTACAATTGCTATGTCAATAAACACTCCAGCAACTCGTTTCTGATATACATAAGTAAGTACCCGTGCCCCGAATTGGAAAAATCACATGTCAAGTCAGAACATGCACTTCACAATATTTGCGAGGGGCGGCAGTAACGTTATTAGTGAATGTCTGTCTGTCAATCCGTACCGTATGGTACGTGACTGCCATTATAGCAGACCAATGTTACCACCTTAGGGTATTTTCCCTAAAATTAGGGTTTGCTTCAATGTTCAAGGTATTTTTAAGGTAGGTTTTTTTTAGGTAGAATTAGGTTTTCAACAGCGTTTTACACTACAAATAAATTAAACACTTAGAGTAATACAAACACAGTGTAATTTTTAGTATTAAATAAACTACACAGAAGATTCTGATTTTATCTCTCTCCCCAAAAAAATTTAACGTCATTAATTAGTACTTTGTATTAGTAATAGTGGAGGTCTATACTGGAAAGCAATATAATGAAGAAACTGATGATGATCGTTAAAAAATAAATACAGTCCTGTGATAGACACACAGACAACGGAGGCTGTAGCATTCAATTCACTAGTAGCGTTTTATAGGAACGCTGTTGAAGCGCGTCGCGTTTCTCATAGGTCCGCGATTATAGTTTGTACGTCAGAGTCCGAGGGGCCCCCTGAGCTTGGGGGCCCCGGGGCACTGTCCCGGCTTGCCCTAGTATAGCTTTATTTAATTTATTTATATTGTAAATTAGTTTTATAATGTTATGTATTTGTTCATAAACCGCATTTGTGATTTTCTCCACTCCCAATGATTGACTGGTAGAGAATGCTATTTCATTAAGTCCGCCTTTTGTAACAAATCATTGTGGGTAATATAAAGTTTTAAATAAATAACTAAACCAAATTAATATATTAAATAAATTAAACTAAACCAAATGTATTATGTGTAGTTTATAAGATTAATAATATAGGTGATTATTATTAGTAGGTAATTAAATGACTGTCTAGAGTATTTAACTTTACCTGTGTTTTATTTTTTTATTTGATGCTACGCGGAAAAAGTTTCAAAAAGTGTCAAATTTAGCCTTGTGATTCGATTCAGAGACGAGCCATGAGAATCGTTAACGACCCTAAACTTACCTTTGAGACTTTGTTTCCTCTTGAGTTGTTTGGATTTGAGAAGCTGGGAAAATCTAAATCAGATGGTGGCAACATTATTCCAGGCCTATGGTTGGAACTGAATGCCACAATGTGGGGTCACAAGTGGAGTGGAGTATAGTTATACGTGTAGATATAGTGAGGTGTTTGTCCATCCCTCGTGAAATCGTTTTAAGGTCTTCATTTCCATGTAATGAAAGTATGTTTGTTTTGTTTGTAATATATTTCTTGTACGGTATTCTTTATTTTTGTATAGGTAACTTGATTTTTGGAATTAGTTATTTACACTATTCACTCAACTTAGCTTTCACTTTAACTTTATGTTGCGAGCATTAATATGGCTACGGTAACCGCGTCACATCAGGCGGGCCGTATGCTTGTCTGCCACCCGACGTAGTATATATAAAAGAAAAAACTTTGTTAAAGGTAAAAAAAGCCTGGTGCTTCAACTTTGACAGGGAATTGATTCTCGCACAAGACAAACATTTGCATATGCACATGTCTGTCTTGGGCTGGGAGTTTTCTGTGCAATATATTCTATATTTACAAAAAAAAAAAAAACAATTCAAGTATCTTATACCCATAGTACAACAAGCTTTGCTTAGTTTGGGACTAGATGGCAGTGTGTAATTTGTCCAGGAATATTTTGTTTTATTACTCTTTGTTTTTTTTTGACATACAAGCTTTTACAAGTAATTGCAAAAAAGATAACTAAATATTTATTGTATATTTCTCTGTTCGATTAACGGGATCGTCCATTTTTTGAAGTAAAAACTTGTTTAGCGGCGTTGTGCACTTTTTGGGATGAGTAAAACGTGGCCTGATCGAGAATTCGTAAGACGGAGGAAGCGTTGACCGCTGGCGCTGCGTAGGAGAGGAAGTGACATCCCCCTCTCTTTCTACCGCGCGGCAAAAATGTGTGCCTGCTCCTCCTGTTTATTTTTAATGTAACATAAATTGTCATGTTTGTGTACGATAACGCAATAAATGAATATTGTATTTTACCACTTAAATAATAGTACTTTTATACCTACTGATAAATAAAGCAATTCGTGCGAAATTATTCCCTAACCATTCCAAAATATTCAAAAATGCACAACGTTAATGTTCAAGTTTTCACTTCTGCCGGCACTCCTGGAGTGCAACCCGTGTTCTCTTTAATACGCTTTTATTAGGTCCACTTGTATGTAACTAACTATGTAATGGAATCTAAGGTAAGTAATTTAACCATCTTCCAAGGACCGTAGCGTAATGAAAATTGGCAGCTGTATGTAGTTCTGATGACAATACAATATGATACTGTCGAACTGATCGGATAATGGAGCCGGAAGATATGAACTTGAACTTCATGATGGAACATCGTGTCATAGCTGTTTTTGGATGTCTTAGAAAAGTCTTGTAATGAACTTTGACGACGATTAGGTTTCAAGGTCTGATCAAACCTATTATATATTGAGCACATAATTCAGTCTATAGGCATCAAGTTCCCGGCCAAGTATAGCTACGGTACGGTGGAAAGGCGCATGCTCCCAGAGATTTTTAAGTTGGGCTTCTACCGTGCACAAGATGCTATCTACCTACCGTGTACTTAGGGTCTCGTACTTTTGCGGCTGGACAGGCGTATGTGGCCCTAAGTAGAGTAAAATCACATAGTGGTCTACAGATTGAAGAGCTAGATTGTTCTAAGCTGACAGGTAAAACACCATGCAATTCAGACGCACTGGCGGAGATGGAGAGGATGCGGGCTCATTCGCCTACTTGAAATAAATGTTAAAAATATTTCGTTATCAAAGCGACACAAAAAGTACACTTTTTGTTTACATTTTGTTTTTAACTTATTAGTTTTCTATTTCATGTCTCTGATTGATGAAACACAAATGAAGAGCTTCGTTCAATAGGGGTGCATAGTTATTGGTGGTGTGTGGGGTGTGTCCGTCAATCCGCTGGTTATTGCTACGTGACTGACATTACTGAACATTTTGGGGTAGAAATGCAAAACCAACCCTATATATGGACAATTCCATACACTAGCTTAAAACCAAAGTTTTGTGAAAGAGACGTAATCATATCCCATTGTATAATCTTATCCCAAAAAATATATATATAACCATATTAGCACAGTATAAGTAATAATTAGGACATGTTCATCCCACTACTGGGATACAAGGATTTTGGGGTGTAAGTGGTACATCAACATCTTTGAACCACAGCCAACTTCACCTGCACGCGGTGCACCCTGCTGACTGGCTAACGAAGCTCTGGCCAAAAGAGAGGTAGGGAGCGTAATTGTAAGCTACCCGACTGGGGAATGTACCTCCACCTTACAGAATACCGCCGCCAAATAACAATTCCCTTGAGGATTGTGTTGTTCCTGCGAGAGAGTGAGGTCACCAGGAAATAAGGAGATGCTGCGTTGGCAGCGGGGGTGGTGGCACGCGGGCGATATTTTATGTTGCGAGCATTAATATGGCTACAGTAACCGCTTCACATCAGGCGAGCCATATGCTTGTCTACCACCCGTAGTATAAAAAAATACAGGTATCCCTTTCTAGAAGGTGTATATAAAAGTTATGATTTAAAATAAATATTAATAATAATAATCCTTGATTGAAAAACTTAACTGATATGCAATAACAAAAAAATAACTTAGATATACAACAATACAACTTGTGTCAGAGCTAGGATGTTCCTACGTTTCTGGCGAAGAAGAACATACGTCATTTACATTAAAATTATCACATTAGGTAATATTAACAAACGATAGACAATAAAAAAGTTGTGCATATTAAATCAAAATAAAACATCGGACGCGCAGCATGCGCCACTATAGCGATTTTTTTTTTCGAAATTCCGAAAACTAAGGTCACTTTACAGTACTACTTTTTGATGCTCTATACTAAATTTTTTATTTTATGGCAACGGACATACAGAACGACCGGACAATTTCGTAAGCTCAATGAATTTCGCTGAATATACGTCATTATTAATGTTTTTATTAAATTAAAGCACTCAATTAATAGTTCGATGGCGTCGTTGCGCGTGACAGTCTAATCGAAACACGCAACTAAGCAACGTCGACTGTAGCCTGTCCATGGATGGGTTTATTTATCTCGAGTTCCTCCGTGCTTCCCCCGTCCGTGCGTAGTTGGTCCAGGCTGTCCTCATTAGCTCACAGTCGTTAAGCCAAGTCAGTGGCCTTTAGGCGGCTTGAAAATACTGGCCTCCGCCAACTAGCAGTTGAGCAGCGTGGTGGAGTACGCTCTAAACTGCTTCGATTGAGTGGAGACGCATATCTTAACAGTGGGATGCATAGTGGTTGACGACAACGACTCAACAATTTCTCTGTATCTTCATAGGATATATTTTGAAGAACTTTTTTACAGATATCTTCAAATTTATCCAGACAAGCTGCAAGGGACCTTGATGGGAACCTTTACATAGAGCTATGCTGTAAACTAGGAGCTGATATGCTGAGCTGAGCTAAGGGTTGGGTGACTCCGAAGAGAGCTAAAATGACCAAACCCGTCGAGTGTTAGACGTACACTAATTTATTAAGTTAATTGTCTTCACCTAATTGCAACATAGCCACATACGGCACATATTGCAAGCTATGCTTAATTTATCTTGAAGTAATTTACTTTACAAATTGTTATATCTATGTAGGTATGTGTGCGGGTAAACCGTATACAAGCTATTTTATCTGGAAACTAATAAGACATCCTATTTCATGTAAGTGTGAGATAAGTTCTACAATTTATAAGGGAATTGATTTTGTGCCAACAGAATGTCAGATGCTGTAGACGAATTGAAATCCCTTAAAACTTTTAGAATATACCGTAATAAGAGACTTTAATTAATTTGTAGGAGGAATTGCTGGAGGTGACAACGCGTGAGCGATATTTTATGTTGCGAGCGTTTATATGGTGACGGTAACCGATTCGCATCAGGCAGGCCGTGTGCCTTGTGTTTTTTTTTTTTAACATAAGCCAATCGCAATATACGCATACTCAGCGGTGTAAATTGCTGAGTATGCGTAGATCGGCTTACTTCAGAAATCGCGCACCCCTGTCGTGGACAAGGCTCTTTTATATTTATTTTGATTTTCATCTTAAATTTAAATAACATTAAAATAAACTATTTACAATATTTGGCAATTAATGCCACCCGTGTTGTATAGGTAACAAAATTCAAGAAGACTGAAATATTTGAAGCTGGCGTGCGTTAAAGCCCTTGTAGTCGCCAATGACATTGGACATTCAGACGTGACTCTTCTCTCCGCACCTAAACATCTCGACTCGCAACTCAGCGCTGCGTATACAATTTTATTGCTCACATCGTTATTATTTTGCTATGAAGTGTAAGAGGTACAAAGATGTTGATAAACCATTTATTGTTGCAGTGCCATCGCGGACACTCTTGGTAGCTATTTCCAGCCAATACAGTTGGGATTTGGCTCTAAGGGTGGCTGTGAGGCCGCTGTACATTCTGCAAGTACTTTCATCCACAACCAGGAGGGTGATGTGCTGCTGAAGGTGGACATTAAAAATGCTTTTAATTCCGTGGATAGGGCCGCCTTGTTGACAGAAGTCAAATCCAAAATTCCCTCGACTTATAATTTCCTTTGGCAATGCTATAACAAAAATTCAAAATTAATGTATAAGAATCATCTTTTGTACTCCTTTGTGGGTTGTCAACAAGATGACCCTCTTGGGCCAGCAATTTTTAGTTTGGCTATCCATCCGGTTTTACTGGCTCTAAATTCTAAATTTAATGTTTGGTATTTAGATGACGGGACTCTTGGAGGAGAATGTAATACAGTTCTTCATGATTTTAAAGCTTTAATCCAACATTTAAACTCTTTAGGTCTAAACATAAATTATGCAAAATGTGAACTTTTTATTTCGGATAATTGTCAACAAAAAAAATGCTATAGTTTCGAGTTTTGCTGCAATTGCCCCCGATATTAAATAAATCCTCCTCCATCCATCCTTATCCATCCATCCTTACGCCGCCTTGGGTCACCTGTTTTCAATGAATCCTTTTCTTCTTTTATAGAAGAATCCTTTTCTTCTTTTATAGAAGAATCCTTTTCTTCTTTTATAGAAGAAAAAATACAAAATTTTCAGTTCGTTTCGGACCGCCTGTCAAATATAAACACACACATAGCACAGTATAAGTAATAGTACTAACGTACACATAGCGTTCACTATCTTGCGTTTTTGCCTTTTTGTTCCAAATTTTACGTACGTGCTACGGTGCTGCCATTTTTGGAAACGACCGGATTTGACAGAAAAATTGGACGTAATTATTAAAAATACACTTTCGGCTCTGCTTAATGTTAATTTAGACGATCGTTCATGGGAACAGGCCTACCTATTAGATTCGGAGGCCTAGGAATTCGCAAAATTACTAGTGTCGCTCTCCCAGCATTTTTGTCTTCCGTTCACAGCGTTAAAAATCTTTTTACAAAAATTTGTAATGATTTTACACCAGAAATATGCCATGTAACGGATGCCAAACATGCTTGGACGAGTCAAGATCCAAATTCAAAATTTCCAGATTTTCCATCATCACAGAGACAGTGGGACGAGCCGCTTTGCAGACTGTTACGAAATAACCTTTTACAAACATGTAGCAATTCTGCAGAGCGTGCCCGTCTCCTGGCTGTAGCGGAATGGGAGTCTGGATTATGGCTACAAGCATTACCATCTCCTAATTTAGGAACTCTGTTGGATCGCGATACCTTCCGTCTAGCGGTGTGTCTGCGTTTGGGCACTTATGTAAACGCCCCGCATCGTTGCCCCTGTGGTGATACTGACGATCAACTTGGACTTTCGTGTCTCAAAAGTGCAGGCCGCATACCACGCCACGCTAGCCTTAATAATATCATCCACCGAGCTCTTGCCAGCATCCGTACACCCGCGGTTTTAGAACCGAACGAGCTTGCACGTGATGATGGGAAGAGACCGGATGGAATGACACTTGTGGCCTGGAGGTTGGGGCGGCCTTTGGTGTGGGACGCTACCTGCGTCGACACCCTTGCGCCGTCTCATCTTCTGGTCACTGAAGTTAGGGCTGGTGCGGCTGCAGCGTTTGCTGAAAACCTCAAACGGCGAAAATATAGTTGCCTGGATCAGAGCTACATATTTGAGCCGTTTGGGGTAGAGACGCTAGGTCCGTGGGGACCATCAGCACATAAACTGTTCAACAGTTGTCAAAAAGATTGATCGAAGTATCACATGACCAAAGGGCTGGCCAATATCTCGGCCAGAGGATTAGCATTGCCATTCAACGTGGCAATGCTGCCAGCCTTTTGGGCACTTTTCAAGTGGGTAACGATTTGGCGGGGCTTCATTATTTATAGTTATTTATTTCTAAGTTATATTTAAGTAGGTATTTTATTTATAAGTTATATATATTGTTTTAAAATGTTAAGGTATTACTTGTGTGTGTTAAAATTTACACCCCATAGTGCTGATTATTTTACAGACATTTGATCAGTTACTTCATTGACTAACTTTGACTATAGATTAAAGTATAAAACACGTATGTGTTTGTTGTCTATATCGACTTTGTTGTCTATATCGTCAGAACATTTTTTTATCCTTTTAAGTTGGCAAGCGAAAATATAGACAACAAAGTCAGTACAGTGTAGGCGATTTTTAAAGTAAGGTTTTCAAAAATGTTATCTTCTATCTAAAAATAAAATAAATTGAAAAGCCTTTCTGGTTGTCTCATAATTTTATGAAAATAAATTGGTCTTGAGATGTGCCCAGCGCTAAAGTAACTAGGTACATTGCATCAAAAATTAAGCATCGGCAAATAGTTGCTCAAGAGCTAGTCTGTCCACAAAGGCGTCCTCCAAGGAGCTCCACATTTCCCTATTACTCGTGGAACGAATTCAAAACGGAAAAGCTATTTTCTTAAAATAGTCCTCCCATCTTTTATCTATGAACCTAAAATACAATCATTAACGAGCCATTCTATGTATTATTCTTATATCTCTGTGGCACACGGGTTAGGTTTTCAAATGATTTATACATTTTGTAACTACGTTACTAAGGTCAAAATGTTTATAGAATTTTTGTTGATTTTCTTGTACGTTTGTACATGTTAATCTTAGAAACGGCTTAACGATTTGAATGCGGTTTTCACTGAGTGCTTGGTGCGAGTTTTTTTTTATACAACGTCGGGTGGCGGTCAAGCATACGGCCCGCCTGATGTGAAGCGGTTACCGTAGCCATATTAACGCTCGCAACATAAAATATCGCTCGCGCGCCGCCACCCCCGCTGTCAACGCATGCTGCGTTCTTTCCTTTCTGGTAACCTCACTCACTCGCAGGAACACAACAACCTTCAAGAGAATTGTTATTTAGCTGCGGTATTCTGTAAGGTGGAGGTACATTCCCCAATCGGGTAGCTTTTAATTACGCTCCCTACCTCTCTTTTCGCCAGAGCTTCGTTTGTCAATCAGCACGGTGCACCGCGTGCAGGTGAAGTTGGCTTTGGTTTAAAGATGTTGATAAACCACTTACACCTCAAAAGCGAGTTTTTTTGTCACACTTGAAAGTGTTAACGTTTACAAGCCGACCAAATTGAAAAAAAGTTTCATATTGTAAATTTACCAGACTTATTTTTATTATTCTCATCTCATTTATATTTTTCTCACTTCAAAATGTGAGCAAGTAAGCCACATGATTTTGATTTATGAGATGTGGTAGGTCACCCATGAGGTGGACTGACCGAAGCTGAAGCCGATTTCCATTTTGTGATCGCGAAAATAGATCTTAGGTTTAAGTTATTGCGAAACACCTTCCGCTTAGTCGAAAGAGCTCTATGATTTCTACCACCTAAGCTAAATACAATTCTCGCAAATAAATAAATATTTCTAGACAATTTACACAGTGCCATCTAGTGGGACTAGATGCGTGTGGGAATTAAGCGCAATGCTTGTGTTATGGGTACTAGACAACTGATATATGTCGGCGCCACGTGTTATTGAGTGACGTCAGATCGCCCGATCAGCACGTGCGCATGACGAGTTGTTTATCGACCGATCCATGAATCAGGCGATGTGCAAGTGGGGAGGGCGGCCGAGGCGGCT
Organism: Hypsopygia costalis; assembly: GCA_937001555.2. Classification (NCBI taxonomy): domain Eukaryota; kingdom Metazoa; phylum Arthropoda; class Insecta; order Lepidoptera; family Pyralidae; genus Hypsopygia; species Hypsopygia costalis. The sequence goes on along the minus strand of OW443336.2, from coordinate 1,251,109 downwards.
TTATAAGGCACCGCGCGGCGTTCTCGATTCATTCTTGCCGCGACCGCTCTACTGTTCGCATGTTTAAATGTGATACTGATCACACCTGAATCATTGATTTATTTAATTAATGAAGTTATTCCGTTGATTTGATTTTTCTTCGTTATATTCAGTACACATTTGGTAATAAAAATAATACTAAATGGTTAACGCCTTTGCTCTGATGGAAAATATTACCGAGTAAGATAAATCGTCACCTATCGGGCCTAGATCTTGAACTCCCGCCGAAATATATGTACTTTAGTACATTTTTTTTTGTAAATACATACGTATAATACATAGAAAACACCCAAACCAAGACAAACAGACATGTTTATGCACACAAATGTTTGCCTTGTGCGTGAATCGAACCCGCGACCTCGGAGTCAAAGTGGCCATTGCTAACCATTTGACCACCGAGCTCGTAAATGTAAGCTAGAGTTTGATTTTCGCAACCAAAAACTCCGACGGTAACCGGCTTCAGCTTCAGCGGTAGGGCCCCAGTTCAAGGCCGCATCTGAGTGTTCGGTTTGCGAGTGCACCAGGAAATCTGCAGTCCGTGATGGATGGCGCTGTATTATCAAAATGATCACTCATCGTGACTCATAATGATGACCACGACCACTCTGGCAAGAGTGTACCGACTAGGAAGTAGTTACATATGTAACACGCGTCTTATAAATTCACAACATGAGAGCTCTTCTCTATTTGGTCGGTTTGTTTACGTTGATATGATCGAACATCGAACATAAAACTCACACCAAGCAGCCTGATGAGTTGTAACAACCTTCACGTAACATTTAGTGTTTGTTTCATTCTAATCGGTTCACTCCAAACGTCCACGCGAACAGAGTCATAAGCACAGCTAGATCATGAATACATTAAAAAATACGTTTTTTTTTATATACAACGTCGGCTGGCAGACAAGCATACGGCCCGCATGATGTGAAGCGGATACCGTAGCCATATTAACGCTAGCAACATAACAGAAATAAAGGAAGGAGATGCTGCCAACGCAGCATCTCCTTCCTTTGTTTCTGGTGACCTCACTCACCCGCAGGAACACAACAATCCTCAAGGTAATTGCTATTTGGCTGTGGTATTCTGTGAGGTGGAGGTACATTCCCCAGTCGGGTAGCTTACAATTACGCTCCCTACCTCTCTTTTCGCCAGAGCTTCGTTTGTCAGTCAGCATGGTGCACCGCGTGCAGGTGAAGTTGGCTTTGGTTCAAAGATGTTGATGAACCACTTACACCCCAACACGTTCCCTTAGTAATCGTTAGTTAATAGTAGTTCCTGAATCTCTTAGCATAAATTGATCTTAACCCAAGGAGAGCATCCTCTCCTTTATAAAATGAAAATTGATTTTATGTCAGCGGGTTTTCCTACAACAATGTGCACTACTGGTGTGCATTCTGTGCGGCTCTCTGTCTTCCACGTCTAATTACAGGAGACTTGTTTGTCGTCGGGGGCCATCGGTTTATCTCTCTTCACCTTTGACAGTTTACAGGCTACATTTGCTATTCCAGCTAAACTAACTTCATCATTACAGAATAAATAATAATAATTTGACGAGCTCGGTGGTCGAATGGTTAGCAAGTGCCACTTTGACTCCGAGGTCGCGGGTTCGATCCCCGCACAATCAAATATTTGTGTGCATGAACATGTGTGTTTGTCTTGGTCTGGGCGTTTTCTATGTATTATATATGTTTACAAAAAAAAAAATGTATTTAAGTATTGTACCAGTTATCTAGTTCCCATAGTACAAGCTTTATTGTCCAAAAAAAAACGTCGCCCTCATACGAGACTGTCACTTCGACTTCCTTACTCTGAAAGCTATGTCGATAACTTTGGTTCTGCGTCGAATTTCCTCGTCCGGATTCGGTTCCTTTAAGCATGCAATTTCAATTTGTGGACCAGCCCAACGGCCAGTGTCCAAGTTTCTGATCTCCATGAAGATGGGAGGACACACTGGTTGAAGACTTTGGTCTTAAAACATTTCGGTATTTGCGCTGTGAGGATATGCTGAAGTTTCCCGAATGCATGCATGAATGTGAAAATATTCGCAAATTAAAAATTCCTATAAATCTCCGTTTTCCATTTTTAGTACTTTTGGTTATTTTCTTTCAATTCATAAAGGACGAGAAGATATTTTCGCATGGTCGTTAACGCGCGTGTGATAGTCCTGGTCTTGATCAGGCGGGCCGTATGCTTGAGTGTAACTTTTGTGGTGTAAAAAATATGTTACGTTTCAAATGTTAAGTAAGTGACTAACCTAAAATACTTCATTGTCTGCCGATAAAACAAAAATAAACGCATTTTTTTTACACAAGTTACTTTTCGCTACAGCCCCCTTACCACCATCTCTAATTGCATTGACTCTATTTCATTTGAAATAGAGTCGCTTATTCATTGGTATGAATAAGCATTCTATTCAGTTATTGAATCGCAATAAGAGATGGTGGTAAGGGGGCAGGTTAGAAAAGTAACTTTTTAAATTTATTTTGATGGCTTGTGCGTAAAAGACTGTCATTAAGATTCAGTGTTTAGTTATTTAGTCTCTAAATTTCAGTATGAGTGTGGTATGAGAGTAGAAAAAAACATTTCTTTGTCGCTTTACATAAATCTATTATTAAAAGAAATGTAGTCTCGAATTGGAATATCTGTATATTTATTAATTCTATGGTCTGAATAAATGATTTCTTTCCTTATAAGTACGGACAACAAGTGCTGAGCAAATACTATTAAGTGTAATAAAGTAACACCCACACCCTTCGCAACAGCGATCACGCAACCACACGCTTGACTGACAAGTGTTAGGCATTCAAAACATTGTACTTACACCTACTTCCACAGACTATTCCCGTTATCGGCATACTATATAAGATGAAGAAGTATGTGTGAATTTTGTTGGAATGTTTCCTTATCGTTATTTCGATACACTAGCTGGATATTTTTAATGTTACCTGGAGGGAAAAATACTTTAAAAAAAGAAGAAAATAAATTTAATGCAGGGGAAATGTTCCTTTATTTTTATAAAGAAACAAAACTGCTTTAGGATTTAAAAATGCTACCAAAACCAGGGAAAACCGGTAAAAATTCGAAAAACAACATCGTGTTCTTTAGTGGCATCAATCGATATCGTCAATCATAAGGATTAAATCTGGTAAATTAAATATATTATAATGGCAATGATAAAAACGGTAATTATATTATTATAATGGGAATACAAACATGGTAAATTAAATAAAAGGAAAACCATAATTAAGTTTACATGTACGAGTACTAGTTGATCAAGCCAGCAAAGGCTTTTGTCACATTTTTATTTCCATATTCGTTACAACTACCAATATTTTAAGGAAGACTTTCTATCTGCGACAACTTGTTATTTTCTTTGAATGTCAGTATGCAAGCTTCGCATGCATACAGTATTTATATATGTCGATCATTGCTGCGTTTTCACTTAGTGTTCTGCCCCCTTACCACCATCTCTTATTGCGATTCAATAATTGAATAGATTGCTTATTCATACCAATGAATAACCGACTCTATTCCATTTGAAATAGAGTCGCTTATACATTGGTATGAATAAGCATTCTATTATTATTATAATTGAATAGATTGCTTATTCATACCAATGAATAAGCGACTCTATTCCATTTGAAATAGAGTCGCTTATTCATTGGTATGAATAAGCATTCTATCCAGTTATTGAATCACAATAAGAGATGGTGGTAAGGGGGCTGAACTAGCATTCGTTTGTTCGCACGTAAGTGAAAACACTTGATCGAACAAATATAAGTGTTCGGTGATAATCGGTGGAACTTGGCTAACCTTTGGCCAACCTCACGTACACGTGGTGCACCCTGCTGACTGACAAACGAGGCTCTGGTGAAAGAGAGATAGGGCGTATTATTTGAGCTGCCCGACTGAGTAAGTGCCTCCACCACACAGAGCTCCGCAGCCAAATAACATTTCCCTTGAAGGTAGTTGTGTTCCTGCAAGGGAGTGTAATCACCAGAACGAAAGGAAGGAATATAAGCTGGCAACAGGTCGGCGACCCCTTGGCGATGCTGATCTCCGATCTCTTATGATGATAGGCGGTGGTGATTGCTTTCCATCAAGTGACCTTTATGTTCATTTGCCACTCGCATATAAAAAAAAATCCCGAAAACGCATACGTTTTCTGTTGTATCGAGGGTAAAAATGTAGAAAGGTAATAACGTAACTTCCGTAACTCCGCAAGTCCACATCCGCACGAGTGCGGCCCTGTAATATATAGCATTTTCCGTGCGGTATAATAAAAGCGGATCACATTAATTAACCGTGTATCTGGTTGGCGATTAAGGGTGCAGTCACACAGAGTACTATGCGGTATGAATCACTCACAAGTCACAATGGATATTGGAAATACGTTTTACTGGAACGACATTTAATTGCATTGATAAAAATTGCAGTGGTGAAAATGAAAATTCTTTGTTTGCCACTGGGCTCTTGTGAACATTAAGAAAAGTTTTATATGTTTATTTTCTGTAAAACCTATTCTTATTCTTTTCGATGTAGTTAATATAAGCATCATTTATCATTATTAATATTCAACATTTGTTTAGTTATAGAAAAATAACGGGGCATTTTTTTCTAATTTGAGTCTAATTTTCTCGAAACAATATTTCTAGTTGTATAATTTTTCACTGAGGGAACTGATTTTCTAATTAAGAGCCCGTGTCTAAAATTGCGTCGATTTTGTAAAAAATGCTTTACATTGCTCCTTCGTTTTCCAGAAAGTATACGTACTACAACAGCATTTGCGAATATAATATGAAAGTCCATTATAATACGTAATATATATTTTTTTTTAATTCATACATTAATTCGAATCCACTTCGAATTGACAACAGTTCTCTCGAAATTTGTTGAACAGGGTTCAAACAATGTCTTCGTTTCTATAGATATTAACAAGGAAACACATCGAAAAAAAATACTTGACATTCTTTATTAAGTTTTTAACTTAATAAACTAGTAAATTTTTATCAGTTTTATATAAATTTCCTGAGCAAAAGAAATAGTTAACACAGCCAAAATTTCGAAAAGTCGGCGCAGAAGCGACGTTATTTTTTTGGCTATCCAGAGAAATATTTTAAAATAAAAAAATACTTAAAATAAACGTCTACTATTTATATTTGCGGACGTGACATTATGCACTGTTATCCCGACCGAGGTATTAAGCTCGATTTCCATGTGGAAATCCTACGTATTACCCAGAAAAGATACATTATACTAAATTTCCAAACACGTTCACCGTTTACGCGTCCATCTATCTTCATAAACGGTCATGTTTATAAAGCAGAATTAAATTTTAAATTGTAGCTGGATTTACTGTAAGTGCACTTTGTGTGTCACGACCTTTAGGAGTGCAGTAGCGCGCACCGCGGGTCAACTTTAATTGGCTCGTTGTATTAGATGTACGATACCGGGTAATGAATGAGTGGGACATGCGCCACTAGTGTCCGAACCTTGCTTTGTTTGTAATTGCTAGATTAGCTGGTTGTTCTGTTTATAAAATTATTTGTTAGTGCATGTTATTGGCTGTACTTTGCTGTATCTACTTGGAATCTGGGTGGGAAATATCATTAACAGTTTACCTAAGTCATTCTATACTAATATTAAAAGCTGAAGAGTTTGTTTGTTTGGTTGTGCGCGCTAATCTCAGGAACTACTCATTCGAATTGAAAAAATATTTTAGTGTTAGATAGCCTATTTTTCGATGAAGGCTATGCTATGCTATATAACATCATGCTACCACGAATAGGAACGGAGCACCAATGAAAAATGTTGCAAAAATGGGAAAAAATATATCTTTTGAGAGCTTCCGTTGCGTGCGCTGCGTAAACGGTTCAAGTTACGCAACAATTATATACGACGGAATTATTCATCTTAACAAGTTATAAAAAAAGTCCGGAATAGCATATATAAATATAAATAAATAAATATTGTCAGACAAATTACACAGCGTTAACTAGCCCCAAAGTAAGCGAAGCTTGTGTTATGGGTACTAGACAACTGATAAACATACGTAAATACATTTTTTTTTTTGTAAATACATACTTATGATACATAGAAAACACCCAGACCAAGACAAACAGACATGTTCATGCACACAAATGTTTGTCCTATGTGGGAATCGAACCCACGAACGGTGGTGTCGAAGCCGCGTCATTGACCGCTACGCCACCGAGCTCGTCATCTGACGAGCTCGGTGGATGTCTATCTTTTAAGATTGGCTCATTGTAACCTTTCAAATGGTAACCTTACGCTTCACTCTCAGCGCTCTCTCACGCAGACGAAGTTGCGCGACTCAGCTAGTATAACTTATATTCATCATCATCTTAGGCCTTATTCAACCAATTTTTAGGTGTAGGCCTCCTTTAATACTCTTCATTTTGTTCTATTTTTAGGTGTAGGCCTCCTTTAATACTCTACATTTTGTTCTATTTTTAGGTGTAGGCCTCCTTTAATACTCTTCATTTTGTTCTATTTTTAGGTGTAGGCCTCCTTTAATACTCTTCATTTTGTTCTATTTTTAGGTGTAGGCCTCCTTTAATACTTTACATTTTGTTCTATTTTTAGGTGTAGGCCTCCTTTAATACTCTACATTTTGTTCTATTTTTAGGTGTAGGCCTCCTTTAATACTCTTCATTTTGTTCTATTTTTAGGTGTAGGCCTCCTTTAATACTCTACATTTTGTTCTATTTTTAGGTGTAGGCCTCCTTTAATACTCTACATTTTGTTCTATTTTTAGGTGTAGGCCTTCTTTAATACTCTTCATTTTGTTCTATTTTTAGGTGTAGGCCTCCTTTAATACTCTACATTTTGTTCTATTTTTAGGTGTAGGCCTCCTTTAATACTCTTCATTTTGTTCTATTTTTAGGTGTAGGCCTCCTTTAATACTCTACATTTTGTTCTATTTTTAGGTGTAGGCCTCCTTTAATACTCTACATTTTGTTCTATTTTTAGGTGTAGGCCTCCTTTAATACTCTACATTTTGTTCTATTTTTAGGTGTAGGCCTCCTTTAATACTCTACATTTTGTTCTATTTTTAGGTGTAGGCTTCCTTTAATACTCTTCATTTTGTTCTATTTTGGGCAATTGATATCCAGTTGTGTCCCGCCACAGCAATTATGTCATCTTTCCACCTCATCTGTGGCCTTCCTGTAGGTCTTTTGCGACCCCACGGTCTCCACTCCAATACCTCGATACACCACGAATCTGACTTTCGGACTACATGTCCTGCCCACTGCCATTTCAACTTCGTCACCCTCTTAGCAACATCAGCCACCTTACTATGCCTTCTGAGCCCTTATAAAACTCGTTTTCTATCATTTTTTTTTATACTACGTCAGGTAGCAGACAAGCATACGGCCCGCCTGATGTGAAGCAGTTACCGCAGCCATATTAACGCTCGCAACATAACATATTGCTCGAGCGCCGCCACCTTCGCTGCCACCGCAGCAACTCCTTCCTTTCTGGTGACCTCACTCACTCGCAGGAACACAACAACCCTCAAGAGATTTGTTATTTGGCTGCAGTATTCTGTGAGGTGGAGGTACATATCCAGGCTCCCTACCTCCCTTTTAGCCAGAGCTTCGTTTGTCAGTCAGCAGGGTGCACCACGTGCCAGATTAAGTTGGCTTTGGTTCAATAATATATCATGAATATTTAAAAGTCAGACCACCAAAAAAACCATAATCTATGAGTCAGGCAGTAATAAGGTATTTACCTTTATTACTTTTTTTTACTACGCCGGGTGGTAAACCTGCATACGGCCCGTCTGATGTGAAGCGGTTACCGCAGCCATAACGCTCGCAAAATGAAATATCGCTTGCGTGAAACCTTGCCGTACGTACGAATTGCACACTCCGTTTATTCATACGCCATAGTTATAATACATAATTGTATGTAGTTTCGAAGTAATAAAATGATTTAGCCCAAAAAAAAGACCAAAGTGTAAACTGAGAGCTTAGATTTTTTTTTTTATGCTACGTCTGGTGGCAGACAAGCATACTGCCCGCCTGATGTGAAGCGGTTACAGTAATCGTAATAACGCTCGCAACATAATATATCAATTGCGCGCCGCCACTCCCGCTGCCAATGCAGCATCTCCTTCTTTTCTGGTGACCTCACTCACTCGCATGAACACAACAACCCTCAAGGGAATTGTTATTTGGCTGCGATATTCTGTGAGGTGGAGGTACATTCCCCAGTCGGGTAGCTTACAATTACGCTCTCTACCTCTCTTTTCGCCAGAGCTTCGTTTGTCAGTCAGCAGGGTGCACCACGTGCAGGTGAAGTTGGCTTTGGTTCAAAGATGTTGATAAACTACTTACACCCCAAAGATGTGCTCTTAATATCACAAAAACCTACCTCCGTTGATAGAGTAACATCAAAACAAATCTCAAAGCTAAGACTTTGATTAATATTTCATTAGACAATTTTCAATTAGAGCTTCATGAATTAATGATAGAGCCTGCTAATTCCGTCATCAGGGATTCAGAAAGCAGTGGAATGGAAACAAAAAGACAGTAATTTGCGTTAGAAATGAAATTTTAACTGTTGGTACGCGAATATGATCCGTTTACACTCGACGAAACGATTACGATATTCTAGTAAAATAAAAAAATAAAATACAAGGTATACTTTTGTATGTATAGATAGTAAGTTTGACACACGCAAGGTTCTAGCATGCATCGGACAAGCATACGACCCGCTTAATATAGAGCGGTTACTAATAATATAATTGGGAATATATGTGAAGACGTATTACTATACGTCTAAGTATACTTACTTGGATGAAATTTGGCATATATGGAGAATATGTATACGTGGGGCGAAATCTCGGGTAGAGATAGGTATGGGAAAAAATGGCGCGACATCACTTTTCATTAGAGTTATTATTTGCAATGTGCAATTTATTTAAAATTTTCAATGGTAATTTTTTATTTTTTATTTTTGAATAGGTATTGGGAGCCGATATCTCGGTATTTTAAGATTTTGTTCTTCTCCACCAGCTCAGCCGCCGCTCCAGCTCTCACCGTGGAAAGCTGAAGATGTGACGGGGCAAGGGTGTCCACGCAAGTGGCGTCCCAAACCAGGCACCTTCCAGTCTTCCACGGCATGAGAGACATTCCGTCCGGCCTCTTGCCATCGTCACGCACGATACCATTCGGCTCTATAATAGCCGGTACGTTGACGCTGGCAAGAGAATGGCGCAAAATGTCATTCAGAGCGGCGTGGCGGGAGAAACGTCCGGCGCTCCTTTTATTTTTTAGGTTTTAATATAGGTATGTTTTAAAATTTCATAAAATATAAGTACTTTATAATTCACAATGCCTAGTAAAGGCGATTGTTTAACATAAATTTAAATCCTCTAACCATATTAAATAATGATATTGATGGATTTAAGGAAAATTCAAACGCCAATGCAACACCCCGTCAGGTATAAATGTCCTCATAGGGTTGTGTATTTAACGCGGATGTGAATTCCGCCGCATCCGTCCAAAAATAAATGAGCTTTCTTCCGCTTACTTAATTTACTGGCGTCGACTCGGCCCGCCAGCCCGCCAGCCCGCACTCCGGCTGGGATATATTAAAATTAATTTCTCGCACTCGTTTCGTCGCTGCTTTATGACGTGAGATTTGCTACGTGAATATTTGTGATTATCTTGTATAATGAGATGGCAAAATTACTTTGAAGAGACGCGTCGTATGTAAGAAAAAAGAAAAGAAAAAAATATTTTATTCTGACACGACAAAAAATAAACAAAAAATATACAATTGACAATAAGTTAATAAGAAATAGGCATGATGCCTGCCAGAAAATTTAATTTCACAGAACAATATTACAATTGTACTCGAATTATGCATTGTATGCATGCGCTGCATCTTGCCGACTAGCGACAGAGGCACAATAGCACTATTGTGGTATTGTGCCTCTGTCGCACCAGGGCAGCTTACAAATACGCTGTACTCTACCACAGAGTACAGCGTATTGATGTCACCAGAAAGGAAGGATTTGCAGCGGGGATGGCAGCACGCAAGCGATATTTCATGCAGCAAGCGTTAATATGGCTACGGTAATCGCATCATATCACAAGCCTTCCTACTCTTACTCTTAACTTCTACTGATTAAATTATGATAAGTTCCGAGGCCGCCGTAGTTTTATTCCTAGGACAGAAATAGACTTTATTTGTTCATTGCCTTTTTGGTGGCTGCCGCTGTTAATCTATGAATCGGCTGTCCCATTTCCTGCACATGGTGCACCCTGCCGATTGACAAATCAGACCGTGGCTGAGAGAAAAGTATTTACGCTTCACATAAAACATTATCTATCATTTCTAAATTTTTATTCAAAAAGACATCAAGTTTACCAACAAAAGAGTAATTTGCATTTGAAATGAAATTTTAATTAGCAGCCAAAGTGGGGTTGTGTATTTAACGCGGATGCAAATCTGCCGCATCCGGCCAGAAGTAAGTGAGCTTTCTTCCGGTTCCTTAATATACCGGAGCCGACAGAACTGTACTTGGAATAGGTACCGTCAGCAACAATGAGTGCTTTTGTATCGAAAAAAACAAAAATAATTATATATCACGCAAGTTGCAAACAAGCGTACGACTCGCTTGATGTAAAGTGGTTACCGTAACTTACAATAATAGGAGTATTACTCGCACGCTGGCGTTGCTGCGACTAGCTTAGCATCTTCTTACTTTTGGTGACCTCACTCACTCGCAGGAAGACGATAATTCTAATGGGTATTGATATTTGGCTGCGGTTTTCTGTGAAGTGGATGTACTTTCTCAATCAGGATCTATATACCCTACCCCTCTTTCGCCAGCCTTGATAGACAGAAAAGGAAGGCAGAGGGTTGCATTTGGTAGAAAGCATGGGAAGGCGCAGTGGATAGATATAAGGTAGATGGTTAACCGATATCCAAATTCATAAACTTAAAAATATTGACTTGAACTTAGGAATACTTAAGTCATCATCATCATCATCAGCCTGTGTCTACCCACTGCTGGATATAGGCCTTCCCTAATGCTTTCCACCAAATACGGTCCTTCGCCTTGCGCATCCAGCCGCTTTCATCTGCTATCTTAATTTAGGTTTTTATTAGGAAGTTAGCAATTTTATTATAATTAAAAAAGAATAATTAAACTGTTGGCGAAATTAAGTTCCGATCCAATCTCCATTTTTTAAATATCTAATTTGGTATCCTCTTATCGCAATATGAAACTTCGAAGTTTAATTTAAATGTGATTATATCGAAATATGACCGCAAATTAAACAAACATGAATGTGAGTTTGCTAACAATAAGAATTGAGTGATGAATGAATCAAGTATATCATGTTTAGTCAATCCAAAATTCAATCGCGATTCGGTCAACTTTCGTTCTGCTATCGTTAAATAGTTACAAGAATTGACCGTCTGGTGCCCTGACCCCCCGCTTATCACTTCACTGCTATGTATTAGTATTACTTAAATTTGGCACTGATAACAATAGTACATTATGGTACAAGTGTGTGTTCTGTAGTGCGTCAGGTATGTTTGCAGAATATCGTGTGGATTGCTTCTACGCTACCATGCGCAAACGATGCGCATCCCTGGTGCGCAGAGTACGTGCCAGCGCCAACAACATCCTGAGTATGATCGCGAGCAGACTGGACTGCATGTATGTCAACCACTGCTGCGCAATATCGAATGGGATTGCGCGACAGTGATTGTCTGTATTTAGATATATTATTGTTCAACCAACTTACTAACATTATTTAGTTATAAGGATAAATTGTTACTAACAAAATGGGCAAATAGTCTGAAATAAAGATTTATTATTATTATACCATTTATTAATTATCTTTCTCCAATTTTTACATTTTCAAATATAAATCATATAAAAAAAAAAAAAAAAATACATTTAAAAATATAAAAAAGGGGCACCCATCGATAACGGGGCAAAGACCCAAGCTACCGGTGGTTAGGGCTCCAGAGTGAGGAACCTTCTCACGATGCGGGCCGTGTCCAGGAGAACCGCCTTCTGTATCTGGTTCTTGACCCAACTGCCTAGCGAGAGCCTCTCGAGGTGATGGTCGAGGCTCTTAGCTATAAGTCCGTTTACTGACACGACTATCGGAACAATAATCGTTGAGTCCACATGCCACATGTTGGTAACCTCGTGGGCCAAGTCCAAGTACTTAGAAAGTTTCTCTTTCTCGGCCTTAACGAGGTTCTCATCATGGGGAATGGTGACGTCAACGAGAATTGCACGGTTCGTCACCCGGTCTAATACCACAATATCAGGTCTATTTGCGAGAATAGTCCTGTCAGTGATAATAGACCGGTCCCAGTAGAGCGTGACACTACCGTTCTCGAGAACTGGCGCAGGTGCATACCTGTAGTATGGTACTTCAGAGCTCACAAGGCGATATTTAAGAGCAAGTTGCTGGTGTATAATCCTAGCTACTTGATTGTGTCTATGAATATTATGAATATTATTATTATTATTATTAGCTGCGGTATTCTGTGAGGTGGAGCTACATTCCCCAGTCGGGCAGCTTACAATTACGCTCCCTACCTCTCTTTTCGCCAGAGCTTCGTTTGTCAGTTAGCAGGTTGCACCGAGTGCAGGTGAAGTTGGCTTTGGTTCAAAGATGGTGATGAACCACTTACACCCCAAAAAGGTCATCGGACAATATAGAAGAAGGACGTCCTTACCGGAGTCACTTAACCGGAGATTGTTAGCACCCCCCGCTCTGCCAGAACCGATACCGCTATCTTGGCCCGGGATAGCAGGGCTGTGGGATAATGTGGGCCATATACTTTGGTTTGTATACATTGGAGAGTAATGCCCTTAAGTCGCCACGCTGGCAGGCGGAATGGCGACTGTCGCCAGAGCCTTGTCCGTTTATCTGCAGGGTGTACCACGTGCAGCTGAGGTTGGCTTTGGCTCCGGCGATGGTAGTGAGCCACTTACACCCTAACTTAAGACATACTGATTATAAAATTGACACAGCTTCGATGTAGTTCGGTAACTTGAGTGTAATCAAGCTAGCTACCCCTGAAATCTTTAATCAAATTGTATGATAACAAAAGACAAGACGTGCTTACATCTGTTATTAATACTATAAAAAAAACACATTGGCGACATTTGGTACTCGCCAAATTCCGCCCAACATTTTTTTCCCAATTTTGTTTCATGCCTGAAAGTTTCCAACTCCATTTGTTTGTCTAAGCCCGCATCCTGAATCAACTTTAACTCGATACCTATGTCAACGTTGTTTTTGCCCCCGCCTCATTTAAATTCTTGCAGGCAGACGCTGAAATTGTCCTGAATTCGCGTTACGTAATGTAATCTCTCACATACTGTTTTACAACTCCTAACATGTGTTTAAGTTGAAATAAGGGCAATTAATCTTTATTTACAGAGAAATATATAAATATTCTTGGACAAATTCATACTATCATCTAGTCCCAAACTAAGCTAAGCTTGTACTGTAGGTATTAAATAACTGAATATTGCTGTAATCTTAAATCACAGTGATAAAAATAGATAATAATTATACCTAAACGAAAATTAATAAAATATTTATTCTAATTCAGTTCTTGGAGACTCGTGCTCGGTCTCAAAAGTGACTATTGGAACCAACATATCCAAAAAATTACGTGACATTTGCCAAGCCCCCCCCCCCCCCCTCCTACAAGTGAGATTTAGTAAGATTCGGCTCAATCCCCTCCCCCCCCAAACATCTAACGTAATTTATGGACGCCCCTTATGGTAAAGCGTATTTGTAAGCTGCCCGACTGGGGAAGTACACACACATCACACAGAGTACCGAGGCCAAACAATAATCCCCTTGAGGGTTGTTGTGTTCCTGCGAGTGAGTGAGGTCACCAGTAAGAAAGGAAGGAGTATAGGCTGGCAACTGATCGGCGACCCCGTGGTGTTGCAGATCTCCATGGGCGGTGGTGATTGCTTTCCATCAGGTTTTTTTTTTATGTTAGAGGGGGCAAACGAGCACATGGTCGTTTGGCCCCTCTAACATTAAAAAAAACATTGTCTTAGGTCCCTCAATTCAGTGATGTTATACGCGAGATTTTTGTATTTCTGCTAGTGAGTGAGCTCAACTGAAAGGAAGCGTGGTGCTGCATTGGCAGCGGGGGTAACACGCGAGCAATGTTTCATGTTACGAGCGACAATATGGCTAAGTTAACCGCTTCACATCAGGCGGGCCGTATGATTCTCTACCACCCGACGTAGTATATTATAATAAAAATTCTTCGTCGGAGGAAACGTTAAGCCATTGGTCCCGACTGTTGCCATTAGGTGGCAGTTGTTAAGCCAAGTGGTCTGCACGGCTTGAAAACACTGGGGATCAGTGTTATCAAGCCGTCTGATAAGTACTTTCACCTCTTTTTGCAGCCAGCCGCTCTAATTGAATTCCAGTGTTGGTAATATTATTACATATATAGTACAGTATTGGTAATTTGTCGCGTGGATTCCGGCAGACGAGAATAGAATCACACCATCTCTTCTCGTGGATGTCGTACAAGCGACTAAGAAAAATACATTATCAAACATCGATCAGGCCTCCCCAACCCGTTTGGCCAGCGTGGGGTGTGTAGGCCAAATCCTCTTTCTGTCTGGGACAGACGAGAGAGGGTCGTGCTCCTGCAGTGGAGACTAAAATGACCTGATGATTGGTAATACATAATAACTCATACGAATTTCCTGGCATAAATGTATTTTACCTCAATGTTGACTCGGTAAATAAGCGGTGTAAGCTTTCATCAATCAAACTGCATAAAATTTTAATAAAATGTCCTGCAAAAACCAAACGAACCTAAAAGTTAAAAATACCTTTTTAAATTTCTATATCGATAGTACATTCCAGCTACATCGTGAAACATCATGAACTTTTTTTAATAATGTAAAAATGTCTATACAACGTGTATAGACTTTTTGACTACGGGTTCGCTCGTATGAATGTTGGTTACATCGTCGTTACAATCAAAAGCCTATGTCCTTCTGATTCATTTATTCATTCTCTTCTGAATAGCTTAAATTCAAAGCAGAATGGAACGAACTATCATCAGACATAACAATGTATAAATAATATCTATATCTATAAAAAATATTATATATATTAAAAAAATCCCTATGTCATGGCATAACGCATGAATGGCTGTTCCGATTTCGGTAATTCTTTTTTTGTTGTATTTATTATTATCACGAGAAGGTTCTTTGTAAGACAAAAATAAGAAAGTTACGCGGAAAATTAAAAAAATTAAGAAAACTAAAAACTATATTAACATATATTAACAATCCTAATGTAGTAACTTTAAGGCGTGTAACAGAACTGTCAGTCATTTGACAGATCTAGCTTATAAGCTATTTAAATAATTTACTAAAATTAATAATATTAATTAATAAATCATAGAACAAATCTAAATAAATAAATTTTAAAATTATATATCTGAAAAATATTATAAATTATAGAATATTTTTTTATAATATTGTATATTCCTTGCCCTCTATATATAGCGCGGAAGACAGGACGATATCTGTCGGGTCAGCTAATACCTAATTATAATAAATAAATATCTCAATATAAATAACAATATACAAATAAATATGTGACCTACAAGGCCTGCCGGTTGGCTGCAATCATTACAATTCAAAGAAACAGAACAACATAAAAAAAGCATACAGTCCATCCTCAGGATATAATCAATGCCTATGCTATATAAGGACAAATATTGACGCCCGGTGGTCGAATTGCTAGCAATGGCACTTTGAGTCCGAGGTCGCGGGTTCGATCCCCGCACAAGACAATTATTTGTGTGCATGAACATGTCTCTTTGCCTTAGTCTGGGTGTTTTCTATAAATATTATTAGTATGTATTTACAAAAAAAAATGTATTTAAATATAATATCAGTTATCTAGTACAAGCAAACTAAGCAAAGCTTGTACGAATACAAGCTTTGGTTAGTTTCGGATTAGATGACAGTGTGTCATTTGTCCATGAATATTTCATCATCAGAGGGGCAATTCTCGTAATTAAAATATAGTCAAAATTCAGTTTCGATCCAGTCTCGATCTCATAAATGTCACATTTGGTATTCTCGTAACACAATATGTAACTTCAAAATTAAATTTAAGCTGGATTATATCGAAATATGAGTGAAAATTAAACAAACTAAGAATGTTACTTTGCCAACAACAAGAATTGATAATAATTAATTAATGAAATCAAGTATTTAATTTTAGTCAATTCACAATTCAGTCTCGATTCGGTCAACTTTCAATCTGCGTTCGTAGAAAAATTACGAGAATTGGCCTTCTGGCCCATTTTAGTCTCCACTACAGGAGCACGACCCTTTCTCGTCCGTCCCAGACAGAAGGAGGATTTGGCTTACACTCCCCACGCTGGCCAGACGGGTTGGGAGGCCTGATCGATATTTGATAATGTATTTCCCTTAGTCGCCTTGTACGACATCCACGGGAAGAAACGGAGTGATTCTATTTTAGTCTGCCGGAAACCACACAGCCATGAATATTTATTTATATTTAATTATGATAAATATACACTTTCATTATGACATTGTACCCATATCGCAATGTTCGATACTGTAAAAGAAACTAATAAAATACAAATATAATAAATAAGCTACAGAGAAATATTAACCCTCTACTAACATAATAGGTACAACAAAAAGTCAATAAAGGAGTCAGCTAATACCTGCGATGTGGTTCTCTGCGCGCTCAGAATACCAAGAGTCATTATGATTGTTGAATATACTGCTAAACAAGCACTAACCCTCTTTCTATCGCGATATATGAGCAACCTTAATATGCTGGTCGGGTCGTGTAGACCATTGTTAAGTTAGTTCTCCAGTGCACAGCGTAAAATATAAATAGTATTATTGAAATACACGATTCAGTTTTTATTTATAAGTACATAGTTTCTTTTCGTTGCCTTTGTTTCATAAACATTATATTGTTTGATTAATATAGAGAGGTAGGGAGCGTAAGTGTAAGCTACCCGACTGGGGAATGTACCTCCACCTCACAGAATACCGCAGCCAAATAACAACCTTGACAAAAACCTTGAGGGTTGTTGTGTTCCTGCGAGTGAGTGAGGTCACTAGAAATGAAGGAGAAGGTGCGTTGGCAGCGGGGGTGCCGGCGCGCGAGCGATATTTTATGTTGCGAGCGTTAATATTGCTACGGTAACCGCTTCACATCAGGCGGGCCGTATGCTTGTCTGCCACCCGACATAGTATAAAAAAATATAGATTAGTGGTATAAAAGAATATAGACCATAAGTAATTGGCGTAAGGTTATGCGTGACCGAAACACCCTACTACAGACGTGCCAAGAGAATACTCTGTGTTATAAACCAGTGCCTTATCTAATCTTTTATGCACCCGGAACGAGCTAATAAGAATATAGGTATTAATATGTATTATTTGTGGTCCGAATCTGAGGGGAAGTTAGCAATTTTATTATAATTAAAAAAGAATAATTAAACTGTTGGCGAAACTGAGTTCCGATCCAATCTCGATTTTTTAAATATCTAATTTGGTATCCTCCTATCGCAATATGAAACTTCGAAGTTTAATTTAAATGTGATTATATCGAAATATGACCGCAAATTAAACAAACTATGAATGTGAGTTTGCTAACAATAAGAATTGAGTGATGAATGAATCAAGTATATCATGTTTAGTCAATCCAAAATTCAATCGCGATTCGGTCAACTTTCGTTCTGCTATCGTTAAATAGTTACAAGAATTGACCTTCTGGTGCCCTGACCCCCCGCTTATCACTTCACTGCTATGTATTAGTATTACTTAAATTTGGCACTGATAACAATAGTACATTATGGTACAAGTGTGTAATGTTGGTGATTACCGCTGAGGCGCCATTGAAACCCGAGCCTTTTAGGCGAGGGTCTTAAGAGAGCCGAGGACGGTAATCATCAATACACACTTGTATCATACGACGTTTTTCAACACACTTGTGAATAAAATAATTACAAGAATTTAGGGCCACTTTATGAGCACGTGTGTTGAAAAGTATATTGTTATTTGCTACTGAATTCTGATTATAGCCACTAACATTATCGCTAACAGTGTGTACATGCCGCCACAAAGGTCCCGGCCATATTTCACCCGTTCGACGGGTGTGTAAGCATTCGCGACGCCACGTGGCTATCCACTGGATTAATGGCATGCTATTATATTTTGCTAACGTCAAAATATCGCGTCGCGTCGCACGTAGCGGTGTAACGACCGCATCTAATGAAGCATTTTCGTGTGGTTTATGTTTTGCGAGTCGTGTGCTTGTGTTTTAATATTTGCTGTTGTGTGGATTTTAGTTTGAGGTATGTTTCATTTGCATAGTTTCATGCGAATATGCATAATATAATGCAGGGATTTAGAGAGAAATTTTAATAATGCCAACGTTGATTTTGTTGATCGTTGGCATTTGGTGAGACTTTGTAGATATTTTGTTTTATTAAAATAATTTATACTGTCATATTTTTTATGCTAACATAACAAATAATCAAAAAGTAATTGGTGAACCCAGTGGTTGGATATAGCGATTACTTTATATCTGATAAATTCGATTCCCGGACAAGGACATCATTTGTATTGTGGGTGTTTCGTCGTCATATATCGTTACATGTAACCAATGATGGTATATTTCTATAGAAATGCCACTAAACGTCAAAAATAGACCCAAACACCCGAAAAGTGAGCCAATGTAAAGTAAAGTATATTGCCAAATAGTTTACATGTATGTTGTTACATTTGTTGAGTTACATACTTGTCTTACATCACAATTGGTTGAAATGGGTTAAAATGCGTCTTCTGTATTTCGAAAATGCCAATAATAATTAAAGCCCAAGAAATTGCATCATCATCATCAGGTCATTTTAGTCTCCACTACAGGAGCACGACCCTCTCTCGTCCGTCCCAGTCAGAAGGAGGATTTGGCCTACACTCCCCACGCTGGCCAGACGGGTTGGGGAGGCCTGATCGATATTTTATAATGTATTTCCCTTAGTCGCCTTGTACGATATCCACGGGAAGAGACGGAGTGATTCTATTCTAGTCTGCCGGAAACCACACGGCTAAAGAAATTACATATCACAGGAAAATACGCAAGTGCCAGTGGGCTGGTCACATATGCCGAGTCAGCGATGACAGATGGGAGAGGAAAGTTCTAGAGTGGAAGCCACGTATGGGTCGACGAAGCGTAGGGCGCTCCCTCTCTAAATGGACCGACGACCTCAAAAAGTGGCTGATAGCGTTTGGATGGGAAAGCGGAAGTTCGCATATGGTGGAAAGCATTGGGAAAGGCCTATAATCCAGCAGTCAAAGTCAAAGTCAAAGTCAAAATTCTTTATTCTGTAGGCCCTCGCGGGCACTTAGACACGTCTTTTACAATTAGGTATATTTTTTTTTTATCTACCAGCATTTCGGAATGACCATTGACGAGAAGAAATGCCGAAAGAAACTCTGTCAATATATAGAGCGGGCGCTGTATGGAGTTGAGTGTGCAAAATATGAGGACCGCATTCTATAAACAGTTTTGAATTCAGAAAAGCTTGTAGATTATGATTCTGAATGTTGCCAGGAAGTTTCTTGGTCCAATTTTTTTTTATACCCCATTCCCTTGGATATCGAGTAAAAGGACTGAACAAATGCTTTACAACAATTTTAATCATTGTTTTATTGAAAATTTTCAATTGTTTCTTATGATTAAAGATACTTATAGCTACTAAGTGGAAATAAAAAAACAAAAAAAAAATTAAACAAATATTGCTGAAGAAAAAAACATAAAAGGAAATTTTTACGTAATCAAAAATTTTAATTTATATGCGTACAGTTGTTTTTTTACCCTCGACGGAACAGAGACGGTATATGCGTTATTTGGCAGTTTTATAGTAACTTGTATACTTATTTACATTTATGTTGAAATTTAAAATAGAGATGGCAGCCCCCGACCGATTTTCTTGGATTTTTTTATTAAGTTCATAGCATAAATTCTTTAAGTCGGGGGTTTCAAAATTGTTTTATATCTTTTCAACTACGTTTTAACCGTTGTGTGTTTTTTCAAATTTTTAATTTTGTTTTTATTTCAAACTTTTTAGAGAGCAAGCGTAGGTATTACAATTGAAAACCGCATCAGAGTCAAACTAGTAGTTTTGGTTTTGCGCAAACAAATGTTTACTGCAGCGCCCTCTGGTGAGTTGTCACTGTAACACCTATCTAAAAATATGCACCAATCAAACTCGGATCCATCACTGAAAACCGCATCAAAATCGGACTCGTAGTTTTGGAGATAAATGGCAACATTGGTTGCACAAATAAATTATTACTGCAGCGCTCTCTGATGAGTTGTCACCGTAATACCTATTTAAGAACATGCACCAATCAAACCCGAACCCATCACTGAAAACCGCATCAAAATCGG
Organism: Hypsopygia costalis; assembly: GCA_937001555.2. NCBI lineage: Eukaryota > Metazoa > Arthropoda > Insecta > Lepidoptera > Pyralidae > Hypsopygia > Hypsopygia costalis. Next base: position 1,230,554 of record OW443336.2, on the reverse strand, counting down.
ACTCGTACTTTTGAAGATATTTATTGGCATTTGGCAACATTGGTTTCACAAACAAATGTTTACTGCAGCGCCCCCTGGTGAGTTGTCACTGTAATACCTATCTAAGAACATGCACCAATCAAAACCAAACCCGTCACTGAAAACCGCACCTAAATCGGACTCGTAGTTTTGGAGATAAATTGCAACATTGGTTTTACAAACAAATGCTTACTGCAGCGCCCCCTGGTGAGTTATCACCGTAACACCTATCTAAAAACATGCACCAATCAAACCCGAACCCATCACTGAAAACCGCATCTAAATCAGACTCGTAGTTTTGGAGATAAATGGCAACATTGATTTGCACAAACATCCATAGCACCCCAAACGCATGTACCGTCTCCGTTCCGCCGCGGGTAAAAATAAAAAAGTATTAAAAAGAAATAATATTAATAATACTAACAAAACATGCAAATCCTTATTATGCAAAATGTAGATACACATTCTCTTAAAAATGGAAAGTCTATTGCCTATAGTCCTCACATTTTGCTTACTCAACTTCCTTTTGCTTTTTGTGCATTCAAGTGCATTTTATAAATTACTCCTTTGTTTTCCTTATTCTAAAAGTGATTGGCATTTACATTTGATCTTTGATTTATTTTCTACATCAGTGTTTCTGGGAAGTCGGCACTGATCCATTTGGAACTCCTACTATTATATTATGGAAGTCCGTTCAGGCAGTTCTCCTTCCTCTCTCACATGAAATATTCGATTTGCGAGACAGGACTCTACAAGTAGATAATAGCTATGGGGTAGAGATGTCCTTGTCTTGCACAGGAGGCCTTTGTGCCACACCTTATCAAAGGCTGTTTGTATGTCCAGAAACACGGCAGAGCAGTATTCTTTTTTTTTTTCAAAAGAGGATCGTATTGGTCGATCGATAAGATTTTTGTAATCATTTTATGTAATCATTTCTTTTTATAAAAAAAAATATTACATAAAATATCCTTTTATGTAATTTTTTTTATTTCAACAATTGTTTTTTTTTTTTGTTTTTTTATTTCCACTTAGTAGCTATAAGTATCTTTAATCATAAGAAACAATTGAAAATTTTTAATAAAACAATGATTAAAATTGTTGTAAAGCATTAGTTCAGTCCATTTACTCGATATCCAAGGGAATGGGGTATAAAAAAAAATTGGACCAAGAAACTTCCTGGCAACATTCAGAATCATAATCTACAAGCTTTTCTGAATTCAAAACTGTTTATAGAATGCGGTCCTCATATTTTGCACACTCAACTACCTGTGGCGCCTGCACTAATAGGTCTTTTTTAAATCGCCATACAATATTATCATTATACATAATACAATATTATCGTAATACAATAAAAAAAATAGTATTCAACCAAAATAAGAGAAAAAAAAAAAAAAAAGTATAATAAAATAGTAAAAAAAATAATAATATAAAAAATCATAGTATAGAGTGTATATACATCTATATATATAAAAGAAAGTCGTGTTTGTTACAACACTTATAACTCGAGAACGGCTGGACCGATTGCCATGGTTTTTGATTTGTTGGATTTGTCTCCGTCCAGAATAGCAGAATAACTATTAAAAACATTGGAAAATTTACGAAAAAAATAAAATCAAAGAAAAATCATTTTTCCATACAAAATGTTCGTGGATGTCGGACCTGTGAAACGTGACGTTAACGTGCGTACGTCAAATGTATGCGTGCGTTCAGAAATGTGGGTATAGGATAATAAGTATTAAAACATTGACAAAATTGTCGAAAAATTAAATTTGAAAACGGATTGGGATATTTCTTGATTTTCAATTAAATGTCAAATCGATTGGTCTAACTTTTACGTCGCGAAAGTTGTCCGTTGTTGTTTTGAAAATTGTTTATGAATGAATGCTTGAAAATGAATATTAATTGATTGTCAAGTGTCATGGTACTTTATTTTGTGACATAGTAAAATACTGAACTTAATATTTACCAACTGCTGGGTAATATTTACCCACTGCTGGGTAATATTAAATACGGCTCTTCCTTCAACTGAATATGTTTCGAGCATACTCCACCACGCTGCTCAACTGCGAGTTGGCGGACGCCAGTAATTTCAAGCCGCCTAAAGGCCACTTGGCTTAACGACTGCCATCTAATGATAACAACCAGGACCGACGGCTTAACGTGCCTTCCGAAGTACGGAGGAGCTCGAGATAATCTAATGATAACAACCGGGACCGACGGCTTACGTGCCTTCCGAAGCACAGAGGAGCTCGAGATAATCTAATGATAACAACTGGGGCCGACGTCTTACGTGCCTTCCGAAGCACGGAGGAGCTCGAGATAATCTAATGATAACAACCGGGACCGACGGATTAACGTGCCCTCCGAAGCACGGAGGACCTCGAGTTAATCTAATGATTACAACCGGGACCGACGGATTAACGTACCTTCCGAAGCACGGAGGAGCTCGAGATAATATAAACTCATCCATGGACAGGCTACGGTTGACGTTGCTTAACTTGCGTGTACAATTAGACTGACACGCGCAATGACGCAATCGTGCTTCTCTATTATTTTCTATTATTCATTATATTAATTTCAAGACATCATAAATTTTGTTCAACTAATATGTATACCACGAAATTCATTGACAATTAGGCGGTACGAAGTTCGCCGGGCCAGCTAGTATTGTATAAAAGTCTAAATATGTATATCCACAATACTACTTGTAAAGATAAGACGCCTGTGCTTCACATCCTGTGCCGAGAATTTGCCATACATTTTTATCATTAAGGTAATCGTCGGTCCTGTAGTAATACAGGCTGATAATAATGATGATGATATATAAAATGTAATATGTACGCACAAGATTTTTGTTTTCAGTAGCTAATTCCCAAATGCACAATGGAGCTAACGACGCGAACAGAGTGCCTGTAAATAATTCCAACTCCACGCGTTCAGTTGTTTCATGAAAACTGAAATACGAGTACTAACATGATTACATTGCAGCTTTCGGTTCTTTTATGCGCTGAAAATATTTAATACAGCTCTATTTATATATCCATTGTGTGTGTTCTTATTACAAGCTTCTATTTAGTTTCTCCGTGGTGTCTGTAATCAAATCTTGCAAAATAAACCTGAGGTAGTACCGCGATTGAGCTGAAATTAGGTACACTCGTTTGGTTCTCGTGACAATACATGATTATAAGAGATCCCTGATGGGATAAGTCCACCATTGTACTAGTGGTTAATATTAAACTGTATGTATTACTATTATAATGCTTGATTACTAACAAACAAACAATAGACTTAAATTTATAATTTCCACGTTTACCCCTAAGATATGACAACAGCAGAGATCAACGGCTTAACATGGCCTACGAAGCACGGCGAAGCTCGTGTTAAATAAACTCAATAATAGATACTTCGCATAGCTTCGACAGTGCCAAAGAATTTTGTGAACTTAAGAATCTCGACTAATAGTAATTCATATGTGCACGCTTACTTAACTTGTACAAATTTGATAATTTTATTGTAATTGATTTTCCTTTTTATTTATTTTTTTTATTTATTTGTGACATCCATAAATTATATTGTAATCAACTGTATTAGACATTAAATTAATAATTTAAAAATTTGTACGCCTGCATGCGGGCTCAATACAAGGAACAAAAATGTAATATACAATAGACCTGTATTTCGATGTACTGTATTGACAAATAAATGATTGATTTATTGATAGGCTACAGCCGACGTTGCTTAACTTGTTCGATTACAGTGACAGCCCCAACAAAGCCATCGAGGTCCTCAAATTCGGCGGTACAACGGCGGTTAATTGTACGTTAACTTCTGAATTATCAGCCAATAATTAGTGATATGAATTTGGAGAGTTATTGCATTGACACAAGAAATAAAGTAACTTCAGCCGTCAAAAAAAAAAAAGTATTGCATCAGTAATCTAGTACCCATAGTACAAGAGTTGCTTAGTTTGGGACTTAGATGGATGTGTGTAATTTGTCCAGGAATAATGTCATGTAAGGATATGAGACAGCTGCTTAATACGATTCTTTTTAGTGCCCCGTGATTGTTTTTTCAAAGGAAACCACAATGACATGCATGAAAATACATGCCAGCGCTGTATAAATTCCCGATATTCTATCAATATCTCTCTCTCTCCCTCAAATTCTCTAGTTACATTACTTCACGTCAATCAGGGACCCAGCTACCGCCTAAGCTGAAGGCGATTCCAATCTATTTTGATTTCAAAATAAGTCTTGGATTAATCAAAATCAAAAACAATTATTGAAAAGTTGTAGATGCCTTCCTGTTTGTTAGCTTTGCGTACTGTGTGTACACTTAAAATTTTTTCACTAACATCTTCAGCTTTGTACTACTAACTGATGTGTGTACTACTAACCTAAGCTGATGTTTGGTTTTTGTAACCAAAAATCCGGATTCAGCTTACGGGTTAGAGGCGTCTATAAAACTTGTTATATGAAAGTAAATAAATAATAAATATATAACTGCCATCTAGTCCCAAACCAAGTAAAACTTGTACTATGGCTACTAGATAACTGATATCATACTTAAATACAATTATTTTTTTGTGAATACGTAAATATAATGCATAGAAAATGCCCAGACCAAGACAAAGAGAACATAAGAACCAGACCAAGAAAAAGAGAAATACAAGGGATGCTCATGCACAGAATCATTTGTCTTGTGCGGGGATCGAATCCGCGACCTCGGAGGCAAAGCGGCCAGTGCAAGCCATTTGACCACCGAGCTCGTCAGTCTATGGAGGCCGCAGACAATTTCAGCTTCAAATCTAGAATGTAACCTCTTTCTTGTCAAAAACACAGAGTAGTAAGTCCCGCCGCAGACGCGACACGTGTGACGGCGCGACGGAACCCCGTAATTTATTATTTCCCCCGTACGATTACTGCTGGCATCGAATACAACATTCATTGTTTAACGCTGACAAAGAGGGAAAGATAGTCCACAGCTCTGAGTCTATTTGACAGAATATGGTTCTGTATATAAAACAAGCTCCTTCTATCTTCTATGTAATATAGTTACTATGCTTTAGATTCAGACTAGTATTAGCTCTAAAGAAAAGACTGAAGAGTGAGGTATAACTTTCATTTTTTTTGCTAACAATCTCCATGTAAAACAGTCGAAATAAGAATGTTTTAAAGGCCGCTTATGTCAAATATCTTAGTATCGGTCTGATTTTCGCGGTAAAAATCAATTGTTATGTTGGTTCTCGTTCACCAGTCACAAATGACTGAATGATGGCATGTAATTGGTTAGCCAATCACAAACCAGTGCAGTCAAATCCTTAAAAGAATGAGTTGCCAGTGCAAATAATTTAAATTAAACATTAGGAAATGATGCCAAAACTAACGAACCATAACATGAATATGATCTTCATCTAATCCTCTATTTATTTGGTAACTTAGAAAAGTTCATTGTGAGTTTTATTTTGTATTTTTAAAATCTTTTTAGGTTTTGAGGCTGGAGTGATTCGATACTTTTATTAAAACCCAAGTCTTATATTAAGATGGTACGAACTGCAATTTGCGTATTAGTAATTGTACATCTAACACAAGAAAAAGAAATAGAAGTGAAATCACATACCTAACCTACCTAAGAAGATAAGAATAAGACTTAAAATGCCTGTAGGTAAATTATAGCAAGATAATGATGGAGCAGTTGTCAATTCAGCTGATATTGATGTGTTTCAAAAATAAAGTATTAAAGTAGGCAGGTCGCGCGTTGTATCAACCCCTCCCCATACCCATAAATACAGGTTGATGCAAATCAATCTTCAAATGAAAATACAGCACACAAACACCAACACGGAAACTGAACAGAAATAGGCTTGTATCCCATTTTTTTTTTTACGATTTGTTGTTTAAAGACGTCACGATAATATAAATATAGGTGAAATAATTATTTCGATTGCATAAAAACTTCTCGAGATATGATAACTTGAAGATCACAATTTTGGACTATGCCGAAAACTTTCCATACAAAAGGCCACCACGTTATGACGTCACACCGTGCTATTATAATATACGCATTAAATCAGAAATTTGTACGACAGCTATGTTAAATATTGCGTTTATGTAGCCAGTGCCATAACAAAAGTTATAGTATTCTTTATTGTTTCTACAATGGTCATATTTAATTTTTATAATTTCATACCTTTAAAATGGACTTTCCCACCAAACTTTGACCGAACATAAAACACGTCGGACATAAGTTATTAAAATTTTATGATCGCAGATCGTTCTAGTTTTATGTATTTTACGTTACTGATAGAGGCTAAATACTTACTGGATATGGCAATTAGTAAAAAATATTAATGTCCTTCAAATAGCCAATCAGATTAAACGTGTCGCTCCCCACTCTACCCACACCTTATATAGTACCATAAGCTAATAATCAAAATATAGTATCTAGGGTATTGTGTGAGTTACGCTTGATTTTATTTTTTACCCATTTTAACCAATTTAGAAAATAATAATTAAATTCAATGTCTTAAAATCTTATGAATCAGACCGCACCAAAAAGAAATGTCTTAGAGTGCAATTTATTTCTTAACCATTTTCTTCTAGAATAAGCTAGACACTCAATAGCTTAAGGTAATATCAGTTAAGGTTATAAGAAAACTTCGGGTCAATATTATTTTATTCAGTGGGTCACTCTACGTCTGTATCCATTCAATAAATAACAATGTTTTTGTTACATAGTATTTATGATATTATATTATGCTGCTACTTGTAGTACAGTTACATATGTATATATGCTACGGCTAAAGGTGGGTGTGAACATAAACTTAAGATTAGCCGGTTAATCTTAGGTCTAACTTCGAGGAGGTGTTAAATTACCTTTCATATTTCATAGACTGTGGTGCTATTTCGACGGAGCCTATTTCTGTGTAAAGGGTTTAAAGTAACCTAACAAAACCTAACCTCGGAGTGCCCTTCGCTCGCTCTTGCATCCTACGTCGTAATTCATTAAAATAGTATTCTATTCGGAAGTTTCATTGCCACGTGTGCGCGCATTGTCTCCCCACCGCCCCCTCAAGCCCTCCGCCGGCCCGGCGCGCCCATCGAATACATTTTTAGCCATTTCGTTTCGGTTAATGTGCACATTAGCCGGCTAATCTTAAGTTTATGTTTACACCTACCTTTAGCCGTAACATATACACATTATACACATAAAAGAAATAGACAGGTTCTATATTTATTTATATCACGCAATGTAATATACAGTACGAACATAACAATAGACCCATAGAATATATACCTTACAGACTAACATAGACATATATGTATGTATATACCTAAACTAAATCAGTCAATTCAGTAATGTAGATGGTAGCCTCCGGCGGAAGCTCCGATACACCACTCCCTTCGTAATATTTGTTTGTAACGAAATAAATATTGTTAATTTTTATGGATTCCGATTCGCATCTTATATTTCTGATTCACAAAGCACAAGGGAGATCTCATTTACAGTACTGATGTCAAATGTTATTAAAAGAGTTTTTATAATTTTGTAACATGGGCAACAAGCCTATTGCTCGTGATAGCTAAACTCAGCTTTACCACTACATCTTTGTCTGGGTGCGTGTATTTTTCACCCGACCTTGAATAAAAATAAAGATTAAGAAAGATTAATAAGGGATCACTCTTAGGCACCGCGGGACCCTAAATACATATATTCGTCTGTGCGGAAAACGCGTGACATCTCCGTTCCGGTATTATTCCGGCGCCGTCCGGCATCTGTCTATAAATCCCGCCCAATCAAATCGGACAAATAGGGTCTATATCATCTATACTCCGGAATTATTTGTCGACGCAAATGATGTTATACCTTCTTTAAACCTTAAGAAAAATAATCTATTATTTTCATTAAAATTAAATCATTTTAAAATTTCTGGCATCAACCCATAATCATCCCACTGTTGGGATACGGGTCTCCCCCTAATCGAAGGGGTTTAGAGCATACTCCACCACGCAGCTAATTGCGGGTGGGCGGAGATCATATTAAAATGATAAGCTTATATTGCAATAGACATTTTAAGTTAACATATTCCTATTACGATTTATAGAGAATGTTTTCTGCCTATATAGTTTTATATAAATTATACGAGTACATTATAATTGCACGCCAATGGGAAAAATGTAGACAATTTTTTTTTAAACATACCATCCTTTTGTACCTACTAATTATTCCTTTGCTAAATGCAAAGGAATAACTTTACACTTTGACTTTGACGTAAAGTCCAAGAAGTCACGTACTTTGCGGTTCCAGAGAAATTTTCTTCCACGTGCTATAAGCGGTGGAATGAAGTGTCTGTCAAGGTTTTACCCGGAGACTACATCATGGGGGGTGAAGAGGTATTTACAGGGTCGGCAACGCGTAATTCATATCTGTGGTATTACAAGCGTCCATAGGCAAGGTGGTCGCCAGTCGGGGGGGTTGGGCAGCTCTCCCCCTTGGCGACGCCCTTGTCCATAGGCTGGCGTGTAAAGCTTCACGAGAAACTTTACAATAAATAAAACTTATAAATAAATAGAATCTCTAGGGGAGGGGGGGGGGGGGGCTCTCCCCCTTGGCGACGCCCTTGTCCATAGGCTACGGTAACTGCTTTCCATCAGACAAGCCGTACCTTTAGACAGACGGAATGCATCTATATGTAAAAATATCTTTGTTTTTTTTATAATTTATTTTTAAAACTCTTACACATACATTTCATACACATTAATGCCGTACCACGAAAACCTCAGGGTTTATCTGGGTAGGCGAGTTAATTATGTTTGTTTTTTTTTCATAGTCAACAGTATCTGAATCTTTGTATCATAATATTTGCCATTCTTCACGTAGCTTATATACAATATCTAAACAGAGCCAGCCTTGAGCACTTTAATCTAGAACCAGAGCCAGGCAAAGGCTGGCGAAGCGAACAAAGTGCCTGTAAATAATTCCGAAACCTACGCGTTCTACCCCGTCAAAGCTGAAAATCTAGACAGATTACACAGCTCGCAACACGATGCTCACACGCTCTGAAATTCATGGAATCACCACTGAATAACTGACAATGAAACATTGTTTTCAAAAAACATGTTTATACTATTATTAGGGTAAGTCTTCTGTATAAAATAATAATTTCTTTCTAGTGTCCTTATAAGTAGATTAACACCATTTGTAGACCCAAAGTCTTAACTGAATGTGGTAAACGCTGCCATCGAGTTTACATTAATTTATTTATTTAGTTCACCAGAATGAGCTTATTTTTTTTTTAATTTGTTTCTAATGTTCGCCAAACTGCAAAATAGTTAACTGGCGATCATTGACACTGTCTTTTAATACTACTCCTACCGTATGTACTACATACCGTTACTCATTCGGCCACATACCTAAGGTAACCATTTAGTTTTATTATAATGAAGAGAAAAAAAAATAAACAAATAATATCACCATTGTCTGTTTGTCTTGGTCTGTATGCTTTCTATGTATTTACAAAAAAAAAATGTCTTTAAGTACATTTATCAGTTGTCTAGTAGTAGTACCCATAGTACAAACTTTGCGCTTAATTTGGCGCTGTGTAAATTGTTCAGAAATATTTATATATAACTAGCGGCCCGGTACGTGCTTCGCTACGTATAAAGTGAAATAATAAAGAAAATTAATTGGAACACCAAATTAATTTATTCAAACAAAAAAATATTTTATAAATTGCTAGCTATTTTATTCCATTTTGAGCATGAATAAACAAACGGCTACCGACTCTGGAACAGGCAACATAAAGTCGAAGCACATCCAAAATGAAATGACCGCATGAATGACATAACAACATGCTTGTACTGTCAACACTGAAAAAAGTTTCAATTTGACAGCACAATCCCTATCTGAAAAAAGTTTCAATTTGACAGCAAAATCCCCATTAACAAAATCATCCGCCATTTATTGAATTCATTTGTTACAAAAAATGTGATAAATGAAGAACCGCTCTACCGATTTTGTGCAAACTTCACATAAACTATCTACTAAATAATCCGAATAAACCCAAAACAATTGGTTTGGATAGGTGAGCCCGTTCTTGAGTTATAAAATTACAACGAAAAGTGGCATTGATTTTTATATACATATAGATGATAATAAACAAATAATAATAGCCACCTGATGAGTTCGTTGGCTTCATTGTGTGTATCAGTATAATCGAACACCCATGTTAAGCAACGTCGCCTCTAGCCTGTCCATGGATGTATTTATTTATCTCGAGCTCCACCGTGGCCTACATTGTGACAGTGAGCACATTCAACGATCAAAGATCCCGGCAGTTGTTAAGCCAAGTTGACAGTCAGTCCCGGCAGTTGCTAAGCTTCAGGGGGCTTGAAAATATTGGCGACAGTAGAGCAGCCAACCCGCAGTTGAACAGCATGGTGAGGTATGAAAATAGAAAGATACAAAATAGAAAATAATTTTATTACCAAATTGGAGTACAATTTCCTTTACATTTTACACTTACCTAACTTGTAACTTAAAATAAACATAATAAGGCCAGTGGTGACCATTGGTATAATAAGACTAGTGTGGAGCACTAGGTCGAGCCTGTTTCGTGGAGGCCATAGTAGTACATCGTCATAGATATTTCGTATTTTCAGAAAACGATATAAAGTATTAATTATAAATTAGAAAATAAAATAAAGAATTAATTACTATGAACAATGAGAGTTTTAAGTGATTATTCTAATGATTTTTTTCCGTTTCAGCGTAAGATAGGTTTAGTAAAAAAAAAAAAAATTGATGCCTTGCTTGTCTTATCGTATCGTATACTCTAAACCCCTTCGACTGCGTGGAAACCCCTACCCAGCAGTGGGATGAATGAGAGTTGACGACGTATAATACCTAATTAAAATAAATGTTGATCAGGCTTTAGCGAAGGAGAGGTAATAGCGCATGTCTAGCCCAACTAGGAAAGCATGACTGTTGACAAATAACAATTACTTTTAGCAATTGTCTTGGTGTTAGCCTTTTCCTGGGAAGATTTAAAAAAGAAGTGCTATGGGCAGCACCAGTGGGGAGGTACATATGTTATGAATTCTCTATTGACAACAACATCAAACGTACGTCTTACTAGTCTATATATATAAAAGAAAGTCGTGTTTGTTACAACACTTATAACTCGAGAACGGCTGGACCGATTGCCATGGTTTTTGATTTGTTGGATTTGTCTCCGTCCAGAATAGCAGAATAACTATTAAAAACATTGGAAAATTTACGAAAAAAATAAAATAAAAGAAAAATCATTTTTCCATACAAAATGTTCGTGGATGTCGGACCTGTCAAACGTGACGTTAACGTGCGTACGTCAAATGTATGCGTGCGTTCAGAAATGTGGGTATAGGATAATAAGTATTAAAACATTGACAAAATTGTCGAAAAATTTAATTTGAAAACGGATTGGGATATTTATTGATTTTCAATTAAATGTCAAATCGATTGGTCTAACTTTTACGTCGCGAAAGTTGTCCGTTGTTGTTTTGAAAATTGTTTATGAATGAATGCTTGAAAATGAATATTAATTGGTTGTCAAGTGTCATGGTACTTTATTTTGTGACATAGTGAAATACTGAACTTAATATTTACCCACTGCTGGGTAATATTAAATACGGGTCTTCCTTCAACTGAATATGTTTCGAGCATACTCCACCACGCTGCTCAACTGCGAGTTGGCGGACGCCAGTAATTTCAAGCCGCCTAAAGGCCACTTGGCTTAACGACTGCCATCTAATGATAACAACCAGGACCGACGGCTTAACGTGCCTTCCGAAGCACGGAGGAGCTCGAGATAATCTAATGATAACAACCGGGACCGACGGCTTACGTGTCTTCCGAAGCACAGAGGAGCTCGAGATAATCTAATGATAACAACCGGGACCGACGTCTTACGTGCCTTCCGAAGCACGGAGGAGCTCGAAATAATCTAATGATAACAACCGGGACCGACGGATTAACGTGCCCTCCGAAGCACGGAGGACCTCGAGTTAATCTAATGATTACAACCGGGACCGACGGATTAACGTACCTTCCGAAGCACGGAGGAGCTCGAGATAATATAAACTAATCCATGGAAAGGCTACGGTTGACGTTGCTTAACTTGCGTGTACAATTAGACTGACACGCGCAATGACGCCATCGTGCTTCTCTATTATTTTCTATTATTCATTATACCTATATTAATTTCAAGACATCATAAATTCGACATTCATTGACAATTAGGCGGTACGAAGTTCGCCGGGCCAGCTAGTATTGGAATAAATACAAAACACTGTGCTTTCGCTAAGTCTGATAGAAGCAGAATGATGTAAAATTTGTGCCTTTTATAAAACCACAAGTTAACAATAAAAAGGTGTTTTACATCAGGCGCACCGTTCTCTTGTTTAGCACCAAGCGTGATATAAATAAAAAGACTTTTTGAATTGAAAAGAGACTTCAAGTGGTGGTAATGAATGCGTTGTTTTGTTGATAACTGATTAATTATCAACAAAACGACGAGCTTTTTTTTTTGACTCCGAGGTCGCGGGTTCGATTCCCGCACAAGACAAACATTTGTGTGCATGAACATGTCTGTTTGTCTTGGTCTGGGTATTTTCTATTTCTATTGTAAGTATGTATTTACAAAAAAAAATGTATTTATGTACATTTATCAGTTGTCTAGTACCCATAACACAAGCTTTGTGCTTAATTTGGGACTAGATGGCGCTGTGTAAAATTGTCCAGAAATATTTATATAAAAAAAAATCTGTTTGTACGTCCGCGGTGTCATCTCGACTCTTCGTCTTCTACTTTTTCTAATAATACTTAAACAAGATAATAATGATTAAATTTACTTGTACATGGAGCAAGTTGAAGTTTCATTAAATGTTCTGGACAAGTTTTAATTAAGGCTGATATCTTGTACCGAGTTGCGGTGTGGACGTTAAACTCCTTCTCGATGATAGAAGCTATTGGGGACGGTTTTGCTAAACTGCAGTGGCAGTTTTGGGCTACGGCTATGTGAGTAGTTTTTTTTTTATATTATATTTTTTATACAGTGTCACGAGGAGGCACAGCCCGACGTCGTCGTTGTTTTTTTACCTAAGAGCAAACGTCATGTGAGTCACCTGATGCAAAGTTTTCACCACCGCCCATGGATATTAGCAATACCAAGGGGTTGCGGATCTGTTGTCAGCCTTTTAAGGAAATAAAAACTGTTCTTGAAGGCTCCCATCTCGTAGTTGTTCAGGAATACCGCTGAGGGAACTTGATTCCATAATTTCACCGTTCGATCTTACGAAACGTACTGGGATACACATGGACGAAATCGCACGTGTCAGCTAGTTGTCTATAAAGTTATAATAAATTGACTTGACTCCGAGGTCGCGGGTTCGATTCCCGCACAAGACAAACATTTGTGTGCATGAACATGTCTGTTTGTCTTGGTCTGGGTATTTTCTATTTCTATTTGTAAGTATGTATTTACAAAAAAAAAAAGTATTTAAGTACATTTATCAGTTGTCTAGTACCCATAACACAGGCTTTATGCTTAATTTGGGACTAGATGGCGCTGTGTAAAATTGTCCAGAAATATTTATATATAAAAAAAAAAAAATCTGTTTGTACGTCCGCGGTATCATCTCAACTCTTCGTCTTCTACTTTTTCTAATAATACTTAAACAAGATAATAATGATTAAATTTACTTGTACACGAAGCAAGCTGAAGTTTCATTAAATGTTCTGGACAAGTTTTAATTAAGGCTGATATCTTGTACCGAGTTGCGGTGTGGACGAACTTCTTCTCGATAATAGAAGCTGTTGGGGACGGTTTTGCTAAACTGCAGTGGCAGTTTTGGGATAGGGCTATGTGAGTAGTTTTTTTTTTATATTATATATTTTATACAATGTCAGGAGGAGGCACAGCCCGATGTCGTCGTTTTTAGGGTTCCGTACCTCAAAAGGAAAAACGGAACCCTTATAAGATCACTTTGTTGTCCGTCTGTCTGTCTGTCTGTCTGTCTGTCAAGAATCTCTATGTCGGGAATGCTGTGCGGGCTTGAGGTGGGCTGCTCCGAATAAATAAAAATCGCTGGTTGCTTCAAAGAATGTATTGATCCAAGGGCACGTTACAGTGTACAAAGTGGCAAAGCGGTGAGCAAGATTAACAAAATCACAAATATAAAATTAATGTGCGTCTTAATTACGAGAGCGAGGATAAGACGCCATTCTATATAGATAAAAAGGAAGGAATGAATATAATGAACTATTTAATCGAAACACAAGAGTGAACTTAATAGTAACCACAGGTTATCAAACTTAGTGTTGCCAATGCAACATGCTGCGGCCTAGGCAAGAATGAATTCAAACAAAACTTGAATCCAAATTTCAAAATTTATAACTAATACAAAGGCTGAACTTTGTTTCACAATAATAAGATTGAATGCTAAGCACAAGGAAATGTGATATATTTTTTTTGTGCAACCTATGCCTTAGGACTAAAATTATTATTAACTTAAAGCTAAATTGTCTTTTACTAAAGTTAACATATGTAATATTGCTATCTGAAGGCAATTTCAAATAACAACGTATTTGAAGTATGTGCTTTCTTATACATCATAAACAAAATAAATGCACTTAGGTCAAATAACAACGTATTTGAAGTATGTACTTTCTTATACATCATAAACAAAATAAATGCATTTAGGTATCTTTGAGTTTAACAACATCATCAATAGGCAAGACACATATTTTATGTATAGAACGAATATGTGTTTTACCTTTTGAATTTACAACTTCTACGGCTCTAACGTAGCCATCCTGGCCGGGAAAAACTTTGTTGACCCTTGCCATTGGCCAGGACATGGTAGGAACATTGTCTTCTTTTAAAATTACTAAAGTACCAATCTTAACATTAGGAACAGTATTTAACCACTTAGGTCGATTTTGTAATAAATTAAGATACTGTTTATAAAACAATTTCCAAAATTTCTGCTTTACCTGAGTACATAATTGCCAGAACTTAAGTCTGTTTTCAGGAATGTAAGTACAATCATTTTCAGGATACATAGTAAGAGCACTTCCTATTAAGAAATGGCCTGGTGTTAGATAACTATAATCATTAACATCAGATGAAGATATAGGTATCAATGGTCTAGAGTTTAATACACATTCGATCTCTACTAAAATGGTGTTTAACTGTTCATAAGTCAACAAATGACCTTGCAAGGTTCTACGCAAGTGATATTTGGTACTTTTTACTCCAGCCTCCCAGAGGCCGCCAAAGGTTGGTGAATAGCTTGGAATAAAGTGAAAGTCAATTCCGCGCTGAGCTGCGAATTCAAAGACCTTGCTCTGGTGGCTCTGAGAAGACTGAAGCTTGTGAAGTTCAGCTAATTGGTTCTTTGCCCCTTTAAAGGTGCTAGCATTGTCTGAGTAGATTTCTTTGGGCAGCCCTCTACGTGAAATAAATCTTTTAAGGCACGCTAGATAAGCCTCTGTAGTGAGGTCCGAAGTAAGCTCTAAGTGTATGGCCTTAGTGGCGAAACAAACATACACACAAATATATCCTTTACCTACGACGGATCGTCTAACGCGCGAGAGCTTTGTATTTATTGGCCCAGCGAAATCCACTCCTACTTTTTCAAATGGACGACTCATAGCAGTCACCCTGCCAGCTGGCAGAGAACCCATCAGCTGCCTCGATACAGCGGCTTTTTGCCTGAAACATGTGATACATTTAAATGTTATTTTTCTAATATATTGGAGACCATTAGTAAGCCAGTACCTTTGGTTTAAATTAGACAGTAAAAGTTTAGGTCCTGCGTGCAGGAGCCTTTCATGTTCGCTTCTAACTAAACATTCAGTAACATGAGATTCTTTAGGTAATATGATTTGATGTTTTTGAGCAAATGGAATATCTGAATGGTGCAGTCGGCCACCGACGCGTAGGATACCTAGGTCATCGATAAATGGATGTAAACTTTGTAAAGGACCTTTTACACATGTATTCCTTTTCAGACATTCCATTTCCTGCTTGAAATAAATTTGTTGTTCATGTTTAATAAGTAACATTAATGCAGTATTTAATTCCTTACTGAGTAGGTAAGTATGTGAGATTTTGCTACCTTTTAAATTATTTATGAACCTTAAAATATAGGCTAACGTGCGTATCATCATATGAATACTAGAGTAGTTGTGCATTCTTTCAAAAATATCATTAGATTGTGAAACTGAGGTAACCTGGTTGCTGGAGAATGCCGTGTCCGGCTTGGTCTCTGGTAAGACAGTGGGCAATTCTACAGAGGGATCAAAATTGTAGTTGCAATCGTGCAAGAATGCAGGTCCGTGCCACCACATGCTGCATGCACTGAGCTCACGTGGACTAGCTCCCCTGCTTATTAAATCAGCGGGGTTGTCTTTAGTGTTGACGTAAAGCCAGTGACAGTCAGCGGTGTTTTTAGCAATTGCATTCACTCTGTTTGCAATGTATGCCTTCAGCTTCATTGGTGCAGTTCGTAGCCAAGCTAAGACAATTTTTGAGTCAGTGAAAAGGCAAATCCGAGATAAATTAAATTTAAGTATAAGCGTGTCGCGAACCTTAACGATTAGTATAGACAGGAGTAACGCAGCGTTGAGTTCTAAGCGCGGCACAGTCATGCATTTATTTTGAAGCGGATTTATGCGAACAGAGTAGATGCACTGCGACCTCTTTAGCTAGACTTACCACACGTATGTACACACAGCAACCAAATCCAGTGGAACTCGCTGCATCAGAGAAGCCTATAAGCTCCACTGTGTCCGAGTCAGATACATGAATGTTTCTGTTAATTAAAATTGGTTCCATATTAGCTAGGCTGGAGGCAAATTGTAGCCACTCACTCCGAATATCATCTTCAGGGGTGGAATTCCAGTCAGTTTTAGTGGACCATAATTTTTGCATAATAGCTTTAGCTTGCACTATGGTAGGACTAATAAATCCCATGGGGTCATAGAATTTACCTATATAAGCCAGAATGTCCCTTTTTGTGCAATTATTTTTATTGAAGGGCTCTGGGCAAGTGATTTTAAACTTATCATCTTTCATGACTAACTGCAAGCCTAGTGTTTTTAAACTGCAATCATCATGCTGAAGTTCTACATCATCGAAATGCTGTTCAACTGAAGGAATATTTGTTAGTATTCTACTGTCATTTGATGCCCATTTATGAGTCTGAAAGCTACCTTTCTGTAAGAGCTGACAGAGTTGTGACTTGGCTTCTAGTACATTATTTAAGTTGTTATTGCAATAGAGAATGTCATCTACATAAGTGCAATTTTTAAGAATGAATGAGGCTAATGGCAGTTCGCTTTCATTTTGCACTGCGAGTTCATCTAGACAACGGGTAGCTAGATAACTTGAGCTTTTAAGACCATAGGTAACTGTGTCAAGCCTAATGCACTTAATATTCTCGTCAGGGCTGTCCCTCCACAGTATGTTTTGTAGGGACGTGTGCTCGGGTGCTAAACGCACGTTGCGAAACATCTGTTTAATATCAGTTGTGAATGTATAATCGCCAAAACGAAATAACAGTAAAATCTCGAAAAGCTCCCTTTGTACTATAGGGCCATTCATAAGCAAATCGTTAAGCGAGACTTTCTTGTTAGTCTTCATAGAGGCGTCAAAGACTGTGCGCAACTTAGTAGTTTTACTATCAGGTTTAATGACGGCGTGATGCGGTAAAAAGTAGACAGCATCTTTATTTAATTGATACAACGCAATATCTACGTAATGACCATGATTTAACTTTATATAGTCATGAATGAACTTTTGATATTCTGAGAAAAGATTGGGATTTTGGTGCAACTTTTTCTCTAAATTTAAAAACCGTTTCAAAGCTAAGTGGAAAGATTCACCTAAAGCATCATTGACTTCATTGAGAGGTAATTTCAAAGGTAAAGAGACTTCAAAACGATTATCCTTCAATTGAAAAGCATTTTTAAATATATATTCTGACAGTTCCTGCTCTGAAGATTTTTCATTATAGATTTCAGGTACACTTTCAGTTTTCCAAAATTTAGTTAAACTTTCATTAATATCTGACTCACATGTACATTTTAAAGCTACCTTGTTGCAGAGAGAGGTTGACTCAGGCTGTGGTAAGCTTCCCCCGATGACATGACCAAAGTAAGTATTTATGATACCGGGCTGTGATTGTGCAGTGGAGACCGAGGATAATGAAGGCTGCTCTTTAAGCAGCGCGCGCGGTTGAACGCCCAGCGACTCCGAAGGTAGCAGTATCTGGAAAAATACATCAGCTCCCATTAGTAAATCAATCTCACTAGGGATGTTGAAGTCATCGTCTGCTAACGTGATGTGTTTAGGGATATTGAGCTTGGCCAGATTAAACCTTCTCTGTGGCAGGTCACATGTGATTTGCTTAACAACATGGCAAGTTGTTTTAATTTTAAAAGGCTTGTTTAATGAATAAATTTCTATAGGTAGGCATTGCTTTAAATTTGTTTTAGAGTTAGTGATACCTACTACGTTCATATTATTTTGTGTGGGCTTTAAATTGAGCAGCTGTACAGCCTTCTCCGATATGAAGGACAGTTGAGATCCAGAGTCAAGAAGAGCTTTAAATTGAAGCTCTGTGCCGTCTTGAGCTAGAAGTTTAACCTTTGCTGTGGGTAAAAGAACATCATTGTTACTATTACATGCTGCCAATGTGGCAGGAGATGCGGCGACAGACAAGGCACCACCTTCGCTTCTGATGTGCAGAAGAGTGTTGTGTGCTTCTCTGCACTCCCCGCAGCGAAAGTGGTATCTGCACTTGCCCTTGTGTGCAGCCAAACATATCTTGCATAGGTCATTTACCTTAACAAACTCTAGCCTCTTATTTATTGGCATTAGTTGAAACTTTTTACACAAATGTAATCTGTGGTTATACTTACACAAGATGCATGTTAACTCCTTCGTTGCAGTGTAGGCAACCCTACCGGGAGGGACTGGACGTTCCTTATGCTCCTTGAAAGGCTGACGATGCTGACCAAAACCAGGCTCGGCATTCTCAAGCGCCAGTGCTCTCTTTTCAATGTAGGAGAGAAATCCGTCCAGTGTTGGTTCTTCCTCGGTGTCACGCTCAAGCTGATATGCCCGAGACGTGTACAAATCTATTTTGCGAGAAAGGATGCACAACATTATAGCGTCCCAATACTGCACGTTAGGCTCTAAGTTATTTAATGCAGCAAGTTCCTGTCTAACATTAGATAAGAATTCTCTTAAATTGCTTGCTGTGGACTTTAACAATGGTTTTATATCTATTATTGCATTAATGTGCTCATTTATGATTTTATATTTGTTGTTAAACCTGTCATTTAATAATTGCAGCGCCTTTTTATAACTGTCGGCGGTTAATGGCAAATTTTTTATTAAATCTAGCGGTTCATTTCTTAAATAAGACCTTAAATAGTATAATTTCTGAACGTGATCTATGTTTTGGTTGTCATTTATTAGCGAGGTGAAGAGATTAATAAAAGGTACAAAATCAGTAGGCTTACCAGTAAAAATTGGTACGTCTATTGGAGGCAAGTTGACTTTAGAAGTTGGGGCCGTTTTGAGTATTGGACCGAGGTTGGAGTCCGAGTTACGGCATTTGAGCTCCTCATTTATGGAAGACAAAATGGCCACATATTTATCCTCAACCTCGTCATCTTCAGCGGCTTGATCAATTTCGGGGGGATCTAATGAAATGATTTTAACACTGTATGATTCGTACAACGCAAATGTATCTATAAGTCTTTGCTTTTTAACTAATAAAACTTCATTAGTGCAGTTTAACAATTGATCCCTATCTTGGATAAATTTATATAATTTCGTGATCGTACCTTTATAATGTCCACGTGCCGCAACCAATTCTGATCGCTCCATATTTGTAAACTTTAATTGAAATAACACTTAAACCGTATACAACGGTATACAGAAATACCAATGAGTATAAATAAATACTGCAATGATGCGCAATTACACTATTTTAAACAAAATTTATCACACACAGGAAAAAAAAATGGCGTAATTATGCGTTTGGATCGGCTTCCTTGCGGTTGATTGAATATTCGGTAATGAAGAAAGACCGATTCGGAACGAACTATGTGTACGAAACCTGTTAAATCTGTCAAATCATGCACACGAGCAAATGCGAGATCTACCGAGTGTAGCCGAATGAATGTTGCACGGAACTTCCGATGCGCCTCGATGCAAGTGCGGTGGCGCCACCAAGTGATCGCTTGTGTGAAGTAACTCGATGCTCGAAGGAAGATATCGATCGATGATTATTCTTGTTTGATTTGATTGAAGCGGAATCTTCTCGAATGTTTGATGCAAATGCGACACGATTGTAAAAAACGAAATTATGCTTCTTCTAGCTTTACAGGAATGTAGAATGTTGACGATTTTCTTGCGTCTCCAATGTACACTCCAAAAAAAAATCGGGTAGGTAGGTAGTGGTAATGCCGACGTTGCTGTCCGAAAAATCAGGTTCAACAATTTTATGCGCCGACGACGTTTCAATAGATATGAAATGATGCTCGCTCAGCTTGAAGTAGGATGGTAGGTACTGCCGACGTTGTTGTCCGAAAATCAGGCTCAACAATTTTATGCGCCGAGGTTCCCAATAAAATGAAATGATGCTTGCTCAGCCTTGTAGGACTGCTGACGAATTTGTAGCGTTAGCAATCTGGGCCTCCTTAAGAAACACGTGAATACAGGTATGCCGACGTTGTTGTCCGAAAGTTCTGGCTCAACAATATTATGCGTCGATTTGTCCCTTCTTGGTACGCACCTGGATTTCTTCGTCGAACCGTTGCTCGTAGGACCATGTGCGGGCTTGAGGTGGGGTGCTCCGAATAAATAAAAATCGCTGGTTGCTTCAAAGAATGTATTGATCCAAAGGCACGTTATAGTGTACAAAGTGGCAATGCGGTGAGCAAGATTAACAAATTCACAAATATAAAATTAATGTGCGTCTTAATTACGAGAGCGAGGATAAGACGCCATTCTATATAGATAAAAAGGAAGGAATGAATATAATGAACTATTTAATCGAAACACAAGAGTGAACTTAATAGTAACCACAGGTTATCAAACTTAGTGTTGCCAATGCAACAAATGCGTGGAGATATCAAGCTGAAATTTGAACTGTATACTCAGGTCTACGGTCCCATCAAGTTGCAAAAAAATCAAACTGCTAAGTTTAAGTAAAAAAAAGTTACGGCCGTTTATTCAGCAAAAAACGCATATTTCGACAATCTCAAGGGAATCAAAACCTATAGGGTACTTCCCGTTGACCTAGAACTATGAAATTTGGCAAGTAACATCGTTATAGAATACAAGTACAGGAATAAATCTCAAAACTATACATTTGTAAATAGATCTTAAAAAATAGGAGGTCTATATTTTTATAGGGTGTCGAAATTTCAAATTGAAACTACTAGTTCAAATGGGGTATCATATGAAAGGGCTTGATGTACACATTGCAAAATATATTTTATTTATTTTTTCGACGCATTATTTCTTATTATGAAAAATATCAAATTTAATAATGATACTACTACATACGGAACCCTCAGTGGGCGAGTCCGACTCGCACTTGTCCGGTTTTTTTTACCTGAGAGAAAACGTCATTTGAGTCACCTGGTGCAAAGTATTCACCACTGCCCATGGAGATTAGCAATACCAAGGGGTTGCGGATCTGTTGTCAGCCTTTTAAGGAAATAAAAACTGTTCTTGAAGGCTCCCATCTCATAGTTGTTCAGGAATACCGCTGAGGGAACTTGATTCCATAATTTCACCGTTCGATCTTACGAAACGTACTGGGATACACATGGACGAAGTCGCAGGTGACAGCTAGTTGTCTATAAAGTTTGGGGTGTAAGTGGTTCATCAACATATTTGAACCAAAGCCAACTTCACCTGCACGTGGTGCACCCTGCTGACTGACAAACGAAGCTCTGGCGAAAAGAGAGGTAGGGAGCGTAATTGTAAGCTACCCGACTGGGGAATGTACCTCCACCTCACAGAATACTGCAGCCAAATAACAATTTCCTTGAGGATTGTTGTGTTCCTGCGAGTGAGTGAGGTCACCAGAAAGAAAGGAAGGAGATGCTGCGTTGGCAGCGGGGGTGGCGGCGCGCCAGCAATATTTTATGTTGCAGGCGTTAATATGGCTACGGTAACCGCTTCACATCAGGCGGGCCGTATGCTTGTCTGCCACTCAACGTAGTATAACAGACAAAAATCTTATTTACTCAGTAATAAAATGACTACAAAACAAAACTTCTTCTATATCAAAAAATATTCAACTAAAAACGGTCGCTAATGACCGATGTGTTAAATAACCACTTCACTGTCTACAATACACTTAATCTATCATAATTATAATATAACCCTTAAACCTTATTTTTCTGGTGTAGTAAAAGTAAAACAGTGCAAACGAAATCCTTCCCATCCATCAAATTCGCACAGTTAATGCAAAAAGAAACAATTACCTAAGCGAATTGTATCTCGCTCGAGCCATTTCTTGGCAAATCAGTAAAGCGGGGATGGCGTGAGTTCGGCAAAATTATGCAGTGCAGCACGTCATTTGTGTATAAACGATTAGTTAGAAATTTTCCAAATTTGTATACTACTCTTGGTAATGCTCGTTGGTGCAAAGCGAGGTATAACAAAATATCTTCAAATATAAAAATTTAATATAGCGGGGAGTGATTCACCGGGGGTTGTTGTTCATTCGCTACAAAGTAAATTCGTCACAGAAAAAAGTATCTGTAAATTTGCCACAGTTCTATTTTTTATAAGTAAATTCGTCATATATTAATTTTGATTATTGTAAATTCGTCACATTGGGTTTTCCAGTACAGACAGTAGAAAAATCTAACATAACTAAAATAAAAAAGTTACTTATTTATTTTTCGTAATCACAGCAATTTCAAGAAGTTAACCTTACGACTAGGTACATAAAAACCACAGTACACCGTTTTAAGACCTAGTGCACTTATTGAGCAATTTTAAGAATTTCAGCTTACGTTTACATAAAATCATAGTTCTACTTTAGCAAGGAGTCTTAAATTAGTGAGTGGAAGGGTTGGAATCGCTCCACCGAGTGAACTTCAATTCCTTTACGGTGAGGGTTCCAACAGAACATCTGTCGACCTTCACAAAGGAGGAATTCTGGCCTTCAGGTGTAGTTTTTCAATGCTTTCGTGGCCGGTTACAGGACACCGCGCGGAATACGCTGCCGACAGTGCCGACTTTGCGCCCTTAATTGTAGAAGTTTTTTATATAAATATGTATGTTAGTTTATTAAGTATTGTTTATAAATGTAAGCATTGCCTGAAATAAATTATTATTAAAAGCGATCAAAATCCCACAATTTTTAACCGACGAAAAAACGGAGGAGTTTCTAAATTCGACGCGTATATTTTTTATGTATGATCACGCATAACTTTTTATAGAGTATTCCAATTTTGATAATTCTTTTGTTATTGGAAAGGGTATACCCCGATGTTGGTCCCATATAAATTGGGATAAAATATTCAAGCCTAAGGGTAGGAAAACATAGGATGATTGATTGTTCATTCTCTGATTGAAATGTATGACCACACATAACTTTTCACAAAATAGTCCGATTTTAATAATTCTTCTTCTATTGGAAAGGGTATACTCCAAACTTGGTCCCATATAAATTTGAAAAAAAAAATGCAACCCTAAGGGTAGGAAAATAGGAGATGATTTATAGTTCATTCACAGATTTTAATGATGAGATGGGTTTAAAAAAAAACCTCACGAATAATGAGCTTCAGACCAGCTATTTTAAAAGTAATCAAAAATTAAGCATGTAGTAATTAGAACATTATAGCCACAAAAAAATATAAAATAAAAACTTTTAACAAATAAATTAAACCGCCGAAAAAAAAGAAAAGCCAAAAATAATAAACCAATAAATTATAAACATAATTGCAGGTGACTGATTTGCCTACAACTTATATTTCTAAGAAAAAACAAGATAATAAAATTAAAAATAAAATCTCTCATGTAATTATGTCACAGTAATAATCACATTTTTTAATTTTGTATTTACATCTTTTATAGACGTAAATAAAAATCACAACTCTGCTTACAATTAAATATATATTTATTGTAGATTTGCCTGCAATATAACGAAAGATATTAAATAAGTTTAATAATTTAACTACTTCACAACCAATATAAAAATCATAGTAATATTGTGACTGCTTTGTGCCATTAATTATATATCTTTAATTTCGAGAGCTATTAATCAATAATTTTGTTTGCTAACAGTACTTTATGCAAAAATGGCATAATATGAAGATTTGTGACAAATTTACAATAACCCTTACCTACCGATGACGAATTTACATATATTTTTTTATGCAAAGGACGAATTTACTTCCATTGTATGGAGTGTACAAAAATGTGACGAATTTACTTTGTGACGAATGAACAACAACCCTTCACCGGCTGGGTTTTGCAAGCGCAGCGTTTCTATGCACTTGTATCGGCCAGTTAGTCGTCGCTCGTTAGTCGTTCCACTGGGTACCTCTAGGTATATGTTTATTTAGTGATTGTGAATTAAGTAGGTAGACATATTTCTTAATGTTGAAAATAATAATAAACCCATTCAATGACTTTGTGATTATCTTTATACTCCAACAGCCTACCTGAAGACAGTATTAGTATACAGTAAATAACTCTTATAATAAATACGGAAAATTAATAAAACAGCTACTTCTTGACGAAACTTATTATACCATTAAGGAATACCTCGAAGACAAAACACTAAATGTTTGCTTAGGGAGGCAAACATTTAATGTTTTGTCTTCGAGGTTTTGTCTTCCATATCCATATTGTTAAATCCAAAAAGATACACCCGCGCCGCAAACGCAACACTCCTTTCTCCCGGTTACCAGGGAGAAAGGAGTGTTCAGTTGCGTTGGCTCGTTCGTCGTTCGTCGAACACAACAATCTTCAATAATAATAATAATAATAACTTATATTATATAACGTATAACTGGCAACACTACATGTCAGTGGTAGTGGTCTTTGTCTATCCGATTCAAAAAAAATGTTTTTTGTGATGTGATTCATAAATTAATCTATTTAATTACTTTTTTCCTTACAAAGACTTTACAATACATGTTATTTTTATTCAGTTCCACATAGTTTCTTTCGGTTACAAAATAAAATATATAATCATATCAAAATGGTGACATTGACAAATTGTCAATATCAAGAAAACCAACAAATTACAAAAAATAAACAAAAGTTATGACAAAAAGAAGACCGTGAAAAACCCAAAGATGCTGACCAGAGCCAGAACACGAAACGCACGTTCAACACCTCAAGACTCGTCGCTTGACTCCGCCGCGCAGCCGCTGCCCCCCGTGCGCAACACACCAGTGTCGGCTGCAGTTGCGTCGAGTTCGAGCGACGAGTTTCACACTCCCCCGGCGACACCGACACCTGTACGCCGGCGAGGACGACCACCGTCTTGCTTGGGACCACGTGGACATACCGCGAACAGGGCCCCCGCTGTCGGTGGTGCAGTGCGCCGCATGAGATGGAATCAACAGATTAATGAGAATGTCATGCGAGCGTACTACGAGGCCACGGAGGGAGGAACTAACCTCACTGCGTATCGTGATCGGATGCATTCTGTTTTTCAGGCTCTTGAACCAGCTATCAACGTATCGACCCAACGACTATCGGACCAAGTGAGGGCCATCCATCGCTGTCATCTGTTGGATGATGCCACACTTCAGAGGCTGCGCTTACAAACCCAAAGTAGTCGTGTCATTTCTGAGCCGTCACGGCCTCAGACTCATTCACAGCCAATTATAGTGAATGATCCTGTGCCTACTGTTCAAGATGATGAAGAAGATGACACGACTAACAAGGGAAACAGGTATGATGAATTGAGGAGAACTTTGGAAGATGTGATTAATAAATATCGGTATGTACCTACGCACCTTAGACCGGATGTA
Source organism: Hypsopygia costalis (assembly GCA_937001555.2). Lineage (NCBI taxonomy): Eukaryota > Metazoa > Arthropoda > Insecta > Lepidoptera > Pyralidae > Hypsopygia > Hypsopygia costalis. The sequence continues at coordinate 1,204,463 of OW443336.2, read as the reverse complement.
CCACGTTTGCCCATGCATAGAGAAAATAGTCAGCTAATGGGAGCCTTGGATTCACTGTTATCAAATTATTTTGATAGCAGTGAGAGTTTGGTAGATACGCACTCAATTTTATATTGCGCAGCGGTTACGGCATGCCGTGTAGCTCATGTCAAATTTCCAAATTGTGACAGGGCTACACGACCAACTCACCGAAAGCCTACCTGGCAATGTAGAATTGAGAAGCGTATAGCCGATACCAGGGTTCTCATTGCTAAACTTATTTGTTTTAGAGCGGGTAACACGCGCCCTAGGGTTATGCGTTTTGTGAACCGAGCATTTATTGGTACTAATGTAGCACCAGAAGAATATTTGTCTCGGACCACAGAACGCATAGACCTACTAAAACAAAAAGTTTATGCATGGGCAAACCGTGTACGTAGGTATAAGAAGCGGGTTGACCGATATTTACTAAATCGCATGTTCCAAAGTAATCAGAGGAAGGTATATAGAATTTGGGAAGGACCTGAACAAAGTGTGGCTGACACGCGCCTACCTGATAAAGATACCGTGAATTTATTCTGGAGAAATATCTGGTCAGCGCCTGTCAGCCACACTGACGATTTGTGGCTTGAAACTGTCAAACAAGCATGCGAACAGATTACACCAATGACAAATGTCATTATAACCAGGGATGATGTAGCTGATGCGGTCCGGTGCTTAGCTAATTGGAAATCACCAGGACCGGATAAGCTACAAAATTTTTGGTTAAAGTGGCTGAGAAGTTCGCATGCTTGTTTGGCGTTCCAATTCCAACAAGCGTTAAATGACGGGTCTTTGCCAAATTTTATGACCACTGGTGTCACTCACCTCCTCTACAAATCTGGAAGTACCACGGATCCTAAAAATTATCGACCAATAACATGCTTACCCACCATCTATAAGCTCCTTACATCCATTTTGAGAAGCAAAATCACTAAACATATTGATATCAATAATGTTATGTGTGCTACTCAAAATGGATGTAGGAAAGGATCCCGTGGTACCAAGGAATTGCTCCTCATTGACATGGCCATTAGCCAACAGGTTCGTAGAAACCGTAAAGATCTATCGGCATGTTGGATAGATTACAAGAAGGCCTATGATTCTGTGCCTCATACGTGGCTTATGAAGGTCTTAGAGTTGTATAAAATAGATACAACTCTATGCACTTTCCTAAAGTCATGTATGGGGCAATGGAGAACAGTCCTTCTCTATTCAGGATCTCGATCGATCAGTGGTGATGACGAACCGATTGAGATTAAAAGAGGTATTTTCCAAGGTGACAGTTTGAGTCCCTTGTGGTTTTGTTTAGCTTTGAATCCTTTGAGCACATTGTTAGAGGATTCAAAGCTAGGCTACAGGTTCCGAAGGGGAGGTCAGGCTATATCTCATCTTCTATACATGGATGATTTGAAACTTTTTGCATGTAGCAAAGTCCAATTAATGGCGTTATTAAAGATTACTGAAAACTTTAGTAATTCTATTAAAATGGAATTTGGTACCGACAAATGTGCTGTCATGCATGTAAAGAAGGGAACGATATTAGTATCTGAGAGACTCGAACTCTCAGATACTATACACTTGAAATCCCTTTCAGAAACTGAAACCTACAAGTACTTGGGTATGTCAGAAAATTTAGGAGTTGCCGAGACCGACATGAAGCAATCATTGAGAGAACGTTTCCTTGGCCGCCTGAAAAAAGTACTTAGTAGTCTTTTATCAGGGGGCAATAAGGTGCGTGCTTACAATGGTTGGGTCATGCCGGTCTTGATATATTCCTTTGGCATACTCAAGTGGACTCAGACTGAACTTGACGCTATTGATCGTAAAGTCCGAACGATATTGACCACCTACCGTATGCATCATCCAAGATCATCAGTAATGAGGTTATATATCCCTCGAAAATGTGGCGGTCGAGGCTTTCTAAATGCTAAAACCCTACATAATCGAGAGATATGTAACCTCAGGGAATATTTCCTACAAACTGACATGGAGATGCATAGGGATGTGGTCAGTATTGATCGTGGATTAACCCCTTTATCTCTGGCTAAAGAGAACTGGCGTAAACCTGTAGTATTAGGTATTGATGATCGCAGAACCATATGGCAAGGCAAAGAACTGCATGGACGGTTTTACCAGGCTCTACATGGACCTGATGTAGATCCTGTTAGCTCCGTAACTTGGCTACGTTTCGGGGACCTCTTTGGGGAAACCGAAGGTTTTGTCTGTGGAATTATGGACGAAGTTATCAAGACGAATAACTACCGGAAATACATCATGAAGGATGGCACGCTTGACATCTGTCGGGCGTGTCATCTACCTGGGGAATCCCTGAGACATGTAATTTCCGGTTGTTCTCATCTTGCTAACGGCGAGTACTTGCACAGACATAATCAAGTAGCCAAGATCATCCATCAGCAGCTTGCCTTGAAATATGGTCTTGTGACCACCGAAATGCCGTACTACAGGTATATGCCAGAAGCAGTTCTTGAAAATGACCATGCCACATTGTACTGGGATCGATCTATTATCACTGACAGGACTATTGTAGCCAATAAACCTGACATTGTGCTAATAGATCGATCAACGCGCCGAGCAATCATTGTAGATATCGCTGTCCCACATGACGTTAATCTTGTGAAAGCTGAAAAAGATAAACTAACTAAGTATCTTGATTTGGCTCACGAGATTACCGACATGTGGGATGTCGATTCTACAATGATTGTTCCGATAGTTGTAACGGTTAACGGTTTAATCGCCAAGAGCTTCGATCAACATCTCAAGAAGCTCGCGTTGGGAAGCTGGATCAAGGGTCAGATACAGAAGGCTGTCCTCCTTAGCACGGCACGCATTGTGAAGAGGTTTCTGTCTCTGTGTCCTTGACCACCGATAGTTTGGACCTTGTTCCCGCTATCGGGGGGATTCTGTTTTTTATATTTTTTAATGTATTTTTTTTATATTGTATATTAAAAAATGTATGAAATAAGAGATTAAAAATAAATAAATGTCATAATAATAATAATAAAAAAAAAAAAAAAAAAATGACGTTGTCGAAGTCACATCAACTTTTTTGTAAAATTTTATATTAATTGTTATTTTTCATATTCCCACTTAAAATTCACATTTACAATCATATAATAATCTAGGAAAATCATATATAAATAAAAATTTAAGAAGATAAATTCATTATACAGAAATATTTACGACGAAATGAGAACAAACAGTGATGACATTGTCAAAAACGTCAAATAGTGAAAACATAAGTAATGAAGAAAAATATTATACATATGAATTATTAACAATGATATACAATGATAACAAGATCAAGACTTAAGCAAACGTCACAATCCAACGCACGCCCACCACCACCGCCCGCCTCGTCTAGCTCCACGTCGTCGGAGGAGCAGTACGCGACACCTCCGACTTCCAACGTGTCGAGCGACGAGGACGGGCCACCGCCGCCCCCGTCGCCGCCGAGACCTGCGCGACGAAGAGGACGGCCCCCGCTACCGGCCGGCTTGGGGTCTTCGGGGCACCCTGCCCCGCGACAGGCTCCCGCTACCGGTGGTGTAGTGCGACGCATGAGGTGGACGAATTCTATAAATGAAAACGTCATGCGCGCCTACTATAGGGCAACAGAAGGGGGAAACAATCTCAGTGCGTATCGTGTTCGTATGCTTCCACTGTTTCAGGTGCTTGAACCGACTGTCACCGTTTCTGTTCAGCGTTTGTCGGATCAAGTGAGGGCTATCCAGCGTTGCCGTTTGCTGGATGAGTCTACGCTTGAGCGACTTCGTCGGGAAACGCAACCTGTACACATAGTCACCGAGGTAAGCCAAACTCCGCCTACGATGATGTCGAATAATATACAGTCGGCAACAACGCATGCGGAGAATGGACCAGTGCCAGATGAATATGTGAACACGAGCGTACATCCAACCCAGGATGATGAGCAATTGAGAAGAGCATTGGATGAGGCGCTTTATGAGTACAGATCCACACCAATTGCCGAAAGACCTCGTCTGCCACGTTTGCCTGTGCATAGACAAAATATGGCGCTTATGGGGGCTCTAGACCGCTTACTAGATTCCTACCTGGAATCTAGCCGAGACCTTGCTGATACCCACTCGATACTCTACTGTGCAGCCATCGCGGCTTGTCGCTTGGCTCGAGTCAAATTTCCGGATTGTGACCGAGCCTCGCGACCAGCTGTCGATGTTCCTGCATGGCAAATGAGAATCGAGCGGCGTATCAGCGCGGCTAGAGCCCTCATAGGGAAACTAATCTGCTTCAGATCGGGTAATAACCGCCCGAGAGTTATGCGCTTTGTGCACCAGGCGTTTGCTGGGACCAATATTAGGCCCCAGGATTATATGCACTGGGTCACAGAGCGCATAGACTTTCTGAAGCAGAAAGTGTATGCATGGGCAAACCGTATTCGTCGTTACAGGCAGCGTGTGGATAGGTACCAACAAAATCGGCTTTTCCAATGCGATCAAAGGAAAGTATACCGAACTTGGGAGAGATCTACTAGCCGTGTGGTTGATAGGCAACTTCCGACCGCTGAAACTGTGACGCAGTTTTGGCAAAGCATTTGGTCGGTGCCTATCAACCACACCGAGGGAGCATGGATTGACGTTGTTGAGCGTGCATGTGAGTCGATCGGAAACATGGAGGCTATTATCATTAGCCCCCAGGACGTTAGCTGTGCAATCCGAACGGCACATAACTGGAAAGCTCCAGGTCCGGACGGATTGCACAACTTTTGGCTTAAATGGTTCCGTCGCTCGCATGCGCGCTTGGCAACACAATTCCAAGAAGCCCTTGAAATAGGATCTCTGCCAAGTTTTATGACTACTGGTATTACTTTCCTGCTCTTTAAGAATGGTAGTACCACGGAAGCTAAGAACTATAGACCCATCACGTGCTTGCCAACCTTGTACAAGCTCCTTACATCCATTCTGACATCTAAAATTACTAAACACATTATGTGTAATAAAATTTTGGACATTGCTCAGAATGGGTGTAGGGCTGGGTCCCGTGGTACTAAAGAGCTTCTTCTCATTGACATAGCCGTTTGCCAACAGGTCCGCCGGAACAGGAAGAATCTCTCTGCCGCCTGGATTGACTACAAAAAGGCCTATGATTCGGTGCCTCATTCATGGCTGAGAAGGGTGCTGGAGTTGTATAAAATAGATTCAACTCTATGCTCCTTTCTCGGTTCATGTATGGGGCAGTGGACCACAGTCCTTTGTCAACCGGGTTGCGGAGTTTCTCCTGAATTGGTGGATCCTATAAGGATTCAACGTGGTATCTTCCAGGGTGACAGCCTGAGCCCGTTGTGGTTCTGCCTAGCTCTGAACCCACTTAGCACACTGTTAAGGGATTCAAGGTTAGGCATTCGACTTCGTAGAGAGGGTGAGATCATTTCTCATCTGCTATATATGGATGATCTCAAGTTGTTTGCACCAAACAAACCAGACCTTATGGAATTGCTGAAAGTAACCGAAACTTTCAGTAGCGCCATTGGTATGGAGTTTGGTGTTGACAAATGTGCGGTCATACATGTACAGCGGGGTAGAGTTGCAAATTCGGAGAGTTTGCAACTCTCAGAGACAATGTTCCTCAGATCTCTCTCTGAAGTCGAAACCTACAAATATCTTGGTATGTCGGAGTCTCTAGGTATAGCCGGCGGGGACATAAAACAATCGGTGTTGGACCGATTCTTTGGTCGCCTGACAAAAGTCTTAAAAAGTCTGTTGTCAGGTGGTAATAAGGTTCGGGCCTTCAACGGTTGGGTTATGCCCTTGTTGATATACACCTTCGGCATACTAAGGTGGACTCAGACTGAATTAGACACCCTGGATGTAAAGATCCGAAAACTGCTTACAACGCATCGCATGCATCACCCACGATCGTCAGTGATGAGATTGTACATTCCACGGAAGTGTGGGGGTCGTGGCTTTTTAAATGCCAAAAACCTACACAACCGTGAGGTGTGCAATCTCAGGGAATATTTCTTAAACTGTGAAAGTGGGATGCATTGCGACGTTGTAGCAGTTGATAAGGGCCTTACACCACTATCCTTGGCAAACGAGAATTGGCGTAAACCATCTGTGCTTACCACTCAGGGCCGCAAGGATATATGGAAGAGCAAGGAGCTACATGGGCGATTCTACCGGGCTCTTAATGGGCCTGATGTAGACTTGCTCACGTCGGTGGCCTGGCTACGTTTCGGTGACCTCTTTGGGGAAACCGAAGGTTTTGTCTGTGCAATTACGGACGAAGTTATCAAGACGAATAACTACCGGAAATATATCCTGAAGGATGGTACGGTCGACATCTGTCGAGCATGCCACCGTCCCGGTGAGTCACTCAGGCATATTGTTTCCGGTTGTTCTCATCTTGCTAACGGCGAGTACTTGCATAGACACAACCAAGTAGCTAGGATTATACACCAGCAACTTGCTCTTAAATATCGCCTTGTGAGCTCTGAAGTACCATACTACAGGTATGCACCTGCGCCAGTTCTCGAGAACGGTAGTGTCACGCTCTACTGGGACCGGTCTATTATCACTGACAGGACTATTCTCGCAAATAGACCTGATATAGTGGTATTAGACCGGGTGACGAACCGTGCAATTCTCGTTGACGTCACCATTCCCCATGATGAGAACCTCGTTAAGGCCGAGAAAGAGAAACTTTCAAAGTACTTGGACTTGGCCCACGAGGTTACCAACATGTGGCATGTGGACTCAACGATTATTGTTCCGATAGTCGTGTCAGTAAACGGACTTATAGCTAAGAGCCTCGACCATCACCTAGAGAGGCTCTCGCTAGGCAGTTGGGTCAAGAACCAGATTCAGAAGGCGGTTCTCTTGGACACGGCCCGCATCGTGAGAAGGTTCCTCACTCTGGAGCCCTGACCACCGGTAGTTTGGGTCTTCGCTCCGCTACCGGCGGGTGCCCCTGTTTTTTTATATTTTTAAATGTATTTTTATTTTTATTTTTTATATGAATATATTTAAAAATGTATTAAAATAAGAGTTAAAATTAAATAAAGGAAATAATAATAATAATGTTTTATTGTCTGTAAAGTTACAGTAGCATCAATTAGGTTGGGTCCTCCTTTTAGGTAATCAAATACCTGGGCCAGGAGAGCCCGCTCTTCAATAACAAGCGCACATTAGACAAGACAATTAAGCCACACATGTACATTTCAACTCAATTCGAAGTTCATTGACAATTACAAGCAGCTATATAATGCTAATGTGTAATCCATTCGTTTATGATAAATCAAAGAACACAAATGAATCCAGCTTCTGTGTATATGAGTAGATGTAAGTGTATTACTTGTGTATTTTTTTTTTTTTTTTTTTATCAGTGTTAAACAAATAATATCTATAATATGATTATATATTACTACTACCTTTTTGTGTTATTTATATATTTGTTTTACTTTCGGGAATTATTTTCTAGTACCTTTTTCATTCTTATCTTCTTTGATATTATTACGAATTTACAGTTTATTTATATTACTTATATACCTACATAACCACACCTAAATCACTTTGATGTACTCAACAACAACTCAACTTCTTCATAGTTTTTAGTTTTTAGCCACTTGGTTAGTACCATTTTACAGTTTCGAAAGTTCAGAGGATATAAGTTCATGTTTGTATTTATTCCATTATATAAGCGTGAGGATTGATTTAAGTATTGCCTGTCAGCAAACGCTGAGTTACTTATGTTAGAGGGATCATGGGACAATCTTCAAGGACATTCTTATTTGGCTGCAGTCTTCTGTGAAATAAAGTTACTTCCCCAGTCGGGCGTCTTAGAAATAAGTCTCTTTCGCCAGACCCTCGTTTATCAATTAGCAGGGTGCATCACATGCAGGTGAGATTGGCTTTAGCTCTAAGATGACTATGAACCACTTTCACCCCATTCTATTATTTGCTCAATAATTTGCAACCAGTTTCTTCTCTCTCAAATTTAATGGCGGCGTCTGACGCCATATGTATTAACTTGACATACTATATCGGTATATTTTTTAAAGTACAGTTAAGGGGTCTTTCCCGTAAGGGTGCTATACCTCTCTCCCCTCCCTACCATCCCAACTCGTCATTAGGAGTGGGCACGCGAAGGAAATTATCCTCACTTAACCCTCCAGCAGGCGTTAACTGGCACCTTTGAGGGCCCTCGCCGATTACTTTATTATACGGATTGGTTCCATTTCTCTTCTGGAATTCGTTTTAGGGTTATAACTTTAAAGTTATTTGGTTTTAGTAGGGAAATTTAGCTAAAGAAGTTTATAATAAAACTAGCGACCCGCCCCGGCTTCGCACGGGTGCAATGCTGATACTAAATGTACTACAGAAGGTCTTTGCGCTTTGTCCTATCCAGTCCTTCCCCAGTTATAGGCACACGCCGCCGGCTCCGCGGCCGGTACCGCCACAGCCGTTATGTCCCTGCATTTTAAATGTGTAATATCTTCTAAACTATTCATTTAAATTACATGCTGTGAAGGGCCATATTGATCTATATTAAATGCGCAATGTATTTAAGGTACTTAATTGGATAAGGATTAATTCTGTATTGCTTAAAATCGCTTCGTAAATAAGGCATTGTTTCTTGTAAAAAGCAAAGGATAAAATAACGGTTATTGTGTGTTACCACTAAGAGATAGACATATACCATCGCGAACTTTTTTGTAGACCATTTTAAGGTGAACAATACTGTACTACATTATTTTGATCTATCTCGTTGGGTTCAGCCAGCGTTTGCAATGAAAGAGCAAAAAAATGTGTTTATTTACGACATCACATTAGAAACCTCTAAATTATCAGTGTTTTTCTACTATGTTATGCATATATTATACATATAAACTTTCCAGTTGAATCACTCTATCTATTAAAAAAAACCGCATCATAATCCGTTGCGTAGTTTCAAAGATTTAAGCATACATGGGGACATAGGGACAGAGAAAGCGACTTTGTTTTATACTATGTAGTGATAATCGTGGAGCTCGATGACGTCATTACGGGAATTAGTCTAATCGATCACGGCAGTTAAGCAAAGTTGACCGTAGCCTGTGTATATATAGGTTTATTTATATCGAGCTACTTTGTAATTCGGAGGGCACGTTAAACCAAGGTTCCTGGCTGTTGTCAAAAGATGGCAGGCATTAAGCCAAGTCAGTGGCATTCGGGGCCGCTTGAAAGCATGATAGTAGCTTTAGGGGTGTAAGTGGTTCATCAAGATCTTTGAACCAAAGCCAACTTCACCTACACGTGGTGCACCCTGCTGACTGACAAACGAAGCTTTGGCGAAAAGAGAGGTAGGGAGCGTAATTGTAAGCTACCCGACTGGAGAACGTACCTCTACCTCACAGAATACCGCAGCCAAATAGCAATTCGCTTGAGGGTTGTTGTGCTGCTGCGAGTGAATGAGGTCACCAGAAAGAAGGGAAGGAGATGCTGCGTTGGCAGCTGGGGTGGTGGCACGAGAGCGACATTTTGTGCTGCAAGCGATAATATGGCTACGGTAACCGCTTCACGTCGGGCGGGCCGTATGCTTGTCAGCCACCCGACGTAGTATAAAAAAAAATGATAGCAAGCTATGTATTCATACAGAACTTTACATCATTGCTTATTACGTTATATAGGCACTTCTATAGAATACTTTTCTGATTTGGTGTCAACAAGGGAGAACTACCCAGCTTTTAGGCGATTTTGCAATTGTTATTATTGAAATAAATAAATATTTTTGGACAATATACACAGCGCCATCTAGTCCCAAATTAAGCTCAAAGCTTGTGTAATGTGTACTAGACAACTGATAAATGTACTTAAATACTTTTTTTCTGTAAATACATACTTACAATACATACATAACACCCAGACCAAGACAAACAGACATGTTCATGCACACAAATGTTTGTCTTGTGCGGGAATCGAACCCGCGACCTCGGTGTGAAAGTGGCCATTGCTAACCATTCGACCACCGAGCTCGTCGAAATCGATTGTATTCGAAATCAATGTGTAAAGTAACAAACGCATTTTTTTAGGTCCCCAATAGTGTTAGATATTTAAAATCCGTGGTGGGTCTCTCGCATTGCCAATAGAGGAAGTCAAATTCCAAAAGATTCCTACTCCTACTCCTAATTTCTACTGATTTTTTTTGTGATTTCCAAGGCAGACGTAGACAATTTTACCCCCGGGACTGCAGTGGACTTCATTGTTCATTGCCTTTTTGATTATTGCCGCTGTTAATCCTGGCTACACAGAAGACACAGTGGTGGAAATGTGTAGTGAGCCCCGTCTTCCATTATTGCTTCTATTGTGAAAGACACGAAAGTGGGAATAATTCGTTTCATAAAAAATAACAGGTTAGTAAGCACACAGTTTGGTATTCATGCTAAAATACAAGAAATAACTTCTTCAGATAGAGGTAGTCATTCTACCATTCCACTTAAGTATAGTTACTCCAGAATGTCTCGGCCATGCGGCAGCTGACGGCTAAGTGCTCTACTAAGTGACTACGCTGACTTCCGAATAAGAATTAGCTTAGCCATAAGTTCATACTAATACGTGGAGATTATAAAAGAAAGTCTGTAATAGAAGGGGATATTTATGTAGAAATTGAAATTGAAATAGGTATATTTATTTCAACATCACATAACAAAGTAAAGGTACACAAATACAACATTACATATTATAATAGAAGATGACATGTGATTCTTCCCACCACCCTTTCCAGTCGGGCGGCGCGCGCATTAGCGCGCAGTGTCCGGCGCGAGAGACAAAGGGTGGACGTATCTGGACATTCGCCCTGATGAAGGTCTCCTTTTGAGATCGAAATTAGTCGGCTTTCCAGACAAAAAGACGTGAGTGACCCGTTTAATTTATTTAATTAATTTAGAAGATGTGGTGAAATTTTGGCCCAGACTCAGGTATCATTGCTGGGATCATAGAGTGATCTCAGCCCTGATTTTCAGTGCAGGCCAAGAGTGACACCGAATGCCAATACAAGATAATTAAATAATATGTGACTAAATAATAATATCAGACAGTATATCTTAGAAGCAATCGTTTGCCTACTGAAGCGTATTAAATTCAATGTAGGGTTTGCAACATTATGCGACAGCGGTGCCAACATGTCAGCCAATCGAATCAAGCCAATATGTTTAAATTTTATATTAAAGACTTTGAGTTTCTCGATCCCTTAATCTGGATCGAAGAAATTCGACGGAGAACCAAAGTCGTCGACTTAGCTCTCAGAGTCAGCAAGTTGAAGTGGCAGTGGGCTGGCCACATTTTCCGAGTTAGTAATGGCAGATAGAGGAGGAAAGTCCCAGAATGGAGTCCACGTATGGAGCGACAAATCGTAGGGCGCCCCCTCTCTAGGTGGACTGATGACCTAAAAAAGTGGCTGGTAGCGGTTGGATGCGGAAAGGGGAGGATCGCATAGAGTGGAAAGCATTCGGAAGGCCTATATTCGCCAGTGAATAAATACAGGCTGATAATGATGATGGTGATGATTTAGATATTATAGGAGTACTGGGACATAACCAACCTGGCACCCATATTGCAGAATCTCAAGGAAAATCGTATATCAATAGAAATTAATAGTACTAGATTTCTTTTATACTACGTCGAGTGGCAGACAAAAACTCCCAACATAAAATAACGCTCGCGCACCGCCACCCCTGTTGCCAACGCAGCATCTCCTTCCTTTTTTTCTGGTCTACTATTACATTCATTTTCTTACAATTTTAGAATAAATATAAAATTCTTAATACCATTCATTGTTCGATTTGAACTCGATGGTCGTCCTTGAATAATAAAATAGAAAACTTTTCAGAAAGTTCTCACCCTTAAAATCAAATCCAAATTGATCATTCATAATTCAGATTCAATCCATTACTGTCTGATTCCAATATTCAGAAATAAAATATTTATACCTTAAATCTTTTTACATTTAAATAAAATCGTAGTGTCTGTTCGTATTATGGCGAAAATTTAGATCTGTCAAAGGAGTAAGTAATAGTACAATAGTCTACCTCAGCCCCCTTACCACCATCTCTTATTGCGATTCAATAACTGAATAGAATGCTTATTCATACCAATGAATAAGCGTCTCTATTTCAAACGGAATAGAGTCGCTTATTCATTGGTATGAATAAGCGATCTATTCAATTATTGTATCGCAATAAGAGATAGTGGTAAGGGGGCAGTGCTCGATGGCGTCGTTGCGCGTGTCAGTCTAATCGAACACGCAAGTTAAGCAACGTCGGCTATATCTTGTCCATGGATGCGATTATTTATTTCGAGCTCCTCCGTGCTTCGGAGGGCACGTTAAGCCGTGGGTGCCGGCTGTTGTCATTAGACAGTCGTCAAGCCAAGTCAATGGCTTTTAGGTGGGTTGAAATCACTGGCCTCCGCCAACCCGCAGTTGAGCAGCGTGGTGGAATATGCCCCTTCGATTAAGGGGAGGCCCGTATCCCAGCAGTGGGATGATTGACGATGTTGACGACAATAGTCTACCAATCCGTTTAAAGTCACTGTCAGAATCCACGGCAGCCGTAGTTTTACCCACGGCACTGCCGTGGACTTCATTGTTCATTGCTTCTTTTTGGTAGTAGCCGCTGTTAATCCTGGCTACACAGGAGACACAGTGGTGGGAATGTGTGGTGAGCCTCCATCAGGGTATCAAGCATCAATGGTAAAAACATTTCAAAGTTCAAAGCGGCACAGAATCGATAAATGTAACGTAAGAAGGGTGGTTTATGTTCAGCAATAGACAACATACATCACTCACGTCACTTTGCTGGTTTGATTAGATCTCATTCTCGTAGCATACGGCTATAAGGGTGAAAAAGGCAATAATAGCACAATTTCGTTCTAAACCAGCGTGTTCCTTGACGAATCCTTAATTCTGTCCCTCCGTCCGAATCCAATTGTTTTTCCAAGTGGGTGCATCAAAATAACAATTCGATTGGTTCCGCTTACCGCCCCTTCTCCGTTCCCATTCACCCTAATGCAGTCGCTTTACTAGATATACTTTGTGAAGGGATAGTCTTGTGTTTTCTTTGGCAATCGATATAATTGTTATGACGTTGAAATTTATCAATAAATCATGGAAATATCTACATAGGCTCTATTTATGCCGCCGCGGAATGGAATAGAAACAATGTTCTACGACGAAATTGTACATAGCATATTGAACTTTAATATCAATAGTATAGCATATAAACTTAAATACGAGCTAAAAAAGGTTGCAGGTCTTCCGGTGAATCCTCGCACATTCTCGAGAATTCTCGTAGTGTAGTGTTGGCGCTGTCTGTGGAATCCGCGGGAAGTGGCGCGAACGGGGAGTCAGTCGGGATGATCACAGCAAAGGAATATGCCGATAAACTATCTTTTAGTTTGGCATATAATTACTATGTAAAACATGTATGTTATGTTAATAAACAATAAAAAATAAAAAAAATTAATAAAAAAAAATACGCTCGCATTCCAGCGAATTCAAGCGCCTTCTCGCGTTGTGAGGTGAAATTGACGATTCCATTCCGCGGCGGTGGAAATTGAGCCTTATTATCAGATCACAGGCAGATAATTTGCTTATTATTTTAATGGTATAAAAAGTGACAACGTGTCAGTCAGTCCATCACACGGAGCGATAGGAAATCGAGTTTATGTTTGTAACACAAACACCTGCTAGTAAAGCTATCGATATTAGTGTAAGAACATGTAACGCTCCTGCAATGCCTCCAACAGAATCAAATGAGGACCATACATCAGGGCTGAAGCAGATTCCTATCGGATATTTTGATTGCAAAAATCACTACTAAACTGGGCCGCAATGAAAGCGGGTCGGTAACAAAAACATCAATTTTTGAAATCGTCTTACTTTTTATTTATGGTTCTAATACAATCACCAAAAAGAAATTAAATGATTTTACTTCTGCCTATATTTGTAACGAAATAAACTTTAATTTAGTATTTATTTCATAAAGCCAGTTTCAATATTTTAGAAGTTATTGACGTTTTTGTTACCGACCCGCTTTCATTGCGGCCCAGTGTATTTAGATTGGTCGTAATTGTGCTTAGCTTAGCTGATAGAACCCTGAAGCTTTATCGACAAAGCTGAAAATGTTTGTCAATAACTTAAAGCCTATATATATATTTGGAATTTGTTATATATATACATACACTTCTGGACACATCTATTGGCCCACCTTGCATTTTCAGTTTTGTTTGGTCCTAGCTAAAATTTTATATTAGGTCGAGCAAAAAGTTTTTATGCAGTTTTGAACCTGGCACATTCATAATTTCATTCAATAGTCTTTTTTTGAATTTCGAACACAGAATTTAAAGAAACAAAAGACAATTTGGAGCCTGTTCGTTGATATCCAACAATCGAATACTAAGAAAACTTGATTTTATTGGTTTACTTGGATTTAATTCTTGAAAGTGTGATTTTTCTCTTTGGTTTTGCAACAAACATTACTTATTCTTGACATTAAAGTGAGGTTCTATCAATAATCTATGGATACTTCGCCTGAAATCGCCGCCCAAGCTGTGGCCATCCAAGCAAATCCAGGCCGGACACAGCCAAAGAAATGTGAGTGCTCAACTTAATTTAAGTCGATCTGCGGTCCGAAATGTTTATCGGAGGTACCTAGAGACTGGCGGCTTTGTTCGTCGCCAAGGAAGGCAACGATTTCGGGTCACAACTGAAAGGCAGGATCGATTCATCGTGACGACCAGCTTGAGAAATCGTCACCTTACCTCCATTGAGATACAAAACCAACTTCGTGACTTCCACGGAGTATCTGTGAGCGCTCGAACTGTTCGGAGAAGGTTAAAAGAACGCGATATGGTACCACACAAGCCAGCTAATGGCCCCAAACTAACGCGAGCCCACCGAACAGCGCGCCTTCATTTCGCGCGCACTCATTTAAATTGGACTCAGCAGCATTGGAGCCGTGTAGTCTTTTCTGATGAGTCTAAAATTGTGTTACATGGCAATGATGGAAGGAAGAAGGTCTACCGACGTAAGGGAGAGCGTTTCGCACAATGCTGCTTTGAAGAGAGGGTTGCTTATGGCGGTGGCTCATGGACTGTCTAGGGCGGTATATCCGCGAGCGGCAAAACTCAACTTGAGGTTGTTACGGGACCTCGGCTGCCAACATTGAATGCTGAAAGGTACATTCGTGAGTGCTTAGAACCTCACGTGATGCCATACGCGGACTATGTGGGCCCAAATTCCCTTTTTATGCATGGTAATGCAAGAGCCCATACGGCCGGCATCGTCAGGGAATATCTTCGGGATGTGAACATCACAGTTATGGACTGGCCAGCAAGAAGCCCAGACATGAACCCCATTGAGCACATGTGGGACGAGCTAAAAAGACGTGTTAGGGCTCGTCAGCCAGTTGCCCAGACGATGCAGGAGTTGAAAACTGCCATAGAAGAGGAATGGGGGAGGATCCCTCAAAATTTCAGAGAGCGGTTGATAAACTCTATGCTTAATCGTATGAGAGCTGTGGTAGATGCCCATGGAGGCAACACGCGTTATTAAATTAAACTTTTAATTGATAAAAAATGTTTTTTATTCAAAAATCAACTGCCTTAATCAAGGCGCATACCCGACTTGTTAGGCGTAGCTCCATGTCGTGTGGTATTCTGAATTCAAATTTAAAACAATATGATCGAAAAAGATGGTAAAATGTATCAGGTTTAAAACTGCATCAATAGTTTTTGTTCAATCTAGCAATCATATTTCGGTAGGGGCCACCGAAACCTAAACTCTAAGGTGGGCCAATAGATGTGTCCAGAAGTGTATATATATATATATATATATATATATATATATATATATATATATAAATGGAAATATTCGATGTGAATCGGCTTCAGCTTAGGTGGTAGGAGCCAGCCAGGAGCCTCCATTAAGGATGGCTAGGAGACGTGAAAAGTAGATTTTAGTCTGAAATTTAAAAAATATATTCTTATAAATTAGATTTTTTAAACTACCTATATAATGTAGCCTGCGAGTAACTGAGGTCACCAGATAGGAAGGAGTTGCTGCGTTGGTAGCGGGTATGGCGACGCGCGAGCGTTTCATGTTGCGAGCGTTACTATGGCTACGTCAACCGCTTCACATCATGCGGGTCGCATGCTTCTCTGTCACCTGACATAGTAAAAAAAAGAACTATATTTAGGGGAGTGAACCCGCTACAGTTGTTGCCTAAATAGCCATAGTTATTCAAATACAGAGCTCTTCAAAGATTATTATTGTGTTTCGTGGCGACTCCATTAGGAAGTAGATACGTATTTTGCTTCCATCATAAAACTTTTAAATATAGCTAGCGAAACAAAATGGCAGCGGACAGAAACGTTCACAACCGACAATTCATTGACATTGCGGTTTGTCATTACGTCAGTTTATGTTTGCTAATAGTCGGTCGATGGTTACGTTGCAATCACACAACCTAATTTTCACAACGATAATGCGGTTTCATTGGAAAAGGATGTGGTTTGCATTAAAAACTTCTATCAACCAATATACTACACTATCAAAGATCAATTACCCTATCACTGAAGCCGATTACCGCCGAATATTTAGATTCGAAAAATAGGTCTTACATTTAATTATTGACAGACATCTTCAGTAAACTAAGACTAAAGTCTTAGCTACTGGATTACCATCAGCTAAGCTAAACAGTGGTACCGTAACTCTAAGTTGAAGTTTGATTTTCGCTATTTTGGGGTGTAAGTGATTCATCAACATCTTTGAACCAAAGCCAACTTCACCTGAACACTGTGCACCCTGCTGACCGACAAACGAAGCTCTGCCGAAAAGAGAGGTAGGGAGCGTAATTGTAAGCTACCCGACTGGGGAATGTACCTCTACCTCACAGAATACCGCAGCCAAATAATAATTCCCTTGAGGGTTGTTGTGTTCCTGCGAGTGAGTGAGGTTACCAGAAAGGGAAAAAAATGCTGCGTTGGAAGCTGGGGTGGCGGTGTGCGAGCGATATTTTATGTTGCGAGCGTTAATATGGCTACGGTAACCGTTTCACATCAGGCGGGCTATATGCTTGTCTGCCACCCGACGTTGTATATAAAAAAAAAATATCAAAAAATCTTTAACTATCTCTATGGGAATTTTTAAAAGCGAAAATAAAACTACTGCTTAGATTATTGTTAACTATGTTTAGCTCAGCTGCAAGAAACCCTAGAGCTCTAACGACTAAGCTAAAGATGTTTGTCAATAGCTTTAATCTAACATTAATTTTGATGGTATGGTCTATTAGCGTTATGAAGATATCACGTAAGGCTGGCAACGGATCGGTGACCCTTTGGTGTTGCTGATTTCTATGGGCGGTGGTGATTGCTTTCCATCAGGTGACCCATATGCTCGCTTGCCCCCCTCTCATATAAAAAACGAGTGGCACTCGGGGACTGCCGCGGTAAAGCTATTGCATAGCATTTTTTATCAACTAATGCTCGTTTGCTCGTTCATCCATCCATCCATCCGTCCGTCCATCCATCCACCCATCCATCCATCCATCCACCCATCCATCCACCCATCATTCCATCCACCCACCCATCATTCCATCCACCCATCCATCCATCCACCCACCCACCCATCCATCCACCCATCCACCCATCCATCCACCCATCCATCCATCCACCCATCCATCCACCCATCCATCCATCCAACCCTCCATCCATCCACCCATCCATCCATCCACCCATCCAACCATCCACCCATCAATCCATCCACCCATCCATCCACCCATCCATTCATCCCTCCATCCATCCATCCAACACATGGAAAGTAAAAATTTCGTAGAGTCGTACAATACGTCTAATCGCACGAGTGGGGAGCGTGAGGTTTTTTCGTTACGGAGTTTCTGGATTCGGTCCCCGCGCTCAAGGCCCGCGATAGAAGCTATGCAATAGCTTAAAAACAAAAAATTCCAATGATCACGGGATAAGGCGAAACTTATGCGCCCTATACCAAACCGGTTTAACCTCAGCATGGCAGGGTTACTTATCCTACTTATCCTTTGTTTTTAGGGTTCCGAACCTCAAAAGGAAATACGGAACCCTTATAAGATCACTTTGTTGTCCGTCTGTCTGTCTGTCTGTCTGTCTGTCTGTCAAGAATTTCTATGTCGAGAATGCGTGGAGGTATCAAGCTGAAATTTGAACTGTATACTCAGGTCTACGGTCCCATGAAGTTAAAAAAAAATCAAACTGCTAAGTTTACGTAGAAAAAAGTTACGGCCGTTTATTCATCAAAAAACGCATATTTCGGCACACTCAAGGGAATCAAAACCTATAGGGTACTTCCCGTTGACCTAGAACTATGAAATTTGGCAAGTAACATCGTTATAGACTACAAGTACAGGAATAAATCTCAAAACTATACATTTGTAAATAGATTTTAAAAAATAGGGGTCTATTTTTTTTATAGGGTGTCGAAATTTTAAATTGAAACTACTAGTTCAAATGGGGTATCATATGAAAGGGCTTGATGTACACATTGTAAAATATATTTTATTTATTTTTTTCGACGCATTATTTCTTATTTATAATGAAAAATATCAAATTTAATAATGATATTACGTACCTACGGAACCCTCGGTGGGCGAGTCCGACTCGCACTTGTCCGGTTTTTTTTAATACTAAATCGGGTGGTAGACAAGCACACTGCCCGCTTGATATGAAGCGGTTACCGTAGCCATGTATTAACGCTCGCAACATGAACTATTGCTCGCGCACCGGAACTCCCGCTTACAGTGCAGCAACTCCTTACTTTGTTTCTGGTGACCTCACTCACTCGCAGGAACACAAATACCCTAAAGGAAATTGCTTTTGGTTGCGGTTTTCTGTGAGGTGGAAGGTACCTGCCCAGTCGAGCAGCATATACGCTGTAGATACGATAAGGTAGGACCTCTCTTTTGTCACAGCCTCTCGCTACTCGGCAAATGAACGCTAGAAATAAATCCGCGCAAACGCCTAGCGGTCAATGTGAACACATACTATAGAAGTCCACTGCGCCCGCACCCGCCACCGCGCCCGCGCAGTCAACGTGAACAAGCACCTAGGGGTGAACTAAGAAAGGGTATATAAAAAAATCCACCGAATACCGGGACACGCTAGTCATAACATAGACTCAATACTCAATACTCAATATCTTTATTGCATTTCATATGTAGTACATAGTTATAAGGATGTTTATACAGTATACAGATTATTACATACATATGAACCCTGTTGGGCATTGCAAAGGTGTGTTAGCAGTTTTTGAGGTACGGCAGATGGATTTAGGCGTTTCTCTGATTATTAATTTTTATTAAAATAAAATAAAATAAAATAAAATATGACAATTAATCTTATATATATGTAAAAAATGTGTTTGTTAAAAAAAATACATTTAGAACAAAATTAAAATAAGTTTTGATGTCAATCATTGTCTATTCATTGTTAATATCAATATTTTGTCTATTTATGTAGGTATTATATGAATGTCTATAATTTATAATAATCATATTATTTTAGTCATAAAGTATGTTAATTTAATTTCAATGAAATGTCAATAATAATAATATTTCATTAGTATATAAAAATATATTTAAATATTCGTATGTCAAACAAAATTATTTGGTCATGTTTAATAGTAGTACTAATGTTTATTTATTTATAGACCTGATACTCTGCTCAGTGAACTAGACTATTCATGGGAAACAGGATAACCAAAAAACCAGCATTTTAATGTTGTTTTCAGACGCAGTCATTACACGGTAGACCGAGCAAATATCTCATTGGAGCCTGTGGTTTTATAATCATCGCGCTTGGAATAACGTGTTTTGCGGGAACAAATTCCAGTTGTGGTCAAATAATTTAAACAGACCACTTGTACTACGAAATGAACTAGATTTGTTCACATTGTTCAAATTTTCAGACTTATTAAGTACTCTGTAGGTTGGTTGGTTGGAAATTTGGGTCAGTAGGTATATCTGACTGTATTTGGGTCATATTGTGTTATTTAAAATGAGTACGGCTATGGTAATCACTCGATATCAAGTGGGCATTAGGTGGGCATGTTTTGCACTAGAGGCGGCGTAAAGTGTTATTTATTTTTAACGAGTTAAAAGTTAATGCTAAAAAAGAAGTTGGAGAGGCTGGTAATCTGTCATACAGGTCCTCCTAGTATACCAATCTCTCACGAGAATCTCTAGATAAATACACCAATATAAATTATTGCGACTATTTATATATTTGTAACATTGTAATTGCGTCTATGTGAGAGAAGAAATAAAGTATTACATATTATTATGTATCTCTCTTAATTCACGGGTCAAGCCCGGTCATTTGATAGGCATACGCGGGGATATAGATCCAACACGTAGAGGCCCCTTTGAGAAGTTTGATGTAATGTTGTACGCCCGCCGTGACCCGCTCCAGGATATATCAATGGAACGATATACCCATGAGCACTATTGCGAATGCGCAGGCGTTGAGACTATTGCGAAGTGTGATGGAAAATAAATGGTCTATGGAGATGAGATCTGGGTGAACTTAATACCGGGCTATTACAGAAGAGGGACGGACGCCTGCCATAACTGCTTTTATTGCTAGTTATTTGCGGCAGGCATTATATTATTATAATATAAATATTATTATTATTATTACAACATGTTAAGGAAACTGTTAATTAAGATAACATGTTTTTTTTTTAAATATTAAATCATAATTTCGTTGTGTAGTTTAACTTTCCATCCAAAAAGGTTAATTTTAACTGTATTAACGCTATATTAAAATAAACATAATAGTGAGGGTGGATAAAATAATCATCAATGAACTTTCCTTTATACATGAGTTGTAGCGGTAATGAATGTAAAATTAATTATTTTTAACAGAACGTTAAAAATATCAGTATCGTTTCGTATATTTTAACAGTGTTATTTAATTTAATTAACGTAATAATTTTGTTGCTATATACCTTTATCGCCCACCTGTATTTTGCACACAACGTAGAAGAAAATATACAGTCGGAGATGAAGGTTAAAAATATATACAGATAAGTACAGATCATGCTTGACAGTTTCAATACTAACTTAAATTATTAATATTTAAATAGTTGTCTTGGCCAACTTGGCAGATAAATATTTTTTTTTAAATATTTATCTGGCAAGTTGGCCAAGACAACTATTTAAATAATAATAATTTAATTAGTTTGACGTTATCAAAAAATAGCTGAATTTCATCTGCAACGATGGACTGCTATGCCTACTTTAGTAGTGTAATACTTAATAGGTTGATGACGTCACACTGTGACTCACACAGTAGAAATATAATATGTAAAAATTCGTCAGCAACACAAACTTTCCTGGTAGCTCAGTTGGAAGAGCACTCGACCGGTCATCGAGAGGTCGTTGGTTCAAATCCCACCTAGGGGGGGCAGGTGAATTTTTCCATTTTTCAAAAAATAGTTTCAATACTTTTTTCGTACGGTATAAGAACGACACATCTGCCGAGTCAGTGATGGCAGATGGGGGAAGAAAGTCCTACGACGAAGCGTCGGGCACCCCTTCTGTAGATAGACCGATGGCCTCAAGAGAACGGCCGGAAGCGGTTGGATATAAAGCGGAGGATCGATGATGATGATGATGCCTATAATTTACGACCCTAAATAAGAAATAAATAAATATTTCTGAACAATTTACACAGCGCCCTCTAGTTTCAAATTAGACGCAAAACTTATATTATGGGTACTAGACAACAGATAAATGTACTGTTTTTTTTTTTTTTTGTAAATACATACTTATAATACATCGAAAACACCCAGACCAAGACAAACAGACATGTTCATGCACACAATTGTTTGTCTTGTGCGGGGATCGAACCCGTAACCTCGGAGTCAAATTAGCCGTTGCTACCCATTCGACCACCAGGCTCGTCAACATAGTAGTAGTCAAAATAGTAGATTATATCGCGAGGCACAGCAAGTAAAAATTTAATTCAATATTCTGTGTTAAAAAAAACAAAAGGTCACACGCCACAAATGTTTTAACATAATGTTCAGAAGTTGATTACATTTTGATTACATACATTTAAGGTAATTGAAACGGATTGTAACGGTAGCTCAAATGTGAATATAATGACTTAAAAGTAATCAGCGTAAGTGCATATTTTATTGAATATTCATTATATTTAAATAATAGTGTTCTGCTTTAAGTAATGAAACGATTTAAGTCGAAAAAAGTGCTCAATAGAATCGTTAGTTATTTATAGTAAAATCCTTATTATTACTAATATAAGGGGTGTACTTGATTCATCGACATCTTTGAACCAAAGCCAACCTCACCAGCACGTGATGCACTCTGCTGACTGACAAACGAGACTGTGGCGAAAAGATAGGTAGTACTGCCCAACTGGGCAAGTACCACCACCTCACAGAATACCGCAGCCAAATAACAATTCCCTTATGGGTTGTTGTGTTCCTGCGAGTGAGTGAGGTCACCAGAAATATAGAAAGGAGTATAGGTTGGCAACAGATCGGCGACCCCTTGATGATCTCCATGTGCGGTGGTGATTGCTTTCCATCAGATGACCCGCATGCTCGTTTGCCCTACTCTCATCTATCTATAACTATAAATAAAAGAGAAAGTATGTATGTATGTTCCGTATGGACTCCGAAACAGCTGGACCGATTTCAACGAAATTTTCAGACAATCTTTAGATGGACCCAGCGGATAATCCTGCACCCCGGGACTACGCGGGCGAAGCCGCGGGTAATAACAGCTAGTATAAAATAAAATAAAAAAATATAATGACTGGGAAAGTGAGTTTGTCTATATGTTCTACTTTCACGTCTTAACTATATAACCAATTGTTAAAATTATAATATATAAATGTGGTTATACCTAGAACGATTGTTGCAACCAATACTGAAACAAGAGTTCAAAAACAACCATTGCGCTTCAGCGGTGTCACAATTACGAAGCAATAAAAGTTGCGAGAGCCGCTACGTGCCCCCGCCGCCGCCGCCGCGCCGCGAACACGATACGTGTGACGAATAAACAAACACACGAACACATTTTACGCTATCGAATATAGTACCGCGTTCTAGAACTTCATTCGTTAACAGACAAATCCACGTGCAAGTAACGAGTAAATTAGCCTAAAAAACAAACACACATGCGCAAAGACTGATAAAATGAGCACTGATATAATTATTTTTGCCCCCTTTTTTTATCAGGCTACTAACAGGATTCCTCACGTATAGTGACCTTCTGCACTTGTTAGCGAACAGTGTAACGTTACAAGAAAAGTCTTGGTCTGGGTGTTTTCTATGTATTATAAGTATGTATTTACAAAAAAAAAATGTATTTAAGTACATTTATCAGTTGTCTAGTACCCATAACACAAGCTTTGCGCTTAATTTGGGACTAGATGGCGCTGTGTAAATTGCCTTGTACAGTTACCCAGTCATATCCTTACAAATTAAGTTGACAAATAGAATAAAAAAAATAAACGAAATAATTTAAAAGGTGTCGGTCGTATGGTCCAAATGCAGGTCCAGATGATGAATGTGATGGTCAAAGGGTAGATCTCAGCAGTGACGGCGTGTCGAGGTTCACAGTGGCGAAAGTGAAGTACTCGTAGTGGCTGCAGGTACAGCCGCGGATAGATCGGCAGGTTATTATGACACGCTCGTGAACGTAGGGGAAATAATGGAAATATATGACAGCTGCGGTTAAGATTAACCAGTAGTGGTAAAAGAATAAGGAGCCTGCAGCGTACAGGAGACTCATTGGACAGTGCAGACAAACTGGTTTGTGCAATGTCTTAACGACACGGGAAGCTTATGAGGAGTCGTCCCGTTGCATTGGCTTTTTCGACTTATATAGAGCTGTAGATGGTTTCTTCTGATAAGATTTATTTTTAATGCAAGCTTCTACAGCAGTGTTGGCCTAACTTCTTTCTATATAAGGGCTAGAAAAGTGAAGTCAGTTTTAGATGAGTCAAAAAATAAAATAAATTCTTCGAATCTTTAGAACTTAATATTTTTATGTTAATGTAAAAGCCCTTCGAATGCTGAAGATGGCGTGGGCTGGCCCACGGGCTATAGTTTGCCACTACCTCTAAAGACTACGCTTTCAACTTCATAAAAAAGGGGCTGCATGCTTATCTGCGCATTGACGGGGGCCCACCACACATTACCACCACTGTGTCCTGTGTAGCCAATATTAACAGCGGCAACTGCCTAAAAACGTAATGAATAGTGAAGTCCATTGCAGTCCCGGGGCTAAACAACAAATTTAATCAGAAGAAATTAGGGAGTAGGGTAAGAAGCTTTTGGAATTTGACTTCCCCTCTTAGCAATGTTACTCATTATAAGTAGCAAAATTACTCAACGCATATAAAAAAATATACGGAGAAATAAATCACTGAACGTTTAGTCCGTGAAAACAAAACCTTCATGAAACAGAGGTCTTTATGGGGTCCGTACATCTAACAAAAGGTTATAATAGTCCCAAAAAGATCGGGTAAACTCTCAGATCACAGCAAACTGAGGGTAAACTGCTTCCGAGGAGGAAGCAGAGTTCGATACGTATTATAATGTTAGATGGGATGTGACGTGGAACGATAAGGGCAAGCAAAACTTTTTGTTTACTAGGTCATTTGCAATAAATAACAGTTGTAGATATGGAGAGGATGCTCCCTTATCTCCAAAAGAAATGTATGATATTACCATTATCATTTTTCTTTCGCACCTCGGAAGAGAAATGACTTTTCTTCAGGATTAAGTTATATTCATTTTAGATATTCACCGTTCGCATGGAGAAATGTTTTCTGTTGGTCTGTCTATCGGGAGACTTATATTAATTAAAATCATTATCATCACTTCATCATCAGACTGTAAAGTCTGAATGAAATACAGCAGTGGAGCCGTAAGGCTCCACTGCTGTATTTATAGGCATTCCCTGCGTCCTTGAAGTTATCAGATCGTCTAGAAGGAGACAAGAATTCTTCAATTAATTAAACTGTTTTATTAATTATATTATAGTATAGGGATGTAAGTGGTTCATCAATATCTCAGAACCAATGCCAACTTCACCTGCACGTGGTGCACCCTGCCGACTAGAAAAGATAGGTAGAGTACAGCGTATTTGTAAGCTGCCCGACTGGGGAAATACCTCCACCTCGCAGAATAGCGCAGCCAAATAACAATTCTCTTAAGAGTTGTTGTATTCCTGCGAGTAAGTCAGGTCACAAGAGAGGAAGGAGTTGCTGTTGGCCGCTGCCAACGTAGCAAGTCCTTCCTTGCGGGGTGACGGCGCGCAGCAATATTTCATGTTGCGAACGTTAACATGGCTATGGTAACTGCTTCACATCAGGGAGGCCATATGCTTGTCTACCGCCCGACGTCGTAAAAAAAATAAAAATAGAAGTAATAAGAAGTAAGTCTTAACTTTTAATACATTTAGTTTAGTACTAGTCAAGGACGAGTTAACAGCCCTCACTTAAATTGACCCACTTAGTCATTCAAAGCCGCAAGTGAGTTATTAGTGGATGATTGATTACTTTTGTTAAAAAGCCTATTATTATAGGTAATTTTTGTAGTTGTCTAGGCTTGTTCTAGGTCACAGAACACACTAACCCACCCATGGCTCCACCGACCTCGCGGTCATATGAGCCGAATCGCGAGAGATGCGCGCAGCATCGTTGCTCTAAGGCTCTTTTGTGCCGCGGGCATTTCTTGACTCTCTACAAACTAGGTCACAGAACAGTGGGTGAAATTGTAATAAATCACTTTTTTTTATTAAAATTACTGTGAACGGAATTGTTATTTGGCTGTGATATGCTGTGATATGGCCGTGTGGTTTCCGGCAGACTAGAATAGAATCACTTCGTTTCTTCCCGTGGATCTCGTACAAGGCGACTAAGGGAAATACCTACATCAAATATCGATCAGGCCTCCCCAACCCGTCTGGCCAGAATGGGGATTGTAGGCCAAATCCTCCTTCCATGTTGGACGGACGAAACAGGGTCGTGCTCCTGTAGTGGAGACTAAAATGGACCTGATGATGATGATGATGATATCCAGTGAGCTGGAGGTACATTCCCCAGTCGGGTAGCTTACAATTATGCTCCCTACTTCTCTTTTCGCCAGAGCTTCGTTTGTCAGTCAACAGGGTGCACCAAGTGAAGGTGACGTCAGCTTTAGCTCAAAGATGGTGGTGAGCGACTTATACTACAAAAATTTTGGAAAATAAATGTTCTCCAGTTTTAAGCGAGCAAAGCCACGAGTAAATAAATAGTTTTACATTCCCCACTCAGTATAAACGCCGCATTTAATGCCAGCGTGTCGTACCGGCCCAGAACGCAATTACCGCGTCAATTCTCATATGCCACTTTTCATTTTCAGCAAATTACTCGCACACCGCTGTTGGAGGTTTTCTCTCACCAGTGGGGCTTGATTCTCATTGTTTTCATTGGAAAATTGGTGACATATATTTTTATACAAACATAAAACAGAGGAAGCGTTGGCGAGAGAGTCGAGTGGCAAGACATGTCTAGCCCGGCTCCGAGTGCGTAGTTTTTTGTTCATGAACATGAATCGATCGAACGATCATGTCAATGTAACCAAACCGACCAAATAGAGAAGAACTCTCATGTTGTGAATTTATTAGACTCGTGTTACATTTATCAAAATTATGTGGCTTACTTGTCACATTTTGGAGTGAGCAACCCGGCTAATTTGGATATGTAACACGCGTCTGGTAAAATTCACAATATGCGACTTTATTCTAATTTGGTCAGTTTGTAAACGTTGACACGTTCGATTGTGAATAAAAAACTCGCATGTGGGGTGTAAGTGGTTCATCAAGGGGTGTAAGTGGTTCATCAAGATCTTTGAACTAAAGCCAACTTCACCTGCACGTGGTGCACCCTGCTGACTGACAAACGAAGCTCTGGCGAAAAGAGAGGTAGGGAGCGTAATTGTAAGCTACCCGACTGGGGAATGTACCTCCACCTCACAGAATACCGCAGCCAAATAACAATTCCCTTGAGGGTTGTTGTGTTCCTGCGAGTGAGTGAGGTCACCAGAAAGAAACGAAGGAGATGCTGCGTTGGCAGCGGGGGTGGCGGCGCGCGAACAATATTTTATGTTGGAAGCGTTAATATGGCTACGGTAACCGCTTCACATCAGGCGGGCCGTATGCTTGTCTGCCACCCGACGTAGTATAAAAAAAAAAAAAAAAAAAATGTAGCGCTCTGATATATTAGTGAGCTAATCAAACAGTTAGATTTAACCGAATTTCATCCACAATTTTTGGGATGTAAGCAGCTCAGTATCATCTTTGAACCAAAACGAAAAGGCAAACTTCCATGCACGTGGTGTATTCTGCTGACGGACAAACGAGGCTCTGGTGAAAGGACAGGTAGAGTACAGCGTATTTGTAAAGTGAATATTTATTTATTTAAATGCTTACCTATTTGGCATGCAGTCTTGTTTTAAATAAATGAAAATAAAAATAAACTAAGGGTTATGTGTCTGGAAATGGGACAGGTCACCAAACACGAGGATTGGCCCTCTTTCGCCGAAGCCAATTTACAAATTTGATCTTTTTACTGGCAGGGGGTACCATATCCAAGTCAATTTGACTTTGACTCTCAAAAAGTCAGAGTCAAATTCCCGCATGTGGTGCACCCTGCCAGTAAAAAGCAGGTTTAAAAAGAATTATTGTCATAAAATGCGTCTGAAATACAGTCTTTGCCTAGTTTACACGCCAGTTTAGTCATATTTAGTATTGTTAATTATTTTATTTTTTAATAAATTATTAAATTTATTAAAATCTACAGCCACAAAAGTTTTGTAAAAATCCAGAATTCTTAATATTATTTTCGAAACCATTTCTTGGCGGAAAGCAATACATTTTTAATAATCCTGCGGATTAACAAGCCATTTTGCAAAGTTTAATCAACTGCCAGATGTTGACGCAATCCCCCTATGTACTTTATTTAATCCGAGTTCTTATTAAAAATGTATTAAATGTACGTTTGCTGAAAAAGCGTGGAAAGTATTCAGATTTCGAAATGAAATGAATACGGGCTTCGGGCGTTTCGTCGCGGGTGAATAATTTATTTAAAACTGGCTTCCCCGAAATTACTTGCTCGAGAGAGTAGCGCCTTCGCTGGCCCGAGTACTAATATTGTATATTCAAGCATACATAATCAATTTCTCTTTATTTTCACGTATCTATTGGAAGGAATCCTTCAACCAGATGTGTGTGTTCAGAGGAGTTGTTTGATATGATGCCCACGGCCTCCTTCTACAGTTGCACCGCTCGCTTTCGACAGGCAATCGATCATCACACATTGGACCCAGAGTGGTTGTGTACTATGCGGTTCCAGAAAAGTTTTCTCTCGCCTACTGTTAAGCTGTGGAATGAACTGCATGTCGATGTTTTCCCAGGAGACTACAGCATGAGGTATCTTCAAAAAGGACGTAAAGAGGTTTTTATATAGGATCGGCAACGCGCATGTGATGCACTGGTGTTACAGGCGTCCATAGGCTATGGTAACTGCTTTCCATCAGGCTGACCGTAAGCTTGTTTGTCACCTTAGTGGTATAAAAAAAACTATTTGAAGGAATCCTTCAACCAGATGAACTGCGTGTCGAGGTTTTCCCAGGAGACGACAGCATGAGGTTCTTCAAAAGACCGTGCAGGGATTTACACAGGATCAGCAACGCGCGTGTGATGCGCCTCATGTTGCAGAAGTCCATAAGCTGCGGTGAATGCTCACCGTCTAACGAAGCTCTAGCAGAAGTGAAGTAAGGCACAGCGGACATAGTAATCCATCTCTAAATATATTGCACTACTCCTATATTGAACTTTAGGTTATCTTATGCCACCACATTACTTTAACTATAGAAGCCTAATATCAATACCATAGGATCGATACTTTCAATAATTCCGGGAATCCTTTAGAGAAGATTTGTATATTCTGTATTTTTTTTATACCCCTAAAGTTAAAAAAAAAATCAAAAGTACGGCCGGCCTAATGGAAAGCAGTTACCGTAGCCCATGAACGCCTGTAACGCCAGGGGCATCACACGCGTATTGCCGTAAAAACCTCTTCACGCCCTTTTTGCAGCACCCCATGTCTCCTGAGAAAACCTCGACAGGCAGTTCATTCTACGGCTTGATAGCACGCGGGAGAAAACTTCTCTGGAACAGTGCGCAATCACTCAGGCTCCGATGTGTGAGGATAAATTCCCTGCCGATGTCGAGCGGTGCGACTGTAGAAGGAGGCCGTGGGCATTATGTCAAACAACTCCTCTGAACACACCCCATTGTACAATCGGTAAAACAAACAAAGGGTTGCGAAATCTCTTCTCAAACTTAAAGGAGTATTTCTTGAATTCACTTCGATTTCAGTAAATGCCTACAAATTGATTGTAATTTTGAAAAGAAAGTCAAACAATCTCATTTAGAAAATAAATTTCTCTAAGCTACTTAAATCACTAGCCATTTCTCTAATTTACAAATAGCCCAAATTTAGCAAAACGGCGTAATAAGTCTCGCGATTGACAGTTACCATTCGTTATTCTTAATTAGATGGGAGAACTCGGCATTTAGCTATTTTCGCAATACATTTAGATAGCAATGGTTATTTAAAAAATCTTGTATATTTTATTAATTCAAATGACTTTCGTTTTAACTTAATTTCAATCCACGTAAGGACCGGAACCACCTAACTACATTTTTTAACGTGGATACAATACAGTCTTTAAAATTGCTTACATGGGGAGGCAATTAAAAAATAAAAAAACCGGACAAGTGCGAGTCGGACTCGCCCACCGAGGGTTCCGTACGTAGTATCAATTATAATTTTGATATTTTTCATTATAAATAAGAAATAATGCGACGAAAAAATTAATAAAATATATTTTGCAATGTGTACATCAAGCCCTTTCATATGATACCCCATTTGAACTAGTAGTTTCAATTTAAAATTTCGTCACCCTATAAAAAATATAGACCCCCTATTTTTTAAGATCTATTTACAAATGTATAGTTTTGAGATTTATTCCTGTAATTGTAGTCTATAACGATGTTACTTGCCAAATTTCAAAGTTCTAGGTCAACGGAAAGTACCCTATAGGTTTTGATTCCCTTGAGAATGTGTCGAAATATGCGTTTTTTGCTGAATAATCGGCCGTAACCGTTTTTTTTACGTAAACTTAGCAGTTTGATTTTTTTACAACTTCATGGGACCGTAGACCTGAGTATACAGTTCAAATTTCAGCTTGATACCTCCACGCATTCTCGACATAGAAATTCTTGACAGAGAGACCGAGAGACAGACAGACGGACAACAAAGTGATCTTATAAGGGTTCCGTTTTTCCTTTTGAGGTACGGAATCCTAAAAACGGATGATAATAAAATCGGGGGATACAATTTGGTGTTGCAGTTACATACATACAGTAAGGACTATGGAACATCGCGTGTGGGAGAGGAAAGTGCTGCAATTTTGAGATAAATTTAGTGGACGTATTCACGTACGAGTACAACACACACGGCCGTGTGACACATCTACACCCCATTTTTTTTCTAAAATATGTAACAACTATTTAGTTTTTGTCACAACAGTATACTGTATTTTATAATCGCATACCCGATTCAATCCACCACTGTATAACACTGATATGATATTTCCTTTCTTTGAAAGTGAAGAAGATTTCTCTTGACCCAAAGCGATTCTTTAAAACTCCATTGCTCAAATGCCCAGCGACCAGCAACAAAGTGGCATCCAACACCAGCTGACGCCAGGCTTTTCTGTTTTTTACCAGCTCCCGCCAGTCACCAGCTACGAGGTTCTGCAGAGTCCTTCAGCACGTCAATATTCCAGCGATTCCTGGGACGTCCAGCCAGCCTGCGGTTGATATCAGCACGATCCTTTTTTTTATGTGAGAGCGGAGCAAACGAGTATGTGGTTTACCTGATGGAAAGCAATCACCATTGCCCATGGACATCAGCAACACCAAGGGGTCGCCTATCCATTGCCAGCCTATACACCTTCCTTCCTTTCATTCTTTCTGGTGACCTCATTCACTCGCAGGAAAACTACAACCCTCAAGAATCCTCCTCCATTCTTTCTGTGTCCGACATAGCGAAGTGAACATTTTGGGTTCGGACAACAGATTTTCAATTTCTTGGTTCCTCCATGTCAGATCAGAAACGATTTTATCTTAGAGTGAGTCCAGTACTACAGCACCGGTGACACGTCGACCTTCATGGAACTTTTGTGCTCTACCTAATCAGTGGTAGTGGTAATACATAGAACTTGATTATACCTCTCAACTAGGCTGACACTACAATCGCTTTTGAATATCTCTGCAATATTCAATTTAATTAAAATTTTATTAACAAAATTCATAATCTTACCTACGATCTTTTCTAATCTCCGGTAAAAGAGCAAGTCGTGCCGTAACCGTAAAAACAAATGATCAAATACATTACTAACTCTGTCAAAATTGGGGCATTAATTGTAATTTTACGAGGCAGCAAAGTTTAACTGAGCCTCGGCCTGTTTCATGTAAAATGAAGAACAAACTTCTCCGGGGCTATCTGCACTTTCATAGCCGGCTATCGGTTTATGCCGGTACTCCAGTTGTAGACGAAGCAGGAAAGTAAGTTTTTAAATTATAATTAAAAAATGAGGAATTAGGAATTGTTATTTGAAAAATTGACGTTTTAGTGACACTGCGACCTAGAACTTCCATCAGTAATTTAAAAAACGGGACGGGGGCCCACCTGACATTCCCACCACCGTGGCTCCTGTGTAGCCAGGATTAACAGCGGCAACCGCCAAAAAAGGCAATGAACAGTGAAGTCCATTGCAGTCCCGGGGTAAGACTACGGCTGCCTTGGAACTCACAACGAATTTAATCAGAAGAAAATTAGTAGAAGTAGGAAGCTTTTGGAATTTGACTTTCCCTCTTAGCAATGTGAGAGACAGCAATATGGCAAATAAGGCATTAAAAGCCTAAAGAGATGGCTAGTCAAGTGAAGCTCAACTGCCGTCCACCATGGATTTTTAGTATCTAACACTATTGGGGACCTAAAACATTGAGTTGTTACCTTCAGTAATATGTATATAATATATTACTGTGTTTGCAAGTTTTGTGGCTATAAAATTGCAAATAGACAAAGTGTGTAATGTATATAGAAAAACCGGTATAATTTTAGAATTAAAGAACCAAAAACTATTTACATGATCTGTAATACGTAGGTTAGATAGGTATATACATAGATGTACAGAGTGGTACTATCCACTACAGAGTATATCATGCAACATATGATTTCAATCTGGGCAGACATTGAGACTATTTCAAATTGGGATGGAAATTTAATTGTAGCATTATCATTATCAGCCTGCATGGAGATAGTTACAGGTCCTTCCCAATGCTTTCCACCATATGCAATCCTCTGCTTTCCGCATCCAACCGCTACCAGCCACTGTTTTGAGATCGTCGGACATTTATATATAGAGAGGATATTTGTCAAGAAAATTCATAGTATATCCCGTGAGTTTTTTTCAGTTAGTGTAGGCATAGCTTTAGGTTCTAAACTCTTCAGCCATTTCGAAATATTATACAATGGTTCAGATAACATTGTGAGAAATGTTAGCGGTTGTTTCAATGGCTTTGTGTCTGATAACGCCGAGGTAGTCAGTACAGTAAATGTAGGACTACAAACAAATTTCATTAAAGAGATGCCTTATAGTAACACTTCTCACAAAACAATCGTAGTTTGACGATTATTATTCCTGAAGAAAACAGTCCCAAACTAAGCAAAGCTTGTACTATGAATACTATTTATCTGATAGTATAATTAAATATATATATTGTTTAAATGCATACATACAATACATAGAAAACACCCAGCCCAAAACAAACAGACATATTCATCATCATCATCATCATCAGGTCCATTTTAGTCTCCACTACAGGAGCACGACCCTCTCTCGTCCGTCCGACATGTTCATGCATACAAATATTTGTCTTGTGCGGGGATCGAACCCGCGCTCTCGGAGTCAAAGTAGGCATTGGGTCTACTACCTCTCTCTCTTAATGAGGAGCGTGCACTACTTAAGTGAGGTTAACTTTTCCTCAAACATGATAAAGAGTAACTTAGACCCCAAAAAAATACGACAACGATGATGACAACAACGAAACGCTACTTATTATTTGTGAAATAGCGTGCCAGCTAGTTTTAGACAACGAATAATAAAAATGTCGGTTGTTTTGCGGAACGAAAACAGCTATTAAGTTGTCTCCCATTTTGTTTTAACCCAATTTAACTTCGGCTATTGAGCGCTCATTGAGTTATACCAGGAACGCGGTATTCGTGGCATCGTTCACAACAACGTACCGGGCGGTATGATGAAACATGTTTATACTACTTAGTTGTAAATTTATCTTTAAAGAGAGGTAGACTACAGCGTATTTATAAGCTGCCCGGCTGGGGAAGTACCTCATACAATACCGCAGGTAAATAAAAACTCCCTTGAGGCTTGTTGTGTTTCTGCGAGTGAGTGAGGTCACGGCGGCGCGCGAGCGATTTGTGTTGTGAACGTTATTATATACAATACAATAGGGGCAAACGAGCATGTTTGTCACCTGATGGAAAGCAATCGCCACTACCCATGGAGATCAGCAACACCAAGGGGCCGTCGATCGTTGCCAGCATATACTCCTTCTTTTCTTTCTTTCTTTCTGATTATCTCACTCACTCGCAGGAATACAACAACCGTCAATTGGATTATTATTTGGCTGCGGTATTCTGTGAGGTGGAGATACTTCCCCAGTCGGACAGTTTAAAAAAAACGCTATGCTCAACCTCTCCTTTCGCCAGAGCCTCGTTTGTCAGTCAGCCGGGTGCACCATGCAGGTGAGGTTGGCTTTGGTGCAAAGATGTTGATGAATCACTTACATCCCATACATTTCCAACTTTGACAAACATGTCTCTAGCTCACACAGTAATACTAGGAGCATATATAATTTTAACAAAAAAAAACGACCTTACTCTACATTTTATGTATGTAGATACAGGCTGATGATGATGATTGTGAAAAAAAATATGGGACCAATCTGGAAGTATAAATTTCTCTTTCAAATAAAAAAAAGTCTTTTTCAAATCTGTTTATAAATCACGGAGTAATTATATAACAAACATTAAAAAAAAATACAGCCGAATTGAGAATCTCCTCCATTTTTGGAGTCGGTTAAAAACTGAGACGGATGAACCATAAGGCAATAAAAGAACCACTATTCCATTTTTCCTCAAAAATCTATAACGATCTCATAAAACGTAGGCATATTGAGTCCTTTCTATTTAATCCAAACCTCCCGTACGCACGGCACGGAAGTTCGCCGGAGCGTTTAAGCCGGTTTAAGCACGGAACTCGATTGATCCCGCGCCCGGACCGCCGAAAAACTCCGCCATTATAATAAATATCAATTTATCGGACGGTAAACGCCATATCTAAGGATTTCCGTAATCGGGGGGAACGTTGAACAGTGCTCGTGGATTAAGTGAATGTTGTAAATTGCTGGAAAATATGAGGCGTGCTGTTGCTACCTTGTTTGTTTTCGGGTGAGATGCTGGTAGGGAAAATAAAATCACCCACTGGTATTTTCCCGCATGAAGATAATATTTTGTGAGTGTATTAAGTTTAGTTTAATTGTTTAAAATGATTTTGCATTTTTCGAAACGCATATAACCTGCGAATTTTGCCACAAAATAAAAAAAAACGGGTCAGGTGCGAGTCGGACTCGCACATCAACGGTTCCGTAAAATGTGCACCTACATTAAGCAATTTTTTTTTTTCTGAAATAACTACAAATTTACTGTTTTCGTATTTTTTCCTTTTCATGTGCTACATGGTATTGCTCCTTGCCAAATTTCATGA
The DNA here is from genome assembly GCA_937001555.2 of Hypsopygia costalis. Lineage (NCBI taxonomy): Eukaryota > Metazoa > Arthropoda > Insecta > Lepidoptera > Pyralidae > Hypsopygia > Hypsopygia costalis. Next base: position 1,169,426 of record OW443336.2, on the reverse strand, counting down.
TTCCAGGTCAACGGGAAGTACCCTTTAGGTTTTGATTTCCTTTGCGAATGTCAAAATAAGCGGTATAAATGGAACATAAACCGTATCTTTTGATTGCGTCGATTTAGAAGCTTAATTTTTTCATGTGCATTGAGCATGTGATATTAATTTCAACTTAATACCTTTACACGTTTCTGAGAAAAAGGGTCTTCTTGACAGACAGACAGACGGACGGACAACGAAGTGATCTAATAAGGGTTCCGTTTTTTTCCTATCCATATAAAGTAAAAATGTTTTTATTTGCATTCACATGGTGGATACAGTGGAGACAGGTGATAAAGCACACGCGCATATACAAGCGTAGACGCACTTATAAGTACGTATAAGAGCGAGCTCCGAAAGACGGTTCCAGTGTATATGCCGGAAAAGCCCATGTAAGCATGTTTTTTTTTGTTTTCGAAGCGCGAAATGAATCAATCAATGAATCAATCAAAGCTTTATTTGTTAAACATAGGTACAGTAATATAGATGTTATAAATACACAAAATTAGATCGCTATGTTTAGCCACGGATAGCATGTAAATATTTAGAACTAAGTTACATAAGATAATCATTAACTTAACAATGAGTTCATTGAATTCGATGTTATTAATTTCACGAGAATTTAATAACATCGAATAATTAATATTAATATAGTTTTCTTTAAAAAGACGTTGAAGCGGGCATGCAAGCAGATATGCCGAAACGACCGTAAACGCACAAAAGAAAACGATTTACAAAGAAGTGTACTCGTATAACATTACGAACACCAAATAAAAGTTAATTAAAAATATATGTACTTATATAAAAAAATATCATGTAACAACACTACGATGTTTTTTGCTATTTAGATTTTAATGTCCCACGCGCGCAATGTGCCTCTAATGCTTGGGCCGCACTCATCGCGATAACATTCGGGCAATAAACTTCGTATTCGGTCTACGGCGAATCTTCGCGGCCACATAATGCGCGTTGTAAAGTTTATCGCGATGTACGAACGCAAAAAACAACATGGACGCCACGGTTACTCTGTACCTATTTTATAGCAGCAAATAATTATTTTTACATTTATGTCATCTAAAAAACAAATTAAAAGCAAGAAAAAGGAGAACAAAATTATCGTTACTCCAATCCATGCTACACTTCAGCTATATTATACACTGTAGTTACATCTAACACGTCCGCCAGGAACCATGGGTGCGGGCCGACTGAAGTGTGGCCGCGCAAGCGAAGTTCATCGCGATAAAACCCTTTGATGTGCGAGAGTTTACCGACAGCGAAGCGATGTGCCCGAAGCTTCGCCCGAAGTGTCGAAGTATTTGCGAATACTTGGTTACATACATCGCGATAACGCGAATGAATATTCGGGTTATCGCGATTTATGCGGCCTTACGGAAGTGAATTGCCATGGATACCCCCGTATAAGGCTAAAACCATAGTAAAAATAAAGCTGAAACGCAGTCAGCTTTTATTGATTGGTACGGTTATGTAAACGTCAAATGAAGCTACTAGTACTCAATGAAATGTCTACACACTCAAAAGCCTCTTAGGTCTCTTAGGACAAATTGGATAAAAGATTGAAAGAGACAGATCCTAAAATAACATGAGGCGGTATTACTACTACTATGTCTTATTCTGTGGCGACAGCTTAAACAAAATATCCATTGAGATTCAGATAATAAAGATAGTTTTATCTTGGATAATGTTCATGTTTCTTTATATTTACATTATTATTCCCATTTTGATTTGCAACATTGAGTATTTCTCTAAATTGAATTTGATGATCAAATATTGTATTAAATTGGTAAAATCAAGACAATCGTGACGAATGTAATTTCTTGCAAAATCACAATATTCTAGATATTTTGAATATTAAAGTACCTGAACTGTTATTTATTCTGTCTGAATGACCGAGCATTGTTTGACATTAAAACGAAATTATATCAGAGTTGAGGTTTAAATAGATTTTTCGCTCCCGTAATTGCCTATATTGTAAATTTCATTGAAATTGTTCGAGCCGTTTGTAACATTCTCTAGTTTATTTGTAGTAAGATGTCACAGTATCAAGTTGATAATACAACTAAAAATAATTAATTTGCCAGAACTTTTTTTTATATGAAAGTGGGGCAAACGAGCATATGGGTCACCTGATGGAAAGCAATTACCACCGTCTATGGAGATCAGCAACACCACAGGGTCGCTATAATTTATATTTAAGACATGAGTACATTGATAATATCACAGACGTAGGATTTTTCGCTACGCTTAAAGACAAAAATAGGTTCCAAAGTTGATTTAATGATTTGTATAATTTTTCGCCTGAACTTGAACATAGAACGAAGGTAAGATACATCACAATATGAAATTAGTGAATAGGTCGATGCTGAATTAGCGATTTTGGAGTCCAAACACACTATAAACAGGAATATTTGAATTTGAAGAAGTCAATTTTGGACCTACTTGATAATAATTATCAAATTATTTTATTCGCAAATCTTACTAAAGTAATACTCTCAAAATGAACGCATTCTTGCGCTCATTTTTTATACTACTAAAGTGACAAACAAGCATACGGCCCGCCTGATGGAAAGCAGTTACCGTAGCCTATGAACGCCTGCAACACCAGGGGCATCACACGCGCGTTGCAGACCCTGTAAAAACCTCTTCACGCCCTTCTTGAAGAACCCCATGCTGTAGTCTCCTGAGAAAACCTCGACAGGCAGTTCATTCCACAGCTTGACAGTACGCGGGACAAAACTTCTCTGGAACCACACAGTAAAAAGTCATTTTGAGTGTATTACTTTATAAAGTCATTAAAAAATAAAAAAAACCCAATAGTAAGTAAAATTACATTAGCATACAACATTGCAACCCGTTTCGTATAAACCAATCTATAAGCCGCCATACAAAATCAATCACCGTATAGTACGTCGATAGGACGGTACAGTCAGCCCAATAAATTATGCGGTTACCCGCAGCCCCGGCCTGTCGAACCCACCGGCACCAATTAGTCGCACTTCCAGAATATTTATTTGCGGTGCTCAAACAAGTGAGCACCCGACACTTTCGCACACTTCGTGACTCGACTTCTATATGGATAGTAGTTAATGCTCAGGTTATTTTTATGCTATTACTAGCTGTCCCGGCAAACCATGTAAATTTAGGGCTTGATGGTAGAACGGTTGAAGTTGTATGTTGTCAGTGCTAAATCATAATAAAGTAAAAATTAAAAGAATTGTCCATAAAATAAAATGAAAATTTTAAATGTCGGTCACCCTTATCATTAGGGGTATGAAAAATAGATGTTGGCCGATTCTTAGACCTATCCGATATGCACACAAAATTTCATGAAATTTTGTTTTATTTTATTGTGTTTGTGTTTGTTGCCAAACGGCAACATACACCGCGACATGAGAATTTTATGTATTAGAGATTAACTGTTGATCGTACATGAATAATTCACGTTCCTCCTCCACATCCATGTTCACGGCAGCGGATGCACGCTACTTCTGTTTCAGATGTTGTAGGTTCGTCGAGACGACCGGAGCAGCTGGAGCTGAGACAACCAACGCAGCCACGGCAGTAGCATGCATCTACTAACGGTAATGGGTGGGTGCCGGCCGGCAGTAATTTGCATGAACTAATTGGTGGTGGAAGCACGTAAAGTAGTATAGATCAAATTAACTTCCGCAAAAGTCTGTAAAATTGACTTCCGCAAAAGAACACCTGAATCAATTAACTATCGACTTACCATTCATTTGGATGATAGATCAATGTATGGCATAAATGCCCATCATGCACATATTATTTTTGATTAAACTAATTTTAATTATCAAAATTAATGGAGCATCTGCATACGCTCGCCATAATGAGCTATCGGGGAAACGCGCAATCTATAGCTTTTGACCGATGTAACGGTAACCCCCCCTGTAGTGACCGTCCGTAGCCTAATGTGTAGTTAGGATTTTCCCCTTTCAGTGATCTAGATTTTTCGCCCTAACTCCTATTTAAAATGACTTAATTCTGCTGGAAAAGTACACGGTTAAATACACACAATTATATATTCGAAAGTTACATCCCAACATTATTATTATGTATGAAATATTTAAAAAGAAGTATTTCTACCTCTTAGCATTTTGATGAATCATTTAACAATAGGTAGAATAAAATACGAGAAACGAAATAAAACGTAGTGTTGTTCCGACATCAGCTGAACAGGAAACATCAAACACAATCTGTTGCGTGCACGTCGCCTTGTTTCGGCGATTTGACAGTTCATTATTATGTCGTAGCGTGCAATGTCAAGGATATTTTTTGTTTATTTTAATTGTAACACGTAATTCTATAGTAGTGTGACCAGCTTTTTCTGCTAATTATAGTGAAAAAAAACATGAATTCGTTATTATTCTTAAAATTCACGTGAGATAGCTTTCCTATAGATTTGCCAATAAGTTTATATATATATATATATATATATATATATATATATATAATATTTGGGGCAAACGAACATGTGGATCACCTGATGGAAAGCAATCAGCTGTGCGGTCCCATGGAGATCAGCAACATCAAGGGGAAAGAATGGTTGAAGTGTAATGGTTGTTCCTACGAGTGAGTGAGAACTCACTCGTAGGAACAACCCTCAAGGGAATTATAATTTGGCTGCTGTATTCTGTGGTGGAGGTACTTCCCTGGTCGAGCAGCTTAAAAAATACGCTTTGCCCTACCTCTTTTTTTCTCGTTTGTCAATCAGCAGGCTGCACTGCGTGCAGGTAAGATTCGATCTAAAACAGAGATCTTCATCAGAGTGAGTACCCGCACCATCTGCCAAGACGACGGTGCGACGAGATCGAGACTAGTCAAGTTTCATGACGTTTTCGTCACTCATGCGTTTTTACGCATGAGTGCTTCATTAGTCTCGGTTCGTGTGCCGGAGAGTTAAAATCAAGATCTGAGACCTGGGCAGTGCCGAAATAAGGCACACTCTCGGTTCAACAATTTCTGCTCTTTTTTCACTATGCTGATTAGAATACGAAACTTAAAAAATGATGTATTTTTATGTCAATATTGTGAATTTAATAAGGACACGGACTTAGTGTTGTAAATACAGTTTGTAAACGCTCGAGTCGGTTGTAAAATGCTCGAGTAGTGGCTTGAGCATTTAGTAAAAAAGCTCATTCAGAGCGTTGGACGCGACCTATTGACTTAATTTTAAAAGACATTTGTTTCTGTTTAACATGATTATTCATTCTAAAACTATTTTGTACTAGCAAAGTACCCGTGCTTCGTTACGGGAACACTCCTGATTTGCGTCTATTTTTGTTAACATTCCAGATGTTTTATTTTTTCCCATAAAGGACTGTTTCGTATTGACCATTATTACAAACATACACCATTTAGGTTACGACGTCCCGGTAAACAATATTTTTGGCATTCGCACCAGGAGCCAAAATTGCAAGGCTTCCAAAAGAACTTACTCCTGAGCAAGCTACATACTACTGATCATGAGAGAAGCAGTCCTGTCTCAAGTCAACCCCAGTAACCTTTAGAGACTGCCTCTGAGATTTGTTAATGGCCATAGCGCAGCATATCTTTATGGGAAATTGAAGTCTCTTAAATTGAACGGGGTGGTCTGATGGAATAAGGGGAATGCGGGGTATAAAGAGAGAATCCTCAACAGCGCATCCCTTACTGTCCTCACTCAACAACTCATCGTTTCAGTTGTTTATTACGTGAACAATGGTGGCACGAACCTCCTGATGATACACCACCGTTCCATGCAATTGGAAGGAGATGGAGCGGAACAGGCCAGCTCCATCACCTTCCACAGCTATAATGGTATGGGGCATCATCACACATTCCACAAGTATAAATTTAGTCAATCTTGACGTCATTGTTTGAAAAATACCGAAATTATTCGATCAAGTAGATATACCCCCTATAGTCGGTATTTAGAATAGGTTTTTCAATTAGTTTTCGGGACCAGATGTAGCTTCATTTGAAGGACGCAGTTTTTTTACGCCCTACGCGCGCGATGGACAACCTTCAGGGGTAACTACTGGGATGAGTTGAGCGATAAACCGTCACGGATAACCCCATGGTTTGATATAATCTCTCGTATATACCCTTTCCTTAATAACGAAACCATAGCGCGCTGTAGAAATGCTAGGTATAGCGCCATCTAGTGATGAGTTAATTTTAAAATATAAATATAACATTTTTAGACATTTCTTGGCTGGGCGCTGGTCAAAAGTCAAAGTCAAAGTCAAAGTCAAAATATCTTTATTCCTTGGACTTTATAAAGCACTTAGAAACGTCATACAAATTAAATATAAGAAACATGTGTAAATCATTACTACTCTAAATCCGCAGAGCTTAGATTCACTTTCATCACACTATCTTGAATGTGAAAGTGAATTTAAGTGCCAGTTCCGGCGACGGGGCTTCTTGAGAAGAACTGGCAAGAAACTCAAGGCCGACTCTTTTAATTGCCAATATCGTTACATTAAATACAAATACAATCATTAATATAACATAACAAGAGCAATTCATTTCCAAATACTTTTATCATTTATGTAATCTGAGATACAATAGTAAGCCTTTTGACATAGTCTAGTTTTGATAAATCTTTTAAATTTACCCATGGATAATTTAAACGCGTCATTTGGAAGTTTATTGTAGAAGCGTATACATTGACCTGGGAACGAGTTAGAGATTTTATGGAGCCTAGTAATATGCATAGCGAGTTTGTTTTTATTTCTTAAATTTAATTGATGGAGATCACTGTTTTTCCTAAATTTAGTTTGATTTTTATGAACGTAAATAAGATTTTCATAAATATATTGAGAATGTAATGTCATAATATTTATCTCTTTAAATTTATTTCTCAGTGTCTCAGCTAAAAGCTAATCAGTTACCCATAAACATCCCCTTTTTTTATGAACAACTATTCCAGTAAGTCTCAAAATCGTAGGTGAATCGTTTTCCAAAAAGAGGGTTTTTTTTTCAACCCACTATTTTCAACCTCTTAGGGGTGAAATTTCGGAAAATCCCGTCTTAGTGTGCGCTTACATTGTATAGGGGACACATATCCAAAGTTTCAGGTTTCTAGCTTCAGTGGTCTGGGCTGTGCGTTGATTAGTGAGTCAGCCAGTCAGTCAGTCAGTCAGTGAGGACAAAAGCCTTTTACTATCTAGCTTTTCCCCGAGGCTTCGCTCGTGTGAAATTCGCGCATTTTAGATTATCCAAATCAAGCCTAACACGCAACGCAACCACTTTCATGTAGTACCTTTAATTGTACTTAATACGGATGCAAGAACTTTCCAGATAACTACTACACCCGTTCCGCCCTATACAAATTTAAAAATCTATTAGGATAACACTTCAGTCAACACACAAGTCTTATTCCATCCGTTTAAAAAGGATAAATCAAAGTTTAAAAAAATTACATGATGATGGTCACGTTAGTCACGTTGAATTTTAAAATCGTTGTTGTTTTCGTAGTCAGCGACCCGATAAAATATAAAAACAAAAATATCTTTGATGACTTTCAGACTTTTTGACCCCATTTTACTCCTTTTTTTTGGGTTGAATTTCGAAAAATCCTGAAACACTTGTTCACTCATTTATCTATAGAAGTACTCGTGTAAAGTTTAGGATAAAATAGTCCAACTAATCTCGTTTCCCTACACAAACTTTGGACCTCCGTTTCACCCTCTTAGGGGTAAAATTTGAAAAATCCTAGAAAACCTTGAAATCAACACCCATATTGCTATTATGACATTTTAACCCCTTCGCACCCCCATAGGGGTGATTTTATGTCACGTCGGCTATGTTGGATTTTAAAGTAGTTGTTGTTTTCATAATCAGCGACCCGATAAACCACAAAAACAATACCCATGTCGATTTTCAGACTTTTTTACTCAATTTTACTTTTTTAATTTTATTGAATTTTGAAAAATCCTGAAACACGTGTTTACTCATTTATCTTTAGAAGTACTCGTGAAAAGTTTCGAATAAAATAGTCCAACTAATCTTGTTTCCCCATACAAACTTTGGACCCCCATTTCACCCCCTTGGAGGATGAATTTTGGAAAATCCTTTCTTAGTGCACCCCTAGACGTCATAAGGAACCTACTTGCCAAATTTGGAATCTCTAGACCCAGCGGTTTGGGCTGTGCGTTGATTAGTCAGTCAGTCAGTCAGTCAGTCAGTCAGTCAGTCAGTCAGTGAAGACAAAGCCTTTTATTATTATAGATTATAATTTAAAATATAGAATATAAATATGGTAGTGTTTTTAACGGTTTAAGCAAAATTAAAAGAACATGAAAGATGTCTTTGTTATTTGATATTATTATTTTGATGAAATAACGAAAATATGTAACGAGCGCTTAACCGCTTGAGCTGGCAATAATCGTGCGAGCGTTATCTCGCAAGCGTTCAACGCTTGAGCGTTTAACACTCAAGTCTTCAAAGCTTAAAAGCGTGAACTCAGCGCAACGATTGACAATGTTTTATAACACTACAAAAATGCTTGATTGTAAGTAATTGCCATATCGTGTGTATGTAAGGCCAAAAGTAACACTTGCGAGTAGCCATAGCCATGAACGATTTAATATACAGACAAAATAATAAAATTAAATAGCATGTTATCATAGTAATCGTATATTCACGCTCTTTTACAATTAATTACCTTTATACTCTTACACAAATAATTAAAACACCAAGGGAGAATATTCTAATTCTCAACGAGAAAACCTTGAGCACGATCAAAATCTTGAATTGAGCTAGTTCATAACACAGACAATTTTTACACAATTCTCATTCCACATTCGTCACAAAGAACAAAGAAGAACAATAAAAAGAAAAAAAATGTACAATCTCGCCGCGAAGTAGCCAGCGGTGCTAACAATACTTTTTGATAAAGACGCCATTTCTTCCCAAAGCTAATTCACAAGAATAGTAAATGTAATTTGCCGAGTGGGTTCATTTTATCTTGTATAAAGCCAACGGACTAACTCTAGAAGCATAAAATTCTTTGGAATCGACTCAATTGCAGATCCATTTTTCACTTCTTTAGCAACGTTTTTGCCTATTCGGATTCCATGCCACATCCAACTGAGCCTGTTATCCTCTAACTTTCCCTTCTCCCGGAAAAACTCGCGCTATTACCGTAAATATCAATTTGTATGAAACTAGAGGGCGGGACTGCCTCAGGGTTCGCAACTCGGCCCGCCACAGTCGCTTACAAATTGGAGTGGCTCCTCGGGAGGATTTAGGATTTTAGTCACATTGGCTCGACGGAACTTTAAATTGGATGAGGATTTTTAGTGCATAAAACTAAGAGTTGCTCGCTTAATAGGAAAGCCATAGAGCTGGGAAAAGTTGCCCGGAAAGTACTTATAACTACTAACTTTGCAACAGAGTTTTTCTTCCGCTTTTAAATCTAAAAAATAACGAGTTATCATACCTATACGTTTTTAATGCTCTAGCATTAAAAAGGTATAAATCATCTATCATTTTAAATTACTAACTGCTTACGAGGCTTATGTCCCCCAGTACAATTTGATTAAATATTGCTAAAATGAACAACAAACTTACCTCCTAGCAAGTAAGGTCTAAATTAAATGTAAACGTGATACACGCCTAGATATAGTCAAAATGCCATTTACGATAAATGCCCAAAAAATACTTATAAATTCCTAAAAACTAGGCATTTATTGGGCATTTACAGGTACTTACTGTTTAATATTTACATAATAGTTATTTCCACGTATTTATGAATATATTCAAAGTTATAAATGAAAAATTAATAATTAAAGTAAACTTTATCTACCTACATGAAATTTAAAAATTTATGAAAGTGCTACCTTCTATATTGTTTCAAAAGCAATGCATAACAACGGGAAGTTTGGAGTGTGTGTTAACAGGACAGGTAGTAACGCCCAGCCGGAAACACAGTCTGAAAAACATAGTATATCTAGCAAAATTATTTATTCACTCGTATTAATTTTTTTGCTAAGTATGGTTTTACAGGATGTACAAAAACTATCATTGGAATCTGATCAACTAAACATCAGTGTTGTTTTTTTAAAAAAGAACACATTGTCTTTTTCTTATGTTTTTCAGCGAATTATTGAAATTAAATTCTTAAAATAAGATTCATATTATGAATGCCTAGTGATTCTTGTTTCAAAATATAAATCTAGATTTCATTTTTCAGTCATTCAGTCATTTTTTCCAATATCTATAATTTACTAAGAAATATCATCTACTAGCTTCCACCCGCGGCTTCGCCCATGTTTACTTTTTTTTTTAATAAAAAGTATCCTTCCAAATACCTTTGAAAATATGTGTACAAAGTATCATGATGATCCAACGAAAAAAATATTTAGTAATTTGAATCTTAATAAATCGCTGTAATACATCCCTACTTATTAATATTATAAATGTGAAAGTAAGTTTCTTTGTTACGCTTTCACGCCGATACTACTCAGGAATGTATTACAGCGATTTATTAAGATTAAAATTACTAATTTTCTTTTAATTATGTATGTGATAAGCAAGTATTATGCAATTGTGTGTGCATCCTGTTACACTCACGCTCTGGCCGTTGTATATTTTTTAAACAGGGTAGTGTCTGTACCTGTGGGCTGGGGGTGGGTATCTGTCGCTATAAATTCTTTACTGACTTCCGTTCCAATTTGTTCGAATGCATTGAATGCATCGAATTGGTTTTGGATGTTAAAATAACGTAAAAGTAGTGACGTGTTTACTTTAACTGTTTTCGAGTCTGAGCTTTGGAAGAATAGAATTTGCAGTACGCTATCCCCAATTGCAAATTTATTTGCAGTACTGTATTTTTCGAAGAGCCCGATAGCGTCATTGCACGTGTCAGTCTAGTCTAACATGCAAGTTAAGCACCGTAGACTGTAGGCTGTCCAAGGAATAGTTTACTTATCTCGTGTTCCTCCGTGCTTCGGAGGAAAAGTTAAGCCGTCGGTTTCGGATATTGTCATTAGATGACAGTCGTTAAGTCTTTAAGAGGCTTTTAGTGCCTTGAAAATAATGGCCTCCCCCAACCCGCAGTTGAACATCACGGTGGAATATGCTCTAAGTAGCTTCGATTGTGGGTAGCCCCGTATTCCAGCTGTGGAATGATTGAGGGTTGATGATGATTGTATTTTGCTGAAAAAGTTTAGACGATTTCTATTGTCTGTCTAGTCAACAAGTTCAAAGACGTGTTAAATAGTGATAAAGCTCCTAATATAACCGATAGCTCATTCCATTCGGAAAGAAGGCTTTAATAATTCGAATAATTTTCTAGCACGATAACAACTACAAACATGATTACCAAATTAAGTTGAAAAAAAAAAGTTTTTAATAATAACTCAGAAACTATTACAATTTATAAAAAAAGGTTCTTAAAGAAGAAAATTTTTTTAATAAAAAAAACTCCTTACTCTCGGTACTCTATCTCAATTATTTATAATTTTAATTTGATGCTGAAAATAGAGCTTCATGTTATTGTATGTACACCGTTATTGTATGAACGCACCACCTCAAAAGTGAGACCGCCATAGAAATTATATTTTTTAGAGCATTAAATATCAATAAAAAAAAATGAATTTAATTATGGTGTATTCTTTACATTTAAGAGAATAATATCCCGTTGACAAAAAAAATGTGTTCATTTTCAATACTGATTTATTGCAATCCTATATGGCAACGCTAACCGCTTTACAACCGATACATTGTACCCAGCCGGAAAAATATAATTTCAGAGAAAAAAACAATAAATTTTTAACCATAAACTCGGTCCGTGAAAAGAACATTCACGTTAGGTCAAAATGTATATATTTGGTAAATATTTTAAGTATATTACCTATTTATAAGAAAAGCTATTTCAGGCCAAACATGATTTACGCAAACTCCTGAACAAAGTTCAGTAATTCCGAGTTGTGAATTCTTAACAGCCAGATGCGTTCCTATGTTCCAAGTTTATCACAACTGTTTCTAATTAACGCAATGATTGCGTATTAACCTGCGATATACTCCGGCTATGCATGGGTAGTAAAAAAACGGGTAGAAAAAAGTAAAAAAAAATAGGTGTTTTAAGTTATATTTCGGCGGCAGTTCAAGATCTAGGCACGATAGGTGACGATTTATCTTACTCGGTAATATTTTCTATCAGAGCAAAGGCGTTAACCATTTAGTATTATTTTTATTACCAAATGTGTACCGAATATAACGAAGAAAAATCAAATCAACGTAATAACTTCATTAATTAATAAATCAATGATTCAGGTGTGATCAGTATCACATTTAAACATGCGAACAGTAGAGCGGTCGCGGCAAGAATGAATCGAGAACGCCGCGCGTTGCCTTATAAAGCCGCCTCGGCCGCCCTCCCCACTCGCACATCGCCTGATTCATGGATCGGTCGACAAACAACTCGTCATGCGCACGTGCTGAGGCGATCTGACGTCACTCAATAACACGTGGCGCCGACACGGCCATTCTGCTCATCAGGCGCCCTCGACCTAATAAAAAATAGTTGTCACTGCGGCAACCTAATCACTTAATACCAGACGAGTTCAATATAACTCCTATGACATAGTGTGGGAGGCCCCTGTCCTCGACCAGTCTTAACTCAGAAATTGTTTGTCAGATAGGGAGGCCCCTGTCCTCCGACCTATCATGCCAAACAACAAAATTCTGGGAGGCCCCTGTCCTCAACCAGTCTAACTCAAAACTGCTTGTCAGATAGGGAGGCCCCTGTCCTCCGACCTATCATGCCAAACAACAAAATTCTGGGAGGCCCCTGTCCTCAACAAGTCAGTCGGGTTTCCCGGGAATCAGTCCCACTGCTACATCTACAGGTCTTACCGCCGACACGTTTCCTACAGTACGATTTTTACCTGGATTCGGTGCTAATCTGAGTTGATCATGGGATACCTTGTTGGTCTTCCTCTGCCAGTTATTTTCTTAACTTGGTACCGGTCACCTGGCAGTACTTTCTAAACTTCGCAAGCGTCGGGACGCTTCAAATCTAGACCGACCTGACTTCTCGGACTCGCCTTAAACAAAGCGATGTCGCCCTTGTTGAACCGACAAACTGTGGCTTTCGATCCTAATAAAAAAAAAAAATCCGAAAAATTGAGGCACGCTCACTCGACAGCCCTGAAGTCATAATGTTGCAAGAACGACCACCATCTGCGGATTCATAGCAGGAGCCCGTGCTCGCGGGCCGTCGTCTTGAAGGCATTGCAGTCAGTCACCACAACAAAATGATCTCCCATACAAGCACTGTCCGAAGTGTTTTAATAGCACGAACCAAGCGTTTCTAGCCTGTAAAAACAACAGAAACCCTCAGGCCCTGCAGTTCGCCGGCTCATGCAGGCCACGATATGTTGCTCGCCCTGTTCAATCTGCACCAGAACAGCTCTCAAACTCGTACCACTGACGCTTGCATGGAGTTTCGTTTGCAGCCCCTCCTGAAAAATATCGAGCATCGCCTGCGTCGACATACACCGAACGATGTCAAGTCGAGCGCCGTCACAAGCCGGTGTCTATTCGAATGATGCGCCCCATCTTAGCCAAACTACAGAATGGAATCATGTGCTCCATAAAAGATGGTATGAATCGCCGGAAACAGCCAACCTATCAGCAGAACCCGATCTACTTTGCACCGCAAGATACCGGCGATTCCTCCAAAGCCTCAACCCCACACGTCCACTCGGCTTGACGGTACTATCTGAAATTAGACCATTAAGATTAGTGGTGGGTCGTCGACGATTTTAGTCGACGCAACGAGACGTCGACGAGGAACCAGTTTAAAAAAACAGAAAACAGTCTAATTTTCGACTAGTTTACGTCGTCGTCGATAAGACTATTTCTTCACATAAACGATTGCTAAACGTAAACGAATGAAAATCTCGTTTGTCAAGGCACAAGACGAGACGAGACAATCGCGACGCGACGCGACGGACTCATCAACCAGTCGAAGAATAGACTAGTTTATGTGTGAACTGTAAACCAATTTAATCGTTTACGCACAAAAAACACAAAAACAGTTTAACAAAACAGTTCGTTCATTCAACGCTCATCTCTAATCAAGATACTCGATGGAATCCCTGAAGAAGGAGCACACCCTCCAGGCCACCAAAACCCGGTCGAGCATCTAAGTAAAGAAATTGTAATAAAAATCTAAGTAAAATAAAAAAGTAAGCCCCCGGAAACCGTCCCACACTTCATCAAGACACTGTCCACGTACACGAGGACATCATCCAGGAGTGGTTGGAGTGCTGCCACCGCTGCCCGTCGAATGCAATCGGCGCACACACTGTCCTCGCCATTCCTTGCCAACAGCTTTGTGGTCGAGTCCCCAGACGCAAATAAAGACCTCGGATCACCCTCATTACCTTTGTTTTGTGGACAGTTAAACCGAATGTGACCATTCCTTCCACGCGACATCTCCACTCGCTCTTAACCTCAATCGCCTCGCTGGAGGTTCACCCAAACGGGGCTCTCGCGATCTTATTGCTGCTGTTACCGATATTAAGTCAGGCATTGTGGAACACCCGTCTGACAACAGCCGCAGGCGCGACTGCTCGTTGTCTATGCAGCCCATGAGAGCATTGCCGAGAAAAAAAAAAACATTAGTAGTAGTGTTCGCTTGCAGTTGTGTCAAAGAATGTGTGTTGCATCGGAAATAGTCCGATTTGAGCTTCCGTCAGGATCCCAAAACGCGGAAGCGTTGTGGATATCCCTACTTCTGATTTCGGCGGGAGTTCAAGATCCAGGCACGATAGGTGACGATTTATCTTACTCGGTAATATTTTCCATCAGAGCAAAGGCGTTAACCATTTAGTATTATTTTTATTACCAAATGTGTACCGAATATAACGAAGAAAAATCAAATCAACGTAATAACTTCATTAATTAATAAATCAATGATTCAGGTGTGATCAGTATCACATTTAAACATGCGAACAGTAGAGCGGTCGCGGCAAGAATGAATCGAGAACGCCGCGCGTTGCCTTATAAAGCCGCCTCGGCCGCCCTCCCCACTCGCACATCGCCTGATTAATGGATCGGTCGACAAACAACTCGTCATGCGCACGTGCTGAGGCGATCTGACGTCACTCAATAACACGTGGCGCCGACATATACGTGCAAGATGTGCTGTTGCTTTTTTTAGAAATTTTGTGAAATGAACTTTCATTAATATTATTAACACTCATGTAAGAAATCATTGTTAAATAATAAATAAATAATAAATATTTCTGGACAATTTACACAACGCCATCTAGTCCCAAATTAAGCGCAAAGCTTGTGTTATGGGTACTAGACGACTGATAAATGTACCTAAATACATATTTTTTTTGTAAATACATACTTATAAGTAACCGCTTCCCATCAGGCGGACCGTATGCTTGTCTGCCACCCGACGTAGTATAAAAAAAATGTACATATTTTAGTTTGCCATGTGGCACATGCATATATATTATGACTTTTGCGCCTATAAATTCGTCACAAACTTGCATCCCTAACGCATATAAACCAACTTGTCGTCATTAACTGCGCCATACTCTAAACTTAACTGCTAATCAAGTGGTTTTTAGTGTCCCGCGACCCTCGTCACAGAAGTTTCAATGTAATAAACAACTATTGTGTCCAATGACGGCTCGTGTGGCCTACTTGATGGAATAATTTACTGGGAGCTCATGGCTAGAATTGCTATAAGAATATTTATGTAACACACTATTGCTACTATTTTTAGATAAGGGTGCCACAATAACAGAACATGAATCCCACTGTTGGAATACGGGTCTCCCCTCGTTCTATCTAAAATACGTACGTACCTACTACACGCGAGGTAATCTTTCATTCAACTGCAATTCGCATATTGGAGCTACTGCCTGATAGCACGTCACCTATGATCTGCTACGCCCGCGTAGCTAAGATAGCAATTACATCAGCTACGTCGTAGCCGCTACCTCGTTTTCCTAGTCTCAATGTACAGTCAGTAGTCATAATGTACATTTAACATTGAACAAAATATGTATGTTTTTATTCTTTTTTTTTATGTGAGCTTATATCTGTTTCAAATATGCCAGCCCCATCGTATCTTAATCCAAGAGAATCAGTGATGAGATGCGGTAATTAACTCGAAGAATATTCTTCCCCGCACTAATGTAGGATTAATCAATACACTTTGAGCCAATCCGACATTGTTGATGTTTATTTTAATTTTCTCTTAAGTGAGTCTTGGTTCTGTTTATATTTAGCACATTCCATCAACAAATCTTAGACATCCTCTATGACCTCACACTTATATATGTGTAAAATATGTATTTATTATGATATTTGAAATGTAATAATGAATTTAACCCCTAATAATTATCTTCAAATTCGTTTAAGGAAATTTGAATAGCATAATAATTGTGTGTAGAATTCCCTTTGTATGTAAATCGTTGCGGTAGAATTTGTAGAGTCAAGTCAACAGCATTTAGTGATCCTACATAACCATGACATATAGCTGCACCATGCTATTATACAGCGTGTATTTTTTAAGGCTGATCAAAATCAATGTAGGTAGGAGATACATGGGGTTCTCGCGCATGCGCCCTCTGCGCGCTCGCCGCTGTGACAGCTTTTAGCTGTTATCAACATTACAGTATACGCTAAAATGACAGATACTACAAAAACTAAACTGATTTTGATGTGTTTTTAAGGTATAGCTTATTTATTGTTTCGTGATCAGCAACAGCTACACAATCGCCTCTATCAATTTGACCAGTCTTTAATATTACTCCCTGTATATATGCTATTATATAGAGGGTACCCCGTTTATACTCGAAGTGCCCTCTACGCGCACCGAACAGTATTTTAAACTTTAAAAGCGCGCCTTTTTGCATATCGAGACGATTTCTTCATTTGACATTCCCATTTTTATCTCTTCCGCGGCATTATAGATTGAACCTTGAGAGAATATCCCGCCTCTTCCTTTGAAATTACATTTTCGTAAAGACCTTAAAGTATTAAAATGTTAAATTGAAACAGTCATTAAAATATTAACTGTAGGCAAGAATTGTCGAAATCTTCCGACATCCAAAACGTTTCAGCGACAAAGCGACTTTCGAGATAAATAAAACGAGGGAGCGAGGACCCTTCCAAATAAGCATTGTTAAATCTTTTTGAAGTCCCCAACTTTTTGCCATTAAGTACAATTTAAGTATAGAACTTAAATGAAGTGGAAAAGTTGACCGGTAAAGATCACGGGTCGACGTGAACGCGTCTAACGATGTTTTAGATGTCAACGTGACGATATTGGTTTATTGAGTGAATGTGCTTTGGATGACTCACCATGATCTTTAAAGCCAAAGCCAACCTCACTTGTACGTGGTACATCCTGCCGATTAGCGAAAGCGGCTCTAGCAAAAGAGAGGTAGAGATATTTGTAAGCTGGCTGGGGAATTACGTCAATCTCACAGAATACCGCAGCCAAATAACAATTCCCTTGTTGTGTTCCTGCGAGTGAGTGAGGTCACCAGAAGGCAGGAGTTGCTGCGTTGGGATCGGGGATGGCGAGCGATATTTTCTGTTGCAAGTGTTAATATGGCTACGCTGCCTGATGTGCAGGCCGTATGCTTGTCTGCCACCCGACGTAGTATAAAAAAATATACGGGAAAATAGTATACGTGAAAAATTCGAATGTAATAGACGTAGTATGAATGCAACCAAATGGTTTCAGCGGCTAAGTCACTATGACTAACGTAATTGAAAATTACTGGAATAGAACCTCTGATCTGCCGGCGAGACTCTTTCTCTACTAGATTTATCACTACGACAAGAGCTTTCAAAAATAATAACCGCTAAGCGCTGCACACTTTGCATCAAGCCATACAACCAAGTAACATCATCATCAGCATCAGCCTATATCAACCCACTGCTGGGTATATGCCTTCCCCATTGCTTTCCACCAAATACGATCCTCCGCCTTCTGCATCCAGCCGCTTTCAGCCGCTTTCTTAAGGCCATCGAACCATCAAGAAGGAGGGCGTCCAACGCTTCGTCGCCTACACGCGGCCACCACTCTAATTCACCTTCTTCCCCCATCTGCCATCACTTACTCGGCAGATGTGACCGGCCCATTGCCACTTCAGCTTGCAAACTCTGAAAACTATGTCGACAATTTCGGTTCTCAGTATTAGTGCGATGAAGATGTGTCGAAGCTTTCCAAACCAAGCTGCCAAGCCCAATCGAATGTCTATCGACCTCTTTGTTGAAAACAAGTAACGCTTATGTATGAGTAATCGCCGGTCGTAATCGCACACATGCATATAGGTGAGCAACAAAACGGTCAGAGCTACAGACTCGCTACTCGCTACTCGCTAACTCAGTTATAGCTGATAGCTCTATTCGTTTCTCGTTCATCGCCGGGGCGGTGAGTGACGTGCCTAATAAGTTATTTTGTGGTGTCACAAACATAGTGTAATCCAGAGTTCTTGTTTCATATAAGTTAACTTAGACCGGTCTTTGTTTACGAGTATTTAAGTGTTATAATTAATGACATTCGGCAACAATTACAATGCACAGGTGTTAATCAACTGCAAATGGACCTTGTTATTGCAGTGTAGATCCAAATGACAAATTATGCCAAATGGAGAGATATACATAGCGAGAAACTTTAAATCGAATCAAAAAAAATATCAAAATCAAAATATCTTCATTCCTAGGACTTTATAAAGCACTTAGAAACGTCATACAAATTAAATATAAGAACATGTATAAATCATTACTCTAAATCCGCAGAGCTTAGATTCACTTTCATCACACTATCTTGAATGTGAAAGTGAATTTAAGTTCGAGTTTTATATATTCGCAACAGATTGATGTCATATACTCGTACTTCCCAAAAATACTGTATGATATTTTTATTCCTAAATAACTTTAACTTAAAAGTAACAAAATGTCGGTTGGATACGTTCTGCATGAATGAATGAGTCCAAATGTCAAGGTTGATTTTGTGCCGACTGTACTGGATATAAAATATGCTTAATTAAATTCAGCTACAAAGTACTCTTTTAGATTTAATCAACGCGTGCAAATCTCCATAGATGGATGAAGCGGTGCGCCAAGTTTAATTATGAAGTTAATTAGGTCGGTTAGATGAAAAATTTAAATCTCCTCTCGAGCTAATTTCCCGGATCTGACTCCATTTTCTTATTCACATTGCTCCAGACAAATTTAATCGTGATGAAGGACGAATCTTGGTAGTCATTACGAGTCAAGTTTGATGGCCCCCGTTGGTGTGATGGTTTTAATTCCTTTTTTCGGGAATTTAGAATGAAATGTTGCATTTTATCGGAAGTTTTATCGGTCTGATGTATCTTCAAAATGCCTCTTTTACATGAGAAAACTAATGGCCGAGGGCAATGACAAAGGTTATTTATAACATTTACTCAAAAATTTTATGTTTTCAAGTTATTTAAATTTTATATTTGCAAAAGGTGTGTTGGACAAATTTGCGTGAAAAGGTTCTGCGTGATGATTATGTATAATGGACTGACGGGTTGCATTACTTTTATGACGCATTGATTGACTTTAACGTTATTTTAACGTTTACGTTACACTACAAATTCGCAGTTTTGCAGTCTATACTTATACTGTGCTATAGACGTTTACCACCCTACTTCAGTCGCACAACAATCCTGATGTGTGCGATGATGATGCGATCTGTGATGTTTCGCGAGGTGCAAGTATCACCACAGCCGGACTCGACATGCCTCTCTTTCCCGAGGGCTTCGTTTGCTATCCGGCAGGATGCACCACATGCAGTCGAAGTTGATTTTGACCCTTCGTCCATTATCTTTCTTTTTACCACTAAGGTGAAAGGGCATGGAGAGATTTTTACAGGGTCTGCAATGCGCGTGTGATGCCCCTGGTGTTATAGGCGTACATAGGTATGCGATTTCCATCAGGCGAGACATACGTATGTGTGTCATACTTTAATGGTATAAAAAAGATGGCAAACAAGCATACGGCCCGCCTAATAAAACGCAGAGTTACCAACGCTGTAAAAACCTCTTCACGCCCTTTTTGAAAAACCCCATGCTGTGACTACAATTCCAGGAGACTTCCTGGGAACGCCTCAATAGGCAGTTCTTTCCTCAGCTCTAAAGTACATCTCTTTTTTTTATACTACGTCGGGTGGTAGACAAGCATACGGCCCGCCTGATGTGAAGCGATTACCGTAGCCATATTAACTTGCAACATATAACTCGCAACATGAAATATAGCTCGCGCGCCGCCACCCCCTCTGCCAACACAGCAACTTCTTCCTTTCTGGTGACCCCACTCACTCGCAGGAACACAACAATCCTCAAGGGAATTGTTATTTGGCTGCGGTATTCTGTGAGGTGGAGGTACATTCCCCAGTCGGGTAGCTTACAATTACGCTCGCTACCTCTCTTTTCACCGTCAGTAGGGTGCACCGCGTGCAGGTGAAGTTGGCTTTGGTTCAAAGATGTTGATGACCCTACGCTTTCCTTTTAACTCCACACATACTACATACGTGTATAGAGTAGACTCAATCTATCCAATAACGTTTAGGCCTCCGATACCCCAGGACAGTTACACATTAATACGTTCAGTAGACGCAATTGGTCGTTTATATGCAAAACGCTCCAGTTACCGACACACCGTCGTAATCTTCCACCGGTAACCCCGGTGACCTCGACTGAACTTGGTAAGTTCATAAGGCTGTATCTACTATCAGTTAAAGGAATATTCAGATGCAAAAAAAAGAAGGTTTAGCTGCATTTTTGATTTTGTAATTGCAATAGATATATCATCATCATCAGGTCATTTTAGTCTCCACTACAGGAGCACAACCCTCTCTCGTCCGTCCCAGACAGAAGAAGGTTTTGGCCTACACTCCCCACGCTGGCCAGCGGGTTGGCGAGGCCTGATCGATTTTTTATAATGTATTTCCCTTAGTCGCCTTGTACGACATCCACGGGAAGAGACGGATTGGTTCTATTCTAGTCTGCGGAAACCAAACGGCGATTAGATATATAATATGCTTTAATTGGTTAGTACGAATTAAAAATTGGTTGTCTATAAAGTCGGTTTACAGACGATAATTTTAACTGATAACATAAGCACAAGATAACATAAGATAACATCACCCGATGGAGTGGAAGAGAGATAGATGCGTCACAAGCCAAACGCTTAAGCCTATCGTGCCTCTCTATCGCTTGTTCCGCACTCTCGCTTGCACGCTCGGCTCAGGCGGAACGTGACAATGAGTCATGCTTTTTCGTGCGTGCAGCCGGCGTTCATCGATTTATAAGACGTTGTCACGTCAAAAAATATAAGAATTACCAAGTTGTATGTTTTTTTTTTATATCGGGTGACAGACAAGCATACCACCACCACCACTGTAACACTGGTCCACCTGATGTAACACGGTTACCGTAGCCATATTAACGCTCGAATATGAAATATGCCTCTCACGCGACGCCACCCCCGCTGACTACGCAGCAACGCCTTCCTTTCTGGTGGCCTCACTCACTCGCAGGAACATAACAAACCTTAAGGAAATTGTTATTTGGCTGCGGTGTTCTGTGAGGTATTTCCCCAGTCAGGCAGCTTGCAAATACGCTGTCTGACTGGTCGCCTACGCGTACCTCACTTTGGCCAGAGCCTCTTTCGCTAGAAGACTTTGGCGGAATTTGGCTCTAAAGATCATGGTGAAGCAACACCCGAACGAATGTCTTGTCTTTACGTATCAATTATCTGAATGAAACCAGGCGCTTTTCAAGTCATCGTCAGCGACCCTTATTCATCTCACTGGTGGGCTACGGGCCTCCCCTCAATCGATGGGATTTAGAGTTTAGAGCATACTCCACCACGCTGCTCTACTGCAGGTTGGTGGAGTCATGGAGTGGAGTGGAACTTTTCAAGTATCATTGAAATAACTTTGTCCAAATTCCAGAGCAAGTCACTCATCTCATTACTAACTGCCTCGATCATTACTCCCCGCGCCACCGCCGTATTCAAAACAATTTCCCAAACCAAGGAAACAGTATTAATATTAACTTCATTAAGTCAAACTCCCAACGCGTCTCGTATAGGGCCAACGAAATTATTAGCAGAAATTAATTCAGAGAGCATATTAATTCAAAGTAATGACATCTTTATGTGTCGAGTACAAAGTAGGACGTGAGTATGAAGGATAAATCTGTCAGCGAGTCGACGCTTGGTCACAAATTGTGATTTAGTGGCATGTGTGCTTGATGAACTGGGTTTAGATAAGTGAAGTTAAGTTGATTATCGTCTTCTTTAATTTTAATCGAGAAAAATAAAATGTTTGGAAAGGCGGTTTACGGACGATAATTTTACGTGATAACGTCATAAGAAACATAGGGCGATCGTGCCTCTCTATCGCTTGCTCCGGGCTCTCGCTTGCACGCTCGGCTCAGGCGTAATGTCACAATGAGTCATGGTTTTTCGTGCGTGAAGCCGGCGTTGACTGAATTATAAGACTTATAAGATCAAGTTCAACAATGTATAAGATTTGTTATCACCTCAAAAGCCGTGCACGTGCTGCATCCTGTTAATAATCAAGGCCGTTACGTAAGAGAGGTAGAGCATATCGGGTCCGTCTGCGAAATCACCTTTGTTACATTACTAGAGTGGGAATGAAGCATACGACCCACCTGATGGTAAGCAGTCATCGCAACCAAATGACACTAACTAGATTAGTATAGTTGTACGACTGGTAGGGTTCTGCATTCATTCATTCATTCATCCATTCATTCATTCATTAATTCATCAATTCATTCATTCATCCATTCGTTCATCCATTCATTACTTCATTAATTCATCCATCCATTCATCCATTCATTCATTCTTTCATCCATTCATTCTTTCATCCATTCATTCTTTCATCCATTCATTCATTCATCCATCCATTCATTCATCCATTCATTAATTCATTAATTCATTATTTCATCCATTCATACATACATTCATTCATTCATTCATTCAGCCATTCATTCATTCATTCATCCATTCATCCATTCATTCATTCATTCATCCATTCATTCATTCAAACCAATTCTCAAGGTATTGTTATGTGGCTGCGGTCTTCTATGACTACCCATCACGTATGATCCCTCTACCGCCATAGCCTCGTTAGCTATTCCGCAAGGTGCACCATGCACACGAGGTTAGCTTAGTGTTTAAAGTAGGTAACGTTCGAATATACTGACATAACCTGCGAAGAAATATAATTAAGAAATAAAGAAGCTATCAACTTCTTTATTTCTTAATTATATTTCTTACAGCCCCAATTAAATTATCGAAAAACCACGCTCTCAATATAGATCAAGCGTTACAGCACCTCACAGCCATATATCATTCCAAACTACACACGGCCCTCAATAACCACAAGCACGAAGCCATGCATCAAACTTGGATGACTGTATGTTGAATAGAAGCGACACGGTGTCACTGCCGTCGTTTCAAAAATTTTAACAAAAAAAAAAGACCGATTCCAAACATTACTCTACATTTATGTATGTAGATACTGGTTAAAAATGATGATGATGATGAAAAAAAATATGGAACCAATCTGGAAGTATACTCTTTCAAATAAAAAAAGTTTTTTTCAAATCGGTTTATTAATCACGGAGTAATTAAATAACAAACATTAAAAAAAAATATAGCCGAATTGAGAACTTCCTCCTTTTTTGTAGACGGTTAAAAAGTAGCTGTTCCATTCGCTAGTTCCATGATGGAACTACTAGGATTTTGACGTGATACGTCTTTAAAATTGCTTCCATAGGGAGGTAATTAAAAAAAATAAACAAATGATAAAATCGGGGGATACAGTTTGGTGTTGCAGCTGCATATCTATCATCTCCATCCAAAATTCAATCACACCACTGGACAGATGAAGGATCAAAGATATATTACGCTAAGTAAGGACTATAGAACATTGTGTGCGGGGAAGGGGGAAGCGCTGCCATTTTGAGATAATTTTAGTGCATATAAAGTATTCACGTACAGCAGACGGCCGTTGTCCACGACACAGCCATGCTCCGTTTTTGTTTCCTACTAGTTCTATTTTGTTATTTTATTTACTAATTATCCACAAGTAAGGTAATTATGCATTAACAGGTATGTTAGGCCGAATGGTTTCCGGCAGACTAGAATAGAATCACTCCGTCTCTTCCCGTGGATGTCGTACAAGGCGACTAAGGGAAAATAAATACATTACCAAACATCGATCAGGCGTCCCCAACCCGTCTGGCCAGCGTGGGGAGTGTAGGCCAAATCCTCCTTCTGTCTGGGACGGAAGAGAGAGGGTCGCGCTCCTGTAGTGGAGACTAAAATGACCTGATGATGAGATATGTTGACCGATCTCAATGCTGCTTCTCGATCTTTGGACTGGAGATGAATTTCCAACGAAAATCATGTAAAACGATTTTGTCATCCTTAGCCCGGTTATTGTAGAGAATGCAGCTATTGAAGTGATTAAAGACTGTGTCTACCTCGGACCTTTCATACAGCTCGGTCGGGGTAATTTCAACAGAGATCGATAGACGCATTCGATTGGCATGGGCAGCTTTTGAAAAGCTTGGTCACATCTTCGCCGTAAGGTCAGTCGGGCCTTATGCTTGCTTTTGGTATCTACCAATAGCAAGCATAAGGCCTGATGGAAAGCAGTTACCGTAGCCTATGATCGCCTGTAAAACCAGGGGCATCACACACGCGTGGCCGACCCTGTAAAAACCTATTCACGCCTTTTTTGAAGAACCCCATGCTGTAGTCTCCTGAGAAAACCTCGACAGGCAGTTCATTCCACAGCTTCACAGTTTAATTTTAACACTACAAACAGAACCGTATAATGCTCTATTATCACAAACGTCCATAGGTTGAAATGACTGCTTATCATCAGACAGGTCGTATGGTTGTTTGCCATTCTAGTGGTCTAAAAATCACTTTATTTCAGTGGTAATTCATAATTACAATGACATGATGCAAGCTGGCACAGTGTCTCGACCCTAATAGCTATATATCATTCCGAACTACACACAGCTCGCGGAAACCGCAAGCGAGGCGCAATATATCACAACTTTGATGACGATGCGTTTGCCTTGTGACTACATACATTATATCTATCAGTGTGAGTGTGTGCTGAATATACTCGATGTAGTTATTCCGATAAAGTCCTTTACGCCGACCCCAGAGGGCGTATTTTTTATACTAGGTTGGGTGAGCTACATTGGTATTACGTTAGTTGGTTGGGTTATCGTAGCCATAATATAAACGCTCGCAACAACACAACAACGAAGAGAGGTAGGGAGCGTAATTGTAAGCTACCCGACTGGGGAATGTACCTCCACCTCACACAATACCGCAGCCAAATAACAATTCCCTTGATGGTTGTTGTGTTCCTGCGTGTGAGTGAGGTCACCAGAAAGATAGGAGATGCTGCGTTGGCAGCGGGGGTGGCGGCGCGTGAGCGATATTTTATGTTGCAAGCGTTAATATGGCTACGGTAACCGCTTCACATCAGGCGGGCCGTATGCTTGTCTGCCGCCCGACGTAATATAAAAAAAAAACTACAATATGAAATATCGCTCGCCTGACGTCACCTCCGCTGAATATCCAATCCTTCCTTCCTGATGACCTCACTCACTTGCAGAAACACAACAATCCTCAAGATTCAAGAAAGAAAGGAATTGTTATCTGGCTGCGGTATTCTGCAAGGTGGAGGAATGTCTACATCACAGAATACTGCTCCACTGGGGAAATATTCCTAGTGGAGCAAATTACAACTGCGCTGTGTATTATACCTTTCTTTTGTCAGATTCTCTTTCACTAGTCGGCAGGGTGCACCACGTGCAGGTGCGCTTAGCTTTGGTTCTGAAGATCTCTGTGAGCTACTTACACACCAAAGTATGTAGCAATGTCTATTTGACTGCCAAATTCGATTCCTAAAACATTTTTTATATTTTTATTTTTTCAACAAGAATTAGTATAATCTAATTGCACCTAAGTTTTCGCCAAAATATGTCATCCTTTTTTTTATACTACGTCGTGTGGCATACAAGCATACGGCCTGCCTGATGTGAAGCGGTTACCGTAGCCATATTAACGCTTACAACATAAAATATTGCTCGCGCGCCGCCACCCCTGCTACTAACGCAGCATCTCCTTCCTTTCTTTCTGGTGACCTCGCTCACTCGCAGGAACACAACAAATATCAAGGGAATTGTTATTTGGCTGCGGTATTCTGTGAGGTGGAGGTACATTCCCCAGTCGGGCAGCTTACAATTACGCTCCCTACCTCTCTTTTCGCCAGAGCTTCGTTTGTCAGTCAGCAGGGTGCACCACGTGCAGGTGAACTTGGCTTTGGTTCAAAGATGTTGATGAACCACTTACACCCCAAAAATGTAATTTATTTTGTACAATAAAGACTTTACAACGACAACAACAATATATTTCCCCCAAATAAAGTTACCATCGCTACTATCAATAAACCCTACAACTGCAACTTCAACCCCTCTCAGTTCCTGACAAAGCACACGTGGCAAAGTCAAGCCGCCACCGGACGAACTTGGCGATCGTAACTTGGAGTTGCCAAGTCCAATATTTAAGTTGGCCTGCACGGGACAATGCCTCGGGAATTGAGGAAGTTCTAGCATGTTTCTGCTTAATATTATTAGTACAATTTGATATCGATCCACTAACTTGTAAGTTAACAACTGATAATTGTAAATTTACAGGTAATTTGATCTAGACTACTTTGCGTGCTTCCGCCACCACTTTTTGTGTGGCGGATTGGTGGCTGAAGCACGAAGTACACACACAAAGATCAGATTGCCTGTAAATTTGACTTCCGCAAAATAACACCTGAATCAATTAACTAATTGTAAATTCGTCCACAAACATTATGACTCTTTTTATGTACAGCGACCGATGGAGAAAGCTATATTTGGGGTCTTTTTCTTTAGGGTTCGAATCCGAAACGAAAAAATTCGTCGGAGAACCAAAGTTGTTGCCACAGCTCTCAGAGTCAGGTAGCTGAAGTGGCAACTCCACCATATTAAATTTAAAATACCGGCATTTTGGTAATCGTGCATTGTCACGGAAACCAAAATAACGTATCAAATTTCATCTCAATCGTACACTGGAAAGTAGGTCAAATTTAACTTGCAAGGTTTTATTACAGACACGCACTGTGGCGAAAGACTTAGTTCTTCTTAGTTCTCTTTTGGTTTAGACATCCATGAAAATTTGCATACAATATAATTAGAAGAAGAGGCCGTGTGGTTTCCGGCAGACTAGAATAGAATCACTCCGTCTCTTCCCGGGAATGTCGTACAAGGCGACTAAGGGAAATACATTATCAAACATCGATCAGGCCTCCCCAATCCGTCCGGCCAGCGTGGGGAGTGTAGGCCAAATCCTCCTTCTGTCTAGGATGGAGGAGAGAGGGTCGTGCTCCTGTAGTAGAGACTAAAAAAAACCTGATGATGAGATTTAGAAGTCCAAAATAAATAATAGGGTGTAAGTGGTTCATCAACATCTTTGAACCAAAGCCAACCTCACCTGCACGTTGCACCGGAGTGACAAACGAGGCTCTGGCAAGAAGAGACTTTTGGTCATTCCTTGGAAACAATCCATTATTTGGTATAAAAGATTTTTTCTGGTACTTCACTCATTCACAGGAACACAATAACCCTCAAGGGAATTGTTATTTGGTTGCGGTATTCTGTGAGGTGGAGGTACATTCCCCATTCGGGTAGCTTACAATTACGCTCCCTACCTCTCTTTTCGCCAGAGCTTCGTTTGTCAGTCAGCAGGGTGCACCGCGTGCAGTTGGCTTCGGTTTAAAGATGTTGATAAACAGCTTACACCCCCTACTAAATAGCCACACACCCCCATCTTGACTTCTGCATTCATCGACTCCTTTCAGTTACTCTCTTGAGAGGTGATTGCTTCCATAAATATTAAGGGTGATTAAAAATAAAACAATTAATATCAAAATACCTGTCAAAATGTCCAGTTAATATCATAAATTTAGTATTTATTAGCTATTATAAATCTAGCAATGAAGTGAGAAATTTTAAAGAAACTTTTATGCGAGTGCACTTACGAAATGAAATATTTGACAAGAATATCGACTTTTCGGTTGAACTTCAAAGTAAATAAAAAGCCAAAAAACGAAGACAATTTTCAATTATCTTACATCGTAAATAATAAAGTATGCGTTTTGAGAGATTTGCATTTTTAAGAGAGTAAATGGCTCACCACAATTTTCAGAGCCAAACACAATCTCACCTGTACGTGGTGCACCCTGCTCACTAGCAAAAGGGGCTCTGGTAAAAGAGAGGAGTTTCTGCGTTGGCGGTTGGGGTGGCGCACGAGCGATATTTCATGTTGCAAGCGTTAATATGGATATGGTAACCGCTTCACTTCAGGCGGGCCGTATGCTTGTTTGACACCCTACGTAGTAAAAAAAATAGAGATGTCATACGAACGAATTGTCCATTCACTGCTACTAAAGATGGCGGTGAGCCACTTACACCTCTTCTATTGCAGTAATATAAAAATATTGTTTTATTATTATTATTGTGGTAGAAGTTATCCTAAAATATTTCTTGCCATATTTTTTAGTCAAAATTCATAAATTGCTAATTTGTTAACTAAAATATTACGAGTATGGTTGTGAATCATATCACAGTGACAATACATAATACCATATCAGTTCCGTATATATCATCAACACGGAGCAATGAGCGGACTGCTCCCACGGGACGTCATTAAACTGTCGCGACGCTGACGCGGACAGAACTAGCCGCCACACGACTTCACGCGAGTAATGACGAGGATGTGTAGGCGGCATACACTTATAATAGACTAGATACAGCTTGCTAATTAAATATTATGAAAACAGAGTATTTAATTTATTTCTGGTTTTGATTTTTTTACGTTCTTTTTACTACGTTCGTTACTTGATATTTTAATTATGCAATTAAGCACTTTAATAGAAGGAAATTAGGGATGTGTGTGTGGATGTGTGTGGGTGTGTGACGACTAGATTAGATTCAACTCTTTTCATAATAATTAATTATTATGAAAATAGAGTGTTTAATTTATGTCTAGTTTTGATTTCGTTAAGTTCACTTGATGTTTTTATTACCCAACTGAGCACCTTAATGTCTCGGCCACACTACCTTACCGTCTACCGGGCTGTTACCGCAATAATAAAATTATGACATTGAATTACTGTTTAAATTACTGCATGAAATGGGGTGATTACACTAGAGTTTATCTAGATATGTCAATAAATTAGGCGGTAAAAATATCATTTTTCAAAATGGAGGTTGAAGCTTCAGCTGTTATATTCATTTAGATGGTTTCGGTCTTTTTTCTTCTTCAAATCATCTATCTATTGTACACCGCGATTTTTATAGGGGGATACCCGACAGAAAGCCCATAGAAAGATACGGTTCGCATTGGAATAATTCCAAAACTCGAGCTTTTTTCATTTGACCACTCCATGTCGGTCGATACGTGCGTCGCCGTTGAGCTCATGTTGCACACTGGACAAACGGTAGTGTGGCCACAAACGCATTAATTACTGCGGTAATTCTCTTTGATGTGCGAATAAAGACCGCCGCCGGGGTTATTGTCTACCGCCATTTGCCATATTGATTGGCATTGTAAAATTATGGCCATAAATCGTGGTTACACCTACGTTGTTGAAGTTATGGCAATAATTATTGGCATATCACGGTAGTGTGGCCGTAGCATAACAGAAGCTTTATGGAAATCAGCGATGTGTGTGGGTGTCTGCCGACTAGACTAGATTCAGCTTGGTAATTAACTGTTATGAAAACAGAGTATTCAATTTATTTCCAGTTCTGATTTCGTTACGTACCCTTGATAATTATTATTTAACTAGTTGATTTCGGCCAACTTGCCAGAATATAATAAATATTTTAAAAATAGAAAAATTCACCTCCGCCGCCTAGATGGGATTTGAACCTTCGACCTCTCGATGACCGGTCGAGTGGTTTTCCATCTGAGATATCAGGAAGGTTTGTAATGGTGACGAATTTTTAATTTTAATTTTATTGCATTTTATATTTTACTGCTGTGAGTCGCAGTGTGGCGCCATCTACCTAAGTATTACACCACTAAACAAGGGATAGCAGTCCATCGTTGCAGATGAAATCCCGCTATTTTTTGATAACATCAAATTTATTATATATATATACTCGTATCGTACTGTCTAAATACTGGTGATCTTGGCGGGAGGTGAATTTTTCCATTTTTAAAATATTTATAACGTTCACGTGATGTTTTCATTACGCAGCTAAGCGCCTTAACTGAAGCTTTAAGGAAATCAGGGATATGGGAGGCTCTAGTAAAAAGAAGTAGAGTACAGCGTATTTCTCATACCTCCACCTCACAGAATATAGCAGCTAAATAACAATTTCCTCGAGGGTTGGTTTTATGGTCGAGTTGTGTCAGTGCGAGTGAGCAAGGTCACTGGAAAGGAAGGAGCTACTGCGTTAACAGCAGCTTTCACATAGCGAGCGTTTATATGCTGCGCTAATCGCTACACATCAGGCCGTACGTTTGTCTACCACCCGACGTAGTATAAAAAGCTTATAATAAAAATGCGTTTTTCCTGTTTAAACACGTATTTATTCATTTCTCGTTACAATTTTGCACTATTTCTTTGCTTTTATTTCTCACAATATGTTCGCTTTAAGCATATGTTTATGTTTTCCTTGGTTGATAATATGGTAGTTTGTTTAAAAGTTACGAGCTTCGAAAACCCAGAAAACATAACATTTTTTAAAATCGAAATATGTACGAATACCATATGTACGAGTATGTATGATTCTTTCTCATGTCAAGACTGTTATCATCAATATGTGCGATTACAGACATGTAGTTAAAGTGCTGTAACTCAATAGATTGCACTGGATTTGTGCAATCTAGTGTACTTTAAATCTCTGGTCGGTGGTTTGTCTCTCTCGTCGAGGTAGAATGGGAGATATTATTCAACCAAATTGATCACTTTGGTTGAATTGAAATGCACAGAAATGAAAGGTTTGCAATCCTTTGCACTAGCTGTGCCCGCGTGATTGAGACAGGCTAATGTGTACCTACTTAAATGATTTATTTCTTTGATTTATTTTAATAACTCAGAGGTTTGTATTTTGCGACTTCTTTTAAAGGTATTTTTTTTTAATCCATATTTCCATACCATTATCATTACATTACATATTTGACGTAGCGGTCAA
Source organism: Hypsopygia costalis (assembly GCA_937001555.2). Taxonomy (NCBI): domain Eukaryota; kingdom Metazoa; phylum Arthropoda; class Insecta; order Lepidoptera; family Pyralidae; genus Hypsopygia; species Hypsopygia costalis. The sequence continues at coordinate 1,138,059 of OW443336.2, read as the reverse complement.
TGACGCGGCTTCGACACCAACGCTCGTGGGTTCGATTCCCACATAGGACAAACATTAGTGTGCATGAACATGTCTGTTTGTCTTGGTCTGGGGGTTTTCTATGTATCATAAGTATGTATTTACAAAAAAAAATGTATTTACGTATGTTGATCAGTTGTCTAGTACCCATAACACAAGCTTCGCTTACTTTGGGGCTAGATGGCGATGTGTAATTTGTCTGACAATATTTATTTATTTATATTATAGTTAGAATGTGTTTGTAAGGGTCCTCTCATCTGGTTGGTTAACTAGACGAGAGACTCGCAGTCCTGTGATATTATCGGAAGGTTGGTGCACAGGGGCGCATTAGCTGTAGGCATAGGCTCCGTTGCTCCCTCCCTTTTTTTTATAATACGTCGGCAGACAAGCATACGGCCCGCCTATGTGAAGCGGTTACCGTAGCCATATTAACGCTCGCAACATAAAATATCGCTCGCGCGCCGCCACCTCCGCTGCCAACGCAGCATCTCCTTCATTTCTGGTGACCTAACTCACTCTCAGGAACACAACAACCCTCAAGAAAATTGTTATTGGAGGTGCATTCTCCAGTCGGGTAGCTTACAATTCAGCTCCCTACCTCTTTTTTCGCCAGAGCTTCGTTTGTCAGTCAGCAGGGTGCACCGCGTGCAGGTGAAGTTGGCTTTGGTTCAAAGATGTTGATGAACCACTTACACCCCAAAACTGCCAACTTTACCCAAACGAGCGTTACTAACCAAAAAAATTTGTGCTCTGCATGCCTAAAAAACATTTCACTTCAAAAATCCTTTACTTTTTTATCGTCACACCAGCTCACAATGTAGTCTATTCATTCCAGCTCCTCGATATTGAAGGTGCGACTCATTTGTGATTATCTTCGCGACGTGAACGGTTCCGGGGTAGGAAACGAACTCTGCTGGGAAATTGCTCTAGACTCCGGCCTGATCTTTGAAAAGTTCTTTGTCGTGCTATATTGATAGATATATATTTTTTTTATACTACGTGTGCGGGTGGCAGACAAGCAGACGGCCCGCCTGATGTGAAGCGGTTACCGTAGCCATATTAATGCTCGCAACATAAAAATTCGCTCGCGCGCCGCTCCCCCGCTGCCATCGCAGCATCTCCTTTTTTTTGTGACCTCACTCACTCCCAGGAACACAACAACCCTTAAGGGAATCATTATTTGGCTGCGGTATTCTGTGAGGTGGAGGTACATTCCCCAGTCGGGTAGCTTACAATTACGCTCCCTACCTCTCTTTTCGCAAGAGCTTCATTTGTCAGTCAGCAGGGTGCACCGCGTGCAGGTGAAGTTGGCTTTGGTTCAAAGATGTTGATGAACCTCTTACACCCCAAGTATTAATTTGCGTATAACCATAGTATAAGTAATAGTACTACGTACGTACAGTATGGCCACACCCTGCCGCTCTCTCGTGTCGACCTCACCTCCCCTCTGAGACGAATCTGGAACAGTTTGTATGGCGCCGCACGCACACATGCTCACCGAGCTCGGTGATTGAATTACTAACAATGGCAACTTTGACTCCGATTGTCGCGGGTTCGATCCCCGCACAAGACAAACAATTGTACACATGAACATGTCTGATTGTCTTGGTCTGGATGTTTTTCTACATATTTTAGGTATGTATTTATAAAAAAAAGTATTGAAGTATATTTAACAGTTGTCTATTTCCCATTGTACAAGCTTTGCTTTATTTGGGACTAGGTAGCAGTGCATAGTTTGGCCAGAATAATTATTTTTATAATTTATTTTGAATAATACATTATTAAAACAGCATTGCCATCCAGCGTGGTAATGCTGTTAGCCTTCTGGCCACTTTACCTTTTGACGGCGATGCGGAAGAATATTTTGACGGCATTTAGTTTAGGTACTAAGTATATATTTTTTTTTTTAATAATTTATTTCTAAAACTCTCACACATACATTTCAACACGTTAATGCCGTACCACGAAAACCTCACAGGGTTTATCTGGGTAGGCGAAATCTTTTTTTATACTTACTTTATAATTATTTTATAATTACTTTTAAATAGTTTTTGTCATTTCCGTTTTGTTTGTTTGTATATATAGTTTGCCATATTTAGTTTTTAATTTAATTGTATATTTTTAATTATTGGTGAGTAGTTTATATACATTATTATTTCAACATCCTGTATTCAATTACAATAAATAAACAACTTATTAAAAACATAACAAATAAATTGTAGTGACAAATTAGTATGTATGCTACAAAGCGGCCTTATCGCTGAAAGCAATCTTTTCAAGGCAACCTTAAGCTGCTTTTCACTTAGCATTCTGAACTTAAAAGAAGTGTTTATAACGAACGAATGGCTGGACATTTGTTCTGAGCATGTTTTATAGAACATGCTCAGAACAAAATGTAAGATAAGATTAATTTTATTTGTATATTACAGGTTTCAATACAAGGTCTTAAATTACATTTCGTTCAACTGTAATTCGCCAACAGGCATACAAATTTTGTTTCATAGGTCATACAAATATAGATTATACAACAAATATAGATACAAATATAGAAATGTAGTTATAGTAGGTATATATACCTACTATAAATATAAATAAATAATAAATAAATATTTCTGGACAAATTACACACTGGGTATCTAGTCCCAAACTAAGCAAAGCTTGTACTATGGGTACTAGATAACTGATATAATACCCAAATACATTTCCTTTTGAAAATATGTACATACATATAATACATAGAAAACACCCAGACCAAGATTTGTCTTAGCAGAGTATTACTATTTTTTAAAACTGTGCAAACAGACTTGTTCATGCACGCAAATATTTGTCTTGTACGGGAATCGAACCAGCGTCCTCGGAGTCAAGTGGCCATTGCTAACCATTCGACCACTGAGCCCGTCTTCAACTATAATATATATAATAGTACATACTTATTGTACCTAGACAGACGAGCTCGGTGGCGTAGCGATCAATGACGCGGCTTCGACACCAACGCTCGTGGGTTCGATTCCCACACAGGACAAACATTTGTGTGCATGAACATGTCTGTTTGTCTTGGTCTGCGTGTTTTCTATGTATCATAAGTATGTATTCACAAAAAAAAATGTATTTACGTATGTTTATCAGTTGTCTAGTACCCATAACACAAGCTTCGCTTACTTTGGGGCTAGATGGCGCTGTGTAATTTGTCTGACAAATATTGTTACTAAATATTTTGTGGGTGCAAAACAAACAGGGTGAAGCAAACATCCCAATCTATCCTTGAGGTGCCAAGCTACGTACCACTAATCTCAGCTACTAACGACAGAAGAATATTATGTAATTCACTGCGAAATAAAAAAGCGCCAACCGTTTACTTTGATGTTACGACCAAATACAGCACAATGAACTACCTACAGCGCAGTAAAAGGTCTATCCATTCTTTATCTTTAACTACGCGATTTCGTCAGCGTAAAAAGCGCTTTCTTGCCATTTAGCGCTGTTTTCGTCCTTTTTTACCTCAAACCATGGCTATAACACCTCTCCGGGGTGCGGTAATATTTGCATTTAGAGCGAACGACTGATATTCTGACCTTATCAGGGAAGATTGTGTTTGGGGCGAATTCTGATGACTCAAGTGGGTTGAATCACTTACGTTTGGTTTCGGTTCGTTTAGTCCATCGGTTCGACTTGTTGACATAAATACGTCTTTAATATTGCTTCCATAGGGAGGCAATTAAAAAAAAACGAATGATAACAATGGCCGTGTGGTTTCCGGCAGACTAGAATAGAATTACTCCGTCTCTTCCCGTGGATGTCGTACAAGGCGACTAAGGGAAATACATTACCAAACATCGATCAGGCCCCCCCAACCCGTTTGGCCAGCTTGGGGAGTGAAGCCCAAATCCTCCTTCTGTCTGAGACGGACGAGAGAGGGTCGTGCTCCTGTAGTGGAGACTAAAATGACCTGATGATGAATGATAACAAAATCGGGGGATAAAGTTTGGTGTTGCAGCTACATATCTATTGTTTCCATACAAAATTCAATTACACCACTGTATAGAGGAAGGATTTAAAAAATTAAAACTTACGCTAAGTAAGAACTATGGAACATCGGGTGTTGGTACAGGGAAGCGCTGCCATTTTGAGATAATTTTAGTTTCACTTACAACACACGGCTATGTCTATGACACAGATACACCCCATTTTTTTTATACTTCGTCGGGTGGCAGACAATCATACGGCCCGTCTGATGTGAAGTGACTACCATAACCATATTAACGCTCGCGACATGAAATATCGCTTGCGCGTCGCCACCCCCGCTGCCATCGCAGCAACTCCTTTTTTCTTCACTCTGTGAGGAGGAGCAGCTTACAAATACGTAGTACCCTACCTTCTTTCGTTAGAGCCTCTTTCGCTAGTCGCCAGGGTGCAGCACGTGCAGGCGAGATTGGCTTTAGCTCTAAAGATCGTGGTGAGCCACTTACGCTCCAGATGATAATAAGGTGTATTATCATATTTGCTTTCATTTTAAACGTAACGTTATAGAAGTCCGGTGGTGAAACTATAAGAAATATAAATTACTTGATTGCGGTCGCCATCATCAGCCTGTATCTACCCACTGCTGGATATAGGCCTTTCCCAATGCTTTCCACCATATGCGATTCTCCACGTTCCGCATCCAACCGCTACCAGCCACTTTTTGGAAACCGCGGTCCATCTAGAGAGGGGGATTCGCTCCACTCTAGGACTACCCTCCCCATCTGCCATCGCGGACTCGGCAGATGTGGCCAGTGCATCGCCACTTCAACTCGCTAACTCTGAGAGCTACGTCGACCACTTTGGTTCTCCGTCTGATTTCTTCGTTCGGGATTCGATCCTTTAGAGAACCAATAATAGAATACATAAACAGATTTGTTAACAGAGATAAATATTATGACATTACATTCTCAATATATTTATGAAAATCTTATTTACGTTCATAAAAATCTAACAAAATTTAGGAAAAACAATGATCTCCATCAATTAAATTTAAGAAATAAAAACAAACTCGCTGTGCATATTACTAGGCTCCATAAAATCTCTAACTCGTTCCCAGGTCAATGTATACGCTTCTACAATAAACTTCCAAACGACGCGTTTAAATTATCCTTGGGTAAATTTAAGAAATATATCAAAACTAGACTATGTCAAAAGGCTTACTATTGTATCTCAGATTACATAAATGATAAAAGTATTTGGAAATGAATTGCTCTTGTTATGTTATGTTAATGATTGTATTTGTATTTAATGTAACGATATTGGCAATTAAAAGAATCGGCCTTGAGTTTCTTGCCAGTTCTTCTCAAGAAGCCCCGTCGCCGGAACTGGCACTTAAATTCACTTTCACATTCAAGATAGTGCGATGAAAGTGAATCTAAGCTCTGCGGATTTAGAGTAGTAATGATTTATAAATGTTTTTATATTTAATTTGTATGACGTTTCTAAGTGCTTTATAAAGTATATAGAATAAAGATATTTGGATTTTGATTTTTTTGATTTTTGAGAAATGATCTATGTGCTCGTATAACTTTCATTCAAAACTAAACGTACCTAAATGAAAGGACACTTTGACCGCCAACTTCTGTAATTACTCTCTTGTGAATATTCTAGAAATCTACTCACTCAGGTATTTTCAGCTACAATTACACCTAGACAATTGCCCCGAGGTTGAGCATTTGGGAATACATTTGACGTAAGTAAGGCGACTTTGACCTCTAAGTAACAGAATACAGTAACCTCGCTTGCCCTTCATTACTTAGTACTTTAATTCTAACTAACGCATAACGGGCCGTCCCAATGTTGCCTGTATTGGTCTGATCTTTTCTTTTTAGGGTTCCGTACCCAAACGGTAAAACGGGACCCTATTACTGAGACTTCGCTGTCCGTCCCTCCGTCCGTCAACAGGCTGTATCTCATGAACCGTGACAGTTAGACAGTTGAAGTTTTCACAGATGATGTATTTCTATAGCCGCTATAATAACAAATACTAATTAACAGAATAAAATAAATATTTAAGAGGGTTTTCATACAACAAACGTGATTTTTTGCTCGATATTGATAATGGCAACAGGTAGACGCTTGAAATATTCACAGAATATTTACTTAAAAATAAATAATTAAATTTAAAAAAAAAACAATTATTTAAGGGTGGCTCCTATACAACAAATTTTTTTTTTTGCTATTTTTATAGATAACTAGCGGCCCGGAACGTGCTTCGCTACGTATAAATTAAAATAATAAAAAAAAAATTGAAACATCTAATTCATTTATTCAAACAAAATTGCTTCGCTACGTATAAAGTGGAATAATAAAAATAAAAAAATTGGAACACCAAATTCATTTATTCAAACAAAAAAATATTTTATTAATTGCTAGCTATTTTAAAACATAACCCACAAATTTTGGATAAACAATACTTTTGGTTTTTCCATTTTGAGCATGAATAAACAAACGACTTTGGAACAGGCAACATAAAGTACGTCGAAAATGAAATGACCGCATGAATGACATGACAACATGCTTATACTGTCAACACTGAAAAAAGTTCCAATTTGACAGCACAATCCCCATCTGAAAAAAGTTTCAATTTGACAGCAAAATCCCCATTAACAAAAAGATCCGCCATTTATTGAATTCATTTGTTATAAAAAATGTGATAAATGTGAAAACCGCTCTACCGATTTTGTGCAAACTTCACCTAAACCATCTACTAAATAGTCCGAATAAACCCTAAATATTTGGTTTGGATAGGTGAGCCCGTTCTTGAGTTATAAAATTACAACGAAAAGTGGCATTGATTTTTATATATATATAGATTGCGTCGGTTCTTCGCGCCGGACCAGCTTTGTCTTTTGTATAAGACTCAAGTTCGGGCCTGCGTGGAGACCTGCTCACATCTCTGGGATGGTTCCGCCCAGTATCTCCTCGAGGCTCTCGACAGGTTGCAGCGACGAGCGGTCCGCATAATTGGTGACGAAGAGGTCACCAAGAATCTTGAACCTCTTCAACTCCGGAGAGATATTGGCTCACTAAGCGTATTTTACCGCCTATACCACGGAGAGTGCTCTGAAGAACTGTTTTCCCTTATCCCTTCCTCTCCTTTCCGTCACCGAACAACACGTACTGGCTTGCGGTACCACAAATACACCGTTGGTATCATTCCGTCGCGTACTAAAAAGTTTGGCAACTCCTATCTATGTCGCACTATTAAAAAGTGGAACGCGTTGCCGGCATATGTATTTCCTTAATCATACAATATGGGATCCTTCAAGCGAAGCGTGAAGAAGCATCTTGTAGGCCAGCATGGCGGCGTCAACTGACAGGACGTCAAGGTCTCTTGTCCCTTTTCCGTTGCGATTGGGGCTCTTCTTTTCGCTTACCATCAGGCGAAGTGGAGCCAATATGCTGAGCTAATATTAAAAAAAAAAAAAAATAAAAAAAAGATAATGGTACGGAACCATTCGTGCGCGATTCCGACTCGCACTGGGTCGGTTTTTTTTTATTTAAACTACGTCAAATGGAAAACAAATGTACAACAGCCTGATGTAGCTACGGTATTTATATGGATACGTAACCGCTTCACATCAATTGGACCGTGTGCTTGTCTCCCACCCGACGTAGCACCTATATAAAAAAAACCTAAACAAAGGTTTATAAAAAACAAAATTAAAGCAAAAGCAAACTAATCTCTATGTAATATATAAGGGCCATATTGGGCTGTAAGCCGCATTTTCGAGAGATAAATTAGAATCGGCTGGAAATACCTTCAAACAGATACGCGCAAAATTCACTAATTAATTTATGTGTTATTAGACGTCTCTCGTTCGGTGTTGCCAACAAATTAATTAAATATACCGCATTGATCTCCACATTCTATAAAACAATGTCACTTGCTGCGTCTACATGTTTGTCTGCTAATTCTTACTAAACAACGCGTTGGATTGTCAGGCGATAATCCTTGTTAGTATGTTCATTTTTATCGAAGATTTGTAAATGTTGCGGATAAGAAAAGATCTCAACGCCTGTATCATACGACACAGGCGTTGTTTGACGAGCTCGGTGGCTTATTTAAAGGATGTGGACAGGCTATCTCTGATCTCCGGTTGCAGTTTATTCCACACTAGCGACCCGCCCCGGCTTCGCACGGGTGCAATGCTGATACTAAATGTACTACAGAAGGTCTTTGCGCTTTGTCCTATCCAGTCCTTCCCCAGTTATAGGCACACGCCGCCGGCTCCGCGGCCGGTACCGCCACAGCCGTTATTAGCCGTTAGCATTTTAAATGTGTAATATCTTCTAAACTATTCATTTAAATTACATGCTGTGAAGGGCCATATTGATCTATATTAAATGCGCAATGTATTTAAGGTACTTAATTGGATAAGGATTAATTCTGTATTGCTTAAAATCGCTTCGTAAATAAGGCATTATTTCTTGTAAAAAGCAAAGGATAAAATAACGGTTATTGTGTGTTACCACTAAGAGATAGACATATACCATCGCGAACTTTTTTGTAGACCATTTTAAGGTGAACAATACTGTACTACATTATTTTGATCTATCTCGTTGGGTTCAGCCAGCGTTTGCAATGAAAGAGCAAAAAAATGTGTTTATTTACGACATCACATTAGAAACCTATAAATTATCAGTGTTTTTCTACTATGTTATGCATATATTATACATATAAACTTTCCAGTTGAATCACTCTATCTATTAAAAAAAACCGCATCATAATCCGTTGCGTAGTTTCAAAGATTTAAGCATACAAAGGGACATAGGGACAGAGAAAGCGACTTTGTTTTATACTATGTAGTGATTTGCGCTGTCACACAAACAGTGAAAGAGTTAAAGAAGTGTTTAGTATTAGAAGTGGTATAATCCAATGTTTTTATATATATTGTCAGACAAATTACACAGCGCCAACTAGCCCCAAAGTAAGCGAAGCTTGTGTTATGGGTACTAGACAACTGATAAAATATGTCCTACATCACTATTTGTTATGTAATTGTTTATGTTATGTGCAATAAAAAACAAGCGTATGACCTGGTTAATGATAAGCAATCACATCATCCTCTGAAATTATCTTAGAAAGAAAGAATATAGCAATTAGGTAGTTATGCAAACAAAATTATATTCATACAGGAAAAGAAACGAAATTCCTTCCTAACATAGTTTAAATATTCATCTATTTACAAAGTTCCCGTGCCAAATGAGAACAAAATTCACAGCATGAAAGTATGAAAATAAGAAAAAAGTGTCAAAAATCCAACAGCAAATTCCTAGTAATAAAAACGGGACTTGGAATTAACCGCGAAGGTGGGTGGCAGGGCACAGAGTGGAGAAATAAAAACGCAAAACAGCCGAGGAGTTTAATAGGAATATTTTTAGTTTCAGATTTAACTCTAGACAAATACCTAGTATGTTATTGATGAAATGTATTGTAAGTTTTTGTTTTTGCCGGTGACTGGTTACCATCGATAGGTTGTACACTTGTTTGTACGCCTTCGTATTAAGAAAATACTTCTTAAGCGTACTTGCTTGATTGAAATGGACTACGACTGTCGACCGATATGCCATAGATGTACTGCGTATTTATATTATTCGGATTACAGGCAAGCGTACGGCCTGGTGTGAAGCGCGCCGACCCAACCGGACATTTATTAAGGCATGTTCTATCACAAACTGTGAAATTGTAATATCTACTATCTATAAATTTTAAAGAGAGGTAGGAAACGTAGTTGTATGCTACCCGACTGGGGAATGTACCTCCACCTCATAGAATACCGCAGCGAAATAACAATTCCCTTGAGGGTTGTTGTGTAGGAACACACTCGCAGGAGCGAGTGAGTGAGGTCACCAGAAAGGAAGGAGATGCTGCGTTGGCAGCGGGGGTCGCAGCGTGCGAGCGATCAAGTTTCGAGCTTTAATATGGCTACGGTAACCGCTTCACATCAGGCGGGCTGTATGCTTGTCTGCCACCCGACGTAGTATAAAAAAAAAATCTACATTCCTCCCAAATAATAATAATATATCCCAAATAGTATTCCCAAACAAATACGATATGGGAGCCTTCAAGATCAGAGCTAATTTTTTCCTTACTAGGCTGGCAACGGACGGGTGAGGCGACCCCTTGTTGTTGCTGATTTCTATGGTCGGTGCAGATTACTTTCCATCAGGTGACCCACATGCTCACTTGCCACCCTCTCATATAAAAAGAAAATCTTCCTTTGTATTCATCTCAGTCGCAAGAACACACCAATACTCAATCTCTCTCTTTTGCCAGAGCCTCTCTAGTTGAGAAACAGGGTGCACCACGTACATGCAGGGTATTTTCTTTATAATACACTAGTGCCAAATAAGCATGCTGATGTAAAGCAATAGAGCCGTCGACAAGCAGCTCTCTTTATGTCTTGTAACTTCATTCACTCGCAGAAACACAAGAATCATCAAAGGTATTATTGGATTGCGGTCTTCTATAAAATGGCATCACATTCCTTAGTCGGGCGCCTCATGCCCTATTCACTTTCGTCAAAGTTTGGTTTGTTTATCAACAAAGTGCAACTCGTGCAACTGAGCTTGGCTTAGACTCTTTGAGTACAACGGCTGTAATACCTAGACCAGTGGTTCCCAACCTATTTTTGTTCGCGGACCGCTACGAGGTTTTTGTTGAGAGAGAGTCCCCAAGTGTCCATTATTCTATAACTCGACTTGTTAGTATTTTCTATGATAGTACTAATCTCTTTCATTATAAGTTTGTATCACGGACCATATTTTCACCTCTTACGGATCACTCGTGGTTCCCGATCCACCGGTTGGGAACCCCTGACATAGACGAAGGGACATAATTATTATGACAAATTTATAAGGATTATTTAAAAAAAATGGGGTGTAATTGGCTCGCCACTATATTTAAGCCAAAGCCAACCTCACCTGCACGTGGTACACCCTGCTGATTTATTAACGAGGCTCTGGCGAAAGAGAAGTATCACAGGCACAGCGGAATTATAAGCTACCCGTCTTCGGAAGTACCTCCACTTCATAGAACACCGCAGCGAAATGACAATTCTATTCAAGTTTGTTATTTTCCTGCGAGTGAGTGAGGTCACCACGTTGAAAGGAATTGCTGCGTCGGCAGCGAGAGCGGCAGCGCACAAAACGATATTTCATTTTGCGAGCGTTTATTTGGCTACGATGACCGCTTATCAGGCGGGCCGTATGCTTATTTACCACCTAGATAGTAAATAAAAAAAATATTTGTTTTAAAATCTTTATTAATAATTTAAATGTCATTTTTATTAAAATAGCTAAAATTAAAATTACTGACTTCATTGAAGTCGACGAGCTTTTATAACATCAAACAAAGTCTGCACTAACAAAGGCTCGTGTAACAAAGCAGCCTTCATACAATGTTGTATGAAAATTCCAACTAAAGGTGTAAACATTTCCTTCCGACATAATGCGCCTGGTTAATTACATTCATTAAGATAAGCTGATCTATATACTGAACTTGTTTCCCGTCTAACTCTACAAATTATTTGACGTCATATGAGGTCTCTAATCACACAAGTTACGCAATGTCAACTGTAACTGTCTATCATAATCATCATCATCAGAGGGATTTTTATTTGGTTGCGGTAGTTTGTGAGGTGGAGGTACTTCTCCAGTCGGGCAACTTACAAAAGAAAGAAAGGAAGGAGTATAGGCTGGCAACGGATCGGCGAGCTCGGTGGTCGAATGGTTAGCAATGGCCACTTTGACTCCGAGGTCGCGGGTTCGATTCCCGCACAAGACAAACATTTGTGTGCATGAACATGTCTGTTTGTCTTGGTCTAGGTGTTTTCTATGAATTATAAGTATGTATTTACAAAAAAAATGTATTTAAGTACATTTATCAGTTGTCTAGTACCCATAACACAAGCTGTACGCTTAATTTGGGACTAGATGGCGCTGTGTAAATTGTCCAGAAATATTTATTTATTTATTTATACATAGAAAACACCCAGACCATGACAAACACCTAGTTCATGCACACAAATGTTTGTCTTGTGCGGGAATCGAATCCGCGACCTCGGAATCAAAGTATCCAATGCTAGCATTCGACCACCGAGCTCATCAATGAAAAATCTTGCAAAAACGGGGAAAATCTCTCATAGTTGAAACAGGAGCGGGTCGCTGGAATCTATTAAAATACTTAATATATTTGACTCTTACATTAGTAGTCGAGATAAACAACTCATAAAGTGTGTAGCTAAGCACATTCGATCCAAATCTAGATTTTTATTACAGCCGCCCCGCTTCAGGCCCCAGAAGATTAATGGCGGCATTTGTCAGACTTTCGTTTGTTTTGAGTGTCGGCTGGATAACGGAGTTATGTTCGCGGATATGTCACGGAAAATAACCTAGTCGGAATTGCTACCAGTGAACACTGTAGAGCGGGCGTTGTATGGAGTTGAGTGTGCAAAATATGAGGACCGCATTCTCTAAACAGTTTTGAATTCAGAAAAGCTTGTAGATTATGATTCTGAATGTTGCCAGGAAGTTTCTTGGTCCAATTTTTTTTTAAACCCCATTCCCTCGGATATCGAGTAAATGGACTGAACAAATGCTTTACAACAATTTTAATCATTGTTTTATTGAAAATTTTCAATTGTTTCTTATGATTAAAGATACTTATAACTACTAAGTGGAAATAAAAAAACAAAAAAAAAATTGTTGAAAAAAAAAATTACATAAAAGGATATTTTATGTAATATTTTTTTTTATAAAAAGAAATGATTACAAAAATCTTATCGTGGCCGATTTAGATGCGGTTTTCAGTGACGGGTTTGGTTTTGATTGGTGCATGTTCTTAGATAGGTATTACAGTGACAACTCACCAGGGGGCGCTGCAGTAAACATTTGTTTGTGAAACCAATGTTGCCAAATGCCAATAAATATCTCCAAAACTACGAGTCCTATTTTGATGCGGTTTTCAGTGATGGGTTCGACTTTGATTGGTGCATGTTCTTAAATAGGTATTACGGTGACAACTCACCAGAGGGCGCTGCAGTAATCATTTGTTTGTGCAACCAATGTTGCCATTTATCTCCAAAACTACGAGTCCGATTTTGATGCGGTTTTCAGTGATGGGTCCGAGTATGATTGGTGCATATTCTTAGATAGGTGTTACAGTGACAACTCACCAGAGGGCGCTGCAGTAAACATTTGTTTGTGCAAAACCAAAACTACTAATCTGATTCTGATGCGGTTTTCAATTGTAATACCTACGCTTGCTCTCTAAAAAGTTTGAAAAAACACACGACGGTTAAAACGTAGTTGAAAAAGGATAAAATAATTTTGAAACCCGCGACTTAAAGAATTTATGCTATGAACTTAATAAAAAATCCAAGAAAATCCGTCGGGGGCTGCCATCTCTATTTTAAATTTCAACATAAATATAAATAAGTATACAAGTTACTATAAAACTGCCAAATAACACATATACCGTCTCCGTTCCGTCGAGGGTAAAAAAACAAACTGTACAAATATAAATTAAAATTTTTGATTACTTATGTAAAAATTTCCTTTTATGTTTTTTTTTCGGCAATATTTGTTTAATTTTTTTTTTTTTGTTTTTTTATTTCCACTTAGTAGCTATAAGTATCTTTAATCATAAGAAACAATTGGATATTTTCAATAAAACAATGATTAAAATTGTTGTAAAGCATTTGTTCACTCCATTTACTCGATATCCAAGGGAATGGGGTATAAAAAAAATTGGACCAAGAAACTTCCTGGCAACATTCAGAATCATAATCTTTTCTGAATTCAAAACTGTTTATAGAATGCGGTCCTCATATTTTGCACACTCAACTACCTGTGGCGCCTGCACTACTGGGATTAAACTCACAATCAAGAACTTTCATTGATAGGGTCGGCAACGCGCGTGTGATGTCACTGGTGTTACAGGCGTTCATAGGCTACGGTAACTGCTTTCCATCCGGTGGGCCGTATGCTTGTTTGCCATTTTAGTGGTATAAAAAAAATCATAACAATCGATTTAAGAGTTGAGACGTGAAAACGAATAAACAAACAAACATACTTACTTACCCATATATAACATTAGTAAGGATTACATAAAAAAAGGCCGTGTGGTTTCCGGCAGACTAGAATAGAATCACTCCGTCTCTTCCCGTGGATGTCGTACAAGGCGACTAAGGGAAATACATACATTATAAAACATCGATCAGTCCTCCCCAACCCGTTTGGCCAGTGTGGGGAGTATAGGCCAAATCCACCTGTCTATGACGGACGAGAGAGGGTCGTGCTCCTGTAGTAGAGACTAAAAATGACCTGATGATGATGATGATCTAAATCAACTTATATACTTATTTACTTACTTAATACTTGATTTCTTAATTACTTAAATGTTTTTTTACACAATACACAAGGGCTCAATGTGAGAGTAAATGATTTCATTTAAAGTTCTCTCTTAACATCTCCTATGGTTGCACTTTTGTATGGTTTCCATTCAAAATTTTCAGCAAATTTGTTGAATACAACTATTTACTTTAATTTTCGAGAGCAACTGTGCGGTTTCAGGGGAGCTTACTACCGCGAGCTTTCAGGTTGTGAAATTTACTCTAGGTATTCGTTGAATGTGCAGGAATATGAAGTTCTTCCAAAAAGGCATAATGGGAGTTTTATAATGATGGCAATGCGTTAGTGATGCCTCTGGTATCGCAAGTGTAAATAGAAAAAAATGGTGTGTGGCTTTTTTTTATACTACATTGGGTGGCAGATAAGCATACGGTCCGCCTGATGTGAAGCGGTTACCGTAGCCATATTAACGCTCGCAACATAAAATATCGCTCGCGCGCCGCCACCCCCGCTGCCATCGCAGCATCTCCTTCCTTTCTGGTGACCTCACTCACTCGCAGGAAGACAACATCAAGGGAACCGTTATTTGGCTGCGGTATTCTGTGAGGTGTAGGTACATTCCCCAGTCGGGTAGCTTACAATTACGCTCCCTACCTCTCTTTTCGCCGGAGCCTACGTTTGTCAGTCAGCAGGGTGTACCGCGTGCAGGTGAAGTTGGCTTTGGTTCAAAGATGTTGATGAACCGCTTACACGCCATTACGTGGCTGTGCCATGGACACGGCCATGTGTTGTACGTAAATACGTTATATGCACTAAAATTATCTCAAAATGGCAGCTCTTCCCCCTCCCCCGCATGCGATGTTCAATAGTCCTTACTTAACGTTATAAATTCTTTGATCCTTCATCTATCCAGTGGTGTGATTGAATTTTGAATGGAGATGATAGATAATATGTAGCTGCAACACCAAACTGTGTCCCATGATTTGTTGTCATTCGTTTTTAGGGTTCCGTACCACAAAAGGAAAAACGGAACCCTTATAAGATGACTTTTTTGTCCGTCTGTCTGTCTGTCTGTCTGTCAAGAATTTCTATGTCGAGAATGCGTGTAGGTATCAAGCTGAAATTTGAAAAAAAAGTTACGGCCGTTTATTCAGCAATAAACGCATATTTCGACACTTTCTCAAGGGAATCAAAACCTACAGGGTACTTTCCGTTGACCTAGAACTATGAAATTTGGCAAGTAACATCGTTATAGACTACAAGTACAGGAATAAATCTCAAAACTATACATTTGTAAATAGATCTTAAAAAATAGGGAGTCTATATTTTTTATAGGGTGTCGAAATTTCAAATTGAAACTACTAGTTCAAATGGGGTATCATATGAAAGGGCTTGATGTACACATTGCAAAATATATTTAATTTATTTTTTTCTTATTTATAATGAAAAATATCAAATTTTATATTGATACTACGTACGGAACCCTCAGTGGGCGAGTCCGACTCGCACTTGGCCGGTTTTTTGGAATTGCCCCCATATGAAAGCAATTTTATATTCACGTCAAAAAACTTGAAACCTTTATGGGTTTGTGTTGAATAAAGGGTTAACTAGTTTCATTAAGTATGTATATCTATATATATCATCATCATCATCATCATCAGGTCTATTTTAGTCTCCACTACAGGAGCACGACCCTCTCTCGTCCGTCCCAGACGGAAGGAGGATTTGGCCTACACTCCCCACGCTGGCCAAACGGGTTGGGGAGAAATAAAAAAAAATCTATATAATGTACATATTTAAAATTGCAATACATTTCACTTAGTTGATACTGTAAAGCAACCACGTCTTTTCACCTCTACCTGAAACCCACACAGCTCTGCTGTGACATTATGCTAAGATAAGGACGTGCCATAACATTGTTGGAACTAATTAATGATCGATAAGTATTAGTAATTACCTACTTAAAACATCGGCCGCGCAGCATGCACCACCATAGCGAAATTTATTTATTTTGGCCACTTTCTCGAATTGATATCGGAAAACCAAGGTCACTTTACATTACTACTTTTGATGCTCTACACGAATCCGAAGTCAGAATTTCGAATTTTTGAGTTTCAGGACGGACAGACAGAACGACCGGACGATTTTATAAGCTTAATAAATTTCGCTGGTCAATAAATTTCGCTGAAAATAAGTAAACTATGTGATCAATAAATTTAAATAAAAAAAAAGAAAGACGAAACATATTTATTTCCTTTGTTCTAGGCGATGAGTACGATGATGCTTGTTTGCTACCCTTCGGCATCAACCCATAAATATCCCACTGTTGGGATACGGGTCTCCTCTCAAAGGGAAACCCCTTTGCGAGGAGACCCGTATCCCTCCATGTAGAGCATGCTCCTACGCTGCGCAACTGCGGGTTGGCGGAGGCCAGTGTTTACAAGCCGCCCTAAGACTTGGCTTTCATCTAATGACAACAGCCGGGACCGACGACAGCTTAACGCGCCTTCGCAAGCACGGAGGAGCTAGAGATAAATAAACCCTTATTTTGGGGTGTAAGTGGTTCATCAACATCGTTGAACCAAAGCCAACTTCAAAGTGAAGTTGGCTTTGGCTGACTAACAAACGAAGCTCTGGCGAAAAGAGAGGTAGGGAGCGTAATTGTAAGCTACCCGACTGGGGAATGTACCTCCACCTCACAGAATACCGCAGCCAAATAACAATTTCCTTGAGGGTTGTTGTGTTCCTGCGAGTGAGTGAGGTCACCGGAAATGAAGGAGATGCTGCGTTGGCAGCGGGGGTGGCGGCACGCGAGCGATATTTTATGTTGCGAGCGTTAATATGGCTACAGTAACCGCTTTACATCAGGCGGGCCGTATGCTTGTCTGCCAACCGACGTAGTATTAAAAAAAAAAAAAAAAAACTATCTAAAGTCAAGCTGCGGTCGACGTTGCTTAACTTGCGTGTTGACACGCGCAAGGACGTCATCGAGCTCCTCTTAATAGTATATATTGCTACCCTTCACAGTATAAAAAAGCTCCTGAAATAAATGTTGTTTTAATATAGGTAAGCATCAAAGTAATGCACATTAAAATGTGCTCTCCGATTATCGTAAGAGTCATCCGAGCAAATTATATAATGTTGTATGTCCACCGGAACGGGCATTTTATAGGGGATTTGTATTATCCCGGTTTATGTGCCGGCCTGTGACTGCTCAACGATGCCTATTTTTTGCTTTAACAGCAGTTTTGTATAACCCATAAACCTAGGTACAGTATTTTTATGATACTTATTCATATTTGATACATATTGTATATATAGGGATTTTCAAGAAAAGCGTAAAGGGATTTCTACAGAGTCGCCTGGTATTGCAAGCATAGATTGCGATAACTCCTTACCGTCATTTGTGACCAGGTAAGACATATGCTTGTATTGTAAAAAAATATGCCTGATGGAAAGAAGTTACCACAGTGTACGAAATGCTTTTTTATAAGAGAGCGGGGTAATCGAGCATGTGGGTCACCTGATGGAAAGTAATTACCAATGCCCGTAGAAAACAGTCATGGGGGTCGCCGGGCCGTAGCAGCCTTTTAAGGGAAAATTTGACTCTGTTCTTGAAATCTTCCTTGACATATTTATTTGGGAATACTGCTGAGGGAAATTGATTACACAATTTCACAATTCGTGGTAGAATATGTCTTAAAACGGGTTGTAGATTGCTAATTATCTAGATGACGGAATTTTAATTTATGGTGAGTTGTACGATTGTGGACTCGGCGGCAGCACTCCCTGTGGTTTAATTTATATAGAAGGTAAACAGATGCAACATCTCTTCGTGTAGAGAACGAATCCAGCCGATCAGAGATCTTTGGTAACTTGTGTAATACCTATATTTTGCTAGAACCTCGTTATGTAGCAGACAGGGTGCATTGGAAGGTAAAATTTCTTAACTTCAAGGTTCAATATGTTAACAAATAATATGTTGCATTTTCGTAATAGACAAAAACTATATAACTTACGAAAAATATAGCAACATTTGCAGAAAAATAAGGCGAGTTTGATAGCATTTACAACCCACTTTGACCATTTTTGCACTTAGTGACTTTTCGCACTACGAGGACGATTGGTAGGCTCTAAAGCATATAGTTAATATTATATAATTAACGGAATAGAGGAACAAACATAAGCTGTCAAATTAAACCGTGTATTTTTCAGAGATGTATGTTAATAGCTCTATCGAAATTTATACTGGCATCGATAGTTGTAGATGCTGCATCTGTGGGACTGGGGATGAATTTCGACAAGACGAAAGTATGTACAATGATTTTGTTATCCCTAGCCCGGTTATTGTAGAGAATGCGGCTATTGAAGTGGTTAAAGACTATGTCTACCTCGGACATTGTATACAGCTTGGCCGGGGTAATGTCAACAAAAAGATCGATAGATGCATTCGATTAGACTGGGCAGCTTTTGGAAAGCTTCAGCACATCTTCGCCGCACAGATAGCCCAATGCTTGAAGACTAAAGTCAGCAACCAGTGCGTCCTCTCTGCAATGACTTATGGTGCAGAAACTTAGACACTGACCGTCGGACTGGCCTACAGGCTAATGCTGCGGCTACACTACCTTACCGTCTACCGGGCTGTTACCGCAATAATTATGGCATTGAATTACCGTTGAAATTACTGCGTGAAGTGGGGTAGTTACACTAGAGTTTACCTAGATATGTCAATATATTAGGCGGTAAAAATATCATTTTTCAAGATGGAGGTTGAAGCTGCAGCTGTTATATTTATTTAGATGGTTTCGGTCTTTTTTCTTCTTCAAACCATCATTGTACACCGCGATTTTTATCGGGGGATACTGAAAGCCCATAATAAAAAGATACGGTTCGCATTAGAATAATTCCAAAACTTAAGCTTTTTTCATTTGACCACTCCATGTCGGTCGATACGTGCGTCGCCGTTGAGCTCATGCTGCACACTGGACAAACGGTAGTGTGGCCACAAACGCATTAATTACTGCGGTAATTCACCTAGGCGTTGTTGAAATTATGGCAATAATTATTGGCATATCACGGTACTGTAGCCGCAGCATAAAGGTCGCACAGCAAGCCTTTGCTCTTCTGCGGTACATATATTAACTCTATGCTTTAAAGATAATTACGAGTCCCTTACGCCGCTGTTATAATAATTATGTTGTAAGAGCAATGATACACAAAGACAATTATTTACAACTTTTATCGCAGAGATCAACGGCAACTGAATAATATTATAGCCAACAACAAAACGACGCTGCTTACAGCTGAGTTTTTATTTTAATTCAGCGGGCTGGTGTTCCGATTGCAAATATATGCAGATTATTTGCGTGGGACGGGCACGGCAATCAAATTAAAGCTACTGCAAAAAAACTGCCAATAGCCTGTTAAAAAGGCTGGTTTAACTTTCTTTTTTTGTTCAATTGAGTATGAATGTTTTTTTTTTCTGATGTGTAGGTGGGTTCCTATTCGCACCACTCAAATTTATTTTTGGGTTATTCTCAATTTGTACAAATTGTAAACCTCTCAAATATTTGTAAATAATGATGATCTCGATGACGTTGTTACGGGTGTCAGTCTAGTCGAACACGCGAGTTAAGCAACATCGACTGTAGCCTGTCCATGGATGGGATTATTTATCTCGAACTTTTCCGTGCTTCAGAGATACGTTAAGTCGTAGGTACTGGGTGTCGTAATTAGATGACAGGGGTCAAGCCAAGTCAGTGGCCTTTAGGCGGTGGAATAGAGCTTATTCCACCACGGTGCAAACCCCTTCGATTGAGGGGAGACCCGTACCCCAGCATTGGGATGAATAAGGGTTGACAGCGATGAGCACGAGTGAAATATAAACTTTAGCACAGACCTAGACCTTTCGGTACGGCTTTAACAAAATACCAAGAAAATAAACTAATTTACCGCATTTAGCTCCCATTCCCGAAAAGATTATCAGGTCAGTCAGTCAAACTGACCTGGAAGTTGAAATGAAAGCCTGAAGTTTAGGGTAAAAGGCCAGAATTTTTCAGATACGAGTTTCATACTTAATACCACCGAGAGTTGTATGTCCTTGTTACGTGGCCTCTGGACATGAACAGTCCCAGAATCTGACATTTGATGGACCTCAATTTTACTTCCAGGTCTCCCATATCCTCATCGTGCCGCAAGGTCTGGGTATTAAAAGTTCCAAGTAGTAAAAGATATTCTTTTAAGGAAAGATGTAAGTATGTGCGGATAATGTAAATCTTGCTCCTCCTTTTGATGTGTTAATCTTTCCAAATCTGCAATATTATAGATCCAATAAAAAATAAATAATCGGCCGTGGGGTTTCCGGCAGACTAGAATAGAATCACTCCATTTCTTCCCGTGGATGTCGTACAAGGCGACTAAGGGAAATACATTATCAAATATCGATCAGGCCTCCCCAACCAGTTTGACAAGCGTGGGGAGTGAAGGCCAAATCCTCCTTCCGTCTAGGACGGCCGAGAGAGGGTCGTGCTCCTGTAGTGGAGACTAAAATAGACCTGACGATTTTTTTTTGTTTTTTTTTTATACTACGTTGGGTGGCAGACAAGCATACGGCCCGCCTGATGTGAAGCGGTTACCGTAGCCATATTAACGCTCGCAACATAAAATATCGCTCGAGCGCCGCCACCCCCGCTGCCATCGCAGCATCTGCGAGTGAGTGAGGTCATCATTCTGGTGACCTCACTCACTCGCAGGAACACAACAACCCTCAAGGGAATTGTTATTTGGCTGCGGCATTCTGTGAGGTGGAGGTACATTCCCCAGTCGGGTAGGTTACAATTATGCTCGCTACCTCTCTTTTCGCCAGAGCTTCGTTTGTCAGTCAGCAGGGCCGCATGCAGGTGAAGTTGGCTTTGGTTCAAAGATGATGATGAACCACTTACACCCCAATATATGAATAAATAATATGAGTAATAATGTCATTCCCCTTACACCTCACTAAAACTATAACAGACCATCTGAATGCCTCATATTATAATAGGCCTTTCAATGTAGATCAAGCGTTACAGCGCCTCACACTCGTTTATAAACGTGTGTTGATACATAACCATAAAGTATTCGTATCGATTGCAATGCACCGAATAATACTGCCAACACACAGTGGGTCGGGGACGTCATAAAAAATTTACGGCCGCCACATTACCATAGAAAAGGGTCGTAATATTAGAAAGTTATATTTTATAGCGCGCATTGTTTCTATTTCATATTTAAATTCTTTGTCCAACGTGGTAACGCGATACTATACTACAGATGTAGCTTCAATGATATCAAAATCCAATCCTTTTTTTTATTTATCTTTTATTTATTTATCTTTTTGTAAAGTTATCAAATTGTGGTAACGGTACGTCCTCATCATCATCAACCTGTATCTACCCACTGATGGATGTAACTCTTCCCCAATGCTTTCCACCAAGTACGATCCTTCGCCTTCCGTATCCAGCCGCTATCAGCCACCTTCTTATGGCTATGAATTCGATTTTTTCTTAATATTTTTGTTGTGTGTATACATAAATTACTATGTAATTACTTAGTTAGTTATTATATTATAACTTATCACAGTTAATTCAAACTCATATCAATATATTTAAAAAAATACAAAATGCGATTGCTATTGATTAAACTTACTTCAGCTGGTTCTTGATAAGTCTCCTACCAGATGCGATGATGCGAGTTGTGTGTTCTTGAGTTAGTACTAAAAAAAAATTGAGGAGGCCCCAAAGCCTAAAAGAGTATGTGTCTTGCGGATACGGTCAGCGAATAAAGAGAGATAATAATAAATTTGCAGTGTACCTATTTATTGCATGGGCAGAATCTTCTCTTGACTGATGTTATCAGCATCAAACTTCACTTTTCCTCTGTCAACGTTATAATGAGAGATACATTTTTAATGGATTTTTAGGATTGTGAATAACAGGGCCTAAGGGATAATTGGACCAGCCAACTAATAATAGTCGGCTGGGCCAATTATCTCAACCCTGTTATTCAGAATTTAATTTAATGAATAATCATAAAATTTAATTTTCCCTCTTTTAAAGAACAGTAGTTATAATATGATTATTTTAACGATAGTTTAAATTACTGTAAATGTTTTATATTTTAACAGAACTTGACACAATTTGCAAGCTTATGTTTTACATAGCATGGAGTGTTGACGTAGGACATGTACCGATATCGATATTCAAATTACGTTTTTATTCGCCGAGTTATTTCTACTCCCGTATTTATTGTTTGCTGTTCTTTTATTTATTCAACTTTATATTACAGGGTGTAAAATAAAATTGTATATTCGCACACTATACGTTCTAGGTGTGTCGTTAGTTGAATTTTGTAAAATAATAATTTTGTAAATTGAATTCTTTTAAAATTGTAGCCCTTTTGGTGCTCCGTAGCAAACAATAAATCCTTTTAGTTTTTTTGTCGAATGTATGTCACAGGCATTTTACTTGAAGTCTACGTGAGTAAAGTATAAAAAAATTAAGTAAGAGAAAATTCTGAAATGCTAGATTTTTTTTTATACTACGTCGTGTGGCAGACAAGCATACGGTGCGTCTGATGCGAAGCGGTCACGGTAGCCATATTAACGCTCGCGACGTAAAATAGCGCTCGCTCGCCGCCACCCCCTCTGCCAACGCAGCATCTCCTTCCTTTCTGGTGACTTCACTCACTCGCAGGAACACAACAACCCTCAAGGGAATCGTTATTTAGCTGCGGTATTCTGTGAGGTGGAGGTACATTGCCCAGTCGGGTAGCTTACAATTACGCTCCCTACCTCTTTTTTCGCCACAGCTTCGTTTGTCAGTCAGCAGGGTGCACCACGTGCAGGTGAAGTTGGCTTTAGTCTAAAGATGTTGATGAACCACTTACACCCCAAAATTAAGATTAGTAAATGAAAAGAAATTAATAAGATTTAATTTAAAAATTAAAAAGATTATTTAGTATGTTTGTCTCAACAAACCATCTTTTAGGGTTCTGTACCCAAAGGGTAAAAAGGAACCCTATTACTAAGGCTCCGCTGTCCGTCCGTCCGTCTGTCACCAGGCTGTATCTCATGAACCGTGATAGTTAGACAACTGAAATTTTCACAGATGATGTATTTCTGTTGCCGCAATAACATCAAATATTAAAAAATAGAATAAAATAAATATTTAAGGGGGCTCCCATACAACAAACGTAATTTTTTTGCTCGTTTTTGCTCGAATTGTTAACGACAACATGTAGGCGCTTGAAATACACATAATATTTAGTTATATACTAGATGACCCGGTGAACTTTGTTTCACCTACATCTATCTACTTAACAAATATATACGATCTAAGATCTGTGTCTCTTTAAGAAGTGCCTACCCTGTGTGCCCGAACCTGGAGGATGTGCCATTGCAAGACATTTGTTTCCTAACTTGCCGCTTTCCATAAAATTTGACAATACCAGCTTAAATGACTCTCTTGCAGTTTGCTTGTCATGTCCGAGAATTCCTGACGCGGTCCTTCTACGAAACTTCGCGCATACTGCGCAGCATATTCAACTCCATGAAAGACAACACCTGTACGTGTCGCTCAAGTATTGACGATTTTTTACTAACTTATAAAATGGTCTAATCTTGGATTTATATATTTGTCCTTTCAACTTGACGAAATTTCGGAGTCACAGATGTCACTGGTTACCTCAAGCCACTTAGTCCAAGCTACTGAAATCTCGCAGTCGATTCTATCCGATGATCGAAGAACAGATCCCAAGTACTTAAACCGTCCGTGCATTCGATCATATCCTTAAGTGCACGGTCGTGGGATCTGTTGTTTTGCAGCCCAAGTCTTTCCCGTATTCGGATTCAGCCCATAGTTCTTAAGTGACCTCTTCCATTAATTCACTCATCGCATCAACTGCACTCTATCCGCATTCGCCAGTGCAATTATATCAGCATACATGAACACCCGTCGACCCACCGCACAGAGCTGGTCCATGTGGATACATGATACTACTTGACAATTCGTCTAATACCACGAACGTCAAATGAATGAAAAAGCCAGACAACAATGTCTGGTTTTTTCTTAAATATTTTTTTCTTGTAGAAGCTTTTTTCTCATTCTTCTTTTAGCGTTAGAGTAGGATTTGTATCAGTAGCAGATGTTCTAGCTATAGGTGTATTTTCCAAGACGTCATCTGCATATATTTCATCGTCTTGAACTACGACTTTTTCTATAATTTTATTTATTTCTTGGCGTAAGTATTGCAACTTTTCTTGGCATGAAGAATGTATATGTACGATCTGTATTTTTGGTTTCTTCATGATACTTTTTTAGATTTTGGAAATAAATAAAAATTTACTTTGTTTTAGCGCCAAATTCTTTATTTGCGGGATCCGCGGATCCGCCCTTTGAATATGCGGGATCCCGCAGATTAATTAAAGCATTGTGATCCCGCTGGAATGCGCGATCCCGCTTTGCGGGATTGCAATCCCTAGTCACAGATGACACTGGTTACCTCAAGCCACTTAGTCCAAGCTACTGAAATCTCGCAGTCGATGCTATCCGATGATCGAAGAACAGAACCCTAGTACTTAAACTGTCCGTGCATTCGACCATATCCTTATGTGCACGGTCGTTCGGAGATCTGTGGTTTTGCAGCCCAAGTACTCGATCTTTCCCGTATTCGGATTCAGCCCATAGTTCTCAAGTGACCTCTTCCATTAATTCACTCATCGCACCAACTGCCCTCTACCCGCATCCGCCAGTGCAATTTTATCAGCATACATGGACACCTAACGGCTAAGCTGAAGACGATCCCCACCGGTGTTTCTGATCACGAAAATCAAACTTCAACTTAGAAGTATGATACTTGTGTTTAGCTTAACACTTAACTTTTAGCTTGACACCGACGTTAATGGGAATTTTGTCTCTCCTCTCCGACAGAGGTCTAAACTATGGATATGATTTGGAATTTCGGTAAATGTCTCGTATGATGTCGATATAAAAACCTGGCAGCCCTTTAGCCTTCAGTAAAGAAAGTTCTCGCCAAATAAATTTATGACTAAATGATAAAATATGATTATATTAAAATTACAGATTTAGGTACTTCAGAAAATAATGAGGATCCGTTTTATTTTGTAATAGGTATCACCTTGGTTAACATGACAGACCTATTTATTGTGATGTAGGTATGCAAAGTTATACAACTCTATGTGAATCCACAAACCTCGTTCTGCGTTCAGCCCCCATTTTCTGGTCTATTCGCATTGCTGACACTGGCTACATTTTTTGCAATCATTTTTGTAATTTACAATCCGAGTGTTTATGAAATTTACAAATTTCTATTACATATTTATTCTTAAGTACTGTACAAAGCATGATTTACCATAAACAGTCACTACATATTTCAACTCCTTTCTTGATGTCTATTAGTATTGTGTCATTTCTATGTCACTTCTGAGAAAGTCATATTTGACAACCAACAAATATGACGTCGACACTATTGATAGGTAGGTTCGCCATCTTTGCTGTTATGACATTCGACTATAGTAGGAACACTTTGTATGGGAAATTAAAATTGTTGTTTTCACTATCTTTCTTGAATTTTTTCCAAAATTTCTCACCGTTTAAACCTTCCCTGGGCTAAGACAAACATTTCAAAACCAAAATCAGCTAAATCGGCCTGGCCGTTCTCGAGTTTTAGCGAGACTAACAAAAAGCAATTCATTTTTATATATAAGAAGACTAGCTGGCCCGGCGAACTTCGTACCGCCTAATTGTCAATGAATGTCGTGGTATACATATTAGTTGAACAAAATTTATGATGTCTTGAAATTAATATAATGATTAATAGAAAATAATAGAGAAGCACGATGGCGTCATTGCGCGTGTCAGTCTAATTGTACACGCAAGTTAAGCAACGTCAACCGTAGCCTGTCCATGGATGAGTTTATATTATCTCGAGCTCCTCCGTGCTTCGGAAGGTACGTTAATCCGTCGGTCCCGGTTGTAATCATTAGATTAACTCGAGGTCCTCCGTGCTTCGGAGGGCACGTTAATCCGTCGGTCCCGGTTGTTATCATTAGATTATCTCGAGCTCCTCCGTGCTTCGGAAGGCACGTAAGACGTCGGTCCCGGTTGTTATCATTAGATTATCTCGAGCTCCTCTGTGCTTCGGAAGGCACGTAAGCCGTCGGTCCCGGTTGTTATCATTAGATTATCTCGAGCTCCTCCGTGCTTCGGAAGTCACGTTAAGCCGTCGGTCCTGGTTGTTATCATTAGATGGCAGTCGTTAAGCCAAGTGGCCTTTAGGTGGCTTGAAAATTGAAATTACTGGCGTCCGCCAACTCACAGTTGAGCAGCGTGGTGGAGTATGCTCGAAACATATTCAGTTGAAGGAAGACCCGTATTTAATATTACCCAGCAGTGGGTAAATATTAAGTTCAGTATTTTACTATGTCACAAAAAAAAGTACCATGACACTTGACAACCAATTAATATTCATTTTCAAGCATTCATTCATAAACAATTTTCAAAACAACAACGGACAACTTTCGCGACGTAAAAGTTAGACCAATCGATTTGACATTTAATTGAAAATCAATAAATATCCCAATCCGTTTTCAAATTTAATTTTTCGACAATTTTGTCAATGTT
Source organism: Hypsopygia costalis (assembly GCA_937001555.2). Classification (NCBI taxonomy): domain Eukaryota; kingdom Metazoa; phylum Arthropoda; class Insecta; order Lepidoptera; family Pyralidae; genus Hypsopygia; species Hypsopygia costalis. Next base: position 1,110,985 of record OW443336.2, on the reverse strand, counting down.
TTAATACTTATTATCCTATACCCACATTTCTGAACGCACGTATACATTTGACGTACGCACGTTAACGTCACGTTTGACAGGTCCGACATCCACGAACATTTTGTATGGAAAAATGATTTTTCTTTGATTTTATTTTTTTCGTAAATTTTCCAATGTTTTTAATAGTTATTCTGCTATTCTGGACGGAGACAAATCCAACAAATCAAAAACCATGGCAATCGGTCCAGCCGTTCTCGAGTTATAAGTGTTGTAACAAACACGTCTTTCTTTTATATATATAGATTCACTTTAAAAATAAATAATTTCATAAAAATAAAACAAATATTTAAGGGGGGCCCCTATGGGAGCCCCCCTTAAATATTTGTTTATGCAATAATAATGTTGTATGCAACAAACGTGTATTTTTTCGCCGTTTTTATAGATAATGGCACGGAACCCTTCGTGCGCGAGTCCGACTCGCACTTGGCCGGTTTTTTTAAATATAGGGATACACGGGCGCAAGCTAGCTAAAATATACTTTATCAACATTTATAGTAAATAGCATTTGTTTAGACATTACAAATAGTCACTTCAATTATATAGAATTTCTGAGAATTACGGTATCAATTTCGGATTTTAATTTCAGAACTAAATCCCAACTCTATGTGAGTTTAACTCACAAATAAGCAAAGTTCAACTTTCCGTTCCCGTAGGTAATGCGACTGGAAACAAGCCAACACAAGCCCAACTGTAATATGATTTGAGTTGTATGTAAAACAAACGAGGAGTTTGAACCGGAAATTGCAATCACCGTCAGATATAACAGAACTTTTTGTACCACGGGTAAATAAATAATAATATAATATATAATTTCCCGTGTGGTTTCCGGCAGACTAGAATAGAATCACTCCGTCTCTTCCCGTGGATGTCGTGCAAGGCGACTAAGGGAAATACATTATCAAATATCGACCAGGCCTCCCCAACACGTCTGGCCAGCGTGGGGAGTGTAGGCCAAATCCTCCTTCTGGCTGGGACGGACGAGAGGGTCGTGCTCCTGAAGTGGAGACTAAAATGACCTGATGATGATGATGATGATAATATATAATATTCATAAATAAATATTCTCAGGACATTACACGCCGCCATGGATTCCCTTATTCAGTAAGTTTAGGAGTTATTAGAATATTTTTTTCTTTTCTTCGTCAACCGTTATTAATTCCACTGCTAGGATACGGGTTTCCTCTCAATCGAAGGAGTTTTAGAGCATACTCCATGCTAGCCTTCAGTTTACGCACACAAACGCGCCTGTCGGTATATGCCACTACTACAACTAAAGACCAAACCCTCTTCGTGAGATAGGACATCTTGTAGTATAAAAAAGATGCAGAAAATCTGATAACTAGTTAAATTCATACAATTTTTACCCACTGAATAATACAGAAGTTTCTATTGTTGGTTCCGAAAAAAGATACGTTACAGTAAAAGGTCAACACGTTGGATGTTTGTCTTAACCTAAATGTAATCAAAAAGGAATGGAGGTAAAAATAAGACCCCACCCACCAGCTTTTCCAAAAATAAAAGTATCCATTATTCCGGAATCTTCCCTTGTCAGTAAATTGTTCTGTATACATAATTCAAACATTAGAATTTGCAAACTTGTAACAATATTTTATTACACTCCACTTACTGTTCCAACTACGCGATAAATTCTTGGAAAGTTTAATAACAAATAGCACAGTGTTACCTGAGATATAACACTGCGGCACACTTCGAGCGGGCGCGGTCTGGGTAGACACTACAATTTACATTTTGATGGGTAGCGGAAATCTTCATACATGATAAGTATATATTATTGGATACATGTATAAAATTCATATAAACATTGTCTGAAGAACAGAGGGTCTGCTGCCTACCACTAATGGTTTTATCATTGCTTCTTCTCAGTCGATCAGTCTTGACCGAGCGGGCGTGGTTGTAAAGACAGTGCTGGCGCAGGATCTTCCGTACTGCCTCACCCCTGGGCGAGGGTAGCTGCTTGTCTGTACATTGGCTGCGAGTACATTGTATTATCGTGAACCATTGTTACCATTCCTTTAGCTTTTGATTTATTATCAAACCATGTTCATCCCACTGTTGGGGTATGGATCTCCCCTTAGCCCTTAGTTACCAGCATGAAAAATTTACATAACTGCTCGCAATTATTTACTTCATTTGAACCAGTGACTGGTAACCCCAAATTAAATAAATAATTTTGAACATATATTTAATATATAAGTAAATAAAACTATTTTATTATTAGGGATTTATTACTTCTATAATATTTAAAAGTACAACTTGATATAATATCATAAAAACAAGCTAAATTAAAATAAGTATCAAATATTAACAATTTGTACTTTTATCGAGACCAAAGTTAATCGAAGGAGTTTAGAGCACAGCCCTCTTACCACCAACTCTTATTGCGATTCAATAACTGAATAGAATGCTTATTCATACCAATGAGTAAGCGACTCTATTTCAAATTGCATAGAGTCCCTTATTCATTGGTATGAATAAGCATTCTATTCAGTTATTGAATCGCAATAAGAGTTGGTGGTAAGGGGGCAGTCCACCTAAAGTCATCTATCGACAACGACCGTAATCGGCCCATAGATAGCCGGCCTCGTTGAGAAGCACAGATTAAATATTGCATTTATTTTTTAAGGTGACTGATTTAATTTTTATTATGACTGATAAAACAAGAAATAAATACTTTTTCTATCAATTTTCTTGTATTAAATATAGAGTGCAGATTACACGTCATCAGCCTATTCATCTGAACACAGGAGTATGTGTATAGTTAGAGAGTGCCGGTCAGACCTCCGTCGATTATTTGCCAATACAGAGGACAATCGACGCAAATTTGCATGTGAGCCGTGCTGAATTTCAGCAACAGTTTCAGTATCGTCACGTTTGCATAGATTCACGTCTCGTGTAACCGGATATATCACTCCGCTCTACAAATTTGGTAGAAAATTGACTATGACTATTGACTATGCTAAGAAAAGTTTTCATACCGTTTTGTGAACATTTGCACGGTTTTTTTTTTCATAATAATCATCACTATCATCATCATGAGCCTGTATCTACACTGGATATAAGCCTTCCCCAATACTTTCCACCAAATACGATCCTCCGCCTTCCACATCCAACAGCTTCCAGCCGTTTTCTTAAAGTCATCGGACCATCTAGAATGAAGACGTCCAACGCATCGTCGTCCCACACGCGGCCTCCACTCCAATACCTTCCTCCCCCATCTGCCATCACATACTTGACACATGTGACAGGCCCATTGCCACTTCAGCTTGCAAACTCTGAAGGCTATGTCGACAACTTTCGTTCTCCGTCGAATTTCTTCGTTCAGAATTCGGTCCCTCAGAGAAACCCCGAGCATAGCCCTCTCCATCGCTCGTTGCGCGACCTTTTAGCCTGTGCTCCAATCCGATGGTCAGTCTCCAAGTCACTGCACCATAGATTACTGCAGGGAGGACGTACTGGTTGAAGACTTTAGCCTTCAAGCATTGGGGTATCTGTCCTTCGAAGATGTGCCGAAGCTTTCCAAAAGCTGATCAGTCCAATCGAATGCGTCTATCGATCTCTTTGTTGAAATTACCCCAACCAAGTTGTATGGAATGTCCGACGTAGACATTTAAGTATTGTTATCAGTTATTTAGTACCCATAATACAAGCTTCGCTTAGTTTGGGATAGATGACGATGTGTAATTTGCCCATGAAGATATTAATAGATCAATACGGTATACTTACAACACTAACTCCTTTGATTAACTAGGCAGAATATGTAAATGAAGTGTTAGATGTATCCAGTAGTATAGGTATCTAGGAGGTAATCAAAATAGCGGGTATGTTATAAAGTAGTTATTATGCGCAACAATATAATCCCAAACACGTGCTTGTTCGCGACACGTAATCTCCTGAGAAGAGGATCGCAGGAGTGGATGTTGGCTTAAGTGTAAAGCTTTAGCGAGCAGCGTAATGGGAGAATGTTTTAATGTTTACTTTTATCTACTAATACCTATACTGCATATTGATAATATGGGGTTTACTTCAATCATGGCGGAATCTATTTGAAGCATAGCGGAGATCTAATCTGTGATAAAAGGGCAGTGTAGCTTGAAATGCCGTCGCTGATCAAATTTTTTATTCCCATTGAGCGTGACTGCTCGACGATAACGGGTCAAAAATATGATGTAATGAGTGTAAAGCACTTAATAGGAGTTCCAGGATGCACATACAAAGTAAATTTCTTAGGTAATGTCACAAAAATCTAAACTCAAATCTAATAGAAATAAAAAATAATTAGAATTTTTTTTAGGAAACACGTTGCTTATGAAACTTGGAACACGAATCGTGTTAATATGGAATCTAATGTATTTGAAATGACACGTAAATTTAAGGTTCAGTAAAAGAGTGATTGCCAGAGCAAAATTAGATTTCATCGTTAGAATTGGGGAAAGACAGGTTAAATCGCTAAACCCTCGTAACTTATACCATAACCAAAAAGATAACCAGCTTAAAACAGGCTTACCCATCCTGCATTGTAGTTGAACTTACTTACTCTTAATAGAATTCATAAACGCACGCGTTGAGAGCAATCATTAAAATTTAAATAATTGAAACAACGAGCTACGTAACGAGTGGCTCATTCATTGCCAATTCATAGCAATTACTGGCGATATAAAATTGAGGGACAAAGAATACCTATATAAATAAAATTTTTACATTTAACATATTTTTTTATTTTGGCCCTTTTTAATTTTGGGCTGTAAGCTTCATACGATCTTTAGTGCCAAAGCCAACCTCACCTGCACTTAGTGCACCCTGCCTACTAGTGAAAGACTTGAGAAGAAGAGAATAGTAGAGTAGCTTAAAAATAGGGTAATGCAAATAGGACATTTTTAAGCTGCCATATTGGGAAAATACGTTTACCTCACTGATTACCGTAGCTAAATAAGAATTCCCTAGAGGGTTGTTATGCTCCTGCGGGTAAATTAGGTCACCAGACAGGTGGATTTGCTGCGTCGGCAGCATGGGTGGCGGCGCCGCATGTATAATACATGCGTATTATAGTAGAGAAGTATCACCCGTGCGAAGTCAGGGCGGTTTGCGAGTTAATAATAATAATATTCCTGGACCCATTACAAAGCGCCATTTAGTCCCAAAACCAAGCAAAGCCATATGGATACTGACTGGATAACTGCTAAATATACTTTTCATCCACACATCTCGGAAAGAGTATTTTTGCTCTTCGATATCTGAGTGCAAAAGTCGTTTTTATCTTCTAGAGGATAAAATAAATTTTAATTTAGAACATCGTGTACATTAAGTTTGTGAATTCAAAAAATCATTAAACCTTTTTACTTTACCTCCATGGTGCCGAATTAATCATACAACTTTTTTTAATTTGTTAAAATTCAGACTCGGGTCCTCCTTGGCGTATTTTTTTTATATTGGCTTTGCGCGCTCAATTTTCTTTTCACGTTATATTGTTAAAACCTTAGGTTATAAACAAGAAACTTGAAAACAAGTGAAAAACTTAAAATGAGTGATTTCGTGATGTAGTACTATTACTTATACTGTGGTACTACCTAAACTGAAATAAAAGTATCTTGTGATTGTAAGTAAATGATTTTTTTGCATTTAGTCATTTCCTCGCTGAGGTTGGATGAAAAGTTACGTGTTGCACACGATAGCAAAGATTTTTCACCTCGTGCTCTTTTGATTCCCTCGCTAACGCTCAGGATTCTAATTTTTGAGTTTAGAATCCTTCGCTTGCTCGGTCATCAAAATTGAGCACGCGGTTAAAAAGCAACTTTGCAGTCTTGTATAACAAATAACTATTAAATACCTACATTTATTTTTAAATAAACCTAAACCAAGATAAACAGTTCATGCACACATATAGTCGTCTTGTACGAGGATCAAATTCAGAGCCCTCAAAGTCAAACAGGCTTGAGGTGTATCATTTTTATTCAGTTTTGGATCTATTATGTTCTAATTGGGCTTTTGAAAAAAAAAATATTTTGAAATTTTATTTTGAAATTTTATTATAAAATTGTATTTATAGTTGATGTGAAAAACTTTTTAATTTTTAGTTATAAACGATTAAAAATTTCTAAAATCTTAGATTTTTTAAAATAAATTTTTATCAATATATTGATTACTATTATTACAAACAGGATTAAATAGATGGTAACGTCAAAACGCTGTATCAGCTGTATGTAATTACTAGCTGCCCGCCCCGGCTTCGCACGGGTAGAAAGTGTTGTTTTCTTTTCCTCGATTTTTTATGTCCATAAGAACCTTCCATATACCTTAACGAAAATATTAAAATCAAAATTAGCAGAATTGGTCGAGCCGTTCTCGAGTTTTGGGCTTAGCAATATTCATTTTAATATGGGACCACCTGGAGAGTGTACCCTCTCAAACGAATAAGAATTATTAAAATTGCTGTACAATTGACGGAGAAATCAGACGTCGCCTTGTACGACATCCACGGGAAAAGACGGAGTGATTCTATTCTAGTCTGCCGGAAACCACACGGCCGTAAGAAGGAAGAGTGGTATACGCGGAATAAATACAGTTTCATCGGCACCACTTCTAGTGAGAATCTCAGCTTCAATTATACATATTTCGCTGCTAAACATTGACTTTACTTCAGGAAGGAGATCTTCCCCAAATTTTAATAATATTTTTGAAAACTCTTGGGCACGTAAAGTTCTATCTACAGCTTCTACTGCCTTATTGTGTTTTTTTTTTTTCGCATTCATCAGAAACGATTAGACAGCAATCCTGAAACATTTTCGCTTTGTCACAGTTTCGTGTCACAAAGCATGTCGGTGTTTCCATTCAAATCGAGTATAATATTGAACATTGTATTTGCGTCCTTCCGCCTAGAAGTAATATATGGCTGCAATACCTGGCGATGCTGCTGTGAGATATTATTTTGACGCATGATTTCAGCGAGGATTGCTTTTGTCAGGTATGTTTTTGCCTCCTGAAGCATCTAAGAAAAACAGTTTCCCCTCGTTGTTTAAAAGACTTTGCATCACAAAATCTTGCTACATAGCGTCCCGCAAATGCACGCATTCTTCTGGTTTGTGAGAATATATTCCAATCGTTCCATTTCAATTTTAGCGTACACGTCTATAATAAACTGAATAAATAGACCACGTTACCTTTGTAAATAAATAAAACGATTGCGTCTAACTTGTAGCAGGTAAGAATAAAAGTAGCACTACGCTACGCGGTTATTTTTTTACAATACAATTCATATTTTGTTAAACTATTTATTGTTTTTTTAAGTAGCTTTTTTAGTTTTTTAGTTATTTTTTTAAACTATAATTTATTGTAAATACCATGTTGTTTATGCAAATAAATTTAGCTTTGTTCTGCATCGGGTGTTCCAAATCTTGGATTTATATACCTCAATAAAAAATGCTCATCAGGCTGAACAACTTTTGCTAAGGCGTCATTTTTATATTCCTTATAGTTTAGCTGAACCATTATGGTTCTGCATCAGGTGTTCCAAATCTAGGATTTTTATACCTCAACAAAAAATGCTGATCAAGTTGAACAACTTTTGCTAAGGCGTCAATTTTATATTTCTTATAGTTTAGCTGAACCATTATGGTTCTTCATCAGGTGTTCCAAATCTAGGATTTTATAGCTCAACAAAAGATATTCATCAAGTTGAACAACTTTTGCAAAGGCGTCAATTTTATATTTCTTATAGTTTACCGTAACCATTATGGTTCTGCATCGTGTGTTCCAAATCTTGGATTTTTATACCTCAACAAAAAATACTCATCAGGCTGAACAACTTTTGCTAAGGCGTCAATTTTATATTTGTTATAGTTTACCTGAACCTTCATGGTTCTACATCAGGTGTTCCAAATCTTGGTTTTTTATACCTCAACAAAAAATGCTGTTCAAGTTGAACAACTTTTGCTAAGGCGTCAATTTTATATTTCTTATAGTTTACCGGAACCATTATGATTCTGCATCAGGTGTTCTAAATCTTGGATTTTTATACCTCAACAAAAAATACTCATCAGGCTGAACAACTTTTGCTAAGGCGTCATTTTTATATTTCTTATAGTTTAGCTGAACCATCATGGATCTGCATCAGGTGTTCCAAATCTTGGATTTTTATACCTGAATAAAAAATGCTCATCAGGCTGAACAACTTTTGCTGAGGCGTCATTTTTATATTTCTTATAGTTTCGCTGAACCTTTATGGTTCCGCATCAGGTGTTCCAAATCTTGGATTTTTATACCGATATGGAAATTTCATGTCAACGTTTTCAAATCGATGCCATTTTCGTAATTGACGTCTCAGAAAACCATAGAATCAACACCCATATTGATATTATGACATTTCAACCCCATCGCACCCCCTCAGGAGTGCTCTTGTGTCACGTCGGTTATGTTAGATTATAAAATAGCTGTTGTTTTCGGAATCAGCGACCCGATAAACCATAAAAACGTATTGTTTTTATGGTTTATCGGGTCGCTGATTCCATAACGTTTTTCAGACGTTTGCACCTCATTTCACCCCTTTAGGGGTTGAATTTTGAAAAATCCTGAAACACGTGTTTACTCATTTATCTACAGAAGTGCTCATGTAAAGTTTCTTATAAAATAGTCCAACTAATCTTGGTTCCCCATATAAACTTTGGACCCCCGTTTCACCTCCTTAGGGGTTGAATTTTCCAAATTCCCGTCTTAGTGAGCACCTATGTCCTAAAAGGAACCCCCTTGCAAAATTTGAGACTCCTAGCACTTGTAGTTTCTGAGATTTCGTGATGAGTGAGTGAGTGATTTACTCTTTTATATATATAGATGACTACTAGTGGTCGCTCAGTGGTCGAAATTCGGCTATAATTTATAACTAATTTGGCCGTGTGGAATCCGGCAGACTAGAATAGAATCACTCCGTCTCTTCCCGTGGATGGCGTACAAGGCGACTAAGGGAAACACATTATAAAACATCGATCCAGGCCTCCCCAACCCGTTTGGCCAGCATGGGGAGCATAGGTCAAATCCTCCTGTCTGGGACGGACGAGAGAGGGTCGTGCTCCAGTAGTGGAGACTAAAATGACCTGATGATGATGATGATGACTTTAACAATAAACAAAAGAGTATGTATGCGTGTGTGTGTTAATACATGGTAGTGTTTTTTTATTGGTTTAATGTATTTATAGGCATAATTAAAAAATAATATTATATATTAATTTTAATAATTATATGCATAATTAAAAAAATATATTATTCTGCACTCCTTCTTTATATAAACTATAAGTGTGCGAATTTTGAATACTCCTCCGTCCGCGCAATTTTCGTAAAAAAGGGGTACAAAGTTTTTGTCTCACGTATTAATATATAGATACATTAACGTTATTATGTTAAAAAAAACAGAGACGTTGTTAAAAAAAATGACGTCACACGCTCTCGGGTTCATTCGGGAACTGTCGGCGTGTTTTCGGTACTGAATTGAAAAAAATATTTTATCTACTCTCATACTGAAATTTAGAGATTAAAAACCTAAACACAGAATATTAATGTCAGTCTTTTACGCACAAGCCATTAAACTAATTTATAAGGACAACTGTATCGAAAAATAACTTTTTTCCATTTCAAATGCATTTCATATATCATCTTTTTCATGAGATTAGATAAAGCAGTGTATGAAACTGCACATAATTAAGTCTTAAAATACTCGTGTGATGCTATTATCACATTCGTCTTCGGCTCATGCTCACACTCGTATTTTAAGAACCCTTATGCCAATGCAACAGTTTCATAAACTACTATTCAATTAATTAATTATAATAAAAAAAATAAAACTAAAAATAGTTTTGATATTAAACTATATGTGATCTTTCCATTTATTACAAAAAAAAAGATCAAAAGCCCAATTCCCTTAATATCACCTACAAAAGCTCAGCAATGAATGTGATGTGTCACCAGAACTAATTATATCGAAAAAGGCGGTACCACAGCGAAATAAATATATAGCGTTAAGAGAACACAAAAGACATATCGAAATTCCTTGCAGTAATAAATCTTAGGTGCGGTGCGCTCATAATTCGCGAGGCGTCCCCGCCCTGGTTTTAATTGGTGGTTCCGCATAGACTCCAAGTTAGTCCATAATTGGGTCTCTGTGAGAGGCGCTAACGAGGTATGGCACATGCCAAAACACGGTTCGGAACAACTTGCTCTGATTCTATGCAATTATATTCGACTAATTATTATTTAAGAGAAAGGAGAATCTAATTCGGATGGACAACGTTGATCTTTTCGTATGAAATGCCTTAAAGTCTCAAGACGTAAGTTTTCTATGGTCTTTGATGAGTTTCAGGTCAGAAAGTTCAAAATTGCGAGTGTGCGATGGAGAGAGATTGCTTGGAGTACCTCTACGTGATATATATTATATACACCCATTGGGTCACCTGATGGAAAGCTATCGTCATCGCCCATGGAGTCCAGCAACACCAAGGAATGGCCGATCGGTTTGTAGTCTCTAGTACACCGTTTTTTTTTCTGGTGACCTCACTCACTATCTGGAACACAACAACCCCAAATACTCAGAAACGAGTAAAACCCTACTCAAACCGAGGAGCGGAAACCAGGCTATACCATATGTACGTATTTACAAAAAAAAAAGAAGTATAATATCAGTTACTAGTATATAGTACCCATGGTACAAGTTTTGCTTAGCTTGGGACTAGATGGCAGTGTGTAATTTGTCCAGGAATATTTATATTTATTTACTTACTAAAAACAGAAATATCTAGTAAATAGGTACGTACGAGTATATATTAATAAAAAATGAAAAGTAAAGTTTACATTACAAGAACCTTTCACAAACTAAGTTTATGTAGTTACAGTCGATTCAAAGAAATTGTTCAGTACCTGAAGCGTAAAGTTTCAACGAAGTCGCCAAAGGTAAATAAAACACTTAGATAGTTCAAAGGGCCCTCGCTTGTCTATCGTAACTTTGATACTGCCTTCTCATTTCCGATGACGATATAGTGGAGGGATAGGAACGATAGTAGGTAATAGAGATTCGATATAAAAGACGTACCAAGGCAAACCGCCAGGAGGGGAGTACAGTCAAGGATCATAAATGAAATACCACCCGCCTTACTTAAAATTAAAAAGAAAAGTAATCGAATTTCCTTAAATTATTTACTAGTGAATGATTAGAGCTACAAAAATAATTATGGATATTTTAAATATCGTAATAAATTCATATTTTATTTAATGTAATATTGCACTTATGACCTTGACTATGTTTTAAATAATGTAGATAGGATAATTTACTGAAATAAGACTTCACTTCCTTCTACTGCATAATGCAAACGGAGCAGCATTTTATATTTTTTATTTTTATTGAAGTAAATAATATATTCTGCTTACATTTATTACTATTTTAAACTTAGTAAATACTTTACTTTCCGGTATAGATATAGTATTAATCTTATCTAAAGATTTACACATTTACAATTGCAAAGAATGGCAAAAAAAGAAACAAAATGGTCCCAAATATATTTACTCTTATAATACCAATCTATCCTCCCTCGAAAGGTGCCTGGAAATCTTGAATTCCCGGCGAGCAGGACAGTCCAAGTAAACCCACCGTAAGAGGGCTATTTACGTAAGGGCGTACCAATTGCCAAATTGGCCAAATTATCTCTATTTTTACGTTGAACTGGTGGAAAACAGTGTCGGGGCTCACGAGACCAACTCATTTCGAGATTGCAATTCGACTAAGACTTTAGGGTTGGTACGTATTACTTTCTTTCTTCATTTCTAAGTTTCAGCACACCCCGGCCACTCCATACAAATTTCACGTCGTTTACTACTACATAAACAATGACGTCTGTGCAAAGCGCGAATGAGCGCTTTGCGCAGACGTCATTGTTCAGTGTAGGATAAACGCATTTTTTAATATTATTCATATAGCACTACTGTTTCGCGTTATTTTTATCATGTGTCGAAACTACAATTTGTATATGAAAAATGTACTAAAAAGTACGTAAAACATTTTTTTTATAACTCGGTTCCTTTTTATCCGACTACGGCTTAGCCAAAAGGAAGGATTACAATTTTAGTAGTGTATGTTAATTAAAACATAGTATGTAGCGCTTAGACAAATTATCCGTTTTTGATGAATAATGTGTCAATCGATTCTTTAATGTTACCAACATCTTAACCGACTTCAAAAATAGGAGGAGTCAATTTTAACTTTTACCCAACTTTTAATCTTTTTTTTTTCCGTAGTCATGTTACAGTTTAACTGGTCATTTTATGTTTCATTTATTTAAACTTTGTAATAATTATAAAAAGCTAGGCGTGTAACATTTTAAGATATTTTTATGTTATTTATTTTAACGAAACTTTTTTTTTTGTTTTCATCCTATAAAATAATAACCATATATAAGCTCGGTGATAATGGTTAGCAATAAATAATTTGTCAAAAAATTGTGTGCATGTTTGGTTGTCTTGTGCTGTGTAGTTTCCATGTATTATATATGTAAGTATTTAGAAAACTATTTATGAATAGAATAATATTTAAGTACATGTATCAGTTGTCGAGTAGGTACCCATAGTACAAGCTTTGCTTAGTTTGAGACTAGTAGATGGTCGTGTGCAATTTGTCCATGAATATTTTATCTATTACTAGCTTTCACCCGCGGATTCGCCCGCGTTGTTTTTTTTTTTAATTAAAAATATTCTATATCCTTCCTAACACCTTTAAGAATATGTGTACAAAGTTTCATGATGATGAATACACGCAAGAACCTTCATGTAGCACCTTCAATTGTACTAAATACGGATGCAAGAACTTTCCTGATAACTACTACACCCGTCCTGCTCCCGCCGCGCCGCCTGCAATCGCATAAGCAATGATTGACGCCAAATACAAATTTAAAAACCTATTAGGATAACACAAATCGTATTCCATCAGCTTAAAAAGGATAAATCAAACATTAAAAAAATTACACCGACTTCAAAAATCTCAGGAGGTAGGTACGAGTAATAGTTATTTTTTACTTTTTCGTGTCAGGATTTTTTTTAAGTTGGTTTATATTTTTTAAATTTATTTCTTTTTTAGTGAATTTTTATTTATTATAATAATGGGCAAGTAGTAGTGACATGGTGCCTTCTAGAGGAAAATACATGAATAACTTAATTAAAAAACCTCAACATTATTCAAGCCTAACTCCTAACCGTTCCTCAGCAGTTCAGCAGTGTCACATGATAACTTTCAAATGCAAATTATTTAACTTAATATCATAAGAAAACTCATCAATTACTGTATCCATGTCCATGCGTATAAATTTCAACCCTTTCTCTCGATTTGCCAGTCTATCATCAGATCCTGATTTCTAACCATCCTATATGAACACTATAATAATTTTAACACCGTTATGTCCGTTCATTATTTAATACTGTCCGAAGTGGCAGCCCTATTCAGTCGATCGTACTTTATTGCGCGCTTCATTAAGCAAAAAGTATGCTGATGTTACGATTCAGGGGAACAACCAATTAATTAGTTAAAGTAATTGCTAGTACAAACAGTTGCGGACCAGATATCCTTTTCCCGGTTTGAATAATGTATGAAATTCCACGATTTATGTTACCGCAGGGAGTTTTTAACTTTAGCAAATGGTCGGGATGGTGACTTAATTCAAATTCGTGTGGTTGCTAATTCGGCGCGTTCATTGTTTATGGCACCCTTAAATAAAATTGATACCACCATTTTGACGAGCCCGGTAATGGCTAGAAATGTCGGTATTGACTCCGGGGTCGCGGGTTCAAACCCCGTTTAAGACAAATATTTGTATGCATGAACATGTCTATTTATCTTGGTCTGGGTGTTTTCTATGTATGCCATTATAAAAAAAATAATTTAAGTATAATCTCAGTTATCTAGTACCCATAGTACTCGTACAAGCTTTGCTTAGTTTGGGACTAGATGGTGCTGTGTAATATGTACAGGAATATTTATATATTATTATATTTATATATTATATTATCATGGGTGTCACTTATTAATCACTTATTGTTCATGACTCACTCCTAGTGATATCTCGTTTCTACTTTTTCAAGCCCAAAGAGAAAGCATAGTATAAGTAATAGTACTACGTACGATATGGCCAATTCCTGCTGCTCTCACAACGCGACCTATCCTCCCTTTGTGTAGAATGTGGAAACCATCGTAAGGGCTGCCACACACTCGTTCGCAGTGTATGTATAATCTATTCTCAAATCAACTTTTAAATAGTAAAATAATTAATAAATTGTTTTATCATTTAAAAGTTAAAAGTTTAAAACATTAATAAATTATTTTACCATTTAAAAGCTGAAATATTCTCATAATGTTATAATTTATTTTTATTTTTACCGACCGGTTTCGCTGCTAAGGCATTATCAAGATAAGCAGATGGTATTTGTGTTTCTTCTGAAATATTCTTATTGTCACCGAACTATTTGTTTCTCCATTAGGAAATTAATTATTTTTTTCTAGTTTTAATTTAGATTTACCAAAAAGAAAATTACACATTGATTTGATTCGACAATTCGACGCCTTAGAAGTAACTGGATTTTTTCCAGTCTCATATTTACAATCCACTCCACGTTATTTCCAGTTATACTAAAATGTATGAGTATAACTCATACATTTTATTCATAATGGCCGTGTGGTTTCCGGCAGACTAGAATAGAATTACTCCGTCTCTTCCCGTGGATCTCGTACAAGGCGACCAAGGGAAATACATTATAAAATCTACATTATAAGATCAGGCCTCCCCAACCCGTCTGGCCAGAGTGGGGAGTGTATGTCAAATCCTCCTTCTGTCTGGGACGGACGAGAGAGGGTCGTGGTCCTGTGGTGGAGACTAAAATGACCTGATGATGATGATGATTTTATTCATACAAAAAAATCTTTATAATACTTCTAAAATTAGCAATACTTGTACTATATTAAAATTTACTTTGTGTTATCGTGATCAAACGATGATTGGCCCGCGGCGCGTCTTTAATGTTACGTGCACCTAATCACACTGCCTACGAGTATTACTTTGTATATTTTATATGAAATTAAAACAACGGTTCCTCTTATACATTGAAATATTATGTATTACATCGATAAATATACATTTCTGATTCGAATTCTCATGTTTTCTTAACTTATAAAGAAAATAAATTTGTGGGCGTAAGATAAAGAGGATATTTTAATGAATTTTTATAATAAAGTTACCATGTCAGTCCGAATTGGAAAATAGTTAAATTAACAAAAACAATGCCTTGAAATATAACTTGAAATATGGCTATGGTAACAGCTTCACATCAGGCGGGCCGTATGCTTGTCTGTCACCCGACGTAGTATAAAAAAAAAGTACTTTCAATGTTATGTGGCGGAGTGACTAAAATTATCTCTTGAAGAGGTTCTTCATTGACAGATGAATCTAGTATCAATCATCCCACTTAACGAGAGACAATAGGCTGAGATACACAAGCTGTACATTTCCAATACACGAGTGGAGTTTCCAAATGTAGAGGCGACTGCAACCGATGTTGGCGGCACTCTACGATATGTCGGTAGCAGCATGGTAGAAAGTTGTTCTTTACTGACACATGTGGTCACGTGATGTGAACTTGCATAAGCTGTATTTTCTTTGGAAAATTAAAGATTTTAACAACCAGATTCAAGACGTAGTTTTGGTACCATGCTGGTAGAAGAAACCTTGTTTTTCTACCATAGATGGCACCACTTGCCATCATTTTAAAATTATCATATTTAACTCAACTTCGAAATTGATAGTGAAATAGCGTCTTGCAAGTTGGACACTATTCAATTTGAAGCCAATTTCCAAGTTTAGTCGGGGTTGAGTTCGATGATAATATAAGTGCTTAATAAGGTCGTTCCAAATAAAGACCGTATCCCAGAAGTGTGACGATGAGTTTACGCAGATCTATTTGCAACCTTAATGGTTAAAACACAGACCATTCTATCATGTATAAAAAACAAGCAGTTTATATTCAACGCTTGCATCCGAAATTATTCGACAGGAATTTATCGATTATAAAGTTTCTCTCCATCGGATAGTTTCCTCAAATATCGGGCTTAAACTTCGTTAACGGCGCTGTTCCCGGCTGTATCACAAAATCGGCCAAGAGAGATCGGGACGTACGTAGGGGATTCCGTAGAAAATTGTTCTATATAGCAACAGGATCAGGTATAACAAAATCTGGCGCTCTATAATGTAAATAGCAAGAACATCAAAACCTCGTAAATAGCTTACTGCAATTTGGAAGGCAATGTGGATGGCAAACGACCGAGAGGACGAAGTCTTAAAAGATCGTCCAACCAGTGCCAGTGTCTCACGCTCTCCATCAGGCAGAACACTGCAGTCATTGGAAGAAATTGCTGCTACGCTTTCATCGTAGTCACGATCCTCATCAGTGAGTGACCGACTTAAGGAGGAGAAGGAAATAGGTTACTATTGTTTTGAATATCATATTATTATTAAACTTCAATTTTGTAGTGTATATTAACCATATATTTACCATGATCTTTAAAACCCTAAACTTCCCCTGCCTGTGATGCACTGCAAGATGAATTTCTTTCTGATGTCTATTATTAAAAAGAGAAGATCATCACTCCATAGTTCGTGGTTCTCACGGAATGCCTCTAAGGTACATGATGTATTGATGAGATTGATGTGACGAGAGAATATTTTATTTTTCCTTTTATTTTTATTATTCCTACTAATATATTTTTAATGAAGTCTTATTTACTAACTAATAGATCTCTGTTATCTGTAAAAAATAAATTGAATTTGAATGAATCTAAACCACCTTCGGTTGGAGTGAGCCATATATTCCTTACGAGGGATGATTATGGGTTGTGCCGAGAAACTTTGAGAACGTATGATGCATTTCAGAATAATGTTGCAAAGAAACAGCAATGCAGTTCTTCAAATGACTGAAGAACTGAAGAAAACTCATTTGTTAAATTGTAACGAGTATGACTAATAATAAAATTTTTGAGAAACATTGAACAGACCTGCCTGACGGTAAACAGACATCGCAATTATGGACGCTTGCGATGCCAAGGCATCTCTCCCGCGTTACTAGGGTCAGTAAAAACCCCTTTTCGCATTTCTTCAAGAACCCCATACTGTAGTCTCCTGGGAAAACCTTGCAAGAAAGTTATTTCCACAACTTTAGAGTTCGAGGTAGAAAACTACTCTGGAACCGTACAATACGCGCCCAGTATGGTTCCAATGGCTGATGGTGACTTCCCTGCCTATAGTGAGCGGTGCGCGACTATAGAACTAATCGAAACATTTTTAGCTTTACCACAGTCGAGCAAAAGAGTGGTTTCTTCCAGAAAATGCAGTTTTATTATTATTAAATATTAATACGTGAAGCAAAAACTTTGTACCCATTTTTCCGAAAATTGCGCGGACAGAGGATTATGAAATTTGGCGCACTTATAACTTATACAGAGAAGAAGTGCAGAAAGCTAACATTTTTTTAAACTTATACATAAAAGAATATATTAAATCAATAAGGCGGGAATGCCTGACTTTTTTGCTATTATTAGGGCACGTATATTTTCCTTTTGGGAGAGATTGCGTGGTTCTCGTAACGGCATGCTTATGGTTGTAAGCCAAGATTTAAATAGCCCGATGATGCGATACTGGATTAAAGCACATCAGGAACTTAATAAAAAGTAATGGCACCTAGATAATAAGACACGGTAAGTACTCATGTACCTTTAATGATTTATATTTAATTTTATAATTACAATTAACCTTTTATTTTCTTTTATTTTAAGTATTTTTACATTGATGATGACAATGTAATGATCATCATCAGGTCATTCAGTCTTCACTACAGGAGCACGACCCTCTCTCGTCCGTCACAGACATGAGGATTTGGCCTACACTCCCCACGCTGGCCAGATGGGTTGGGGAGGCCTGATCGATGTTTTTTAATGTATTCCCTTAGTCGCCTTGTACGACATCCACGGGAAGAGACGGAGTGATTCTATTCTAGTCTACCGGAAACCACACGGCATATATACTCTTTTGTTTATTGTTAAAGTCATAATTTAAATTAATTACTGTCGAATTTCGACCACAGCTCCTTTACCACCATCTCTTAATGCGATTCAATAACTGAACAGAATGCTTATTCATACCAATGAATAAGCGACTCTATTTCAAATGGAATAGAGTCGCTTATTCATTGGTAGGAATAAGCAATGGTGGTAAGAAGAAGAAGAAGAAGAAGAAACATTTATTGTAACATAAAACAACACTATTACATTAATTACAAGCTGTCTATGTAAGAGAACAGGAAACAAAAAAACAGTGCTGCATTATGCCACAAATTGGACCCAGCTCAGCATTATGCCGTTGTCTGACTATATCAGACACCAGCGCTGATTTTCAGCTGGGACCAGTTCGTGACACCACGGACGGACAATCAGACGCAACACAGACACAACACAAATAAAAAAACAATTGTAATCTTAATTAAAATATACATTGCCGCTGTCGGGTTGTTCCAAGAAATCCTGGGAATAGTCAGCAAAAAGTACTATCAGAATCTATCAGCTTTGGATACATAAATATTAACAATTCATAATATTTATGGATGCTACCCGACATAGCAATATCACAGAGACACAAATCAATACAAAATGTCAGGCTCCAAGAAACACGCATCCAGGGCCCTAAACCATTGATAAAAGAGATTTGAAACAAAGAGCGAGTGAACGAATGACTGACTGCCAGGCGCCAATCAGTTAATGTTCATTCATGTGCTCCGTAAAACAAATTAACTTGTTTTGTTTGTTTTGTTTGCAACTGACGAAGAAAAAATCTTATACATCTAAAATACTCTCAGAAAAAAATAAAAAAGGAACAAGGTTGTTGATATCAAAAAGTGAAGAAAATATCAAATCAGTAAAACTCTCACTTTGTGTCTTGTGTATACAATAATAAAAAATGTTAGCTTACATCTATTACATATAAAAAGACAAATCAGACTATGCTTTTCTTAAAAACGAAATCGTGTTATTTAATTATAACTAGTAAACACTACAGGCACGACGGAAAATGGAACTCCAAGTTGAAATTGGTAAGTACAGGAAAAGTCGATTATAGTAAAATAATTATTCACATCATAAGAGGTTATGTATAACCTCCATAAAACAATCATTATCAAAATAAGTATGGCTTAACTTTATAATCTAGCAATTCGGCATAACTTGAAAACAAGTAGTTACACTATTACAATGCTCAACCATAGGTATCTGTATAGCTTCATAGAATGTGGCACATGAAATTACTTTGACTGAAATTACTTCTAGTTACAGACAACAGTCACCTCGTAAGCGACATAATTGCCCACGAAGTACCTATCTACATCTACAAAGCAGAAATTGACAGACTGTAATATCAACGCACAGCCCAAATTGCTGGGTTTCATTGACTCCAAATCTGGCACATAGGCTCCTTATGATGAAGGTGCACTAAGAAAGGATTATTATTATTATTTTTTTAATTATTATTATTCCCACGAAACTCGGGGTAGCGTAAGCTAGAGAAACATTCATTTGAATTAAGTGTTAAATGTGTACCCATCATGAATTGTGATTTTTTTTTGTGTATCTATTAGATGTGCCTTAAGGGCTGTTTTAAATGTATTTATACGTTTTAGGGTCTGAATTGGCGGAGGAATGATATTCCAGCACTTCGTTGCTGCATATTTAAAACTACCACGAAATGCAGCTGACCTGTGGCAAGGGACAGATAATCGAGTTAATAAAGATCGAGTGGAATAGCCACAGTCATTCCGCATCCAGGCCAGCTTAACATAGAGGTATTCTGGTTGCTTGTAATTAATC
Source organism: Hypsopygia costalis (assembly GCA_937001555.2). Lineage (NCBI taxonomy): Eukaryota > Metazoa > Arthropoda > Insecta > Lepidoptera > Pyralidae > Hypsopygia > Hypsopygia costalis. Next base: position 1,091,013 of record OW443336.2, on the reverse strand, counting down.
ACACCAAACATGAGACTTGCAAGATGAAGATAGCGGCGTGAAGTCATTTTTAAGATATTAGATCTATTTAGATATGGAGTTACATGATTTCGGGATGGAATATTAAAGCAAAACCGGGCACAGGCGTTTTGGACGCGCTGTAGTAATTTTTCTGTTTTTGCCAGTAGGCATGGGCCATAAACTACATCAGCATAATTTAATTTTGAGAGGATGAGAGAATCACAAAGTCTAATTCTCAGGTCCACGCTAAGATAGGGACGGATCCTGTACAGCAGTTTTAATCTATAAAAACTATTCTGTACCCCTTTCTGAACATGGTTTTCAAAGTGCAGGTGAGGATCCATAATAAGGCCAAGATTCCGTGCCTCCGCCACTTGTTCAATGGGATGACCAGATAGCATCACGTTAGGGGCCCGTCTCTTTATCTCCGCTACTTGTGTCTTAGTACCAGTTACAATGCACTTAGTTTTAATAGGATTAAGAAGCAAACTATTTTTTTGTGACCAATTATTAATACGACTAAGATCTTCATTTAATTTTATTACAGAAGCGTCAGTATTACAAGGGCGAGTATGAATAAATATCTGAAGATCATCAGCATAAAGGTGGAATTTACAATTTTGAATAACATTAATAACATCTGCGCTGTACAGAATATAAAGCAACGGACCGAGAACGGACCCCTGTGGGACACCCCGGTGGACCGGACTACACCCTGATCTTTTGGATGAACCATCATTTTTCTTAATCTCCACCACCTGAGACCTGCATTTCAGATAGCTAGAGAACCATTGTATAGAAGCCGCATCCAAACCATAGTATGCCAGCTTTGCAAGAAGAAGAGAATGATTGATAGAGTCAAAAGCCCGCGAATAATCAAGCAGCACCAGCAGGGTACCCATACCACTATCCTGAGCAGTCAAAATTTCATCAGTAACATGCAGGAGTGCAGTTGCGGTACTGTGACCCCTACGAAAACCAGATTGAGTACTAGGCAGCAGATCGTTATCCTCAAGGTATTGTGATAATTGAGCGTAGACCACCTTCTCCAACACCTTTGAGATCACAGGCAAAATGCTAATCGGTCTAAGGTCTCCAACATCGGTCACATTGGGTTTCTTCGGAGAAGGCCACACTAGACCAGTTCCCCATGAATCTGGGAAACTAGAAGTGACAATTGATGTGTTGACAATATCTGTGATTACATCGAGTGTATGTTCCAGTGTCAACTTTATCATTTTTAGAGAGATACCGTCTATGCCTTCCGCATTTGATCGCAATGACTTGATTATTTGAGCTACCACTTCCCTGCCCACTGACTGCAATCTGAAAACAGTTGAACCACGCCTTTGCGATTCATAGTGTGAAAGATAAGAAGGCTCAATCTGATCACTACCAGGAACATCAAGAAAATGTGCGTTTATCCTGTCAGGGTCATTCAGAAATTGGGGTAGATCTTTATTAGTTTTAGGGAGTACAGTGGACTTGAGGTTTTGCCATAACCGTTTAGGATCACTCAAGTTCTTATTTATATGTTGTTCAAAATAAGCCTTCTTTTCCTGATGTATAGCCTCAACCACCACAGCCCTCATGTCCTTATAAAATTTTTTATGAGTATCTAGCCCTGACCCTTTGTACCTTTTGTAGCTCCTGTCTCTAATTCGCATCATGTCCTTCACAGTATCAGTTAACCAGGGATGTCCACGGTCTCGTATACATACCTTTTTTAATGGTGCATGTAAATCAAATAGTATGGTGAGATACCTGCTAAAGGTGTTAACCATATCATTCACATTATTTAACGTTGATATATAGTTCCAATCAGTATTGTCAAGGTCTGCATTAAAAACGTCAATCAAAATATCCTTGTAAGGTCTGTATATAATTACTCTAGGTACTGGACGCTGCTTTTTTAGATCAAGTACCACTGATACCACAGCATGGCCACCGAGATCAGGAATATGTGATACCCCATGATCACGGACCCGTGCATCAGTGCATATCAAATCAATCAATGTCTCACTATGCTCAGTGAAATGTGTCGGTTCAATTACCCACTGTCTGAGATTAGTGTACTGCAGGAAGGTGTTTAGTAATATGGTTTTACTATCCTCAGGGCATAATAGGTTAATATTAAAATCGCCAGCTAATATCACCTGATCATAGTAAGAGAACGCAGCACAAGACTCCGTAAGGGCATCTAGAAACAAGTTCACATCCTGCCATGGTGGCCTATAAGCAGTACCAATAACTAGGTTAACAGAGTTTATTCGCAGGCTTATCCACATCTGCTCGACACACGACACAGGGTGAGGACATACCCGTATATTCAATCCGCGTTTAATGTAAAATCCCACACCCCCTCCTCGGCCCCCGCGTACATCAGCAGGACGCGGACAGTGCCTCAACCTATAGCCAGGAATAGAAGGGGCACGCCCCTCCTCTCCTTCCCGTAACCATGTTTCGTTTATAGCTACAATATCCAACCCCAAACCAGTTATGGCCACCGAAAGTTCCTCATGTTTCGTACCGAGTGAGCCAGCATTGAATAATCCAACTTTTAAATATTTATTAAAGACCATTGTTGAATAATATAAATAAATTATATTTAATAAAAATTACATTAGAGTAAATTAGTACATAAATTTGATGTTTTGTAATTGTTACGAATGTGTAATTAATAGTGCATAGATTTGTGTATAATTATAATTTGATTGATAGTAGGATATATTAAAAATATTACATATTAGTATATGAGTCTTCATGTAAATATAAAGATTTCTGAGCGCAAATGTCTTTGTGTTTATTTTTAGAATGCAGTTATTATGTATGACACAGAACCACCCCTGACATGCAGGAGTCAGGATGAGCGTCACATAGCGATGTGTTAAGCAACAACAAACCAACCGTATACCCGTCGAGCCACTACAATAGTTAATAAAAATTTCATAATGTATACATACTGCTATAGAGAAATGATAAATGTACACCATGAAAGTATACATTATATAGTATGCAAATAGTTGAGTTTCCATTTCCGTAGACTGTGCAAACAAATCAGCAGAACTAGCATATTTAATCGCTGCTAACGACATCAGGGCCAAAAAAACACGCACCAAATCAGCCTCTGAGTATATCCGATGAGCCACACCACCATCCATTTGGCGCGCGTAAATTTTTCCCTGCTTCGTCCAGACATAAGACCACGCCAACCGCTGACAGATCTGTTTCGTCTTGTACAGCAGCGACTTATTTGTCCTCGTGAGTCGCTCATTCAGGTAGAATCTCTGCGCAGTCTCCGTCATGCCCAGGTCGGCGGTAGTGGTGGTCCGGCGCACGCGCGCCGCGCGCAGCAAGTCGTCGCGCCGGCCGCGGTGCACCAGGCGCACCACGACGCGGCGGCAGCGCACGCGGCTCGCGGCGTCGCCCGACGCAGGCGGCACAGGTGCGCCGACGCGCTCCGCAAACACGACGTCCCTTTCGTCCAGGGGCGATCCTATTTTGGCAGCTATCAGCGAGACCGTATGCAGGAGATTTTCACCTTTGACCTCCGGAAGGTTAGAAATTTCGAGGTCAGAGGACAGCAGTTCTTGGTCCCTTTCGTTAAGTCCGAGCTTCAGTTGGACGATGGTTCGTTCGAGCTCGACGTGCCCCCCACATACGGCAGCCTCCGAGGGTCGATTCTCCAGTGCTAGGATTCGTGTCTCCAGACTGTCCATTCGGTTGGTAGTTTTTTCGACCGCAACTTTTAGTTGATTTAAGTCCTCTCTGAGCGATGTGAAATGGGCATTGAGGGCACGCAATTCGTCCCTAATCTCCTTGCCCAAGTCAGGCTGAAGCAGCTGCGAAGAATCCTGAGGAACATTGCCACCGTCCCCCTCACCATCCGACGTTTGAGCCTGACTGAGGTCACCAGACTCGGTTGTAGCCGTCCTGTTCACATAATCCCCGCTTATCCCTTTCACCGGGGTGGCTAACTTGTCGCCTTTGGGGATTTTCATTTTGCAGGCTGGGCATAGCCAATCGGGAACTATGTCAGCGGAGCCAGGGATGTTGACACATTCCCTGTGATGCGACATGGAGCATCGTGAGCATTTAGCTGCCGATGTTGAAGATACAAATTTACCACATCCATTACAATTTTTAGGGTTTTTTTGTTGTCCTGACATATTGTCGAGAGATGTCGCTACTGTTATAATGAATGGGTTCGTATCTATGTAATGCTATTTAGTGGCACTTATATATACAATATAGGAGGGTAAGCAAATATATTGTAATGTGACCTCAGATATAATTATTTGTTACAGTCCGATATTTGTTTCATTTATATTCCACCACACAGGTACACAATATAAAGCTCACTACACTCACAGACCGAGTTTTAACAAAAAATTTTACGTCAATACAGAAAGTGTTATGTTTTACGACTTCGATAATTTTTTATTAAGAAAACATTGAGACAGCCTATGCGCGTAAAGGCACGTCCGTGACGTCACTGATAAGGGGGCTGAGCGACCACTAGTTTGAATAAATCTTTTTCATGCGGTACCCTAACAATGCCCGAAAATGAAGCATGTACTCGTAGAGACGTAGACGTGATAACTAGTCGATAAAGTTGTTAAACAAAAAAAAGTACTACGGTGTTATCCGACGAAGTTTTAACGACGTGTCGCTTGTGCCATGAGAAAAGGCCACCATTTGAATAGATCGTCAGATTTGTTCCATTATCATAGTTACATTATTATGCATGTATGTAGGCCGTGTGGTTGGTTTCCGGCAGACTAAAATAGAATCACTCCGTTTCTTCCCGTTGATGTCGTACAAGGCGACTAAGGGAAATACATTATCAAATATCGATCAGGCCTCCCCAACCTGTTTGGCCAGCGTGGGGAGTGTAGGCCAAATCATCCTTCCGTCTAGGACGGACGAGAGAGGGTCGTGCTCCTATAGTGGAGACTAAAATAGACCTGAAGATGATGATTATTATGCATTTATTTTACTTATGTTTCGTTGTAGTCTACTGCATAATCATGTATGATATATCAGCCTTTATTTATTCAGTTGCGTTTACAAAGTTTGTATAAACCTATCAATTGACAGATTTTGACAAACAACTACGTTACGTAGTCTATTAATAACCTATTTTTTTTTATTTAAGAGAGGGGGGCAAACCAGCATGTTGGTCACCTGAAGGTAAGCAATCACCACCGCCCACAGATAGCAGCAACACCCAGGGGCCGCCGTTGTAAGCCTATAACCCCTTCCATCCTTTCTGGTGACCTCACTCACAAGCAAGAACACAACAACCCTCAAGGGAATTGTTATTTGGCTGCGGTATTCTATGAGGTGGAGGTACTTCCCCAGTAGGACAGCTTAAAAAATACGTTATGACTTAACTCTCTTTTAACCAGAGCCTCGTTTGTCAGCCAGCAGGGTGTACCACACGTATCGGAGCAGTAAGTTGAGTAAGGGTTAGAAGCTTATTAGGCTATTTTGTTTAAACAATCGTTTTATAAAAAATATCTAACTAATCATCATCATCATCATCATCAGGTCATTTTAGTCTCCACTACAGGAGCAGAGAGTCGTGCTCACAGAATACCGCAGCCAAATAACAGTTCCCTTGAGGGTTGTTGTGTTCTTGCGAGTGAGTGAAGTTACTAGAAAGGATGAAAGGGGTATAGGCTTACAACGGCGACCCCTTGGTGTTGCTGCTATCTGTGGACGGTGGTGATTGCTTTCCGTCAGGTGACACACATGCTCGTTTGCCTTCTCTCATATTTAAAAAAAATAGATAATGACACTACGTAACGCAGTTGTTTGTCATCATTAGGTCCATTTTAGTCTCCACTACAGGAGCACGACCCTCTCTCGTCCGTCCTATACAAATGGAGGATTTGGCCTACACTCCCCACGCTGGCCAAACGGGTTGGGGAGGCCAGATCGATGTTTTATTGATGTATTGTATTTAATAATATAATATCTAACTAATAACCCCATTAAAATCCATCGCTCTATTATTTTAATCCAATAGTTAAATCGATGATTTGTATTATATTCTTTGTTATATATAAAGACTCTGTTTAATATTTTTCGTCAGCCGTATTTTTGGACATCATCATTGTCAGCCTGTTCACTGCTGGGTATAGGCCTTGCCCAATGCCACCATATGCGATCCTGCGCTTTCTGCTTCCAACGGCTACTAGTCACTTGTTTTCACTTTAGGTCGTTGATCCATCTAGAGAGATCCCTTCGTCGCCTCATACGTGGCGCTGACTCGGCAGGTATGGCCAACACACTTCCACTTCAGCTTGTTGACTGTGAGAGTTATGTCGACCACTTTGGTTCTCCGTCGAATTCGCTCCAGCCAAGTGTAATTCGTAGCGTAACGAACGTTAGATAGATCACATGACATTTGTCAATTCTCATACTAAAATGTTCGATTTTGACAAACGTCACGTGATCTATTTAACGTTCGTTACGCTACGAACTACACTTGGCTAGGGGGGCAGATTCGATCCCTTAAAGAAACCCCAAACGTTGTTCTCTCCATCGTTCGCTATGCGACTTTTAGTCTATGAGCCAGCCCAAGGGTCAGAGTCCAAGTCTTTGCTCCATACTTCATAGCGGGGAAAACATAAGATAGGATGTTTTTGGAAAAACGAAGTTGTATACTATCACACCCCGGCCACTCCATACAAATGTCGCATCGTTTACTTCCACATAAATAATCACGTCTGTGCAGAGCTCGAATGAGCGTGTGTGCGTGCGGCGCCATACAAACTGTTCCTGATTTGTCTCAGAGGGGAGGTGAGGTCGACACGAGAGAGCGACAGGGAGTGGCCATACTGTACGTAGTACTACATATTATCTAAACAGTGATACTATACGGCTCCGTCTGCCGTGACAATAGGCTATTTGACCAACATTTTTCTGGGTTTGATATATAGGGACGTCTCAATAATATAACCATAGGTGAAAGAATTACTTCGATAGCAAAAAAATCTCACGAGATAATAATATTATTATCTCTACTATCTAGTTACTGTGAAAATCACAATTTTGGACTTTCCCGAAAACGCTCCATACAGAAAGCTACTGAGTTACGACGTCACAGCTTTGTATTTTGTATGCATCAAGTCAGAAATATACGACCACTATGTATGACGTACGATAACTATGTTAAATATTACGTTTATGTAATTAGTATTGTAATAAAAGTTATAGTATTATTTTTGCTTCTCCAATGGAAATATTAATTTTTAATAATTTCATACTTTTAAAATGGACTTTCCCGCCAAACTTTGATCGACCCTAAAATAATCTGACGGAAGATATTAGAATGAAAGTTTGCAGATCTTTACAGTTTTGCGTATTTTACGATATTGTTAAATAATTTATACAATTTTTGAACATTGTCAAATAGCCTATTGCATCCTCGTAAGTATTTTGGTTGTCAAAATTTAACATCTTCCATGAGGCAGCTAATTCGAATTCTTTTCCAATTCAATCTAGTTTAGTACCAATCGCGTGTTGAGCAATTTGTAACGCGAGTACATATTCTCACATCTAACAAATGTCTAATAATATAAATATAATATTTACCTGTCTTCAAAGAGATTTTATTAGCATTACATTTATTTTTTCTTTTGAATAATATTTACGCTACGAATAAAACACAAAAATAACGTACATGGTAAATAGTAATTAGGTACAAGACGTACGTACGTATTTTCTTATGTTTACCCTATCTTTTTGTATAATAAATAAATATTCCGGGAAAATTAACACCCCCACACCACATGTCCAAAACGAAGCAAGTACTGTGGGTACTAGATAACTGAAAACGGGACGGGGACCCACCACACAGTCCCACCACTGTCCTGTGTAGCCAGGATTAACAGCGGCCACCGCCAAAATAGGCAATGAACAGCGAAGTCCATTGCAGTCCCGGGGGTAAATATATAACTATATAGATAACTGAAAAATGTAATTAAACTAGCTGTCCGGACAGACATCGTCAAAAGTTAAGTTTTTTTTACTATTGTCCAGGCAATTGCTGAGCGGAACGCTTTATACGCTGGAAAGTCACTCTTGGAAAGTTATAGGCTCCAAAACCACTGAACCGTTTTTGATGAAACTTGTCACAATTAAAGACATGCTTGAGGTTTATGTCGAAAAAAAAAATGAGATCGAATGATCATCAAATACATTTTCCATTGAAATCAATAGAACACATACACTCAGCGAATTACTCACTCCACTCATCCTCGATTTCGGCCCCGTGGGCAAGAATCCGCCCATTCATTTTAATTTATTAATTTAGCTACATACATTATAATACATGGAAATACCCAGACCAAAATCAACAGGCAATTATTTGTCTTGTGCGGGGATCGAATCCGCGACCTCCGAATCAAAGTAGCCAAATACTAGTAATTCCACGCAGTAGTGCTTATGTTAATAAAAGCAAAGAGAGCTTGAATTGCTATTAGAAAGAAAGGAAGGAAATGCTGCGTTGGCAGCGGGGGTGGCGGCGCGCGAGCAATATGTTATGTTGCAAGCGTTAATATGGCTACGGTAACCGCTTCACATCAGGCGGGCCGTATGGTTGTCTGCCACCCGACGTAGTATAAAAAAATAAAATTGTTCTATGAAAAAAAACGCGTGTAAGTGTACCTACGCAATATTAGCCCAATTTCCTAGTAATTCCCCTTTTTACGAACATGTAGGGGTCATGATTGAAGGAATGAAGAATCAGAGGGCTCTTTATTGGCAGTCGGACAGATCTCTAATTTAGTGCGGCTCCTAATTCCTCGACCGAGCCGTTAACTTGGGCCACGGAGTCTTAACACGTACTTCTTTTAATTTTTTTTTATCTGTAAAAGAATAGATTCTAATTTATGTGATTTTGGTATCATTGTAAACGTTTGAATCGACAGAAAACTATTTGTAATACTTTTCATGGGAGACTTCAATAACACAGTCTATATTTCCCTTTAATCTGTCAATGGATTGGCAACCCATAAGTTGCTGACACTGATTTCCACGTGCGGAAGTGATTGCTTTCCATCAAGTGACCCATAAGCTCGTTTGCTCCCCTCTCATTAAAAAAAATATTAAAAAAAAACGCAGCAATACATACAACCCTCGCAACATGAATTATTATCGCTTGCGCGCTGCCATCCACGCTGTCAACGTAACAATGCTTTCCGATGACCTCACTCACTCGTAAGAACACAACAACTCAAAATTTAATGTTGTTCTGTTCCTGCAAGTGAGTAAGGTCATCAGAAAGGAAGAAGTTGATGTGTTTACAGCGGAAGCGGCAGCGCGTGAGCATTGCCGTGAACGCTCGTAACATGAAATGTTACGAGCGTTCATGTGACTTCAGTAACCGCTTCACATCTGGCGGAAGTACGCTTGTTTGCCACCCGATGTAGTAAATAAATGTAGACAGAGGTAGACACAGAACTAATAATAATAGATTATTAGTTCTGTGGAGGTAGACATACCTTAACGACACAGAAAATATATTTTTAAATCAATCTCTCGTCCTTCGAGATGTAAATCTTAAAAAAACAGCTTTTTCATATGGGATACTCGGTATATGGTGAAAGCATTGCAGAAGGCCTATATCCAGCAGTAACAGGCATATTATGATGATGACGATGTTTTCATAGCAATCTCGAAAATTAATGAAATTATTGAATATGTAGAGCAGATAATAATGTCATATTTAATATTCTTTCATACCGGTAATATCAAAATGGGCGATGAAATAACAAACGTTCCCCTTGAGGTCGTGTCGAAATTCACAAAACCGTCATCCCTTTACGACCTCTCCGCGTAAGCTTATATTAACCTTTTTCGATTACAATGTTAATATTAAATATGCTCCAATTGGGCAAGAATTTAAGGGCGATGGTACACGGTTATTAAAGCTAGCGATATTGCAAGCTAGCGATGAAGTAACGCGTTTCTTCAACCAGCGAATGCATAGCTAGTTTTTTCCGTTAGACACATTTTCAAAGTGCGACAATTGCGATGGCTACTGAATTTATATTCAACATGGCTTCTACATTCGAATCAACGTCATTTCTGCATCTGTTTCCTATACAACGTCGGGTGGAAAACAACTATAATATCCGGTCACCGGACCCTACCGCTGAAGCTGGCTGGCAGCTTACCATCAAAAATTTTGATAGCAAAAATAAAACTTTAACTTAGATTTATAGTACTTGTGTTTAACTTAGCAGATAGTGACCCTGGAACTCAACAGACTAAGCTGAAGTAGTTAGTCAATAACCTCAAGTAAAACCTATTTTTAGACTCAAAGTATTCGATGGTAATCTCCTTGAGCTTCGGCGGTAGGGCCTCAGGTCCGGCTGATATGAAGCAGTTACTGTAGTCTACAGACGCTTGCAACATACGAGTAATAGTATCGTCTGCGCACCACCACATCGTTGCCATCGCAGCAACTCCTTCCTTCTTGTTAATATTATTCACTCGCATAAACACATCAACCCTCTAGGATTATAGGAATTTTCGTTTGGTCGCGGTCTTCTGTGAGGTGGAAGCGTCGATTTAAATGTACGACTTTAAAGTTTCAGCATCGACGCGCGACTATTTTGGACAACATCTAAAATTATATCGTAAATCGTTTGTCCTGATTGAATATTTGTATTTGTAAGATATAGTAATTCTCTGTATTTACACGAATTTTGTCCTAATATTCTAAAGCAAAATGCGTTTCATTCGAGATGTTCAAGACGCCATCTGTATTGCCGTATAGTATGTTCTTCAACTTCAAAAGCAAAGAATAGTCTGAACTCGTATGTATTTTGCTCTGATACCCTAGAGCAAAATGCGTTTCAATACAGACATTCGATGGCGTCGTTGCGCGTGTCAGTCTAACTGATCACACAATCGTGATCTTTGTTCGGCAAGTTAAGCTATCGGTGCCGGCTGTTATCATAAGATGAGAGTCGTTATACCAAGTCAGTGCTCTCAGTCAGTCAAGCTTTCGGGCGCCTTGAAAACCTCCACCAACTCGCAGTTGAACAGTGTGGTAGAGTCTGCTCTAAATCATTTCGATTGAGGAGAGATGCATGTCCTAACAGTAGGATAATTATCGGTTGATGCCGAATGCTCCTCAACTTCAAAAGCAAACTGCGCTCAATGGCAGAGCAAAGTCGGTCTGTGTTAGTATAAAGTAGGGATACGCAACAGGGATCGGTAAACTTACGGTAGGAAAACAACAGTTATGTAATTCCTGTGACAGATAGGTATATTACCGACGAGTTAGGCTGTCAAATTCCATACAAAATACATTTGATGACGTGAAAAAGTTCAAATCACATGACCAAATTTTTCAGTAAAGAAAATATCTGGTGTTTTCTGCCATGGATAACCTGACGTATTGTAAGCACCCTTAACCGAGTATAAAAGCGGCGGTGCTAGCGTGCTTCTGCCACTATTTAATTGTGTTGCTACTGCAATAATGCGCTAATAGCAGCGATTCAAAATAGCCGTCACATGATGCTAAGCTTGCGACTGTATCGCGCTCTTTTTGAAACTGAATCGCTGAAAAAAAAACCATGTGCTACCTCCCTAAATGTGTTACAAAATTTGAAACACAGACGCGTTTAAAAGGCGCCAGAAACGGAAAGCGCAGCGATTTCACGGAACAACTATTCCTCTCCGTTGACTTTCGACGCACATTTGCTAAGAAATTTCGCTTTAAATTCCCATTCCGTTAACAAAATGTAAACACCAAGTTCGGCTTGAAGCCTGCGAGATGTAGCGCTTAGGGTTACCACCTAACAGAAATTTACCGGATACGTTGGTATGTAGATTTTGTCCTTTGTAAAATCGGGTAAATATCTACTAGTAGACTGTTTCTGCCAGAATTTAAGTACAAATATACGTTGTGCATGTAAAATAAAATAATGAAAATTAAAAGAGGTTATAATATATATTAATAAATCATTGAAATTTTAAATTTAGTAATTTAAAATTTCAATGATTTCTTAATATTTATTATAGCCTCTTTTCACGTTCCTAGTTAACTAACATTCTCGCTATTTTTTTTTAATTAATTCCGATATCTTAGAAACTACTACCCGGAAAAAATAAAGCAAATAGTCAGGCACAGTAATATCCTATAGTGGAATAAATTGCCTGTCAAGGTTTTTACAGGAGACTACAATACTGAACGAGGAGTCTTCCACATGTGAGTGAGACTTTCGTTGTCCAAGCACCCATAGGCTGCGGCCCACTTAACATCATTGTTAATAAGTAGACGTATAGCTGCCACATTAACGGAATAAAAAATATTCTTTTGCGAAAAAACTTTTTCCCAAATAGGTAATTTACGGAAAAGTCTAAACTTTGTTGGAAATTTTCGCTTTTGCATTTGGTAACCCTGCGCGCTTGCTCGAGCCTGATATAATTGAAATTTTGTTGAACGCCAGTGCGCTGCTATCTGTCCCCTTATTTACCTTGAAGTGGGAATATTGTAATTAATTTCCCTTTGCTAGGTACTGTTTGTTATTGTTTGACGTCGCTGTTCTTGATTGTTTTAAAAATTTTACATTTTAGAACTAAAATTAATTTCTTTTTGATAATAGTAGGTAGGTTTTCCAACATTTGGGGTGTAAGTTGTTCATCACACCTTTCTAGCTAAAGTCAACCTCACCCGCATGTGGTGCACCCTGGCGACTAGATAACGGGGCTCTGGGAGGAAGGACCCAGCGGGGAGTAATGCTGAGCCTTGCCCATGACAACGATTCTTGGTGAGGGTGAGGCATTGCGTGACTTTGCAGACAGCGGTTTTGTCATCTATTATTATTAGAGCCATCTATTATCAGATAGTGGTATTAAGTAACAGCGTGGGATATCCGGTTGCTCGGCAAAAGAGAGTAGAGATCAAGGAGAAAACTATAGCCAATAATTTTATAATTTCTATCAAAAGATATTTATTATTACCCGACTGACGAAAAAGGGTGGGTTATACTTTTCGAGTGAATGTATATTTCTTTGGCACGTTACACAGCCTAAACCGCTTGACGGATATCAACCATACCTATGAGTTATATTTTTTTTTTACCTAACAAATATAGCATAAAATTGATATACCTAGATACTTATATTAAGTTTATGTTCATTAGATTAGAATCCGCTCTGAGAATGACATTGGGTATTTTATTGCAATATGGCTTCCGCGAAAAAAATGGAGGACTTTTTTAATATTAAGGACTTTTTTAATATTTTGGGGGTGTAAGTGGTTCATCAGGTGAAGTTGGCTTTGAACCAAAGCCAACTTCACCTGCACGCGGTGCACCCTGCTGACTGACAAACGAAGCTCTGGCGAAAAGAGAGGTTGTGAGCGTAATTGTAAGCTACCCAACTGGGGAATGTACCTCCACCTCACAGAATACCGCAGCCAAATAACAATTCCCTTGAGGGTTGTTGTGTTCCTGCGAATGAGTGAGGTCACCAGAAAGAAAGGAAGCAGATGCTGTGTTGGCAGCGGGGGTGGTGGCGCGTGAGCAATATTTTATGTTGCGAGCGTTAATATAGCTACGGTAACCGCTTCACATCAGGCGGGCCGCATGCTTGTCTGCCACCCGACGTAGTATAAAATATTTTTTTTTGATACGCATTTTATTTTGAGATCAGGGTACTGCTGGAGCTACTGCTGGAGCTACTGCTGATTATTTTGTTACTGTCACGAGAAAGAGGTTTGCCTCAGCAATGATTCGCCTCCGCGGCAGCGCCAACGCCGCGGCCTTCCTGAGTGTATTCAGAGATCGGTGGAACTTGCCAATGACGGTTAGGTAGATAGTTACACTGCATAATACAATAAATTATTATTGGGATAAATAAGATAGTATTACTACTAATGCTATAATACGAAAATAATTCTGAATTAAATGAATATTGAATTGAATTTGATGACCAGTTTATTTTTTTTTTTTGCCGTGATAACGTCTTATAAATCGATGAACGCCAGCTGCACGCACGAAAAGGCATGACTCATTGTCACGTTCCGCCTGAGCCGACCGTGCAAACGAGAGCTCGGAACAAGCGATAGCGAGGCACGATCGGCCTAAGCGTTCGGCTTGTGACGCATCTATCTCTCTTCACTCCTCAACGGTCAGTGTGAAAGCCTGTTCTAATTTTAATCTAGTCATCATCATCATCATCTCAGCCATTGAAAGTCCACTGCTGGACATAGGCCTCCCCTCTACTAATTTATCTAGTCTACTATCAATCTAGCGGATCCCATATTTGAGTATTGGATTTCTGATAATGAAAATAATAAATGACTTTAAAAGAGGTAGGGAGCGGAATTGTAAGCTACCCGACTGGGGAATGTACCTCCACCTCACAGAATACCGCAGCCAAATAACGGTTCTCTTGAGGGCTGTTGTATTCCTGCGAGTGAGTGAGGTCACCAGAAAGGAAGGAGATGCTGCGATGGCAGCGGGGGTGGCGGCGCTCGAGCGATATTTTATGTTGCGAGCGTTAATATGGCTACGGTAACCGCTTCAGATCAGGCGGGCCGTATGCTTGTCTGCTACCCGACGTAGTATAAAAAAAATGATATATATTATGCTTTTCATAATATGTCGGGTGGCAAACAAGTATCTGATCCGCCTAATGTGAAGTGATAACCGTAGACATGTAAACGCTCACAACTGCCGCCGACGCAACAACTCCTTCCAATATTTTTTGACGAGCTCGGTGGTCGAATGGTTAGCAATGGCCACATTAACTCCGAGGTCGCGGGTTCGATTCCCGTACAAGACAAACATTTGTGTGCATGAACATGTCTGTTTGTCCTGGTCTGGGTGTTTTCTATGTATTATAAGTGTGTATTTACAAAAAAAAAACTATTTAAGTACATTTATCAGTTGTCTAGTACCCATAACACAAGCTTTGCGCTTAATTTGGGACTAGATAGCGCTGTGTAAATTGTCCAGAAATATTTATTATTATTATTATTTACTATGAGAGAGGATAAAGAAAACCAACAAATTGATGGAATTTTGCAATCAGATTTTTTTTGTTTGGTTAATAATTAGAAGATAAGAACTTGATAAATCAATTTCTAGACTAAAACTAACCTTAATCCTAAATTATTGTCGAAATTGTGTAGTCATTTGTCAACCTTAGGCACTTGGCAGTACTATTTACTTGATAGTACGACTCTTTTAAGTAAAGTACCCAGTTAGGAGTAATTTGCCGTTACAACAATAAAAAAATCTAAGCAACTTGCGTGACGATGCCAATTTGCGTCAAGTATAAAGAGAGGAAATGAATCTATCGTGTCGGCTTCGAACCTCTAAATTAATGTCTAACTTGTCATGCAAACTTAGACTCAAATTAACACACTTTACATAACCACAGCACGCCTTAGAATTGGTTCACAAGGTGCAAGCTGGTAGCTAAGCGCTCCCGCCCTTATATCACAACAGTACTCCATATGCGGCCATTCTTGAGCTTTGTAAAGCAGAAGTCTTTGCCGCGGGTTGAAGTACTGCTTCGCCGTGTTGAGCATACCTAGTTTTTTCGACGCCAGCTTGACCTTCCCCTCCAGGTGGCAACGAAACTAGACGTCGCTGGAGATTTCAACTCCGAGAATCCCAATATATTTGGCCTTGGTAAGGGATGTGTTCTGGAATTGAGGAGTCACAGTAAAAGGGGTTTTCTTAAAATAAATAAAATAAAATAAATAAAATGCAGCTTTATTGCAGGCAAAATACCCATATAAATATATGTAATAAATACAATAGCATACAGTATAAAACCAGCGGTCATAACATTAGAAGGCATGTTCTACTTTGTGTCAAATTGTAACATAATTAGTGCTACATTTTTTTTTATACTACGTCGGGAGGCAGACAAGCATACGGCGTGCCTGATGCGAAGCAGTTACCGTAGCTATATTAACGCTCGCAACATAAAATATTGCTCGCGCGCCGCCATCCCCGCTGCCAACGCAGCATCTCCTTACTGGTGACCTCACTCACTCGCAGGAACACAACAACCCTCAAGGGAATTGTTATTTGGCTGCGGTATTCTGTGAGGTGGAGGTACATCCCCAGTCGGTTAGATTACAATTCCGCTCCCTACCTCTTTTAAAGTCATTTATTATTTTCATTATCAGAAATCCAATACTCAAATATGGGATCCGCTAGATTGATGTTGGTGTCGATAACAATTTCATATATCTTGGTTCTAAAACATATGACGATGGCAGTTGCGTCTCGGAAATCACAAAACCCATGGCAGTGGAGAAAGACACCATGACCCGTCTGACCAAAATATGGCAAAGTCATGTGACATCGACTTCAGCTTAGCGTGGCCCCTGATCATAGTTTAGGCACATATGTGCTGCAGCAGCGCAAATAGGTTAATAGGTAGTAAGGAAAAAAATATCACGATAATTTCCTGTCACTACATAGTTGTAACTATAATGTTTAATAGTACTCAGCAAGTGTGGTAGCGGGGAGGTTAGTCGTCCACGGGCGCTGAGCGGCCCGCGCATAATGCCCAAATTGTTCAATTTCCTCCGGAGTTTTCCGCCGTAATGAAAACTAACTTCGTCCAACTTTATTTACATTTTCTCAAAGAAAGTAATTAGGTTTTAAATTACCTATCTTTGTTCATCTGGTGAGGAAGGCGACGATCACGGTGGAAATTGTTTTGACTTAATTTCTGTAATGGACTGTCGTTTTGGCTTCATCGTCAAACTTTATTCATTCCTCTGCTGGGATATGGGTTTATCCAATCGAAGGGGTTTAGAGCATACTCAACCACGCCGCTCAACTGCGGTTTTTTTTTTGTTTTTTTTTTTTTATAAAATAAAGTTACATCTACATCATAATTTTGTTAATTTGTTTTTATAACTAAATGCTCCGCGCTTGCTTACTCTAGTACTTAGTGCTATGTATGTTATTGTTAATATTTTTTTTTGTTTGTTATTTTCTTTTCATGCTGATCAGCAGATCAGCAACTGCGGTTTGGCGGAAGCCAGTATTTTCAAGCCACCTAAAGCCCACTGACTTGGCTTAATGATTGTTATCTAGTGATATAGCATTTTAGCTTGATTGTTATGAAAATCTTGAGGACCCAGTGGTCTACCGTGTAATAGTTGACACTATGCTCAACTGCGGATTGGCGGAGGCCAGTGTTTTCAAGCCACCTAAAGACCACTGACTTGGCTTAACGACTGTCATCTAATGACATAGCGTTTTGACTTGATTGTTATGAAATTACTCCTCGAGGGCCCAGGGGTTTACCGTCTATAGATGACACTATTATTTTAGAAATTGCTTACGATTTTAGAAGTTCATTATTTTATCTAGCTTTTCGATTGCAGCTTTTAATATGACAATTTTTTATAGCTCTCAGATTTAAATCCCATTTTAGGTAATAAAACGTGTAACTAAAGCTGTTCATATAATAATAAAATTAATAGTGTTAAAGGGTAAAGTAAAAATCACGCTTTGAAATAGTAAATTCAATTAATATTTTTTTACATACTTCAGAAATTAAAACCTTTCTGTTTTTTTTTACAAATTAAAATATTTATGAAACAATCTATTCAAAAGTGTTTGCGATTATCCTTATTTCCTTCCGTTCACCAATTTAGGACGTCTTGTAGACGTAGATATCATTAGAAGATAATTAAACCTGACTAGTCAGTGATGGCAAATGGAGGAGGGAAGTACTCGAGACCTCGTATGGGCGACGAAGCGTCGTCGGGCGCAAAGACTGACGAATTAAACTTGTCAGGTTTAATTCGTCAGCCTTTTTTTAACCAAAACATAATCCTGACTGAAAATTCTAACATTTTTTTTTTGTTTTAGACTCTAATATTCCGGTACAGTCCTCGGATAAATTTCATGTATATATTTGTAATTTCCTTCATTTTGATATCGTACTCGATATCGACACGTGTTTCAATTTATATACAAGAATTGATTTCGAAGTAAATATTTTGACGAGCCCGGTGGTCGAATGGCTAGCAATGGCCACTTTGACTCCGAGGTCGTGAGTTCGATCCTCGCACTAGACAAACATTTGTTTGCATGAACATGTCTGTTTGTCTTGGTCTGGGTGTATGTATTATAAGTATGTATTTACAAAAAAAATGTATTTATGTACATTTATAAGTAGTCTAGTACCCATAGTACAAGTTTTGCTTAGTTTGGGACTAGATGGCCGTGTGAAATTTGTCCGTGAATATTTATTTAGGAATATTTCTATACAAAATATATTCTTGATTAATTGTTGTAAGTAAATCTTGGCATATATATGCCACGAATTGGTTTCGAAGTAAATATCAAAATACTACTACTAAAGTAGTAAATTAAATCGCGTTTATTTCAGGAAATGTATTCAGTTTGATCTCAACTTGATCCGGATTACAACTAAGCCATTGAAAGTGAACGAACTAAACCTCGTTTCAGGCTTTTTTCCCGTCGGCCGGCAGTAGTTTGAGCTCAAAAGCCTGTTTGCCTATTAACACAAAGCTGATTATGAAACTTAAAAAATTGTAACTCATAAACAGCTATTTGGGGAGCTCGATAGCGTTGTTACGCGAGCAAGTCTAATCGAACATGCAAGTTAAGCAACGTCGGCTCTTGTGATTAGATGTCAGTCGATAAGTCAAGTCAGTGTCGTAGCCAGGCTTTGCAAGGTACGTTAAGCCGTCGGTCCCGGCTGTTGCCATTAGGCAACAGCCGGGACCGACGGCTTAACGTACCTTCTGACAACAATTGAAATCTTGACTTATCGACTGCCATCTAATGATGGCAGTCGATAAGTCAAGTCAGTGTCGTAGCCAGGCTTTGCAAGGCACGTTAAGCCGTCGGTCCCGGCTGTTGCCATTAGATGACAGTCGATAAGTCAAGTCAGTGTCGTAGCCAGGCTTTGCAAGGCACGTTAACGAATAATCATGAAATAGTATTGTTTGCAGATGACACTTCTTTAGTTTTTAAGGTAAATAGACAACAATCAGAAATTGACGATGTAAACAATTTCAAAAATAGTAAACTGGTTTAGTGCTAATAACCTGCTTTTAAATGGTAATAAAACCAAATATGTTAGATTTTTTACAAAAAATGTTAAACAAGTGAAAACCAGTGTGGTGATGGACAATGAGAGATTGGAATTGGTCAATAAGGTAATTTTCCTTGGTTTAACATTAGACTCTAAATTACAATGGGGCCCACATATAGAAACGTTATCGGCTAGACTCAGCTCAGCAGCTTACGCCGTAAAGAAAATACGTCAACTAACTGATGTTGACACTGCGCGTTTAGTTTATTTTAGCTATTTTCACAGCATTATGTCATATGGTTTATTGCTTTGGGGTAGTGCCGCGGATGTAGACTCATTTTTTGTGCTCCAGAAGCGAGCTATCCGTGCTATTTATATGATGAGTCCCAGGGAGACACTGAGAAATAAATTTAAAGAGATAAATATTATGACATTACATTCTCAATATATTTATGAAAATCTTATTTACGTTCATAAAAATCAAACCAAATTTAGGAAAAACAGTGATCTCCATCAATTAAATTTAAGAAATAAAAACAAACTCGCTATGCATATTACTAGGCTTCATAAAATCTCTAACTCGTTCCCAGGTCAATGTATACGCTTCTACAATAAACTTCCAAACGACGCGTTTAAATTATCCATGGGTAAATTTAAGAAATATATCAAAACTAGACTATGTCAAAAGGCTTACTATTGTATCTCGGATTACATAAATGATAAAAGTATTTGGAAATGAATTCCTCTTGTTATGTTATGTTAATGATTGTATTTGTATTTAATGTAACGATATTGGCAATTAAAAGAGTCGGCCTTGAGTTTCTTGCCAGTTCTTCTCAAGAAGCCCCGTCGCCGGAACTGGCACTTAAATTCACTTTCACATTCAAGATAGTGTGATGAAAGTGAATCTAAGCTCTGCGGATTTAGAGTAGTAATGATTTATACATATTCTTATATTTAATTTGTACGACGTTTCTAAGTGCTTTATAAAGTCCAAGGAATAAAGATATTTTGAATTTTGAATTTTTTGAACAGTGTCGTAGCCAGGCTTTGCAAGGCACGTTAAGCCGTCGGTCCCGGCTGTTGCCATTAGATGACAGTCGAAAAGTCAAGTCAGTGGCTTGTCAAAATAAAGTAAATAAATAAATAAATTAATAAATAAATTTAGGTAGTTTCGATTATATCAATTATCTAGTACTCATGGTACTAGCGTTGCATAGTTTGGGATTAGATGGCGGTCTGTAATTTGTCCAGGAATATTTATTTTATATATGGATAATATGTGTGTCCTATGTACTCTGTACCTCTCTCTTTTCCCAGAGTCTCGTTTGTCAGTCAGCGTCACTATGTGCAGATGAAGTTGGTTTTGGCTTAATTTTTTTTTTTATATACTACGTCGGGTGGCAGACAAGCATACGGCCCGCCTGATGTGAAGCGGTTAACGTAGCCATATTAACGCTGGCAAATAAAATATCGCACGCGCGCCGCCACCCCCGCTGCCAATGCAGCATCTCCTTCCTTTCTGGTGACCTCACTCACTCGCAGGAACACAACAACCCTCAAGGGAATTGTTATCTGGCTGCGGTATTCTGTGAGGTGGAGGTACCTCCACCTCACAGAATACCGCAGCCACAGTACATATACATTCCCCAGTCGGGTAGCTTACAATTACGCTCCATACCTCTCTTTTCGCCAGAGCTTCGTTTGTCAGTCAACAGGGTGCACCGCGTGCAGGTGAAGATTTCAAAGATGTTTCAAAGTTCATCAACGGCTTTGGTTCAAAGATGTTGATGAACCGTGGCACCCCAAAAATATATTAATAAACTACAAAAACCCTGAATTAGATTGCCTCAAAATAATACAAAATGCTCGAGATTGCTTTCATACCTTTACTCAGTCCAGGAGAATGAATTCGAAGGTTCAACAAAACAATCTAGGTGAAAAATTTACCTAAATATCCTAATATATAAAAATTTCGTGTCACGTTGTTTGTCCACGATGGAATCCTACACTACTGGACCGATTTTAATAAAATTTTGCACAACGTGTGCGGTTTGATCCAACTTGAGATTTAGTATAGTTTATAACTCATCGAAAAATTAACGTAAAAATATTTAAAGGCGATACGAAGTTCGCCGGGCCAGCTAGTATTTTATTAAAATGTAAAGTTTACTAAAATTGTATTAATTTTTCAACCGCTCCCATTCTCGTCGAGTAATTCCATCGAATTTCATGAGCCAAGAATTTGTTGGAATTGTTGGAATTCCAACAATAAATGTGAATTCTTTTGTAAACTCCACGCCGTTTGTGAAACTAAAGCGCTCCACCGCTGAAAGTCGATGGCTGGCGCATCCCGCAACTTTACACCTGCCGGAATTTACAGATAACTTTGTACCAAAAGGTGTATTTGTTTGGGAAATTATTATCTGCGAATTAAACGCTTGTTTTTTTTAATACTATTTCGGGTGGCAGGCAAGCATACGGTCCGCCTGATGTGAATCGATTACGGTAGCCATATTAACGCTCGCGACGTAAAATATCGCGCACCCCAGCATCGCAGCATTTCCTTCCTTTCTGGTGACCTCACTAACTCGCAGGAACACAACAATCATCAAGGGAATTGTTATTTGAGTGCAGTATTCTGTGAGGTGGAGGTACATTCCCCAGTCGGGTAACTTACAATTCCGTTCCCTACCTCTCTTTTCGCCAGAGCTTCGTTTGTCAGTCAGCAAAGTGCACCGCGTGCAGATGAAGTTGGCTTTGGTTCAAATATATTGATGAACCACTTAGGTACACCAATGTTTGAAATGCTCTGCTTACAGCCCGTATCTGTGCCGACACAGAGATGGGCTGTGAATTATTGTCAATTCCAAGCTTCTTTCTACAATCGCACTGCTCACCATTGGCGGAGAATTCATCCTCCCACTTTTGAACCGGAATGGTAACGGACAGTGTGATTCCAGAGGGAATTTTTCCCCTGCACTGCTAAGTTGTGGAACAAACTCCCTGTCGAGGTCTACCCGAGAGACCATAGCGTGCGGTACTTCAAAAAAGATGATGTTTTTAAAGACTCGACAACGCTCGAATGATGCCATTGGTTACACGCGTCTATAGACTATGAAAACTGCTTTCCATCAGGCGGGCTGTTTGCTACTTCAGTGGTATAAAAAAAATCAGTAAACGTTTCACATCTGGTGGTATGTATGTGTGTTTGAAAACTCACATTTATGCCGTGGTATAAAAACATAAATAATGCGGTGAATAAATGTGCATTCTTTTCTATAAAAAAATGGTTGTCTTTTAAGTCGGTTTACTGACGATAATATTACGTAATAACGTCATAAGAAAACATCAGCAGATGGAGTAGAAGAGAGATTGATGCGTCACAAGCCACATGCTTAGGCCTCTCTCTCTATCGGTTGTTCCGCGCTCTCGCTTGCACGCTGGGCTCTAGTGGAACGTGACAAAGAGCCAAGCTTTTTCGTGCATGCAGCCGGCATTCATCCATTTATCGTTGTCACGTCAAAGAACAATAAATATATATTAAAAAGCACTTAAATCCCATTAAAACTTGATTGAATAAAAAAATAGGCGAAGTTTTGTCACGTGCCACTAAAAACACTTTTTTCGTCACATGATACTTACCTATCTATATTTTTGTGAAGATTATCTATACAAAAACAGATTGCATACAATACAATTTCTACGAAATATCTCCGCTTCCATTACATTCAGCATTATTACAGTGATATTGTATTGTAAAACTGTATAACTAAGTATAGTTTTAGTATAACAGATAACACCCAAGCTGCAGACATAACACCGACTTATTGGATAACGGACAAGTCGGGATGATCCGCTCGTAAAGTTACAATGTGCCAGCGGAATTATATTAAACAACAAAATGTTGGATTGCAACACTGTCGTTTATCAAATGCGGACAATAGCTGAATGTTTATTGCTAACGAACCTAATATTATATGCCTCAGAAAGCGGGTAAATGTGCAATTCTGAGATATGTAGTAATTTTGCGACGGCGGTAAATCGCACATTAGGCGTCGGCAATATTCTAAGTCCAGTTTCTACCGTAACAAAAGCTTTTAATCATTTTGTATTGTCGTTGTGTATGTTGGAGTAAACTTATTTACTTACTAGCAATTTGCTCAGGCTTCGTCGAAGCTTTCGTGATGCACATTAGTAAAGCTCCATGTCTCCTCCTGATTTTTAAGATCTTCAACAATTCGTCACATCGCTGCCAATTTAGTCAAAATCACAAACTTCAAAACGCTAATTGGAATTTTTAAAACGCGTTATATATTTGGTTTTAAGGAGTAATGCGCGTTTACGCATGACATCATTGGTATAATTTGGTTCATCAATGCATCATTTTAACTAAAGAGGTTCTATAGCAAAAGATAAGTTAGACACAGCATAATTATAAGCTACCCTACCTACTAGGGAAGTGTCTTCAACTCACAATGCGTGATGAAACTTGTCCAGGAATATTAAAATTTCTTCATTTGTCATTCCAGCAAAAAGACACATCCACTACCTTCCACAACGATCAATTTTGTGTTACTTGCATCCATGGGATTCTTGTGACCTTTACCACATTATTGTGTCTAAAATTGTTCGCATAGCATAAATATATATCAACGTTTTACAGCCACGTTTCACTTCACCGCCATATATTTTCATAATGAGCACAAAAATTCTCCGCCCCAAATATTGCCAACCGCTATTCAACCGCACGTTCGGGGTCAAAATTGATATTAAAGGCATGTTGTGATAGGAAAATGAGGCAAAATATTTACCTTAAATTAACGGGATGTGGGTCATCGGCATTTTCATTAATGACGCGTTGGGCCGATATTGGTGAAATAACCGTTTATCATAGTAAATGCTTTATGTGGTTGAGAGAGGTCGGCTGTAACTTTTTATTTTTCTTACATACATCTTCTAATGCCTTGTTTAGAAGAGCGTTTGCTTAGAGCAAATGCTCAGGACATTCGCTCACCGTTAAATGCGGTCATCTGGTGTTCGATCTTTCTTTTTTTAATCTACGCAAATAAGCAGAGGATTCAAGAAAAACTTTGTTTTTTTTTTTAATATCCAGTCTTTTTGTTTTACTAAAATTCCAATTACTACAATCGCTGGTTATAAGCAAATCACCAGACAAGCGCATCTAACGCCAAGTGAGTGTTCGTTCAGAAGTGTTCAGAACGCTATATGACAACGCTACTTTACAAATCTTAGGTTATTGTATTGAATAGTATTGTTTGCCTATTTCTAATAAGATTTGTGTAAACTTTGCTAGTCTCATGGCTGTATGTATCAAAATAAATAAATTTCATGACACTGGTTTCAGCAAGATCTCACATAATACCACCTCTTGGTTTAAACACCACGGCTCATGCTGATTTTCTTTTGATTTCTCTTATTTTTCACTCGATGTTCTACTTTAAGGTTAACTGGAAGATATCCCCATGTAGGATAGATCCGCCTTTGTACCGCTTTATTTATCATGTAATTCATTATGTAATTTGAACAATATAATAAAACGAACAAACGTTCATTTGATGCCAGAGTTGCAAGACTCTGATAAATAGAGAAATAAAAAGACGCGACGCGCCATTTTTAAGTTTTGAAGGAAAATAACGTAGGACTAGGAGCCATCCGAACGTCAACAGGCAATCCTCCTCCTTAAGTCGGTCCCTCACAGATGAGAATCGTGACCACGACGAAAGCGTTGCAGCAATTTCCTCCAATTACTGCGGTCTTCTGCCTGATGGAGAGCGTGAGACATTGGCATTTGCAGTTCTTCTGACACCTGGTCGGACCATCTCTTAGGGCTTCGTCCTCTCGGTCGCTTGCCATCCACATTGCCAGTTATTATGAGCTTCTCTAGGTTATCTGTGCCCCGGCACGCTATGTGTCCGAAGTACTGAAGTATCTTGTGGAGGCACACAGCCGAGAGGCGCTGCTGCGTGTCGAGCCTGAGTTCCCTTAGGACCGAAAAGTTGGTGCGTCAGTCGTCCAAGGGATGCGAAGCATCTTCGCCAGCAGCAGCAACAGGCAATGCGTTCCACATTTTTGTCGATCTTACTGTGAATGAAATTGTATACGCGTTGACGAGCGTTAGTACTTACAGCTTAAGGCTTAGTAAGCTGTACCTATTATCGGAATTTAATCGGATTGCAGCAGAGACATATTATTAATCTATGTGAATATGGAATGTAATATGTTTAGGCTGGCATTAGATAGATAACTTGACGCATTGATAGTAAATTCCGTACACTTACCTACATACACATTTACATTAGTTATATAAGTACTTGTGGGAATCAACACATAATCATCCCACTGTTGGGATACGGGTCTCCCTTCAATCGAAGAGGTTTTAGAGCATACTCCACCACGCTGCTCAACTGCGGGTTGGCGGAGTATATGCGGGTAGGAAGATATAAGTACTTAAATTGTGTAAAATCTTTCACACATTAATTGGGCGCCATAATCGATTCAATAGTTATTAAGTTACATATCTAGATCAAACTTTAGCCTTCGTTTCCGTACGTCCTGGTACTCCGTGAAATTTAGCAAAAATGATTTCTTAGCGTATTCTTACGTCAAAATAAATAAATATTGTCAGACAAATTACACAGCGTCATCTAGCCCCAAAGTAAGCGAAGCTTGTGTTATGGGTACTAGACAACTGATAAACATACGTAAATACATTTTTTTTTGTAAATACATACTTATGATACATAGAAAACACCCAGACTAAGACAAACAGACATGTTCACGCACACAAATGTTTGTCCTATGTGGGAATCGAACCCACGAGCGTTGGTGTGGAAGCCGCGTCATTGACCGCTACGCCACCGAGCTCGTCATCAAAAGTATCAGGTTTTAGTCCTATCTGTCAAGTGCTTGAGCTATGCGTCGATCGTCCAGTCAGGCCTATTTAACGTGAATACGTCTCTATAACGGCTTCCATAGGGAGGCAATTAAAAAAAACGAATGATAACAAAATCGGGGGATACAGTTTGGTGTTGCAGTTACATATCTATAATCTCCATACAAAATTAGATCATACCACTAGATAGATGAAGGATCAAAGAATTTATTACGCTAAGTAAGGACTATAGAACATCGCGTGCGGGGGAAGGGGAAGCACTGCCATTTTGAAATAATTTTAGTGCATATAACGTATTTACGTACAACACACGGCCATGTCCATGACACAGCCAAACGCGATTTTTTTTATAGAAGAGGGGGATAAACGAATATATGCGTCACCTGTTGATGACCAATCACCACACCAATAGGTCACTGTGATCCGGGGCCCTACCGCCGAAGCTGAAGCCGATTACCATTTAATATTTTGATCCCAAAAATATATGTTAGGTTTGAGTTATTGACAAATATTTTTAGTTGTAAATATTTTTTGAAAAATGGAAAAGTTCACCTGCACCCCCTATGTGAGAATTGAACGCACTCTCGATGACCTTTCCAACTGAGCTACCAGGAAGGTTTGTGTTGCTGACGAATTTTTGCATCTTATATTTCTACTGTGTGAGACACAGTGTGGTGTCATCAACCTATTAAGTAATTACAATACCAAAGTAGGCATAGCAGTCGCGTACCGTGCGGTTCCAGATAAGTTTTCTCCCGCGTACGGTTAAGCTGTGGAATGAACTGCCTGTCGAGGTTTTCTCAGAAGACTACAGCATGGGGTTCTTCAAAAGGGCGTGAAGAGGTTTTTACAGGGTCGGCAACGCGCGTGTGATGCCCCTGGTGTTACAGGCGTTCATAGGCTACGGTAACTGCTTTCCATCAGGCGGGCCGTATGCTTGTTTGCCACTTTAGTGGTATAAAAAAAAATATATATAGGTTCTTTGCTCTCAAGTGGAATTTGGTCGGGATCATTGTTGAGGAAAGTTGATTGCACAATTTCACCGTACGTAGAAAATGTCTTAACAAACGTACGTTTTCATTTTACGTCGATTGAAAATTCCAAAACCTATCGCTAGTACAAAATTGAAGGACTGGATATTTTAATGTAAATCCCACTTCCCTTTCACCAATGCAAAATATCCAAACGAATATAACACCGTACATCCCTATACCAATACAAACTGCGAACGAGCCACTAAACCTATAAACGTTACGATACTACGGAGAACTATAACAACATCCAAATTGGTTTACGACGAGCCAGCAATAAATTCAACACCTCATCTCCCGAATTGTATCCCAATTGGCAATAATGGCGAGATGGGCGATATTGGCTTCACTGCGTTTACTAGGCCAGCATACTGTCGCTACTTGTTTATTTATAAAGTGGGCGATAGGCGCATGGGAATTGCGATTTTAATGACCGCACTTATACTCATAGAATGTAGGTGTTGGATCTTACAAAACACATTTTTTTATATACTACGTCGGATGACAGACAAGCATACGGCCCACCTGATGTGAAGCGGTTACCGTAGCCATATTAACGCTCGCAACATAAAATAATTATATAAATTATATAAATTTCTGGTGACCTCACTCACTCGCAGGACCACAACAACCCTCAAGGGAATTGTTATTTGGCTGCGGTATTCTGTGAGGTGGAGGTACTTACCCAGTCGGGCAGCTTAAGAAATACGCTAGGCCCTACCTCTCTTTTCGCCAGAGCCTCGTCTGTCAGTCAGCAGGGTGCACCACGTGCAGATGAGGTTGACTTTGGTTCAAAGATGTTGATGAACCACTTACACCCTAAAAATTTATATGGAAAAAGAGCGAGTCACCTGCGTGAATTGCAAGAAATGTCTCATAATTCGTAAATTTTAGCAAATTAAAAAAAATGCTAAGATAAATTGTTGAATATATCCACAGACAGGATTTTTCGCAATAAATCTATTCCGCAATATCCAATGTTAAAAAGTAAATTAATTTACAAAACGCGTGGATATTAGCGAATTATTGCGTTTAATTATTTACTGCTGTGAAGTCGCAATGTGGCGCCATCTACTTATTAAGCAATACATTACTAAGCAAGCAATCCATCGTTTCAGATGAAATTTGGCAATTTTTTGATAACACCAAACTTATTAAATAATTATATATACGCGTGGATATGTCGCAGTATAATAAGGACACCAGGGATTTTACGAAATTCCTTGGGATACCATGAATAGCTATTATGTAGATGTTGAATATTCTTGTTTATTACGTAGTTTTACTATTAATGTTTAGTGATATGGCTAATTCTAAATTAGTTTAGTGAAATGATGAAATAGATCATTTACCAAATCTAGAAGTCTTTAACACCTCCAAATTAAGCTAGAAGTTCTTAATTTTTTAACAAAACTGCTACCTAAGTATATAATACAGAATATATAATATAGAATGTATATAATATACGATTTTGTAAGATTTGCCAATTATATATTTGAGTTAGATAGGGTTAGGCTTGTGACCATCAAAAGCCGAGGTAGCGAAGCGAGCCAGGTTTGACTTTACCTTTCGAAAGAGAGGTAAGGTACCCACACCTTTTCTAAAAACAATTTAGAGTTTTTTGTGTTCCTGCGAGTGAGTGAGGCCACCAGAAAGGAAGGAGTAACCTACTATACCATCGGTAATATCAAAGTAAACGACACACTGTACCATATCCTTCATCCAGAAACTGAAAAATATCTTCGAAACTAAGAAGAATTGGGGTGTAAGTGGTTCATCAACATCTTTGAATCAAAGCCAACTTCACCTGCACGCGGTGCACCCTGCTGACTGACAAACGAAGCTCTGGCGAAAAGAGAGCTAGAGAGCGTAATTGTAAGCTACTCGACTGGGGAATGTACCTCCACCTCACAGAATACCGCAGCCAAATAACGGTTCCCTTGAGGGCCGTTGTGTTCCTGCGAGTGAGTGAGGTCACCAGAATGGAAGGAGATGCTGCGATGGCAGCGGGGGTGGCGGCGCGCAAGCGATATTTTATGTTGCGAGCGTTAAAATGGCTACAATAACTGCTTCACATCAGGCGGGCTGTATGCTTGTCTGCCCGACGTAGTATAAAAAAAAAAGCTCCAAAGAAAAATTTCTCTTTAATTGAATAGGTTTCGTGCATACTTGTACTTTTACGCAAAATCCAGACAAATTTTCGTTTACAGTAGCTTTAAAATTTATATTTAACCAAGCTCACTCCCGAATTTGCATTACCGTTTAGTTCTGCCAGAAAAAGGAAAAACGTAGCCTCTAAATTCCGCCCGCCCCGTTAATTAATGAAAGTAGCTTAACACTTCGCAGGCGAGGCGATACGGGTTGTATTTCACACAGTTTAAATATTTTAAAGACATTTTTACTTAAAGGATTTGCTTAAAAATAATATAAAATACATTCTCTTCTATTTTATAATAAAATATAAATAATAAATAAATAAATATTTCTGGACAATTTACACAGCGCCATCTTGTCCCAAATTAAGCTCAAAGCTTGTGTTATGGGTACTAGACAACTGATAAATATACTTAAATACTTTTTAAGCTATTGCATAGCTTTTATCGCGGGCTTTGAGCGCGGCGACCGAATCAAGAAATTCCGTAACGAAAATAAAACCTAACACCCCCCACTCCGCCTACCATGTAGCTCGGCCGAGCGTTCGCTTAACGTGTATGTATATGGTACGACTGTACGAAGCTCGCATGGATCGAGACGAGCTGGAGGAGACAATACTACGGGCCCGTCAACGGAACGAAATCGGAGTTTGACGTTTACTGCTACGGGTGACTTACTATGATCATACGAGCCCGACACGAAAATTCGAATTTGACATATTCGAGCGTTTAACCTTGCTTTTCACTAGAGCTTAAGTGCTGGATTAACATTATAGTTCAAATATAAGTATGTTATTGTCAATTCTATATCAGTTTGGGTTTTGTATGACTACTGAGAAGGTGTAAATGTCTTATTAAAAATACTGCATAAATAAATAAATAATTATTTCTTCCAACTATGCTATAATTTCATCACAATCACACTAAAAACTCAGTACAAAACGAGTCTTTAATGCTCTAGAGCAATAAAAATGTATGAAATTTCATTATTGCACAGTTTTTTTTTAATCGCACCAAAAGGTGCCAATCTCAATGGATTAGCTCTATTCAGCCAGCCGATATCAATAATACTTTTTTTTTCGTACGTATTATTCGTTTCTATCCTACTTGTTCCAAATTTAAATATAAATTTGCCCAAGAAAACTCTTAACCTTACGTTTAATAATTGCTCAAACATAACTTTTAATTTCAATAATTAAACTTCTATTTTAACTGTTTGATATGAGTTTCTTTTATCTACTATTCCTATAGGTATTAGTTGAAAGAAAAGCAGATTATGCACCTCGCCTTAAGTAATTTATGTTGTCCTCGTGCCTGTTAGATTAGAGCCCTCGCTAACGCTCGGGCTCTAAATCAGGCACTCGGTGCAATAATAAATTACTTTGTGCTCGATACAATAATCTACTATAAGTTGATAAAAAATGCTATGCAAATAGCTTTACCGCGGCAGTCCCCGAGTGCCACAAGTACTTTTTTTTTTTATAAATACATACTTATAATACACAGAAAACACCCAGACCAAGACAAACAGACATGTTCATGCACACAAATGTTTGTCTTGTGCGGGAATCGAACCCGCGTCCTCGGAGTCAAAGTGGCCATTGCTAACCATTGGACCACCGAGCTCGTCAAATATATTCTCTTTTATGAGCCGAATCGCGGGAAATGCTTTGCTTTGAGGCTCTTTCGTGTCGCAGGCAATTCTTGACTCCCTACAAATTCTTCATCACTATGTTCTTTGTCATGGGATATTTTCAGGGGAGTTTGTTGACATGTTGAAGATTTCTATCTACAATCGCATCGCTCGCCATCGGCAGGGAGTGTATCCTCACCCTTTGGAACCGAAGTCGTTGTGTACAGTGCGATTCCAGAGTGTATTTCTTCGGCGCAGTATTAAGCTGTGAAATGGTCTGTCCCTGTCCAGGTTTTTGTTCGAGAGACGGTAAGAGAGGGTTTATGACACGGGTTCTTCAAAAAGCATGTGAAGAGGGTTTTATAGGATCGGCAACACATGTATGTTGCGTGCATCCGTATCATCAGGCAGGCAGGCCGTATGCTTGTTTAGAGATAGCTCTAAACATCTTGATGAGCCAATGAAACTCCAAAATATGTATTGCTTCTGTGAGGTGAATGTACAGTGGCAGCTAATAATTACACTGTGCCATTTCTCTTTTACCAGAGCATTGTCGATTAATCGGTAGGATGAACCACGAGCAGTTAAGGCTCGTTATGTCTAAGTTTTGATGATAGATGCCGGATGGCAAGCAAGTTTACGGCTCGGCCGATGTACCGCGGTTACCGTGAGCTCGCCCGCTGGTAATCCCGCTGCCAACGCAGTAACTGCTCCCTTCCTGGTGACCTCGATCACTCACAGGAACACAACAATAATCACACACATCAAAACGTAAATTTATTGATAGTCATCATCATTATCAACTTGTTTACCCAAGGCTATACCTAAGCCTTTTCCTTTCGCCGCTTTGTTTTAGATCATCGGATCATCCAGAAGAGACCAAGTTGCCAAGAGCCAAAGTTGTCCCTCTGATGACAATTTTATTAAATGCAAAAAAAAATGTATGAAAGTTGTTTTGATCAATAGCTGAAGCCACAGGCGAATAGCTACAGCGGCTTCATCTCTGAACTAATAATAGCAATCGTCCTCTACACACTCGGTCTCTGTTTGTTAAGGCATGTCAAAATGTAATCTACCCGTAGACACTTGTAAATGAGTGTGCATCATTCCTTACTTACAAACAAATTTAACATTTGCATCTTTACCAACTTCTACAACTCTTATCAGTTGCAGCTCAAAGTCTAATTTCCAATGAGATTTGTTTTAACGATGGTTTGTAATGTTGTAAATGATGGAACCAGTCGGGTAGCTTGCACAGTAGTGACAATATAAAAGGATGTTAATTGGTGTTTGCTACATTCTGAAGATAATTGAGTCGTAACTAGGCTAGGCTATGGCGCGACATTGTCGCGTGTTTGGAATTTGCATACAAGCCCTTTGCCCGCCTCGGATGGGTCGGTAATTATGTTCTTAGATACACTGAAGCCCCGACATGGGCTGTGAATTCGCTATTGTTCTTTTCTATCTATGAAGACTGTGTAGGGTATGTTTTATATCTAATTTAATTATTTATCCGCAATTAGGACTGTATAAGTATGTAATTCTATAGAAATAATATACCTATACCTAACATAAAAATTATAAATTATCCCTGGACAAATTACACTCGGCTATTTAGTCCCAAACTAAGCAAAGCTTGTATCACGGGTACTAGATAACTGATATTACACTTAAATACATTTATTTGTTTAAATAGATACATAATAATACATACAATACAGCCAGACCAAGACATATATACATATTGATGCACACAAATATTTGTCTTGTGCGGGGATCGAACCCGCAACTTCGGAGTCAAAGTGGCCATTGCTAACCATTCAACCACCAAGCTCGTCTTGTTTTCGCCATTTTTCATTGGTGCAATATTTTTCATTAGTGCTCCGCTCCTATTGGTGGTTGCGTGATGTAATTCTATAGCCTAATGGCCTCCCTTGAAATATAGGCTATCTACAACACTAAAATATTTTTTCAATTCGAATGAGTAGTTACTGATATTAGCGCGTTCAACCAAACTAAATCTTCAGCTTTATAATATTAGTACAGATTTCAATCTTTTTAGCCAACCCAGCTAATATTTAGAAGGAAAAAAACCGGTTAGTACAATAAATCAATTAAGTGGAACATAAAAGTGATTTTACTAATAACAAATGTCAAGAAAGCTGGCTCTTTCTTCGCCCATAAAAAAAAAACATTCCTATCAACAAAGAAACTAGCGTCTTTGGCGCCATGCTGTACGAGCAGGAATTTATTTTGGTTTTCTAATATAATATTTTATCATACCATTATTTAGTATAATGGTTAGATTAAAGTTAAGATAAGTTACTTGCTAAAATAAGGGTACAACCGATCTTACATAATTTCATGTCCAGCTTATTCTTGCCTCGCGAAACTTTTGCAAAAGTTTCTTCCGTCAGTTTCATATTTAACAAATTTATATAAAATTTCGGTTTAGTTTATTGATATTTATTTTTAGTTAATTAAGTATGTTATTTTAAGATTAGTTTATTTTTGTTAATTAAGTTTGTATTTAAAAATTAGTTTATTTTTAATTAATTAATTATGTTATTTTAAGATTAGTTTATATTTGTCAATTAAGTTTGTATTTTAAAATTAGTTTATTTTTAGTTAACTTAGTTTGTATTACTTGGGTAAATAAATATTACTGTGAGGTTAATAAAAAAAATTAGAAAACAAATTAATAAATATTGAATTATATAATTATACTAGCTGACGCGGCAAACGTTATTTTGCCATTATCATTTAGGGGTATGAAAAATAGATGTTGGCCGATTCTCAGACCTACCCGATATGCACACAAAATTTCATAAAATTCGGTCCAGCCGTTTCGGAGCAGATTGGTAACAAACACCGAGACACGGGAATTTTATATATTAGATGGTTTAATGATATATGTTTTTTTTTATCAAATATGAACGCTATATACTAACAAAGTGCAACTAAACTAAAGTAAATAAAAATAAACTAATTTTAAAATTGCTTTCATCATCAGGTAATTTTAGTCTCCACTACTGGAGCACGACCCTCTCTCGTCCGTCCTAGACGGAAGGAGGATTTGGCCTACACTCCCCACGCTGGCCAGACGGGTTGGGGAGGCCTGATCGATGTTTTTAATGTATTTCCCTTAGTCGCTTTGTACGACATCCACGGGAAGAGATGGAGTGATTCTATTCTAGTCTGCCGGAAACCACACGGTCAAAAAAAATTGCTTTATATGATTTTTTTTTTTTTTTATACTACGTTGGGTGGTAGACAAGCATACGGCCCGCCTGTTGTGAAGCGGTTGCCGTAGCCATATTAACGCTCGCAACATAAAATATCGCTCGCGCGCCGCCACCCCCGCTGCCAACGCAGCATCTCCTTCCTTTCTGGTGACCTCACTCACTCGCAGGAACACAACAACCCTCAAGGGAATTGTTATTTGGCTGCGGTATTCTGTAAGGTGGAGGTACATTCCCCAGTCGGGTAGCTTACAATTACGCTCCCTACCTCTCTTTTCGCCAGAGCTTCGTTTGTCAGTCAGCAGAGTTCACCGCGTGCAGGTGAAGTTGGCTTTAGTTCAAAGGTGTTGATGAACCACTTACACCCCAAAATGTATATTTAGATGATTTCAAATGATATTATTTTACACTAGCACTAGCTTTTATATTATTATTATTAATTCTCGTGCAACATTCATGCCCCTCAAGTATGAGGTATGTAAACCACAGCTTGCCACGTTTGATAAACAAAGTTTTCGGTTGCGGCCACGCGGCCAACAAAATATGGCCGCAGAGCGTTCTTGCGGCCGCTTTGTATAGTTTTCAATCTGCGATATGAGCGTGCTGTATAACCGATATGGTGGCCATGATGTTTGAAAAAAGTGATACATTTATCTCATAGATAAAAAAAACTTCTACGAATCATAGCGGAGTTTGCTTTAAATCTAGTATTATACTTCCGGCTTCGTCCTCGAGATTAGTATAAATAGACATACGTAGTAACGCATAGCACACACCATTTCACACTATTTTGAGAATAATTTCGTAATTTTTTTTTTTTTTTTTTTTTGAAGGTATCCATTTGACTTATACCTGGCAACCCCGTTTCATTTCATTCGCGTTTTAGTGCTACGCCATTTCACATCTTATAAATCTTGTTCGCGTTTTTCAACTTTTTCATTTAAATTAAGTGTGTTTTAAACGTCTACTATGCCTAAAAGGAAGAATAGTGACAATTGTGATCGGATTCAACGAAAAATCAGAAGATTAGAGAAAAAACTACAACGCAAACGGCGTGGGCGCCGTAACCGCCATGATTCAAGTGAGTTGGAGTCATCGTCGACTTCTCGTACTCCACGTTCTGACTCCCGCTCGCCGCTGGACAAACAAGGTACATACAATACATTTACTTTGTTGGTTACTTTTTAAGTGCGTGACATACTTACGCACGTAATGCTAATAGAATTTGCTAATCACAAATATGTTCCTGCGGCGTCGTAATACTATATATACTATACGCCCGATGATACGACGTATTTCATGGTTACTACCTACTATTTGTAACCATGAAATACGTCATATTTAAACGGCTAAAAACCGGTTTGGTTGAGCAATTTTTTCTCTGCTATGATATAACCTAACTTGAAAACAGTACTTCCACGCCTGCTGGTTTTTTTTTGGAGAATATTGTGCCTAAGGCATATAAGCCTTAGGTATATAAATGGATTGCACAGCGAGCAGTACAATGGGACTGTTTCAAGGTGATTTATGCTCTAGTTTGCGGACAGTACGTGTTATACTAACTAGGGACTGTCTCTTACAATATGAGCTATCATTGCTCGTCGAAGAACTCGACTCGAGCCTTATAGACTTTATGTCTCATTTTCAGGCAGCGCACTCAATGACTACGAGACATTGTCTGATGAGGAATCAACTGTGAATGCTGATATACGTTCAACAGTGACTGTAGTACAAACAGAAGTAGAATCGGCAGAGCAAGTGCCCAGCTCCATCCTATCAGGCACTGAGAATATAAGCAATGATCTTCCACCATCAGAGGCTTTAGATAATGAATTATTAGACATATTAGGGACGGATCCTACCACCGTTAAAACATATGGAAAAAATATTCACAAGGATATTTCGGCCAGGTTGGAACATTGTGCTACAACAGGCCTCAGTAAAGAGGTGCGCAATGATTTCAAAGCTAAATATTTGACTCCAGAGAACTGTCAGTTAATTGACCCACCAATACTAAATGCCGAAATAAAAGCGGCAGTATCAGATGCCATTATTAAACGTGATAAAGCCATTGAAAACAAACAAAAACAAGTAGCCTCAGCGATTGCCTCCCTAGGAGAGGCTATTTCGCTTCTATTAACAGCAAAGGAGAAAAATAATACATTGCTGAAACTTTTGATGGATTCGGCTCGAATTATATGTGACTGCCAACATACTGATACTGTTACCAGGAGAAACTTTCTCCTAGGTGCAGTAAAGAGCGAAGTAAGAGAACAACTTCAAAACACCAAAGTAGATAAGATGCTCTTTGGCGAGAATTTGGCCGAAGTATTGAAATCAGCAAGGGCTATCCATAAATCTGGAATAGACCTGAAACCACCGATATCAAAACAACAATATAAAAAGCCAACAACGAATACCTCTATTCCTTCAAGGAATTTAAACTCGAAGAATCCGGGTCCAGCTCGCAGGCTGAGGGGCCCACCGAGGATGAAGGAGCCTGCAACGACATCGATGCGCAATCGGCCAGCCGGCTCATCGAGGCAGTCACAACATCCGCCGCAACAACGGCAGGCCTACAATCGTCGTTAGACACGGTAAAGATAGCAGGTAGACTTTCTTTATTCTACAATCAGTGGTCAATGATCACAAACGACCCAATGGTTCTTTCTTATATACAAGGCTACAGAATTCCTTTCTCACAAAAACCAGTGCAATTAACACCACCTGTTTTTCAGAAATATTCTGAATTAGATAAAATACACTATAATGAAGCAATTGCTAGCTTATTGTCTATTGGAGCTATTTCGCACTGCGAACCTCGACCTGACCAATATTTGTCAAATATTTTTTTAATACCCAAGCCAAACGGTAATATGCGATTTATTTTGAATTTAAAATCACTGAATAAATTTATTGAAACAAAGCACTTCAAATTAGAGGACCTAAGAACAGTTTTAAAACTGGTATCCAAGGAATCATTTCTTTGTACAGTGGATCTAAAAGATGCTTATTTTTTAATTAAAATACATACAGACGACAGAAAGTATCTCAGGTTCCAATTTGAAAATTCTATTTACGAATTCAATGTCTTACCTTTTGGTTTAAATACGGCTCCTTTTGTGTTCACTAAAGTAATGAAACCTGTCGTTAAGTTACTAAGATCATGTGGCCATATATCTTCCATTTATTTAGACGATATTTGCATTATTGGTAATAATTATCAAGCCTGTATTAAAAATGTAAATACAACAAAGATGCTCCTAACATCATTAGGTTTTGTTTTAAATATGGAAAAAAGCAAATTTAAACCATCTCAAACTTGCAGATATTTAGGATATATTATTGACACAAAAAATTTCCAGGTGTCTTTGCCACAAGAAAAAATTGACAAAATCAGAACAGAACTCAAAACATTTTCATCTACAAAACGCTGTAAAATTAGAGCTTTCGCCAGTTTTACAGGTCTCTTGGTGTCCGCTTGTCCCGCCGTAGAATATGGTTGGCTATACACAAAACTTTTTGAAAGATATAAATACCTAAATTTACAATCAAATAAAGATAATTATGAATGTTACATGAATATTCCAAGCACAGTAAGTTCTGATTTTGCTTGGTGGAAAAAAGCTATTGATCAACCATTTTGTAAAATAAAAAACGGCAATTATGAACTGGAAATTTTTTCAGATGCCTCAAAAACGGGGTGGGGTATAGCGTGTAGAGACCAAAGAGCCAGTGGACTGTGGAGCGAAGCTGAACGAAATTTACATATTAATTATTTAGAACTTCTGGCAGCTTTTATTGGTTTAAAAATATTTGCTAAAGAACATCGTAATGCTCAGATCCTACTTCGTATTGACAATACCACCGCAATTTCTTACATTAACCGTATGGGGGGTATTCAATTTCCACATTTGACGGACACTACCAAGCGACTTTGGCAATGGTGTGAACAACGACATATTTTTGTATTTGCATCGTACATACGCTCATCAGATAACTATATAGCTGATAAAGAGTCAAGGCGTACGCATCCAGATATTGAATGGCAACTTGCAGACTACGCCTACAAAGATATTACATATAAATTTGGTCTTCCTGATATAGACTTGTTTGCCAGTCGGGTAAATAATAAATGCTCAACATACGTCTCCTGGCACAGAGATCCAGATGCATACGCAATT
The DNA here is from genome assembly GCA_937001555.2 of Hypsopygia costalis. Taxonomy (NCBI): domain Eukaryota; kingdom Metazoa; phylum Arthropoda; class Insecta; order Lepidoptera; family Pyralidae; genus Hypsopygia; species Hypsopygia costalis. The sequence continues at coordinate 1,052,777 of OW443336.2, read as the reverse complement.
GACGCTTTTACAATTTCTTGGTCAAGATTTTATTTCTATGCATTCCCTCCCTTTACTATGATATTAAAATCAATAAGAAAAATTATTTCTGATGAGGCTAAGGGTATTTTGGTTGTACCACTATGGCCATCGCAGCCTTGGTACCCGTTGTTTAAAAGCCTTTTAGTCTCCGACATGTTAATATTTAAGTCTAATGAAAACTTAATTTTATCAACTGATTCCAGTCGCCGCCAGATGCATACCACGATTACCCTGGCGGCAGGAGTATTGTCAGGGAAGCAATGCTAAGAAGAGGTGTTCCGTTGTCGTCCATGGATATTGTTCTAAATTCTCTTGCGGAAAATTCGTATAAGCAATACGAAGTGTGCTATAAAAAGTGGTTCATTTATTGTAAACATAACAAATTGAACATGTATGAAGTATCAATTCCAGATATTATGACATTTTTAACTAAACTGTTTAACGAGGGCGCTCAATTTGGTACTTTAAATTGTTATCGGTCAGCTCTGGCTTTGATACTGGTTGAAAATTTTTCACAAAACGACAGTATCAAACGATTTTTTAAGGGAATTTTTCGTTGTAGGCCTTCGTTACCTAAATATAATGAAACCTGGGATACATCTTTGGTATTAAATTATCTTGGAAAATGGTATCCAAACGAAAACATTAGCCTAGAAAAAGTCTCAAAAAAGTTAGTTGCACTATTAGCACTGGTTACAGCTCACAGAGTACAAACATTGTCCAAAATAAAAGTGTGCAACATACAAATTCTTTCATCTCAAATAAAAATAAAAATTCCTGACCTTATAAAAACATCTAGAGCTGGTACACTCCAACCTTTACTAGTTCTTCCATTTTTTAACGAACGCCCAGAGATTTGTCCCGGAAGAACTATGATATCCTATCTTCAAGTAACGGAGTTAATTCGCATTAACACTGACGCACTTTTTATAGGTTATAAAAAACCACATAAACCGGTTTGTACACAAACATTGTCCAGATGGATTAAGAATATTTTGAACCAAAGCGGAATTGATACTTCCACGTTCACTGCGCATAGTACCCGACACGCTGCTTCGTCGGCTGCGCAGAGGTTAGGCGTTACCATTGACCAGATCCGGAAAACGGCAGGTTGGAGCCCTGGCTCCTATACATTTGCCAAATTTTATAATAGGCCTGTTAGCCAAACGTCTAATGATTCTTTGGGTATAGCCATTATGAATGATTCCCTCGAATAGAATGTATTAAATTACAGTTACTTATTTTTTGTTAATTATTCCTAATTATAACAATAAGAAAGATTTGGTTTTGTCAGAAATACAAGATACTAAAATAATATTATAATAGTATTTTATTTATTCATATTATACGACTACAATCTCTAAACGTCTACGTATGTCTATTTATACTAATCTCGAGGACGAAGCCGGAAGTATAATTAGAGATTAAACGAACTTACCTGTAAGTGAAGTTCTATCTTAATTATACGAGGGCTTCGTCCGAAGAGATTAGCAACCCACCCTCCCCTGTAAACTCTACCCTGAAGTCGTAAAATATGAATGGAAGGCTTCTCTCTTAACTAAATGAAATGAAACGGGGTTGCCAGGTATAAGTCAAATGGATACCTTCAAAAAAAAAAAAAAAAATTACGAAATTATTCTCAAAATAGTGTGAAATGGTGTGTGCTATGCGTTACTACGTATGTCTATTTATACTAATCTCTTCGGACGAAGCCCTCGTATAATTAAGATAGAACTTCACTTACAGGTAAGTTCGTTTAATCTCTAATTATTACGTACGTAAACAATATGGATGGATATAGTGTTAGTTATCCCAATATTTATACCAGTGCTTTTGACTTTTTTTTTACGTATATAATTTTATTTTATTTTATAACAAAATACAACTACCCTAAAGTAAATAAAAAAAATCTAATCTTAAAATTACTTAAAAATAAAAGTAATAAAAATAATACTATACTATTCTCCAAAAATATCGGCCCCATGCAGCAGGGACGCAAGAACACTGGCTGTGTTTCTTTACTGAATTGCAATGCTGACTTTTTGAACAAAGAAAGAGCCAGCCCTCCTGTCTCCAGAGACGGCAACTTCTTTACTTGGTATGGTTGGATACGGCAGTCTTGAAGTTAGACGCAATGTCCGTCTTCTTGAGGTTGTGTTTGATCTACTTAGAGGTTGTAGAAATAATAGTACCATTTAAGAGCATTACTTTTAATATCCCTAATAATTACTATTGGTCTCGCTCACATAGATGAACGCAAATGATATTATTAAAACTCACGTGAGACATTATACTAAATTAATTAAATAAATTTGTCTCACAGTGTCCGACGCGAGAGACAAAGGGACATTCGCCCTGATGAAGGTCTCCTTTTGAGATCGAAACTAGTCGGCTTTCCCGACAAAAAGACGTGAGTGACCCGTTTAATTTATTTAATTAATTTAGAACGCAAATGAGTATCCATACACCAATTCCTCTAAAACTGCACCTTGTCAACGGCATTACGGTTCAATACGAAACGCTCGATTTGTTTATTTGTTCACCTGCACTGACGTGCCCGGTGGTCGAATGGCTAGCAATGGGCACTTTGACTCGGAGCTCGCGGGTTCGATCCCCGCACATGACAAACATTTGTGTGCATGAACATGTGTGTTTGTCTTGGTCTGGGTATTTACTATGTATTACCCAGATATATACATATAATACATAATAATATAAAACACAGTTTGGGACTAGATGCCAGTGTATAATTTTACCAGGGACTATCCAGGAATCCAGTAATACCTGCAAAATTTCACAGGGTGGCAACAGAATATTTAGAAAATTTTATAACAGCATTTTCTATGTTTAAGTGTAATTAGCTAGTGATACCTAGGGTGGGCCAACATTTCAACATCACACTTTCTATTAAAATGTAATATTGTATTTGTGTTGTTTATGTGTACTTTGTTTATGTGTGATGTTGAAATAAATATATTTCTATTTCTATTTCTAATTATAAAATTTGTAATATGAATAATATTTATTATAATATAAATATAATTAATTATTATATATAATATAATTAATAATTAAATATAATTAATTTGTTAATTAATGTAGTTAATTAGTCTTTGACAAGCGTATTGGCTTGCTGGTTGTAAAGCTTGTCAAAAGAAAGTATGTAGTAAATAAAAAATGAGAGAGGAAGACCGAAAAAGAGGTGGATGGATTATGTGAAAGATGAGTGGGTAAGTAACCGGTCACTGTAGGTATGACGGCTGATAAAAATGTTTCTTTTAACCACTAAAGTGGTATACAAGGATACGGCCCGCCTGATGGTAAGCAGTTACCGTAGCCTATGAACGCCTGTAACACCAGGGGCATCACACGCGCGTTGCCGACCCTGTAAAACTTTTTCACGCCCTTTTACTGTAGTCTCCTGAGAAAACATCCACAGGCAATTCATTCCACAGCGAACGCGGGAGAAAACTTCCCTGGAACCGCACAGTACGCGACCACTTAGGCTCCACTGTGTTAGGATGAATTCACTGTCGATGGCGAGCGGTACGACTGTAGCAAGAGGCCGCGGGCATCATGTTGAACAACTCCTCTGAATACATTGTACAACACACAAAGTGGTAGAACACACAAAGGGAATGGAAGAAAAATAAAAACTGCTCCGATGTGACTCCGAATAATAGGAAAAGGAGTAGCTGATAATGACACTCGATGGACTATTTTATAGCTAGTTATTCAGTTACTTAAAGCTAGTTATCCCCATAGACGTAGTGTTTGTGCCCACCCTAGTGGCCCACAAAGCAATATCGGGGAAAGCTTAACATGTATTAAGTACGCTATGCAGTTTGTGCATGCATATATCTACTGCCTTATTTATGACTCTACTGTGGTTATACTCGAGCTATACTGACTTTATGGACATACGCTCTTTGAGGAAAACAACAATCAAAGTGCATACCATATCACATCATTATAATAAATTAATAGTAAAAATCATGCTCGTTTGCCATCTTAGTAGTATCAGTAAAACATTTAATTAAATGCCAACGACTAGATTAATTAATTAGTAGACTAGATAAATTAGTAGAGGGGAGGCCTATGTCCAGCAGTGGACTTTCAATGGCTGAGATGATGATGATGATGACTAGATTAAAATTAGAACAGGCTTTCACACTGACCGTTGAGGAGTGGAAGAGAGATAGATGCGTCACAAGCCGAACGCCTCGCTGTCGCTTGTTCCGAGCTCTCGTTTGCACGATCTAAGTTTAGGGGTGTAAGTGGTTCATCAACATCTTTGAACCAAAGCCAACTTCACCTGCACGCGGTGCACCCTGCTGACTGACAAACGAAGCTCTGGCGAAAAGAGAGAGGTAGGGAGCGTAATTGTAAGCTACCCGACTGGGGAATGTACCTCCACCTTACAGAATACCGCAGCCAAATAACGGTTCCCTTGATAGCTGTTGTGTTCCTGCGAGTGAGTGAGGTCACCAGAAAGGAAGGAGATGCTGCGATGGCAGCGGGGGTGGCGGCGCGCGAGCGATATTTTATGTTGCGAGCGTTAATATGGCTACGGTAACCGCTTCCCATTAGGCGGGCCGTATGCTTGTCTGCCACCCAACGACCCACCAAAAAAAACGATCGGCTCAGGCGGAACGTGACAATGAGTCATGCCTTTTCGTGCGTGCAACTGGCGTTCATCGATTTATAAGACGTTATCACGACAAAAAAAATATAAACTGGTCATCAAATTCAATTCAATATTCATTTAATTCAGAACTATTTTCGTATTATAGCATTAGTAGTATATACTATCTTATTTATCTCAATAATAATTTATTGTATTATGCAGTGTAACTATCTACCTAACCGTCATTGGCAAGTTCCACCGATCTCTGAATACACTCAGGAAGGCCGCGGCGTTGGCGCTGCCGCGGAGGCGAATCATTGCTGAGGCAAACCTCTTTCTCGTGACAGTAACAAAATAATCAGCAGTAGCTCCAGCAGTAGCTCCAGCAGTACCCTGATCTCAAAATAAAATGCGTATCAAAAAAAATATTTTATACTACGTCGGGTGGCAGACAAGCATGCGGCCCGCCTGATGTGAAGCGGTTACCGTAGCTATATTAACGCTAGCAACATAAAACTCACGCGCCGCCACCCCCGCTGCCAACACAGCATCTGCTTCCTTTCTTTCTGGTGACCTCACTCATTCGCAGGAACACAACAACCCTCAAGGGAATTGTTATTTGGCTGCGGTATTCTGTGAGGTGGAGGTACATTCCCCAGTTGGGTAGCTTACAATTACGCTCCCTACCTCTCTTTTCGCCAGAGCTTCGTTTGTCATTCAGCAGGGTGCACCACGTGCAGGTGAAGTTGGCCTTGGCTCAAAGATCTTGATGAACGACTTACACCCCCAAGGTTCAAGCTCAGTTATGTTAACCATTAAAGAGTTCCTTTATCTAGAGCAAATCCTTGAAGTCAATTCAGGGGCCCTACTGCCTAAGCTGACGCTGATACAAAACGAATATTTTCATTCCAAAAATAAGTCTCTGGTTGAAGTTAATGACAGAACACTTCAGCTTAGTCGGTAGAGCTCCAGAGTTACTTGGTAGTAACTCTGGAGCAGCTAAGCTTAACATAATTAACAATAATCTCAGCTGAAGCATGGGGATATAGATATAGGGATTCATCTCAGTCCAGTCGGAAAACACCCTTATCTTCTACTCTATAGGTATTAGCTACACTTTGTTGGTAAAAATCAAAATGTAAATACAAAAAAGTGTTTGAAACACCATGTCGCCGTCATATTGTTCATTCTCCAACAAAAACAAACGCCAGTTTAATTTCAAAGAACATTCCCGAACTTCCAAACAATTTCTCATGAAAAATAAATTATTAAAAAAATTGTTTCCACCGTTTCATCTCGTGTTGGGTTTAAACTTGAAGACGCGTTTTCTCGTTACATGCCCACCCCCTCGTTTCACCCCCTACTTTCCCCGGGGGTGTTAACATCAAAGTGAATTAGCGCGTGTTGTCTGGGGGTGTCCGTTTGCGAGGTTCTTTGAAGTAGTACCTGCAGGGCGCGCCGCGGGACGCGCGCTAAGCGGCACGCGTTTTATTCTGATATCCAGCTCGAGGCAAGGACCTCTATATTGTTATTTGGAGAAATTAAACAAGAGTATCGTGTAGTTAGTTGAATTATTATAATTACTACTTAAATTAAATATTATTAAAGCATATGATGTACCGGTCAACGTAGACAGGGAATACATCGTCATACATTGGAACCTAAACGAGCGAGTACTGTGCAGTTCCAGAGGAGTTCTATCGCGAACTCTCAGGTCAGGAAAAAATATCCTGCTATGGTTTTTCCAGAAGATTATATAAGTATATTTAAGAAAAACCCCTTTATCTATAAAGCAGTTTAACAGGGTTGGCAATGCGTGACAAAACACTAGATCGTATACTTGTTTGTATAAAAATAATCGGATTGCACTCCGTATCGGAGTGCCGGCAGAAGTGAAAACTTGAACATTAACGTTGTGAATTTTTGAATATTTTGGAATGGTTAGGGAATAATTTCGCACGAATTTGACGAGCTCGGTGGTCGAATGGCCACTTTGACTCCGAGGTCGCGGGTTCGATTCCCGCACAAGACAAACATTTGTGGGCATGAACATGTCTGTTTGTCTTGGTCTGGGTGTTTTCTACGTATTTTAAGTATGTATTTACAAAAAAAAATGTATTTAAGTACATTTATCAATTGTCTAGTAGCCAGAACACAAGCTTTGCGCTTAATTTGGGACTAGATGGCGTTGTGTAAATTGTCCAGAAATTAATTATTAAATTAAATAATTATTAAATTAATTAATTGCTTTATTTATCAGTATAAAAGTGCTATCATTTATGTGGTAAAATACAATATTCATTAATTGTATTATCGTACACAAACATGACAATTTATATTACATTAAAAATAGACAGAAGTGATATCTCCTCTCTTTCTACTAGAGAGGTAGAAAGAGAAGGAGATATAACTTCCTCTCCTACACGTGTCCTGACGCGAGTTAATATTTTTTACACATCCCAAAAAGTGCACAACGCCGCTAAAGAAGTTCTCACTTCAAAAATCGAATACCACCTAAGATTTTGTGGTGGAGTCGTCTCTGAGAGAGATATGTGGAGTTTCTTCGGGCAATCTACAGATCATTGTGTATAAGTATCCGGTCGGCTGTAGGCATTTCGGACTTGCTCCAAGGCTCAACTTTAAGCCCGAACCTGTATGTTAGTCACTGACCCTTTGTAGATCAAGCACTGATGCATACAGTTTGCTAAGATCGCTCTTGTCTTTTGAGGACGGACTGGAGTCACAAAGCAGACTGATGAACTGGAAACAGACACTGGAAAATATTAATTTATTGATGAGTGGATCAAAATCAGAATATGCTTGTCAGTATTAGACCAAACAGAGTATATGTAAACTGCCCGCCTATCTCTACCTTCTTCCTTCCTGCCAGGTGTGACCTATGAGTGACTGAGGTCACCAGAAAGAAAATGAGACAGCGCTCAAACTATATTTACGATTCAAGCATTAATATGGCTACGGTAACCGCTTCATAACAGGCGGGTTTATTTACCATCTGACATACGTATAAAAAAATATAATTCTATTTATTCTTACGTTATATTTTAAAATAAAGATAGAAAACACATAAAATACAAACACTTAACTATCTCAAACCACTTCAACATTATTCACTCGCTCGCATTCCACTATATCGTTAAGAAATATTATTTCCTGCCCAAGAGGCGTTATCTCGCACCTCACAAAGGATAGAATAGATCTTTCTTCTCTTAATAGACCGTCTAAAAGGGTTGCTTGGAAAATGTCCGCATTTTTCGTCGCTTTTTTGGCGGTTCCCGAGCGCCGCATAAAGAACGCTGAGCGACGCGATAAAGTCTCTAAATGCAAATGCTTCAGTGAAGGCGGTCAGAGTAGTTGTGGTTTTATCTAATATATTTAAAAGTAGCTTCTAAACTGAGGGAAAGATGTTCGATAATACACTTTTGGTGTTGTGAATATAAGTATCCTAAGGGAGAGTTTTTCATTTCGATTTTCAATTACAAGTCCGGACAGGAGCTCTGTGGAATCGTACGTTATCTTTGACGAGCTCAGTGGTCGAATGGTTAGCAATAGCCACTTTGACTCCGAGGTTGCGGGTTCGAGTCCCGCTCAAGACAAATATTTCTGTGAATGAACATGTCTGTTTGTCTCGGTCTTCTGGGTGTTAAGCTCTGTGTAAATTGTCCAGAAATATTTATTTATTATTTATTCAAAAAAGCATCTTCTTCAGAATTTATATAGAATCCTCACGTCATAGTCAAAGTTTACGATAATTGGATAGAAAAGAAATAACAAACACTATGTACGAGTATAGACCGGGGTCCGGTAGCCCAGTTCGTATAACTCAACTAGTTTAGATGCCAACCTAATAAATATGTATGGGATTTCGAAAATACCCGGGGACTTCAGGACACATTGTTTGGAGTGTCATATTGATAAGGGCACTAAAGTTATTACGAAGATACGGGAAAAGTGTAGAGTATTTTTTGAAGATGGCAAATAAGTTTAATTTTACCGCCGTACAGTAATGGAAAGTCCTCGTCATGCGTATGACTTTTTTCCAGAGTTATATCACTGAATTTTGTAGTGTTGTGTCTTCGGGGTGTAAGTTTTTTTTTTTTTTTATATATACTACGTCGGGTGGCAGACAAGCATACGGCCCGCCTGATGTGAAGCGGTTGCCGTAGCCATATTAGCGCTCGCAACATAAAATATCGCTCGCGCGCTACCACCCCCGCTGCATATGCAGCATCTCCTTCCTTTCTGGCGACCTCACTCACTCGCAGGAACACAACAACCCTCAAGGGAATTGTTATTTGGCTGCGGTATTCTGTAAGGTGGAGGTACATTCCCCAGTCGGGTAGCTTACAATTACGCTCCCTACCTCTCTTTTCGCCAGAGCTTCGTTTGTCAGTCAGCAGGGTGCACCGCGTGCAGGTGAAGTTGGCTTTGGTTCAAAGGTGTTGATGAACCACTTACACCGTAAGTGTTTCTTTAGAGTCAAAGCTAACCACATCTGCACGTTAAGCAAACGAGACGTTGACGCATGAGTAGTTTCTTTCCACCACTAGGGTAAATATGGCCTGCCTGATGATAAACAATCATCTCTACCTATTGACATTTGCAATACCAGAGACACCACTCACTGTTAAAACTCTTTACTCCTTTTTTGAACAACCCCATACCCATACTGTAGTCTGATAGGAAAACCTTGGCAGGGAGTTCATTCCACAAACTGAGAGTCCGAGGTAGAATAGAAAGCTCCTCTGGAACCTTACAGTGCCAATTTGGTTCCAAAAGGTAGGACATTTACCTCCTCACATAATACCGTACCTATATCCTTGTTGATTGCTAAGATCCTGCTAATGATTGAGGCCACCAGATATAACGAGATGCATCATTCCTTATGTCATCAGCATCTATAGCTACGTCAACGTCATCGGTGAGGCATAAAAAAATGTAATAATTTACCTCGCCCGCCTAGGTGAGACTTGAACCCACGACATCACTATTACAGGTCGAGTGCTCTTCCAACTGAACTACCAAGGTTTGTGATGGTGGCGAATTTTTGCATTTTATATTTTTACTGCTGTGTAGTCTCAGTGTGGCGCCATCTACCTATTAAGCATTATACTACTAAACAAGGCGTAGCAGACCAATGTCAATTTTTCCAATTATAAAATAAATATAAATAAATATTGTCAGACAAATTACACAGCGCCATCTAGCCCCAAAATAAGCGAAGCTTGTGTTATGGGTACTAGACAACTGATAAACATACGTAATACATTTTTTTTTGTATATACATACTTATGATACATATAAAACACCCAGACCAAGACGAACAGACATGTTCATGCACACAAATGTTTGTCCTATGTGGGAATCGAACCCACGAGCGTTAGTGGAAGCGAAGCCGCGTCATTGACCACTACGCCACCGAGCTCGTCGAAATCTTAAAATATTTATAATAGGCCTAAGTCAAATTCCAAAAGCTTCCTACTCCTACTAATTTCTTCTGATTAAATTCGTTGTGAGTTCCAAGGCAGCCGTAGTTGTACCCACGGGACTGCAATGGACTTCACTGTTCATTGCCTTTTTTGGCAGTTGCCGCTGTTAATCCTGGCTACACAGGAGACACAGTGGTGGGAATGTGTGGTGGGCCTGTCCCGAATAGGCCTAATTCAACCATTTAAATGATAATAATGTAATAATGCTGTTAATTTAAGCGGTTGTTACAAATGTAACAGCTCAAATGGGTCAGTTACAGGACGGGTTCCGTTGCCAAACACCATTAAGTAAAATTCCGCTGAAACTGAGCAGCCTCTGTAGTTTCTTGGCTCCTGTTCTCGTAAACAAAACATTTTTCACCGGGCTCTCAGCGGAACATACTTAGTGAGGCTGCGGTGATTTAGTAGTATAAAGAAACGGTAATGTAAATATGTTGGTTTGTTATTGAAATATTGTTTTTAGGGTTCCGTACCCAAAGGGTAAAACGGACCCTATTACTGAAACTTCGCTGTCTGTCTGTCCGTTCGTTCGTCTGTCACCAGGCTGTAACTCATGAACCGTGATAGTTAGACTGTTAAAATTTTCATAGATGATGTATTTTTGTTGCCGCAATTACTACAAATACTAAAAAATAGAATAAAATAAATATTTAAAGTGTCTCCTATACAACAAACGTGATTATTTTGTTTGATATTGATAACGGCAACAGGTAGACGCTTGAAATATTCACAGAATGTTTAGTTAGATATTCACTTTAAAAATATATCTATATATATAAAAGAAAGTCGTGTTTGTTACAACACTTATAACTCGAGAACGGCTGGACCGATTGCCATGGTTTTTGATTTGTTGGATTTGTCTCCGTCCAGAATAGCAGAATAACTATTAAAAACATTGGAAAATTTACGAAAAAAATAAAATCAAAGAAAAATCATTTTTCCATACAAAATGTTCGTGGATGTCGGACCTGTCAAACGTGACGTTAACGTGCGTACGTCAAATGTATGCGTGCGTTCAGAAATGTGGGTATAGGATAATAAGTATTAAAACATTGACAAAATTGTCGAAAAATTAAATTTGAAAACGGATTGGGATATTTATTGATTTTCAATTAAATGTCAAATCGATTGGTCTAACTTTTACGTCGCGAAAGTTGTCCGTTGTTGTTTTGAAAATTGTTTATGGTTGTCAAGTGTCATGGTACTTTATTTGGTGACATAGTAAAATACTGAACTTAATATTTACCCACTGCTGGGTAATATTTACCCACTGCTGGGTAATATTAAATACGGGTCTTCCTTCAACTGAATATGTTTCGAGCATACTCCACCACGCTGCTCAACTGCGAGTTGACGGACGCCAGTAATTTCAAGCCGCCTAAAGGCCACTTGGCTTAACGACTGCCATCTAATGATAACAACCAGGACCGACGGCTTAACGTGCCTTCCGAAGCACGGAGGAGCTCGAGATAATATAAACTCATCCATGGACAGGCTACGGTTGACGTTGCTTAACTTGCGTGTACAATTAGACTGACACGCGCAATGACGCCATCGTGCTTCTCTATTATTTTCTATTATTCATTATATTAATTTCAAGACATCATAAATTTTGTTCAACTAATATGTATACCACGACATTCATTGACAATTAGGCGGTACGAAGTTCGCCGGGCCAGCTAGTTATTAAATAAAAACAAAATAGATATGTAAGGGGACTAAGAGAGGGGGGGGAGGCTCCAATACGACAAAAGTGATCTTTTTTGCAGTTTTTATAGATAATGGTACGGAACCCTTCGTGCGCGGGTCCGACTCGCACTTGGCCGTTTTTTTATGCTTTACATGAGAAATACACGATGGCATTGTGTGTGTCAGTTTACGCAACGTCGACCGTTGCCGGAAAGATTGGGTTTATTTTGACAAGCTCAGTGGTCGAATGGTTAGCAATGGCCACTTTGACTCCGAAGTCGCGGGTTTGATCCCCGCACAAGACAAATATTTGTGTGTATGGACATGTCTGTTTTCTATTTATTATATGTATGTACTTAAAAAAATGTATTTAAGTATTATATCCGTTATAGCCATAGTACGAGCTTTGCTTAGTTTGGGACTAGATTGCCGTGTGTAATTCATTCAGGAATATTGATGTCCAAGGCAAACGATTGTGTGCACGAACATGTCTGTTTGTCTTGGTCTGAGCGTTTCTATGTATAATAAGTATGTATTTACAAAAAATTGGTTGCCTGTAAAGTCGGTATACGGGCGAAAGTTTTACGTGACAACGACTTTGAGTGGTAAAATGTTTTCGAGTGGAAGGGACGCATGCCTTTCACTTTTTATGTCTGTCTCTCTCGCTCTTAGAAGGGACACGCGTCCACGACACGCTTACAATGAGAGCGAGTGAAAGGCACGCGCCTTTCACTCGCTCTCATTGTAAGCGCATAACGTGACCCAGTTTCTTGAAGTGTCACCCGGCTAACCAATTTATAAGACGTTGTCACGTCAAAAAATAATATATTTATCTACATTTATCAGTTGTCTAGTACCCATAACACAAGCTTTGCGCTTAATTTGGGACTGGATAGCTCTATGTAAATTGTCCAGAAATATTTATTTATTTATTGATTACTTATTTATTTCGAACTCTCTAGAAAGTACTTTGCCATCGATTTCGGTTGTTGTCATTAGAGTTGTTATGCCAAGTCTTTGGCCAGCTTGAAAATACTTGCTTTCTTCAACCCATAGTTGAGCAACGTGGTGCAGTGTATTCCAAATCCTTCCGATTGAAGGGAGTGCAGTATCCTATTAATGGTATTTAGATTGATGAGGATACTCTTTATGCAGTATGACCAGAGGCTCTACCGGATAAGCTGAACACGATTCCCACAGGATTTTTTGATGACGAATATCAAACTTCAACTTAATAAATAAATAAATTCTGGACAATTTACACAGCGCCATCTAGTCCCAAATTAAGCGCAAAGCTTGTACTATGGGTACTAGTTAACTGATATTATACTTAAATACTTTATTTTTTTGTAAATTAACATTGAATACATAGAAAACACCCAGACCAAGACAAACAGACATGTTCATGCACACAAATGTTTGCCTTGTGCGGGGATCGAACCCGCGACCTCGGAGTCAAAGTGGTCATTGCTAACCATTCGACCACCGAGCTCGTCATTCGGTATTTAATTAAACATCATTTTTGCGTGCTGCGTGCCGTGCACGCTGCCACTTTACCCACTACTAACTCTAATTTTCCTACGAATATAATCAATAATGAGATTATACATTGAGCATAGCTCTCTCCATCGGTGCTGGGCAACTTTGAGCTTGCGAGTGAGCCTAGTATACAACTATGGCTCTATGTCGCATGCAAGGGCGGATCCAGCTTTAGCGCCAGGGGGAGGTCACATAGTTGTGGTCAAATCACACTCAAGTTATAATAAAATTTTGATAATAATAGATACAGGTGAAAAGTAGGTATTTTATTAATGTATGTAGGTACTGTACTTAATCTATATTGTGACAAAAATATATATAAAAACGTTAAGTTTAACAATTTTAATTGGTAGTCCATCTATGTCCTGGACCCAGCCCAGGGGGTGGTCATGACACCCAGACCCTCCCCCTGTATCTGCCCTTGGTCGTATGGCAACAAACACTGTTCAAAAATATTCGTCTTGAGTTTAGTGCATAAAACTTAATGATCAGATAAAGAAATGCGTCACACGTGTCAAGCGATGCAGCACTAAGAGATAGCTATTCTGATAGTGTCCCACTGGCTCCCGGGACAGCGTCCCGCCGCCCGCCCAGAATGCAAATGGCGGACTGTGGTCTAAGCGTAAAGCTGAGAGCGGGGACAATTAAAACTGAATTACTTATACATTTTCATATTCTACTATCTTTCATAACTAACCTTATGGATGGATGGAGGATGGATGAATGGACTGAGATAAATTTGCCACGCAATTAGACATTTTTTGGACAGACAGGTAAAATACTATTTATCCTTGCGCTATGTTCACGCGATCAAGAACTATTTCTTTCATTTATAAGACATCTGCTTTTAATATGTAGTTGATTTCGGCCATTTTTTTTGTAGTGTAATATTTAATAGGTAGATGGCGCCACACTGCGACTTGACAGCAGTAAGATATAAAATGCAAAAATTTGTCATCATCACAAACCTTCCTGGTAGCTCAGTTGGAAGAGCACTCGACCGGTCATCGTGAGTCATCGATGGGTTCAAATCCCAACTAGGCGTAGGAGGTGAATTTTCCATTTTTAATAATATTTGTAATATTCAGGCAAGTTGACATAAATCAACTACATATTTAAATAAGAATTAATAAAAAAATGTAGTTTGTGTCATTAGAATTCGCTAATTTTAACTCAAAATAAAATTATAAAAGAACGCTACCGTCCGTCGCTTAGGGCGCGGCCGGACCGCAGGCAACAGCGTACGCTCGTGCCCCACTGGTCTTCATTTCTCTTCTTTATGCTTCGTAAACAATATCTCAGGCTGTAACTTGTGTTTGAATAAAAATCAAGTAAACTACCCGCCCGAGTCCACCCGGCCACTCTGTTCACTTACACAGGTACAAATGTTATGTAAATTGGCAGTTAGTTCTTTTTGTTTTATTCCATAGAGGATTGTATATGTCTCTTTTATTTTATAAATGACTTTGTATTAATTTGGATTTTTAGATTTTAAATAAACACGTCTCGTCGTCATATAATCCTAGCGTACTCGTACGCTGCTCGTATAATGTATGCAGTACGTCAACGGCAGGCTTTTATAGAGCCGCTTAGGAGACAAGAAATTATTTAGGCGTTATAGCCGCTAGCCTAGCTAGAAACACGAATCCCTACTATATATTTTTACCTTATATATATTTTTTATATAAGGTAATATATTTTTTTTTATATAATATAATATATATTTTTATTTACTTTGATTATTATCCTCCAATTTATTTTCATGGACGTCATATATGTAGTAATAATGCCATACCATCTTACAGCTAAGGCGAATCTAATAACACCTCATTTGTTGAAAACTGTCAAGTGGTTTAGGCTGTAGAGCGTGCCAATAAAATCCACATAGGTACACACATACTCGATAAAAATAAACATCACTGTCCTGTGTTATTATTCAGGTAAAAAAATTGTACCTATCTCAAATCAAGAAATCTCAGGACTTTTGCGTATGCCAAAATTTTTGATACATTTCAAACTTAAGAGTTCAACCCTTTTAACTACGAAGTTAATTAAAATTGAAGCGCAATTTAATTATCTTTCAGAAATGACAGCCGCAAACTAAAACAACCAATCGAAACAGTTAACAAGAGCGTTTATCAACAAAACAAGCCAACATTTTAATGGCGGCAATTAGAAACAAATCAATCTAAATAAAGGCAGAATTAAATTAAACTGGCTAACGTTATTGAGCGTCTACAACGGAACGTTTGTTCTTGTTCACATTAATTAAGAATGTTCGCTCACTACCAACACCAGTTCTGTAGTACGGATATAATTGTAAAGGCAGGAACAGTAGCTCAACCTGTAAAAAACATTGAGGAACGTTATAGATAATGCCTACCATTCGACGAAATGATACCGTTCGAAAGAGGACCAAAGTCAGGACGTTATACACACAATAAAAAAGCAGAAATGGAAGTGGGCAGGACACATAGCAAGGATGTACTCAAATCGGTGGACCTGGGTCATGGAGTGGCGACCGTGGGCCAACACGCGAGGTAGAGGACACCCCGCAATGCGTTGGGTTGACGACATCAGGCGTCACGCAGGCCGCAACTTATCACGCAGGATACAAGTGGCACGGGAGAGGCAAAAATGGAAAGATATGGAGGAAGCCTATGTCCTACAAAGGATAAAATAAAGGCTGCTATGGATGGATAGATAATTCCTATACCATCGACGAGCGCGATAACGTCATAGGAGATCCTCACCATTTCCTCAAATAATCAGCAGAGTGCAGCAATACAGAGTGTATTGTAAAGAGAACAAGCAATACTCCTTGTGTTGTATGCATTTATAGGCTACGGTAATCAGATCACTTTTCATCAGTATGCTTTTTTGGCACATAACAAGTGCAACATCATCACAATCATTAAACATTTGTCTCATCAAACAAAAAATTGAGCAAAGTAAGTCCCTACACAAAACATCGAAAGTCATTTTAGGTACTTTACAGTATACAGGGAGCTTTTGATTTATCTGCCAGGATTGAAAAGGGTAGTAGTATTACATATGCCGATTTCGATAGTAAATGAAATTTGTGCCCCACGTGTTATTTTTTTTCTCTTAGGAAATAAAATCGCATCATGAAAAGATTAGTTTACTTTGTATGAACCATCCGTCTGTGTCGCAGTCTAGACGGCGTGGTCAATGCGCTCGGGTATGATCCGTGCCGAAAGGCTACGTCACGAGCTGCCAAACGCTTTCCGAACACGGTGATAACCGCGGTAAAGTCAAAGTTTACTCAAACGTTGGGCCGCCCTTTGTAAACGCCGCCGCTTCGCAGCGATGTCTGTCGCTTGATCTCCTGCCGCCCGCCCCCGCACGGGCGGCGCGGCAACAGCGCTCGCGCCGCGAGAAAGAAGGAAGAAAGGATCCAAGGAAACGAAAACAGTGTTAACCGTGATTCGTCCGTGTGTTGACCTAATCATGCCTATACGCCGCAGTTTTACGAAATGTACAAATTTCTCGAAATGGTATGGTATGGTTTCTTGTCGCGAGTGTAAATGCGCACGCAGAATATCTGTACGAAATTCAGTACAGATAGACCTCGATCAGTTACAGAAAGCGGTAGTGGACTTTTTCCGCAGACATTCCATGGCAAAAAGGTGGTAAAACATGTATGTAGACATGGATAAATTAGTGGCTAATTGTGATTTTGTGTAAATAATTTGAATGAGCTTTTAAACACGCCAAGTTATTGTAGAACATGTTATGTGACTGCGTTATTTTTGAAAACCAACATCGTAACTAAGTGTTTTTATGATGTTTCCATAAACAAACATACATTATTCGACGAGCTCGGTGGCGTAGCGGTCAATGACGCGGCTTCGACACCAATGCTCGTGGGGTTGATTCCCACATAGGACAAACATTTGTGTGCATGAACATGTCTGTTTGTCTTGGTCTGGGTATTTTCTATGTATCATAAGTATGTATTTACAAAAAAGAACTGTATTTACGTATGTTTATCAGTTGTCTAGTACCCATAACACAAGCTTCGCTTACTTTGGGGCTAGATGGCGCTGTGTAATTTGTCTGATAATATTTATTATTTATTTATTATGATATTAATTTGACAGTTCAAAACCTGTGATAATAAGTGTGATGAAAAGTTCAATGACCTTGATAAGGACAATCATCTGCCCTCCTGTAAGTGTATGTTATTATTACCTATCAGTTTTACATTTGATTACATTTTTTTTACCTATCCTATTTTGATTACAACGCATTTTAAAGGAAATATGCAATTGGGACGACGCTACCTACGTACAGCTGTTATTGTTATTATCGACTTCATCTGATAGCGCGGAATGTATTAAGCACTATGAAACCAGTTCATTGACTACGTTATTTATTTTTTCAAAGCTTATTAATGATATTGGGACGCCATATTTCTTCACTAACGTAACAAGTAGGCTTAATACTATCTGCCATTAAATTCCTGGCTAATACAAAAAAAGCACCTTATATAGTTTCAAAGTTAGATAAACGTACGGGTTAATGTACGTTTCATATTTATATAATACATAATAATGTCTATATAAATATGAAACGTACGGGTTAATGTACGTTTTATATTTATATAATACATAATAATGTCTATATAAATATGAAACGTACGGGTTAATGTACGTTTCATATTTATAATACATAATAATGTCTATATTACAAAATTACTGTATTACAACTAATAATAATAATAATTGAAATATTATTATTATTAGTTGTTAGCACTTTGATTACGTTATACATATTTACATGTATATGTGAAAGCTATTGGAACTTAGAGTTTATGTTCGGATAATTTACGTGAAGACCGTCGATTTGCACTCATGGAATAAAATTTAATAATACTACAGTCAAAAATTATTATTTACGATTGTATTAGTCTCGACATAATTTTTAGGGTTCCGTACCCAAAGGGTAAAAAAGAACCCTATTATTAAGGCTCCGCTGTCCGTCCGTCCGTCCGTCCGTCCGTCCGTCCGTCCGTCTGTCTGTCACCAGGCCATTTTCACAGATGATGTATTTCTGTTGCCGCTATAAACGATAAATAAATCAGAATAAAATAAATATTTAAGGGGGCTCCCATACAACAAACGTGATTTTTTTTTGCTCGTTTTTGCTCGCAATTGATAACGGCAATAGGTAGACGCTTGAAATACTCACATAATATTTAGTTTAATATTTAATTTTAAAAAATAAATAATTAAATAAAAATAAAACAAATATTTAAGGGGGGCTCCTATTCAACAAACGTGTTTTTTTTTTGCCGTTTTATAGATAATGGTACGGAACCCTTCGTGAGCGATTTCGACTCGCACTTGGCCGGTTTTTTATAAATAATTTTGCAAGATTTACACACAAACATCGAAAACTCGCTTCAGCTACACTACAATATTTTCCACTAGGCAAAACGATATTTCAAATTATGTTAAACTTACTAACCGATATAATTCTTATATATAATTATTGTTTATATTTTTTGACAGCTGTAAAGTTACGGCTATGATTAAAATAGCATTTAATACACACATATGTTGTAAGACTTTAATAAATCATCTTTAACATACATTTTTTTAATATTAAGTCGGGTGGCCGACAAGCATACGGCCCTCCTGATGTGAAGCGGTTACCGTAACCGTATTAACGCACGCGACATAATATATCACTTGCGCGCCGCCACCCCCGCTGCCAACGCAGCATCTCCTTCTTTTCTGGTGACTCACTAGCAGGAACACAACAACCCTCCCTCTCTTTTCGCCAGAGCTTCGTTTGTCAGTCAGCAGGGTGCACCACGTGCAGGTGAAGTTGGCTTTGGTTCACAGATGTTGATAAACCACTTACACCCCAAAGTTGGCAACATTATCCATTTAAAGGATAAATTGTTACTCTTATTTTGATGGAGTAATAAAAAGAAGTCTCATTCGTTCACTTACTAAACTCCTAATAGTTGACCTAATAGTTTGGCTACATTAAAAATTCTAACGTATTCATACTCAAAACAAGGGTATACAACCAGTGTGTACTTCCGGTACATACGCTTGTGAAACATGGACGTTTACGGCTTGTTACATCGCCTTAACCTAGAGAGCAATGGATTGCAAAATCCTCGATGTCTCTCTACGAGTCAAGATAGCAACTCGATCATTCGTCAACGCTCTAACGATACCGACGTTGCCAAACGAGTGGTGAGACTGAAGTGGCAATGGGCCGGACACTTGTGTCGTATAAATGACGAGAGATGGAGTCAATAGATTTTATTCTGGAGACCCAGAACAGGGAAACGCCATGCAGGCAGACCACCAGCCAGATAGTAGGATGACATAAAAACGACGGCAGGACCGACCTGGACTAGAATTGTCGCACTGAGACTGGCAGAGCACTTCAAGAGGCATATTTCAAACCGTGGAGCAAAACATATTGCTGAAAAGTAGAAGAAAGAAGAATTGTTGACTGATAGACAATGCATTCAGTATTAAATCCGCTTATTGTACAAAGTCACTAGGCATAATAAAGGTATCAATAATACAAGTAATATTAATTCACTGTACGTACTGTTTGTCACATATACTGTGCCAAAAGCCCGGACCTCTCGATTCCGCGAAATTCATTCATTAATTTAAACATTCATGCTTAATTATCGAACTCTTCAATTAAACTGCCTTTTAATTTATTGCTTTATTTACCTACCCTTTTCCAGAGGATTGTCCGTGTCTATGCTCAACCGCTAGTGATGCACAAACGATGAGTAATTTATGGTGGAATAATTAAATGATGTTTAATTAATTATTTTTGAATGACATTTTTAATATGCAACGCAAAAACAGGTTAGGTTTAAGCGTATATCTGGTATTTATGGATATAAATCAGGGAGTGTAAGTGATTCACTATTTTTGAGCCAAAGCCAACCTCATTTGCACGTGGTGCAGACGAGGTTGGCTTTGGTTACACCATTACACCATTTTTACCACCTGTTACTATTATGTACTGGGCCCCAAGTCTGTAAAATAACCAACGTATCAATAGTGTGTCAGTAGTGTCTCGATAGAATTGTCTTTGCCATTTGGTATTCTACAAAATAATTATGGTCATTGACTTGCCACTGTAGTGCCATTGAAACGCCATAGTAAGACTATTGTAATGATTGGTAGTCTCGTCCATTATAGTGTATCAATGGCATCGTGATGGCCGAAGAAGCGGTAGTCTGCAAATATTAAAAGTGTATTTGACAGTTGTGTCTATCGTATTTGAATAGTGTTTTGGCCATTGAACTGTCATTGTGAGACCATCGAACAACAACACCCTTTCTCGGTATCGGATTTCTATGACACTTGGTTTTTTAATTAAAAATAAGTATCCTAGTGCGTGTGCTACGGTCGGAGTGTATTGCGGTAGTCCC
This sequence comes from Hypsopygia costalis, assembly GCA_937001555.2. NCBI lineage: Eukaryota > Metazoa > Arthropoda > Insecta > Lepidoptera > Pyralidae > Hypsopygia > Hypsopygia costalis. Next base: position 1,031,947 of record OW443336.2, on the reverse strand, counting down.
ATAAAGGCACTTTTAATAAAGTGGACGTATTTTTTGGGTGCAATGAGGCCGATAGCACCTACTTTGCGGTGGCGTATTTTGGCATTAGCTAACAGTGCCGACCGTCGATGTAGTCTTTGGCGTCAGCGTCGCAAATCTCGCGCGTTAATGAGGCAGCATGTGAGTGCCTTCGATGACCTTCCCGAGGCGGAGTTTATGAAAACGTTTCGGCTTGGGAAGGTGCAAGCAAGGGAGCTAATCGACGAGCTCATTCCCTTTCTTCGGAGACAGCAACGTCGGAGCGGAATCTCTCCTGAATTAAAGGTTTGTTCTTGATCATGCTTGACAACAACTTATAAAACTAATGTTGATTCGAGTGTATTGTTTGTTAAATTTGTAAATGATAAAATACTATTAGAATTCTAATGACTTACCGAAAAGTTCCTAAAAATTCAGATAAAATAAATTTGCAAAACATTTCAGATACTCATTGCGCTAAGTTTCTATGCCACGGGATCATACCAAACACTGGTTGGCCAAAGTGCACTACACAATGTCTCACAGACTACAGTGTCGCGAGCTGTGAGAGAAGTCAGCAATGCATTGAACCATATATATCACAAACATGTTGTTTGGCCAATGCAACCCCAAGAAAGGAATGCAATTAAGGCAAAGTGAGTGGTATTTATCACAATTTATAAGTAATAACTTTAATTAATAGTTGGGACAAGTAATGTTTACTATGTTGTTTATATATTTTTACAGATTTTACTCGTGCTTCGGTATCCCAGGTGTACTGGGTTGTATCGATGGTACACATGTAGCGTTACTGAGGCCTGTTGTACATGAAGAGCGGTATTATAACCGAAAAGGATACCATTCTCTGAATGCGATGATTGTAAGTACCTTGTAATTTATTTGTCGACATTATAACAATCATTGTATGTTTTATATATGTATCAATTTCTAAGTTAGCATTTTGTTACAGATTTGTGATGCAGATTTAAATATATTGTGCATTGACGCAAGCAGTCCAGGTTCAGCACATGATTCTATGGTGTGGCAAGGACATCCACTGAACCGGCATTTGATTGAGCTTTCTACTGCTGGAGAACAAGTGTTTTTGTTAGGTACTAAATACATATTTTATTATAAATACAAGGTGTAACAACAATGTTAAATAAAATTAACTGCTTATCTATCAATTTGTAGGTGATAGTGGTTATCCATTGCGCCCAACAATGATGACACCAATTTTGGACACAAGGGAGGGGACCGCTGAACACAATTATTATAGAGCTCATGTTTCAGCACGTAACTCAGTGGAACGTTGCATAGGAGTACTGAAGGCTCGCTTCAGGTTAAAATTTTTAATTAATACTTATAATGAGTACAATAAAATGCCAACATGTCTAGATAAAAGTCAAATTCCAAAAGCTTCCTACTCCTACTAATTTCTTCTGATTAAATTTGTTGTGAGTTCCAAGGCAGCCGTAGTTTTACCCCTGGGACTGCAATGGACTTCATTGTTCATTGCCTTTTTTGGCGGTCGCCGCTGTTAATCCTGGCTACACAGGAGATAGTGGTGGGAATGTGTGGTGGGCCCCCGTCCCAATGTCTAGATAAACATAAATTCTCTCAATACTCTTTATTTCATAAAATTATGAATTTTATATGTCAAGTTTGTGTTTTCAGATGTTTGTTAGCAGCACGAGCATTGCATTATGAGCCCATCACTGCAGGGAAAATAGTGAATGCTTGCGCAGTGCTGCATAACATTGCAAATCGCAGAAGACTACCTGTCATACTGCTCACTCGTGAGGAAGAGGAAATGGAGAATCAGCTACAACACCAGGCAAGTCTGTTCTAGTTATATTATTGAAATAAAAAGAAAGATGATTCTAATATTATTTATTTATTTTAAAATACTGTGAAAAAGTATAACACAACAAATCAGCATTTTTTGACTCTATAAATTTTTTACAAATCAACAATAACAAAATTAAAAACAATATTTTTTTTTATCTTATAATATTAAGTTTAGAGATCAAAGAATCTTTTTAAAATTGTAAATAATTATAACTATTCGGCAACTATTTCGTACAAACAAACAAAATCTTCCCTCTTTAAAATATTAGTGTAGATAATTTATTAACTATGACTATAATGTTTTATTTCAGGCTGCAGATGAATTAAGACATATCTTGGCGGATATGGAGAATCCGGGAAATCGCCGTGTCCACCCAGAGCTTCAACGAGGCCGGGCAATACAACAAGCCCTCATTGCAAGGCTGTGGAGAGAACGATAAATTAAAAAAAAAAACATGATTGGCAATAAAAAAAGTGTTTCAATTTCCTTTTGTTTTTGTTTTGTAATACCTATTAACACAATATTAAACCTTAGTCGAATTGTAAGCATTTATAATTGTATCTTATCAGTAATTAAAGGCTTAATTAATTAAATAAATAAATGTTAAGATTACATTACTTATTCAAAATAATATTAATAATAATATTACATTACCGTGCAACTTCTAGTGGGATGCCTATGTACAGGAGTAGGAGATCACTGTGATCATCATTATTCATCAGATTCTGATGAAAACATTGGTTGTCTCTGCTAAAAAAAAATGTTGGTGTTATTTTATGGAACCGAAACAACAAGATAATGCAAATAAAATTTTAGTACGTACTCTGCTTCGTGGGGGGTTTTGGATTAGAACTACTATCGGCTCTCTTAACCTCTCTGCCATTGCCTCTAAAGCAGCTGCCAGCCGATGAGTGGCTCGGGCATGTTCCCTGGTGGCCTCTGCATTTAGGTGCTCCATGGCCTCCAGCCTTTCAGTTGCGTCGCGCATACGGTCTTGGTCTGGAAGTCAATTTCGAATTAGAGGACTCTAAATAAATTTGGGACACAGGCTAATTAATTCGGAATAACTCCACAATAATAACTATAATGATACTCACCGCTGCTGTTTACTAGCCGAGGACTTCTCTGTACGCGTCGTCGTCGTCGTCGCCGCGGTGTTGAAGACACAGTCTGCCGTGGTTCAGGAGGAGTAGATGGCCTCTGTCTTGAAAATCTAGGCTCCTGGCTTGTGCTAGGCTCCTGGCTCGTGCTAGGTCCTGGCAATTGAACCTCGGGCTCGAATTGCTCAGGACTTACAAAGTCCAAAACTTCATTGTTTTGCTGAAAGTAAAAACCAACTTTTTAGTACCCATTTCAAATGAAGGCCATTAAATTCCACAAAAAGTAAAAAGAGAGAAACTCGCAGCTACATCATCTAAAACTGGACTGTTTTGTTGTAATATCAAAATCCAAACATTAACCTTATATAGTTAACCATTACCTCTTATCTAGTATTATTTTTATTGGGAGTCTATAGCATCCCACTGGAGGGCAAAAGCCTTCCTACTCTGTTTCATTATATAATATATTAAAATAAATAAGAGTGAATAACAATTTTATGTAATATTTGTAAATAAACAAGAGGAATAAAAGACAGTGAGAAGAAAAAGGGCTTTAATGGAAGGTCCATTAAAGCCCTTATTCTTCTATAAAGTATTGATTACAAAGTAAGCCCATTCTATTCCTTAATTAAAATATAAAAAGAAAAACTCACATCTAGAGGAATTTCCATAAATACTGGCTCTTCTAAAAGTTGACTGTTTTGCTGCAAAATGAAAAACCACACTGAATTATTTATATGGCTAGCAAAAACAATAACAGTGAAAAACAGATTTATATTTGTTTGTAAACAAGGAGCAAAAGACTGTTTGAAAGACGGTATTAAAATCCATTCTATACTTAGTACCTATTTCCAACTAAGCCCAATGTATTCCTCAAATAAAGATATAAAGGAAAAGTCACATTCCGTCAGATCCCCTTCTCCTGTAAAACTTGACTGTTTTGCTGTGAAGTGAAAATCAAAATTATAGTGTGATTTGTATCTCTACCAACCATTATCGAGCTTAAATAATGATCTTGTTCCATTGCAGCATATTTTTTTAAATTCGCATCAAGGCAGGCAAGAGCATGTATCACAGCATGTTTTCAGCGCAGCGAGGTACCATGCCATGTATATATCCCCACTCAATTACACTTATTAAAGTGATAACACTTACAGACTGTGATGCAGATAGAGGATTATGGCGAACCCCTGGCAAAGGTTCACCTACGTCACGTCCAAGTAGATGGTACAGCCTTTCTTGGAGAGGCGTTAATATTATAGGCTTTGAGGGTCCTCCTCCTAAAAGCAAAAGTATTATAATTGAGAACAAGTTGTGGAAGAATTTGCAGCTAATTATTACAGAAGAGATATATAAAATCGTTACACACCTGTAGCTACCTTTTCTGCTTTTTCTGCTTTTATTTTTTTTAAAAGCTTGCACTTGTACTCATTGTAGTACTGAAAAAAGTAGAAAAATAATAATGTAAGATTAATGTAGGTAGTTAAATCTAATACTTCAAGAAAAATATCTCATTCTCACCAATCTCCATTGCTCTGGTGTTTTTTGCACGCAGTTACTCCCTACACTGTTCAGCACAGTGGAACATTGCTCCCAAAGCCGCCTTGCCTGGCTGCGACCTTCTTTGCTGCGGTTGCAATACCCAAGTGCCAACTCCGGCTTGGACTCTAAAAAATCTATTAGAGCCGAGAGTTGGTCGACGCTGACACTCGCCATGTCAAACTACCTCTAAACTCCGACCCTAAAATATAGATAAGTGGAGGTTAATAACGTTGTTTTAATGTATTATCATATAAATCAAAACTATTTAATTATATGAATATTTTGTTACACTTCACAACACCGACTATAAATTGACTTAACAACAATTAAGAGCTTTTCACTTCACTTACTTTAACTAGATGCAATTCGTCGCAATATAATTTGCAATGTACACTTTTAAATTTGATTCTAGAGGTATTCCAAAAGTTTATTTGGCTAAATTCTCCATTCCATTAAGCTTCCCGCCGCATAGTTTTTGACAATTGACAATTTGACAGTTGTTTTTTTTTTTTCGAAAGTTATAATATTATTTTTATATAGATTTTTACGCATGTTTCTAGTGAAATTTGATGCATTTGATAATAAAACGTTGTTAAATTATTAAAAAACCTCTAATAAATAGAGTTAATTGATGAAAAATAGAATTTTAAAAAGCAGTAGGTTAGTGTACATCTATGGTCGCATGGTAGTTTTTGGTAAGCAACACTGAAAACCAATTGCACGGCCACAGTCAAGCCACACTACTGAGACACCACTGAGACACCACTGAACCGCCATTGTAGTTTTTGCAGAATACGGAATTTGCAACAATGGCAATATAATGTCTATAGTGTGTCGATAGAGTGTCAATGGCGTGTTGCTTAACTAAAAGTTACAGACTTGGGCCCCTGATATGTTGTGGATCGTTGAAATAAATATTTTTCATTTCATTTCATTCATTTCATTTCACTTTGCCCACCCTGCGAGCGAGGTTGGAAATGGTATTTAGAAGCTGCCAAACTGGAAAAGTACCTCCAACACACAAAATACTACGGCCAAATAACAATTCACTTGAGGGTTGTTGTGTTCCTGCGAGTGATTGAGATAACCAGAAATAGGAAAAATAACAAGAAAAGAGTTCCTACTTTGGTAGCGGGAAGTTAGCGAGCGAGCAATATTTCATGTTTCGAGCTTTTGTATGACAGTAGCCTCTTCACATCAGGCGGGTCGTTTTTTTTTTTTTTTGTAAATACTTACATTTATTTAATTATTTATTTACATTATTTGGCCGTGTGGTTTCCGGCAGACTAGAATAGAATCACTCCGTCTCTTTCCGCGTCGTACAAGGCGACTAAGGGATATACATTACCAAACATCGATCAGGCCTCCCCAACCCGTCTGGCCAGCGTGGGGAGTTTAAATCCAAATCAAATCCAAGCCAAATCGTCCATCTGTCTAGGACGGACAAGAGGGTCATGCTCCTGTAGTGGAGACTAAAATGACCTGATGATGATGATGATGATGACTTCCATTTAATACATAGAAAACACCCAGATCAAGACAAACACACATGTTCATGCTCATAAATATTTTTTTGTGCAGGGATTGCATCCACCACATTCGACCATCGAGCTCGAAATCTAAATATCAAGGCATGTGAACTATTTCTACAGGTCTAACTGATTCGAAATTGAGAATAAAAATAACCCTGGTCTGATGATGCAGCATCACTTGGAAAAGCTCACCCAGTATATAATAAAAATGTTTTAAGTATAGCATCATTTATCTAGTACCCATAGTACAAGCTTCGCTTAGTTTGGGACTAGATGGCCGTGTGTAATTTGTCCGAAAATATTTATTTATTTACTTTTATTAGATAAATAAAATAGTAAGAATAACTCTTCATAAGTCGCAATGCTTGCAGTTCTGACATAAAATATCCAACAAAGAGTTCGTAAGGTGAAGCCATTATAACTTTGCGATTCGTTAAAACTTCTGACCCGATGACACGGAGGACTGTCCGGGCGGAGTCGCCAGATGTTTAATGTCCTTTGAAGTGTGCTCACTGTGCTCAGGATTAGAGTTACGAGTATTTTAGAAATGCTCAGTCGGATTCATTTAATTAACTAGGTCGAAAGGTCAAAGGTGCGAATTGGTGAGCTACGACTTGGGAACTAATTCGTTAAAACTTGTGCTTCCGTTACACGAAGAACCTGTTGGCTACCAGATGGTAAAGGTTCTTCAATGAATACTCAGGAATTAAAGTTACGAGTACTTTAGAAGTCTTCAGTTGGGACCATTTAATTAACTAGGTCAAAGGTGAGCACTGACTTGGAAACTATGTCAAACTTGTCAAAAAATTTAGGGCAGAACTGACTGCCACTGGAGCAAAATAAGTTTTGAAGTGGCAGCTGTGGAATCTACCCTGTTGTACTGGGTAAATATCATTAAAACACAATACAAGTAGTATTGTGGATATACATATTTAGACTTTATACAATATGTATATACACTCTATACTATGATTTTTTATATTTTTATTTTTTTTACTATTTTATTTTACTTATTTTTTTATTTTTTATTTTCTCTCTTATTTTGGTTGACATACCATTTTTTTTATTGTACATTGACATTCTTTTTATTGTATTATGATAATATTGTATGGCTATTTAAAAAAAAAAGACCTATATTGACAGAGTTTCTTTCGGCATTTCTTCTCGTCAATGGTCATTCCGAAATGCTGGTAGATAAAAAAAATACCTAATTGTAAAAGACGTGTCTAAGTGCCCGCGAGGGCCCACAGAATAAAGAATTTTGACTTTGACTTTGACTTTGACTTTGAATAATATATATACCAGTAATCGCACACGTCCGCATGGCTCGGCGGTTTAAATCAGTGTGGCCATTCACCAATTCTACTCGCTCATATTTACTAGTGTTGCGGCTATCATTGGCTGTAGCAGAATTATCAGCGTGTTTGAGCTAATAGCCATATTGTTTTACTGCGGCACACAAATGATTCTTATTGTGTGTTTTTTAACACTATGCTTTTAAACTTAAGTTTATAAATAATTATTATAAGACTGGAAAGAACTAATTATGTGTGTGCTGGAGATAGAAACAAATGTTTCGTTCATTCATTCATTTAGTGCCCATAATACAGATTAAATATAGCACATACTTCACCTAGTTTGCCACTAGATGGCTGTGTAATTTATGTGGAAAGACTTAACTTAAATAATATATAGAATCTTAGTTGGTATGAACTCGTAGATATATCTTTCCTTCCGTTCCCTCCAGCGAAGTGCGCCGAGTTTGCTTTTAAAATGTAAATTCTAGCGTCACCGTTTGTTCGAGAGACCTGCAGCTCCTAGGTACCCGAGGAATTCCGCGGCTACATGCAAGTATGCAGATGTTAATGAAATTATTTCTGGGAAGATTCGAGACGGGTGCGTTGCACTCCAGCAATTTGCATTTTGAATGTTAATGATGGAAATTAAATATATTCAGAGTAACTCAAATTTATACTCACAATCGATCTCTTGAATTTACAAAGACTTTTCGTATTTAACGTCCTGGGCATCGAGTAGGTGCAATTGCTAGTATTTAATTACAACAAAAATATCAGCATATTTAAAAAAAAAAAAGAAATACTTTGAGGTGCCTACTTGCATGACAATCGTTCAAACGATGTTTATTGATTTTGCTTTTTTTTCTATAACCCCTTAACACCACAATAATTAAAAAATAACGTATAACTATGAGCATCTATAAATACATTAATTTCCCCACAGCTTTGCCCCAATGAAACGTCGTCTACTCGATAATATATATTATCCAGATTATACGATATTTATGTGTCAATTTTAATTCAAATCAAATCAGCCGTTTTGTGCATAATATTTAAAATAAACATTTAATCATAGAAACTTTTGATATTTATGTTCATGATAGGATAGACAGGATGAATCCTGTCCATCCTATTATTTCGGTATGAATACCGAAATTTATTTTTACTACTTTACATAACAATAACAGACATGTTAAAACACTTCTGCTAACCTTCGCTAAGACGACAATTCACTAATCTTCATTTTGAGATACTCTGATTTTGTGGATAATCATATATTTCTTATGAAGGTTGTATACCTCTACCAAATTCTGTACATGATTACTCTTATGTGGAGATTGGTAATTAGCATTGAAATTAACTACTATTGTCAATAATTATTATAAGATCTGTAAATCTTCCGAAAATAAATAAATAAACTGTAAATTCTCCTGATCTAAAATACTAAACGAATATTATAACACATGTAAAAGAAACGATGGTTGAAAACAGCACAAAAACGATGGATGGAGGTTCAATAAAAAAGGCTTGCGTTCAACGTACATGGCGTATTTTTAAAAGTAGAGATCATCGTCTTCGTCGACCCTTATGCATCCCACTCAGTAGTGGGATGTATTCCAGTGAATATAGGTACCCCTCAATCAAAGGGGTTTAGAGCGTACTGCTCATCTACAGCACACTGCTCATCTACGGGTTGACCCCAGTGTTTTCATGCCGCCTAAAGGCCGTAGACTTGGCTTAACGACTGTCATCCAATACAACAGCCGGGATCGACGGCTTAACGTGCCTTTCGAAACACGGAGGGACTCGACATAAATAAACCCATCCATGGACAGGCTACCGTCGTCATTGCTTAACATCGAGCTCCTCAGACACACGTACACTACAGACCACCGTACCTCCAGTATAAAATGGTCCTGCATAGCCAAGGTATATATAATTAAATAATAGCTTTGTATCATTACGCGGGACCCTCTTATACTGGAAGTGTTACGGTCTACATGAGGTTGTTTGTACAAGTGACTTGTTTTTAATATACATGCCTCTCTTTAAACATCCATTTGTCAAATTTTGTGCCCTTTCCATCCTTTACCAGATCGTTGGTCTTGCACGGGTTTGAATTACTGCTTCATAAATTTGCTATTTATACCCAAGTGTTCTTAGCGACAACGACACAGAATAAAAAATCGGGTATAATTACGTGGTCCGATCGTTTATCGGGCGGGATTTATTTGCATTTTCTGGCACGAAATATTCATCATAGCCTTATATTTATGCACGGAAACAGGAATATGGGAACAGTTAAATCATATTAGTGAATGTCTTTTAAAACCTTGGGAACAAACGCAGTAATTTCGAGGTACCACTTTTTTCCAATGACGTTAATGTTCAAAATAGTTTTATGAAACGTCTACTTAGACTTAGACGTACAGCTCATAGAATTAACGTGTCCAAGTCCATTCCCTTTCTCTTCTTTTTTAAACCACTAAGGCGCCAAACAAGCATACAGCTAATCTGATACTGCAGCCTAAGAACGCTTGTAACACCAGAGACATCGCATGCGTGTTGCCGACCCTGTAAAAACCTCTTCACGTCCTTTTTGAAGAACCCCATGCTGTATTCTCCTGGGAAACCCTCAACAGGCAGTTTATTCCACAGCTTAATAGTACGAACTTCTTAAAGAACTCGCTAGAAATTGAGACTTTCTCGTATGTAATGTTTATCTAATCTGTTGTTGTTGTTTATCTAATCTTATGACGAGCTCGGTGGCGTAGCGGTCAATGACGCGGCTTCGACACCAACGCTCGTGGGTTCGATTCCCACATAGGACAAACATTTGTGTGCATGAACTTGTCTGTTTGTCTTACTCTGGGTGTTTTCTATGTATCATAAGCATGTATTTACAAAAAAAAAATGTATTTACGTATGTTTATCAGTTGTCTAGTACCCATAACACAAGCTTCGCTTACTTTGGGGCTAGATGGCGCTGTGTAATTTGTCTGACAATATTTATTTATTATTATTATTATTTCCTACAAAAATAAATTAAAAGAGTCAATCACGTATTTAATTTTGTTTTATCGGGAAAGCCTTATTTTTGTAGTTCATCGATAGAGAGAGGGACACGTCTGGACATTTGCCCAGATGGATTTGAAATCGGACCTAGTCGGCTTTCCCGACTAAATTAGGTAGTGTTTGGTGTTAATTTCATTAATTTATTTATTGTAATGTCTCGTATGAGTATTAATAATTATTATTACGCCTTACTATTGATTTGTAAGCCGCATTCTGTATATTTCCTTCTCGCAAGCATAGAGAATATAGAACGTTAACCTACATCCATCTCACTGCTGGAATACGTGTCTCCCCTCAATTATGTTGTGAATAAAATATTTTAGTTAGTAATAATTTAAAATTTATAAATTTGTAAATTAATGTAGAGAACGAATATAACCACACCAATCAATAACAAACTTACTACAACTAAAAGAACCTAATAACAGCATATCGTATCCAATTGTGATGACGTAACATCGAAAACACGCGAAAATGGTGTGAATTCGCTGGATTCGAGAAGGTTGAACAATCGGGATTTGGGGGAGCAGTCGCGTCAGCTGGACAACATTAGTCAGGCGATGCGAGAAAATTTAATAAAAGCGTTCCTTATCGTGGCCAGGGCGGCCAGATCGACAGCGGAAAAATCGGACAAAAAGTATAGGAAAAAAAAATATTAGGCCAAGAATGTTATACTACAAAAACAGCTATATACTAGTCCCTCAGACTATATAGTAAATAATCTGTATCTGCCTTATAAATATCCTAAAAAAAAGCGGTGTATGTGTACGGAACCACACGTTAGAAGTGAAAGCTTCATTTCTCTTATTTGAAAAATGTCGTCGCGAATTATCTTGTTTCTCAATTAATTGTCATGACTTTACAGTCTGAGACTCTTGTCCAATTTTGCTTAATATTATTATTATATAGCTAAGACAGAGCCTCCCGCAGGTGGGTTTTTGGGACATTTTGCGGAAGCATCGGGCTGAGAGGCGTATTACGTTATAAGATACTGAAAAATAAAACACCATTGACTATACTTTGAATGCGGTATCTCAAAAATGTTGTATTTTGCGAATATGGTTTCATAAGAATATGATGTTTTGCGAATATCGTGTTTTGTGAATGTGGTGATTTACGAATGTGGTCTTTTGAGAATAAATAGTTATACCTTATAAAGTATGGCGCGCCGCTTTGTTTCGGTATCTTTGCTGAGTATTTCGGGGATGCACTTGCAGGAGACCCAGGTTTAACCCCATAGAGGCGTGCGTGCAGTCATGTGGTTTCAGCACAATACCAGCGCTGTGGCTAATGCTTAGCTTACGCTGAACTGAATATTAGCGGCACATGATATGTTGTAAATTATTTTTAATTTCTTTAAGAGGTAAAAGGAAGAAAAATATTTTGTTTCCCACACACACATGTTTTATGCTAGTTTAAAACATGTGTGTGTGGCCAACAGAATATTTTTCTTTCTTTTTTGCTTCTCTAACTCCGTCTTCAACGCAGTCGCAGAGACGACCAGCCTGGCGCAACTCAAGGTAAAAAAACGATCCTATGAATCGGAAGCGAATTTGGTACAAATTCTGATTGTTTTCGCTTCCATTTCATACATATTAGAATTTACGCTATTTGTAAGGCACATCCGTCTCTTAAATCGTAGTGGTTACATTCACTTTGGAGACGACCGCAGCTGCTGGAGCGGAAACGACTAAAGTTCATCCTTCATGTATCGTGTGTGTATAACGGCAGTGCGTGGCTGTGGACCGGCAGTAGTTTGCATGTACTAATTGGTGGCGAAAACACGCAAAGTAGTGCAGATCAAATGACCCGATTATTAGAATGTCAAAAAAATACTATCAGTTACCCCACAAATTTGTTTTATTTAACACAATTGAAATATTATAAAGTGAAATTTAGAAATTTTAATAACACATCTAGTTTCGTATTAGCCGTGTAGATTTGAATCATTCCTACTTCAGAAAGATAAGATTACAGAAATATAGGTCAATGCAATAGTCGTAGAGAAGTAGTGGTAGTTAGATATCTTGATCAAATCGGAGCACTCCTAATCTAGAAGTATCTGGAGGCTGCTTTTAAATAATATGTATATATTTTTATATAGCAGGGATATCAACGCGAAGAATATAAATATAAAAATACTGTGTGTATATTCTGCTAAAGCTTAAATTATAATTTGAGCATAAATGACGACGAGCATAAGTGTGTATATTCTGCTAAAGCTTAAATTATAATTTGAGCATAAATAATAATAAATGACGTGCCCGGTGGTCGAATGGCTAACAGTGGTTACTTTGACTCCGAGGCCACGGGTTCGATCGTTTGTCTTGGTCTGGGTGTTTTCTACGAATTATATTTATGTATTAACAAAAAAAAATGTATTTAAGTACATTTATCTGTTGTCTAGTACCCATAGTACAAGTTTTACGCTTAATTTGGGACTAGATGGCGCTGTGTAGATTGTCCAGAATCGTTATATATTTAATTATGATTTAAGATTATTTTCAATTTGTTCTTCATTTCATTTCACATACATTAAATAGATACATTCTAATATATCTATATGTATAAAGATGAATTTATTTCTACGTGAAATGTCTTGCAGACATGCTATAGTAAGTATAGAAACATACCTACTTAAAGTATAGAAACAGTCATTACAACCATACGAGAGACAATTAAATAATATAGATAGAATGATAGAGACTTTATTAGAATGCTTCAAAATTACACACATACTGCTTTTTACACACAAATTTCGGTATTCTGTAATAGAAATATGATATTTATATCACAGAATACCGAAGCCAAATAACAATTCCCTTGAGAGTTGTTGTGTTCCTGCGCATGTGTGTGGTTACCAGAATGAGTTGCTTCGTTGGCAGCGGGGAATGGCGGTGCGCGAGCGATATTTTGTGTTGCGAGCGTTAATATGGCTACGGTTACCGCTTCATATCGAGGCGAGCCCTATGCTTGTCTGACGTGGTTTAAAATGCCAATAGAAATTAAATATAAAAGATACTGCAGCAACAATTTTCACTTTATTTTAATAATATTTAACAAAAATAAATCGGTGTCCAAATTATTCTCATTCTCAATAGAACGAAAGATAATTTACATTTAATGAAATTGTACTTTATTGTCACATAATTGAGGACATAGCTGAGCGTACTAATGGAGATGTTGGATTTTTTTTCTGACACCAGATGTCCCAAGGTAGGCGTCGGGTTCAGATTGTCAAATTGTACTGAATTTTTTGACAGTGAAACTTCAAGAAGATAAGACAACAGAAGACGTCAACAAGACATTTGACAAGATGCTATGAATTGACAGATGATTGGACTCTACGCTACAGTGCTGCCAAAAGACCCTCATTGTATTACAATAGCTACTGTACTAAGTTACAAGGTTACAAAAAAATACAAATGTTAACATTGTCACCCTATTCAGAACAGAACTGGAGCACGCTTCCTCGCACTTTTTGCACTCACTCCAAAAGTGCGAGTAGGAACGTATCTGTCGACTATAGGGGATAAACTCGCGAGATAAGTGTTTATACTACGTGATGTGTGATTTATCTTAGTGATTTCTCTGATGTAATCCTTTAAGGATGGTAGTAGGGCTGATATATTATTTATATCATTTAGGAGGTGGCAAATTTAAGGACGGCACAAGCATAATGGTACTAACAACGTATGGTCATTAGAGTCAGGGAAGCAGTGAGATGGGGTGGGGAGATGGTGTGTCAAGCTGTCAATTGCACAATGTCTCTATAGTCGTGTCTGTGTCACATACTGTGCTATCCAGTGCCGTCTATCTGTTCAGTATGTGTTGTGGGGAACTGTCCCCATTATATGTGCTGGATAGTCTGACGGCCTTTGATGCATCGATTGATTTTTTTTTTAAAAGGTGTACCTCGGCCGACAAGGTTTGTGTCGGCACCTGTTGACTGACGCAGAATACCGAGCCGATGTATAATGCCGAGCGATGACCAAAGTAACATCACAATCAAAACAACAAATTTATTATCTCAAGTTGTGATGTTAATAAACATATTTTCTTCTTTCTTTTCTTTCTTCTTCAACTCATGTAAAACCATACCATACATAAGTTTAAATGATTTTGTAATATATATTACTGGATTTAATATGTTAGGTTAAGATAGTCATAGTTGTAGCTACCCAATAGTGTATATTTAATCATTCGTGGTCCAAGGTTCTTCTACTACTAGACTAGTCATCTCTTTTTTAAAGCTTTTATTGCCTTACTGGTTTATATAACTGCATTGATATTTCTCACATTATTATTTAAATACTTCATCATCAGGTCATTTTAATCTCCACTACAGGAGCACGACCCTCTCTCTTCCGTCCCAGACAGAAGGAGGATTTGGCCTACACTCCCCACGCTGGCCAGACGGGTTGGGGAGGCCTGATCGTGTTTGATAATGTATTTCCCTTAGTCGCTTTGTACGACATCCACGGGAAGAGACGGAGTGATTCTATTCTAGTCTGCCGGAAACCACACGGCCAATTTAAATACTTGTTTCACCCAACTGGCCAGAATATTATAAATATTTAAAAACAGGAAAAATTTACCTTCCCAATTCAAAATTCAAAAATTCACCATCATCACAAACCTTTCTGGTAGCATAATTCAGAGAGCACTCGACCGGTAATGTGTCCTAATCCCAACTATGAGAGGTGATTTTTACCATTTTAAAAAATATTTATAATCTCTCACATTGCCAAAGGGGGTAACCAAATTCCAAAGCTTCCTAATCCTACTAATATGTTCTGATTAAATTCATTGTGAGTTCCAAGGCAGCCGTAATTTCACCCGTGGGACAGCAATGGACTTCATTGTTCACTTCCTTTTTGACAGTTACCGCTGTAAATCCTGGTTACTCAGGATACAAAGCGATGGGAATGGGTCGTGTCACAACCATCCATGTTACCTATTTTTTGAAAAATGGAAAAATTCACCTGCCCCCCCCCCCCCCCCCCCCTAGGTGGTGAATTTTTCCATTTTTCAAAAAGTATTTATCTGGCAAGTTGGCCAAGACAACTATTTAAATAATAATAATCATCCATGTTACCATTCAGTACTCTAGTGACGTTATCCACTCTAAGGACCAAAATTGCAGACGTGACATAAAATATATTTCGAACGTCCCTACTTATTTATATCTTTACTAGCTGTCCCGGCGAACTTTGTACTGCCTAACAGTCAATGAATGTCGTGATGTACATATATATATGAACAAAATTTATGATTTCTTGAAATTAATACAATGAATAATAGAAAATAATAGAGAAGCACGATGGCATGAGGCACGTGTCAGTCTAATTGTACACGCAAGTTAAGCAACGTCAACCGTAGCCTGTTCATGGATGAGTTTATGTTATCTCGAGCTCGTCCGTGCTTCGGAAGGCACGTTAAGCCGTCGGTCCTGGTGTTTATCATTAGATGGCAGTCCTTAAGCCAAGTTAGTGGCCCAACCCGTAGTTGAGCAGCGTGTTGGAGTATGCTCTAAACATCTTCGGTTGAGGGAAGACCCGTATCCCAGCAGTGGGTAAATAATAAGTTCAGTACTTTACAAAGTCACAAAAAAAGTACCAATTGACAACAATAAATATTTCAATCCACAAAACAAATCACAGAAAACATTCGCGACGTAAAAGTGAGACCAATCGATTTGACATTTACATAACAATCAATAAATATTCCAATCCATTTTAACTGGCACTATTTGTATGGGAAAACGATTTTTCTTTTATTTAATTCTTTCGTCAATTTTTCAATGTTTTTAATACTTTCCCGACCAAGACACGACATTATTTTATATATTATATAGATTTATGGAGCTTGATTTAAATTTCTGAACGCACGCATAAATATTTTAGAACCAATAAATATTTAAATCCACAAAACTGTTTTCAAAACAAATCACAGCCAACTTTCAAGACGTAAAAATGAGACCAATAGAGTTAACATTTGTTTTTAATCTATGACATTTGTTCTATAATGAGCTTAATATACATTTCTGAATGCACGCATACATTTGGCGTACGCACGTACGTCAACGTCACATTTGACAGCTACGACAACCACGAACATTTTGTATGGGAAAATGATTTTTCTTTTATTTTATTTTTTCGAGAATTTTCCAATGTTTTTAAGAGTTATTCTGCTATTCGGGACGGAAACAAATCCAAGAAATCAAAAACCATGGCAATCGGTCCAGCCGTTCTCGAGTTATAAGTGTTGTAACAAACACGACTTTCTTTTATATATATAGATTATTATCCAAAAACTTTTTCTTTGGTTTATACATAAATTAGATAGTTTTTTAGATTAGTTTTAGTTTAACGTACCTACTATTTTCCTTCAATCAATTTCATCAATTCAATTCCTTTCCTTTTTATTATAGAATTGCCATTTATCCAGGGAACATAAACAACTACCAAAGCACGCAGAGAGGCTTTGGATAAAACCATATCCTTCGTGCATATTTTAAAAACAAAATACTTTTCGTTTGCGATAAGAAGCTCTCTGGAGATCGCTAGTCCAACGTTATTGAATTTATACACGGGAATAAAACAGGGAATCTGAGGTCCCGCCGGTGCATCGCGTGCTCGCAGGAAACGGAGGAAATGAGCACGAGATGGCGAGACGTAGCTCAAACATTTGACATTTCTTATTCAAGATACACAGAAAAATAGATGGAACATGTTATTTGTTTGGTTAATCAACGTAAGAAAGAAAATCAACTTGAGGGTAGCCCCTTTGTATCGCCGTGCACTCACAGTAGGAAAATTCACCATGCGCTAAAAAGTGTTTGTAAATTTGCCCATCTGCATGAATATGGACAAATGTATTTATTTTGACGTGACAACGTCTTATAAATTGGTTAGCCGGGTGACACTTCAAGAAACTGGGTCACGTTATGCGCTTACAATGAGAGCGAGTGAAAGGCGCGTGCCTTTCACTCGCTCTCATTGTAAGCGTGTCGTGGACGCGTGTCCCTTCTAAGAGCGAGAGAGACAGACATAAAAAGTGAAAGGCATGCGTCCCTTCCACTCGAAAACATTTTACCACTCAAAGTCGTTGTCACGTAAAACTTTCGCCCGTATACCGACTTTACAGGCAACCAATTTTTGATGGAGAAATTTAATGCACCTGTAGGTTATCTTATAATAAAACTGACAAATCGATCGTAATTGGATGAATACTTCAAAATAATAAAAAATAATCGGTCGTATTTGTCAGTTTTATTGTAAGATGTTATACCTACAGCTGCATTCTACCGTGCATCAATTATGGCATGGTAAAAGCAAGGTTATTGCCATTCATTCAGTTTTGCGCCATTTACCGTTCCGCTAAGACGTTAGTGCTAATCAAAAACAATAATTGAAAAGTTGTAAATAAAATACATTCACGTGAGTTCACGTTATTTTTTTCTTTACTTTAAAATATTCGTCCAAATAAAACGGCTGTTATCCTAAATCTTTGGCCGCACCTTTACCTAATTCTTTCCTGGTATTGCATTTTAAGAAAATTGGATAAGTAATGTATAAAAATTCTTCATTATCTTAATAAAAATACCATATTACAATGGTTAAAACAATCGTTTTTTATTCAGCCAAGCGTGGTTTTGTATTCAATTAAATAAATAAATTAGGTAGCAGTATAACTCACTTACTTCACAAAAGGACCTAGTATACATCCCTGAGCGATTACCGCTTCTTCTCAAATAAAACATTTCTAACCAAACGATGTCTAGAAAGTCAATATAGAATGCTGAGAGTGCTAGTCGTAGAATTTCAGAAGCAGTGAGGGGCACATTAACGTCTAATGAGATTAAAATTAATGCACTCAAACTAATGAAACCTAGTGAAATGAGCCACTTAAAAGCTACCGGTGCTGATGAAATAGGGAGATCTTTATGAATTGAAAAGTGTCGTTAATGGAAATTTCGATGGGTCGTACTATCTGTCTATTGAATGAAAGGTTTCTTTTTTTATTTGCCTCTGGGACCGTGTCATAGAATAAGACATAGTACTAGTACAGAAGCGTCAGTTAAATAAGGTCATTTAAATAGATTGTGACTCTAACTTAAAAACTTAAACTAAACTTTTTAACTCACGCAGTCTATATTGTTTGTTTATTCTAAGTCTATTCTAGCTTATCTCTTCGTTTGTATAGCTGGATCCTTTTCTCGTGCAAGGAATGTTCTTTTTAGGGTTCCGTACCCAAAGGGTAAAAAGTAACCCTATTACTAAGGCTCCGCTGTCCGTCCGTCCGTCCGTCTGTCCGTCCGTCCGTCTGTCACCAGGCTGTTGCTCATGAACCTTGATAGTTAGACGGTTGAAATTTTCACAGATGATGTACATATTTCTGTTGCCGCTATTACAACAAATACTAAAAAAAAAAAAAAAAAAACAGAATAAAATAAATATTTAAGGGGGCTCCCATACAACAAACGTGATTTTTTTGCCGTTTTTATAGATAATGGTACGGAACCCTTCGTGCGCGAGTCCGACTCGCACTTGGCCGGTTTTTTATTTATTTATTTTTTGTTTTCTACTACGTCGGAAGGCAGACAAGAACTTCAAAGTTTTAAGTTATTTGACTGTTGTTATGTGCCTGCGGTATTCTGTGAGGTGTAGGTACTGAGGAAGTATCCCCAGTCGGGCAGCTTACAAAACGCTCGCTATGCTCTACCTCTGTCTTTTCGCCAGAGCCTCGTGTGTCAATCAGCAGGGTGCACCACGTGCAGGTGAGGTTGTCTTTAGTTCAAAAATGTTGATGAACCACTTATACTCTAAAATTATGAGATGCGATCATGGAGAAGCTAACGATAAATATGACCCATTCAAGCTGCAATGAGAAGAGAACATAAAAAATATTATTTTTTTCTACTACGTCGGTTGGCAGACAAGCATACGGCCCACCTGATGTGAAGCGGTTACCGTAGTCATGTTAACGCTCATACTAACGCAACATAAAGTATCGCTCGCGCGCCGCCACCCCCGCTGCCAACGCAATGCCGCCGCCAGTCCGACTCTGAGGCGGATTTATGGCTCTAGGGTTGACACCTGACGTTTATTGCGCCAAATAGCACCACATTGGGGCAGTTTCGCATTTGATACTAGGCTACGTACAAGCGGTTGTTGTGTATAATTTTCCTTTGATAATTTTACAGTTATCAATTTAATTTTCTTCTATAAATACATTTTTTTTATACTACGTCGGGTGGCAGACAAGCATACCCACCTGATGTGAAGTAATTACTGTAGCCATAATAACGCTCGCAACATAAAATACCGCTCGCGCGCCGCCACCCCTGCTGCCAACGCAGCATCTCCTTCCTTTCTGGTGACCTCACTCACTCGCAGGAACACAACAACCCTGAAGGGAATTGTTATTTGGCTACGGTATTCTGTGAGGTGGAGGACATTCCCCAGTCGGGTAGCTTACAATTACGCTCCCTACCTCTCTTTTCGCCAGATTATTCATTGGTAAGAATAAGCATTCTATTCAGTTAATGAATCGCAATAAGAGATGGTGGTAAGGGGGCTGTTCGAAACGTCAGGCAATAAAAAAGGTTTGTAAATACCCTTATGTATAGACGCGTTAAATATACGATGTTTAAGAAAATAATGAAGAGAATAAATCTCGACATTATTTTCTTAAACATGTAAATAGTAAGCTCTCTCTTATGTAAATATATATTATATTTATACCTACCAGGGAAGGTAGCTAAACTTATAGATATAAAAATATTTATTTTTTTATCTGACATCACAGCAAACTTTTGTAGTTTATTGTGGTGTAAAAAAAATAAAGCATTGACTACTGCTGCTTCGCGTACACGACGTCGTTGGCAGCAATCCGATCATTCGTAATCGACAATCTCCCGATATCTGATATCTTCGATTGGCTCGTTAAACGAAATGTCGTGTACAAGCATGTTGTGATTTTACAGTTCGGTAAGTTCATCGCACTTTGTTTTTCTATACCATGCTTCGGCACTGCTTGGTGCCTAACAAGTATGCGAGTCAGCACACAGACACTTGCTTGGTGCAAGTAAGTAGTCCCGCATACTGTCAAGCTGTGGAATGAACTGTCTGTCGAGGTTTTCTCCATCACTACAGCATAGGGTTCTTCAAAAAGGGCGTGAAGAGGTTTTTACTGGGTCAGTAACGCGCGTGTGATGCCCTTGGTGTTACAGGCGTTCATAGGCTACGTTAACTGCTTTCCATCAGGCGGGCCGTATGCTTGTTTCCACTTGAGTGCTTAAAAAGTTAATGCGGCGCATCTGATGTACAGCGGTTACTATGATCTATAGGGGATAATATAATATGTGTGCGGTGGAAGTACTTCCCCAATCAAGCGAGTGCGTGGCGACACGTTGACACGATAACAGCCTGTCTGATCCGCCGCATTAAATAAATAAATATTCTTGGTCATATTCCATAGCGCCATCTAGTCTCAAACTAAGTTAAGCTTGCACTATGGGTACTAGATAACTGATAATTACTTAAATATATAATATAATACTTTTTTTTATTAATACATACATAGTAAACACCCAGAATAAGACAAACAAACATGTTCATGCACATAAATATTTGTCTCGCGCGGGAATCGAACTCGCGACTTCGGAGTCAAAGTGACCATTGTAATCCATTCCACCACCGAGCTCGGCGTCGACATTAGAAGTTTCATATCAAAAACCAGATAGTAATTTGTATAACATTAACATTTCAGAAATCATAACAATATTTCCTAAGTAAGATCAGTTATAAATATTTAATGCCAACCTAATGAAATTCCCCGAGGCTGTGTAGCTCAGCTACTGCGCCTCAGGGACAGCAAAGTTTCCACTATTTTACTAAAATAAACTCTATGTTCAGAATCAAATTTCTCCAACGTAAGTTGTGAGCTTAAGCAATTTATACACCGTCCGTGGGGAGACGACACCTTGTGTGTACCCAATGGCGTGATTTCATAAACGAAAATACACTCGAATAGTATTTTCTAATACTACCTTGGGTGCAAAGCAAGTACACGGCCCGCCTGATTTGAAACGGTGACTATATTAAACCATATAAGCGCTCGCAACATGAAACCATAGTACCCATAGTACAAGCTTTGCTTAGTTTAGGACTAGATGGCCGTGGGTAATTCATACAAGAATATTTATTTATTTATCTTTAATATCTAAAAAATCAATGGATTTTTATACTTACGTCTTTAGTTAAAGTACACCAAGCGTCTACGATGCAATATTGTTTTAATGTAACGTTTAAAATAAGCCAGTTAAGTGGAATTAATACTCTTCTAACGTATTTCGAAGTCACGTATTGTTCTAAATATTATTTCGTTGTGTTGTTTTTGTTCGGTGTTTCGAGCGAGTGGCCTTTTGTACTAGAACTGACAATACTTGTGAGTTCTCGTACAAAAGAGAGAGCAAGTCCATTGCAAGATTTTATTATTTTTGTCTAATGAATTGAATTTTGTATTGATTTATATTGTTAACAAGTGAATTTATAGATCAAAGAACCCTGTTTCTAAATAGTCCAATTAACTCAAGAAAGCGACTGGAAGTAGATATATGCGAAAGGTGGAGGATCGCATTTGTTGGAAAGCATTTGGGAAGGCCTATATCCAGCAGTTGGTAAATACAGGCTGATGATGATGATGAAATTTATAACAAAAAGGAGCTCGATGGTAGTGTTGCGTGTGTCAGACTAATCGATTCCGCAAGTTAAGCAACGTCAACCGTAGCCGGATTAAAGAAAATCAGTGACCCCAAAGGTCACTGATTTTCTTTATTATATTAGTACAAATTCATTCTTTATATTTCATTTTCTTTATTCTTTTATTTATCGATTGATTCTTTATATTCATTCATTCTTTATATATTAGTACAAATTCAGTTCCAGTTTTCTAGCCGCCCAAAGCGGCTTGAAAACTGGAACTGAATTTGTACTATATTACGAAAAAAAATATTACGACTAAGCACTTCGCTTCGATATTATGTCTACCCACTTCTTAAAGGTTAAATTGCATCCCTACCAATTAACTAATAGGAGTAGAGGAAGTCTTGAATATGATTCTATTATTTAATGAACTATAATTAATTAAATTATCAGTTAATAATAATCTAAGTAAACTGGCCGTGTGGTTTGCGGCAGACTAGAATACAATCACTCCGTCTCTTCCCGTGGATGTCGTAAAAGGCGACTAAGGGAAATATTATAAAACATCGATCAGGCCTCCCCAACCCGTCTGGCCAGCGTGGGGAGTGTAAGCCAAATCCTCCTTCTGTCTGGGACGGACGAGAGGGTCGTGTTCCTGTACTGGAGACTAAAATGACCTGATGATGATGATGGATAATCTATGTATTAGTAATAGAAGTGGCAGTGGCCAGACCACATCGAGCGTTGGCAGTAGAGGGAGGAAAGTCCTAGAGTAGAAGCCGCGTATGTGGAGACGAAACATAAAGCACCCCTGAAGACTGAAGACCTCAAAAAAGTAGCTGGTAGCGGATGGATGCGGAAAGTGGAGGTTCGCATAATGGTGAAATGCATTGAGGAACACCTATATCCAGCAGATACGTGCTGATAATTAAACCTTTTGGTTTATACCATTAAAGTAGTAAACAAGATTACAGCCCGTCTGATGGAAAGCAGTTACCGTAGCTTATGAACGTCTGTAACATACACGCGCATTGCCCACCCTGTAAAATCCTCTTCTCGCCCTTTTTGAAGAACCCTTTTGAATGCTGTAGTCTCCCGAGAGAACCTCGACAAGTAGTTCATTCCACTGCTTGACGGTACGCGGGAGAAAACTTCTCTGGAACCGCATATGAACATGAACCTATAACAAGAACAACCACTTTCCGAGTCAATAACCACTGACATATTTGTTCTATATAAATCAGTAAATAAATAAGGTATACGTCAACGGTGGAATACGTGCGTGCGCAGACGACGTAAATCGCGGAGTGTAATGAAGTGACGCCATGACGCCGCAACGCACACAGCAACGCAACAGGCCTGCACCTCGATTGATTTGCATTATTACGTAAATTGTACAGTGAGAGCTAATGGAAGAAAAAAATAATTTCTTTTTATACTACCTAGGGTGGAGTAAATATATACGTCCCGCCGAATGTTAAGCAGTTACCATAACGAAATAAACCTTCGCAAATCGTATCATGATATATTGCAAATATCCCTTCCGCACCGCCGCTGCCAACACAGCAGCTCCTTCCTTCCTAGTGAGCTCATCTCTAGCCAATCGTCATCAGTCAAATATATTTTTGTGCTCCTGCGACCGAGTAAGGTCACCAGAAATGAAATAAATAAATATTTCTGGACAATTTACACAGCGCCATCTAGTCCCAAATTAAGCGCAAAGCTTGTGTTATGGGTACTAGGCAACTTATAAATGTACCTACTTAAATACATTTTTTTTTTTGTAAATACATACTTATAATTTTCTCAAGAAGTTCTTCTCAAGAAGCCCCGTCGCCGGAACTGGCACTTAAATTCACTTTCACATTCAAGATAGTGTGATGAAAGTGAATCTAAGCTCTGTGGATTTAGAGTAGTAATGATTTATACATGTTCTTATATTTAATTTGTATGACGTTTCTAAGTGCTTTATAAAGTCCAAGGAATAAAGAATTTTTTGATTGATTAAAATACATAGAAAAACACCCAGACCAAGACAAACAGACATGTTCATGCACACAAATATTTGTCTTGTGCGGGAATCGAACCCGCGACCTCGGAGTCAAAATGGCCATTGCTGACCATTCGAACACCGAGCTCGTCATAAAATTATTTATTCTGTCATTGGGCCGTTATGGGCACTTGGACACACTTAACTCATTTTTAGGGTACCGCACCTCAAAAGGAAAAACGGAACCCTTATAAGATCACTTTGTTGTCCGTCTGTCTGTCTGTCAAGACCCTTTATCTCGAGAATGCGTGGAGGTATCCAGCTGAAATTTGAACTGTATACACAGGTTTACGGTCCCATGAAGTTGTAAAAAAATCAAACTGCTAAGTTTATGTAAAAAAAAGTTACGGTCGTTTATTCAGCAAAAAACGCATATTTCGACACATTCTCAAGGGAATCAAAACCTATTGGGTACTTCCCGTTGACCTAGAACTATGAAATTTGGCTAGTAACATCGTTATAATCTACAAGTACAGGAATAAATCTCAAAACTATACATTTGTAAACAGATCTTACAAAATATGGGGTCTATATTTTTTATAGGGTGTCGAAATTTCAAATTGAAGCTACTAGTTCAAATGGGGTATCATATGAAAGGGCTTGATGTACACATTGCAAAATATTTATTTTATTCGACGCATTATTTCTTATTTATAATGAAAAATATCAAATTGAATAATGATCCTACGTACGGAACCCTCGGTGGGCGAGTCCGACTCGCACTTCTCCGGTTTTTTTTTATTATTAATTCTTACTTATTATTTCCTCATTTTTTATCTCCTAGCATTTCTGTATTGCCAGAAAACTATTAGATTACATAAGTATTCTTTTCTGATTTAATAATTGAGACAAAAAAATCCTTAGTTTTTCCTCCAAAAAAAATCTCAAGACACAAAAAGCAGTGGATCACGCATAAGTAATATGGCAATCATTCCATTAAACGGCACGTAGGGGATTTGTAAGAGCCGTTATCCTGAGGGACTCAAAGGAAAAAAGGTCGAGTAATTTGTCTTTACTTACTGAATTTATGTCGGGACCACGCGCACTGCGCATTCCAATGAATTGTTTATTATAATCGTTTAATAGGTCCACGATTTGAGAGGCTTTATCTGCATAAACCTACAATAGAAAAACACAAGTTAATAATATTAAAAATCACGTGAGAAATCGTCATCTTTATCAGCCTGTATCTACCCACTGCTGGATATAGGCCTTTCCCAATGCTATCCACCATATGCGATCTTCCGCTTTCCGCATCCCACCGCTACCAGCCATCTTTATGAGATCGTCAGTACCAGCCACCTTTTTGAAAAATCATAGTAAATTAATTAAAAATTACTGTCACTTATTCATATATACACAGTCCCTCCAGGACCTGGTGCTCTAAAATACAAGCCTCGGCTTAGTTAGGTCAATCTATGAGAGATCTGGGTCTGTCATAGATTGCATTTATTTTATATACTGTTGTAATAAAACTTCAACTATGTATTTTTTTGTATAAAATTAAACGGGTCACTCACGTATTTTTTTATCGCGAAAGTCGACGTTTCCATACCTACCTCTCTTTCACCAGGGCCTCGTTTGCTATTTAGCACTATATAGCTAGAGTTAAGCGGAGAGATAGTTTGATAGGGCATGAAGACACTGACTGGGGAAGTATCTCGGCCTCACAAAACACTGAGAAAACATTTCTATACATCTATAATATGAGGAATCCTTATAATAAACTGGGCCGCAATGAAAGCGGGTCGGTAACAAAAACATCAATTTTTGAAATCGTCTTTATTTTTTATTTATGGTTTTAATACAATCACCAAAAAGAAATAAAAAGATTTTACTTCTGCTTATATTTGTAAGGAAATAAACTTTAATTTAGTCTTTATTTCATAAAGCAAGTTTCAATATTTTAAGTATATAAGTATATAAGTTATTGACGTTTTTGTTACCGACCCGCTTTCATTGCGGCCCAGTGTATTTAAAAACAATATTTTATACACAATAAAAATATACTTAATGCTATACAAGCATACTCTACCACGACAAGTCAAGATAAGTACCTTGTTTTATCTCTGCATCACCCTAAGGTTAGAATTTTAGCTTGTCTTTTTGTCTGCCCGTCTGTATGTTTGTAAGCAACTTTAACAGTTGTATTACTCAAGTTTTCGCTGGCTTAACCTATAATGAGATTCATTTAAAATGAAATCTATTCGAGACTACAAAGAATCAGAACGACATCGTTATTTTATCATGATCTAGACAAAGGATACAAATTCCGAGCACAGCACTACGTAAAACCACAGACAGGTGTCAATAAAATAAATACACAGAAATACAAAAAAATGTTACAATTCCTATATTTGGGAAGACGAAAACGGCATACGTTAATGAGAATAGCTGGGTGTTCAACAATGGATTCATAAATCGAGCGATAGTATCGCCTCGTTCAAATAGTGCGTAACTCGTATACCATTGTAATGAATGCAAACGGTGGGCGGTGCGGTGCGATACCCAAATGGGATGCGTGCAAGAGCGCACACTTTAGACAAGAAATAAACGCATAGGTAAGATGAGCGCGGTGGTCGAATGGATAGCAATGGTTTCTTTGACTCCAGGGTCGCGGGATTGATTCTCGCACAAACATTTGTGTGCATGAATATGTTTGTTTGTCTTGGCCTGGGTGTTTTATATGTATTGAAAAAATATGTATATTTAAATTTTCTAACAGTTATCTAGTACCCATTGTACAAGCTTTGCTTAATTTGTTGTCAATTAATCCAGGTATTTTTATTTATTTATTTTTGGAGTGATAGATGATCCTTTAAGTGGCTACCGCTAATTAATGATAATGTATGATAAAAATATTATGATATAATGACAATATGGTACTATTAGTAATAAAAACGCTGAGCGAATATTAGCAAGTAAAGTATAGTGTCCATCAAAACAATCAAATTTTAAACAGAAATTGTTAACAGATGTGTTATGTGATATGTTGCAATACCAGCTGAGCATGTCTCAGTGTTTTTAAGAAATGATGATTTTTTCCAGAAATGAGACCTCAATCGAGTTTTGGCTCCCGTAAATCCCTATATTGCAAATACTACTACGTGGACTATTTATACTTTTCTAGATTTGTGTTAAAGGCAAGTATAAGTTTATATACCGTAATCGCTATAAATACATAAACACAGTTTTTAAAAAGCTCCGCTCCGATTATAATGAAAATCTGCCACATAATCAATTTTCAAAATAAGTTTAGTATCAGCATTTATCTGAAGCTAAATATTGCACCATTACTCTCAAATCATCCATCGTTTTTAATAAAACTTGGTAGTTATAATATATGAACCACTGACGCAATGATGACTACATATATTTATTAAGTCAATTAATGATGACATGTTCATTTGGTCATGATGATGTTAGAGCAGTTCATAGGATTTGCCATATAGCTAAGGAAATTAAATTCCAAAATCTTCTATTTTCTTCTGATTAAATTCGTTGTGAATTCCAGCCGTAATGTTACCCCGGGACTGCAGTGGACTTCATTATTCATTGACTTTTTTATTGATCGCCGCTGTTAATCCTGACTACACAGGAGACTCAGTGGTGGAAATGTGTGGTGGGCCCCCGTCCCGTTAGTTCATATACCTAGATATTACATTATTCGAGGTAACGGTCTATAATGTGCGTCAAAGCGTAGCTCAGGATCCAGAAGCTCCGATTAACCATATAAGAAATTGGTACAATGAGAACTCGTTGAATGCACATAACTACATAATAGTATGCTATTTACATATAAGCTCTTTATTGTTTACATTTTTTTTTATAATGGCTCAGCATTAGCTCTGCTTCGCCTGGTAGTAAGAGAAAAGTGGAAACCAAATTGCAGCGGCTACTAACTAAAGATTAGACAACAGTATTTTGTTAGTTGATACTGTCATGCCGGCCCAAGAGGTGCTTCTCCATGCTTCGTTTGAAGGATCCCATGTTGTAGGTAGGAGAAACATGTGCCGGCAAGGTGTTGGTTTTTTTTAAAAGTGCGACAGAGGTAGGAATTGCCGAACTTTTCAGTACGCGAAGAGATGTTCTCAACAGTCGAATGATGACATCGCATCATCATCATCTCAGCCATTGAAAGTCCACTGCTATACATAGGCCTCCCCTCTAGATCTCCAATAAGACCGGTTGGAAGCGGCTTGCATCCAGCGCGATCCTACGGTCTTAATGAGGTCGTCTGTCCACCTTGTGGGTGGACGTCTTACGCTGCGCTTGCCGGTACGTGGCCTCCACTCGAGAACCTTTCGACCTGAAATCGCATCTGCACGCATGGTTCTGAGATGGTAGGAGAAGATGGAATGAAGGAAAATAAAGGTCATCATCATCATCAGCCTGTATCTACCCACTGCTGGATATAAGTCTTCCCCAATGCTTTCACCAAATACGATTCTCCGCCTTTCATATCCAGCCGCTTTCTTAAGGTGATCAGACCATCTAGAAGGAAGGCGTCCAATACTTCATCGTCCTACGCGTGGCCTCCAGTCTGTAAAATCAAAATGAAGGTACTATGAGGCTATGAGTAAAGTGTAGATATTAAAATCATATTCATGAAATTATGGAATTTGATCTGTATTGATACATCATTGCTATTATCCCACTACTATTGAAATCCGCGTGTCCTCTCGATCGGAGGGTTTTAGAGCGCACTATAATGGCCGAAACAGTTATATAAACATAGCAAGTTGTTCCGTTATTGAGCTTCAGTACTTGCATACCTGCTTCATTATCATACACTGGAAACCGGCCGTGGTCAAAATATATACCAAGATCATTCTAACAAATGGAGACTTATGGAGTTCTAGTGCCTGACTTCCTACTCCATCGTCAGATCAGCAAAATATTGGGAATACCATGGACGACGTGATGCACAAATGTGTCTATTCTCGAAGAGTTGAGAATCATCACCCGTCTCTCTTCTATAGTCATTCGGAGACTCCTCAAGTTTTTAGGTAACAATGCCAGAAAAGACCGTTAAAACTTAAAGAAACTGATTGTAGTAGGGCAAGTGGAAGGAAAGAGGAGTAGGGGAAGATCCCCTACTAGGTGGACTGACGCCACGCAGTGCCGAAATTGCATATCGTGAGGCTTAGAAGAAATTGGTCCAGCAAATTGATGGTCACGATCCTCAGTAATGAGGAATCAACGACGAAGAGACTGGGCGGAGGAATTTCTTAATCACCTTTAGAGGGTAATCTAAGCACGCAATTCAATTTAAAATAGGTTGTTTTCTTTATAAATAAATAAATATAAATAAATATTCTCAGACAAATTACACAGCGCCATCGAGCCCCAAAGTAAGCGAAGCTTGTGTTATGGGTACTAGACAACTGATATACATACGTAAATACATTTTTTTTTTTGTAAATACATACTTATGATACATAGAAAACACCCAGACTAAGACAAACAGACATGTTCATGCACACAAATGTTTGTCCTATGTGGGAATCGAACCCACGAGCATATGAGGATGAAACCAGGAGCATAGCGCATTTTCGTATGAAGTAATAGGTAGGTAGTTACAGTATGGTAAGTATATAATTGTTCATCATTATGCCACCTTAATTACATATCATAATAGTGCTGTAATTCTCAACGAACACAATCAAGAGAACACCTAGGCCTGCAAGCAACAGTCGAGGCTTAAAATAAAATAATACTCACATTTAGGACACGTGTGGCGCCATCCATCGTCATAATAGCCCAGATAGTGGTGAGTTATGACGTCACATAGCGTGCTAATGACGTCATAACTGCATCGCCCCGGGCGGCGACTTGCAATGGATGCGATGCAATTTACTAAGCAAATCCTGGCCGTTTAGCTTTCACGCGTGGCGGAGCAGTGGGCGGAATTATCAGGATTATGGAGAAATGTTGCGTTTTGCTGCTTGGAGAATAACGGTGAAGAGATTTACCTATTAGAGCAGTTTAATCCTTCGTCGATATTTAGTACTACTATATTAACTTGATATCATGCAGCATTATCATCGGTTTACATCGACAAATTTAATTACATATCAGTTGTCTCGTAGCCATAGTACAAGCTCTGCGTTTAATTTAGGACTAGATGGCACTGTGTAAATTGTCCAGAAACATTTATTTATTTAAACTAAAATATTATCTATTTATATCAATAAATAAATATTTCTGGACAATTTACACAGCGCCATCTAGTCCCAAATTAAGCGCAAAGCTTGTACTATGGGCACTAGACAGCTGATAAATGTACTTAAATACATTTTAATAAAGAAATTAATTTCATTGTTCTGCAGTGTGTAAGTGGGTCATCAACATCTTTGAACCAAAGCCGGTTCAATGATGCACCCTGCTTACTAACAAACGAAGCTCTGGCGAAAAGAGAGGTAGGGAGCGTAATTGTAAGCTATCCGACTGGGGAATGTACCTCCACCTCACAGAATACAGCACCCAATAACAATTCCTTTGAGGGTTGTTGTGTTCCTGCGAGTGAGTGAGGTCACCAGAAAGGAAGGAGATGCTTCGTTGGCAGCGGGGGTGGCGGTGCGCGAGCGATATTTTATGTTGCGAGCGTTAACATGGCTACAGTAACCGCTTCACATCAGGTGGGTTCACATCATTCACATCACATGGTTGCTTGTCTGCCACCCGACGTAGTATAAAAAAACCGGCCAAGTGCGAGTCGGACTCGCGCACGAAGGGTTCCGTACTATTATCTATAAAAACGGCAAAAAATCACGTTTGTTGTATGGGAGCCCCCCTTAAATATTTGTTTTATTTTTATTTAATTATTTATTTTTAAAGTTAACACAGAACTAAATGTTATGTGAGTATTTCAAGTGTCTACCTATTGCCGTTATCAATTGCGAGCAAAAAAATCACGTTTGTTGAATGGGAGCCCCCTTAAATATTTATTTTATTCTGTTTTTTTAATATTTGTTGTTATAGCGGAAACAGAAATACATCATCTGTGAAAATTTCAACTTTATAACTATCATGGTTCATGAGATACAGCTTGGTGACAGACGGACGGACGGACAGCGGAGCCTTAGTAATAGGTTTCCTTTTTACCCATTGGGTACGGAACCCTAAAAAATGTATTTATAGAAGAAAATTAAATTGATAACTGTAAAATTGTCAAAGGAAAATTATACACAACAACCGCTTGTACGTTGCCTAGTATCAAATGCGAAACTGCCCCAATGTATGGTGCTATTTGGCGCAATAAACGTCAGGTGTCAACCCTAGAGCCATAAATCCGCCTCAGAGTCGGACTGGCGGCGGCTGCATGAATCACCTCACCCGCGTCGCGTACCACTGCCTCCAGATAGGGTCATCACACGTATGAAATAATAAACGCGATGCGTAAAAAAAGTCAGCAATTGACGAAGGTAGTTAAAGATGTCGAACGATTCTATCAGTACAAAGTGAGGAGTGCGTAACTAAACTATAAAATACAAAGTGAGAAATTTTGTAGATCGAAATATCCTATTCACGACAAACTATTGGTCTATAGATTGCTTGTACGATTAATGAAAGTACAAAGGAATGGTAGTATGATAAACTGTGTAGTGACAGAATACTTCTTCGACGAACGCTAGTGAGCAAGAACTATGGTCCTGTAATCTGGATGAATGATTAGCTTACATACCTATGCCATTTAAAAAAATAATTATAAAAAATGTTTTTTTTAGTGCCACTATCATACAACTCGCCATAAATTAAAATTCTTGTTAATTCGCAATCTGTACGTTTCCTAAGACAAATGTGACTGATTCACCAAATGCGACAAGTTTACGTTCGTAACTATCAAAAGTTACCAAAGAGGAAAAAATATTTCTTCTCTCACAACTAGTTACCAAACAGCGAAAATCAATCTTCTCTTGTAACTGGTTACGAAAGTTTAGTTACCTAAGTCGAAGAAGGGTGGCATTTTATACCACGAACTGTGAAATTATGGAATCAATTTCCGTCAGCGGTATTTCCAAACAACTACGACATGGGAGCCTTCAAGAACAGAGTCAATATTTCCATAGGCAATGGATCGGCGACCCCTTGGTGTTGCTGATCTCCATGAGCGGTGGTGATCACTTTCAAAAACGTCAAGCGCGACTCGGTTATCAAGATACAGTATGAACCCATAATCATCCCACTGTTGGGATACGGGTCTAAATCGATGGGGTTTAGAACATACTCCACCATGCTGTTCAACTGCGGGCTGGCGGTTATCAAGATATTTTTCTATTTATATTTTGGGGTGGAAGTGGCTCATCGACGTCTTTGAAACAAAATCAATCTCATCTGCCCGTATTGCAACCTGCTGACTGACAACTAGCGAAAGGAGAAAGAGGGCGTAGAGCATTTTGTAAGCTGTCCGACTGCGGAAGTATCTCGACATAATAACGCAGCAAAAATAAATTCTCTTTAGGCTTGTTGTGTTCCTGAGAGTGAGTGAGGTCACCAGCCCCCTTACCTCCACCACTTATTGCGATTCAATTGAATAGAATGCTTATTCATACCAATGAATATCATTGGTATGAATAAGCATTCTATTCAGTTACTGAATAGAAACTTTTTTTTGTCGCAATAAGAGGTGGTGGTAAGGGGGCAGGAAGGAAGAAGTTGCTGCGTTGGCAGAATGGCTAGAAGCGCGCGAGCGATATTTTATGTTGCGAGCGTTTATATGGCTGCGGTACCGGCTTCGCATCAGGCTATGCTTATTTTCCATCCAACGTAGTATAAAAAAAAAATGTAGTAACAGTAGACAGCCCTATGTAACGTTAACATTTTTCGTATCAAAGGTAAGTAGATAGCGTCGTCGTCACGGAGAATTTCTTGTCGTACAATATATTATTTTCTATGCAAAAATGAGACGGTTAAGCAAATAAACTTAGCTGTTTGAACGAAAAGTAAATATTTTAGTTTTAACGCATGTTCTCTGTTTTGCGTCTATATGTTTATCTTATTTATGGATGCCAGTTTGACATAATTATTGTATGTGATTCCCACAGCTGAGACGGTCTTTGATACCTTACATGTTGAAATCCGTCAAGGGCTCCTAAACTGCGTACTGTTGAGAGTGCTAAAACAATATTATATGTTGACGGTTAGAACAACAACCTACATGTAGGTTGTTGTTCTAACCGTCAACATCTACAGATCGCCTGAGGATGCCTCGCGTAGAGGCGAAACACGTGTCGCAGAGACGATCACGGCAGTCGGGGCAGCGGCGGCCGCATGTATCTTCTGTTTCAGATGTTGGAGATTCGCCGAGACAACCACAGCAGCTGGAGCAGAGACGACCAAAGCAGCCACGGCAGTCGCATGCAACTACTAACGGTAGTGGGTAGGTGCCGGCCGGCAGTGGTTTGCATGAACTAATTGGTGGCGGAAGCACGCAAGGTAGTGTAGATCAAATTGCCTGTAAATTAGACTTCCGCAAAATAACACCTGAATCAATTAACTATATTATATGTTACAGTCAAAACTCGTAACCAGTCAAAATCACTTTTAACTGCAAATTAGTGATAAGGACTTTGTTGGTCGAAACCACTTTTAACTGATTAATGCAGACAAAAGTAGTTTTGCCGTGGACGTTGGATTGGTTAGGTTAAGTTTGTGATAAACATAAGAAGAGCGAACAAAGTGAGCGAGGTTCGAATACCTTTGGAGATGGAGATGCGGTATCCGTGGTTCACTCAAACCTAGTCTTCGACTCAAAAGTAGTCAAAACCTAAGAGAGCTTTGATTTCGGGTATTGACTTTGATTTAATATTAAACAGTCTGATTTGAAATCAGTCAAAATCCCTTATGACTCAAAACAGTCAAAACTGTTTTTGACTAAGAATTATTTTTACCTGATTTTTTCGTTCGGTTTATGAGTTTTGACACATATACAATACATATGGCCTAAGAGCCTGTGACTGCCAGATCTTTATAATTTTATAAAACCTGTTTGTGCACGCCTCTAACACAGGTAAGAAGCATCAGTGAGTTCGAAGTTTAGATCATCGTGGCTTACAGTTAACAGATAACAAACTTGATTCCCAACATCTCCAAAATATTAAAATATTTTTATCTCCGGGATAACATCAGAAATCAAGTGTCACATCAACAATACAAAGTTTCTAGTAGAAACTTTGTATTGTTACAAACCATGATACCAATATGTATCTTGATAATTGTAGTACAAAATAAGAATCTAAATACAAAATCAAGAGCGCATTATTCACATAAATAATTATAAGTATCCGTTCCGGAAATCGGACCGGATTTCGATCAGAAAAGCTTACTAAAAGGTTTGTCAACGGAGAACAACAAGGCGGGTAACAAACTGCTCACTTCGCC
This sequence comes from Hypsopygia costalis, assembly GCA_937001555.2. NCBI lineage: Eukaryota > Metazoa > Arthropoda > Insecta > Lepidoptera > Pyralidae > Hypsopygia > Hypsopygia costalis. The sequence continues at coordinate 997,407 of OW443336.2, read as the reverse complement.
AGATTTATTAGAGGCAGCACTCGATTAGTTTCTTCACACTAGATGATCTATGAGTTGCCTGAATATTAAATCATCAAAAGCATAAGCTACGGAAATTGCTTTTTATCAGTAAACCACTTTTGACTGCAAATATACTTAGGTCAAAAATAGAATTCTAAGGACGGTGTCGAAACCAATTTTAACTGACTTATGCAGTCAAAAATAGTTTTGCCTTTTTATCAGTAAATAGGGCTATTAGACCCACCTTAAAGTTGCTACCTTATAATTTTAACAAAAAAAACCGACTCCAAGCATTACTCTACATTTACGTATGTAGATACAGGCTGATGATGACGATGATGATGAAAAAAAAATATGGGACCAATCTGGAAGTCAATCTCTTTCAAATAAAAAAAAGTTTTTTCAAATCCGTTTATAAATCACGGAGTAATTAAGTAACAAACATAAAAAAAAAAATACAGCCGAATTGAGAACCTCCTCCTTTTTTGGAGTCGGTTAAAAATCACGTTTTTTATGGTGGATGGCATCATTGCGCTTGCTATCCTAATTAAATACGTGTAATCAGCGTGTATTCAGCGTCGACCGTAGTCTGTCCATGGATGAGTTAATTTATCTCGAACTTCTCCGTGCTTTCAAGGGCACGTCAAGCCGTCGCGTCGGTCCCGGCTGTTGTCATTAGGTGACAGTCGTTAATCGAAGTCAGTGGCCTTAAGGAATCTTGAAAACACTTGTTTCTGCCAACCTTCAGTTGAGCAGCGTTGGGGAGTATGCATCATGCTCCTTCGATTAAGGAGAGAACCGTATCCAAGCAGTGGAATGAATAAGGGTTGACGATAATTTACTTTTTATACTGCATCGGGTGACAGACAAGCATACGTTTCGATTTCGACTGATGTGCAGCAGTTACCGCAGCTAATAGATGCTTGAAAGACAAACTATTGCTAGCGTGCCGCCACTCCCGCTGTCATCGCAGTAAATCCTCCCTTCCTTATCGGTATCCTCGCACACAGGACCTCAACAACCCTCTAAGCTTATAGGAATGGTTATAAATATTTTAAAAATGGAAAAATTCACTTCCCCGGCCTAGGAGGGATTCGAACCCACGGCCTCTCGATTACCGGTCGAGTGCTCTTTCTAACTGAGCTACCAGGAAGGTTTGTTATGGTGACGAATTTTTACAATTTATATTTACTGCTGTGAAGTCGCAGTGTGGCGCCATCTACCTATTAAGTATTATATTACCAAACAAGACATAACAGTTAATCGTTGCAGAGTAAATTCCTCCTACCTAAAAAAACACCTAGATGAGGGAGGTGAGTTTTTCCATTTTTAAAATATGGCCGAGTTATCTATTCAAATAATAATTATAGCAATGGTTATTTGACTGCGATCTCCTGTTCGGTGGAGCTAGTTATTTAATTACTAACTTCCGCCCGCCGCTTCACCCCCGTGAACATCCGTTGTCGCCAAACTTTATATCATCCCATCGCGTACAGCTATTTATTTATTTTTTGATAAAAAGCTATTTCATTATGAGTCCTAAACTTTTAGTATGATGTATGCAAAATTTCATGGCATTTTCATTTCCATTTATGTCTATACGCGCTTACCGATCGTTTATTTATTCTAGATCTATGTTTACCAGTTGTTCAAATTATGCGTTCACCCACGCGACTAAATTCCAAATGTATTTAAAACTATTTTAAATCAATTGCACCAACTGAATAAAGCTAGGAACTCAGCGATAACTGGTTCCAAGTATTCCAGTCCAATGCTTAGATACTACAAGTAACCATGCAAACTGGTATCACGCATTGCGTGCCTTAATGACCCATACCCATAGTTTACTTCCAATATGGGCATCATAATACGCAGTATATAAACATCAAATAAATATAAATATAAATAAATATTCCTGGATACTAGGTACCTGATATTATATTTAAATATACATTTTTTGTAAATACATACATTATAATACATAGAAAACACCCAGATGAAAACAAACAGACATGTTCATGTAAACAAATATTTGTCTTATGGTGAATCGAACCCGCCACCTCGGAGTCAAAATGACCATTGCTGACCATTCGACCACCGCTCGCAAGTATCATCATAATCAGCCTGTATCTACCCATCGCTGGATATAGATTTTCTCCAATGTTTTCTACCAAATGTGATCCTCCGTCTTCAGCTTCTAACCACCATTAGCTGCTTTTATTGTAGTCTTAAGTCTATCTAGAAGAACACATCGAATGCCTCATCGCAGCACACACGGCCTAGAGGCCGTGTGTGCTGCGATGAGGCAACTCTAGAACCTTCTGACAAAAAGTAACTCTTTTAAATGCATAAAAAATATATTTAAGACAAAGTAAGGTCCATAGGTGATAAAAAAACGACAAGTTGAACTCGCGTGGAGAAGGTTTCGTATGATAAACTAGCGATTTCGACTGCGTGGAATTAATAAAAATGCACGAACCGTAATTTTTTTATACCACGACGAGTGCGAAACACGCATATGCCTAATGTAGAGCAATTACCGGAAGCAAAGACGCTTACAATTCAGTAGTATTGCACGGGTACTAGCACCCACGGTGATAAATAGACGTCTCCTTATTGGTGACCCTACTCACTCGTAGGAACGCTATAATCCTCAAGGGAATTGTTATTTCACTTTGGTCTTCTGTCTGAGTATTTTTTTTTTAATGTTAACATCTTAATACGCAATTATAATAAATATCATTTTTTGAGGATGGATGTATGTTTGTTACTCTTTTCGGCGTTGGTCGAACAGGTTTGGGTGAAAATTGAGATTCTATATCTTAAGCCACTTTTCTTTAAGTCATATTTTCACGCGGAACGAAGTCGCGAGCAGAAGTTAGTTTAAAATTATATACAAACACGCATACGCAAGTAAACGGTGTCAAACACTCAATGGAAGAGTCCCTATTCGCACTTATCTATGTACTTATTTTGTATATTCGATATTTATTAAAAACATTTTATCAACCCATTAATCTCCGTTCTCCTGTTTAAATTAACTACAAAATTAAAATGCCTGCATGACACCATTTCCCCCGAAAATCGAATCGACCGTATAATGTAATTTACATACTGGTTGCAATTTAAAACGGTTTCATGCTCGGTTTGCTCGATATTTTGATAATGGCGTAAATTTATGCCTTCGTGGCTCGAAATCTTGCCGCATAATGACCCGATGTCTGCCTTGTTTTATGCTAAATGCGGGACAAGCTGGCGAGTGTATGCAGATCTTTCGCGTGGGAAGCATCAACAAGTGGTCTGCTGCGGGCCAAAAAATAAGCATTTGGTCGTTTAATAGTGTGAATTAAACACGGGTTAATTAAAATGGATAAAGAGTTTGTGGACTGTGATTTTGCAAGTTTTTAATGAGATTTAAGGCTGTAGATTCTGTAGTAGTGCTATCTAACAGTGCTAGGACTTTCGTGTGGCAGTACAAATTGGTTGTTCTATCCATCAATAAACTTCTGTATTTTTGAGACTACTGCTCCAAAAACAGTGTAACTATATGTTTTAGGTTTTATGTTTGTGAGTTTCGTATATTTATTTTCGTATATACATCTATACAGATAAATTAAACTGGAGTGCCTGTTTGTAATATTAAATATGGATGTATCTATATACATCCATATGCATTTTGTAAAAAGTGAACATACACCAAAATAACTTTGTCTGTCTGTTTGTTCCGGCTTATCTCTGAAACTACTGGACCGATTTTGACGGGACTATAAGGAGTACCTTAGGCTACTTTTAATTAATATAAATAAATAATTAAAAACAGTATCTATTCCGAGCGGAGGAATTTGCGGGCTAGCTGTGCCCCTCGAATGGATTTAAATTGACGTGTCTTAGGATCCTTACAATTTTCCAGGTAAACGAACGTTAGTACAGAACATTAGACAATAAAAAATACTGCTGATTTTTTCCATATTTCCGTCAGAAAGCTTGCCTTTCATGTTTTTTTTTATACTACGTTGGGTGGTAGACAAGCATACGGCCCGGCTGATGTGAAGCGGTTACCGTACCTAACCATATTAACGCTCGCAACATAACATATTGTTCACCGCGATTCTCAAGGCAATTGTTATTCGGCTGCGGTATTCTGTGAGGTGGAGGTACATTCCCCAGTCGGGTAGCTTACAATTACGCTCCCTACCTCTCGTTTCGCCAGAGCTTCGTTTGTCAGTCAGCAGGGTGCACCGCGTGCAGGTGAAGTTCGCTTTGTCTTACCACCACTTACAACCAAAATTTATTATGACATGTAGATAAAAAATGTATTATGACATGAAAATATAAGAATTCGCCCCTCGAGTTAGATATTAACTTGTTTGTTGCGAAACTTAACTTATTTGATACACAAAGAAACAAATTATCTTAAATGTAAGGAACTTTTTCAATATCCTTCGTTATGCTTGTACTTTGCCAAATTGATGTTTCGCGATCAAACAATTTTGTTATATATATATATTATTAAGAAGGTTTTTTTATTATTAATGATCATCATCATTATCGGCAAGTATTTTACCCACTACTGGACGTAGGCCATTGTTTTTCACCTTATACAATCCGCATCCAACCGCTACCAACTACATTTTTGAGATCGTCAGACATCTAAAGAGGGGGTACCCTGCGCTTCGTCGTCACTCTACTAACTTTTCTCTCACATCTGCCATAGTCGACTGCAGATGCGGCCAGCCCACTGATACTTCAGCTTGCTGACTCTGAGAGCTATGTCGACATACATACATCATCAATATAATTACCTATATTATAATATCCATGTATGTAAACTCTAATATTGTATACTATATCTTCTTACATTTTTATGTATGTTTTGTATTTTTTATGTTATGCACCTATATTCTGTAATTATTCATTTTATTCGCCGCCAATTCACAGATCTGGTATGAACCTGGTATGAAAGATAAAAAAAGAAAAATAATGTTTTAAGTCAACAATTACGTTATGTCCATAAATAAAAATTATAAAACACCTAAAATTCTTTTAATAGTCAATAAAAAATCACATTTAAAATTACAACATCATTCGTCGTATAAATGTTGAAATCAATATTTACACGATACTCACGTCCACGTCACTCAATTGTTTTGCTTTCCTGGAACTCCACTTTCCATTAACACTTGAACTTTATGGTATGGTATTAAAGTTCAAATTTACTTTTAAATATTATTACGAATCGTTTGTATGGGAGTATAGAAAAATATTGTTTTTAGACTTTTTCAGGCGATTTTTTAAAGTTTTCTATGCGTAAGAACTATCCCCGTACTTCAAGGAATATTCTAAAAAAAGAATTACCGAAATCGGTTTAGCTGTTCTCAAAATTTGCGCTTAGCAACACATTCAACGATTCATTTTTATATTATAGAAGATGGCGCTACATTGACGACTGCGAGAGCCATAAAGGGTCTACTAAAGGTTTTAAATCAATAACTCCTACACTTTAGACAAATGTTTTATTATGATTAATAAGTGATTATCTTAGATATCATACTTTTTTACACAATTGTTTCCGATTGAATCAATCGTGCTATGGCATTGTGATTCATGGAGCGGTCTGAGGGCGTGCGGACGCGATGCTATCGACCAATAATTACACGCCATCCACTAAATTTTCACAAGCGGCCTTATCAGATCGCCGGGCAGCGTTAATGGCACATATTCCGAATGTCGGCGACCGGCGCGCGTCATATTTTTACTCGTCGTGTTTATACACCCTGGATATGAACGGTTTTAATTGAAGTCGGGAATGGTGTAATTTTTAGTCTGCGTTCAAATTTGCAGTTACTGTGTTTTCAATTTTAAGTATGGAGTACTATTAATTATAGCATTGGACAGTAATATTGTCAGTTGAAATAATTCCTATACGTTTTTTTTTACTACATTGTGTGTTCTACCGATTGTAAAATGGGGTGTGTTTAGAGGAGTTGTTTGACATGATGCCCATGGCCTCCTTCTACAGTCGCACCGCTCGCCATCGACAGGGAATTCATCCTCACACATTGGAGCCTAAGTGGTCGCGTACCGTGCGGTTCCAGAGAAGTTTTCTCCCGCGTACGATCAAGCTGTGGAATGAACTGCCTGGTTTTCTCAGGGGACTACAGCATGGGGTTCTTCAAAAAGGGCGTGAAAAGGTTTTTACAGGGTCGGCAACGCGCGTGTGATGCCTCTGTTGTTACAAGCGTTTCACAAAACGTACAAAATTTATTTTTTAATTAATATTTTATATTATTTTTATAATATTTATTTTTTTGTATGTTGTTTAAACAGACGTTATTGTAAAATAAATTACCAACCTATTTAGCCATTATAAATAACATGCAAATGGAACTTAATTTTAATCTAATTACAAATATTTGCTTCAAAACATTTAAAATTGATCAATTAACATTAAATGTCAGTAATATTCATCACTAGTCTATTAATTAAATCATTGTAGAATAGCATTCAAATGTCACTCGAATGAAATGGAAATTAATTAAAAATGAAAATAATATAATTGATTTAAAATTAAATTCAGTACTTTAAAAATAATAATTGACATCAAATATAATATAGTGTTATGGAACCTATATATTAATAGTAATTCTAGTATCGGCCGTGTGGTTTCCGGCAGACTAGAATAGAATCACTCCGTCTCTTCCCGTGAATGTCGTACAAGGCGACTATGGGAAATACATTATGGTTTTATACAAACCATATTAGTCTGGCCAGCGTGGGGAGTGTAGGCCAAATCCTCCTTCCGTCTAGGACGGACGAGAGAGGGTCGTGCTCCTGTAGTAGAGACTAAAATGGACCTGATTAATAAATACATAAATATTTCTAGACAATTTACACAGCGCCATCTAGTCCCAAATTAAGCACAAAGCTTGTGTTATGGGTACCTACTAGACAACTGATAAATGTACTTAAATACATTTTTTTTTTTGTAATATATACTTATAATACATAGAAAACACCCAGGTTAAGACAAACAGACATGTTCATGCACACAAACGAATCGAACCCGCGACCTCGGAGTCAAAGTGGCTATTGCTAACCATTCGACCACCGAGCTCGTCTGATGATGATGATGAATTCTAGTATTGATGTATTAAACTAAACTTTATAATTTTTTGTGCTTTATATAACTTCAGCATTGTCTAATAATTATAGCAAGTGTAAGTGGCGCTTGTAAGTAATTGTTACACTAACAAAAGAAAAAAAATATATATATTTGCTTAAGAAATAGTGTAAACAATTGTTGACAATCCAAATAAATAAATAAATAATAAATTTGATAGACCTCATCAGAAGCACTTTCAGGACGAGTAATCAGTCTTTCAATATCTTGTACACTTTAGAAATAATTGTGTGAGATCACTTATCGTATCCATCCTGTATATGTCTGCAGCCAGTGTAACTGTGTCAAGTGTATTTGGTGTGCCGGTAAATTTGGCAAATGGTTTGCCTCTTCAGCGCTTTCCCCGCCAAAGCAGAGATTATTTATCTAAATCTCTTTTAGGATTTTCCGAAGAATTATAGGCGCTGATTCGTACTATTAAGTTCCTCTTCAAATCTTATAACTTAATGGTGGCATTGATTATATTTTCTCAAAAGAATTCATACTGTAACTTAAGCAACAAAGTTTTGGGGTGGAAGTGGTTCATCAACATCTTTGAATCAAAGCCAACTTCACCTGCACGCGGTGCACCCTGCTGACTGACAAACGAAGCTCTGGCGAAAAGAGAGGTAGGGAGCATAATATGATCATCTTTAATTATTTCGAAGATTGCGTACGTCAATTTGAAAGAAACAAGGAACAGCCAAACCGATAGGAGAACTTTGTGTCTGCCCTGTCATATGTACTTTCAGTGTCGCATTGTTTTTATACAGTTAACCTTTTTTTTTTTTATATATATACTACGTCGAGTGGTAGAGAAGCATACGGCCCGCATTATGGAAAGCGGTTGCCGTAGCCATATTAACGCTCGCAACATTAAAAATATCGCTCGCGCGCTGCCACCCCCGCTGCCAAAGCAGCATCTCCTTCCTTTCTGGTGACCTCACTCACTCGCAGGTACACAACAACCTTCAAGGGAACCGTTATTTGGCTGCGGTATTCTGGAGATGAGGGTACATTCCCCAGTCAAGAGAGCTTACAATTACGCTCCCTACCTCTCTTTTCGCCAGAGCTTCGTTTGTCAGTCAGCAGGGTGCACCGCGTGCAGGTGAAGTTGACTTTGGTTCAAAGATGTTGATGAACCACTTACACCCCATTACCACCAATTAATACTTTTATAACAGCGAAAACTCCTACGTGTATGTTTATATCACCAAATTAGCGTTACCCATTATATTAAACATAATATACATAGACTAGCTGGCCCGGCGGACTTCGTACCGCCTAACTGTCAATGAATGTCGTGGTACATATTAGTTGAACTAAATTCATGATTTTATGGAATTAATAGGTAGGTACTATGAATAATAGAAAATAATAGAGAAGCTCGATGACGTCATTGCGCGTGTCAGTCTAATTGAACACGCAAGTTAAGCAACGACGACCGTCTCGAGCTCCTCCGTGCTATAGCCGTATAGATACGTATGTATATACTATCATTATTGATTTTATCTAATAAATAAAGTTCTCGTGTCACAGTTTTAGTTACCATACTCCACTGAAACGGCTTAACCGATTTTGATGAATATCTATATGTATATTCAGTAGGTATGAGAATAGGTTGTTATCTATTTATTTTTAGGGTTCCGTACCTCAAAAGGAAAAACGGAACCCTTATAAGATCACTTTGTTGTCCGTCAGTCTGTCTGTCAAGACCCTCTATGTCGAGAATGCGTAGAGGTATCAAGCTGAAATTTGAACTGTATACTCAGGTCTACGGTCCCATGAAGTTGTAAAAAAATCAAACTGCCAAGTTTAAGTAAAAAAAGACACGGCCGTTTATTCAGCAAAAAACGCATATTTCGACACATTCTCAAGGGAGTCAAAACTCATAGGGTGCTACCCGTTGACCTAGAACTATGAAATTTGGCAAGTAACATCGTTAGAGACTACAAGTACAGGAATAAATCTCAAAACTATACATTTGTAATTAAATCTTAAAAAATAGGGGCTCTATTCCTGAATTTCAGGAAAACCTCGGAAAAAACTGCGTGATTTGATTCGCGTACTACTTATAATGATCCTACGTGCGGAACCCTCGGAGGGCTAGTCCGACTCGCACTTGTCCGGTTATTTTATATTAAAATAATCCTAGGAATTACATAGATGGCAAAACAACTCCAATTAGATAATTAACTAATTTACTTTTGGGAAATAAACTAGTTTACTTTTGGGACAAATTATAATTTTACAGCAGGGTACAGAGGTTACAAACTACATACATATCTATGTATGTAGTTTGTAACCTCTGTACCCTGCTGTCTAAGTCAGGTATACATACTAGTTTACTTTTGGGACAATTTTGAATTTTGAAAAATGCTGTTTCGCATTAAGGTCTTCTTTTGTATAAAATATTTTTGTATTTATGTCCATTGTAATTTGCATTATGTGTGCTGGCCGTGTGGTTTCCGGCAGACTAGAATAGAATCACTCCGTTTCTTCCCGTGGATGTCGTACAAGGCGATTATGGGAAATACATTATCAAATATCGATCAGGCCTCCCCAACCCGTCTGGCCAGCGTGGGGAGTGTAGGCCAAATCCTCCTTCTGTCTGTGACGGACGAGAGAGGGTCGTGCTCCTGTAGTGGAGACTGAAATGGACCTGATGTTGATGATGATGATGTGCATTATAAATTAAATAAAAAAGTGACATTCACAGCGCAGATGAGTAAATATAATACCTACAGCAGATAAGCGCAGTTCGTGCACGAAACTGAAAAATAAAATTATTATACTTGCGCTTGCCAAGACATTTTTTTTATATGGGAGGTGTCCAAATGAGCATATGGGTCATCAAAAGCAATCCCTATTGCCCATGGAGATCAGCAACACGCAAGCAATCGCCGTTGCCAGCCTATTAATAGTATTCAGCAGCAGGTATCAAATCAAACAACTCATCTATGATATAATTTGTACACAACACAAAGAAACGCTACATCTCTACGTGTAGTCACGTACGTATCACAGAATTCACGGTATAAGCCAGTAGGAGATAAGAGCGATTAAAATGAGCGAGTAATAATTAATAAGTTAAGAGTAGGGTTTTACTTGAATGCCTCAAGTACCCTTTACGAGGCTAAGATCAAACGCGAGTGTACCTGACGGTCACTGTGAGCTTTGATGTTGGAGGGCCATTCGGCTCCTGACTACAAAGTCCACGGACAATCTGTTCGATGAAAGGCCTCGAGGATTGTGACGTAACTAAGAGGTATTTCATTAATAAATGGTCCGGAGTAGCTTGCAAAGCTATTTTGATACCATAGGTTCAATATTTGTAAGTGAAACATGTATGAAAATGTATGTTTAAAGCGGGGTGTAGATGGTTCATCAACATCTCTGAACTAAAGCCAACCTCACCTGCAAGCACCCTACTGAGTGACAAACGAGGCTCTGGCGAAAAGAAAGGAAGGGCATAGAGTTTTTTTTATACTGCCCGACTGGGGTAGTACCTGCACCTCACAGAATAACGCAGCGAAATAACAATTCCCTTGAGGGTTGTTGTGTTCCTGCGAGTGAGTGAGGTCACCAGAAAGAAAGAAAGCAAGGCTGGCAACAGATCGGTGACTCCTTGGTGTTTCTAATCTCCATGGGCGGTGGTGATTACTTTCCACCAGGCGACCCACATGGTCGTTTGCCTCCCTATCATATAAAATCTATCTGATATAAATATAAATAAGAACCTAAATGTTGTTATGTATAGAAAACAGTAGACCACACTTAGACCTGTGGAGCTTTCTTATGCGACAGGTTGGTTTTTTCAGTGCAACCTAAGCTTATGCTATGCGGTCCACTGCACAAAATAATGGTAGGTAGTAAGTATTATTTAACAGTTATCTAGTACATATACGTGCGTTCTCTAGTTTGGAGCTAGATGGCACTGTGTAATATTTATAGCCATTTAATTGCATGAAAGGAGATGCTGCATTGGCAGCAGGGTGGCGACGCGCGAGTGATATTTTATGTTACGAGCGTTAATATGGCTACGGTATCCGCTTTACATCAGGCGGGCCGTATGTTTGTCTGCTACCCGCCGTAGTATAAAAAAAACTTGTGGTTGAGAATGTTGGAAGGGTGGACTAAATAGTTTGACTACAAAGAAGAAGGGGTCTCTCTCTTCTATGTACAGAAATGACCAGCCAACACACTACACAGCGACACCTACTGCATTTTTCAATATGGAATTAAACTTTTTATATCTCGCACACAGTCACCCAGATTATGACTAATCTGCGATTGCGGCAATGCACGCTGTAAACCAAAATACGCAATAATCCTGCAGGTCATTTGGAATCGGTAATACAAAAAGCAGCCATGATTTTTAGGGTTCCGTACCGAAGGAAAAACGGAACCCTTATAAGATTTATTTATTTATTTAAACTTTATTTACCACAATTTAAGGGTACAAAGGCGGTCTTAATGCTAAAAGCATTCTCTACCAGACAACCTTGGGGAAGTGCAGATATACACGAATGCGGCATACAAAATAAATTAATAACAATATACATACATACACATTACATAAATACAAAATATATGATACATATAAAATAATATAAACTTACATATACTTAATCAATAGGAGGATGATTCATAGTTTTGGCAATTTGTCTAAGAGGTGAGCATGAACTTTATTTTTGAAGTTAAATTTATTCTCGATTCTTCTGATGCTATCGGGTAGCGCATTCCAGAGTCGTGAAGATTGTAGAGTGAAAGAGTTTGACATAAAGCCAGTACGAAAGAGCGGGGTAGAAAGCGCAAGGGAGTTGCCAGATCGAAGCTGTCTTTCATGAGAGTCACAAAGATATTGAAACTTACATTTTAAATATTCAGGGGAGAGAGGGTTATTCAGAATAGAGTGAAGTGAACAGAGCAACCTCTTTCGCCTGCGCTGACGAATAGGAAGCCATTTGAGCTGTGACCGGTAGGAAGAGACATGATCAAATTTACGAAGACAGAAGATGAAACGAATAGCATTGTTGATAAGCCGGTCCAGCTTATTAAGAAGATCTTCATTTAGATCAGGGTAGCAGACATCAGCATAATCAATGATAGGGAATATGAGAGATGTGACAAGAGTGACCTTAATATTGATGGGGAGAAAATTTCGAAACCGATTGAGATATCGTAAAGAAGATATGACCGCGCGACTCACCTCTGCGATTTGTGTAGTCCAACTCAATGTGGAATCAATGTGTAGCCCAAGGTTCTTCACACTATGACTAAAAGGAATTACACATTTTTCAAACATGACAGGTAAGACAGAGCTGGAATCCACTTTTGCGACTTGCTTAGAACTGCCCACAACAATGGCTTGACATTTGGCAGGATTCACAGAAATTCCAAAGTCTTTAGACCAGTTACTAATGCTGCATAAATCACAATTTAGCCGAGCAATTGCTAAGTTTACATCATCTGCAGTAGTTTGAACATAAATCTGGAGGTCATCCGCGTAGAAATGGTAAGAACAGCACAACGACAAGGAAAGGAAATTAATAAACAAAGAGAACATTAAAGGCGATAGGATCCCACCCTGCGGCACGCCAGAAGACAGATCTTTCCAATCAGATAACTCTCGACCCAGACGCACTGCTTGCTGGCGACCACATAGGTATGAGGAAAACCAATCCAACGTGATTGATGAGAAGTTCAGGTTTTTCAGGATGGCAAGTCATGGTCAACCATATTAAATGCGTTAGAAAAATCAATAAGAACGACTATGGTGACCATTTTATCCTCCATACCCAACCTAATATCTTCTGTAACTTTGAGAAGAGCAGTAGTAGTGCTGTGCCCTGAGCGAAAGCCTGACTGATGAGGGGAGAGCAGAGAGTTAGAGTAGACAAAGGAAGATACTTGTATGTGAGCAGCGGCTTCTAAGATTTTCGAAAGGAAGGGCAAAATTGAGATAGGTCTGTAATTTTTCAGCAGGATAGGAGTGGGAATTTTAGGAACAGGAATAACAAAAGCTTTTAGCCATAAAATAGGAAAATCACCTTCTAAAAATGAGAAATTAACAATATGAGTAATGATAGGTAGAATTAAGTCTAAAATGCAAATAATCATATCCCTACTCACATCGTCGCAGCCTTTGACTGTATTGACATGATTATTTTACGTATTTCATCCATTGATACTGGAGAAAAAGCAAAAGACTCGGTGTCAGGGTGAGCCATGGAAGATATTTTAGCAATAGTTGCAGATTTAAGTAAAGGGTCAAAAGAAGGAGAAGATACGAAGTAATTATTAAAGTCATTAGGAGAAAAAGTTACGTGCGGTTGAGAAGGACATTTACCCATACCTAGAGAGTGCAGAAACTTCCATATATTAAGCTGAAGAAGAATTAATGACATTTTTATGGAAATATTGCCGTTTGGCTGCTCTTACCATGCAGTTACAGCTATTACGCGCAGTTTTGTATAGGGTCCAATTATTGTCAGACCTGTCATGCTTGAAGATTCGAAATGCGCGATCACGCTTTGTCATGGCCAAGCGTACATCCCTAGTGATCCAGGGTGCGGGCGGCCTCTTAACCTTAACAGCTTTTAATGGAGCATGAGCATCAAACAGCTTGAGCAAATTGTTATTAAATTGAGAGACTTTCTCATGCACTGTCGACGCTGCAAAAACCGAGGAAAAGTCAATCTTAGATGCGTCTTCCTTTAATTTAGTATGAACTACTCGCGCGTAACTTCGCATCCACACGATTGTAGGTTTAAGTTTCGGCGGTCTTAATTTGTACTGGAGAAAAATAAGGTCATGTTTGGAGAAGCCAGGTGCAGGGAATTGACCATGTTTTGTAACAAGTTCAGGAGAAGAAGTAATAATTAAGTCAAGCCAAGTGTCATTTGAAGTAGGGTTATGATGAGTAGGCTCAGAAGGCAGAATAGAAAGATTGACTGACTTAATAATATTCAATAGTCTAAGAGAACGCGCAGTATCGCTTATGAGATCAGTATTGAAATCGCCCATGATTATGTGATGCCTGTAATCCGAACAGAGTGGCTCTAAGATAGATTCAAAGTGAGAAAAGTAATCAATGGAAGGTGGACAGTATACGACTCCGAGAACTGCTTTAGTCCCCTTAATAGAGATTTCGAGAAAAAGATACTCAGCAGAACCAGAATATGGTGACGGTGACGAGGTCAAGATCGTATAAGGTATGTCACTACGTAAATAAATAGCAACACCTCCACCGCCTTTACCAGTACGATCATTACGGATCAAAATATACCCAGGAAGAGAGTAAGAGAGAGAAGATAGGCATGGCTTAAGCCAGCTTTCCGACACGAGAATAGCATGAAAAGAGTTTGAAGAGAAAGTTTCAAGAAGATCAGTGAAGTGAGAGGGTATACTTTGAGCATTAAGGTGGCAGGTGTTGAAGCAGTAGGGAGTATCTATAATAGCAGTCTCAAGAAGGGTGCCTAGCGTTTCAGGTTCATTAAACGACCCCGTGCTATCTCCTGAAGAGAAGCTTAAATTCAAAGCAGAATGGAACGAATCATCATCCGACATAACAATATATAAATAATATCTACAATAATATAATTACAATAAATAAATAAATAACTATAGGAATATTATAACAATATTTTACAATATACAAGTAAATATGTGACCTGCAAGTCCTACCGGTTGACTGCAATAATTATAATTAAAAGAAACAGAACAACACAATAAAAACATACAATAATCTCAATGTGCCGTTGTGCAGGAAGCCAGAACCATTTACAATTAAAAAAAAAAAACATTCATTTCTTAAAAAGGGTTGACAGTTGCCAATAGCGAAAAAAAAAAAAAAAGAAATATTTGACAGTGACATTTGTTTGCTGTGATTGTGCTCTAACTTACATGTGATTGAGTTGAATTGAACAATAACAATACCAAAACAAATTAAAAACAAACCAAAGAAGGGTATTCAAATTAAAAATGTTGGAGGTACAAGTAAATAGAATAAAATACTGTAACCCTCTGATTAAAGTTATAAATATAAGAACTGTAATTATCAATAATTAAGGAAATGAAGATGCAAATATACGAACAATGATTACTTCCTCGTTCTGGCTGTCCTTTTCGACTTAGTAGTTAGGTCTGTGGGAGCCGTCGAGCCCGAAGAGGCCGGCTCAGCTGGCTGCAATTCATCTTCCGACGCAGCCACAGCAGAAAGCTCAGTCTCATTATGTAGACGCTGCTTAGAACCGTCCTTCATCTTGATGATAATATTACCATCCATGGTCCAACACCTCCCCATGCCAAACCGCTTACGTGCCTGAAGGAAAAGTGTTTGCCGCTGACGAGTGAGGAACTCGAAAATTGTGTGGTGTGTACCTTTCAGTGCTGTCTTTTTGCTCCACACCGAAGATCGCAACGCCAGGTCAGCAAATCTCACCAACACAGGACGACATCTTCCCTCCGACGGCCTACCGAGACGATGACAAACCGTGAGCTGCTCCACTGATACATCCAGATCCATTTTTTCATGAAAGAGGCCGGTGGTGAAAAGATCTCTTTGTTGTCCGTCTGTCTGTCTGTCCATCAAGACCGTAACATTGACATCACGCTGACGGCGGGAGGCTCTACTGCGCGCGTCTTTGCCGCGGGTTGAAGTAATGTTTCGCCCTGTTGAGCACACCTAGTTTCTTCGATGCCAGCTTGACCTTCCCCTCCAGATAATATATTATATATACGATTTTTCGAGAGTATGTATGTATGTATGTATAATTGTTTGGCACGCTCTGCAGCCTGAACGGCTGGATGGATTTTAGCTTGACAGGTGTCGTTAGAATCGTATTTGCTGTGAGAGTGACATAGGCTACATCAAATATAAAAAAAAACAATATGGCGGCTTTGAGTCGCAAAATTGTCGTTGCAGTAATTTTTTTTTTTCTTCTTAATATATCGATATGATTCTTAATATATCAAAATAAAGGTTTGCCTGCGGCTTTGCTTGTATGGAATTATATTATTGTTACGCGTGATTAATAAAGGAACAATATTTTCTGTCACCTTTTAGATGTGTCACTAATCTGCAGTAGGTACCCTAATAATAATATCTATCCCCAAGAAATATATTAGTCATCATTTTAATCAAAACTGTCTCTAAATATAAATCATCATCTTAACAAACTACTATTATCATTTAATTTGTTTGATCATCAAAAAATAAATCTGTCACCAAATAAATAGATCAGCTCCTTAATTTATTGAAAAAATGGCTAATAGGGGCGAAGTCAAATTGGCGTCATATTCACTGACGTCTTACCAATACTTGGTCAATGTAATAAATCATGTTTTGGTTAGATTTGAGTTGATTTTTGGTTAGGTTAGGGTTTTCTTGTGTCCTGTCATCGGAAATAGGAGCTCCGCTTCTCCGTCAACCTAGATGATGAATGATGTGGTGCCAAGTAAGCTTAATTATTAATAACTGACAATATAATACATACAAAAACATTTATTTGGTACTAGACCCTATATCTCTATTATTTTAGGTGATTTATTGTGGAATCAATTTTTTATTGTTTGGTGACTACATTTTGGTGACAAATCTATTATTTTGCGGGCAAACCCTATTAGTTAAGAAACACAAAACTAATTAAATTGGTGATAGCTTAAATGATACCCATTAATAAATCTGTTGTAGTTATCATGCATTTTTACCGACTGCGACAGAAGGAGGGTTATGTTTTTCGAGAATATGTATGTATGTATATTTGTTTGGCACGCTCTGCAGCCTAAACGGCTGGATGGATTTTAGCTTGAGAGGTGTCGTTAGAATCGTATTTGCTGTGAGACTGACATATCATGACATCAAATATAAAAAAATCAATATGGTGGCTGTGACCCGCAAAATTGACATTGCAGTAATTTTTTTTTCTTCTAAATAATATATAAGGGTATCAAAATAAAGGTCTCGATGACCTGATTTCAAAGATATATTTGATATATTAGTTTTTGCCTGCGGCTTTGCTTGTATGGAATTATATTATTGTTACGCGTGATTACTAAATCTGTTGTAGGTGCAGTCGGGTTTTTGATTTTTTTAATTAACTACTTGTTATACACCAAACTTGCAATACAAGGAGTATTGCTCGCGCGCTGGTACTCCCACTGTTAACGCAGGATCTGACGTCTGATAGTCATCAGACGTCAGATCCTGCGTTAAAACAGTGGGAGTGCCGTAGTAATGAGTGAAAACTCACTCATTCACTTATATATAACAAATCTCAAAAGTACAAACATTAAGTGTTATTTGGCTGTGGTTTTTTGTAAGATGACTGTAGATACAAGGTTAGTTTTGACTTTTAGGGTGGTGACTATCTACTTACATTCCAAACAATGCCCATAGTTTTATAAATATACAATACAAACATAACTTGACTACTTTTTGCATAGCTTCCTCCAATAATGCTAGGGCTGACAGTTTCGTCGTCAGTTCAAAGTCATTTAATGCAGACTAAGGCTGGACTATACCGCGTTAATATCTGTAATCGATGATCCTTGATAGCTTGACCAATTGAAAACTATTAATTTAATCAAAATACCTATTCACCCGAAGTAATTTCGTAAATGACCAAATCGATTACATTCCAACGCCTCACATTAGCAGGCCATCTCATATATTAGTTGCATGAATATTCAAGCGAGGATTTCATCCAATTTGACTAAATTTGATTATGATCAAGTTTAGCATTAAATGTTGTAAAGGCAACCTTTGGAATATGCTAGGATGTTTACTTATTAGGTCACATATTATCTAAACAAGAACAAACAAAAATACTTACTGTAATTCGCTCATCAAGCCCCTTCATTTGATAACATAAAATATGTAATTTCATAATCTATAATATAAAAATAAATCGCTGAAAGTGTTGCTAAGCGCTCGAGAACAGCTACACCGATTTCGCTAATTCTTTTTTTAGAAAATTCCTTGAAGTACAAGGAAAAATTGCCTGAAAAAGTCTAAAAACAACACTTTTCTATAATACCATACAATATTCGTAATAATACTTAAAAGTCAATTTGAACTTTAATACCATACCACAGAGTTCAAGTGTTAGTGGAGAGGTTACGGGAAGGCAAAACAATTGAGTGACGTTGACGTGACAAATAGCGGTACGAATTTCGCCGGGTCAGCTAGTTTGTAATAATTCCTAGGCCAGCCAATGGCAGAATATGTTTGCAGCATAACATCTTAGTACCATATTCTGAGGAAAAAATTTCATTTATGTTACGGGCGTTTATATTGCATCGGTAACCGCTTTACTTCAGGCGGATCATATGCTTCTCTGCCACCCGACGTAGTTTAAAAAAAATCGTACGTATATCGAATTTGACAAATCTATAAGTATCAAATTCGCATGCCCGAATTATTTCGTCACTATTTAGGCACAATATAAGTAATAGTACTACGTACAGTATGGCCTCTCCATGCCGCTCTCTCGTGTCTACCTCACTTCCCCTCTGAGACAAATCTGGAACAGTGAGTATGGCGCCACACGCACACATGCTCATTCACGCTCTGCACAGACGTCGTTGTTTTTGTAGTAGTTTACGAGGCGACATTTGTATGGAGTGGCCGGGGTGTGATTTTAGTTACGCGCCATTAGCTTGTCATCGCGCTCTATAACCACCAAATAACTACCAAAGTTAATCAAAATGGCGCTCACCGCAAAATTGAAAATAATATTTCGCAAATATTCAACAGTTTTAATGAGTTACCGTCGACAACTCGAAATGAATAGAACAAGCAAGTATTAATTAGAGACAAACCATTGAAAAGTTGTGTTGTTGCCACGTGGTTACGAAACAGGACGGTAGACAAAGGAGAGTTGTCTCCGGGGAATATTCCATCTTTGAATTAGAAATCTCGGTGAATATGATTATTTAATTGCATAGTGAATAATATTATTCACGGTAATGTAACTACTTGGTAAGGGAAGAATTTTATTAAACTCACATGTATATGAGTGAGCTGAGAAGTCGATGGCATCGTTGCGTATGACAGCCTAATTAATAAAGCAAATTAAGTAATGTCTTAAGCTACGTCGACCGTAGCCTGTCAATGGATGGGCTTTTTTTTTATCGCGAAGCGATCGCTCCTCCGCTTCGGAGGGCACGTTAAGCCGTCGGCCTCGGCTGTTAGCATTAAATGACAGTCGATTAGCCACTCAGTGGAGTATGGGCGATTATTACTGATTCACAGTTTTCCATATTTTCAACAGACAACCACGACATCATGTTTAGGTTGTTTAATAATAATAATCAATTACAACCCGCGCAAAACAATTAGTGTACCACAATAACATAGCTGGAAAAGTCCAATCTCATAATCACAATCATTCCAATTAAACAATCAAATATATTTTAATGTATTCCTGACTGTTACCCGAGGCTTCGCCCGTGTGTTATTATTTTAATAAATCTGTTTTTCTTAAGAATAAGATGTTTATCCGGGATAATCGTAGTGTAGTATGTGGAGCACAATTTTTGACCGTGTGGTTTCCGGCAGACTAGAATAGAATCACTCAGTCTCTTCCCGTGGATGTCTTCCAAGGCGACTAAGGGAAATACATTGTAAAACATAGATCAGCAGGGTGACTTTTGACGCAATCGAATTAGAATCGAATCGAAATCAGATCGAATAGATATCAAATGGTACTCCTGAGATTGAAATCAGCATCAAATCGAAATGAGATCGACTTGAACTCAAATGTCACTTTTGAATGGTACTTTTGAAGTTTGAGATCGCGCCAAAATCGAGAATGAGATCGAATTCATCTGTCAAAATTTTCGATTCCGCGGTTGGTGTCGT
Organism: Hypsopygia costalis; assembly: GCA_937001555.2. Classification (NCBI taxonomy): domain Eukaryota; kingdom Metazoa; phylum Arthropoda; class Insecta; order Lepidoptera; family Pyralidae; genus Hypsopygia; species Hypsopygia costalis. The sequence continues at coordinate 977,380 of OW443336.2, read as the reverse complement.
GTTGTATGGTTTTCTCATAGTTTTCTCAAAGTTTATTAAGTTTTCGCTTGTTTATTGAGTAAAGTGTATTTATATAGCGTTAAAAATTAAAATGGCAAGATTTGATAGTATGTTTATCTTGATTGAAGAAGCTAGTCGTCTCGACAAACGACATCGCAGGAAGGCTATGATTATAGCTCACTATGTGAGCGTGTTGGACTGGATGGATGACTGTGAATTTGTGAAGAATTACAGATTAAACAAAAGCCTCTTTTGGACTCTAGTGAGATACTTGATGCCTTATTTACAATGACCAAAAATATCAAGTGATCTATCAATTATGTACAAAGTAAGTTAAGTTTTAGCACTTTTACTATAGGATACGTATTAAAATAGTATCTGTACCTGCATGCTTTTAAGCAAGGAATAGAATAGCTAAATCTCTGTTTTTGTAACTCTCTAGTAATTTACATTATAGTCTCATTTTTGAGCTTCATGTAATCTAGCAGCATTTAGTCAAAACCTCTCATGATATTTCTTGTTTATTTACAGGTATCATTTTAGCCACAGGCAGGCAGCAATGGCAGTACAATGTCTCTGCAATCTGTCTCAAAATGCACAAGAGAAGTTACGGTTGCACTAAATCATTCTGATATATTAAAATTATTATGGTTCCTGGCACTTGAGAAAACAATGCAATTAAATTGAAGTAAGAACATTTTCTTATTATTATTTTAAATAGTTGTTTCGGCCAACTGGCCAGGATATTATAAATATTTTTTTAAATGGAAAAATCCCACCTAGCCGGGGGGAGGTGAATTTTTCTATTTTTTTTTAAATTTGAATATTTTTTTCTACACCTTTTCATTACATATTAGATTTCAGTCTACTAAGTAATTATAATGTTCTCTAAAGAAGTTGGTAAAATTACACTTTATATTAAGTAATTATATTTATTTTTTTCTTATTTTGCTTTATGCCTCAGGTTCTATGAAAAATACCAATTGCCAGAAACTATTTGGTGTATTGATGGAACCCAAGTAGCTATGGTTCGGCCATCAGAAAATGAAGAGTGGTATTTCAATAAACAACATTACCAGTCTCAAAATGTTCAAATTGTAAGTAATTATTTTTGTATTGCAACTCCTTTATTGGGCTATATAAAATTTATCTTGTGAACTAACAGAGTCACTAAATATTATTAAACAAATCTAACTGCATCTGTTATTTGATTTTATATTTTTTCTGTGTGGCTTATAATAAGATATGTGAAACAGTTTACATGGACAAAGTTAAGCCTTAAACTTAATTCAATAAATTTATATTGCAGCATGAAGAAAAATATCTTACAAACCTATTAAGAGTTTTAAATGGCAATCGCATAGTGGTCTTTGAATTTACTTTTGGATTAGAATTTGTTAAACATCAGTTTTAATTTTTTTTTATTAATAACTTGTTTCTTGTTACAGATGTGATTTTGATTTAAATATAATCAGCATAGGTACATATCATGCTGGTGTCACGCATGATTCATACATATCAACAACCATGAAGTGAAAAGTTTATTGCAGTCACAGACCAAGAGGAAATGGTGTGTTTATTTGGTGAGTTTATGTGTTATATGTATATACTTTTTATCAGTCAATTCTTATTAAATGTGTATTTTGTTTAATAGTCTTCATTATAAAATTTTATTTTATTCCTACAACTGAAACTAGAAAGTTTACAATGAATATTTAACTTGACTAACAAAAATAATTTCGTCATTTCAGGTGATTCTGGTTATGCACAAAGAGAGTTTATGATGATCCCAAGAGCATCACACAAAAGCATTACTTGTCTGCTTGTAATAGAGTGAAGGGGACCATCGATCTTCTTAATGCTCAGTGATGTGTATTGAAACAACCGTAATGCATTATAAGCCAGACCGAGTGGAAAAAAATATTAATGCTTGCACTGTGTTGCATAATATATGCAACCAAGGTCGTATTGTTGCACCAAATAGTGAAATACGGCAGATACAAGAGGAACATAGGCAAGAATTACAGGAGTCGCACAGAATACGAGTATGTCATGCAAGCGGTTTGAGTCAGCAGCAGAGATAAACTGATGAGTTAAAAAGTGGCAATCTTGCTAGAGCACATATATGGACCCGTTATGGCAGACCAAATGGTTTAATACATAAATAAATATTCAAACTACTGTTATGTTTTTATTATTAACTCATTTAATATACCCTTTAACAGAATCAATATTTTTTGTAATAGCATTATTTATTTTCATATTAACAATCATACATCTTAGTTGTTGATAGAATCAATACTATTTAACAAAATTACTATGCTAAAAACAAATTACTATTTCTTATCCTTGTAGTAGCACTATTTTGAGTGCATAACACACATGCAATTATTATTTTCGCCTCAATATCTACTAGGCGATCCCACTCATCTTGCAGATGTGAGCGGCCACTGATGTATAATGTCTACCAGTCTCACACCCTTGTCTGGCCCTTTCTCTTGACTATTTAGCAGGTCTCTGTGCTCTGTTGGGCTGCCGAAGACGTCGAGTAATATTTGTAGGATGGGATGGTGTCGATGCGTTGCTGAGTAATGGAAGAATTGGTGAACCCAAAGGGTTGTAAAGGTCTTGGTAGACAGGTCGACAGTTCATTGTGAACTACCAGGCTGAGAATCTGTTAACAAAATAAATATCAATTAATTGTACCAGTATTATTACAAAGTTGTAAGTATGCTAGTTTACATGTAACATAATCATGCTACCTCCTCCAGGAAGGCTTCCTGGTAACTCACACACTGGGGGAAACGACTATCATTAAAAGAACAGCCGGGATTGACAGCTTAATGTGCCCTACGAAGCACGAAGGAGTTCGCTATCAATATACCCATCCATGGACAGGCTACATTGCAAGAGTTCCATCACTTTGTTTTCCTCAAAAGGAACTACAGGTGAATAATATCTTCTGTATCTGGGTGCTCTAATAAATAGAAACTTAAATGTATCAAAAGATAAAGAAAGAAGAGAAAACACCTATGCATAAAAAAATTATTATACCTGAAAAAGTATGAGTTACAACAAGAGGGACAGAAAATCCCATATCACGTAGTGGCAAAGCAACTGCCACACAACAAAGCTAACATCCTCTCCTCGATTGGGCTTATAGTGGGAAGAAAGTCCTTTCCTCGGCCAGTTTACAGCATAATTTTTGTCTCTCCAAAACTGCAAAGGAAAGCGGTCTTTAACATAGGATTATGTTCATTAAAAATGAATATATATTAACTACCTTTTGACACTACTGGGATAAAAAGGATCCTTCATGTTAATCCAGAGTATATTCATTCTATGCGCCAAGTTTCATTCAATCATTTTAGTGGATTCACCATCCTCGCACACTTTTAAAGCTTTTAATAGATTTCATTAAACTTGCAGATTATTTTAACCGAAGTCAGTTAATACAGTTGGTTCCCTAAGACAACGGACCACTTCACCTTCCTAGTCAGTTATCTTAGGGAACCAACTGTACGATAGACGAAGATATGGTAATTGCATTCTGTATTAGTCTACCATTTGGAATGGAGAGAAATATGATAGTCTTTACTAAATGAACTTACCTTAGCTCACCTCGCCCCATTTTTCACTGCACATCCTAATGAATTCAAGATCTTGGAGAACTCTTGCCATTCCCTCTTTGCCTCTTACTTTCCCATCGCGATGCGCAAATGTCCTTTAGAAATTCCTGGATTTGTTTCCTAGTATTCCAGCAAAGATTGCATTTGTATCTGGGTGGGTTGCATTTTCTACAAAAAAACATATGTTTTATTGAAATATTAACATTGATGATAACCCAATTTAAAAGTTTAATGGAGATCATAACTACAATAACTATATAATTACCTTTTTACAAAAGCTCACCATACACTTGTACCAAACAAACAAGAAATTAAAATTTCGCGGGAAAGAAACTTTATTTTGACATTTCGTAACATGACATTTGTTTGTTTTTAATTCACATTTTTCGTGTGTTGTACATTTTTTTTTTCAAATATAAAAGGCTTTTACGTGACTTATGCACTATAAGTGAACTTATTTTCTTCGAGTCTAGAGAAATACGTATTAATACAATTTAATTATTATTAATTTCGGTAAATCGATAAAATTATTTTACAAGAAATTGTCAACGAAAACAGTCTAACTTTTGCCCATATGCCGGAAGTTACGTCAGCGTTTGATGCTAATACGATCCTAAATTCGATTTCGATTTGATTTCGATTCCGTTCAAAAGTACAAAACTTGAATCGAATTGAAATCAGATCGAACTCAAATCAAAATCGAAATCAGAATCAAATCAAATTCAAAAGTCAGCCCCCAGGCCTCCCCAACCCGTGTGGCCAGCGTGGGAAGTGTAGGCCAAATCCTCCTTCTGTCTGGAACGGACGAGAGAGGGTCGTGCTCCCGTAGTGGAGACTAAAAAGACCTGATGATGATCATGTGGAGCACAATGGCTAATTTCTATGTTTCAACGTAACTTCATAGTTTACTGCGACATAGACGCATATTGCTTGGTCAGCGGCAACCCAGTAGTATAAATAGCATTAAGACTTTAAAATTAAGGCTCTGTTCGTATACAAATAGTGTCTACATCATTGGTGCTCCTCGGAGAACCCTCCACCAGTAACCCTTCACATTTATCCTGCTCTCCAGACCTTAAACTATCCTCTCAAAAAAAAAGCACGCCAATCTATAGGTTCCATTTGACGTAAAAAAAGAACAAACAAATATTGGGAGCAGCGCAATGATCCAATAATAGACCGTTGCATTGATTTGAAGGCTGTAGACTCTACTTACGCGCAAAGAGCCTGTAATCTAAGTCAATCAGTCAGATTTGGAGCCCTACCGCCCAAGCTGACGCCGATTAATGTTGTATATTTTGATTCGAAAAATAGGTCTTACATTTTAGTTACTCACAAACATCTTCACTCAGACGTGAGAGGTCCAGAGTTTCTACCAGCTAAGCTGAACATTAATACCATAAGTTTAAGCCGAAGCACAGTATAAGTAATAGTACTACGTACAGTATGGCCACTCCCTGCCGCTCTCTCGTGTCGACCTCATCTCCCCGCTGAGAGAAATCTGGAACAGTTTGTATGGCGCCGCACGCACACACGCTCATTCGCGCTCTGCACAGACGCCATTGTTTATGTAGTAGTAAACGACGCGACATTTGTATTGAGTGTCCGGGGTGTGGCCGAAGTTTGATTTTAGCAATCAAAAAATTCGATAGGAATCGGTTTCGGCTTAGCCAGTTTCGAAGGATTATAATGGAGGAATAGGAGTACAAGAAGTAACCTTTATCACTGAATTATATATATAATATTTTACTGTAACCAGTGACATTGTCCGTGGGTCAAAGTCAAAGTCAAAGTCAAAATTCTTTATTCTGTGGGCCCTCGCGGGCACTTAGACACGTCTTTTACAATTAGGTATAGTTTTTTTATCTACCAGCATTTCGGAATGACCATTGACGAGAAGAAATGCTGAAAGAAACTCTGTCAATATAGGTCTTTTTTAAATAGCCATACAATATTATCATTATACATAATACAATAAAAAAAAATGGTATTCAACCAAAATAAGAGAAAAAATAAAAATTAAAGGTAAATAAAATAGGGTTACTTGTATATTTTTCATTTAAAATAATGTTTCTTTTTTAATTTTTTTTTACTCAGTTACCCTAAATTCTTGATCTGTATCAGAAATTCAGGTCCCTGCCGGCTGACAAACGAAACTCTGGCGAAAAGAGAGCGTAATTGTAAGTGCTCGACTGGGGAATGCACCTCCACCTCACAGAATACCGCAACCAAATAACAATTCCCTTGAGGGTTGTTGTGTTCTTGTGAATGAGTCTCCAGAAAGGAAGGAGATATATATTGTCAGACAAATTACACAGCGCCATCTAGCCCCAATCAAAGTACATAGCAATCGAATCGAAGGTGTCCAAAAGCGATGCTTGAAAATTCTTAGCTATAAATATGGCATGGGACGTAAACTCGGGTCTTACAATGAACGCCTGAAGTTTTATCACTTGGAACCTCTATATATTCGACGTCATAATAACGACCTTATTTTGCTTTACAAAATTATCCACTACAAGCTAGACTCCTCAAATCTTCTTTCTTTGTTATCTTTCAATACCCGATTTAGATCTCGTAACCGAAATTATAATATTTTTTGTCTTCAAGTTTTCACCAACAATACATCGTATTACAACCCCATAGTTAGGATGTGCCGCCAATATAACGAAATTCTTGTCTCTAACAGAGACATCGATATTTTTCACTCAACACTGTCTCAATTCCGGAGACAACTGAGGATCCAGCTACAACCGGACGAGAGAGGATAGTACTTATTTGTAGTTCTTTCATTCTCCTTTGTAAATTCATCTTTTTCTTACTTTTATTTTTGTTTTTAACTTAAAATGTTTTTTTATTGCTGTTCCATATGAGCAGCGATCTCTAGCGTACGCTATTAATTCCAATATTTATAAAGCTGCTAGGCGTACATAATTTTGGATTATAATCTAGCTCTGTACTAATTGTAAGCTATAATATGGTGTTTATGTCGATTGTAATCTGTCTTGTATGCTAATAAATAAATAAATAAATAAATAAAAGTAAGCGAAGCTTGTGTTATGGGTACTAGACTAACTGATTAACATACGTAAATACATTTTTTTAAAATACATACATTATAATACATAGAAAACACCCAGACCAAGACAAACAGACATGTTCATGCACACAAATGTTTGTCCTGTGTGGGAATCGAACCCACGAGCGTTGGTATCGAAGCCGCGTCTTGACCGCTACGCCACCGAACTCGAGATGCTGCGTTGGCAGCGAGGGTGGCGGCACGCGAGCGATATCTTATGTTGCGAGCGTTAAATGGCTACAGTAACCGATTCACAAAAAGCGGGCCGTATGCTTGTCTGCCTCCCGACGTAGTATAAAAAAAATACTATGTAGTAAACATGAAACTATTTGTTCCTATATTTACGTAGCGTCAACTAGCACAACGCGACAATATTAGTCTCACTAGTCGACACGCGACACTGCACTACATTACACGCTATTGCATCTTTACTGTAAATCGAACGAGGATTTACTGTAGCTAGCTGTTTACGGTGAACGCTCTCTCGTATTTTATGATTAGAGTCTGAGTGCATCAAAAAATATAAAACTTATAAAAAATCTAAAAAATTTACTAAAATATTACCTTAAGAATGCGGCTGGGAGCGGCTGGATGCAGAAGGCGGAGGATCGTATCTGGTGGAAAGCATTGGGGAAGGCTTATATCCAGCAGTGGGTATACAGGCTGATGATGATGATGATGAATCTTTTTCTTCTTAACGTTATCAAATTAGTGTAGGCCTTCTTAATGTTTCGCCATGTATTTCTAGTTTGACCTGTTTGTATGGGGTGTAAGGTTTATCAACATCTTTGAACCAAAGCCAACTTCACCTGCACGTGGTGCACCCTGCTGACTGACATACGAAGCTCTGGCGAAAAGAGAGGTAGGGAGCGTAATTGTAAGCTACCCGACTGGGGAATGTACCTCCACCTCACAGAATACCGCAGCCAAATAACAAATCCCTTGAGGGTTGTTGTGTTCCTGCGAGTGAGTGAGGTCACCAGAAAGGGAGGAGATGATCCGTCTGCAGCGGGGGTGGCAGCGCGCGAGCGATATTTTATGTTGCGATCGTTAATATGGCTACGGCAACCGCTTCACATCAGGCGGGCCGTATGGTTGTCTTCCACCCGACGTATTATTTAAAAAAAAAAAAAAAGCATTTTTTTTTCTGTCTCTTGTCTGATGTTCTTTTGCCAACGAATTTACGGTCTGCCTTGGAACTCACAACGAATTTAATCAGAAGAAATTAGTAGGAGTAGGAAGCTTTTGGAATTTGACTTCCCCTCTTGGCAATGTGAGAGGCAGCTATATGGCAAATAAAGCATTAAAAGCTTAAAGAGATGGCTAGTCAAGTGAAGCTCAACTGCCGTGCACCATGGATTTTAAATATCTAACTCTATTGGGGACCTACAACAATGAGTTTGTTACCTACGAGTAACACATCGAACAGGCCATCATATCAAACAGATCATCCGAGCACGGGGAGTGCTCGGATGATCTGTTTGATATGATGACCTGGCGCTGAGTTGATCTGTGATATAATTTATAAAGAACGCAAAGAGACGCTACATCTCTACCTGTAAAGAGAGAGTCCAGTCGATTACTTTTATTTATTTAAACTTCGTGCACAATAAAAAATGTATACAGGGGGACTTAATGCTACACAATTTAATGTTCTCTACCATAACGAGTCTCTTTTCCGGGCAACGTGTTCAGCCTACAGATCAGATTTAAGAGTGGTGAAATCATAAGTCTGTCGCCCATTCATATCTTATTTTCAAAGCCCGGTGTTTGTTTTATAGGCAAAATGTAAAATAAAATAAAAATATCAACGCATAGCTGAACCACTGAACAGTTCGGGTTGCAAGGCATACATATCACTATCATAGCATAGGCATCCGTTATGGGAGATTTTTTGAAAACTCTCATGGGACACCGAGATACGGAGTACAAAGTTACCATTGAAAGTCTTCTCTAATATCCAAATTGTAAGAAACAATGCCTTGTTTAGTAGTGTAATATTTAATAGGTAGATGACACCACACTGCGACTTTACAGCAGTTAATATAAAATGCAAAAATTCGCCGCTATCACAAACCTTCCTGGTAGCTCAGTTGAAAAGAGCACTCAACCGGTAATCGAATGTCTTGAGTTTGAATCCCACCCCGGCGGGGGAGGTATTTTTTTCACTTTGAAAATACACGACACGATATGAGTCTCTTCTCAATGAATGGAGTTCAAACCGTAGCTACTCCATTCACCATGCTGGTCAACTGCGCGTTGGCGGAGGACAGGGTTTTCAAGCCGTCTAGATACCATGGACTTTGCTTAACACCGTCATCTATTGACAACAGCCAGGACCGATGGCCTCTCGTGCCCTCAGAATCACGGAGAATCTGGAGATAATCGCTACGAGACCATCTACAGTCGACATTGCTCAACCTAAGTGATCGATTAGATTAACACGTTCGACTCCGTTGATGTGGAATTTATGTATATGTTTATCCATGCATGACTTTAATTTGAGCTAAGTTTCTACCATTTTTAGTGCATGCAAACTAATCACTACTCCCCATTACAAGTTGATATAAAACAGATACGTAGATAATCTCGCAAAATAGAGCCGGCGAAAGTTTTAACAAGCGAGAATGAAAAAAAGTTGGTTTTTACGTTCGGCACAGGTGCGCCTCCTGCATTACGAACGCTCGCGCTCCTACAAATCGCACTTTCACTAGCGTTGTCCGTAACCGAGTATCGATAGAAATGAGTTTTGTCAAAGTTACACTGTTACTATGTCCATAATTCTATACTAAAATCATAAAGAGCTAGCTTATCCGATTTCAAAAAACTCTCATGGGACTTTTTTTTTTTTTTTTTTTTTTTTTTAGAGGAGTTGTTATGCTGACGGCGGTGAGACCAGCGGCTGTCGAACCGCCGTTAGCGGTGTAGGCGCGGCGTGTTGGCGCGGCGGTCAGGGAGACCCGGTGAAACGGCTGTCCGCTGGCCGCCCGCAGGTCAGTAGGGTTCCCGAACCCGGGGATCACCTAATCTCCGCCCCGGGAGGCTGAACCGCCAGCCTGTGTAAAGTCCCTGTTGTAGTAGTCGTGCCGGAGGAGGAGACCGGAGTGGACCCGGCTGCTGCAGCAGGGGGGGACCGGGGGCCCTTCCGCCCGCCGCGCTAGCAAACCGCACAACCTGCACTGTACTGCGGGGGTAGACACCGCGCTTTTGTCTCTTGCGCCGTCAGTGAAACAACTCCTCTTATTTATAAACCTCTAACCGCTTTCATATGGCCAGAAAGAAAAAAAAGAAGATCTTTCCAGCGGCGTCCTCATCCACGTTCGACGTGGACTTCTGTAACGTCAGGGGACTTCACTCAAACATAAATGCAGTTCACCAACATCTCGAAACTGCAAAGCCGACCCTACTTTTTTTAACGGAGACGCAAATATCTTGTCCGGCCGATACATCTTATTTATTATACCCCGGGTACAAACTTGAACATTCCTTTGTACGTAGAGCCGGGGTATGTATGTACGTCCGGGATGATATTTGCTGTCGACGTCTTCATGGCCTAGAAGACAGGGACCTGTCAGTGTTGTGGGTACGCGTGGATCAGGGCGGCCGCACCCGGATCTACGCGTGCCTTTACAGGTCTCATAGCGGTGATACGGACACAACTCGATTGATCGAGCACCTGCAATTGGCGACTGACAAAGTTATCGAGAGGTACCCCTCCGCGGAGTTAGTGATTTTGGGAGACTTCAATGCCCACCATGCCGAGTGGCTCAGCTCTCGGTCCACTGACTTCGCGGGGAGGTCTGTACATGATTTTGCTCTGGCCTATGGTTTCTCACAGCTGGTTCATTCTCCAACGAGAATACCAGATATTGAGGACCATACTAGCTCTCTACTGGACCTTCTGCTGACCACACACCCGGATGGGTATACAGTCTCGGTGGATGCGCCACTTGGTTCATCGGACCACTGTCTCATCCGGACACAAGTGCCATGCGCTAGCCCTGTCACACCCCGGTCTACCGGTTGGCGTCGCATGTGGCACTATAAGTCAGCAGACTGGGATGGATTGCGTGAATTTTATGCGTCGTACCCGTGGAGGCAGCTCTGTTTCGAGTTGGAACATGTGGACATCTGTGCATCTGCTGTAGCTGAAGCCATTTTAGCTGGGATGGAATTATTTATTCCAAACCGGCGGGTAGCTACTTCAGGTGCTAAGAAGCGGCCGTGGTTTAATCGGTCTTGTAGGGAAGCTAAACTCCGCAAGCAAGCTGCATACGAGGCTTGGACCACGGCACGTATTAATGGAGCTCATAATGTTTCTGACTTGAAACGCGAGTTTAATGCTGCCTCGAGGTTCTGTAAGAGAGTAATTGCCAGGGCTAAGTTCGAGTTCATCGGCAGGATTGGTGAGCGCCTAGCTAAGCACCCATCTGGGAGCCGTGCGTTTTGGTCGCTCGCTAAGGCTGCCGAGGGAAATTTTTGTCAGTCGTCCTTTCCACCACTTCGAAAACCGGATGGTAGTCTGGCCCACAGTGCTAAAGAGAAAGCCGATCTGTTGGGGAATCTCTTTGCCTCAAACTCAACTTTGAACGACGGGGGCGCCGCACCGCCCTCCATCCCGCGGTGTGGTGATTTCATGCCAGAAATCTCATTTTCTCAACGAGATGTTCGGCGGGCATTATTATCCCTCGACGTTCACAAGTCGAGCGGGCCAGATGGCATTCCGGCAGTGGTGCTAAAGCTGTGTGCTCCTGAGTTGTGTCCTGTACTTACGCGCCTTTTCGCGCTCTCTTATTCCACCAGGCAAGTTCCATCATCGTGGAAGACTGCGAACGTGCACCCTGTGCCCAAAAAGGGTGACAGATCAGACCCATCGAATTACAGGCCTATCGCTGTTACCTCCCTTCTCTCCAAGGTAATGGAGCGCGTCATTAACGATCGGCTCCTGAAATACCTAGAAGATCACGATTTAATCAGCGACCATCAATACGGCTTCCGTCATGGTCGCTCGACTGGTGATCTTCTAGTGTATCTTACACACCGCTGGGCTTCAGCCGTGGAGAGTCAAGGTGAGGCATTGGCTGTTAGTCTAGATATGGCGAAGGCGTTCGATCGGGTCTGGCACCGTAGTCTTCTTTCGAAGTTGCCTGTATACGGTCTACCAGAGGGTTTATGCGAATGGGTCGCTAGCTTCTTGTCCAGCAGAAGCATTAGAGCCGTTGTTGATGGCAGTTGCTCCGATAGCATGGACATTAATGCTGGCGTCCCGCAAGGCTCTGTATTGTCCCCGACGCTGTTTTTGCTGCATATCAATGATATGTTGTCTATTGACAGCATTCATTGCTATGCGGATGACAGCACTGGGGACACATTTTATACGGGCCGCGCTAATATTCCCCGCTCTCTGGTGGAGGAGAGCCGCGAACGACTTGTGTCGGAAATCGAGAGCACACTAGGTAAAGTGTCCGATTGGGGGCAACAGAACTTAGTGCGATTCAACCCCTCTAAGACACAAGTCTGCGCGTTCACCGCTAAGAAAACCCCTTTTGCTGTGGTTCCTCAATTCCAAAACACACCCCTTACCATCGCCAAAAACATTGGGATTCTTGGAGTTGAAATCTCCAGCGACGTCCAGTTTCGTTGTCACCTGGAGGGGAAGGTCAAGCTGGCGTCGAAGAAACTAGGTGTGCTCAATAGGGCCAAGCAGTACTTCAATCCGCGGCAAAGGCTTCTGCTCTACAAAGCTCAAGTACGGCCGCATATGGAGTACTGTTGCCATCTGTGGGCGGGAGCGCCTAGATACCAGCTTGCACCTTGTGACTCGATTCAGAGGCGTGCTGTGAGGATTGTTGACGATCCCAAACTGACAGACGGTTTAGAACCCTTAAGTCTGAGGAGAGATTTTGCGTCCCTTTGTGTGTTCTACCGTCTGTACAATGGGGTGTGTTCAGAGGAGTTGTTTGACATGATGCCCACGGCCACCTTCTACAGTCGCACCGCTCGCCATCGACAGGGAATTCATCCTCACACATTGGAGCCTAAGTGGTCGCGTACCGTGCGGTTCCAGAGAAGTTTTCTCCCGCGTACGGTCAAGCTGTGGAATGAACTGCCTGTCGAGGTTTTCTCAGGAGACTACAGCATGGGGTTCTTCAAAAAGGGCGTGAAGAGGTTTTTACAGGGTCGGCAACGCGCGTGTGATACCCCTGGTGTTACAGGCGTTCATAGGCTACGGTAACTGCTTTCCATCAGGCGGGCCGTATGCTTGTTTGCCACCTTAGTGGTATAAAAAAAAAAAAAAAAAAAAAAAAAAAACTCCTTATTCAATGCAGTAATTTGAATGAACTTTCAAAGTGGACATTGTATTAGCGGGCACGAGCCACGGGCATAGCTAGGAAGGTATAAAAGCATTGAAACTCCATTATTATCCGTTGTTTATGACCATTCCATATTACATATTGTTACACCTAACTTCATTAAGCTGCTGATTGCAGCATTCTAAAAAAAATACTTTGGCAAGCTTGCAAAGTACAGAGTATGGGGTTTAAATGGAGTGTTTAAAATGAAGAGGTGCTTTTCATATTACAAACTTATCGAAAGTGATCGCAAATACAAATATAAGTATAAAAAACACTAGTGTAATCTCAACATGTATAAACGATGTTGAGATTTAAAAAAGTAAATCTGGGCAAAGGGTATACATTTTCGATTCAAATTACGCAACACGAAATAAAATTGTTCCTAAGTAAAATTAAAGTCAATTGATATAAAGTACTACATAATGTTTAAAATAATATTTATCAAAAATATACTTATTAGCAGCCAAATACCGCAACTTAGTTCGTGTAAAACGTTCTAAACGACCGCGTAACAGCACTCGCTTTGTATCTAGAGTCCATAGAAGAGAATAAATAGACATTGCAATGAATACTTTGTACAAACAGCTAGAGATATTTGTTTAAAATCGTTATTACAAGTTTACCGTTTCCAAATAGTATTTTATATTAATAATCATGTCTAATTTTTAAAATAGTTACAAGTGCTCGACATAATCTCACCTGCATGTGGTCCATCACTACAGCCCCAAGCATTCGTTGCTCGGTGATTATGGAGACCACCCGAGTGTGGGAGCCATTGCTCGTTTGCAGGCTATCCGAGGTCTAGGTAATAGGTCGTACCAATGAGTGGCAATTATTCACACATATTTGTAAACGTGTCCGCTTGTCTTTATAATGTAGGTAATCTGTGTTCTGTCGGCGGTGCAACACTTTAAGTTAGCCGCAACGTCCATGATTGTGCTTACTATAAGTGAATTCGAGTGGCCTACCATGATCTTTAGAGCCAAAGCCAACCTCTCCTGCACGTGGTGCACCCTGACGACTAGCTAAAGAGGCTCTGACAAAAGAGAGGTATATAGGGTTTACCGTATTTGTAAGCTGCCTGACTGGGGAAGTACCTCCACCTCAGAGAATATCGCAGTTAAATAACAATTTCCTTGAGGGTTTGTGTCCGTCAGCTTAAAGCTACTATACATTAGCCAACATTTTTGCCATATTGGTAACGTTGCCTAACAATGTATGTACGTGTTGTCAATCATGGCATCTCGCAAGGCATGTTCTTTACTGAAAATTAAGTCAAGTGATTTGAAATTGTCTACGTTATTTGAATTTTGTAGAGAATTTGACACAGCTAAACTCGTGGCGGAGTCTTGGCAATATATCTGTCACGTGAAGAATATACCTGATATTTTTCTACATGTTGGCAATCATATTGCCTAATATAAGGGTAACTTTTACTAATTCAAATGTAGTGTTTACCAATTCAAATACTTAGAATATGTCACCGATGACATCATCTATGTCAATACCTGTGCCATCATCGCCGCCATGACTGATGAGTCATTCACACACCCGCACAAACCCCACGAAAATCATTTTTTGTAAATCCTATGCATAATAAAGAATTTAATTAAGATCAGTTATTTATATACATATATTCGTAGTTGGTCGTATTGTATATTGTTTGAACTCTTAAAGCTAAAATGACTGCCACGAAACAGGTCGAGTAGGTACTCTTATTATACTTACTACTTATCTTACTGCTGGGATACGGGTTTCCCCTCTATCGACGGGGTTTAGAGCATACTCAACCACGCTGCTCAACTGCGGGATGGTGGAGGCCAGTGTTTTCAAGCCGCCTAGAGGCCACTGACTTGGCATAACGACTGTCATCAACTGACAACAGCCGGGACCGACGGCTTAGGGCCGAAACACATCACCGCGTTGCGGCACCGCACCGCCAAAATCAGCAGTGCCGCCCGCCGCTACGCAGAATTTAGCGGTGCACTGCGTCGCACATAGTGTACAAAAAGTAACATAAAGTAAGCGTTTAATCAAACTTTAACGTTAAGGAAATGTAACATTTTTGATTATTTTTCTTACATACATTCAACAACATTAAAAAAACACAAAGAAATGGTTGCCATGTATGGCAACGCTTTATTTCGCGGCGCCGCAACGCAACGCTCGATTGAGCGTTGCGTTGCGACACCGCATCGCCAAAATCGGCGGTGCCGCCCGGCGCTACGCAGATATTTGCGGTGTGCACTGCGCCGCATATAGTGTACAAAAAGTATCATAAAATAATCGTTTAATCAAACTTTAACGTTAACGAAATGTAACATTTTTTGCTATTTTTTTACATACATTCAATAACATTGAAAAATCACAAAAAAAACGGCGCCTCAACGCAACGCTCGGTGGTGCGTTGCGTTGCGTTTGTGCGTTGCGTTTATTTCTAGTTTGACCTGTTTATATGCATTTCTTTCCAGTCTCTTATTTGATGTTCTTTTGGCAACGAATTTACTAAATTATTATTAAATGATTGATGTTCTTTTGGCAACGAACGTCATCGCGACGCGGTTATGTGTTTCGGCCCACGCTCCGAAGCACGGAACAGGCGACAGGCCCAGAGCTTAATGTGAAAGTCACTGTTTCTGCTTATATTGTTGATGTATTAGTAAGCCTTGTAATATACTTACATGTTTAGAAATTGTAAATTGTTCATTATAAAATAAATATTTCTGGACAATTTTCACAGTGCCATCTAGTCCCAAATTAATCACAATCCTTGTATTATGGGTACTAGACAATTGATAAAATTAACTTAAATACATTTTTTTCGTAAATACATACTATAATACATAGAAAACGCACAGACCATAGACAGACAGAAAAGTTCATGCACACAAATATTTGTCTTGTGCGGGGTTCGAATCAACGTAGCCATTGCTAACCGTTCCACCATCGAGCTCGTCATAAAATATACATAATAAGCTTGTAATTTTTAATCTTCCCAAACAACAAATCCCAAACGGATTAAAACCATAAAGTACAGTTGACCTCGCAAACCTCACCGCACGTAGGTACAGTCCGATTTCGTGTAAGCGGCTTTGGTCAAATCTCTGACGAGTACGAAACTTCGTCCGCTTGTTATCATTTGTTTATTGTTTGGTCTGTTTGTTTGCATTGTTTGCCCCCCAATTTGAATGTTTGCTGATCCCTTTGCGACGGGACACTTTTATTTATGCCACTTATCTTTGCACATACTATTATGTACGTAAACATTCACAATGTTTAATGTTTATCCTCAGGGGATTTTTAGAAAAAGGTTTTTAGCAAAAGTACTTGATAAGGTTGATGGAGATAATTCGTGTTTGTATTGTACCTGGTGCCATACAAGCATATATATACGTTTATAATTGCTCGTGCGCTTGCATCGACGGTTGCAAATGCAGCATCTCATTACGTCAGGTACTTTCAGTCACTCGCAGGAACACATCAATCATCAAGGGAATTGTTATTTGGCTGCGATATTCTGTGAGGTGGAGGTACATTCCCCAGGCAAAAAGAGAGGTAGGGAGCGTAATTGTAAACTACCCGAGCTTACAATTACGCTCCCTACCTCTCTTTTCGCCAGCTTCGTTTGTCAGTCCTTACGTGGCCTTTCTCACAAGTACAAACACGACTATGATACGATATTCCATATTATCATTTACGTGCTCTTCTGTAGGGTAATTTCTTAGTCGGGCACAACAGGATCCTGTTATCCAGAATAGCTCCAAGCGACATTTTGTTACTTTTAAGTTAAAGCTATTTAAAGTTTAATAGGAATAAAAATATCACGCATTGTAAGTTTTGGGAAGTACGAGTATATGTCATGAAACTGCTAGAATGTGTTGCGAATTTACAAAACTGGATTTGATGTTTCTCGCTATGTATATCTCTCAATTTGGCAGAGTTTGTCGGTTGGATCTATTCTATATAACAGGATCCAACTTTACCTGTGTCTCTTTCACCAGAGCCTTAATAGATGCGCCACGTTCAGGCAACGCTAGCTTAGGCTCTTAATTGTGAGCCTCTTATTTTAAACCTCAAAATTTGTATGGTTCCCTACTAAATAGGACAAAATAAAAAATGAAACCTAAAAGAACCCAAAACTAAGTTTCGATAATGTCGTGACGACAAAGTCGTGAAAGCCGACTGGCGGCTTAACGTGCCCTCTGAAACACGGAGGAACTTGAGATAAATAAACCTATCCATGGACAGGCTACGGTCGACGTTGCTTAACTTGAGTGTTCGATGATATACTGTCGCGCAACGATGCCATCGAGCTCCTCTAAACCTAATACGTCGGAGTAATTTTTAAGATTTTGCCGCCACAACTTTGTCGGAACTGTGTGAACTCAGCCTAAGGTATGGCTTGCGCAGATCAAATGATATTTTGTGCGCTTAATATATGGACTACTGCCTATGATCGAAGATATCATATAGCGATAATCTGACCGATTGAATTTAAATCTATATTTGACACGTAACAGTTGTTTTCTAAATAAGGATAAATAAATGATATCGATTTGTATGGAAAATAATAAATATGGTCATTGAATCGAATGAAATAACGGTACTACACAACAGCTACTCGTATTACCGATCACACGATTTGAATCGATTATAAAATAATCGCATGGTGATGAAGATATGCTGAATAATATTTAAATCAACTTAAATTTGTTTAGTAAAAATAAAGCTTAAATCTTTAAAAAAAAAACATCGGACGCGCAGCATGCGCCACCATAGCGAAATTTATTTATTTATTTTGGCCACTTTCCCGAATTGATATCGGAAAACCAAGGTCACTTTACACTTTTTGATGCTCTACACGAATCCGAAGTCAGAATTTCTGAATTTTGAGTTTCATGGCAACGGACGGACAGACAGAACGACCGGACAATTTTATAAGCTCAATAAATTTCGCTGAAAATGAATGTTGCTAAGCGCATCTAAATATAAACTTTTTTTTATACTACGTCGGGAAGCAGACAAGCATACGGCTTGCCTGATGTAAAGCGGTTACCGTAGTATATTATATTAACTCTCGCAACATAAAATATCGCTCGCTCGCCACCACCGCCGCTGCCAACGCAGCGTCTCTTTTCTGGTGACCTCACTCACTCGCAGGAACACAACAACCCTCAGTCAGCAGGGTGCACCGCGTGCAGGTGAAGTTGACTTTGTTTCAAAGATGTTAATGAACCACTTACACCCCACTACTGTTTAAATATGACCAGTATAGTCGACAGGTTGATATTGGCATTGGTAGGGGATTCATCCTTACACATTGGGTTGGAACCTAAATAGGCGCATACTGTACTCATAAAATATTGCTCGCGCGCCGCTACCCCCGCTGCCAACGCAGCATCTCCTTCCTTTCTGGTGACCTCACTCACTCGCAAGAACACAACAACCCTCAAGGGAATTGTTATTTGGCTGCGGTATTCTGTGACGTGAAGGTACATTCCCCAGCCGGGTAGCTTACAATATTTATGCTCCCTACCTCTCTTTTCACCAGAGCTTCGTTTGTCAGTCAGCAGGGTGCACCGCGTGCAGGTGAAGTTGGCTTTGGTTCAAAGATGTTGATGAACCACTTATACCCCAAGCACCTGGTCACCGATTGGCGGAGAAATTGGAGCATAACCAACAAAACCTACTCAGCAAACTTTCTCTTTACTTTAATCGAGTACTATATCTAAGCACATAAATCACTAATTAAAAGCAATCACAACATCGTATCTTTAACATCATAAATCATTGGTTAGCTGACGTCGGCTTACATCGTTGCTCATCATTGTTTTGAGTTGATCATTTAACCGGCCAGTTGCACGAAACAATAATTTAGAATTATTTTATTAATGTTAATAAAGGTTCGTCGTGACTTATTGTATTCGCTCATTAATCGGTGGATTTATAAATTACTCACATCCATTGATGAATGTGTGCAAGCAATCCCAGGTTATCAACCTGTATCTACCCACTGCTGGATAGCTTTTCCCAATGCTTTCCACCAAATGCGATCCTCCGCTTTCCGTATCCAACCGCTAACAGCCACGTTTTTGAGATCGTCTGTCGATCTAGAGAGGGGGTGCCCTACACTTCGTCGCCCCATACGTGGCACATTATATATTGCGATTAGTCGTGATTCTATAGCTTATGGGCATGGCTACACCGTTTATTGCCTCTGACAACTTTAAAATGACACTACCTGGGTGTTATTGATAATTGCTATTGCTCTTGACACACATCTAGTGATGTCTGTTTTAATAACATTAGCGAATATTAGCAGTAATTTATTAAGTATAGATAAATAATAAGAATTCAGTATTCTATAATCCATGATAAATAGTTTTGACATAAGTTAGGGGTGGTTTTAGGATTAAGACTTGAGGGTGTATAGGCAATGAACGGACTGCATCATACGAAGCTTTGTATATATCATGCTGCTCTCTAAATTATGTTGTCTAAAGTCTCAGTGTATTTATTCACTAAACCAAAATCATTTTTTGTTATAAATGGACAAATATTATTGGTTAAATAAAATAAACTAATCTAAAAGAAACACCGAAAAAGTCTACATTGTAATGTCGCAATAGTAAAGTTGGATCAGTTGTATGTGTAGAGCGCATGTGCACTTAGCTTATTCCGTTCCAAATACAAATACAAATAATTTATTGTATTAATAATTTATGCAAACACGGTATTTTAAAAACTACTATTCTTATAAAAATACTTTATTACTGAAAAACCTAATACAAAATAATCTAGCAATCGCGATTGATTGACGACGTGTTCTTGCTTCCTCGCTTGGAGCAATACAGGCACTTAGTTTTGGATACTTGGGTCCCGCAGCACTTCACTCGCGCACTGTCAGCAGTTTCCGAGTATTCATTGCTTCATTGGATGTGAACAATCACCGATGATACAAGAAGCCCATGGTGTGGTCGGTATGTGATGGAGGGTTAGCCCGTAACACGGTACATAACATGTAGTTTAGATAACAATAGTACAAGCCGTGAGAAAGGACCATCATTTGCGCAGCCATACCAGCCATACTGCGAATTATATTAACTTACTGGTAACATCTTTCTTAATGATAAAAAAAAAACATCGCAATTAAAAAATAAAAACCAGACCGTCCAATAAAAAGTATTACCAAGTCACGAATCACGAGTACCGCGACCCGCATAAATAACTCGGTATCTCGAATTTCGGTATCGACTCAATTCGCCATTATGCGAATTTGAACATCGAACATAACTCGAATGGTTAACCAGGGACCATTAACTGATATAATAATGTCGAAACAATAAAATATTGCTTTCAGTACGCCTTGGGACTATCAGACATCGGGATTACAAATTAACAATAAATATTCATATAACGATTACCGCTACAATCGATGTATCGATACCACCCTGTATGGTGAGGACGATATTTTTCAACATTGTTGTAATTGAGTGATGTTTGATACCAGCCCAGCACTATTTTACATTCGAATTGAGATTCTCTTGTCACAGATCGTATTAAAATCTATATTTATTTAAGTATATTATTAAGTATCAGAGTCGGTCATATTAAAAAAAAAATATCTGTCATACAAAATTTTATAATTGTGTAGTCAAATTAACTGTTACCGTGATTATTCGTTTTATAGCCGACGAACAGCCCCCTTACCACCAACTCTTATTGCGACTATTCAATTTGAAATAGAGTCGCTTATTCATTAGTATGAATAAGCAATTTCTTCAGTTATTGAATCGCAATAAGAGTTGGTGGTAAGGGGGCAGGGTGGGGCAGTCGTCGCCAGGCGTGTACGTTAGCTTCGGTGCTGATCTCTAACAACATACGAGTAGAAATGAATCCCTATTTCACCTGGTCACGGCATCACGCGTGAACTGCTGGACCGATTTCGCTAATTCTTTTTTTGTTGTGTTTATTATTGTCAGAAGGTTCTTATGAAAGAAAAAAAATAGAAAAAACGCGGAACGCAGAAATTAGAAAATTTAAGAAATTTGAACCACCATCGTAACTTTTCTAATGTAACTTTATGTCGTTTGACAGAACTGTCAGTCATTTGATAGCATGCGCGAAACCAAATCGAATTCAATATTCATAGTAAGGAAGACACCGGACACGAAAACGTCTGTCGGATCAGCTAGTTTTTTTAATATATTCTATAGGTATTCTATAGGCCGTGTGGTTTCCGGAAGACTAGAATAGAATCACTCCGTTTCTTCCCGTGGATGTCGTACAAGGCGACTAAGGGAAATACATTATCAAATATCGATCAGGCCTCCCCAACCCGTTTGGGAAGTGTAGGCCAAATCCTCCTTCCATCTAGGACGGACGAGAGAGGGTGGTGCTCCTGTTGTGGAGACTAAAATGGACCTGATGATAATGATAGGTATGTCATGAACTCGTATTGATTGGAGTGTAAATAACTTTCCACTGTATTTAGAGCCAAAATCAACTTCACCAGCACGTGGTGCAACCTGTCGTCCAGCTAACGAGACTCAAGTGAAGTAGAGGTAGGGAATGTCAAACTCGACTGGAAAAGTTAGACCTTAGAGACCTCAAACAAAACCCAGGAAGCAAATAACGGACTAAAATAAGCATACGGCCCGCCTATTAGGGAGCGAAGGAAAGCTGAGACTCATTAATTTAATGTTACCCTCGTGTTTGCAAACACTATGAAAAACTATAGATCCCATGGCACGAGAGTTCGGTAATTTTAATCTACCGGTTTTGGGGGACCATTATTTTACTGCATCAGCTGTCTCCTACCATAGGAAGCCTATTTATTCATAAGAAAATTAGTTACTACATATTTTTATAATAAATAAATAAAATATTCTTGGACGAATTACACACTGCCATCTAGTACCAAACTAAGCAAAGCTTGTACTATGAATAAGTACTAGATAACTGATATTACACTTAAATACATTTTTTTTTTGTAAATACATACATATTATACATAGAAAACACCCAGACCAAGACAAACAAACATGTTCATGCACACATATATTTGTCTTGTATTTGGATCGAACCCGCGACCCCGGAGTCAAATAAATGTAGAGATTATACATACAAGTTTTATAAACTTTGACCATTATTTCTAATTTCATTGTAATTAACAAGTTAAATAAAATTGAAAAGCCCCAGCACCGGAAAGCTCTCGAATATAATGTACCGTCACAATACTGAAGATCGGCTATATACGCATGTGCGCTATGTGAACTTATTTACTCATTTGTTCTATTCAGATCCGTAACTGGTATGGCTTTGTGCGAGTAACAAACCTTTATATCAAGTTTACAGCAGAACCCGAACTTGAACTTCGAGATTTTTGCATATTGCAATCTGTGATAAGGCATTGTGCAACATTGTAGAGATTGCATGCCAACGGAGAGTTAACCTTACTAGCATTTAAAGATCTCGCATGTAAATAACTTTCATTTACAACCTTTAGGGTTTAATTTTATGTTTCTTACAAGCTTGACGTCACGAACCAGCTAAAAGAATCCTATTCAAGCTATTTTAGAGAGGACATAAGATGTCGACTACATAATTATGTATTTAATTTTGACGTGCAAGAGGCTAACCCACCATCATTTTTAAACCAAGACTGACCTTATGTATATATAATAATATGTATAGATGTATCTGCGCATGCATGTGCCTATGTCTATATGTATATGTGCTTTTGTATGTATTCGTGTACTAGATTGTTAAATAGGTGATAAATAGTGATCAGGTATGATGGGACTGGCATGTCTTTATATGACCAAAGTCCCTAAACTAAATAAAGAGAAAAAAGGACCTCTCCTGCACGTGGAGTATACTGCTGGATGACTATTATGTCTCTGTCAGAAAAGAGGCAATCTGGTCGTCAAAGCAAGTACCTCACAGCCAAATAACAATTTCTGGAGGTCTTGAGGATTATTGTGTTCCTGCCTGTAAATGGAAGGAGGTGCTGCGATGGCAGCGCTATATGTTGCGAGCATTTTACTACGGTTCTCATTCTGTTGCTACGGTAACCGTTTTACATCAGGCAGGCCGTATGCTTGTCTGCTGCCCGACGTAGTATAAATTTGATATTGATATGATAAATCTAACATAAGCTAAAACTGATAACCCCTGACCAAGAAAACTCAGCAACCTGTCCATTCATGTCAATGAACCCAAAAACCTCTACAGTAATGAGCCATGATACCTCTGCTGTAAGTTGATGAGGAGTTGGGATTCCAGGTGGTGCTATAGCATCAGGTTAGACCCATTGCAGTTACTCATATCCCTTCATAATCTAATATAGAATTGATGATCTTAAACTGCTAAACGGAATCTTAAACTCTTAAATCAGATAAGATCACTGTCAGTGAAGTCACTTTTAAAAAAAACGGCCCTTCGACCACTGAGCTCGTCAAAATTGTCTCATTAAATATGTTTTATAAAAGAGCGTCTAAGTGACCAAATTGGCCTAGAAGCATTTTTTTTATTTCATTTAAAGTAATTGTGTATATTTATTTTTTATTATTTATTTATTTGTTACACACATTGTTACACATAAATAGGCACAAAGATTTTTACATAGTCGAACAATTTGTACATAATATAGATTATGGTATATACCTATTGTAGGATTACAGGTGTCAGCGCTCAACCCTCTTATCAAATCATTTATGAAAACTTTTTAATTTTTGCTCTTAATGTGTGTTTTTAACAGGAGAAGCCTGTGTGTATTGTGTGTGTTTGTATGTATGTATAGTGTTAAGTTGTGTAGTGTGTAGTGCGGGGAATTACTTATATGTAAATAGGGTGTAGTATATATATATATATACGTCAATAGTCGTCGCAGAGATAAGTGCATTCAAACAAACAAACTCTAGCTTTATTATATCTATATATATAAAAGAAAGTCGTGTTTGTTACAACACTTATAACTCGAGAACGGCTGGACCGATTGCCATGGTTTTTGATTTGTTGGATTTGTTTCCGTCCCGAATAGCAGAATAACTCTTAAAAACATTGGAAAATTCTCGAAAAAATAAAATAAAAGAAAAAACATTTTCCCATACAAATGAAAGTGTCAGTTGAAAAAGGGATTACGATATTTATTGGTTGTCAAATATCAAAACGTCAAATCGATTGGTGTCACTTTTATGTCGCTAAAGTTGTCTGTGATTTGTTATGAAAATTTAAAAATGTCAAATCGATAGGGGTGAAAACGCTTTTCCCATGGGGTTCGAGCGCAAGAATCAAATCAGAGTAAACATCAAAAGAAATGACAATTACAAATCACCAAAATGATAAAACCTATTTCAAAACTAAAAAAAATAAAACAAAACGTTTTTTTTTTTTAAATTAACAAAAAGGAAATCTTTATTTTTATGAAATCTTCAGTTTTTATGGATACGGGTCTTCCCTCAACCGAAGGGGTTTAGAGCGTACTCCAACACGCTGCTCAACTGCGGGTTGGCGGAGGCCAGTGTTTTCGAACCGCCTAAAGGCCACTGACTTAACTTAACGACTGTCATTAAATGATAACAACCGGGACCGACAGCTTAACGTGCCTTCCGAAGCACGGAGGAGCTCAAGATGAGCTAATGATAACAACCGGGACCGACGGCTTAACGTGCCTTCCGAAGCACGGAGGAGCTCAAGATGAGCTAATGATAACAACCGGGACCGACGGCTTAACGTGCCTTCCGAAGCACGGAGGAGCTCAAGATGAGCTAATGATAACAACCGGGACCGACAGCTTAACGTGCCTTCCGAAGCACGGAGGAGCTCAAGATGAGCTAATGATAACAACCGGGACCGACGGCTTAACGTGCCTTCCGAAGCACGGAGGAGCTCAAGATGAGCTAATGATAACAACCGGGACCGACGGCTTAACGTGCCTTCCGAAGCACGGAGGAGCTCAAGATGAGCTAATGATAACAACCGGGACCGATGGCTTAACGTGCCTTCCGAAGCACGGAGGAGCTCAAGATGAGCTAATAATAACAACCGGGACCGACGGCTTAACGTGCCTTCCGAAGCACGGAGGAGCTCAAGATGAGCTAATGATAACAACCGGGACCGACGGCTTAACGTGTCTTTCGAATCACGGAGGAGCTCGAGGTAATATAAACCCATCCGTGTACAGGCTACGGTCGACGTTGCTTAACTTGCGTGTTCAATTAGACTGACACGCGCAATGACGCCAGCGAGCTTCTCTATTATTTTCTACTATTCATTGTTTTAATTCCATAAAATCATAAATTTAGTTCAGCTAATATGTACCACGACATTCATTGATTGTTAGGCGGTACGAAGTTCGCCGGGACAGCTAGTTGGTATATAAACTAATAAATGCCCATGAAACATATTTATTCACGTGTCGTGTACTCGTGTCCGAACCATACCGATAATCGTTAATCTATCAATAAGTACAAAACGACGGAGCGGAAGCGCAGCTTTGATCGAGTTAAATCGATATCAGCCGATCGACTCAAAACGATGCTACCTACGCTGCCTGTCTTATTCTATTAACAGCGCCCACGTCAGTTTTCGGTTTGCCGCGGTAATGGACAGTGGTAGATTAGATAAACTCGATGTTTGTTATCTGTTAAATCTCTGGTTAACTGGCTTCGATTAAATGTTTTCTTAATTTTAAAATGATCGGGAGTTTGGATCCTTTTGTGATGCAGGGGTTATGAACCTTTTTTGTGTTGCGTCTTGTTTTACAGATTATAATTTCTTGGGACGCCGTTTAAAAAAAACTGGACAAGTGCGAGTCGGACTTGCCCACCGAGGGTTCCGTACGTAGGATTAATAATGATTAATAGTTCAGGAATCTAACCCCCTATTTTTTAAGATTTAATTACCAAAATGTATAGTTTTGAGATTTATTCTTGTACTTGTAGTCTATAACCACAGTATAAGTAATAGGTACTGATGTACTATAACGATGTTACTACCGTTATTATACCCTATGAGTTTTGATTCCCTTGAGAATGTGTCGAAATATGCGTAAACTTAGCAGTTTGATTTTTTTTACAACTTCATTGGACCGCAGACCTGAGTATACAGTTCAAATTTCAGCTTGATACCTCCACTCATTCTCGTCTTAGAGGGTATTGACAGACAGACTGACGGACAACAAAGTGATCATAAGGATTCCGTTTTTCCTTTTGAGGTACGGAACCCTAAAAATAACTTGTGTAGGTTAAAAGGTAGGTAACTTTATTAAAGTGATATTTCTGTCTGAATCCAACCGATTAGTTTTCAAGGGTGGAACAAGTCTACCGATTTGCCATCGTATTTCTAATACTCTTTGTTATTGAGATGAAATGTGGCTACTTCAGTTTTATGGGCATCTGGTATTAGACGCCATTTATTTAAGCACTGGTTAAGCACTTTCAAATCGTCATTCAAAATGCCCTCCCATATGAGGATATTTGGACCATAGTCCAAAGTAGGTGTGTTGTTGATAGCGATATCATCAGCGTACACGAATTTCAGTCACAGGTTTTTTCGATGTCATGGGTGTACAGGTTGAAAAGAAGTGGAGACAGGACCGAACCTTTACGCAGACCATTATTTAGCGTCCAGGTGCGACTGTATATGTTACCCTGGTAGACAAAAAAATCGTGATTACAAAGCATCCAATTTATCAAGGCCATGATATTACTGCAGGGAACAACATTCATAAGTTTATAGATTAACCGCTGTCTCCAAACGGTATCGTATGCTGCAGTTAGGTATATAAATACAACAATGCAAAATTTTTGTCTCCTTTGGAATCCTGTCTCTATAAGGATTGTAAGAGATAGTATTTGGTCCACACAGTTCCGACCTCTACGGAAGCCCGCCTGTTCAGTGGGTGTTACATCGAACATAAATGGACTTATGTGATCGTAGATTAACCTCTAGAGAAGCTTATATGTTTGTCTTGTGCGGGAATCGAACCCGCGACCTCGGAGTCAAAGTGGCCATTGCTAACCATTCGACCACCGAGCTCGTCTAATCGTATCTAATCGTCGTATAATAACTGCAATTGGTTGCTTCGCCCCATATATCTACAGATTTCTAATATTCATGTAATCTATATACGTACCAAATACCCAAAACGTATATATTTACTTGTAAAAAAAATATAGCCCTATTGAAAAAAGTTCTGCCTCGGAATTGGGCGCCAGTAGACATAGTTTTGTAATATTTTTTCGGCTGGCGAGTTGCGATCGCTCGTTCGTCGGCAAATTGCAAACGGAACGTGCGATTTGCGCCGGACGTCCGTGTCTCGTTTGTTCGGTTAGCTAATGTATTTGTTTTTGGATGTGTTCGTTCGGACAGATTAACATACATCTATACTACTTATTTATCAACGGCGCTAGAGTTGTTACTCTGCCGCAATCTAGCAACTATTGGAAAGCCACGTTTATACGCTTGCTTAACAACGGCCAAATAGCAACCAGCAAATACATAGCAAACAGCAAAAAAACCAGCACAAACACTGCCCCACACGCTTGGTGTTTGCCGCAAACACAGTATTTGTGTGTGTTAGCGGCTGTGTTGTTGCGTGTTTATCAAACATATACACAAACAGCAACCATAAACAACAACCATAAACAGCAAACAACAAAGACCCATCTACACGCTGGTATTTATTGTTGGCTGCTTGGCCGTTGTTTGGCATGCGTGTGGACGTGACATGTATTTTTACCCGACTGCGACAGAAGGAGGGAAGGGAAGAGGTGTCGTTAGATTCGTATTTGCTGTGAGAGTGACACTGGGTACGTCAAAATAAAAAAAAATAAAAAATGGCGGAAATTTGGCGCTAAGTTCAAATGCAAATGCGCGCCGCAGTCTGAACGGCTCGATGGATTTTAGCTAGAGGGGTGTCATTAGATATGTATTTACTGTGAGAGTAACATTGCATATATCAAAATAAATAAAACTAAAAAACATAAAGTAAAAACGGTAATTTAAAAAACTAAAAAACCCGACTGCTTTTCTGTGTAATTTGGAAATGAAAAACCCCTAAAACTAGAAAACAGTCGGGACCCTACATGTGCTCTAAATTCACTAAGCCTCCATTTCCAAAATGGGTCCCGACTGCTATATGTTTTCTTGTTTTAGGGGTTTTTCATTTCCAAATTACACAGAAAAGCAGTCGGGTTTTTTAGTTTTTTAAATTACCGTTTTTATTGTTTTATATTATGTCGGGTGGTGGTGTAAAAATCATACCAATGCGAAACTTTCACCTTATAATACACGATATAAATGCTCTCAACATGAAATATCCCTCGTACCGCCATCCCCGCTGCCAACGCAGCAACTCCATCCTTCCCGGTGTCGTCACTTACTGATAGGAAAGAAATCTTTATTTATGAGATACTGGTTCGTATATTAGTCTCTCAGTAAGGTTACGCAGCGAGCAGTGAGCGCTGGTCACGCGGAAACTTCAAAATTAATTTCAAAGTTAGATCGAAAAATGTTCGTTCGCTCCCGGCACGGCTCCCAGTCGCAGCGCTCATCACTCCGCTGGCAGGGGACTGAAGTACTACCAGTTGTAAATATATGAATCGAAAGGACCCAGTGGATTGATATGATTTTATTACATAGATAGTTTAAACTCTGGAGAGTGACATAAGCTATTTTTTTTTTCTGAAAGACATTTTATTTCCATGGGGAAAACTTGGTGATGAAGGTTCAATTACTTTGCCCTGTTGAGCGCACCTAGTTTCTTCGACGCCAGCTTGACCTTCCCCTCCAGGTGACAACGAAACTGGATGTCGCTGGAGATTTCAACTCCAAGAATCCCAATACTTTTAGCGATGGTAAAGGGTGTGTTCTGGAATTGAGGAGCCACAGCAAGCGGGGTTTTCTTATTGGTGAACGCGCAGCCTTGTAAATATAGGTACATTTCTATATTCTACTTCCTATCCTTTCTTTATTTTTGTAAAAAAAATTAAGATATAAATAGGTTCTCAGTAAAAATTCAGCTTCCGGTTTATATGCACGGTATATGCAATATTTGAGAAAATGTTAGTCCAGGCGTAATGTCGATTCCATTTGCAATTTAAATCGGCCGCTTGGGAGACGCGTGTCTTCAGCCAATATTGGCTCCGGAGCACCCCGCGGCAGTGAATCGCTCAGCATAGTACGTTCGTGCCAGAGAGTTGTTTCTTCTATTATAACTAGTAGAAATATTTATGATAGAAATATGAACTCTCTCGTACAAATCGGAACACCGTCATCTTTATGTATGTTACTGTGAGAACTCATAACCAGTCAAAACCACATTGACTGCAAAAATCAATCAATAGTGGTTTTGACTAAAGACATTGGTCAAAACCACGTTTAACCGACTATGCAATCAAAAGTAATTTTGACCAATGTCGTTGGTTAGGTTATGCTTGTAATTAAGAAAGGATTCGAGTGACCGAGTTAGTCAAAAACCATTCAAAACTGTTTTTGATTAAGGACGGTCAAAATCATTTTTGCCTGATTTTTGCAGTCAAAAGCGGTTTTGACCGGTAGTGAGTTTTGACTGTAACATGCCACCCTGCGTAGTATATAAAAAAAGGATTGCTTACAAGCAATCCTTTTTTTATATACTTTTTAGGGTTCCGTACCTCAAAAGGAAAAACGGAACCCTTATAAGATCACTTTGTTGTCCGTCTGTCTGTCTGTCTGTCTGTCAAGAATTTCTACGTCGAGAATGCGTGGAGGTATCAAACTGAAATTTGAACTGTATACTCAGGTCTACGGTCCCATGAAGTTGTAAAATAATCAAACTGCTTAGTTTACGTAAAAAAAAGTTACGGCCGTTTATTCAGCAAAAAACGCATATTTCGACATTCTCAAGGGAATCAAAACCTATAGGGTACTTCCCGTTGACCTAGAACTATGAAATTTGGCAAGTAACATCGTTATAGACTACAAGTACAGGAACAAATCTCAAAACTATACATTTGTAAATAGATCTTAAAAAATAGGGGGTCTATATGTTTTATAGGGTGTCGAAATTTCAAATTGAAACTACTAGTTCAAATGGGGTATCATATGAAAGGGATTGATGTACACATTGCAAAATATATTTTATTTATTTTTTTCGACACATTATTTCTTATTTATAATGAAAAATATCAAATTTAATATTGATACTACGTACGGAACCCTCGGTGGGCGAATCCGACTCGCACTTGTCCGGTTTTTTTTTTATATACTGCGGTTCCGCACAAGATCTTCTGGAAGCCCTAGATAGTTTGCAGCGTCGGGCTATCCGTATAATCAACGATGAGAGGTCACCTAGGCTCTAGAACCTCTTTAACTTCTCTGCCATGGCCATTGCGAGTGCTTTGAACATTTGTTTTCCCTTATCCCACCTTCTCGTTTCCGTCACAGAACCACGCGAGCAGGTTTGCGATGTCATTATTCAACTTTTTTTTTATACTAGTTTGGGTGGCAGACAAGCATACGGCCCGCCTGATGTGAAGCGGTTACCATAGCCATATTAACGCTTGCAACATAAAATATTGCTCGCGCGCCGCCACCCCCGCTGCCAACGCAGCATCTCTTTGAATATTAATGTAGTAAAAA
Source organism: Hypsopygia costalis (assembly GCA_937001555.2). Lineage (NCBI taxonomy): Eukaryota > Metazoa > Arthropoda > Insecta > Lepidoptera > Pyralidae > Hypsopygia > Hypsopygia costalis. Next base: position 946,688 of record OW443336.2, on the reverse strand, counting down.
TTATGTATAGGTTATATTTAGAAAATATTTTTAACTATGTAAAAAAATTATTTTGATCAAAAAAGAACCTTGTCCACGACAGGGGTGTGCGCACGCCATTTCTAAAGTAAGCCGATCTGCGCATACTCAGCGGCTATTTACACCCCTGAGTGTGCGCATATTGCGATTGGCGATAAAAAAAAAAAAAAAAAAACGCAGCATCTCTTCGCGTACTAAAAAGTTGGGCAACTTCTATCTCTCACGCACTATTAAAAAGTGAAACGCCTAGCCGGCACATGTGTTTCCTCCTTCGTACAAAATGGGATCCTTCAAAGGAAGCGTGAAGAAACACCTCACGGGCCAGCATGGCAATGTCAACTGACTGAATACTGTCCTGTATTCTTTAGTCATCTACCGCTGTAATTTGGGCTCCTCTTTTCTCTTACCGTCAGGCGAAGTAGAGCTACTATGCTAGACTAATATAAAAATCAAAGGCAAGTCACACTTGGAAGCGCTAATCTCCAAGTTGTTGACGAATATTTCTGTCAAGCCCCCCTAGCCAAGTGTAATTCGTAGCGTAACGAACGTTAGATAGATCACGTGACATTTGTCAATTCGAACATTTTATTATGAGCTCCACAGTTCAAATTAGCGATCGCTACGGTTTTTACTTCGCAAACTGCCATTTGGCTAGCCCCCAAGGACAGGTTATCCAGTTACGAAAGTCCAACTTCGACCGAAAGACAGATAACTTGGCTACGCAGCATTCGGGAAGCTACATTTCTCATCCCAGATACCTGTAAATCTAAAGATTTAAAGCAGTCTTGGTTGCCAGTGACGGCATATACAACTGAGACGTGGACTTTCACTGCGGGCCGAATGGGGAAGCTCTAGAACACTCAGCGAGCTATGGAGAGAGCTATGCTCGGGGTCTCTCTGCGTGATAGAATCCGCATAGAAGAACTAAGGTAACCGATATAGGTCAATGGATAAGGAAGCTGTAATGGCATAGCTCATAAAAAAGACAACCACTGGGCTGTGGCGATACCATAATAGTGGACGAGCTTTATGTACCTCCACCCCACAGAATACCGCAGCAAAATAACAATTCCCTTGAGGGTTGTTGTGTTCCTGCGAGTGAGTGAGGTCACCAGAAAGGAAGGAAGGAGATGCTGCGTTGGCAGCGGAGGTGGCGGCGCGCGAGCGATATTTTATGTTGCGAGCGTTAATATGGCTACGGTAACCGCTTCACATCAGGCGGGCCGTATGCTTGTCTGCCACCCGACGTAGTATAAAAAAAAAAAAAAAAAACGTAGTGAAGGCTGACTGCCGCTAGACAGATCGACGACTTCTAGAAAATTGTAGAAAGTCGATGAATGCAGGGGGCCTACCGCCTAAAGATTCCCATCGGATTTTTTGATTGTAAAAAACATATTCCAGCTTTGATTATTGGTAATTGTGTTTAGCTTAGCCGGTAGTAACTCTGGAGCTCTACCGAGTAAGCTGAACACTATCTATGCTGAAGTTAGTTTTTTGCGTTCAAAAAATTCTATGTAAATCGGCTTCAATTTAGGCGGTAGAGTCGTCGCTGTGAGTGCTTAGCGTTAGTTTTTTTTGTCACATTCGAACGTATTAACGTTTACAATCATCATCAGCCTGTATCTACCCACTGCTGGATATAAGCCTACCCTAATGCCTTCCACCAGATACGATCCTCCGCCTTCCGCATCCAGCCGCTCCCAGCCGCTTTCTTAAGGTCGTCGGACCATCTAGAAGGAGGGCGCCCAACACTTCGTCGTCCTATGCGCGGCCTCCACTCTAATACCTTCCTCCCCCATCTGCCATCACTTACTCGGCAGATGTGACCGGCCCATTGCCACTTCAGCTTACAAACTCTGAAGGCTATGTCGACAACTTTGGTTCTCCGTCGAATTTCTTCGTTTACAAACCGACCAGAAAAAGTTTCATATTATGAAGTTCCCAGACGCGTGTTACATATCCAAATTAGCCGGGTTGCTCGCTTCAAAATGTGAGCTAGTACGCCACATAATTTTAATATGTAACACGCGTCTTATAAATTCTCAACATGAGATTTTTTTCCTCTATTTGGTCGTTTTGTTTACGTTGATATGATCGAACGCGAACAAAAAACTCGCACTAAGCACTTAGAATATGGTTCGTGGACGAATATGGGCTGAGATGATGATGATGATGATGATATAGCTAATGTAGTGAAATTAATCTAATCTATCGACACATCACAAAGAGCATATACACGTGTACTGTGTACTACATATACTATGTATATTGTATCTTAATTAGTTGATTACATATCTCCTGATTTAATTAACCTACATTCCACAAAGGTTGGCACGTCCGTGTGTTCGTAGTACGGTTCGATTATGTAACGGAAGCTCTAGGTACAAAGCTCTTAATATGTTGATATAGAATTTAATAGACGATTTGTTCCAACCTTCCAGAAATTATCTATATATATAAAACAATGACGCTTTCTGCGTCTGTCTGTTTATCCGCTGACTCCTCTTAATTCACGCGGTGGATTTTGATGCGGTTTTCATAGATATAATGTCTTTCGGAATGTTTATACATATGTCGCATCTAGAGATGTGCAAAGCCAGGCATATATAGGAAATTCCAAGTAACTACATATTAATGCCCAGTTTTTGGGCATAAATAGGGAATTTATATGTGCTTATCATAAATGGGAACTATGTACTTGGGAATTTATCATAAATGCCGGGCATTTTGTACATCTATAGTCGCAGCCAATTCGTAGCACCGCCTAATTACATAACGGCTAACTTTAGGCAGATTGTCTTTAAATTATCCTTTGGTTTAGATAAGTTAGGTTTGTCGGCCGATCATTAAAAATAGGAGATCAAGAGACAATTCACTCGCGTGACAATATAACAAAAGGGCAGTTTTGGATAATGGCTCCGCCATTCTTTAACTTTCGCGGTATAATTATGTATATAGATGTTTACTGCAGTTACCCGCTGTTAAGAAAGTTTGTTTGCCGCGTTATTATTTTAATAATTAGAACTTTTTTTTCCGTGATCATAAGATATTCTTCCGAAATGTCACTCTCCAGATCTTAAATTGTCCCCGTGAAAAATTCATGCCAATCCATTGGTATCTTTGGACGTGAAAGACTAACAAACAAACAAACATACTTTCACATTTTATAATACTACTAGTATAGAAGTATACATTTATATTCTCCCACATGAGCGAAGCCGGGACGGGCCACTAGTATAGACTTGTATACCATTTTTTTTCGATTTGTTATTTAAAGACGTCACAATAATCTATATATAGGTGAACTAATTACTACGATTGTATAAAAACTTCTTGAGATATGAAAACGCTCCATACAAAAGGCCACCATGTTATGACGTCACACCTTGCTATTTTATATTATATGCATTAAATCAGAAATTTGTACGACAGCTATGTTAAATATTGCGTTTATGTAGCCAGTGCCGTAACCAAGGTTATAGTATTTTTTATTGTTTCTACAATGGTAATATTTATTTTTTATAACCTTTAAAATGGACTTTCCCACCAAACTTTGATCGAACATAAAACACGTCAGACATAAGTTATTAAAATTTTAAGATCGCAGATCGTTCTAGTTTTATGTATTTTACGTTACTGATAGAGAGTTTTTTATAATTTTGTAACATTGGCAACTAGCATATTATACTAAAATGTGTAATATCCATTTCGTTTGCAGGCGTTAATCTCTACAACTTTCCTTCGAACCTACTACATGGAACTTAAAAGAATATTAATAATACGCTATACCCTATCTCTTTTACCAAAGCCTCGTTCGCTAGTCGGCAAGGTGAACCACGTGCAGGTAATCTTCTTTTATGACCTTCTTGTCTTGTAAGACATTTTTCTTGTACATTTATCACCTTTCTCATGAAGAAGGTATAATTCAAGGGCTGGATGTAATACCACTTTCATTACAGCCCAATATTTTATAAGAAATTTCATTAGACGAAATTGAGATACCTTCATAAAGTTAATACGTGTCTGATAGTAATATATGCCGGGGAATAAAAACCGTGTATCTGGCATGTAGATTTTTCTAATTCCACTCGAGATGGCGCTTGTACGTTTGAGTGTTTAGAATAGGACGTTGTTTTGTATATTCGTTCGAGCAAAAACTCGAACTCAATGGCGGGCGTTGTTACGCGTGTCAGACGATCACAAGTTTTCTTTTTGTCATTTAAGAGGGGGTAAAGGGCATGTGGGTCACCTGGTGAAAAGCAATCACCACCGCCCATGGAGATCAGCAAAACCAACGAGTCGCCAGCCTATACTCCTTTCTTTCTTTCAATCTGGTGACCTCACTCACTCGCAGGAATACAACAACCGTCAAAGGAATTATTATTCGGCTGCGGTATTCTGTGAGTTGGAGGTAATTCTGTGAAGTTAAGCAACGTCGACAGTAACCTTTCTAATTATATGAAAATGTTTATTTATCTCAAGCCTTTCGGTGCTTCAGAGGGCACATAAATATAGTGAGTCGAAATTTATCACAAAAAAAATGTGTAATAATTTTATTATATATTACTTTAGAAGAAATACATTATACAAACTGTAACTGTTTTGAAAGTACCAGTTATCTCAAGTCATTCATTCGCAATAATGAAATGAAAATAAAGTATCTAGCATTTATGTAAGAGTGAGCATTTTTTACTGACATTGTAATGCCCGTGACTTTTCTCCTCTCGTGAAAATGCATACAAACAAATTCTGAATCTCGAAGTGATTCATCTCACATCTCATCACGAAATATTTTCTGTATGTGGAGCTCTTAGGTTGTGGAATAATCTCCCTGCCAAGGTTTCTTTGAGAAAGGTGTAAAGGGGTTTACAACGTGTGATTGATGCCTCTGGTGTCGCAAGCATCCATAAGCTGAGATTAATGCTTATCATTGGGCAGGTCGTATGTTTGTTTTCCACTCTAGTCGAATAAAAAACAATAATAATATAAAAACTTACGTGAGTCATAGCAAATTAAATAATCAAATTAAACAGGTCACTCACGTAATTAAAAAATATATATAATTGAGTGTAATTTGATTAAATTAATATGCAATAAATTTTGTACTGTAGGTATTAAATCACCATACATGTACTAATCGGTGAGGAACATTAACCTACTTGACTCACGCCAAAATACACAGAGAAACCGAGCAGTCTCTACGTAAGTAGATAATCGCGTCTGTTTTCTAAATGCTCTAAGGTAGAGGTCGGAGTTGCGCCGCCTAAATTGTATTTTATTTTAACGCACTCATAAATCTCGCGAGCTGCAAAATGAAGCAACCTTCACTCGTATGCTGAACGGCCATATAAATAAATTTACCATGCCCCTTTAATATTGTTGCACGAGCCTTTCTCCAACTAATCTTAGTTAACCATTTATGACTTAAAACTAAAGAAAACAATAGCTTTTTACTAACATACATCGTTATACGAATTCACTGGAAGAACTGGAAACTGCGTCAACTTTAACTTACAAGATTTGATTACGTGGTCAACCTAAATATAAGCGTGTAAAAAATAGAAATATCGCTTGTATTACAGTAATAAGGGCTTAGAAAGACCCCTCGTATTATTATTTTTTTAACCGAGTCCAAAAAAGAGGAGTTTATTACTTAATTACTCCGTGATTTATAAACCGATTTGAAAAAAACTTTTTTTATTTGAATTTATATATTTTTACTTCCAGATTGGTCCTATATTTTTTTCATCGTCATCATCATCATCAGCCTGTATCTACATACATAAATGTAGAGTAATGTTTGGACTCGGTTTTTTGTTACCAAGAGAGATTTGCATTTTTAATAGCGTAAGTGGCTCACAACGATTTTAAGAGCCAAACTCAATCTGATCTGCACGTGGTGCACCCTGCTGACTAGTGAAAGAGGCTCTGGCAAAAAAGAGGTAGGGTACACGGTATTTGTAAGCTGCCTGATTGAGAAAGTACCTCCAAGTCCCAGAATACCACAGCCAAACAGTTCTTTTTGGTAAAATTATTTAATACCCCCTAAATGACCGTCGAGCTGGTTCACAAACTAAAAGTCGCACAGACAGTCGCGAGATCGAATCCGGAACGTAGAAATTCGACAAAGAACAAAGTTGCCGACATAGCTCTCAGAATGAGTAAGCTGAAGTGGCAGTGGGTTGGTCACATCTGCCGAGTCAGCGATGGCAGATGGGAGTGGAAAGTCTTAGAGTGGAGGTCACGTGTGGGGCCACGAAGCGTAGGGTGCCTCCTCTTTAGATAGATCGACAACCCCAATAAAGTGGCTGGTAGTGGTTGGATTCGAAAAGCGGAGGATCGCATATGGTGGAAAGCATCGAGGAAGGCCTTTAGGAATGTCCAGCAGTGGGTAAATCCAGGCTGATAAGGTAATGATGATGATGAAATACAGGACCTGTATCTACAGGCCAAAAATACTTCAACTTTTTTTTATACTACTTCGGGTGTCAGACAAGCATACGGTCCGTCTGACGATGACACCTATATCCCTATTTCGGGTGGCAGACAATGCAGTAACTTCTTCCTTTCTGGTGGGTCGCTAGGAACACAACAACCCTCAAAGAAGTTGTTATTTGGCTGCGGTATTCTGTGAGGTGGAGGTACTTCTCAATCGGACAATTTAAAAAAACGCTGTGCCCTACCTCTCTTATGCCGCAGCCTCTTTCGCTAGTTTCCAGGGTGCACCAAGTGCAGGCGAGGTTGGCTTTCGCTTTATAAATCATTGTTGAGCCACGTATGTCCCAACTGGAAAAAACATGTGAACGTTAAAATAATGGATATTTTTATTATCAATATAAATTACAATTTTACTAAGTCCACATTATCACAGAGAACGCGTCACCCTCGAAAACGTCTCCAAAATACCACCGCTGGAAATTATCAAACAGGTAAAGGAGCCCCTTAAATTGAAGACGCATCTAAAGCCTACACACGAGGTGGATTGAAAATAATCCAAGTAGAAAATTAATCCTTGATTACGTCCCACTCCCCCAGATTTGAGGGCCCCTAGACGTACCGCCGCTGGAAGTGATATTACAGTGTATAGTCATAGTAAAAATGTATAGTTATGTGCGTTAGGGTTGACGGCATTTCGAAGTAGGTACCTTGCGCTGTGTTATGACGTTATATTTTAGGTATTATCAAAATAATAAATCTTTAAATGTTTATTTTAAAAGATTGTGATTATGGGACTGCATTAAATCCAGTTTTGTTACCGTACTAAACTAAATGTTTCACGCGGGTTGTAATTGGTTATTCTTATTCATTATTATCAAATGTCCTGATTGTCTATTGAAAATGTGGAATAAATATCAATATTCAACTTCCAACAATACCAAAAACGTTGAATCAATGATTTCGACTATATTTTTTGTAAAATTCATTGTTAAAACTAGAAAAATTAAATTGAATTTGAAATGAAAAATAACATAGATAAAATTATATACCTACTACGAACGAACTTTCCACGCGGAGGCGCAACGAGGCGGCCCGTGAGGTCAAAGTCAAAGTCAAAGTCAAAATATCTTTATTCCTTGGACTTTATAAAGCACTTAGAAACGTCATACAAATTAAATATAAGACATGTATCTAAATCATTACTATCTACTTAAATCCGCAGAGCTTAGATGCACTTTCATCACACTATCTGTGAAAGTGAATTTAAGTGCCAGTTCCGGCGACGGGGCTTCTTGAGAAGAACTGGCAAGAAACTCAAGGCCGACTCTTTTAATTGCCAATATCGTTACATTAAACACAAATACAATCATTAACATAACAAGAGCAATTCATTTCCAAATACTTTTATCATTTATGCAATCTGAGATACAATAGTAAGCCTTTTGACATAGTCTAGTTTTGATAAATCTTTTAAATTTACCCATGGACAATTTAAACGCGTCATTTGGAAGTTTATTGTAGAAGCGTATACATTGACCTGGGAACGAGTTAGAGATTTTATGGAGCCTAGTAATATGCACAGCGAGTTTGTTTTTATTTCTTAAATTTAATTGATGGAGATCACTGTTTTTCCTAAATTTAGTTTGATTTTTATGAACGTAAATAAGATTTTCATAAATATATTGAGAATGTAATGTCATAATATTTATCTCTTTAAATTTATTTCTCAGTGTCTCCCTGGGACTCATCATATATATAGCACGGATAGCTCGCTTCTGGAGCACAAAAATTGAGTCTACATCCGCAGCACTACCCCAAAGCAATAAACCATATGACATAATGCTGTGAAAATAGCTAAAATAAACTAAACGCGCAGTGTCAACATCAGTCAGTTGACGTATTTTCCTTACGGCGTACGCTGCTGAGCTGAGTCTACCTGATAACGTTTCTATATGTGGGCCCCATTGTAATTTAGAGTCTAATGTTATCCCAAGGAAGACAACCTTATTGACCAATTCCAATCTCTCATTGTCCATCACCACACTGGTTTTTACTTGTTTCACATTTTTTGTAAGAAATCTAACATATTTGGTTTTACTACCATTTAAAAGAAGGTTATTAGCACTAAACCAGTTTACTATTTTTGAAAGAGCATTGTTTACATCGTCAATTTCTGATTGTTGTCTATTTACCTTAAAAATTAAAGAAGTGTCATCTGCAAACAATACTATTTCGTGATTATTCTTTACAAGATGAGGTAGATCATTAATGTACACGAGAAACAGGAAAGGGCCCAAAATAGAGCCTTGTGGCACCCCCATCGCTACAGTTGATCCATGTGATCGCTTTCCATTAACATCTACTTTCTGAACCCTATCACTCAGATAAGAAGTAAGAAGATCAAGAGCGATGCCTCTTATACCATAGTGGTGTAGTTTTCTGACTAGAGTTTCATGCTGCACACAATCAAAAGCCTAAAATAAAAAATAAGTCACAAAACACCCCATAGGCGTCCCGTGACTCCTCCCAAGCCTCATATATACATTCTAGTAATTTTACCCCAGCATCACATGTTGACCGTCCATGAGTGAAACCGAATTGTTTAGTGTGCAGCAGATTATTTTCATTAAAGTAATTAAGTAACTGAGCGAGAATTAGTTTTTCAAAAATCTTACTAAATGTAGGTAGTATTGATATTGGTCTGAAGTTTGTGGGGTCTAATGTACTACCTGATTTAAACAAAGGAATAATTTTGCTTAATTTCATCAAGTCAGGAAACACACCACAATCAATACATCTATTAAATATCACAATTAAGGCGGGAGCAACAATGTCAAATAAAGATTTTATAATATGTACGGAAATGCCCCATAGATCAGCCGTTTTCTTAATATTAAGTGATTTAAATGCAACTTTTAAATCAGACCCATTAACATGACGGAAATGAAAATCGTTATAAAATTCAGGCACATTATCTTAAATAATGACTCTGCAACGGAGGTGGAAGAGCCCAAGGCACTAGTTAAAGTGACAGGGAAGGCAGAAAAAAATCTTTCAAAAGCATTGGCAACTTCTAAATCTGACTTGGTAACATGACCATCAATACTTAATTTAAACTCTGAATCCTTTGATGGTCGGTTCCATATTCGACTCAGAGTTGAGGTGAGGTCGCTTTGTGAAAGCGGCAGGGATTGGCCATACTGTACGTATTATTGTTATATATACGGTGACTCTAGTATAATTAAGGTCTAATAGCTGCGGTTCTTGGCTACGTCAATAACTTTTATCATACTCTGTCTGGGAGCATCTGAAGTTTGACCAGACAGGATTAACGATATCAGTTTGATAAATCTAAATCCATGATAAAATAGATTTCGCACGTTTTTGCCTAATGACTACACTAGGTATAGTTACGATATGTCTAGTCACGATCGGGTGACGCATGAAGTATTTCATACCTATTATTTTATGTGATAATTTTTACAAAAAAAAAAAACCGAGTCCAAACATACTCTATATTTATGTATGTAGATACAGGCTGATGATGATAATGACGATGAAGGAAATATGTGACCAATCTGGAAGTATATTCTTTCAAATAAAAAAAAGTTTTTTTCTAGTACCTAATGAAAATTCGTGTCCCGTTCCCGTGTTCCGTAATAAGATACACTTAATACTACATGTAGTATTAAGTGGTCAAAAACTACATTAGTATGTATTGTCGCCGTCAACAAGCCTTATTCATCCCACTGTTGGGACATGGGTCTCCCCTTATTTGAAAGGGTTTAGAGCGTACTCCACCACGCTGCTCAACTGCGGTTTGGCGGAGGTCAGTGTTTTCAACAAGTACTAAATAAAAGCTCGTAATATGTATAACGAAATGTAGACATTGTTTATATTACCAGTTTTTTCATGATGCTGAAAACCACAGTACTGACATTTTATGTTTTCCTACCACTTCATTAAAATTCTACCAGCGTCTTTGGACAGCAAAAGTTCGTGTTTACTAAGCAGGGTAATATCTAGTTCCTTTCCAGCAATGCTATGTCTACAAAACAGGCTTACGCAGGCTCCCGAATATTTAGTGAAAACGAAACATCTCCTTGTTACCTGAGATTCCCTTTGGATTTTCCAGTTTAAAACGTTATGATAAACAGTATCAAGATTAATTAAAAGTATTGCTATTTACATATACTTGCAAACACAACGCTTCGTATTCTTGGGTCTTGAGTAATTAATTCGACTCAACTTAGAAATTGACTTGGCAAAAAGTTATTTCAATGTAACTAGGCTATATTTCAATGTCTCGACAAATTTCACATTGCGAACTTTCTGAAGTTATTCGGCTCCCGTTCTCCGATGAAAGAAATTTAAGATGTCTGTTCTTTGAAATTTTATTCTGAACGTAAGACTCTCAAATCATAAGTTATAGAAAGTTTTGAAATGCAGATTTAGGATCAAATCCTCTGAACTCAATATTAAGTTCAATATTATGAGAATAGACAATTGAATGCAAGTAAGAGTAATGGGAAGATTATCAATGTCAAGTCTTTCTGACGTTATTCTTTTGATCTTGTTCATTTTATTTATATATTTAGGGCTCATGATACAAGAGGCACATAATAAGATATAGGTGTAACAAAAGGTGTAACAAATTAATAAGGTTTTTGTTGCTGAAAACCAAAGTCCAAAAACCAAAGTCACCCAAAAACACGATGCAAATACGTAGATCTAGGCTATTAAAATTATCCACTATGTTGCAAGTTACTCCGGTTTACCGTAAATACCTTGTAATATAATCATTTAGCAATTCGTCCAAGCACTAAAGTTAACTTATAACGTCATTGAGCTGAAATAACAGTGGGAGATGGAGTGATTAAGAGCCGACGATGAGACAATCCTAGATGGACGGATTTCTTCAAAAAGTCGGCGGAGGCGGATGATTGCGGAAAGAGAAGGATATTGTCGACAGAAGCATTTAAGGCCTATTTTCAGCAGTTAGTGTACATACGAATATTATATATATATTCACGTAAAACGACGCTTTGTTCGAGGATTTTAAATTGAAAGACGTGATAATTCATGATTACATAACGTAATATGTATATTAATTAGTAAATCGAATGTAGTCCCAGGACACAATCATGAATTAGCACGTTTTTCAATTCGAAATCCTCGAACATTCCGAAACAAAACATCACCCGAGCGAGCGAGGGTCGCGACGCGAAATATCAATAGTGTCGCGTCCAATTTATATTTTCGTTGAGGGAGTCCCGTCCTAAAAGATCAATTTCGCGCTTGGCCAGATTTAATGTAAACTTAAGTGCCGAGGGGGATACCCGCCGTTAACAAATGTCTCTATGTTATTGAATATCCCGATGTTTGAACAATTGAGACAGAAATAGGCACGACTCGTTTTGGCAACGCGCTCGGCTCGTTTCACTAGATGGCTCCTTAGAGATTTTTATATTCAAACACGACATCGGCCGCGTTCGGTTTAACGATATATAAACACACGATAGCAAATATTTGCGTATCCCCTGTAGACTAGAATTATTAATTCTAAAGGTCGAAGGTAACGTTGAATATTTAACGAGTATTTTTTCAATGAAAATCAAAGTTGAAAACCGACATGAGCAGACGGCTATACATCACAAGTTTAAAACTAACTTGGAAATTCTTCGCCCGGGGGATGAGGATGCGTATCCAATATTTGGACAAGGATGCCGGAGTTTTACATGCCGACGGTTGTAAACTGGAACATTCGAGTGGAATGGAAAACTTTGATAGAAAACCACGCGTACTAAGAAACGTAGCTCGGGATGTTCGAGGAGTTCTCATGAATTTTATCGAATATGCTGAGCCCTTCGTCGACGACGATGTGGTGGCTGGAGCGTGTGTTTGAACTGAGTTCGTGAGATGGGATCCGATTGATTTTATCAATTCGTGTTTGTGTTGACAAAAAGTTGCCAACGCGAGTTGAGGAGAGCTAACACATCGTAATGATGTCGAACTAATAAATATTAATGCCATATCGTAGGGTACGTTGAGAGGCTCATTACATTCTGTTTATCTTATTAATAAGGTTCTCAAATAGGAGCATATGGTTAAATCTATTATTCGATGTGCAATTTGATGAAATTATTAGGAAGGTCTCAAAAGCCTAATATTTATACTTCGTATCTCGTCAGATTTTTTATTATTATGTTTTTTTTCCGCATTCATCTTGAATATGTTTCTCAAGTTCTAAAACTATCAACTATCAGTAATAATTTTTAGAGTTAATAAATAAATAATCTGTGTTCCTAAAGAAAGCTGCAAAAATGTATGTACGCGTATAAATTTCGAACGACTGCATGAAATTGGATAATTATTTTTTTGTTGTGTTCCTTATTGTCTGGGAAATCCACTGAAATGTGATGGGAATGGGAAGATTGAGCCACAGCGAAGTGTGGGCGGGCCGCTAGTAAATAAATAATCTGTCTTCCTAATTAAGGTTCAGTGTAATTATTTGACCGGAATTTACTTTTATTTTGTCAGAGTTTTTGGATCCTTGAAAAAGACTTGACAAAATAGAATCCGAGTCCTTGGCCACCCACCATCCTTGCTACTGATATATATTGTAACGGGGCATATCATAGTTGATATATTTTTTAATTTCACTTATTTTTGTCTTGGTACACCTAAAGTGAATAAGAGTGTTTGGTGTATGGAGCGACGAAACGATAGCACGATGAGTCACCTACGCCCAAAAAACGTGTCTGTATAGGATCATCATATGGAATAAGCAGTACTTTTGTACTGCTTACCAAATATATTGTCAATATGAGGAATGAATGTTAATTACCTGACTGCGCCAGAAGGAGGGTTATGTTTTTCGAGAGTATGTATGTATGTATGTATAATTGTTTGGCACGCTCTGCAGCCTGAACGACTCGATGGATTTTAGTTTGAAAGGTGTCGTTAGATTCGTATTTACTGTGAGAGTGACACTGGGTATATCAAAATAAAAAAAACAAAATGGCGGATTTTTGGCGCCAAATTCAAATGTTTGGCTCGCTCTGCAACCTGAACGGCTCGATGGATTTTAGCTTGAGAGGTGACGTTACATTCGTATTTACTGTGGGAGTGATACTGGGTATATCAAAATAAGAAAAAACAAAATGGCGGATTTTTGGCGCCAAATTCAAATGTTTGGCAAAAGGTGTGGTGTGGTATAGGTTACTATACAAACTCATATAAAACTAAAAAAATAAAAAACGGTAATATAAAAAAAAAACTAAAAAATCCGACTGCTTTTCTGTGTAATTTGGAAATGAAAATCCCCTAAAACAAGAAAACATGTAGCAGTCGGGACCCATTATAGAAATGGAGGCTTACTGAATTTAGAGCACATGTAGGGTCCCGACTGCTACATGTTTTCTTGTTTTAGGGGATTTTCATTTCCAAATTACACAGAAAAGCAGTCGGATTTTTTAGTTTTTTTAAATTACCGTTTTTTATTTTAGAATCCATTATGACAATTAGGGCCTCTTTCCACATTTACTGATTAAGTCTCTGATAGCCTATCAGCAGGTTATCTCACAGACAGCCTAAACTTTTGTGTTTCACAAGTTGCTGATTGCCCTATCTGTTAGATAAACCGCTTGATAAACTAATTGGAACTTCAAGTGGCTGTTATTTTTTTATCTGTTAGATAAGAATTTGTTTTTTCAATTTTAACGCGGGAACATTTTTGTGTGAACTTTCTTCGGAATAGCAGTGTTTTCTTGACGAATTCGATGATTTTCTTGTCCACATCGCATCCACGGGCACGAAAAAAGACCTAAAAAACGACAAAAAGACCTAAAAAGACCAAAAAGACCAAAAGATCAAAAAAAGAAGACAAAATAGACCAAAAAGACCAAAAGACCAAAAATACCAAAAAAGACCAAAAAGACCTAAATAATGTATTTACTCTATTTTAATAAAATACATTGTTAAGGCTTTATACATAATACAATTGTTTTTCGTAATATAATTAAATATCTTTGCAGAAATTCGAAATTGACGATTCCCAAAACTGAATAAATAGGAACGCAACAATAAAGTACACGACGTTACCGTTCCGACTCCCTGTTAACTCGCTGATAGTTAGCTGTCAGATAATTTATCAGACACTTGGGGTGTGAAACACAAAAATATTATCAGCTAGATTTATCTGGTAGATAAATCTAGTCAGCTTACTATCTGAAGCTTTATCAGCAAGTGGTGAAAGAAGCCCTTAGTCTCGTATTTGTGGTACCTAGTAATTTTTTTAGCGCAGAGGTTATAATTATTATAAATTAGTTTTTTTTTTAATATTTTGTATTTTATTAGTGTGTTGATACGTATTAAAATTACCCGAAATAAATTTTCTTGTTAATTTGAATTTAGCAACGATCACGTCCGCACCTTCACTCCAACAACCCAACTATTTTGTCCCCAACAAGCGTTACGCGCGGACCCAATTTAAACAAAAGTAATTAAGGTCAAAAACGTCAACAATTAGACGAGCTGAATGATCTGTCAGCAATTTGTCCGGCGGCAGGGAGCAGGTGTGCTCTACGGAGAACCATTTGTTTGCCCTCGGCAAACTTCACCTCGTAACCCTAAAATCTAATTGGATTTCATTCCATTAGCAGAGGTCCAAATGGGACCCGTAATTGTGCTGACCGCCGCCGGTTTGTTACGACCGCTCCGGTTGTTTTGGGCGGTATGATAATGTGGGCGTTTGCAAATTCTCTCACGTGACAAAGTTGTTATAGCCAGAATTCGCATGAATATGTTATGGACAGGTTTAGTTTACCTATATTGTAATTAATTTTCAGGAAGAAACGCAACGCATAAGTTATTTTAAAACGTTACACGATATGATTAGTTGTAATATGTATTAATTGTTAGACAAATCAACTTTACCCCACCAAATTTGGCCGAGACGACCGCAGCAGCTGGAGCAGAGACGACAAACGCAGCCACGACAGCTGCATGCATCTACTAATGGTAGTGGGTGAGTACCAGCCGACAGTAGTTATCATGAACTAATTGGCGGCGAAAGCACGCAAAGTAGTGTAGATTAAATTGCCTGTTAATCAATTTTACCACACTGATAGTTAATTTCCTCCGTTTCATATATCCCTACTGACATATCGCAACTGGTAGGTATATTGGGAATGATATTTCGCCTAGAAAGATCGTTTAATGCATTTACCAAATAGGCATTATATTATTGTGTATGATGTAACATAACTATTTTTGAACTTATAAATTAATGACTTTTAAAGTATTAAAAAACTTATAAATTGATGAACGCCGGCTGCACGCACGAAAAAGTCTCATCACTCATTGTCTCGTTCCGCCTGAGCCGAGCGTGCAAGCGAGAGCGCCGAACAAGCGATAGAGAGGCACGATCGGCCTATCTTTCTTATGACGTTATCACGTAAAATTATAGTCCGTAAACCGACTTACAGACAACGATTTTTTTATGCTACACTATATGTCAGACAAGGCACTTAAATTATCGCTCGTGCGCTGCTACCCGCTGCCCTCGCAGCAACTCGTTCCTCCCTGGTAATCTCGCTCACTCGCGGATACAACTCTATTTATGTTAATAGTTATGTTACATCATACACCTAGCAATTTTTATTTGGCTGCAGTCTTTGTGAAGTGTAAAATACGATTATACAATGATGTGTGTTCAGAGGAGTTAATTATATACACAGGATATAAGCCTTCCCCAATGCTTTCCACCAAATACGATCCTCCGCCTTCCGCATCCAGCCGCTTTCTTAAAGTCGTCGGACCATCTAGAAGGAGGCCGTCCGACGCTTCGTCGTCCTACGCGCGGTCTCTACTTTAATCTAGTCTCTAATTTGATAACTTTGGCTTAAAGTTGATATTGAGCCTCTTATACCTCAAAAAGTCGCGGGTACGTCAGTAGTTGGAATAGATATGCAGATCCGGTTATAACATTTGGGTAATCAACCTGTATCAACACTTGTGCTTATCAACAGTTATTTCAACGCAATCGTTATTCAATCTGTCGGCATAGATGTGTACTAATATTATTGGGTTAGGTAGTCAAGTGGTTGGCAGTAGCTATTTTGATACAAAGATCACAAGTTCAATTTCGACAAATAACATTTTGTATGTATGTAAAATCAATAAAAGTCAGCAGCCGGGAATTACAATAAAGATACCTTATGAAATATTTTTTAAAGTTAATTTGATCTCCACATAAGCGCAAAGTATTACGTGCTTTCGCCACCAAACAGTTCATGCAAACTATTACCGGCCGGCATCCACCCACTACCGTTAGTAGATGCATGTACTACCGTGGCGGCTGGTCGTCTCTGCTCCAGCTGCTGCAGTCGTCTTTGCGACTCTCCAACATCTGAAACAGTAGAAACGTGCGACTGCCGCGCCGCCGCCCCGACTGCGAATTTACAAAAGCTATACCATTAGAGTGAAAGTGCAAACTGAACTGGCTTAGCTTTTGTTTGACAAAAACTTGACGAAACCCTAATCTATTATAGTACAGAAATTGACCGAAATCGCGTAGACTTTGTTAGATAAATTTAGTCTAACATTGCAGCAACAAATGCTATTCAATTTCATACCGATATTTAACGATCGTTAACTTCAATAATAGGTTTATAGTTAAACGACAACTGTTTTTTTTAATATAAAAATAATTTTATTTCTCCTTTCTATTATGTATTTGATTCTCAAAAAAAGAAAAACGAATTATTAAACGAACTTTTTACCTACTGGTAAGAAATACAGGCACACACTACATACATATTGTGAGTACAAATAACAATAGAACTAAAATATTTTTTCTTGCTCTCTCTCTTCTTCTATTCTATTTTATTAGAGGTACACTAAGTACCTCTATTGTAAAATATAAAACGCATATAATTATTTTTATCAAATTTACGATAACCTTAGTATTTTTACAATTTAAACATAGTAACATGACACAACACAACAAAACACAAGATATGAAACATACCATACTCGCAAGTAAATGCATTGCACAAGGTGGAAAAACAGCCTTTAAATAGAGTAACACAAGTAGACATTTCTATAAAATTGATGGGTACGTATTGGAAGATCAAATTTTAAAGTCGATAATGATCATTATGACATCAAACGTATGGCTAGTAAAGTTAGGATTACAAATGTTATCAGAAAAGACAAAGTATCATCGCGCAGATATACCTAATCCTAAATAATGTTTAAGTTACGCTAATGTCTTTTGGCACTTACTTGACTAGGTTTTGTTTGTACTCATGAGGCCGAACAATACCTAAGTAATATATATCAGTAAAGTTTATCTATTTGAGTGAATGTGTATTATATAGTACTAGGTTTTATCCGTGCATTTGCTGAGAAAATATCAAAAAAAAAAACTAATCTATTTGAGTCATTTTTTGTACTGAGATAGATTAGGTATTGTCCAGTAATATGCATAAGCAAAAGCTCATCTATTAGAGTCTGACTCGTGACTCAAATAGCCTTTGTAAATTCGCGCCCCGACTGCTGTAGTCGTTTCTGCGACACGCCGTCTCTACGCGAGGCATCATCAGGTGATCTGCAGATGTTGATGGTTAGAACAACAACCTACTATACTATACTCATAGACCTATCAACGGACAACGTACCTCTAGCCCAAATCTCAGTGACTGGATGGATCAGGGTGAAAATTTGCATAGAGTTATTATGGTATTTCCAACGAGCGGATTTGGGTGAAATGCTGTCAAGGTTTATAAGTGCACGCCCTTACCTTTAACTTTGAATAAAATACGCATTTATCAGGATAATAAGCATTTATCAGGATAATAAAATTTTCTTTACTTGGTAGTGCTAGTCATTCTCTGCAAAGTAATTTTGGGATATTGTTATATCATAAATTAAATGCTCATAAGACGACGAAGCGTTGGACGCCCTCCGACGCGGACGGCTGGATGCGGAAAGCGATGGATCGTATTTAGTGGCTAGCATTGGGAAGGCTTATATCCAGCAGTGGGCACATACAGGCTGATGATGAATTAAATGCAAGTTTTATTTAAAATTAAAGGTAAGGTATGTGATAATTATTTATTTATTTAAAACTTTATTGATCACAGTAAAAGGGTACAAAAGGCGGACTTAAAGCTATTGCATTTATTTATTTATTTATTTAAAACTTTATTGACCACAATAAGATGATACAAAAGGCGGACTTAATGCTATTGCATTCTCTACCAGTCAACCATTAGGAGTGCAGAGTCACACGATTGCGGCTATTCCAAAATAACTTAATATGTACTGTAAACATATTACGTAAACCTAAAAGATAAATAATATAATAATAACATTAATAAACATACTTACACATGCACAGTTATACACAAATATCCATACATATATACATACCTATAAATATATACTTATACATAAATATAATGACATATATTAAATAAAGTGAAGATATTTACTGCTTTAACAGACCCTGTAATAGATAGGCGCGCACCTTCTTCTTGAAAGTAAATTTACTGGGAGAGCTTCTAATAGCTTCTGGTAATGCATTCCAGAGACGTGAAGCTTGTAGAGTAATGGAGTTGGACATAAAACCGGAATGGAAAAGTGGGATTGAGAGTAAGTAAGAATTGTTAGAGCGAAGTTCGAGGTTATGAGAGTCGCAAAGATACTGAAACATGCATTTCATGTATTCAGGAGAATCAGGATTGAAGAGAATTGAATAAAGCGTACAAAGCAACCTCAATTGTCGACGTTGGCGAATAGGAAGCCAACCTAATTTGGACCGGTAAGAAGAAATGTGATCAAATTTTCTGAGACAGAAGATAAATCGAATGGCATTATTAATAAGCCGGTCAAGTTTATTCAGGAGATCTTCATTTAGATCAGGATAACACACATCAGCATAATCTATGAGTGGTATAACTAGGGATTGAACAAGTGTGACCTTGGTAGTAATAGGGAGAAAATTCCTATATCGATTGAGAAATCGTAATGTAGATACTACCTTACGACTTACTTCAGCAATTTGAGTGGTCCAGCTTAAAGTACAATCAATATGTAGGCCGAGATTTTTAACACTTGTGCTGAAAGGGATCACAGAATTATTAAAATTAATAGCCGACATGGAACTGGTATCTGTTTTCGAAATTTGCCGCGAACTACCGACGAGAATTGCCTGGCACTTGTTAGGGTTTACCGGTATGCCAAAACTGTCCGACCAGGATTTTATTTGGCAAAGATCTGCATTCAATTGTGAAATACCTAAATTTAAGTTATCTACAGACGTTTGCACATAAATTTGCAGATCATCGGCATAGAAATGGTAAGAGCAACCTAGCGAAAAGGACAGAAAATTAATGAAAATGGAAAACATTATAGGGGACAAAATACCGCCCTGAGGTACACCAGTTGTCAGGTCATTCCAATCCGATATCTCACGGCCAACTCGCACTGCCTGCTGCCGACCTCGAAGA
This sequence comes from Hypsopygia costalis, assembly GCA_937001555.2. Classification (NCBI taxonomy): domain Eukaryota; kingdom Metazoa; phylum Arthropoda; class Insecta; order Lepidoptera; family Pyralidae; genus Hypsopygia; species Hypsopygia costalis. The sequence goes on along the minus strand of OW443336.2, from coordinate 926,715 downwards.
TAAGATGAAAACCAATTTAGCGCCGTAGATGAGAAATTAGAATGTTTTAAGATGGCTAATAAGATATCATGGTCTACCATGTTAAAAGCATTGGAGAAGTCTATGAGAACAAGAATAGTGACCATTCTATCTTCCATTCCCCTGCGTATATCTTCCGTGATTTTAAGGAGAGCAGTAGCAGTACTGTGCCCAGGTCGAAAACCAGACTGAAATGGCGAGAGGAGATTGTTAGAGACGATGAACTTGGACAGCTGCTTATGTGCGACGGCTTCCAGGATTTTTGAGAGGAAGGGTAAAATAGAAATAGGTCTATAGTGACTCAACAGTTGAGGAGAGGGAATTTTTGGAAGGGGTGTTACTAGCGCTTTGCCCCAGAGACATGGAGAAGTACCCGTTGAAAAAGAAAAGTTTATGAGGTGAGCCAGAACGGGGAGTACATTTTCTAAGACAGCAAGGATCATGTCTCTACCTATGTCATCACAGCCGATAGCTTTAGATTTAATAGAGAGGATTACTTCACGAATCTCATCCTCACTTACTGGAACAAATGAAAAAGCGTCATTGGGAAGTTGGGCCATGGAAGAAATCTTGGAAATAGTATTTGATTTAACCGTGGAGTCGAGAGAGGGTGTCGAAGAAAAGTGTTTATTAAAGTCATTAAGAGAAAACGTGGAAGTGAGAGATTGCTTAGGGCATTTGCCTATACTAAATGAGTGTAGAAACTTCCATATATTGGCCGACGAAGAATTTATTATGTTTTGATGAAAATACTGCCGTTTAGCTGCTCTTACCATTCGATTACAATGATTACGCGCTATTTTATATAGATCCCAGTTCACATTTGATCTGTCACGCTTATAAAGACGAAATGCGCGATCTCGCCGAGTCATTGCTACACGGATATCTCTATTTATCCATGGAGCCGGTGGACGCTTCACTTTACAGGTCTTAGTGGTGCATGGGCGTCAAACAGCTTTAGAATACATGCGTTAAAGTTAGCTACTTTTTCTTCGATTGTTTTGGCCTCAAGTACCGCAGAAAATTCTAATTTAGCCGCATCTTGCTTTAATTTTTGAATATTCATCCGAGCATAACTACGCATCCAGACAACTGTAGGCTTCACCCGAGGTGGTTTTAATTTATATTGAATAAATATTAGGTCGTGTCTGGAAAATCCTGGGGCGCAAAGCTGTCCATGTTTGAGGACATGATCTATAGAAGAAGTAATCACCAAGTCAAGCCATGTATCTTGTGAAGTAGGGTTGTGGTGAGTAGGCTCTAATGGCAGAATAGATAGATTGACTGACTTAATTAGATTTTGAAGTTTCTGACTTTGAAAAGAATTACACATAAGATTAGTGTTAAAATCACCCATAATAATGTGATGTGTGTAATCCGAACAAAGGGATTTGAGAACAGTCTCAAGATGGGAAAAGTAATCCACAGCAGGCGGACAATAAACAACACCTAGAATGGTTTTAATACCCTTAACCAATATTTCTAAAATGAGATACTCAGCAGAACCAGAGTATAAAGATGGTGATGAAGCTAAAATTGTGTATGGTATGTCGCTACGAAGATATATTGCAACACCTCCACCACTCTTACCAAGTCGATCGTTGCGTATCAAAACATATCCAGGGAGAGAATAGGATAGAGAGGGAAGACATGGCTTAAACCAGCTTTCTGAAATGAGTATAGCGTGAAAAGGGGTAGACGTGAACGTATCAAGAAAATCTGAATAATGTGAAGGCAGGCTTTGTGCATTAATGTGACAAGCATTGAAACAGTGAGGTGTCCCAATAATAGCGTCGTTAAGTAAATTGTGCAATGTTTGAGGTTCAAGAAGAGAGTCACTGCCGTCTTCAGAAGATGAAAGACTAATATTCAAAGCAGAGTGGAATGAATCATCATCAGACATAAATAAAGATAAATTATAATAAATATAAACTAAATATAATAATATTATAGAAGCAAATAATATTTTAAATATTAAAGGCAATAAATAATACTTGCCTGTCCTGCCGGTTGACTTTGAATTACATCTAATGACGACACTACAAAAATGACGCTAAAATCCCGGGTGCCAGAGCGTTTTACTTAGATATCGATGTCAGTTCAAGAAAAAAAAAAATAAGTCATCGTCATGAAAATTATGTCGTAAATAGCTCGATAATGGCAAAACTAATCTTCATCTCAGCAGTGATTGCCAAGACGAAAAGAAGAATAACATGTCTAAATAAACTGTGTTCTGATTTGACATCGACATTGATTACTTATTTTACAAGAAGTTATGATTACAATATTTTAAAAACAAGGACAAAATATTAAAAAAATTTAGGGTAAATCTAAAGCCAAACCTTAAAACAGCAAAGATACAAAGTAGATGTGAATGAGATTATTTTGATACAAGAAATTATGTTGATACAATACTTGAATTCAATGTTTTTTCGCTCTGGCTGCCCGTTATACGCGCGTTCGCTGCTCTGGGGAGCCCGTCGGCGAAGAAGACCTTGTTGCAGTAGCTTGCGGAGCCTCATCTTCAGCAGCAGCGATTTGCACCAGATCATCTTCAGTAAAAAGGCGACGCAGATTACCGTCACTCATCTTGACAATGATGTCTCCATTTGCAGTCCAGCATCTTCTCATTCCAAAGCGCTTTCGTGCTAATGCGAACACAGACTGTCGTTGCCTTGTGAGGAACTCGGCTACACTGTAAGGTGTTCCCTTTAAGGCTGTTTTCTTCTTCCAAACAGCAGCCTTCAGCGAAGCTTCAGAGAATCGTACAAGCACCGGTCGACATCTCTCGACAGTGGATTTACCAAGTCGATGACATGCAGTGATGTTGTCCAGAGAGCAATCAGATAAACTCAGATTGTCTATGATGATATTTGACACAGACTCGGAGAGTGTATTATCAACTATATCCTCAGATATACCATTGAAAATAAGGTACTTTCGTCGGTGTCTCATCTCAATATCGTCGATGGCCCTGGAGAGTCCAGTTATCTGCTGACGCAACAACTGCAGGATTGTCCACACTTGTTGTTTAAAATCGTTAAATTCATCCTGCAAACGATTAACAGTGGAGTTGGTAGATGGTGCAGCGACCTTCAGTTGTGTCTCAAAGTCACTCATTTTCTTCATAAGGATAGCCTCCAAGGATTTTTGTGTATCCATTACCTCTGCTAAGTTTGCCATGATGTGTCAAAGTGCGTTGAAAATGTGTATGAAATGTGCCGACAGGACAGTGCAATTAAAATACTGTTATTTCATACAGATAATGTAGATAACACTTGTGCTTATTGGAATCACTTTATATTACTATATTAAGTGCTATTAAGAGGCGTAAGTAGTCAAAATATTAATTAATAATTTTTTTTACTTTAGAGTATGATGTTAACTTTATTTACACCTACCGCCGAAAAAAAGTGCATTCTCTACCAGTCAACCATAGGACACTTCCTATTAAGTTATTTGTTTGAAATAGCCGCAATCGTGTTGCTCTCCACTGAGAGCAACATTTTTTTGCTGCTATTTCAAACAAATAACTTAATACTGTAAACAATAACTTAATACTGTAAATTATGAACTTTGACTGAACATTACAGAGTTAGATAAAATATAATTCAGAATATATTCAGCTTGTGTGCGAAAATTCATTCAAATCTATTCAGCTATTTAGGTAACAAACATCCATCCATAGGATAAACCATAAAGGAATGAACTGTCACCTCCCCATACAGCTGCGTCTCAGGTCCTTTGTCAACACCATCTTAATAGATCACGTCACAGATTAAATAATAGTATCCCATGTAGCAGGGATCCCTTGACCCGTTCGGCTTGGGGTGGTTTAACCCCTCTAATTACGGCCAAACGGTTTCAATATTACAACGAACCCACATTTTAATAAGTATCAAATTCAAGTTCAAATCTATTTATTTGCCACTGATCCCTTGCGGGTACTTAGGCGCATCTAATAAGTTTTTTTTTTATAATAATTGTTCATTTATATATATTTTTAGGTACATCCAAAGGAAAAAAACGGAACCCTTATAGGATCACTTCGTTGTCCGTCCGTCCGTCTGTCAAGACCCTTTTTCTTAGGAATGCGTGGAGGTATCCAGTTTAAATTAATATTACATACTCAGGTCTTGATAACGTTGGTAAAGGTTGGTTGGCCGTGTGGTTTCCGGCAGACTAGAATAGAATCACTCCGTCTCTTCCCGTGGATGTCGTACAAGGCGACTAAGGGAAATACATTATAAAACATCGATCAGGCCTCCTCAACCCGTCTGGCCAGCGTGGGGAGTATAGGCAAAATCCTCCTTCTGTCTGTGACGGACGAGAGAGGGTCGTGCTCCTGTAGTGGAGATTAAAATTACCTGATGATGATGATGATGATACTCAGGTCTACAATCTCTTAAGCAGTGAAAAAAATCAAGCATCTAAATCGACGCAATCAAAAGATACAGTCATTTATGTTCCATTTAAATCGCATATTTTGACATTCGCTAAATAAATCAAAACCTATACGGTACTTTCCGTTGACCTAGAATCATGAAATTAGGCAAGAAGCAATTTCATGTAGCACAAGTAAAGGAAAAAATCCAAACACCGTGAATGTATAGTTTTTTTACATCCCTACAAGTTGTACGGAACCCTCTTTGCTCGAGTCCGACTCGCACTTGACCGGCTTTTTTTGTTTTTATATAATGAATTGCCCGGCATTGCGTCTAGCGACACGTACCATCGCGCCAAAATGTTACCGCAAATTTTTATTTGTCCGTATTATTGTTTTCCCTATACATAGTGCACCTCTCCCGGCGATGTCCGTAACGACACCAGTTGGCTGTCGCAGAATATATAGCTGTGTATTGTCTGCACAGAACATAACATACTGAAAAACAGGGCTGGGATCACTCTGTGATCTCAGCAATGATCCCTGAGGGTGGGCCAAAATTTCAACATCACTTCTTATAATATAAGACATATTATGTCTTGTTGTATTTGTGTACCATTGTGTGTGTGAAGTTAAAATAAATATATTTCTATTTCTATTTCATACAGTTACTTATATTAGGTACTGAGCGATGACCACATCGGCATCATGTGATATAATAAGTTATATTGTAATAACATTTTGTTGCTGTCTATTTTTGTGATGTCAACGTCTTTTCTTTCTTCTTTTCTAATCATATACAATTACGGATAAGTTGTACATAAAATGCCGTCACGTGTATTCACGTTTTTTTTTTTAATAATAACAAATATTCCTAAACAAATTACACGCTGCCATCTAGCCCCAAATTAAGCAAAGATTGTACTATAGTTACTAAATAACCTGTTATTATATTAAAATACTTTTTTTGAAAATACATGTATACATATACACATAAAACACCCAGACCAAGACAAACAGACATGTTCATGCCTACAAATATTTGTCTTGTGCGGGGATCGAACTTGCGTGAGTCAAAGTGGCCATATGCTAGCCATTCGACCACCGGGACATTGGACCTTTCTTTGAATACTGAATATATGCGTAATGCGGGCTCTACATCTGTGCCGTAAAATTATGCCGTGATTTCACGGCAGAACTTGTGCCCCTCCACATTCACGGGTCACACATTCGTGAGTGAAACCTGCCGCGAAATGGAAGCTGCGGCTGCAATAAGTTTGTTTGCTGTAGCAACATATAATTATTTCTCCATAACAAATATGAAAATAATTAGAAATCGTTGGAGAAGAAGAAGATGGTGGATGAATGAAATTGTAATGACTTGTACGCATCGGTAGTCAGGAGTAAAGAAAACTGGCGCCGCGCGTGGCCGCGCTGTGAATGTGGATGTGAAACCGCGCGAACGTTCGCGTCGCCTTTGTTGCGGGACAAAATCCCGACTCTGATCGCGGAACAGCCCCCTTACCACCATCTCTTATTGCGATTCAATGACTGAATAGATTGCTTATTCATACCAATGAATAATCGACTCTATTCCATTTGATATAGAGTCGCTTATTTATTGGTATGAATAAGCATTCTATCCAGTTATTGAGTCGCAATAACAGATGGTGGTAAGGGGGCAGGCGTGAACGCCCGTGAACCTAGAGAAAACCACATCTACGTTCACGCCTGTTCGCGGAGCTTCGCGGCACAGATGTAGAGCCCGCATAAGGATTGAGTAAACGCTTTGTAACCAATTTTTACTGCCGCCTACCGCCCGCCTATGTATAAAATATCACAGTAAATAACAGATTCCGATATATTGATATGACTTTATCTAGTTCGTAATACATGTCCCTAATCAACCGCTTCTTAAGCATCTATTCGAGTTGGCTTGACGATGAACCTAGACAAGACGAAATGGATGGGACCAAGTGGCTCAACACCGGTCACTATAGGAAGCGCGACAATTGAAAAAGTTGACGAGTACGTATACCTGGGTCAGAAAATTAAACTAGAAAAAGATTCTCTGGAGTCCGAAATTAACAGGCGAATACAGCTGAGTTGGGGTGCGTTTGGTAAACTTAAAGACGTATTTAAGTCTGGGATCCCACAAACACTGAAGACCCGCGTGTTTAATCAATGTGTTCTTCCAGTTATGTCATACGCTTGCGAAACGTGGACGTTAACTGTAGGGCTTATCCATCGACTCAAGGTCACGCAGAGAGCTATGGAGCGCTCAATGCTTGGTATCTCTTTGCGTGACAAAATTAAAAAATTAGAAATGACATCATACGCCAACACTCCAAGGTCACAGATATAGGCACCAGAGTTGCTAAATTAAAGTGGCAGTGGGCCGGACATGTCTGTCGCTTCGGTGATGACAGATGGAGCCAGAGAGTATTTCACTGGATACCCCGATCGGGTAGCCGAAACGTAGGTAGACCAGCGGCCCGATGGTCGGACGACATTAAGAAGACGGCAGGGCCGACCTGGACGAGGTACGCCGCAGACAGAGAAACCTGGAAATCCATGCAAGAGGCATACGTTCAGCAGTGGAGGCGTATATGGTGAAAAGAAGAAAAAGAAGAAGAAGAAGAATCAACCGCTTACCAGCTCTATATCGATATTTCTCCTTATAATATTTTCGATAAATATCTTTCTTCAAAAAATCTCCGTATCAAAATCACATGCTCGAGATTAGCAATGAGCCGTAACACGCGTATTATGTATGACGTTGTGAACCAATTACTCGATTAGATATCCGTACCGGTTATTAATAACAGTAATATCAAATACAATACCAATTAGGATTAGAATATTTATCTTGTTATTTTATATGACTAGATAATAATAATTGATAATAAGAGTTTATTATAATTTATAATCACTGTCGTCCATTCCGCAATATAGTTATTGCGGAATGGACGACAGTGATTATAAATTATAATAAACTCCTATCATATGATATTTTAGTATCTTATCTCATCTCTCTTAAAATAAAATCAAATCATGATAGATTTTGACATATTTTTTAAATATTATGAATACAAAAGTGTGTTAGTTTGTTTGTCATTTTTTTAATAGTTTATAATGTCTAATTAATGTATATCCCTAATTGATATAATTATTTAAAAAATAGAAATTGCTATATAAATTACACACCGCCATATTTTAGTTTCGAATTGTATTATGACTTTTAAACAATTAATTATAATATTTTTGGAAATATATAGAAAACAGAAAGACCAAAACACATTTAATTTTATTTATTAATTATAGTTCTAATTACACTACCTATGACCGCAAATAAATGAGTGTATATTGAATCCTCTTATCATTAAATCCGCGTTTTGTACCCTTACTCATAGAGCATAATATCAATAACGTTTAAATAAATATTGTCACTAATGACGTGAATTAGGGGTGTAAGTGGTTCATCAACATCTTTGAACAAACCCAACTTCACCTGCACAGGGTGCACCGCGTGCAGGTGAAGTTGGGTTTGTTCAAAGATGTTGACTGGCAAACGAAGCTCTGGCGAAAAGAGAGGTAAGAGGTAGGGAGCGTAATTGTAAGCTACCCGACTGGGGAATGTACTTCCACCTCACAGAATACCGCCGCAAAATAACAATTCCCTTGAGGGTTGTTGTGTTCTTGCGAGTGAGTGAGGTCACCAGAACGAAAGGAGATGCTGCGTTGGCAGCGGGGGTGGCGGCGCGCGAGCGATATTTTAAGTAGCGAGCGTTAATATGGCTACGGTAACCGCTTCACATCAGGCGGTATGTTCACACAAGCATACCGCTTGTCTGCCACCCGACGTAGTATAAAAATGCAAAAAAATGAGTTTTATCACGAGGGTAATGTTGCGGAAAACAGTTAGTAATAAACAGTCAGGTAACTACTCGCCTCCCGTAAGCTTAAAGACAAGCATCATCACTAGGATTTTCTCAACATAGTTTCGAGTTAATTACCCAGAACTATACCAAGATGCAACATAAATGTACGTTTTAGCGCACACCATGCCTAATGCGTACGTCTCGATGCAGAAACACTGATTGAAAATGTGCGCATGCGCTGTGCAATTTGCCTAGAGTCCAGAATAGTTCAATGGATAATTTGAAAACTAGGGATTGCAATCCTGAATAACGGATCCGGTAATCCGACGGATCTGGCATTATTAAATGTATAACGGATCCGGTACTAATATACCGAATCCGGTGCTCCGGTACGGTTCGGAGATTCACCATCACTAAAGAAAGATTTGACATTACAGGAAGAATTACAATTCCACCAAGAAACCACGTGTAATACATACTAAAAGGAGAAAAATTTAAGTTCTAAAATAGGAAATGACTGCATTTGAAAGTGATGGAGTTCGAGGAGAATACTTGTCTGCTATTCACTATTATTTGCTAAACAATAAAGCCGACAAGTGTAGAAGCTGAAAGGGCCTTTACCTACACTACTCGATTTTAATTGTTTGCTCGTTGCCTAATCTTAACGTTGGATTGGAAATAAAGTTGATTTTATATACCTACTAGCTGACTCGCGCAACTTCGTCTGCGTGTGACAGAGAGTTGATAGTGAAGCGTAACGTTACCATTTGAAAGGTTATATAGTGAGCCAATCTTAAAAGATAAACATATGCTATCACGGACTTTTTTTTAAAACCTTTTTAAGATTAATAATTCCGTCGTATATAATTGTTGCGTAACGCACGCAACGGAAGCTCTCAAAAGGAATATTTTTTTCCCCATTTTTTCATTGGTGCTTCGCTCCTATTGGTGATAACGTGTTGTCATATTATAGCCTATAGCCTTCCTCTAAAAATAAGCTATCTAACACTAAAATAATATTTCAATTCGAATGTGTAGTTCCTGAGATAAGCGCATTTAACCAAACAAACAAATTCTTCAGCTTTATAACATGAGTATAGTATGTTTTGTTTTTTAAAAACTACCTATATTAAGTATGTACAAAGATACTTGATTAACTTACTAAACAAATTACAAACTCATTTTGAACCGAAAAGCGAAAATCATTCTGATCTGATCAATCCGGCCAGATCCGGTTTGATCCGGCCGGATCGATGGCAATCCAGTCGGATCCGGCCGGACTGACGATGATGCCGAATTGCAATCTCTATTGAAAACATAATAGTCACGTATCGTTGAAATGATACACACAAAAAATAGTTGACGACTCAAACAATGGGTGTAATTTACCAATTTTACAATTTCGTCAAATTGTCGCTGCGCAGCATCTGGTATGTATTTTAGTCTTCGTTCAGGAATGGATCGGAACAAACGTGTTCTTGAAGAGGGACCCAGTTCGCGTAGGAGTTACGAATTAAACTGGAGCGCTTCAGATCACCAACTACTATGCACAAGAGACCGTCCCTCGTCGCATCGCGGCTCTGACAGCGCAGCGCATCATCTTCCCCCGCGTCGTCTCTCGTCTGTCGATTAGATGAAACGTCGCGTGCGACAATGCGACACATGATGTAAAACGACGCAGCATTGACATTGCGACGAGACGCAACGCAGCGCACTAATGAGCCCTCACCCTAATAGCCACATGGCTTGTCAACTAAACATATTACTTCCTATCTTACTTACAGCTAGGAGACTGGATTACGGCTTATTCGGCATATAATTTCTGCCGCATTCTATTCGCATGTTGACGAGCTCGGTGGCGTAGCGGTCAATGACGCGGCTTCGACACCAACGCTCGTGGGTTCGATTCCCATATAGGACAGACATTTGTGTGCATAAACATGTCTGTTTGTCTCGGTCTGGGTGTTTTCTATGTATCATAAGTATGTATTTACAATAAAAAAATGTATTTACGTATGATTTATCAGTTGTTTATTACCCATAACACAAGCTTCGCTTACTTTGGGGCTAGATGGCGCTGTGTATTTTTGTCTGACAATATATATTTATTTATTTATTTAGTAGTAGTAGTATAGCGGAAAGTATTCCTACAGATTAAAATGTTCTGATTAACTTTGCCAAATATAATTAATGATAAAAAGTCAGTAATGCATTAGTATTTTGGTCTAGATCTCTATCTAGACATTCTGTCCTATTAATATTTATTTTGAGGAGTTAACAAGGTTCAGCTTACTAGAAACTAAAAGCTGCCATACATTTAGCCTACCTTTAGCCATATTGGTATTATATATCTTTAAGCGGCAGCTGACAAAAAACTAGACAACAGTGTTCTGGCAATGGCCACTGCCATACTGACCCGGGAAATTCTTCTTCGTTTGAAGGATCCCATGTGCCAGGAAGGAGGACATGACATGCTGGCAAGACATTCCACTTTTTAATGGTAAGACAGAGGTAAGAAATTCTTCTTCGTTTGAAGGATCCCATGGGCCAGGAAGGAGGACATGACATGCTGGCAAGACATTCCACTTTTTAATAGTATGAGAGAGGTAAGAGTTTCCGAACTTATTAATAATATGAGAAATGTTCTCAAACGTGAATAATGACATTGAAAGCCAATTTGTGGGGTTCTGTGTCGGAAGGGAGAGGGTATGAGGACAAAATGGTAAAATAAAATATGAAAAAAATCTTTTTTAGGTTACCTCCCTTACCCTTAATGTGGTCATGATTTTTTTTCTTGGCTATCCTATGGCATTGGAGAGGTCTGTCAAAAATTTTGCGAGAACACCATTTTTCGATTCAAGGCTTCGTTTGTGAAACATTGATCTTCAAAGCCTTAATTGTTGTTCGAGTCAAGTGTCTCGTCAGTGAATCAGTAGGATGTACCACGTGCTGGTGAGGTCGGCCTAGGTTCTTAAGATGGTGGAGCGCTACCAATTCCCCAAACCTTAACCACTTATTTAACAACTAGTATACTACAGATAAACTATCACACAGATGGACAATGACTTTTAACAACTACGCACTTACGTGATGACATACGAACATGTAGATAACGTCTTATTAACTACATCAAATGATAGAGCAACGCTTCTCTAGACATAAGCCGAGTCACGTATGCAGATAAAATACTATCAGATAATAAACTAAGTAGATCTAATCTATGACATCTGAAAACCCTTCTAAAACATAGCATTGGTGTAGGTTTCAACACCAGCTTACTTACTTACGGCTGTACAGACCCAGAGTGGATTTTGGCCTCTGACATCAGATAACGCCACGCCTTTCGATCCTGGGTCAACTCTTGCCAATTGCTTGCCAGCGGTACCTCGGGCGCCCAATCGGTTGGCTACTACTTGGTCGTATGCTTGTCGGCCACCCGACGTAGTATAAAAAAATAAAATAAAAAAAACCGTGATAGTAAGACAGTTGAAATTTTCAAAGATGATGTATTTCTATTGTCGCTATAACAACAAATACTAAAAAACAGAATAAAATAAGTATTTAAGGGGGCTCCCATACAACAAACGTGAATTTTTTGATCGTTTTTGCTCGCATTTGATAACGGCAATAGGTGGACATTTGGAATACGCACATAATATTTAGTTATGTATTCACTCTACAAATAAATAATTAAATAAAAATAAAACAAATATTTAAGGCTCTCATACAACAAACGTGATTTTTTTTGCGTGATGTTTTTATAGATTTTATTATTATTAGTAATTACAATCTACAGACACCGGGATCTGTAGATTGTAGTTACTAATAACACCTTTAATTTTACACAAATTACTAAAAATATTAGGTCTTTACCTATGATATTGCCGTTTTGTATGAAAAAATTTAAACAATTTTTTTTCATGTATTTTTTATTTGTATTCTTCGAAGTAATCACCCATGCAATCAATGCATCTTTGCCAACGCAGTGGCAGTTTATTGATGTCCTTCAAGAAATCAGCTGGACGGGAGGCAACAAATTCTTCAAAGGCATTTTGTACTGCCTCTCGGGTATTGAATTTTTTTCCCGCCAAGAAGTTATCCAAATTCTGGAAAAAATAGTAGTCTGTAGGCGCAAGGACTGGCGAGTAGGGCAGATGACGGAGAGCTTCCAACCCCAGTTCTTGCAACTTGGAGACCGTCTGCTGTGCAGTATGAGGTCGCGCGTTGTCGTGCAGAAGCAGCGGAGACGAGCGATTGGCCAATGCTGGTTGCAGACGTGCTGGCTTCTCCATCATTGTATTCAGTTCTTCAGAGTACACATCTGCAGTAATGCTTACCTAGTTTGGTAAGAAGCTGTGATGAATCACACCGGAGCCAGACCATCAAACAGTGACCATCACTTTTCTAGGGGTAAGTTTTCGTTTAGGGCATTGTGTAGGTGCTGAACCAGGATCCAACCAACTTGCTGAGCGCTTGCGGTTATCAAACAGAATCCATTTTTCATCGCAGGTAACAATGCGGTTCAAAATTCCTTCATTTGTGTGTCTGTTGAGCAGTGCAAGGCACGTCTCGACGCGTACTTCGCGCTGGCGATCATTGAGTTCGTGGGGCACCCATTTGTCAAGCTTTTTTACCTTGCCAATTTGACGCAAATGGACCAATATTGTTTTGACGCTAACGTCGAAAGCTGCTGCTAATTCAGCCGTAGATTGTATATCATCAGCTACCACAATCGCCTTTAATTCGTCATTGTCGACCAAAGTCTTCGGACGACCGCGAGGTTCATTTTTCAGGTCGAAATTTCCAGAACGGAAGCGAGCAAACTAATAACAGGTGGTGCGTTGGTTTGTAGTGTTAGCTCCGTAAAACGTCGTTGATGTTGCGTGCCGCTTGTGCCGCGTTGCTGCCACGACGGTACTCTATTCCATAATTACTCGATTTTTTAACGTATCCATGATGACGAAAAAGATTGAAATATACGATGAAAATGTAACACTAATCAATAAACAAATGACTACTTTTGGCAAAAGAATTCCATGTTTTTAAAATAAAATTAATTTGAAATTAGAATTTTTAGCCAAACAAAAATTATTTTGATTTGAAATGGCCAGTAGTGCAGAATGGCAATTTCATAGGTAAAGACCTATTATTAATTGTACGTCCTTATCATACTAATAATATTGTCTAACGCTACATAATCTAAATCCTCCTATTGTTTACCTCGGAATCATAACAGCCACGACAGACCAGTCCTTTCAGGCAGCACCCGTTGTCGAGTTGATGCATGGGGTAGCCATGGCTGCAATCAACCATTTTATTGCAAATGCGGCGACCGGCCACACGATACGTTTGCATGACCACTTGAACTGTCAGGGCTATGTTACGGAGACCAATATAATACTTCATTGCACCAATAAAAAAAATACAAAAAACTACATGTACAGAATTAGAGTACAAAGGGCGGCCTTATCGCGATGCGAGCCAGGCAACCATTTATAATACATTAAAAATTAAAAAAAAGCATAAAAAGGTAGCTACCGCAGTATAATAAAAGTAAAGGAAATAATAAGCTATTGAGAAAAAGGTCTCACTAATAAAAAATAAATACATATATTTACACGTATAAACATATATAAGATACATACACACATAAATACATATTATACATAAATACACAGTATAAAAGTTAATGTATGCCCGTAACGAAGTAAGACGGGGAGACATAGAATATACATAAAACATATGCAGACAATTAGATAGAATTCAATGAAAGATAATAAGCTTTCAAAGGAGACCAATGTTAAGTACTATTATTATCTGTTATCCAATAATGGTCGCCATTTAAACTGAACTGGTGATGATGTCCTGAGCAGTATCTAATCTAAACCATGCAAACATAGTAACAGAATTCAAACAGTAATTTCAATCAAACAATAAATCTGTTAGCTGATTATCGTCAATCTCAAGAGTTACTATAAATAAATGCACGTAGCTTGTCATTTAATATCATTTTAAGATTTTCGGCCGATGAGGAGAGTTTGATTTTAACATGGCATCAGATAAATCTGACAAAGATGTCGAAAATGTGAGGACGAGTGGTTCAAAAGTTGTGCTAGCCCCAGAAAGGCCAAAGGATAATATAAAATTAAGGACTTTTAGGGCCACCACTAACAGTGTGGCTCACATTCTCATCGGGTTCACTGTAGGCGTTAATTTGTTCTTCGCCTTTAGCTTCGGTCGTCCTCTTAGTGCGACGCCGATGCATATAGTTCTCTGTGTTATTGGAGTAAGTTGTTTTTGGCTTTACTAATAGAACTTAATTAACTTTCATCTCGATAAAAGTATTAATTACATATTATTTCTAGTTGTACTTTATAAATATTATAGAATTAATGAAGCACTTTAATAATATAGTTTTACTTACTTATATTTAATATAATATTCAAAATGATTCATACAATTTGGGGTTACCAGTGACTAAGTAATTAAGGGTAAAAACAGACATAAAATGATATGAGAAGCTCGGTGGCGTAGCGGTCAATGACGCGGCTTCGACACCAACGCTCGTGGGTTCGATTCCCACATAGGACAAACATTTGTGTGCATGAACATGTCTGTTTGTCTTAGTCTGGGTGTTTTCTATGTATCATAAGTATGTTATTACAAAATAAAAAAATTTACGTATGTTTATCTGTTGTCTAGTACCATTCCACAAGCTTCGCTTACTTTGGGGCTGGATGGCACTGTGTAATTTGTCTGACAATATTTATTTATTTATTTATATTTTGGCCCGCTTTGTGAACAGTTTAAAATAAATTAATTTCGTTTTAAATATCTGTTTAATTTGTATTGGAAAAATATAAAAATAAAACAAAGGCCGGATATGTATGAAAATATTTACCTATATTTTTTTTCTAATTAATATCGCTTTAACAGCATTAGTAAAGCATTAGTGAAAAACATTGTAAACGAAATTTGTAATGTACAAATACAAATATTCTTTATTCTTGGAATATACCTAGGTAAAAATGATTTAACAAACCTTGCACTAGCACCACTATGCCCTGCTGTTAAGTGTTTATATAATATTCATTGACATTTATTAATGTTCATAGCCTAATTAATAAACGAATAAATCAATATCTCAGGTATCTATAAGTTTTTATCATTCAGTAATCATACTGTACGTCATAATATTATGCTTTATCCAAAAGAAACTGTTTTAATTTTGTTTTAAAATTGGCACTCTCTTTTACAGCGGCAGGTTTAATGTTCTGCACTAATGCTGTGGTAGCCACGTGCAGTTGAGGCAGGCCTGTGTCACTCCGCCATTCGGCCGAGTTATTTACCTACACGCCCGACGGCCCCGAGAGCAATAATTAGTCGAGTGTCACGCGCGCTCTCTTACGCACGCGGTATGCGATGACCACCACGCCTACTAAATATATCGGTATTTATGGTCGGTTATTTTGTTTAGCGCTTAAAATACATACCTACATCTATTTTACAAATACTTTCCGTGTTAAAGATACATCCGAGTTATTATTGGGACAATGTGAATAGTAAACCTGATCTGTAAGTACGTACAGTCATGATTCCTGTTAAAACTTACTCTAAAATTATACATTTTATCAGTGTCAACATTACGTAACATTATTGTTACTAAGTACCTACCTATGTACTTAATAATCACAGAGTATGATATAGTAATATAAGTAAATACAGCAGAGTAATAAACATACACATACGTAAACCTACTACATTTTTTGGTAGTTTAAGTATATGTATTTTATTGATCATTAATAAACAAGCGTATGTATTTATACCTATCTACGCGAGCGCTTCATGTTCTACACGTGGTTCAACCCTATGAGCGATACGCAGCCCGGTTACGTCAACGGCGAGACAAACCATTTTGCAAAAGCAGCGGCGGTCGCTCGTAACGCGTTACATATAGGGGTTACTTTCGATTGCCCCTGCCGCTGAAAGACTTAGGTACGAATACAGCTGCAGAATTATTTTGGACCGTATTAGAGCGTATCGAAGGTTGATATTTTATTAATTTTTATTCCAATCGTGTCGTAAGTGGATCTTCTGTTAGAGTATATTATTCTGTGGTTGAGGTTCACTTTAGCTCGAAAACTGATGACGAGTCACTTACTGGTATAAATTATTTACATTTTCAGTATCAGTTCCTGATGGCTGAAGGCATCCTCATTATGTTACCAGAGAACAGCTGGTCTGCGACGATGACGATGGTTCAGAAACGGCGGTTACACTGGATCCTCCAGGTTATGGGTTCGGCCTTGGCGATTGCTGGCAGCATTGTGCTGATCCAAGTAAAAGAAACCCACTTTGACACACTTCATGGTCTCTTTGGTTAGTATTATCACAGTATAAATAATAGTATTATGTGCTGTATGGCCCCTGCCGCTCTCTCGTGTCGACCTCACCTCCCATCTGAGACGAATCTGGAACAGTTTTTTTATAGCGCCGCACGCACACATGCTCATTCAGGCTGTGCACAGATGCTATTGTTTATGTAGTACTCGTAGTAAACGATTCGACACTTGTATGGAGTGGCTGCGGTGTGGTATTATCGTCAAAAGTTTCCCGCTAGTTCGGATAATTATTTCAGTTTTTAGTGCACAATGCTAGACTTTTCTGCTATGTACTCGTATACTACCCTTAAAAGTGATAATTCATAATATACTATTTGTGTTATCTAATGTCAGTCGTACGAGTATATAAAATTATTCCGTAACGGATTTATCTAAAACAACCTTTATATTCCGATATCCCGTTGGTTTTTGTAATCCTTATGACAAAACAGATGAACAATTCTCGTAATTATTCTACGATAGGAGAACGAAAGTTGACTGAATCGAGATTGAATAATTGCCAATTTTAATTGTTAGCAAAACAACATTTTTAGTTTGTGTAATTTTTGGTTATATTTCGATACAATTCCACTTAAATTAGACTTTAAAGTTTCATATGTTTGATACAACAATACCAAATTTGATATTCGTGAGATCGAGACTGGATCGGAACTGAATTTTGACTTTACTATAATAACGATAGTTGCCCCTCTGCTCTTATAATAAAATTTATTTAAAAATAAGCGATTTTTAATTACTTAATTTGTTGAACATAGTGGCACCAAAGAAATCAGTTTTATGGGTACAGAAATGGAATTAAAATTTTAAAAGAGACTTCGAACTAAAATTTTCCAATAATTCGATGCACAAAACAAATTTAATGATGCCTTAATGTAACTTTAAGATATTTATTGCCTCCTGTGTGCAAAATATCAAAATTCTTAAACATTTGGGGGTGTAAGTGGTTCATCAACATCTTTGAACCTAAGCCAACTTCACCTGCACGCGGTGCCCCTGCTGACTGACAAACGAAGCTCTGGCGAAAAGAGAGGTAGGGAGCGTAATTGTAAGCTACCCGACTGGGGAATGTACCTCCAGCTCACAGAATACTGCAGCCAAATAACAATTCCCTTGAGGGTTGTTGTGTTCCTGCGAGTGAGTGAGGTCACAAGAAAGGAAGGAGATGCTGCATTGGCAGCGGGGGTGGCGGCGCGCAAGCGATATTTTATGTTGCGAGCGTTAATATGGCTACGGTAACCGCTTCACATCAGGCTTCACAGTATGCTTGTCTGCCACCCGACGGAGTATTAAAAAAAAAACATTGCAATTTACTCGAAAATTTCTGGTACAAACACTTTATAAATTGTGTAACGGTGTATAATAACAATTTTTATTACAGGGTTGATAGCCTTGATCTTCACGATAGCTTCTCTAGTCAACGGCCTGACATCGCTATATTCCTACGAGCTGAGAAAAATCATACCCTCGAAGCTATCCAAAATCAGTCACATCATATTCGGCTCGGCAGCCTTTGCAGCGGCCTCTGTCTCCCTCTGCTACGGATATGACCACGTGGCCTTCAAGAATTGGGGCTCTCCTCAGCTGTCCATCACCCTAGTTGTTATTACCTCCACGTTCACCTTCATCGTCATTGTTAATCCCTTGATTATTATGTGTAGCAAATATTTTAGTAGAAAATGAAGTAACCGTGACTTTAAAACTAATGCCACATAATAAGCTTGTTGCCCATGTCACAAAATTATAAAAACTCTCTATCAGTAACGTAAAATACATAAAACTAGAACGATCTGCGATTATAAAATTTTAATAACTTATGTACTACGTGTTTTATGTTCGGTCAAAGTTAGGTGGGAAAGTCCATTTTAAAGGTATGAAAATAGAAAAAATAAATATTGCCATTGTAGAAACAATAAAAAATACTATAACTTTTGTTACGGCACTGGCTACATAAACGCAATATTTCACATAGCTGTTGTACAAATTTCTGATTTAATGCATATAAAATAGCACGGTGTGACGTCATAACGTGGTGGCCTTTTGTATGGAGCGTTTTCGGGATAGTCCAAAATTGTGATTTTCAAGTTATCATATCTCGAGAAGTTTTTATGCAATCGAAGTAATTATTTCACCTATATTTATATTATTGTGACGTCTTTAAATAACAAATCGAAAAAAAAAATGGGATTCAAACCTATATAGGAAGACATGTCCTAATGTAAAAAGAGAGGTAGTTCACAGCGTAATTGTACCCTCTTATGCAGAATTAGAGATGGGCAAAATGCCAGGCATTTACGATAAATGCCCAATAAGTATATATAAATGCCCAATAAGTATATATAAATGCCCAATAAGTATATATAAATGCCCAATAAATGCCTTATTTTTGGGCATAAATAGAGAATTTATATTTACCTATTGGGCATTTATCGTAAATGCCCGGTAGTTTGCCCATCTCTATGCAGAATGGATCCAACCGATAAACTATAACAAATTGAGAGATATACGTAGGGAGAAACTTCAAATCAAGTTTTATATAATCGCAACGGATTCTAGCAGTTTGATGATACATGCTTCCCAAAACTTATATTATGTGGTATTTATATTCCTATTAAACTTTAAATAGTTTTAACTTTAAAGTAACAAAATGTCCGATAGATCTTTTCTGCATAACGGGGTCCAATTATAAGATGCCCGACTGGGGAAGTTAAAAAAGTTGTGTTCCTGTGGGTAAGTGAGGTTATTGGGAAAGTAGAAGAGGGGGGGGGGGGGGGGGGGGGCATACTTTATATTTTATATATAACCCCTTCAAATAAAGCGGCCGATTTCTTATTGATTGACACCAGACGGTGCCAGATGTGATATAGATAGTTTTGTTTATGCCAAAACTTTCACAGTCAATGACTGCAGTAGTGCACTCTCCACGTTGCAGAGAGCACATGACTGTTCGGAACTGTGGTTACTTATTTTGAAAACTGCTTCGGCTGGCTAACCTTAACTAATTAAGATTAGTTTATTTAGCCGTTAACAGATTTATAGTAATCAAAAGTAAAGAGGAGCTCGATGGCGTCATTGCGCGTGTCAGTATATTCGAACACACAAGTAACGTCGGCCGTAGCCTGTTCATGGATGGGTTTATTTATCTGGAGCTCCCCTGTGCTTCGGAGGGCACGTTAAGCCGTCGGTCCCGATGCTGTCGTTAAATGACAGTCGTTTAGCCAAGTCAGTGGCCTATAGGCAGTTTGAAAATACTGGCCTCCGTCAACCCACACTTGAGCAGCATGGTGGGGTATGCACTAAACCCATTCGATTGAGGGGAGATCCGCGTATCCCAGCAGTGGGATGAATAAGGGTTGACGAAGAAGAAATGTATAGTTCTAAATAACTAGAAATGTATATGATATTTATTTAGGTATTTATTTATTTATTCCCGTGTAAGCTGGTAGGCAATGTTAACTTGTATTGTACGAAATATTTTCTTATATATTTGCGTTCGATAAAGATTACCTAAATAAATATCGCAACCTGGAAATGTTTAGTAAATATTAATTTAGGATGTTTCTCTATGTATCGAATCGTCCGTAGAATAAAGTTCGATCTGTATTGTTGATAGTTAATTTCCATACGTTTTATTTGGGGAGCTAATGTCAGATAGTAAGTTATTTGATTCTAAATATCGGAAGATAAATGAGATAAGAAAAATATAAAATTTGGGATGTAAGTGGTTCATCAACATCGTTAAACCAAAGCCAACCTCACCTGCACGTGGCGCACCCTGCTGACTGACAAACGTGGCCTTGGCGAAAACAGAGGTAGGGCATAGCATATTTCTTAAGCTGCCCGACTGGGGAAGTACCTCCACCTAACAGAATACCGCAGCCAAATAAAAATTCCCTTGTGGATTGTTGTGTTCCTGCAAGTCAGTGAGGTCACCAGAAAGAAAGGAAGGAATATAGACTGGCAACGGATCGGCGACCCCTCGGTGTTGCTGATCCCCATGGGCGGTGGTGATTGCTTTCCATCAGGTGACCCACATTCACGTTTGCCCATTCTCATATAAAAAAAATCTAACAACGTATGTTTGAAGAATTCATATTTCTTATCTGGTTTAGCTAGCTTAACTCTTTTTTGTTCCATGATCACATCGAACTCTGTTCTATGGACTCGGTATGTCAAATAAAAATAGTAGATATTGTTATGTATGGCGGATCTGACTGAATTTGAAAAAGTTGTAATAGGTAAAAAGTTTTAATTAAAACAAGTATTTTATTACAGTTGTAATAGTAAAAAGTATTTTAATTAAAACAAGAAAAAATTGAAGTCAGAATCTTTTAAACGGCTACACATTTGCTAAATTTATATTTCGAACATTGTAAACATAAAAGTTTTATTTTTTTATTGTATCTTAATTTGTGTTAATTTGAATGAGTCTGTATCTTTTTTTATATCTGAATTAACTAGAAAGAGTTAAGACTTTGAATAATTTTAATTTCACTTAATTTCACAGTTGTTTTATTATTAGGACATAGTAGCTAAGTACGAAAGTATTAAAAATAATTAATTAATTTAAGTTAAAATGTAAGTATTTTTATTATTATATCTTAGAAGTAAGGTACATTTCGTTTGTAAATAAAAACAATGATTATCTGTGATTCTTAATTCCTCACAACTCGTAGTATTGTAGTTAGTGTACACGGCGCGCGAGCGATTTCATGTTGCAAGCATTCATATGGTTACGGTAAACGCTTCACATCAGACGGCCATATGCTTGTTTCCCACCTTAGAGTCTATAAAAAAAACAATTTCGTATTTTTACACTGAAATAATAGATGATCGTTAATGTTCATTAACCTTAACATTGCCTGGACTGGATGGAATCGAATGAATGAATGAATGTTTTATTAAATTACCAATGTCATTCGCTGGTGTGAGCGAGAGAACTGAGCGCTCCCATTTAGCTATCAGGTCACGTGCCCATCACAGATTAAATAAGTGTACACTAACAGATGGCACTTTTAAGTTAAACAAGTATACTACAGTACATTTTAAGTTATACAAGGGCCTACGTGATGGTAATCAGGTACTGTATCCTGTAGACTAAATTTTCAGCGAAATTTATTGAGCTAATAAAATCGTCCGGTCGTTCTGTCTGTCCGTCCGGTGAAACTCAAAATTTCGAAATTCTGACTTCGTATTCGTGTAGAGCATCAAAAAGTAGTAATGTAAAGTGACCTTGGTTTTCCGATATCAATTCGGGAAAGTGGCCAAAATTAATAAATAAATAAATTTCGCTATGGTGGCGCATGCTGCGCGTACGATGTTTATAGATAGAAACATTCAAACTGGGTGTCTTTATCGGATTTGCAAATTGCAAATCAGTATTCAAGGCCCACTTCGAGACGTATTGTGCTTCGCTTAATTTATTATTTTATTTTGGCCTTTCCAGTTGAGCGACAGTCTGCACAATCATCACATAGTTTGCAAAATAACTTCTGTCATACCGATATATACCCTAACCATTACATAAACATATTTTGAGTAAAACTGACGCCTATATACACACATAATCACACACGCACACAGACACATATATCTACAAGCACAAATCACACTTTAACAGAACTCGCACATACGTACACGAGATCTGTTTTATTGTTTTACCTAATATTAAAATACAGTTGCAGAAGAGCGGGGTCTCCTGGCATATAATTTGCTTAAAAGGAGATTCCATCACATAGATATAATGCCCTATGTAAAAGACAATAAAGATATTGTATTTGTTGATAACGGTAATAGGTAGACGCTTGAAATACTCACTTATTATTTACTTTATAAATAAATTATTAAATAAAAATAAAACAAATATTAAAGGGGGACTCCCATACAACAAACGTGTTTTTTTTGCCGTTTTTATAGATAATGGTACGGAACCCTTCGTGCGCGAGTCCGACTCGCACTTGGCCGGTTTTATTTAGTATTTGTTGTTGTAGCGGCAAAAGAAATACATCATCTGTGAAAATTTCAACTGCCTAACTATCGCGATTCATGAGATACAGCCTGGTGACAGACGGACGGACGACAGCGGAGCCTTAGTAATAGGGTTCCTTTTACCCTTTGGGTACGGAACCCTAAAAAAGAGCTGATAAAGGATTTTTTACTTTACAAACAATTCACTGCATGCAGGCGTAAAAATGCTTGCTTTAGACTATCTGTTTCTAGCTTTTCTTTGTCAATAAATTCACAATACTCCTGTGGCAGAATGTTTGTCATAGTTTTAACACAGTATTCACAATAAAATAACTAACGCAGACCGTAACGAGACGATCATTGTTAGTAGATTGTCTGAAGGTCATTAGTAACATACCTATACCTACATACTTGTATGCACAGATAGTATTGTAAATCCCCAGCATGAGGAAAAAACCAGAAACTATCCAAACCTGAATGTAAAGTGATTCGTAAATGCAGTACGCGATCAGCTGCCGTGAGTTGCTTACTACAAGGCTTTTTTTAATTGAAAATACAAGCAAATAAGTACTCCATTACAATGGAATTGTGACTAATTTTTAATCCTCGTCGTTGACGCCAAAATTGTACTGTATTTGTGTCAAATAATAGTGTACAGAAGCAGATCTTACGTGAAACAGCATCAAGTGAAACGACAGACCTATAATTTTTCGCTACTCTATAAATCTGTGAGTGAATCTGTGAATACGTAGTTCTTTGTGACGACACTGACAAGACAAAGGCAACTGACATTTGTGAGTGTTGCCCGTTATCATGACTCACGCAGCGGTAAAATATCGGGTACTCGCTAACACAACGGACAGAGGTAGATATTTTATGCAAATCGCTCATTTAATGATAAACGAATTATATTAAGGGAATTTTATACCATGTCTCGTTCCAAATATGCATACAACCCGGCTGGCCTGATGTAGCGATTAACGATATGCCTATTACTAATCTATGGCGGTTAGTAATACTATGATAAATTTCAAAACTTTTCTTTCTTGTCTTTTCTTTTTGACAAATTACACAGCGCCATCTAGCCCCAAAGTAAGCGAAGCTCCTGTTATGGGTACTAGACAACTGATAACATACGTAAATACATTTTTTTTGTAAATACATACTTATGATACATAGAAAACACCCAGACCAAGACAAATAGACATGTTCATGCACACAAATGTTTGTCTTATGTGGGAATCGAACCCACGAGCGTTGGTGTCGAAGCCACGTCATTGACCGCTACGCCATCGATCTCGTCACCGAAAACTGGTTATATATATAGTAATAGGCATATCGTTAACCGCTACATCAGGCCAGCCATTAACTTATCACTTATATACAATATTGTTAATTATGTTATAACTATAAAATACTAGCGGCCCGGTACGTGCTTCGCTACGTATAAAGTGGAATAATAATAAAAAATAATTGGAACACCAAATTCATTTATTCAAACAAAAAAATATTTTATTAATTGCTAGCTATTTTAAAACTTAATCCAAAACATTTGGATAAACAATATTTTTTGTTTTTCCATTTTGAGCATGAATAAACAAACTGCTGGGGGGTACCGACTCTGGAACAGGCAACATAAAGTCGAAGCACGTCCAAAATGAAATGACCGCATGAATGACATAACAACATGCTTGTACTGTCAACACTGAAAAAAGTTTCAATTTGACAGCACAATCCCCATCTGAAAAAAGTTTAAATTTGACAGCAAAATCCCCATTAACAAAATGATACGCCATTTATTGAATTCATTTGTTACAAAAAATGTGATAAATTAAAAACCGCTCTACCGATTTTGTGCAAACTTCACATAAACCATCTACTAAATAGTCCGAATAAAGCCTAAACATTTGGTTTGGATAGCTGAGCCCGTTCTTGAGTTATAAAATTACAACGAAAAGTGGCATTGATTTTTATATATATAGATATAGATGTATTTAGACTATACACGTTAAGTGACCCTCCCTCCCCAACCCATTTGGCCAGCGTGGGGAGTGTAGGCCAAATCCTCCTTCTGTAGGGACTGACGAGAGAGGGTCGTGCTCCTGTAGTGGAGACTAAAATGACCTGATGATGATGATGATGATGACGTTAAGTGAAATAAACACAAAAGTTCGTCTAGCCTAGTGTAAAGCAATTGTTACTATAATAACTTTTAAAATTTCGCGTTGCATGATTTATGAAATATAAGAACGGGAATTAACGGACAGAATATGGACGCGTCGGTTAGCTCGCAGAATAGGGATGTCGTGAGTGTAGTATGTCGCGGTACATGGATATCGAACAACACGGGGGTAGATGAAGATTCATCGACCTCAACAACGGAGACAGAGTAACACCGCTGAGACAGTCAGCCTGTGACCACGGACGGTGCAACCTGGTCGAAACGTCAGGCAATAATAAAGGTATGTGTATACCCTTATGCATGATCGCGTTAATTCCCGTTCTTATATTTCATACAATTGTTACTATGCCTACACCACAAAGTTAAAATATAAACTCTGTGGCACAAGAAGTAAGCAACGTTTACGCGTTGCCACCTCCACTGCATCGTTTTTTTGTTATAAATTAATATTGACTTATTTTTGGTTTATATAATAGAATTTTAGGAACTCGATGGCCTTGTTGCGCGTGGCAGTCTAATTGATTACGCAAGTCAAGCAACGTCGACGGTAGCCTGCCCATGGATGGATTTATTTATCTCGAGCTCCTCCGTACTTCGGAGGGCACATTAAGCCATCGGTCTCGGCTGTTGTCATTATAGATGACAGTCGTTAAGTCAAGTCTTGAAAACACTGACAGTTGAGCAGCGTGGTGGAGTATGTTCTAAACCCATTTGATTGAGGGGAGACCCGTATCCCAGCAGTGGGTTGAACAAGGGTTGATGACGACGATAACAGCTTTTGATTCAAATGTCTCATATTTTTTTTTAGAAATAAATTCCAAGAAATACGCTATGCCCTACCGCTCTTTTCTCCAGATTCTCGTTTGTACTGACAAACGTGCGCGTGGTGCACCCTGCTGACTGCAGCAGGGTGCACCACGTGCAGGTGAGGTTGGCTTTGATTCGAAGATGTTTATGAGCCACTTACACCCCAAATATTTAGTGGTCCAAATACATATTATGTAACCATAATATATAATTATGCATGACATCATTTTATCTCACATCAAATTATGTCATGTCAATACACAAGTTTGCACTCATAGAAATATTGATAACACTATCAGTAAGTTGATATCAATGCAAATGCAACGCAATGCTCTGGATATGTGAGCCAGGGTGTCAGGATTAACTTTCTTTACTAGTTATCACTCGCGGATCCGCTCGTGTGAGCGCTGAATAAAGCCTGGTGTACACGGGTAGAGTAAAATCGGACGAGTAGGATTTCATTGCGGAGCTACTAGCATGCTAAGAATAGTAACAAGGAAACCAGAAGACCAATTAATTCTCTTAACAGGTTCGCAGTCCAATGAGGCACGTGTGCCTCATGGGTGACTTCACTGGTACGTCCATGAGGCATATGTGCTTCATGGCCAGTTGAAGAGAATGACGTAATTTAATACGAAACTTCATGAGCATTAGGTGTCATTATTACTATGGGGACGTATACAAAGAAGGTCGAAGCTTGCTTCGGGACTGTGAACCTGTTAATTATTTTAGAACGAAAGTTTATCAAATCCAGATTCAATTATGAATTGACTGATTATAATATACTCGATTTAAGAAATTAATACCAACTCTTATTGGTAGCAGAATACCATTATTTGTTTGTTTAATTTACGATCATATTTCGATACAATCAGTAATCACGCTTAAACTTTGAAATTTGAAATAATGATCTCTAACTCGTTCCCAGGTCAATGTATACGCTTCTACAATAAACTTCCAAACGACGCGTTTAAACTATCCATGGGTAAATTTAAGAAATATATCAAAACTAGACTATGTCAAAAGGCTTAACTATTGTATCTCAGATTACATAAATGATAAAAGTATTTGGAAATGAATTGCTCTTGTTATGTTGTGTTAATGATTGTATTTGTATTTAATGTAACGATATTGGCAATTAAAAGAGTCGGCCTTGAGTTTCTTGCCAGTTCTTCTCAAGAAGCCCCGTCGCCGGAACTGGCACTTAAATTCACTTTCACATTCAAGATAGTGTGATGAAAGTGAATCTAAGCTCTGCGGATTTAAAGTAGTAATGATTTATACATGTTCTTATATTTAATTTGTATGACGTTTCTAAGTGCTTTATAAAGTCCAAGGAATAAAGATATTTTGATTTTTTTTAAAATTTTATGATCCAAGAATACAATGTGACGTTTGTGTGATCGAGACTGGATCGGAATTAAATTTTGACTACATATTAATTACGAGAATTGTCCCTCAGTAGTCAATGTGACGCTACTCGCCGATTTTACTCTACCCGAGTCGTAGGGGCTTAAGAGATTGTTTGATGTGAGTACAGTTGGTGATAAGTGATCTAGTGAACCTTTAGTTTGACGTTCGTTTGTACTTTTAAAATTATTAAGGTCTATTTTTGCTCTAAAAAAATAAGAGAACATCTACTTTACCAATATTTACGTTTAGAAGTTTTGTCAAAAATTATAGTCCATTTTCTTGACCGACCGTACTCCTATAACCTCCAGTTTTAACGTTTTCATACACAGCTATTATTCGCCTTCTTTCTTAAGCTTTCTATTAGTTATTATTCTTTTGTTTTCTTCTTATCATCTCAGCGGTATACAATCGAACTAATGTCAATGAGTTACTGCTTGATGTGCATAAAAGAGAGAGTGACCTGAAATACGGGTAATTTATTAACCCGGTTCAGACAGCAGTTTTCCACAAAACTTTTATGGACCCCAATCACCATCAATAATATTTTTTTTTGAGTTTATGATGATAAAATACATAAACAACAAACTTTATAATATTACTAGCATGTAACTACGTAAGAAAGTACACGTTTACATTAGTTTTAGATTGTACTAAGTAAATTTATGAGCGACCAAAACACGCGGTGCTCCATTTTCAACATATAACAGCGCTAAACTATCAGCTGTCAGCTGTGTCATGTATTATTTTTGTTAGCAAATAGCGCCAAATTCAAATCTGGTAAATTTCGAAACACCCTTAATTTAGGTACCCTAATAAACTATGGGTTTTTTCGCTTTTTAATACATCTTTACTTTTTGTTCAAATTCAAAATTGATACAAAAAAAATATGAAACATCAGCTCTGTTTTTCCGTTTGTCCGTCACAAATGTATTTTACAAATACTCGACAGTAAATCTGTCGATTCATGACCGATCTCTCATTGGTATTCCCACATTGATATCTCTCAATAGATAACAAATTTAACTCGATATCTCATTCAGAACACTAGAAACATGTGCATGTAGTTATTGACTGGCAGTTTTACTTCACGGTCGCTGATTTCAGTTTGATTTTTTTAAGGGAAAATGGGGTCATTGAGGTCGTTTGGTTCTCGAAATAAGATTCTCAATGGCTCAACTTCAGTGCTTGTTGCAGAGGAACCCAAGGAGAATAATAAACTGAAGATTTTTAAGGCGATATCTAATACTCTGGCACATATTTTCACAGGATTTATTGTGGGGACAAATTTGATCTTTGCTTTTAGTAATGGCCTACCCCTTAATCCGACGCCGTTACACGTCACTCTTTGTGTCCCTGGGGTAAGTGTCTAATAATTATAATGTAGAATAAGATATTTTGTACATTTATAACTGTTATGTCCAAAGAAACCATGAATAGTTATTTTGTACTACAAAATTTGTACATCACTATCTGTTTCTACATTTTTCTATTCATGTGATCATATTGTTTATGTTGTGATTATGATCATTAATATATGCACACATAAACACCGAACACCCTTTAAATGAAACTTGATAGTAATTTATTCCTGATGATGACGAGATGCTGGTGAGACGGCTATGGGTCTGTGAGCACACGTGGTTAACTGCTACTGCTCGTGTGCTTGTGAAATCTTTTAATATATTAGGCGCTGCCGCGTAAATTGCTGACATACGCTTGGCTCTAATATGGTAGAACCGTACACATATTATACAATAACCAACCAATTATACTTTAATACATGCATATAATACATAGAACGCACCCAAATCATGAGAAACAGACGTATCATGCAAACAAATTATTGTCTTGTCCGGGGATCAAAGTGGACTCGGTTAACCATTCGACCACCGGGGTCGTCTCAAATATAAAACATTTTTTAACGGCGTAACCACTTTTATTACATCTACTCCCATATATTTCAGTATCAACTCCTAATGGCTCAGGCGATCCTCAGCTCGCTACCAGAGAACAGCTGGTCAGCAACCCTGACATTAGTCCAAAAGCGACGAATACACTGGATTCTCCAGATCACGGGCTCTGCCCTTGCTATTGCTGGCAGTTTTGTTCGGATCTTAGCCAAGGAAACCCATTGGACTTCACTTCATGGCAAATTTGGTAAGTTTTTTTTATTAACTCTTAATATAGCTCTTAATATAGAGACTTAATATAGAATTGATGAATACCTAACCTAGATGTCTGGTAAAGATTCAGCACATACTATAACACATATCTAGATATAATTTAAATGATATATTTTAATCATTGTGTCTCATTAATGGTCTGAAAAAAGATCCATATTTGCAAGTTTTTTTGCCAATGGTCACTTTGGATCAAAGTTCGAATTTTCATTTCAAAGTAAGCTTCTTGGTCACGGCTATCATAACAGACGTTAACCAAAATCTCATCATCATCATTATCATCAGCCTGTATCTATCCATTGCTGGATAATAGCCTTCCCCAATGCTTTCCACCAAATACGATCCTCCGCCTTCCGCATCCAGCCGCTTTCTTAAGGTCATCGGACCATCTAGAAGGAGGGCGTCCAACGCTTCGTCGTCCTACACGCGGCCTCCACTCTAATACCTTCCTCCCCCATCACTTACTCGCCAAGTGTGACCCGCCCATTGCCACTTCAGCTTGCAAACTCGAAAAGCTATGTCGACAACTTTAGTTCTCCGTCGAATTTCTTCGTTCCGGATTGGATCCCACAGAAAAACCCCGAGAAAACAAAAGTCTGTGACAAGCAAAACCACTTGAAAACTCGAGCTGGCGAAGGTCACAGCTGAGCAACGTAACAATTTAAATCACTTTGATTGAGAGTAGACATATATCCCATTAGATGAATATGTGTTGATGCCGAATTTTGATTTACTAAAATTTCATTTTCAGGACTGGTGGCTTTAGTCTTCACATCGGTTTCTCTAGTCAACGGTCTAACTTCACTGTATGCTTATGAACTCAGACACAAGTTATCTGGCAGACTGTCTAAAATTACCCACATCACCTTCGGGTCTGTTGCCTTCATTGCCGCTTGCATCACGCTCTGCTATGGATACGAGAAGAATTCCTTTAAGACCTGGGGATCTCCAGCATTATCAACGACAATGGTTGTCGTCACTGCCGCATTTACTTTTATTATTGTTGTAAATCCAATCATTAATGTTTTTGGAAAAATCAGTCGCAGATGAATTATCAGAAAAGATGATAATCGATTTAAGATGGCTGGTAACAACGCAGCGATGATTAGTATCTAACTAATACGTTCAGTCTAAAACATACTCTTTTTGAGAAGTGCAAGGAAGTGCCAAGGAAGAAGTTAATATGTGAAGAATTTGGCAAATATTTTGTAATGAGATATTTTATTAACACTCTCGTAGTGATTGACCTAGGAATAAAACGATGATAGGGCATTTTATAGTGTGTAAGTATTCTAAAACACACACTTTATAGGCAATAAGAGTAAGGAAGAAGTTGATAATGTGAAGTATCTAGGCAAATATTTATTTAATTTATTGAACATTGTCTTAGTGAATGATCTGGCACAATTAATCAGTCCTTAAGTTATCTGCAAGTTACAAAACTGACACTTTTTGAGAAGTAGATGTAAGAATGAAGTTGTTAATGTCAAGAATTTGGTGAAATATTTTGTATGTATTTTTTTTAAACTCGTATCTGGGATGATTAGTCAGCCCATAAGTAACTTGATCCCATCCTACAATAACTACAGCTTAATTTCAAAGTAAAAAAAGTGAAAGGTGTTTGTAGAAAGGAAACAATGTTTTTGACGAAATCTTCTGAATGGAGAAGCTAGTTGGAAATAATAGTAGATTATTGCATCGAGCACAAAGTAATTTATTATTGCACCGAGTGCCTGATTTAGAGCCCGAGCGTTAGCGAGGGCTCTAATCTAACAGGCACGAGGGCAACATAAATTACTTAAGGCGAGGTGCATAATCTGCTTTTCTTTCAACTAATACCTATAGGAATAGTAGAAAAAAAAAGAAACTCATATCAAACAGTTAAAATAGAAGTTTAATTATTGAAATTAAAAGTTATGTTTGAGCAATTATTAAACGTAAGGTTAAGAGTTTTGTTGGGCAAAAGATTTTCTATAACACTGTCGGCTTCATTTAGGATGTTTTCCGGAGTTAATGTGTCGCTAGATGATTCCATTTTAATTCGAAGCCGAAGCACTCAAAATCAGATAGTATCACACTTTTATCGTTTCGAAAAATATTGTCTAGCAAAATTAACAAAGTTCCCGCCAAATCACTTTTTTAATTTTCTATCATTTTTAACTCAGAGTTAGCAGCAATCATTTTTTAAATTTGGAACAAGTAGGATAGAAACGAATAATACGTACGAAAAAAAAAGTATTGATATCGGCTGGCTGAATAGAGCTAATCCATTGAGATTTTTTAATTGCACCTTTTGGTGCGATAAAAAAAAACTGTGCAATAATGAAATTTCATACATTTTTATTGCTCTAGAGCATTAAAGACTCGTTTTGTACTGAGTTTTTGAGGGAAGAAAATAAAAAAATGTGATATATTCTAGTAAAACATTCTAGTTTTTCTCGAAGCTCATTAAATAAGCACAATTTTGTTTCACTTATTCAAATCCTACTAAAATTTAATCGCACTCAAGACATCTATAATACACATTTATTGTCGTCAAACAATGGTATAATTTTCATATCTCTAGGTTTGTGATACCAGCGTCTCTTCACTTGACCAGACGTGGAAGTGAAATTCACTATTTGGGTCTAAAAATACGGAAAATGCAAGGCATTTTGGATAAATTGCCAATAACCACCGATAAATGCCAAATTTTTGGCCATAAATAGGGAATTTATGATGCTTATTGAAAATTTTTCGAAAATGTCCGCAATATGTCCAATTGTATATTTATATATACCTAGCAGGGCCGTATACTTGTTCGGTACCCGATGACGTATAAAAAATACTAAGTACCTAATTTAAGTAACGATTGAGGAAACCCATCATTAAACTAAGGTATTATTCACCTCCTCTGGCTATTCTAGATGTCAATCCAAATGTATGAACATGACTTAACAGGATCGACTGCACAAATGCATCAAACGCTTATCTAATCAGTGATGCTACAAGTTTGCGACTTGTCTCACGTATTCTTTAATGCGATACCAGAACATATAAACTGATTATTATCAATATAAAATACTATAAATTAACTGCAAGCATTCAGTCTCCAGTATTTTGTTTATTAATTTGTCCAGATAAGTGAAGCAAGGACAATTCCTTAAACTGGATTTCCTGGTTGACGATCATATCAGGACGAATCACCTAATGGAAAGGAATAACACAATAAAACTAAATTGGGTTTCCTTGGACAAATTTTTGTGATAGACAAAGAAATGGCAAAAATACCTTGTGTTTTGTGAAAGTGAAAAATTCAAGAATGTTTACCAAGTGTCCAGGAGGATTTGCAGTGATCTTATATTTAAATTTGGATGCAGTGACTTTTGATTTGGATTGTGAAATACTGCTATAACACGGGAATCCTTAGTGGAGTTCTGTGTAAAGTGTTTCATAAAAGACAATTAACCCAAAATTAAATTTATGGAATATTGAAACTTGAAGATAGTTTCAATATTCCATAAATTTCGATAGACAGGCGGTTACACCATCTCTTCCAGATAACGTAACGATAAAGGAGAATGCATCAAGAAATTATAAAACAATACAAAAAACCCGACTACAAAATTCTAAAAGTTTTGTTTATTATTAAGGTGAACGCACATTTATCCGAGCCGGACGAACCGAACGAAACGAATTTTAGAATTATTTAAGTTATGGTCAATATAATAAATTGGGTATTATTGATAATGCCCGGGCAATTTAATAAATTATCAATTAGTAATAATTAAACTTAAGTATGAATAATGCCCAATTTATCACATTGACCATAAACATTTGGAATCTTATGAAAATACGCACACGATTCGACTCAGATGCAGACGATTCGACTCGGATAGATGTGCGAGGTGTCATAAGATTTCATATAAAGAATTCTAATAGTTGTTTCGTTCGGCTCGGATAAATGTGCGTCTATCCGAGCCGAACGCGCCAAACGAACCAATCACCCGTCCCTTTCCGTCCCGTTCACCTTCCTCCATGTTTAGGCTGCCGTACCCGAAGGGTAAAAAGGAACCCTATTACTAAGGCTCCGCTGTCCGTCCATCCGTCCGTCCGTCTGTCCGTCCGACCGTCTGTCACCAGGCTGTATTTCATGAACCATGATAGTTAGACAGTTGAAATTTTCACAGATGATGTATTTCTATTGCCGCTATAACAACAAATACTAAAAAGCTCCCATACAACAAACGTGATTTTTTTGCCGTTTTTATAGATAATGGTACGGAACCCTACGTGCGCGAGTCCGACTCGCACTTGGCCGATTTTTTTTTCTCATATGCCATATTAATATAATATACCTAATCACTCTCACAGCTGAGACGAATCTAAATAATGACACCTCATAATGCTCAAATCAGTCAAGAAGTTTGATTGTTACCATAGTCGTATAAAAAAACATTGCATCTACATTTTCTTTAACTACAACTAATTTACAACAAACATTCGTATAAACAATGTTTTATATCATTATTATTGACCGAGCCCTTATTCAACCGAAAGCTGAGATACAGATCTCCGCTCAATCGAAGGGATTTAGAGCATACTCCACCACGCTGTTCAACTGGGGGTTGGCGGAAGTCAGTGTATTCAAGCCGCCCAAAGGCCACTGACTAGGTTTAACTTAAGCATCTAACGACAACAGCCAGGACCAACGGCTTAACGTGCTCTCTGAAGCACGGAGGAGCTCGAGATAAATAAACCCATCCATGGACAGGCTACGGTCGACGTTGCTTGATTTGCGTGATCGATTAGACAGCCACGCGCCACGACGCCATCAAGCTCCTTAGGGCCACTAACTCGGTCAATAACAATGGTCATTCATTTGCGAACTAACAGCTGCAGTCAGGGGGTACTTGCAGATATCTTCTGCTTCAGATGTATGGAGAGCGCACCGATGACCGCAGCAGCTGAGGCAGAGAGGACCAAAGCAACCATGGGTGTCGCTATACAATAGATGGCTGCTGGCCGGGCAGTAGTTTGCATGAACTGACTGATGGCGGAAGCACGCAAAATAGTGCAGATCAAATTGCAAATAAT
Source organism: Hypsopygia costalis (assembly GCA_937001555.2). NCBI lineage: Eukaryota > Metazoa > Arthropoda > Insecta > Lepidoptera > Pyralidae > Hypsopygia > Hypsopygia costalis. The sequence goes on along the minus strand of OW443336.2, from coordinate 892,408 downwards.
ATAATTATGACTACCGCATATAACAGTTGACCTTTTAATACTACGTCGGGTGGCAGACAAGCATACGGCCCGCCTGATGTGAAGCGGTTACCGTAGCCATATTAACGCTCGCAACATGAAATATCGCTCGCGCGCCGCTACCCCCACTGCCAACGCAGAATCTCCTTACTTTCTGGTATTTATTTAATTTTCATTAATTAACTAGAGTTAGGATTGTTTTTGTTGTGTTACTTCTTCAGGTTATAATTATAATAAAGCGTATTTAGACTGTAAAGTTGTTGTTTTGTTTATACATATCTCATACTGGCGACCTGCCTCGTTTTCTTTTTATATATGAGAGGGGGGCAAACGAGCACGTAGGTCACCTGATGGAAGGCAATCACCACCGCCCATGGAGATCAGCAACACCAAGGAGTCGCCGATCCGTTGCCATTCTACTCTACTCCTTCAATTCTTTCTTTCTGGTGACCTCAATCACTGGCAGGAACATAACAATCCTCAAGGGAATTGTTATTTGGCTGCGGTAATCTGTAAGGTGGAGGTACTTCCCCAGTTGGGCTTAAAAAATATGCTATGCCCTACTTCTCTTTTCGCAAGAGTTTCGTTTGTCAGTCAGCAGGGTGCACCACGTGCAGAAGAGGTTGGATTTGGTTGAAAGTAGTTGATGAACCATTTACAACCCAAAACACACAGATTCAATAAAATAAAACCTATGTTAGTAGTTTATCATGTAACTAAATATTTTTTTTAAATACAAAATCTCAGAAAATCTATTTCAGCTAAGATTTATGGTACTTGTGTTTAACTTCATCATCATCATCAGGTCATTTTAGGAGCACGACCTCCCTCTCTCGTCTGTCCCAGACAGAAGGAGGATTTGGCCTACACTCCCCACGCTGGCCAAACGGTTTGGGGAGGCCTGATCGATATTTGATAATGTATTTCCCTTAGTCGCCTTGTACGACATCCACGAGAAGAGACGGAGTGATTCTATTCTAGTCTGCCGGAAACCACATAGCCTTGTGTTTAACTTAGATGGTAGACACTAAGAAGCTCTACCGACTAAGCTAAAGATGTTTGTCAATAACTAAAACGTAAGACCTATTTTTTGAATCAAAATATTCGACGCTAATCGGCTTCAGCTTCGGCGGTAGGCCCTCTGTTTAGCTATTTGAAAGTCATTGACGAACAAACATCCATCCAAAGTTTCGCATTTATATTAGTAAAAATTGTCGTTTACAGTACGGCTTCAACCACGCCACTGTTGGGATACGGGTCTCCCTTCGATCGAAAGTGTTAAGAGCGTATACCACCACGCTGTTCAACTGCAGGTTGGCGGAATCGTTTACAGTAAAGGATATTATTATTAAATAAAAGATACTATAATTATAACTAGCATTATTTATTTGTTATCTAGCATTATTTCTTATCCTAAATGCTTAACTAAATACAAGAATATAAATATTTTTAAAATGTAAATATTCACCTCCCCCACCATCAAATCCTTCCCGTTGGAAGAGCACTCGACCGATAATCGAGAGAGAGAGAGGTCGTGGGTTCAAATCCCATCTAGGCGGAGGAGATGAATCTATCAATTTTAAAAACATTTATAATATTCCGGCAAGTTGACCGAAATGGACTAAGTATTAAAATAATAATTATTTAAATACAACACTATGTTACATTATAATTATGAGAGAAGTCGGGCACACTGAGATTACTAACTAAATAATATCATCATTAAATGGAATATTTGCTTGTAGTCTTCCAGTTATCTGTCGCTCACATTATTCAGTTCTCAATTCTATATATAAGTCGATCCCCGCGCAAGACAAACGTTTGTGTGCATGAAATTGTCTGTTTGTCTTGGTATAGCTGTTTTATATGTATTACATGTATGTATTTATAAAAAAAATGTATTTAAGGACATTGATCAGTAGTCTAGCATCCTCATAATACAAACTTTGCGCTTAATTTGGGCCTAGATGGCGCTGTGTAAATTGTCCAGAAATATCTATTCCAGAATTATTTATATTCATTTATTTTGTAAACAAATTTATAATAGTAAGAACGCCTTACGAAAGTTCTAAGAATACATTTTGGTACCCACTGCTGGACTGGCTGACTTGCAGCACTTTTTAAGGTCATTTGAAGAAGCATCATAGAGCGCTTCGTCATCCCATACGATGCCTCCATTCTAGGACTTTCTTAGATTCAACTTCGAGATAAAATCACTTGCGTATTATCAAAGGCAAGGCAGTATACAAATACATTCAGAACGAGGCTGATTAGTATGCATATCAGAACCCATAACCACCACTTTAATGTCTATAATGTCTATAGAATATCAACAATTCAACAAGAAGTTATTAACAAAAACCCGAGTGATTTAAACATTTTTTTTTTGTTTTTCCATTTTTTTTTTTCGCGACGGCCGTATTGTATAACATATCATATGTTACTCTCACAGCTTAGACGAATCGAATTACATATTACATGTTGAAATCTGTCAAGCGGTTTAGGCTGTAGAACGTAACAAAGAAATATACATGTATACAATCAAAAGACATAACCCCGTCTTCTGCGTCAATCGGGTAAAAAAATCCCATTAGTCCCAAATGCGCTTCAGTTACAGTAAGTAGTTCGCTGAGCCAAACATTTATTAAATTCAATCTCAACCACTCACAACCCCGGCCACTCCATACAAATGTCGAGTCGTGAACTACTACATAAACAAAGACGTCTGTGCATAGCGTGAATGAGCATGTGTGCGTGCGGCGCCATACAAACTGTTCCAGATTAGTCTCAGAGGGGAGGTGAGGTCGATACGAGAGAGCGGCAGTGAATGGAGTACCTACTTATACTGAGTCTTAACCGTATTTCTATGGTCAGTCTAACTCCTCATTTACCTTTGGAAAATTTTCCATACATGTTTAGCATCGGGTTGATAATAATGATGAAAGTGAATGTGGCTGTGAAGACAATAAGTGTGATGGTCAATGATTGAGAGCCCCAAGTCTTGAAAGAGGTCTTGTCCATCCCGTAGCAGAGGGTAATGGAGGCAGCGACGAAGGCGACGGTACCGAAGCAGATGTGTGTGATCTTCGACAGCTTGCCAGGGAGTACGCGTCGAAGTTCATATGCGTATAGTGAACACAGCCCATTGAGTAGAGAAACACACGTGAACACCAAAGCCACGAGCCCTGGAAATTTAATACATTTTTTGTAAAAATTACCTCTCGATACTTACTCCATAGGCCGTGTGGTTTCCGGCAGACTAGAATAGAATCACTCCGTTTCTTCCCGTGGATGTCGTACAAGGCGACTAAGGGAAATACATTATCATCGTCAGGATTCCCCAACCCGTTTGGCAAGCGTGGGGAGTGTAGGCCAAATCCTCCTTCCGTCTAGGACGGACGAAAGTGGGTCGTGCTCCTGTAGTGGAGACTAAAATGGACCTGATGATGATGAAGACTTATTCCATGCGAAATGTAATTGTATATACTCATTCTACATCTACTGCACATTATTCACATAACTATGCATTTACTGCATTGTTTTGCAATTTTATGCATATGGTTGCAAAAGAATAGCTATTGTATAAGCAACGTCGAAGATGTGTTATTATGAGAGATAATTATAATGAGAGGAGCTTGATGCCGTCGTTTCGCTTGTCAGTCTAATCGAACACGCAAGTTAAGCAACGCCAACCGTAGCATGTCCATGGATGGGTTTATTTATCTCGAGTTCCTCCGTACTTCGGAGGTCACGTTAAGCCGTCGGTCCCGGTAACATTAGATGGTAGTCGTTAAGCCAAGTCAGTGGCCTTTAGGAGGCTTAAAGACACTGGCCTCCGCCAACCCGCAGTTGAGCAGCGTGGGTGGTGTTCTCTAAACCCCGTCGATTGAGGGGAGACCCGTATCCCAGCAATGGGATGAATAAGGGTTGTTGACGATGACAAACAAAAACATCTGCAGTGTGGCTACGGTGTGGTGAATAATATTTTCTTTGACGAGCTCGGTGGTCGAATGGTTAGCAATGGCCGCTTTAACTCCGAGGTCGCGGGTTCGATTCCCGCACAAGACAAACATTTGTGTGCATGAACATGTCTGTTTGTCTTGGTCTGGGTGTTTTCTATGTATTATAAGTATGTATTTACAAAAAAAAATGTATTTAAGTAGGTACATTTATCAGTTGTCTAGTACCCATAACACAAGCTTTGCGCTTAATTTGGGACTAGATGGCGCTGTGTAAATTGTCCAGAAATATTTATTTATTTATTTACATTTCATAGGAGTGTTAGTACAGTATCGAACCTTCCACTGTAATATAAAAAAAGTTGCTTGATTACACCTAAAATCTTGATGCTAATGCAATACATGTATAATTAGACAATAAATTATTATTACTAACCAAACTGTCCATGCAACGAATCCCAGTGACTATCTCTTGACATGATTCTGATAGAGCAGCCGGCAATGGCCAAGGCAGAGCCCATGATCTGGAGCACCCAGTGCACGCGTCGCTTGTGAACTACCGACAGGGAAGAAGTCCACCCGTTGTCCGGAGACATGCTGAGGATCGACTCCGCCATCAGGAATTGAAACTAAAAGGGAGACAATAAGTTGTGTCGTTAATACTCTGAATATAAACATTGTCTTTATTTGGGACTTATATTCATTATAGCTTGATTTATTTATTTTCCAATATTTAAAATCAATATCATTCACATAATCATCATAATTTCGGCCGTAAGACGTCCACTAATGATGACCATGGGCCTTCTTAATAGATTTCTACTACAATTGCTTTCGTACCGTTTACATTCATCGACTCTCTTCGATTTTTTTTATATGAGACGGTAGCAAACGAGCATGTGGGTCACCTGATGGAAAGCAATCACCACCGCCCATGGAGATACAATACAATACAATACAATACAATATTCTTTATTGCACCAAATGACAGATTTTACAGAGGTATTAGGATAATAAAAGTACAAAAGGCGGTCTTATCGCTAAGCGATCTCTTCCAGACAACCTTAAGGTAGAGGAAACAAGAATGATAGAAAACAAATGGGAGGCGCACAAACTACATAAACATATCTACATACACATACACATATAATACATACGCAATATAAACAATACATACACAATAATATAATTATAGTATAAACAAACATTACATATACTAAATACCAGCTAAGATATATACATAATAAGTACAATATAGCGACTGACCAGAGAATAAAGGAAAATGAAAGAGAAAAAGATTACACAGGAACAAGTGAGAGATAGTGAGCTTTCACAAGATTTTTAAAGGCAAACAGAGTTTGTGCACTACGAACAGTTAATGGCAGAGCATTCCAGAGACGAACAGCTTGTACCGAAAAGGACTTAGTGTAATATTGGGAAGAGTGTGGTGGCGTAATGAGGCGAAGAGAAAGGGTATAACGCAAGGCACGACCGATCAGAGATCGGAGATCAGCAATACCAAGGGGTCGCCGATCCGTTGCCAGCCTATTCTCCTTCCTTTCTTTGTTTCTGGTGACCACACTCACTCGCAGGAACACAACAACCCTCAAGGGAATTGCTATTTGACTGCGTCTGTGAGGTGGAAGTACTTCCCCAGTCGAGCAGCTTAAATATACGCTATGCCCTACCTCTCTTTTCGCCAGGGCCTCGTTTGTCTGTCAGCAGGGTGCACCGAGTGCAGGTGAGGTGGGTTTGGTTCAAAGATGTTGATGAACCACTCCCAAATTTCAATAGATCATCGGTCTATCCAGTTGGAAACCGAAACATCAACATATCCCATTATTTCCATAGTACTTGCAGAATTTTAGCATACTACTGACAAGTCAGACACCTCAAACCTTACCAGTCGTTCACATGTTACTATAGGGACCCTACCGCCGAAGCTGAAGCCGATTACCATCGAATATTCGAAAAATAGGTCTTACGTTTTAGTTACTGACAAACATCTTTAGCTTAGTGAGTAGAGTTCCAGAGTTACTATCAGCTATGCTAAATACAAGTACCATAAATCTAAGCAGAAGTTTGATTTTCGTAATCTAAAATCGGATGGGAATCGACTTTAGCTTAGCCGGTAGGGCCATTGATCATCATGCTTTGCCTAGCAAAAATGCAAGAGCTCAAATGCACTTAGTGATAGCAGAAATATATCTTCAATATAGCCTATTATGAATCAATTTGTCTGTGAGTTTGCGGTCTAGTTTGTCTCCTGCCTGTCCTACAAACTTCTCGTGTGTACCATATTACTTCATGTATAAGTGTATATTTGTGGGTAATTAGTCTGTACGCTGCCTATCTATTTCGTATCGTTATCGTTCGCTCTACCTCAAGGTTGTCTAGAAGAGATTGCTCATCGATAAAGCCGTCTATTACTTTTACGTTTTAAGTTCTTAATTATTGCATCGTCTAAGTAAATGTTTTTTTTTGTATTATGTTCAAGTATGAAATATTTTCAGCTCCAGCGCATTTTTTTTTTATACTACGTCGGGTGGCAGACAAGAATACGGCCCGCCTGATGTGAAGCGGTTACCGTAGCCATATTAACGCTCGCAACATAAAATATCGCTGCGCTGCCAGCGCAGCATCTCCTTCCTTTCTGGTGACCTCACTCACTCGCAGGAACACAACGACCCTCAAGGGAATTGTTATTTGGCTGCGGTATTCTATGAGGTGGAGGTACATTCCCCAGTCGGGTAGCTTACAATTACGCTCCCTACCTCTCTTAAAATTATTGAGTTGGAGTCAAAAATAGCGTGTATGCTAATTTGTGTCGCATTAATTCTCAAATCTTTTCTCCATTATTTGAGAGCCCGGTGGTCGAATTAGTATCAATGTCCACTTTGACTCCGGATTCGCGGGTTCGATCCCCGCACAAGACAAATATTTGTCTGCGTGAACATTTCCGTTTATCTTGGTCTGGGTGTTTTCTTTGTATTATAATAATATTAATTTACAAGAAAAATAATGTATTTAAGTATAATATCAGTTATCTTGTACCCATAGTACAAGCTTTGCTTTGGGACTAGATGGCAGTAGGTAATTTGTCCAGGAATATTTATTTATTATTATACCTAGACGAAATTTAGCTTTGGTAGGTATCTAAAACTCGTCATAATATACATATTTTTTTATTATATCTAGTTCCTCAGTCACCGTCACTCAATTTGACATTTGTATCAACACGTGGTCAAGATTTGATTTTATATTTTATCACTTGCGTGGCATTGTTGTTAATCACGCGAGTAGATATCCAAATTTAATATAATCTTTTACATAATCATACATAACTTTGTGTTTTATTCAATATAAGCTATACAACAGTTAACCCTAATAAAATATACGTTCTTCTCAGAGAAGCCTAAGTAGCACAATCCGGATAGGTTGTGTCGATTCACTTAAAAAATTCTTGCAGTTTTCGAGAAAAAATTGTAGAACAACACATGATCTTGATATTAAATAAATAATAAATAAATATTCCTGCGCAAATTACACTAGTCCCTAACTAAGCAAACTTTACCATATTCTTCTTATAGATTTCCTCCCAGATGTCTTCTAATTGATTTTTATGTAATTTAATAGAAAAGAACTAATTTCTGAATTTTTTTTTTCAGAATCTTAATGACCGAGCTCCGGTCATCGCTTATTTAATTCAAAAGTAATTTTTTCAGAATCATGTGAGTAACATGTAGTGCCATCTATTGTCAAGTAGATAAGATTGTTTACATTGTGTTAAAATTGATAAAGCTATATTGTGTTAAAATAGACAATAAATGAATTTCTTGATGAATTTCCCAAAAGGGAAATTCTGGGATATTCATTTATTGTTGACAAACAAACGGCGTTACATTAAAATACCAACCGAGGTTTTTGAGATTTTGTGAATTTTCGCATCTCATCAACTCGAGTTCATCGGTTCAATAGATATGGAAAAAATAACAGGCGGATATACGGACACACGATATTTTTCACATGAATAATCCTATGTAGGTTCTTTTTTTTCATTTTGACGTTCGAAACCTCAGAAAGGGTAAAAATCCTCTAATAATAAAATTTAAATTTTATACATAAAATTGGAAACACGCTACCGACGCCCACCTGTCTTTTAATGGAGGTCTACGAGGTCTTAATCTAAAGCTCCGTAGGTACTTAAAGTATAATATTATGCCAATCATATAATTATCACAAATTTCTAATTAAAAATTCAAAGGAAGGCACTCCATTTTGTACCAAACACAGAAACTGGCAGAAATTTAGCAACTCGATGATTGCAAACGAAAACAAATGAAGAGAGACTTTTAGTAGACTCATTGAACTAGAACCGATTGGACGTTGACATGTTTCAGTCACTCCTAGCTGAGCTGACATCTGCAGAAGCCGTTCATGTGTCGACAGCACTCTTCTTACTCATCATAGCTAAGTAAAATGGATTTAGGTTATATTTAGCGTTTATATGGAAATGATATACCTTTTAAACATAAATGTATATAGATAAATAATTTTAACAAAAAAAAACCGAGTCCAAACATTACTCTACATTTATGTATGTAGATACAGGCTGATGATGATGATGAAAAAAATATGGGACCAATCTGGAAGTATACTCTTTCAAATAAAAAAAGTTTTTTTCAAATCGGTTTATAAATCACGGAGTAATTAAGTAACAAACATTAAAAAAAAAATACAGCCGAATTGAGAACCGCCTCCTTTTTTTTTCGAAAAAAAGAAAACGAGTGAAATCCAGCTTGTATGTAGAAAATTACTGATAATTCGAGTGGAGTCTGGTTTCTGGTTGAAAATGCAAGTTATGAGGCTGATATTGATGTTAATAAAGCAAAACTTACCCCAAGAACACAGAGAACTATATGAATCTGGTTTGCACTGAGAGGCAGGCCATCACGTACAGCAAAAATCATGACTGCAGACACAGTGAATCCTATGAGGACATGGGCCACCATATTAGATGTCCCTTTAAAGAGCCTCAAATTATAATTCTCTTTCGCTCCTTCAGCGATCAAAACCGATTTTGAGCCATTAGCCATATTTTCCGGATCAATTTTCTTCGACTCCATTTTGGAAAATATGACTGTGTTTGGTGGACGGTAAAACAATTAATGACTGTAAATGACTCCATCTACAATATTTATAGATTTATGCTTAGTTGAGTGACATTGTAAGATTTAATCGACGTATGGATTTTAATCTTAATGCGAATGTTATAGAGACATACTACGTCACTTCATTTTGATTAGATACATGGTTCGTCATTTTCGTAATGATGATAATGGTTTTGTAACAGGCTAGCTTTAACCTTCGGCTTTGTTGGTTGGCTCCATCTCAACATCACAACCTTAAGAAATTTTTACGGAGTAGTTGGATGCAAGTGACTTTAGGATCGGGGCCCTGGTTCTTTAGGTCTATGTTTAGCTGTGGATGAGATAATGATGGTGATGATAAATTATATTGAGGTGTAGTGGTTCATCAACATGTTTGAACCAAATCCAACCTCACCTACGCGTGATGCACCATGCTGACTAAGAAACCCTCGTTTCTCAGTCAAAGTACTGGTCAAAAAGAGAGGTAGGGCATAGCGTATTTTTTAAGTTTACCGACTGGAGAAGTACCTCCACCTCACGAAATACCGCAGCCAAATAACAATTCCCTTGGGGGTTGTTGTGGAACACAACAGTGAGAGAGTCAGGTCACCAGAAAGAAAGAAAGGAAAGAGTTAGAGGCTGGCAACGGATCGGCGACCCCTTGGTGTTGCTGATCTCCATGGGCGGCGGTGATTGCATTCCATCAGGTGACCTAAATGCTCGTTTACCCCCTGTCACAAAAAAAAATATGGAGACTTGGTTGCGTCATAAATTATCACAGGTTATGTTAGAACAGTAATTCGTAGAGTTGTAACTGTGTTGTTTTATAGTATTGTAATGATTATGAGAACGGTAACGGTATTAACAAATTGAGATTAATCAAAGATAGCCACATGACACTTTTAATGCACCTATAAGATGTATATAGAACGTTCAGATCTAGTCGTAATATTTAGTACTTTAAAATTCCCAAGCTGATAGCTAAAAACTACAACAGGATTTCACGTATTGGTATCTCAAAGGCGATCTATTGATATCGTGCAGGCGGTTTATTGGTTGTCCGTGCGGCCACCCGTGACGTTATATAAATATTTTTAAAATGGAAAAATTCACATCCCCTACCGTGAAAGCCACCGATCCTAACTCGTGGGTTCGAATCCCACCTAGGTTCGAGAGGTGAATGTTTCTATTTTAAAAATATTTATATATATTTCGGTAAGTTGGGCAAAATTAACTATTATACATCTATTAATAATCTCCTACATATTACAAAATCGGCGAATTCCCATCATATACTTTTTTCTACTAAACTTAAACTCTTACCTTCTTTTGTTGTTCTGTGGATATTAGGACATTGTTCAATTAGCAGTCGAATGGTAATAGCAATCGGCAATGCGCAAACAACAGACTGAAATCTTTATTAAAAAATATATAGGTATTAGTGGTTATTATTTAAATAGTTGTCTTGGCCAACTTGCCAGTACAAGCTTTGCAGGTGAACTTTTCCATTTTTCAAAAAACATTTAATATATTAGTGGGTTGTATATTTTTGATTAAAAAAAATGTAATTCAGTCAATCCTTTCCTTAGTTGACGAGCCCTGTATTGAATGGCCACTTTGACACCGAGGTCGCGAGTCCGGTCCCCGCAAAAGACAAATATTTGTGTACATAAATACGTCTGTGTGTCATGTCCTGGATGTTATCTATGTATTATATGTATGTATTTACAAAAAAAATGTATTTAAGTATAATATCTATTATCTAGTACCCATAGTAGAAGCTTTGCTTAGTTTGAGACTAGATGGCAGTGTGTAATTTGTCCAGAAATATTATTTTATTACTTGAACCTAATTATGTGCAAGAAACATATATTCAAAAACATCTTAAAAATCCTAGTAAAAGTGCTTGCTATAGAATTGATGAACACCTAAAACTGACAACGTTGTATGGAATGAATCAGCATAGACATCTAATAAGTAGACATCTTAATTTAATGCATGACATCTTCATTATGAAATGACGCAAACTATATTGTAGTTACGGTATTATTATTGTATTATGTAATTGATTATAAGAAAAAAAAGATCCATACTGGCAAATTTCTTTTAGCATTTCTGCATTTTTCTTCGCCAATATTACAAATAGCTAGTCGAATAAAAAAAATAAAAAGAACATGATTTATAAAAAAGTGTATCACGAGGCGAAGTGCTCACAAGAGCGCAATGCAAAATAAACAATTCTATTTTATTATCTATTAATCTAAATAGGTAAATTAAAGTTTCAAATAAATCAAAATATTTCACCCATTCAGCATCTGATTAATATCAGAAGAAAAATATTATTTTATATGGCAACAAAACTTTATGGACTTTCCGACAATCTTAATTAAGGAACATATCTGCCACATAAATTTTAAATAATAAATAAACACTCGCCCAAACCCGGGTGGAGTAAGTGAAATTAAACTTGCAACTGTGACATTATTATCCTAATTCCGTAAATAAATAATTTTTATCTATTAATTAAATAGATAATGCACCGATAATGTATCGCAAGTAATATTATTTCGAAAACGTCGTTAAGAGCATTTTTGCAGCACGCTAATATGTTTTTGGAGTAGGTGTAATATAAATCATGTTTATTATCAATAAAAGGTATATTTATGATAGACTTAGTTTTAACTATTGCAACTATATTTTTTTTTATTTAGATAACTATTGTTTCTTAATTAATTCATTATCACATTATATATTCACTTTATTAGTTACAAACTAATAAAATGTAATTCACAAAAACAATAAATATTTATTTATTTACTAGCTGTCCCGTCTTCTTAACTATGAATATTGAATTGGTTTCGCGCTCGCTGTCAAATGACTGACAGTTCTGTCAAATACTATAAAGTTGCATTATACGCCATAAAATTAATATGGTCGTTCAGTTAAATTTAATAATTTTCTGTGCAACTTTCTTATTCTTTTCTGTAATAAACACGGCGACCTGACTGATAATAAACACGGCAAAAAGAGAGTTATCGAAATCGATCCAGCCGTTCCCGCGTGATGCCGTGACCAAGGGAAATAGGGATTCAATAAAAGAGAGATAGCAAGAGATGATAGAGTTTTCAAAATAGACAAGTTATGACTGCAATCAGGAATTCAGCAGGCCTATTACACAAAAATCTGAAGATTCAGATGAAAATTCATTATATTTTAATAACCCTACATAAAAATTAACAATCTGTCTGATAGATCACAAAACAAATTTATAATATTATCTTTTTATTTATGTCTAGCCATTATGCTTTGCGGCACAAAAATTCCTTCCTTCCTCAACCACAAATTTCCGTCCGGACATTGGCCCCTATGAAATCCTCCATCTGAGATCAAAAATACGTGAGTGACCAATTAACTTAATCATAAAATTTACTTATATTTCCATTTACATTATAAATTGCGTTGCCCCTAATAACTAAATACTGATAGTTACGCACGGAAACACAATATGGCAGTATATTAAATAGTCCGTAAAGAGATCAATGACAAATTTTAACAAATCTACCTACCTTATTTGAAGAATATATATAAAGAAGGGACGATAAGTACATCATATTTACGTAGGTACATACGTATCAGGACCTCTCGTATATTAGCACACTATCTGTTGCCCGCAGCATTGTCTGTTGAAACAACTATTAAATACAGTGATAGTGTTTTTTTAAATCGTATAATAATAAATGCGTTTATATGTACATATGTTAAGGGGATTTATAAATATTGTCACACAAATTACACAGCGCCATCTAGCCCCAAAGTAAGCGAAGCTTGTGTTATGGGTACTAGACAACTGATAAACATACGTAAATACATTTTTTTTTGTAAATACATACTTATTATACATAGAAAACACCCAAACTAAGACAAACAGACATGTTCATGCACACAAATGTTTGTCCTATGTGGGAATCGAACCCACGAGCATTGGTGTCGAAGCCACGTCATTGACCGCTACGCCACCGAGCTCGTCGAGCCGTTTAGTTTGTACGTAATTATAGAAACCAAATTAGTAACGATAAAGAATAGGACTTAAACACCGGAATACCGGTATCTATACCGCAATAATATTTTTCGATACGGAAAATTCGGTATTGAACTTTTTTCATATATATCTATCTGTAATTTTGTCTATGACCGAAGTGAAAAAAAAAACATGTTTATTAATATATAAAAATCCGCATTTTATATATTTTAACTTACAAATTTTATATATTTTAACAGGCGGGCTTTATATCAGGCGGGCCGTATGCTTGTCAGCCACCCGACGTAGTATAAAAATGATTAAAAAAAAATAATTTTGTTGTCCGTCTGTCTGTCTGTCTGTCAAGAATTTCTATGTCGAGAATGCGTGGAGGTATCAAGCTGAAATTTGAACTGTATACTCAGGTCTACGGTCCCATGAAGTAGTAAAAAAATCAAACTGTTAAGTTTACGTAGAAAAAAGTTACGGCCGTTTATTCAGCAAAAAACGCATATTTCGACACACTCAAGGGAATCAAAACCTATAGGGTACTTCCCGTTGACCTAGAATTATGAAATTTGGCAAGTAACATCGTTATAGACTACAGGTATAGGAATAAATCTCAAAACTATACATTTGTAAATAGATCTTAAAAAATAGGGGGTCTATATTTTTTAAAGGGTGTCGAAATTTCAAATTGAAACTACTAGTTCAAATGGGGTATCATATGAAAGGGCTTGATGCATTGCAAAATATATTTTATTTATTTTTTTCGACGCATTATTTCTTATAATGAAAAATATCAAATTTAATAGTGATACTACGTACCTACGGAACCCTAGGTGGGCGAGTCCGACTCGCACTTGTCCGGTTTTTTTTATGATTGGTATACTAATAGGAAATAAAATAAAATGTATTATTGCCCATAAATACATCCTGATTCAAAGCCATCTTAATCGCTTAAAAAACTAATTAAAATTGGTTTATCGATAAAAATATCAAATGAAATGAATGACCAAATGAAATATAATATACAGTTAAAGCTGTAAGATAATATTTTTACAATCAACATTTTTTTAATGCACTTGCTTGATAAATGTCACTTTTATAGATAATAAACATACCACGAAAATCCAACAATGCACACGAATGAAAAAAAAAACTAAATTATTTTAACTATATAATGTGTAAAAGTTATTTTTACTTATACGAAAGTAAAAACTTTAATAATGCTAGTTTTTCATAAAATATTACAAAAGTTATTTTGTTTTATTTATAAATATGGAATAACAGTTATAATAGCAGCTATTTCATAAAATTTCAGGAAAATAAAAAAATACCATAGTTAACTCTAATTAGTACTAAAAATCCAGTAGTACACAAGTAAATTAATATACATTTTATAAAGATGAGTTGCAGATGAAAGGATATATTATTATTTATGGTTATTTTGAGTTAATAACAAAAATTGTGAATACTATATTTTATACCAATATTTTTCTATCACTGAAATTAGTTGCAGAATCCAAAAATACCATTACAAAAATTAATGACAACAAGTATATCTAATCACAATCAAGTAATGAATGTATTTGTTGTCTGTTTGTATTCGAAAACAGATTAAAAATTCATCCAATGATAACATCAAGCATTCTCGCGCGTATTTGTACACAACTCTATAAATTAATTGACCGTAATTATTTACTGGCATTTATTATTTTACTGTCTACAGAGTGCACTCAGATTTTCCAAAATGGCGTCGACCAAAATCGATCCGGAAAGTCACGGCTCCAGGTCGGTCCTTATTGCCGAAAGTCCGAAGGAAAATTATTATTTGAGGATCTATAAAGGGACTTCGAACATGATAGCCCATGTTTTAATAGGATTCACTGTGGCTGCTAACATGTTGTTTGCAGTCCGTGGCGGTCTACCTCTCAATGCAAACCAGATACACATAGTTCTTTGTGTTATTGGGGTAAGTTAACTTTGTATAAAGGTAAATCCTTAAATTATTCCCAATGGACTTTATGGGAATCAACAAGTTTACTTTTTACGGTGACTTCCAAATCTTAATTTTTTAACTTATTAAGTAACTAAATGTAAAAAATCTTAAGTAAAAAAAAATGGGTTCTTCAAGCATCTTTTGACGTATTTTGTATACGTCAAAAGATTAAAGATTGGCCGTGTGGTCTCCGGCAGACTAGAATAGAGTCACTCCGTTTCTTCCCGTGGATGTCGTACAAGTCGACTAAGGGAAATACATTATAAAACATCGATCAGGCCTCCCCAACCCGTCTGGCCAGCGTGGGGAGTGTAAGCCAAATCCTCTTTCTGTCTGGGACGGACGAGAGAGGGTCGTGCTCCTGTAGTGGAGACTAAAATGACCTGATGATGATGATGATGACGTCAAAAGATGCTTGAAGAACTCATTTTTTCAGGAACATCATTATCATATTCTCTGACACCACAAATCAATTTTATATAACATAAATTTAGATATAAATATTTTATTTAATGAAAATTATAAAATAATAAAGTAACACTATATAACGTCATTTTTGACGTTAGAAATGTAAAAAATTATGTATGTAGTGCTCATGGTTTGAAAAAGTTTATTGTATCAGTTTTTTTGCGAAAATTATTTTTAGGGGGGTAAAATAGATGATGAAAGTTTGACGATCATTTTTAATATGAATTTTTTTTACAAAATCTCACCGTTTGCGGGTTAGGTAAATGAATGTTTATATATAAAAAATAGCATCCAGAATACTCCTAACATAGTCTTAACTATGATTGGATGAAGAAGGGATGACGTCGAAGTTGTTCACTAATAAAGTATTTTTTTTAAATCTTATTTGTAAAAAAATACTTTAATAGTGAACAACTTTGACGTCAATCCTTATTCATCCCACTGCTGGTATACGGGTCTCGAGGGTTTAAAGCATACCCTCTACCAAATTTCTTACCTCTCGAGGGTTTAGTCCACCATGCTGGTCAACTGCGGGTTGGCGGAGACAGCCCCAATTAGATATATATACGTCTAAATAAATTCCTTCCATTTTCCGGCAATCGGGTAAAAAAGGAAGCGACTTAATTCATGTGGCAAGCGCCGGATATCCCTAACACGTCTTAAGTAGGCCATATTGACGCAAAAGTTAAACGGAGCGCGCATCGATAATAAAACAAACAGTCGACGATGTGTCTGTGTCGACTTGACCATACGCCAGAAGCCGGTCTGATCTGCTGTATAGGATGCTTTACGTCAAAAAAATATTTAAAGTATATTAAAGTAAGCCCATTGTAGTATTTAATTATAATTTAACTGAATTAAGCTTAATTCAGTTAACTAAATACTACAATGAACACATTCATTTATTTTTGCAACGAAAGCTAACTAGTTATAGCTGAATTTGAGTTGTCGCGAGTCGCAATGGAGAGAGTAAGGTCTCTAGACATTTACCCTGACGAAGATTACAGTTTTAATGTAAGTGACCTGTCTACTTTATTTATTAGAAACATAAGTTGTTTTTTTTTTTCTAGTTTCAATTCCTGATGGCGGAATCAATCCTCACTCTATCACCAGATAACGGCTGGACTGCCTCTCTGTCGATGAAGGACAAGAGACGTGTGCACTGGGTCCTGCAGATCATGGGTTCAGCCATGGCCCTCGCAGGCTGCTTCATCAGGATCCTAGTCAAAGATGTCCATTGGGACTCATTGCATGGACAATTTGGTTAGTATAATTAATAGATTTTCTATAGTTAATTAAGTTCTTTTATTTTTTACTTGCAATTTGATCTACTTTTGACTTCGATCATTAGAAAACTTTAGGTCTAATACTAACTAGATAATAATACTAAAGTAATGTGGCTGGGTATATTTTCCCTGTCCATTCTTAAGCCGGCCTTACACAGCACAGACCCTGTGCTGCAGCACCGGTGGCACGATGTCGACCCTCTTGCAATTTTTAATTGGGTGATTGGTAAATGGATGTATTCCTTTGAAAGGGATATAGAAGAGGGCAAATGCAGTCGATGTAACCATATAATGCCTTATCCAAAAGTGAACCATTTCAGAGATATTTAAAATTTAAGTATTTTTTAAAAATATCGCCTGATTCCTGAACGATAAATTATAAAAAAATAATCAGACCTTACTTTAATATCTTTTTATTAGTTTTGCATTGGTGACATCCCAAACTATAAACAACAGCCATCAAAAGTACATTAATTACACAAATTTTGACACTATGCATTGAAACATTCGATAACTCATAAAAATTTGCAAATTTATAAATTTTGTTTTTCAAAGATTAGTACAAAAAAACATTATGGAATTTTTCGTGCATATTAGCTTAAAAACATCTGCATCTTATCAGCTTTCGAATGCGGTATAATAATCAAAAATCGACAAAGGAATGACTACAATACGACCTCAATAATAGGGACAGGTAAAAAACTTGTACATTTAGAAAATAATAAAATAAAATAAAAAATCATCTCAATTAAAACAATAGATCATCTTAAATTATGTTTTTTTTAATTATTTCAATTTATTTTCTATTTGACCACCTCTGTATCGTAAGCAAGCGTGTATTCCTTTACACAATTCACTTTTGACTACCTTAGAAGTCCAAAGTATTTTTTATTTGTTGAGGCTGCATTTTCGATTCTGGTTCGTAACTCGTCTATGATGGGGATAGGGGATTCATCGTGTTATACAAAAAATTTCATATGGCCCCAAACGTAATAGTCCATAGATGTGATGTCAGGGCTCCGCGCTGGCCAGGGTATTGGGCCGCCTCTGCCAATCCACCTGTTGGGAAATTCCTCGTTGAGCCAAGACCGCACGGACAGCCTGTAGTGGGCTGGACACCCATCGTGTTGAAAATCATTAGACGCCGTATTTCCAATGGAACATCTTCTAACAGTTCAAATAAAATATTTCTTAGAAATTAACGGCATGAATTATGAAGAATTCATGCCGTTTAAATTATAAGAAAGTGAGGA
This sequence comes from Hypsopygia costalis, assembly GCA_937001555.2. Classification (NCBI taxonomy): domain Eukaryota; kingdom Metazoa; phylum Arthropoda; class Insecta; order Lepidoptera; family Pyralidae; genus Hypsopygia; species Hypsopygia costalis. The sequence goes on along the minus strand of OW443336.2, from coordinate 874,254 downwards.
CCAATCAAATCATTGTCAATGATCCCCATCCAAATCTAATAATCACCTCGTCGTCTATGGACGGTGCCAGTTTCCCGGAGCCCACGATATAACGTATCAAACACACGGGCGTCGGGTATTTGGCGGTTAGGGAACTCAGCAGCGATTCACTACGGGCAACGGCAGAGTTGCCTCTGGCTACTCCGTAGAAATACAGAATGTCGGTGTACTCTTCATTCGTGAAAGAACGTCTTCTTCTTCTTTGAGCCATCTTCAATCCAAATCAATACGCCAAATCACCAGGTAAGATGCCAACACAGAAAATCAGTCGAAGAGCCGATTATCAGAACAAAATCCAAAGAAAGTATAACACATCTGAACACAACAAGTTGCAAAAGCGGACTAAACATACAAACAAACAGATTAAACAAACAAATAGACTGAAAGGATTTCCCTCCCATTACCCTTTGTCTATCGCCTACTAATTAGCATTGTTACTTCCGGTTGACTCTACCTGTCTCTATTGTTGGGGTCTTATTTTAGTCATTTCTTTATCGATTTATGGTTATTATACCGCATTCGAAAGCTGATAAAATGCAGATGTTTTTAAGCTAATATGCACGGAAAATTCTATAATGATTTTTTGTTCTAATCTTTAAAACAAAATTTATAAACTTGCAAATTTTTATGAGTTACTGAATGTTTCAATGCATAGTGTCAAACTTTGTGTAAATAATGTACTTTTGATGGCTGTTGTTTATAGTTTGGGATGTCACCAATGCAGAACTAATAAAAAGATATTAAAGTAAGGTCTGATTATTTTTTTATAATTTATTGTTCAGGAATCAGGCGATATTTTTAAAAAATACTTAAATTTTAAATATCTCTGAAATGGTTTACTTTTGGATAAGACATTATATGGTTACATCGACTGCATTTGCCCTCTTCTATATCCCTTTCAAAGGAATACATCTATTTACCAATCACCCTGTATAATGAAAATGAAAAAATGAAAATGAAAACTTTACTAATACTACTATGGAAAATAGTACTAATATAGAAACTTTCTAGGGGTATTGTTTCATGTTGTGATCTTTTATATGGCTACGGTATCCGCTTCATATAACGAGACCCACATGGTTGTTTGCCATCCAACATAGAATATAAAAAGGCAAAGTTTCTGATTTCTCTGAAAAGTTCAGTGGCTCCCATCATCTACGGTGAAGCTGTGGAAGCCACTTCCATGAACGATGAACTTAAATAAATGAGAGGATATAAATGTCTCATGATCGTAAATTGTTTAAATTAAATCATATATTGGAAAATCCACTACACAATTATGATAAACATAATGCCATAATAGCGTAGATAGGGAACATCATTATAAATGAAAACAATATCGTAGCAAACCCCGGCCACTCCATACAAAAATGGCGTTTTTGCATGTAGTAACCAAATGACGTCTGTACACGTGCCTATGTTTGAGTGACGTTCTCTAGGGCTGACATTATTCAATTACGCTTCAGACCCACCGTACCACTGGCCATACCACTATTAGTCGGACATGTACGGGGGTGTAAGTGGTTCATCAACATCTTTGAACCAAAGTCAATCTTACCTGCACGGGGTACACCCTGCTGACTGACAGACGAGGCTCTGACGAAAAGAGAGGTAGGAACGTATTTCTTAAGCAGCCCGACTGACGAAGTGCCACCACCTCACAGAATACCGCAGTCAAATAACAATTTCCTTGAGGGTTGTTGTGTTCCTGCGAGTGAGTGAGGTCACCAGAGAGGATGGAGTTGCTGCCTTGGCAGCGGGGATGGCAGCGCGCGAGCGATATTTAATGTTGCGAGCGTTAATATGGTTACGGTAACCGCTTCACATCAAGTGGGCGTAGTGAAGAAAAAAAAAACATAGTAAATACACTACACTGACTTCAGCCAATATTTACAAAACGGCTTGTTTAATTGCCATTGCTAACTTACCCAAAATTTTATATTTTCTAATTACCACTAAATCGATTGTTCGCCTTCCGAACACCCCGGTTCATTGTAATGGTCAAACTATTTCATTCTCACTATATAATATAACTAGCTGGCCCGGCGAACTTCGTACCGCCTAATTGTCAATGAATGTCGTGGTATACATATTAGTTGAACAAAATTTATGATGTCTTGAAATTAATATAATGAATAATAGAAAATAATAGAGAAGCACGATGGCGTCATTGCGCGTGTCAGTCTAATTGTACACGCAAGTTAAGCAACGTCAACCGTAGCCTGTCCATAGATGAGTTTATATTATCTCGAGCTCCTCCGTGTTTCGGAAGGTACGTTAATCCGTCGGTCCCGGTTGTAATCATTAGATTAACTCGAGGTCCTCCGTGCTTCGGAGGGCACGTTAATCCGTCGGTCCCGGTTGTTATCATTAGATTATCTCGAGCTCCTCCGTGCTTCGGAAGGCACGTAAGACGTCGGTCCCGGTTGTTTTCATTAGATTATCTCGAGCTCCTCTGTGCTTCGGAAGGCACGTAAGCCGTCGGTCCCGGTTGTTATCATTAGATTATCTCGAGCTCCTCCGTGCTTCGGAAGGCACGCTAAGCCGTCGGTCCTGGTTGTTATCATTAGATGGCAGTCGTTAAGCCAAGTGGCCTTTAGGCGGCTTGAAATTACTGGCGTCCGCCAACTCGCAGTTGAGCAGCGTGGTGGAGTATGCTCGAAACATATTCAGTTCAAGGAAGACCCGTATTTAATATTACCCAGCAGTGGGTAAATATTACCCAGCAGTGGGTAAATATTAAGTTCAGTATTTTACTATGTCACAAAATAAAGTACCATGACACTTGACAACCAATTAATATTCATTTTCAAGCATTCATTCATAAACAATTTTCAAAACAACAACGGACAAATTTCGCGACGTAAAAGTTAGAACAATCGATTTGACATTTAATTGAAAATCAATAAATATCCCAATCCGTTTTCAAATTAAATTTTTCGACAATTTTGTCAATGTTTTAATACTTATTATCCTATACCCACATTTCTGAACGCACGCATACATTTGACGTACGCACGTTAACGTCACGTTTGACAGGTCCGACATCCACGAACATTTTGTATGGAAAAATGATTTTTCTTTTATTTTATTTTTTTCGTAAATTTTCCAATGTTTTAATAGTTATTTTGCTATTCTGGACGGAGACAAATCCAACAAATCAAAAACCATGGCAATCGGTCCAGCCGTTCTCGAGTTATAAGTGTTGTAACAAACACGACTTTCTTTTATATACATAGATTGTAGCTTTTTACTATTCATATATATGCATGCGTAATGATTTGATTCATTTTCATATTCACATGGAACAAACGTAATTTAAAACTAATACCACACATGACATCACGCGCAATAAACATTGAAATGTAAATAAGATTAAGAAAATTGTAAACATTAACAATAAACCACCATAACTCAAGTGACAGCAATGTCATATCCGCGTCTGCGCACTCACTTGCTCTTTGAGACATATAAATCTGCTATGCTATCCTTTTCTCATCTCGTATTAATTGTGTCTTGTCCTACTTTGACAGACATGAATTAGTTATGATGAAACTATGGCTATCGCAGGCTTTTTAAGAAATTTATTAAAAAAATCAGTACTTTATTTCAAAAAGGGATCGAATTAATTTCTTTTTTTGACTTTCCATCTGTTGAAACATACTGCACAAAAAACTCCCATCTTTATTTTGTCGAATGAAAAATAAAACACGAGCGACATCAATTCGCACGTTGTGGCATTCCTTGCGAACGGTTCCAAATCGGTCTCATAGGGGAGGTGAGGTCGACTAGTGAGAGCGGCAGAGAGTGTCCATACTGTACGTTAGTACTATTACTTATACTGTGATCGTAGTTACAAAATATAGAAAGCATAGTAGCGAAAAATTCTAGGTGTGTGATATAAAGTATATGTATAACATAAATATTCAGTCTCAACAAAAATAACTCATTTCATTTACAGTGCAGTAAATTCTCATGAAAAACTGCTATTAAATTATGATTATTACAAACAATGGTATTCTCTTCCAGCACTTGTAGCTATGGTCTTCACAACGGTATCTTTTGTCAACGGGTTAACTTCACTGTACGCGTATGAACTCCGAAAAGTGCTCCCTGGCAAGCTGTCCAAGATCACGCACATCTGCTTCGGCACCGTTGCATTCGTCGCTGCGTCCATCTCCCTCTGCTACGGAATGGACAAGACCAGTTTCATAATTTGGGGCTCCAAATCCATCACCATCACACTTATTGTCTTTACGGCCACATTTACTTTCATTATCATCATCAACCCGATGATAAATATGTACGACAAATTTGTCAGTGGTAAAATGAAGTAGAAAGTAAGAAGATATAAGGAGAAAGACTAATGATTTTGCCAAAAAAGACTTGATAAATCTATGACCTCTTGAAGGATTGTACTACTTGTATGCATACGTTTCATCGAAAAATATTTAATCCATAACGTTTGGTCAGATGTTTAAATTAGATTTAGTATTTGGAAAATTGCAAAAGTTATAGATATTGAAAGGTGAAAAAAACTAAAAATCGTTGTTTTGTCAACAATGCTTCGGTCAACTTTAACATGCGCGAGTTTGATATTAGGGAGAGTAAGAGGTTATGGGGGTCAGAGGCTATCTAGATATATTATAAATATTTTAAAAACTAAAAAAATCCCCACATAGGCGGGGAGATGAATTTTTCAATTATTATTTTGGCAAGTTGGCCGAAAAAAACTATTTAAATAATAATTATCTACAATAGTTGAAGAGTGAATTTATAATCTGTGAAAAAAAAATAGGTATATATCGCAAACATGTTTACGGCCATTTATTGAACTTCCTATTTCACTCGTTAACGAACAATATTTAATTATGGATTCTGTTATTTTAAATCTCGATGTACCTCTAGCCTGTCTGTCCTAAAGTCGGTGAAACCCAATTTGGTTCCAAGTTATGTAAGTATGGATGGAAAAATGGAATGAAGTGTTGAAATTAATATTTATTTAGAGTTAGAAATAAAAAATAGGCTAAAACAAAGAACTAGTATAAGTTGCCAGAAAATAATCACAGCCGAAATAAATAAGAATGTACTGGTTGTAACAAAGTAATACTCATGACAGGCACTTGTAAAAATTATAATGTATATATTATGGTTAAGTAGATAATAATTTATCTAAAAATAGCTGTATATTACTGATTTTAAGGAGATCTCTGAAATAAAAAATAAAACACAATAATGGTTCTTATTCACAATCATAATGACACGCGCGAACAAATAATCATGCCGCAAAGAAAGTGCCGCTCGTTAGATTTGACCCTGAATTGTTTATCAAAATTTAATTATATATGAGCGATTTATGTTTCGTTAATATAGATAATACTTATTATTTTGCTTGAAAGTAATCCCCGCCCTGCTATCGCCTATGTCCAAAATTGACTAAATGAGGTTACGTCAAAGGCTTGAACATTCCAAGTTTGACTATTGTTTTTAAAGTTCTTTCGCCAAAAACTACATCATCTATATTGCTGCATGTCTACGCAAATGAAGCCTTATTAGCAGCAGCTTCTGCTAGTTTACTAGTGTCACTAAAGTTTTTAAAAGTGCATTCGACTGCATAACACATCAAGAAAAATAAGTGACGTAAATTCACGGTATTTCCACGCTAATCTTTGATATTACAAATTTGGTGAAATCTGCTGATAAAGTATTTTTATCACTAGGATTTTATTCCAGTATTAGCGAGTTGATACCAGTTTACTATTATTTGAATTAAGCCTTTAATAGAGATTCCGGTAATAAACCAGATACTCGACGAATGATAGTTTTATTACTACTATTGTATTGTTCTTAATCGACGTAGCTCCTAATAGTGTGGATTCTCAATTCGTAGGACATGAGAAGGTAGAAGTAACTTCCATATACTCTGTATTTGAAAATACTTTATTGACATCACACTTAACTTTAAATTCAGTATAGAATATAGTAAGGAAGTTCTTCAATATAACATTTAGTGAACTTTACCGCAAAGAGTTTTATTTAAACCTTAGTTTAGTAAGAAATCTCATATTTCATATTGGCAACAATGAATCAAAAACATGATTAGTGCTGACCTAAGAGAAGAAAGATAAAATATAGATGATACTGCTTGTTGACTAGCAAACGTACTTGTCTGGTGGAAAGCAATCATCGCAGCCATGACTGAAAAAAGCATTTTCTTATAAACAAGTTCTATCTAAACGAGATAGAGATAGACAATAATGCATTATAAAAGAACAAAACGACTAAGAAAAGTAAATGGACGAAAAAGAGAATGACATGAAAGATTTTCTAAATACAACAGAATCCCACATTTTGAATACTTTGTGTCTGCATTGAATGAAAAGATTTGACATATTTTATCCATATTTTGAGAACTATAAACTTTATTCACCAAATAGCGTACACAGGACATGCTTTTAGAAATTTCAGACCAAAGCAAAGATCATCTAAAGGATAATAGAGTACACGAATGATCTCGACACATATACCTCATAAGAATGTGTACTGTGTGATTCTACAAATTGGATCCCAGCTCAGCATAAAATAAATTATAAACAATATACCTTCCTAAGGTTCAATCGTCTAATTGTTCTTTTAACGCAAAATACACTTATGTGATTTAATTAGGATATTACTAATTATGGCAGTGACTGTAATAGTAATAATAAACCCTTCGTTCCAAATAGTTCCACGGTAGTTCCATTAACGTAACTAGATGGACAAATAATTACATTATTCAGAAATCATTCGTTAATTTAACTTGATCTCATCTTTACATTTGACCTACAATAATCTATGGAGAAATAAATAATAAAGTATTTAATTACATTAACAAAAGATGTCCTAATAATTTAACCACTTGGAATATTTCTATCCATCCAGTTACGTTAAGAGTGCGTATGCTTGGACCAACCCGTCGGTAGGTTTTTCGAAAATTGTTGTTATTCACTAAGTATGCCCTATAAGAAGGAGATTGTTTCAATGATGAACAATTTATTAGCTAGATCATGCACATATAATATACACGCGACTGAGCAGCTTTTATGGAACTACAATCACAGTATAAGTTATTACTTATGTACTATTGTACTAACGTACTACAATATAACTACACTACAATACAATGCAATGCAATTCCATGCGATACGATACGATATGATACGTTACGATACAATACAATACAATATCTTTATGGCACCAAATAAAAGATTTTTTCAGAGGTATTAATATAATAAAAGTACAAAAGACGGTATTATCGCTAAGCGATCTCCTCCAGACAACCTTCACGTAGAGGAAACGAGACTGATAGTAAGCAAGTAGAAGTGACTACTTGTTGTTGTAGATATTTCTGTATAGTTCTTGACGCGTTTTCTCTTTTACACTAAGTATTAAATTGTGGAATTATCCTGACGAAGTTTTACTCAGGAGACTGCCGTATACGGTTCTTCGAAAAAGAAGCATTTTTCTACAGGAGTCGACCGCATCAGAGGCATTCCTCGCGCAGTGCACTTCTGACTTCATAGGTCACGCTGGAGTTCATTGTTTTTTTTTTTATTTTTTTTTATTGATATTTATTACAGTCTACAGACCCGGGGTCCGTACCTTTTATTAACAATGTTCTATTTTTATCTTATAATATTCTTACAATTAATAAATTGCACGTCACTATTATGCTAATAGTTATATTATTGTCTATTACTACTTAACCTAAATCCTCCTATTGTTTACCTTGCAACCATGACAGCCAGGGCAGGCCAGTCCCCTCTGGCAACACCCGTTCACGAGTTGATACATGGGGCAGCCATCACCGCATTCAACCATTTTATTGGGAATGCAACGACCCGCCACACGACACTACAACCAGTTTGAACACTTATGTGAGCATGACTACCTGGGCTGTCAGGGCTGCACAGTAAAAGCACAGTATAAGTAATAGTTGGTAAAAGCCTGTATTTATTTTCCTATGGTGGAGTTCATGGGTTACGATCACAGAAATCTGAATATCAAGGCACCAGAAGTAACGGGAAGACAACCAAACTAACGGAAAGACATGTCGCCTCATCCTCAGCTCGGCATTACTTCCCTACTATTGCATACATAAACAATAATTACGCGTTGTTAAGATTTCTGACGTCTTAGTCATCCTTATTCATCCCACTTCTGGGATACGTGTCTCCCCTGCTGCTCAACTGCGGGTTGGTGGTGTTAGATTTCTGTGGTTACGATAAATACTTATCATCAGGTGGGAGATGTGTTTTCTTAATGGTACCTATAACTTAAACAAGCAGCAGCAGTAGGTATCTAAATATTTATCATATCGTTATCACCATGACATTGTGATAGTAGTACAATCACAATCGTTCGCAGCTTTACGTTATCTATCTTTTCTTATTGTATTACTTATCATCACGTACGCATATACTACGTCACAGATAGATTTCATCATCATCATCATCATCATTTCGGCTAAATGACATCCGCTGCTGAAAATAAAAAAAATATGGTGTGTTATGGACACGGACGTGTGTTCTACTAATACGTTATATGCACTAAAATTATCTCAAAATGGCAGCGCTTCCCCCTTCCCCGCACGCGATATTCCATAGCGTAATAAATTCTCTGATTGTTCATCTATCCAGTGGTGTCATTGAATTTTGGACGAAAATAATAGATTTGTAGCTGCAACACCAGACTGTATCCCCCGATTTTGCTTACATTCTATTTTTTGAATTGCCTCCCGTTATAAAAAACCGGACAAGTGCGAGTCGGACTCGCCCACCGAGGGTTCCGTAGGTACGTAGTATCATTATTAAATTTGATATTTTTCATTATAAATAAGAAATAATGCCTCGAAAAAAATAAATAAAATATATTTTGCAATGTGTACATCAAGCCCTTTCATATGATACCCCATTTGAACTAGTAGTTTCAATTTGAAATTTCGACACCCTATAAAAAATATAGACCCCCTATTTTTTAAGATCTATTTACAAATGTATAGTTTTGAGATTTATTCCTGTACTTGTAGTCTATAACGATGTTACTTGCCAAATTTCATAGTTCTAGGTCAACGGGAAGTACCCTATAGGTTTTGATTCCCTTGAGTGTGTCGAAATATGCGTTTTTTGCTGAATAAACGGCCGTAACTTTTTTCTACGTAAACTTAGCAGTTTGATTTTTTTTTAACTTCATGGGACCGTAGACCTGAGTATACAGTTCAAATTTCAGCTTGATACCTCCACGCATTCTCGACATAGAAATTCTTGACAGACAGACAGACAGACAGACAGACAGACAGACAGACAGACAGACAGACAGACAGACAGACAGACAGACGGACAACAAAGTGATCTTATAAGGGTTCCGTTTTTCCTTTTGAGGTTCGGAACCCTAAAAACATTGGACTTTGTTCTACGGAAGTCGATCTTTGCGTATCAGTCTAACATATGCTGTCTGTTTTTTAATGGCGATTTACAGTCATGTGCAAAAGTCCATATAAATAAATAATAAATAAATATTGCTGGACAAATTACACACGCTGCCATCTAGTCCCAAACTAAGCAAAATTATATTACGGGTAACCTAGTAACTGATATTACACTTTTTTTTTTTTTTTTTTTTGTAAATACATATATATCAAAGACACCCAGATGAAGACAAACTGGCATGTTCATGCACACAAATATTTGTTTTAATAATTAAAATGCCGTGCTATTGACCTCCTCTAACCCGCAGTTGAACATTGTGGTGGAGTATGCTGTAAACCTCCCCAACTCGTTTGGCCAGCGTGGGGAGTGTAGGCCAAATCCTCCTTCCATCTAGGACGGACGAGAGAGGGTCGTGCTCCTGTAGTGGAGACTAAAATGGACCTGATGATGATGATGATGCTGTAAACCCCTTTCGATTGAGGGGAGCTGTGGGATCAATAAAGGTTCACGACGATGATGACGTGCTATCAATGGTAATATAAAACTTAATGCAAAATCGAAAGGTTTAAAACTATTCATTTCCCTTAAAAGAGTTCCCATATAAAGTTTCCTTAAAAAGGTGAACCCTTGGTGTTGCTGAACTCCATAGGAGATGGCGATTGCTTTCCACCAGGCGATCTTCAGGTGAAGTTTGCTCCCCTCTGATATAATAAAAAAAAGTTTATCTAATCTCATACTGAAATTTAGAGATTAAAAAACTAAACACAGAATCTTAATGTCAGTCTTTTACGCACAAGAGATCAAAATAAATTTAAAAAGTTACTTTTCGATACAGCTATTCTATGGACAACTGTATAGAAAAATAACTTTTTCACCTCACTAGCTCGTAAAAGCTCTGTTTATCATTCGAAATCTGCGTGGAAAATCGCACTTTATCCGCTAGCGTGGAAAGTGTTTTTAAAATTCGAATATTTTTATTCAATAAAGGTTTCGTACAATAAATTACATATATATAGAACCTCATTGGTTTCGTAATAGTTTATATTCTCTGCAGCCAGTTCATTGATGATTGAAATGCAAATACTTATTTCATGTCATGCGCCAGCCTCATTTAAAGAATCGCACTGGCCGGCAAGAAAATTTGATTAAAAAAAAAACTTTAAAATTTTCTTCTCTTTATTGAATTCACTTTACTTCCATTATTTTGGTTTGTTTTTTGATAAAATCGAAAGAAATCATAAAATATGAGCGAAGCTAACAGCGACGTAGATATAAATTTAACACCTGCAGAATTAGTGCAAGCGGTACATAATGCCGAGTTGAGTTTTCTTCCGGAAAAATCGCGCGAAAAATACATAAAAGCGTACGATTTGTTCAAGTAATTTAATATTTATTAAAACTGTTTTTCTTGCACCTAACATTTTCCTCGCTTTAGTGAGGTGAAAAGTTGTGTGTTGCGCTCGGCAGCAAAGTTATTTAGCGTCTCGTACCTTTGAAACCCTCGCTACGCTCAGGATTCTATATTTGAACCACTCGCTTCGCTCGTGGCTCAATCCTAGAATCCTTCGCTTGCTCAGGTTTCAATACAAGGTACTCGCGCCAAAAATTAACTTTGCAGCCTTGCATAACAAATAACTATTTCTCCATTTCGATACAGCTTCAGCCCTGGATATGGTATATGTATGTATAATAATGTATTTTAAACAGGTTGCAATGCAAATGCAAATGCATTGCAACGTTGCAAAATTTTTCTACATAATCTGTGAACGCGGCGCCACGCGGCGCCGCGCGGCGCGTCGCGCATTTACACCACGCATGCTCCATCTGCAAATGGATTTATAAGTAAGAAATGAAGCTGTTAAATTAACTTCATGGTTTTATTTAAAATATTATTGTCATATATTTAATGAGATTAGATAAAGTAGTGTATGAAATTGCACATAATTAGGTCATAAAATACTCGTGTGGTCTATTATTACATTCGCCTTCGGCTCATGTGATAAACTCACACTCGTATTTTAAGAACCCATACTATGCAACAGTTTCATAAACTATTATTTTTTTACTGTGTTGTCTAACGCAACTTTTAACAAAATTCTATATGCATCTTGGCAAGTGACTTCATTAGGCCATTTTCAATTATAATGAAACCTCAATCTCAAAGGAGATGAAACCTACTATTCGGACATATGACGTCTATGCATTCGTAGTATAAAATACAAAATTATATTTACTTATCGATTGTCATTATCAGAAGGTTATTCAAATTGATTAGACTTTATAGACATTCTTTTATTCTCTTGGCTTAGTTATATCTTTACGAAATATAATATAAATCAACTTTAATAAATGTAAACCATATACAGGATGAAGTGATAACTATTCACATACCATGGCTTAAATAAGACATACTTTAAGTATTATCTCATTTATTTATTTTAAATCTTATTCAATACATTTTTAATATATAATATAAAAAAAAATTACATTAAAAAATATATAAAACAGAATCTCCTGATAGCGGGAACAAAATCCAAACTATCGGTGGTTAAGATCACAAACACAGAAACCTCCTCACAATTAAATACGTGCCGTGAAAAAGAGAACAGCTGATCTGGCCCTAGATTCAGCTCCCCGACATTATTATTTATAGGACGCCTACATACATGCGACTTTTAATAACGGCGATCAGGATTTTCTGGATTTAAAATTCAGCGACCAAAAACCTACTTAAAAACATTTACAGCATTTCAGAACTTAACTATGCTTATTGCTATTTCTTATTCTGTGACTATGCGAATGAATGCTACACTCCGAACACGTTTGAGTGCCGGTCACAGATATATATTTTTTTACAAAAAAAAACATTAATAAAATTATGGTGTCAACCAAATTGAATCGTGACCCACCTACACTGGGGGCACACACTACCGGTGGGTAGTGACGAGGGGTGTGACGAGTTGGTTTATTGGAATGTGTAAGGTGTTACACATTCCAATAAACCAACTCGTCACAAAATATGACGCTAATATTTATTTTTTATTTACTGACAACGACCACTATACTCGTTCGTGAACTAAATACTTTCAATCACAAACCTAGAATCAAAGAATTATTACACAATGTCAAAGAAAAACCCGAACATAACACTTTAAGTGTGATGTAATTCGTAGAGAAATTATGTAGAATGTTTTTTGATTACCAATACTATGGAATGCATGATTGCATAAAGGATTTTTTTGTTTAAAAAATTATATGTACTAAGGAATTAAATAAAATAATAATATTATTACTTGCCCGCAGGGAGCTTGTGGCGAGCTGTTGGTAAGCAAAGACACCACGGAATGTAAAATTATATGATGTATTACAATTTATTACATATCTATAAGAAAATTACATTACCCTTTGTGTTTGTTTCAAAGATGAAAACAATAATGAAATATTTTGATATTTTACCTAATTTAAAACTATATACTGCATTAACAAAGCTCAATATTGTATACATCTTTGACCCGTATTGCTGCAGCTTCTGAACAGAATTCTTCTTTTAATACTGTCCTAAGTCCACCATGCACGCTGAATAAGAAAGCCTTACTAATTTATCGATGTCAAAAAAAGTGGGTCAAGGTTTAATTGAGTTGATGTGTGTCATAATGCTTTGCTTTTGTGCTTATCTACGTTATGTATGTGATTTTTGATATTCTAAAATATCATATGCATCGATAATATTATGATAATAAAGAATTGCATCATCCAGCTGTTTAAAGGGTGGATTCAAAAAATAACTAGCATTGACTTGGGACTTTACACGTGCATACTAATATCCTGTGGGACCATTTCAAAATCCGATCTTTGTACTTACTTAGATTACAGAGATACATTTTACTGTACAATTACCTAAGCTTTATAAATCTAAAGCATAGTTATAGAGTAACGAAAATGAAAATTTATGAATAAATCATCAGTAGGTGAATCGTCCGTTACTTCAATCAACTTTAGGTTAATTAATTGTAGTTGAATAAACCGTAGGTGAATTCTCCTCTATGAATTTCGTCCATTAGTTATACTAAAAATATGTGAAACGATCTTTAGGTATTTTAAACAGTAGGTCTTTTGACCATATCGAAAATAGTGGGTTTAGTTATTATAATACGTAACCAAATTTTCCTATACAATGTTCCGTATCTCGAAATAAAAAAATCGGGTGGGGCTGTGCCGGTGCATACGGCCGTTGGTTAACGAGAAATGTATAACGTGTGAGTCGTGAGTTTGAATGAAACAAGTGAGATCGCCGGTTTCCGTTATTCTACGCAATGCCCCTCCCCCGCCGCCCCGCCCGGCCCCGATGCAAACTTAAGGTCGTAGCAGCGAGCTGATTATATACGCTAAATAATGACACTCGATTCCTGTTCTATGACTTATTGTTTCGTAATTATTAAGGTAAGAAAAACAATATAGAGCAATTTGTGAAAGTCCAGCTTTGTGGTCTGGTACCCGTATGTTTCGGAGTGATTTTAAAGACGTTTCACGTTAAAAAACCGGACAAGTGCGAGTCGGACTCGCCCACCGAGGGTTCCGTAGGTACGTAGCATCATTATTAAATTTGATATTTTTCATTATAAATAAGAAATAATGCGTCGAAAAAAATAAATAAAATATATTTTGCAATGTGTACATCAAGCCCTTTCATATGATACCCCATTTGAACTAGTAGTTTCAATTTGAAATTTCGACACCCTATAAAAAATATAGACCCCCTATTTTTTTAGATCTATTTACAAATGTATAGTTTTGAGATTTATTCCTGTACTTGTAGTCTATAACGATGTTACTTGCCAAATTTCATAGTTCTAGGTCAACGGGAAGTACCCTATAGGTTTTGATTCCTTTGAGTGTGTCGAAATATGCGTTTTTTGCTGAATAAACGGCCGTAACTTTTTTCTACGTAAACTTAGCAGTTTGATTTTTTTTTAACTTCATGGGACCGTAGACCTGTGTATACAGTTCAAATTTCAGCTTGATACCTCCACGCATTCTCGACATAGAAATGTTTGACAGACAGACAGACAGACAGACAGACAGACAGACAGACAGACAGACAGACAGACAGACAGACAGACAGACAGACAGACAGACGGACAACAAAGTGATCTTATAAGGGTTCCGTTTTTCCTTTTGAGGTTCGGAACCCTAAAAACAACCCATTCCACTACAGAATCATTTCATTTGCCATGTATCTATCCATCTGTCATGTACGCTTTTTGTCGGGAACGATTGGAGACAACAAGTTGAAATTAATATCAAATACGTAGGTTTGCTAGAGCTGTAAAAACTTCTATATGAACGGAGTTAAAAGATACGGCCATTTATGCCATATTTTACACTCGCAAGAGAACCAAAACCTGTTTGGTACTTCCCGTTGACCTAGAATCATAAAATTTGCTAAGAAGCTACGTGTCATAGCAATAGTAAAGAAAAAAAATCCGAAAACGTACAATTTCAAACACCATGTAGAATTAAGTGACCAAAGTTATATACTAAGGAGACCTATTCTTTTATACTAAGTATATGATGATAGGGTTCAAATAATGTGGAAAGTATTTATAAAACTTCTTGCGCAACCCAAACTTGATCTTAGCAGATTATATAAAAATTGAGTAATTTCGAAGATAGCCTCCTACATCCAAATTAACAAACACCCAAACGTTTCCTCTTTACAATATTAGTATCGATAAAGTTCAGTACTCCCTGTAGATGGCGTGTTCAAATATTTATCTAATCTAAATCAAACATCGTCTCTAAGGGTTTTTGCTAGTATCTCGATGCGACTTGCCTCACGTATTTTTAATGCGATACCACACATCCATAAACTGATTACTAACGCATATAAATTACACTAAAAATTACTAAACCACTTTAGTCGTTTAATTTCGTCTACACAGTGATTTGTTAATGTGAAGAAACGTTATTTAAACAAGTGCTAAAATTGTCAAAAAGGTAAAACATGTGAAGGACATTGATGAAATACAATTTTTGTGATAGCTCAATGTGAAATGACCCAAAATGGAAGAGAATGGTAACTCGCATAGTGATGTCGAGAATGCTGAAAGTGACACTGGAGAAACTACGGCATTGATTCCACAAGTACCACGAAATGGATACAAACTGAAGGTGTTCAAAGGATTTACCAGTTTGTTGGCTCATATTCTAACTGGATGTACAGTTGGGACGACGTTACTATTTGCTTTTCATGGAGGTCTTCCTCTTAATGCAACGTCCATACACATTGTTCTGTGTGTTCTAGGGGTAAGTTGTTTAATCAAAAGTAGAAGTGTGTTTAGATGTATATATAGTTTTCTTTGTTATCACGTCGATGTGATTCCATATCAACAAGGACAAAGAAGTCTGACATTAAACAATAATGTCAATTAATTATCTATATAAATAAACTTTAATTTCAAAAACGATTAGATAACTCAGCTTGATTAAATGCAAGAGATTGTTCTAATCTGTACCGATTAATTAGGTGCAAACTTTTTAAAATTATATATATTGATAAGAAACACTGCTTTATTACAAACAAGCTAGTGTTACGATATATGTATACAAACATGAGCTTATCTCTACAATAGCTCTATTTTACCTAACACAAATGATTATACTCAAAACAATAACAAATCGGATGGTAGAAAATGTCGTGGTCGTCAACCCTTATGCATCCCACTGCTGGGATATTGGCCTCCCCTCAATCGAAGGTGTTTAGACCATACTCCACCGCGCTGCTCAACTGCGGGTTGGCGGAGGCCAGTGTTTTCAAGCCGCCCAAAGGCCACTGACTTGGTTTGACGACTGTCATCCAATGACAACAGCCGGGACCGACGGATTAACGTGCCCTATAGAGCCTAGTGGTAGAAAATGTAAACAAGAATAAATTTGTGCATAGTAATATAAACACAAACAAATGAAAAAAATATGAAATTAAATGAAAAATGAAATGAACCGTATTTTATGGTGGCACTATGACCCCAAACTATTCATATGCCTGTATCATTTGCGTCAATACAGTATGAATTACAATTTATAAACTATTTTACAGCGATCAGTAAATGTAAAGAATACCATCCTGATGGCAGGATGGAAGCTGTGGAACATATGATATGATGAAAGAGGTGGCTATAGGTCATACATATTTAACTGATAGCTGTCAAAAACCCTCTGGACACGTGGTCCGACTGCTTTGTCCGACTAATCGGACCACGTGAACTTTTTTATCCTGTTGGTTCGATTAGGGAGTCGGACTATGACATCTTGCCATTATTTAGAAAACATGGTCCGAATACATATTTAAAAAAAGTTTGTATTTTTAATATTTATTTCTTTAAATAGTGAAACTTCCCACGCCAAGCGTTCTAGAAAAAAACCAACAGGTTTATTATGGTCAAAGATATATTATGAAAAAAGAGAATCGCATTACACAATATGAAATTGTCACGAGAAATTTCATATTGTGTAATGCGTTTCCTTGGATCTTTTTTGTTGCAAACCACCATTAATTTTTGTAACCCGTAAAGATTAATAGGGTGATAGTTTGTAGTACGATTAATCGAAACAACAGGAAAAAAAAGTTCACGTGGTCCGATTAGTCGGACAAAGCAGTCGGACCACGTGTTCAGAGGGGTCAAAAACGCATTCTTTCGACGGCCACACTTTAATCTATATGAGGCACGTTCACGGTCATGAAAATAGGGGTTGACGGCGATGACTTACGGGAACTTGTTAAAAAGCTGACAGTAGCTTCAACCAGAGTCTCAAAATCTCTGCACACTACGTTTTTGCCAAAATTTTGACAGTTCTATCTTGTTTTACATTTCTTTCTCTAGTATCAACTTCTGATGGCAGAGGGTGTCCTCAGTTTGTCATCAGAAAATAGCTGGATAGCATCTCTGACGCTAGTTGACAAACGGCGAGCTCATTGGATCCTCCAGATCTCGGGCTCGGGGCTCGCTATCGCTGGCAGCGTCGTCAAGATCTTGAATACTTCTGTACATTGGAACACTTACCATGGACAATTTGGTTAGTAGCAATATTACTTTTACTGATAAATTGCACATATTATCAGATTCTTAAACTCACGTGTCTATATATATAATAATTTTAACAAAAAATAACCGGGGTCGGTTTTTTATATACAGGTTGATGATGATGATGAAAAAATATGGGACCAATCTGGAAGTATACTCTTTCAAAAAAAAAAGTTTTTTCAAATCGATAAATGACGGAGTAATTAAATAACATACCTAACAGTGGGTAGATACAGGCTGATGATGATGATGATGGAAAAAATATGGGACCAATCTGGAAGTATACTCTTTCAAATAAAAAAAAGTTATTTTCAAATCGATTTATAAATGACGGAGTAATGAAATAATAAACCTAACAGTGGGTAGATACAGGCTGATGATGATGATCATGATGATGATGAAAAAAGTATGGGACTAATCTGGAAGTATACTCTTTCAAATGAAAAAAGTTTTTTTTCAAATCGGGTTGTAAATCACGGAGTAATTAACTTTTTTGGAATCGTTTATAAATGAATCTCTATTTCCCTCGGTCATCACATCGCGTGAACAGATGGAACAATTGGGTTGTTTCCAATGTTTAAAAATTGTACAAATAAATTAACAATATCGTAAAATACACAAAACTATAAAGATCTGCAAACTTTCATTCTAATATCTTCAGTCAGACTTTTTTTAGCGTCGATCAAAGTTTGGCGGGAAAGTCCATTTTAAAAGTATGAAATTATTAAAAAATAATATTTCCATTGGAGTAGCAATAAAAAATGCTATAACTTTTATTATGATAATAATTACATAAACGTAATATTTAACATAGCTGTCGTACAAATTTCTGATTTGATGCATATAAAATACAAAACTGTGACGTCATAATTCGGTAGTCTTTTGTATGGAGCGTTTTGGGGCAGTCTAAAAATTGTGATTTTCAAATTAATATATCACGAGAGATTTTTGTGCTATCGAAGTAATTCTTTCACCTATGGTTATATTATGGAGACGTCCCTACATATCAAACAGAAAAAAATGTTAGTCAAATAGCCAATTTGGCTAATTCTTTTTATGTTGTATTTGTCAGGAGAAGGTCCATAAGAACTGAATAAAATAAGAAAGTTGCGCCAAATATTAGAAAATTTAAGATATTTATATTAACTTTTATAATTAACTTTTCTAATATTTTATGTCGTTTGACAGAACTGTCCGTTATTTGACAGATTGCGCGAAAGCAATTATAATTCAATATTCATTGTTAAGAAAATAGGACAACGTCTGTCCGTCTGTCAACGTCAACTAGTAATAAAATAATTTAAATTTATTCATGCATTTTACGATTTTTTTATAATTTCATTATAACTACTATTTTCATTACTTTCAGCACTTGTTGCACTAGTCTTCACATCGGCATCTCTGGTCAACGGTTTATCTTCACTGTACGCTTATGAGCTTCGAGGATGCATCCCCTCTAAACTGTCCAAGATCTCTCACATCTGCTTCGGCATAGTTGCCTTCGGAGCGGCCTCCATCTGCCTCTGCTATGGATTCGACATGCACTCTTTTAAGAAATGGGCCACCCCTGAATTGTCGAAGGCTATTATTGTTGTAACTGGAATCTACACTGTTATTATTATTGTTAATCCGCTTATTAATTTCGCTTATAAAATATATTATTTGAGGCGATAATATTTAGGACATAATGCACGTTTAAGCCAAACGAATTAATCTCTCGGCGGTAAACGACGGTATTAAGCTAACTTATCATGTTCCCTGTTAAGCCTGAAATCCTGCAAACACTAGGTTTATATTCCTTACAAACCTAATGATAAATACATAATTAAAATTTTTTGTTCTTATCTAAGTCACAGTATAAATAATAGTACTATATTAAATATATTATAAAAATATGTAATGGTGTAAAAACGTGATACATGAATTTGATGACATCATGCGCATTTCTCACAAGTTCACAACGCAAACAGATTTTTTTAAATTATAACAATAATGCAACAGCGGCGCCTTAGTTTGTTTTTATTTCGAAAACAAAATTTGCTGTATTCAATGGTTTAGTACATATAAAATTATGGTTCTCGCATAAACCTGATTTGAAAATTCGTAATTACACACTTACGTGACCTTAAATTTGATATAAAATATTATTTATCACGTAAATGAATGGGTGCGGGTCTTCTTCCGATTCGCATCTTAAGTTAAGACTAGTATATCTGTGATTATAATTAACTATTCTCAAAAATATGATAGGTATCCCAATATCTAAAATATGATCTCAAAACAAATGTAATAAGCTTAGAATTATGCTTTAATTATGTTAATATTGTGATATTGTACTTATTGGACTTAATAATAAACTTATTAACATTAAATTTAAATTGATATACCTACATACCTTCATAGTTCTTGCACATCATACAATATAATACAGAATTCATATTAGGTCATACACCACATAGAATACATACAAAACCCATACACTATTAGTTGAGCAACTTGATTTATTTGCTTGTTTTATATAAATACAAAACTTAATAGGTACCTAAAAAAGTAATACTTACTTTACCAACACCCGCCATTGTACTAGTGGTTAATATTACGTATAAGTGTATGTATTACTGTTATAGTGCAATAAAGATTTACAAACAAACAAACAAACCTAATTGTTATGGAGGAGCGGAGAATCCTAGCACAAGTATATAGGTACCTAAAAGGACACTCCAATCACAAATTATTTGGGGTGTAAGTGGTTCATCAAGATCTTTGAACCAAAGCCAACTTCACCTGCACGTGGCGCACCCTGCTGACTGACAAACGAAGCTCTTGCGAAAAGAGAGGTAGTAAGCTACCCGACTGGGGAATGTACCTCCACCTCACAAAATACCGCAGCCAAATAACAATTCTCTTGGGGGTTGTTGTGTTCCTGCGAGTGAGTGAGGTCACCAGAAAGAAAGGAAGGAGATGCTGCGTTGGCAGCGGGGGTGGCGGCGCGCGAGCAATATATTATGTTGCAAGCGTTAATATGGCTACTGTAACCGCTTCACATCAGGCGGGCCGTATGCTTGTCTGCCACCCGACGTAATATAAAAAAAAAATATTTGTTCACAAAATTGTACCAAATAACGATATATTGTATTTTTGTGTTTTATTAAATTTAAAGGAAGTAAATAAATAATTAATTAAATTTATTAAAACTTATGTTCATATTTTATACACGTATACACTTGACATATTTCCTCAGTTTCTTGCTTTAATTTTGATGTAAGACTTATCTAAATAAGCTTTTTGACTGTGGCATACATTCCATAAGTTCATAAAATAGGCAAGATAACTTTAACGTTTATGTAATAACTATAACAATTTCGACGAAATTGCAGACGCTATAATCTCAGATGGAGCAGTTCAAACTACACCACGAGTCAGGTAGATAATTGTTAAAAAATTATGATGTCGGTATCCGGGAAGCTCAGAGAATTTCTCCAAATCAATATTTATTTTTATATTTATATTTATTTGTCAGATAAATTACACAGCGCCATCTAGCCCCAAAGTAAGCGAAGCTTGTGTTATGGGTACATAAACAACTGATAAACATACGTCAATACTTTTTTTTTGTAAATACATACTTATGATACATAGAAAGCTCCCAGACCTAGACAAACAGACATGTTCATGCACACAAATGTTTGTCCTGTGTGGGAATCGAACCCACGAGCGTTGGTGTAGAAGCCGCGTCACTGACCGCTACGCCACCGAGCTCGTCAAAATCGCTAAAAAAAAAAAATTTTTTTCCATTTGATGCCGATACAAACGTGCGATGTCATAGGCGAATGCTAGTATTGCTCGTATTATTTTATTAGGCAAAAACTTCGTTCATATTAAATGATCGAAGGGCAAAAATTACATTTTTGTATTTGTTTATAGTTTGTGTCGCAGCTCCCTGGCAATATTGTCAGAATTGCTAGTAAAAATCATGAATTTTCCCGAAATTATCCATATAAAATTCTCACCTCAGACGATATTCCCGGGAACAGCACATTCTTGTCACAGTTAAACCTTTGACCCGCTTTGATGAAATTGTGCACCATGCACCATGCCTGCACGGGCCTGCATCATCAAACAAAATGTCCAATAATCCGGGACAAAAAGGCTTTTTGAATTCCAATGCAGCGACGCTACTGGGAAAAGTCACTTTTTTTATTATGATTATGGCGACAAACAATTCGATTCACATTTTAAAAACATTTGAAGTGTTCGATGTACATTTGAAGTCAATCCAACTTTAATTTTACGTCTAATATAATTATTTTTTGCATATTAAATAAAATTGCTTGTATTTGTACCATAAGCGTTGTTCATTGTATGAAAATTTGTTTTATTTATATTATTAAATGTCTAATACTATTGAAAAATCATGTCGTCGACAACCCTTATTCATCCCACAGCTAGGATACGGGTCTCCCTTCAATCGAAGAGATTTAGAGCATACTCCACCACGCTGCTCAACTGTGGGTTGGCGGAGGCCAGTGTTTTCAAGCCGCCTAAAGGCCATGTCTTGGCTTAGCGACTGTCATCCAATGACAACAGCCGGGACCGATGGCTTATCGTGCCCTCCGAAGCACAGAGGAGCTCAAGATAAATAAACCCATCCATAGACAGGCTGCGGTCGACGTTGCTTAACTCGCGTGTTCGATTAGACTTGCCCGCGCAACGACACCATCGAGCTCCTCAGAGTATCTAAATGATCGCCTGTTGAAAAATGCATAGCAAAAAATACTAGGGACTAGGGACCAGCTAGTATGAATATTGCAATGTTTTTTTACTTATCAATCTCTCATGCTTGCGTGCGATTTGTGTCGTCGAGAAATTGATGAGCTGATTGCAATCGTCCTTACCGATGACTAATTAAAATCATTCCACAGTTATCTATTTGTTTGATGGCTGCTAATAAAAATTATCTAATTGAAACTTTGTACTTTTAGATTTAGATTATACAAAAATGCACAAAAACAAGTCAAAGTCCAAGTGATTGAGAGAAAAAATGTGTTAATTTTTTTTGTATTTATTTATGGTCAATTCTCATTTTTTTTTTATACCACTAAGGTGGAAAACAAGCATACGGCCCGCCTGATGGAAAGCAGTTACCGTAGCCTATGGACGCCCGTAACACCAGAGGCATCACGTGCGCGTTGCCGACCCTGTAAAAACCTCTTCACGCCCTTTTTGAAGAACCCGATACTGTAGTCCTCAGAAAAAACCTCGACAGGAAGTTCATTCCAAAGCTTGACGGTACACTGTGATCTGATCACTACCAATCTCTGCTTTTTACTTCTTCCTCATTACTTTCTTGTCAGTGTGGTCGTGGTCGTCATGAGAGAGGTATTGGGGCTGTTGTCGCTCACCTCGCGGTGTCTCGCCATCTCGCCTGATTCGGAGCACTTGTGGTACAGTCTTGCAATGGGCCGCCCAAACAACACACTTTATTTGATCGGTCCATTTCATGGGTGATCTGCCGGGTGGTCTCGTACCCTCGATGCCCTCGATGTGGACGCGGAAAAGCGGTCACGGGCGCCGGGAAAATGTTCGTTAAAGTCACTTTAAGACGCTAAATCTTACAACTATGTCTCTCATATTGGATATATAGTCATTCAGAATTTAACGCGTAGAGACATTTGCTAGCATACCTCTCTCAATGGAAAGTTATACTAAGCGTCCAATGGAATGCTGAACCACCTTGAGCTTTCAAATAACCTCATGAGCCTAAGCTCTTTTTCTTTGGACTTCTGTCAATATAAATTGATTTCCCAAAGAAAACGACCATGTCTTGTACTATATATGTCATCTCCGGCATCACAAATAGGTCAAAAACCTCTTGAGTCATGAAAATATTTATATTTCGTACTCAATTTTTAGTAATCGAGTACGAAATATAAATATTTTCGAATTTTAGCAATTTTCGGAACGCTGTCCATATGGGTTGAATTCGACGAGTGACGTTGATGGAACCAATCTGGAAGTATAGTCTTTCAAATAAAAAAAGTTTTTTTCAAATCGGTTTATAAATGACGGAGTAATAAAATAACAGACCTAACAGGTAGATACAGGCTGCTGATGATGATGATGATGAAAAATATGGGACCAACCTGGAAATATAAATATAAAAAGTTTTTTCAAATGGGTTTTTAATCACGGAGTAATTAAGTAACAAACATTAAAAGAAATACCGCCGACCTCCTCCTTTTTTGGAGTAGATTAAAATAGTAAAATTTACCTCCACGCCTAGATACCTAGACGGGGGTCAACCTCAGGATTCTTCGGCGGTGTGGAGTTTTCAACCTAAGGTGGTTGCGCTACTTTTTTGCCTGGAAGAGATCCCGTTATGAGATAAGTGTGCCTTTGTACAAACTGTATGTCAAAATTTTTATCATGCTGTGTGATTTTTGTACACTAAAGATATTTACAACGACTATAACAACTTCAGTGTTTGATACAATTCATCGATCAACTACCTGACGAAGGTCACGTAACGCACTAAAATATATTTTCAGAACATTTCTTTCATGATTGCGTATTATGATGCAATAATTAAAAAAAAGCTTATCTCATATAGACTTTTAGATTCATTATACATGACGTAACATTAGTAAATAATTTTTCGTGATAAAATACACTTCTGGACACATCTATTGGCCCACCTTAGAGTTTAGGTTTCGATGGCCCCTACCGAAATATGATTGCTAGATTGAACAAAAACTATTGATGCAGTTTTAAACCTGATACATTTTACCATCTTTTTCGATCATATTGTTTTAAATTTGAATTCAGAATACCACACGACATGGAGCTACGCCTAACAAGTCGGGTATGCGCCTTGATTAAAGCAGTTGATTTTTGAATAAAAATCATTTTTTATCAAATAAAAGTTTAATTTAATAACGCGTGTTGCCTCCATGGGCATCTACCACAGCTCTCATACGATTAGGCATAGAGTTTATCAACCGCTCTATTAAATTTTGAGGGATCCTCCCCCATTCCTCTTCTATGGCAGTTTTCAACTCCTGCATCGTCTGGGCAACTGGCTGACGAGCCCTTACACGTCTTTTTAGCTCGTCCCACATGTGCTCAATGGGGTTCATATCTGAGCTGGCCAGTCCATAACTGTGATGTTCACATCCCGAAGATATTCCCTCACGATGCCGGCCGTATGGGCTCTTGCATTATCATGCATAAAAAGGAAATTTGGGCCCACATAGTCCGCGTATGGCATCACGTGAGGTTCTAAGCACTCACGAATGTACCTTTCAGCATTTAATGTCGGCAGCCGTGGTCCCGTAACAACCTCAAGTTGAGTTTTGCCGCTCGCGGATATACCGCCCCAGACAGTCCATGAGCCACCGCCATAAGCAACCCTCTCTTCAAAGCAGCATTGTGCGAAACGCTCTCCCTTACGTCGGTAGACCTTCTTCCTTCCATCATTGCCATGTAACACAATTTTAGACTCATCAGAAAAGAGTACACGGCTCCAATGCTGCTGAGTCCAATTTAAATGAGTGCGCGCGAAATGAAGGCGCGCTGTTCGGTGGGCTCGCGTTAGTTTGGGGCCATTAGCTGGCTTGTGTGGTACCATATCGCGTTCTTTTAACCTTCTCCGAACAGTTCGAGCGCTCACAGATACTCCGTGGAAGTCACGAAGTTGGTTTTGTATCTCAATGGAGGTAAGGTGACGATTTCTCAAGCTGGTCGTCACGATGAATCGATCCTGCCTTTCAGTTGTGACCCGAAATCGTGGCCTTCCTTGGCGACGAACAAAGCCGCCAGTCTCTAGGTACCTCCGATAAACATTTCGGACCGCAGATCGACTTAAATTAAGTTGAGCACTCACATTTCTTTGGCTGTGTCCGGCCTGTATAAGTGCCACAGCTTGGGCGGCGACTTCAGGCGAAGTATCCATAGATTATTGATAGAACCTCACTTTAATGTTAACAATAAGTAATGTTTGTTGCAAAACCAAAGAGAAAAATCACACTTTCAAGAATTAAATCCAAGTAAACCAATAAAATCAAGTTTTCTTAGTATTCGATTGTTGGATATCAACGAACAGGCTCCAAATTGTCTTTTGTTTCTTTAAATTCTGTGTTCGAAATTCAAAAAAAGACTATTGAATGAAATTATGAATGTGCCAGGTTCAAAACTGCATAAAAACTTTTTGCTCGACCTAATATAAAATTTTAGCTAGGACCAAACGAAACTGAAAATGCAAGGTGGGCCAATAGATGTGTCCAGAAGTGTATTTACATCAGTTTGATTATGACTGTTTACATCACGTGAATTGAATCTGAATCGCTGGAGGATCGCAGTCGGATGCTAAATGATCTCACTGTCGCTTCTCAAACCGCCGTCAATTCTGAACTATGAGAATCAAGTCTAAAGAAATTAACATTAAATATTGCTCAGATTAAAAGATCATAATTAATCTTCAGTAATTAGATTTTCAATTCAATCCGTCGTTTTTACGTGAAGCACGTACGCATTTTATTATTATATATTCACGTAATAAAATATAAGAGAAATCTAATCTTATCATTTTGATTAATTATACAACGTAACACTATTATTACAATCAGTGATATATTATTAATAGAACTGATATGACGATTTACGTCAAATGATTATTATCAATACATCACCAACAAAATCTTATGCTAAGTGCATTTTTAACCAATTAATATTTGAGATCATCTGTTTTTTATAAACGATGAAGTCTGAAAAAAACATCTGGCGTACCACAAGGCTGTGTGTTGTCGCCCATATTGTTTCTTCTGTATATGACTTTTGCTTATACGCAACATTCTTTGCTACGCCGACAGTACAGTAGACTCAAGATACACTGGCCAAGGTAACGTTTCTCGGGATTGCATGAATGAGTACCGAATGAAACTGTGACGAGATTGAGACGTCCCATGGACACGTTTCGGATTGTATTTTTTATTTTACAGCTAAAACAAAAACACAGATTTGCGCATTTACCGCTAAAAACTCCCCGTTTGTCCTATCTCCTAGATTGGAAGGTTAGTGTTAGTCCTATCATTGGCATCTTGGGTGTCAACATATCGAGTGATGTTTTCTTCTCCTACTAATTTCTTCTTATTAAATTCGTTGTGAGTTCCAAGGCAGCCGTAGTTTTACCCCTGGGACTGCAATGGACTTCATTGTTCATTGCCTTTTTTGGCGGTCGCCGCTGTTAATCCTGGCTACACAGGAGATACAGTGGTGGGAATGTGTGGTGGGCCCCCGTCCAATATCGAGTGATGTTCAGTTTCGCGGCCATTTGAAATTCAAGGCCAAACTGGCTTCTAGGAAGATTGATGTCATCAATAAAGCCCAGGTTCGACCTCACATGGAATACTGTTCGCATCTCTGGGCCGATGTTTTCCGATCGACTGGACTCCCTCTCTACACGTAGAGATATAGTGTCTCTTTGTGTTCTAAGTATACATATTATATCAAGGGGAGTGCTCGGGTGATCTGTTTGATTTGATACCTGCCGCTGAATAAATTAAAATTCCATCCATATCATCTTGATAATTAGTGATCTACCATTTCGTGATATAAAATGTCTTACACATTTTATGTCACGAACGGTGAAACAGTGGAATCAACTACCCTCTGCGATACTTCCGAACAATTACGACATGGTACGAACGTGGTGGAATTTACGATAACCGTGCATAAAAATGCAATAAATCAAACAGATAACATATAAATATATTTCGTGCTAATTGTCATAATATGACAAATTTGTTGGCATCTAATCAAAGCAATTCAATAATCGCAATTAATAATTAAATAATAATAGCATACGTTATCACAATGTAAAAATATTTCATCAATCAAATTTATCAGTTCTTGACATGCTTCCATAGAGATGGGCAAAATGCCGGGCGTAAATACCCGGCACGGATAAAGAACATTGGTCATTTTCCATACTAACTTGGTCCTAATTTGCCTTGAGGTGTCTAAAAATCATTATGTTGGGATATGATGGGTTTAAATTAAGTGAACATTATGGCATATGAATGATATTTTAATAAAGTCACCTTAAATAAATATCGCATTATTATTTTTATACTATCTTCTCCATTGCTGGCAAGCACATTTTTATTTTGGAGATTATGTCCTGTGCGTAAGGCGCCGTATAAGACATTTTGAATTGAATATTTGGATAATTTCTCTAATTTTTTGATATTGTTCCTAATCCGGGGATAACAATGAAGAATAAAGCTAATTAAAATACCTTTGGAGATTATGTCCTGTGCGTAAGGCGCCGTATAAGACATTTTGAATTGAATATTTGGATAATTTCTCTAATTTTTTGATATTGTTCCTAATCCGGGGATAACAATGAAGAATAAAGCTAATTAAAATACCTAAATGAGGAATAGCTAACTTAAATAATTTATATTTTATAATTTTAAAAGAAATATGTAATTGAGTATATTATTCTACGTTACTTAACCATAAGCTAAAGGAAAACGCATTTGGAAGGAAAAAAACATTCAAAATTTCGTACCTTTCCGCGTGCGTTCCGAACCTATGAATTCCGACAGATTTTCGCTTCAAATTATTGAATATTAATTTAATAATAATTATAGTTTTCCTAGACATGTCTTGTACCTGATACTTTGAGTTTGTGAAATAATGTAAATTAACTTATTTTATTTATTTATTAATGTAAATTTATTTATGAATCATCTATAGACATTTCAAGGTTTCATTTATGGGCTTATTAGAAAGAACAATGGCCAAAATAGTTGGCCATTCTTCTTTCCAATAAGCCCATCTCTAGGCTCTAGTCATCCTCAAGTTCACTTATTCACTGCCGACTTACGTATTAAAAACTTTACCGTCATGCTGGCATACATTTTCGGCGCAGTATGTCATTTTCGTTCATTCATTTTACAAGCAGTGATCTCAACAGTCACTGGAGTGTCAGCAACACAGCTGTCTTACTTTCTTATTTTTATTCACGTTTATTCTTCTTGTCACATTTATTCTTCCTTCCGCATTATATGCCCATATTATGAAAGGCAATTTACTCATATATTATTAAGTAATTAAAAAAGTAAAGTAAGATCGCGTACTTACGTAAGTATGGTTCAGTGACGATTTCGTCCGAGAACTCCCAAGTTGTGGAAAAGATTTTCTACCGCGATTTTTCCAAAAGTTTACAGCATAAGGAATACCACTACGTACATTATAGCCACTCCCTGCCCCTCTCTCATGTCGACCTCACCTCCCCTCTGAGTCAAATCGTCGAAGCGTCATGTACTTATTTAAAAAGGTACGGTTCCGTAGTCCACCGATTGTAACCGCTCCAAAAAAAAAAAAAAACAAAATTAGCAACGACACTATTTTGTTAAGAGGGTATATTGCGTACCCTTGCGCTGCCAATATAATATACCTTTTGTCGTCCCTCAATAAGACAATAAAGTAAAATCTCGCATTTATAACATTAGGATAATTCCTTTTTATAGTCCCGTGTGGCAAACAACCGTAAGGCGTGCCTAGTGAAAACTGCATAACGAATCTTCAGATGCACAGTTAAGGCCATCCATAAACAGGTTACAGACAATGTTACAGCCACCGTGGTGTACCCTGCGGACTGACAAAAAAGGATCTGCCAAAAGAGAGGCATTTCATATTTATTAGTTGCCCGACTGGAGCGGTATCTCCACTTCACAAAATACCGCTGCCAAATAACAATTCTCATAACGGTTGTTGTCTAAGACGGAATGAGTTGTTAGGATAGTTCAAGGATACTTTGTGCGCGGGTGCTAGTTATTATATAAACCTTAATGCGACATCGTAAGGGTTAAAACAATTTTAATTACTGCTTGACAGATGCAAGTCATTTCTTTCGCGAAGTCTATATGCATTTTTGCACGTGATTGTACCTAGAATAAAAAAAATATTACTTAATATGATGACAGATGAGGGAGGAATGCCCTACAGTGAAGGCCGCGTCCATACGCGGCCTTCACTGTAGTCCATTCGTTACCCCGTGGTAACGAAGAGTTGTACGCCCTTTTTCTAGATGAACCGACGAACTTAAGAGGGTGGCTGAATGGCTGGATGCGGAAAGCGGAGGATCGCATTTGGTTGAAAGCATTCGGGAAGGCATACAGCAGTGGGTAGATGCAGGCTGATAATAATGAAGATTTGGTATTAGCCTGGCACGTGCAATAATATTAAGCTCTTTAAAATACACTCTTTGATAATACCACAGATAATTATACAACAATAAGTTGATATCGCATTGATTGATCTTTTACAAAATTAAATCTTCATCGTACACTTCAGTAAAACAATTGTTATAATAAATGTAGTGTAAAGTATCACGAAAACTGTAAGAAGACAGGTGGGGACGATGGTTGCCCAGGTCTTGAAAGCAGTCAGGTGGAACGCGAGGCAAAGACTGACCGAGGAGATGAGGAATGTCGGAATGCCCATGGATGTGTGGAAGATCTGCAAGTAGCGGCCGCTGAACAAGGCGAATGGACCGCTGAGCACGCTGATTCCGGCGAACACTACCGTTACTATACCTAGGGAATGAAACAGCATATACATACACAGTTAATAAATAAAAAGAAAAAAAAAACCTTTTTAAAAAATATAATATTTTCTTCATTAACTAATATTCGGGTTCTTCAAAAAGGGCCTGATGAGATTTTTGTGATATAATCCGTGAGCCGGCTCACAACTCCTGCTCGAGTATGTGAGCCTCGATCTGATCTACCCATGTCTACCATTTACCATCTAGGGAACTGTATGCTCGTTACCCATCTTGACATATAAAAATATATGTTTAAAATAAAGCGCAAGCTAATCGTTTGCTAACTTTCTAACACATTGACTTTTGCAAATAAATAAATATTTTTGGACAATTTACACTGCGCAATTTACACTTTGCGGTTAATTTGGACTATATGCCAAATTAACCGCAAAGCTTGTACTATGGGTACTAGACAACTGATAAATGTATTTAAATACATTTTTTTTTTGTAAATACATACATATAATACATAGAAAACACCCAGACCAAGACAAACAGAAATGTTCATGCACAAAAATCTTTGTCTTGTGAGGGGATCGTACCCGCGACCTCGGCGTCAAAGTAACCATTGCTAGCCATTCGACCTACCGGGCTCGTCAAATAGCCTCTTACTTTCGAATAATTTTATTTGCGAAATATAATGTATGCTTGTTACTGGTCGTATGCTTATTTGCCACCTTAGTGATTGAAAGAAAATAAACACGACTGGAACATTTAATATTTTTAGTTATAATAATATGTGATAATGTTTCACGTACGTCAGTAGCGATAGTAAAGCGCTTTTGAAATCGATTTCTACGATATCAAATATATCGATACAGTAGCCGCAATCAGAGATCTCGCGATATCCGATAAACTACTGATTGTGATTCCTAGTGAATGTGTATTTGTATTCTACACTAGCCATTTGCCCCGGCTCGCTCACGTGCTCACGTGGCTAGTATTAATTTATTTGTATTCACTTATGTTTTAATTAAACTTCAGTGGCTACAGGTCGGTGTGAAAACATTGGCCACTGATGTTGAAGTACGCTCTAAACCTATTCGAATGAGGGGAGACCCATATTCCAACGAATAAAGGTTGACGACGTATATTCCAACGACGAAAGGATTTTTAAAAATTCCCACGGGATACCGGGACACGCGAACGAAGTCATGGGCGCAAGCTAGTTTCCTACAATATAACTCCATCAACCCGCAGTTGAGCAGCGTGGCGGAGTATGCTCTAATCCCCTTCTATTGAGGGGAAACCCGTATCCCACCAGTAGGGTGTTCATGGGTCGATGCCAGTCTTTGGTGATTCTTTTGTTACCTGTAACTAGGGTTGCCAAAAATACTGTTAAAAACAGTATTATACTGTTTTTTATGCTTTAATACTGTTGAAAAAAACTTCATTTGACCATAGCACTGTTTATTGTACTGCTCCGCATGCACTGGGCCTTAGTATACTGTTTGTTTTACTACGCAGCTTTTAATATACTGTTTTCCTTGTAAAAAAAGTTGGCAACCCTACCTGTAACCCCGTGTAGACTTGATGACCATTCCCTCTTCGTAACACTCAGCACGGTTCCTGTAATGGCACAGACGAGGGCACATATCTGTAACAGGACATGAGCCAACTTCCGGTGTCTCAACCTCATCGGCGTCGCCCATCCGTTGACGTAGTTCAAACTGAGGATAGCTTCAGCGGAGAAGAATTGATACTGAAATAGGTAATAACCGGTGTCATGGGAATGCGGAATTTCGTGGAGTTTTATAAATATTAATTAAAAATATTAATTATTATTAATAAATATTAATTGACGAGCTCGGTGGTCGAATGGTTAGCAATGGCCACTTTGACTCCGAGTCGCGGGTTCGATTCCCGCACAAGACAAACATTTGTGTGCATTAACATGTCTGTTTGTCTTGGTCTGGGTGTTTCCTATGTATTATAAGTATATATTTACAAAAAAAATGTATTTAAGTACATTTATCAGTTGTCTAGTACCCATAACACAAGCTTTGCGCTTAATCTGGGACTAGATAGCGCTGTGTAAATTGTCCAGAAATATTTTTTTTAGAATCAAAATATTTGATCTGAATCGACTTCAGCTTAGGCGTTAGGGCTCCTGGAAACAGAAGGAACCTGGAGCAACTCAAGGAAACAAAATAAAAGGAATGCAGTTCAGTATATAAAATTGCAGATGAACAAAACTCTATATAGGCGATTTGCATAACGTATACAGGGGTATAAATAAAATATTCCTGGACAAATTACTCACCACGACAGCAACTCAAAAATATATAACTCGTCGAGTGACCTCACTCATTTGCAGGAACACCGCAGTACTCAAAGATATTGTTTCTAGTGTGGTGTACTACGCCAGATCGGCTTGACGTACATATGTACTTTATTTCTCTTCCCCTAGAGTCATATTAGCTAGCCGGTAGGGTGCACGACTTGCAGGTAAATTTGACTTTGGATGCTAACATAAAGATCCCAATAATCTGCTTACAGGTAGCCGGTACGTGAATTCAACTGTACTTTATTCCTTACTACTCGACTAAGTAGCCTGCTTGCAAGAGAATGGGGAGTAAGACCTGCTACCAATCTGCTTGAGTACTTGGTTGGCTTAACGAGCGCGAGAGCTGTGCGGGTAAAGGTACCTACTCTCGTCTGGTTGGTTCACTAGACGAGAGACTCGCAATCCTCACAGGATTACCCGGATTTATAACCGGAAGGTTGGTGCCCAGGGGACATTAGCTGTAGGCATAGGGTTCGTTGTAATTTATTCCATAGACTTATGTCCGAAAACAGAGACCTGCAACCTCTCGCTTTATGTAATATTTTTTTTTATACTACGTTGGGTGGCAGACAAGCATACGGCCCGCCTGATGTGAAGCGGTTACCGTAGCCATATTAACGCTCGTAACATAAAATATCGCTCACACGCTGACACCTCCGCTGCCAACGCAGCATCTCCTTCCTTTCTGGTAACGTCACTCACACGCAGGAACACAACAACCCTCAAGGGAATTGTTATTTGGTTATATATGTAATCACTTTTACTCCCTAAAGATGGTCGTGAATGTAGAATCACTTCATGAATAGTTCTCTACCTGCTACTGAAAAAATATACCCAATTTGGGATGTAAGTGGTTCATCAACAACTATTAACCAAAGCCAACTTCACCTGCACCCGGTGCACCCTGCTGACTGACAAACGAAGCTCTGGCGAAAAGAGAGGTAGGGAGCGTAATTGTAAGCTACTCGACTGGGGAATGTACCTCCACCTCACAGAATACCGCAGCCAAATAACAATTCCCTTGAGGGTTGTTGTTTTCCTGCGAGTGAGTGAGGTCACCAGAAAGGAAGGAGATGCTGCGTTGGCAGCGAGGGTGGCGGCGCGCGAGCGATATTTTGTGTTGCGAGCGTTGATATGGCTACGGTAACCGCTTCACATCAGGCGGGCCGTATGCTTGTCCGCCACCGGACGTAGTATAAAAACAAAATACCCACTGCCAAAGTACACAAGGCGACATGAGGATCATTCGACAATATCGAATACAATATCGCAGTGATATTCACAGCTCCAATCAGTACATTAGTCAGACCCGCCCCTATAGCACACCACACAGCCTTCCAGTAGCCGCTCGATGGGTCCACCACGATCAGCCTTATCGGTGCAAATATCGGATGGATTTTTGATCTTGCTTTGGATGACGGTTGTGAGTGGTTTGGATTGACTGGACTTTCCATTCTTGAGAATATTTCAAAAAATATTCCTCTGAGCAAATAATATATTATGTATTGTTTACATTGTATGACTCTGACAGGACCTGACAAGACATTGTCAGAGACTGACATGAGTCATTGACGGATTGACAGCATTCCTGCGTCAAATTGTGCCCAGTACTTATTGTGGTCGTGCCAATAGGCCTTTTCATCACAATAAAAAAATTGTGCGCATACGTTAGCATCAGCCATCTTTTTCGTACTGTTTTTTGTAAACAACCATACTAAAGTGCCCGCTACAGGTATCAAAAATTAAAATATTAATTAATACCGTTTTTTTTTAAATGGATTAAAAGAAATGTTAGGATAATTAATTTTTTGACTCTGCAATACATTTGAACTTTGATTGGTGTGTTTAAAATATTTAGCCAATTTCCCCTTGTCCACTGTTTGGTTCACTGGTACATTATTCTTAATTCCATTATGACTGTAAATATCATAAATCTTTTACATATTTCATTTATGATAAAAACTACTAAACATATTCAATTCACCATTTACATTTGTCTAATTAATAATATCATGTATAGCCTCAAAATATTAATAACTTATTTTATAAATTACTCCCATAAATAATACTCAAAATATATTTTCAATTCTTACAAATAAATTAACATTATTAATAAGAATAAAATTGTAAATATTAATTTCGTTTATAAGTTTTAAGCTAGTAAACAAATGTTGATGTTTCTCAATCAGCTCACTTTTTCCCACTTTATGCCCATTACATTTTAGCCACCATTTCAATTGTTCACAATTATGAGCTTCAACTGAATCATAAATAAGTGAATCCCCATCGATGGTTTTTTCCAATAATTTATTTGTTTGTGGAGATATTATTCCTTGCCCAGCCATTGTTGATTAAAACAGTACGAAAGTTTTGAATTACCGCCATTTCAAAATGGCGCTACGCATGCGCTCGTCTTATGATGAAAAGCCCTATGCCAATTACAAATTACAAAATGTTTTGTTAGATGTCTTCTTCTTCATTTCTAAAATTTAAGTGTAAATTATCTAAGCGTGCGGTTTATTTTTTTTTGACATAATTGTATTGTGCTTTAGAGGTTTTTACAGGGTCAGCAACGCGTGAGTGATACCAGAGAGGTATAGCGAGCGTCCATAAGCTGCGATTAGTGCTTATCATCAGGCGGGTCGTATGCCTGTTTCCACCTTAGTTGTATAAAAAGAAGCTGCGTTGGCTGCTTATATTATATTATTATATATACTCGTACATAGTACGGAAAAAGTGATTTTAATTTTGATAACGTCTAAAACTTCTTCATGTACCTACCCGTGATAGGTAATGGATGGTTTCTTGAGTATCCCTCTGCGACTGGCAGAGAACAGTGTTTTCAGTGTTAAAAACAGGCGCCCAAAATCTTACCTAAACAGCTGACATTTCAGGATAACAATTACATTCGAAATTATGTGTAAAATGAAACATTATTGTAATTCCAAGTGATATATTCTGAAACTGTTACGGTTTTTCCATAGTTTGCCCAAAAATTTTCATAACCGGTACTATAATAACTACTATAGTTGTTAAAGCACAAAAAATCCACAGAAAATACAGAATGTCGGGTAATGGTAACCAGGCATTGAAGGGATCCGCCAGGAGTCCAAGTACGAAGCAGGCGGTAGACGCAATTACTGCCAAAACCCCAAAAAACATGTGGAATTTTCTGAGACATTTCCCAAACAGTGTTTCCTTCTTAGAAAAGAATACTGCTGGTCCAAATAATGCAGCGAAACCACTTAGCACGACCGCTGCCATACCTGAGTAGAAAAACAAGTGGTTAGTGTATTGGGCTTCTAGAGTGAAAAAAAAACCATTTTTATGAAACAGTTTTACAGGGTTGTAGTTTTTGGGAAGCAGTTTTGGGAACCCCAAGGAAAGCAGTTACGGGACTGAGGATCACCTTCAGAGGTTAGTCTAAGCATTAATGGGGTGCAAGAGGTTCATCAACATCTTTAAACCCAAGCCAATTTCACCTGCACGTAGTGCACCCAGCTGACTGACAAACAAGGCTTAGCGTATTTTTTAAGATGCCCGACTGGGGAAGATATCCCAGCAGTGGGATGAATAAGGGTTGAAGACTACGGAAAGACGATAATGTAATCTGTACGCTGAGTCTTCATTAAATTTAGAGCTCTTGGTTCTCCATAGGTAGGGTTAGCAACCCTCTCTACGCTAGCAACCAGGACAAGATGCATGAAAACTCCGGATTTTAAATCTTAAAACCAGGACATGTCAACAGTGTTTTTCAGTACTAGTGCTATTTTTTATTCTGTGTTAAAACGGTTATTCGCAGCATGGAAGCATGTAAGGTAGTGATTTAAA
Source organism: Hypsopygia costalis (assembly GCA_937001555.2). Classification (NCBI taxonomy): domain Eukaryota; kingdom Metazoa; phylum Arthropoda; class Insecta; order Lepidoptera; family Pyralidae; genus Hypsopygia; species Hypsopygia costalis. Next base: position 837,936 of record OW443336.2, on the reverse strand, counting down.
ACTTTTAAGCCGGGACTACAAATGAAACACCCCGCCCGGACGCTCCCTGGATGCCATCCAAACTAGGACAAATCCGGGGAAACCCAGATGGATGGCAACCCTATCCATAGGGTCCGTTCGCACAGAACGGCTCGGAGAGGAGAGCAGATTTTGGTGGCGTTTAAAATATAGGTTTGGGTCATTGGTATAAAGATTATTTTTTAAATTCATTTCTTTATATATTATACTATTATATATTTCGTTATATGAGAATGCGCGAGAGCCGATGTGGATTTTAAAGTAAACCTAATGCCAATGATACAAAACTCTATTTTATACGCATTCAAAATCTGCTCTACTCTCCGAGCCGGTTTTTTTGAACAGACCCATAGTGAGTATTGAGAATTCTTTTAATTCATACATACCACTAATACAATGTGGAGTTAATTTGATATGTTTGATGTCAGTGAGATTGTCGGCAGAGAGAACGGCGAGGAGGCCTCCTCCTACGGCCGTGGCTAGGCCGACAAACTGGAGGAACGCATGTTGGCACTTCCTGTCGAACACCTTCAGCGGTGCCGCTGGACCGTTCAGAGGGTTCATCATAAGAATTCCTGAAGGAATCAGTAGTTGGAACTGGAAATTTATATAAACATGAAATTTATTAAATGGTACATTTTTTTTCTATTGACGGGAATACGTCATTAAAATTGCTTCCATAAGGAGGCAATTAAAAAAAACGAATGATAACAAAATCGGGGGATACAGTTTGGTGTTACAGCTATCATCTCCATTCAATCACACCACTAGATAAATGAAAGATTAAACAATTTATTACGCTAAGTAAGGACTATGGAACATCGCGTACAGGGGAGGGGGAGGCACTGCCATTTTGAGATAATTTTAGTGCATTTAACGTATTCACTTGCAACACACGGACACAGCCACGCCCCAATTTTTATATTTTTATAGAAGAAAGCAAACGTACCAATACAAAGACAGCCCCCTTACCACCATCTCTTATTGCGATTCAATAACTGAATAGAATGCTTATTCATACTAATGAATAAGCGACTCTATTTCAAATGAATAGAGTCGCTTATTCGTTGGTATGAATAAGCAATCTTTTCAATTATTGAATCGTAATAAGAGATGGTGGTAAGGGGGCAGCTCTATCTCATAATGAGTCCAATGCTATGACGAGCTCGGTAGCGGCGTCGTTGTGTGTGTTAGTCTATCACGCAATTAAGCACCGTTAGCTGTCGCCTGTCGGATGGGTTTCTTTATCTTGAGCTCTTACGTGCTTCGGAGGGTACGTTAAGTCGTCGACTCCAACTGTTATCACTATATGGGAGTCGGTAAGCCAAGTTGAACAGCGTTAAGGAGCATATGCTCTAAACCCCTATCAATTGGGAGAAGACTTGTACCTTATAACGGACGACATATCAATAATTGTATCAACAAATAAAAACCAAAATACGGCAATACATAATCATGAAATTGACATTAACAATACGATAGATAAAATAATAAAATGGCTTGAAGAAAATAAATTACAAATCAATCTTGAAAAATTCAATTATATACAATTTAATCAATCTAAATATAATAAATACAATTTCAAAATGAATATTCCAACAATGAAAGAAGTCACACATACAAAATTTTTAGGTGTTATAATTGACCAAGACCTCAATTGGAAATTGCATATAGATAACGTAAGTAAACGATTAAATCAGTTTGTATATGCCCTTAACCGAATAAGAAATGTAACTAACACAAAAACGGCTATTGTATCCTACCACGCATACGTAGAAAGTATTCTGCGTTACGGATTAATTTTGTGGGGTAACAGTACAGATAGACACAGGGCATTTATTGCACAAAAGAAATGCATGAGAGCAATAGGAGGGATTCCACCCGACGAGTCGTGTAAACCACTGTTCAAGAGTTTCGGTTTGTTGCCACTACCAGCTCTTTACATATATGAAATCTGTAATTTTGTACATAAGCATAAAGAATTATTTAAATTATCGGGTACAACAAATCCACGAGTTAAAAGGAATCCACAGAAGCTTATATTTACCAATAATCCTAAATCAGCTAAATATGTAAAGAGTTGTGTCGCTATGTGTGTACGTATATACAATAAGATACCAAATGATATGAAAATTCAAAATCACAATTCATTCAAACATAGACTGCATGAATGGCTTAAGAAGTATAACTTTTATGATACGAATGAATTATTAAATGGAAATTTTTAATAGTATATATATTTATGCAAAAATGTGTAGTATTTATTATGAACAAATGTTAATTTAATTATTAAGTTTGTGTGATAACGTATAATTTAGATTATAATGAAGTAATAGTTGTAATTAATATTAAGTCAATACAAATTTGCATGCTGACTGTATCAGCCAAACATGCGAAAAATGAATATATCAAGATCCTTATACCGTGTTTGTGAGCAAATAAACAATTTTTTTTTTTTTTTTTTTTTTTTTTTTTTTACACAACAAATGTGGCAAACTAGCATACGTCCCGCCTGATGATAAACAGTCATCCCAGCCTATGAATGCTCGCTATACCAGTGGTGTCACTCATACGTTGCCTGTAAAAATCTCACTGTAAAAATCTCTTCCCGCCTTTCTTGAAGAACCCCATGCTGTAGTCTCTTGGGCAAACCTCAGCAGGTAATTGATTCAACAACCTGAGAGTCCGTGGGAGATAACCTCTCTGAACCGCATCATCAGGTATCCTAGCAGTAGAATGAATATGAGTAAAATTAAATGCCGATTGAACCAATGACATTTTATATAATAGACAGGTCATAGGCGAACATCACTGCAGAAAAATTTGGCAACAAAACCCTTATAAAATATCTACTAGGCTACTAAAACGAAAAGAAAAGAATATGTAGGTATATAATTTTCATTACAATTTACTAATTATGTAACCTTATAAATGATATCATGATTGTAATCTGTTATGTATGCTAATAAATAAATAAATAAATATGAACACACGGAAGGGATTTTATGTAGAACTTTTCAATAATTGTTTTTGATTAGCGCTAACGTCTCGACGCGACGGTAAGCGCGTAGATGTCGGGCAACCTCTCTTTCATCTTGCACAATGGAGGCAGATAGTACGCATTTATAGAAAAAAAACCGGACAAGTGCGAGTCGGACTCGCCCACCGAGGGTTCCGTACGTAGTATCAATATTAAATTTGATATTTTTCATTATAAATAAGAAATAATGCGTCGAAAAAAATAAATAAAATATATTTTGCAATGTGTACATCAAGCCCTTTCATATGTTACCCCATTTGAACTAGTAGTTTCAATTTGAAATTTCGACACCCTATAAAAATATAGACCCCCTATTTTTAAAAAGATCTATTTACAAATGTATAGTTTTGAGATTTATTCCTGTACTTGTACTTGCCAAATTTCCAAATTCTAGGTCAACGGGAAGTACCCTATAGGTTTTGATTCCCTTGAGAATGTCGAAATATGCGTTTTTTGCTGAATAAACGGCCGTAACTTTTTTTTACGTAAACTTAGCAATTTGATTTTTTTACAACTTAAAGACAGACAGACAGACGGACAACAAAGTGATCTTATAAGGGTTCCGTTTTTCCTTTTGAGGTACGGAACCCTAAAAATGGGATGGCATGTGTCATGGACACGGCCGTGAGTTGTATGTGTGTTATATGCACTAAAATTATCTCAAAACGGCAGCACTTCCCCCTCTCTCGCATGCGATGTTCAATAATCCTTACTTAACGTAATAAAACTCCAATATCCTTTCAGATTTTCTATGGTTCATCATCATCATCAGGTCATTTTAGTCTCCACTACAGGAGCACGACCCTCTTGGCCAGACGGGTTGGCGAGGCCTGATCGATGTTTTATAATGTATTTCCCTTAGTCGCCTTGTACGACATCCACAGGAAGAGACGGAGTGATTCTATTCTAGTCTCTCCGCCTCCTCCATTATACGATAAATTGTATTCTTTTTTAATTTTTGTATTTGTGTATTTATGTTTTTATTGTACGATAAAGATTTTAATATACTATTTTTACTAAATTCTTTGACCCTTCTATCCATAGGATATTCATTGAATTTTCGATGGAGATGATAGATTTGTAGCTGCAACACCAAATGTAACTTCCGATTTTGTATCATTCGATTTTTTGAATTGCCCTATGGAAGCAATTTTGAAGACTTATTCAGGTCAGGTCAAAACATCTTTGATGAAACTCTGAAAAAATATTACACTCACCGCAACAGTACACATAGCAATATGCAAGTTCATGAACAGCGGCAGTTCATAGGACATGGTGTAAAATATAACAACCATGGTGGTGGCCCCCATCAGGATGTTCCCCAGGCCAATGCAGCCGGCCACGCACATCTTGCAGTTATACTCCGGCTTGGGGATGTCTATGAGCAGGATCTTCACGGGCCCCGTGAACTCGTGGATGGGAGGCGTCTTTGCCAGGCATTCCAGGTTGCAGGCGCGGTCAGCTTGTGTGTGATCGATAAACATGATTGAATAATGATATGTTTAAATTATTATTAGGTACTGGAAATTTACAAGACTGGAAATTTTGGATGATTACGCAAAATATAACGTCAAATATATTCAGTTCATGTTTGAGTGATGAGTGACAGTTGGCAGTTGCGTTTTATTTTTGCGCAAAGATCTTTATGAATAAGTAAGCAATCTCAGTAATTTAGCTTTATGTAAATTTTATCTCATAATCACGCATTCAAAATATTAAAGGGGTGTAAGTGTATTAGGGGGTGTAAGTGGTTCATCAATACCTTTGAACCAAAGCCAACTTCACCTGCACGCGGTGCACCCTGCTGACTGACAAACGAAGCTCTGGCGAAACGAGAGGTAGGGAGCGTAATTGTAAGCTACCCGACTGGGGAATGTACCTCCACCTCACAGAATACCGCAGCCAAATAACAATTCCCTTGAGGGTTGTTGTGTTCCTGCGAGTGAGTGAGGTCACCAGAAAGGAAGGAGATGCTGCGTTGGCAGCGGGCGTGGCGGCGCGCGAGCGATATTTTACTAGCGTTAATATGGCTACGGCAACCGCTTCACATCAGGCGGGCCGTATGCTTGTCTGCCACCCGAAGTAGTATAAAAAAAAAAAAAAAAATTATGTTTATAAAGCGTTGTTTAGAGTTACATCACAATGTGATCAAACTGTTTAGTTTATACGAGTTAGATCTTGCAGACTCTGAGCACAATATATGTGTAAAAGCACAGTATAATAGTACTACGAACTTACTTACTCTTTGCCGCTCTCTCATATCGACATCACCTCCCTCTCTCTCCTGAGACAAATTTAAAACAGTTTGTATGGCGCCGCACAACCACTCGCTCATTCACGCTGTGCACAGACATCATTGTTTATGTATGTAGTTGTTAACGATGCGATATTTGTATGGAGTGTTTGGATAGTGATCAGAGGAATGATTTAAAAAATTGCAATCAACTCTCGGGAATCTGCACATATATTTGCATGTATACAGACGTCATCTGTTCATGTAGTACTTTTTTTTCCAGGGTGTCAGGGGCGTAGCTACCGCCGCAACCGTATCAATGATACGGGGCCCCCGTGCTGCGAGGGCCCCCAGCATGTTCGGTTCGAGTAGATAGAGAGAGTTTGGGTAGGAAGGGCCCACCTCCAAGTTTTGATACACTGCCCGACTAGCGTAAGCTACACCACTGCAGAGTGTATCAACGAATTTATTTTCCGAATATGGCCGTTATGCAGTTTAGATAACCGCTACATTACCTTTCCATTTGCACTATATAAAATATTGAAATATCAGAAATATAATATACGAGTACCCAATTGAATTAAATATTACAAAAGAATTGCCATTTTAAAAGAATACCATGTTTTATTTAGAAGGCAACTTTCGCCTATGGGACGTTCTCGGCCCCCCTAACTAAAAAACAAATTGACTGTTCCGCTATATTAAACAAAATTTAACTTTATCGTAAGGGAATAAAAATGGAGGTATATGCTGGGGATATTGTTGCGTAGGTAATTCAGTTATAGGAGCGTGAAGAGCGGATCGGCAGCGTACACACGGGGAACCCTCGTGCGTGATGTCGCGCGGAAAGCAAACTGGACCCACATTGGGAAATGCCAACTTTTATTTATCTACTAGCTGAGTCGCGCAACTTCGTCTGCGTGTGACAGAGCGTTGAGAGTGAAGCATAACGTTACAGTTTGAAATGTTATAGTGAACTAATCTTAAAAGATACACATAATTATGATATCGCGGACTTTTTTTTTAGAACATTTTAAGATGAATTCCGTCGTATATATAATTGTTGCGTAACTTGAACCGTTTACGCAACGCACGCAATGGAAGCTCTTAAAAGGAATATTTTTTCCCATTATTGCAACATTTTACATAGGTGTTCCGCTTCTATTGGTCGTAGCGTGATGTTATAAAGCCTATAAGCCTTCTTCTATAAATGGGCTATCCGACACTAAAATATTTTTTTAAATCGAACAAGTAGTTTCTGAGATTCGCGCGTTTAATCAAACAAACAAACTCTTCAGCTTTGTATTATTAGTATAGATATTAGTATATATCGGTGAAAACTTTTTGGTACAAGCAGAACTTTATAAACGTGTTTTACTTTTTACTTTTGAGGTGTAAATAGCCACCACTGTCTTTAGAGTCTAAGCCAACCTGACCTGCATGTGGTGCACCCTGCTTATTCACTGACGAGTCTCTAACATAAAGAGAGATTGTACAGGTAGGGCAGCGTAATTATACCATAAACTGCCCGATTGCGGAATTACCCCCACCTCACAAAAATCAAATAACAATTCCCTTGAGGATTGTTGTGTCTCTGCGAGTAAGTGAGATCACGTGGCGGCACGTGAGCGATATTTCATGTTGCGAGCGTTAATACGGGTATGCTTACCGCTTCTCATCAGGCGGCGACAGGTCACAAAAGAGTGGCTACGCTAACCGCTTCACATCAGGCGGGCCGAATATTTGTCGAATGTGTGCCCGGCCCGTTCCGTCCGAGTTCCTGTTATATGCTGAGATCTTTAGTTAGCCTTTTATCTATATTTTTTTTTGTACAACCACCATGCCCTTCGGGGGATAACCCTGTACGTTCGTTATATTGAAAAATATGTTATATTCCCATAAACCTTGTTTAGTTAAAAGCATCGCATGTTAATGTTATGGCTGCATTATTCCCGAAATATGCGATGTTCTTGTAAAGCTGCTAATCCACTACAAACGGACATTTCAGCCAACTAGCCTGATTGCTTGGATTTACCATGATTTTTGATGAACAGTGAAGTTCATACTGCAGTCGAGAGTAAAACTAAGGGTTGGGATGTATACTCACAACGAATTTAATCAGAAGAAATTAGTAGGAGTAAGCTATGAAATTTGACTTCTCTTCTTAGCGATGTGAGAAACAGCAATATGGTAAATAAAGCATTAAACAATGGTGTTACGGAACAAGAGAACGAGCGAAGGTGTTTAAATCATACTCCACCACACTGCACAACTGCAAGTTCATCATCATCATCAAGTCATTTTAGTCTCCACTACAGGAGCACGACCCTCTCGCTTCCGTCCCAGACAGAAGGAGGATTTGGCCTACATTCTCCACGCTGGCCAAACGGGTGGGCGAGGCCTGATCTTTGATAATGTATTTCCCTTAGTCGCCTTGTACGACATCCATGGGAAGACACGGAGTGATTCTATTCTAGTCTGCCGGAAACCACACGGCCAAGTTGCAGGTTGGCCTAGGGCAAAGTTTTCAAGCCGCCTAAAGGCCACTAACTTAACGACTATTATCTTCTGATAACAGCCGGGTCCGACGGCTTAACGTGCTCTCAGAAGCTCGAGAGAAATAAACCCATCCATGGACAGGCTACGGTCCACGTTGCTTAACTTACGTGTTCGATTAGACTGACACGCGCAACGACTACATCAAGCTATTTTGTACAGTAAATTTTGCAGTACGAATTGTTAAGTTATAGATATAATATAAATGTAAATTTTTTTTCCGTTGCCGTATTTAAAAAACTTTGACCTCTGTACTTCAGGACCTCACACGACAGTGGCGCCAACTGGTGAGCAAAAAAAAAAGATTGCCCATTAGATGTTAGCATTACGTACCGCCCAGTAGATTCACAGCTTTATTATTTCTTGGTTTTATACGCCAAAAAAGCAAACTCCTGTACCTTTGGCAGTAAAAGGTAATGTGGGGGAGACCAAATCTCGACGGGAAAGTAATTTCGGCGGAGATTATAGCTTCATCCACGAATGAGCGTTAGACGAAGCCTGGCCAAATCTCTTGCACTCTACTATTGACATAGATTAAAAAGTGGTCACCTCAGTGTCGATTTTATAGAACCTCGTAGGCATTAAAATGTAAAATGATCAAATGTGATTTCTTATACCAGCACCTATTTACACTAGGTATAGCTTTCGATGATAAATAAATAAATATTCCTGGACAAATTACACACGGCCATCTAGTCCCAAACTAAGCAAAGCTTGTATGTATATTCTATGGGTATTAGATAACTGATATAATATTTTTTTTTGTTAATACATACATGTAATACATAGAAAACACCAACCAAGACCAGACCAAGACAAACAGACATGTTCATGTATCCTTCCTATATTTGTCTTGGGCAGCCGCGAAGTCAAGTTTTACAACCATTTAACCACCGAACTCGTCATTGTTTTAATTGTCGATTTTACATGCTTCACTATTGTGTAAACGGGTCTAATCAGCGTTTTATTATCTTATACGTGGTTTGAAACCTATAAATATAGTGGATTTGAGAGTTGTAACCAAAGCACGGAGTATATAAAATATAGAGCCTGTTAAATCAAAATCTATAGCAATGGTGTAAGCCATAGTGTTAGGTGGTTACCATAGTTAACCAGGAAAAACATTACATTTGCTTTTTTATTTTATATGCATTAGGCAATCGTGATAAAAAAGGTTCACAAAAGGCTTAAGTAGCAAAGATATTATAACAAGTAGCCCATAGATCGCTAATTAGTTCACACATACACCAAAGGTTTCAACCAGAATTCCGTTTATAAACTGTTTTTTTTTTTATGTTTTAAATATTGTTGCTAACGCAGTTATTAATTGGTATTCTATGGTGCACAGGTAGCGTTTCCACGTTGTAGTCGTCACTCTTGACGATAAACGGAGCGCACCGCATGAGGCCTTACTCGAATCAGTATTTTACGTATTCAATTGATAAAAAAAAGAGCTGTCGTAGGTCACCTTGCATTTTGATGTTGTCGTCGTCAACCCTATCTCATCCCACTGCTGGATATCCCAGCAGTGGGATGAGTATCCCACAGCTGGGATATCCAGCAGATGGATGAGTAAAGGTTGACGACGACGAACCTTCAATTGTTGTGAACTTGTTCGAACTGATATCATTCCAAGTGGCAAGTCCGAGGATTGGAATTAGCTCACTCACTCGCACGACGACAATAACCCTCTATTTGCTTTTTACTTCTATTCTGCTCTTTATTATATTAATGCTTTCTCAGTCTGTTTCCAACTGTACTGTGCAACAAATAACACTATATAACAAAGCCAGGCGTCAAATTGGGTTCATAAGTAGAACACCTACAACTAATGGCGCAAGTCTTCCGTAGCGTACCTAAAATCATTTTTCAAATATTATTCCCTTAAATCGATCGTAAGATCTGTTTCTATTGACTGATCTTTGCAACGCCCGGTATCTCGAGAGGCGTAGACCGGCTAATTAAAATGTTTATAGCCTATAAAGTAGAGAAACGAGCTAAGAAACAAACACGTTATTACGACTTGATAAATGTATGACTTTTACTGCATACATAGTACCTCCTCATACATATCTGTGATACAGGTCTATCTACTACGAGTCTATCTACTACAGTACGTTTCCTAAGACATTTTATACCACGAACGGTGAAACTGTGGAATCAACTTACCTCAGCAGTATTTCTGAACAATTACGGCATGGGAGCCTTCAAGAACAGAGTCTTTTATTTCCCTTAAAAGGCTGGCAACGGATCGGCAAACCCTTGGTGTTGCTGATCTCCATGAGAGGTGGTGATTGCTTTACGCCAGGTGACTCATGTCGCTCGTTTGCTCGCCTGTCATATAAAAACTGGCCAAGTGCGAGTCGGAGTCGCGCATGAAGGGTGCCGTACCATTATCTATAAAAACAGCAAAAAAAATACGTTTGTTGTATGGGAGCCCCCTTAAATATTTGTTTTATTTTTATTTAATTATTTATTTTTAAAGTAAATATAAAACTAAATATTATGTGATTATTTCAAGCGTCTACCTATTTCCGTTATCAATTGCGATCAAAAACGAGCAAAAAAAATTACGTTTGTTGTATGGGAGCCCCCTTAAATATTTATTTTATTCTGTATTTTATCTTATAGCGGCATTTGTTCTTATAGCGGCAACAAAAATACATCATCTGTGAAAATTTCAACAGTCAAACTATCACGGTTCATGAGATATTGCCTGGTGACAGACGGATGGACGGACGGACAGCGGAGCCTTAGTAATAGGGTTCCTTTTTACCCTTTGGGTACGGAACCCTAAAAAAAGGTAAGTAGATTTCGAAACGGCAGTAGAATAAAATGTTACAGTGCTAGCAACACGCCCCGGTTTTCCACCGAACTGAGACAATTTTAGTTTAATTCATTGAAAACTCTATTAATTTAAACGGCGCACGCCAGTAGACTTCCTAATGTCGTGGCTTTTTACGATATTGGTAACAACTCATCGTCATATTTCAATTATTATACACCAAATTTTAGGGAATCATTAGGCTACTAGCCGACCCGACACACGTTGTGCTGTCTTCTTAACAATGAATATTGAATTCCAATTGATTTCGAGCAATCTGTCAAAGCCGTGTGGTTTCCGGCAGACTAGCATAGAATCACTCCGTTTCTTCCCGTGGATGTCGTACAAGGCGACTAAGGGAAATATATTATCAAATATCGATCAGGCCTCCCCAACCCGTCTGGCCAGCGTGGGGAGTGTAGGCCAAATCCTCCTTCCATCTAGGACGGACGAGAGAAGGTCGTGCTCCTGTAGTGGAGACTAAAATGAATCTGCTGATGATGAATCTGTCAAATGACTGTCAGTTCTGACAAGCGACATAAACCTCACTCACTCGCAGGAACACAACAGCCCTCGAGGGAACCGTTATTTGGCTGCAGTATTCTGTGAGGTGGAGGTACATTCCCCAGTCAGCTTACAATTACGCTCCCTATCTCTCTTTTCGCCAGAGCTTCGTTTGTCAGTCAGCAGGGTGCGCCGCGCGCAGGTGAAGTTGGCTTTGGTTCAAAGATGTTGATGAACCACTTACACCTTAAAATAAATAATAAAATCCTCTTTCAGGCCACGTGGTCAAACTTACTTTTATCAACTGAAACAGTACAGTTTCACTAACAACACCTTTCGACGTTTTAAATTGAGAATTGATAAAACACATATAAATACGATTGGATGTGTAAAAGCTCTTTTCAGCACTTGCGTAACACAACATAAAACAAAATAGCTCTACATACGGCGAGTGCTACAATCGCACGGGAAAATAGCCCGTCGGCGTGCGATTTCCGAAGGTCCCGCATACTATTGTACGGTGAGAATCGCAGTTATCGTAAAAAGTAATAGGCACCAGTCGTCATACATATTACATCCTCACCTATTTACAAGTAGATATCGGTATATTTATATAAATTTTATTTCAGTAATATCTCCAAAACTGGTTGCCGTCTCTGGAGAAAGGAGGGCTGGCTCGTTCTTTGCTCAAAAAGTCAGTATTGCGATTCAGCGAGGAAACGCAACCTGCCTTACCACCATCTCTTATTGCGATTCAATAACTGAATAGAATGCTTATTCATACCAATGAATAAGCGACTCTATTTCAAATGGAAATACCACCACCATACTGCCCCCTTACCACCATCTCTTATTGCGATTCAATAATTGAATAGATTGCTTATTCATTGGTATGAATAAGCAATCTATTCAATATATATAGATTGCTTATTCATACCAATGAATAAGCGACTTTATTTAAAATGGAATAGAGTTGCTTATTCATTGGTATGAATAAGCAATCTATTCAATTATTAAATACAAAAATACAAATACAAAATAATTTATTTGCAATAAACAGGGTAACATTTAAACAGATGTTATTGTAAAATACATCACCAGCCTATTTAGCCATTTTATAATAGCATGCAAATTTAATTTAATTTTAATCTAATTAAATATTTGTTTCAATACATTTAAAATTGATAATTTAACATTAAATTTGTCAGTAATCATACATCACCAGTCTATTAATTAAATTATTGTACAATTGCATTCAAATGTCATTGGAAGTAGATTAAACTTAATTATAAATGTAAATAAAATGTAATTGATTAAAAATTTTAACTTTGATTTAGAAGTAATAAATTGCCACTAAAATATTCAAGTCCAAACTTTTTCTGACATACAATATAAATTTTAATTAGGTGAATTGATTTCTAGTTATTAGTAATGTTTATTATTAGTAATGTTTATTATTGAATTGAATCGCAATAAGAGATGGTGGTAAGGGGGCTGTTCTTGCCTCGCTTTTCTTTTTTATACTAAGTCGGGTGGCAGACACAGCAACGATCAAGGAAATTGTTATTTGGCTGCGGTATTCTGTGAGGTGGAGGTACATTCCCCAGTCGGGTAGCTTACAATTACGCTCTCTACCTCTCTTTTCGCCAGAGCTTTACCCAAATATTGTCAGACAAATTACACAGCGCCATCTAGCCCCAAAGTAGGCGAAGCTTGTGTTATGGGTACTAGACAACTGATAAACATACGTAAATACGTTTTTTTTGTAAATACATACTTATGATACATAGAAAACACCCAGACCAATACAAACAGACATGTTCATGCACACAAATGTTTGTCCTGTATGGGAATCGAACCCACGAGCGTGGTGTCGAAGCCGCGTCATTGACCGCTACGCCACCGAGCTCGTCTTTATATGTAGATATTCAGAGTTCCACAAATATTCCAGTAATATTACAAAATCGCTTAACAAAAGACCAGTAAGTAATATTGAAGTTACCGAACACGAGCAACCCGGTAAACTATGCGAATATATGCGCGCACCTCACACAAAACGACCATTAAAGATACCGCCCGAACCCAATCTCATCCCGGCAAGTAATCGGTACTCGCCCGCCCGCCATTGAACAGCTTTTTTATCGCCAATAATAAACATCCTAATAACCGCTTCTGTAGTTTGTTCTAGGAAATGAGAGTTTAGCACGAGCTGGGGAAATATGTAATAACCATCTTTTCAGATTTCTTCAATCCTTAGAATAGAAATTTTGCGGTGTAAGTGGCTCATATCGATTTTTACATCGAATGGCGATAGCCACTTTGACTCCCAAGTCGCGGGTTCGATCCCCGCACATGATACACATTTTTGTGCATGAACATGTCTGTTTGTATTGGTCTGGGTGTTTTCTATGTATTAAATGTATTAATTTACAAAAAAAAAATATGTACATACGAGTATATCAGTTATCTAGTCCCAAACTAAGCAAAGCTGGGTACTAAATATCTGTTATTGTACACTAAATTTTATTTTATTTTATTGTAAATACATATTTATCATATGAGGTGGTGATGTCATTGTCAAACCATGTACTCAATATATGTAACAGCGACGTAGTTTATAAGTTCAGTTATAATACAGAGTTCGAACAATGAATACGTTTGATTTTGATCCCTAAACACCGCACATACATAGAAAACACCCAGACCAAGACATGTTCATGCATAATAATGTTTGTCTTGTGCAGGGATCGAACCTACCACCTCGAAGTAAAAGTCGCCATTGCTAACCATTTCACCACCGGGCTCGATAAAATTACATGAGCGAAACTAAACGAAATCTGCTTCATTTCGCTTCGTTCCCCAATTTTCGTTCGAAAAATAGGTTTTACGTTTTAGTTATTGACAAACATTTTAAGCTTAATTGGTAGAGGTCCATGGTTTCTAGCAGCTAAGCTAAACACGGGCACCATAAATTTAAGCCGAAGTTTGCTATTCGCTATTAAAAATCCTCACTTCGCTTCATTCCCTGTGTAGCCTACGCTTAAACTGTCCTCTGTTTTCATGGGGATATTATTTATCCACACAATTGTTCGAAAAATGAACCGATATAAAAACAAAATACAATAAACATAAACAATACGAAATTGAAGTAATAAACACAAATAGAAGGACGCGTGTTCGAATAACATACAGCGACATTAAATTGCAATCAACATTTAGAATAAACAGAACGGCTAATAAACATACGAATATATGATCGATATAAACACGATTTAAGCTCATCGATATCTCGAATCAATTACAAAAACCGTACCATAAAATACAGCCAGCAGACGATATTAATTCGATTGGCGGGGCAATTACGTGCAGTCACGATGGCTTGATTCATGACAATCATTACGAAGTAAATCATGCTGTGTGAATTTACATAGAGGACAAGAATTTGCATCCACATAGGTAATGTGGATGCAAATGACGAGACAATTTTGTGATAAACCCGTGATAATTGGAAGTCATACTTTTTTTGTCACTCTTCTGACTGATATGTATAACTAGCGGCTCGCTCACGCTTTCCTGTGGCTCATTCTTTCCGTTCACATATCATTCCAGTTATTTCCCATACAAATCTTGGCCTGGCAAATTTTTCGTAAATTTTTCTGTTAATTTGAATAACTATTCTGCTGTTCGGGATGGAGAGAAATCCAATAAATTAAAGATCATATAAAAACTTTAACAATAAAATAAAACCGCAGAAAAAAATTAAAAGCAAAAAATAATAAACTTTGTTTTTATTGAACCTAAGTAATTACACCTATGAGTCGGCGCCAAACAAGCAAATTACTATTGTTTATCGCTGGCGATTTCACATTGATTCTTTAAATTTGAGGTAATTTAGTGATCTTCGTTCATTGATTTTTCGCATCGACCTGAGAACCTCCTCCGTTTTTTCGTCGCTTAAAAAATAGGTCCAGCTATACTTGAGTTAGAAGTAGTGTAATTAACCCAACTTTGTTCTATAAATATGTTGCCGGCAATGTGTATAAATTCAGGCAATGTATAGAATGCCTGGTCGATCTATACTATGTATACCAACAAAGCAATGAATAAAATAATCTATGTATCTATATTTTTTATACAGTATACCTAGGCAATCTATACAATTCCTAGGTATACCGTCTATCAGGGCATTATGCCAAGTCATTATATATAACCGGGGTTGTCTAGAAATGTATAAAATGATCCAAGCTGTCGTAGTTTTTTTGACGGTTTTTGGGTGAATTTGCCCTGAACTGTTTCTGAGTTTGTTTAAGTTTCAACCATAGAATATATATACCTATATTAACTTATATATTCGATTGAAAGCTTAAACTCTATTTGCGGGGCATGCCACTTGGTTTAGTAGTACCTAACCAAAAAACACAAGAACTTGCACATATTCCTTTCATGTTGCAATAATTTCTATTTCTAAGGTCTTCCGATTTTTTCAGAATGCCTAGGCAAGGCACGATATAAATTATTTTCTTATACTATGCCTGACATTTTAAATTTGAACATATACAATCTTTAAGCTGTAACCAATTCCACTCCTAACCTTTAGGACTGGCAGAGAATGCGATTAGCATATAATACAAAATTATTATAGTCAATAATTTTAGAAATAAATAATTCATAATTGCATTTTTGAATAAAATATGAAATTTACTTTTTACTCTAAAGGTATTGACTCCAGAGCCGTAAAGCTATTTACTAAAAAAAAACTCTGTTGCATGCGTTGCCAGCTATTTTGGTATTTTCTGACCAGCTAGGCTAATATTAATACATAGGTATCTGAAGTATTCTGTACCTAAATAATAAATTAATGTGAAAAAAATGCAAACCCATTTTGCTATGTAGAGCATTGCTAAATAACCTAAAAATACTTTTATGACTCTCGTAGCATTGACTCAATTTTAATGTTACGCGTGTCATAGATAGTACAATTTGTTTCAGTAATTTTCTATCATACTAAAATAAGATTTCAAAAATTACGTGTCGAATGCCTGACGTATTAAAAAGACACGGTTAATTCAATCCGCCTCTCTTAAATTGCCTATTTGTGCTAAACAAGTATTTATTACATTGTAATTCAATTTGCCCCGACCCGTATCAGACGTATCAGACGCACGATACAGCAACTATGTTGCAAGATGCGAATGGAGGTCCACCTGATACTAGAACCTCTTATTTATTAGCTTTTCAATTTGGCAGGGATATATAAATGTTAATTTGTTTTTACAGAACTAAGTTTTTACAGAAGTTTTTACAGAACTTAAAATTAACTAAGACATGATAGTCGCTTTGTATATTCAATACTAGATTTCGCCCTCGAGCTACCCTAAAAAAATTACGTCAGTTTCTTTTTTTTTATATAATAAAAAGAAAATTCGTTAAATTTAGCTACGTTGGGTGGCAGATAAGCACACGGCCCGCAGATCGATTTGAAATTTTAATCATAATAACCATTCTATCAAATATAAATCTTGGGGTGTAAGTGGTTCATCAACATCTTTGAACCAAAGCCAACTTCACCTGCACGCGGTGCACCCTGCTGACTGACAAACGAAGCTCTGGCGAAAAGAGAGGTAGGGAGCGTAATTGTAAGCTACCCGAATGTACCTCCACCTCACAGAATACCGCAGCCAAATAACGGTCCCCTTAGGGCTGTTGTGTTCCTGCGAGTGAGTGAGGTCACCAGAAAGGAAGGAGATGCTGCGATGGCAGCGGGGGTGGCGGCGCGCGAGCGATATTTTATGTTGCGAGCGTTAATATGGCTACGGTAACCGCTTCACATCAGGCGGGCCGTATGCTTGTCTACCAACCGACGTAGTATAAATATATATATATATATATATATATATATATATATATATATATATATATATATATATATATAATAATACAAAATTTATTGTGATTTTTTAAATTAATTTAGAGAAATATAACTTAGACATATTACACGCCGCCATATCGAAGTTATTTTCTACAATATGTCTAGAGTAACGTCGACCGCCTGTCTGTCTGTGTTTATTTACCTCGAACTCCTCCGTGCTTCAGGGGACACGTTAAGCCGTTGTCATTAAATTTGCCACCGATGCTGAAACTGAAAACATGTTTATACATACAAATCGTGGGCAATTACTGGAATGGGATCAACCAATCATGATGTTAAAGCAGCTATTGCTAAGTTCACCACTGGGCATCATCATCATAATCAGCCCGCATCTACCCACTGCTAGATATAAGCATTTCCCAATTCCTACCACCATAAGCGATCCTTCGCATCCAGCCGCTTTTTTCGGTTAGCGGTCCATGTAGAGCATGAAAGATTACGCCTTTGCACAGTGGTTCATATTACAGCGGACAAAAATACAAGTGTCGTAAATATTTTGATATTTTTTTTATTATATATTATATTATATGTAATAAAATATCATATTATTGCCTTCGAACTTCTAAAGCTGTAAGTTCTTATTTTATTCTTCCGTAAATTTGGCTTGCTCGTAGAAACTAGCCATCGAACATAGGGCTCTTCCATGACTATTTTTGTAGGTACTTAATAATAATTCGTATATGAGAACACGTCAAGTCAGACCTTAGGCTTCAAGATATTATCCAAAATTTTAAGAAGTAATGAATTATTTTAAATTGTTGTAAAGTATTTTATGTTCTACTAAATAAATTTCAGGACTGACCATTGAACTTGGTACCTATTTAGTTCTCACTTCGTTAGTCGTTGAAGTCAACATATAATAATATGATAATATTGAACTTGGCTCTTATTTCACATTTATGTGTTTTTGATGGGATTTATATTACCTTATTACGCTGACTTGCTACTGGGCTCGGGTGGGCACTTATTTCAACAGGTAATTTATCAATTCAAAATAACATTTATAAAATGTTTCATCGCGTAGTCACTCTGGTTTGTAAATTTCTCGTCTCGCAGTATCGCCCTCGACCGAATCGCTTAAAAGCATTGTCTTGTTTTCGCCCGCGCTCGTCTTGAACTGAGAAAGTTCCCCGTGTGGTGCCCTAATACGAGAACGATGGGAACCAACTTTACGAATATTAAGTACACCCTCCCATCCTCAGAAAAATGTACGAACACATCAACAAACATTACGATAACATGGCGAATTTTTCAGGGAAAACATCGTAAGTCTCGTTTGTAGTTCCTTCAAGAGATGTTTATACTTTGTTGGTATTTATAAAATTAATCATTCATTCATGTCACTGACTCACACTTCATCCACTCACCATGCACACACACGGACGCACATAACCATGTTTTTTCTCCATTTTTAGTCGCGCGCGTGAGCCCATCACGCGATAGCTGAAAATCAGTGTTTTTTTGCACAATATGCAAAAAAGTGTCACTCAGCGTTGATGATTTGCTTGCTGCTGCACACACATGCATCTTTTATCTGACTTCTGTTTCCTACTGGATAAGTTCTCTCCTTGTTAAATATAATTTAATTTTTGTATGTGTGTGACTGTAGTTTGTAATAAACGTATCTGTCTAATGTAATTATAGACATTATTTATTTGACATACATAATATTGTAATATGTATACAACTACTCTTGACATTGCATTAATTTAATATTAATTACATTTATTATAAGTTCAAAATGGAAAAGATAAAATCATTATTAAAAAAACCGGCCAAGTGAGTGTCAGGCAACGCGCAGCGTTAGAGTTCCGTAATTGTCCGTCGCTATATTTCTGGTCGTAATGTGAATTTTATAATGCTGAAAAGTTTTTGCTGTTCTAGCCTTACATATAGTTTGGTTGGATACGCGGTCGTCATCATAACATGCCACGACAAACCAAATACAAAATTGAGGCTCCGCCTTTATCATTGTTATTACTTTGTGAATTATTGTTGTTACAATGTTTAGATTTTTCTAGAATTTTACATATTTATTTTAGTTCGTAAACGTATGTTTACCTCTTTTACACAACTAACAACTTCATTTAAGCAATTTTCAATGGAATTTGTAATAAATTTTCTTTTCCTCCAAGGACACTTCTTAAGTTGATCGACTATTGCCCGGAATATATTGCCTATATATATTGGAACTTGTAAAGCCTACTTAGTTGTGATAGTTTTCCTTTTATATTCATTAAATACGCTACTGTCGTGATTTTACTTGGCTCAAATAAAAATTAATGCTTTAAATCTCAATATTTCGCAAACAGAGCCTTAGAAAAAAGGTGCTCACACACTTATTTTTGAAAGACCTATCCAACGATACCCAATATCATAGGAAAGCCAAAGAAAAAAAAACATCCCCACATTGCGTGTTGAGTGTGCACATTGAGTGTACCCTATTTTTTTGTAAGTTTAACCTTACTATTCTATCGGCTTGATTAATTCGTATACAACCCATACAAAATTCTATGCTTTATAGTGCTAAAAGTCTCTGAACTAAGCCACGGCCGGACGGATAGACAGACAGATTGATATTATACTGCTTCTTTATTTACTGCGGAGCCCTAAAAAAATAATGTATGACTTGTCCAAGATCCCGCAAGGTCCAATAGCAAAAAAGATTTTTCGTTTTGATTTTGACGTGACAACGTCTTATAAATTGGTTAGCCGGGTGACACTTCAAGAAACGCGCTCACGTTATGCGCTTACAATGAGAGCGAGTGAGAGGCACGCGTCCCGCCTAAGAGCGAGAGAGACAGACATAAAAAGTGAAAGGCATGCGTCCCTTCCACTCGAAAACATTTTACCACTCAAAGTCGTTGTCACGTAAAACTTTCGCCCGTATACCGACTTTACAGGCAACCAATTTTTTTTTTTTATTAATTTGAATCTTCACAAGATCTAGTAGAGCAGCTGTGCTAGCAGCAAGGGTGGTCATACGCGTGCGTACTTTTTTAATTCCAATCGTTCATAAACTACGCCAACTGCCCCTAATGACTCTTTAGTACACTCTATGTACAGTCAAAAGGTCATAAGTGCTGTAACACCTACGTTACCTTTAACTTTAAAGTTTTATTAATATAATAAATCCAAGTTTTGTTTCAAAATTCATTGTAAGGTGGGATATAAACACAGAGATAAAACATACTTTAAGTATGGTATGTGGTAGTTACATTCACGTTCTTCTGCTATATTAAATAAATAAATAAATAACCATTTATTTCGGACGTAAGACATCCATAGAAGGGTTAGTAACATCGAAAATCTTATAACTAGGTTAGTAACAATGTGTAGTGAATTGGGACATTTTTTAGGCAACGTACAAGTGAATTACCATGCAAAATATGTTTGCACTGTAATTCACTTGACTCTGCCAGTGACGACTGCTACCCAGTGCGCCTGGATGGGACAGTCAAACCGACCAGCGATCATTTTCAGGATGCTGTTACTGCTGCCACGAACTCTATGTAGTAGTGATGCTACTTTTTTGCGCATTATAGCGTGAAATCCGTCTACGCGCGCCTCGGCGAACATCCCCGATGCACTACATCGTCGTGGCAGCTGCAGCAGCATTCTGAAAGCATTATTATATTGAACACGCAAGACGTTGTAGGTTCGTTTCGTATACCGCACCCATAAGCTGCTCGAGTAAAAAGACTGACAGTAAGCTTTAAAGAGAGATATTTTAACCCGTTTTGAACATCAAGCAAACCTGCGAGCTAGCATATTACTCCTTACCGCCAACGCCCTGCGTTCTCGTTCAATATCGAGATCGTCTTTCAGATCACCAGTCACTATATGCCCGAGATACTTAAATCTATCTACTATTGGTAGAGCACAGCCATCAAGCACAACAGGAGGTACGTACGTAGGACAATTTTTTCCTGCTTTAAAGATGAGTAATTCACTCTTATTTGAGTTGTACTTTAGACCATGCTCACGAGCGTACTCCTCACAAATTCTCACCAATCTCCTGATACTACTTATTGAGGGGCTCAGCAGCACCATATCATCAGCATAACTAATGTTGTTAACACAAATATTATCAATGTGGCATCCAACATGCGTACTACTGAGCCTCTCAACAAGCTGGTTCACATATAAATTAAACAATATAGGTGATGTAATACCCCCTTGTCTCCCCCCACATTCCAAAGTATATTCATCCGAATAAGTATCCGCCCATCTCACCTGGTTCTTTTGATTTTTGTACCAGAATTGAAGGATCGATACACACTCTGCCGATACACCCTCATTCCTTAGCTTCTCCCATAGAATGTCATAAACAACTCTATCGAAGGCTTTGGACATATCAAGAAAGCATGCGTATATCGGTGTCTTTCGCTCCGTATAATACCTGACAGTATGCTTAAGGCATAAAACAGCACTTTCGGTTGACAGTCCAGTGCGAAATCCAAATTGTGAATCATGCAGCTTAATGTGCATGCCAAGATAACTATTAAGCAAACTGTCAAGCACCTTAGCCATTACAGAAGCAAGTGAGATAGGCCGATAATTGGATGCATCCGATACATCCCCAGTTTTACTTTTAAGAATTGGCACGACTATGGTTCTCATTAGCGGTTCAGGTAAATATGAGTGACCCAAGCACAGCGTATAGAACATTGCCAGCACACGAGGCAAATGCACACCTGCGTTACTGAGATGCTCGATACTGAGGCCGTCATGACCTGGTGATTTTCCTCGATGCATATTTTTGATCACAGAACAAACATCTTTTGCGGTAATATTAAAGCTACGCTCCGCCATGACGGCCTCAGCACCGCTCACCTCTGCGTCCACTGAATCAGTAGCTCTACTGACAGTGAACATACGCCTGAAGTTATTAGCAATGTCCTTGTACTCACTTACACCGTTGACGCTCACTGGAAGACTCGATTTAGCATTTAACTTTTTAGTGTTCTTCCAGAAAGATTTAAAATCTTTAGTTCAACTTTGATTTAAAAATCCGTCTGCTGTCACACATGTCATTGTATATATTACCACTCGACGGCCTACCAGCGCCCACCCAGAGCTGAAATTTAAATCTTGACTCCCTGTGAGCGTCACCGACGTATTTATTCCACCCCGTGATGTAACCTCCCTTCCTATGACACTTGCGCTCATAAGATAGTTGAGATGCCACTGTTAAAATATTTATTATGTTATTATACATTTTATCCAGTATTAACGTGTGACTTTTATCACAACAAATCTTATCAGCGCAATATGTAAGTTCGGATGGGAAATCAATTTCTCTAAGTCTCTCGTGGCATATAGTGTGGTACCTATTGACCTGTTCCGGTTTTCTGTCCCCCCATATAATCTTATTACAAAATGCATCAGTACTAGAATCACATTTAGCTCTAATGCCACCCAAATCACACTCAACAACAAGCGGGTTATGGTCAGACCAATACACACCATACTGTACATAAATATTTTTGACAGTGTCATATGCGGAGGCGGTAACTAAGCAGTGATCTAACCACCTTCTACACCCGTGTATATCACTCGTATATGTATAAGTATCCGAGGCAGCACCAAGCCGCTCTATATCTATACAACACCAATCTTGTTCAACACAAAACTCTAACATTTCATTATAAAACAACTGATTTGGGTGCGCATTAAAATCTCCAAGTATATAAACAGCTTCAGTATCACTATTATTGTCTATAATTGAACTTATAAGACTAAGACAGTCTGTGTAAATAGTCAAGTTATCCATGGAATCAACAGGCATATAAACACTAAACACTAGTATTCGCTTACCATTATCCAGTACCGCCTTGATAGCTGACAAACGCACATTTCCGCACTCAATGACTGACACTGATTTGAAAATACTTTTTCGCCATAGTATCGCGACACCACCATACGGACGACCGATCAGGAGACCCGTTGATGTGTCCACTGCCGACGTACCAGTGCTCCCGAAGTCGCCATCCACCGTGTTGAGTATCTGCAAGTCATGTGGCAATAACCACGTTTCTTGCAACGCCACTACATCAGCAGATTTACACAATATACGTATATCTTCTATTGAACGTTTAAGAGATCTACAGTTAAAACTCACAAGTCTACTTATTTTCGATTTATTTACGTTATACATTTATTGAATGATTAGATGGCTGCTCTCGAGGACTTGACGGCCCAGCTGTATTTTTCTTCATATTTACAAACCTCCTGAAGGATATTCCACATGGCCATAACTTGTCATCCAGAAAAATATCAAGCATATGCTTGGTGACAAACACCTTGTAAGAATTGTAGCCCTTTTGTTTTTTCATATTGATTTTCAATAGAGATACTTTCTGGTTCGTTTTCTCATATATATAGTCGACTATATCGGATTCCAATACATCTTTATGTACATTCGAAACATATAATGGTATCTTAGTATCTGCCGCTTTAAACTTATTGTTGGGGTCCGATTCTGCTTTTCCCTTACTGCCTTGAAATTTATTTCTTAGTCTTCTCTTTTGTACTAATATCCAATCATTATCTTTCTTATCCTTCTGCCATTCATTATTATTTCGTGCCACATCCGCGAATGACAACTTTCTTTCTGTTAATCTATTGACTTGCTTATGGTAAACATCTGCTGTGCTGTCTTCCCCAGCCACCGCGATCAGCTGATCCTTATCTGTACCTTGTAAATGAATCATAATGTCATTACTGGCCGTCTGCGACAGGTGCGAGTGCGATCGCTTAGGGGTAGATGCGGGTGCAGTAACGTGTGAGTGAGATGGACAAACTTCGGCACCTCGCTGGCGATCGTTGTCGGCGGCGGACGACGATTGCGTGAACTCCGGTGTGTGTGAGTGGGACCGCATGCATGATGTAGTCAACGCTCCATTCAAACATGTAGCTTGTTGGTCCGTTGACGCTGAGTCATATCTCGGTGTCAGGATTGCCATCGGCCCGCTATCTAGTAGGTATCCGCCGCGTTTTGTGTTTACCTTACAATTACTACTTAAAATTGACGCGTACCGGCAATTAATCCACTTATTTTCTAAATCTTCAATTTGTTTATTAACAACATAATCTTCTTTGATCGCTCGTAAATCAGATTTTATCATAGTTATTTCTTTTAATAACGTACTTGGATCCAGATGGTCAAAACTGACCACAGGGAGTTTATTCAAATCTCTCGCTACAAAAATCGGCACAGTTTCCGGGTCTGTCTCCTTGAATACCGCAATGATGTCCTCAAGGTCCCTCTGCTTTTTTCCATCCTTTCTTCGCGATATGTTCCGCTTGCTTGTCGTTATAGTATCAAACAGTAACGACTTAGCCATAGCAACTTCATCGTCTTTAAATGTTGAAGCACAGATACGCACCATACTTTCATTGTCCATAACATCAACCTTATTTTGTATATAACACAGTATTTCACTAATTACTATGTTGCAACTCGCACATTTTAATGTTTCCGACTTTGCACTCGATGACATTTTCGCTACGTAAGGTCGCAGTGTACACAGACGTAACGCACGATACCGCGGTCAAGCGCGTACTGTTAACAAGTACACTGATCGTTATCTCAAAAATATTATTTCTAAATCCCCTATAAAAACAATAAAGATATACAGTAATATCAAACAAAACATTTTGTCTACTCCCTCGTGTCCACATCGCTAACTAAACATAAATATTTCATGAAAAACTTGATACAAAAAACAAAGATTTTAGAAATACCTTAAATTATGTTCATCCAGAATGTGCCACATACTAAGAAAAATAAAACAAATGTAAACAGTAGCCAAGTTCTCATGCATAATAAAATTACATTCGTCTAAAATAGTGCAATGGATCTGAGTAAGGCACGGAATTATAAAAAAAATAAAAAAGACGTGTGGCACTCGGGGACTGCCGCGGTAAAGCTATTGCATAGCATTTTGTATCAACTTATGCAATTATAATTTTATTTATTTATTTTATTCATGCAGAATTGCTTTTTCTTTGATATTAATTCAAGTTACACTTTTTGAGCGTGGTGACCGATAAGAAAACAAATTTTTCTATTATTAAATAAATAAAACGAGTTTCGTAGAGTCGTACAATACGTCTAATCGCACGCACACAACGCCGTGTCGAAGACTGCCGAACTGAAACGACGTTAGACGATGCACGGCCTTCAAGCCACACCTCCTTGCCCGTCGGAGTGGGGAGCGTGAGGTTTTTTCGTTACGGAATTTCTGGATTCGGTCCCCGCGCTCAAGGCCCGCGATAGAAGCTATGCAATAGCTTAAAAACTAATGGAAGAGAAGGCGCTGCTTTACCTTAATAGCAAGAAGATGAGAGAAACAAAGGACGCATGTTTGTTTTATAACTTTTATTTATAGCTTTGGAGAAAATAATTTGTAGAGATCTGAGGAATAAATATATTTAGTCTGTATATGTACTGAGAATAACCTTTGAGACTTTTGTTAACAAAATTACATTATCACATTTTGCTTTTTACAAATAGATAGATAGATATGCATAAATAATAGATTTTTGATTAATTTGTAAACAGCCAGACTTTTGCTAGTACAAACAAAAGTGATGTTACAAACAAAACTAGAATAACACTCGGTGCTATGTTCAACTATAGAACACTTAACATCTATAGTAATCGTGATCTTTGCTTTAAATCCCGTATCTGTTCAATCGCTACGTTATCGGAGTGACATAAGGCTAGTTCGAATTAGCTAGTATTTTAGTACTAGAATAAAAACGAGTAATTACTCGCATTGGTCTTCTGATTGCAATACAGTTTTATAAACAAACATACTGATACGTTTAACATATAAGCTATTCAGTGTATCACATAAAGAGTCAAATAAGACAATATGTGAGTGAACAATGGATAATAAAGGTGATAATGGCGAATGAGCGAGCGACAGCGCTCGTCGCCGCTCGCCGAGCGTCGCGTCACGTCGAGCGACGTTGAATGGGACAATGGAATAATAGGCAGGACCTACATACTGCGAACAAAACCTTTAAAGCTGGTACAAAAATTCGCGCAAATTGGTCGAGAGGTTAATGAGGAGCTTGTAGTTAATAAGCAATTGTTACCAAACTCCATTTATTCGTAGCGTCCATTATTTTTATTTTCCATCTCGCTCCGTCTCATTGGCTCTAGTCATCAAATTGGCATCTAGACTTCTAGGCAATTTCATCTACACTACTTTGCATGCTTCCTCCACCAATTAGTTCATGTAAAGTAATGTAAACTACTGCCGGCCGGCACCCACCTACTATCGTTAGTAAATGCATGCGACTGCCGTGGCTGCTTTGGTCGTCTCTGCTCCAGCTGCTTCATTTTTTTTTTGTAGGTCGTTGTTAAAACTATCAATATCTATAGATTGCCTGAGGATGCCTCGCGTAGAGGCAAAACACGTGTCACAGAGACGACCCCGGCAATCGGAGCGGCGGCGTTGCACATTTTTTCTGTTTCATATGTTGCAGATACGCCGACGACAACTGTGTTAGCAATTGTGATGCCAGCTCCGGGGGAGCCGCTACGGTAACTGCATTACATCAGGCAGGCATTTCAAGCACCTACACGTGGTGCACTCTGCTGACTGACAAACGACGCTCTGGCAAAAGCATAGCGTATCTTTTTAAGCTCGGAAGTACCCGCACCTACAGAATACAGCAGCGAAATAACAATTCCCTTGAGTGTTGTTGTGTTCCTGCGAGTGAGTGAGGTCACCAGAAAGTAAGATAGGCAGGAGTATAAGCTGCCAACGGATCGGCGACGTCTTGGTGTTGCTGATCTCCGTGGGCGGTGGTGATTGCTTTCCATCAGGTGACCCACATGCTCGTTTGCCCCCCTCTCATATATAAAAAAATGCCGTATACTTTTTAGGCACTCGGCGCCGTTCGCATAAAAAACATCTCAGCATTGTTTTTTTCGCACCGCGCGCCATCGTCGGCAGGGAATTTATCCTCATATATTGGAGCCATGTCCTGGCCGTAGCCTGTCCATGGATGGGTTTATTTATCTCGATCTCCTCCGTGTTTTAGAGGGCACGTTAAACCGTCGGTCCCGGCTTTTGTCATTCGATGACAGTCATTAAGTCAGTGGCTTTTAGGCGTCTTGAAATCATCAGATGAGCAGCGTGGTGGAGTATGCTCTAAACACCTTCGAATGAGGGGAGACTCAGATGCCAATAGGGGGATGAATAAGGGTTTACGACGACGACGACGATGACATCGGAGCCAAATGCGATGGTCTCGTACAGTGTTGTTCCAGAGAGGCTTTCTTCAACGAACTCTAAAGTTGTGGAATTAATTTTCCTACCGAGGTTTTCCTAGGAGGTAGAGTATGGCATTCTTCAAGAAAACCTTAGGGATTTTTACAGAAATGACAATACGTGCGACTCTGGTGTTTGTGTTATATACGATTTCACTGCTTACTATAAGCATGGGCAAGGCTTGTTTCCCACCTAAGAGATATGAAAAAAATATTTGTACAAGAAAGGTCTCACTTCCTTCGAAACAAAAATGGAGTAAACTTTATTCTTTTCCAAATTACCTATATTTATTATAGAAAATACCTGCAGAAATGAAAGGAAAACTCAACAGTTTCCACTGCCCGAAACTCTGACTGAAACTAATCAAAAATCGGCTTACCCCCATTGCGACATAGAAGCATTTCGTCTGGGCGTTGATGAGGGTGATTTTTTCCCTTTATTATTTTTACGGCGACTCGCTGACCCGGCTGTTAGCGCCGCAGCCTCGGGCTCCCAGGTGACACCGTTCATTAATCTCGACGATTCTCGCCCCTTCGAGAAACTCCAAGAATCTTAATTTGAAGTTTCGACGCGCCTCTTTATCGGAACTATGCGAAGAATCCTGCTGAAGAGGTATTCATTAAAACGAGATAACGGATGATAACGGTTCGCCAGCTTTTCTTTGTGTAATTTCCTTTAATATTTTCATGGCTGGCTATTATTGCGAAAGATGAAAGACCATTACAGTGATGGTGGAAATAACATGAGCGAGCTTTACACATTTGAAATTGCATTGATAAATTTAACATTTAATTGAATAGTATAGCAAAATGTCGAAAGAAAAAATGCGGATGCTCTAGGCGACGACAATAATCTAGCAAATACATACACATACCCTTCTTCTTCTCAACAAACACAACACATTTCCTCCTCCACTCATATCTTCAATCATAACATAATCATTCATCAAGCAGCATCATTAAGGGGCCAGATCGTGAAAACTGTGAAAAGAGTGTTACGATTTTTCATATTTAACCTATTTAGATATGATTGATATCAATGATAATTTGTATATATTACAATCAAAGACCAAAAATTATTGTATGATTATATTAAACTCTTAAAATCTAATAGTTGTTTTATAATAAAGGTCAACAAACGCACAAAATTGAGAAAAAATGCAAAAACATGCCTTCGTATTTTTCAGATTTAACCCAATAAATCAACACAAATTGATAAAAAGAAACACTTTTTGAACACTGAAGAAACCAATAAATATAACATATACTTTTTTTTTGTACCTTTACAAACAAAGACTTCCTCTTTTAAAGCCCTAAAATCTAGATATGTTTTACGTAAATTCTCCATAGAAAAATGTATGAAAAATGACGCACATTCCGATATTACGAATTAGTACCCAGCGCCGCCACTAATCGCCAGTGTGTTTTTATATGTCAAGGTGACACCACGCGCGTCGGATGCTCCAGCAAAATTACGTGTTGTGAATTTGTGTTTTTTGTGAAAAACTGTAAGTATAACTAATTTACCAATATAATGAATGTATATAAATAGTAAAAAATACAAAGAATGAATTAGATACTTTGTTGAGTAGGTTATTTTATGAACCTTGTAAAATATGTATCAATTCAGGCTTGAAACATGATTTCAACATGCTATAGCCAATATCATAAACGTATCTAGTCGGTAATCGAGGGTTTTTTTCGCAGGACTGATTGAATTTGAATTTGCCAGGGAAAAGAAAGTTTAGTACGCATTATAAAAATATGAAAGCCAAAAGATCTCGGAAAAAATGTAAGTTCCTTCCTACTTATTTATTTATCTGCCTACTTTACTACGTCTTGTCCTAAATACCTACCTAGAAAAAAATTACGAGATTTCTGTGAAAGTGTCATGTAAAAATCCTAGTTTTATTTGTGTGCTTATCCTGTCTAAGTAGTAATAATAATATAATTTATTTTCATTTGAACAGGGTACATTACAAAGCTAATACAATACCTATGTCATATGATTTAGATCGCTTGATTCAGACATATACAATAGCATGTAAATATTGGTTTGTATTATAAGTAATAAAGTCAATTTCTACCTAGTATTCGTTTTCATGTTCATCATTATTGTCTAAATATCAGATTGTGGAAGTAGGTATGTTTCATAACAGAAATAGCACGGGCACGCGGCTTTGTCGACATACTTACCGCCAAAGAGACGCGACGCGCCTAGGGTCTGGTGTTGTACAAAAATTACAAAATAATTATAAAGTGGATAATAATGATGAATAATATTTCCAGTATTGAAAATAAAGAAAACCTTCAGGCCGAGACTCCAAGCAACACTGCTATGCTTAGACTACACACTATAGACGTAAGTTGTTATACGTAATTCTTGTAGACTTATTACATAAATAAACAAACTACCTTGGGGTGTAAGTGGTTCATCAAGATCTTTAAACCAAAGCCAAATTCACCTGCATGCGGTACACCCTGCTGACTGACAAACGCAGCTCTGGCGAAAAGAGAGGTAGGGAGCGTAATTGTAAGCTACCCGACTGGGGAATGTACCTCCACCTCACAGAATACCGCAGCCAAATAACGGTTTCCTTGAGGGCTGTTGTCTTCCTGCGAGTGAGTGAGGTCACCAGAAAGGAAGGAGATGCTGCGATGGCAGCGGGGGTGGCGGGGGTGGCGGCGCGCGAGCGATATTTTATGTTGCGAGCGTTAATATGGCTACGGTAACCGCTTCACATCAGGCGGGCCGTATGCTTGTCTGCTACCCGACGTAGTATAAAAAAAAAAAAATACCTAGTTAGTGATGGACGAAGACAAAATCTCAGTAGGGTGAAGTCTTCTAGTATCGGCCTCCTCCTAATATCGGCCTTTGCGAGAAAATGGAATATAGGGTAAGTGCTCCATTGAATGAACCCTTAAGGGCATTCCAAACTTTGAAAATTACAGCCAGCTACTTATGAGATCCTAACCAAAAAATATTTTATTTTATTATGTTCACAATTTATTCATGATTGATACAGTATACATATTTTAGCAAAAATGCTGATAGTTATTGAGATAATCTGCATTTTATACAAATATGGGGTATATTTGTATAAAATGCAGGTTATCTCAATAACTATCAGCATTGAACACACAAATCACCAGAGAATGAACAAAAAAATCCATTGAATAAACCTTTTGAAACCCATTGAATGAACTACCACTTTTATATATCAGTTCTATATATAAATTATTATGTAAGAGTTTATTTCGGGTAATTGTTATTGTAAATATATATATTTTTTTATTATATTAAATAGACGATATGATTACTATTATAATTGCGTGTTACTTGATATTTTATAACCTAAAGAGAACTATCTAACATTATTTTTTTTATACCACTAAGGCGGCAAACAAGCATACGGTCCGCCTGATGGAAAGCAGTTACCGCAGCCTATGGACGCCTGTAACACCGGAGGCATCACATGCGCGTTGCCGACCCTGTAAAAACCTCTTCAAGCCCTTTTTGAAGAACCCCATGCTGTAGTCTCCTGGGAAAACCTCAACAGGCAATTCATTCCACAGCTTGATAGTACGTGGAAGAAAACTTCTCTGGAACCGCACAGTACGTGACCATTTCGGTTCTAAAGTGTGAGGATGAATTCCCTGTCGATGGCGAGCGGTGCGACTGTAGAAGGAAGCCGTGGGCATCATGTCAAACAACTCCTCTGAACACACCCCATTGTACAAACGGTAGAACACACAAAGGGACGCAAAATCTCTTCTCAGACTTAAAGGTTCTAAACCGTCTGTCAGTTTGGGATCGTCAACAATCCTCACAGCACGCCTTTGAATCGAGTCACAGGGTGCAAGCTGGTATCTAGGCGCTCCCGCCCATAGATGGCAACAGTACTCCATATGCGGCCGAACTTGAGCTTTGTATAAGTCTTTGCCGCGGGTTGAAGTAATGTTTCGCCCTGTTGAGCACACCTAGTTTCTTCGATGCCAGCTTGACCTTCCCCTCCAGATGACATCGAAACTGGACGTCGCTGGAGATGTCAACTCCTAGAATACCAATACTATTGGCGATGGTGAGGGGTGTGTTTTCGAAGTGTGGAGCCACAGCAAATGGGGTTTTCTTAGCGGTGAACGCGCAGACTTGTGTCTTGAGGGGTTAAATCGCACTAAGTTCTGTCGCCCCCAGTCGGACACTCTACTTAGTGTGCTCTCAATTTGCGACACAAGTTGTTCGCGGCTCTCCTCCACCAAAGAACGAGGGATATTTGCGCGGCCCGTGTAATAAGTGTCCCCGGTGCTGTCGTCCGCATAACAATGAATGCTGTCATTATACAACATATCATTAACATGCAGCAGAAACAGCGTCGGGGACAATACAGAACCCTGCGGGACGCCAGCATTGATGTCCATGCTATCGGAGCAACTGCCATCTACAACGGCTCTAATGCTTCTGCTGGACAAGAAGCTAGCAACCCATTCGCATAGCCCCTCGGGCAGACCGTAAGGCTAAGATGCCAAATGCTTAAAACATAATATTAATACTGGATTATTATTATAAAATATTTAATATTATTATTCATCACTTCTATGTTAGATTCTCCTTACTCTTCTAAACTATTATATTTCTATAATAGAAGATTGGTTCTATATGTCATCATTATTTATTAATTTCTTTTTAGCTTGCATTTTGCTGTCTTTCCATGGTCGTTTAGCTGAAAGGCACTTCTATGTGGAGATCTTTATTTATTTTATTTAATCAGTTCACTCCGTCTTGTTTTCGTCCTGGGCACAGTACTATTACTGCACTTCTAAAAGTTACTGAAGATATCAGGCTAGGTATGGAGGATAAACTGGTAATAATAAAAGAACACCTCGTTCGAATATTGGTCAAAAAATTGACAACCGTTTATAAAAGTTGTGTACAAAAAATTAGCCAACTGCATTAAGGCTAAGATGCCAAATGCTTAAAACTGTGTGTTCATTGACTAGATTTTCTTCAATTTCGTGATCCAATTATCGAACACCCCTATAATTTATTTATGATAATTAAAATTTATGCAATCTGCTTTTTGTAAGATAAAACAGTTCTTTTTACATCCTACTATCAAATTTTGTTAACACTATCACACTTATAGTGTCTACAAAGTGAATATCAAAACACGAAGTCTCAGCAATGCCCTAAATTCTGCTCCATACAATCAAAAATACGACAGAATACTTTCATTTTAGGCGGTCGCGATTTTGAAACTATAGGTCACAGGCAAATACCTGTGTGTTCAGTTGACGTAATATAATGTTTCGATTGAGAAAAAAATACTGGCTTGAGTAGAAAAGCTTAGATTTCTTATTATATTGAAAAATGTGTGTTTTGTTCATTCACTGGTGGGTGTTAATTCACTGGAGCACTTACCCTAACTATTAAAATAACCCTAAAATTATAATAGTTTTTATTCAAAAAGCGACTCTATATGCGAATAATCCATATTTTGGTGCGGGTGCTTCAATATTTGAACGTTCAGTTGGCAATAGAGCACGCGCCGGTACCGACTTGTGTCGTTTAGTGGCAGTGGCGAGTCAAATCCCGGTTGCGAGCGCATTGAGTTAGTTAGTATTTAAATGGAATTAAACATACCTATGGTATTTTATATTGTTTTTTATTGAAGAAAAACCAAGGTTTTTACATTTACTTGTCTTTTTTATGAAATAATCGCAGGGTCGAGGTTAGGGATCTTTATTTATTGATAAATCCCAATATCGGCCACCCGGCCGACATTAGGAAAATGCATGAAAACGCTAAACAACATGTTTAGCTATTTTTTATGTTAACAGGAATATTAATAAGGTTAAAAATGAAACAACAGCTTTTTTTATTAAAATTATTGTCTTGAACCGACTTTACAAACAACCAGTTTTTATTACGTTTATTTATATAAAACGTTCAAGATTTTGATCTAGTGTTATGTGTTTCAAAGATGTATTCTAAGGGAGTTCTTAGCTATGTTTGAAGAAATTTGGCCCATTCTTTTTTAATTATTTTTTATAAAACAAAATAAAGCCATTATCTTTCTTTACAGGAACTAGTTATTGAAAACAGTCAAGAGGGAAAGGTGGATGAAGTTGGAAGTTGGGCGTAGAGTAATAGATATTTCTTTTTTTTATAAAGCTCTTCAGGCCATAGGGGACCACGGTCCAATGGATTGTAAGTTAAGTTACCTCAGTATAATAGGTGAAGTAAAAGTTGGTCTGGACTCAAAACTCATCATGAAATGTAGTATGTGTAGTATGAAGTTTACTGTGTGTTTGGTTGAAAAGAAAGAAGATAGCATGGAAGTGAATCATCAAATTGTATCTGGTATCATATCATCTGGTGGGAGCTACTCTCAGTTAAAAACATTAACTGCCGCAGTAACCGTTACCAATCATGTCACCTTCATTATACAATGAAATTAATAATACGGTTTGCGATTGGTGGGAAAAGACAGCAACACATTCCATGGCAGAAGCTGTCAAGGAAGAAGCAGAGTACGCAGTCTATAGGTAGTGTTGATAAAAATGGTACACCATTAATATCTGTTGCTGTTGACGGTTGTTGGAGGAAGAGATCTTATGGTAAGAATTTTTCCGCCTTATCCGGCGCAGCTGCGATAATTGGCATTAAAACTAATAAAGTATTGTTTTTTGGAGTTAAAAATAAATACTGCGTAGTCTGTGCACGAGCCGCAAAGAACAACAGTCAGCCCCCGGAACACCATTGTTTCAAGAATTATTCAAGATCATCTACCGGGATGGAATCGACCATAATAGTTGAGGGGTTTAAACGTTCCATTGTTGATCACGGTGTAATTTATAATAAATTTGTAGCAGACGGCGATTCTAGTACTTATAAAAAATATTAGATTCGCGTCCGTACGATAATTTAATAGTAGAGAAAATTGAATGCAAAAATCATCTTTTACGAAACTACTGCAATAGCTTGGAGAAACTGTCAAAAGACACTAAGTATCCTTGCGAATTGCGGAAATTCCTAAAAGAAAGGTATTTGCGTTTAAGAACGGGTGTAAAATGCGCGATTAAATATTGGGCGGATCAAAATCAGTCACTCGAAGAAAAAATAAAAAATCTTAGTGAAGATATCCTAAATGGTCCACAACACGTATTTGGTAATCACCAACATTGCAAGGAGTATTTCTGTAGACCTGATACTCGTCGAATAGAACCTGTTGGATTACTTCCAACAATTGTTGGATGCGGATTAATGGACGCGGTAGAAATTTTAAGTAAAAGACTGTCATATCATTCTAGAAGTTTAATTCATAATTGCACAAGTAATATAGTTGAAAGTTTTAACGGAGTAATTGCCAAATTAGTTGGGGGTAAGCGTGTAAATTATTCTTCCCGTGGTTCTTATGCGGGCTGATGCGCAGCTGCTGTTGTGTCTTTTAATACGGGATCGATTCATAGTAAAACTCATGAAGTCATATTTAAATGTAGTCCGATTCCTTTGATCGCGAAAGTGGAAAATTGTAATCGTAGAAACCGTTTAATTGCTAAACCTAAATTAAGATTGAAAAAAAGCCACAACACTGTATCGAAAGACGCTCACTATGGACCAAACTGCGAAAAACCTGATCTGAGTCCAGAATTATATGAGAAAGCCAAGTCATCTTTTTTAGCCGATTTAAAGTTGTCTTGTGCTGAAAGAGAGGAGCTTGAAAGGTCGACCCATTTGCAAAGAAGTAGTGCTGAGTGGATGAGTACAAGGAGAAAATTACTAACCTCATCATCATTCGGGGAAGTTTGTAAAAAACGAGAGAGCACAAGTTGTGCTGCTTTTGTTGGTAAAATCGTTTATGGTAGTAATATCTCCAGTTTGCTTGCTGTACGGTACGGTATCGAAAACGAAGAAACCGAAATTAGACAGTTAGAAATTCAAAAGAATATTAGTATACAAGGTTGCGGTTTGTTCGTCGACGATCAATATGAATTTCTTGGTAATACACCAGATGGCATTTATGCAAACGGTTTAATTGAAATTAAGTGCCCACATTCTTTAGCTGGCATGACTCTTGATGAAGCAATGGCCAAACATACCTTTTGGGCAAGAAGATAAAAAGAGAGGTAGGGCATAGTGTATTTTTTAGGCTGCCCGACTGGGGAAGTACCTCCACCTCACAGAATACCGCAGCCAAATAACAATTCCCTTGAGGGTTATTGTGTTCCTGCAAGTGACATTTTTTATATTTGGGGTGTAAGTGTTTCATCAATATCTTTGAACCAAAGCCAACTTCACCTGCACGCGGTGCACCCTGCTGACTGACAAACGAAGCTCTGGCGAAAAGAGAGGTAGGGATTGTAATTGTAAGCTACCTGACTGGGGAATGTACCTCCACCTCACAGAATACCGCAGCCAAATAACAATTCCCTTGAGGGTTGTTGTGTTCCTGCGAGTGAGTGAGGTTACCAGAAATGAAAGAGATGCTGCGTTGGCAGCGGGGGTGGCTGCACGCGAGCGATATTTCATGTTGCGAGCGTTAATATGGCTACGGTAACCGCTTCACATCAGGCGGACCGTATTGTCTGCCACTAGTATAAAAAAAAGTGAGTGAGGTCACCAGAAAGAAAAGAAGGAGTATAGGCTGACGACGGATCGGCGAC
This sequence comes from Hypsopygia costalis, assembly GCA_937001555.2. Taxonomy (NCBI): domain Eukaryota; kingdom Metazoa; phylum Arthropoda; class Insecta; order Lepidoptera; family Pyralidae; genus Hypsopygia; species Hypsopygia costalis. Next base: position 801,874 of record OW443336.2, on the reverse strand, counting down.
CCCTTGGTGTTGCTGATCTCTTTCGGCTGCGGTGATTACTTTTCAACGGGTGATCCACAAGTTCGTTTGCCCCTCTCTCATATTAAAAAAAAAATACTTGTACCTGTGGTTTAATAATTATATAGCCTATTAGTTTCTGCTCGCGGCTTTGCACGGTGTGAACTGACCACTGGGACAAAATTGTCTTATGTGTCAATACAGAACGTATTCCATTCCCGCCTAATTTAATTTTTAACCGCTTAGTCGTTTACTCGTGAATAAGTACCAAACATCTATACTTATTTCCAGGAAGGAGTCGTTCGAACTATATGCTCCAGGGGTGGAAGTGTTAAAGGGCATAACGCCGCGAGTAACTATGGAGAAAGCGCAGCACACTTCTTGACATTCCTGAGTTACTCACATCGGTGTTCCTGGCATTTCGGTCCATCTAGTGAGTGACGAGCGTGGCAGGCGTCCTTCTCACTTTTGCTTTGCTCAATAGCCCAGTGTTAAGTCCACCAAAATTATTCTTTAACACACTTTGCAATAGTTATAACGCCTACCGAGACCTGTTCATGGGTATATCAATTAATTGATATAACCTGGAGCGGGTTAAGGTGGGTGTAAAACATTACCTACATTAAACTTCTCAAATGGGCGTCTACGCGTTGGATCCCTATACCTGCGCACACCTACCAAATTTTACCAAATTAAGGTATATCCCGTGATTTTAAAATAGATTAATATTATAAATCATTAGCGTGATACCCTCTATCACGTACTCTACGTTTTCTACGTATCCTTTTATATAAACTTGTTTATCAACTTTGTTAATACATATAGTTACATAGTATTAAGCGAAATCCTGTATGTAACCAAGACAACGTGCAACATACACTGACCACGAAATTCAACCACCTCGCCTAATTGCGACAGGCAAATTTAGAACTTAGTACGTGTGCAGTAAGATGGCAAGTGTCTTGTTGCTAGTTAGTTTCCAACTTCATTAAGACGCCACGGTTTGTCCGAAGTTAGTTAGCTCCGTGTGCCGTCTTATTGTCGGCGGAGGTACACGACTGACGCGAGAGTTGCGAGAGCACGTGAGAGCTCTCGTCTCATCTCGATACATTTAATTGTCTTCCTTATACTATAAATGTTAAGTAATTCAATACTTAGGCGATCGGTCGCCATACAAAGCTCAATACAGGGCTGTGTTAGGTATTTTTAAGGCAGACCCAAAATCCAATTCCCACCACTGTGTCTCCTGTGTAGCTAGCCACGCCTTTGTAAGGCGATGAATTTTCGGGACGGGGGCCCAGAACACATTCCCACCACTGTGTCTCCTGTGTAGCCAGGATCAACAGCGGCGACCGCCAAAAAAGGCAATGAACAATGAAGTCCATAGCAGTCCCGGCTGCCTTGGAATTCACAACGAATTTAATCAGAAGAATTATGCATCTGCAATTTTAACAGTTTCTAATACAATAAATAAATAATTAAATATATATTCCTGGACAAATTACATTTGCTATCTAGTCTCAAACTACCATAGTACAAGCTTTGCTTAGTTTGGGACTAGATGGCAGTGTGTAATTCGTCCAAGAATATTTATTTATAAGCTAGAAAACTAATCTCATTCGAGATTCGAAGAGAGTTTTAGTCTACATTGTAGTCGCTGCCCAGGGGCTCAATGTTGCCAACTAAACATGTACTAAAGACGGAGGTATTCGGACGGGAGATATTTTATCACAACGGCTTACCAACTGTGATCCACGCTGATCCTTCTTCGATGTCTACTTACTTAGACTTTTTGTTTTCCTCACATAACTCGTTTGCGAATTAATTTTGAATGAAAAGTTGTGCAGATGTGAAAAACAAAACAATAAAAAAAAGTGTTAACTTTTCATATGTAGGTACAATACAATACACTTTGTTGCACCAATTCAAAAATTTACTAAAAAAAGTACATGCACAGATTTCTTTCAGACAACCATTTATTGTAAGTAGATGAAAGGTGAAAAAAGCACAAAAAGGTAGGTGGCGCAGTGTAATTAAAGTAAATGAAATATTAAGCTATTAAGAAAAAGGTCTCACAAATAAAATAAATACATATATTTACAAGTATGAACATATATACGTACATGTACCTAAATAAGTTGTTTTTATTCAGACATGAAGAGAGTATTTCATTAATTAACAAGGTACAAAAAGACGACTATAAATTCTAAATTTATTTATTATAAGTACACGTAAATAGTAAATTCTTTAATTGAATTGGTATTGGAACTAATTAAGCCATTTATAATTAATTGTACCAACTAATTCGTGTTTGCTCTCTTGCATATTTTTTAAAATACAATACCTAGCTAGCGAATGCTAATTTGAGGTTTTATGAAAGTAATTGAATATATTTATATAGAACAGAATAAGAATAGCGACTTAATAGCGTCGGAGAAACGAATCGCAGGAATGTATAATTGTATAGTGTTTTTTCGATAGTTGAAAACTTTGGGGTGTAAGTGGTTCATCAACATCTTTGAACAAAAGCCAACTTCACCTGCACGCGGTGCACCCTGCTGTCTGACAAACGAAGCTCTGGCGAAAAGAGAGGTAGGGAGCGTAATTGTAAGCTATCCGACTGGGGAATGTACCTCCACCTCACAGAATACCGCAGCCAAATAACAATTCCGTTGAGGGTTGTTGTGTTCCTGCGAGTGAGTGAGGTCACCAGAAAGGAAGGAGATTATTTGTAATTTTCCTACCAAAGTTTATTCTTATTTCGTAAAATATTCATTCAACAAAATAATTGCAAATTCAGTAGGAAGTACGGTCGAAATAACATCGAGCTTTCCTCGCTAGTGTATATCTCTACGCAAGGAAATGTGCCTATTGCGTAAACTCAAATAGGGTTCAAAAAAACAAAAATATTTGAGTTTACGCAATAGGCACATTTCCTTGCGTAGAGATATACACTAGCGAGGAAAGCTCGATGTTATTTCGACCGTACTTCCTACTGAATTTGCAATTATTTTGTTGAATGAATATTTTACGAAATAAGAATAAACTTTGGTAGGAAAATTACAAATAATCTCCTTCCTTTCTGGTGACCTCACTCACTCGCAGGAACACAACAACCCTCAACGGAATTGTTATTTGGCTGCGGTATTCTGTGAGGTGGAGGTACATTCCCCAGTCGGATAGCTTACAATTACGCTCCCTACCTCTCTTTTCGCCAGAGCTTCGTTTGTCAGACAGCAGGGTGCACCGCGTGCAGGTGAAGTTGGCTTTTGTTCAAAGATGTTGATGAACCACTTACACCCCAAAGTTTTCAACTATCGAAAAAACACTATACAATTATACATTCCTGCGATTCGTTTCTCCGACGCTATTAAGTCGCTATTCTTATTCTGTTCTATATAAATATATTCAATTACTTTCATAAAACCTCAAATTAGCATTCGCTAGCTAGGTATTGTATTTTAAAAAATATGCAAGAGAGCAAACACGAATTAGTTGGTACAATTAATTATAAATGGCTTAATTAGTTCCAATACCAATTCAATTAAAGAATTTACTATTTACGTGTACTTATAATAAATAAATTTAGAATTTATAGTCGTCTTTTTGTACCTTGTTAATTAATGAAATACTCTCTTCATGTCTGAATAAAAACAACTTATTTAGGTACATGTACGTATATATGTTCATACTTGTAAATATATGTATTTATTTTATTTGTGAGACCTTTTTCTTAATAGCTTAATATTTCATTTACTTTAATTACACTGCGCCACCTACCTTTTTGTGCTTTTTTCACCTTTCATCTACTTACAATAAATGGTTGTCTGAAAGAAATCTGTGCATGTACTTTTTTTAGTAAATTTTTGAATTGGTGCAACAAAGTGTATTGTATTGTACCTACATATGAAAAGTTAACACTTTTTTTTATTGTTTTGTTTTTCACATCTGCACAACTTTTCATTCAAAATTAATTCGCAAACGAGTTATGTGAGGAAAACAAAAAGTCTAAGTAAGTAGACATCGAAGAAGGATCAGCGTGGATCACAGTTGGTAAGCCGTTGTGATAAAATATCTCCCGTCCGAATACCTCCGTCTTTAGTACATGTTTAGTTGGCAACATTGAGCCCCTGGGCAGCGACTACAATGTAGACTAAAACTCTCTTCCAATCTCGAATGAGATTAGTTTTCTAGCTTATAAATAAATATTCTTGGACGAATTACACACTGCCATCTAGTCCCAAACTAAGCAAAGCTTGTACTATGGTAGTTTGAGACTAGATAGCAAATGTAATTTGTCCAGGAATATATATTTAATTATTTATTTATTGTATTAGAAACTGTTAAAATTGCAGATGCATAATTCTTCTGATTAAATTCGTTGTGAATTCCAAGGCAGCCGGGACTGCTATGGACTTCATTGTTCATTGCCTTTTTTGGCGGTCGCCGCTGTTGATCCTGGCTACACAGGAGACACAGTGGTGGGAATGTGTTCTGGGCCCCCGTCCCGAAAATTCATCGCCTTACAAAGGCGTGGCTAGCTACACAGGAGACACAGTGGTGGGAATTGGATTTTGGGTCTGCCTTAAAAATACCTAACACAGCCCTGTATTGAGCTTTGTATGGCGACCGATCGCCTAAGTATTGAATTACTTAACATTTATAGTATAAGGAAGACAATTAAATGTATCGAGATGAGACGAGAGCTCTCACGTGCTCTCGCAACTCTCGCGTCAGTCGTGTACCTCCGCCGACAATAAGACGGCACACGGAGCTAACTAACTTCGGACAAACCGTGGCGTCTTAATGAAGTTGGAAACTAACTAGCAACAAGACACTTGCCATCTTACTGCACACGTACTAAGTTCTAAATTTGCCTGTCGCAATTAGGCGAGGTGGTTGAATTTCGTGGTCAGTGTATGTTGCACGTTGTCTTGGTTACATACAGGATTTCGCTTAATACTATGTAACTATATGTATTAACAAAGTTGATAAACAAGTTTATATAAAAGGATACGTAGAAAACGTAGAGTACGTGATAGAGGGTATCACGCTAATGATTTATAATATTAATCTATTTTAAAATCACGGGATATACCTTAATTTGGTAAAATTTGGTAGGTGTGCGCAGGTATAGGGATCCAACGCGTAGACGCCCATTTGAGAAGTTTAATGTAGGTAATGTTTTACACCCACCTTAACCCGCTCCAGGTTATATCAATTAATTGATATACCCATGAACAGGTCTCGGTAGGCGTTATAACTATTGCAAAGTGTGTTAAAGAATAATTTTGGTGGACTTAACACTGGGCTATTGAGCAAAGCAAAAGTGAGAAGGACGCCTGCCACGCTCGTCACTCACTAGATGGACCGAAATGCCAGGAACACCGATGTGAGTAACTCAGGAATGTCAAGAAGTGTGCTGCGCTTTCTCCATAGTTACTCGCGGCGTTATGCCCTTTAACACTTCCACCCCTGGAGCATATAGTTCGAACGACTCCTTCCTGGAAATAAGTATAGATGTTTGGTACTTATTCACGAGTAAACGACTAAGCGGTTAAAAATTAAATTAGGCGGGAATGGAATACGTTCTGTATTGACACATAAGACAATTTTGTCCCAGTGGTCAGTTCACACCGTGCAAAGCCGCGAGCAGAAACTAATAGGCTATATAATTATTAAACCACAGGTACAAGTATTTTTTTTTTAATATGAGAGAGGGGCAAACGAACTTGTGGATCACCCGTTGAAAAGTAATCACCGCAGCCGAAAGAGATCAGCAACACCAAGGGGTCGCCGATCCGTCGTCAGCCTATACTCCTTCTTTTCTTTCTGGTGACCTCACTCACTTTTTTTTATACTAGTGGCAGACAATACGGTCCGCCTGATGTGAAGCGGTTACCGTAGCCATATTAACGCTCGCAACATGAAATATCGCTCGCGTGCAGCCACCCCCGCTGCCAACGCAGCATCTCTTTCATTTCTGGTAACCTCACTCACTCGCAGGAACACAACAACCCTCAAGGGAATTGTTATTTGGCTGCGGTATTCTGTGAGGTGGAGGTACATTCCCCAGTCAGGTAGCTTACAATTACAATCCCTACCTCTCTTTTCGCCAGAGCTTCGTTTGTCAGTCAGCAGGGTGCACCGCGTGCAGGTGAAGTTGGCTTTGGTTCAAAGATATTGATGAAACACTTACACCCCAAATATAAAAAATGTCACTTGCAGGAACACAATAACCCTCAAGGGAATTGTTATTTGGCTGCGGTATTCTGTGAGGTGGAGGTACTTCCCCAGTCGGGCAGCCTAAAAAATACACTATGCCCTACCTCTCTTTTTATCAGTCAACAGGGTGCTATTGGCTTTGGTTTAAAGATGGTAATGAACTACTTACACCCCAATAAAAGGTTATTTTATTTTACCAAGTCAAAACTCATACATAACCCTCTATGCAACAAATAGGTCCCCTAAAATGGCGCTGCTGGGCGATACGCCATTACGCGGTTATATCGTTAAAATTTTATAGACCGCTTATAGTAATGTGATATTTATGGCGGCCCGTTATTGTTCATGGTCGGCGACAATGAATAAACTGCGCAATTCAAGTTAACAACTTAACAGGCCTCGTAAACTTACTAACGAGCACACGACTTCTCATCGTCGAAATCAGAACAAATGTCATGAGATTTCATGTCATCTCAATTTTGTTTTGAATATAGCTTTAGTGAAAATACATTTACATGTAACTTAATATAATAGCAATAAAAGCAGTTATGGCAGGCGTCCGTCCCTCTTCTGTAATAGCCCGGTATTATGTTCACCCAGATCTCATCTCCATAGCCTATTTATTTTCCATCACACTTCGCAATAGTCTCAACGCCTGCCGAGACCTGCTCCTTGGTATGTCGTTCCATTGACATATCCTGGAGCGGGTCACGGCGGGCGTACAACATTACATCAAACTTCTCAAAGGGGCCTCTACGCGTTGGATCCATATCCCCGCGCACGCCTATCAAATGACCGGGCTTGACCCGTGATTAAAAAGACGTAATATAATAATAATTTATAGAAATTATATTATTGTTCTAACAAAATTATATTTTCTATAAAATTCGTATCGATTCGATTCTTATAAATTAATGTTTAAAATTTTCTCTAATTTGAATATGGCAAGAGGCACAAACAGTGCAATGACAAAAGAAGTACAAGGGAGTAGTCTATATAAATAAAAATTAATATTGCGAAGCGTAAAACTCGAGAACGGCTCGACCAATTCTGCAATTTTTGACGTGACAACGTCATATAATTCGATGGAGCCGGCTGCGCGCACGAAAAGACATGACTCATGCGGCGTTACCTCGCTCTGAGGCGTTCCATTAAAATTTTCTTTTGAAAAATGCAAACATTCCATCAGTATTTTCTTATGACGTTGTCACGTTCAACTATCGTCAGTAAACCGACTTTACAGACAACCGATTTTTTTTTTTTTTTAATATTTCCTCTAGTCAAGAAACCGTCAAGGGTTTTTTTATTTGGCTGTTGTCTTCTATGAGGTATAGGTACTTCAACACTCAGGCTCGATACGCGTACTTCATTTTTGCCAGAGTCTCATTTTCTAGTCAGCAAACTGATGCCGGTGAGATTAGCTTTGGTTTCGATCACTATTGTTAGCTATCATTAAATTTAAAAGCATAATTTAAAATTATTTAGTATGTATTTATGCGTATGATTGCCACAAAGACATGATTTCACATTGTATAAAAAATTTGATTTGACTCCAAGCTTGTATTTCGTTACGCCAGCACACCACTCACGATGCAGCACGCCAGTTTGAAGAGTGGGGGAGTGGTGGACGAGGCAGGCGTCAACTTCATTCCAAGCGAAGCAAGCATCAGGCATTCGATATCGAGCGCTCGTACAGACAACACGTGTATGAAATAAACAATCTCAACAGTCAGAATTAAATTAAGTATTACAGCACAGTATAAGTAATAGTATTACGTACAGTAAGGGCTCTCCCTGCCGCTCTCTCGTGTCGACCTCACCTCCCCTCTGAGGCGAATGTGGAACAGTTTGTATGGCGACTGTCGCACACACGCTCATTTATGCTCTGCACAGACGCAGTTGTTATGTAGTAGTTAACGATGCGACATTTGGATGGAGTGGCCGGGGTGTGATTACAGTTAAGGTATTTCTTAGAATAAAGTGAATATCAAGCAATATCAAGAATTTCATTACTTTGAACAACCATTTATACTACCAAGCGGGGAGTAAGCTTACTCTCCGCTTACTCGTTTATTTATTATTTATTTTATTTTTTGACAGCATGTGACACAGACTTTTTATCGCGTTTTTCAACATAAAATCCTGCTCTTCACGTTTTTTCTTTCAACCTTCGTACTTTATTAATTTCTTTTTACGAAAACGGGGCATCAACTTGTTTACAATAACCTATTTTTCGCCCTTCCTGTATCACAACACTGTACTATTGTTAACCACCCTCTCTGTACAATGTATGACAATATGCTATTTTATTCGCTAAAATATGAAGTGTCATGAGACTTTGTAGCCGCCTTGTGAACAAAGAGGAGAAACCTAAAGGTAGCTAGTAACCTGTATCTACCCATTTCTGGATATAGGCCTTACCCAAATTTAATAATTATAACAAAAAAAAACCGACTCCAAATATTACTCTACATTATGTAGATACAGGCTGATGATGGTGATGATGAAAAAATATGGAACCAATCTGGAAGTTTACTATTTCAAATAAAAAAGTTTTTCAAATCGGTTTATAAATGACTGAGTAATTAAATAACAAACCTAACAGCGGGTAGATACAGGCTGATGATGATGATGAATAAAATATTTATGTGATTTGAAAAAAAAAGTTTTTTTCAAATCAAATAAATCACGGAGTAATTAAGTAACAAACATTATCCGCTTACTAAATCCAGCCTCTTCCAGCTGGTTGTTTGAGCTCATCGGTCGAGATATAGGGCGGGCGCACCTCACTTCGTCACGCCGTACGTAGCCATTCTTTTGTGTGACTTTCCTCTTCCATCTGCCATTGCTGTCTCAGCTGATGTGGGCGGCCCACTGCCATCTCAATTTGTTGAGTCTAAGTCAAAGGTGATAAAAGCACAGATTGCAAGTACAGTGATGAAATTAAAGCCTAATTAAAAGAAATGTAATACAAACCCAATGTTATGCAATTTTCATTCAATTGCCTCACACTTGTGTAATAACTTTGATGAATATCCAGTAAAATAAATGCGGTGTTTACCCCCGGAGCATGACCGGCAGAAAGTGAGCGTGTAGCGATCTGACCCCGTCGGGGTCAGTGTGGACGCGATCTATCATGGCCGCTGTAAAAACTGAACATATGCCAGTCCGCCATATATCACCCGGTCACTCGTCAGCAAGACACGTGGTCTACGTCATAAGATGTAGCGGAATTGAGCGCAATATGTTTGATGGCAAATATGACTGCATAGATTTCTTCAAAAAGAGCGTGAAGATATTTTTAAAGAATCAGTAACCTTCGAGTGATGTTCTTGGTATTCACCCGATCATAGGTTGTGGTAAAGATTTCTATCAATCGCTTGCATATATTTGTTTTCCACCCTAATAGTATAAAATCATGTGTCACGTCCACTAAGTATCAGAAATGAGGTTTGAGCTCATATTGAGTGCAGCATAAGCACAGGCATAAGATCGGTATCAAGTTTGACGTAATGTAAAACACACCTCATCTAAACGTTGCTCCGAAAGACCATTACACTTCGACCTGTGTAGTAGGTAAACAAGCTGTTTTTACAAATGCATACAAGTAACGATAATTCTACATATTTTGAATTTTTTTGTCGCATTGTCGCGGTTCACTGTTTATCTAAATAGCTTTAGAAGTGTTTTATTACTTCCCATCTAATCAATAGACTTAGAACAGACTATGTCGCAACGAACACACAAACACGCAACTTTGATCGTAGCGAATAGTCTGTGGATGGGTTTATTTATCTTACGAGTAAATTTGGTAGTCGTTATGCTGTTCAATTAACCTTTTGCTAACACTAATCAACCATGGAAAAAAAACTAAAATTGAAAAAAGTCATAGAAAAAAGTGTATTTTGCAATTGAACTATTCCAAGTGCTTTCTATTGCAGCACACTCATTCGTTTTTAAAATATCCAGTTTATAAACTAGTAGCTCACTTCCATCCAGCTAGTTGATAAAAGTAGCATCAAAGCGTTAGGTCAGAGCTGCTTTGGTAGTATAACGACGACTAGCGTGAAACAGATCTGACGGTTAATGTTCTAGACAGCTCAGGCCAGTGTCAATATCTACTCAATCGATCACATACGATCCAACAGGTTTTAAAAATTCCGTCTGCCTTTTATAGGTACCTAAGCGCTAGATTGTTTTACTAATATTCTAATACAAAGGAATCAATGGAATGATCAAATTGTACTTTTATAGATTTAATTGTTTAAACAAAAATATTCAAAATATAGTCAAAATGCTTTATATAATTAGACGCATAGAACTAATTTTGTGGTTTGTTTAAAAATATTGAGTTTCATAATAATTAAACTAATTCAAAGATAAGCTGAAACTTGCGTTTGTATTTGACCGGGTCATTATACAAAGAGATCATTGAATTCCTCGTTGTGTGCCTGAGTTGTCCTGCAAATTGTGAGAGGTTTATTATCACAATTAAGTATGTCTCAGCACATAAATACAAATGCTTTATTCAGTAAATTAAAAGATAGTTACGTTATATGGTACATAAAGATTTTATAATAAAAAAACATAATCGCTGTCCGATTATCCATTGCGCCACGTAAATAAACACTTATTTAATGTAACATCTAACAACTATGTATTAAAAAAAAGGCTGTCTTATGTAATGGAATACAGAATAGCGATATGTTCACCTGCAATGCGAAATGAGATAAATCTACTGATGGAAACTATTATGAGGAAGGATCAAAACACTTGACTCACAATAACAGTAAAGGAATATATGACACATTTACAACAATCTTTCATACAACGATGCTTAATAATTTTATTAATTGCTACCTACATCAAATTTTTTATTATATTTGTACTTAGAAAAAGCAGAGCATCACTCGTATGATGGTAATAATATATGTAGAATACAGTAAACATTATTGCAAATACATTTTAGCTAAGTTGCGAATGTGCAACGCCTAGACAAACCCTAACAGTTTTTCGGCGTCAAGAAATAATTGTGATATATATTTTTTTACGTTTTTTAAATAAATTGATAAATAAAACAAAACGAGGAGTAATCGAAATACCTCTCAGAATACCGCAGCCAAATAACAATATAACAATTCCCTGAATGTTGTTGTGTTCCTGCGAGTGAGTGAGGAGGTCACCAGAAAAAAAGAAAGGAAGAAGTATAGGCTGGCAACGAATCGGCGAGCCCTTGATATTGCTGATCTCCATGGGCGGTGGTGATTGCTTTCCGTCAGGTGACCCACATGCTCGTTTGCCCCCCCCCCCCCCCCCTCATATTAAAAAAGTCCATGCATGAGTTATACAAACTAGAACAATAAATCATCATCATCATCTTCAATCTGTATCTATCCACTGCTGGATAGATACAGATTGAATATAGGTATAGATAGGTCTTCCCCAATGCTTTCCACGAAATACAACCTTCCGCCTTCTTATGGCATTACATAATATTAATGCAAAGGCGCTGGTGATTGACACAATCTTCAAACCTGAAAAAAATTACACATGGAGGAGGCTATTTTATCCCTAAATAATAAAACAAATACGTGTTTCGGAGGGCACGTTAAGGTGTCGAGCCCGCTAGTCGTCGTTAGATTAGTAGCCTTTAGGCGAATTGAAATCACTGATCTCCGTCAACCCTCTGTTCAGACCCTTATTCCATTTTTTTATACTACGTCGGGTGACAGACAATCATACGGCACGCCTGATGGGAAGCAGTTACCGTAGCCATATTAACGCTCGCATTATGAAATACCGTTCGCGTACTGCAACCCCTGTTGCCAAATCAGCAATTCCTTCCTTTCTGGTGAACTCACTCACTCGCTGGAACACAACAACCCTCAAGGGAATTGTTATATGCCTACGGTATTCTGTGAGGTGGAAGTACTTCCCCAGTCGGGCAGTTTACAAATACGCTGTACCCTATCTCTCTTTTGCCAGAGCCTCTTTCGCTAGTCGACAAGGTGCACCACGTGCAGGTTACCTTGGCTACACCCCGAGGAGTAGGGGGATGAATATGGGACGATGGCGAATAAAAAAGTGATCTACGTTATCAGAAAGCATTATAGGAATTTCAAAGGCCAAGAAGTCATAGAATCTAATTACTTCACATCAAGTACCGAACTTTGACACGCAGCCATTAATAAGTGTTCCGGCAGATTGCTGGTTTGTAAGTAGACCGGCGCGGCGCGGCGTGCTACGGCCGCGGCGCGGTGGCGAGCGCGCTCCGCTCGGCGAGCTAGCTAATTTGCTTTTATGTTCATAGTAAAAAGATTGCTAGATGGTGCATTCAATATCGCAATTTGAATTGCAAAGTTTCATAAATAAGATGAAAGTACAGTGATTGCCCGGCATTTACTACATTTCGCTACATTTACACGGTAATACAAACATACCAAAATTGAAAATATGATTCACCATCACACCTTTTTTCACTTGAATAATTTTTACAAATTTTCATACTACAGTTTTGAATTATGAATCTATAATCCGTCAACTGTCTAAATGAAGACTGACGCAGGATTGTTCCTCGTATAACGCATGGTAGAAAAACCAGAGTACTGCGCGAGTTTCTTGGTCACATGCAAACGTGTTCAACGTTTACTAGCCGACCAAATTCAGAAAAAGTTTCATATTATGAATATACCAGACGCGTGTTACATAAGCAAATTATCCGGGTTGCTCACTTCAAAGTGTGAACAAGTAAGCCACATAATTTTGATATGTTACACGCGTTATATAAATTCACAACATGAGAGTTCTTCTCTATTTGGTCGGGTTGTTTACATCGGCATGATCGAACGCGAACAAAAAACACGCACTAAGCACTCAGGTACCCATATTCTTCCCATGACGATAGGTTTATTGCCAAGACTACGTCATTAGTTTGGTTACAAATTCCGTACAAAATGCAGCTGATGACGTAGGCAAGTTTAAATCACGTGTCCACATTTATATAACTTTATACATATATATAAATAAATAAATATTTCAGGACAATTTACACAGCGCCATCTAGTCCCAAATTAAGCGCAGAGCTTGTGTTATGGGTACTAGAAAACTGATTAATGAACTAAAATACATTTTTTTTTTTGTAAATACATACTTATAATACATAGAAAACACCCAGACCAAGACAAACAGACATGTTCATGCACACAAATGTTTGCCTTGTGCGGGAATCGAACCCGCGACCTCGGAGTCAAAGTGGCCATTGCTAACCATTCGACTACCGAGCTCGTCAAAATTTACGAGTAAAGAATATACCATCAGGTATGTTCTTTACCATTTTATTATGGTTTGTTTCTCTATAGGTGCGGACACTTTTGAGGATAGATCCGACGTCTATTTAATAGTCAATAGTAAGGAAAATAGTCAGCAATACTTATTTGATTAAATTTTCGTGAGTAATTTTGAATACGTTTTAACAATGTTATCTATTCATTCCAGGTAGATTAATTCCTTTCAGTAGGTGTAACCTTCATTCAGTTCAAATAGAAGCAAATATTAATTTTAATTTAAGTGCCTTTCTTTATTCTGCCGCCAAATGCCGTCAATATTAAGTATCTATTATTGAGTCTCTTTTAAAATCCATTATTACCCAGTTCGTAATATAATATCAGAAGGATACTGTACCAACTGTTTTGTAGTAATTACCTAGTCTATGACGCCGATGGTACTATAAATCTGCGTCGACTTACGCCTGAAATATGAACCACGCGACTGTTCTGACGCTCTCCGCTATACTAAATAATAAAGTGCGGCGATAGGTACGTACAATGTAGTACAGGATCAGACATTAAAGTTAATAACTATACTGAAAATTACAACGGGATAGTTGGCATTTAGGTAAAATACTAGCGGCCGCGAGCAACTTCGTCCGCGTGGACTTCAGTAAATAACCAATTATTGTTTTTTTTTTACACCACTAAGGAGGCAAACAGCATACGTTCCGCCTGATAGAAAGCAGTTACCGTAGCCTATGGACGCCTGTAACCCCAGAGGCATCACATGCGTGGTGCCGACCCTGTATTTTTACAGGTACAGGTTCTATAGAAGTTTTCTTTCACTATTAAAGCTGTCGAATTAACTGACTGTGTTTTTCCCAGGAGACTACAGCATGGAGTTCTTCAAAAAGGGCGTGAAGAGGTTTTCCTCTTCACGCCCTTTTTGAAGAACTCCATGCTACTTAATGTTCTACATCTGTTAATAGCTTATAAAAACTGTAAATTTATATTATAATGATAGCATTCACTAAGAAAAGTCTCATTGAATTTCTTAGAGTCGTTTGCCAGATCGTCGTAGTAATAATAATTTTAACAAGTACCCATTACATCTTTAGTCGTAGCGCTACCTACAAATATTTATAAATATCTAAGCATAAGAATTGTCCGTCTATTTTAATGTAATATTTTTCAAACGTTATATTCACCACTGTCTTCTATGGACTCCTGCAGAGATCTCCTTCAGAAAAAATTAAAAAAAAATATAAGTACACAATGATAGATATTGTGTAGATATATTTTTTCTATTTGTTACTGTTATGTTATGAAATGGAACGGAACGAAACGGATAGAAAAGGAATGAAATGAAATAGTTTAATTTGCCATCTGGGTCCTTGTAAGCACTTAGACACGTCTAACATTTTTTTTAATATCTTATTTTTTATATGTCTTATTTTCCTTTTTTATGTTATTTATGCACAAAAATATCACAAACAAACCTACATATATTACACGGCGTTATTATTAACGAGTTTCTCTCGAGTTTTCCAAACGATACACATTCCAGCGGTAACCAGATAAGACTGCCTATAAAACGGTTATTTATCCGCCAACCCCCATATTTTCCCCACTTTAAATAAACTTATATAAACGTCATGTTTGTCGCCCCAACTTAGATGTTATCACAGCTCTATTCTAAAACTTTTTTTACTTGCAAAATGGAATCGCATGCGGACTCCTTTATTACTTTCCCCCGTTGAGCACCGATAACTTTTTAACCCCGCTGACATGGGGTGAATAACTTGAGTTGACAGTTGTGAGGAGCCCTAACTTTGCCTCTCTTTTTGACCTCCAAGGGATCCTGCCTCCGACGACTGTTTATAATGTCGATAGGCAAATGGAAACTCCCGCGGTGTGGTTTCGATTTAATGGGTTTCAAAAAAATAGGGAAAATGTTTGGGGTTTCCATTTAAATTTAAAGTATGTAGTGACGTGGACATTATTTATATATTGAACCTTCGTTCAATACTTTCAACCCGTCTTTACGTGTCGTAACCCATTACGGAATTTGATAATTTATTTGATAATTTACGGAATTTAGTAATAAAAAGCCGGAACCCGCTGTGTGTGAATCCGACTCACACTTACCCGGCATTACATTAACATTCTTAAGGGGCCTCTATGCCTTGGATCCATATCCCCGCGCACGCCTATCAAGTGACCGGGCTTGACCTACGATCAAAAAGAGATACATAATAATTAATATTAATCAACGATTAATAATTAATATGAAGATTTATTGTTTATCAATTTGTTAGATTTCTTTAATTTGATGATTGCATTGGCAATCATTTAATTTTTTTGCATGTTTTAAAAGAAAAATAACGAGCAAGTTGATTGGGAAAGAGATGTCCCCATAAAACCTTTCTAATGATTTTACTTTGTATTTGTTGAAAGCTTATTTAGTTGTAAAATACATATGCGCTTCTTGTAAGTAAAGATTTTACTTTGTTTATGTTTATAGTTCCAAAAGTGCATAACAGATGGCGCTGTGCAGTTAATATGCGCAATTAAATCGCGCTATTAAGATTTTTTCTGTTTTTATGACCCTGTGCGGTCAAGTGTGTGTCTTCGTCTACTCTTATTGAAGATAGATCAATATACGGGTTAATTGGCAGCAAGTATTTTATTCACCCGCATCACCACTCCACTTTGTACTTGGTTGTACAAAAGTTTGGTACTTCGAGCCGACTTTGGATTAGTCGGAAGGTGACGCACGGGAGTAATAGTGCGTTTTTGCGTCATTGTGTTTGGCTGGGCAAGTGGATCGCTTGCGCAAACTGGCCAAAGTTTTCAGCTGCAGCAAGGTGCAAGGAGGTGCACCAGGCCACAGCAGACAGTGCCGAGGCGGCACCTGTCAGGAACACGGCGAGGCGGAGAGGAGTGCGGAGCGCGCCGAGCGCGGGATGCGCCTGCACATGCTACATACAGTCCATTGAGTAAGGATACCAGGAAAACTTGTGAGTGATTTTAAACCTTATTACATAGAAAAAGTTAACTTTGAATAAATCAGTGATATTGGTGATAATTAGTAGTGCTACATTTGAAGAGGAATTTGAACTTTATTTATTTGGACATTTTAACTTTAAAATTTAGCTTCTAAATTTCAACTTAGAATAAATTTTAAATTGTTATCATAGACTTAGTTAATTTTAAGCAAAATAGTTGTTAGACGGGGAACCTATGCCCGATTTTTCTTTTGCATTGTGTGTCTCTAAAAGACTTAGAATATTTTTAAAGAAATTTCATTAACTTGTAAAATTTTCATTGTTGGGTTTGGACTTAGAAAATTTTGTTGGAGTCAAACACTTACGATTTGTGGTTTGTTTTTAAACTTATTTTTTTTGTGAGGTGTCATATAAAGAGTAGTTCTGTACATCTTATTGAGGAATAATAACTTGTGAATTCATAATTAAATAGGTAAATTTGTTAATAAAAAATAAAAAAAAATAATGGAAGAATTAATTAAAGTACAGATTAATACACATAGTCGCATTTCCAAGGCTCAACAAAATTATAAAAAGTCTCCGAAAGAGCGAATAACGCAACAATACGTAGAAATTAGAATAGAAACTTTAGATAATTTATGGGATAAATTTAATGACACGCATGAAAATATTGTAAGGCTATGTAAAGATGAAGAAAAAGAACGGTACTTTAAAGATGATACGTATGGTTTAGTTGAAGAAGTGTATGTGGACTACAAAACCGAGCTTAAGTGTGTGCTGGATTCCTTTCTTAAAAAATCTGGTAAAATTGGTACAAAAGCAGCAGAATCTAATACTGTGCACGGGATACCTTCAAATATTCAGTTGCCACGGATTGTAATACCTACGTTCACAGGTCTTTATTCGGAATGGACCACATTCCGTGACTTATTTTTATCATTAGTGCATACCAACGCACAGTTGGATGATGTGCAAAAAATGCACTACTTAAAAGGCTATCTGTCCGGGGAACCAGAGCAGCTACTCAGACAGATTCCCATTTCGGAAGCAAACTATGAGAGAAGTTGGATGTTATTGAATTCGAGATACAATAACAAAAAAATATTGTGCAATTCAATTTTGAAAACATTATTAAGTCAACGCAACATCAGTGGGGAATCGGCAAATATGCTAAAAAATCTAATTGATACCACCACAGATTGCTTAAGCGCGCTCACAAATATTGGGGTAGATGTAAGCTCGTGGGATATAATTGTAATCCATTTATTAACATTGAAGCTTGACGTGGATTCCAGAAAGGAGTGGGAAATCCACATCAGCAATGTCAACGGCCTGGATGAACTTCCAAGATTTTCCCAATTCACAGATTTCTTAACCAAGCGATATCGCGCGTTAGAATTTCTGGAACCCAAGTCAGCAGCTTCAGTTAAATTTCAAAATGCTCAGATACATTGTGTAAATAAGCCTAAAGTTCTTCACGTAGCTAACCTGAAATGTGAATATTGTACAGGTAATCATAACATTTTTAATTGTAAAAGGTTTGCAAATGACAACGTTGCTAGTCGTAGACAATTCATCGAGCAAAATCGTTTATGTTTTAATTGTTTTGGTCACCACGCGGCTAAGTTTTGTCAAAGTAGCTCAAGTTGTCGAGTTTGCAATCGGAAGCATAACTCGTTGCTTCATTCTAACAATAATAACTTTGAAGGTCCAAACGGGTCTGGGGATTCATCCAACGGTAATATTAGTTCCGTGAAATCTAGAAAGGTTTTTTTATCAGCGTCTGATGAAGGTAGCAAATATTCATCTGCTAGTGAGATGGCGGAGTCATCCAGCGCGATAGATAATAACACTGTAGTAACGTGTCATTCGTCAGGGCCGTTACCTGTCTTTAATCAAGTACTTTTGACCACGGCTCTGGTTAAAGCCGAGTCATCCAACGGAGAACATCATCTTATTAGGGCATTACTTGATCAAGGCTCCCAAGCCTCATTTGTTACTGATGCAGTAGTTCAAGCATTAGGTATCAGGAAGATACCAGTGCAGGGTCGTGTATCTGGATTGGAAGGCAATGAAAATGTTTCGGTAAAATACATGGTTCAGTTAAAAATTCATCCCAGGTTTGATTCCAATAAAGTAATCACGCTTCAAGCATACGTAATAAAATCCATTACGTCATTTCTTCCAAGTAAGAAGGTAGTTGAATTGGACTGGATAGAGGCAAGTGATATGGTTCTGGCTGACCCACAGTATCACATACCTAATCAAATAGATATTTTATTGGGGGCTGATGTGTATAGTCAAGTTATCAAGAGTGGAATCAAACGAGGACGAGAAGGTTCGCCAGTAGCGCAAAATACGTCACTGGGTTGGGTCCTCTCAGGCACTATACCACAAATTCAAAATGGCAACATTGTTGTAATGCATGCCGTTAAGGAAAACGATGATTTCCTGGAAGGGTTTTGGGAAATGGAAGCTGATCCCAAGAGTTCATCAAAAATCTTGTCACATGAAGAAGAAGAATGTGAGAGATTTTTTGCACAAACAACGTGCAGGGACTCGCAGGGTCGCTATACAGTGAGGCTTCCATTTCGTTCTCAAATCGAGTTTGAGGATTCAAGGGAAATTGCGAAGAGAAGGCAGAGGTCATTATATACAAGGTTTGGAAAAAACGTGACTTTGAAGGAAGATTATTCAAAGGTAGTTCCTGTAGAAGAGAGGAATAGGAAGGGAACATTTTATCTTCCTCATCACTGTTGCGGGATGAGCAATGGAATAGAAAGGGTCAGGATAAAGAAAAACTTGAAAAAACAAAAACAAACATTCAAGAATATCGTTTATTACGTGTAACCTTTGGAACAGATTTCATCTCCCTACTTGGCGGTGAAGGCTCTTCAACAACTAGCTTCTGATGAATGTGCGCAGTATCCAGGAACATCTGAAAAAATATTAAAGGATTATTATATGGGTGATCTACTCATGGGTTGTCAAACAGTAGATGAAAGGAAAATGATTTATGAGGAAATGAAAATGATATTAAAGAAAAGATTTGAGCTTCAAAAATGGATGTCAAATAGCAATGAGCTGAGCAATGAGCAGCAAGGTTTAGGAAAAGGAAATAAAGTAGGAGATGTAATATTAGTGAAAGAAAGTGACTTACCTCTTTGCAAATGGCTTCTCGGTCGTGTGGTGACTAAACATCCGGGGTCCGACAACATCACGCGTCTAGTCATTTTGCGAACTAAGAATACACTGATCAGAAGGCCAGTGTCAAAAATTTGTATACTTCCTATAACGGAATAATATTAGCATAAATTTGTTACTTGTTAAGTTTGATTTATAACAGTTACCACTTGCCAAGGACCATCAGGTTAAATTTCTTTGGATATTTTGTTAATTTAGCTCATGGTGGGCGGTTTCGACTTTAGTAAAGGACTATATGGTTCATATTGTCCTTGGTGGGCGGTATGTTGAAAGCTTATTTAGTTGTAAAATACATATGCGCTTCTTGTAAGTAAAGATTTTACTTTGTTTATGTTTATAGTTCCAAAAGTGCATAACAGATGGCGCTGTGCAGTTAATATGCGCAATTAAATCGCGCTATTAAGATTTTTTCTGTTTTTATGACCCTGTGCGGTCAAGTGTGTGTCTTCGTCTACTCTTATTGAAGATAGATCAATATACGGGTTAATTGGCAGCAAGTATTTTATTCACCCGCATCACCACTCCACTTTGTACTTGGTTGTACAGTATTAAAAAAAACGAATGTGCTTTAGATCACACGACTGAAGTTAAACTTCTACTTATATCTCCCTCTCAACTTCCGTTCGCCTCGCCCGATCACACTTTTCATAACGCTCACGTCACGCATTCACCAGCTTACTCCCCAAGTCAAGCGTGCGTAAATAAGTTTTACTTTAAATATATATTACGAGCTCGGTGGTCAAATAGTTAGCAATGGCCACTTTGACTCTGAGGTCGCGGGTTCGATTCCCGCACAACACAAACATTTGTGTGCACGATCATGTCTGTTTGTCTTGGTCTGGGTGTTTTCTACGTATTATATGTATATATTTACAAAAAAATATATATTTAAGTACATTTATCAGTTGTCTAGTAGGTACCTATAACACAATCTTTGCAAATTAAGCATTTGGGACTAGATGGCGCTTTGTAAATTGTCCAGGAATATTTATTTATTTATAATAAGTTAATTATATATTCTACAGATACGGCGTTCTTTCTTACTTAATATCTGATTTTGCTATTGGCGCAAACCATCCTCCCTTAAGAGAAATTCATGTACTCAGCATTAAACATTAGTAGATAAATTTAATGTACAAGTTAAACTAACCTATCTAATCACATGTCAGAGCGGTGGTGGGCCATCAGGATTGAAATGAATTGCAGTAGCGTGCTGGCGGCGCCGGCGGGCGGTAGGCGGAGAGGGCCACAAATTACTCAGTGCAACAGTGAATGTGGCCTCTTGACCCATTTCTAGTGTCACCTCTCCAGCAGAGCATTCTGACACGATGGGTAGCTTCCTGCGACGCCACACGAAAAACGGTGTAAGATGGGAGCTGGTAGCGGAATTTAAAATCTCGGCATTTCGCTGTGAAAGGAATTGGGAATAAAGTTCTATGTTTCGCTCTAGTGTCACTAGTCATCGTAGGAAATTATCTCCCATGGAACCCATTTCTATCGAACATATTTTTATGACAAATTATTTGCATAATAGCGACGTGCCATTTAAAAAAAATCGGTTGTCTGTAAAGTCGGTTTACTGACGATAGTTGAACGTGACAACGTCATAAGAAAATACTGAAGGAATGTTTGCATTTTTCAAAAGAAAATTTAAATGGAACGCCTCAGAGCGAGGTAACGCCGCATACATCATGTTTTTTCGTGCGTGCAGCCGGCTCCATCGAATTATAAGACGTCAATATGACATAAAAATAAAAATGTAAAGGTTGGCAACGGATCGGTGACTCCTTTTTTTGCAGATCTCCATCAGCGGTGGTGATTGCTTTCCATCAGGTGACAGACATGCTCGTTTTCTCCCCTCTCCTATAATATATAGCTATTATATACATATGCTATAATTAAGGAAATTAAAAAATTGTAACCGCTACAGCTTATAACCTGCACACTCCAAAACGTAATGATGAATTTGCATGTAGCGTTTCTATATTTAGCCGCCGGAGTTTACATTGAAAGAAAAGTACTCAAAAGGCAGCCTTATGTTAGTTTACTTGTTTAAAACTTAAAAATATAAAACAGTAAAACGTATATCTAAATATTAGCTATCCACTTGTCTCTTTTTTCTGTATTTCAAAAACTACTGAATCAATCTCAAAATATTATACAGTCACTCACTGACAGGAAATAAAAACGCGAGCAAAATGATTGAGGGAAGATCCGTATCCCAACACACTGGGATGGTAATGGGCTGATCCTATCTTATCTTGAAATGGGTCCATTGCTGCAGCACGGGTGGCACGTCGACTCTCTTGGATCTTTTTTGCATTGGCTATTCTTTCGCAACTCTCCCCTGACTCACTTTCAGCACACCTTTCATTGAGAAGATCATGTAGTCCTCCAGGTCTGGGTGGGCCTTTCCCAAGATTACCATTCGTTTGCCAGCTAGGACATCACATTGACACATCATCATCATCACGTATTGACTGATACCGAAAATCAAGTTCCTAAAAATTTCACTCATGTGAAATCGGAGTGAGTCTAGTATAGCATAAATAAATGAGGAGCTCCGGAGTAAAACTGGATAAATCCACTTTATGATATTTGTCACTAAACACAAAACATTGTTTGAAAAAATATGTACGAGTATATGTAACTTGGAAACATGTATGTATGTATGTAATCTCTTTATTATACCACAAAACAATACAAATAAAAGTAGACAAATAAATTAAACAGTATAAAGGCGGGCTTATCTCTGAAAGAGATCTCTTCCAGCCAACCGTACATCTTGGAAATATCCGTTTTTGGCCGGCAATGTTGTATTTGATCCGAAAAGTCCTTGGAACATTATGATTTTTTATCAAAACATAAGCTCAATATCTTTACTAACATAGTTCATAAGCATTACTAACAACATGAATCTTTGTTACATAATTCAATAAATATTCATTCATTCATTCCCTATACAAAATTTACTTCTTCTACTCCAAGACAATCGCATAGACAGTTTTCTTCGTCTGTCTCTTCAGTTTCTTTTTTCGATGCAAATGTTGAATTATCAGATTTTGTTCCGGAGCTCCTCGAATGATATAACTTCGGAGTGCATTTCAACTCTACTGGTGATAAAATAAACGAAAAGGTACCTTAGTCTTTGATGTATTTTGTTATTAGCCGCTACAGTCACGACTCGTACGTAACTAAAGGCCGTGAGATTGGTCTTTTAATGAAGAAGCATAAATCTCAACAAGAGACGCTTGTTTGATCACAGCTTATTATACTTTGTAATAAATTAAATGGCCACATCTCACACCTCGGTAATTAGGGAATGTTTGAAACTTCAAAGGTATAGTTTACCTCTATATACAAATTAACAGGTAACATAATAGGCAATTTGTTCTACACTGCTTTGCGTGCTTCCGACATAAATTAGTTCATGCAAACTACTGCCGGCCGGCACCCACTACCGTCAGTAGTTGCATGCGACTGCCGAGACTACTTTGGTCGTCTCTGCTCCAGCTGCTGCGATCGTCTCGGCGACTTTTCAACATCTGAAACAGAAGAAAAGTGCGACTGTCGCCGCCCCGACTGCCGCGCGCGTGTCATTCTCAGGCATCCTCAGGCGATCTGTAGATGTTGATGGTTAGAACAACTTGGATTTGAGTCAAAGCTAACCTCACCTGCGCGTGCTGTACCCTGCAGTTATGCAAACGTAGTAGTGTTAAGCGGTAGACTCACTACACCGTAGGGCAACGTAGGGTAGTAAGGGCCACGTGAAGAATTGTAAAGGGTCATTGACAATGCGTGAGTGATGCCCCCTGATGTTACAAGAGTCCATCGGCTACGATAATGTACTAACCAATGCTTGTAATATGGATACTAGATAACTGATAAATGTTATCAAATTACTATTAAATTATGTTAAATTATAGTAATAGATTACAAAAATTCAAATCAAATCATCTTCATTCAAGAATCCATACCATCCATTAACAATCTACCTTTCAATAATTTATCCTCAATTTGTTGGAAAAACTACGTTTATATAAATAGAGTCACCTTCAAAATATCGCCTAAAGACTACTTTTTGCAATTCAATTTACCTACATGTTACATAAGCAAAACATTAGCACTATCTTTTATCTAAGTGAGGAAGGCATCTAGGCTAAGATATGGCTTCCCTTCTGCATGATATACCACGATCTAGATTCCTGTCTCCAAATTATGTAACGAGCCACACCAGTTAATCGCACGGTGTTCAGCTTGCGTCTTACGAGGAAGTGGTCTCCTCACAGCATAGAATTGAGTAATACAGAAAACAGGGGCTGTTTTAAGCTAGGTAGTTTTTTTTTATACTACCTAGGTCTGGTCAAACAAATATACGGCTCGCCTGATGTGAAGTGGTTACCATAGCTATATCAACGCTCGCAACATGATATATCGCTCGTGCGCCGCCACCTCTTCCTGGTGACCTCACTTACTCACAGGAACACAACAACCCTCGTGTCACTATCCTTCGGACACCGCACCCATTGTCGTCAGCGTGTCACAGGCCAAAATCTAGCTTTGACACAAAATTTACGGCCTATCATTTTTGCTATTATATCTGTGACAACCTTTACAAATGGTAGAAATATGGACGCTCTCTCCACCGAGGCCGGTCTGGGGTTGAATTAGTGCTCACACATACATACTATCTCTAACGGTAGCCATTGTGTTCCAGCGCTTGTTTGATATGTCTCAACTCTGAGTCCACATACTGGGGATCACATATGGATAGGGCTCCGTCAATCAGCGCGCGTGGAACCGCGGCTAACTGACTTGGATGATGTTGCGGATCGCCTCTCAAATGCAGATCCATGTGTGTCGGTTTGTTTGTATATGTCAAACGACCCCCTGGCTCTCGCCGTACCAATACATCCAAGAATGGGACACCCTTCACACTCTTTAATCATACCTCGACTTATAATCATCTAGGTTTTAATCTCCCACTATTAGCGAAGCGTTATTTCCCTTCGTTCATCAGCTTTGATATTTTTACGACATTCGTTTTTTAGGGTTCCGTACCCAAAGGGTAAAAAGGAACCCTATTACTAAGGCTTCGCTGTCCGTCCGTCCGTCTGTCACCAGGCTATATCTCATGAACCGTGATAGTTAGACAGTTGAAATTTTCACAGATGATGACTGTTGCTGCTATAACAACAAATACTAAAAAACAGAATAAAATAAATATTTAAAGGGGCTCCCATACAACAAACGTGATTTTTTTTTACCGTTTTTATAGATAATGGTACGGAACCCTTCGTGCGCGAGTCCGACTCGCACTTGGCCGGTTTTTTTTTAATGTTTATGCTCCAATGAGTTTGATTTTTTCAACCAGAAGACTTGCGTAAACAATTACTGAAATTTGCTTTTTACGAGGTTTTACCGGTAGACAATGCTTTTACCGTTAAGCTGTTTTGTCGCCTTGTGTAATTTTATGGCCAATATAGTTTAATAAAAGGTCATTGTAGACTCTCTCGTATATTAACTTTATGCTTATCACCCACTACGATGACCACGGGCGTGAGCATCAGATATGATGCCGCTGAAAATAAGATGCCGCTCAAGCGCTGCACAGTACAACTGGCTCTATCATCATAACTCCTTGTCGTATTCAATGTTTCCCTTCTTACTAACTTTAAAAATACAATCAGAAATCTTAGCATCAAGAATAATGCATTGCTAAGAGCACGGTCGTTTAGAGTGAAACATTGTGTTGTAGCTAAAAGCACAAAAGCGTAGTTCGCGCAGCTGTAACTATTCCGACAACCGCCGTTTGTGGTTAGAGGCCAATCAAGTGGAGAGCCTTTTAAAATTAAAAGTGTGCCACTTGGTGCACTAGTTAGAGTATAAAGAATTGGACGCGCCTAACATCTCCTCAGTTATGAAGGTCGATCTGCAGACAACTGTTTGTTTAACTAATTTAATAAATACTTTGTACTATCGCGAAAACGAAAAGTGGATGAAAAGATGTTGTACTTTGACTTGAAATTTTGTACTTATTTTCAGTGTTTCAACGAGAAGGAAAGAAGACGCGGTGCGGAAATAGTAGCACAGATTAAATAATAGTTCTTCAAAACAGTAGTCCTTTTTTTTAAATATTTTTGTGCTCAAAAGTAGGAACATCCACAATGGCCCCATACACAGAAATCTAATTTAGATTTCTTTGGCCCCATAAATTTCATTATGATCTGATTATGAAATCATTTGAAATAAAAAGCGATGCCGGTTTTATTGGCGTCAAAGTCAATGAAGTCGATTTCACGTATTAGGTAAAAGTATTTTTTACATTGTAACCTCTTTGAGAACTGTCTAGCAAAATCGAGTCTTGTTAACCCGGTTGAAAAGAAAACTTTCGTACAAATATAGGTATATTAAGAAAAAATACCGTTGTGGTGAACATTCTATGCAATTCAAAAATAAAAAAATAGCTAAAAGGTATGTCTCAAAATGTCCCTGAGACAGAGTACCGTCTCCATTGCTATACATTCCCTAATCGCAAACCACGTCCGAACCTCAGTGGAGGCAGCTTATTTACGAGAGTACCTGCACAGACACAATTATTAGACGCTTCTAAACTACAGCTCTTAGCTCTACTACGTAGTACTATTACTTATACTCTGGCTCTACGGTCATTTGTAGAGTTAAATTTATTTATTAATTCAGCAGTGGATTTATCGCGACATTAACAATTTATAAGACATCTGCAATCAAACAGTACAGAACTTATGTGATACTTAATCCATTATTGCGTTCACGATATGACGGGTGCCCACCACGCGTTCCCACCGCTGTGTATCCTATGTAGCTATGATTAACAGCAGTCACCACCAAAAAAGACAATGAACAGTGAAGTCCATTGCAGTCCCGGCGGTAAAACTACGGCTGCCTTGGAACTCACAATGAATTTAATCAATTGAAATTAATAAGAGTAATAAGCTTTTGGAATATTACTTTCTCTCATAGCTATGTGAGAGACAAGTACTTATCACAAAACGTCTTTGAAAAAACCGGCCAAGTGCAAGTCGGACTCGCGCACGAAGGGTTCCGTACCATTATCTATAAAAACGGCAAATAAATCACGTTTGTTGTATGGGAGCCCCCCTTAAATATTTGTTTTATTTTAATTTTTTTTTTTTTTAAAGTAAATATATAACTAAATATTATGTGAGTATTTCAAGCGTCTACCTATTGCCGTTATCAATTGCGAGCGAAAAAATCACGTTTGTTGTATGGGAGCCCCCTTTAATATTTAAATTATTCTATTTTTTAGTATTTGTAGCGGCAATAGAAATACATCATTTGTGAAAATTTCAACTGTCTAACTATCACGGTTCATGAGATACAGCCTGGTGACAGACGGACGGACGGACGGACAGCGGAGCCTTAGTAATAGGGTTCCTTTGTACCCTTTGGGTACGGAACCCTAAAAACAACTCGGACAGAACAATTAACATCATAATGTTCACATTCAGTGCCATACAAACAAAGTATATGTTAAAATTAAAGTACATATATGTTAAAGTGTTAAAGTATGGAATGGATAATTTGTGTATAGACCAAGATTTTAAAATTCTCTACTGAATAATAGACGATTACTAGATTCAAATGCAACTGCATACGTGTTGGAAACTACGTCCAAGTTTCATCCTTTACAAATGTACCAAAATAACGAACGGGGACGAGGATCCGTGCTCATAACGAGGCGACTCAGCGAATGGGAGCAGATCTTGTCAGGCGTCGATGATAGTGCAGGCGGCGGTGCAGCGGTGTTGCAAACCGTTGGAGCTGCACTTCGGTTTGTTATTGCGGAGAATTGTGAAGTCGTTGGCTTATTGGATATTCGTTCTAAATTGTTTCATCGTCCTGAGTTTCGAGAATTGCATTTTTTTTTTCTTTCTTTATCAGTCGAGATAAGTTAATTAGGTTCCGTGCTAATATGTTTTTTGGGGTAGAGAAGGCTAGGGTCAAGTCAACCCTTACTCATCACATTGCTGCAATACGGGCCTACCTTCAATTGAAGGTGCTTTTTTTTATATTACGTCGGATGGCAGACAAGCATACAGCCCGCTTGATGTGAAGCGGTTACCATAGCCGTATTAACGCTCGCAACTTAAAATATCCTCCGCTGCCAACGCAGCATCTCCTTCCTTTCTGGTGACCTCACTCACTCGCAGGAACATAACAATCCTCAAGGGAATTGTTATTTGGCTTCGGTATTCTGTGAGGTGGAGGTACATTCCCCAATCGGGTAGCTTACAATTACGCCCCCTACCTCTCTTTTCGCCAGAGATTCGTTTGTTAGTCATCAGAGTGCACCGCTTGCAGGTGAAGTTGACTTTGGTTCAAAGATGTTGATGACCAACTTACACCCCAAAAGAGTTCAGCCCCCTTACCACCATCTCTTATTGCGATTCAATAATTGAGTAGATTGCTTATTCATACCAAGGAATAAGCGACTCTATTACATTTGAAATAGAGTCGCTTATTCATTGGTATGAATAAGCAATCTATTCAGTTATTGAGTCGCAATAAGAGATGGTGGTAAGGGGGCAGAGCATACTCAACCACGCTGCTCAACTACGGGTTGGCGGAGGCCAGTGTTTTATTGTACCTACATGTACAAATGAACATGAAATGAGAACATGCCATTATATTACCAAAAGTTATAATTAGTCTTGCAAAGTAAATATATACAAGAATTATACTTTTCCAGTCCTAATTAATTGAAAAAAAAATCATTTAACGTCTATTGAATATTTTGAATACATGCTGTAAGACGCAGACTGTTGAAATGTGGTATTTTGCATGCATGCATTTAGAGATCAAATCAAAAAAAAATTTAAAAAAAATCAAGTTTCAAACCATTATGTGGCTTTTACAGTCTTATTATTTGAAACTCTATCAGATATAGATGAATGTTTGGAACTTAAATAAATAAAGAAAAAACTTACATCCCAAACGATATTTGACGAGCTCGGTGGTCGAATGGTTAGCAATGGGCACTTTGCCTCCGAGGTCGCGGGTTCGATTCCCGCATAAGACCAAATTTGTGTGCATGAACATGTCTGTTTGTCTTGGTCTGGGCGTGTTCTATGTATGTTCTATGTAATACATACATATAATGTATTTACAAAAAAAAATGTATTTAAGTACATTTATCAGTTATCTAGTACCTTGGGACTAGATGGCGCTGTTTAAATTGTCCAGAAATATTTATTTATTTATTTATTATATAAATTTATCGTTCCAGATCGTCCAAAAAATATGTCCAAAATGATTTCGAATATTTTTTGTCAGTGACAACGCTCCGGCGTTTATTGACCCGTTAACCTTACACATACAGTTTTACAGTCCAAACATTTCGTAGACAATATACTAACGTGTCAACAGAGAGTGGGCTCGTAAAAATATATACACACATTATTAGAGCAGAAACGACAGCCCCGGGGAAATAACACGCCGTATTGTCGCGACAGTTAGCTGCTGTAAAATTTTATATCGACAAAATTTTAACAAATTACGACAGCGTTTTGGCAAATATATGAAATAGTGTCTAAAGAGTATGTATTTAGATTATTTCGGCATGTTCATAGACCGAGGTTTTTTCATTGCATTAGGGCACAGTCGGTCTGATGACTTCCTACATGGTACTGTACTAGATAATAATGATGATTTCTTTTCATTTGCTTTAGAACCGCATTCATGATTTTCTGCTATTCCCAAAGGTTGACTGGTAGAAAAGGCTTTTAGCGGTAAGTCCGCCTTTTGTAATTTTGTGATCAATAAAGTTTATTTTTTTTATACTACGTCGGGTGGCAGACAGCATACGGCCCGCCTGATTTGAAGCGGTTACCGTAACCATATTAACGCTCGCAACATAAAATATCGCTCGCGCGCCGCCACCCCCGCTGCTAACGCAGCAGCTCCTTCTTTTCTGGTGACCTCACTCACTCGCAGGAACACAACAACCCTCAAGGGAATTGTTATTTGGCTGCGGTATTCTGTGAGGTGGAGGTACATTCCCCAGTCGGGTAGCTTACAATTACGCTCCCTACCTCTCTTTTCGCCAGAGCTTTGTTAGTCAGTCAGCAGGGTGCACCACGTGCAGGTGAAGTTGGCTTTGGTTCAAAGATGTTGGTGAACCACTTACACCCCAATAAATAATTGATACTGTTAACAAATTAGCATAATACGAAGATTAATACGTGATTCAATTTATTTTGTTTAAACTTAATTGACTACAAAATAAGGTTACAAACAAACATAGTCTTAATGCTAAGAGCAGTCAACATTTGGGATAAGCATCCATAAACCAAATTTTTTTGATTTTACTACTAACAAAATAATGTAAATTAATTTAATTATTTATTGGTACTCGTAGAGTTGCAGTGGAATAACAGTACAGAATACTTTATCTAAAACATTATTTGTTTCTAGTATAATATATATATATATGTTAAAAGCAAGTGAAATCAACACATATAAAAGAGAATAAAACAACCTTTCGTGGTAACGAGAACTATCAATTTTAAATTCACCTCTGTTGCAGCGAACTAACTTTACCAAAGTGTAAAATACCAAACAGCTACTGTGTTATATAATAACATATTTATCGCGTCCATGTTCACTCGTTCGGCAAAGGTATCCGTAAACATTATACTGGGCTCGTAAAACATAACAAGCTTATGAGCCCGCAGTATAATCGCGTCCCTCCCCAAGGAACCATTCCTCGAGGCTCGCCCCAAAATTACTCGGCCTGCGTAATTTTGAGCTTTTTCTTTTGTTATTCTTTAAGGCCTCCCGAGATTCGCGACGTTATGATCTCATTTTGAGTTATGAGAAAAAAACTCTTACGGGCCCCGGGTCGCGGTATTATTGTCCCCAGATTAGCCTCTTAGTGGGAAGCGGCCATTTTCCGGGGTATCGTCGCGTATATTTCACCGTTAGTAAAAACATTTTATAGCATTTTAATTGCTGTCCCGAGGGATTTTGCTGATATTCTCATAATGAGATGTTTAAAATTTAGGATCACATTTTTAATTAGGGACTTTTTTATGGTTTATGACGACAAAAACCTGATGAAGACCGACCTGTATATTTTTACTGTTGTACCATTTCCTCTTATAGGTCTTCTGTATTTTTGGTATGTTATATGAGTCTGTTAGGATAGTGTGAATTAAAATTTGCAACTTCGAAATACTTATAGAAACTGAGAAAATCGAGAAAATCTTCTAAATTTTGGCATTTTTTTCACTATTTGCTCTCCAGGGCCACAACTGCATTTTTAGCGAACAATGTTTAAACTACACTTATAAAACTGTATTATATTACCTCAAATTTGAGCTTAATTACAGCTCTATTGACCCCATAGGAGCTAAGCTATGGCACTTCGAAGATGACCAACTTTTCTCGAAAATTGAAGTTTTCACATGACCTCGTCTAAAATCGTTTGCAAGTGACCTCCTCCATCGCCCCTTATAAGACACATAAGTAAAACATATCAAAAATGCAGGACTACATCACGCTTTGCGAATTTAGCCTCTTTTTAATGTCTTATCCGACGGCCTATTAATGCGACGGAGGTTCGTATTTGGACTTTGGGCCTTTCGCTACTACTTACCAGCTAGGTACGTTTATTCTACAACCATACTTCAGAACGTATGGTTATCTAATAAACCAGCTAGGTTCTGAAGTATTGAAAAAACTAGGAGTTATACTTAAGAATCTAGTATTGTATATTGTGGTCAATAAAGTGCTTACATAAATAAATAATTTTATACCACCCATGTGGCATGTAGGTATATAGTGTACAAGTTATGTTGAATCTGATTTCATTTAGCGCTTCCCTGTGTACAAAACCGACTAATTCCCTGGACGAAGGGAATAAAACTGAAGTTTCAGGAGAAAGTAGCAAGTTAGTCGATCGTATGCTTTACGACCCTACTGGGCCGAGTCCAACCAAGAATCGGCCTTTAGTAATATAAGAAAAAGTAGTCACCAGGTCACCACCGAGTAGTCAAAAAAAGATTCATAGCCAGCACTTTCTCAGCAGTCTAACAGTAAGTGAAAGAGGAGCCTAAATTACAGCGGCAATGGAGAAAAGACTGAATTGAGCTTTGTCCAATGTACTTTTCTAATCAAACAATTCAAGATCATTCACCATCATAAAGAAATTCTTCGCTAATAGTTTACACCGCATGAGATCCTCTCCTTATGCGACCAACCACCGCCTTCATTGTATGATCATCAGCAATTAATGCTTCACTTCACTTTTTAAAAGATATACATTTAATTGACAGAGGTGGCAATATGTATTGGATGCTTCTTATGTTGACGATGTTGGTGGTCGAATGGTTAGCAATGGCCACTTTGGCTCCGAGATTGCGGGTTCGATCACCGCCCAACACAAATTTGTGTGCACGAACATGCCTGTTTGTCTTGGTCGCAGACCAATATATGGTTTGGTTGATTGTGTGCAATTTGTCCAGGAATATTTATTTATTTATGTTATTAAAGTATTATGGCAGTAAACTTGCTTGTTTACCATTCAAACACAAAGAAAACCTGCATGACGTTTTATGGACAACTACTTGACAAGTGTATGAAATGCATTAGGTAACTAAATATAACAATTACTGAGTAAATAATTAGTACATTTTAGTACGAGTAAGTCCCCACGCCACTCATAACTATATTAACATAGAAGTGCCTTAATTCATGCACTTGTTACTTACAGCGTGCACAATCGCGTTAACGCAAACATTTGTTATCTGCGTGTGGACGTTTTAAAACGCGGCCGTCGGTGCGAGTCGCGGCCGCGGCCCGGACCGGCAAATCTGTTGTAACAGCGGCTTAACGCCCGCTACGGTTCATTTGCTGCAAGTCATGAGAGAACAGCGAGTTATCAAAAGCTTCGTTTATCTACTTTCAGCCTTGTGGATATATAATTCCCCATTGCTTTCCCATACGTGCGATTCTCAGTTTACAACCACTTTTTTGAGATCATATGTCTGTTTAAAAAAAACGCTCAACGCTTCGTCGCTCCAATCGCGGCTTCCTCCCTATCTGCAATCGCTATGTCGAGAACTTTGATTCCCCTTAAAATTTCCTCGGATTTCGTTCCATATCATAACAAATTCAACTGCACTAGGCTGCGTTACGGCCGGAAAGTAAAGTGCCCTTCAATACACTTGCAGAAATCAAGACATTGATAATTATGATAGTCTTTGGGTGAAGTTGCTTGTTTGTATATTCGGTTAATACAATACACATATGAGTATTTTAATACTGTGACTAAAGTGAATGTTTCTTGTAAAATAAATCTTTCTGGACATTTTACACAGCGCCATCTAGTGCCAAATTAAGCGCAAAGCTTGTATAAATGGAAGTATCCATATCTAGTAAGATAAATATCTAGTAAGATAACTGATAAATGTACTTAAATACATTTATTGTATATATACATACTTATAACACATAGAAAACACCCAAACCAAGACAAACAGACATGTCACATGTGGATGCACACAAATGTTTGTCTTGTGCGAGGATCGAACCCGTGACCTCGGAAACAAAGTAGCCATTCGACCACCGGGCTCGTGAAATTGCAGCGCTGAAACAAAATGTAATAGATTTAAACAGAAAAGATCGATGTCTACCTCTAAATCTTTCGTAGAAATTACTCGGTCATCTGTCGTTTAACTGTCGTAAGATGAAAACCAGCGCGCATCCTTCTAATGTATCTAATACACATGAAGGCAAACTATTCTAACAATGAATAAATTTCTGCTTCTGCCGCAATTAATTCACATTTCGACCGCCTTTGAAAAACTATCAAAATACAACAATCGCTAGTCGCCTGTACTTTATCCCACTCGTCTGGCACTCAGTCGACTGCAGCGGGCCGTCCACTGAAATTGCAGCGCTGTAACAACAAAACTTCCCCGACGTCTCCGTCACAACTGCGCTGCCCAGCTGCACCAAAACGACACTCGATCTGTTCTGTTGTTTATAGCATAAATCTCCATTATCCCACCTACATACCCTACTATTGTGTATTTCTGACAAAAATATTTAGATAACAAATAAGAGGCAGGGTATGTCAAGCCCCACTAGAGAAATATCCACCTCACCAAAGACTACAGTCACAGCATAGTAATACAACCAGTAGTTTGACTTCATACTAGCGCCCAAATCGGCGCACGCACACTGACAAGCGTCATTTACTTATTTGATTGTTTGGAACTATAACTTGTAACGTTATAAATGATTTCATGAACAAACAGTTTATGTATGTATATAAAATACGCATAAGATATTATGCAACCCTAGATTAACATAGTTATACGTTATTCTTTATACCAGAGTTATGTAGTTCATGCGAACAAAACCGCGAACGATAACTAGTTATTTTTGTAGTTTTGGAGAGCACGATAACGACCTCGGTGCTTATTAATAAGTAACAGGTAGTGAAAATTTGTATTTAAGATAATTAAAAAAGCTAAGGTCTTCGTCTAACTAGAATTAAGAAAGTAACGGGGTTTCTAATTGAAAAGGGGCTCGTATCCTAACGGCGGAATAAGTACGAATGTTTTTTTTATGTGTGTGGGGGGGGGAGGGGGGGCATACGAGCTTGTTGGTCACCTGATGGAAGGCAATCACCCCCGCCCATGGAGATCAGTAACACCAACGACTCGCCGATCCGTTGCTAGCCTATACTCCTTGTTTTCTTTCTTTCTGGTAACCTCACTCACTCGCAGGAACACAACAACCTTCAAGTGAATTGTTATTTGGCAGCGGTATTCTGTGAGGTGTAAGTATATCCCCAGTCGGGCAGCTTAAAAAATACGCTATGCCCTACCTCTCTTTTCGCCACAGCCTCTTTGTCAGTCGGCAGGCTGCACCACGTGCAGGTAAGATTGGATTTGGTTCCTTTAATAAAATACTTTTTACTGTTACTGATAAGATAAATGTGTTCGCTATAGTAGTAATTTTAAAACGTTCAGTAGTCTGCTAGCTGTCCTAACGTGGCAAAGGCGGTTCGCTGTTCTGCACTCCGTTATCTCAGGATTTGAGAACAAACGAGACGTAAAGCCCACTTCACCGCTGATCCGGACCGGTATCCGAGAGATGCCTTCGGAGCCTTTGCCTTTATATTGCATTTATAGAAACTAAATTCAACTATTTTTCAGATTTTTCTCATAGACGCCTGTAGATGTTTACTATGCAATGGGGGAGTGGAGTGCTGCCTGCTGCTGAGGAGCCTACCGCCGAAGCTGAAGCCGATTACCATCGGATTGTTTAATCACAAAAATAGATCTTACGTTTAAGTGAATAAACATCTTCAGCTTAGGCGGTAGAACGCTATGGTTTTTATCTGTTAGCTAAACATGATTACCATCAATCTAAGCTAAAGTTTGATTTTCGCAATCAAAAAACCCGATGGTAATCGGCTTCAGCTTCGGCGGTAGAGACTAACAGAACGCTAGAAATGAAGACTGGTTTTTTTCCACTTATCTCTACTGCCAAGTGGAATTCGTCGCGTAACGAACGTTAGATAGATCACGTGACATTTGTCAATTCGAACATTTTAGTATTTAGCTCCACAGTTCAAATTAGCGATCGCTACGGTTTTTACTTCGCAAACTGCCATTTGGCTAGCCCCTCTGATGGCTCAGCTCCCGTGACATACGACTACGGTGTATAACTCGGGTCTGAACTGGCTTAAAAAATAGTTCCCATGAGCTTGCGCTATTAAACCCTATTTCGAATCCAGATCAAAGATATTCGATGGTGAACCCATTGTAAAAGGTGAGTGACTTAATAATAATAATAATCTTTATTTGCCATAAATAGGGTGATTACAAGTTGGTGTCACATTTATTTCCTATGGTACATTCCTATTTAGCCATGTCATATGGCATGCAAATTTGTGTTATTTACATACAAGTAGTCAATAAGTTATATATATTTAAAAAAATAAAATAAATAAAATTCATTTATTTCGGATAACTTACATGATCCATTGATAGTACATAACATTTTGAAAATTATTGAGAATTTCAATTTTAAAATTATAAAATTAGAACTTCAATTGAAATACCTACAAATCTCTATTTGTCACTAATTATCATGGTAAGTTATATAAATCAACTAGATAATAAAATAAAATTAGTACATTTTAATATTCAATATCTATTGATTTCAGGTCCCAGGCTGATAATATTGTCACTGCTTGAGTATTTCCTTTATTGAGTAAAAAGTGTTTTGTATTAACCACTTACGCAGGGTTGTCTCGAACCTTTTCATTGGAAGTTGTTTAATGGCTTCCGGTATTTGATTATATAATTTTATGCACATCATATACGAGTTGTTTTGGATGCGTGTTGTCCTTGGAATAAAGTCAGGGACCAGTCTTTTGGAATTTCTCGTATTTCGCGTATAAACATCCTTTGCTTCTTTAAAGAGGCTGTAGTTTTTTTTTACAAATTTACCTATCTCTAGCATATACAGACAACGTAGTGGTAATATGTTTAGTTCTTTGAAGTAATTTCTACAGGATATGTCTGGCGCTATTCTACATATGGCACTTATGCATCGCTTTTGTGCAATAAATACCTTTTGTATACCTGAACTATTGCCCCAGACTAGAAGGCCATACCTAAGGATCGATTCTACGTATGCATAGTATGCAGTGATCGCTGTTTCTTTGCTAGCCATCTTTGTCAGTTTCATTAGTGCAAATGAAAATCTATTTATTTTATTGCATACTTTATCAATTTGTTGTTTCCAATTAATTTCAAAATCAACTATTAAGCCTAGAAATGTTACTGCATTAGTGCCAGTCAATATATGATTATCATAATTAATGTCAATTGTTTGATATTTTAAATTATTAAAATTGATTAAATTTGTCTTAAGTAAATTAATTTGTAGATTATTTTTATTTAGCCATTTAATAATTAATGTCAGTGTTTCTTTTATGTCAAATTTGTGTTGTTGTAAGGACTCTTTTTTATTTGTAGCAATTATAACAGATATATCATCTGCAAATAATATAGTTCTGTGGTTTGTTATTTCGATCAAATCATTAATATATACTAGAAATAATAACGGGCCAAGAACACTGCCCTGTGGAACTCCAAATTTAATTATTTTAGGCTCTGATCTGTGTGTTTGTATTGTGGAGTTTTTATTTATTTGAGTTATTTCTACACTTTGGCTTCTGTTTGTGATATATGATCTTAGCCATTTAAGTGCTGGTCCTCTAATTCCATAAGATTTTAGTTTAGCCAATAGATGTTCATGGGAAACAAAATCAAAGGCTTTTGTCATATCAAGAAATAAGCTCGTTACATAGTTTTGATCGTTTACACTTTGTAGTACATTTTTAACAAAATGAAAGGCAGCTTGAGTTGTAGATTTATTTTTTTGGAAACCGTATTGGTTTTCTTTTATTATATTAAACTGTTTAAAAAAAATTGTTAATTTGGAGTGCATAGCTTTTTCAAAGATCTTAGAAAATATCGACAATAATGCTATGGGTCGATAATTTTCTACGTTTTCTTTATCTCCTTTCTTGTGATGAGGTTTAACTATTGAAATTTTAAGTTTTTCTGGAAACATTCCTGTTTCTAACGAAAGGTTAATAAGATGAGCCAGTATTGGAGATATTTGATCTTTACAGGCTTTTATCACTTCTGTACATATAGCATCATAGCCCTCAGATTTTGTATTTTTTAAAGACATTATGTATTTTGATACGTCAGATTTGTCAACTGGTGTTAGAAAGATAGAATTCGTCATTTTGGCTTTCGTGTTAGTATATTCAAGTCGATTTTTTATTTTGTTAGTTAATGATATAAAATGGTCATTAAAAATTGAGACAATACTTGACGGGTCAGATATTATTTCGTTGTTGTTAACTATTTTATTTATGTGATTATTTATCTTTGCACTGACAGTTTCACCTTTAATGACATTCCAAGTCGCTTTACATTTGTTGTTATTGCTACTAACGTGTTTTTTGTTTATATTTCTTTTTGCTCGCATAGTGCATTTATTTAATACTTTGGAGTAGGTGAGATATTTAGATTTATCATAGTCTAATTTAGTTGTGTAGTATTTATATCGAAGATATCGTTTTGTTTTGTAGCTGTGTTTTAAGCCTTTAGTTATCCATTTTAATTTATTAGTGGCACAAGTTCTTATTTTGTATTTTGGAAAACACAGTTTATATAATAGGCAAAATATATCATAAAATTCATTGAAGGCGGAGTTAAGGTCTGTCTTTTTGTATACTTCTGAGAATGTCATACTCTGTAGATATTCTTTAAATTTGTCTATGTTTTCCTTGGAATAATTCGTTTTGAATGTGTATATGAATTTAGGATATGTATTTTTTCACTCCACCCTATATTCTAGAATTTGAGCATTATTATGGTCCGATAACCATAAGGGTAGAAGTCTTCCAGTTGCATTTTCAATGTTGCTAATAATTAAGTCAATACATGTTTTTTGTCTTGTTGGTTCCGAGATATGCGAGATGAGATTATATGTCTTAAGGGTATCTTTAAGTCTTGCTGTTATGTTATTTGTGTCAAGAATATTTATGTTCAAATCGCCTGTTATTATTATCTTTTTGTTTGGATACTTATTAAAATATTTGTGTAGCATCAATTCAAATTTATTAAAGAAAAAATCTGTTGATTATTTCTTTAATAAATTTGTGTAGCATCAATTCAAATTTATTAAAGAAAAAATCTGTTGATTATTTCTTTAATAAATTTGAATTGATGCTACACAAATATTTTAATAAGTATCCAAACAAAAAGATAATAATAACAGGCGATTTGAACATAAATATTCTTGACACAAATAACATAACAGCAAGACTTAAAGATACCCTTAAGACATATAATCTCATCTCGCATATCTCGGAACCAACAAGACATTCAACTTTAGATTTTTGTCATTGTCTTTTAACTTTAGATGGGATTCTGTAAATGCATATTATTATTGTATTATTAGTAGTTAGATTTATAGCACAGTATTCAAAATGAAAAGGCATTTGTAGGTCGTCAAAACAAGAAATGGGTTTATAGGATATACCTTTCTTTATCATTATAAAAGAACCACCTCTTTTTTTTGTTCTAGAATAATATGAGCCTAGTTCATAGTTATGTATGTTTATGTTTTTTTCTTCTCCCATTTTCACAAATGTTTCTGTGAAGCAAAGTATGTCTGGGGGAGTTTCTTTACTAATATCAGCAAGTGTTACTTCAATTAATTCTTTCTTTGTCAATAAACCATGTATATTTTGATGTAATATTATAAACTTTTCATTTTTTTCAGGAACGAAAAAAGTCATCCTCACTACTGACTTGAGCTGGAGATTTAGGACTTGGAGCTATTTCCTGAAGGTTTTGTGGATGCCTACGTAGTATCTCTGTGTCTGTATCAATGCATTTATGTGGTGTCTTTTTTTTTAGGAAATAATATGGTATGGTACCTCTTTTAGGAGAAGTGTTAGAGACAGTATTATTGCAGTTGGGACCCTTCTTACAATTTATCGTCAATGTTAATTTCTTTATTAGTTTTTGTGCGTTTTTGAAAGTTAAAAATTGATTCTCATATTCCATGTAGTCAATACATACATTAACTTTGTTACTTAAGATAAGATACATAATTGCATGTCCAACTAATTCTACCCTCGCATCGCAGGAGCGTGCAAATGTTTACCTACTTACAATTTTTCCCGTAGATTATTTTAAAAATAACAATTTGCTTATATATTTTTAATTACAATTTAATAACAGGCAATTTGATCTACACTGCATTGCGTGCTTCCGCCACCAATTAGTTCATGAAAACTACTTCCGGCCGGTGCCCACCACTACCGTTTCTAGATGCATGGGACTGCCGTGGTTAATAAACTGTGATAGTGATGTATGATATGATTACTGACAAATTAAATATTAATTGATCAATTTTAAATATTATTAATTAGGCTAAAATTTGTAAAATTTGCATGCTATTAATGGCTAAATATGCTGGTGATTTATATTACAATAACATCTGTTTAAATATTACCCTATTTATTATAAATAAATTATTTTGTATTTGTTTTTGTGGCGTGTTTGGTCTCACTCCAGCTGCTGCGGTCGTCTCGGCGAATCTCCAACATCTGAAACAGAAGACACGTGCGACTGCTGCGCCCCGACTGCTGTGGTCGTCTCTTTACCGACACAACTGAACCAATTAACTATTCAAAAAATCTGTCATTTTCATATTCACTCACAGTATAATACGATTTATTCCTAAGCCATTCACATATTTTTTTTAAACAATGTTATTCTTAAGGATTAAGGAGAGCACAAAAGATCCATGAGGGTCGACGTGTCACCGGTGCTACAGCACTGGACCCACTATAAGATAAGATACACGTTGTAGGTATATATATACGAGGTTTCTCAGCAGGATGGCATCCGGAACGAAGAAATTTGACAGAGAACCAAAGTTGTCGACATAGCCTTCAGAGTTTGCAAGCTGAACTGGCAATGGGCCGGTCACATCTGCCGAGTAAGTGATGGCAGATGGGGGAAGAAGGTATTAGAGTGGAGTCCGCGCGTAGGACGACGAAGTGTTGGGCACCCTCCTTCTAGATGGTCCGATGACCATAAGAAAGCGGCTGGGAGCGGCTGGATGCGGATGGCGGAGGATCGTATGTTTCGGGGATATAATAAAAACAATGTATAAAAATAGTGCAAGTTGTAAAGGAAGTATCCATTGGTCATTAGAGTCAGGGAAGCAGTGAGATTGGGGTGGGGAGGTGATGTGTCAAGCTGTCAATAGCACAATGTCTGCAGAGCCGTGTCTGTGCTACAAACTGTGCCATCTGGTGCCGTCTGTCCGTTCGGTATGTGTTGTTGGAAACAGTCCCCTTTATATGTGCTGGACGGTCGGATGGTCTTGGATGCGTCGATTGTTTTTTTTTTTTTTAGTATACCTCGGCCGACGAGGTCCGTGTTGGCACCTGATGGCTGTCGCAGAATACCGGCGCTGTGTGTATTACACAGCATTAATGCCGTGCGATGGCCAATTAACATCATAAATATGTACATGTTGTTTGAAATGTTATTGTGTATTGTATAAATTTATTGTTTTCTGTTGTGATGTTAATAAACATATTTCCTTTCTTTCTTTCTATCTGGTGGAAAGCATTGGGGAAGGCATATAATCCAGCAGTGGTTAGATACAGGCTGATGATGATGGTGATGATGACACGTTGTATAACATCTGCCGGACCATGTTCACATTTCTTTTGGCCGCTAAATATTTTATTATCCGAGATGACGAATGCCTTTATTAATATTTGATACGTTCTCCGGCGATACCTTCGGCGATGCGATCTGAAATTCATGTCGGGCTGTTCGGGCATGTTGAATACATGTTCGATACATTCTTTTACAAATATTTATTTCTCGTGTTTGGCCGTTTTTGTCGTCGGCCTAACAAGGTGTAAATGATTGTTCTTGTTAATATGTAGGAACAGGATCTTCGAGGTTTGTACTGTCAGACTTTGCAATGTTTATCTGGTAGAGAGTAATATTATTTACAACTGTTATTTATGTATGTATTAAAACTTTGTTGTACAATAAAGACACATAAATTTATATAATAATTTATTTAATCTATATATATAAAAGAAAGTCGTGTTTGTTACAACACTTATAACTCGAGAACGGCTGGACCGATTGCCATGGTTTTTGATTTGTTGGATTTGTTTCCGTCCCGAATAGCAGAATAACTCTTAAAAACATTGGAAAATTCTCGAAAAAATAAAATAAAAGAAAAAACATTTTCCCATACAAAATGTTCGTGGTTGTAGTAGCTGTCAAATGTGACGTTGTCGTACGTGCGTACGCCAAATGTATGCGTGCGTTCAGAAATGTATATTAAGCTCATTATAGAACAAATATCATAGATTAAAAACAAATGTTAACTCTATTGGTCTCATTTTTACGTCTTGAAAGTTGGCTGTGATTTGTTTTGAAAACAGTTTTGTGGATTTAAATATTTATTGGTTCTAAAATATTTATGCGTGCGTTCAGAAAATTAAATCAAGCTCCATAAATCTATATAATATATAAAATAATGTCGTGTCTTGGTCGGGAAAGTATTAAAAACATTGAAAAAATGACGAAAGAATTAAATAAAAGAAAAAACGTTTTCCCATACAAATAGTGCCAGTTAAAAAGGATTGGAATATTTATTGATTGTTATGTAAATGTCAAATAGATTGGTCTCACTTTTACGTCGCGAATGTTGTCTGTGATTTGTTTTGTGGATTGAAATATTTATTGTTGTCAATTGGTTTTTTTTTTGTGACTTTGTAAAGTACTGAACTTATTATTTACCCACTGCTGGGATACGGGTCTTCCCTCAACCGAAGATGTTTAGAGCATACTCCAACACGCTGCTCAACTACGGGTTGGGCCACTAACTTAGCTTAAGGACTGCCATCTAATGATAAACACCTGGACCGACGGCTTAACGTGCCTTCCGAAGCACGGACGAGCTCGAGATAACATAAACTCATCCATGAACAGGCTACGGTTGACGTTGCTTAACTTGCGTGTACAATTAGACTGACACGTGCCTCACGCCATCGTGCTTCTCTATTATTTTCTATTATTCATTGTATTCATTTCAAGAAATCATAAATTTTGTTCATATATATATGTACATCACGACATTCATTGACTGTTAGGCGGTACGAAGTTCGCCGGGACAGCTAGTATATTATAAAGAAAACTAAATAAACTAAAATTACATATAAATAACTTAAAATTAAATTTAAAATAACTAAATTAAAAACTAAAATTATAATAAAATACACAGAAAAAAATATCATTATATTAATTTTGATTGTGGCCAAAAGATACATATGTAAATACAATTATTTATTTATTTTAAATGCTCCAACTGCATAACACCACGTTAAAAATGTAATAGCCAGCGTATGTACATAGTTCGTGTGTATACCGATTATAGGCGCACATATCACACGCTATACAATAGTTTATAGGTATTATTTTACATTATTTAGCAATTTGCTATGAAACTATGACGAATTTGTTATATGAAAATTTTCGTCGTGTCGTTCTTGGGCTTTAATTACTTTATCAACATTATGCATCTTCGAAATACAGAAGACGGTATTTTTACCTATTTCAATCAATTGCCACAAACGTCAGATTCGTCGTGTTGCTTGAGGTGAGACAATTACCTCACTTTTCGGGTGTACATTTAGTGGCATATCTATAAAAATATTACACCACTGTGAAAAACGAAATTTCAAATGTCAAAGTAACACCGCGAAGTGCAAAGTAAGGTTTTTCCAATACGACTAAAAAGCGTAATTCGGCGCCATCACCTCGCCGCATGAATATGGAACGGCTGCGACTAAGTTAATATGTATGAATGTAACTTGTTAACTCAGCAAAGCCGCCAGATGGAGCTCAACTCCCGCCCGCTTTATAATTCAAAGATTTGCTCGCGACGAATAAAGAGACGTCTTCGCTAAATTATTCAACGTACACCCGATGCATTCCGGTTAACAAAAAGTTACATATCAAATACATGTCATGTTCAATTTTATGTATAAATAGTTCGCATGAGATTCGGAAAGGTAGCCTATTAATTATACATTTTATTTCTATATAGACCGACCGTAAGCTAACATCACGACAGTAAAATAGCCGGCTAAAAGGCTATAAAGCGCTAACTCAATCCACACATGTACACATGCAGTACGCAAAGACAGGAAAAGAACGTGAACACACACGAAGGTAGGTATTTCATGTTAAACTTCTCAATAATAAGAATTCTTGATTAGCGCTATAACGTTTTGCCTTGACATACGGGGCACGGTTAGGGATGCAAAGATATATCGGCGCCCAAAAATATCAATATTTATCGAAGATCCGCCGATATTGATATATCAATATCGAAAAAATCTTAAAATATCGAAAGAGCCCAACCAAAATCGAGTGAAATGCTGCCATACCGAACTATCAAAATTATCATTTTCAAATTCAATGGCCAGTACAAAATACTAGGTCTATTTGTTTAATGCTCATTAATAAGTATTAAGATTCATTCATAATATTAAACTACCTATGTGTAAGTACACATAGGTAGTTTAATATTATGAATGAACAAATGAGAGCTAATCCAGCTTCTCCAACCAACCTCACTGCTCCCCACGGTTGTAAATAAGTACAGTAAATTTTGGACGTTAAATAAGCGTGCAAATTATGAAATACACATAAAAAAATAATTTTAATAATTAAAGAATTTTAGATACATACCAACTTATTTAAAAAAATTAAACTTTTCAGTGTGATTCAAAAATATTAAAGGGAATTTATTTTTCAAAAAATTATTTCATTCATTAATTTATTCAAATAAAAAGTTACATAATCAATGAACGTTTGATACAATTAAATGAGTATTTGAGTTTATTTGTGTATTTTTTTTTTAATTAAAGAGACAAATAACGATATTTTATCGATATCTAGACGTTTTAATCCAATATATCAAGCTCCCTCGATATATATCGTTATCGATATATCCATATTTTATTTACACCTTGCATCCCTAGGCGCGGTACTGAGTGAATGCCAGGCCTTGCTATCATATTGCCACAATACAGACAGGTTTTTTAAACCACTAGAGTGGCAAACAAGCATACGGCCCGCCTGATGGAAGGCACTTATCGCAGCCTATGTCCATAGGCCTGTAACACCAGAGGCATCACAAGCGCGTTGCCGACCCTGTAATAACCTCTTCACGCCCTTTTTGAAGAGCCCCATGCTATAGTCCCCTGAGAAAACCTCGACAGGCAGTTCATTCCACATCATGACAGTACGCGGGAGAAAACTTCTCTGGAACCGCA
Source organism: Hypsopygia costalis (assembly GCA_937001555.2). Taxonomy (NCBI): domain Eukaryota; kingdom Metazoa; phylum Arthropoda; class Insecta; order Lepidoptera; family Pyralidae; genus Hypsopygia; species Hypsopygia costalis. The sequence continues at coordinate 757,172 of OW443336.2, read as the reverse complement.
CAGTTCGCGACCATTTAGGCTCCAATGTGTGAGGATGAATTCCCTGCCGATGGCGAGCGGTGCGACTGTAGAAGGAGGCCGTTGGCATCATGTCAAAGAACTCCTCTGAACACACCCCATTGCACAGACGGTAGAACACACAAAGGGACGCAAAATCTCTTCTCAGACTTAAAGGTTCTAAACCGTCTGTTAGTTTGGGATCGTCGACAATCCTCACAGCACGCCTTTGAAATGAGTCACAAGGTGCAAGCTGGTATCTATCCGCCCATAGATGGCAACAGTACTCCATATGCGGTCGCACCTGAGCTTTGTAAAGCATAGCTTATCTTTGCCGCGGATTGAAGTACTGATTCGCCCTGTTGAGCACACCTAATTTCTTGGACGGCAGCTTGACTTTCCCCTCCAGGTGACTTTTGGCGATGGTAAGGGGTGTGTTTTGGAATTGAGGATGGCTCCACAGCAAAAGGATTTTTCTTAACGGTGAACGTGCAGACTTGTGTCTTAGTGGGATTGAAATGAACCAGGTTCTTCCGCCCCCAATCGGACACACTATTCAGTGTGCTCTCGATCTCGGACACAAGCTGTTCGCGGCTCTCCTCCACCAGAGAGCGGGGAATATTAGCGCGTCCCGTGTAATAAACATCCCCGGTGCTGTCGTCGGCATAGCAATGAATGCTGTCAATAGATAACATATCATTGATATGCAGCAAACAGCGTCGGGGATAATACCGGGCCGTGCGGGACACCAGGATTAATGTCCATGATATCGGAGCAACTGTCATCCACAACGGCACTAATGCTTCTGCAGGACAAGAAGCTAGCGACCCATTCGCATAAACCCTCTGGTAGAACTCAATCAGCAAAATCCTCAGACACAGGCTGATAACGAAGAAATTAAACAAAGAATATTTTCCTCCAGGGCCTCATTTACTGATCAATAAGGTGTAACACATGCAGCTGAAGTTGGTGGACGAAAATATTATTTACTTAGTTTCATCATTATCAGCCTGTGGCTGAGATTTTTGTTGTATGAGTTCTGCCTGCCCCCATTGTGGCAAGAAGAACTTATCTCAATATATTCAAACAGTCGCTTATATATAATACTGTGCTTATAAACAGTAACGTAGACAGTGTATGTACACTTCAATTTATTTGATCAACAAACTAATTCACAAAGTTAATTAGAAAGTGGAATTCAACGTGCAGTTAACCGAATTAAGCACCAACTTAAGTAATTTACAGCACGAAACTATTTTACAAAATACACATTACCTAAAGCACTTGCAGACATACGAACTTTAGTTGAAGTAACATTCAGCTTTTTACAAGTTCCAGTAACAGGTTAGTAAATAAGAATAGAGGTAGATACAATTGGTTGCTGCAACCAACTCTGATAAGATTTATGTGTATAGTGTGGACACAATAACATGGGTCGACGAATGAGGGAGCGGTAAGCCGGTAAGCCGAGAGTGGTAGTCCGAGAGCGAAAATGCTCAATGCGTTGCTATTTTGCATCGATGAAATCTCAGAAGCTCACAAAGTCAGCACCGATTTTTAAGCAAAAAGTATCGACACAAAATTATTATAGTTTAACTCCAGACTCGATCGATCGACCTCGATCGAATTTTGTTTTTCGAACAAGTTAAGTTAAGTTCAATCGAGTTAAGGTTGTGCCTGTAGCCGATGATTTTTTAGCTCAAGATCGTCCAAAAGAGTTCTATTCGTTTTTTCTAGATTATCTAAGCTAAAACGTCATCGACGACAGGCGTTAACTTGACTCGAGTGAGTAGTACCAACTTATCTATGTTCATGTTGATGGCCACACTTTCTGTGCCCAATATGGCTACCATGTTATATTCTGCTCACTTGGCCGTGATCCACATTGAAATGTAAAGATTTGAGTCTACGTTTCGAGTGCTTCGATCGTGATCGTAAAACACACATAAGATGTTATCTAAACAAACGCCAACACCAAAAAATATAAAACCCACATAAAAGTAGGAATTGCATACACAATTTGTCAGTAAGTACGTACACTGAGCCACGATGGTGCAAGATAAAAATAACATTACCGTTGGAATATCGCCGTCTCGAAGGCGTCGAAAGGGGCGCCGAAGCGCGATAAATCAGCCGCTATTGTTGGAGTGGAAGGCGCCCGAACCCGCCCGACTTCGCCCAAATTCGCCCCTCGATAAAATGTCGCAAATAAAATCTTGCCTGTCGCACTGCATGTATCGTAAATTCATTATGGCACTACGAGTACAGCTCAGCAAATGCGCGAAGGCGCAAACAGAGCGATTATTGTCGATAAAAATTTGACGGTTGAATTAAAGTGATTAAAGTAATATCTTAGATGTGGAATCAGATGTCGTGACAAAAATATTTGAAGCTCGAGTTGAGAGTAGCAAAAGGGATCACTCTGTACTTCCAGCACACGTGATGACCCGCGTGTCCCGCGTCATAGCAGCATAATTATCGAACCTTGAGCCCTCGTAATCCTGTCCCCTCGTAACTTACAAACCGTTCCAGAGATCGAAACAAGGATCCTACATAACCTAATTCGAAACCGAACAAAAGACTTAGGTTGGTGGTAATCGTGTTCTATTCAGCTTAGAGCGCTTAGACGGTAAGCCCCTACCGCCGAAGCTGAAACTACTACTTAGATTATTACTAATTATGTTTCTACGATCTCAATGCTGCTTCTCGATCCGTGGGGTTGGGGATGAATTTTGACAAAACGAAAGTTATGTACAACGATCTCATCATCCCTAGCCTGGTTGTCGTAGAGAATGCAGTAATTGAAGTGGTTAAAGACTACGTCTACCTCGGACAGGCCATACAGCTGGGCCGGGGTAATTTCAACAAAGAGATCGATAGACGCATTCGACTGGGCTGGGCAGCTTTTGGGAAGCTTCGGCACATCCTCACCGCAGATATACCCCAATGTTTGAAGACCAAAGTGTTTAATCAGTGCGTCCTCCCCGCTATGACCTACGGTGCAGAAACGTGGACGCTGACCGTTGGGCTGGTTCACAGACTAAAAGTCGCACAGCGAGCGATGGAGAGAGCAATGCTTGGAGTTTCTCTAAGGGATCGAATCCGGAACGAAGAAATTCGACGGAGAACTAAAGTGGTCGACATTGCTCTCAGAGTCAGCGAGTTGAAGTGGCGGTGGGCTGGCCACATCTGCCGAGTCAGCGATGGCAGATGGGGGAGGAAAGTCCTAGAGTGGAGGCCACGTATGGGACGACGAAGCATAGGGCGCCCCCTCTCTAGATGGACCGACGATCTCAAAAAAGTGGCTGTTAGCGGTTGGATGCGGAAAGCGGAGGATCGCATATGGTGGAAAGCATTGGGAAAGGCCTATATCCAACAGTGGGTAGATACAGGCTGATAATGATGATGATGATGATGAATTATGTTTAGCTCAGCTGGCAGAAACCCTAGAGCTCTACCGACTAATCTGGAGATGTTTGTCAATAACTAAAACTTAAGACCTATTTTCCGAATCAAAATATTCCATGGCAATCGGCTTCAGCTTCGGCGGTAGGGCCGGCTTAATAAAACTTGCAGTGACTGATATTAAAATTTTACACCAGTGTAAGTGGTTCATCAACGTCTTTGAACCAATGCCAACCTCATCTACGCCTGGTGCATCCTGCTGACTGACAAACGAGGCTCTGGCGAAAAGAGAGGTAGGGAGTGTAATTGTAAGCTGCCCGACTGAGGAAATACGGGCCTGAAGGAATACCGCAGCCAAATAACGATTCCCATGACGGTTGTTGTGTTCCTGCGAGTGAGTGGTGACCACACGTCACCAAAAAAGAAAATGTTGCTGTGTTGGCAGAGGGGGTGGCGGCGCGTGAGCGATATTTCATGTTGCGAGCGTTAATATGGATACGGTTACCGCTTCACATCAGACGGGCCGTATGCTTGTATGCCTGCCTTCCAGCTATAGAGCCATGAGAATTCGCCACAAAGTCAAGTATCCAAGTTCTTCTTAGTCGTACGCTCCTGGCAGAGCGGTCGTGGTCATGGATCGCCTGGCAATTTGGTTGCGACCTCTGCGAGACGCCTCCATCTCTCTCTATTTGTGGCATTACGAGTGCATTCAGTGAGGGAACACCTGGTAGCTGATTTAATCAGGTCTGTCCATCTTGTGGGTGATCGGCCTCGAGAACGTTGACCTTCGACTCTTCCCTGTACCATCAAACGTTCCAAAGAGCTTTCGTTGCGGATGATATGTCCAAACATCTTAAGGATTCGCACTTGCACAATCGACGAAAGCCTTTGTTTGATACGAAGCTCTTTCAAGATGGAGATGTTAGTGCGGTGAGCAGTCCATTTTATCCTCAACAAGCGACTCCAGCACCACATCTCAAGGGCGTCAATCTTTTTACGACACTTCGATCGACGATCCATCAAGGATCGTCCATGTTTCAGCTCCATACAGAAAAATAGGAAATATTAAGCTTCTCATTAATCGAACTTTGGTGTTTTTAGTTATGCGGCGATGGGATAGGTTTGATATCAGTCGACCTCCAATTGATACACCTTTATCCCAGTTTTCCAAAACTATACGCATTATGTGCTCGGTATAAATATTAAATAATAGAGGGGAAAGAATACATCCCTGTCGAACCCCAGCCTGAGTTTTAAAATTCCCAGATTTATTGGAACAGGTGAAGCATTCATTTTTATAGATATAATTCTCTCATTGATAGGATTATAGCCCAAAACAGAACTGTTCCACAGTTTTGGTACAGCAATAGCCACCGCAGCAAAGCTGTTGTTTTCATTTCCGGAGTGATATATGGTATATTTCTCTGTGTCAAAGTGGCCGCTATTTTTCCAGTGAGTTTCACTAATGCCAGTTATAGTGGAGTTACATCTCTCCAGCTCGCTTTCCAAGATTTTTAGTTTGCCATCTTTGAGGAGACCGCTACTTTCGATCAGGTGACCCACATGCCCTCATATAAAAATATGTATAAATTATTGTTGTGTTTATTGTCATGTATATCGTAGTCAACAACAGATACGTCGTTATGCACTGTATCACTGTGTCATGCACATTACTCTTTGTACTATATCGGTGCCAACAACCAGCCAAGTGTCTGATTTGTAGCCTTCGAACTGTCACAAATACTCGCAATACGACAATACTATTCACAATCCTTCTGGAATTGGCTAGGAAGTAGGAAGTTATCCTTTAAGTAACTCCAGACGAACTTTATATAATATATTATGCATTCAGCGTTGCCTAACGATTGGCCAACAAACGCAAGCAGTCAAATTTATTTGAGTGCCATTAAGAGTTGTGATTTTTTTTTATCTTTTTTTTCTCCACCATTTTTGGAGCCTAACGCAACCTCACCTACACTAAAATTAACAATATTACTAAATAATATTGTTAATTTCTAGCAAGATGCGTTACTTATTTTAACTCCTCGTTTAATTTATGATATAAAAATGTCGATGAATGTGTATGAAGTGCATACGGACGAAGTCTCAGGTGACAGCTATGATGATAGTTTCATCATCATTATCATCCGCCTGTATCTATCCACTGCTGGATATAAGCCTTCCCCAATGCTTGCCACCAAATACGATCCTCCGCCTTCCGCATCCAGCCGCTTCCAGCCGCTTTCTGAAGGTCATCGGACCATCTAGAAGGAGGGCGTCCAATGCTTCGTCGTCCTACGCGCGGCCTCCACTCTAATACCTTCCTCTCCCATCTGCCATCACTGACTCGTCATATGTGATAGTTTATTGTAGTTCATTTCCATTGTTACATATATCAGTTGTTACTTTATTCCATCGGTTTGCTCAAATCTCGTCCAGAACTATATTTTACCGCTATCCAATACGGTCAAGTTTATAAAGCTGGTTCAAAAACAATTCCCGCCCGGACACAAGACGGATCGCCGTATAAATCTCCGGCGTCTAATTGACGGGCAGAGGCAGCCCTGGCGCCCGCTGCACCGCGCTGTCCCTACTGTGCTGTGTACATATTGTTATTTATTTATTTACTATCGATTGGGACTGGCTATTTGCGGTCTTGTTTCGATTTTACAAAATTCTCACAAAGTTCATCCAGACAATTACATACACAAACTCTCAAAATAGTGGTTTTAACTATTTTTTTGACGAGCTCGGTGGCGTAGCGGTCAATGACGCCGCTTCGACACCGACGCTCGTGGGTTCGATTCCCACACAGACAAACATTTGTGTGCATGAACATGTCTGTTTGTCTTGGTCTGGGTGTTTTCTATGTATCATAAGTATGTATTTACAAAAAAAAATATATTTACGTATGTTTATCAGTTGTCTAGTACCCATAACACAAGCTTCGCTTACTTTGGGGCTAGATGGCGCTGTGTAATTTGTCTGACAATATTTATTTATTTATTTTGAGAGGTCGGATGGCAGACCTGTCTGAAGTATTACCGTAGCCAAACGCACGTAAATCGCAACATGAAATATTGCAAATGATGCCATCCCCGCTGCCAATGCAGCAACTCCTTTCTTTCTGGTGACCTGACTCCCTCGCGGGAGCTGAACGACCCTCAAAGGAATTGTTATGTGAAGTAGGGGGCAAATGGGCATGTGGGTCACCTGATGGAAAGCAACCATGGAGATTAGCAACACCAAGGGGTCGCTGATCTCCATGGGCGTTAACGTCAATTAGGACGAGCCCGGCGGCCGCATGGCCTACTTTGACTCCGAGGTCGCAGGTTCGATCCCCACACATTTTACATTTCTGTGCATGAACATGTCTGTTTGTGTTGGTCTGGGCGTTTTATATGTATCACATGAATGTAATTATAAAAAAAAATATCTAAGTACATTTATCAGCTGTCTAGTAGCCATTATAAAAGCTTTGCGCTTAATTTGGTGCTGCACTAGATGGCGCTGTGTAAATTGTCCAGAAATATTTATTTATTATTATTGTGTACTTTAGAGTGATATGTTAATCACTTGAGCTTTATTTATTTTATCAACATAAATTGTGCATTTTCATAATACAGAGGACGGCATTATTTCTTAATTTAATCAATTGTCACAAACTTCAGATTCGTCAGCTTGCTTGTGCGAACTAATTGCAGGGTGAGACCGTTGGCTCACTTTTCGGGTGTACATTCTTTACACATCATCATCATCAGGTCATTTTAGTCTCCACTACAGGAGCACGACCCTCTCTCATCCGTCACAGACAGAAGGAGGATTTGGCCTACTAGTGATTCTATTCTACTCTGCCGGAAACGTTTTTTACACATGTATTTATAATGTCATTGATACTAACACATTAAGTCTTAGTTACTTTATTAAATAAATACGATAATAGTTCAGACGAGTTCAAAAAATAGATAACAAAAGTAATATCAGAACCAAACCAACAAATCGATCAAAAATGACTGTAGAAGCAAAATGTGGGGAGAAAATTCATATAATAACGCGGCCTCGTGTTGTGGTCCGAAGAAACCGCCCTGATTGCACAAAGGCCTCCCGTGGGACGGAGTTATCGTCACGTACCGATTCGTTAGCCCAGTCCCACCCCCACCCCCACGCCCAGACTGATGACTCATACGGGGTACACTCATCCTTTATAATATGACACTTAGCGAGAGACTTCACGAAAATGTTTCATAAGGATGGATTATAATAAAGCCTTTATATAATATATTATATAATCGAGAACTTTTTAAGAGGAATAATTCCAACATACATTATTTGTAGCGTAAGTTTAACCGGCAATTTGATCTACACTACTTTACGTGCTTCCGCCACCAATTAGTTCATGCAAACTATTGGCGGCTGGCACCCACTCCACTACCTTTAGTAGATGCATACGACTGCCGTGGCTACTTTGGTCGCCTCCGCTCCAGCTGCTGAGGTGATATCTGCGACTCTCCAACATCTGAAAACGAAAGAAACGTGCGACTGCCACCGCCCCGACTGCCGTGGTCGTCTCTGCGACACGTGTTTCGCCTCTACGCGAGACATCCCGAGGCGATCTGTAGCTGTGATGGTTAGAACAACAACCTATAAATTTGTAATTTTAAGTTTTGCAAAATAATACCTGAATCAATTAAATATCTAATTTTAACCGTTTACGCAGCACACGCAACGGATGCTCTCAAAAAGAATATTTATCTCCGTTTTCACAATATTTTTCATGAACGGTCTGCTCCTATATGTGGCAGCGTGATGTTATATAGCTTCCCTTCCTCGATAAATGAGCTATCCAACACAAAAAGATTTTTTTTAATTGTAACCAGTAGTTCCTTTTTTTTATACTACTTCGGGTGGCAGACAAGCATACGGCCCGCCTGATGTGAAGCAGCTACCGTAACCGTATTAACGCTCGCAACATAATATATCACTTGCGCGCCGCCACCCCCGCTGCCAACGCAGCATCTCCTTTTTTCAGGTGACCTCACTCACTCGCAGGAACACAACAACCCTCAAGGGAATTGTTATTTGGCTGCGGTATTCTGTGAGGTGGAGGTACATTCCCCAGTCGGGTAGCTTACAATTACGCTCCCTACCCCTTTTCGCCAGAGCTTCGTTTGTCAGTCAGCAGGGTGCACCACGTGCAGGTGAAGTTGTCCTTGGTTCAAAGATGTTGATAAACCTCTTACACCCCATAAGTGTCCTGTGATAAGTGTATCCAACCAAATAAAGAAGAAATATTGGTATAGATTTACATATACCAGAATTATTATTTTTAAAATTCTCGATATATACATCAAAAAGTACGTGCGATTTTGGTAAGTTTGAGGTGGGTCTCACAACCATCTTTGGAACCAAAGTCACCCTGACCTGCACCCAGTGGCGGATTAAGAGTAAAGCGAGCCCTAGGCAACATTGTCTTTCCGAACCTACTAAAGAAGTTTTCCTCCAAAAAAAATTTTGACGAGCTCGGTGGCGTAGCGGTCAATGACGCGGCTTCGACACCAACGCTGGTGGGTTCGATTCCCAAATAGGACAAACATTTGTGTGCATGAACATGTCTGTTTCTCTTAGTCTGGGTGTTTTCTATGTATAATAAGTATGTATTGACAAAAAAAAATGTATTTACGTATGTTTATCAGTTGTCTAGTACCCATAACACAAGCTTCGCTTACTTTGGGGCTAGAAGGCGCTGTTTTATTTGTCTGACAATATTTATTTATTTTATTTAAAATCCTAACTTTCGGGCCCTAAACATCACGGGCTCTGGGCACGTGCCTAGGTTGCCTAGGACTTAATCCGCCCGTGCCTGCACATGGTGCACTATATTCACAATGAATTAGAGCCTATGTATATGCATATACGATAAAAATAACCGTCAGCCAATTGGACAGACCCGAAATTAAAACGATTAAAGAACATTACAAGAGACATTCAGTTAAATGGCGTGCGTTCCGGCGCACGTGACGTGGCTGCAGACTGTTCGTTTTAACGTATATGTATACAAACACTTTATTATATATTTATATATATTTATGAGATGGGTGAAGAAAGCATGTGGGTCACCTGATGGAAAACAATCACCACCGAGATCACCTTGGAGAAAGAATCACCTTGGAGAACAGCAACACCAAGGGGTCGCCGATCCGTTGCCAGCCTATTCTCCTTCCTTTCTTTCTTTCTGGTGACCTCGCAGGAACACAGCAACCCTCAAGAGAATTTTGGCTGCGGACTACTGTGTGGTCGTACTTCCCCAGTCGGGGAAAATATGCTATGCCCTACCTCTCTTTTCGCCAGAGCCTCGTTTGTCAGTCAGCAGGGTGCACCACGTGCAGGTGAGGTTGGCTTTAGTTCAAAGATGTTGATGAACCACTTACACTCAAATCAATATAATTTTAACATGCGAAAGAATTATAAGTTACTAAGAGAAGAACTTGATGTCGACCTGCCTGGTGTGGGAGGCCTCTATCGATAATAGCTAGCAGATAGAGTACAGACCGATATGGTACAACAAAGTGATGGATTAAAAAAACGAGTCTGTTTTGAGTAAAACTTCTTTAGCGCTACTAACTTATATCTACTATACTACTAACTCACTTACCAAGGCAAGCGCGCGTAAAGAAGTTTTACTTCAAAAGTAAATTTAATTATTTTTCGACGATATAGTCGCGTTTCTATTTTATAATCTCTTCGAGGTCGTAACCGTGACGGCGCCGGACCATATAGTTTTATAACAAATCGAGAGAGTCCAAGGTGTAGTGCCGGCACGGAACTACTCCGTTACGTTTTATTAAGGGCAGTAAACCGGCTTCATTAGATTTTTTATTTTCTCGTAGTAAAACTGAACTCCGGCACGTACTTCATACTTCATTCAGCTCGTAAAGCAGCGTGGGATTGCGTGAATTTATTCACGAAGTCGCCGGCGGGCGCGCTCCATGGAGTAGCCGATGATGAAGACGGGGGCGGCCACAATTAGGGCTGCCAAAAACCCCACAAACCTTCTGATCACCCGTAGCTCCGTCATCTTCAAACAGTTATCTTTACTTCTTTTCACTGAGGTTCAACAATTCTAGACTCCTTAGAAATTTATTTACTCTACGTCCCTAGTTCTTTTCAGAGGAAACAACAAACACCTCAACGTAGCGTATAGTACTCTTCTTCTGCATTCTGTTTTCAATCTCTTAAACACCTGTAATGGTTATTAACGTTTTTTCTGTGCTTCATGACTCCTGTTATGCCTGACTAACCTACGATCAGTTCAGAGCATACTCTGAACTGATCGTAGGTTAGTCAGGCATAACAGATATGCTTCATATTTTATTGACTGGACATATCCAGTCAATAAAATATGAAGCATATCTGCAGCGACTGATCAAGAGTTCTGACCGCCGCCCTAGGCTTATTATGAGGAAGAGACACCGACGCGCGCTTATTAAAATTTATTGTTAAAATGAGGGGCTCCCAAGCTTTTTCAGTTCACAGCGCATTTAGTTTTAGTGTTTTGTCTCGGTCTAGTTGAAATAAGTAGGGTAGTTGCAATGATGCTAGATTAATAGTGCATGCGAAGAAACGATTTCAGCGCGCCCCCTCCAATCCTCGCGCCCTAGGCTTCAGCCTAATTAGCCTAAGGGTTAATCAGGCCCTGCATATCTGTTGTGATTTCTTTACCATATCATTAATATTTAATCATTCTCTTTATGCTTTTCGGTAATTTTTTCAACACATGTGGCAACCCTACTTACACTCCTAATTTTATGTTTCAGAAAGCTCGTTTCAGAATTGCTAGTATTATGTAATATCAAAATTCTCTGTGATAACATGTGACGGCTGTCTGCCCACGGAACTGGAGCTCTAAATAGGACAAAGTGAACATAGCTAAGAAAATATCATACAGAATTACAACTAACAAAATTACAAGAAATCGTATGAATTCTACTTTTTTTTATACTACGTCAGGTGGCAGATAAGCATACGGCCCGCCTGATGTGAAGCGGTTACCGTAGCCATATTAACGCTGGCAACAAAAAATATCGCTCGCGCGCCGCCACCCCCGGGGAATTGTTATTTGGCTGCGGTATTATATGAGGTAGAGGTACCCAGTCGGGTAGCTTACAATTACGCTCCCTATCTCTCTTTTCGCCAAAGCTTCGTTTGTCAGTCAGCAGGGTGCACCGCGTGCAGATGAAGTTGGCTTTGGTTCAAAGATGCTGATGAACCACTGACACCCCAAAAAACCCTACTGCTGGGATACGGGCGTCCCCTCTATCAAAGCGGTTTAGAGCATATTCTACCACGTTACTCAACTTCGAGTTAGCGGAATATTTAAGTCCGGATTGGAGGAACTTTATTTTTCCAACGATATGTACCTACTGTGAGATTTAAATGTATCTAAATGTTTTTTTTCTATAACACCAACGGACAAACACAAAATGACAAACATGCATGTGGCACACCTGATAATAACTAGTTACAACTCCGTGTAGACCATCGTAACACTAGGGTCATCGCAATTGCTCGCACTGGTGATTGCTCGCAAAAATAACTTTATGACTTCTATAAGTCGCGGCAGGAAGTGTTCCACACCATTATTTTTTGCCTGTTTACCTGCTCTACGTACGTACACACTTATATACATGATATGAATTGCATTGCATGCATTTTCAACACAATACTATATTGTTACGAAATAAATTAATATGAAATACCTATGAAGATTTACAGAGTAAACGCTGTTCGCTTAGGCCCGAAGCACACGGCGGGGAGAGACAGCCTTTTTGACCGCAAAGTAATTAGGACCGCGTCTGACCGTCGCTGCCCGCGGCTGCCCTTCAATATAGTATGCCTTTTTGCCCTCCGTGTGCGTTGGTAGTATATGATTCCCTTTGCACTATCGTTCGCGGTCTTGACCGGCCCGGCCCGCCTCGCCGTGAGTTTCGCGCCTTACCAGCCTAATAAATAACAACGGCGACGTTTCGCCGTGGCGAGGTGGAAGAGGTATACTTGTTTATTTATTCTGTGGAAGAGGCTACAAATCAGGCTTCTCCACTACTCTCAGCGTCGGCTGTATTGTAGTACACAGAACATCGTCGTAAGTATTGAACAATGCTTCGGCTGCCAACTATGAAATCAATAACCCAGGTCAAGAAGATCGTAAACCTCGGGCATTTAAGGTCACTGGAGACTAGCAACAACACATGCGTTGCCGACACTGCATAAATTACTCTACGCTGTCTTCTCTTTTAAGAACCGAAGGTTAACTAAACTAGACTATAGACTATAGAGAGGCTATTAGCATTTTGTCCCATATCTGTATATTGCAAGTGGGAAATGCATATAAAGCAAATACTGGAAAAAGACTATCAACGCACAACTAAAATCACTGGACGGAGCGGGGGCCCTACCGTCGAAGCTGAAGCCGATTACCATCGGAATTTTTGAATGCGAAAATTACTCTACTGCTTAGATTGTTGCTAATTATGTTTAGCACAACTGGTAGACACTCTAGAACTTCATCGATTAGGCTGAAGACGTTTGTCAATAACTTTAATCTAAGTCCAATTTTTGGAATCATAAAACCCGATGGCAATCGGTTTCAGCTTCGGTGGTAGGGCCCTAGGGTTGAAATTTGGCATTTATGTAGCTATTATGAAGGAGGTATTCGCTAAGAAATAAACCTTTATTAACCTGATCGTTAATTTTGATTTCACTGGGCCTGTTTGCTTTTACTTATATACCTATCTATTTAAAAATACAATTAGGTAAAGGTAAATACAACATTTTTCCCTTTTTACGTTATATAAATGGTAAATTCTTATTTACAATTAAATTATAGTTCCAAATACACATTTCCTGAGTGAACAATCCAAACTGATGGAACTAAAGCTGCCCCTAAAAACTGTGTCGTGCTGTGCACCTGCATTCACTGAAAAACGAGGTCAAATCCGCCAAACTGCAACCCCGTTTCTAAAAACATATGGACGCGAAAACACGTGCTCGAAGTTTTATGTCCTACCTACACTGTATAAAACTACTGTAGCGTATATGAAACTGCCATCTCACAGCATAAGTTAGTACTAAGTACAGTATGGCTACTCCCTGCTGCTCTCACAAGGCGACCTCACATCCCCTCTGAGTCGGATAAGGAATCGACCGCAAAGGCTGCCATGTGGAACCGCGTATAAGTTTGTTCGTAGTATAGAACCTATTCTCAAATGAACTTTTAAATGGTGAAATAAACAATGTCGATTTCTTATTAAAGTCAATTCTTTAATATTTTTGATAGTTTAAGTATTATATAATTTACGAGGTATTCCAAAGACGCTCCCACCAAAACAAAGGCTCATAGCTGTGTTGTGAGACCTGTAAAGTGTATCGAATTTTATATGTATTGGAGTAGTATGGAGTGGAGGAACTTTATATTTAACGCAATACACGTCGCCGACTAAACGTGTTAAATTTGTATAGTATATTATGTTATATGTATATTCGTTTTAAGGTATCTATGGACTTATGTTTATTATTAATTGTAAACATATTGATCTGCAATAAGATAATTTTACTTTATAATAAAAAATGTTGCCAAAACGAGAACCTTGTTTTTGTTTGAAATTAGGACACCCTAAGCCGGACGGTGTTAAGCCGACACCTAAGTACAATTTCGTGAACACACAAGCATACGACGACCTTCCTACGTAGTCAAAGTAATCATAATTGCCAAAAAAATAACTTAAATATGTAGATGACTTTCAATATGTAAATGACGTTGTCCCGTGTAACGTTCACACGCGAACCTTGGGATGTAAATAAGCGAATTTCTGTACAATTCGCAAAACACAAACAACAGGCACCGGATAAGAGGAGGAAATGAAGCCCCGAATTTTTCCCGCGAGTGTCACCATAAATTAAGGCTACCTGCGATCGCTGCAAATTTTACATATTTTTTATAAATAACGACCAATAAGGTTTCAGGATTCGATACTTGTAATATATGGTTTTAACATGAAATATATTCTGTATCCATGTTCATTATCTAAAAAATTAGGGTTGCCAGATGGAAACCCGGACGGATGCCCGGGTTTCCCCGGATTCGTCCTAGTTTGGAGGGTGTCCGGGGAGCGCCGGGTGGGGTTTCATATGAAGTCCAGGGTTAAAAGTTTTAAATTACTACCGCCCGCTAAATGCTGCGAATAAGCGTCTTGTTATTGTGATTAAAAAATAGTACTAGAACTAAAAAAACACTGTTGAAATGTCCTGGGGCCTTACCACAAGCTCTAAACGCAGGAATGGACCATCATGGTTGCGAATTTATGAATGAAATTCATTGATAAATACGCAACCATCATAGTTCCATTCCTGCGTTTAGAGCTAGTGGTAAGGTCCCTGAAGGCCAATTCTCGCAATTTTTCTACGAACGCAGATTGAAAGTTGACCGAATCGAGATTGAATTGTAAATTGACTAAAATTATATACTTGATTTCATTAATTAATTGTTATCAATTCTTGTTGTTGGCAAAGTAACATTCTTAGTCTGTTTAATTTTCACTCATATTTCGATATAATCCCGCTTAAATTTAATTTTGAAATTACATATTGTGTTACGAGAATACCAAATGTGACATTTGTGAGATCGAGACTGGATCGAAACTGAATTTTGACTACATTTTTATTACGAGAATTGCCCCTCTGGTTTTAAGATTCAAAATCCGAAGTTTTCACGCATTTTGTCCTGTTTGCTAGCGTTTAGAAATGACAACCCTATAAAATTGTGCTGATTCTACCGACTGACACTTTACTTACTTTGAAAATAGGTTGTGTTCTGAGGAGTTGTTTGACATGGTACCCTCTTTCATAGCCTCATTGCTCAAAGAAATCATCATCACACATTAGACATTATTTATGAAAATCTTCTTTACGTTCATAAAAATCAAACTAAATTTAGGAAAAACAGTGATCTCCATCAATTAAATTTAAGAAATAAAAAAACCGGACAAGTGCGAGTCGGACTCGCCCACCGAGGGTTCCGTACGTAGTATCATTATTAAATTTGATATTTTTCACTATAAATAAGAAATAATGCGTCGAAAAAAACAAATAAAATATATTTTGCAATGTGTACATCAAGCCCTTTCATATGATACCCCATTTGAACTAGTAGTTTCAATTTGAAATTTCGACACCCTATAAAAAATTTAGACCCCCTATTTTTTAAGATCTATTTACAAATGTATAGTTTTGAGATTTATTCCTGTACTTGTAGTCTATAACGATGTTACTTGCCAAATTTCATAGTACTAGGTCAACGGGAAGTACCCTATAGGTTTTGATTCCCTTGAGTGTGTCGAAATATGCGTTTTTTGCTGAATAAACGGCCGTAACTTTTTTCTACGTAAAATTAGCAGTTTGATTTTTTTTTAACTTCATGGGACCGTAGACCTGAGTATACAGTTCAAATTTCAGCTTGATACCTCCACGCATTCTCGACATAGAAATTCTTGACAGACAGACAGACAGACAGACAGACAGACAGACAGACAGACAGACAGACAGACAGACAGACAGACAGACAGACAGACAGACAGACAGACAGACAGACGGACAACAAAGTGATCTTATAAGGGTTCCGTTTTTCCATTTGAGGTTCGGAACCCTAAAAACAAACTCGCTATGCATATTACTAGGCAGGCTCCATAAAATCTCTAACTCGTTCCGAGGTCAATACGCTTCTACAATAAACTTCCAAACGACGCGTTTAAATTATCCATGGGTAAATTTAAGAAATATATCAAAACTAGACTATGTCAAAAGGCTTACTATTGTATCTCGGATTACATAAATGATAAAAGTATTTGGCAATTAATTGCTCTTGTTATGTTATGTTAATGATTGTATTTTGGGGTGTAAGTGGTTCATCAACATCTTTGAACCAAAGCCAACTTCCTGACTGACAAACGAAGCTCTGGCGAAAAGAGAGGTAGGGAGCGTAATTGTAAGCTACCCGACTGGGGAATGTACCTCCACCTCACAGAATACCGCAGCCAAATAACGGTTCCCTTGAGGGCTGTTGTGTTCCTGCGAGTGAGTGAGATCACCAGAAAGGAAGGAGATGCTGCGATGGCAACGGGGGTGGCGGCGCGCGAGCGATATTTTATGTTGCGAGCGTTAATATGGCTACGGTAACCGCTTCACATCAGGTGGGCCATATGCTTGTCTGCCACCCGACGTAGTATTGAAAAAAAAAATGTATTTAATGTAACGATATTGGCAATTAAAAGAGTCGGCCTTGAGTTTCTTGCCAGTTCTTCTCAAGAAGCCCCGTCGCCGGAACTGGCACTTAAATTCACTTTCACATTCAAGATAGTGTGATGAAAGTGAATCTAAGCTCTGCGGATTTAGAGTAGTAATGATTTAGATACATCTCATGACCCCTAGTCATACCAAAAAATAATTAAATCGTCTTTTTTGTCGGGAAAGCCGACTAGTTTCGATCTCAAAAGAAGACCTTCATCAGGGCGAATGTCCAGACACGTCCACCCTTTGTCTCTCGCGCCGGACACTGCGCGCCAATGCGCGCGCCGCCCGACTGGAAAGGGTGGTGGGGGGTTGGTGCGTTGAGTTGCTTATTCATCTCATATGATAATGATGCTGGCATACGGGGCTTCTTTCAATCGAAAGAGTTTAATAAAGCATACTCCACCGCACTATTCAACTGCTGGTTGTTGTCGTAGGACAGTGTTGTCAAGACGCCTGAAGGCCACTGATCGTCTAATAACAACAGCCGGAACCGGCGGCTTATCGTGCCTTCCGAAGCACGAAGAAGCTCTAAATAATAAACCCATCCATGGACAGGCTACGGTCGACGCTGCTTAACTTGCGTGTTCGATTATACTGACACGCGCGACGACGCCATCGAGCGTCGTTGAATTAAAATGTGTCAATTGCAACCACTACAGGGTTTATTTTTGTAAATTTTGTAAGTTATAAAAAAACTATGTAGCTTAACAACCAATCGTGTAATATAGTTTTTGATGAGATAATTATTTAGCGAATAATATCTTTTTGACATAATACGTCTTTAAATTGGCCGTGTGGTTTCCGGCAGACTAGAATAGAATCACTCCGTATCTTCCCGTGGGTGTCGTACTAGGCGACTAAGGGAAATACAATATCAAATATCGATCAGGCCTCCCCAACCCGTCTGGCCAGCGTGGGGAGTGTAGGCCAAATCCTCGTTCTGTCTGGGACGGGACGACAGAGGGTCGTGCTCCTGTAGTGGAGACTAAAATGGACCTGATGATGAAGACGTCTTTAAATTTGCTACCATACAGGGACAAAAAATATCTAATGATAACAAAATGGGGGGAAACAGTTTGGCGTTGTAGTCTCGAATCTATACTCTACTTCCAAAATTCAATCACACCACTGGATAGATGAAGGATTAAAGAATTTATTACGCTAAGTAAGGACTATTGAACAGTGCAGGTAAGGGGAAGTCATTTTGAGATATTTTAGTGCATATAACGTATTCACGTACAACACAGGGCACTGTCCATGACACAGGCACTCGCCTTATATTTTTACTCTATTTGAGTGGTGCTATTTCTACAGCATAGACCCTTATTAGAATTAATTATAATATCACTATCACCTATTTCACAATTTCTACACAACAGCGGTACTCATATTTATTGAGTTAGAAACTTGCGACCGAAAATACGAACGAAACGAATTACAATTTCAAATGACTCCAGTGAATAACACGTCATGAAAAACTTTTAATTAACTCGACTCACGCCCGTATTAAACCGTTGTTGCTTATTAAATCTGCAATATAGAAACCCTTTCTAAAATTATAGCTACTTAATTATCTGCCAGATCAACTCTGCGCAGCGAAACGTTTGGGAAGTAGGCAAATGTACTTCCCAAAGTTTCGTCTGTATGTTTTACTGCATTATGCCAACGGGGAGTATTATAATAAAATTGATATCTATAATATAGATAGCCACAGGCAAGGGAGTCGCCAAGGGGGGGCTTAGAGATTCTATCTACAAGCGAAAAGCTTCATACTTTTCCATATCAACTTCCCCCCCCCCCCCCCCCCCCCCGGCCATCAGCTGGCGACGACCTTGGCCACAGGTAACATACTAAGTCACCTGTGGCTGTGTCAATATTAAGTGCTATGTCTTTCGCCAGCCCTCATTTCAGGACGTTTATAGAAGCTTAACTCCTTTGATTGAGAGATCCCGTATCCCAGCAGTGGATCTAACATGAGATGATGACATGAGTAACGATAACCGCTTTACATCAGGCGTGTACTTGTTTGGCACGACGATTCAGATTGAGCTTAGTCAGTTCCTGAAGCCCTAGCAACTGAGTTTTCTCAGTTGCTAGTTGCAATATTGTGACTGCAATAACATTTTGTATTTAGGGTGTAAGTGGTTCATCAACATCTTTGAACTAAAGCCTCACCTGCACGCGGTGCACCCTGCTGACTGACAAACGAGGCTCTGGCGAAAAGAGAGATCGAGCATAGCGTACTTTTAAGCTATTTTTGAGGGTTGTTGTGTTTCTGCGATTGAGTGAGGTCACCAGAAAGAAAGAAAGGATTATAAGCTGGCAACGGATCTGTGATCCCTCGGTGTTGCTGATCGTGGATCATGGACAATGGTGATTGCTTTCCATCAGGTGACCCATATGCTCGTTTGCCCCACTCTCATATAAAAAAACAAAAATTAAAGTTCTGCTGACATAAGAAGGCTCTATTTCTGAAATCAATACATCTGATCTGACTCATCTTCAGCTTAGGCAACAACCCTGCTCTTTATTCATTTTGCGATCGTAAACTAAAAGCGGTCTTTAATTAAAAGTTGCATTGGAATTCCCGGCAGGCGTTTTCCGTCGCACAATTCATAGAAAATTGCATTTTCTCGATGTTCTGTTATTAAGATCGCTCAAAGAACACAATTGCAACGATAACTAAATGAGAGGGGATCGGAAGGAGCTTTGTGCAATCAACGCGATTTATTCTGCGACGTGCTGGCCGCCGCCGCCGCCCGCCCCATGCCCGCCCGCCCTGGGCCGGCCGGCGGCACGGCGCGCCCGAGGGCGGCCGCACTGATCGGTGCCAGAGGAACTTCTAATAATTCGTGAGTATGCTAGTAACCACCGAATCACCCTCTCAATAGCATCAACGATGTTATTCATAACCTCGTTATGGAGTTGGTACAATTTAATGATTTTAATATTTTTATATTATGATTTTATAAGTATTTTTGGAGTGTTCACCACGATCTTTAAAGCCAAAACCAACCTCACCTGCACGCGGTGCACCTTGCCGATTAGCGAAAGAGGCACTGACGAAAGAGAGGTAGGGTACAGCGTATCTGTAAGCTGCCCGACTGGGGAAGTACCTCCACCTCACATTTCGCCAGAGCCTCGTTTGTCAGTCAGCAGGGTGCACCACGTTCAGTGAGGTTAGCTTTGGTTCAAAGATATTGATGAACCCACTTACACACCAAATCACACAATATCTAACAATTCCTATCTCATACCTAATAGTTGCTATCACAGAATATCTAATAGTTCATCTTGATCCACAAACACACTGCTACCAAGATTCTGTAATATGCAAGTCTAACTTCGTCACATCAACTTTGTAGCAAGCTATGTCGCCGGAGGTCGTACGGCCACGATGACGGCGGAATAATTAATTCAACCTGCAATAGTCGAGAATAGAGTGAAGTAGTTAAAAACACAGTTAAGTACATTGTCGGGGCGTTTAACTCTCGCCAAGTTTGCGCGTTAGGAATACTTGGAAAGTCCATTACACGGGTGAGGGCGCCGGGCGGGCGCGCCCGCGCCGCGCCGCTTGTTTATAATTACGCAGACAGGGACCCTGATT
This sequence comes from Hypsopygia costalis, assembly GCA_937001555.2. Lineage (NCBI taxonomy): Eukaryota > Metazoa > Arthropoda > Insecta > Lepidoptera > Pyralidae > Hypsopygia > Hypsopygia costalis. The sequence goes on along the minus strand of OW443336.2, from coordinate 736,822 downwards.
TCATTTAAACTTTGTGAGACCACTGACGTTGACGGCTCTGTCTTGTTCGTTTCTTGGAGAAACATTCGCGGCGATGAGACCAGTAGGTTAGTAATGGCCTAAAAGCCCGAGAATGCCTGTCATATCATTCGTTTTCGCGTCGCCCGTTTCCTAAAAGCGATCGCTTAGATGAAGCTTTTAAGGCCCCGCAAGGCTAAAAGCAGTCCCTAGGTGGTGTTTAATCGGTAAGAGTCCGAGATAATCAACGTAGCCTTATGCTATGTTGGTATCCATGAGGATTCACCACCTCCTTCTCGTAGTTACCTCCGGAAGGTTGACCATCGCGCGTGTAGGGCGTAAAAAAAATGTCATGTCATGGACGAGCCCGGTGGTCGAATGGCTAGCAATGGCTACATCGATTCCGAGGTCGCGGGATCGATCCCCGCACAAGATAAACATTTGTGTGCATGAACATGTCTGTTTGGCTTAATCTGGGTGTTTTTATGTATCATAAGTGTATTTACAAAATAAAACGTATTTAAGTACATTTGTCAGTTGTCACACCCATAGTACAAGCTTTGTGCTTAATTTGGGACTAGATGGCGCTGTGTAAATTGTCCAGAAACATTTATTTATTTTCTTAAAACTGAAAGTTTCTCGATCTGTCTTTCCTCTTATGCATGCGTCCCTAAAACAAAAGGTCATCATGCGCAGGCATCAGGCTTTGGCAGATAATAGGAAACTGTAAACTTTTGTTTCTGAAATGGTCTTGTTTTGAGGTGAATTGAATATGAGTAACATTTGATAGTTAATTGACATTGATAAGCTCTGTTTCAAATTTCCCTCACGAAATTCTGAATGGAGTGTAGTATGCATAATACTGTTGTATGTTTTGGAGTATAAGGCTCACCACCAACTTTATGAGCCATCGTCAACTTCAGATGTATGTATGTGTATATAGTGCACCCTGCCGATTCACAAACGATACTCTGACAAAAGAGACATTAGAGATGGGAGTACCTCAACCTTGCAGTAACCTGAAACGAATCAAGGTGTTGTATCTCTGCCAGTAAGTGAGGTCACGAGATGTGTGAAGATGCTGCGTTAGCAGTGGGAGCACCAATGAGCCAGCAATATCGTCTATTGTCTACGGTAACTGCTTTCAAACATCTAAAGTTAATTGTGCTAAAGTGCGTATCAACCGTTTTGCATGATCGGGTAACAAACATCCAAAGACTAGACATGGATGAACAGGATATTAATCCAAAATGTCGCCTTTTTAGGATTCCGTGGTATTTTGGTATACATATCATAATGAGGCCGACAAAACGGTTATAAAAATTCAAGGGATACGAAGTCTCCGATCTAGGACTTTCCTGAAGGATCATATCATCAGAAAAGCCAAAAAATTTCTCAAGATGCTGTTTACCACGCTTCAATCTTATACCTCGCTAGGAGTTCCCTTACGTGGCTTCCAATTGGATGCCCCTATAATAACATTTCAGTGCATCCCTCAGATGTAGGGCAAATGGTTCAGATAAAAAGTAAATGTCGACCTCGCCGGCGACGAGCCGTGAAAATGGTACTTATGCCAAATGTACAGAATGATTTTGAGAATCTTTCCAAACGGCTACGAAAATGAAACCAAAAGATTGGGCATAGATTGGTGGTCATTTGTCTAAAGTTAATTCATACAGACATACCAAGAATCTAATCCTTTATAACGCTGCTGTAAGTCCAATTCAGTTCATCCAGACAACTTTATAAAAGCTCGATGTCGTTGTTGCGGATTGCAATCTAATCGATCGCGCTAGTCAAGCAACGTCGACCGCAGCCTGTCCATGGATGGGTTTATTTATCTCGAGCTCCTTCGAAGGGCACGTTAAGCCTTCGGTCCCGGCTGTTGTCGTTAGAACACAAGCCAAGTCAAGTTATAAGTTTAAGCCAAGCCTTTAGACGGCTTGAAAACACTGACCGCCGTCAAGCCGCAGTTGAGCAGCGTCGTGGAGTATGTTCTAAACCCCTTCTATTGAGGGGAGACCCGTATTTCCAGCAGTGGGATAAATAAGGGTTGATAACGACACAACTTTAATACATTTCCACATCTCCTGTAGTAAATTTTCAATAATCTGTAGAACGAAAGCTAAACATCATCATCATCATCATTTCAGGCAAAGAACGTCCACTGCAGAGCATAGACCTTAAATTTCCACAATGATTGGTTTTGTTCCGTTGGCATCCATCGATTCCAATGCAAATCCTTGACCTTTGTAGACCAATATAGCCAGAACACGTAGAGCTACGTCGATGGTGTTTCACGACGTAGCAGCTCTTCCTATAATATGGTCAGCTGTAGTATGGATTTTTTTTTTAATTGGCGTTAAAAAGTTTATCAATTCAACAACACTTGAGCAATGGCCAAAGAGGGTACGACACACAATGTAATTATAAGCTGCTAGGGAAGTACCTCCACCTCGCAGGAAACCACAGCCAAGTAATTTCTTGGAGATGTAAAGGGTAAGGGTTGTTGTGTAGCTAATTGATTCAGGTGTTATTTTACGGAAGTCAAATTTACAAGCAATTTGATCTACACTACTTTGCGTGCTTTAGCCGCCAATTAGTTCATGCAAACCACTGCCGGCCGGCGCCCACCCATAACTGTTAGTAGATGCCACGGCAGTAGCATCTGCCGTGGCTGCTTTGGTCGTCTCTGCTCCAGCTACTGCGGTCGTCTTGGCGAATCTCCAACATCTGAAACAGAAGAAACATGCTACTGCTGCCGCCCCGACTGCCGTGGACGTCTCTGCGACACGTTGATGGTTAGTACAACATCCCACAAATCATGGTTGTCGTGTTCCTGTGAATGAGTAACCAGAGTGACGGTACCTGAAAAGATGAAATGATGCTTTATGTTGCAAGCGGGCCTAGTATAAAAATCCACTTGAGAACCTCCACCATTTTTAAAACCGGTTAAAGAAGCAACGGAACTGGTGCGATGCCAACTTTCTTCATTTAACCGAGTGACAAATACTACTGAATGCAAGTTTGCAGGTTGTACGCAAGTTTGTCGGCCTACAACTATCTTCATAATTGTTAGTGAGTTAGTAAGTTAGCAGGCGGGGCGCGGCGCGGCGCGGCGCAAACTGCGGCGGCGGCAGTATGCTCGCTCGCTCATACCTGGACAATTACATATGCCACGAACATATTGTACACTTGGCGTGTTATGCACCTTCAGCTACGAAGATTTACGTGTGATATACGGGCATATCAAATAAGTAACATACAATATTTTGCCAGGAGACGTAGACTCCTAATCAAAGTCCTAAACAAAGACGCAAAGAGGTTTTTACAGGGTCGGCAATGCGTGACAGATGCCTCGGACGTCGCAATATATTGGAATAGGCTGCAATTTTTTTTTTTATTATTATACACGGCCATCTAGTCCCAAACTAAGCAAAGCTTGTACTATGAGTATCTACTAGATAACTGATATTACATTTAAATTCATTTTTTTTGTAAATACTTACATTATAATACATAGAAATCACCCAGACCAAGATAAACAGACATGTTCATGCACACAAATATTTGTCTTCTGCGGGGATCGAACCTGCGGAGTCAAAGTGGACATGGTTGGCCATTCAACCACCGGGGTCGTCAAGAGCGCAATGACTGCTTACCACCCTAGGGGTATAAAAAAATCTAATAGAACACACAGAATTGTTGCGGGGTACCCCTTGTGTAGGTACGTAAACATTATGTACGGAAGTATACTTGTACCTACTATTGTAGTTTCTGCAGCTGTACCTTCGGCCTGGGTGAACACAGAGTCAGATTAAAAGTATTCTATAAGTATGTTAATTCAGAACGTAATCTATGCTAGGTTTCGCTCACATATTATCAACTTCGCGCAGATAACAAAGTTAAGCTAGTAATTTTTCAGTTTAATATTTTAACTTATTTTCTCCGCCGACCCGCAGTTGATCGGCATGGTGAAGTAAGCTCTAAACAACTTCCATTGAGGGAAGGCGCGTTTTCCAGCAGTAGGATAAATAAAGGGTGTCGAAGATGAAGAAGAAGAATATTTTAACACTATAGAATTCCTTTATGTAAGTAATTATAATTACCGAAGAAAATTACCTACTATCACAATTCCCACGCAAAATGAACTTATTTTCTAATATTTCAGAGATACGTTAATTAGACAAAATAAGCTACTTGAGAAGCCAGCATACACGTCTTTATTAATTTACTGGCTGAACGAAAATGGCCTCGAAAAGGTTTATAATTAATTCAAGTATAATTCTAGTCAGGTAATTAAGGTTTCTGTGAACACAGGGAATGTTTAATATTATTGTTAAAGAGATATAAACACATTATCGTGAGGTTGTTGTGAGCTGTAAAATTGTTATTAATTTCCAATATTTTGACAACGGCAGCAATGAAGCAAGACTGGAAATGATGCCGGACTTAATTGACTAGAAGAGATTCCCCCGAAGGACAAGTTTGCATTACTAATATAAATTTATGTGTCCGAAATAAAGTTTGTTAGACTAAAAATGGAGAGTTCAAAGAACAAACCTACTAAAATAATAAGACAAGAAAGTAAATTCCCGACTGTTGTCATTAGATGACATTCTTTGAGCCATGTCAGTGGACTTTCGACGGCTTGATAACTGGGCTTCATCAACCCGAAGTTGGGCAGCGGGCTGGATGCTCTATACCCTTCCGATTGAGTGGAGAGCAGCATCTTAGTAGAATGAATATAAGTGATGGTGGCAAAGTGATGGTTCTATTAGGTATATTTTGTTTCGTAACTCTCTGTGCATTTCCGCTGCAGAGGCAACTTCTACAAGTTAGTTGCAATCTGCTATTATTATGTAGGCACTTCTGTAATATCTTGTAACGTCGCTGACTTCAGCTCTCCGAGATCACGTCGCTAGCCAGAGACAATAAAATCTGAGAAAAGTATTTTTCTTTGTATCGCATCGTAATAATATTGTAAACTCAAATTGTCGGAGCACTGATATAGAAGGTACATGCCCGGTTTTTGGGCATAAATAGCGAATTAATATGTACTTTTTTTATACTACTAAGGTAAAACAAACATACGGTCCGCCTGATCGAATGTTAACTACATTCAATCAGGCGGACGTAGCCTATGGACGCCTGTAACACCAGAGGCATCACATGCGCGTTGCCGACCCTGTAAAAACCTCTTCACGCCCTTTTTGAAGAACCCCATGCTGTAGTCTCCTGAGTAAACATCAACAGGCAGTTCATTTCACAGCTTGATAGTACGTGGAAGAAAACGTTCTCTGTACTTATTTGGAATGTATCGTAAATGCCCGACATCTCTGATTGAAGGTCATCGTCATCATATCCCACTGCTGGGATACAGGTCTGCCTTCAATTCACATTCAACTGTGAGTTGACGAGAGCCAGTACTCAAGCTGCATAAAGGCCACCGTTTTAGCATAAGGACAACAACCGGTACCGATGGTTTGACGTACTGAAGCATAGAAAAGCTCGAGATACCTAAATAATCTCTTCCGTAAATAGGCGACACTATAGTTCTAGAGTACATTCAATTAGACTCACACGCACAGCGACACAATCGAGCTCTTCTGAAAGTAAGTTAAGAGGCCCTGCAAGAAATTGGCTGATTTTGATCAATTTTGTTCATCGGTTGTGAGAAAGGGAAAGCGAATCTAAACAAAATTATTATTGATTTAAAAAGTTCAGTTCTTTGTCTTGCATGTGGCTGAAAGGGTTTTTTCAAAAATATTAAGTATTCATGGAAAATCACTAAACTTTGCAACAAGTTTTCCAAAAAATGACGCGAGACTGACGTTTGATTATCTGTTTACAAGAAACTACTTATAATTTTGAACATTAAAAAATATCATCAGCATCATTATATAGGCTACTTGCACGTGGCTGGACCACTTTTCAACTTCTATACAAAATATAGCAGGAAAAAAATATTGAAATAACGTTATTTTTGGGAAACTTCTAGACAAATAAGTATTTTTTTCTATTCCTTAGAAACACTTTTGAGAATTTTAAAAAATTACCTATTAATCTTAAGTTAACCATTTAATAGGATCTAAATTTTATTATATAAATAAGTAATAACTTCATTTCGTAAATAAAAGGCAAAGTGAACTATATTATCGACCGCGCAAAACCGATCCTGCCAGTAGCGACCGGGCCTTCCCAGCGAGAGGACGTATCACTTTTCATCGCAGGCGCGCTCGTAATCTACGTAAACATTTCTAGAAATTGTACGCCGACTACCACATTTTGGGCCTGTATTAATTTTAATTTAAGTAAATACTTTGCTGATTTATGAAGAATATTAAAATTTTGCATGCCTAATCTTTTTATATTTATAAAAACGGCTTGACCAATTTTGATGTTTTTTTTTAATTCTTTGTGTGTCATTTGGATGGGATTAACTAAAGTTTTCGTCATAGGTGTCGTTTTTATATTCTTCTAGGGTGCTGAAACTGATTTTGAGGTCAAAATAAAAATCCAAGATGGTGGATGTGAAAAGTTTTAAAGTATTCGTCATGGGTGTCGTTTTTGTGGTTTTCTAGGGTGCTGAAACCGATAGTTAGGTCAAAATGAATATCCAAGATGGCGGATGTGAAAAGTTCTAAAGTATTCGTCATGGGTGTCGTTGTCGTGGTTTTCTAGGGTGTTGAAACCGATAGTGAGGTCAAAATAAGAATCCAAGATGGCGGATGTGAAAAGTTTTAAAGTATTCGTCATGGGTGTCGTTTTTGTGGTTTTCTAGGGTGCTGAAACCAATAGTGAGGTCAAAATAAAAATCCAAGATGGCGGATGTGAAAAGTTTTAAAGTATTCGTCATGGGTGTCGTTTTTGTGGTTTTCTAGGGTGCTGAAACCGATAGTGAGGTCAAAATAAATATCCAAGATGGCGGATGTGAAAAGTTTTAAAGTATTCGTCATGGGTGTCGTTGTCGTGGTTTTCTAGGGTGCTGAAACCGATAGTGAGGTCAAAATAAGAATCCAAGATGGCGGATGTGAAAAGTTTTAAAGTATTCGTCATGGGTGTCGTTTTTGTGGTTTTCTACGGTGCTGAAACCGATAGTGAGGTCAAAATAAAAATTCAAGATGGCGGATGTGAAAAGTTTTAAAGTATTCGTCATGGGTGTCGTTTTTGTGGTTTTCTAGGGTGCTGAAACCGATAGCGAGGTCAAAATAAATATCCAAGATGGCGGATTTGAAAAGTTTTAAAGTATTCGTCATGGGTGTCGTTTTTGTGGTTTTCTAGGGTGCTGAAACCGATAGCGAGGTCAAAATAAATATCCAAGATGGCGGATGTGAAAAGTTTTAAAGTATTCGTCATGGGTGTCGTTTTTGTGGTTTTCTAGGGTGCTGAAACCAATATTGAGGTCATAATAAAAATCCAAATTAGCGGATGTAAAAAGTTTAAGTTTTCGTCATGGGTGTCGTTTTCGTGGTTTTCTAGGGTGCTGAAACCGATAGTGAGGTCAAAATAAAAATCCAAGATGGCGGATGTGAAAAGTTTTAAAGTTTTCGTCATGGGTGTGGTTTTCATAGTTTTTGAGAGTGCTAAAGTCATTAGTGAGGTCAAAATATGACTCCAAAATGGCGGCAGCGAAAATTTTCCGTCATGGGTGTTGTTGTCATGGTTACAAAAACCATTAATTTAAATCATACGTGTTAAGGACCTCGTTCCTGACAAAGGTCCTCCAACCACACACGTATTTTATTGTAATGGTTCTACATCTTTTGTTTGACTAATCAATCGACAGAAAGTTTTAGTGATTGAGCCCAACACAGCCCCTAAGCTACTAGTATTAATATACAAATTTGTTGTAGATAATGGGTCGAAAGAAAGGAACGCATTACCAGTGCATCATCAAAAAAAAGACGAAACGTGGGATTGTCACATATGTCGTCTTCGTCTCAAGAATATGTAAGCTTTTACTTTCGATCAGTACTACATGTGCAAAAATAACTATTTACGAGTACATTTTTATTTTTAAATATTGTGAATTTTTAGAAACCGATGATTATGAAAGCTCATAAAAGACAGTAAGTAATTACTGGTGATTATGTTCTATGATCAAGTTGACATGAGTTGTTAAAACTCATGTCAACTTGATCTAATTATACGTCCATTTCGTTCGAACTTCGTTTATCACTGTGTTCAATTACATTACATGACATATATATATATATATATATATATATATCACATCAATGGTAATTATCACCTTTGTCTTATATAGGGTGTCCCAAAAGAATGCCACACGGGAAAGTACCTTTAATATTGTAGATAGAACATTTTACTGAAAGAAGACTTCATTTTCATTTTAAAAATAATTCGAACTGCATTCATAGATTTTTAAATATCGCCTGTCTTGATTGGGAATCCACTTGGTGCTTTTCACATTGAGCGGGTTCGATTCCCGGTTCAGACAGGCGATTTTTTGAAAATCTTTAAATAGTTCGAATTATTTTCAAAATGAAAATGACGTCTTCTTTCAGTAAAATGTTCTATCTACAATATTAAAGGTACTTTCCCTCCGTGTGGCATACTTTTGGGACAACCTGTATAAGACAAAGATGATAATTACCATGTCAACTTCATCATAGAACATAATCACCAGTAATTAGTCTTATCATAGCTTTCATTATCTTATTTTTCTCCATGTCCCGCCCGTTTTATCCACCTTGTATACAAATAAATTAAATTAGCTTTATAATACGATGAAATGGCTCGCTATACTATATTCTCATGGCCTGCGGTCTTAAAGCGAGGGAAATGCTACAGACCTCCCCGTTGTTCTGTATTATGTAAGCAATAACACGTGTAATTCGTTTCAGACGTACCGTATATTATATGCTGCTTACACTTTATAATTTGCTTTTACCATAGTGAATGTCGTACGTAATATAGGCTACGATATTTTATAGGGTGTTTAAACATAACTTCATAATCCAGTATTACGTAATCTTAAAAACTATGGATGGCTAATAATAGCGGTGACGAATCAAGATTTTTTGTTCCCGTTTCACCGCACGCTTCAACGCACACTACGATTATCAACTATAGTTCGTACCCTGCGCTTCTATAATTACCTAATCTAGTAGCGCGCCGAAATTGGTAGGGACTCTTAAAGCGTTTATCTTTAACACCTCTTTTTCTTTGAACTAAATAATATAAATAAATCAAACTAAAGCCCGAGCAACCATACCACGGCACACCAAAACCGACGAAGTATTTATGCGGTGAGGGCGGTGCACACCACGGACTCGGATTAAATATGGCTCCCAATTAAAATCTACACATATTCGTACTTATTGCAAGCCAACGATATTCAGCCACTCCACCGTCGTCATGTTTTGAACTAAATTCGGATAAATCCCCGAAATGATTGGCGGAACGCGATTGGAAAATTGGTAGTTCGAAAATATCTAACAATTTTCAATTAAACAAAAAAAAAATTAAAATGTAGAAGAATTCTTGCAGATTACGGAGGCAGTAATAATCTACAGATTAATAGCTAATAGCTTTTAAGTCATCGAAGATATTTACGACAATATGTCATGAAAATTGCTATCCCACCAAAAACATAAATGTAAAAAAGGACAGCCAAGTTCAGTACAAAAATTGTGATTGGCTGTGGGCTTCGCCGCAAAAAGAATGGAGATCTAAATGAGTGCCAAGTTCTATGCAAAATCTAAATATGTATTTATATGAACAAAATAACATTATGAACAAGTATTAAACTCTATTTCTTTGCTTTATTGGATACCTATAACAATTGCTGTTATTTAAAAAAAATGTGAGATCTTAAAGTAGCATCCAGCCCGCTGCCCAACTTCGGGTTGATGAAGCCCAGTTATCAAGCCGTCGAAAGTCCACTGACATGGCTCAAAGAATGTCATCTAATGACAACAGTCGGGAATTTACTTTCTTGTCTTATTATTTTAGTAGGTTTGTTCTTTAAACTCTCAATTTTTAGTCTAACAAACTTTATTTCGGACACATAAAGGACATTGGTCAAAATGTATGGAAGCGTGACCCAGGTTGTACACTAATTAAACTTTGCATGACTATAGAATCGAGCATGTAGTTTAAAATGGTAGTAGTCGCATCTCTGTGAGTAATGGGAATCGGAAGAAAAGATACATGTAAAATCAAAACTGTAATTAACAAAATAAAAAGCAATATTTTTATATTTTGGGGTGTAAGTGGTTCGTCAACATCTTTGAACCAAAGCCAACTTCACCTGCACGTGGTGCACCCTGCTGACTGACAAACGAAGCTCGGCCAAGTCAAATCTAACCTACTTTAAGATCTCACATTTTTTTTTAATAACAGCAATTGTTATAGGTATCCAATAAAGCAAAGAAATAGAGTTTAATACTTGTTCATAATATCATTTTGTTCCTTTAAATAAATATTTAGATTTTGCATAGAACTTGGCACTCATTTAGATCTCCATTCTTTTTGCGGCGAAGCCCACAGCCAATCATAATTTTTGAATTAAACTTGGCTGTCATTTTTTACATTTATGTTTTTGGTGGGATATCATTACTTTTTGTAAAGAAAACTAGGCAGGAATTGAGAATTAATGTTTTTTCTTGTCTTTCCGCTGCATGAATTTCTTTTTTATGCTATTGTCTACATTCTCTTGAATGTTAGAGATAATACATTGCCCATTCATTATATGCTACCTTTTTAATACGCATCCTGTTTATGCTTAAATTAGCCAAGTCCGGGCGATATGGACTTTCTTTTAAGGTACAAAGAGTTCGAACTAACAAATTTATACCCTGTAAATATTATTTCTTATTTTCAAGAAATCAGAGAAATGAACCTTGGGCACTGATCTTTGTTATTTTAGTGAGCCGTGGACTATAAAATCACTACCATGCATGTATAAACCAACCGACCCGCTAAATTTTAACCGTACCGTAACGTTGTAACGGTCCCAACGCTACAATTACAAAAAATTGTATGGGGACCCCCTTATTTTTTTACTTTTTTTATTTTTAGATTTTTTCCTACGCTTACACACAATTACCGAGCTGGATTCCAAATTGCATCCTTCTAGGTCATCTGGAAGTAGGTTAGGTTTAGGTACTATAAATCAGTCAGTCGGTCAGTGCAAAATTTACGACTTTTTGACCTTCATATCTTTATAACCGTTTGAGCTAGCTTCATGAAATTTGGGCTTCTAGATGTCCTTGTGGATATAATTAAACACACGTAGTTTTATGTGTTTACTTTAAAGAGGTTTTGAGTTATAGAAGGGTCAAAAGTGGCACCAAGTGGTTCGTGTAATATTACACTCGGCGCTGGCTAGCCAGTTCCTTTGCTTGAACTTGGCTTAACACGCTGCCGCGTGTCTAGATAGTAGTTCTAACAAGCACAATAAATACAATTGCATATGTTTTATTATCGGATGCTACGGATCAGAAGTGTGTTCAACAATTATCTATAAACAGTATAAAAACAGAAAAAATAAATAAATACGACTGAAAAACTTCAATATCTCAATTTCCTATTTTTCAGTGTTAGTACACTAATCAACACGTAAGCAATAAAAATAAAGAACAAAAAAAATTCAATAATATTTTTACGGATTAATTGCCTCTTCACTTTCACCAAACGGCGGGTCAACTAAAGAGGAAAGAATCCCCAATTCCCAAAGTACAGTCAAGGGCAATTGACAGCAACACTTTTTCTGGAGGCTTAACTTTAAGAATCATTATAATGATGGATGGGTCGTCCCAATTAGTGGCAACGCGTCAATCAGGCGGGCCCCGCGCCCCGGGCCCCGGTCCCCGGGAGCGCCGTCCGTCTAACGAGCCAACTTAATTCCCGTCTGCGAGCCATTATATTTCAGATTTATTCCGAACGGCCGATTTGTTCAGGACGAGAATTCTAATCAGGATTGCGACAGATAGATTAATCGGGTCCTCAGCTTAGTCAAACGGAGCGTTTTGCTTCATCTATCATATTGCAAAAGAGATAAATGTTTGTATACAAGAAATATTCTAGGATAGGTACTTGAATAGTGTCTTATAATTGACATAAAATAATACTAGATATTGTCGCTGCGCTTGCTAGTGTATTAGACCACGCAAGACGAACAACAGCCACAGTGTAATTTTAGTCCGTAGACTATTTATGGGTCGGTTTATTTATCTCAAGTCCTTTCGTGTTTCGGAGAATACGTTTAGCTGTCGGCCACGGCTGCGAAGCGGCTGGAAAATACTGGCCCCTGCCACCCCATAGTTGAGCAGCACGATGGAGTACGTTTTAAACCTCCTTCAATTGAGGGAACTCCCGTACTCCAACAGAGGAATGAATATGTGCTTATCCAGCAATAATTTCTTATGCTATTTCCTATATCAATTATCGAAGAGTGATCATTACAATACTTTAATTCGTTAAATAACAAGCAGACTCTATAGGTTTTTCTTCGCTTCTTAAGAGCCTGTATTCGCCACTTACATATGTCTATATATTAATAACGTAAGTACAGATTAAAGCACCCTTAGCAGTTTAATGGTCCTACTACATACGTCCTGCTGTATCTAATAGCAATGCCACATAACTCCTCATAATAAGCAACAACTTTTTTATTAATTGGATACAAATTTAATATGATACTGTAATCCTCTTCAGCTTGCCCAGAAGACATATTTAAACAAGTGACAAATGTCGCCTGATTTCAGAATTTCCCACTTATAAAGCAAAAGGACATGATGAGAGGACATATTGGTGTCCATAATGAAATTTAGGGTGTAAATAGATCGCCATCGTCTTTGAGCCAAAACCAACCTCAACTGCTCGTGGTGCACCTTGTTGGTTAACTAACAACGACGCTCTGACAAAAAAGGGGTAAGACACAGCGTAATTATGTCTGTAATGCGGAGTTAAGAGTAAAAGTAGAGAGTGTAAAAAAAAACATATTAAAGAAATTAAAAAAGAATAAAATCTTAGGTAAAAAGCTCATAAATTTTCTCTAATTGTAATATTTATTTAGTTCTAGAAGCTAAAAGTCACCCTAAATTATTAATTGAAGAAAAAGCTGTTAATTTGCGTAATGAAGTTTGATTTAAACCTCCAATAGGGGCTATTACAATAACATTAAGGATTAAAATAAAAATAATAATAACTTTCTGAGTGTACGGAACCCTGTTGATCTATGATATGACAGAACCTACACTGACTTACGAGCATGTCGTTCCAAGGCGTGCGTTGGCCAATTGTAGGGCATCGACAAGGACTGCGGTATTTGGATAGCATCTTTACTACACTGACAAAAGTACTGCTTCATTGGAATCGCACCGGCAATATAGCTCTACTAGGTATGAATATAACAATCTACCTAGGCATATAGCAGCACCCTGTTTCGTCCACCGCAGCTCTTGTAAACAGCCTTATTGCCAGTCGATATTGAAGCTTCAGCTTATGTGCTCTGTCTCACTTTTGGCACAATATAAAAATTTACACAGTAAACACCAAAAATGTTTTAACTGAGATACTGATGATGAAGAGAGGTTGTTTTTATGAATATTTGTGGTCCATGCTCGAAATTTGCTATCACTTTTCTCTAAAGAGACTGGGTCGATCAAAAAAGTTTAATAGGCTATTTGACTAACATTTTTTTCGGTTTGATATGTAAGGACGTCTCCTTAATATAACCATAGGTGAAAGAATTACTTCGATAGCACAAAAATCTCTCGAGATATGGTAATTTGAAAATCACAATTTTTAGACTGCCCCAAAACGCTCCATACAAAAGACTACCGAATTATTACATCACAGGTTTGTATTTTGTATGCATCAAATCAGAAATTTGTACGACAGCTATGTTAAATATTACGTTTATGTGATTAGTATCATAATAAAAGTTATAGCATTTTTTATTGCTTCTCCAATGGAAATATTATTTTTTAATAATTTCATACTTTTAAAATGGACTTTCCCGCCAAACTTTGATCGACACAAAAAAAATTCTGACTGTAGATATTAGAATGAAAGTTTGTAGATCTTTATAGTTTTGTGTATTTTACGATATTGTTAAATAATTTATACAATTTTTAAACATTTAAAAATAGCCTATTACTTAAATTATACTTAAATGGAATTAATTTCATATTAATAAGATAGATAGAAGCGGCCATTGAGAAAATTTTCATACAAAAACTTTGAGCTCAAGTGGTGTCGAACCCCAATTCGCTCAATATCTGGCAGTTCCGAGGTCGAATCCAGTTCTAGTTATCGAAGATCTTTTTTTTTTTTTGTTACATTTGAATTTTTGTTAGGGTATAATAATACAAAACCCTAAAGATGAGTTTCGAAAATGTTACTTTACGAAGAGTTCAGAAATCAAGTTCGCTCAATGATGTCTCCGACTCGTCGCTATTTGATGCGACAATGACTAGTCTTCCTAATATATCTATGAACAACAGTGTAACGCAAACCGAATTACAATGCCGAATAGAAAAACTAATATTTGAATTAGAAGCCGCACATAATGAAATAGATAATTTAAACACCGAAAATTCAAATCTAAAGAGTGAATTACAAAAATGTGAAAAGATTATAAATTTATACAAAACGATTGGAGCAGAAAAAATTATAAGACCTATTTCAAGAAAAAAATTCGAAAAGACTAATATAATAAGAAGTGTTTCGAATTCGCCACACTGTGCACTTAAGCTTTTTCAATCCCAGAACATGGACAATAGTATTGCTTCGAATGTTGCTACAGTTTCAAATGAAATAGATGCTGCCTTGGACAATAGTTTATGCGCCTCTAATATAAAAAATAATACTGAAACGGTTGATGAAACGGATAACAAAGACTTGAAACATTCCAAGAGAAATCTTGACCACAAGAAAGAAAAGAAACGTGTTCTTATATTAGCTGACAATCAGGGTTATAAGACACAAAACACTCTACAAAACCTGTTGGGCTCGCAATTCGAAGTTAGTTCTATATGGAAATCTGGAGCCAAAATCAAAGATGTTCTTAACCCAGCTACTAAGGAAGCATCTAAGCTATCAGAAAAGGACTATGTAGTAATAATTGGAGGCGTAAATGACAACAATCCCTTTGAATTTAAAAGTACTATAATTAACTGGTTATCTTTGATGCAGAATACAAACGTGATCATCGCTGAAGTTCCTCACAATAAAGCACTGCATGAGTTTAAACTTAATTCTGAACTAAAACATATCTGTAATCAATATAACAATGTATCGTTTGTTGATATGTCATACAGTGAACTTATGCCGAAAAAGTCTCTATTTACATTGAGTTTGTGTAGATTCATGTTACGAGAAATTCTTCGCCTCGATTATAAAATGAACCGCATTAATTATTGTAATAGCCTGAAAAACAATAATAACTGTAAACAATACGTTAATAAATGTACTCAGACAAATATTGTTGCTGAAAGTAGTAATGTACAGAAAGACATCAATAATGACAAAGAATTTTTAACTTTCCGGAAATCCAACCAGACACGAAAAAATCCATCAAGCAGTGATGAATTTTTTCGTGTCTGAGTACATTTGCATACTCCATCAAAATATAAATGGTCTTATCGGGAAATCAGATTTGTTATGTGTAAACTTAGAAGACTTTGCGAACACTAACGCATCAGTTGATGTTTTATGCATTACTGAACATAATATGTTAGAAAATGATACCCTACAATTAAATTTACCTAATTATAAAATAGCCACTAGTTATTGTAGAAATAATAGAAAGGGTGGATCATGTATATTGATGAAGCACTTTTACAGACACAAGGTGCTATGTGATATTGCTGCATTAAGTGTCCCAAATATTGTTGAATGCTGTGGAATTGAACTTATAGATTTTAATATTATCGTAGTATGCATATATAGAATCCCAAAAACGGATCTTGGTAGTCTAGATATTTTTTTCAACAAGCTACATATTATTTTACACAAATATGGTTATAAGACGAAACATAAATTAGTTATATGTGGAGATTTCAATATTGACATTATAAAAGAGAATAAGACTACTTCCCAATTTATTGACTTAATACACGAATACAATTTGAAAATAGGAATTAATAAACCGACTCGACTTATAAGTGGCAGCTGCATAGATAATATTTTGCACAATTTTAAAAGTTTAAAAGTAAATACTAAAATAATTGACTTTGCTCTATCTGACCATACGGCGCAACTTATAAAATGTCCTGTTTTAAAATATTGTAACTTTCCCTTCTGGTATAGAGAAACGCGAAATTATAGCAAGGAGAATATGACGAAATTTAGAGAATGTATGAAAAGCTTAAAATTTAATGATGTATATGAAGCAGATGACCCTAACGAGGCATTTGATAATTTTTATGACACATTTAAATTATTCTATGAGCTCTGCTTTCCCATTGAAAAAAAGAAAATACCTACCACTAAAAAACCAAAATGGATATCGCGTGGAATAAAAACATGCAGTAAAAGAAAACGTGACCTACTATGGAGTTACCGGTTGAAACCCAACACAGCAAATAGAACCAAATTTAAACAATACTCTTGTCGCCTGAAAAAAATTATACAATTAACTCAAAAAGCTCTAAACACGTATTATATAAATAATTCAAAAAATAAATCCAAAGCCACTTGGAACATAATTAATAGTTCAAAACGAAATTGTCCCCGAGAAGACATAAAACAAGTAGTAGTTGACAACAAAATAATAGATGATCCATTTTTCGTAGCATCAGTATTTAAAGATTATTTTGTTAATGAAGTTACGTCAAAAAGTAAAAAAATATGTACAAACACAATGTCGAGCTCTCAAAGCAATTCATTCTTTATGAACCCCGTAGTGCCATGTGACATTGAAAAAATAATAAAATCCATGAAAAACACAAATAGTACAGGGTATGATGGCATTTGCACTAAAGTTTTAAAGTTCGTATGCGACATAATCGCTCCGGTACTTGCCTATATTATTAACTTGTGTAATAACAAAGGAATATTTCCTAGTAGACTAAAATTAACAATAATCAAACCTCTTTATAAAAAAGAAAGTAGAGAACACTTACACAACTACCGACCGATTGCTTTAATACCAGTCTTTTCAAAGATTTTTGAGAGTGCTATCTTTAATGCTATCTACTACTACTTCGAAAAATATAATTTATTTTGTCATGAACAAAAGGGTTTTAGGAAGAATAAGTCGACCAACATGGCTATATATGACTTTCTTCGTGAAATAATGGCTTGCATAGATAAAAGAATTCCGGTTACTGCTCTATACATGGACATGACCAAAGCCTTTGATTTTGTAAATCATGAAGTGTTATTAGATAAGTTGAGTAGATACGGAATTAGAGGCAATATATTAAGATTAATAGAATCCTACTTGACAGAAAGAAAACAGCAAACCCAGATTCACAGACTGTGCAGGAAAACTAAAATCGAAAAAATATATTTGTCCAACGCTAAGGAAACGAAATATGGTGTCCCACAAGGTAGTGTGCTGGGACCGTTATTATTTCTCATTTATATTAATGACCTGCCAAAATCGATTAGTCATCCAATGGTGCTCTTTGCGGATGACAGTACTGTAATATTTAGGTGTCAGGACGAACAAACTTATGAAAACGAGATCAATGATTCAATAGGGAAAATAATGAAATGGTTAGATAACAATAATTTGATAATAAACTTTAATAAAACTAATTTTATGACATTTAAATTAAAACCAGATAAAAAACAACATAATCTTGATATAAAATATTGAAACGATTCAATTAAAGAAACCAAGCACACTAAATTTCTTGGATTATACATAGACAATAATATGAAATGGAAAACACAAATAGACTACCTATGTAAAAGATTGAACCAATTTTCTTATGCATTGTATGTGCTCAGCAAAACAGTCGACAGAACAACGCTCCTTACGGCTTATCATGGCCATGTTGGATCCTTACTGCGATTTGGTGTTATATTCTGGGGAAATTCCACTGGTAGTGATAGGGTATTTATAGCCCAAAAAAAATGAGTTAGAACAATTTGTAATTTATCTACATTAGTCTCTTGTTATGCCTATTTTAAGGATCTAAAAATTTTAACACTACCGTCATTATTCATTTATGAGCTTGCAGTTTTTGTTAAATCAAACCTGCATCTATTTGAAAGTCTCAATTCCAAAAGACAGTCAGATAAAATACGACACACTGCCCATGTCACAACTACGTTTGGTAAAAGTGTTTTTGGCATGGCCCCAAGGATCTTTAACCATCTACCAAAATCAATAAGACAAATTGAAAGTACAATACATTTTAAGCGGTCATTAAAGGCATTTCTGATTGACAAAGTGTACTACAGCGTTAAGGATTTTCTTAACGACAAAACAATTTCATACGAAATATGTAATAAAATGTAAATTTAATTTTATTCCATTTTGTTAATAATGTATATTTTTATTGTTGAATTGTTTATTGAATGATTAATTTAAATTCTGATAATTATAATTAATGTACTAATAATAAGTCCTTAATAATAATATATTAGTAATAAGTGAATACATATTTGTACGCCTGCAGGCAGAACACAGCGCACTTTATATTATATTTAACAGCTTGTAACCTGTGATTCACAAAATAAATAATTTGAATTTGAAAAAAAATTTGAATTTGAACCCCACCCAATATGGCATGTTTAATATGGCATAGTAAAACCTTAGTGTCAAAGTTGAGGTTAATTTTAGCTATAAAATGGCGCTAAGCCCAAAATCATAGTTTCAATCCTCAGTAGGGAACTGCTTTTTTTTCTTACGCTACGTTGGGTACGTACAGCCAAGCATACGGCCCGCTTGCTGTGAAGCAATAACTGTAACCAAGCTCGAAACATGACACATCTCGCTCATGCCGCCACCAGCTGCCAATACAGCCCTCCTTTCTTCCTAATGATCTCACTTACACGCAGGAAAACAACAATACACAAAGGAAGTGATATTTGGCTATTCTGTGAGGAAGAGGTACTTCTCCACCAAATACCACACAGAATGACGCTAATCGGAACGCAAAAAACCCACGATTGTTTTTCCGTCTTTAACCCTTATTCATCCCACTGCTGGGATACGGGTCTCCCCTCAATGGAAAGAGTTAAAGCATACCCCACCACGCTGCTCAACTGCAGGTCGGCAGAGCCAGTGTTTTCAAACCGCTTAAAAGCCACTTCCTTGGTTTAACGACAGTTATCTAATGACAACATCCGACGGGTTTGCGTGCCCTCCGAAGCACGGAAGATCTCGAGATAATTAAACTCATCTATGGACAGGCTACAGTCGACGTTGCTTAAAAAATCAAAATATCTTTATTCCTTGGACTTTATAAAGCACTTAGATACGTCATACAAATTAATTATAAGAACATGTATAAATCATTACTACTCTAAATCCGCAGAGCTTAGATTCACTTTCATCACATCTTGAATGTGAAGCTTAACTTATGTGTTCGATTCGACAGGCACGCGCAAAAATGCCATCGAGTTCTTGTCACAGTTGAAAAGTGATTCACTGCTCGTGACATATATATTGTGTCGAAGCTAGGTCCTAGACGCAGCCTGGCGGAGTGGCCGCCAAAGGTTCAATCTCCAACGACGTTAATTGAATGAACGCACCCATTCACAAGCGCCCACAATTAATTGGCGTTCAGACGTGTTTTGAATATCCATCCACTTGATTGACGTTAATTGAGGACACGTGCTAATTGATGTGCAGATTTTAATCAGTTTATGTTTATAATAGGCTTTACTCAGTTAAAGTAATTAGTTGTCACCACGACTTGGATTTGATATATGATTGCTTGGGGCCAGCGGCATTGTAATTATCAAATTATTTGTATTTCCCACGGACGAGCCACTTCTTCGGCGTTGCCTTCAATCGAATTATGCTTTAGCGCAATATAAGTAGTATAGTTTTAAAGGCACCAGCCCCCTTACCACCATCTCTTATTGCGGTTCAATAACTGAATCGAATGAAATAGAGTTGCTTATTCATTGGTATGAATAAGCAATCTATTCAATTATTGAATCGCAATAAGAGATGGTGGTAAGGGGGCAGAAAGGAGAGAGTTGCTGCGTTGGCGAGCAGGGTGTAGCGCCGCGCGACTCATTTCAAGTTGCGAATGTTAATATGATAATCGGTTCACATCAGGCGATCTGTATGCTTATCTGCAAACTCACTCATTGGCGGTAAACGCGCCTGCATGTAGTACACCTTCTTGATAAACGAAGAAAGCTCTGAAGGAAGAGAGTTCCAGTGAACGAGTGCAATCAATATAAATGAGGAGATGCTACGTCACCAGCGGGGGTAGCAACGCCTGAGCAATACTTCACGTATTGCAAGCGACAGGTAACATAGCAGCCGCTTTACATCAACGGCCCATATGCATGTTTAGCAACCGGTATGTAAAAAAACAAAGCACTAACTCACTAGGATCTCGCTGTCTTCAAGGCCTTTAAATTCAGCTACACAAGTATAACAAGTACACTCTAATGTTACAAAATACTTCACATGTAAAGGTAGTACCTAAAGGCAGTGTTAGTACTATTACTTATACCACAGTATAAGTAATAGTACTAACGTACAGTATGGACACTCTCTGCCGCTCTCACTAGTCGACCTCACCTCCCCTATGGAACCGATTTGGAACCGTTCGCAATGGATGCAACGTCCTACAAATTGACGTCGCTCGTATTTTATTCTCCATTCAGTTTAAAAGATGGAAGTTACTTGTGCAGTGGATGGATATCTCAACACACGGAAAATCAAAAAAATAAATTTATTCGATCCCTTTGGATGAAATAAAGTACAGATTTTTTTATAAATTACCTAAAAAGCATGCGGCAGCCATAGTTTCATCATAACTAATTCATGTCTGTCAAAGTAGGATACAAGATACAATTAATACGAGATGAGAAAAGGACAGCATTAAAGAATCAAAGAGCTAGTGAGTGCGCAGACGCGAAAGTGACATTGCTGTCATTTGAGTTATGGTGGTTTATTGTTTACAATTTTCTTATTTACGAGTACATTTCAATGTTTATTGTGCGTGATCTCATGTGTGGTATTAGTTTTAAATTACGTTTGTTCCATGTGAATATGAAAATGAATCAAATCATTGCGCATGCATTTATATGAATAGTAAAAAGCTACAATTAGTAAGAATGAAATGGTTTGACCATTACAATGAACCGGTGTTCGGAAGGCGAACGTTTGATTTCGTGGTGATTAGAAAATATAAAATTTTGGGTAAGTTAGCAATGGCAATTATACAAGGCGTTTTATAAATATTGGCTGAAGTCAGTGTAGTGTATTTACTATGTTTTTTTTTCTTCACTACGCCCACCTGATGTGAAGCGGTTACCGTAACCATATTAACGGTCGCAACATTAAATATCGCTCGCGCGCTGCCATCCTCGCTGCCAACGCAGCAACTCCATCGTCTCTGGTGACCTCACTCACTCGCAGGAACACAACAACCCTCAAGGAAATTGTTATTTGACTGCGGTTTTCTGTGAGATGGTGGTACTTCGTCAGTCGGGTTGTTTAAAAAATACGCTATGTCCTACCTCTCTTTTCGTCAGAGCCTCGTCTGTCAGTCAGCAGGGTGTACCCCGTGCAGGTAAGATTGACTTTGGTTCAAAGATGTTGATGAACAACTTACACCCCCTTACATGTCCGACTAATAATTGAATAATGTCAGCCCTAGAGAACGTCACTCAAACATAGGCACGTGTACAGACGTCATTTGGTTACTACATGCAAAAGTGCCATTTTTGTATGGAGTGGCCGGGGTTTGCTTATACTGTCTTATCGTATAGCTAATCAATCTCACTTACACGCGCACGGCGGTCTCCGGCCGGCGACTTCTCGTGGGCCCTCGGCGCCCTCGGGCCCTTTGTTAGGCATTCCTTTTGGCACGGGACCCATTTATTATTCAGGCGACCTGAGTAAAAGTCCCGTCACAAAGGTATCGCATGTCGGACTGAGCGTCAATCCTTCAGGTGAAATAGGTACAAAGTAGGCCGACGAACTATTTTTCAAAGTAGTAATACATTGAGTTGTGTGAAGTTCGCTTTATTTAGCAGAAATTTACCTCAGAAATGCTGTATAGTTACTTCGCATGGAACTATACAGTGTATCCCGGGATAAAGTGTAACTCTGAAAGGGGGTGAAAATAGATGAAAAAATACCTACAAAAAAATATTTAAAATAATAAAAATACGTACATGCTTTCTATTTTTTTTTTTTCATGAATTAAAATTTTTATTTTTCACTAAGGGTTTGGTGAAATATAAATTTATTTCAAAGTAATCGGTCGAATTCGTTGGAATAAAGACAATAATCGTGTCAGTTAGTAAACAATGAGAATACGATACCAAATACGAACAAAAAAAAATTACTGTCATTACCTAAATAGTGCTTTTAGTCATATTTTTTTTTTCACTGATTTTTTTCAATATACATAGGGAACAATAAAAATCTTAATCATGAAAAAAAAAATATTAACATATATATTTTTATTATTAAAATATTTTTTTGTCAATATTTATTTATTTATTTTCCTAAGGTTTTTAGTCCGCATACACTAATGTTAAATTTAAATGAGGTCAACTATATGTTATTTCACACGTTCGTTGCTATGATGTAATGATATAAACTTACTTCAGTTCCTACCAGACATCCACTGAGTGTGATTATCTGGTGGTATTGCGGACTCTTTAGTGGGCAGCCTCGCAACTGGCTATTCTACCCACATTCTACCGAGAAAGAATAAGCAAGACAAGAAAACAATGGACGATCGACGAGTGGGATGGTAGGGAGTGAACGTACCGTAGTGTAAATAAATATATGTTATGAAATTATAAAGCCGCGGAATTAAATGAGTTGATATAAACGAGTGTCTTTAAATCTTACAGGTGGATATTGAAAATTTAGATGTAATATTTTCGATCATTGTGTTAGAAGATTTCTCAATATCCCAAATATTTTTGGATAAGTTACACAGCTTCAGTAATCCAAGCTTAACATAGATTTGTGTAACTAATTAATAACTGATATTCATGCCCAATTACCTATATTGTATTGTTATATTTGTAAGTAGAGACTTGATTTACGAAAACATCCAAACCAAAGTAATTACTGGGGGCCAGAGGTATACATACTCTATCCAAACCAAGACAAATAAATTTACGGAAACGGCGAACGGAAGTTGAGAGGGAGATAGATATAAGTTAGTAGAGGTAAAGAAGTTTTACTTCAGTCGTGTGGTCTCAAACACGCTCGTTTTTTACAGTTCCGTACCCAAAGGGCAAAAAGGAACCCTATTACTAAGGCTCCGCTGTCCGTCTGTCACAAGGCTGTATCTCATGAACCGTGATAGTTAGACAGTTGAAATTTTCACAGATGATGTATTTCTGTTGCCGCAATAACAACAAATACTAAAAAAATATAAAATAAATATTTAAGGAACTCCCATACAACATTTCCATAGATAATGGTACGGAACCCTTCGTACGCGAGTCTGACTCGCACTTGGCCGATTTTTTTTTCTATGCGCAAGTCCAATCGAAAATGCAACTCTCAGTATTAGAGTTGCCATTGTCAATCTTTCGGCTACCGTATTTATAAGTATGTGGATAAATATCTCGTTTAAAATAACTTCTAACGTATCACGAACAAAAACAGCATCAATAAGAACATTATACTCCGATGCCGGCCGCTAACAGACAACTCTGAGTGACACTAAGTAATCATGAAACTTGTTTTTATCAAAACTCCTTCTTCGACTTGAACATTTAGCGGTAAACGCAGCAGCGTCTAAGTTTAATATTACTACAAATCTGGAGTTGGGAGATACAAAGCCACAAACGACATCGAAAACAATATATTGAAAACACATCGTCTTAAACATCATTTACGGATCGTTACTTATAATCAGTAACGGTACGGGGCCCAACCGCACATTCCCACCACTGTGTCTCCTGTGCAGCCAGGATTAACAACGGCGACCACTAAAAAAGGCAATGCACAGTGACGTCCAGTGCAGTCACGAGGGTAAAACTACGTCCTTGGAACTCATAATGAATTTAATCAGATGATATTATAGTAGGAGTAAAAAGCTTTTGGAATTTGACGGCATCAGTAAGCTAAGATAGAGAGATAGATAACTCTTTTATTTAAGGATGTTTGCTTAACATAGTCCTCCCATAGACTTCCACACACAATCATCGGTTTTGTCCCTCCCTGCGATCTTTATCCGATTAGCGGTCCATCTAGTGTGGAGAATTACGTTTTCCAATTCGCAGTCATCATTCCAGAAATTTTCCATATTTTTCCACTGCCACTTCACCCTGCTAACTTAGAGCTACGTCAATCATCTAGTTCTACTATAGATAATTGGATATACTCATTCCTAAGTTTATCGTGTAGAATTTAAAACACACATGAGATAATTGCACACCAGTTCAAAAAGGGGATCTAGTTCATTATTTCACCATTTACTGATAGCTGACTGAATCACATCGTCGATTCCTGCATTACATAGGTACGCGTTATATCCGTTTCACGAACGTATAGCCGTTTCTTTACTCATGTGGTATAGGTAATCACAGGGTAACACGACTCTATAAGTAATAGTACTACGTACAGCCTCCTTACCACCATCTCTTATTACGATTCAATAATTGAATAGATTGCTTATTCATACCAATGAATAAGCGACTCTATTCAATTTGAAATATCGCTTATTCATTAGTATGAATAAGCAATCTATTCAGTTATTCATACCAATGAATAAACGACTCAATTAATTAGATAAATTAAACGGGTCACTCACGTCTTTTTGTCGGGAAAGCCGACTAGTTTCGATCTCAAAAGGAGACCTTCTTCAGGGCGAATGTCCAGGCACGTCCACCCTTTGTCTCTCGCGCCGGACACTGAGAAAGGGAAAAGGAAAGGGTGGATGTGTCTGGACATTCGCCCTGAAGAAGGTCTCCTTTTGAGATCGAAACTAATCGGCTTTCCCGACAAAAAGACGTGAGTGAACCGTTTAATTTATCTAATTAATTTAGTATAATGTCTCACGTGAGTTTTAATAATAATAAGCGACTCTATTCAAATTGAAATAGAGTCGCTTATTCATTGATGTGAATAAGCAATCTATTCAATTATTGAATCGCAATAAGAGATGGTCGTAAGGGGCTCTATGGCCCCTCCCTGCCGCTCTCTCGTGTCGACTTCACCTCACCTCTCTGAGACAAATCTGGAAAAGTTTGTATAGCACCACGCACACGCACGCTCATTCACTCTGTGCGCTGACGTCATTGTTTATATAGTAGTTAACGACTCGACATTTGTAGGGAGTGGTCGGGGTGATAACACGGTATGGTACACGTGATCGTTTATCTCCTTTTGAGATCGATCGTGTGTCGTTAAGATTGAAAATACGATGTCGAAACCATTTAGCTTTGGTAAGGGCGTGAGACAGGGCTGCATTTTGTCCCCTATTCTCTTCAATATCTATGGAGAATATATCATCAGACGGGCATGTGAAGATTGGGAGGGAGGTGTCACAATAGGTGGTACCAAGATAACAAATCTCCGTTATGCAGATGACACTACACTTTTAGCTGCAAATGAAACAGAAATGGCAAATCTCCTTGCCCGAATTGAGAATGTTAGCTTGGAATTAGGTCTCAAAATAAACCACACCAAAACAAAGCTAATAGTAATTGACCGTACCAACAAACTGGAGCTAACAGGAGCGCTTACCCTTGAAATAGTCGACGATTTTGTATATTTGGGATCTAATATAAGCAGGACAGGGTCATGCGAAAAAGAAATAAGGAGACGTATTGGGATGGCCAAAGGTGCAATGGCTCAACTGCACAAAGTTTGGGGTAGCCGTGATATTGCGCGTAAGACCAAAGTGAAACTAGTTAACACGCTTGTGTTCTCTATATTTGCTTACGGAACTGAAACGTGGACCCTGAGAAAGGCTGACCGTGACCGAATTGACGCTTTTGAGATGTGGTGCTGGAGGAAAATGCTTCATATTCCTTGGACCGCCTTCCGCACCAACGCGTCTATTCTGCGAGAGCTAAATATAAAAACAAGATTATCTACCACCTGTCTCCGCAGAATACTTGAATTTTTCGGTCACATCGCTCGAAAGGATGGTCATAACCTCGAACAACTTATGGCAACTGGCAAGGTTGACGGCAAACGACCAAGAGACCGCAGCCCGATGAGATGGTCTGATCAGATCCGCACATCTCTGGACTCAAATCTCCACAGTGCCCTCCACGTTGCGAAAGATCGCAATAGTTGGAGAAAAATTGTTAGAAGGAAGATGTTTCTGTGTGGGAGTCACGACCCTCAGTAATGAGGTATACGACGCGAGGAGGAGGGAGGAGGTACACGTGATGATACCTCCCATCATCCGGTATTATTACTCCCTCGTATCAGCTCCAACGGCGCCCACTGGATAAGAGAAGGTGCTCCAATTCTATCGCCTTCAACCACACGGCACGGCGGATTAATACACTGCTTGATATTATTTTAGTCAGGTATACGTCCTCCAATGTTAAATCTGGCCATTAATGACAACCGCCTCACCACCCCAGTCCTTATTAAGAACAGTCAGGACCTTTTATATTTGCACAAAAACAACGTATGCAATTCAATTACTTTGTTACGATATTATGAAAAGTTTTCGTTTCTACTGTCTCCAAGTAGAGTTGAATATTGATCAAAAATATAGTGGTCAATGGTATTGGCTAAACCGGCCGCTTAAAGTGACAACCATGGTCGCTTAAAATGTTTCTTTTAACATTTTTGAATCCGGAGCATTGCTTAGCGTATTAAAGATAAGTGTAAATTAAAATAACGTAACGCTAAATTAAAGTAACGCTGAAGACTGCAACAAGTGGAGGCGCATCGCGAGGGCTGCGTTATCCAGAGAAGATTGATGGGGTGTAAGTGGTTCATCAACATCTTTGAACCAAAGCCAACTTCACCTGCACGCGGTGCACCCTGCTGACTGACAAACGAAGCTCTGGCGAAAAAAGAGGTAGGCAGCGTAATGTAAGCTACCCGACTGGGGAATGTACCTCCACCTCACAGAATACCGCAGCCAAATAACAATTCCCTTGAGGATTGTTGTGTTCCTGCGAGTGAGTGAGGTCACCAGAAGAGAAGGGAAGGAGATGCTGCGATGGCAGCGGGGGTGGCGGCGCGCGAGCGATATTTTATGTTGCGAGCGTTAATATGGTTACGGTAACTTACGCTTCACACCAGGCGGGCCGTATGCTTGTCTGCCACCCGACGAGTACGCCGGGTGGCAGACAAGCATACGGTTTTACCCTCCCTGCGACGTAGACGACATTTTTTTCTTTCGATTTTTTGCGTAAGGACGTCATTATAATAATTATAACTATTGGTGAAGAATTACTTTGATACCATAAAAAATTTTCAATATCATATGATAACTTGAAAATCACAATTTTGAACTTTCCCGCAAACGTCCATACAAAAGGCTACTGAGTTATGACGTCACACCTAAGTATTCTGTATACATTAAAACAGAAATTACAGATTTCTGTTACATCTACTTTAAATACTGCCTTTATGTAGCTAGTAAATAAGAATATAATATTTAATAAAAATTTCATCCTTTTAAATTGGCCTTTCCCACTAAACTTTGTTCGACCATAAAACAAGTCGGACATAAGTTAATAACATTTTAAGATCGCAGATGGCTTACTAGTTTTGTGTATTTTACGATACTCATATTTATTTTTTAATAATTTTAGAACATAGGCTTCTAGCCTATTGTGTCTGTAAACAAAAATGCGATAGACAGTCGTACGTGCAAGTACAAATAATAATTTATTATTTGTCAATATTCTAAACACACAGATGGGCCAGTAAATTAATTTTCAATATAATATTCACTGATTCATACATAATCTATTTACGCGGTTTAATGTTCAATTCAATTCCGAATATCGATGTGTGTTTGTCTCATGGCGTCGAATTGGATTATAACCGCGAAATGTACGAGCGGTGGTATAATAAATAATCGTACTTATACCTAATAATAAACGAAGAAGTCTTATTAGGTATAAATACAAAACTCTTCATTGCAGTAAATAAAACAATTTTACAGAGACATCCATACTATTTCAAACTGCAAGAGTACAAATGAAAGTGGTTCTTCCAGACTGCTTTATGGAAGAGGAAACGAGAATGATAGGAAGCAAGTAGAAGGCGCATAAACAATATATACATACACGTATACACAAATGTATTTAAGTATTATAACAGTTTTCTAGTACCCATAGTGCAAGCTTTGCTTAGTTTGGGACTAGACGGCCGTGTGTAACTTGTCCTGGAATATATTTATTTATATTATACATATATATGTGCTATTTGCAGCCACACCCTTTTGTATTTACACAGTAAAGAAATAAGAAATAGTTACACAGAGACAAGTGAGAGGAGCTCGACGACGTTGTTGCGCGTGTCAGTCGCAAGGTAAGCAACGTCGGTTGTAGCCTGCCCATGGATGGGTTTATTTATCTCGAGTTCATCTGTGCATCGGAGGTCACGTTAGTCCGTCGGTCCCGGCTGTTGTCATTAGATAGTCGTTAAGCCTAGTCAGTGGCCTTTAGACGGCTTGAAAGCACTGACCTACGCCAACCCGCAGTTGGTGGAGCAGCGTGGTGGAGTATGCTGTAAACCCCTTCGATTGAGGGGAGACCCGTATCCCAGCAGTGGGAAGAATAAGGGTTGACGAAGTAGGTACTTAAAACTACAGAATCTGTATTACAGAATGTGTATTAGTCTTTATTAGGTACCTGCGACGCCAAAATGGTTCCAACTGAACATTTTGGGGTGTAAGTGGTTCATCAACATTCTTGAACCAAAGCCAACTTTACCTGCACGCGGTACACCCTGCTGACTGACAAAAGAAGCTCTGGCGAAAAGAGAGGTAGGGAGCGTATATAGCAATTCCCTTGAGGGTTGTTGTGTTCCTGCGAGTGCGTGAGGTCACCAAAAAAGAAGGAGATGCTGGGTTGGCAGCAGGGGTGGCGGCGCGCGAGCGATATTTTATGTTGCCAGCGTTAATATGGCTACGGTAACTGCTTCACATCAGGCAGGCCGTATGCTTGTCTGCCAACCGACGTAGTATAAAAAAAAATAGGAATATAGGACATAATATATTCCTATGTTCATACATACTCTTTACCTAGAGTGAATGCGATGGAAATTATACATAAAATTTGTTTATTATACATTATCTTTGTCTATGGAATTGGTCCTGAAATTATTCATAAAACGTTTATCCTCATTGATCAGACTGAAATTCCACTACACCTTTATATTTATATGAAGGTAAATCAACTCTGATTAGAAATCAATAATGTAGAAGCCCGCGAGTAGCAACATTAATAGCAGACAGCACATAAAAAGTAATATTCATTAAAAAGACAAGTTTTTCAATAAGGGTTTTAGCAATTGCTTCCTTTTTACATCCTCTCCGTTCAGCCACAAACGAGGCCTGTCAACGGCCGCCATTGAAATCGGTCGCCTTTAATTTTGAGGCCAATAAATCTCGTAATCCGCCAACAGAATTTATATCGACCGTTTAATGTCAAAGGGAGTCTTTTTGCCCGCCGAATGTGCCGCTCATTTTACATACAAAGGTGACGCGATGATCATACTCAGCTATGTAGACAGCCGTAAGAATGCCTTCCCATTAGAGACGTGCGAGGAGCTGAGTTTTATTGGAGCGTAGGTAAGGGTCTCGACACCAACTTTAGAGCTTAAACCTAGAAAAAAAACAATTAAATAAAGAAATGAATTCATTTTATTTGACATCTAAGTAACCTGTGGAGCTCGAAGGCGTCGTTACACGTGTCAGTCTTATGGAACACGCGAGTTAAGCAACGTCCTACCGACATATACCGTCCGATAACCCTACCGACTGTAACTTTCATTGGAGAAACATAGGAAGTCGAGAACGACTGGAGATATACTCCACGTCACGACACCAGAAGAGCGCGGCCAAATACCTTTGAGAATTGTTATTCCTGCGTGTTAGTAAGGTTATTTATACGTAACCAAGGAGTAGCGAAGTCGACGGTAGTAGCGGCGCGGAACCCACCTATCTTTGACGTGGATACTTCTTTAAAATTGCTTCCATAGGGAGGAATTGCCTCCCTATTGAAGCAATTTGAAAAAAACAAAGATAATAACAAAATCGGGGAATACAGCTTGGTGTTGCAACTACATATCTATCTCATCCAAAATTCAATCACACCACTGGATAGATGAAGGATCAACGAATTTATTACGCTAAGTAAGGACTGTGGAACATCGCGTGCGGGGGAGGGGGAAGCGCTGGCAGCGCTGCCACTTTGAGATAATTTTCATGCATATAAGGTATTCACGTACAACACACGACCGTGTCCATGTCACAGCCACGCTCTATTTTTTCTCATAACAGAGGAGACAGCGTTGGACACAGATTGTCTATAGTATGTAGACCTAGCATTTTTCGCTGATTAAAGGTCGCTGTATATGTTTGCTTACTCGCTTTAACCACAATGTATACGAGTCTGAGACTGATAACATTACCACAAAAGTAACTATACTTGTTCAAGAGATACTGTTATTTTCAGTGATGACGTTACGTATAGTATTGATATTGAAATAACATTAATAATACCAATGATTACCATACATAACTATAACATAATATTCAATGATAAGTAACGTTACCCGTCATCAAAGGAAAGGACTATTGCCAGCCCAATCTTCCCACCACACACACTAAAACCTCCTGGGTGCCCATTTCGCCCGCCCGGTAAACTCTGTGCCGGTACTGTTCGGTCACTGATCGTTTTCAAGCAATCTAGCAAAGTCGCACGTAGAAGGAAATAATATCGTCGCTGGATAACTATTCTCAACAAAAAACGTTACTGAAATATAACGTCAATAATACCGTTATCATTGAGTAATTATGTATATGAGTTATTTTAATAGATATTTCTGATACTTAAAAATACCGGTATTTCAATCCCTGATACGAGTATATAAACTATCCTTTTGTGATATAATTAAACTTCTAATACCTGTGACGTCAGAATTTCATACAGCACTGCGAACAGTAGCCAGACTGAGCGTCAATATTTGCGGCCACACAGCACACAAAGCGTATTGTAATTACGACGGTAATACAGGCACATCGATTAAAGGCAAACACACGACGGGACACGTGTCCTGGTGATATTAAACCCTTCCTATCAAGGTACTAGGCATCAAACCTAAGTACACAGTACGAAATAATAATAAACATTACGTTACCAACGTACGTTAGAAATAAAACAGATTTTATATATATATATATTTTTATACTACGTCGGGTGGCAGACAAGCATACGGCCCGCCTGATGTGAAGCGGTTACCGTAACCGTATTAACGCTCGCAACATAATATATCACTTGCGCGCCGCCAACCTCGCTGCCAATGCAGCATTTTTCTTTTCTGGTGACCTCACTCACTCGCAGGAACACAACAACCCTCAAGGGAATTGTTATTTGGCTGCGGTATTATGTGAGGTGGATGTACATTCCCCAGCTTATAATTACGCTCCCTACCTCTCTTTTTGCCAGAGCTTCGTTTGTCAGTCAGCAGGGTGCACCACGTGCAGGTGAAGTTGGCTTTGGTTCAAAGATGTTGATAAACCACTTACACCCCAATTATAGTAGTTTATGCAACGTTATCTGAAAAAGGTTAGTAGTTGTTTTCTTCTTCCCAGGAGTTTGAAACCGTTTACCAACAACAGACCCTATACCTACTAGCGATGTAACGACTCGACTTTTTAAACCGATTCAAACCGATTTGAACATAAACCGAGTTGAGTCGATTAGCGCGTCTACTAAACCGATTTGGCCGAGTCGAAAGCAATGTAACGACTCGACTTTTTAAACCGATTCAAACCGATTTGAACATAAACCGAGTTGCGTCGATTAGCGCGTCTACTAAACCGATTTGGCCGAGTCGAAAGCAATGTAACGACTCGACTTTTTAAACCGATTCAAACCGATTTGAACATAAACCGAGTTGCGTCGATTAGCGCGTCTACTAAACCGATTTGGCCGAGTCGAAAGCAATGTAACGACTCGACTTTTTAAACCGATTTGAGCATAAACCGAGATGCGTCGATTAGCGCGTCAGCGCGTCTTGCGTCTACTAAACCGATTTGGCTGAGTCGAACTTACTTACGCATCTCGCTCGCGTCGCTCTGCGCGCATTCGCCCGTTTGGCCGTTTGCTCGTTTGGCCGTTTGACCGTTTGCTTGTTTGGCCGTTTGCCCGTTTGCCCGTTTGGCCGTTTGCCCGTTTGGCCGTTTGCCCGTTTGACCGTTTGGCTGTTTGCTCGTTTGGCCGTTTGCCCGTTTGGCTGTTTGCGCGTTTGCCCGTTTGGCCGTTTGCTCGTTGGCCGTTTGGTCATTTGCCCGTTTGGCCGTTTGCTCGTTTGCTCGTTTGGCCGTTTGCCCATTTGGCTGTTTGCGCGTTTGCCCGTTTGGCCGTTTGCCCGTTTGGCCGTTTGCTCGTTTGCCGTTTGGCCGTTTGCTCGTTTGGTCATTTGCCCGTTTGGCCGTTTGCTCGTTTGGCCGTTTGGCTGTTTGCTAGTTAGCTCATTTGGCCGTTTGCCCGTTTGGCCGTTTGGCTGTTTGCTCGTTTGCCCGTTTGCCCGTTTGGCCGTTTGACCGTTTGGCCGGTTGGCCGTTTGGCTGTTTGCTCGTTTGCCCGTTAGCCCGCTTGCTCGTTTGGCCGTTTGACCGTTTGGCCGTTTGACCGTTTGGCCGGTTGGCCGTTTGGCAAACGAGCAAACAGCCAAACGGCCATACGGGCAAACGGCCAAATGAGCAAACTAGCAAACAGCCAAACGGCCAAACGAGCAAACGGCCAAACGGGCAAACGACCAAACGGCCAAACGGCAAACGAGCAAACGGCAAAACGGGCAAACGGCCAAACGGGCAAACGCGCAAACAGCCAAATGGGCAAACGGCCAAACGAGCAAACGAGCAAACGGCCAAACGGGCAAATGACCAAACGGCCAAACGGCCAACGAGCAAACGGCAAAACGGGCAAACGCGCAAACAGCCTAACGGGCAAACGGCCAAACGAGCAAACAGCCAAACGGTCAAACGGGCAAACGGCCAAACGGGCAAACCTGCAAACGGCCAAACAAACAAACGGTCAAACGGCCAAACGAGCAAACGGCCAAACGGGCGAATGCGCGCAGAGCGACGCGAGCGAGATGCGTAAGTAAGTTCGACTCAGCCAAATCGGTTTAGTAGACGCAAGACGCGCTGACGCGCTAATCGACGCAACTCGGTTTATGCTCAAATCGGTTTAAAAAGTCGAGTAGTTACATCGCTTTCGACTCGGCCAAATCGGTTTAGTAAAGGCGCTAATCGACGCAACTCGGTTTATGCTCAAATCGGTTAGAATCGGTTTAAAAAGTCGAGTAACGACTCGACTTTTTAATCGGTTTAAAAAGTCGAGCAACGACTCGACTTTTTAATCGGTTTACAAAGTCAAGTAACGACTCGACTTTTTAATCGCTATCAAACCGATTCAAATCGGTTCAAACCGATTCAAATCGCGATTTTGTCGATTCGGTTTGGAATCGACTTGCATGAATTGTCTAACCGATTCAACTCGGTTTGACAAAATTCCAGATCGTAACATCACTAATACCTACAGCTAATGCGCCGCTGTGCACCAACCTTCCGGTTATAGCATTGGATTGCGAGTCTCTCGCCTAGTAAACCAACCAGCGGCGCTACCGCCGAAACTGAAGCCGTTTACTATCGCAATTTTTGAATGCGAAAATGAAACTACGAATTACATTGTTGGTAATTAATTATGTTTAGCTCAGCTGGGAGAAACACTAGAGCTCTACCGAGTAAGCAGAAGATGTATTTCAATAACTTGAACCTAAGACCAATTTTGGTAATAAAAAAACCGATGGTAAACGGCTTCAGCTTCGCCGGTAGAGCCTCAGACGAGAGGATATGTATGTATACTAAACATATGGTTGCATTGCATTGCACTAGCGCCATACGTACCTATACAAAATTCTAATGCGATCTCCGTTAACCGAACGAGAACATTCAGCGTCGGACTGGCCATATAGTCGAGGTGGCATTTGCCAGCCGGGCCCCAGCCTGCGCGGGCCCCCACGGGTCTGGCTTGCGGGGCTTGCGACAACCGTAGGATAATATACCATCTACTATCATCTAGTCTCGGGCCCCGGGCTTGTCAGCCACCCGGGCCCTTCCGGTCCAGTCCGACCCTGAGGACATTTACATGGTTGGTTAGTGGCGTTTTTTACTTGGTGACATTACTGAGACTTCAAACAGAACAGCCTAAAATACGCACTTACATGAAACATTATTGAGTACTTTCTTTTTTTAACTTAAATTCTACATTTTCTTAGTACAGAAAACAGCATTGTTATCTAGCTAATTTAATCAATTGTCTTATACGTCATATTCGTCGCCTTACCTGTGCGAATTTATTGCATTAAGTTTGACTCATAATACCTCTATTCTAATTACCTCACTTTCCGGATGTTCGTTTTGGTGCCTAGCGGCATATCTATAGAAATAAATATACTCGTAACATCATTGGATTTAACTAATAGTCCAATGAAGTTAAAAAAAATATTTACATTTTCTAATTATCTAGAAAATTTCATCAAAACCTTTTACAGCTGTTATCGAGATTCACAATTGTACATGAAAAACGATTTTTTTTTATACAACAATAGTAACAAACAAGAGTACGATCCGTCTGATGGTAAGCATCGCAGCCTCTTAAAGCATTTTTAAATATTTTTTTGTCTATGTACCTCGTTCGCTTCGCTCACTCATAGTAGTCCGTGAGCCAGCAACAGGTTTTCCTGACCAATTTCCTCTCAAGCGATAACTCGTGAAATACTTCAGAGAGTTGTATTATGCAGCATGGTGAACATCAGCTGCCGCTCCGGGGTGGGTTGGACAGCGGCAGCCTCTTAACCACGTAAAAAAAAATTGTTTTCAATCATTTCCTCCCGACTAAAAATTTGTTAAATGATAGTTATTTGCAATTATGTGGTGGATTATACGTCATCTGGTCACACGAACATGCAAAAAACATTTTTCGTTCAGTGATGTCCTCTCACTTGAAAATTTGTCAAATAGCTTACATGCAACTTTGAATAAATAAAAACGTCAGCTTCCTCTATGTTGGTGGAAAGGTCGTCAGCTGATGCAGTGAAAGGTGGAGCATGGGAACCAGGCGTGACCGCCGATCGCTTATTTAAATACTTACGTAGCGGCAAGTTATCGGAAGATCCCTTCAAAATCACTGCTGTGATTGTGGAGGGGCGACTGACATACACTGCGACCACTGCGTGTAATGGCTGACCTAGGGGACCGGCGACGACACGCTCGCAAATTGCGTCTCTTGTTTACTAACGATTCGGACGATTTGCCTAACGCCGCCATTGTGACGGCTCTTAGCAAAGCACCGTTTAGTGTTCATTGATGAATTACATTCATTGTTTTTGGGTAACTGGCTACATAGTATAAAACAAAGTCGCTTTCTCTGTCCCTATGTCCCCATGTATGCTTAAATCTTTGAAACTACGCAACGGATTATGATGCGGTTTTTTTTAATAGATAGAGTGATTCAACTGGAAAGTTTATATGTATAATATATGCATAACATAGTAGAAAAACACTGATAATTTAGAGGTTTCTAATGTGATGTCGTAAATAAACACATTTTTTTGCTCTTTCATTGCAAACGCTGGCTGAACCCAACGAGATAGATCAAAATAATGTAGTACAGTATTGTTCACCTTAAAATGGTCTACAAAAAAGTTCGCGATGGTATATGTCTATCTCTTAGTGGTAACACACAATAACCGTTATTTTATCCTTTGCTTTTTACAAGAAATAATGCCTTATTTACGAAGCGATTTTAAGCAATACAGAATTAATCCTTATCCAATTAAGTACCTTAAATACTTTGCGCATTTAATATAGATCAATATGGCCCTTCACAGCATGTAATTTAAATGAATAGTTTAGAAGATATTACACATTTAAAATGCAGGGACATAACGGCTGTGGCGGTACCGGCCGCGGAGCCGGCGGCGTGTTGTTATAACTGGGGAAGGACTGGATAGGACAAAGCGCAAAGACCTTCTGTAGTACATTTAGTATCAGCATTGCACCCGTGCGAAGCCGGGGCGGGTCGCTAGTGGGTTAATAAAGATATAATCGTTCCCGTATGCCACTTGGGTTGTGTTGTACTAACTCCAACCCGGGAGTCTATAGCTATAGCCTAACACAAGTGATTTAATTTTTTATACCACGTCGGATGCCAAACTATATTGCACAGCTTTAGTGCTGATGGCCAAATTGGCATCATGTTAAATAATAGGTTTAATGCAATAACAATTTTGTTGTCGTTTGTTGTGTGATGTCAATAAAAACATATTTCATTTTTATTTTTTCTTCCGAGGGATCCAGATTCGCTCATCATCATCATGATCAGCCTGTATCTATCCACTGCTGGATATATGCCTTCCCCCAATGCTTTCCACCAAATACGATCATCTGCCTTCCGCATCCAGCCGTTTCCAGCCGCTTTATTAAGGTCATCAGACCATTCAGAAGGAGGGCGTCCAACGCTTCGTCGTCCTACGCGCGGCCTCCACTCTAATACCTTCCTCCCCCATCTGCTATCACTTACTCGGCAGAAGTGACCCGCTCACTGCCACTTCAGCTTGCAAACTCTGAACGCTACATATGCATAATCTTTGGTGCTTATAGGTAGGAAGTATGGAAGAGAGAAAGAAGAGAAGCTAAAATCTTGCGGATAACTTCACTGCATTGAGGAACCTAAGACAAGGTTTGATCATGAGTTAAACAATTAAAACAATAACTTAAACAGTAGGTAGCGCAGTAACTAAAATTAATCTACTATATAAAAATAAGTCGGGTTTTCCTTCCTGACGCTATAACTCCAGAACGCACGAACCGATTTCCACGGTTTTGCATTCGTTGGAAAGGTCTCGGGCTCCGTGAGGTTTATAGCAAAGAAAATTCTGGAAAAATTTGAAAAGAAAAGCGGGAGAATCTTTTTTCACATACAGCGCCATCTCTAAGGAAATGGATGGAAACGAAAAGATTGAGCCACAGCGAAGCGTGGTCGGGCCGCTAGTTACTTATGTATTACTTATGTTATGTACTTAATGGTATAAGTGGCTTGTCGTGAACAACAAATCGAGCTGCACGTTGGACACCATGTTAGGTAATAATCGAATTAGGCTTTCTTATAAAAGACAGCATCTACGAGAAGCACCGTCATAACATTTCTCGCTCAATCACTCTAATAAATCAACTTCACAATAGACCACAAGCAATTAACCAACCCGTAGTGTTTGCCGTATCTGGCAGGCTATATGCTTGTTGTTTGTCACTAGAGAAAGAAAAACATGGCGCTCGTTTTGTACCAGTCATTTGTTCTTTTTCTGCCCTTCTCACAATATGTAGGTCGTGGAGCCACGAGCCGGCATTCACGCGGGCGGACCAGGCAGCCGGGGCCGCAGTGAAAGCCAATACACGCCGGCTTTGTATCGGCCCGCTGCGATCGGCAGTTAGCCACTCCGGTATCAGGGCTCGCTGAAAGCCTTTCAGCACAACGAGCTCACGACAATGCCATTTTTTTTTCTAATCTTCATTGACGTAGATATTTTTTTGTTCAGTATTGAAACTGTGTACAATAATATGTAATCTATTAAATTATGTAACAAACAAAACTAATTTTCACGTTTCTTGTGTTCAAATCTGTACATATTATTATACATACAGTACATACAGCGTCGGACTAGCCATATAGTCGAGGTAGCATTTGCCAGCCGGGCCCCAGCCTGCGCGGGCCCACTATGGGGCTGGATTGCGGGGCTTGCGGCAACCGTGGAATAGGAGGCCCGCACAGGCTAGCTCCTAGCTCTTTCTAAATAAAACTAGATCAGATAGTTCGTTCTAACTAGATCAGATAGATAGAAATGAAATAAAAAATGGTTGAACCTGAGCAAGCCACTCCCTGAAACTAGTTTTGGATTTTTTTGTTGAACGGCAATAACTTTTGATGGAATCAACTTATTTAGACGTGTATCATTATAGCATAATGCATTACCGTTTACATTGTTTCATGGATATATTTTGTTTATGTCAATTTGTATAACTCAGTATTTTATGATAGTATCCCATCTATCATCATCTAGACTCGGGCCCCGGGCTTGCCACCCGGGCCCTTCCGGCCCAATCCGACCCTGATTAGGTACATATATCTTTGATCATGCATGATCGAAGGTGCACAGATAATAATTTGCTGAACTGAGATGAATGATGATGATGATGATGGTATAATATTTGATGTAAACCGTATGTTATGTGTGGTATAGTTACACTAGCTGACTCGCGCAACTTCGTCTGCGTGTGACAGAGATTCTGTGGTTGAGAGTGAAGCGTAAGCACAGAATAATGGCGTAAGTTTAGCATATATTCATATATTCATATGGTTACAGTGAGCCAATCTTAAAAGATAGACACATGCTATGACGAACTTTTTTTAGACCTTTTTAAGATGAATAATTCCGTCGTATATAATTGTAATAAAACAGATTTTATATATATATATATTTTTATACTACGTCGGGTGGCAGACAAGCATACGGCCCGCCTGATGTGAAGCGGTTACCGTAACCGTATTAACGCTCGCAACATAATATATCACTTGCGCGCCGCCAACCTCGCTGCCAATGCAGCATTTTTCTTTTCTGGTGACCTCACTCACTCGCAGGAACACAACAACCCTCAAGGGAATTGTTATTTGGCTGCGGTATTATGTGAGGTGGATGTACATTCCCCAGCTTATAATTACGCTCCCTACTTCTCTTTTTGCCAGAGCTTCGTTTGTCAGTCAGCAGGGTGCACCACGTGCAGGTGAAGTTGGCTTTGGTTCAAAGATGTTGATAAACCACTTACACCCCAATTATAGTAGTTTATGCAACGTTATCTGAAAAAGGTTAGTAGTTGTTTTCTTCTTCCCAGGAGTTTGAAACCGTTTACCAACAACCGACCCTGTACCTACAGCTAATGCGCCGCTGTGCACCAACCTTCCGGTTATATCATTGGATTGCGAGTCTCCTAGTAAACCAACCAGCGGCGCTACCGCCGAAGCTGAAGCCGTTTACTACCGAAATTTTTGAATGCGAAAATGAAACTACGAATTACATTGTTGGTAATTAATTATGTTTACATCTCTCATATTCGGTAAGTAGGTCCTTATTACCCCCAAATGGGTTACCCCCAAATGGCTTGTAGGTGACCAATTAGCGCTCTAGGGTAATAATGTAGCTATAAAAGGCTCTAGGGCGGTAAGTAATTAAAAAAAAAACACTTCACTCTTTCAAAAAGTTCGCATACATCTAACCATCATACTGGCAATAGACATCATGCATTCAGCCCAATGACAAAAGAGGTCGCTTCGCTATTCAGCCTTGTCTTCGTATGAGTATAATAGTCATCAATTTTAAATATCGAACGGCGAAGCTCAATTTCCTTCTAGAAAAAAAAAAAAATAAAAAAAAAGAGATGAAAAAAGGCGGGAATAGAAACTTTTACTTTTAATATTGTATGTTTTCGGGATTTTTTTATAATTACGTGCTAATTAGGAAAAAAACATGAGTTCTGCAAGTGATGAAGATATAAGCTGCACTCCCGATTCAATGAAAATGGAAGCTGAAGCAGCAATTAACCCATTAGAAGTCACTGTACTCATTTGAGCACAGCCATATCCTTAAGTGTTATTTACAAAATCTTAAAGTTTAAGTGGGTTACTTTGTTTATTTCACTTCGTCATAATACTGTTCAAGTATATTTATAGATATTAAGTGGGTAGTGTTACTTTTCTTGATAAAATGTGTCAGTTGAAGTTTTGAGACCGAAACACTGTGGAGGTAAGTAAATGATTTTATATTTTTTTAAATAATTACTGCTTATAAATTGTTTTATTTATTTCATTGTTGTAAATTATAAGTCAAAGTAAGTAAATAAAGAAAAATATAATTGTTTTTGTATAACAAAAATAAAACTAGGGTCTCATATTTGTTATTGTACTCAGTTGAGTACACTGACAACAAACGTAAGTAAAATGAATGTTTTTTTTTCAGATTCCTTGCAATGGCTAAACAGCGATTTACAGCTCAAATGAGCTACAAGGGGCTTGAGGAAGCTATTGAAGCTATTTTACAGCATAGCGATGATGATGAATGTGACTTGGCTATCATACCACCTGATCCAAGTGCATTGACCGATGAAGAAGAAGGTGTCGATGAGAATATGGCGGTAAGTTTCATACCTCACGACGTCCCTGGTACTCTCGAGGTGTTTATGAATCGTCAGGATAGTAGTAGCGAAAATAGTTCTGACGACGACAGTGATAATGAACCGCTGGCGGCAAAAAGAAGTCGAAAAGGTACTAACCGCCTATCCACTTCAGATTCGAACCCAATTTGGCGGAAATGTGACCCATCATACTCGTCTACTTCGCAGAGTACTTCCGAAGTTGCTGACAGGAAGAATACTATTTGTGAAGAAATGAAGGGCCTCAACCCTGTACAAATATTTGAAAAATTGTTTGACAATGATATTTTTGATATTATTATATCTAATAGCATACTATACGCTAATCAAAACAATAGACATGAGTTTCAACTAGATTCCTCAGATTTGAAAAAGTTTTTAGGGGTTTTGATATTATCTGGGTATCATAAGCTACCTCGAGAACCAATGTACTGGTCTCTAGATGAAGATGTAAGCGTAGAATTGGTCAGCAAAGCCATGTCGAGGCATAGGTTTCGAGATATAAAAAGAAACCTTCATCTTGTAAACAACAACTTAGCAGCAACGTCGAACGATAAAATGTTCAAAGTAAGACCATTGGCAGACCAACTTATGCAGAAATTTTTACAGTGGGGAGTGTTTCATGATAGTATCTCTATCGACGAATCAATGGTGAAGTACTATGGCCACCATCCCGCTAAACAATTCATTCGAGGAAAACCAGTCCGTTTTGGATACAAAAATTGGGTTGCAGCCAGTTCGACCGGATACTGTTACTCATTCGATTTTTACTGTGGAAAATCACAGTCACCGACTTCTGATCCTTTGGGTTCCCGCGTAGTCAAAAAGTTATTGGAGAAACTGAATTGTACCTCAGCTAATCATGAAGTTTTTTTTGATAATTTTTTTACAAGCTACGATCTTTTACTGGAATTGAAAAAGCTAGGCTACCGTGCTACGGGAACAGTACGTGAAAATAGGACTAAAAAATGTACACTGACTAGCACAAAGGAAATGAAAAAGAAAGAACGTGCCACTTATGACTACAGATTTGACAAAAAAGGTGAACTTTTAATGGTAAGATGGAAAGATAACAGTGTGTGTACCATGGCAACCAACTACGACACCATTCAACCGCTAGGAACTGCGAAGCGATGGTGTCCAATAAAGAAGGAGAAGAGAGACGTAGCGATACCACGTTTATTCCAAACATACAATAAAAATATGGGAGGTGTGGATGAATTCGATCAGTCAGTCTCATTGTATAGAATTGCTGTTCATGGTAAAAAGTGGTGGTGGATGTTATTTACCTACTTGTTAGACATGACTGTTGCTAATTCCTGGCGTTTACATGTAATGAGTAATGACAATCCTATGGATCAACTCATGTTCCGCCGTCATATCGCACGTTATTATTTACGACAAGGCGAACCAAGAAAATCGCGCCAAGCTGCATCAATAGTCGAAGGTCTGCCTCAAGATGGAGTTGGACATTATCCAGTAAAAATTGAAAAACAGCTACGGTGTGTCATTTGTCATTCTAGAGTACGCTGGCAATGTAAGAAGTGCCTAAAGACACTTTGCGTCGAAAAAGCTTGTTTCGAAAATTTTCATACTTAGGTGGTCAGTGTACTCAATTGAGTACATCCCTGTAATTTCATGATAAATACTTTTTTTTTTCTTTTTTTGGTATTTCGTGTTTTTTTTATTCATAATTCAAAATGAGAATAAAGATAATTTTAATAAAATGTTGTTTGTTTTCATTTGACCTCTAATGGGTTAACAATATTTTGCCTGAAAGTTCTAAAGAGAGATATTTGAAAACTTACGACGAGTTCATGAAGTGGCGAAAAGAAAAACAAGTAAAGTCTTTTATTCTTGTAATCCCGGTTTTTTTCTACTTACCTCACAATCGAGATGTAAAGCAGAGTAGTTAGCTCGGGCGTAAGCACCCTCGAACTATAGGCGCCCTCGCTGCGCTCGTGCGCCTAAATATCTCGGGCTGCAATTGATGCCTTACAGCCCTTGGCTACTAATCTACTATTAGCTCAGCTGGGAGAAGCACTAGAGCTCTACCGAGTAAGCTGAAGATGTATTTCAATAACTTGAATCTAAGACCAATTTTGGTAATAAAAAAACCGATGGTAAACGGCTTCAGCTTCGCCGGTAGAGCCCCAGACGAGAGGATATGTATGTATACTAAACATATGGTCGCATTGCATTGCACTAGCGCCATACGTACCTATACAAAATTCTAATGCGATCTCCGTTAACCGAACAAGAACATTCAGCGTCGGACTGGCCATATAGTCGAGGTGGCATTTGCCAGCCGGGCCCCAGCCTGCGCGGGCCCCCACGGGCCTGGCTTGCGGGGCTTTCGGCAACCGTAGGATAATATACCATCTACCATCATCTAGTCTCGGGCCCCGGGCTTGTCAGCCACCCGGGCCCTGCCGGCCCAGTCCGACCCTGAGAACATTTACATGGTTGGTTAGTGGCGTTTTTTACTTGGTGACATTACTGAGACTTCAAACAGAACAGCCTATACGCACTAACATGAAACATTATTGAGTACTTTCTTTTTTTAACTCAAATTCTGCATTTTCTTAGTATAGAAAACAGCATTGTTATCTAGCTAATTTAATCAATTGTCATATACGTCATATTCGTCGACTTCTGTGCGAATTTATTGCAATAAGTTAGACTCTTATTACCTCTATTCTAATTACCTCACTTTCCGGATGTTCGTTTTGGTGCCTAGCGGCATATTTAGCCGCTGAATTGCCCGTGTCGACCTACGGTCGACATGTGACGTCACGACCTTGAAACGCTTGAAATGCCCGTGTCGACCTACGGTCGACCTTTGCAATTTGGCGTTCAGTTTTGGGCAGATTGAACAATACTCATCTGTCATACATTCAGGCCCATTTGTTTATGTTTTTTTTTCGTTTCTCCGCCATATTAGCTATCGGATTAAGGCCAAAGAATCATAAACTCAATGGAAAAAAAAATAAAAAAAGGGGTTTAAGAAACTCGCCTTAACGGCGCCAGAAGTTCGGGCCGGTGTCAAGTGCTATAAAAACTTATTTTGTTTAGGTAAGTGTAGGTTTTTGTTTATTAACATCGGGTTTTGTGTCCCTAGCGTATTTTTAAATTAAAAACTATACGTTATCGCCTTAGTTCATAAGGTATTTTTTTGAATACAAGTAGGGCTATGAAACACCACTTGAGAATGTTTAGACCATCGTAATTCTACACTATAGTCGAGTGTTGAACAACAAAAGACGGCATTGTATAGTGCTGTTCGTAGTAAACGTAAGAAACACCACTTGTAGGCACTCAATAACAAAGTTGCGTCTCAATGACCGTTTTTATGGGGCCCCGACCACCCGCGGCGCCAGGCAGGTATAGGCTTGCCAGGTGTCCGGCTTTAGCCGGACATGTTTGGCTTTTTAAGGTCGCGTCCGGCCAAATATGTACGTGTTTGGCCTGTCCGGCTTTTGTCAGGCTTTTTGTCAGAGTGGCGATTCGTACGACAATGGGCGGACGAGCGTCCGAGCGGACAAGAGAGCAAACTGTTGGCGAGCGCGGCGCAAGTGCCAAATATAACTAGTTATTGTTATTTTTTAAGGATTTTAAATTGTTCTTACTTCAATTTAAACCTATATAAAGTTAATTCTTACCTAGCTGTAAAATTAATATTATCATTTTGTTACTTTCCAGAAGAATGGTTATTTTTATTTGTTTAATTATAGTTTTTAGTATTAACAATGCCAAAAGAGAGCTATATTCGTTTGTTTTTAGGGTTCCGTACCTCAAAAGGAAAAAACGGAACCCTTATAAGATCACTTTGTTGTCCGTCTGTCTGTCTGTCTGTCTGTCTGTCAAGAATTTCTATGTCGAGAATGCGTGGAGGTATCAATCTGAAATTTGAACTGTATACTCAGGTCTATGGTCCCATGAAGTTGTAAAAAAATCAAACTGCTAAGTTTACGTAGAAAAAAGTTACGTTATTCAGCAAAAAACGCATATTTCGACACACTCAAGGGAATCAAAACCTATAGGGTACTTCCCGTTGACCTAGAACTATGAAATTTGACAAGTAACATCGTTATAGACTACAAGTACAGGAATAAATCTCAAAACTATACATTTGTAATTAAATCTTAAAAAATAAGGGGTCTA
Organism: Hypsopygia costalis; assembly: GCA_937001555.2. Lineage (NCBI taxonomy): Eukaryota > Metazoa > Arthropoda > Insecta > Lepidoptera > Pyralidae > Hypsopygia > Hypsopygia costalis. The sequence continues at coordinate 692,084 of OW443336.2, read as the reverse complement.
TATTTTTTGGTGTCGAAATTTCAAATTGAAACTACTAGTTCAAATGGGATATCATATGAAAGGGCTTGATGTACACATTGCAAAATATATTTTATTTATTACTAGCGACCCGCCCCGGCTTCGCACGGGTGCAATGCTGATACTAAATGTACTACAGAAGGTCTTTGCGCTTTGTCCTATCCAGTCCTTCCCCAGTTATAAGCACACGCCGCCGGCTCCGCGGCCGGTACCGCCACAGCCGTTATGTCCCTGCATTTTAAATGTGTCGAAAAATAACTTTTTAAATTTATTTTGACAGCTTGTGCGTAAAGACTGTCATTATGATACTGTGTTTAGTTTTTTAATGTGTAAATTTCAGTATGAGATTAGATAAATACTTTTATGTGTAAATTTCAGTATGAGATTAGATAAATACTTTTATCTAATCTCATACTGAAATTTACACATTAAAAAACTAAACACAGTATCATAATGACAGTCTTTACGCACAAGCTGTCAAAATAAATTTAAAAAGTTATTTTTCGATACAGCTCTTCTATGGACAACTGTATCGTAAAATAACTTTTTTACCATTTCGATACAGCTTCAGCCCTGTATACAGGTATTTTAAACAGGTTGCAATGCAAATACATTGCAACTATGCAAAATTTTTCTACATAATCTGTGAACGCGGCGCCGCGCGGCGCGTCGCGCATGCGCACTACGCATGCTCGATCTGCAAATGGATTTATAGGTAAGAATTATAGCTGTTATATTAACTTCATGGTTGTATTTAAAATATTATTATCATATAATTCATGAGATTAGATAAAGTAGTGTATGAAACTGCACATAATTAGGTATTAAAATACTCGTGTGGTCTATTAAAACACTCGCCTTCGGCTCATGTTTTAAACTCACACTCGTATTTTAATAACCCTTATTATGCAACAGTTTCATAAACTACCATTTTCAACAGCCCAGCTGTAAAAACATTATGTTTGGCAATAAAAAAAATATGTCCGGCTTTTAGGGCAAAATGTAGCCTTATTTAGTGCGCAGTTCGGCCTTTGCATTTTATGGCCTGGCAACCCTAGGCAGGTAGGAACAAAAAACAAATGGGCATCGTTCCGCCGCGTTTTGGGGGGGGGGGGGGGTCACTTTGGGGGGCAAAAGAGCGGAATAGAAATAAATATACTCGTAACATCATTGGATTTAACTAATAGTCCAATGAAGTTAAAAAATTTATTTACATTTTCTAATTATCTAGAAAATTTCATCAAAACAAATTTACAGCTGTTATCGAGATTCACAATTGTACATGAAAAAGGATTTTTTTTATACAACAATAGTAACAAACAAGATTCATATGATCCGTCTGATGGTAAGCATCGCAGCCTCATAAAGCATTTTTAAATATTTTTTTGTCTATGTACCTCGTTCGCTTCGCTCACTCATAGTAGTCCGTGAGCCAGCAACAGGTTTTCCTGACCAATTTCCTCTCAAGCGATAACTCGTGAAATACTTCAGAGAGTTGTATTATGCAGCATGGTGAACATCAGCTGCCGCTCCGGGGTGGGTTGGACAGCGGCAGCCTCTTAACCACGTAAAAAAAAATTGTTTTCAATCATTTCCTCCCGACTAAAAATTTGTTAAATGATAGTTATTTGCAATTATGTGGTGGATTATACGTCATCTGGTCACACGAACATGCAAAAAACATTTTTCGTTCAGTGATGTCCTCTCACTTGAAAATTTGTCAAATAGCTTACATGCAACTTTGAATAAATAAAAACGTGAGCTTCCTCTATGTTGGTGGAAAGGTCGTCAGCTGATGCAGTGAAAGGTGGAGCATGGGAACCAGGCGTGACCGCCGATCGCTTATTTAAATACTTACGTAGCGGCAAGTTATCGGAAGATCCCTTCAAAATCACTGCTGTGATTGTGGAGGGGCGACTGACATACACTGCGACCACTGCGTGTAATGGCTGACCTAGGGGACCGGCGACGACACGCTCGCAAATTGCGTCTCTTGTTTACTAACGATTCGGACGATTTGCCTAACGCCGCCATTGTGACGGCTCTTAGCAAAGCACCGTTTAGTGTTCATTGATGAATTACATTCATTGTTTTTGGGTAATGGGTTAATAAAGATATAATCGTTCCCTTATGCCACTTGGATTCATCATCATCATCAGGTCCATTTTAGTCTCCACTACAGGAGCACGACCCTCTCTCGTTCGTCCTAGACGGAAGGAGGATTTGGCCTACACTCCCCACGCTGGCCAGACGGGTTGGGGAGGCCACTTGGATTGTGTTGTACTAACTCCAACCCGGGAGTCTATAGCTATAGCCTAACACAAGTGATTTAATTTTTTATACCACGTCGGATGCCAAACTATATTGCACAGCTTTAGTGCTGATGGCCAAATTGGCATCATGTTAAATAATAGGTTTAATGCAATAACAATTTTGTTGTCGTTTGTTGTGTGATGTCAATAAAAACATATTTCATTTTTATTTTTTCTTCCGAGGGATCCAGATTCGCTCATCATCATCATGATCAGCCTGTATCTATCCACTGCTGGATATATGCCTTCCCCCAATGCTTTCCACCAAATACGATCATCTGCCTTCCGCATCCAGCCGTTTCCAGCCGCTTTATTAAGGTCATCAGACCATTCAGAAGGAGGGCGTCCAACGCTTCGTCGTCCTACGCGCGGCCTCCACTCTAATACCTTCCTCCCCCATCTGCTATCACTTACTCGGCAGAAGTGACCCGCTCACTGCCACTTCAGCTTGCAAACTCTGAACGCTACATATTATGCATAATCTTTGGTGCTTATAGGTAGGTAGGAAGTATGGAAGAGAGAAAGAAGAGAAGCTAAAATCTTGCGGATAACTTCACTGCATTGAGGAACCTAAGACAAGGTTTGATCATGAGTTAAACAATTAAAACAATTACTTAAACAGTAGGTAGCGCAGTAACTAAAATTAATTACATAAGTATTACTTATGTTACGTACTTAAGTGGCTTGTCGTGAACAACAAATCGAGCTGCACGTTGGGCACCATGTTAGGTAATAATCGAATTAGGCTTTCACAAAAAAGACAGTATCTACGAGAAGCACCGTCATGACATTTCTCGCTCAATCACTCTAATAAATCAACTTCACAATAGACCACAAGCAATTAACCAACCCGTAGTGTTTGCCGTATCTGGCAGGCTATATGCTTGTTGTTTGTCACTAGAGAAAGAAAAACATGGCGCTCGTTTTGTACCAGTCATTTGTTCTTTTTCTGCCCTTCTCACAATATGTAGGTCGTGGAGCCACGAGCCGGCATTCACGCGGGCGGACCAGGCAGCCGGAGCCGCAGTGAAAGCCAATACACGCCGGCTTTGTATCGGCCCGCTGCGATCGGCAGTTAGCCACCCCGATATCGGGGCTCGCTGAAAGCCTTTCAGCACAACGAGCTCGCGACAATGCCATTTTTTTCTAATCTTCATTGACGTAGGTATTTTTTTGTTCAGTATTTAAACTGTGTACAATAAGATGTAATCTATTATGTAATCTATTAATTAAATGATGTAACAAACACAACTTGCATGTAATTTGTCACGTTTCTTGTGCCACATCTGTACATAATATTGAAGGTGCACAGATAATAATTTGCTGAACTGAGATGAATGATGATGATGATGGTATAATATTTGATGTAAACCGTTTGTTATGTGTGGTATAGTTACACTAGCTGACTCGCGCAACTTCGTCTGCGTGTGACACAGCGTTGAGAGTGAAGCGTAACCATTCTTATGCTATATGAATGTTTATAGCTGCTATGACGAACTTTTTTTTAGATCTTTTTAAGATGAATAATTCCGTCGTATATAATTGTTGCGTAACTTGAACCGTTTACGCAGCGCACGCAAAGGAAACTCTCAAAAGTTATATTTTTTCCCCATTTTTGCAACATTTTTCATTGGTGCTCCGCTCATATTGGTGGTAGAATGATATTATATATCCTATAGGCTTCCTCGAAAAATAGGCTATCTAACACTAAAATAATTTTGCAATTCAAAGAAGTAGTTCCTGAGATTAGCGCGTTCAACCAAACAAACAAACTCTACAGCTTTATAATCTATATAATATAAAACAAAGTTGTGTTTGTTGAACACTTATAACTCGAGAAGCGCAGGACCGATTTTCATGCTTTTTGATTTGTTCGATTTTTCTCCGTCCCGAATAGCAGAATAACTATTAAAAACATTGGAAAATTGACGAAAGAATAAAATAAAAGAAAAAACTTTTTCCATACAAATGAATGTGTCAGTTGAAAAAGGATTGCTAGTTGTCAAATATCAAAATGTCAAATCGATTAGTGTCACTTTTATGTCGCAAAAGTTGTCTGTGATTTGTTTTGAAAATTGAAAAATGTCAAATCGATTGGGGTGAAAACGCTTGGCCCATGGAGCCATAGCGCAAGAATAAAAAATCAGAGCACAGAGTAAACATCAAAAGAAATGACAATTACAAATCACCAAAACGATAAAACCGATTTGAAAACTAAAAAATAAAACAAAACGTTTTTTTTTAATTTTTTTGATTAAACAGGGAAATCTTTATTTTTATGAAATCTTCAGTTTTTATGGATACGGGTCTTCCCTCAACCGAAGGGGTTTAGAGCATACTCCACCACGCTGCTCAACTGCGGGTTGGCGGAGGCGAGAGTTTTCGAATCGCCTAAAAGCCACTAACTTGGCTTGACGACTGTCATCTAATGATAACAACCGGGACCGACGGCTTAACGTGCCTTCCGAAGCACGGATGAGCTCAAGATAATCTAATGATAACAGCCGGGACCGACGGTTTAACGTGTCTTTCGAAGCACGGAGGAGCTCGAGGTAATATAAACCCTTCCGTGTACAGGCTACGGTCGACGTTGCCTAACTTGCGTGTTCAATTAGACTGACACGCTCAATGATGCCATCGAGCTTCTCTATTATTTTCTATTATTCATTGTTTTAATACCACAAAATCATAAATTTCGTTCATCTAATATGTACCACGACATTCATTGATTGTTAGGCGGTACGAAGTTCGCCGGGACAGCTAGTATTAGTATAGATTTACAGTTAGTTATCTAGTAAGTTATGTTGACACCTAATTGAAATTAACGAAAGGCAACTAGGACATGTCCAACTAGACTGGTAGGACAGCGTAAATACATAATATAAGCTGCTCGACCTCCACCTCACAGAAGATCGCAGCCAAATAACAATTCTTAGAAGTCCAGAAGGTTCCTGCGAGTGAGTGAGCTTACCATAACGGAAGGACTTGCTGCGATGGCAGTGGACGTGGTAGACAGTTACGCTGTAGCCGCTGTACATTAAGAGGGTCGCATATCGTAAGTAGGGATTGCAATCCGGAAAACCGGATCCGGTAATCCGGCGGATCCGGCATTATTAAACGGTTACCGGATCCGGTACTAATATACCGGATCCGTACTACGGATCCGGTGCTAGCAATTTTTGGCAAAATAATAGATCGCTGCATGAGGAGATACTTTAAATGCATTGCGCGTGGTGTCACAATTAACACTATTTATTTTCTACGATCCGTTTTTCAAAATAAAAATGATTTTCGTATAATATATCTATAATGAATATTAAGACAATTATTACTTAAAATTCTACTTAAAATAATTATTTATCGTAAGCTGATTAAACTAAAGAGTTGTAATTATAAAACAAACTCATTATTGTGATAATTGTGCCATTCTTTAGACAGATTCAAAGTTACTTACTAAAATAATGGATCTATCTGTGAAATTGAAATCTAGATTTTAATTGTTTGCTCGTTGTCTAATCTTACCATTAGATTAGAAATAAAATTGATTTTATATATTTTTTATAAACTACCTATATAAAGTATGTACATGACACTTGATTCACTTACTAACAGTTCATTTTGAATTGAAAAGCGAAAATCATTCTGATTTGATCAATCCGGCCGGATCCGGTCGGATCCGGCCGGATCGATGGGAATCGGGTCGGATCCGGCCGGACTGAAAATGATGCCGGATTGCAATCCCTAATCGTAAGTATACCTACTTGTATGCCATCCGAAATGTTTTTGTGTCTATGCATCAGAGATAGCATAAAAAATACAACAATGCAGTACCTTGTTACCTATAGGTAGGTATCCTAAAAGTAACAGTACATAGATATCTTTATTTTTCCAATTTTGAGGACAACGGAGAGCGTGGAAAATTACTTCTAAAATACTGTGTTAAATCTAAAATAAGTGTTAAAAATAAAGTGTTTTGGGGTGTATGGTGGCTCGCCACGATCTTTAGAGCCAAAGTCAACCTCACCTGCATGTGGTGCACCCTGCCGACTAGCGAAAGAAGCTCTGGCGAAAGAGGTAGGGCATAGCGTAATTGTAAGTAGCCCGACTTGGGAAGTACCTCCCCCTCACAGAATTCCGTAGCCAAATAACAATTCTCTTGAGGGTTGTCATGTTCCTGCGAGTGATTGAGGCGAATGAAAAGAAGGAGTTGCTATGTTGACAACAGGGGTTCAGCGGGCAATCGATATTTCATGTTGCGAGCGTTAATATGGCTGCGGTAACCGCTTCACATCAGGCGAGCCGTATGTAGTACCACCCAACGTAGTGTAATAAAAACTAACTTCGCAGACATACATAAGTCATATCGAGTCGTCGCAGGTACGAAGCGTTCAATAGAATAAGGATGATACGTTCGTACCTCTTTGGGAGTAATCATTGTTTTTGAATTGAATCTTCAAATGACGCTTCCATTGACTGGCGCAGGCGTAGCTTTGTCAGCCATCAGTTAGGATTCGGCGCAACGACGCCGGCAGACGGCCGGTGAATAGTGGCTGATACAAAGGCGTTGAATATTGGCACGCTCGTCTCGTCTCCACGCTACGGTATGAATGCTCTACAACGGTTATTGGAAATTGTAACTGTAGGTGGATCTGTCGACGAATCCGTTTTACTTACATTGCAGATGGAATTCTACTAAAAGATAAAGCCTAATGGATTTTCTGAATTTTCTGAATCGAAATCTGAGATTACAAAGTAAATATTCCTGTTTATTCCTGGAAAAAATACACGCCGACATCTAGTTACAAACTAAGCAAAGGTTGTGCTATGGGTACTAAATAGCTGATATTATACTTCTTTTTGTAAATACAGACATATAATACATAGAAAAACCCAGACCAAGACCAACAGACATGTTCATGCACACAAATATTTGTCTTGTGCTGGGGATCAAAGTCGACATTGCTGGCCATCCGACCACCGGGCTCCTCTGATATAAATTGACACCCCTCGTCCTGCAAGCATAAGTTTATTCGTCACCTTGTTTGAATAATAAAACCGGCCAAGTGCGAGTCGGACACGCGCACGAAGGTTTCCGTACCATTATCTATAAAAACGAGCAAAAAACACGTTTGTTGTATGGGAGCCCCCTTTAATATTTATTTTATTCTGTTTTTTAGTATTTGTTGTTATAGCGGCAACAAAAATACATCATCTGTGAAAATTTCAGCTGTCTAACTATCACGGTTAATGAGATACAGCTTGGTGATAGACGGACGGACGGACGGACGGACGGACAGCGGAGCCTTAGCAATAGGGTTCCTTTTTACCCTTTGGGTACGGAACCCTAAAAAAGACCTTATAGTGTGAAACTGGTAAGTATTTGAATGTGACTGCCAGCAACATTCAGGTGATTTCAACATTCAGAACTTAGCTATAGTTAAGTAATTGATTCAGGTAGATTCAGGAGTTATTTTCGGAAGTCATATTGCCTGTAATTTAACTAAATTTTATAACCATAAAACATTTGTTCCAGCTACTCTAGCTTTCATTGTGCGCTTCGGTCATTGATAGTAGAACTATTATGGTCGAAGGGTGTGCGAGACGAAACAAGATATGTTTATTAAATGTTATTGATAATGAAATATAGCGAACTACGTGCTTAGCAGAAGTATGCAGTACTATTACCTACATATACTGTGGCAAAATGAAGGAGTTGCTGCGTTGACAGCGGGGTTGGCAGTGCGCGAACGATATTTCATATTGAGAACATTTTATTGCTACGGTAACCGCTTTACGTCAGGTAGGCAGTATGCTTGTTTGTTGTATAAAAAAGGAATACCAATTGGAATACAATAATTAATAAAAAAGTTTAGCATATTTTTCATTTACTCTTTGACTTTTTAACCACAATTAAAAAATGATATTGTCAAAATAGGTGGTACATAACACCTCACAGGAAAAATTTCGAAAAATTCAAAGTAAATTGTCGCAAATGATACAAAAAATTAAAAACAAGTAATTTTAGGTTTTACAATAAAAATTATAATGTATATAAAGCAGACAAAGCAGTGCAAGGGTTGCTACCGTCCGCCGGGGCGGCGGCTGGCGCTGTTCGAGCCGCAGGGCCACTTCCAGTGCTACGCCGAGAGCTACGTCAAGTGTTTCTGGGGGCTCTGTGACCTGCACAAGAGCAACGACGACTTCTTGACGAGTGCCAATGACGCTACAGGTAGCCTGCCTCCTCTTTACCAACTCCTAAGAGCAGGATATAAGTTACTTCTTATTTTTGTTTGTTCAGGAAACTGCTACGCTACTACAGTTTTTTTTTTTTTTATAAGAGTGGGGGGCTTGATTATATGATTGGAGGGCAAACGAGCATGTGGGTTACCTGATGAAAGCATTTACCACTACCCATGGAGATCAGCAATACTAAGAGGTCGCCGATCCGTTGCCAGCATATACCTACTCCTTCCGAAGGGAAGAAGAGTTTTTGTGTTCCTACGAGTGAGCGAGGTCACCAGAAAGAAAGCTTTCTTTTATCGTAGGAACACAACAACCCTTCTTCCATTTGAAAGCATTCACGTCGTTGTACCAGAAAGAAAGCATTCTTTCTGGTGACCTCACTCACTCGTAAGAACACAACAACCCTTCTTCCCTTCGGAAGGAGTAGGTATATGCTCAAGGGAATTGTTTGTCAGTTAGATGGATGCACCACCATATGGTTGGCTTTATAAATAAATATTTCTGGACAATAAATATTTCTGGACAATTTTACACAGCGCCATCTAGTCCCAAATTAAGCACAAAGCTTGTGTTATGGGTACTAGACAACTGATAAAAGTACTTAAATACATTTTTTTTGTAAATACATACTTTTAATACATAGAAAATACCCAGACCAAGACAAACAGACATATTCATGCACACAAATATTTGTCTTGTGCGGGAATCGAACCCGCGACCTCGGAGTCAAAGTGGCCATTGCTAACCATTCGACCACCGAGCTCGTCAGCAGCTTTGGTTCAAAGATGTTGATGAACCGCTTACACCCCGGCTTAGTATTGCCACACCCCGGCCACTCCATACAAATGTCGCGTCGTTTACTACTACATAAACAATGACATCTGTGCAGAGCGTAAATGAGCGTGTGTGCGTGCGGCGCCATACAAACTGTTCCTAATTTGTGTCAGAGGGGAGGTGAGGTCGACACGAGAGAGCGGCAGGGAATGACCATACTGTACGTAGTACTATTACTTATACTGTGGTATTGCTGATCATTTTTGTTTGTACAGAAACTATTAAACTGATTGTCATACTGCTTTCACCAGTATAAACAGATTATTTGGGAACTTGTAAATATGTTGTGTGTTCCTCTAGGGGGCCATCCATAAATTACGTCACACAAATTTCATGATTCTTTGACCCCTCCCCCCGTCCTTGTCACAGCTGGTCACATTTGTGAGACTCCCCTCCCCCCTACTGTGACGTCACATATTTTGCAAATTTATATATAGAGTTGCAAGTGTTTTTGAGATTTTCGTTAATAGTTCAAAGTTCGTGTTTTACACTTAGATTATAATATATTTTGAAATTCAAGTGATTTGCCTCGGCTACGCACATTCAGCACTGATTATCTTTATACAACTCTTAATAATAAGCAATTGAATGAATAAATAAATAAAACTAGGTACCTCACTCACACGACTCACCTAAAAAGGGGCCATCCATAAATTACGTCACACGTTAAGGGGGAGGGAGGGGTCGATGAAGTGTGACCTTGTGTGACAAGGGGATGGGAGGGGTCCTAAATTTCATGACGTTACGTCATGAAATTTAGGACCCCTCCCATCCCCTTGTTATTATGCTTATTATTAAGAGTTGTATAAAGATAATCAGTGCTGAATGTGCGTAGCCGAGGCAAATCACTTGAATTTTGCTTTGAGGTGTACGTAGGTCACAAACCTCTATAAGCAAAAGCTGATTGTACCTACTACACGCATGACGAGCCTCGTTAGTTAATCGGCAGGGTGCACTACGTGCAGGAAGGTTGGCTTTGGTAATAATTACTTCAGTACCACAGAGTTGACTAGCCATCTCTTTAGGCTTCTAAAGCCTTATTTGCCTTATTGCTGTCTCTCATATTGCTAAGAGGGGAAGTCAAATTCCAAAAGCTTCTTACTCCTACTAATTTCTTCTGATTAAATTCATTTGACGACGCTCGTGGGTTCGATTCCCACATAAGACAAACATTTGTGTGCATGAACATGTCTGTTTGTCTTAGTCTGGGTGTTTTCTATGTATCATAAGTATGTAAGTATTTACAAAAAAATATGTATTTACGTATGTTTATCAGTTGTCTAGTACCCATAACACAAGCTTCGCTTACTTTGGGGCTAGATGGCGCTGTGTAATTTGTCTGACAATATTTATTTATTGTGAGTTCCAAAGCAGCCGTGGTCTTAACTATGTCTTAACCCCGGTACTGCAATGGATTTCATTATCCGTTGCCTTTTTTGGTGGTCGCCGCTGTTAATCCTGGCTACACAGGATTAAAAGCGTGTGGAGATACAGTGGTGGGAATATGTAGTGGGCCCTCGCCCCTTACCAGTCCAGTCCCCAGGTGCCCAATAAAACGAACTATTATTTAGTTTAAAAATAAAAATCTTATATTTAACACAATTTATTGCATACGGTACATAATGATTATGTATACTAAATCTGTAATATTATTTCCAGTAATAACCGAGCAGCCCAAACGCCAAGCCCTACCGCTGGGCCGCGCTGTCAAGGAAGCCCTGCTCACCACCGGCCGATGACATTCACTTCACCAATCTAATATCACTTCAGTACATATAGTTTTTATTAGCTTCCTGTATTTGTGACAATATACAGTACCTACTAAATCAATATTTTAGACTTTTTATATAGATAGAATATGCTTTATTTGCAACAGAGAATAAAATTTAAAAATAAAATTATTAGCAAAATTTATGTGTTGCAATTATGTTAACATTTATGTATAGCAAGGCAACCTTATTGTTGAAAGCATGTATATGGCTACAGTAACCGCTACACATCAGGCGGGCCGTATGCTCGTCTCGTATAAAAAGAGGCAATCATGGCACGAATTTAAACTGCATATCAGACTTCAACAGCTACAACAAAAACTAGTGTGTAGATACTTAGCATAGATAGATGAAGAGCTGGCTACGACGCTTTACTTTGATGGTGGATATTATAATAAAAGAACGGTATTAATACTGTTACCGTTTCGTAAACTAAACGTGACGCCATTTCTGAAAATAATGGTCCTTCTTAACAAGTATCGTTTTTTGTGGTAATATTATCAGTCCCTGGTTTAAGTACCCTGGAAACAATTATAAATTATGCAACAATACGTAATAAGATAACTTTCAGCTTAAACAATTCTGTCCTTCATTCAATACTTGTCGAACATTCACATTGATTCTAGATTTTTCGACATAATCGTTGAATCTGCACCATTCTGTATTATTTACATTTCGGTTGAGTGCAATAAGTGGCTGCTGATCGCAGACATGTCTACATTCGACTGGATTTATTCTAGATATTTCTTCCACATTGTCATTCCAAGGAGTAGTCGCCGCTGGCAGTATCTTGGGTACAGCGTGGTAACAAAGTCGAGCTTCCTTTGACATGACCATGATATCACCACTTTGGAGTAGAACGGCTGAAGGCTCTATGGACTTGTCTTTGCCGCCTATCAGGAATATTGCTGACTGACCAAAACTGAAAAGATTAAATAAATAAATTAAATGAAATTAATAAATATTTCTGGACAATTTACACAGCGCCATCTAGTCCCAAATAAACGCAAAGCTATGGGTACTAGACAACTGACAATTTATACATAAAGATTTTTTTTTAAATACATACATACTTATAATACACAGAAAAAAAAAACAGTATATTCAATGTGAAAGTATTAATTGCAATGTTCTATGCTATCTTTCATAGATTTAATGATGGCACATGCTAATGTTATCGGATTCTAATATTTTTCAGATTGATCTGACGATTAAGAAGAATTTAAGAATCTAATTTTCTGGACTCACATCTATCAATACATTTCTAAGGAGCGAACTCACACACACCAGCATTCAGATTCTTAAATTCAGTTTCTGTATGACAAAATTATGCGAGAAGTTCATCTGGAAAAATGATTCCTGTTGGACAAATCGTTTGACTACCCCGTTTGACCATGTGGTCGGAGGGCTGAAATAAGGCTTCCAACATTAAGCTCACAAACGATAAAAGATACGGGCGTTTAAAAAATATTTCCGTAATAATAGCCATTAGGATTATTAATGGCTAGACTAAACTTATTACAAAAATTATTTTATTGTCTCGGTACTCCTTGCCTGTTAATGTTAAGATTTCTGTGAACTTGTTGCTAGTGTCATGGCTGTATGTACCAAAATTAAATAAATAAAAATTAAAAAATTTAAACACCCGTATGTTGTTAAAGGCGCCTCATTACACAGAAAATTGTATCGCCGTTTTTTGTACTTTACTAGGTACTTCTAAAACGAAACATTGTGAATGCTGGTATGATGACGTAAAAATACTATAGAGATAGTCTTAGTAACAAACTGACATATACACACTGAGGTATATAGGTCTTCTATGGTATGATACAATTTGTTTTCCAAAGCGGCTCCCGCACATAGGGCCTTAATCAGAAGTTACAATTAACTGTATCATCTGGTTATAATTATAACTGTTATTCAGTTAGCAATAGAAGTTTCTTGTGGCACTACAAGGATTCATAAGCTACAGTGATCACTTCATATACAATGCATATGCTTGTTCACACCCATGACATGGTGTAAAAAATTATAGATGATCTTAATTGTCTTCATCAATTTTATACAACAGCCTTATGGATAACCTGATAACTTCGATTACCTAAATGAAAAGAGTGGGGCATCCAGATTAACCTCTGAGTGGTCAGTGTGAGCGGAGAGCGTTGAGTTCATGTGGTAGTAGTTGACGATAGCCGCCTCAGCCCTGAAGCCCTCGTAGCCCAGGTACTGAGCTACTACATCACATAGCATCGACAAATCACTGGGAAAGACTGCTTTATTATCTTCTCTGTAAATCTGAAATTCATGAAAATATTGCTGTTATAAAAGGATTGTTTGTGATTTGTTAATGTACATATATTAACAATAGGCGAGACGACAATGATAAAAAATTATAAAAAAGACTTATCAGTGTCATAAAATATACAAAAGTAGAACGATCTGAGATGTTGAAATTTTAATAACTTATGTCCGACTTGTTCTATGATCGATCAAAGTGTAGTGGGAAAGTCCAATTTAAAAGAATGAAATTATAAAAAAAAAATATTAACTTTGGAAAAACAATCAAAAATACTGTAACTTTTGTTATGGCACTAGCTACATAAACGCAGTATTTCACATAGCTGTCGTACAAATTTTTGTTTTAACGTATACAAAATACATAAGTGTGACGTCATAATTCAGTAGCCTTTTGTATGGAGCGTTTTCGGGAAAGTCCAAAATTGTGATCTACAAGTTATCATATTACGAGAAGTTTTTATGCTATCGCAGTAATTCTTTCGGCTATAGTTATATTATTGTGACAACCTTACATAACAAATGGAAAGAAAAAATTGTCGTCTAGCCTATTATTGCCAAATGGACAAATTAAAATTATGACTTCCACAATAAACAAAAAAGTAAATATGCGTTTGTGTGTCAATTACATGCTAGTGTGTGTAACGTCACGTTTCTTTATCGATTCAATGTATTGTTTATGTATAATTTAAAAAAAATATTAGTATTCTGCACTCCTTCTCTATATAAACTATAAGTGGGCGAAATTTCATACTCCTATGTCCATGCAATTTTCGTAAAAAAGGGTACTAAATTTTTGCTTCACATATTATTTATACATAGAATAGGAGATTTCTTATTTCACAATGGAAGAAGATGAGCTTACAAGTATTTATTATGATTTGTAGATTCATGTAACACCAAAAATATCGCTTATTTAATTATTACCTATATCTGTGCCTATATGTAAATATTGAGGGTGCTGAGATGACACACCAATACTTGATCAATTTTAAGCCTTAGCAGTCAACCTACTTTGTAAACATTGCATATCAAAGCAAAGCTTATCCTAGATGAGCTCTATATTTTGGGCCAATTTTGAGTGTATTACACACATGAAGTAAATATCAATTTACACAATTTTGAACATGTCAGGGGCCCCAGTATACCTGGTGCGTCTCTATTTCTGAACAATTGGATGCATTGAAACATACCAAGCAAACAGAGAACCTTAATTATTTAAAGCCTGTTAAAAAACAATATTAACATTTTACTTTCGTGTCCCAGTCGTGGTGATAGCCAAGCGTAGTCCACCTGAGTTTCCGCATGAGTGTGCCATTACATTCTTCATCTTTATAAATCTCTTTCCACCAATCCTGTACGGACATTTCTATGTCAATATTTAACTTATTTGGTTTTCGTGGATATTCTTCCAAACACTTTCTAATCCAATATCTCTGACCGACACTCGTGAACGGGTTTCTAATCAAAATTAATCCAGCGTGGCCTTCGAAAATGTAACACCGCCATTTATTAATATCTTGAAGCCCCAATAGTTCTGTTCTTGTATCTTCAGATGCAACAGAAGTTATCATCATGACCTGAAAATAATATGTCAATTAAAATATGTGTTCTAATTTTTGAAATATATTGTAATAAAGCATTCATGAATAAATACATAATACACAGCGCCATCTAGTCCCAAACTAAGCAAAGCTCAAATACATTTTTGTTTTGTAAATGCATACATATAATACCTAGAAACAAAGGTACATACATAGAAAACACCCAAACCAAGATGTTTATGCACACAAATATTTGTCTTAAGTAGGGACCGAACCCGCGACCCCGGAGGCAAAGTGAACATTGCTAGCCATTCGACCACTGGGCCTGTCTGTGAAGATAAAACAATACAGATGCAAAACATACCTTATTACAATCAGAGTTGTCGACATTTATTACTTCTGCTAGTTGTGGTGGAGGTTTATTACATTTGTAATACTTAAATTTCGTCATAAATCTGTCTGCCACTGCCTCACTCATTGTGCAAAACACAGATGAAAAGGAATTTCTGATCGATCAATATTAACTGTTCACTCACTCAATATTATCAATCAATTAGAAGATATAATGTGATCCTAGTTAGTGTTTAGGCAGTTAAAAAGATCAAAATTTTGATAACGTTATTGCGCCTGCCCTGTCTGCCTACATGTATGTTTCTTTCCATAACCGGCAACAGTTGATGCCTTTGGCTGATAATGTTAATAATTCAACGATATAAATTAGATAATCGTGACCATTGACCAATGATATTTTTTAGACAAAATCGTGACTCTTCATGAACATTACGACCCAATCGAATTTTTTATTTGAATTTTGAACTGGACTAGTGGACTGGATTGGATTAGAACTTTCAGAACTTTGGAAGTTAGTTCATTGGTTGGACGCAGATTGGCTCCTCTGTCTACGGCGTAGGTATATGGAATCTCTCTCTTTCTTTGTCCTCTCTCTCCTCTGTCTACGGATTGGACCACGATTTGGATGTGGATAGATCGACTGAATGACATTGACATTGATTGGTCTATTTACTTTCTTTAATGGAATGGCGATGACTCTTCAATCAAACATCGTTTCGTCCTTAATTTATTATCAATTTAAATAATACAAATTATATTAATTATTTCATCGTTTCGACTTCAGGACTATTCCGAAAATTTGGTACTTACACATCGGGGCTGACGAGTAATTCCTAAAAGTCGTACAAAAAAGCAAAAAAAGAACGAGTGTCCTTTACCTCACGACTAAAGTAAAACTTGTTTAGCTCTTTAGGGTGTGTCTGGGTTTCGACCGGCGATAATCTAAGGGCCTTTAGTTCACCTAATTTTATCGACAAAATACTGCAGAAAAAAAAATCTATTGATCTGGAGGTCCTGCAGATATAAAAAAAGATTCGTTTTAAAGGTATACCAACTAATTTATGGCCTATCAACAAATACAAAAATTTATAGCAAAATTTTAACTCAAAAGCAAAAAAAATAATTAAAGTATTAAAAATTTTGCAATTATATATTTATTATACTGTTGTATGTACCATAGATACTGTTGGATTATTGCAAGCTTTGAGTCTTAATACTCGAAGATTGCAAGTAATGGAGGAACAAGAAGATTATATATTTTTCGGCATGTCCCTGAAGCGATTAAGTTAAAGAAATAATACAAAGACTCAAAAGGACATTGATTCCAGAACCGTAAAGATATATAAAAAAAACTCATTTACTCCAACCAATGAACCAAACCAATCCAGAAAATGATCAACAGTAGAGTAATAATAATAATACTGGAAATAGAGTGCCCTCTTACGACATCTTTTGGCAAACTATTTTGATAGCGCCATCAGTATTCAGGCCCCTAAAACTGACCATATCTAATATAATATATGTAGGTACTTATATTTATCTCTTTAAATAAGTCGCTATTACACTATCATATATCTAGGATCATAGATCTATATCATATTTATATGAAGAACATGTGATGGTGTAATATCTACACCATATTAATATGACTCATAGATCTATGATCCTAGATATATGATAGTGTAATAGCGACCTTATATACACTCAAGAGGCAAAATTAGAGGAACGTAAAAAATAGCGTTCCCAATACTACAAATATCGTTGAGTAATTTGACCCGTTGTTATTTTTTTACGTTAATACCTGTTTAAGATCACATTTTCAAGGTATTGACATAAAATATAATAACTAGTCAAATTATTTAACATTATTACTAAATATTGGGTCGCTATTTCTTTTACGTTCCTCTAATTTTCTACTATTATATTACTCTACTGTTTTGTTCTAGTGTGCTTCTTGTAACATTCTCAAATAACTATATTTGTTTTATATTTGTAAAACAATTAATAGACTAGAATAAAACAGTTTAAGTCTAAAAAAAACAAGTATATAAGGAAAGGATATGAAATAAAAGTTAGAATAATATTATTATTTTTTATTTTTATAATGTTTGTGTTTATTATAATATTGTTGCGCAGCAACTTTTAGTTCATCGTCACCGCTATATAGCAATTTTCCAGACAAAATTCTATTAATAGACCTACACCAACTATGTAGTATGACATTAATAGTCATATTTTCAAAAAATACTTTCAAATCTTTGTGTATAGGACACTTGAAAGGGCAGTCAACCAATAACTCAGCAAACGAAAGTATTGTTTTTTTAATATTCGTTTTAGGAGCATTCTTTTTCATTAATGCAATTGTAATATTTTGAAGCTCTTGGAAGCATTTATCTAATTCTATGCTCGGATAACACAACCACTTCTTTTTATTGTATTCTTTTGCTTTTATGTAGGCATTTTTTGTGTTGCTGTCATCTGGGTCTAATAATGTTTGTCTGCAATTTTGACAAGATTTTACAATGTGTTTCAAACATTTCGTAAGGACCCACCCACATACATATTTTCTTTGACCAGCATCAGTAATTTCATAATTGTTTATAGTTAATACATCACTATTAAAATCAATTCTTTCTTTATTGGAAACATCAGAAGCTTCATGTTTTTCTGTGAGGAAAAAATCTAATGTCTGAAGACACTCATTGCGGTCATCTTCACAATTGGCTCTGACAGAATGGGGCGAGTTGTAATTGTTTAATAATAAAGCTTTAATAGCACCTTCAAATGCAACAGAGTTGGGTGCTATATTCCTCGCTCCACAGCTTCTGATATTTCCAAAAAAGTTTTCAACTGGGTCCTGGTTCAAATTTCTTGTCAACATTGCATCATAAGCATATTTTTGTGACAACGTCTTCCAAATAGCTTCCATACCTTCAATTGTTTTAATAAAATTCGTTACTGATGGAACTGTCCTTTCAATTAATCGAATTTTGTCTCCAACCTTTTTATTTTCTATAAATTTTATTGTTTTAAAAATAGATTTTGCATCTTGCCACAATTGATGGTGAGGGGAATGCCGTTTAACAGGACCTTTAAATTTTTTTCCGTTAGGAACGTGTAATGTGCTCACATTTAGGCTATCAAACAAATTGTCAATTAATAATGTAAAATCAATTATTTCTCGGCATTCTTGCGGCAAATCTCCCCTCGCCGTCAAATGTTCGGTTACAACCGCTACACTGTGGCTGAAAAGTTGTGTCGCCAATTTCACTTTCATTTTATTTATTTTATCACGATTTATGTGCTCCTCCGTTATTTTATCGAGGAGTCTCAGCTCCCCATAAGATTTATCTGCATGATACACCATCTCAAAATATTCCCATTTCACAAGTTTTTCTTCCCCATTGATGGTGTATCGCAGATCTTTAGACAATAAATTATTTCTAATTCCCTTAATTAAGTGGGGAGCATCATAAATCGGAATTATGTTCTGCTTGTTGATGCGAAAGAATTCATGGCGCCACTCCTTTTTTTGCCTTAAATAAAATTCTTTAGTGTCGTTAACCAACTCTGTAATAGCACTTACATTAACTGTGCTTTGGTCACAGACTGTATTTATAATTATAAGACCAGCCTCTTGCGCGTGATTTATTACAATTTTAATTAAATTTTTCAATTCTAACTTGTTTAAAGAATTTGTGAAATAGTAAGCAATGGGTTGCTTAAAATTATATTTAAGGCTTTTGATCATGAACACAAGAGCATGATCAGCAAATTTTTTACCTCCGTCAGGTGTCGTGAATCCTTCTAAAACGTCTTTTTGTGAATTGTAAAATATTTGGGCCGTCAAAGACATTTCGTCAAATATGAGACTGCACAATCGATCTGGAATGTCTTTTTTCAAAACACTTTTTTTTATTTTTTCAAATATAATTGAGTTGATACCGGGGCCCAATTTTATTTGGTTTAATAAGCGTTTCATTGCCTTTACTGAGGGCAGAGTGAAATATTTATTTAATAAGGCATAGCCTTTTGGACTTCTTTTATATAAAGATAAAGAAAGGACCTTTTCTTCCATCGTAAACCGACGTCCTTTACTTTTTTTTGAGGACTGCAATTGCATGTGCACAAATAATTTCGCTGGTGTTGTCATACTTTTAACAACTTGGTTAAAACTTGTATTCAAAGACAGTTTTTCAGCCTCAGCTAGTCTTTCTTTAAATGTGCTCCCTTTTTTGCGCAGCTGTGATATTTCAGTCCGCAGATATTTGATTTTGGTGCGCAGAGTTTTTATTTGTGTGTTATACACCGGCATACTGCGAATGTGATGCGCTTGTTTCCCACATGAAGGTCTGCTGATCACAGAATAATTGTGCTCCTTGACAATAGATGCAGCAGCTGTTGAGATATCAACTGCACCTGGAACGTAATAAAACAATTATTTTAAATAATTTCATATTTTTAGTTTCACATATACTACGAAATTTGTACAGTGACATTCGTAGTATTATGTACAAGATTATTATTTACAATAATATTATGTTTAGAGCTATTGTAATATACATAAGTATTTATCTCATCCTAGTTATTATTTCTATTTATTATACAAGGTATCCCTTAGGGTAACGTCAAGCCGGAAACAGGTGATAGCCTAATAATGGATTTTTTTTAAATATTTTTCTAATGACAGTTATGGGATTTATGACCTTATGGAACCTTATGGGACATCCTATATATCCATATGTATGTTTTTATTAATATCAATGTAAAACTACATAAACTTTAAATCAATGTATTTATTCAGCTTCTCCAACTAAGCGAATTTTACCTATTCACACTGATTCGTTACTTTACGGTTGCTATGAAAAAAATGCCTTCAGTAATAAAGCGGCCATGTTGTATGTATAATTTTGTATTAATTTCTTTCAAGCGATCAAGACTCACAAAATTAGAAACGATAATGCTAATTACCCACTGTAATAATATTCTGATATACAATGCACAAGCAGAATACTAATACATATTGTGTAATATCAGCAGAGTCTCAAAAAGAGCCTTTTTAGGGTTCCGAACCTCAAATGGAAAAACGGAACCCTTATAAGATCACTTTGTTGTCCGTCTGTCTGTCTGTCTGTCTGTCTGTCTGTCTGTCTGTGTGTCAAGAATTTCTATGTCGAGAATGCGTGGAGGTATCAAGCTGAAATTTGAACTGTATACTCAGGTCTACGGTCCCATGAAGTTAAAAAAAAATCAAACTGCTAAGTTTACGTAGAAAAAAGTTACGGCGGTTGATTCAGCAAAAAACGCATATTTCGACACACTCAAGGGAATCAAAACCTATAGGGTACTTCCCGTTGACTTAGAACTATGAAATTTGGCAAGTAACATCGTTATAGACTACAAGTACAGGAATAAATCTCAAAACTATACATTTGTAAATAGATCTTAAAAAATAGGGGGTCTATATTTTTTATAGGGTGTCGAAATTTCAAATTGAAACTACTAGTTGAAATGGGGTATCTTATGAAAGGGCTTGATGTACACATTGCAAAATATATTTTATTTATTTTTTTTGACGCATTATTTCTTATTTATAATGAAAAATATCAAATTTAATAATGATACTACGTACCTACGGAACCCTCGGTGGGCGAGTCCGACTCGCACTTGTCCGGTTTTTTTTAGAAAATTTTGGTGCATACTTTACTATGTTTTTTATATAGGAACATTATATTATAAGTAACAGATTTACCTATGTCCTGGTGTAGCGAAGACTGGCCAGTGTTGTTCAGCAACTCTGGTACTGGGATGACTTCTCTCACAGATTGCACTAAAACAATTAAAATCCAGTAAATAATTACACAATTATACAACAGCAGCGACCCAAAACTTCGTCTACATCTTTCTTACTTCAAAAATGACGAAGTTTTACAAACTTTAATTCTATCAATTTTCACGAAGTGGTCTCTACGTGGTAGATCCATATCCCCTTGCATGCCTATCAAATGACCGGGATTAAAACTCAGGATGTAAGTGATATAACAATATTAAAAATAAAATCGAATACTATCGTAATGTTACACAATTATCCATACAAATAAATAATATTGAGGTATTTGTCCATTATTTTTTTCATATTGTTATTTTCACGTTACAAAAAACAAACACACTATTTTTAATCTTTTTGACTGTTTTTTAGTCTCCGAAACAGCAGAACTGATTTTAACGGAACTTTCACTGATAGGTTGAAGACTATTCAGAAAATATTTGTGGGTTAATTTTTATCTCAGAAATAATTAAGTGTTCCTACGTAAAATATAACAAACTGATCCACGCGAACGAAGTCAAAGGAAAAAATTATAAAAATC
The DNA here is from genome assembly GCA_937001555.2 of Hypsopygia costalis. Lineage (NCBI taxonomy): Eukaryota > Metazoa > Arthropoda > Insecta > Lepidoptera > Pyralidae > Hypsopygia > Hypsopygia costalis. The sequence goes on along the minus strand of OW443336.2, from coordinate 670,350 downwards.
ATTGTGAACTGAAGTGTTTTTCAATATTTTCGTTAAATACCATTCATTGTGTTTTATATTTACCTGTGTTCAAAGAAGGCTGAATCCCACTAACATTCATTAGTTCTGGTACAGTGACGCTTTCACTTGCACATTGCGCTGAAAATGTATAAAATCCAATTACATTTTGGGATATGTAAATATCATTCATATTATTACACAGGTTACAACCAAAGTAATTAATCTGATGTTATTTGAAATAACTAGCCATTATGCAACATGTGATTTTAGTTTAACTTTAATTTTTTTAAAAAAACAACGCCCAAGTTGGCCCATCCATCAGGTCAAGGTTTTTTTTATAGACCACGACGGGTGACAAACGAGCATACGGCCCGCTTGATTTGAAGTGGATACAGTCGCTTAGAGACACTTGCACATGAGTGTCGCTCGCGGGTTGTCACCCCCGCTGCTAACGCAGCAACTCCTACTTCTGGTGACCTCACTCACGCGCAGGAACACAACAACACTCCAAGGAGTTGTTATATGGCTGCGGTATTCTGTGAGGTGGAGGTCCTTCCCCAGTCGTGCTAACGTTGTGCCCTACCTCTATTTCGCGAGAGCCTCGTTTGCTTATTGGCAGGGTGCACCATGTGCAGGTAAGATTGGCTTTGGCTCTTAAGGTGTTGGTGAGCCACTTACACCCCAATACTTACAAGGTTACCATGTTCTTGCAATATCATTGAATTATACCAAATTTTGAATCTATCAGACCCATGGAAGTTGCTATCATCACCCCTTCCTCAACTAGAAAAGAGCTGATGATCTGCAAATGGTTGAACAGATTTTCTTGGATCATAACTAAATCATCACAATTATATCATCTTCAATTCTTGCTGTGTCCTATCTCCCTTTTACCAAGATCTCATTTGTTAACCGATAGGGTGCACCGCTTGTAGGTAATGTTGACTTTAGGTCGAAGATGAAGGTAAACCTCTTAATTCCTGAGAAAAGGGCATGTCGCATAATTAACTTACCAGGTATATGAAGTGAAGGAACTGCTAATGCGTTTAACCGGTTATAACGGTTTTTGTCCCAATCAGTGAAATGCAAGTCACAGATCCTCTTTTTCTTATAATATTCAAAATCAGACGCTGTCTCCAATTTTCCACTAACCAGACGGACCCAAGTTTTAAATCTTTCTGGATGTTTATCAAAATTTGGGAAACAATGCATTCGGGCCTCTGAAATTAAAAGTAAATAATTTAGTCATAATATTTTTTATGGTAGACAAACACTTCTTACTTTTTTGATACCACATCAAGTAGCAAACAAGCATTCACATGAAATAGTATATTTGATTTGAAGTAAAGCCTATAGACGCTTGCAACACAAGGAGTATGTCATGCATTGCTACCCCCACCACTGACGCAACACTACTTCAAGATCTTCCGGTTAACCTCACTAACTCGCAAGAACATAACAATACTCTAGCTAAGGAATCATTGTTTGGCTACAGTATTGTGTAAGATAGAGGTAGCCATTCCCCAGCCTGATTACTCTTATCTCTATGGTCTACCTCTCTTAAGAGAGAGCCTCATTCGCTAATCGACAGGGGTGCACAATATGCAAATAAATTTGGCTTTGGTTCTAAGACAGTGTGCCATTTACATCAACATATCCAACAACAACAACATCAACATATCAACATATACAACATTACGTAGATTTATGGAATGGAAGTGATAAAATTAATGATAGACAATAATGGTATTTGGTATGTACCAGGAAATTGTACTTACCGCTGGGTGGGCATCCAAATACACAAAGTCTAGGCATTTCAGTGAAGATGCTGATTGGGCACAGACAATCAATAATAATAGCGTCCTTTTCGCCAACTTTTATCAAGAATACTTGAATTAATACTAAATTAACACGAGAGTCCTGTCTCGAAATCGTTGCGGCAACGCAGAATAAATGCACACAAACAAAAATAAAAAATCACTGTATATAGTCTCGACAATAACACGGAGGAACACAAGGCTCGACTCGACGCACTTATTGGAGGTTTAACAGCATGAAAAAACACAAAAAAGCATCACAGCGCGTACGCAGCATGAAGACACCATTTTATTTTGAGAAGTGACGTCAGACGTGGCGTTTCCGGTTTCGCATTGCGGGTTGCCCACACCAAACTATTTTTACCCTATTAAATTAACTTTAAATTACCATTGCAAAAGGAAAATAATATTGATTCTTTTTTAGTCGTCGAACAATAAGAAATAAGATAGATAGATAGATAGATATAACGTTTATTTCCATTTTGGAACACACACGTACATAGAATTGTTACACACGTACATGGAAATAAATAAATAATAATTGCTATCTAAGTTATATTTGGAACTGCAGGCGGAACTTAAAATAAAATGTTAGAATATGTGGAATTTATTTTATAAATAATAATAATAATAAATAAATATTGTCAGACAAATTACACAGCGCCATCTAGCCCCAAAGTAAGCGAAGCTTGTGTTATGGGTACTAGACAACTGATAAACATACGTAAATACATTTTTTTTTAAATACATACTTATGATACATAGAAAACACCCAGACTAAGACAAACAGACATTTTCATGCACACAAATATTTGTCCTATGTGGGAATCGAACCCACGAGCGTTGGTGTCGAAGCCGCGTCATTGACCGCTACGCCACCGAGCTCGTCAAATTTAAAAAATACGTCAGGTTTTCATACCAGCAGATTAACTGCAGAGTATTAAAAAGAGGAAGCTTCAGATTATTTATGATCGCAGGTGACACACGTTTGCGTTTCTGAGACAAAATAATAAACAAAGTAATAAAAACTACGTTGTATCACCGTCAATATTTTCAATCAAATTTAACATTCTTATGTTCATTTAAATAGATGGTAAAATATCACATTTAACATTAAGGCTACATACAATTTTTGGCGTAGTATGATATACTACTATTCTATAACATAAAAACTGTTCTTATACGTTTCTCCGTCTACCAAACGTCCGAGCTAAGCTTTTAACTACACGGTAAATGAGTGTTTACAGACACACTTTAGAGTGACCGTTTACACTACAGTCAGTCAAGTGGCATTTCTCGATCGTGACGGAGAGTTAACGACGTGACGCGCAATACGCCTAATAATAAAATCATGCATATATCCGCATGTTTTTTTTTTTATTTCTTAAATTAATCATTTACTTATCTTTATTACATAGAAGAAAATATAAATAGCCTGCAAAATAGTCAAATTATTTTTCAAAATGCAATTTAAAACATTGAATAAATTTGACCAGTTCAAACGCCACTTAGCGCGCGCTTTTGATGACGTCATTGGTCACGTAATATGTCAGTAGGTACTGTTAATTACTTTGTACTTATTTTCAGTTTTATTAATTGCTGTACAAATCATGGAAGAAGTTAAAAAACCTTCATACAAGTATTGTATGTACCGAAGTGCAAAAACACTATTATTAGTATCCATAAAGTGTTTTTTTCGTATTCCACGCGATACGAAAGTACGAAGATGATGAGAAAGGATTATGTATATGAGTTTAAAAGTATTAATAGATATCATAATAGAGTGAGCTTAAATAATATAATACATATTACGTTTAAATTATAATAATAAATAATATAGACGTAAATTAAGAGTTTAGGAACAATTTTAATCATAAATGATGATTTATAGGTAAAGCATGTATGTTTTGATGTAAGTATTATTATTTAAACATTTATGAATAAAAATCTAATTATGGCCAAAAATATACCATGTAATATGATAATACACCTTGGGGGCCGTCCATAAATTACGTCATCGATTTTTTCAGATTTTAGACCCCCCCCCCCCTATAATCATCCTATCGTCATTTCTTAATGACCCCCCCCCCCCCCCCCTTCTCCCAAAATTGACGTCATTACTAGTTTGACAAAATAAAACATTGCAGATTTGAGAAAAATAGGGTATTATATGATTAAAACACTTGGTTAAAACATTATCTTTCCTTAGTATGAGACATGTATTTAAGTATAAGTATAGTATTAATATGTACTTTTATTAATTATGTAATGTTGTAGTTATTATTTAAGTATTGTGTTTATTATCAATACATAGTATAAAACAAAGTCGCTTTCGCTGTCTGTCCCTATGTATGCTTAGATCTTTAAAACTACGCAACGGATTTTGATGCGGTTTTTTTAAATAGATAGACTGATTCTTAAAGAAGGTTTATATGTATAATAGATGTAAGTACCACGGGCGAAGCCGGGGCGGGCAGCTAGTATTTTACTAGGTGTGCTGGAAGAAATTTCTTTTTAGAAATAATCTTTTTGTACGTGAAAAATAAACTATAAATAAATAAATAAGAATGACGTCAATTTCGAAACCCCCCCCCCCCCCCCCATCTATCATTTACCGTCATCCGCAGACCAACCCCCCCCCCCCCCTAATTTAGAATGACGTAATATATGGACGGCCCCTTGCAGCTTTCACTCCTTTGATGTTTGCACTCGTAAAATCGCATAGCAAGCACCTGATGTGAAGCGGTTACCGTAGCCATATTAACGCGCGCATACTCGCGCGCTCACAGAGCCTCGTCTATCAGTTAGCAGGGTGCGCCATGTGCAGGTGAGGTTGACTTCGGTTCAAAGATGTTGATGAACCTCTTACACCTCAAATTCGATACAAAATATGGCGACATCATAAATTCATCTATTTTCGATAGATTATATCTGATTGTGCTTTCACTAAACCAGTTTCTGTTATCGTCCTAGATTGATTGATTACACATATTATTCATGTTATTACAAATAATCCATACCGGAATACAGTTTCAAACAATTTTTCTCACAAATGCTATTAACACAGTAACACAATTCAATATATCGACCCGGTAAATCAAATCAAATAACATGATTGTCGACATGACCAAAGACATTTCATTTCCACCAATGGTGACGCGTTTTGTAAGTTTGAATTTTCGAAGCATAATTTTCACTTTTTTCTTTCTTGGTTTAAATAATAACTAACAAAAAAACCTTTTAAGTATAATTTAAAGGCAATAAAGAATCAAAAAAATTATTTGAGGCCAATTAAAAATTTATGCATATTCCCTATTCTACGAATTTAGAAACGAGTTACATAAATTTTCAGACATGTCCTTTGATAATTGTTTTATTATTTTCCAAGTGCTTGATGTTAGGGGACTTAACCATAATCTAGCAACACTATAGCGAGATACTTAACACATTAAAATATTTTTGATTACACAATTCAATAAAAGTAATGTAATCTGAAATAATTTGTAAATATTACACACTTAATAAAGAATTTCGAATATGAATTTTTTTTGATATTTGAAATTTGTTTCAACCATCCATATCTTGTGTTGCGACATCTATTGTGGATTTGTAGTAGTAGTTAGTTTTAGGGCGGTAAAACAGATGGAGCCTGTACGATTTCTATTAGTAGACGATGTACTGAGTGTCCCCCCTCTGCAGTATACTCACGTCTCACTCAGTATAGTTTGTGAGAAAGAAATAAAACACCAACAATAAAGTTTAAAATTATTATATTTATAAGTGTAATTAAGTCAACCGTGTCAAAACACCGTAAATTAAATTACCTCAGAAATAATCGACATGTCTAATACAACGTCAGATCAAGACCCAGTGCCAGTGATACCCGTAGTTTCCACAGATGTAAGGTTATTTTAATTTTTATTTGCTACCCGGTGCCAAGTAGGTACTGTTAAATTCAATTTCTAAGCTAGTCGTGAATTTATCGGTGTTTCGCTAACGTGTACTTTCAAGACTAGCTAACGAGGCCCTGGCGAAAGAGAGTTATGGCATGTCGAGCCTGACTGGGGAACTAACTCCACCTCACAGATAACCGCAGCCAAATAACAATATCCTTAGGATGTGTTCTGGCGAGAATAGAGTTGCCAAAGCCGGAGCAATAAATATCACACAAGAAATACTGACAAATCAATAGTGCCAAAAACTTGACTAACAAAATGCATGAAAAAATGCATGGCTATAAAAATAAAAATGTACAATCTACTACCTCTGTATATTTTAATTATCAGCTACCAAATTTAATCACATAATGAAAAAGTTTAAAGTAAACCCATTGTACAGTGTGAACGGGTCTACTTCAAAATATGTTAAAAGTAGCTAAACCTTAAACCATTCTGTTTGGTATTAAAAGTGCACAGCAGTAAGTACACAGCTTTCATCAGCAAGATATTTACTGTTATGTATCAACATTTAATTACCCTCATTTTAATACCAAATATGTAAAAACTACGAGCTCAATGTAATTAATATAATATAATATATTTGATTTGATTTCAATACTTCTTGTATTGTATGCGTCTAGAGACTATGGTAAATACTTTACAATGGGACACTGTAGATATGCGTGTTTGGAACTAGGCATGGTAAAAAGAAATGCTATTTTTAACTTTGTCTACCTAAGTGGTGCTCAATTTCAATAATAATTTAATTCAATGTGAAAGCATAGTCAATAATGGATCACTGTTATCTGTAATAAATAAATTGAATTGAATTTATTAATTCAATCAATAGTGGCCGGCAACACTTCGATAGTCAAGTGTGTAATTTAAAAGTACCGAATTAGTACTATACTTCGAACATACATCTTTGTTTACAGGATGCGGAACTATCTGAAGGCAAAGCCAAGCTCCGGAAGTGGCTCAACATGAACTTCAGGATAGAGATGACGGATGGTCGTGTCCTTATAGGTGTATTTCTCTGCACAGACAGGGATGCTAATGTGATATTAGGTGAGCAAATAGCTTTTTGTATCTGAAGTACATTCAAGTAAAACGCTCTACGAATGTACCATCTGAGCTGAGCGGAGTGTCTTATCCTGTTTGCAATATGGCCTAGTACCGAATGGATCCAATAACAAAAGGACAAAGTATTAATTAAAACGAGACAAAACTCTAAGCTAAGAACACAGTTTATTTTATTAAAATCAAGCCCATAAGCAAAGGTATTATTTTTTTAAGTTTACTTGAAATATGTAATTCCACACCAAAACAGTCATGTAGTCATAGTAAAAATAGAGAAGTATCAAGGACATAGTTCATGTTATAGTATAGTATGTTAGGATGTAGAAATGTTGTATCCAAATAGGCCCAACCGTAATCATGGAATAAGTTTAAAAAGATACAATTCCATAAAAAAATTTTCATGTACATTGTTAAGTGCAAAACAAGAATACATCCTGCCTGATAGTTATTGTAACCATTTGGACACTTACAAATCTTACAATACAAGGAATATTGTTCACGTCCAGGAACCCCCTTTGCTAACACTGCATCTCACACCTGGTAACCTCACTTATTAGCAGAAACACAACAATCCTCAAAGGTCATTGTTATTTGGCTGTAGCTTGTTATACTTCTTTTTCGATAGTTGCTAAGGTACACCACATACAAATAAGGTTTGCTTTAGCTTGAAAAATGGCAGTGACCAGATGTCCCTCAGCTAAACACAATTTTCAGTGTTGTTAATGCACCAAAATGAATTACAGGAGCATGTTCTGAATACCTCAAGAACAGTGGAGGAGAAACTGAAGAGCCACGAGTGCTCGGCCTCGTGATGGTGCCCGGCCGACACATCGTCTCCATACAGATAGACGACACCACGCCCCCACAGAAATACTACTACGACGAGTGAATCCCCTCTCACTGTGATATTTAGTTTAAATGTCTACACACCAAACCGAAGTTAGGCATCATTCGGCCTGCAATTTTTCAATTACCACCGATATTTGTCGAAAATTACGATATATGTTGGCTTCCACTTCTACTAACCTGATGGCATGGACTTAGGACGGCCCCCTGCCAGCCCCGGCGCATGTGGTAGCTAAAAACAACCCGAATTACGTCGATATAGCAATCCTAATCACGCCGCGTAATTTCGGCATAGTGTGGTTGGACACTTCTAATAGTTTAATAAAAATGGAAACATCCAGGTTCTAGTATAATAATGTTGGATGCTAGATAGGAACTGACAAACTGAACTTCATCATCAGGTCATTTTAGTCTCCACTACAGGAGCATGTAATATATTTTTTAAAAAAAAGAAAGAAAGAAATTTTGTTGTACGGTATAAATGAGAAACAAATAAAGATAATACTTACTTCGGGCGCCAGGAGGTTTAAGGCTAACCACCAACCCTAAATATGCGGATAGCTATTAAGCGGGGAGACTGAACTTCTAATCTTTAGGGAGGGACAGAAAAAATGAAAATAAAGCCATAGGAAGTTCACTTTGCTTTATTCCTCTGCATAGAATGTAAAACTAATAATCTAAGGTAGCATAAGGTGTTACAATGGCACTTATGTCATCACCCTATAGTTATCATATGATCGCATTAGGCAATCTAGGAAATAATATGATTCTTTATGACTTTCTATGATTTTGTAAGATTCTTTATAACTTTCGATGACTCTTTGCACGCTTCTATTAATGAGTAAAATAATAAATATAAAAGATTCGACCTTAGGTCTTCAGGACATGGTTTTGGAGGTTAAAGCCGCTGTAAGCACGCCACTCCAGTATCCCCGCTTGCAGCAACGAGCCTTCCACCCATAACACCAGCCAAAAACGCTTCGGAGAGAATCCCCGAACAAAACATCCAAAAAATAACTTCGGAAGAAAAAAACTCCGGAAAAAAAACTTCGGGAAAAAAAAACGCCACATCAGACTGAAACAAACATTGGTTTAGTTAGCATTAGGTTATAACAAACGTGATTGCTTTGAAAGCCAATATGGATTTCATGACAATTACTCACCGTTTTTTTCCATTATACTAACAATCCGTCACATCAGAAGGAAACCAATAACATATAAGTTTGATTAGCGTGAATCTGAAACAACGCATTACTATGAAACATTCTGACAACCAAACGACATAATTTCACCAAATCTAATAGAAATCATACGTACCAATAAACAATACAGCTACATAATTATAAATATCAACCAAATGTAGGCTGATTTACAAGATAATTTCAGACTTTTAGGTCATTACTATATAATCAGTCCATCTTGGCTCCAAGGTCGGTCGACAAGTGACGTCCGCCCGGCGCCGGAAAGACATCGACCAGTGAAACTGTCAAAACTGACAAGTCACGTCGATCCATCGATCAAAAAAAAGTAAAGTGAAAATTTATGGCTTTGGCAATCAGTTGGAAGTACGATTGCATTTATTGGAAGTACATTCCATGTAACGATGTATGTCACATACGACGTTACATCACATCCCTTCCCATAAAAATAAAAGAAAGAAAACTTCCTTTATTAAAGAACAACCCAAAAAGGAAAAGAAAACCCTTAACCAAAGGAAAATTAACATCTTCCAACACCAAAGAAAAATTAACATCTACCAACACCAAAGGAAACAATAGCCATCTGACACAAAACTCCAGAATGCAGCTAAGTTGAATAACTTGCTGATTCGTAAATCCATCTGAAACCTCAATACAAAAGTGCGGTTAGGCCCTATAGCCACCGACTCCAAACTCCTATATCGATCTATCAAAAAGAAAAATAAACAAATAAAGTTCAACATAAAGTTGACAATTCGAATTAAAAACAACATCCACAAAAGTCTAACAAAAAGTGTGACAACCCTAAAGAAATTCAATCCATGTTCGACAACCCTAGAGAACAGTTAAGCACCAACGCTACTGTCTCTTACCACCTAAACCAAACGATTTACTTAAGTGCGGTTGGGCTCCTTCGCCACCGACTCATTCTCCATCCAACTCTGAACTCCTGAAACAACATCATAACCTCAGCAACAAAAATGCCAAGTAAATAAAAAACTTCCAGGACTGCAATAGTCGAGGACGAAATCAGCTGTTTTGTGATCGGCATAACTCCACCAACTTTCCGGGCACAAAAGCTGTAAAAAAGACCAACAAATGTGATCGGCACAACTCCACCGACTTTCCGGGCACAAATGCGTATAAAAGACCAACAAATGTGATCGGCTCAACTCCACCGACTTTCCGGGCACAAATGCGTATAAAAGACCAACAAATGTGATCGGCACAACTCCACCGACTTTCCGGGCACAAATGCGTATAAAAGACCAACAAATGTGATCGGCTCAACTCCACCGACTTTCCGGGCACAAATGCGTATAAAATTGTGAATTTCTTCACCACAAGTGATAGAAATCACAATAAAATCCAGAGTAACTATAACAAGGCGATAGACTCCTTCAAAACAAAAGTAATTTTTCTACACCAGAATGTGGTAAGTAGAAACCAAAGAAACACAAAGGTCTCATAAAAGGTCGAGAATACAATACCAATTAGGTAGTTTCTCTCAAATCCAATGCTTAGCCTATACAACACATAAATGTACACAAGTATACACAAAAAACATTGGTATATAAATGACATAAAATACAAAAGATATTTGTATACTCAATACACCAAATACAAAAGAGAAAGCAAACAATATCAGGTAAAATGACAATATCACCCAAAAATAATTATCACAATAATTGATAATACAAAAATAAAGTGATTATCAAATAATGTGGCAATAAAACAAAAAAGAATAAGATCCAATGATGTGAATATGTTGAAATATGTTTTTGCGAAGTCAAAGCATGTTGAAAGTTATTAAAGGTAGATTTAGAATTAAGCCAATATGTAAATTTATTAAAACTTAATAAATTCAGAAAAACCTAAGTTAAGTCTTTTAGACAGTTTCAGTTCTTGCTTCTATATAGAAGTTAAGAAATTGTCCTTGCTTACATCCTTCTTTCAAATCGTCATTATCCTGTCATACATCATTCTATCATAGACGAAAAATTCTCACCGCTAACAAAACCAAGACCAAAGCCTGTAATATCAAAAACTAAGTATTTTAATATTTAATTATATCCTTAACATGGTAGCGACCTGTGGTACCTTTGTCCAGGTCCTCCAGAAGGTAAACATTAGGGGAAACTTTAGAAATAACTTTACATTTAAGAAACTTAGGTGCAAGTTTAGCAGAAAAGAAAACAGGAGCATTAGACTTCACAAAACTCCTTCTCCACACAATATCATTCACAGCAAAGGAAATGACTTGTCGACCTTTGTTATAATGAGAAGCATTACGCTTATAAGATTTTAACAAAGAGGATTGAACCCTAACAAATATTTCACTAAGAGAATTAAGTGAAGTAGCAAATTCACTTCTATCTCCCAGTTCCAATTCATCTAAATTATCAATATTACTAAAACGGTGCAATGAAGCATCAAAAATAAGTTCTCTACCGAACATTAAGAAATTAGGTGTGAAATCCGTAGCAAGATTCACACTATTGTTCAAAGCTAGTTGAACATGAGGTAAAAACTTAGACCACGTTCTATGATCATCTTTAACAAAACAAGCTATACACGTTTCTATAGTTTTGTGATACCGTTCTATAGGATTGTTTTGTGGACTAAATAGTGCATTATAAAATATTTTATCTATATTATATCCTTTCAGAAACGTTACAAAATGAGAAGCAGTAAATTGGGAACCATTATCACAAACAAATATTTTAGGAGTACCGAACTTGAGAAATATTTCCTTTTCCAAAAGTTTACAAATTACATTAGTAGTAGCATTTATCATAGGGAAAATCCAACAATATTTAGTGAAAACATCTAACACAGTAAGTAAGAATCTGTGACCTGAATAAGCTTTAGGGAAAGGACCAACTATATCAATAGAAAGCATAAGCATAGGCCTATCAACTTTTTTAGGATTAACCATAATTCCTTGAGGAGGATTAGTAGAAGACTTATAAGCCTTACAAGTATCACAAGAGTTTACATATTTAAGTACATCATTAAACATTCCAATCCAAAAATAATGTTGTTTTAATTTCTTTATAGTTTTATGAATTCCTAAATGACCAGAATTAATATCATCATGATTAGATTTAATAGTATTGATGATATGTTCTTTTGGAATAACTATTTTCCAATTCAAACGACTAAAAGAGTCAAATTTATTTTTACAAAATCTATACAAGGTTTGATTCTCTACTTTATAATTTTTATATTTAGTAGGAAACCTTTGGCATTCAACAAAAATTCTTTTATACCATGGGTCATCGATATCTTCATCAGGGGAAATTATATTACTACTAGGGGTATCTATAGCAGAAATATTTATACGAGATAAACAATCAGGAACTAAATGTAAAGAACCTTTTTTATACTTTATATCAAAAGTAAATTGGGATATCCTAGCTGCCCAACGTGCCAAGCGACCAGTAGGATTATTAAGTTTTAATAACCAAGTTAAACAAGCATGATCAGTTACAACGGTAAACTTCATTCCTTCAATATAAGGTCTAAAATGTTCAATAGAATCTAAAATGGATAATAGTTCTCTTTCCGTGGTACTATAATTTCTTTCACACTTACTAAGAGATCTAGAATAATAAGCTACAGGATGTTGATCAGAATTTTCATCTTCCTGACATAATACACTACCAATTCCAACGGAACTAGCATCGCAATGTAGAAAGAAAGGTTTTTCAAAATTAGGGCAATGCAAAACTGGAGCAGAAACTAAGGCTTCTTTAAGTTTTTCAAAAGCTATTTCGGCTTCTTTATCCCATATAAGAGATTTCTTTGAATTTTTACTTCCGCCTGTCAATTTAGTCAAGGGGGAGGCAATATCAGCAAATTTACTAATGAATCTACGGTAATATGAACATAAACCAATAAAACTTCTAAGCTGTTTTACCGTTTCAGGACGAGGGAAATTTTCTATAGATTTTAATTTATCAGGGTCTGTATGTAGACCATCACTATCAACTATATAACCAAGGTAACGTAACCTATCTTTACAAAATGAACATTTTTTCAAATTCACCGTTAAGCCAGCATCTTTGAGTATATTATAGATTTTATGTAGGTTCTCTATATGATATTTAAATGAGGAATTTACTAAAATCAAATCATCCAAATAACAAAATGCAACGTTATCAAATTCAGGACCGAATAATCTATCGACAAGGCGCTGTAATTCAGCGGGTGCGTTAGTCAAACCAAAGGGCATACGAAGAAAGTGAAATAATCCCTTTCCAGGAACAACAAAAGCTGTCTTCTCTTTCGAACTTTCATCTAAAGGTATTTGTAAAAATGCCTTAGAAAGGTCAATTGTAGTTATATATTTAGCATCCCTTAAATTATCTAAAATCCGTGAGGGATAAGGCAAAGGATAAGAATCTTTAATGGTAATTGAATTTAAACGTCTAGAATCTAAACACAATCTAATTCCACCGTCTTTTTTCTCAACAGCTAAAACAGGAGAACACCAAGGGGATTTAGATGGTTCTATAATATTTTCTTTTAATAAAAGTTCAACTTCATCATACAGTTCCCTTTGCTTAGCAGGACTAAGTGGCCAATAACGACATTTAAATGGTTCACTAGTAACATTAATTTTATGTTTAACCAAATGGGTAAGACCCAAACCTTTCTTTTCATAAGAAATATTTTCAAAAAGTTTAATAACTTTATTAAGTTCTGACTTCTCAGAAGGAGAAAGTTGAGAAACAGAAGTAATAGCAGAAACTTGAACTTCTTCCGTACGTTTATAAATGATATTCTTCCATAAATCTTTAGCAATATCAAAAGTTAACCAAAAATCAAATCCTAATATAATAGGAGACTTAAATGAAGGTATTATTAAGAATTCTATATTTTTAGTAATGGCATCACAAGTAACTGGCAACACCATAGAACCAACGATCCTACTTGAGGTACCATCAGCCGTGTTAGCGGAGCTATCACAAGGTTTCATTTGAAAACCCAAATTCAAAAAATCTAAATGTTTATCAGCACCCAAAACACTAATTGTAGAACCACTGTCTAACAATCCAGAAAAAATATAAGTATTAATTGTAAATTCCAAAAAGGGCCTAGTATCTTTATTCTTCACAAACAAAACAGGAGCTGAATTAATGTTCTGAGAAAATAATTTTAAATAATTCAACAAATCGCTACGTTCACGTTTAATAGTATCGGCATCCGGGGCACAGCTTAATTTTTTCAACATCGAGACACGTTCAGTTTTCTCAGAAACCAGTGCTCGATGGTTCCTAATCAGTTTTTTGAACTGGTACCGTTACCCGCATTACACACATCGCAATTTGCCGAAGTGACACCAACTTTATGACATTTAAAACAAACAACGCCAGGGAATTTGGTACAACTTTTATAAACATGTCCAAGGGACTGACATTTTAAACAAACTATACGCTTACTATCATTGTTAGCACTGATTTCAGCAAAATTTTTCAAAGGTTTTATATATTTAGGGGGTGTTCGGTTAACAAAAACTTCTAATTCCCGACTAAGACAAAGAAAATCAGTAACAGAAACTATCTGTTTACCAAATATAAAAGGTGTGTAAATGTTCAACATGTTATGCTTAATAATTTGAATTAAAGTAACTTCTGGAAGTGGAACAGCCAACCGACTAGCCATATCTCTAATATCAATAATAAAATCTGGAAGCGACTCAGAATATTTTTGTTTCCTAGTACGAAGTTCACTTTCCAAAAAATAATCATAATCTACTTTATCAAATTGTTTCAATAAAGCTATTTTCAAATCCTGCCAGCTAGACATCTGTACACGAACCGCACGGAACCACTTAAGCGCACTACCTGACAAAAGGTCAGTGAACGAAGCCACAAGAAAATGTTCATCAAAGTTTTTAAATAAAAAGTATTCTTCAATCTGCATTATAAATTCTCTAATGCAAGACTTACCGTCAAAAATAATTCTACTACGCTTCAAATCTGGTAACTTATACATAGAAGGCAAATGTTTTTTAATATTTTCTTTGACTGAAACATTCATGGTATTAAACGAATGACAATGGGTCATTGAACTATGTGCGACACTGTTAGGTAAAAAAGTCTCAGGAACTCCTGCAACATCTATCAATTCACTCACAACTGTATTGTCAGCAGAACCCACCAGCAACTCAGTATGCTTATCTTCAGGCAAGGATGGAACCTGAATACCTTTATCCATGTTTGCGAATAAAGAGAAATTTTCAAAAACAAAAAAGAATTTAAGATGTTATTCAACCCGGTTGAAAAAGTTAAAGCATCAAAAGTGCATTAAGCCGTAAGTATTTAACGTTGTAAAATATAGCAATATATCAATTATTTGAAGTGTGCAAAGATCATTCACAATGATGTTCACTTAATAATATGTTTATCAATAAGTTTATTCACCTTTAAAGCCTTATCCAATAGCTCATATAAGCTTGACTTGCATTTAGCAAAACAGTAGTATATTTAAACAACAATAATATTTTTGTAAAACAAGCAGTATTCAACAAAGAATGCAAAGTCCAACCAGAATAGCAACAAGCAAATATTTATCACAATATTAAAGTATTTTATGAATTTAATTTACTATTTATTTAAAGTTAACTATTACTTTAAGATTACAGTAAGATTCAATTGTTTTAAGTCTATATAATAGGTACAAAACTACAGAACAACTTGCTTTAATATTAGCTTTGTTAAAGAAACAAAATAGATTTCAAACATAACCCTACTTTATGTAAAGTGGGTATAAATAAACTGTTATTTATTGTAACTAAGTAGTACAATAAACCAGTAATATAATAAACATTGTGTTACAATAAACACATTAACAAACTAACAAAATAGCAGTGCAAAGAATCATGAACAAATAATAAACATTCTATATCAAGTCCCTGTTCGCAGGCGCCAATTGTAATATTTTATGGGTGCGTGAGGCGACAATTGTAATATATTTTTTTTAAAAAAGAAAGAAAGAAATTTTGTTGTACGGTATAAATGAGAAACAAATAAAGATAATACTTACTTCGGGCGCCAGGAGGTTTAAGGCTAACCACCAACCCTAAATATGCGGATAGCTATTAAGCGGGGAGACTGAACTTCTAATCTTTAGGGAGGGACAGAAAAAATGAAAATAAAGCCATAGGAAGTTCACTTTGCTTTATTCCTCTGCATAGAATGTAAAACTAATAATCTAAGGTAGCATAAGGTGTTACAATGGCACTTATGTCATCACCCTATAGTTATCATATGATCGCATTAGGCAATCTAGGAAATAATATGATTCTTTATGACTTTCTATGATTTTGTAAGATTCTTTATAACTTTCGATGACTCTTTGCACGCTTCTATTAATGAGTAAAATAATAAATATAAAAGATTCGACCTTAGGTCTTCAGGACATGGTTTTGGAGGTTAAAGCCGCTGTAAGCACGCCACTCCAGTATCCCCGCTTGCAGCAACGAGCCTTCCACCCATAACACCAGCCAAAAACGCTTCGGAGAGAATCCCCGAACAAAACATCCAAAAAATAACTTCGGAAGAAAAAAACTCCGGAAAAAAAACTTCGGGAAAAAAAAACGCCACATCAGACTGAAACAAACATTGGTTTAGTTAGCATTAGGTTATAACAAACGTGATTGCTTTGAAAGCCAATATGGATTTCATGACAATTACTCACCGTTTTTTTCCATTATACTAACAATCCGTTACATCAGAAGGAAACCAATAACATATAAGTTTGATTAGCGTGAATCTGAAACAACGCATTACTATGAAACATTCTGACAACCAAACGACATAATTTCACCAAATCTAATAGAAATCATACGTACCAATAAACAATACAGCTACATAATTATAAATATCAACCAAATGTAGGCTGATTTACAAGATAATTTCAGACTTTTAGGTCATTACTATATAATCAGTCCATCTTGGCTCCAAGGTCGGTCGACAAGTGACGTCCGCCCGGCGCCGGAAAGACATCGACCAGTGAAACTGTCAAAACTGACAAGTCACGTCGATCCATCGATCAAAAAAAGTAAAGTGAAAATTTATGGCTTTGGCAATCAGTTGGAAGTACGATTGCATTTATTGGAAGTACATTCCATGTAACGATGTATGTCACATACGACGTTACAAGCACGACCCTCTCTCGTCCGTCCGAGACAGAAGGAGGATTTGGCCTACACTCCCCACGCTGGCCAGACGGGTTGGGGAGGCCTGATCGATGTTTGATAATGTATTTCCCTTAGTCGCCTTGTACGACATCCACGGGAAGAGACGGAGTGTTTCTATTCTAGTCTGCCGGAAACCACACGGCCACTGAAACTGAACTTAAAATGCAGAAAATGTATTTTAAATGGAAAAATTGCGAGTTGAATCCACACATTCTGCTTGATACTTATAACAAGCTTTTATTAGTTGTTAATAATAAAAAACTAAAATGTTTACATTATTTCGCTCATCAAGCCCTTTGCGAAAGTGAAAATTATAAATCGTCTTGTGGCGGCCGCCGTATTGGATTAAAAATGGCAGCGTTTAGATAATCGTCACATTGTGCACTGTCACGTGATAACCAAACGAGTGTACCAAATTTCAGTTGAATTGGACACTAAGGCATGGGTCAAATTTAACTTTAACTAGCAAGGTTAGATTTGATTTGATTACAGACACCGCGGTGAAACTAAATGAAAGCTTGTAATAAGTAAATGTCGCCACATTTCGGCTTTAACGTAATAAATAGAAATGGGAAAATTTGTCACCATCGTAAACCTTCCTGGTAGCTCAGCTGGATAAACACGACCGGTTATTGAAAGCCCACCCACACCCAACGAGGCGAGAGAGCCATTTTAAAAAACTTACAATAAATTTCAACAAGATGACCTAATTCAACTATTGAATGTTAGTTAATTACATAATTGTTGAAATACTCTATAATCATCTCTTCTACAAAAACAAAATATGTATGTTATAGGCACTGCCCGGAATCCAGACGCTCCTAAGATTATAGGTACTTCTCTCTCCAAAGGCAAGTCGACGTTAGGTTAGGTTAAGCTTGTGATCAAAAGCCGAGCGAGCGAGGCTCGACTTGCTTTTTTTTTATACTACGTCGAGTGGCAGACAAGCATACGGCCCGCCTGATGTGAAGCGGTTACCGTAGCCATATTAACGCTCGCAATATAAAAAATATCGCTCGCGCGCTGCCACCCCCGCTGCCAACGCAGCACCGCGTTCCTTTCTGGTGACCTCACTCGCTCGCAGGAACACAACAACCCTCAAGGGAATTGTTATTTGGCTGCGGTATTCTTGTGCGGTATACATTCCCCAGTCGGGTAGCTTACAATTACGCTCCCTACCTCTCTTTTCGCCGGAGCTCCGTTTGTCAGTCAACAGGGTGCACCGCTTGCAGGTGAAGTTTGCTTTGGTTCAATGATGTTGATGAACCACTTACACCCTAAAGGTTTAGGACAGGAACCAAGGTACCAAGTTTAACTAGTCAAACCTAGGAGCGCCTAGATTTCGGGTTTTGACTATAGCATGTTTCTTAGAATTAATCAAAATCAAAAATCCCGAATTTGCCTCTAAGGCCCCGTAAATGTTTAATGTAAATATTTATTTGTCATTGTATACATTTCTATCTTCACTTGATTTTAATTATTTCTCAAAAATATCAAATTATTCTAAACTAGCTTTCAGCCATTACATTACCGTAATAAAAACCCACTGTATGAATCCAGGTCATAAATCAATGTGGCAACGTGTCGTAGATTTGTATTAAATTTGTATAAAAAATATATGTATTTAGTTATTATAATAAGTTAATATTATAAATAAGTTGTAATAGGTAGGTACATGTAAATAAAAATATAATTTAATAAATTATGGTTCCTTTATTCTGCCAATTAACTCCCGCAAGACTTCGACTTCCATGTAAATATTTTTAGAGTCATTAGCAAACGGATTGTACTCATCCACGGCACTATCTTTATTCGTATCAATGACGTCACACAGTTCCTGACACAGTCTATTAATACATTTTTCCTGATCACTAAAAATGGAACGCAAAAATGTACTGTCCAATATTTTATACAAACATACATTTGGATGTACTGCAATATCACTATTGGTGATATTTTTGTAAAAATGTGCGCTGAGATTTCTAACGTCTTCGTCCTCGTCTTGCAAAAGTATCACAGCAGATTTTATTGCATTTATTTTAACTGAATCTGATAATGTTTTGATTTTATGACTAATATCATTATTGGCCAGAGCAGCAATATACCTCATGTCTACGTCTGTTTTTTCTGGATTGCTCAGCGAAAAAATGATTTGAGATAACGCTAGCAGATCTGCGTCTTTTCGACCCACTCTTCCAACAAAAGGAATAGCGAATCTAAGTTTATATGTAAACTCTTCCCGATGTATGTACTCCAGAATTTGAATCACATCGACTTCCAAGTCTATTTGGAGCGAAATTTCATACAGGATCTCCCAAATCACACCGCTGTTATGCTTTCTTCTGAACGACAATAATTGTTCTGATATCTGCAGAAGATATTTCCTTGGAATGTTATGATCGGATGTTATTTTCTTCAAAACGAAATTGCAATAGTGTTCGTAGTCATGTTCTAAAAGAGCCTCTAATATCTTGGGTAATGTTTCCCACGGTGAATCTTTCACAAACTTCTCGATCCGTGTGTCTGCCCACACGAATATACCGGGAGCGTGCACATTATTTCGAACAGTCATCAAAGTATCATTTATGTCACTAAAATCTAAGTTCACTGTAAAAATTTCTTCAAAAAGTTGCCTACATAAGTACGAATGTGTGCCATTATGGAGAATAACATCAAATTTCGAGTACAATGTATTGAAATGGGATTTATACAGATGTGACGAGTAGTTTTTGTAACAAATCATCAATAGAGTAAGACATCCGTGGAGGTAATTTTCCGATTTAATCTCTTGTTTCATGATACTGTCGTAAATTAATTGGAAGGAATAGAGATTGAAGATGCACTTGGCAGTCAAACGCCTGACCGTGTACAAAGGACTTCCGAGCAATAAGAGGAGACTTCTCAGCAGCTCCTCGTCTTCGGCCTTCTGTTCTGCCAGGTCAGAAGAAAAGTTGTATCTCTTTGCGCAGTTCGCCAGTATATTCAATATAGGTACTAGGTTCGAATGGGCTTGAACTTTGTCTGGGTTGCCGCACGTTCCCAAAGTGTGTTTGATATGTCGCCACAGTTTGGGGGAGTGTGTGCGGAACTCGTCGCACGCGACAGTTTCGTCGTCAGAACCGGACGTTTTCTTCTGACCAATAAGTTTTGGGATCAGCGCACCGTATAACTGGAGAGCTGCATTTCTGAAACACCAAAATATACGAATTGATCCTACACAAATTTATACCAAAATAATTAGGAAGGGCAAGGCTACCAATTGGGTCTTTAGTCGTTTCACACCGCAGCTGTTCGGACCGCGGTGCGAATCGCCCAACTGCTGATTTTGAATGGGCCATTCACACCGCAGTGGTTGGAGTGGTGTGAAAGGCCCAAGGTATTTTTGTAATGTGTCGATTCGGACCACGGGGCGAAACCACGGATTCTAATTATTGATTTGTCTCCTTCTCTGTCGTTTCGCTCTTGGCAGAGCGGTCGTGGTCACGTAGAGGCATCCACATCGGTGGTGGAGGCGGACACAGCTCTCCGCACGATCTCCCGCCATCTCTCCCTGTTAGCAGACTGTCTGGCGCAGTTAGATACACGGGTTCCCATTGCCGATTTAACCTGGTCAACCCAACGCATAGGTGATTGATTTGTACAGATATACAAAAAGAGAACTGTTTTGTTCCCCACTGCGGTCCGAATCAGCCCATTACAAAAAGTTATTGGGCGATTCGCACCGCGGTGCAAAAGGACCCATTCAAAATGAACTCTTGGGCGATTCGCACCGCGGTCCGAACAGCTCGCGGTGTTAATCGACTAAAGACCCCTACCAATAGCCATCATAATATCTATGAAAGTACCACGGCCAAAAAAAGTTCAGTGTGATACGGAGCGCGGCACGCGAGGGGATTTTAGCGGCTTGGAGCTTGACATCAATCAGGATTTGTGCTTTTTAAATAGTATGTACGAAGCATGTATCGAGAATCTCGAGATAAAATTGGTAATTTTTATATTTTATTCACAAGCTTTATTAAAAACATTTTACTGTCACTGAACGAAAGTTGATCAAATCGAGAATGAATTTTGAATTGACTAAAAATTAAATTCTCATTGTTGGCAATATGACATTCTTAAAATAGTTTGTTACATTTCCGGTTATATTTGGATATAATCTCGATTAAATCAGACTTTGAAGACGAAGTGACATATTGTGATAAGAGAATACCAAATTTTGGTATTTGTGAGATCGAGAATTAAAATGTAGTCTAAACTCAGTTCTGATGGATCAGCCCCTTACCACCATATACGTATTATTAATAACTGAATAGAATATTCAGTTATTTAATCGCAATAAGAGATGGTGGTAAGGGGGCAGAACTGAGTTTAGACTACATTTTAATTACGAGAATTGCCTCTCAGAACGTATTTACATACCTAATTTGCCAATGCGTGCTGGTCAAGTTGCCGACGGCCAGTTCTGCGAGCCGCGCCGAGTAGCTCATCATGTCGGAGGCGAGGCTGCTGTCGGTCACCACGCGCGTCAGGAAGTGGATGTACACCGCCTTCGGCAGGTCTCTCTGGTTCTCCACGTCGTCGGGCTCGACGGCCAGCTCGCTGGGGAGGTCTTCCGTGCTGCTGCATGTTACAAGAAGCGTCTCCATAAAGTAGTGGAACAGGGGCTGAAACGTAAAAAACAGCATTTAATAATTTTCAAACGTTCCCGTTGCAGGATTTATGAAAAATAATACCGGGAATTAACGCGATCATGCATTTACATATGTTTATTATTGCCTGACGTTTTGATCAGGTCGCACCGGCCGTGGTCACAGGCTGACTGTCTCATGTGCCTCGGCCTCCGAAATCGATAAATCTTCATTTACCGTTTTGTTCGATATCCATGTACCGCGACATCACGCACTACACTCGACGAGATCCATAGCGATGTCAATAGACATAAATGGGGAATACCAATGGCTGGAGGTCTACTTCGAAGTGGTAAAGTACCCTGACTCTTTGACGAGGGTAGTAAATTAGTCGTCACGCCTACCTTCCCCTTCATGAGGTCGCTGGCGACCAGTCTGTGCACCATGATGGAGAGCCCGGCGCCGCGCCGCGTCACCGACGGCCGCGCGCCCGCGTCAGTTATCAGCTCCTTGAGCTTGCACTGCAGCAAGGAGTACGGCAATTTGGATATGCTCTCCTCGGGCAAGGAAGTCAAGTGATGCACGGCTCGCCCTGAGATACGAAGAAAATATAAAATTTACATTGGTGACAAAAGTTGGTGTACATTATGTATAGACGCATGATCTAATGTTAAAAATATACGAATATGTATGTAATGCCCGATGGCCGCCTAGTCGCTGAGCCAACATCGCCTGCACATGGTACACCCTACAGACTAGCAAATGAGGCTTTGGCGGAAGAAGAAAACACCTCCGCATTACGGAATATATTCCGTGATGTGGATGTATTTCGGCCTCGCAACATGATAGCAATTAACAATAAAAAAAGACGTGTGGCACTCGGGGACTGCCGCGGTAAAGCTATTGCATAGCATTTTGTATCAACTTATGCAATTATAATTTTATTTTCACCTCACTAGCTCGTAAAAGCTCTGTTTATCATTCGAAATCTGCGTGGAAAATCGCACTTTATCCGCTAGCGTGGAAAGTGTTTTTAAAATTCGAATATTTTTATTCAATAAAGGTTTCGTACAATAAATTACATATATATAGAACCTCATTGGTTTCGTAATAGTTTATATTCTCTGCAGCCAGTCCATTGATGATTGAAATGCAAATACTTATTTCATGTCATGCGCCAGCCTCATTTAAAGAATCACACTGGCCGGCAAGAAAATTTAAAACTGTTTTTCTTGCACCTAACATTTTCCTCGCTTTAGTGAGGTGAAAAGTTGTGTGTTGCGCTCGGCAGCAAAGTTATTTAGCGTCTCGTACCTTTGAAACCCTCGCTACGCTCAGGATTCTATATTTGAACCACTCGCTTCGCTCGTGGCTCAATCCTAGAATCCTTCGCTTGCTCAGGTTTCAATACAAGGTACTCGCGCCAAAAATTAACTTTGCAGCCTTGCATAACAAATAACTATTATTTATTTTATTCATGCAGTATTGCTTTTTCTTTGATATTAATTCAAGTTACACTTTTTGAGCGTGGTGACCGATAAGAAAACAATTTTTTCTATTATTAAATAAATAAAACGAGTTTCGTAGAGTCGTACAATACGTCTAATCGCACGCACACAACGCCGTGTCGAAGACTGCCGAACTGAAACGACGTTAGACGATGCACGGCCTTCAAGCCACACCTCCTTGCCCGTCGGAGTGGGGAGCGTGAGGTTTTTTCGTTACGGAATTTCTGGATTCGGTCCCCGCGCTCAAGGTCCGCGATAGAAGCTATGCAATAGCTTAATACCTTGAGGGTTGTTGTGTTCTTGTGAGTGAGTGAGATCACCAGACGTAAGGAAATTCTCCCTCTATTCATTCATATTTCACTTACACGCGACGCAGTATTCGTGCTGTACGCTGTATCTGTGGCTGTATGTGTATATGTAAGAGTATGTGCGCGCGGCATGACAGTTAGAGGTTAACCCCCACAGAAACTCAGTGTAGTGAGTAATTTAATTTAATTATGTGTAGGGATATTTTACACATCACATTTGGATGAAAATTCGCACTCTATAATATTATTTCCCAAATATACCGACTTATCCAGATTGGTGTCCCAGACAAAATCTTTAATTTGAGCCAAAGCCGACCGCGACTGCACAATGTAGGTACATCACGCTGATTAAGTAACGAAGTTTTGGCAAAATAAAGGTAAGTCCACCTCGGAAGACTATAACCAAATAACGATGAGACAACAAAACTAGCAACGAGGCTCTGGCGAAAGGAAGATAATGCACGTCTAGGGCGAAGTACCTCACGTCGTATTCAGCAGAAAAGGACTTGCTGCGATGGTAACTAGGGCAGCGGTTCGAGAGCAACACTTTATGTTGCAAACGTTTACAGGCTGCGCTCACAGCTTCACATCGGGCGAGCCGGATGCCTGTCTGCCACCCGACGTAGCTTATAAGTAAAAAGTTAAGAAAGCTTCGGCACAGGTTGATGTTAAAAATTATACAGTGAAGAAATACCTACCGAGGGCGGCGCCGGCGGCTTCAATGGCGCCCTTGTGACGACATGTCTCTAACACGTGGGTGATTATGTTGAGACATTTACTGATTACGTCCTGGTTGTTACTAAATTGGATGAGGAGGACGGACAACTCGCAGCATGCCTGAAAGTTTAAGAATAAATTTATATCCTTAGACAAATTACACACTGCCATCTGTCCCAAAGTAAGCTAAACTTTTACTATGGGCACAGTATAAGTAATAGCACTAACGTACAGTATGGACACTCTCTGCCGCTCTCACTAGTCGACCTCACCTCCCCTATGAGACCGATTTGGAACCGTTCGCAATGGATGCAACGTCCTACAAATTGACGTCGCTCGTATTTTATTCTCCATTCAGTTTAAAATATGGGAGTATGTAAAAGATAAGAGTTACTTGTGCAGTGGATGGATGTCTCAACACATGGAAAGTAAAAAAAAAATATTTTTGGTGGATGGATGGATGGACGGACGGATGGATGGATTACCGCGGCAGTCCCCGAGTGCCGCACGTTTTTTCTTCTTCACTACGCCCACCTGATGTGAAGCGGTTACCGTAACCATATTAACGTTTGCAACATTAAATATCGCTCGCGCGCTGCCATCCCCGCTGCCAACGCAGCAACTCCATCCTCTCTGGTGACCTCACTCACTCGCAGGAACACAACAACCCTCAAGGAAATTGTTATTTGACTGCGGTATTCTGTGAGGTGGTGGTACTTCGTCAGTCGAGCAGTCGAGCTGTTTAAAAAATACGCTGTCCTACCTCTCTTTTCGTCAGAGCCTCGTCTGTCAGTCAGCAGGGTGTACCCCGTGCAGGTGAGATTGACTTTGGTTCAAAGATGTTCATGAACCACTTACACCCCCTTACATGTCCGACTAATAATTGAATAATGTCAGCCCTAGAGAACGTCACTCAAACATAGGCACGTGTACAGACGTCATTTGGTTACTACATGCAAAAGCGCCATTTTTGTATGGAGTGGCCGGGGTTTGCTATGGGTACTAGCGAACTGATATTGTACTTAAATACATTTTTTTTTGTAAATACATACATAGGAAACACCCAGCCCAAGACAAACACACAGGTTCATGCACACAAATATTTGTCATGTGCGGGGATCGAACCCGCTACTCGGTATCATTCTACCACCGGGCTCATCGTGAGAGTGCTCTGGAATAAGTCATTAATTATATTTCCTTATGTAATGTGCTTCGTTTATGTAATTTTTGCTTTTTGTGATAACTTTAGATTATTTAAATATCCTTTTTTTTCAATCTCATTACACCATCACTTATTTTACGATCCGGTTCCTAAGATTGGTTGATTGGCTGGAAGGATCCCTTGTAGGTACAAGTCCACTTTTGTACTATAAATATCTATTCATGTAAGTTATTGTTTTATAAATAAAACCGGCCAAGTACGAGTCGGACTCGCGCACGTAGGGTTCCGTACCATTACCATTATCTATAATAACGGCAAAAAAATCACGTTTGATGTATGGGAGCCCCCCTTAAATATTTGTTTTATTTTAATTATTTATTTTTAAAGTGAATATATAACTAAATATTATGTGAGTATTTCAAGCGTCTACCTATTAACGTTATGAATTGTGAGCAAAAACGAGTAAATAAATCATGTTTGTTGTATGGGAGCCCCATAAATATTTATTTTATTCCGGTTTTTAGTATTTGTTGTTATAGCGGCAATAGAAATACATCATCTGTGAAAATTTCAACTGTCTAACTATCACAGTTCATGAGATACAGCCTGGTGACAGACGGACGGACGGACGGACAGCGGAGCCTTAGTAACAGGGTTCCTTTTTACCCTTCGGGTACGGAACCCTAATAATGATAAACATGTATGTTCAATAAAGAAATTACAAATAAACAAACAACTTTATGTAACTTACCTTAACATTTAGCCACAGGCAGTTCAGCACAATTTGATGCAACCCTGATATTTTTGTCTCGTCTGCATCACCAGAAGGTTCGTGACCAGATGTTGCGATCATACTCTGAACCATATCGCTCATTTTAGAGAAATCTGAACTAGTCGAAGCCATTTCTTCCCAAGCAAATTGATTTGAGATTTCTTCCAACATTAATACAATTTTGACTATTGTGTGATCATCTATCTTGATTGCATGAGAGTTTTGAAGACAAACCTCTAAGATCACTTGTAATATGCCAATTAATGAATGCAACTGTTTCCCATTTTCAATTGATTTAACAACATCTGTCTTCAATTCGTATTCTATCACCAGTTCCTTGTAAACGAAAAGGAAAACCTCTTCTACACTCGTGAATCTTGTGTCACAAGGCTGGTCTGTTAAAAACAGATGCGTTATCAATTTGAACATGTTACGGCCACAGCTAGTTTGATAAAAGAATTTACTCCTCATGCTCGCTAATGCTTCTTCTATAAGATCGTTCATATAAGTTTTTGTTTTAAATTGTTGTGAATAATGACTTAGAAGAAGTTGAACTACATTCTCTCTGACGTCGTCGCTGGAGTCTTTCAATAAACTCAGCAGTTTCATGACTAGTTCTTCATTATACAGATACCAGTAACCCTTGCCCATCAACATTTGACTTAGCGTCATTACATTGTTAACATTCACTTGTTTCTCTCTTTTTTTCGGCAATTTATGGAAACCGTCATGTATCAGTTTACATATTTTAACACTGGTGATTTTCCTTTGATAGTTTCCATCAACGTTCAAGGAATGTACTGCAAATTTTTGGAGTGACGTGCAGAAATCCACTAAATCGTCATCTTTGAATTCAGATGTCTTTTGATTGCTTATAAATAGCATGAATGTTGATTGCATTTGTGTTAAGAAACTACTCAAACTACTTAGCATGCTCAGTCTAAGAACAGTGCAATCCGAGTTCACATTATTGTGCACATAATCCAAAACAAGCTCATATTCCTTTGGGGAAGGCATCATTTTAGAATGGGACGTGCAAACAATGGCAAATGACAGCATTCTTATGTGCGGTTTGTAATGTTCAATGCCAGACAGCACTACTTTTTCAGTAAATGTGTATTCCTTTTCCGAGTTCCAATTTTTAGTTACAAGACCCAATTTATTAGCTTGTTGCAATAAATATAAACAACTGTATAATTTCTGTTCAGAATCTTCTAATTTTTGTAATTCATCAAGTATAATAGTAGCCAGCGATGGAAATTTCTTAAGTGTCGTCAAACACCAGTAGTTATGGAAATTTTCACTTGACTTATTGGATGAAAATGCTAATATTTTCAATATTCCTTGCAAAAATATATCACACCACTCATTTTCGTACTTAAGCTTTTTTAACAAAGCATAGTACATGTCCGCACCGGCTGAGACCAAGCCCGGCTTATGCAAGCTGTACATGAGGCCATCCGTCCAATTGTATTCCCTTGCCAATGTTTTCACATCGTGTTTATATTCATCTATTATTTCAGAGAGCATCAAATACTTTGCCTTGTTCCAGTAAAAACCGTTAACTTCTTTTAAGACAACATCACAGGTCGGACCATCAATTACTGACATTAATATTCTAAATATTCCTCTGTTCAAGTCTCTGACCCCTGTTATTGGACTCTCCCAGTTGTGGTTCACCAAGTTAAGCAACTTTTGATAATATCTGTTTATATGCTCTTGTAATGACGTACCAAATAATTTCTTGAATGAATTCATGGTTTTGAATACTATGTAAGTGTATCTTGAGTAGTCATATGCCATTGATATTAGCATATCAAAGCAGTATGACAGAAAATCAGACAGATAATTATTGTCAGTCTTCTGGGTAAGGAATGCAGACTGGAACAAGCCATACATGAGAGACACTATGTGTGATATATTCGGATTGCCTTTGTTGCCTTGATTTCTCGATTCTAATTCTTCTTCAAGTATATGAGAAATTTTCTCCAAGTAACATGATTGTCTGTCGGTTAAAGGTAGTACTGAATAGAAGCAGGTAGCACACAACAACTGGTCATCGAACTCCCTGAGACCAGCTCGTAAGTGACCCCACAGAGATTCTATAATATTGTTCCACGTATGTACTTGAATGATCTGTTCACATTTTGATTGCTTTTTGGCTTTTGTTATAACAATCTGAAAATTTAAAAAGTACAGTATATCTTCAATGAGGAAATCTTCAAATAATTCTGTTATGTACAATGGCGTGCATTGATTTTCGAAATAGCTAGACACAAATGTAGTCAGCTGTGTGACATCAGGTAGCGTCTAGAGTTTCTAAGCAATTACCTACTTTCCGATTTCAATATAAAATAAACATTCTTGGCAATCACACAGCGCCATCTACTCCCAAAATAAGCACACTTGTATTATCAGTACTACAATACTAAAAACATAGCTTTTTTGTATACACATAGGTACTTACAATACATTATAATTAATAATTATGTATTTTCGTTTAACAGAAATTTTCCATATCAATTACTCAAAACAATTCAAGCATTTATAAATTTGCAGACCTTTGTAAAGCAAGTGTATAACAAACAACACTGACAACGTGCCCGGTATCAGTTGAGACTGAAACCTAGAAGCCCTTAAAACATTGTGTTACTTGGCCAATCAGCGGGCGGGCGACGTGTGCCTTTAGTCCTTAGAAACATACTTATTGATTTTAGCATTGGACAAACAAACCGACGGTCCCTACGTATAAAGCGACATGTCATTTCAGACATGTCTGCTTATACTACGATATAGTAATTAAAGAATATTATTATTGGACAAATTAGTTAATTTCTTACTTTTTGATTATATACAATCAATAAAATAAAAAAGAAAATGTTTTTTACGAGCAATTTATAGCAATTTATGCAATGAAAAAAAATTGCCATTTTTGACATGTCGCTTTATACGTAGGGACCGTCGATTAACTATCTTTCTTGTCACACCCCAGTGATTGTTAATTACTATCCTATTATATTTTAGACTACAAAAATAACAAGCCTCTGTTGAATGTGTCATATGTAAACATTTAATTATATATTTGTCCAGATTTTAGGCATGACTATCTTATACCATAACAAAATAAAATAACAAAGTCTAAGTCAGAAGAGTATGCATAGGAGAATGTTGTTTATAATTTTGAACAAACGGTTCAGTTGATCATGGCATGTGATTTGTATGACAGTGAGGTAGGTCGCATGCGCTGCCTACTTTACATATATTAGTGTAGTGTACCACACAAAAATTAAGCTACAGGAGCACAGCATACTGCACTCATTGTTGCCCAAATAATTAGGCAGATTGATAACTGGACTGGCTTGATTCTACCTGGTCAAGACAGTGCTTAACTGTCTATTAAGAATGCACTCCACTGATTATGTAAATAAAAACCTGTATAATTTCCGTTGTTAACTGTTGAGTCGGCACGGCAAGTCTCAATAAAGTCTCGTTCAGCTCCTCCATAACGGAGTAACCTGGAATATGTTTATACAATTATGACACTGTTATCACAAATAACAACTAGTAATACAATAGTTAAAATAATATTAAATTACCTAAATATTTCACTATGGTGTAGTTCAGGGATTGGTAAATAAAAATAAATAAAACCAATGAAAATATAAATAATTTACTACTACAAAGTATTTACAATAGACCACATAAGTAACTATTATTGCGCTTCTTTGATAGGCTCATAGCCTTCTTTCTGTATTTTCAGTTTATACACATTAAAATCCCTTTTCCTGTCGAAATGCGTGACCCACTGCGCCGGACACGAGGCCTCATAGGCTTTTCTAAATTCAGCGCATGCTTTAGGCCGCTCTGAACTATCCTTTACATTTTCTTTATCGAGGCATTCCCAATAACGATCTCGCGAATCCCAACATGTTTTTCTCTGTTCTCTATCTGGAAACGACATCCTTTATCGTCTTAGTTCCGCTTTATTACCTAAAACGGAAATATATTTTGTACTATCCTGTACGTGCCTCCTGTTTAATCTTTAAATTTGTTTTAAAACTGCCGTCTTTGAAACAAATTTTGGAGCAAAGTGAAAAATGTAAGTGGAACAAGAAAACCGCAAACATAAAATACAGAAAATAAAATGAATATTGAAATAAACAAAATAATTTAAATTAAATGGAAACAACAAAGAATACTTACAGAAATATTGTAAATAGCTTTAGTTAAATGTAACCTCAACGATACAGCGGCTCGGTTGCTCAAATTTTAATCAAATTTATCAGTGAGTGAATGCTTCGAATTCGACATTGACAGATGACAGGCACTCAAGGGTACTGCTGGCTACAGTCCTGTCAGCCAGCAGCAGTCTGAAGACAAGACACTGTCATCAGATTTGTGGATTCTGTGGTAAATCAAGTCGAGTCCAGTGTTACCGTTTTTAGTAGTTTTACTATATAGTAGTGGGTTTACACGAAGCTAGCAGGTATTTTTTTTTATACTACGTCGGGTGGCAGACAAGCATACGGCCCGCCTGATGTGAAGCGGTTACCGTAGCCATATTAACGCTTGCAACATAAAATATTGCTCGCGCGCCGCCACCCCGCTGCCAACGCAGCATCTCCTTCCTTTCTTTCTGTTGACCTCACTCACTCGCAGGAACACAGCAAACCCCAAGGGAATTGTTATTTGGCTGCGGTATTCTGTGAGGTGGAGGTATATTCCCCAATCGGGTAGCTTACAATTACGCTGCCTACCTCTCTTTTCGCCAGAGCTTCGTTTGTCAGTTAGCAGGGTGCACCATGTGCAGGTGAAGTTGACTTTGGTTCAAAGATCTTGATGAACCACTTACACCCCACACACAGGTATTCACGAAATTTGGTATTATTTGGGATATTTAATTAACATACTAATAATATTAGTATATTGGCATCCTGTATTATTTTGAGCATGCAATATTTACTAAAAAGCCATTTTTCTATTTTTAATTAATCATAGTCTGGCCAGGAATTGTTTTAGACACTCGATATATTTTCAAATATATTATATTTGATTTAAAATACTTTTCATCCATTAAACAGATGGATGAAAGTCGTTTCTAGTGTAGATCCTCTACTACAATGTTAAATCACAATTGCGCACGCAATTGTTTTGTCTAAATAATTTTATTAATTTCTTTTATTGCTTACTAAAATTGTATAGGTACTATATTGTTTTTCCATAGTAATTACGAATTTTATTCCAATTTACATCTTAATCGCTGTTTTGAGGTTGACTATTATCATCATTACAATTAGGCATTTACTGGGATTGTGACAATATGAAAACAAAGTAATGAAATTATATTTCGCTAAAACAAATAGCATAAAGTATCTTATAACCGAAATTCATAGGGCCGGCTACCTGCGTAACACCAACGGGAACATCGAGGTTGAATTACGGAATCGAGACTGCTCTCTTGGATTTATCCGTCTTCAATTCTTAACTAGATTTACTAACCACCTTGCCTATCAGTGCGTCTGTTAGTTTTTTGCTAAAAAGTATTACTCAGTCTCTTAAAAGATGATAAATGTACCTAGAAGTTATAACAGATAAATAGTATGGTCCAAATAAGATTTGTTTCTCCCAGACTTAAATGTAATGCCCCAGGGTTAGGAAGCGGTTATAGATGTACATTATCTATATATTCAGCTATGAGCAATTGCGGATACAGGGGTAGAGTCACGGGGGTCATGACCCCCCCCCCCCCCCCAGGCCCATGACCTATATGGACCACTAATTAAAATTGTGAAATTTAATGTTTTATATATTTTTTGTCTCAATATAGGTTTTTGGGGTGTAGTGGTTCATCAACATCTTTGAACAAAAGCCAACTTCACCTGCACGCGGTGCACCCTGCTAACTGACAAACGAAGCTCTGGCGAAAAGAGAGGTAGGGAGCGTAATTGTACGCTACCCGACTGGGGAATGTACCTCCACCTCACAGAATACCACAGCCAAAGTTCCCTTGAGGGCTGTTGTGTTCCTGCGAGTGAGTGAGGTCACTAGAAAGGAAGGAGATGCTGCGATGGCAGCGAGGGTGGCGGCGCGCGAGCGATATTTTATGTTGCGAGCGTTGATATGGCTACGGTAACCGCTTCATCAGGCGGGCTGTATGATTGTCTGCCACCCGACGTAGTATAAAAAAAAGTACAGTACATACATACATTAATGAAATACCTACTTTTTACCTGTATCTAATGTTATCAAAATTAAATTATAACTTGAAGTGACTTGACCACGACTATGTGACCCCCCTCCCCGTACCTGGCACCAAAGCTGGATCCGCCTTTGGGTATGAGCAACTTTATGACGGCCTCTCCAATGCAGAATAACTTAATTTTGTCTACCCTTATCAGGCTTGGTGCTGGTCGATCATAGCGTTCGATAACATTTTATTTTGATTGATAGATGAACCTTGATCTGTGCCAGCCACCCCGTTAAACGACGAGGTTAGCTCTACCGGGGTGGATGAAACAAATTTTCCCAACCGCCCCGTTAACGGGCCGGGACGACCGGGGGCTGATGGTACCGACTGTTTTTTTTAGGTACGAAACAGGTGGAAAAGTCGTGTTGACTAGCACAGCACTGAAACGCGAATGAGGTTTCGAAGCAACGACATGTGACGGGTTAATTCTTGACCCCCACTACAAAGCGAGGATCTGAAAAGTTTTTCGAAGAACCGCACTCTGTAACAATGGCTGGGACTGGGAGTTCATTCAAACGTTGAGAGTTCAAGATAACCGTTCTGCCGGATTTTTCGTTACACTACAGAAGCCTGGAGATGTAAAAGAGAAAAAAGAGTATACGTGTATGCGTATGTCAGAGGAAGATAGAAAATGAAACCACATTTTTAATCTATAAGAACCCCTAAGAACAAACGGCCTTTGTCAATGAGTTACCGGTTATTTTTAAGTTTATTGACATTTTTAAAAATAAATAAAATTGTCGTACAAAGTTGTGTTTAAACAAAAGTAATTAATCATAGTTTTCTGTGTTATGTCTAGATAAATGTCATTTAGTGGAAAAAAATATAGAAAATTATGTATTTTTACACAATGATTGTTTTACGCAAAGTGTGTGTATGTAATACTTTTGTGATAATTGCTTATATAACACAAAAGTATTACATACACACATAAATAGATGCGAAAACTTACTACGTTTAATACAATTTATACTCTGCATCATACAATTTTTACGAATAATTTTAAAATCTTTAATAACCTATTCAACATAGATATTCAAGAAAAAGTTTTAAACGATTATAAAGAAATTACATACTTATTTGTTATTATTTTAAGGGCCGATTTTTCAATCCTCAGATAAACAGACAGATAGTGTTTATTTGACAGATAACAAAATATTGCATTTTTCAATCGTCAGATAGGCTCTATTTGGCGAATAACGCCCTTACCTGGGGAATAAATCTATTTGCCTCTTTGATGGCCAGACAAGAAACGAAAAACTAAAGATAGGCTCCAAAAACCTTGATCCAGTAGCCCGTAAAAAAAATATTCTTAAATTTAATCGTTCGGTAAGGTAACCCTATCATTAGATTACGTATTTATACGTCAAGTCAACCTTCCTTTCATTGACGTTTATTTTGAGGTTATTTCTTGTTTCTCCAAACTATTGATATTTTCGATTGATTATTGATATTTTATTGATTATATTGATATTGATGTTTTCAATGATTTGTTTATATTTATCCACTAAACTTACTAACAACTGAACTTCTACATTGTTAAAATTAGCAGCACATTCTCTCTTTTTTGATTCCATTGTCAATTGCGATAAAAAGTTGCTGGCAAAAACCGAAACCCACCAAGTAAAAATCACCACAGAAAATACCACGACCACGAATGAATGAGCAAAAGTGCATAATAGTTTGATTGATGCATAGAAATTAGAGGTTATGATTAAACGTCAAATAAACAAATGTCAATCTTTTTTTGTCTTCTTCTAGCACACGTAACAACGTATGCGTACTCTCGCTCGTACAGAATCAGAGTAAACTTAGCAACTAAAAACCTTGGATAGTTATCAGCTCGTTATCTGACCATTGAAAAATTCAATCAATTTTATCCGTCCGTTAAACAGTCGGATATTTTAATTCGCTAGTTAGTTATTCGATGATTGAAAAATCGGCCCTTAGTAGTACTTTTCAGCCTGGCGCAACTCAAGGTAAAAAAACGACTCTATGAATCGGAAGCGAATTTGGTACAAATTTTGATGGTTTTCGCTTCCATTTCATACATATTAGAATTACGCTATTTGTATGGCACATCCGTCTCTTAAAACGTAGTGGTTACATTCTCTTTGGTACTTTTCTGAATTTGAGAACGGTAACATTGATTTGATTTAAACCTGTCAGTCAACCATTGTTTATTTTTTTTATTTTTGTCAACAAAATAAAAATTAATTATTCAAGAGAAGAGAATCAGACTATTAATCATTAATTATTTTTCGATACGTCTTCATTAAATAATTGCCCCATAATGGATTTAAATTTGTGTCGAATTTGCATCAATAGAACGGGTACAATTTCCGTGTTTGAGAAGCACGAAGACGTGCAGTACAGCAATAAAATAATGCAATGTGTTAATGTGAGCATCGTCGAAGGCGACGGCTTGCCGCATTCCATCTGCGTGGAGTGCATTATGGAGCTGAATATCTCGTACGAGTTTGTACAAAAGTGTGCGGCATCCGACAAGGCGCTACGCTGTCTCGGCGTAGAACACAATTATGAAGACGTCCAGATCGACCTGCAAGCTCTCAGTGATCAAGACATCAAAAACGAGTTGGACATTAAAAATGAACTGGACTTTATCAATTACGATAGTGATCATTTGTTAAGTTCCCTGGCAAAAGAAGATCTCTCTGATCCTGAGCAGCTTATCACATACAAGACCAAGAAGAAAAAGGTCAGTAACAAGACAGATGGTGAATCAGAACTTGTGCAAAATGTTAGAGAACAATTCAGTGAATTTTTAGAAACATTCTCAAATGAAGATGGCCCAGACAGGAATCACTCGTATAAAAACAGTGATAGGAAGAGAAGAAAACGTACCAAAAAAGGGCCAGTGAAATGTGAGATATGTGGACAGATGTCTGTGTGTCAGTCAGCACTAGACACACACATGCGCACTCACACTGGAGAAAAGCCGTACCAATGCCAAGTCTGCAGTGCACGATTCCGAACAAAAGGTGCCCTGAAGAATCACAACGAGTCTCGACATTTGCACAGAGAGAGAAGATTCACATGTGAAATGTGTGGCAGTAGTTTCTACAGAAAAAATGATATCGTTATACATATGAGGGTACACACAAATGAGAAACCATATGTTTGCACAATTTGCTCTCAAGGATTTAGACAAATAGCTACCTTGATTCGTCACAGGAGGGTCCACACCGGGGAAAAGCCATATGCTTGCGCAATCTGTGATAAAAAGTTCTCGGACAAACATCTTGTTAAAAAACATTTATCAGTGCACAGCGACGAGAAAAAGTACCAATGTCATTTGTGTAGCAAGTCTATGAAGACGAGAAGTGCACTAAATACTCACCTCAACTTACATTCAAACCAAAAACAGAATATCTGCAGTTTCTGTGGAACAGCGTTCAATATGAAAGGCAATCTGCGGACTCACATTCGTAGAATGCACTCTGAAAAATCCGGTCAATGTACAGTTTGTTTAAAAATGTTTTCCGATTTGGAAGAGCATATGCGGAAGCACACTGGGGAGAAACCTTTTGTGTGCAAGCTGTGTAATCAGGGTTTTGCCACTAAAAGAAGTCTGACACAGCATACAGCATTCAAACATGAGAATGCGTCCAAGTTCAAGTGTTCAATCGGCGAGTGCACAAGGACTTTCCCAACGGCGATGATGCTCGAGTTTCACCTTCTCAAGCAGCACACAAATAACACTCCGTATGTATGCCAGCATTGCTCCAGAGGATTTTTCCGAACCAGTGACCTCTCCAGGCACCTCCGAGTCAGCCACATGGATATCCAGATGAAAATTCCAATTAAAACTGTTGATATATAGATCATAGTCCTATTTACTGTGTATAAAATGAACTAATGTATTTTGAGTGAGACTTCACATTTATTATGTTAAGAATTGACTGTTAGTTGACTTTATTAATATTATAATGCTAGAATCAAATTAGCAATAGTGCAATGTACAGCCAGGCCATGTCAAGTTTGATACTTCTGTTCAATTTTAGCTCCTCATATAGAATAGAAGAATGGTAAAAATATCAAACTTGACATGCTTGTTATACTAACATTTTCTAGTCAATAAATTATAAGTTGTAGGTAATAAAATATTTACTATTTTAAGAACTTGTTTTTTTCATGAAATTTTAAAACATTTTTGATGGTTAATTTAAAAAGAATGAAAAAATGTTTTTTTTTTATTTAAAAAGAAAACAATTAAATTTTGTTTGCTTTCAAGCACCTAAGACTCAGCATCTGAAGCTATTGGACATTGAAAAATTACCTGGATCATGTAAATAGCAATACGGCTCAGGGGTCTAATATGTAACTTTAAAAAAATATTATCTACATTTTCAAATAAGCATTCTACAGTGGCCTAAAGCAAGTTTAAAAAATATGTATTTTTAGATATTCTTACATATTCCTTTAAATGTTTACTTTGACCAAATGAAATTGTAGTAGTATAGAAGTAATAGAAGTAGATAAATAGAATATGCTTTATTTGCACTATACAAACTACAGAAACAATTTAGTCAACATACAGAAAATATCCGCTTATAAAATATATATATGTGCAACAAGGCGGCCTTATTGATAAGAGCAATCTTTTCAAAGTATAAAAACACAAAAAAAGACACCTAAAAACTTATTTTCCAAATTGAGGACATACACAAATAGATTTAAAGAATTATGTATCTCCAAACTTAGGTAAAATAATTGGCATTTTTTTAGTGAAGCTACCTGATGGCTGAATGCATGGCCTGTAGTTTAATTTTATATTAGACAATTTTTTGTACGTAATATTAGATAGGTTTCTTATTGTTTCGTGTTCTTCAAAAAATTATACGCAAAACAATGGTATCATTATATTGTTTGTATTTATTAATTATGTAGGTCGTGAATAAAGCGCCATGACCTACGGCATCATTAAAGTTGATAGTAGATTCGAGTTCCTAAGGGCAGCCCTCTTCCTGTCCGTGGCTGGAGGGACGTGCTGTGCGACCCCACGAAACCCAATAGCGCGGAAATCCTCAGCAGTTCCAAACGCGCGCCCTCGTCGCCTGCTGCCACGGCGAAACAGCCTCGCCGTCGTCGGTAAAGCGGCACCAGGTGTCGTGAGCCGTATGCTCCTTTCTCTTTTCTATAGAACACGTTATCAAGCTCTCTCACTCTCGCGCCAATTAGGCGACGAGGTGATACGCGGCGGGCCGCGTAGAGGACGTTAGCCCGCGACCGCCCGCCGCAGCGCACGTCTCGTTAGCTCGCCGCCAATCGCGCTACAACCGTGGCAGGTGTCGGTGCCGTGATGAAATCGTGAAACAGTTCGTGTGTGATACTTTGCTAACTTCCTTCCTGATATTGGATTGTCCTTAAAGTTCCACTATGGGAGAAGTGAGTACCGTTTCTTTATTACGATCTGTGCGGAATGCGACGTGCTCCAGTTTAGATCGGACGCTCGGCTCCTGTGATTGTGATCGCTAGGTTCGTAGGTCGACGGCATGGGATGCAGGTCAACGGTGCGGAGAGGTGTCGGTAGTAT
The DNA here is from genome assembly GCA_937001555.2 of Hypsopygia costalis. Taxonomy (NCBI): domain Eukaryota; kingdom Metazoa; phylum Arthropoda; class Insecta; order Lepidoptera; family Pyralidae; genus Hypsopygia; species Hypsopygia costalis. Next base: position 632,362 of record OW443336.2, on the reverse strand, counting down.
CTGCAGTGCGAGCGGCTCCGCCGGCATGCTTCTGCTGATTAATTAGCGCTTTCGTACGCGAGAATAATGGTATGCGAGTTTGGGAATGTGTGCCGGCCGTAGAAAGCTCCGCGGGGCCCCGGAAATCGCATCGCTAAAAAGCACCAGATCGACGAGTAGTACTGTTATTCGTTTCATTAGATAACGTCGCTTATCTGAGATATTGTTTTATTTGTTAAAATCGAACATTCTTGTACAAAGACCTATTGTTATCTCGACTGATATAAGATCTGGGTATTAACGACTATCGCAAATAAATTTTATAATGTGCAAAACAGGTAAGTATTGTTCAAGACAAGTTTAACGGTGTTCGGTGTTTTGAACTATGTGTCTGCATGTTACAAATTTCCCTGTTATTAACAACTACCTTCCGCCATCGCTAGTAAAAATTGCACTCATTAAGCATTAAAGTCGTTAAAGATAGTTAACTATTTGTTGCTTACATGAAAATACACTGAAAATAAAAACAAAACCTTGATTTTCTCGTTTCTTATCGCTATATTTCGAGAACTGCTGAAGTCGGGGATTTAACCACCGAGTCGGTTAAAATAAAAACTAAACATGCATCGATATCAGTCCGTCCGTTTGGGATGTGTATAACGTCACAGACAGACTTAGTCTATATGTCTGAAGACTGTCTAGTCTTTGAACTAGATTAATAAAATAAAGTTAGGACACCTTTTATTAATTTATATTATACTTACATATTATAAATACATTTTATCAATCTAGTGTGTAAGGTTACCTCATGTGTAACTCTACCTCAGATAAGAGATAAGATATAACCTGCCGAACTGGGGAAGTGCTTCCTTCCACCCTCACAAAGGACCGCAGCCAAATTACAATTTCTAGAGTATTAGAGTGTTACTGCGAGTGAGTGAGGTTACCTGGAGAAGGGTTGTTGTGATGGCAGCGGGAATAGCAGAGCTAGCGATACTTTATGTTGCAACTGTCTACTATAGACTCTGGCCACTGTTTCCCATCAGTTGACCCATATGCCTGTCTGCCACCCGAGACGTAGTATAAAAAATATGACGAATAAAGAAAATACTATTATAAGTATATTATCCCACTAGCTTCTACTCGCGGCTTTTCCACGTGTGAACATAATACATGGATAAAAAGTTTCGTGTTAATACAGAACATATTGTATATGTATGCCAAATCCGTTTAGCTGATTACCCGTGAAAGAGTAACAATATTCCATACATATATACATCCTCACAAACTTTTACATTTATAATATTAGTAGGAAATAGGATAGATAGTTCATGCAAGGGCGGATCCAGCTTTGGCGCCAGTTGTTGTCAAGTCACACTCAAGTTATAATTTAATTTTGATAATAATAGATACAGGTAAAAAGGAGGTATTTTATTAATGTATGTAGGTATTGTACATAATCTATATTGTGACAAAAATATATATAAAAACGTTAAGTCTAACAATTTTAATTAGTAGTCCATCTAGGTCCTGGACCCAGCCCAGGGGGTGGTCATGGCCCCCATGACCCTCCCCCTGGATCCGCCCTTGAGTTCAAGTCAGATATTTATTTATTTCAGGCAATGCCATGAACAGAACTCGACAATAGGCCGAAAATATATAGTAACAATAAAGTTATTCCGGTAATGTCGGCCGAAGCCTCCCCCTAAAGCGCTGATATACCACATCCTTCGGCCAGTAGTCCTCTTCCATTAATATGGACAGCACACCGAACGAACGAACGCCTTTTGTTGTTGAAAGTTGAGAGTTGAAAACTGAAGCTCCTTGTAAACACTCACGCACACATGTATACTAAAAGCATGTTCAGTTGCGCATGTCTTTGCATGCATTGCAAATATATTTATTTGCAATTCAATGGCCATAAAGATTTCATAGCACAAAAATCTAAGTAATAGGGTAATAGGTACAGTGGGTCTGCTTGTGGATTGGCATTTGTTTCTAAGTATTTTTCAAATTAACCGTGTGGTCTGCTTGCAGATTGACATTTGTTTGTACATTTCAAATTAAAAAGGTCTATGTTCGCTCTCAAAATAATACAAAATCAACCTTAACAACACTTACTTATACAGTTACATACATACTATCAATACAGTGTCTAGGTTATGGAAACCTGTCGTGCACCAATCTGCACGTGATAATATGTTTGTCATGCTGTGTGTACTTCAATTTTGGTCTTACAACTAGACCTTATACTACTTAAATGAAAATTGTTATATTTGTTGTAAGACTGTTTGTTGACCGTTTGTACACCTATAAATAAATAAATAAATTACGTTCGTTAGGAAATTTTGTCAAAAGATACATTTTCTTAGTCGACCTTATCAGCCCGTGTATTATGTTTCCCTTTGATAGCCACAAATAATAATGTTTACGCAATTACAAGTAATAATTAACGTAATTATAATGGTACTAGGTCAGCTTAGAAACGCGAGGAAAAGATTTCAACGGCTCCATGGTACATTGCCGATCAGCTGACTCACTTGTTCAAGGAAGGTATTTTTTTTTTACCTTTTAACTTTATAAAAGGAAAAGGCTTTCAAGTCGATTACATTTTTGTATGCAGGTTACGTGACAGCGGCGCCGGTGTTTATGAACTAATTCTTTGATATATTTTTATGTTTGAAAGTGAGCGTTCCGGCTGTGGACTTAAATATATAAATTTTATAGTTATTCGATAATAAATAAAAAATCGTGTAATGCTTTAAATAAAAAGAGAAAGACGATCTTGATGTTGCTCACATAGTAAAAAAATATTCATGTAGGTAAAAAACCGGACAAGTGCGAGTCGGACTCGCCCACCGAGGGTTCCGTACGTAGTATCATTATTAAATTTGATATTTTTCATTATAAATAAGAAATAATGCGTCGAAAAAAAAATATTATATATTTTGCAATGTGTACATCAAGCCCTTTCATATGATACCCCATTTGAACTAGTAGTTTCAATTTGAAATTTCGAAACCCTATAAAAAATATAGACCCCCTATTTTTTAAGATCTATTTACAAATGTATAGTTTTGAGATTTATTCCTGTACTTGTAGTCTATAACGATATTACTTGCCAAATTTCATAGTTCTAGGTCAACGGGAAGTAGGAAGGTTTTGATTCCCTTGAGAATGTGTCGAAATATGGGTTTTTTACTGAATAAACGGCCGTAACTTTTTTTTACGTAAACTTAGCAGTTGATTTTTTTACGACTTCATGGGACCGGACCTGAGTATACAGTTCAAATTTCAGCTTGATACCTCCACGCATTCTCGACATAGAAATTCTTGACAGACAGACGACAGACAGACAGACGGACAACAAAGTGATCTTATAAGGGTTCCATTTTTCCTTTTGAGGTACGGAACCCTAAAAATCGGTCAAGTGCGAGTCGGACTCGCGTCCGGGGTGAGTCAGTAGTACTTATTTCGATACATATTTCCGGGATACTAAGTTACCTATGTGTATCGATGAATCCTTAATTATTAACACTAACTTTTAGTCAAAATCCCGTTAAAATACATAGTATTCAAATTCAAATTCAAATTAGTTTATTTGCTAAATGTAGGTACAGGGATGTTTAACATAGTAATTATTTTTTATCGCTACATTTTGCCTGTTGGCGTGCAAATACAATTACATTTTTATTATTAATTGGTCATCTATATTATTTTACATAAACAGTTGTTTCAAGAAACTAATATCACTCATTAATAACTAACATATCATATCATTATTCCTTTTACTATAAAATAATTCTCGAGTTAATTAATATTATATGTATTTCGTAAACTATTATGTCATTACTCAATATTTTTGTCACATAAATAATCATTAATAGAATAATAACATTTATGAATTAACATGTCATATAATTTATTTTTAAATTTATTTAAGGTCATTATTTTAATACTATTAGGCAATTTGTTATAAATAATTTGTGCCATGCAGCAAAAATTTTTTTGCATCAGAGAAGTTTTTACAAAAGGTATTTTTAGTTGCAAACGGTATGCTTCTCGTATTTGCCGGTTTCTATTCCAATATTTATCTTTACGAATATATTTATTTCGTAGATGTAGAGTAAAACTACGGCAGCCTTGCTACGGGATTGTCTTATGAAATATTCGCGAAAGTTTGAAAGGATGTTAGTTATACTTACTTAATTGGTAATCGGTAATTAAAGGATATTACATATTGGAAGTCTCTGAAGGTGAACCTGTTTACCGACAGAACATAGGTTAATAGATACATTTGTACACTACGGCGAGTGGGAAACAAGCATACGTACCGTGAAGCGATTGCCGTAACATTTTCTCATTTTTTTTATACTACGTCAGGTGGCAGACAAGCATACGGCCAGTCTGATGTAAAGTGGTTACCGTAGCCATATTAACGCTCGCAACATAAAATATCGCTCGCGCGCCGCCACCCCCGCTGCAACGCAGCATCTCCTTCTTTTCTGGTGACCTCACTCACTCGCAGGAACACAACAACCCTCAAGGGAATTGTTATTTGGCTGCGGTATTCTGTGAGGTGGATGTACATTCCCCAGTCGGGTAGCTTACAATTACGCTCCCTACCTCTCTTTTCGCCAGAGCTTCGTTTGTCAGTCAGCAGGGTGCACCACGTGCAGGTGAAGTTGGCTTTTGGTTCATTTGGGGGTGTACCCCCATATACATTTTAAAAAGATAAAAAAACAAAGAAAATTTAACTATTCATGGTTTGTCATGAAATAAATTATGTAACCCTTAGCATAAGCATGTTATCTCCGAACAGACACTTCGATTATATTTATATAGATAAATAAATTCAATGGCCTAAACCACTTCAAGTCACGTTCCCTCAATAAATAAATGTTTAATCGATTAGAGATAAAATAACTTGCACTGATAACGCTGCTGACTGATACGGTACTTAAATAACCTAACAGTACAAAAGACATTAAAAATATTCATTAAATAATTTGTAATAGCATTAAAAATATTCATTAATATTGAATATTGGGGTGTAGGTGACTCACTAATATATTTAGAGCCAAAACCAACCTCACTTGCACGTGGTGTACCCTGCTGATTGACTAACGAGGCTCTGGCGAAAGAGATTTAGGGTACAGCGTATTTGTAAGGAAGGAAGGACTACAAGAAAGGATTTAAAAAAACCGGCCAAGTGCGAGTCGGACACCGTTCCGTAATTTAATTTAATTTAATAGTCTATCAAAACGGCAAAAAAAAACGTTTGTTTTATGGGAGCCCCCTTAAATATTTGTTTTGTTTTAATTTAATTACAATACAATACAATACTCTTTATTGCACCAAAAATACAGTAAAGTTTTAAAAATAAACACTTAAAAAAATTAAGTACAAAAGGCGGCCTTATCGCTTAGCGATCTCTTCCAGGCAACCTTTGGGTAGAGGAGACATGAAATATAGGTAGATGGCGCAGCATATACTACGAGTATATACCTACACAATTATACATTAATAAATAATTTATAAATTAATAAATTAATTATTTATTTTTAAAGTGAATATATAACCACAGTATAAGTAATAGTACTAAATATTCTGTGAATATTTCTACCTGTTGCCGTTATCAAGGTCGAGCAAAAAAAAATCACGTTTATTGTAAGGGAAATCAACTTGTAGTCGTAAAAAAAATACTTGATAGTTACGTAGGTATATTATTACAAATACTCATAGTAAACGTACGATCGAGTACCTTCGTATTTAGCTTGCTTGTCACCAACATAAAATTGCATGACGCGTGTCTCCTACGTACGTGCCACGCTGTAATCGTGTTTATAACGTCTAGAGCAGTGTTCCGCAAACGTTTTGTTTTTAAGGTATGTACCTACATCTAGGAAAACGAACATTTTTGGATTGGATTTTGGATTTATCTCATCATCATTATCATCAGGTCATTTTAGTCTCCACTACAGGAGTACGACCCTCTCTAGTCCGTCCCAGACAGAACGAGGATTTGGCCTACACTCCCCACGCTGGCCAGACGGGTTGGGGAGGCCTGATCGATGTTTGATAATGTATTTCCCTTAGTCGCCTTGTACGACATCCACGGGACGAGACGGAGTGATTCTATTCTAGTCTGCCGGAAACCAAACGGCCTATGTTCTGTGAGGCATTCTAAGCAAAGTCGACCACAGCCTGTCTATGAATGGCTTTTTTATCTCGAGTTCCTCCGTGCTTCGAAGGGCACGTTAAGCTGTTGTTCCCTGCTGTTGTCAGTGGCCTTTGGGCGGTTTGAAGACACTGGCTTCCGCCAACTCGCAGTTGAGCGGCGTGGTGGAGCATGCTCTAAACGTCCTTCGACTGAATGGAGACCCGTATCTGTGAGGTGGAGGTACTTCCCAGTCCGGATGCGTATATGATACGCTATGCCTTACCTCTCTTTTCACCCATGCCATAGCCACGCTGGATGCACCACGTGCAGATGAGGTTAGAAATAAATAATTTAGAAGTATCGGTTTGTAATGTCAAAATAACGGCGTTTTACTGAATGCATATGAAAGTATATACAGTACGGTACATGATCGTCATCATCATCATCATCATTTTACTCAAACGATGTCGACTGTTGAACATAAGCCTCCTTAGACTTCCACAACAATCGGAATGTCACCTGCCCTTTGTATCCATCGGCCTGCCGCGGCATTTAACACACTGTCCGTCTGTGTGTTTGTTTGTTCCGTTTTATCTCTGAAACGGCTTGACCGATTTCAACAGGATTTATACTAACAGATAGCTAATGTTATAAGAAGTTATTTAGCGTACTTTTATTTTAGAAAAAGATTTTGAGTTTCGCTTATAAAACAAAACCCATGAAATTGAACACTTTTTGGAAAGTTTTAACGGGCGAAGCCGATTTATCCATCCATATGCAACCCACTGCTGGTATACCGGAATGCCGTCAATCATACCGGCATAGAGCGTACTCTACGACGTTGTTCAATTATTAGCGGAGAACCATATTTACAAACAACAATCGATTGACTTGGCTTAACAACAGTTATCTAATAACAACAGACCAGCGGGGCTAATTTGTTAATTTAATAGTAGTAATAATGAAATGGTAATTAAATAATTGTAATAAATAATTAAATAGTAGCAGAATAATTAATAGTAGCAGAATAATTAATAGTAGCAGAAAAATTAATACTTGCTCGTTTTCTTATTACCCCAACATGCTAGTTTATTAATTGAATAAATTCAACATAGATCAAACTACTTTTGTCTCAGCTCGTTGACTTAAGAGCCACATTACATTTTGACTGTGATTTTTGCGTAAAATGGCCAATTTTGGCGTTCTTGATCTCGGAAACAAAAATACATTAACAATGTTGACTTATTGAATAGTATAGAATAGCTATTGGCATAGTACATAGCGGCCTCGCTTTTTGTAAATTTTGCTTAACTTTTTAAATAAACCCAAAATTGCAGAGAAAGATTTTCATAAAATGCGCGCATTCACTATTTTGAGCTCCTGGATTGTACTACTGTTCCAAACAAATGAAATAAAAAAAAATAGAATGTTATTTGTTATATAATCGTATAGTACATAGCGGCCTCGGAATTTTGAAATATCATTGATTTAATATAGAAAAAAACATTCTCTTAACCAAAAAAACTTCGAAAATCGCTTTAAGTAACTGTTAATTTCTCGAATAAACGATAATATTATTGAGCAAAATTTATACGAGAATAATTGTTACTTCATGATGAATAAACTTTGTAGCATGAATTTATTATCTTATTTCAATAAAAACGATATATACTTCAAAATTACTACAAAAAACGATGCACCGGCGGCCTTCGCGGGTTTAGTACTGCGTGAGAGCTCGTCAGCGTGCAAATGTAATAGGGCTCTTAACAAGATAAATGTTGAATCTTTCGAAAAAAAAAAAAAATTTTTTCTTAGGATTCGATTACACTAGGTTACATTTATGCGAATTCAGGCGTCCAAAACACTTCGTATCAAGCTAACTTAATGAATTAAAATGATAGTAATTGATTCTTATCTGTCAGGCTGACACGCCTACATCTACTCACTGCTGGATACAACTTGAAATAGCTTGAAACCGCTGTCGATTGTTAATTCTTAGATAAGAATCAATTACTATCATTTTAATTCATCTAGAAAACGCTTTGTCGCCTCATACGTTGGCCTCCAGGACTTTCCTCCCCATCTGTCTTAGCTGACTCAGCGGATATGGCCAGCACACAGCCACTTCAGCTTGCTGACTCTGAGAGGTATTTCGACCACTTTGGTTTTCCGTCGAATTTTGTTATTTCACATTCGATCCCTTGGAGAAACTCCATACATTGCTCTCTCCATCGTTCGCTGTTAGACTTTTAGTCTGTGAACCAGCCAAACGGTCAACGTCCAAGTCTCTGCACCATAGGTCATAACAGGGATGACGCACTGATTGAACACTTTGGTCTTCAAGCATTGGGGTATATTTGCGGTGAGGATGTGCCAAAGCTTTCCAAACGCTGTCCAGCCCAGTCGAATGCGTCTATCGATCTCTTTGTTGAAATTACCCCGGCCCAGCTGTATGGCCTGTCCGAGGTAGACGTAGGCTTTAACCACTTCAATAGTTGCTTTCTCTACGATGATTTTGGGTTGGGATGATTTTGGGGTGTAAGTGGCTCATCAACATCTTTGAACCAAAGCCAACTTCACCTGGACGCGGTGCACCCTGCTGACTGACAAATGAAGCTCTGGCGAAACGAAAGGTAGGGAGCGTAATTGTAAGCTACCCGACTGGCGAATGTACCTCCACCTCACAGAATACCGCAGTCAAATAACAATTCCCTTGAGAGTTGTTGTGTTCCTGCGAGTGAGTGAGGTCACCAGAAAGGAAGGAGATGCTGCGATGGCAGCGGGGGTGGCGGCGTGCTTGCGATATTTTATGTTGCGAGCGTTAATATGGCTTCGGTAACCGCTTCACTTCAGGTGGGTCATATGCTTGACTGTCACCCGACGTAGTATAAAAAAAAAGATGACCAGGCTAAGGATGATGAAGTCGTTGTACATAACTTTCGTATAGTCAAAATCCATCCCCAACCCGGATCGAGAAGCAGCGTTGAGATCGCAAATAAATAACGCAAAGAAATTATTTGATTGATTGAACTTCATTTCACATCCAAATTTGAGCAAAGAATGTTCTTATGCTCCATGTAATAGACGTTTGAATTGGACTACTAGATCGTCTGACACCTGCATCTGTATACACCGATCATTGTACTCGTACCGAGTGTTGATAAATATAGTGATATTAGATAATCTCATCATATCAGAATTCTGTGCATTGGCATGTGTATGGAAATAACTTTTCCGTTGGTCAGGTGATCAATTGACATTATCGTAGATGGCTATATACTGAAGAGATTGAAATCCATGATGTTATATTTCTATATATATGACATACCAAAACTAAATTCCATCAGAACACGGTTCCTGCTGGTGCATGGATAGCTAGCTACAAATAGTTACATAGACTATCACCATCGTTATCAAATCAGCTACTTAATAAACTTGCTATCTCTTTCTCATTGAGCGCCATTCCATATGGCACCGATTTTTCATGCATAAAATTTCGTTCGCGTGATACCACCCCAGCTGGCAACGCAACAATTCCTTTTTGGTGACGCAGGAACTCAATATCCTTCAGAGGTGTTCTGTGAGATGGAGGTACTTCTCCAGATGAGCAGCTTAAAAACACGCCATACCCTACCTCTCTTGCCAGAGTCTCGTGTGTCAGTCAGCAGTATACACCAAGTGCAGATGAGGTTGGCTTAGGCTCAAATAGGATAACTTTGTAATGCTTTATGTATTACTACTAACTGTGCCCTGTGTAACTGTTTGACTATTGCTAGTTCACTAATCGACGGGGTTACCACGAGCCCGTGACGTTATCTCTAAAGATAGTGTTGGAAGTGGTAGTTTCATAAATCATTCAAATTAATATGTCAAGGTAGAGAACGGTGTAAGCCCTTGGCGAAGTCAATAAAGCTATGGTGTAAGCCATTATTCAGCTAATTGATAATAATAACCACAGATAGCGTTAATTAGAATAGTTATAAGAATTTATTATTTTGGTCATCACTTGTAAACTTCGGTCAACAACGCCTGAGAAAGACATTGTTTGTAAATTATAATTAATTGGTACTAGTGATACAACCAATATTTATGATGGTACAACTGATCGCAAATTAGTGTCACTAGTACCATTGATGGTACTAGAGATACAAAGTTGGGTCACTTGTACCATCAATGGTACTAGTCAATGGTACTACTGATCCTAAGGGGTATTATTATTAGTTTCAATATAATTTTTTTACAACTATAAAGATATTGATCGTTTGTTTCTCTTCTGTTACAGTCACTGCTGAAGGAGGACCCCCTATCGAGGATCCAGAGAGAAATCATTGAAGTGACAGAGAGAGAGCGCGAGTTTAAAGAGGGACACTTCAGGATAAATAGACTTCTGTCAGAGTCTACCATCAGCGTGAACCACCAGAATGGCCACGTCAACGGAGACGACGATCACAAACCACAAAAAACGCTGAACAGAGCGGTGTCCACGTCACACTTGATGGGGCCTATCGCTCCGTCACCACCGCCTGTGCCCACCCTCCTAAACACCAATGGGTACACGCGTCGGTTCGCGCCCCAGACCGGGACCAAAGGAATCATGCAACGGTTCATCGCCAACAAAGGCAAGATGCCGGCCACCTCACCAGTAGCTTCGGCGCCGACAGCGGCGCTATCAGCTTCAATCAACTTTCCCGTGTCGCCCATCATAGCACCAGTAATACCTACTGCCGCCGTCACTCGAACGCCCGAAGGAAAACTCATGCGAAAAGGTTACGTACCTGTCGAAGAAAAGATCCAAAAGGAACTACGGGAGATGAAAGACAGGGAACATGAGCTGAAACGCATGAGGAAGAAACAAAAACCCTTCGATCTCGAGTTGAGTGACAACGAGACCTGCTCGGAATCAGACGAGGAAGACATCCCTCTGCCGGGGAAACTGAAAGCGACCAAGTCAATAGGGGAGTTGTACGAGGCACTCAACGAAGAACTGCGGTCACCGTCGCCTAGGAACAGCTCTGGACAAGATTCAATGGGAAGTCTGAAGCCTGCCAAGTCACTGGCGGAGTTGTGCGCCCTCGAGCCCGGCCAGGAGTTCCTCGCACCGAGCTCCACGCGCCTCATCGCACAGTGGGAGTCCATGATTCAACAAAAACAGGAGGCCGGTGCGGCTTAGGATGAAATTGTTATTGTTATGAGGTCTTCGGGCCAAATGTGTAATTTATGCGTGTGACGCTAAAGATATTTGTGTGCAAAGATCGACCGGGTTAATAACTGTATCGGCTCTAATGTGAAAAATGGATGCAAGGCCGAATCAAGTGTCGGCGGTGCATTCGGCAACGTTATGTGGAAATGCGATACTTGTGGTACCTAATGCAACGGGGCGCAGCGAGCGCGGTTCGTGTGTAGCACTTTCAATTCGAAGAAAATATAATAATACATATATCTATGTAAAATCATTGCGTAAATACTGGAATCCGTGTAGTGGCTGTCGCAGCGAGTTGATTTTGCCGATCGATTTCTTTCGTCGGATGATCGGCTGTGGAGCAATTAATTTTCTCCAGATTGCCAACAATGCAAATGATGGTTATCCGTAACAGCAATTATCTCGTGCATGCGCACGGTTGGAAAGCGTCGATACGTGATGCGAACTCATCTCCCGACTGTGAGTAAAATAGTTTCTTCCTATTGTTCAGTAATGCTCTCCTCTACTGAAAAACTCGATGGTTTTTGTGGGAGCGCCGCTTTCCCGCAGTGCGGCACCGGGGCGGCCCGCGCGGCTTCATTGTGGCTCGTTATCTCGGCGCGCTGAGAAAACCACTAACATTCGATATCGGCGCGCAAACAATCGATAAGTGAAACAGCGCCCGCGCCGGCCGCTCTGTGCCGCAGCCGATCGCATGTCACCTATAGTCTCTGCCTTCCCTAGATCACTAGCGAGGGTTGTCTTAAGGTCATGAACTATCCAGCTGTAATATGGGTGTAATTCTTCGATCACGGCAAGAATTACTACCGAATTATTTTCGTTTTATCTTCGAACATTACAATGATATTTGCCGACGCGGGACATCGCGTCGCACGTGCAGTGAGACCGATGCCGTTGCACATTAGGACCGCGAATGAAACAAACGGATGTGTTACAAACTTTCCTCTATTGCATTTATTACGTCGCGCCGCGATACAGATCATGTTTTATTCACTGTTCCCCGAAATGACTTTCACGTAATAATTAGGTACCCTACTGTGATGAGTGACAAACGCGTGGTGTAGTGAAGGTCCAGGCGGGACTGCGAGTGGCGAGCGGACTCGAAGCTGGTCTTCGAGAGCTCTCATTTTATGTTACTTTGTACTTATCCGTTTATTTATTATCAACTGATTGACGGGATTTACTTAATTGTTTTACATGAGTTTTAGTATCGTAGTTTATTATAGTAAATATACAAATCAATGTTACTTTCGTCAATACTGTGCCGGTACCTATACCTCGATATCTCGGGAGCACGTGCTCGTTTGCACCTCGGTGAATGACCACGACTGTGCCGACTTGACACAAGTAACTTGAAGTCGAGTGAAGCAGCTCTGCCCATGTCACTACTTACGTGTACATTGTTAATTCTAACCTATTTTCTTTAGCGTAATAATAAATTAGTCAAATTAATTTAATATAAAAATAGCGCCTAGATCAAATAATAATTATTGAGATTGATAGAGTTAATTGTTGCAATATTTTTTACGTACGTGTTTAAGTTTGTTTCTATTTAAAAAGTGCCAGGTGATTTATACTATTCTAATATTTATTGTAATTGTGGCCTTGCGAAGTACTGAATACCATTCCTATATATTACTATATTTATTGTACATGAGATGTTTCTATCTGTGGAAGTGTTCTGTCAAACCAATTATTGTGATATGAAATTGCCTTAAAATGTTGTTACGAAAATTTCGTAATGTTTATAGTAGATTCCTATGTATTTATGTAGAGCAGTTGTCTGTCCGCACGGCGGCTGCCCATGTAAGGTTATTGCAATAAACACATTGTCAGATTTGAATAACTTGGTCATTTCATTTCTTAATACCTAAATATTCAATAATTTACTGCTTTTCGTATAAACATAGGTACAAGGTTCTTAATGCAAATGCAATGAGGCACAGTACTGAAAAACATATAAACCCTGCAGGATGCGCCTCTAGGTTTGAAAAGGCACATTCAGGCTTTCGACTATATTTTTTTTAGCTCGCCAAGATGCTGTCAACAACATAACAGATGAATTTTCGCCTGAAACTTCGAATTCTCGCTTTGGAGTAGACCCTACTCCAAAGCGAGAATTCGGAATACAAGAAACGGCGAAAAAACACGTTTCTTTTATGGGAGCCCCCCCATACAAGAAACGTGATTTTTTCGCCGTTTTTATAGATAATGGTACGGAACCCTTCGTTCGCGAGTTCGACTCGCACTTGCCCGGTTTTTTTTTTATCTAATTAGATGCGTAGATTTTTGTACAAACTTTCATAGTTTATTTTATCTCCTTAGTGGAATTACACGTGGATTTTTGTATAAACTATGAAAGTTCAAAAATCCACGCATCGCGAACATTACATACATAGAGCAAGACTGGCGTTATATATATATATTTACATGTATGTGTTAGTGGAAAGACTAACGGTCTTAAAATTGAGAAGTAAGCTTCTCTGACCGTGGCACAAAATAGGTACGAGTGCTACCGGGTTAATCTTCGGAACGGCTAATCCGTTTTCAATGAGATTTCCACTGGAAGATAAATAGGTATGCATAGTTATCTATATACTGTCTATTCAGGAAATGGGGTTTGTAAATTAATTAATGATGTAGTTTAGAAATATAATAAGTAATTCGTAAATCTGAGTTATTATATAACGCAGATTTACTCTTTCGAATCGATAACATCAAAGACTGGCAATCTCGTTATTAAAATGTAGTCAAAATTCAGTCTCGATCTTACAAAATGTCAAATTTGGTACTCTCGTATCACATTATAAAATTAAAATGTAATTATTCCAAATATGGCCGAAAACTGAACAAATCAGCATGTTATTTTGCTAGCTATAAAAAATGATAATAATTAATGAATGAAATCAACTACATACTCGTGCATTATTTTTTAGTTTCATTAGTTTCATTTTGCGATCGTAAAATAATTATGAGAATTGTCTATCTATCTATCTATCTAGTAGATATATAACTACGTAATGTAATAGCGCCGGCGCTAATAAATAAAATTAATTTATACATATTACCATCATTGTGTTGGGCGCCCCTACTAGTTTACTAGATGGACTGATGACCTCATAAGATCGGCCGGAAGCGGTTGCGTGCGGAAACCGGATGATCGCATATGGTGGAAAGCATTAGGGAAGGTCTCTATCTAATGCGGATAGATAAGACAGATGATGTCATACATATTGTACTATTTATCACATGTAATGCCGATATCACTCTGTATGTAGTAAGTGAGTTAAGGCGATCAAGTTTTCGCAGGGTGATCACGTTCCCGCGTCGATTCTGTTACATAATTATACGTATTAATATTTCCATATTGATTCATTTTACGACATGTTGACATACCTATAAAATATCTGCTTTTGTAGAGCAGGCAGTGAATGTTAACTGCCATCCAAGTTCTACAAACATTTTGACAACACAATTCCGTTGATCTCTACTATTTCGGTATAAGATCGTATTTACAGGCAATTTGATCAACACTACTTTGCGCGCTTCCGCCACCAATTAGTTCACGCAAACTGCTACCGGCCGGCACCCACTCATTTCCGTTAGTAGTTACATGCGACTGCCGTGGCTGCTTTGTTCGTCTTTGCTCCAGCTGCTGTGGTCGTCGTGAGACGACCACAGCAGCTGGAGCAGAGACGACCAAAGCAGCTATTCTCCATTTCAGCCTGTCCTGAGCTGTTGGGGTCTTCGTCTCTTGGTATGTATGGCTAACACCATTCCATAACCTGGGTCTAATATTGTTTAATCCGACGCTCTCTGCTTCTTGTTTCATCGATCTTTCCCTTCAGAATATTTTTTTTTCTCTCCGCGTCTAAGAACGTGGCCTAAACACCTAGCCCTTCGGTGCTCGACGGTCATCATTAGTTGGTAGATCAATGTCTCTTTTCAGGCTGTTATTAGAACGTCAGCATTGGAACATGCCTCTAATTTAAATCTGGGATTAAATGTACAAATAAATATTGTGTTATTTAGTATTACTCGTAAACCGTGGATCTTTTTTTTGATGAAACTTGGTAGATAAATATGTCATGTATATACAATTCATAAAAGTAAAATTAGAGGCAATGTTATGTCTAGTATCGTTACCTATTTTAACGATATTCTTGAACATATAAAACATGGGGAATTAACACACATTAGTTTAGTATTAGTGAATAGTATTAGTGGTCGCCCACTAGTCGAAATTCGACCATAAAATAAACAAAAGATTATAATAATATGCGTTTATGTTTAATGATAATGATTTAATCTATTTTTATGCATAATTAAAAAAAAATATTAGCATTCTGCACTCCTTCTCTATATAATCTATAAGTGTGCGAAATTTCATGCTCCTCCGTCCGCGCATTTTTTGTAAAATAAGGGTACAACGTTTTTACTTCTCGTATTAATATAATAATTATATTTTGTGCAATTAGTTATATAACCTTGTCGGTTAAATAATTTCTTATGATATATTGCTTTCTCTGATCTAGTAATCAGGCCTAAGTGCACTTAATAAATAATAACCGCAAACCGATATTTGTGTGTATATTTTTGTGTGGATATTTTTATAAGGTTCGATATTTCCATGAAATAATAATATTGACGGATACTTTGCTTTGGGATCGGTAATCATAAAATGTAGCTATTTTTATCAGTCTGTATCATGTTATCTGTTACTTGCCACATCAAAGGTCACGTACGATCTTCATACTACCTCTACTACACAACAAGTACCGTTGGCTCAGCACTGCCTAGCTACACGGCAGTGTAGCAAAGCCAAGTTCGGACACAAAAAGGGCGCCGCATTTGTCTCGAACTCTTGACATTTTGTATGTTAAGTTACAGATACCAATTCGATGTTCCTTTGATCACCCTATAAGGGGTGTAAGTAGCTCACCACGATCTTTAGAACCAAAGCCAACCTCACATGCACATGGTGCACCCTGCCGACGAGTAAAAGAGGCTCTGGCTAAAGAGAGGTAGGGTACGCCGTATTTGTAAGCTGTGTGATTAGGGAAATACCTCCGCCTCACAGAATACCGCAGCCAAGTAACAATTCCCTTGAAGGTTGTTGAGTTCCTTCGAGTGAGGTCACCAGGAAGAAAGTAGCAGCTGCATTGGCTGCATTGGCTGAACGCGAGCGATATTTCATGTTGCTAGCGCTAATAAGGTTACGGTAACCGCTTGTCATCAAACAGGTGGTATGCTTGACTGCTACCCGACGTAGTAAAACATAATATAGACGAGACAACATGAAATAGGGTTGGGAAGGTGAACTTCATTGTTCATTGTCTATTTGGTGGTTGCCCCTGTTACTCCTAGCTACACAGGAGACACAGTGGTGGGAATATGTGGTGGCTCTCCATTAAATAGTTTGTCTTTGACTATGATATACAAGCTCCAATCACTAGGCTAGAGCCTAGTACTATGGCAGAGTACTTATTAACTCAATGTTTGACATAGATAAATGAGGCATTGTAAAAACGTGAGAAAATTATGACTTTTCCTTTATTAATTAATGGCTAAAGACTTAGTTTTCATGGTTGAAATTTCGACATATATACGTTTAATATTATAGGTTTAACATTTCATTGATTTTATAAATTTTCGTTGTCAATATGCTTAAGTAACATGAAACGGCAGAAATTTGGTCAAATTTCATCCAAATATCCAATTATGTTTTAGATTAACATATAGGATATTTATTTACCCCCTCACTTGGTAAATAGGGGGCGAAGCCGCAGAAACAAACTAGTGTAGTAAATTCAGAAATTATATAAAGTTCGGCAGACATTTAGCCCTCAACTATTTTATTATCGAAACAACACATCTTGCTCTGCTGAACTTGGCCTCTTTCATAATATGTTTTGGTAAGATGTAACATGTAATTTAATGCTCAAGTAGCACACGCTAATAACGGTTGTAGTAAATACTCTTCATAAACGTTCCTACTGTTGCGTAAGGGAGGAAAAATTAAGTGTTATTTATTGCTAATTATTCTTGGATTCTTCTTTTTATTCTTAGACCAAATTTATGAGTTTAAAATGTTTTTTTGAAAAAGAAATATTTAGAAAAAAATGTTACTTTGAGATTTGAGTTGTCATTGATTGATGGGTTGTCGTCGTCAGCCCTATTTATCCCATTGCTGGTAATGGGCCTGCCCTCAATCGATGGGGTATAGAGTTATATTCATATTCCACCACGCTGCTCAACTGCGGGTTAGCGGATGGGTTGGAAAGAAAAAATAATAAAAATAATAAATATTTTAGGGGGATTAATTTGCTTTTTTGCTTTTAATAGCTTTTATGCACCTAACAATTCGCGTTATGAAGGGCGAATCTAACGACCTAATTTATAACATTTGGTTCAATTGTTCAGCAATTACGAGGGAACATAGATACGGACATTATATAACAGATCAAACACATAACCTTCATTTTGGACTCCGGCACAGTCGGGTAAAAATGGCCGTCGAACTTGTTAATAAACAAAAAGTTGATTGTTAAATGATTGGCGGTAATAATTGCTCCGATTGAATGGATTACGCATAAAATATGGCAGCAAACAATGACTGAGATCATTCGCGCGGTTATAGCCCGGGATTACAGCTCTCAGAGCGACGGCATTGTCAGGCTGGTCGACGGCTCGGTTTCGCAACCCATTGTACGAATGTATCTTCGAATAGTTTACTTCGACTGTATACAGCTATTCAATATAATAATTCATAAAACAATGGATCTTAATAGGATATAATGAACGTACCGATAGCCCTTTTGACCCAGTTTACAGTTAAGAATTACCTACTCGAATCTCGCCTTCAATTTTAACAGTTATTGAAAATTTTTGTTGGTGTACCTATGGGTACATTACTTGTGCCAGTTATATATCACTATTTACTTTGTTTGAATAAATTCACGAGCCCGGTGGTGGACGAATGGCCAGGTCCACCCTAGTACAAGCTTTGATTAGTTTGGGACTAGATTGTGCTATGTAATTTTTCCAGGGATGTTTATTTAATAAGTTTAAGCAAATATGTAATTGCATCACGAGGTAGAAGGCCTGAGTGAAAAACAAGTATAAGACAATATAGAATAGGAGAGCTAAACCATTTTATATACGTCGGGTGGCGGATAAGCAAGCATACATATACCCCGGCCTATTATTCATCTAGTCTATATCGGTCCGAAGAAAAATATAAAACTGGCACGTGCATAATGCAGCCTTATTGCTTAAAACAATGTTTTCAAGGCAACCTAAGATAAATAAGGCTCGAAATAAGGTGGGGTTAGAGTTCCGTTTAATCATATGCGTTATTTATTTTGTAAATTAAGGTCAGGTTAATTTTATTTATGATAATTCACGTGTCTTCCTTAACCGGTGTTACGAGCTGGCCTTGCGCTGGTTACCGCTGCCCGCCAGCGGACTGCACAGCCAAGTTCGGCGACCGGTTTCACCACTTTATGTGCAAATCACTCTCATCTAATTTTACCTAAGGTCTACGGTTCACATTCATTCATTCGTTAAAATAATAATAGAAATGTACGATTACACTTTGTTTTGTAACAAAGTCTGAAATACATGGCAGATGTACTATGTATATTGTTTTATTAATACCACCATGTGAGACTTTATCCACGTGGTCGTAAAACACACTTTCATCATCTATTTTATCCACTTGCGATCGCTTACTTCTTAAATTGGATCTAATTACACACAATGTGCAAAATGTTATTATGCTATGTTTAATAATTTCGGAGTATATCGCGGACAAACATCGTGACACGGGATTTTTTTTATAATGATGACTAACCATCGCCTTCATCCCTGTGATCTTTGATCCCTTTTTTCAATCACTTATGAGATGAATTAGAGAAGTAGCGCTGTCACATCCTCAGAGCAGGAGAGCTGTGTAACTTCACTAATAAGTCATACTGTATTGACGCCCACGATACAGGCCTAGCCTAGTGGGGGGTCATAGTACTACTAGGTTCAATGTGTAATACTTTCGGTTAATAATAAACATTTCATTTCACATTTCAAACTATCCAAATATTTCAAATTTCAATAAAACATTGTTTAAACTAAACTGAAATATAGCAGTCAGTAAGAAGAAAAATGCCTTTGATTCGTCTAAGCATGAATATTATGTATTACTAAATGTTAATTATGATAAACGAAATGAAACAATCGGCCCGGGATGTGACCTGTGTACAATATAAAGGAACTCGCCGAGTGTTAGCAGAGAGCTGTGCCCACTTATCACTATAAATGAAGGTGTTGTTCTGTTCTGAATGTCAAGTTCGGCGCCATGCGCACGTTGTAAATATATTGGCAGTATCTCCGTGCCATACAATTAAATGTTTGGCGCTCAGCAGCGAAGTAAAATGAGCGCCATCGGTTTCGCCTTGAATTACTTAATGAATACATTCTTGAATGAATACATTTAAAAGAATTTTTGAAAAAAAAGAATTGTCTTCGTATGTAATATTGCTTATATTTAACCGACTTCAAAAAAGGAGGAGGTTATCAATTCGACTGATTTTTTGTTATTTTGGTTGAATTTCACATAAGGTAAGTTCTTTTAACCATACATTATACTTAGATATAACATCCTCGACATTCAATACACATAGTGGATGTTCAGCGCGAATGCAGAATTATTTATAATGTATGATGTAGGCGCCTTAAATATGTTATGTAAGTTTGTTGAACCTTCTGCATTAATTCTCAGGAAATTTTCTAGCGTTTACGTTTAAATTTTTCCCCGCTTTTATTAAACTTATCAAATTACAAAAATAATCAGATCTGTCCAATTATAGGCCCATTGCAATAACTTCCATAACATTTTCCAAAATCATGGAAACTATCATTAACCAACAGCTGGTAGCTGTTGGTTAACCACCAGCACCCACAAACTTTAGCTCCGTTTCAGCCCCAGTGTAAAATACTTAGAACTGAAATAAAATAACTTTATTACTGACTGTGTATAGGAGTGTGCCACTGCTCGGTATATTTACGCGGTACCGGTTCGCCTTGGCGGAGGCTGCCTCTCGACCCGGCTGGCCGGCGCGGCGGCGGCGGGCGGGCGGGGCGGGCGGCGCTATTGTCTCTGCACTGCAGCGCTAGATCTAGCCACGAAGCTGATTTCTCAGTTTATTTAATATTGCATAATATTTACACCAAAACTTTTGAAAAGTGACGGCGATGAATTTAAACTTCCCTGTAGGCTAACTCAGTGTACAGCGAAGAATAAAGTATTTGAACGTACATTGTTGCCTTGGCCGTGTGGTTTCCGGCAGACTAGAATAGATTCACTCCGTTTCTTCCCGTGGATGTCGTACAAGGCGACTAAGGGAAATACATTAACAAATATCGATCAGGCCTCCCCAACCCGTTTGGCCAGCAGCATGGAGAGTGTAGGCCAAATCCTCCTTCCGTCTAGGACGGACGAGAGAGGGTCGTGCTCCTGTAGTGGAGATTAAAATAGACCTGATGATGATGATGTTGCCTTGGCTGAGCCACAAAATAAGTTAAAATAAATATTAAATATTCCTGGAGAAATAACACAGCACCATCCACGCCCAAACTAAGCAAAGCCTACACTATAGGTAGGTACTAGACAACTTAAATACATTTTTATTTCCAATGTATAAGTACATACAATGCATAGAAAACACTCAGAGCGAGACTAACAGACATGTTGATGTACACAAATGTTTTATGTGCGGGGATCGAACCCGCGACATTTAAATTCATTGGATTACAATGTGATCATAGTAATCCATTCTACTACCAGGTCAATATAGTATGGTTCGTCACTATAGTACGCAAAGCGTAGAAATTAACAAGTCACCGCAGAGCAGGCTAGGTTTTTTTTATACTATTTCGAGTGACAGACAAGCATACGGACCGCCTGATGTGAAGCGGTTACCGCAGCTATATTAACGTTCGCAACATAAAATATAGCTTGCGCGCCGATCCCGTCTGCCAACGCAGCATATCCTTTCTTTCTGGTGTCCTCACTCACTCGCAGGAATAAAACAACCCTCAAGGGAATTGTTATTTTGCTGCGGTGTTCTGTGAGGTGGAGTGCTTATAATTACGCTCACTTCCTCACTTTTCGCCAGAGCTTCGTTTGTCAGTCAGCAGGGTGCAATGCGTGCAGGTAAAGTTGGCTTTGGTTCAAAGATGTTGATGAACCATTTACACCCCAAAGGTAGGTACTTTGAAAATAACTTCTACCTCCTTCTCCTTCCTCCTACCGACCTGGCCAAAGCGACGTGTCGGCCACTCGAGACTGGGACGCGAAGCGTTGGCGAGGTTGATTCATGTAAACGCAAATATTTGTGAACATTATAGAATATTTATGTGTAATTTTCAAAGTATTTTCTATGTATTATACGAGCACGTATGTATTTATAAATAAAAGTATTTATGTATGTTTATCAGTTCCCTAGTACCCGTTACATAAATAAGCTTTGCTTAGTTTGGAACTAGACGTAGAGTCAGCAATATTAATTTATTTGAGTAAACACAATACACTTGCGAGGGTTCCGTCGATACAAATAAAGATCATTCTGAGTCAAGCTTAGCAAATAATTTAACTTTGACTTTGCATTATTGAACTTGGTCGAATGGTTAGCAATGGCCACTTTGACTCCGAGGTTGCGGGTTCGATTCCCGCACAAGACAAATATTTGTGTCCATGAACATATCTGTTTGTCTTTTTGTGGGTATTTTCTATGTACTATATGTATGTATTTACAAAAAAAAAAAATGTATTTAAGTATTACATCAGTTATCTAGTACCCATAGTACAAGCTTTGCTTAGTTTGGGACTAGATGGCCGTGTGTAATTTGTCCAGGAATATTTATATTTATATATTTAATTGCGTGGGCTGCAAAAACATGGCCAAAGGCGATCTGCAGCCGGCTCATATATCAAGTGCCTAGTCAACAAAACAAAATGTACGAGTGAAAATTTAAATTGTTATTTTTAGACAGCTATTATGTAAATTTGACGCTTTTAGTATACCTAATTAACTTGCTCATATGGTTGCCTTATAAATAAATAATAAATATTCCTGGACAAATTACATACCGCCATCTAGTCCCAAACTAAGCAAAGCTTGTACTATGGGTACTAGATTCCTGATAAATATACTTAAATATATATTTTTTCTAAATACATGTAAATATAATACATAGAAAACACACAGAATACATAGAAGACCAAGACAACCTTACATGTTCATGCATACAAATGCTTTCTTGTGCGGGAATCGAGCCTGCGATCGCGGAGTCAGAGTAGACACTGTTAGCCATTCGACCACCGGGCTCGCCAATGTTATTATAAATAAATAAAAAATATTCCTGGACAAATTGCACACGGCCATCTAGTCCCAAACTAAGGAAAGCTTGTACTATGGGTACTAGATAACTGATATAATACTTAAATACATTTTTTTTTGTAAATACATACATATAATATAATATAGAAAACATCCAGACCAAGACAAACAGACATGTTCATGCACACAAATATTGGTCTCGTGCGGGGATCGAACCCGCGACCTCGGCAGTCAAAGTGGCCAGTGCTAACCATTTCACCACCGAGGTCGTCTAATCGAGGTATTATGTCGTAAATGTTTTTTCTATAACTTTGATGAAATGAAATACATGTACATATATTAATAAATTTAAGCATCACAGTATTTCATGCGCCGCGCGATAAAGCAAAATAATTATCTATGACAAATACATTTTCTAGGAATTATAGATAACAATATACAATCGCGTTACGCTGCAATAATTATTAATATTGCATTAGATGGCGTAGTTCAGTCATCGTCATCATCAGCCTGTATCAACTCAATGCTGGATGAGCCTTCTAAGAATTTCCACTACACGCGATTTGCCTCTTTTCGTAGCCAGCGCTTCCAGCCGCTTTTTTTAAATCTAGCGTGGGGACTCCAAAATATTAGTTGTACTATAAACATATATGTGTGTGGGTATATAAGAGTATATGTATATGTGTATATAAAGAGGGGGGTGGGGGGGCAAAAGAGCATGTGGGTTACCTGGTGGAAAGCAATCACCACCGCCCATGGAGATCAGCAACACCAAGGGATCGCCAATCGTTGTTTGATCGTTTTAAGGGAAATATATACTCTGTTCTGTAACAAATCCTAGGACCCCATCAACCAATTCTGCCATCACTGAAGATGTCACCAACCCACTTACTTCAGCTTGTTGACTGAGAGCTGTGTCAACTTGTTTCTTCTCGAATTTCCATTGCTCTCTGAGCGACTATTAGCTAGAGAACCAGTTCGACGATCAAGGTCCAAGTGTCTGTACCGTAGGTCATGGTGCGGGGACGCGCTGGTAGTAGCCCAGTTCCAAATAATAATAATTAACTGAGTGGTTACATACTTTAGTGTAATATGGTAATAGGTAATATAGTGTATTGTGCGGTTCCAGAGGAGATTTCTTCCGCTAGCTTAGGTTACGAGATGATATCAACGCGTGCCGATGTATTTCGAAAAGATTATAGCATTGATTCTTCAAGAAAGGGTTTCTACAATTGAAAGGGTCGAAAAATATTGTACTATATATCACTACATAGTATAAAACAAAGTCGCTTTCTCTGTCCCTATGTCCCCATGTATGCTTAAATCTTTGAAACTACGCAACGGATTATGATGCGGTTTTTTTTAATAGATAGAGTGATTCAACTGGAAAGTTTATATGTATAATATATGCATAACATAGTAGAAAAACACTGATAATTTAGAGGTTTCTAATGTGATGTCGTAAATAAACACATTTTTTTGCTCTTTCATTGCAAACGCTGGCTGAACCCAACGAGATAGATCAAAATAATGTAGTACAGTATTGTTCACCTTAAAATGGTCTACAAAAAAGTTCGCGATGGTATATGTCTATCTCTTAGTGGTAACACACAATAACCGTTATTTTATCCTTTGCTTTTTACAAGAAATAATGCCTTATTTACGAAGCGATTTTAAGCAATACAGAATTAATCCTTATCCAATTAAGTACCTTAAATACATTGCGCATTTAATATAGATCAATATGGCCCTTCACATCATGTAATTTAAATGAATAGTTTAGAAGATATTACACATTTAAAATGCAGGGACATAACGGCTGTGGCGGTACCGGCCGCGGAGCCGGCGGCGTGTGCTTATAACTGGGGAAGGACTGGATAGGACAAAGCGCAAAGACCTTCTGTAGTACAGTATCAGCATTGCACCCGTGCGAAGCCGGGGCGGGTCGCTAGTATATGTATATAAATATATATATTTATTGAATAATCGAATTGGTAGATTGTATTATAGCAACACTTTACGCTAGTAATAACGACTTGACAACACCCGCGTCACGGTACGCTTACGTGCGTAGTGCCTTTTATTAAAATAATTATATACGTATGTACTTAGTTACGAATACCATTACTGTTAACGTAAATAATCTTTTACCTATAATAACATTGTTGTTAATAAGTGTGTAGTGCGGTGTAAGTGGACCACTATCTTAGTAAGCAAAGTCAAACTGCACGTGGTACACCTGCCAATTAGCAAACAAGGAAAGGTAGGGCATGTCGAGCGAGCCTGACTGGAGAGATATCTAACAAATCGCAGCCATTAATAAGAACAGAATAAGAAACAGTATTGATACTACAAGTAGCAAATAATATTTTTTATTACTTTTTGTATACTAAAGATATGACAAACGAACGTTGTAAAATCTATTTGGGCAAAAGGCTATAAGGTCCTGCAACTTCAGCCCACACTAAACTAAATGGAGATTATATATGATAGTTACTTTTCCAAATAAGGGAGCTTTAATATATTCTCTTCCAAATATATTTTTTCTTGAATGTCAACAATAATAGGGTACGAGCTAAGGGCACGAGTAGTTGTCAGTTTAGTCAAAGTAACCTGTCGAAACGTCACTTGGTCTGTCTAACATAGGTTGAGTCTGACTTGAATAGCGTGGTGAAGTATGCTCCCCTTCTGTTTATGAGAGATCCTTTATCCAGTAGTGGAATGAAGAACGGTTGACGACGACGTAATAAAACTACACGAGTTATTTATTATGACGAGCTCGGTGGTCGAATGGTTAGCAATGGTCACTTTGACTCCGAGGTCGCGGGTTCGATTCCCGCACAAGACAAACATTTGTGTGCATGAACATTGTCTGTTTGTCTTGGTCTGGGTGTTTTCTGTGTATTATAAGTATGTATTTACAAAAAAAAATGTATTTAAGTAATTTTATCAGTTGTCTAGTACTCATAACACAAGCTTTGCGCTTAATTTGGGACTAGATGGCGCTGTGTAAATTGTGCAGAAATATTTATTTATTTATTTATTATATTTATACACATACAGTTACTGTATGACCCATTTTTAAAATAATACCGTATGTAGAATACTTAGGAAGAATGTCTCAAACAAAAATGTTACGTTACCGAGAAGGCTGATGATATCACATTACGATTCGGAGACGTGCGACACTCTCATAATGTTGGGATACTGCCGTGTGAAAGTAAATATTATAATATAAACTCTTTTTATTTCTTAATACCCACTATAACAACAATTCCCTTGAGGGTTGTTGTGTTCCTGGGAGTGAGTGAGGTCACTAGAAAGAAAGCATGGAAGGAGTACAGGTTGGCAACGGATCAGTGACAACTTGGTGTTACTGATCTCTATGGGCGGTGGTGATAGCTGTCCATCAAGTGACCTACCTGCTCGTTTTCCCTCATCTCATATAAAAAAATGGATCTTAAAAAATTTCATGTTTTTTAAGAAAATTTTATTTTTATATCCACAGGACAAGGGGAAAGTATACAGAAGTGAGGCTGGGGCGGGTTAGCACCTACTTACTCGTACTTATCTATAAATACATAGCTTTTTTTAACGAAATATTATATTCTCCAAATATTCGGTACATTTTGACAATCCTGCTTTTGATTGTGATGTCTTTGATGATGAAACAGAATAATTAAATTTTCAGCACAACCATAAGCGCATGAACATGCGAATATAGAAAAAATATAGTATATTATTCTATACTATTAAATAAAACTGAAGAGTTTATTTGTTGAACGCGCTAATTTCTGGAATTACCAAATGGATTTGAAAAATTGTTTTTGTTTTTTAGATTAACAAATTATTATTATATTAGTTAATTAGATAAGCCGATTTTAAAAAGGAGGTGCATACTTTAACATCACGATGTGACCGTAAGGAGCTGGAAGAACGCTTGAAGCTAGTGTCGTTTACATTATTGTCATTAATCTATATAAATAAGTATATGTTAAAGGCAACTACTAAGTTACTGGCTAATCTATCAATGCACAGCCCAAAGCACTGGACGGATAGGGTTCAAATTAATCATATATGAGTCTATTATAGAGTACGTAGGGTAGGCTTCCGTTAAGAAATCATTTTTGAAAAACTCCACGGCATTCGTCCAAAGTCGCGGCTATATTTAGGATAGTAATAAACCGAGCCAATACAAATTACAAAACTTACCGCCTATTATACTAACTTAGCGACTAAAAATGATTAAATCATACCAAACCTTTTTTTTTTCGTTGGAAAAATACTCATACATCCCACGCGGTCGAGGGGACGACGACCTGGGTATGTCGGACTCCTACTCGGCGTGCAAGGGACCCCTAAGGACCCCGCCGGGTAGACCTACCGACTAAAAAACCACCGGTGTTCCTTCTCGTCGCCTGTGGGGCGGGGTTCCGGGTACTATTTTCTTATCACCTCCGTTACCCCGCCGGCGGATGCCCGCAGATACATTTGTGGACTCTTCTCTACCAAGATAACTTGGTTTTATCTTCTACTGGTGGCATACCAGGAACACTTGGCACGCCATCCGCTCAAGGACCTCACTCCGTTGGACAGCGGGTTCCCCCCCTCCCCGCCGCCCAAAATCATACCAAACCTGACCTACCTACTAAAAATGAGCGACTGGATCGCTTCCAGTCGCTCATTTTTAGTTGCTTATACCATTTTTTTCCATATTTATAATATTTATATAACGTGGTCATTTATATTATTGACTTGAGGAAGTATCTGAACGTATTTGAAGAAATAAATAATCTATTCAAAATGCAACACATTCTCAAATACTTTCACAAGTCATTATGCAAAATGTTCGTAATGTTAACATAATTATTTTGGTCAAACTATAAATAGTCATCGCGCGGGCTGTTTGGGGCGAGCCATGAATAATATTAATTTATCTTCGGTAATATTGTATATTATTCCTTTTTTTACAATTCTTGTATTTTAATGAAGATACAATAATGGTTATTCACGCGAGACAAATGGATATATTCATCATCAGTATCAACGCGTTTGTCCAGAAACTGCCCGCGCGGTTACGTTGAGTATCGTCATAAACATAATTCTTTATTTTTTGTTATAATTTTTTCTTTCAGAAAACATTACGTAAAATACAACAATAAAACTAAAGCACCTACAACTATATAATACTAATAAATAATAATAAATGAATAAATATTTCTGAACACATTACACAGTGCCATCTAGTCCCAAACTAAGCAAAGCTTGTACTATGATTACTAGATGACTGATATTAATACATACTTAAATACATTTTTTTGTAAATTCATACATCTATTGCACAGAAAACACCCAGACCAAGACAAACAGTGGGGATGTAAGCGGTTCATCAACATCTTTGAACCAAAGCCAACTTCACCTGCACGCGGTGAACCTTGCTGACTGACAAACGAAGCTCTGGCGAAAAGAGAGGTAGGGAGCGTAATTGTAAGCTACCCGACTGGGGAATGTACCTCCACCTCACAGAATACCGCAGCCAAATAACGGTTCCCTTGAGGGTTGTTGTGTTCCTGCGAGTGAGTGAGGTCACCAAAAAGAAAGGAGATGCTGCGATGGCAGCGGGGGTGGCGGCGCGCGAGCGATATTTTATGTTGCGAGCATTAATAGGGCTACGGTAACAGCTTCACATCAGGCGGGCCGTATGCTTGTCTGCCACCCGACGTAGTATAAAAAAAAACAGACATGTTCTTGCACACAAATATTTGTCTTGAGCGGGGATCGAACCCGCGACCTCGGAGTCAAAGTGGCCAATGCATATGACCACCGAGCTTGTCCTAATACTAAAATAAAACTAACCCAAAACTAAAATAAATGTAAAAAGTTTGGCCCATGTGGTATCGTTCTCAAGATACTAGCAGCATTACCTCGCTGGATGGCTGAACTGATCCTTTGAGCGAGGAATGTGCCAGATTGAGTCACCTTGAGTCACCAGTTACGTGGACCTATTCTTCGTCGACAACATTATTTTTCAACAATTTGGAGAAATTTATAAGTATTTGTACATATTATAAATTCCTTGATAATAATTTTATTTAGATAAGATGGCATTGATTAAATTCTACCGATTAGATACATTTTATCGATTTATTATTTAGATATTATACAAACGCTTCGTTGTCACATATAATTAAATTTTATACTTACCTAGCGTGTCACCAAAACATTCAAAAATAAATAAATAAATAAATATAAACAAATTACACAGTGCCATCTAGTCTCAGACTGATAATAAGTAAATAGGGTAATAATTTTGGGGTGTATGTGGTTCATCAACATCTTTGAACCAAAGCCATCTTCACCTGCACGCGTTGCACCCCGCTGACTGACAAACGAAGCTCTGGCGAAAAGCGAGGTAGGGAGCGTAATTGTAAGCTACCCTACTGGGGAATGTACATCCACCTCACAGAATACCGCAGCCAAATAACAATTCCCTTGAGGGTTGTTGTGTTCCTGCGAGTGAGTGAGGTCACCAGAAAGGAAGGAGATGCTGCATTGGCAGCGGGAGTGGCGGCGCGATAGCGATATATTATGTTGCCAGCGTTAATATGGCTACGGTAACCGCTTCACATCAGGCGGGCCGTATGCTTGTCTGCCACCCGACGTAGTATAAAAAAAAGGGTTAGGCTAGGCGTAGTTTAAGTTAATGAAAAACATATTATTCTTTAGAGTTTCAAAGTTTCTACTAGCTAAGCTGAAAATAATTTACCACTAATGTAAGCTGAAGTTTAAATATATCATTCAAAAATTCATTGACGAGGCAGCAGGTCCACAAAATAAATAACAGACCCCGGAAATCCAATAAAAAATTATTTTAAAATTACAGTAGCGTTTACCGTTATTTTGACATCTGCTTAATTAAAATTCAACACTGTTAGTATATCATTAATTACTGACAGAAAAAAAACAGACCAGCTTCGAATAAAAATGTCAAAGTTTTTTGAGCACTGTGTTGTGTGGCCGATTTAATTTGGCATAGAAAGAGAAACGTTATCGATCTGTGCGAAACGGACGATGTTCCGATTTCAAGCTTTCTCC
Source organism: Hypsopygia costalis (assembly GCA_937001555.2). NCBI lineage: Eukaryota > Metazoa > Arthropoda > Insecta > Lepidoptera > Pyralidae > Hypsopygia > Hypsopygia costalis. The sequence continues at coordinate 602,529 of OW443336.2, read as the reverse complement.
GATACCGATCCATGTCATTAACACGACGCCGATTACGACCGCTCTGACCTCTGGACTATTAACAAAAACATACGTGGCTTTTTTATACTACTAAGGTGACAAACAAGTAAACGACCCGCCTGAGGTAAGCAGTTATCGCAGTCTATACTCATTAGAAGGAGCAGGAGCATCACTCACGCGTAGCCGACCCCTTAAAATTCCAGTACTGTAGATACCTGGAAAAACCTTTTTGGCAAAACCTGGAAAAAAAATCTGACAAAGAAAGTTCGTTTCAAAACTTAAGTAAGAATGCTGAACTGCTGATGAATTCCACCGCTGCCAACACAGCAACTCTTTGCTTCGTCGTGGCCTCACTCACTCGTCGGAACACAACAACCCTAAGGGAATTGTTATTTGGCTGCGGTATTCTGTGAAGTGAAGGTCTTTCCCCAGTCGGACACCTTACAAATACACTGTGCCTTACTTCTCTTTTAACAGAGCCTCTTTCGTTAGTCAGCATGGTGCACCACGCGCAATTGAGGTTGGCTTTGGTTCTAAAGGTTATGGTGAGTTACTTACACCTCAAAAATAAATATAACAAGTCAATATTTGTTTACAAAATTATTCGATTCTATTGAACAATATACCCACTCCGCTCGTGGAGCCTAACGCAGGCAGTTGTGTACTTTGCTTTTTGTTTTTTCTTGTCAATCTATTTTAGTCATTATTGTCTAACTCAGTAGCTTCAAGTTTGTGTGTTGGAGTTTCTCAATAAACCGAGTTCGTTTGACCACCACTACTCGATTACACTTATCGGTATAGTGCAAACGGGACAGTCTTACCCTACAAGGTCAAGGCTAGAAAGGGATAACTGCTTCTACTGCAACGTCATACATCACGATGTTGCGTACCCCACCATCTGAGGATTTATCCTTATCAAACCCGGATTTATCCCGTGCGACCTCGGCAATTGATGAACATGCCACTTCTTACTTGCGTAAGCGCAAGCAACCCGATTTGGATTATCGCGTAATTGAAAAGGTGCAGGAGGTATTACACGAGCATCTTAGTATGTGGAAAATGAACCTGGATGTGACGGTAAGTGAAATCGTACAAAAATCTATTGGCGCAGTGCTTGAGAAGGAAATATCCAAATTGTCTTCATCTCTAAGTGAATCATTACAGCAATTAAATTCCCGAATGAATGATCTGCAAGAGTCCATGAATTATGTGAATGACAGACAGGATCTAATGGAATGTCGTCTAAGCGCGGTCGAGGAGAATTCGTCATTGTATAAATGTATACCGACCCAAGTGGCTTCACTTGAAGCTAAAATAGAAAGGATGGAACAGCAGGCGCGACAACTTAACATCGAAATTTCTAACGTGCCAGAGCGACGTGATGAAAATCTGATTTCGTTGCTTAAGGAAATAGGTTCTGTTATTAAACATCCCATAAACCCCACTGACGTTATATCTGCCCATCGAGTGCCACATATGGATAATAAAAACAAATACCCGAAGAATATAATTGTAAGTTTCGCATCGAGAATAATGCGCGATAACGTTATCTCTGCGGCGCGTGCGGCAAAAGGTATTCGGCTTACGTTCTCAGGTGCCCTACGTACTATATACATAAGTGAACATTTAACGCCGAAAAATAAACGGTTGTTTCGCCTCACTCGTGATGCTGCCAGTAAACATAATTACAAGTATGTATGGACCAAACATGGAACGATATTGGTTCGTCAAACAGACTCCTCGTCTATCATGGCAGTGCGCACTGAACAGGACATTGATAGAATTGTATCTAACTGACAATGGTAAAATCTGTTTTGCCTTATTAATTTCCGTGTTGCATTATTTTAATGCTCTTAAATATCTAAATAATATGTCTATAGCATGCTTATCCCTATACGTTACAATGTATTATAAAAGCGATATGTCGAGTAAAGGTTCACGGATAGTAAAATTAATAAATATACCCACGCAACTGAATTGTAATTCTATCATAATTTGCCAACACAATTATTTGTACTTAAATATTACTAATTCTGTGCATTTATTTTTTATTTCGATTTCTTATCAATATATAAGATATGGTCTTAATATTGAGGTATATTGGTTATTATTACTTAAACATATTACTGTGAGAAACGGAATGGCATTACCTAACTGCATATTTAGAGTCACTAGATGGCGTATTTCTAGCTTATTTTATGTACATTATGGCTTCAAAATTATTTTTATATCTTTTCTTTCTGGCATAAAAGAATTTAAAAAATTCGATGCTAAAAACTTAGTTTATTATTTTTTGCACTTTAATGGATAATAATAACTTACTGATTTATTACCAAAATTGCCGTGGCCTGAGAACAAAATTGCATACTCTTTATATAAACATATTATCTAATTCATATGATATTATAATATTGACCGAAACATGGCTTCATCCAGATATTTTCGATAATGAGTTGTTCGACAATAGATATCAGGTGTTCAGAAAGGACCGCGATCGGGCGGCTACCGACCGGCGGGACGGGGGCGGTGTACTCATAGCGGTACTTCGCACGCTCTGTGCCACCGTGCTGCCTAGCGTGCCGCAGGCCGTGTCGCAGCATGTTGGCGAGTCCGTCGCACCCCTCCCTCCCCTTATTGACCATCTTACATTGGAATTGCGGTTTGCTACAAGATATTACATAATTACTGGTGTTTACATCCCACCTAACCAAGGCCACGATACATATGTCACTTTTTTTGATGCTTTAAACAGCCAGATAAATAAATATTACTGTGAAGCGAGCTATGAGCAGTTGATAGTGGGAGACTTTAACTTATCGAGCCTTCACTGGGAAGATACAGGACAATATTCGCAACCCATAATAAATAATAAATTAAATTCTACACATTGGAGTCTAATTAACTTCATGTCTTTTCATGACTGTCTTCAATTCAATTCAATCCCTAATATTAATAACAAAATACTTGATTTATGCATTTCCAATAATCATTTTTGTAAATTAACACCGGTATTAAACGCTTTGGTCCCGCCTGATGGTTTACACCCTCCCTTCCAAATGATGTTTCCGATATTGAATGACCATAATAATCTTCAGAATAAATCACATGTTAGGTATTGCTATCAACGGGCCGATTATGACTGTATCAGGAAAGAATTGGCTTGTATTGACTGGAATGATTTATTTCTTAATAGAAGTGCGGAAGATTCGGTTTCTTGTTTTTATGAAGAACTGTATAAATTAATAAAAAAGTATATTCCCACTAAACTTATTAGACCTTCGTCCTTCCCTAGTTGGTTTACTCCTGAATTAATACATTTAGCTAAAAAGAAAAATCAAGCTTGGAAAAAAATGAAAAAATTTAATGATGACTCAAACTATAGAATATACTCAATATACAGGAAAAAATTTAAAGTGGCTCTTGAGCGCTGTTATAAAAATTACATAAATATGGTTGAGAGTAATATTAGGAAGGATTCTAAATTTTTTTGGTCGTACGTGAAAAGTCGTAAGAAAAATACAGATATACCAGATACTATAACTTTCAACAAAAAAACTATAAGTGATCCGAATGAGATTTGCACTCTTTTTTCTAACTACTTTCAATCTATTTATGAGCCTTCGTCTGTCCCTGAGGATTATGATGTTGATGATATTTCTATCGATGACTCTCAAACATCTGATACTATTATCAGTGATATTGTGTTTACAAGGGAAGACGTATATAAAGCGCTAAAATCATTAGATGTTAATAAGGGTTCAGGAGTAGATAATATTCATCCTTTCTTCTTAAGATCTGTTGCTGGTGTGATTGATGAACCTCTATGCATTTTATTTAATAAATGTATTTCAGAAGGAGTTTTTCCTAAAATATGGAAGATAGCAATAGTTATACCGGTACATAAAGGAGGCTCCAAAGGGGATGTTGAGAATTATAGACCTATATCAATATTGTCCGCCCTGGCGAAGATTTACGAAAGGTTAGTTCATAACGCCATTTATTTACACCTACAAAATAACATTCTTCCGCAGCAACATGGTTTTGTTAAACACCGCTCGACTGTCACTAATATGCTTCTATATTCTACGTATTTATTTGAAGGGTTTGATGCGAACAAGCAAATAGACACAGTTTATACTGACTTTCGTAAAGCGTTTGACAGGGTGGATCATAAAATATTGCTGCAGAAGATAGCTTATAATGGCATAAGAGGTAACCTGTGGCGCTGGTTTAAATCATATATATCGAATAGATCCCAAAAAATTGTCATTAAAGGTTATGAGTCGAGGTCTTTATTTGTTAGTTCAGGTGTGCCTCAAGGCTCTATTGCAGGGCCCCTTCTTTTTATCCTATTTCTAAATGACATAGGTAAGTGTTTTCATTTTTGCGAGTTTCTCCTGTACGCCGACGACTTAAAAATTTACCATGTTATTGATGACCTCAGTGACTCTAACAAATTTCAGGAAGATTTAGACCGACTTTCTCTGTATTGTTATGAGAATAAGCTCGACTTCAGTCTTCACAAGTGCAAGTCCGTAACCTTTACAAAAAAAAGGGCAATTGTCAATTCTTCTTATTCACTTTGTGGAGTAACTCTAGAGAAAGTGGATAAAATCAAAGATCTTGGAATTACTCTTGACTCTAAATTACACTTTGATATACACATTGAAAACATTGTCAATAAAGCATATAAGATGTATGGGTTCGTCACTCGCTCTAGCCAAGGGTTTCAACAACCGTCAACTTACCGTTATCTCTTCCAAACGCTTATAAGGTCACAGCTCGAGTATGCAGTTAGTATTTGGAATCCTCTATATGAAAAATACTGCAATAAGCTAGAAATGGTCCAGAAAAAGTATCTTCGTTGTATTAATTACAAATGTGCCAGAGAAAAATTATCATATGTCGATTTGCTAAAAAAATTTAATTTACTTGACTTGAAATCGAGACGTATGCAGTTAGAGGTCATGCTTTTGTATGACCTACAGTCTAACAAATATGATTGTATGGAATTAATAAGTAAACTATTCTATAAAGTACCTTCTAGATCGCATATACGAACAGTCCGCGCTCACAAACTCTTTTCAGTCAAACTATGTCGTACAAATGCTGGGTTTCGTTGTCCTATTAATCGCATGATGTTAACGTATAATAAAATATTCAACCGACTCGACATATTTGCTTCTAACCCCTATACTTTTAGAAAAAAAATCAAAGAGATATTACTCTGTAGTAGGTGATATTGTTATGCTATAATGCTGATATACTTTTAGCGGCAAACGTTGTTTTGCCATAAAAAATAAACAAGAACCTATTCCCAGATCTACTGAATATACATAAAAAATTTCATCAAAATCGGTCCAGCCGTTTCGGATGAGTATGGTAACACTGTGACACGAGAATTTTATATATTACAAAGATGTTCAACCGACTCGACATATTTGCTTCAAACCCCTATGCTTTGAAGGGGAAATATCAAAGAGATATTTTTTATTTATTTATTTTTTATATTTTTTTTTTGTTACAGTATACTTTGTAGTAGGTGATATTGTGATGCTAAAATACTGTTTTTTGTTAAAATACTTTTAGACAAGTTTGTTTGTGCGTATGTTTAGCCTTTACTTTTTATTTATTATCATCTTCGCATATAATAACTGCACGGTGTAAGTAGCTTAAGCAAGAGCTAATTATTATTATTATTATTTTTCTTTTCCATATGTTACTTTTTTTTTGTTAAATTTTATGTTATTTTTTTGTTATTGTGTAAGGATAAGGAATGTGTGGATTGATATTTGGTGTTGGTAAGGACCAGCATTAAGTATTAATTAACATATCCTGATAGGCTTTGTATACAATATCTGGAACATAACTTGTTTGTGTAACGCTCCACATATCATACTATAGTTTAATAATAATGTGACCTACTGTGTTGGGTTCACAATAATACTTATCATTAATTGTTACTATTAAATAAGTCGAGATTGTGAACCTGTTTGTGGTCCAAATTAATAAATAAAAAAAAAAAAAAAAAAAAAAAAAAAATATACTATACCGGAGTTCCAATACGTCTTCAACCAGGGCGTCCTCTCTGTATTGACCTATGGGGCAGAGACTTGGACACTGATCATCGGGTTAGTCCACAGGCTGCGGGTCGCGCAGAGAGCTATGGAGAGGGCAATGATCAGAGTTTCTTTAAGGGATCGAATCCTGAACAAAGTTTGCTGTAAGGATTGTTGACGAATCCAAATTGACGGACATTAGAACCGAAGTGGGCACGTACTGTGCGGTTCCAGAGAACTTTTATTCCACATACTATCAAGCTTTGGTATGAACTGCCTGTTGAGATTTTCCTTGAGGAGACTACAGCATGGGATTCTTCAAAAAGGGCGGAAAGAGGTTTTTACAGGGTCGGCAACGCGCATTTGATGCCTCTGATGTTACAGGCGTCCATAGGCTACGGTAACTGCTTTCCATCAAGCGGACCGTAAGCTTATTTGTCACCTTAGTGGTATAAAAAAAGTTTAAGGTGGGGCCAAAGTTGTCAACATAGCTTTCAGAGTTAGCAAGCTGAAGTAATAATGGGCCAGCCAAGATGGTCCGATGACCTCAAGAAAGTACGTAAGGGGGACGATCGCATTTAGTGAAAAGTATTGGGGGAGGAATATTCAGCAGTGACTTCCCACTGCTGAAATTCCTCCCCCAATGCTTTATACCGGCTAATACAGGCTGATAATGGCGATAATGATATCTACAAGTCTGTTATGTGCTGTATAGTTCAACAACATTGGAATCGAATTTCACGTTTCAAGATTAGCACAAATAAATACTGCAATTCAGATAAGACAAATTATCTTGTAATGGAAATTTTGCCTCATTATTTTTAGTCGGTCGCAGACTACTAATTAGTACTAACAGACGCTTTTTAGTCGGTCAGTAATTGGACCCGTCTAATTTCAATCGTTTATCCACATCTGTATTCTGGGACATTAGATTAATTCGATTCGACTTATGAGCAAATAATGACTGGAATAAAACCATGTATAATGGGGTACAAGTGGTTTACATTAAGATCTTTGAACCAAAGCCAACTTCACCTGCACGCGGTGCACCCTGCTGACTGACAAACGAAGCACTGGCGAAAAGAAAGGTAGGGAGTGTAATTGTAAGCTACCCGACTGGGATATGTACCTCCTCCTCACAGAATACCACAGCCAATTAACAATACCCTAGCGGGCTGTTATGTTTCTGCGAGTGAGTGAGGTCACTAAAAGGAAGGAGATGCTGCGTTGGCAGCGGGGGTGAAGTCGCGAGTGGCATATTTTATGTTGCGAGCGTTAATATGGGTACGGTAACCGCTTCACATCAAGCGGGCCGTATGCTTGTCTGCCATCCGACGTAGTATAAAAAAATACTATTCTGGGACAGTAGACTAATCAGATTCGACTTATGAGCAAATAATGACTAGAATAAAACCATGTCTGATTCACGACCACATTCCCTACTTAGGTGTTGTAATTGCATCGCGTGGCGGCGCCGCGCCGCGACGCATTCGCTTTCTTTCAGCGAGCGCGGCCGGCGGCGACTGCAATGGATGCAGCCGTGCACTCGACGTTCTTGTCTGGTGTCGGTAATAGTTACAATTACGCACGCCAGCGGGCGGCCGATGCGAACAATTGCGGGCCAATTGTCTGAACATGCGATTGAGTTTTTATCGCCAAGATTCTACTCTAATACAATGTATTCTAATAGTTAATGTTCCTTGATCAAATAAACTTACGATTTTACTTAATTGTATGATTATTAATCACATTATACTTGTTTGTTTGTTTTAGACTTTATTTATTTAAAACTTTAAAGTTGAACTAAGCGTCGGATAACCTTCGGTGTCTCAGCATAGGAATTATAGACATCCCCATACTATATCTAATTATTCTAATTGGTAATATCAACTCGTCTATACACTTACAAGAAACTGAGGACTTTCTTTTGTGCTAGCGCGATTCTCTAAAACAACTAAACGAAATACAAATATATATTTGTTTTCGTTATATACATGAATGAGAGAAGTATACTTATTTAGTTTCAAACAAAGTACAGCCCCCATTACATTCATACATTCCCAAAGTACATTCATACCAATGAATAAGCGACTCTATTTAATTAGAAATAGAGTCTCTTATTCATTGGTATGAATAAGCATTCTATTCAGTTATTGAATCACAATAAGAGTTGGTGGTAAGGGGGCAGCTTGTACTATTACATGGTTACTAGATAACTGATGATACTTAATCGGAGGTTGCGCGTGTCAGTCTAATCGAACACGCAAGTTAAGCAACGTCGACCGCGACTTGTCTATGGATGGGTTTATTTATATTGAGCTGCTCTGTGCTTCAAAGGGTACGTTAATCCGTGGGTATCAACTGTTGTCATTAGATGACAGTAGTTAAGTCAAGTCAGGGGCCTTAGAGCGGCTTGAAAACAACGGAGGCCAGCTTCGCCAACCCGTAGTTGAGCAGCGTGGTGGAGTATGCTCTAAACCCATTCGTTTGAAAGGAGACCCGTATCCCAGCAGTGGAAAGAATAAGGGAACGAAGGGAACGAAATACGAAGAAGAAGAATAATAATAAATGGCCAGTAATTTTATAAATATTCAACTTAATCTTTGCTCGTTTTCTACGCTACGTCATCATCATCATCATCAGGTCATTTTAGTCTCCACTACAGGAGCACGACCCTCTCTCTTCCATCCCAGACAGAAGGAGGATTCGGCCTACACTCCCCACGCTGGCCAGACGGATTGGGGAGGCCCTAACAATGTTTTATAATGTATTTCCCTTAGTCGCCTTGTACGACATCCACGGGAAGAGACGGAGTGATTCTATTCTAGTCAGCCGGAAACCACACGGCCAAACCTACGCTACGTACGTACACTCTAAACTTCTTCGATTGAAGAGAGACTCGTATACCAACAGTGGGAAACGAGTCTCTCGATTATGGGCTGATGACTAGACGAAAATATCGACGGTCCCTACGTATAAAGCGACATGTCAAAAATGGCAATTTATTTTTTATTGCATAAATTGCTATAGATTGCCCGTAAAAAACATTTTCTTTTTTTTTATTGTTTGTATATAATTAAAAAGTAAGAAATTAACTCATTTGTCCAATAATAATATTCTTTAATTACTATATTGTAGTATAAGCAGACATGTCTGAAATGACATGTCGCTTTATACGTAGGTACCGTCGATATGTACAATGTGTGTAATGCTGTGAAGTGTGTTCATGTTTGTATAGCTGCGATAATCGCAGTAAATCTCGCCAGATAAAGGCCGCTGGTGGGTAATAAATAGCGGAGTAATGCACCGGAGCAGGAGCACACAGCGGCCGGTGTCGTCGGACCATGTCACACGGTGCTCTCACTTACAGACATCACACTCATGCAGACGGGCTCTGGTAATGCCTAGGTATATCATTTATCTGCTGATAGTTAGTATATACCATCATCATCATCATCATCATCATCAGGTCATATTAGTCTCCACTACAGGAGCACGACCCTCTCTCGTCCGTCCGAGACAGAAGGAGGATTCGGCCTACACTCCCCACGCTGGCCAGACGGGTTGGGGAGGCCTGATCGATGTTTGATAATGTATTTCCCTTAGTCGCCTTGTACGACATCTACGGGAAGAGACGGAGTGTTTCCATTCTAGTCTGCCAGAAACCACACGGCCAGTATATAGAGTTATTAGTATATATAGAGTGAGCAAAATAAGTTGCCTTACGTCGCTTTCGCTAGAACCTTGTTTTGCTAGTCGACTGGGTACACCACGTGCAAACAAGGTTTTTGTTTCTAAAACTGATGGTGTGCTATTTACATACATCCCAAAAATAATTATTATAATATCAAAATATATACTACTAGAGTGACAGACAAGCATATGACCCGCCTGGTGGTAAGCAATCATCGCAGCCTATGGACGCTTGTAACACCAGGGGCATCACTCATGCGTTGCCGATCCTGTAAGTACCCCTTGGCGCCTTTCTTGTATGTATAAATAACTACTATCACAAATGTTTGGTAGTCCACTTGGCTATTCATGAAATCCTCTTCGATACTCTAATGTTGGCTGGAAGAGATTCCTGTGATTGATGAGTCCTTTGTACTTCTCCTTTAATTTACTGTCTTGTAAATTTCTTTTATCTATCTATATCTATACAGATAAATAAAATTAGAATGTCTGTTTGTAATATTAAAATAACCGCTTTTTACAAAATGCATATGGATGTATACTACATGGTACATATGTTATAGTTAATGTAATAAATTGGTCATTTATAATAGCTGGCAAATTTTCAATTATTAATAATTAAGCTTACTTGGCACTACATCATTCATCATCTAGGTTGAGGAAGCTCCGCTTCACGGAGCTCCTATTACCGATGACAGGACACAAGAAAAACCTAATTTTTGTCTGTCTCTCTGTCTGTGAAACGGCTGAACTGATTTTGACGGGACTTTCACTGGCAGATAGCTGATGTAATGAAAAGTAACTTACGTACGTAAGGTACTTTTATTTTGGAAATTTTATTTATTTTTATGAATATAAATAAATAACAAAAAAATCGATTCAGCGCGGATGAAGTCGCGGGCACAGCCTGTGTACAATAAAGATATTACAAACATATTCCTATTCCTACATAATAGCTGTGTGGCAAATTTTAACCTGATCCGGCCAGTGATGTGAGCTGAGCGTTGTTAGATCAATCAATAACAGTAGCCGTTTATAGATACAGATTATTACAAAGAGAACCCAAACTGACTTCGATTGTTTTGTCTTCGTCGATAATTTATTTACGTTTATAATTGGCGGCCGTGGTGTCGTCTTCGTGGGCCGCCCTTGTCCCCGCTGACCCAGTTGTCTGCTGCTGACTAGGCAATCACAGTTTTGCATATTTGATGTGATGACGACTGGTATGCTACTTAACGAGACGGTAGACGCCAACGACAATTTTTTGCCATTTTGAGATAATTTTATGTATAACGTATTCAAGTATAACACAGGGCCGAGTCCATGACAGCCACGCCTTATTTTTTTTTTATACCGCTAAAGTTCAAAACAAGCATACGGTGACGCGCATCGGATGTTTTCTTAGGATGTTATCACGTTATCACCATAATTTTATGGTCCTTAAACCGACTTTACATCAATTTTTTTAAGTCACAAAAATATATAAATTAAAAGTTGATTTAAAAAAAAAAATTAAACCGACTTCAGTTGGCGAGCGCAGCTTATTGGTGGAATACCCCGGCAGACGCTACTGCCCATCTTCCGGGAGAAAAGTTATCGTGTGACACAAGATTCCTTAGTCGCCTTGTACGACATCCAGCGCAGAGCAATGGAGTGGCACAATTTTATTCTGCCGGCTACCATAGGGCAAATTTAAGGGTTTCCCTCGATTTTTCGGGGATCCCATCATCAGACCCTGACTTGGTGAATATGGAACCACCTCGCAATTACCCTTTCAAATAAAAAAAAAAGAATTTGACCATACGTGCTTATAAAATTTAAGGGTTTCCCTTGATTTTCTTGACATCTCATTATCAGATCCTGACTTGGTGAATATGGGACCACCTTGCAATCATACCCTTTCAAATAAAAAAAGATATATGAAAATCGGTTCACAATTCGCAAAGATATCGAATAACATACATACAAAAAAAATATTCAGTCGAATTGAGAACCTCCTCCTTTTTTGAAGTCGGTTAAAATTTTTTTTTGTAATTTACGCAAACGACTCACGTCCCTTTCAACATACAAAATGGTATTCGCGTCTGGCGTCTCCTTAATGTCTTGTTTTAACATTAGGCGGACGGACAGACGGCCGAACGGCCTTGTTTATGTTACATCCCGTTAGTTAGCGAAATCAGCTCTTTGCTAAAGCGTTCCTCGGAGACGTGGAGCTACGTGAACTCTTTATGTAAGAGTGAGCAAGTTGCATCATTACTTATTTGTATTTCAATCGCCACTTTGATGTGTTCAACTTGTTTTGTGAACGCTATCGGAATAGTAATGCAAGTTGTTTTTAACGTAATACTTCCAAGAATAATACATAACCAAACATTTTCAGCGAAATTTATTGTCACGTTTATTGAGCTTATAAAATCTCAATAAACGTCGTTCTGTCTGTCCGTCCGTTGCCATGAAACTCAAAATTACGAAATTCTGACTTCGGATTCGTGTAGAACTGTAGAGCATCAAAAAGTAGTAATGTAAAGTGACCTTGGTTTTCTGATATCAATTCGGGAAAGTGGCCAAAATGGTTTTTCGATACTTCTACGCGAAATGGGCTAAAATGGCCCCCTAAAATGAAAATGCCGCGTTAAATTTCGCTATGGTGGCGCATGCTGCGCGTCCGATGTTTTTTTATATCCGGTGCCAAACATGTACCTATACGGCCCGTCTGATATAAAGCGGTTACCGTATACAGGCAATTGTAATTGATGATTGAACGAGGAGCTCAATAGCGTCATTGCGTGTGCAAGTCTAATAAAACACGCAAGTTAAACAACGTTGACAGTAGCTTGTCCATGGATGGGTTTGTTTATCTCGAGCTCCTCCGTGCTTCGAACAGCACGTTAAGCCGTCGGTCTCAGCTGTTTTCATTAGACAATCGTTAAGCGAACCCGCAGTTCAGCAGCGAGATTGAGTATGCTCTAAACTTCTTCGAATGAGGGGAGACCCATATCCCAACAGTGGGATGAATAAAGGTTGGCGACGAACTTGCAATTGTTTGTGCTTGTGAAGGAATATTACTCGGGTGCTGATATCCCCATTGTCTCCACAACATCTCCCCACATATACAGTACCTTTCCTCATCACAGAAACACAAAATTCAAAAAGGGTTTGTTATGCACTTGCGCTCTCTCGATACGCCCTACCCAACCTCTCTTTCACCAAAGGCTCGTTCGCTAGGCGGCCGGGTGCACCACGTGTATATGTCATTCGCTTTGGCTCTAAAGATAGCGGGGAACTTACACCACTACTTTTAGCCATACAGTGTAATGTAGTGTAGGATTTGTAATTACTAAACCGTTACCACAGACTATATCAAACTCTTATGTCTGTGCCACACACTGCTACCTTCATGATGTATATCAAAATTCTGCTATCACCTCAATATCATTTAAGTTTTTTTATACAGTATCGAGTGTCAAAAAAAATGCGACCCGTCTAATATAAAACGGGATAGAAAGCGGTTAAGTAAGCTAAGCCGTGAGCTGAGGGCCAATTCTCGTAATTTTTCTACGATCGCAGATTGAAAGTTGACCGAATTGAGATTGAATTGTGAATTGACTAAAATTATATACTTAATTTCATTTATTAATTATTATCAATTCTTAAACTTGGCAAAGTAACATCCTTACTTTGTTAAATTCTCAGTGATATTCCGATATAATCCCACATAAATTAAACTTTGAAGTTACATAATGTGATACGAGAATACCAAATTTGACATTTGTGAGATTGAGACTGGATCGAAAGTGAATTTTGACTACATTTTAATTACGAGATTTGCCCCTCTGTTAGTCGCTTGCTAAACAAGGTGTATCGGTCAGGCGCTAACATCCCTGTTTTCTAACGCTGAAACTTTTTAAGTCTGGTGACTTCACTCACTTGCAGCACAACAGGAAACAAGAAAATAATCAAGGGCAATGTTATCGTTTGCGTATCTTTGAAAACACTATCTATCTTTTAGGGTCGGCAACGCGCGTGTCATGCCCCTGGTGTTACAGGCGTTCATAGGCTGCGGTAGATGCTTTCCACCAGGCGGGCCGTAAGCTTGTTTGCCACAATAGTGGTATAAAAAAATAAATAAAAAAAAACACGGAAAAGTGTTTAATGCACAGAATGAATTCATTTATTGTTTGCTAGCTAAGGTTGTCGTCTGGGAAAATGTAAAGAAGTCTTTGCAATTGCGACTTTTTCATTGTAAATTGTACCTAATTAACCTACAATTTACAGGCCTGCACGTTAGCATAATAAATGTATAGAGCAGTATACAAAGTCCATGCAAATGCCAGGAATCACTTCTAATGGTAACAGGAAGCTCAGACGCGGATTCAGGATTTGGTTTAGAGGGGCATTTTTTGTACAGGAAACTTTTATGCTTTTCCAAAAATCATCAATGCTGATTAATGACACATCCAACATTACCACAATACGAATAATAGTACTACATAAGTACTATTAATACTTATATTGCGGTGATGAATTTTTTTTATCCCGGGAGATGTTTGATGCTTTTGATTCACCACTGAGAATGTAAAAAGAATTTTATTAATTTTTGGCACCTCTAAGTTTATCTGGCTAAGGTTATCGCTGACGCGACAGAAAATGTCTAGCAGTATTGATTATTATTTTTTATCTATATCCATACACATAATAAAGCATACATAAAAATCAGCGCTGAGAAATTAAGAAAAATAAGTTGTGATTACCTATCTTCAGCACCAGATAACTGAATTGGCCGTCGAGACAAGTTATGCATACTCTTAAGGTACATACTAACACTACGTTATCCCACACATTTAATTTCTGAGAAGATAAGTGACGTCTGGCGGACTTGGGATCTTACTCTATTAGAACTGTAGACAGACGAGTTGTAGTATTTTTCAAGATTTTAAATCTGATAGTAACTACATAGTGAAAGTTGATTACCAACGCCATTATTTGTTGTTTTATTTTTCAACTTACATATCACATTGTCTTTCATTTGTTATTCGTTCGTCGACTGTAAAATTAAAGGAAGTTTTGAGTCGGTTTATGACAAATTGTATTACAATAATTCTAATGTGACTGTTTGTGTCTAATAAATAAAGAAAAAGTATACAAACATTACTTTTACTAGTAGTACTGTTTGTCCCTACCGTACGTTTTTTTTTTATTTATTTAAACTTTATTGACCATAGAATAAGGGTACAAAAGGCGGACTTAATGCTAAGAGCAATCTCTACCAGTCAACGTTTAGGAAAATCAGATAAAACTCACAAAATAACAGTAATGAACATACACAGAATAAATACCGATGAAAAGTAAAATTATATATGATATATAGACATATGCTAATTATATACATATACACAATCTACAAATATGTTATTTATAATGCGTATGCAGTGCTTGATGAGAACTGTGTAGCGGTCGAACGTGTCTCTGTGTGAATGCGTTGTTTGGGGACGTCGCATTGGAGTTGAGTTACTTAATCTATGCAGTCTGCTATGACGTTAGTAAGTACGAATTATAATTATTTACATTGTGACGTACTATTCCTTGTTTCGTGGTGCAGCCGAGGTCTGCGAGTGATTATCGCAAGTGGCGCGGAACACAATGAGACATTACGATGCATCTATGTAGATGAGGGCGCGGCCTCGAGCCCCGGGCCTGGCATTGTGCGCCAGCAGGTGGCAGCTACTGCCGTACTTCTGTAACGTATCTTTGTGTCTCATCTTTGATTGTTTTAACATGAAAAGCGAAAATTGGAAAGTTAAGGGTCTTCAGGCAGCGCACTAGCGCCACTACAAAAACGCAATATTTCAGTCAATTTATTTTAAACCATCACGATTTATATACTTAATTCTTTCTCACGAACCCCTTCGTAGATTAGTGGAAATCATATGAAAATTGATTATGTAGATTTGCTTTCTTTATGTTCAGAAAGACACATACAGACAGACGCAGCGGGGATTTTATTTTTTAACATGTAATTAAAGTGATTAGTAATTGTATAATTATTACAACCACATTATACTTACGTTTAAAATACTTACGTTTCGATCGTTACGTATGTTTCGTTACAGAATTGAAGCACGGACACCGCGTCGAGACGATTACGTTCCAGATTTGACGATAACGGTAATCCAACTTCATCTCGTATCTTTTTATCGTGTGAAAACAAAGTGCAGTAGTTTGCAGATCGGCCGTATCTTCGAATTTAATATCTAGTTACACATAGTAACCCTAAATTTAAAACGTCCTTAGATCTTCTTCTCCTGAGCCAATTTCCCATATCTTTTGCGGATGCTTGACATTGGGCAGTACTGTGTCATTTCCGGTTTTAAACACTTCGTTTTCATCTATTTTAAAGCGGTTCCAATCCTGATAGTCGACGGAGAACCTATGGCCCTAACTCCTAATTTGAATTCGAATTCAGACCAAATATTTTGATTCCAAAAATAGGTTAGCCGATAACTAAAACACTCGTATCCAGTGTTCGTACCACTAATCTAACCTGAAGAAAGAAAAACATCCGTTGTACTTGAGGAACTTGACTCTATTGGCAATGTGAGAGCCAGAAAGGCATTAAAACCTTCAGAGATATTTAGTTAAGTGAAGCTCAGCTGCTATGCCCTACAGATTTTAATTAACTACCACTGTTGGGAACCCTAAACAGATAATTCACTTAGGTGCCTACCTACTATTACTTATTCCGTAACTTGGAGATCCGTCTCGTTACGTCATAACACACCCCGACCACTCCATGCAAATGTCGACAACTACTACATAAACAATACCGTCCGTGCAGGGCATGAATAATCGTGTGTGCGGTGCCATACAAACTGTCTGTTTCAGAGGGGAGGTGAAGTCGATATGAGAGAGCGGCAGGAAGTAGCCATACTGTACGTAGTACTACTAGTTATACTGTGGTTATAATGAGGATATCTTTTAGACCCACGATCTCTCTCCGCGATAGTGAGTGAGTGACAAACTGCAGGTAGGTACAAATCCGATGCAATTACACGACGGTAATGAATTGAGCTCGTTACGATTTGCTGATTAAAATCAACTCGCAGCAATAACTCGCACAGTTATGAGAGCAATTAATAAAGACGCCATCTTGCTGGTAGTACATATAGATGCAGCTATATAATGACTACGTATATGATACTAGCAATGATCCACGGTTGCACGTGCGTTTATCCTAACGGTCGTAGTGAAGTCAATGGTTTATGAAATGCAAGAAGAACCGTAAAAATTCGACCAGTCGTTCTGGAGCATAGGGTCCCAACCGATGGTCCGTGAGAAGTAAATTATGGTCTAATTATGGTCAACTAGTCATTTATTGGGCATTTACAGGTACTTACTGGGCACTTATTGTAAAGGCCATACCGTGTTTATTGCACTTATTCTGCACGCCTGGTAGTTTGCCTATCTCTATCCGTGATACAAACTTATAATTTAAGAGATTGAGCACTATTATTTTATTTATATTATATTTCGACGAGCTCGGTGGTCGAATGGTTAGCAATGGCCACTTTGACTCCGAAGTCGTGGGTTCTATTCCCGCACAAGACAAACATTTATGTGCGTGTATTCTTATTCTGGGTTTTTCTATGTATTATAAATATATATTCACAAAAAAAATGTATTTAAGTACATTTATCAGTTGTCTAGTACCCATAACACAAGCTTTGCTTTCCAAATTAAGCAATTTGGACTATATGGCGCTGTGTAAATTGTCAAGAAATATTTATTTATTTATTATAGAAAATACTAAAATCTCGAGTTATAGAATAATGGATTTATATGACTGTTGTTGACCCTACATGCAACAAAAACCTCCTAGTGGTCCGCGAACAAAAAAACCACTGTTCTAGAGATTAGCGCGTTAAATTTGTAAAGAAAAACTATTCAATTTTAAAATATTTTGATTAGTAGATAGAGAGGTATTTGGTGTAGAACCAGTTAGTGCCTCCTCGCCGTGACCTACGGCGTGGTGTAGAAATTTGGTCTGTGACAGTTGGGTTGGTCCATAAAGCGTAAATCACGCAGCGAGAAATAGACTGAACAGTGGTCGGGATTGCACGGATCCGGAAGACTTTTACAGTGATCGGTTTTGTGGCATTTATACCCTTCAGTTCTTTGCGATCTATTGAGGACCATCTAGTGAGGAAGCGCCCGACGTTACGCTGTCCGGTCCTTGGTTGTCACCCTTTTGCCCCAATGGCCGTGCTATGTCTTTTTTTATATGAGAGAGGCACAAACGAACATGTGGATCACCTGATGGAAAGCAATCACAACTGCTCATCGCAATCACCACCGCCCATGGATCCACCGATCAACAACACCAAGGGGTCACCGATCCGTGGCCAGCTTATACTATTTCCTTTCTCTCTTTCTGGCGACCTCACTCACTCGCAGGAAAACAACAACCCTCAGGGTAATTGTTATTTGGCCGCGGGAGGTGGAGGTTTTCCCTCAGTCGGGCAGCTTAAAAAATACGCTACGCATTACCTCTCTATTTGACAGAGCTTCGTTTGTCAGTCAGCAGGGTGCGCAAATGTGACCTGCCCACTTCAACCTGCCGATGCTACGATTCTAAAAACTATGTCGGTTACTCTATACTTAGGACGTATTCATTTCAGAGTCTTCAGAGATAATCTCAGCATTACTCTATCTATATATTAGCTATTATATAAGCAAACTTGAGTGTGCCAGCTTTGTTATGTTGCGGACGTAACAACTTAATACCGTATTTGGTAGGTAGATAACGTAAATGTATGTAAACTATGAGGCAACCGTCGGATTCTTCTGATTCTTCAGCTGGCGTCGTGAACCCATGGCGGTGAGTGTGCGCAGGTGCGGTATTGCGGCCAGCGTTCATGGATCAGACTCAAAAATGCAGTGCGGCTCGCTTTCGAAACCGCCCCTCGGAACTCACACAACTAATACCAATGAGTGTCTAAACCTGATGCGAATGTTTGATTGTATTGCTCATAGAAATAGGAACATAGAAGTATTACCACTGGTTTTCGATTCGATAATATTTTTTCAAATCGGTTTGATTATCTCAAAACCGGTTACATTTTTTACGAGGATTTACTGGGTACACTGGGTTACTGGGTACCCAGAAACTTCAGTTACTGGTACCAGTTTGGTTTCCGATTACTTCGAGTCGTTGAGCCAGTGCAGTATTAAGTAAGTACGATAAAAAAAATGTGATAAAAAAATAAGAACATTATTAATAAAAATGTGTAAGACTAAATGCCCACAAGGTGTAATGGCAGAATAAATAATTTTATTTCATTTAATTTGTCCATAATATTTAGTTACTGCGCGCTATGCTGTTACCTCCGACATTCCTTCGAGAGTAAACACGGCGAAAGGAGATGGTATACTTTCCATATACAGTGTCAAATCCTTATAGATTACGAGTGTCGTAAACCTGATCATAAACATACCTTCTTACCGCTTTATAATAATAGGTAGGGGAAAAAGTCTTTTCGCATTATAGTATGTATGAACTTGTAATAAAATCTCTTTGGTTATACCATTTGTATCTAGCAGGTTTTGATATCTATAAAAAGTTTAAATTTTAAAAAAGATAATTCCAAATTCAAATTAGGTAAATGTGTGATTTTCATTTGTTTTTTTTACTGTCAAGATGAGTGAATCTAATGAAGAAATTCGATACATTTTAAAATTTTACTACAAAAAAGGTAAAAATTCAACGCAAGCTGCGAAAAAAATTTGTGATTATTACGGACCTAGTGCAGTGTCTGTGAGAGTAGCACAAATTTGGTTTAAGCGTTTTCAATCCGGAAATTTTGATGTCAAAGATGCACGTCGCTCTGGTCGCCCTGTTACGGATAAAATGGATGCCATTTCTGAAAAAGTGGAGCAAGATCGGCATATCAGTAGTTACGACGTAGCTGAAGAACTAGGAATTGACCACAAAACAGTTTTGGCGCATAAAAAGGTCGTGGTCAAAGACCGGCCAGGCTTCAGAGAAACTTTCTGGCGAAACCCGGGTTAACCCGCAACAAGGTGATGCTGTGTGTATGGTGGGATTGGAAGGGAAGATATTCATTATGAGCTGTTACCGCCAGGCAGGACTATCGATTCTGAACTCTACTGTGAACAACTGATGAGATTAAAGCAAAAAGTTGAGAGAAAGCGGCCGGAATTAATTAATAGAAGGGGTGTGATTTTTCATCATGATAACGCTAAACCTCACACATCTTTAGCCACTCAGCAAACATTAAGAGAGTTTGACTGGGAGGTGTTAATGCATCCGCCGTATAGTCCTGACTTTGCACCTTCTGATTTCCACCTGTTTCGGTCTCTTAAGAATTCTTTAGGCAATGTCAGGTTAACATCACGAGAAGACTGCCAAAACCACTTGTCGCGGTTTTTTGAACAGAAGTCCCAAAATTTCTATAGTAATGGGATCATGTCTCTACCTACAAGATGACAAAAAGTTATCGAACATAATGGCACCTACATACTTTAGTTAAATGTAAATAAACTTTATTAAAAAATGTTTTGAATTTTCATATAAAATACGAAAAGACTTTTTCCCCAACCTAATATATTGATTGATTGAGTTTACCGCTAAACAATAATTATTGTGCTCGACAAAAATGTCTCCATCTGGCCTTCTGACTAGACCTGCCGAAAGATGAGAGGGATGTATTAAAAAGCGATGGTAGAGAGAGAAACTAAAAACACAAGTTCACATGGAAAGGGGTGATTATAAATGGAAAATGGAAAGGTAAAGGTAGTGGAACTGGTGGAAGGACAGATAATCCTAGGCCGACCATTTTAAAGCCGTGCTTGCAACAGTAACACAAATATTGTTTATTTATTTTTCATATTATAGTTCTTGACAAGTGTTTGGATTTTGGGATTTGGGAGTTATATTTATCGTTTTTTATTGAAATAAGATAATAAATAGAGAAAAAATAGAGAAAATTTTGTCAAAATAGAGAATTATTGTGAACCTCTCTGTGAGAGTCTCGTTCGTCAATTTGATCTATGCTACTTTGCGTAGGTACTTGCGTCACGAGTTAGATCATGTAAACTGCTGACCGGCACCCACTACCGTTAGTAGATGCGTGCGACTGCCAGGGCGGCATTGGTCATCTCTGGTGCAGCTGCTGCGGGCCGCCTCTGCGCCTCAGTAGTTCTAAAGCTGAAGATTACCTGTAAATTTTGCTTGCGCAAACCTACAGCAAACACTTGAATTCATTTACGCAAACAAACACCTGAATTAATTTAAGTGTCTGGTTAGTTAACCAGCATGGTATACCACGTGGAGCTTGGGCTCAAGTAAACTGCTTACAATAATACCCATTTTAAGAATATTTAGAGAATATAAAGTGTCCCATTAGTAGGGTGCACCACGGATAGCTTTTACTCAAGTAAGCTATAAACTAAAATACCCGATTATAAAAATATGTAGAGAATATACCCGTCGCTTATACTTGTTCAATAGTCACCGAGTAGGTAGTTGATCTGTTATTTAACTGAACATGTGAATGCGGAGCACGCAAACCATTCGTAATAAATTTAACAGTGAAATGCGATTTGTCCGTTTTGATTTCGCGCCGAAATGGCTGGCAGTGGGCACTCGGCACGCACGGCGACGGCCGCGAAACGAGGTAACGGTACGAGTGAGCAGACGCACGGCGTGGCCGACGACAAATACACCTCATACCACATAGACTCGACATAGGTTTAACTACAATATACTAACATTTCCTTATCTTTTATACTAATTTCTACGTCATTTCAAATTTTCGCCAGCGAGAGTACAAAATATTTTAGAATAACATCTAGCAATATATTTAAACTAACTGACTAGCGCAACTTCGTCTGCGTGTGACAAAGCGTTGAGAGAGAAGCGTAAGGTTACCATTTGAAAGGTGAGCCAATCTTAAAAGATAGACACATGCTATCACGGACTTTTTTTTAGAACTTTTTAAGATGAAAAATAGGCTATATAACTCTAAAAGTACTTTTCAATTCGAATGAGTAGTTAGATTAGCGCGTTCAACCAAACAAACAAACTCGTCAGCTTTATAATATTAGTAAAGATATTACATAATACTCATTGTTGCGGACTCTTTAGTGGGCAGCCTCGCAACTGGAAGCCGACAAAGAATTAAATAAGACTGACAAGACTGAAAAGAAATTGAAAGGACAGTGGACAATCGATGATGGTAATGGTAGGGTGAACGAACCGAAATATAAATAAATAAATATTGTAAATTGTAGCCGTGAAATTAAATTAGATGAATTAAATGATGAGTGGCTTTAAGTCTTACACTCACGAAGTAACTATTAAGTAATCTGTGGCAATAACACTGCCACAAGCGACCCATTTCCGATAAAAAGAAGAATACTAACTGAACTATGTAACTTAAGAACCTACCGCAACAACTGAAGTAATCTTAGATCACAGCCATAGATAATACTAGCGGCCCGCCCACGCTTCGCTGTGGCTCAATCTTAACATTGGACTTTCATAAAAACTACCATCCCCCGTTTTAACCTCAAAAAAGGGGCTAATTTCTAAAGATACATTTATTAGTACACCTCCACACCTTCTATAGAGCATACTTAATAAAAAAATAAATTTCAAGTCCTTTGCTTCTAAAACATAGAACTTTCATACAAAGTTCCAACCCCCGTTTTACCTCCTGAGGGGTGGAGTTTCATAAAAATCCGTTCTTAGCGGATGTCTACAAAGGAAAGTACCTGCCAAATTTTAAGTTTGTGGTTGAGGTCATAGTTTCTGAGATTTCGTGATTAATCAGTGAGTGGTATTTCGCTTTTATATATATATATATTATACTTATTATATATATTCTGTCGGTTTCCTCTCTAAAAACCGATGATATGACATCAACAAACAAGGGTCGGTAGTAACTGGATGCGGAAAGGAGGATTGCGTATGGGAAATTGGGAAAGGGCCACATCCATTACTGGGTAGATACGGCCCGACAATGATGATGAATACCTATTAATTTACATAATATTATCATGTATTACCACATTATGTATTACTATTTCTTATTCCCTGATATAACGACCCTATGTAACTCGCTGATCATGCACCTTTCTATAGGTGAACGAATTTTTAAAGTCGATTTAAAAGATGTTGAGTTTATCCATTATAAACAAGAATACGAAAAAATTATTGCTACGTATGCGAAATAAAAACGTTTAATATACAAAGTACATTACTCAGAACTTGAACTGTGCACGTGTGATACAAATTAACTTCATTTTATAAATTGACGAAAGGGAAAGTCCCTTCCTCTACATATCAAAAACACTCAGGCTGGAAATGTCAGCAGCCCTACACAAAAGTACCGGTAACACAGTATTGCATTAAGAACTGCCCCCTTACCACCATCTCTTATTGCGACTCAATAATTGAATAGATTGCTTATTCATAGCAATGAATAAGCGACTCTATTGTATTTGAAATAGAGTCGCTTATTCATTTGTATGAATGAGCAATCTATTCAGTTATTGAGTCGCAATAAGAGATGGTGGTAAGGGGGCTGGTTGTTTTATTGAAACTTGCAAACGGAACCTTTCCAGGATTACCGTCGGTAGCCCGTAGGATAATCCCATAACTTGTTTTGATTAGGCAGAGAAACTTGCGGTATTAAGGGCCCAGATTGCCTAGGCGCGACATCGTTTTTGAGCGACCGCAGCGCTACTGTTTACTGAAACAACCGACGGGGCGGGTGAATGACCCAAAGACAGCGCGATTTTCAAAATGTTTTGCGACAAACGTTCCACGTTGAGTTATATTGTTATTGAAGTTGAATATTTACAGCATAACAAAAATGGAAATACTAATTGGAAATAAACGACGAGTGTAAAATATTCTAAGACTAGTTTTTCGTTATAAAATGATCCTAATTACTAGAATAATAAGAGTAGTTGAGACACAATTTTTATGTTTTTCTATTTTTATTAAACAATCAAGAGCAGGTCCGGACTGACCTTTTTGTATTCTACTTACCAAAAATTCCAACTATGTATTTCTTTGTAATTTTACTACCAAAGTTTATTCTTATTTCGTAAAATATTAATTCAACAAAATAATTGCAAATTCAGTAGGAAGTACGGTCGAAATAACATCGAGCTTTCCTCGCTAGTGTATATCTGTACGCAAGGAAATGTGCCTATTGCGTAAACTCAAATAGGGTGGTGGCACCAATTATCGGCCATGTCAACTTTTTTTCAACTTTGTTTGCACTTTTGCTACGCTAGTATAGGAAAGTATAAAAATGATTCATATAATTAAAAGTAAGTAAACAATAACAAATATGAGTCGCCATCTAAAAAGCGTGCTAGGGTTGTACAAAAATAAATGAAACACAAGTTTATAAATTATTAATATACTAATTAAAAGTAAGTAAACAATAACAAAATATGAGTTCAAAATTCTACGATTACTGATCAAATTCTGATTTCTGCTAATTTGATGATAAAATCAATTGCTATTGCAAAACCTATCAGAGTTAAAATGTTACCAGCTGCCCGATTCACGTAATAAAAACCGTAGCGTAGGGGCTTAAAAATGTCACATCGTTTTTTGCAAATTAAGCCCTTTTAACCGACTTAAAAAAAGAAGAAGCTTCTCAATTCGCTGTATTTTTAAAACGATTTTGATGATTCTTTACACCAGGTAACTCTTCAAAATCATATAGGAATTGTATAGTAATTGAGCTATTGAAAGATTTATGACAATCCAAGACTAGATAAGTAAGTGCGTTTAAAACAGAAAACCAAAAGGCGATTTCTAAGTTTCTAAGTTAAAACGACTTTTGGACTGGCGTGTTTACGTGAATCGACCGGCTGGATAGTTAAGTTACCTCAGTCTCTTTCAAAATCATTAGGCGTTCTTCTCTTTCAAAACACGTAAAGCTCTTTCTTTCCTCTCTTTCATAGCCTCTATGATACTGGGCGCGTCACGAATGGGCATGCTTCGTGACTGCCGAGGATCAACTAATTCTGGAAGTAGGCAATCGTAATAAAACCTAACTAATTTGATCTCCATTTTCTCCTTCCAAAATTTGTCGTCCTTTTCTATAATATAAACTTTCATAGGTACAGTAGCACCAAACCAGATGCCAAGCATGCAAACGTTTCTTTTAGTAATATGTACCTGTCCCTGAATTTGGAAATACCAGTTATGATTTTTATTTATGACATAACCCTTGGAAGCCTTGTCCTTAACCCAAAAGGTATGTTTGGCCATTGCTTCATCAAGAGTCATGCCAGCTAAAGAATGTGGGCACTTAATTTCAATTAAACCGTTTGCATAAATGCCATCTGGTGTAGTACCAAGAAATTCATATTGATCGTCGACGAACAAACCGCAACCTTGTATACTAATATTCTCTTGAATTTCTAACTGTCTAATTGCGGTTTCTTCGTTTTCGATACCGTACCGTACAGCAGGCAAACTGGAGATATTACTACCATAAACGATTTTACCAACAAGAGCAGCACAACTTGTGCTCTCTCGTTTTTTACAAACTTCCCCGAATGATGATGAGGTTAGTAATTTTCTCCTTGTACTCATCCACTCAGCACTACTTCTTTGCAAATGGGTCGACCTTTCAAGCTCCTCTCTTTCAGCACAAGACAACTTTAAATCGGCTAGAAAAGATGACTTGGCTTTCTCATATAATTCTGGACTCAGATCAGGTTTTTCGCAGTTTGGTCCATAGTGAGCGTCTTTCGATACAGCGTTGTGGCTTTTTTTCAATCTTAATTTAGGTTTAGCAATTAAACGGTTTCTACGATTACAATTTTCCACTTTCGCGATCAAAGGATTCGGACTACATTTAAATATGACTTCATGAGTTTTACTATGAATCGATCCCGTATTAAAAGACACAACAGCAGCTGCGCATCGGCCCGCATAAGAACCACGGGAAGAATAATTTACACGCTTACCCCCAACTAATTTGGCAATTACTCCGTTAAAACTTTCAACTATATTACTTGTGCAATTATGAATTAAACTTCTAGAATGATATGACAGTCTTTTACTTAAAATTTCTACCGCGTCCATTAATCCGCATCCAACAATTGCTGGAAGTAATCCAACAGGTTCTATTCGACGAGTATCAGGTCTACAGAAATACTCCTTGCAATGTTGGTGATTGCCAAATACGTGTTGTGGACCATTTAGGATATCTTCACTAAGATTTTTTATTTTTTCTTCGAGTGACTGATTTTGATCCGCCCAATATTTAATCGCGCATTTTACACCCGTTCTTAAACGCAAATACCTTTCTTTTAGGAATTTCCGCAATTCGCAAGGATACTTAGTGTCTTTCGACAGTTTCTCCAAGCTATTGCAGTAGTTTCGTAAAAGATGATTTTTGCATTCAATTTTCTCTACTATTAAATTATCGTACGGACGCGAATCTAATATTTTTTTATAAGTACTGGAATCGCCGTCTGCTACAAATTTATTATAAATTACACCGTGATCAACAATGGAACGTTTAAACCCCTCAACTATTATGGTCGATTCCATCCCGGTAGATGATCCTGAATAATTCTTGAAACAATGGTGTTCCGGGGGCTGACTGTTGTTCTTTGCGGCTCGTGCACAGACTACGCAGTATTTATTTTTAACTCCAAAAAACAATACTTTATTAGTTTTGATGCCAATTATCGCAGCTGCGCCGGATAAGGCGGAAAAATTCTTACCATAAGATCTCTTGCTCCAACAACCGTCAACAGCAACAGATATTAATGGTGTACCATTTTTATCAACACTACCTATAGACACTGAGTACTCTGCTTCTTCCTTGACAGCTTCTGCCATGGAATGTGCTGCTGTCTTTTCCCACCAATCGCAAACCGTATTATTAATTTCATTGTATAATGAAGGTGACATGATTGGTAGGGCTACTGCGGCAGTTAATGTTTTTAACTGAGAGTAGCTCCCACCAGATGATATGATACCAGATACAATTTGATGATTCACTTCCATGCTATCTTCTTTCTTTTCAACCAAACACACAGTAAATTTCATACTACACATACTACATTTCATGATGAGTTTTGAGTCCAGACCAACTTTTACTTCACCTATTATACTGAGGTAACTTAACTTACAATCCATTGGACCGTGGTCCCCTATGGCCTGAAGAGCTTTAAAAAAAAAAGAAATATCTACTACTCTACGCCCAACTTCCACTTCATCCACCTTTCCCTCTTGACTGTTTTCAATAATTAGTTCCTGTAAAGAAAGATAATGGCTTTATTTTTTTTTTATAATAAATAATTAAAAAAGAATGGGCCAAATTTCTTCAAATATAGCTAAGAACTCCCTTAGAATACATCTTTGAAACACATAACACTAGATCAAAATCTTGAACGTTTTATATAAATAAACGTAATAAAAACTGGTTGTTTGTAAAGTCGGTTTAGGACAATAATTTTATGGGATAACGTCAGGATCTAGTGAACAAAAAAAACCGGTTGTTTCATTTTTAACCTTATTAATATTCCTGTTAATATATAAAATAGCTAAACATGTTGTTTAGCGTTTTCATGCATTTTCCTAATGTCGGCCGGGTGGCCGATATTGGGATTTATCAATAAATAAAGATCCCTAACCTCGACCCTGCGATTATTTCATAAAAAAGACAAGTAAATGTAAAAACGTGTGTTTTTCTTCAATAAAAAACAATATAAAATACCATAGTTCCATTGAAATACTAACTAACTCAATGCGTTCGCAACCGAGATTTGACTCGCCACTGCCACTAAACGACACAAGTCGGTACCGGCACGTGCTCTATTGCCAACTGAACGTTCAAATATTGAAGCACCCGCACCAAAATATGGATTATTCGTATATAGAGTCGCTTTTTGAATAAAAACTATTATAATTTTAGGGTTATTTTAATAGTTAGGGTAAGTGCTCCAGTGAATGAACACCCACCAGTGAATGAACAAAACACACATTTTTCAATATAATAAAAAATCTAAGCTTTTCTACTCAAGCCAGTATTTTTTTTTCTCAATCGAAACATTATATTACGTCAACTGGACACAGGTGTTTGCCTGTGACCTGTAGTTTCAAAATCGCGACCGCCTAAAATGAAAGTATTCTGTCGTATTTTTGATGGTATGGAGCAGAATTTAGGGCATTGCTGAGACTTCGTGTTTTGATATTCACTTTGTAGTCACTATAAGTGTGATAGTGTTAACAAAATTTGGTAGTAGGATGTAAAAAGGACTGTTTTATCTTATAAAAAGCAGATTGCATAAATTTTAATTATCATAAATAAATTATAGGGGTGTTCGATAATTGGATCACGAAATTGAAGAAAATCTAGTCAATGAACAGACGGTTCATTCATAGGAATTGACTTATTTTATAGTTTTAAGCATTTGGCATCTTAGCCTTAATGCAGTTGGCTAATTTTTTGTACACAGCTTTTATAAACGGTTGTCAATTTTTGGACCAATATTCGAACAAGGTGTTCTTTTATTATTACCAGTTTATCCTCCATACCTATGCCTAGCCTGATATCTTCAGTAACTTTTAGAAGTGCAGTAATAGTACTGTGCCCAGGACGAAAACCAGACGAAGTGAACTGATTAAATAAAATAAATAAAGATCTCCACATAGAAGTGCCTTTCAGCTAAAACGACCATGGAAAGACAGCAAAATGCAAGCTTAAAAAAATTTAATAAATAATGATGACATATAGAACCAATCTTCTATTATAGAAATATAATAGTTTAGAAGAGAAAGGAGAATCTAACATAGAAGTGATGAATAATAATATTAAATATTTTATAATAATAATCCAGTATTAATATTATGTTAGATAGTTCTCTTTAGGTTATAAAATATCAAGTAACACGAAATTATAATAGTAATCATATCGTCTATTATATCTACGAAGCGGTTACCGTAACCATATTAACGGTCGCAACATTAAATATCGCTCGCGCCATGCCATCAACGCAGCAACTCCATCCTCTCTGGTGACCTCACTCACTCGCAGGAACACAACAACCCTCAAGGAAATTGTTATTTGACTGCGGTATTCTGTGAGGTGGTGGTACTTCGTCAGTCGGGCTCTTAAAAAATACGCTATGTCCTACCTCTCTTTTCGTCAGAGCCTCGTCTGTCAGTCAGCAGGGTGTACCCCGTGTAGGTAAGATTGACTTTGGTACAAAGATGTTGATGAACCACTTACACCCCCTTACATGTCCGACTAATAATTGAATAATGTCAGCCCTAGAGAACGTCACTCAAACATAGGCACGTGAGTGGCCGGGGTTTGATAAAATGCAGATTATCTCAATAACTATCAGCATTTATGCTAAAATATGTATACTGTATCAATCATGAATAAATTGTGAACATAATATAATAAAATATTTTTTGGTTAGGATCTCATAAGTAGCTGGCTGTAATTTTCAAAGTTTGGAATGCCCTTAAGGGTTCATTCAATTGAGCACTTACCCTATATTCCATTTTCTCGCAAAGGCCGATATTAGGAGGAGGCCGATACTAGGAGACTTCACCCTACTGAGATTTTGTCTTCGTCCATCACTAACTAGGTAGTTTGTTTATTTATGTAATAAGTCTATTGGGGTGTAAGTGGTTCATCAACATCTTTGAACCAAAGCCAACTTCACCTGCACGTGGTGCACCCTGCTGACTGACAAACGAAGCTCTGGCGAAAAGAGAGGTAGGGAGCGTAATTGTAAGCTACCCGACTGGGGAAAGTACGTCCACCTCACAGAATACCGCCGCCAAATAACAATTCCCTTGAGGGTTGTTGTGTTCCTGCGAGTGAGTGAGGTCACCAGGAAAGGAGATGCTGCGTTGGCAGCGGGGGTGGCGGCGCGCGAGCGATATTTTATGTTGCGAGCGTTAATATGGCTACGGTAACTGCTTCACATCAGGCGGGCCGTATGCTTGTCTGCCACCCAACGTAGTATAAAAAAAAAAAAAAGTCTACAAGAATTACGTATAACAACTTACGTCTATACAGCGCGTAGCAGTGTTGCTCGTAGTCTCGGCCTGAAGGTTTTCTTTATTTTCAATACTGGAAATATTATTCATCATTATTATCCACTTTTTATTTATTTTGCAATTTTTGTACAACACTAAGCCAGACCCTAGGCGCGTCGCGTCTCTTTGGCGGTAAGTATGTCGACAAAGCCGCGCGCCCGTGCTATTTCTGCTAAGAAACATACCTACTTCCTCAATCTGATATTTAGACAATAATGATGAACATGAAAACTAATAAAAATTGTTCCTATAGAAATTGACTTTATTACTTACAATACAAACCAATATTTACATGCTATTGTATATGTCTGAATCAAGCGATCTAAATCATATGACATAGGTATTGTATTAGCTTTGTAATGTACCCTGTTCAAATGCAAATAAATTATATTATTATTACTACTTAGACAGGATAAGCACACAAATAAAACTAGGATTTTTACATGACACTTTCACAGAAATCTCGTAATTTTTTTCTAGGTAGGTATTTAGGACAAGACGTAGTAAAGTAGGCAGATAAATAAATAAGTAGGAAGGAACTTACATTTTATTCCGAGATCTTTTGGCTTTCATATTTTTATAATGCGTACTAAATTTTCTTTTCCCTGGCATGGCACTCAGCAAATTCAAATTCAATCAGTCCTGCGAAAAAAACCCTCGATTACCGACTAGATACGTTTATGATATTGGCTTTATCATGTTGAAATCATGTTTCAAGCCTGAATTGATACATACTTTACAAGGTTCATAAAATTACCTACTCAACAAAGTATCTAATTCATTCTTTGTATTTTTTACGATTTATATACATTCATTATATCGGTAAATTAGTTATACTTACAGTTTTTCACAAAAAACACAAATTCACAACACGTAATTTTGCTGGAGCATCTGACATGCGTGGTGTCACCTTGACATATAAAAACGCACTGGCGCGATTAGTGGCGACGCTGAGTACTAATTCGTAATATCGGAATGTGCGTTATTTTTCATACATTTTTCTATGGAGAATTTTCGTAAAACATATCTAGATTTTAGGGCTTTAAAAGAGGAAGTCTTTGTTTGTAAAGGTACAAAAAAAAGTATATGTTATATTTATTGGTTTCTTCAGTATTCAAAAAGTGTTTCTTTTTATCAATTTGTGTTGATTTATTGGGTTAAATCTGAAAAATGCGAAGGCATGTTTTTGCCATTTTTCTCAATTTTGTGCGTTTGTTGACCTTTATTATAAAACAACTATTAGGTTTTAAGAGTTTAATATAAGCATACCATAATTTTTGGTCTTTGATTGTAATATATACAAATTATCATTGATATCAATCATATCTAAATAGGTTAAATATGAAAAATCGTAACACTCTTTTCACAGTTTTCACGATCTGGCCCCTTAAAACTGATTCTAGTGCTGCAACTGCTACTTTTATTTATTTATTTTTATTGGTTTTAATAGTTGCTATATGTATTCATGTGTGATTAACAAGATAAGAGCTCTTTTTTTTTAATACTAGCAGCAGGGTAGCAGACAAGCATACAGCCCGCCTGATGTGAAGCCGTTACCGTAGCCATATTAACGCTCGCAACATAAAATATTGCTGCTCGGTCGTCGCCACTCCCGCTGCCAACGCAGCATCACCTTCCTTTCTGGTGACCTCACTCACTCGCAGGAATACAACAACCCTCAAGAGAATGTTATGCATATTCTGTGAGGTGGATTCCCCAGTCGGGTAGACAATTACGCTCCCTACCTCTCAGCCAGCCAGCAGGGTGCACCGCGTGCAGGTGAAGTTGGCTTTTGTTCAAAGACGTTGATGAACCACTTACACCCCAAAACTACTAACTGTATATCTCGAAGTCTACTATGAAGCCTATTTAAAACATTGAATATTTTGATTTCGATAATCTAAGTTCTATTTATTTAGGTGACAAACATCTTGAGCTACCCTCAGCTTACTGGAATCATGAAGACGAAGAAAGTGCTAGAAAGAAAGATCTACCGACAAAGGTGAAGAAAGTGGCTAAGCAAGATGAAGTAAAATTTTTGTATTCAAAAAATCCAATTTGGATCGGCTGCAGTTTCTGAACATTATACACAAAAAATGTATTCCTAAAACCCCCTTCTGACCCATGGTTACCTAGGAATTAATATGTACTGTTGTACAATCATCCTTGCAAAGATGTTGCAAAATTTTAACAAGTCAGACATTTCCGTTTGTAAAGGTAGGTTTGTTAAGGTACTGACTGACCACGGACATATTGTATTCTTTTACACTGACCTATATTTATTTTAATCACGTTTATTAATACGCATCAGAAAATATTTATTCAATTAAGGTCTGTCAGATCAGATACCATCAAATAATGAGTTTTTATCATGTTTCAAAGTAATTCATAATCAGTAATTAAGGTTTATGGACAAGTCAATGATTACAATATTATAAATACGAATCATATAGATTAATTCTTGAGCACGGACTATTGTGACATATTAATAAATATTAAATGGATGTGGTAAAATTTAATTTGCGCAGTAGGTAATACACATTAATATATTGCGAAACCGCTATATGTATAGACACTAGACACTAACAACTCTTTGAATATTTACATGTCAATGACAACAGTCACTCATACATCACGATAGTGTAGGTCAGTGGTTCCATATTAATTCTTCCCGTGTACATACCATTTCAATGTTCTTATTCTTAGCCATAAGATAGATAGATAGATAATTAAAGTCAAATATACCTAGAGTTTTAACTTTATGTTCTTAGTCAAGAGATTGCCCCGCGTACCGTCTCTACGTAGAGATGTATCGTCTCTTTGCATACTATACAAATTATACCGCTGGGAGCGCTTGGATGTACTATTTGATTTGATACCTGCCGTTGAGTTCCACTATCGTATAACTCGCCATAAATTTTAATTCCATCAATAATATCATCTTGATTATTGGCGATCTACCACAGAACGCTTTTTAATACATTGTCTGCCACGAACTGCGAAATTGTGGAATCAACATCTCTCAGCAGTGTTCCCGAATAAATACGACATGGGAGCCCTCAAGAACAGCATCATTTTTTCTCAGACCGGTTGGACCCCTTGGAGTTACTGATTTCTATGGGAGGATTATTGATTTCCATCAGGAGTCCCGCATGCTCGCTTGCCCTACTTTTATATAAAAAAAAAACTTTTTAACGCAGCTACGCATACCACCAGGAATACGTGTATACCACTAATTGGAAAACACTGGTATCTGGTGGTGGTGGTGGTAAGGTAGATACAAATAAGCTGATCGATGGTTGGTTGTTCTACCAACAACACCCACGTCGAGTGCAACGTCGTCGAGTCGAGACGCGTCGTCGTCGCGCCGCCCTGCGAGTGTAACCTACTGCGTATTATGAAAAAACCGGACAAGTGCGAGTCGGACTCGCCCACCGAGGCTTCCGTAGGTACGTAGTATCATTATTAAATTTGATATTTTTCATTATAAATAAGAAATAATGCGTCAAAAAAAATAAATAAAATATATTTTGCAATGTGTACATCAAGCCCTTTCATATGATACCCCATTTGAACTAGTAGTTTCAATTTGAAATTTCGACACCCTATAAAAATATAGACCCCCTATTTTTTAAGATCTATTTACAAATGTATAGTTTTCAGATTTATTCTTGTACTTGTAGTCTATAACCATGTTACTTGCCAAATTTCATAGTTCTAGGTCAACGGGAAGTACCCTATAGGTTTTGATTCCCTTGAGTGTGTCGAAATATGCATTTTTTGCTCAATAAACGGCCGTAACTTTTTTCTACGTAAACTTAGCAGTTTGAATTTTTTTTAACTTCATGGGACCGTAGACCTGAGTATACAGTTCAAATTTCAGCTTGATACCTCCACGCATTCTCGACATAGAAATTCTTGACAGACAGACAGACAGACAGACAGACAGACAGACAGACAGACAGACGGACAACAAAGTGATCTTATAAGGGTTCCGTTTTTCCTTTTGAGGTTCGGAACCCTAAAAAGAAGTCAAGATAATAATAACACGATAAAACTTGATCGTTATCAAGGGTTATCATGTTTTTATATGAAAAATTTACTTTTGAATCACGTTAATTGACTACTTACACCAAAACCAAAGAGTGTAACGATCTAGAGTCGTCCCTATTGCCTGCAATATGATTCGAACTAAAATTTATATTAATTTCTACCTTCAATTCATCGATGTTTCGACATCTACCCCTAATCATCCCATTATTGTTGGGATACGGGCTTCCCTCAATTGAACGGGTTTAGAACATACTCCACCATGCTGCTCAACTGCGGGTTGGCGGAAATCAGTGTTTTCAAGTCGCCTAAAGGCCACTAACCTGGCTTAACGACCGTCAACTTATGATAACAGCCGGAACCGACGGCTTAATGTGCCCTCCGAAGCACAGAGGTGCTCGAGATATATTATATTCTTCGCGTGTTCCATTTCACTGTACCTTATTCTTAGCCATAAAGTTAGAAACATAATTAAAGTCAAATATAGTCCAGCTAAGTAAACCCATCCATACACAGGCTCCGGTAGACATTTAAATAAAAAAAAAAAAAAACACAAACATCATCTGTTTACCTTAATAATGCCTTAGCGGCGAAACCGGTCGGTAATATTAAATATATTAACGTGGAACAGTACAAGTGCTTCATTATAACATTATGATAATAATGTTTCACCACGTGCCAAGTGCAAACAGTATCAACTTTATTTAAAACATCATTAACAAAGACGGAAATATCACGCATGATATGTGTGGTCCCTTTAAAAATAAACTACTTTATATATCTAATTTATATATTATCTTTTATTACACGGAATGCAATTTTAATATGCACTAAATAGTCGTTCACGTGAAATGAGACTTGGCGTCTTTTTTCAAATCATTTTCAATATGTCAACTAGTACTAAACCGGTTAACATGCCCAGCAGATTATCTGCTTACACACAAAGTTTCTTCAATATTGATTTAGCGCTTCTCGAATAATAGTGTAACATGTATGATTATTTTCACGTGTATTTAAAAAAAACTGTTAAAGTGATTTTGTTTCCAAACACACTCAACACTTGTATGTTCCCTACATACAAAATTTCTTCAAAATCAAAGTAGGGCTTCCAATCCCGGTTCAGTTATTTTTTCAATTCCGCAATTGCGCGATTACGAGTGCAGGATCCGCGGGATTGTGGAGAACCATTACTCAACCATTTAGTCACTCACTCTTTCATGAATCTAGGGGTTAAATGAGTGACGATGATGATAAATGTTTAAATATGATTTACATTTAAAAGCCTTAAGCAATATTGCTCACTAGTGTGGAAGCGGAAAAGGCTTTTTCTACTGGTAGCTATAATATAACCAAAACATGGAATATTTGCGAACAACACCTATCGTCTGGCAGACGATTTTCATCTGAATTACCAAACTATTTAAAGTTTTAATTTATAATTGTCAACATTCGGTAATTTTGATTTTTAAACAGCATATATAATTATTGAACTTTTAAAGAGATCATGTGAGTTAATGAGACATCTTCTTATTAGTCAATAGAGCTCCAGCGCTTCCACCAGCTAAACTAAACACAAGAACAATAAATTTAAGGTGAAGTTTGATATTCGATTCAATCAAATAATCCGATGGTAATCTAGTTCAGCTCCGGCGGTAGGGCCCTGGTTTGGAAGTGACCACAAACTTGCGAAACGTGGAGTTAGTTAAATGTAATTGATTTCCATTTTTGTTTTATATTTTCTTTAAAAAAATCATGTTAAAGATTTTTACAATAAGAAAGCTTTGTCATTAGATTGGCGTTACGATGCGACCCTTGATGGTCGCCGTCTTCCTGACCAGTACCACCAGCTGTCTTCCCAACGAATTCAACTGCACGGCGGACCGGAGTTGATCGAAGAAGATAACTCCTATTCTAAATAAAGGTAATAATTAAAAAAATACATTTTGGTACACAGTAAATTAAACATACTTCCTTATAATTCAACCATGCTTTTGTGTCAAATCACACAATGGCTCAATCATTTGGCTAAATGTAGAAACAGCTCAGTGAAACTTAAAAATCTTGTGTCAATTTCAGGGATACCGTGTGCTCTCCCCTACCTCCCTTCCCGATAACCACATGACTACATTGAAAACAGATAATATCAGAAGTAAAACATACGGTTTTTTTTTCTTTGAATCATATTGAAAAATAATGAATTTTATTTAAATTCTAAATCTGTTTTCGAGAATAGGCGACACGGGTCTTTTCAATAACTTCTACTAGCAGCTGTTCAAAAGGAGGCCAATGTCTTTGAGCAACTCTATACACTTAAGAATTCTGTAGTTATTATATATACAGAAGTATGTAGTATGATAACATGATACCGATATGTGATACGAAGTGACAATCAGCTGATCGATGCGATACCGGCGACGCCCACGCCACCGCCGCGTCGCGTCGCCACGAGGCTCCGTGCCACAAATGTGTGACATGATTTATACAATTGGAAGAAACACAACTATTTATCACTTTCCAATAATGACAAGTGAGACAGGCTCCAGGCAAAGGCATGAACAATGTAACAACGTAATCATACACTTAAAAGTTACAAGATAAATGACCCTGCGTACTGAAATAATAGAAAAAACTTTTTAATAATTAATGCGAAGTTGAAATATGTGGTCATCTCTTAAAATTATTTTAAAAAAGTACATTTTCAGTTTAAGTTTAAGTAGATATGTATTATAATTTGTACGTAGATGTATGTAAAACATTAATACTTTTTCGATCCAGCATATCCTCATGAAAAAAGGTGGAAAAAGTAACAGGTGTCGAACCTAGAGATCGGATTCTGCAAGAAGAAAGAAAGAAGGAAAACATACTCGTAGTATGTTTTCCTTCTATGTTGCTTTATTTTGAACTCAAAAATGTAGGTCTTTTCAATTAAAAAATATATACTGCTCATGTGAGCATATATAATACATATTATTATGTATGTATTTCAATACCGCCACTCTATCTAAATCTACGTCAATGTATAAGCCTCTTTTTCATATGAAACTAAAATGTATGATCTCAAATTAAAAAAATAGGTACAACATTTATACGCTTTTAATTCTGTTATCAAAAAATAAAGACTACGTGCATGAATTGAATTGTGCAGTAATTACGACCCTTAATCCTGTATAGGTATATGAATGATGTAGCAGTTAATGTAAACATATTTATAAATTACCTACTACACTTAATCGAATAAATATTATTTCTATATTATATAGGATATAAATTATCTAATTCTGTGTGTGTATCTACAAAAAGCAACCGTTATTGTCTAATCTATCAATGCACAGCTCAAATTGCTGAACGGATCGGGTTGAAATTTGATATTTAGCATATAGGTAGTAGCTATTATGACGTTGGCATCCGCTTAGAAAGGAATTCAGGAAATTCCTACGGACTATCGGGATACCCGCGTAGTATGATGTCGCTGACGAATGGGAGTAGAAAATAAAATGAGAACAAAATGTTCTTATAATTAAATATTCCAATCTACAAATAGCAAAATCAATTCTGGCGACCTTGAACAATAAGTCACAACAATCACAAAAACAAGTACCCAGTTATCGATAGCCACCGATAAAGCAGAGATAGCGCAAGTAACAACGTATCGGGTGATAACTGTGACTCACTCGCAGACAATATTATGATGGGCGAGCTAATTATTGATACATGTCCGTGCGGCGAACACTATATGACAATCCTCGAGCCTCGGACACTTCTGACACTTCGGTCAGATGAGGTTCAGGGGCCTTACCACAAGCTCTAAACGCAGGAATGGAACTATGATGGTTGCGTATTTATTCATTCATAAATTCGCAACCATGATGGTTCCATTCCTGCGTTTAGAGCCTGTGGTAAGGCCCCTAAGGGTCTTTCTTTCGAACGGGACTAACCTATAAAAAACAATAAGGTTATAATTAACCTATTTGCTAAAAAGAATAGGTTACGAAAAGCAATATCTAAATGACACATATTGATTTGATACTGTGACCACAAAATGCTGACTTTTATCGTACTAATTAAAATGAAATTATATTAATTGCAAATTACATTATATTTTAGTCATTAGAGTGATTATTGACTAATTTTATTTTATTATTGTTTAATGAATGGGTAATTTGTTGCTTATGAAATTGGGAATTCTACGACATGCTACTCTCAGCGTCGAGATCTCTAGCGACGTTCAGCCCCAAAATCCCTTATAAATTATTAAATATTTCTGGACAATTTACACAGCGCCATCCAGTCCCAAATTAAGCACAAAGCTTGTGTTATGGGTACTAGACAACTGATAAATGTACTTAAATACATTTTTTTTGTAAATACATACTTATAATACATAGAAAACACCCAGACCAAAACAAACAGACATGTTCATGCACACAAATGTTTGTCTTGTGCGGATTCGACCACCGAGCTCGTCAACTTGGAGTAAAAGATCAGGCTGGCGTCCAAGAAACTCGGCGTGCTCAATAGAGCAAAGTAGTACTTTAGTTCCTCGCAAAGACTTTTATTTTATAAGTCGCAAGTTCGACTTCTGGAGCACTGTTCCACCTATTATGGTCCGCTTGCGTGCTCGGTTGGTTTACCGAGCGCAAGAGCGGAGCAGGTAAAGGTCCTCTCGTCTGGTTGGTTTACTGGACGAGAGACTCGCATCCCCGTGATATAACCGGAAGGTTGGCACACGGGGCGCACTAGCTGTTAGGTATAGGGTACGTTGTTCCACCTATGGTCCAGGGTCCAGGGCACCGGGCTACCAGCTTGAGACTTGTGATCCCATTCAGCGACGACCCTTATCTTACGCATGGTATTGAACCCTTAAGTTTAAGGAGAGCCATTGCCTCCCTCGGTGTGTTTTATAGATTAAACAACGGATTTTGTTCAGGAGAGTTGTTCTATGATGTCTGCAGCCTCCTTCTATGCCATCGGTAAGAAATTCATTTTCACATATTGTAGCCGAGATGGTCGCGAACTGTGCGGTTCCGGAGAGATTTTCTTTCACGGAGTCTCAGGTTGTGGCATAGATTACCTTCCCAAGAGTCTACAGCATAGAGTACGTAAAGAAAGGCGTGAAGAGGTTTTTACAGGGTCGGCAATGGGTGAGTGATATCTTTGGTATAGCGAGCGTTCATAGGCTGCTTACCATCAGGCGGATTATATGCTTTTTCTACCTTAATTGAATAAAAAATATAAAAATATGTATATATGTACATAATAAAATAAAATACTTTGAAGAGCAGCAGAGCGTGTTCATAAATCTGAAGCATTCACAAACAATATGTTGTTCGATTGTATTCAAGTGTTAAGCCAGCTACCAATGTCTTTGTTTTAAGCTTGGAGGAGGAGGAAGCGAGTCTATGTTTTTATATATTTTTTTCATATGTACAGAAATATAACCAAATTCAAATTTACGTGCGTAAGACATCAATCAGGAGCAAGCAATTTGTACTTATGTACCTAAAGTAACAAAAATATTATTTGATCTAGTCACTTATGTAATTGTGATTTGTGCTCTGACAACGCGAACGTTTAAAATTTCAAAACAAGAAAAAAGTTCAATTAGGGTCTTCAAAATCATCCATTTGAGGATTACGTAGATGTATTTCTAGATAAAAATGAACTGGTTATGGTTGGGTCACGTACAACTATTGCACAAGCGAGAGGCTGCCTGCGTACTGTACGTCTCATTCGATCACGTATTGTGCGTAGCGGCATACCAACGAGTTACGATGATGACTTGTGTATACCTATTGGGTGCACCTAGAAACGTCTATACTGAATACATGTTTATTCGTGTCATTGGAAATACCTACGATTTTAACTTGAATGTAAACAAGTTAAGTTAATTTAAAAAATCAAAAAACTCGACTGCACCTACAACAGATTTATTAATCACGCGTAACAAATAATATAATTCCACACAAGCAAAGCCGCAGGCAAAAACTAATATATCAAATATATATTTGAAATCAGGTCATCGAGACCTTTATTTTGATACCCATATCGATATATTTAGAAGAAAAAAGAATTACTGCAACGACAATTTTGCGGCTCACAGCCGCCATATTGATTTTTTTTATATTTGATGTAGCCTATTCTCTCTATTTATTTCTCGGGGGAGCCTCACCCCCAGAGAACGCGTCCCCAGGTGGCGGATCGGGGAACACTCGCCAGGTAACACTGGAGGGTAAGGGTGAAATAAAATAACCCTCGCGGACCAATAGGCCGGAGAAGGTAACTCCGTAAATAAACCCCTGCAAGCAGGCTCCTTCGAGGTAACCGAAGAAGAGGTTGCTGACAGTGCTGCACGTCTAGGTTGGGCCGTGCAGTAGGGATGGCGGCGGAAGAGCTCAATTTAGGCCAACGGCGGCGCCCAAACTTCCCCAGGTGGAAGAACAACCTTGGCGTCAGGTGGCAACCGGCCGTAAAACATGAAGCCAAAAATCTCTACTCCCTGTACATGGTAAAGCACAAACATAACATGAGTAAGTCTAATACTAGGGCGTACCCCGGAAGCGACGCAGATATGACACAGAAAGCGAAAAAGGTGAAACATACTAGGGCGTCCCCCCGAAGCGACGGCTCTGACAAGAACTCGCGTTCGCAATCTACATCTAGTGTAAATAAGATCAGACTGGCAACCTGGAACATCGGTACTATGACAGGACGCAGCAATGAACTTGGCGAAATACTAAGAAACAGACAAATCAATGTCTGCTGCGTTCAAGAAACCAAGTGGAAGGGCTCAAAGTCGAGGAATATAGGAAACGGCTACCAACTTCTATACCACGGGACCACAAATAAGCGAAATGGAGTTGGCATTATCCTAGACAAAGACCTTAAACAGCGTATCATCAATGTAGAAAGGAAAAGTGACCGGATTATTGCAGTGAAACTCGCTATGGACAATCAACCGCCATTCAACATCATATCACCTTATGCACCGCAAATCGGATGTACAGAACAAGAAAAACAAGAGTTCTGGGAGGACCTTGACGAACTGATTCAGAGTATGCCTGCGACGGAATACGTACATATTGGAGGTGACCTAAATGGTCACGTCGGTGAAAAAGCGGGCAGATACACAGTTGTCCACGGAGGATATGGGTATGGGAAAACTAACCAACAAGGGACAGACATCATAAATTTCGCAATAAGATCTAACTTAAAGATTATAAATACCTATTTTAAAAAGAAACCGGATCACCTAATTACCTACAAGTGTGCAAGCCACAGTACGCAAGTAGATTACATCCTGGCAAACAGCAATATGCTAAAAGCTTATAAAGACTGCAAGGTCATCCCAGGGAATGCTCTGACATCGCAACATAGATTACTGGTCTCAGTCCTGAATCTTCCGAAGCCTCTAAGAATAACCACTGACAAAACAGAGTGCATAAAATGGAGAGAAATACACGGCCCAAAAGGTCCCATGTTACTCGACCGGCTATCTGGGTACCTAGAAGAGGACATGAAAGTGGATAAACCAGTAAACGCAATGTGGACTGATTTTGAGAATTTCTGCTTAGAGGAGGCTAGAGCTACACTTGGAGTCTCAAAAGGAGCGCTAAATGACTCTAAAGACCCCTCCTGGTGGAATGATACTGTGAAAGAATTAATAAAGTCAAAGAGAAATGCATTTAAAATTTGGCAAAAATCAAATCTAGACGAAGATCGAGAAGTATACAAGGCCCTTAAAAGTATCGTCAAATCCGCAGTAGCACAATCCCGAGCAGCAGCAAACGAAAAACTCTACGATAGATTGGAAAAAGCTGAAAATGAAAACACCATATATAAGATCGCCCGTCAGCGGCACAGAATTACGCTTGATGTCAAATCTAACAAATATATAAGAAATACCCAAGGTACATTACTCACATCTAACAACGACATCAGCGAAAGATGGAAAGAGTACTATGAACAGCTTATGAACGAGGAATTTCCCAGCAAGCCAATGTCCCCTATACCACCAGTGGTGGGACCCATAGAAGCCATCACCCAGGAGGAAACCAGAAAAGCGATCACAAATATGAACTACAACAAAGCTGTAGGCCCAGATCAAATCCCAGCCGATATCTGGAAGAAAATTCGTGCCGCCGTGCCTTGGCTAACGAAGCTTTTCAACAATATCCTCACCGAGGGAAAGATACCGGAGTCCTGGCGCAGGAGCACTCTGTGCCCGATATTCAAAAACAAGGGAGACATTGCCGAATGTGGTAACTATAGAGGTATAAAGCTTACGTCACACACTCTTAAGATATGGGAAAGAATCATCGCATCACGTATAACATCTATCAGTAGTATTACGGAGAATCAATTCGGCTTCGTACCCGGCAAATCAACAATCGACGCTATCCAGACCATCAGAATCCTAATGGAAAAACACCGGGCAAACAAGGAAAATCTGTACCTGCTCTTCATCGACTTAGAAAAGGCCTTCGATCGGGTACCTCGGAAACTTGTCTGGCAGTCCATGAGGGCACACGCGATTCCAGAGCGCTACGTAATGATTGTGCAAGATACGTACAGTAATACCACAACCTGTGTTAAGAGCCCCGCGGGCCTTAGCGGCCCGTTCCGGGTAGAGGTTGGAGTACACCAAGGCTCAGCATTAAGCCCCCTCTTGTTCAATCTATGTATGGACTATATAACACGTGATATACAACAACCGACTCCATGGTGCATGCTCTATGCAGACGATATTGCATTGTTAAGCAAAACCGCCATGGACCTTCAAGAAACGTTTAATCACTGGGTGGAGCAGATAGAAAGCCACGGTTTACGTATCAGCCGTAGTAAGACAGAATTCATGGAGTGTGACTATGGAGGAAAGGCCGACATAGGTACTGATATGTGGATAGACGGTACACCGCTGCCCAAAGTAGAGAGCTTTAAGTACCTCGGCTCCGTTATTACATCCGATGCCAATGTCGACAAAGATGTCCACCACCGGATAAACACTGCATGGCTTAAATGGAGGTCATTAACTGGTGTCCTATGCGACACCAAAATGCCCATTAAGATCAAGGGGAAAGTATATAAGACAGTAGTGAGGCCGGCCCTAACCTATGGAGCAGAGTGCTGGACTACGAAAACAGCTCACGAACAACAACTGCACACGAATGAGATGAAGATGCTGCGGTGGGCTGGTGGTGTGACGCGACTGGATAAAGTCCGGAATGAGCATATCCGAGGGTCATTTGGAGTGGCCCCTATCGTGGAAAAAGTGAAGGAAAGCCGCCTGCGCTGGTATGGTCATATCCAAAGACGTGAGGATGACTACGTTATTAAGAAAGTACTCAACATACCAAACCAGTCTAGAGGGAGAGGCAGACCACTAGCCACTTGGTGGAATAAGATCAAAAAAGAGATGGACCAGGACAACCTAAATATTCAAACAACCCAGAACAGAGTACTCTGGCGCAAATGTACAGGGAGACCCGACCCCAGATGAACTGGGATTATGGGTTGGACAAAGAAGAAGATTTGATGTAGCCTATGTCACTTTCACAGCAAATACGAATCTAACGACACCTCTCAAGCTAAAATCCACCCAGCTGTTCAGGCTGCAGAGCGTGCTAAACAATTATACATACATACATACTCTCGAAAAACATTA
The DNA here is from genome assembly GCA_937001555.2 of Hypsopygia costalis. Taxonomy (NCBI): domain Eukaryota; kingdom Metazoa; phylum Arthropoda; class Insecta; order Lepidoptera; family Pyralidae; genus Hypsopygia; species Hypsopygia costalis. Next base: position 558,944 of record OW443336.2, on the reverse strand, counting down.
ACCCTCCTTCTGTCGCAGTCGGGTAAAAATAGGAGGAGCACGATGGCATCGTTGCACTTGTCAGTCTAGAGAGTTTCGAGATTCTCCGTGTTCTCTCTCCTTCGTCGTCTCCGTTCCTCTAAATTTGTCCATGAGTGTATGTTTGATAGTATTTTTATACCCATAATAAAACTGATTGTTGCATACAAATTTCTTTTTATTTTCAGTTCATATTTTATATAGGTAGATAAAATAATATTCTAATCTCCCTGTTTTGAACACTACCGGGGCGTATGCTACTCAATCGGTGCCAACAGCCCCTTTAAAAACCACGCCGGGGTAAATGAACCTTGATCAGTGCCAGCCACCCCGTTAAACGACGAGGTCGACACTACCGGGGTCGATGAAACAATTTTTCCCAACCGCCCCGTTAACGGGGCCGGACGACCGGGGTGGATGGTACCGACTCAGAATTTCGTACTAATGTCCTTATTATGGAAGAGTTCAGCATCATCATCATCATTGGTCATGCCTCAAGATGTGATCAATCGCCTGGTCGTTCAGAGTAGAGTCGAGGGTACCACGTGGTACATCACTCAAGAGAGGGACCAACCAGATAAAGTGTACCAGGAGTGCGTCGAATCGAGCGAAATGAGAAAACTTCGTGAGCCGAGCAACGCGGCGATAGCCTCCATACCTCCCCCGTGACGACCACGAACGACCACTCTGTCAAATCAAATCAAATCATTTATTTCGCGAATATGGGTAATATAGTTGGATTATAAGATTAATAACATTGAACTGCCACATTCTGCCTTTCGGCGTGCAAATTATGAAATGTAGGTACATACGTATTCGAATATAATATCAAGCATGTCAATAATTAAGAAATTAAAATCATTATTATAATTATAATGTCACAGCGTAATTAATAGATAAAAAATTGATTTACTTTTAATTAAATGGATTGAATTATCTGAATATTATAAATGTCATCATAGGATACATAATCAAAAATATTATACCACATGTCAATAATAAAACGAATATAAAAACTATTAAATTTAGTATTACAGTTTGTCATTCAAGTAGTCATTAATAGTATAGTATGCTTTTTCTGCCAACAGATTATACAATTTATGTTTAAAACCAGACTATCACTTTCGACAATTGATGATTATTGTATATTTCTGGGCCCATACAGAATATGTTCTTTCGCAAAAGGGCAGTTTTACATGAGGGTTGACGCAATCTATGACCAAGCAAAGGGTAAATATAAAGCATATAAATATATTATGACTAGTTATGTATCCTGTTAACCATTTTCTTATTGTCGAAAAGTAAAAAAAAAATAACAATACAATTTTGTGTTTTTTACGCTTATCTCAGAAAATACTATACGAATTTTCATACGGTTTTCATATCATGTAACTTATGATTTCAAATGATTTGTGATTATTTGAAAGAATAAGTTACATGATATTTATGAATGAAGTCGGTAAAGATTGCTACCGACGAAGAGTTAGGACGGATTACAAATTCTTTAAGTAAAATAGTTTCTTATCAAGAAGACACTGTACTAAATTTTGCTGCTGCATTTACACTTATCCTACCAATTAAGATTCTTACATACTAATTATCAAAATTTACCGTATTAATGGTAAGCATAGCTAAAACTAATGTAATAGACTGCGCGGTGTTCGAACTCCGACATCTAGGACCTGCGCCCTAGTATGCCGCGTGCGCATTTCTTATTGGATTCCAACAAGATTACTCATTCAGTGCATTTCTTCTTTGCATAGCTATTGAATTGCCGCTGTAAGTGGTCGGCAAATTGCTGCAATTATAATTGACTATCGTCCAGTGTCCACCGGCCGGCTCCCGTAGTTACTCCGCGTATGAACCATAATAATCTCGCAAAATGAGCCCGCGAGGCAGCATTGGTCCTATTAGGTGCAATTTGAAGTGCATTGGTTTTATTTTATTACGTATATAACATATACATCATTTACTTTACAGTATTTATATGTTTCTATATTTTACAGTATTTGTATATTCTGTTCTAAATAAAGATATCATGCATGTCTGTTTAAAAAGTAACAAATCAATTAGGTTGTTTTATGGAGAGTCATGTAACTAATTACAATAGCATGACTCTGATAATAATATGCTAAATTAAAGTGCATTTGAGATTTTTAATTTTGCATTTTTATAGTACATCAGATAGCAAACAGGCAAACAGGGAAGGTTGTGCCATAACTAATAAACGGTTGCTAGTTATGGCCACAGATCTCCTTTTTGTTAGATTTTGATTTCTTATTTTTTTTGTGTAATTTGTTCAGAAATATTTATTTATTTATACTTGTTTTGCCTATTCTATGTATACATAGTCTTAACTCAACATCTCTCTGTCTGTCCGTTCATAGCCTTTTCGGGCGAGAACCACTTACGATATATACGATTTTTATGATTTTTTTATTAATTATTGGCTATGTCTATGTTCATTGGCCAGATTATAAAATATAGTTCACACGAGTACGACATAACTACTATACAAATAAACAACAACCCAAAGGGTACCGCTGCTGCTAATGCAATATCTCTTCAAGAGTTACCTGGCTGCCTTACTCGTAGAAACACAACAACTGTCTAGGTATATATTTAGTATTGTAATTGTCATAGATTGTACCTTTAAGCCTCTTCACATGGTTCACGAAAGTGTGGGAGCGTATTTTCAAGGCCGCACAGAGCAGTACAATTAGGTACCCGATTAATTAGCATGAAAGCGATCAGTATTCAGTGCACACTCGCAATAAGTATGCACGGAGAGTGTCCGCTGTACACCTGCACTTACGTGCACGATAAGCAACCGATGCATATCACATAGTGCCAAGATAGCCACCCTAATTAATATTTGTATTGCACTGCTGTTTGACGGCGGCGAATTGTCAAACACGTTCGTAAATTAATTTTAGGAAAATGTTTGACGCATCGGAGGATTTCGGTAGGCAGTATTTATTATAGGCGGTGTTACAGGGCTTATTCTAAAGGCGGTCAGGTGGTATAAAGATATGTACACATGTGGCAACGAATGTTTGTTGTAAGTATTGGATACGTCTAAATGAGCTGACTTCATACGTATATCAATATATCATTATATATTTACTACTTGATCAATTCTATAATTAACATAGACTTAGGATTCAAGATAGGAATCAAGCAGTATCAACTAGAGTCTAGGACAAGACAGCTGAACGCAGATTGTCCAAAGAGTCACTGATGCGCATACGGAACATCCAAAAATCTCCGGGAAAGTGCAGCATTGATCCTGCCACTATCATCTCCAGAACCTTTTTGTTGCCGCTCTCACTGTACTCATTAATGTCTCGTATAGTCGACTATTTGCGCATGATTTCCTAAAAGTCATCAACAGCAGCATCTGCGAACATGTCTGATGTGCAGAATCGGGGGAGCCTCAAGTTGAGACCCTCAGCAAGGCCCTGAACGTATTACTGTAGTGGAGTCGCAACTCTGTCAAGGCTCTCTACTGGTCCTCTAAATTTTACAACACGGCAACAAGAAGAAGAAACAAAGCACTAACGATGTCACGGTGAAATTGGACTATAAGGCACATATGTAACAAAAATGCCGATTTGAGTTAAATAGCGCAAGTTTAACTCCAGTTGAACGTCTGACTGAATCTATGAACTAATTATATTGCCCCTACTCGACACAGCCCTGCACACCCTCCCAATATCCTCACGTTTCTGGAAATATGATTAAAAGTTAAACATAATAAGAATTGTATTCTGGGCCCTACCGCCTAGTCTGAAGCCGATATCCATCGATGTTTTTGATTGCGAAAATCAAGCTTCAGCTTACATTTATGGTACTGGTGTTAGGCTTAGCCAGTAGAAAGCCTGGAGCTCTACCGACTAAGCTTTTTTTATTTTTATTATACCACTAAGGTGACAAACAAGCATACGGCCCGCCTGATGGAAAGCAGTTACCGTAGCCTATGGACGCCTGTAACACTAGAGGCATCACGTGCGCGTTGCCGACCCTGTAAAAACCTCTTTACGCCCTTTTTGAAGAACCCCATGCTGTAGTCTCCTGGGCAACAGGCAGTTCATTCCACAGCTTAGTAGTACGTGGAAGAAAACTCCGCTGGAATCGCACAGTACGTGACCACTTCGGTTCCAATGTGTGAGGATGAATTCCCTGTCGATGGCGAGCGGTGCGACTGTAGAAGGAGGCCGTGGGCATCATGTCAAACAACTCCTCTGAACACACCCCATTGTACAATCGGTAGAACACGCAAAGAGAAGCAAAATCTCTTCTCAGACTCAAAAGTTCTAAACCGTCCGTCAATTTGGACTCGTTAACAATCCTCACAGCGCGTCTTTGGATTGAATCACAAGGTGCAAGCAGGTATCCAGGCGCTCCCGCCCATAGATGACAACAGTACTCCATATGCGGCCGTACTTGAGCTTTGTAAAGCTGAAGCCTTTGCCGCGAGTTCAAGTACTGCTTCGCTCTGTTGAGCACACCTAGCTTCTTCGATGCCAGCTTGACCTTTTTCTCCAGATGACATGGAAACTGAACGTCGCTGGAGATTTCAACTCCTAGAATCCCAACAGATTTTGCGATAGTGAGGGGTGTGTTTTCGAAGTGTGGAGCCACAGCAAATTGGGTTTTCTTGGCGGTAAACGCGCAGACTTGGGTCTTAGAGGGGTTAAAAGTGTTAAAACGCGCTAAGTTTTGTCGAAAAAAAGTTAGTTGTTAAGCCGAAAATGTTTGTCAATAACTAAAATGTAAAACCTAATTTTCGAATCAAAAGATTCGATGGTAACCGGCTTCGGCTTTGGCGGTAGGGCCCCTGGTCTCAATAAGAATTTACATTAATTAATTAATGAAACCAAGTATACATCCAATCTCGATTCAGTTAACTTTCATTCTGCGATGTACTCGTAAAATAATTACGAGAATTGGCTGAACGAATTCCGACAGTTCGAAGTCGGCCAAAATGTATGTAATGAAGCCATCCCACGCGGCACAGTTACGGCAGCCGTGTACAATAGCTAATTTATATCACAATACATTAATATGGGCTTACTGTTCCGGCCTCTGTTACATCTGATTACTGAGTGTTCTAACTGTCAATTGCTTACGAGAACATTCAATTTAATACGGAATTAATGTAGGTATGAAGTAAAAAGGCGTATAATGGAAATGCACCTCCGCGTCACGTAAGAAAGGTCTGCACTTGAAACGAAAGTTATTGCGAACATGTCTCAATCAAATAATATTTAACTTCTAGACAAAATACCCTTTCTTACTCCATCAGACCACAATCACCATTCATCTATAACGTGGTACATTGAACCTAATGCAATGGACGAGCCCGGTGGTCGAATGGCTAGCAATGGCCACTTTGCCTCCGAGGTTACGGGTTCGATCCCCGCACATGACAAACATTTGCGTGCATGAACATGTCTGTTTGTCTTGGTCTGGGTGTTTTCCATGTACTATATGCATTTATTTGCGAAAATGAAACGGTATTTATGTACATAAATCAGTTATCTAGTACCCCATAGTACAAGCTTTGCTTAGTTTAAAACTAGATGGCGTTGTGTGAATATATCAAGGAATATTTATTTATTTATACAATGAGCCCAAACACGATACTAGTGCTGTAAGTCGCTGAGGAGTTGGGCGCCCTGCAGATATTTGTTAATATTGCAGCAAAAAACAAGTATTATCTCTTTTCCAATTTCGAAGTATAAATAAATAAATAAATAATAAATATTGTCAGACAAATTACACAGCGCCATCTAGCCCCAAAGTAAGCGAAGCTTGTGTTATGGGTACTAGACAACTGATAAACATACGTAAATACATTTTTTTTTTGTAAATATATACTTATGATACATAGAAAACACCCAGACCAAGACAAACAGACATGTTCATGCACACAAATGTTTGTCCTGTGTGGGAATCGAACCCACGAGCGTTGGTGTCGAAGCCGCGTCATTGACCGCTCCGCCACCGAGCTCGTCAAAGTATAAGACCCTAGAAACACGCTCGTAGTCCTTCATAAGATAGATAAGAGCAGATCGGATCTTCAAACGAATGGCGATATTTTCTTATTTCATAGTTAATACACTCTCTATCAAGACAACCTATAACTTAACCTCAAAATTTGCAGATGACAACTGCAACCTACTATCCATTTTTGATACAACAAAAAATATTCTAAACCAAGTATGTGAGAGACACTCTTTGTTAATAAATAAATAAATAAATATTTCTGGACAATTTACACAGCGCCATCTAGTCCCAAATTAAGCGCAAAGCTTGTGTTATGGGTACTAGACAACTGATAAATGTACCTACTTAAATACATTTTTTTTTGTAAATACATACTTATATATAATACATAGACAACACCCAGACCAAGACAAACAGACATGTTCATGCACACAAATGTTTGTCTTGCGCGGGAATCGAACCCGCGACCTCGGAGTTAAAGTGGCCATTGCTAACCATTTGACCACCGAGCTCGCCGTAATATAATATTAATCTCATCAGCAATAACCCATACTCATCCCACTGTTAGACTTTCCCTTCATTAATCTCCTCATTAATGTTATTAATTTAGCCTAGTGCCAAAATGTAATGAAATAATTATATGAAAAAGAAGCCTATTCGTATGGTTTAAAAAAATGCGCATACGTACGGAAGTAACAAAGAACCTTCCTTTTTAAACTATCGAAAGCAGGAAGCTATTTCATGAAATTATGTGTAGTCCGCACTTAAGTATTGTTTTTTGGACGCTCTTCCGGATTTAGATTAATGTAATTTTGATTAAATTGTTTATCTAAAAGTACTTATCGCTACGTTCACCTGATAACATTACGTGGATAATGACTACGACTGTCGAGTCAGTGGTATGTAGGTGGGTTTCCATCATCTTACACGTACAGCCAATCTCCACTGTATATCTAAATGCTGCCACGGTGGTCGCCCACGGGCGCCGGGGCTCGGACCGACCTTTAGCGCGTGCCGGCGGCGGCGGCGTACCGCTGGACGAATCCGACGAATACTAAAAGAAAGAAAGTATAAGCTGGATCGGCGACCCCTTGGTGTTGCTGGTCTCCATGGACGGTGGTGATTGCTTTCCATCAGGTGCCCCACATGCTCGTTTGCCTCCCTCTAATACATTAAAAAAAATTGTCTACTAAATAAGTGTCCGGTAAATCCGGTTACGCTGCGGTAGGTTTGGAGTAGACGTCTATTGAGCATCACCCTTTGGGGAAGTCAGGAAGCCAGCTATCTAGCGCCCAGTTGTGGGTCAATACACTAGACGTGTCTGGTGCATCGAAAAGTGAGCAGTTATGTTTGAGAGGCGCGCCTTAAAGCTCTGGTACCCGTCATGGAAATTAGTGGTCTTTGCTGGGCGAAAGATTCGTAACCTTATGATATAATCAGAAGGTCGGTGCACGGGGGAAATGTCGATATAATTGGAGAGGTGGAATGTGGTGCATCTCGACGATTAACAAAAGTTGTTGTAAAGACAGAGAGAATCACAGTGATATTGAGAGCAAGCGGGTCCACTGGAAAGATTCTACCACATAAACGGAATGTCGTAAAGAAGTCAGCCTTCCTGTATTTACATAGACAAGGATCAACTCAGATGTTGCAGGCATTGGAATATTTTTTTTAAATCACAGCTTTAGCTTTATACCAATATGATGACAAACAAGCATACGATATACCTGATGGTAAGCAGGTATTTCAGACTACGAGTATATGGATACAACATCAGAGGCATCACTACATTGTCAACCCTGTAAAAATTCTATTACATGTTTCTATAGTCTTTAGGAAAATACTCGACGGGGATTTCATTCTACTTGAGAGCTCGCCGTAGAAATCCTGAAACTTCAACTGCACTTAACTATTTTGTTTCTAACGTATGAGTATGCATATCCTGTCCATGGTACGCCTAACGGTGCGACTAGGGTTGCCAGGTCGCCAAACCTAATTGTCGGACCAGCAAGTTTGGCCGGACATTTGGTTAGAAAAGCCGGACACCCTACATTTTTTGTCTCAATATTAATAGGTTGTATGTAGTATATAAAATCAACGCTCGACTCGCTTTACGCTCGGCGCTCTCGTTCGTTTGCATAATGTAAAAAGCCTAAAAAAAGCCGGACAAGTCGGACACCGTTAATTTTAGCCGGACACACAATTAAAAAGCCTAATTATATCCGGCTTTATTTGCAGGCCTGGCAACCCTAGGTGCGACCATTGCAAGAGGTCATATAAAGCAATTCCTCTGAACACTCGAAAATTCCAATTCCCATTGTACAGACTACCGTCAGTAAAGCACACCGAGAGCTCGTTAAAAATACTTTTAGTTACATTACTACTACTTAATTACTATAATAACACATTACTATTACATAACATTACTATTACTACACAAACTTCATTCAAAATCAATTAGATAACAAACGTAGTAATACACAAAACATCTAGGAAACTCTTACAAGCTATAAATATTCAATTCAAACAAAACTATCTCGATCGTTTTGCTGTGTTCAAGAGACCGAGCAAACATCGGATCAACTTTAGGCACCACTACATCAGCGTCCAGTCACGTTTTTCTCATAATCCGCATTATAAACGGCCGGTGCCCATGTACCACGCATATATACGCAACTAGCGACCCGCCCCGGCTTCGCACGGGTGCAATGCTGATACTAAATGTACTACAGAAGGTCTTTGCGCTTTGTCCTATCCAGTCCTTCCCCAGTTATAGGCACACGCCGCCGGCTCCGCGGCCGGTACCGCCACAGCCGTTATGTCCCTGCATTTTAAATGTGTAATATCTTCTAAACTATTCATTTAAATTACATGCTGTGAAGGGCCATATTGATCTATATTAAATGCGCAATGTATTTAAGGTACTTAATTGGATAAGGATTAATTCTGTATTGCTTAAAATCGCTTCGTAAATAAGGCATTATTTCTTGTAAAAAGCAAAGGATAAAATAACGGATATTGTGTGTTACCACTAAGAGATAGACATATACCATCGCGAACTTTTTTGTAGACCATTTTAAGATGAACAATACTGTACTACATTATTTTGATCTATCTCGTTGGGTTCAGCCAGCGTTTGCAATGAAAGAGCAAAAAAATGTGTTTATTTACGACATCACATTAGAAACCTCTAAATTATCAGTGTTTTTCTACTATGTTATGCATATATTATACATATAAACTTTCCAGTTGAATCACTCTATCTATTAAAAAAAACCGCATCATAATCCGTTGCGTAGTTTCAAAGATTTAAGCATACAAAGGGACATAGGGACAGAGAAAGCGACTTTGTTTTATACTATGTAGTGACGCATGAATTACAAAACCTTGCAAATTTCATGTACAATAAACATTATTTATCTCCGCCAACCCGCAGTTGAGCAGCGTGGTGAAGTATGCTCTAAACCCTTTCGATTGAGGGGAGACCCATATCCCAGCAATGGGAGGGTCTTGATATAAATACCTTTCATATTTATCTTATAGAAATTATGGTTGAGGCAAAATATTAACTTTAAAAATGTTTCTTTTCGCTGTCTCCATAATTAACAAACAAAAGACCACACAAGGACGAAGTGCCCCAGTGATATAGTTTACCTACTAAAGTAACAGGAAGGATGAAGCAAGAATAGAAAAGGATGTGGCCTAATTAGCATAAATATGGTCTCAACATTAGCGACACTGACTACCTATTACTTATTCCGTGGCGACAATGGCAATATAAACGTACTTGCTAGACACTTTCATGGTAGAATTTATCCAAATAGGATTTTTTAATTTTTTATATATGGGAATGGCTGCAAACGAGCATATGGGACACCTGATGGAAAGCAATCACCACTCCTATGGAGATCAGCAACACCAACGGGTCCGATTGTCAGTTTTGTTGCCAGCGTATACTCCTTCCTTTCTTTGTTTCGTGTAACCTCACTTACTCGCAGGAACAGAACAACCCTCAAGTGAATTGTACAACTGCCATATAAATAAACCTCCACCTCTCAGAATACTGTGAGGTGGAGGTAGTGGAGGTATTGCCCCAGTCGAGTAGCTGAAAAATATGCCCTACCCGTTTTCTCACCAGAGCCTCGTTTGTCAGATAGCAGGGTGCACCACGTGCAGGTGAGGTTGGCTTTGGTTCACTACTACATGACGTACTTTGAATACTAGAATGAAAGTGTCTAGCTGCATTTTATACAGAACTAGCTGACTGCACTGCAATGTAAATAATTTTAGCTGTATGAAATAATATACGAGTTCCCATACCTTGGTACTTACTTACTTACTTGCTTACTGCTACGGCGCAACGACCAAAAGTGGATCTTGGCCTCCGACACCAGACGACGCCATGCCTTTCGATCCTGGGACAACTCTCGCCAATTGCTAACTCCAAGGTTCCGCAGGTCCTTCAGCACCTCGTCACTCCAGCGGTACCTCGAACGTCCGGTCGGCAACCACTTGGTTGTCCCATGAAGGCTCTTTTTACGGCACGATCCTCGCCCATTCTCTCTACGTGCCAGAGTCTGGCTTTCCGCTTTGAGCTCTCCAATGATATTGGGCTCGGACACTAGATCTTCGATTTCGAGGTTTTTGCCATACCTTGGTAGGTACGTACATTTAATTTACGTAAAAGAATTCATTAGAATCGGTCGAACCGTTTCAGGTTCTAAATAAGCATACGACTCGAAAAACGGACGGTGTAAAGCCTCTATAGACGCTTGCAGTCAAGGAGTATTGCTCACGCGCTGGCATTCTCTCTGTTAAAGCAGGATCTCCTTGCATTTGGCGACCACACTCTCGCAAGACACCGATCCTCAAGGGTATTGTTATTTGGCTACGGTTTTCTGTGAGATAGAGGCACTTTCCTAATTGGGCTCTATATACCCCTGGCCTGAGTGTCTTTTGTTCATCAGCAGAGTGCACCACGTACAGGTGAAGTTTTGACTTTAACTTTGAAGATAATGGTGAGCTGTTTACACCGCATTTCCGGGAAGTTCTACTAAGCAATACTTGTAGTCGGCATGAACATATAATCATCCCACTGCTGGGATACGGGGGCCTACCGCCGGAGCTGAAGTCGATTACCATCGGAATTTTTGAATGCGAAAATAAAACTACTCCTTAAGTTGTTGCTAATTATGTGAGATAAACATAATTATATAGCAACAACTTAAGGAGTAGTTTTTTATTTTCGCATTCAAAGCTGGTAGAAAGAGAGCTCTACCGACTAAGCTAAAGATGTTTGTCAATATCTTTAACCTAAGACTAATTTTGAAACAAAAAGAACCGATGGTAATCGGCTTCGGCGGTAGGGCGCCTGGTCTTCCTCAATCAAAGGGGTTTAGAGCATACTCCATCGCGCTACTCAACTGCGGGTTGGTTGAACTCGTAGTTTCCAAACAAATATTCCTTGTATATACGCCACAAAATGATATTAATGATATTTTTCCTATCGGACGGTGAGCCGATGTTGGTATTGTGTCGTAAAAAGGTCGAAACTGTACAATAGGGTCAGGGAAGATGGGCGGCGCTGCGACGAGCCCTTTTGTGACCTAATTGGGAGGTCGCTTTGTGGAAACGACCTTCGTCACATGTCGACAAATCCTAGTATGGTTGACAGAAGTTTGAACCATTAAATTTATAATCATGTGAACGCTGTCCTCGCTGACACATGCCGTCCGAACTGGACATAATTTAGACGTGTTTTACTAATTTTAAATTATTGATTTGTGAATTAAATACAGTTTTACAAGCTTCCGCTCGCGCTTTGCCCGCATGAATGTCGGTTATCTTTATATATATATATATTATATATAACTTTTGGTCATCCCTCGGTGATAGTTATTTTTTTTTTCAAAATAATATCCTATTATTGATTCTGAACTTCTAATATGATACGAGTATATGCAAAATTTTATGAAATTCGGCATTTATTAGTAGGTATATTATATAATATTAGTAAGGACTAGTGATCCGCTCTGGCTTCGCCCATGTGGGTTAATGTATCTCGATGTCGCCGTTACGGTACATGTCGGTTTAATCAAGTCTGTTTACAGATGGGTTTGTTAATTTCGATATTTTGCGTGCTTCGTAGAATACATGCAGCCTTCAATTCCGAACTGATATTTCATTAAATTAAGCCGTTAAACTAGTGGTATTTAGGATGCTTGAAAACACAGTTGAGCAGCGAGCTAGAGTACGCTCTAAACCTTTTTTTTGTATAAATTTCATAGACTTCTTACAAGTCTGAATCAACTCCTAGGCGTCGATATAGACCACTTTAGGAATCAGTGTTGTACCGTTATTGTGTTTTACAATTGAGACGAGTTTACACAATTAGAAAACTATTGTGATTGTCGATAACATGCAGAAGTGCAGTAAAAACGCCGGGGCGAATTCGGTGACGAAATGATTCGGTTCGCCGACACTATGCACCAACGTGGTGCGCGCTCCACCTCGCTCTACAGAGTTGTAATACTTACCTAGTATTTATTTCGTAATTATTAGGAATACATTTTATTTTTATGTCAAGTCAAATAGCTGCCTTCAATTTCATCTGAAGGTTACACCTTGCGAATTAGTGAAACAGGCTCTGGCGTGATAGCGTAAATCGAAACCGCCTTCTCACAGAAGAGCGCAGTAGTGAAAAAAAATTACGCTTTATTCTATTGTTATGTTTTTTCGACGCAGTGTGGTCACCAGAAGTGAGAAGATGCTGCCTCCGCAACGCATGTCAGCGCGGAAGCATTTTATCTAGGATTGCAACCGCCTATAGGCTATCGGCAAGGCGTATTTTATACGGCTGACTTGGTTAAAAAAAAATCGGTTGTCTGTAAAGTCGGTTTACTGACGATAGTTGAACGTGACAACGTCATAAGAAAATACTGATAGAATGTTTGCATTTTTCAAAAGAAAATTTTAATGGAACGCCTCAGAGCGAGGTAGCGCCGCCCGCATACGTCATGTTTTTTCGTGCGTGCAGCCGGCTCCATCGAATTATAAGACGTTGTCACGTCAAAAATAATAGACTAGAAAGGAAGGGAGGAATAGAATGGGTGATTAATTCTTTTTCGGAAATATAGGAATGTGTTTTCGTCACCCACATCCAAACGCAGGCGACCATCATGCGACCAATTCATTAATTATTACGGCATCCTTACGGTAAATCGGTAAAGGTTAACTCTATTTATAAAACAAGAAAGAATAGAGGACGGTGAAAATATATTTTGTAATATATATTTCATAATTACTTACCTCCAAATGTTCTACAGCTTCAGTGGAAGTAATCCACTCCAAAGCCGTCGAAGCCGTTGCGTCACTTATCCAATTGATCAATAAAAAGTGTAGGTACCGTCCCCGTGGTGGGCCGGTGGCTGGCCGGCAGGTGGGGCAGCAACGTCGATCTATTCTTAGATCGATGGGCACCAACCTGTATTGTTTGCTCTGACGTTTTTGCATTTCCTAATTTCACGTCGGATTACGACGATTCTCTCAGCACCCGCGCGAGATTAGATGTTTGTATAATCTCGTGTCTCTACTTCTGTCAGAGCGACGCTTACATAACTAATATACGACATCCTCTATAAAGCTCGTCAAACACGGTGAAGATATTGTAATAACTACGCTACTATCGTAATAATATTATAAAGTTCCTCATTTCCCTGTCGGTCTGTACTATACATACGCGCTATACATAATCTCGGAGAGGTGTGAACGGTTTTTGTTTCAATTTTGCAATGATGGAAAGGCCAATTTCTAAGGATATTTTATTTATTATATTAGGGCTTCCGTCAAAAAAGTCGGTCTAAATATCGATTGAAGAAACGAAACAGTATTTCATACCCTTGAAAATCTGCTCGAATATAAAATATAACGATATTTTCAGTATGTATTTATACGCTTCTTTTGTATGTTAATATATTACGATATTATTGTCGTAACGGACATTATTCATAGTATTCAGATACTGTAAAATGAAATAATGTAAAATATCTAGGTTAGGACAAAATGTATTAAAATGTGGTTATTTTGGACCACAAAAGAGTGTCAAATTTTGCTTTTATAATATTTACTATTTTTTGTACTGATGTGAATCCCTGGCCCCAAAATGCAGCAACTCCTTTCCTCCTGGGCACCTCACACACTCGCAGGAACTCATTTTTATTTGGCTACAATATTCTGCGAAATAGAGGTACTTCCCCAGACGGGCAGCTTATAAATACGCTGTACCCTACCTCTCTCAGAAGGAGGTGAAGTTAGATTTGGCTTTAAAGATGGTGAGCCAAAAATCGACCCGAAATATTCCAAATGTGAAAAATGGATAGTTATTACCTTAAAAATGGATACTTTGCCTTTATTCTAAGATTTTTCATTTGTCCATTATGGCGAGCGATATAAAATATTACAGTCTCTCTATCTTGGCGGTGTGTCACGCGCCTACAGCCTTTAGAAATGTAGCGACATTCCCAAGTTTTATGATGTTAAACATTGTGACAATGAGGTATGAAGTCTGACAATACAAAAACTGTAGGGTTCACAAAGTGTGTATGTGCGAGAGCCGTCCCGTCCGCTGTGTGCTGTGCCGTGCCGTGTCGCGCGCGCGCAGCCTTATTGTCATGCAAATCCGTGTCATAGGCGTTTATTCTTTGTTCACGATTTCGGTTTCCATTCGTAATGTTAAATAAATAGTTTTTGGGTACAGAGGTGGCGTTACTCACGATGATGACACACTAGAATATACGGTACTACACACAATAAACAATATAAATAGTATGTATACAGAATAAACAATATAAATAGGTATTTATATTTTTTATAGTTTGTCGAGTTATGGGGTGTAAGTAGTTCATCAACATCTTTGTACCAAAGCCAACTTCACCTGCACGCGGTGCACCCTGCTGACTGACAAACGAAGCTCTGGCGAAAAGAGAGGTAGGGAGCGTAATTGTAAGCTACCCGACTGGGGAATGCTCCACCTCACAGAATACCGCAGCCAAATAACAATTCCCTTGAGGGTTGTTGTGTTCCTGCGAGTGAGTGAGGTCACCAGAAAAGAAGGAGATGCTGCGGTGGAATGGGCGAGCGATATTTTAAGTTGCGAACGTTAATATGGCTACGGTATCCGCTTCACATCAGGCGGGCTTGTCTGCCACCCGAAGTAGTATAAAAAAAACCCTTACAACATAAAATAGAGCTTGCAAGCAGCATTGTCTTCCATCCTTCAACCTTCCGCACTGAAACTAAACAATCCTTTTGCCCTTTAACAATTGTTATTTGGCTAAGTCTTCTGAGAGGTGAAGTACTTCCCAGTCGGGCAGCTTGTAATTACTGTGCCTTACCGCACTTTTAGTCTCGTTGGTTTTCGGCACGGTGCACCATGTGTAGGTGAGGTTGGATTTGACTCTAAGTCATGGGTACCCAACCGGTGCTCCCCAGATAAGCAGTGGTCCGCAAGAACTAAATTATGGTCCGTGATACAAACATATAACGAAGAAGATTGACCACTATTACACAAAATACAATAAATATAAATGAATATTCTTGGACTAATTACTAGAATTACTACCATATAGTCCCAAACTAAGCAAAGCTTGTAGTATGGATAACTGATATTATACTTGAATACATTTTTTTTTTGTAAATACATACATATAATACATAGAAAACATCCAGACCAATACAAATAGACATGTTCATGCACACAAATATTTGTCTTGTGAGGGGGTCGAACACGCGACCCCGCACAAGACAAATATTCAAATCAAAAGTCAAAGTGGAAAGGGTTACCCATTGGACTACCGAAGTCGCACAATAATCTCGAGTTATAGAATAATATACCTACTCGTAGCGGGCCCTGAACAAAAAATGATTGGGAACCATTATACCGAGATGGAGTTAAACCACACAAGTGGTTTAACTCCATCTTGTTTAGTTTAATACAAATTAAAAAAAAAGTTACACTACAAACAAATAATACTTTGACCTTTGAACCGACGTCATGTTGTAAAAATATAGTGATTGTCTTTGCAGTAGCTGACTGTATATTTGATGTGCGGGTGACAGTACCGCTCTCAGACATTGCTATTGGTAATTTATAACTGGTATCGGTAATTATGATTTTTAAGAAAAAATAAAAACCGACTTAAACTGGCAACAAGGCAAATATAAGGGTTTCCATCGATATTTCTGGGATCCCCTCACAAGACCCTGACTTGGTGAATATGGGACCACTTCGCAATCATACCCTTTCAAATAAAAAAGAAGAATTTGACCATACGTGCTTATAAAATTTAAGAGTTTCCCTTGATTTCCCTGGAATCCCCTCAGCAGATCCTGACTTGGTGAATGTGGGACCACCTTGCAATCATAATCTTTCAAATAAAAAAAGAAGTATGAAAATCAGTTCACAATTCGCAAAGATATCGAATAACATACATACAAAAAAAAAAATCGAATTGAGAACCTCCTCCTTTTTTGAAGTCGGTTAAAAATATACTTCATGATAATCACATTTACACATTAATACGTGATATTCCAATTCTAGGAATCTTTTTAGAAATAATGATTATTACTGACACCAAAAAATAACTGGTGGTAAAAAAGAATGGTATACTAAAAACACGAAAATACATAGCGTACATATATTTCTGACATAAAAATGAAAGGTAACATGCCTCCATCAGAGTGCCGCATCGCTTGACATGATTGTTTAGGACGAAGATATACAAACTGTGTCGAGACTCGGGACTGCAAAACAAATTTAATCAACGTTAAAAAAAACTTCATTGGACGCCCCCGCCCGCCGCTCGGTGGCGTCATTGCGTGGAACCTGTGAATTTACACACAATCACATTAATTTGTATACCTACTGGCCGTTTGTTACCATTGTGCCGCGACTACAAAGAAACCTCTAAAATACCACCGGTACGACCTGCCTTAGTCTTTTAGGTATAATTTTGTCACCTTTTCCCAAAGCAAGTTGTTTATTGACGAGCTCGGTGGCGTAGCGGTCAATGACGCGGATTCCCAAATAGGACAAACATTTGTGTGCATGAACATGTCTGTTTGTCGTAGTCTGGGTGTTTTCTAGCTATCATAAGTATGTATTTACAAAAAGAAATGTATTTACGTATGTTTATCAGTTGTCTAGTACGCATAACACAAGCTTCGCTTACTTTGGGGCTAGATGGCGCTGTGTAATTTGTCTGACAATATTTATTTATTAATGTATTGATGTCGCAGCCAGTTCGTATATCCGCCGTATTATATAACGACTTACTTTAAGCGGAAACGAATGGTAATCTTTTAAAGGCACACCCAGACCTGGAGGACTACAAGCTCTTCCCAATTAAAGGCGTACTGAAGTACATGGAACATGTCTTCAGACACTCAGGGGAGAGTTACTAAAGAATAGGGAGTGCACAAAAGATCCAAGAGGCTCGACGTGCCACCGGTGCTGCAGCACTGGACCTATTTCAAGATTAGATAAGAAAACCTTACGCGTTTACGCGTACCCTTTAAATCACGTTTCGGTTAAGTTAGTTTGAATTTATTTTGTGATTAATTACATATAAATAGAGCGAGGCTCTGCAATCTTGGTAATGCGCCATCGGGTGACGATTCACTCGGGTGATATCTGTATACAACAGAGTCCGGCTAGTTACACCATTTATAGCTCAGGAAGCACTGGACTGATTTTCATGATCTTTGATTTGTTAGATTTGTCTCTATCCCGTACAAGCAGAATTCATATTACAGAAAAAATTACGAAAAAAAATTATAATATAATATTTCCCGTACAAATATTGTCCTTACAATTTTGTAAGGACAATATTTGTACGAAAAATTCACAGGAATAAGATGGGAACGGGAAGATTTAGCCACAGCAAATCGTGAGCGAGTCGCTAGTTATTAAAGGGCGGTTTCAAATAGTAACACAAAAATTTCATTAAAAAACTAGGTTTCTTTTATTGTCTATATGATTTATTATGAATTGCTTTGTTAATTGCAAGAAGGTAGATGACGTACGAGTACTTTCGTACGGCTCTCAATGTCGAGCAGTGAGAAAATACGTCATCTACCGTTGTTACGAGTTGTTCCGTTTCCACTCGCAGATATATCTAACGAACGATGTAGAAATAGACGCGTCTATACTAAGATGACAATTGTTCAATTTGACTGGCTCATGTTTAAGTAACAACTCATAGTTTTAGGTTACCAATAGTGATAAAATAAATAAAATCCGTGCGAACGGCAGTTGAACTTCCCTTGACTAGCCATCTCTTAGCGCTTTTAATATCTTATATACCACATTCCCATGAAGTCAAATTCCAAAAGCATCCTGCTCTTACTTATTTTATTTCTCTTACAGAGATAAAAGCATCACAAAAGACAACTCTCTGTATGTTGTGTTCATATTCCGCGCGCTACAATGCGATGTCCATCTCTTTTAATAAATAGTATCATTGGTTTTCATTGATATTATTTTGTAATATTCTCGTAGTATTCAAGTTGTAAATTAAATTCAAATTCAAATTCAAATATCTTTATTGTTCAACACAGGTATTTATAGGTATTACACTTTATCAGTCTCACCGTGTCCTGTCCTTGGTTGGACGTACAATTTACGTTGTTTGTTTGTTGTTGTACTAAATCTAGTCACTCCAAAGAGTCTAACGTAATAATAACCATACCTATTTCACAATGATATACCATTATTATAGTTGAAAGCGATTCAGCTCCACAATTCACTTTCAGACAATTATTTATTCCGCGCGCATTCGTTCATAAACAACGTCAGGCATGTTGAAATGGATGGGTTTTATGCGCAGTTTTAAATTATGTACGAATCTCGATGGAAAAATTAGCGCAGCGCCATTAAACCATGGCGTTACGGGCGTTACGCATTCCGCGATGACGCCGACCGAGTCAGTCGCGTTGTGGCGAATTGCGCTCCGTGGGAAACAGGGGACTGAGCGGTGCGGTGGTGCCACGCCGTGAAGACGGTACAGGTGGACGCCATTGACACGCCGCATTTGGCTTGTTAATTTAATTATCATAACGCTAAATCGTGTTGTGTACATAGTGTCCGCGTCGTCGGTGAAGGCTGTTTTGAAATAAAATGCTTAGGAGCATGCATTTTACACTACTTACTCTATATTTTACAATGCACATTGTATTATCTAATCACCAAAACAATGACTCCCAATTTATAGTATGCATATTTGTCAAACAGTGTTACGAGACTGTTTTAGTTCTGTGATACTGGTCACCAAAATTGTTTTATATTTTTTATTTAATAAATTAATTCTTGATCAACATTTTTTTTTATGTTGTGTATGTCATATGGCGATGAAGCATAGGGACTGTCAAATTTGAAGCGATTACCGTAGCCATATAAACGCTCGCAACACGAAATATCGCTCGACTCACTCGCAGGAACACAACAACCCTCAAGGCAATTGTTATTTGGCTGCGGTATTCTGTGAGGTGGAGGTACATTTCCCAGTCGGGTAGCTTACAATTACGCTCCCTACCTCTCTTTTCGCCAGAGATTCGTTTGTCAGTCAGCAGGGTGCACCGCATGCAGGTGAAGTTGGCTGTGGTTCAAAGATGTTGATGAACCACTAACACCCCAAAATCAAGGAAAAAGCGTGGGAATTCCTTGACTAGGATAATTTAAACAGTAATTAACAACAACACAACAATCACCGAAATATATTTTTGCCGGTTTTATAAAACGCGCGGAAACTACTATCAAGGAAGCCATTAGAGACTGCAATTACAATTTACAAATGGCGATTTTGTATATCATTATGCACCCGTCGTGAAAGAATTAGAAGAACAATAAGAACGCAGTGTAAATTACTTAATTAAATTGTAATGTAATTTATCAAGAAATACTTATTTATTTATTAAATCGGTTAAGTTCGCAAACGGAGATCTTCATCAGTCCGAAAGTTCAGAGACTAAATTTTTATTAATTTAAATACTGTGACTTATCATGTGAATTTTAATAAGAATGGTAGTGATTCCGATCGGTACCGATGACATCGCTTCGTCCATGACCAAACGTAGTATAAAAATAAGATGCCACCTTATTGCTGATACTAATGAGTGAGTGATTGTTAAAAAAAGAAACGCTCAAGGAAACCGGTACAACCGCACGTCCTATCCGGAAGCGGCCGCGTCCGACTCGGTTCTCTCAGTACAATGTGCGCTGCATTTAATTCCCACATAAAAATGTTATAAAATTTACAAATTTATGTAAGGCCATTAACAATAAGGTTAGATTGTATAACTGCAGCGCCACCGGCCATGCCGCCGTTGATGAAACGTGCAGTAAACACACTTCATAAAAGTATTTGCGGTCTAAATATACCTACACAGTCATAAGCCTTGTAGTGTTTTATCTTCTGCTTATAGATGTAAGAGTAGATACTTTAACTAGGAGTATTTATGATGAAACTTACTGGTAGATAAATAGAAATAAAGCTTTATTCGCAAAATACAAAAATGACCCTGCTCTGATAAGTTGTTCAGGCTAGGTAAGATTAGCCGCTTCAAGAGTGCATTCTTTCAATTATTAATTAAGGTTGTCTATACCGATCAAACTTACATGACTGTAATCATGGTTTTTTTAAGGAATGAATAGGAATCGCCACTTTATGGAACTAATCTTTTCTAAACAGCACGGCAAATAATCTCCAATATTAGGTACTTAGAGTGTCTAAGGAACTAACTGCATTTCATTGCTAAGAAGAAAAACTATATTTTCTTCTTTCTTTATCAGAATTAGGTAAAAATCTGTGTCCAACTAAACAATAATTTTGCATTCAATGTAGAACCAGTAAATTTTAACTGGAGCGACATCGTTATACACCGTGAAATTTTACTTGAGCTCTAAGTTTAGGTACTCTTAGTTAAGACACAATATTTCTGTTTAACATTTTCAGGCACTTAGCCTGTAAGTAATTGAACTTAGCTCAAAGATCACGTTTAAATAAATATATGTATAATAGGTTAGGTTCAAGTCAAGACTAACATTGATAGAATCGCTACTAAACTGGAATTTGGTTTTAATAAAGCCTGGCGTCCACAGGTAGAGTCAAATTGGCCGAGTAAGGAGTACATTGCGAAGCTATCAGCACGCTACGAGTAGTAACAATGAAACTAGTAGTCAATTTAACGCTACTGTTGGACGTATCCAAGAAACTTAATGGCGGCATATACATTTTAAAGCAAGCGAAGTAACACTACTGCTCGATATTTACAGTGTGAACAGAGCGCGGCGGGGCCGCGGGGGTCGCGCAAGTCTGCCGAATCGTGTGAAAGTGAAAACAATCACATATGATTGTATACTTTATAAAAGCTGTTATTTATTACATAATGGACGCGCTCCATTTTGTACTATTAGCCACTAATTTTAAACAGCCGCCTCCTGCATGAGCCGACGTTGAGATCAAACCTTCCTTCACATGGCAGCATTACATTTGTTTTCGCCCGAGGTCACCCGACTGATCACCAGTAAGTCACACATCGCGTGTCTCGAATATTTTGCTCATAACTTTTCTCAAATCAAAAGTAATAATTCCGGCGCCATATTTTCGAAAGTGTTTGCAGTTCGTGCTCGGAAACACTTAAAATTATGTAACATTGGCAAATAATAGCGCTCCCCTCGGTATTTACTTTTGAAACGAGGAAAATAATGTATTAAACGTCGTGACGGTAAATAAAGTTGTCGATAGAACTTACTAAAACTCTCTGGAACATTGCGGAGACCCGAAGCATACAATAATGACCAGTATAATACAATACCAATTCTTATTTCAGTACATAAGTATCCTACTTCCTACTGACAATGCAAATGTGTATGTGGATGAATTTAGTTAGTTGCTCTTTTACATCACATCTCTACGAGTAGTATCGTATTTTTGACGACTTCAAAATCATTTAAAGTTCCTTAATATATTCAAACTTTATTAGAATGTATTGTACTTATTAATATATTCCATAAACCAGAGAAATAAGTTTTATTTATAGATATAGAGATAGTCGAGCACAGGATACTCAGGCTACTCCCAACAAATGGGCTGTCGTTATTTATCACCCCACTATTACGTGTGTGCGTATGAATGCGCGTATGTGCATGCAGCGTCGAACTAATCTGTTCCAGATTCAACTCAGTGTAGGTAAGGTCTATACGAGAGAACGGCGCGGCGCCGACAGGAAGTGTCCATACTGTACGTAAGTATTTTACTAATACTGTGCTCAAGGTTCTAGTTCATAGTATTATGATATCGGCTGCCTACATCTCGGACAATATCTATCAAGAAACGTAGACGACGAAGACGCGCCCGCCCCTGATTGACCCAGTTGGAGCCAACCCTGCAATCTGGAGCGACGTAATGGCCACGAAGGTGAATCGCCATAAATACGCCCGATTGTTGTCATCTGGTCGCTCGTGGCGTCGTAACTTAGCCACTAAACGTTAGGGACCGATTTTCATGAGGCTCTGTAAGAATACAAACTGTAATTACAAGAACCTTTATTACTCATACATCTATTAAAAAGTGGAACATTCAAACTCATTCATACGATATGGGATCCTTCAAGCGAAGCGAGAAGAAGCATCTTGTAGGCCAGCATGGCAGCGGCAACTGACAAGACATCAAGGTCTCTTGTCGGTTGCCGATGCGATTGAAGCTCCTCTATTCGCTTACCATCAGGCGAAGCGGAGCCAATATGCTGAACTATTATAAAAAAGAACATGTATTTTATAGTTTTGTGTGAGGTAGTAAGGCAGCTCATATTCTTGTATGGGGTTATTCAAGGAAGGCGTGAAGGGTCGGCACCGTGTGAGTGTTGCAAGCGTCCACAGGCTAAGGTGACTGCTTATCGTCAAGTAGGTTACACGCTTGTTTACCATTTTGGTATTGAAAAAAGGTTACATGCGCCTTAATGTTCTCTTTATTCTCTCCATCTCAGTGTGTCCAAAACGTCAAGGCATGCAGCGTGCGTGTGCTTTCGGCAGACTAGAATAGAATCACTCCGTCTCTTCCCGTGGATGTCGTACAAGGCGACTAAGGGAAATACATTACCAAACATCGATAAGGCCTCCCCAACCCGTCTGGCCAGAGTGGGGCGTGTAGGCCAAATCATCCTGTCTATGACGGACGAGAGAGGGTCGTACTCCTGTAGTGGAGACTAAAATGACCTGATGATGATGATGCAGCGTGCGACGTCGAACAGGGGCCCTACCGCCTATGCTGATAAGAGGGTTCCCATCGGATTTAGTGATTGCGAAAATCGAACTTCAGCTCAGATTTATGGTACTTTAGTTTAGCTGGTAGAGACTCTGCAGTTCTACCGTCTAAGCTGAAGATGTTTGCCAATAACTAAACCGTAAGACCTATTTTTCCGTGTGGTTTCCGGCAGACTAGAATAGAATCACTCCGTCTCTTCCCGTGGATGTCGTACAAGGCGACTAAGGGAAATATATTATAAAGCATCGATCAGGCCTCCCCCAACCCGTCTGGCCAGCGTGGGGAGTGTAGGCCAAATCCTCCTTCTGTCTGGGACGGACGAGAGAGGGTCGTGCTCCTGTAGTGGAGATTAAAATGACCTGATGATGATGAAGACCTATTTTTCAAATCAAAATATTCGATGGTAATCTGGTTGAACTTTGGCGGTAGGGCCCCAGATTCGACTCAGAGTATGAGGTCGATTCGAGAGAGAGGCAGGGTCCAATGTCCATACTGTATGTAAGTACTATAACTTATACTGTGTCAAAATGAAAATGTAACCTCGATCCAAAAATAGCGTAATCTATTCGCAAACGACGCGGTCGCAAAAATCTCACTTTTCTTTCAGGTCGCCAGCGTATCCTCAATTCTTTTGTGAATTTCTCTTTACGAAAGTGTAATTCCATTCATCAACATTAAACGCCGTGATTCATAGAGCTGGAATGAAAATGTGGGGCCCGAGTCCTCGCGGCATTTCACGGTGAGTGCGGTTTCGACGAACAATTTCTAAAAGAGACGGGGCGCTACCGCCGAAGCTGAAACCGATTATAAATAATAAATAAATAAATAAATATTTCTGGACAATTTACACAGCGCCATTAGTTCCAAATTAAGCGCAAAGCTTGTGTTATGGATACTAGACAGCTGATAAATGTACTTAAATACATTTTTTTTGAAAATACATACTTATTATACATAGAAAACGCCCAGACCAAGACAAACAGACATGTTCATGCATACAAATGTTTGTCTTGTGCGGGAATCGAACCCGCGACCTCGGAGTCAAAGTGGCCACTGCTAACCATTCGACCACCGAGCTCTTCAAATTATTCTTTATTCAATAATAATTATTATATAGTCAGATTATCATAGGATTGTTTGATTGCGAAAATCAAATTTAAGCTTAAATTTATTGTACTTGTGTCTAGTTTAACTGGTAGAAACCCTGGAACTCTATTGCCGAAGAAAGCTGAAGATGTTTGTCAATAACTAAAACATAAGAATAAGACCTATTTTTCGAATAAAATTATTCGATGGTTTGGCTTCGGCGGTAAGATCCCTGCATCGATTGACATTGTTATTTGTCAGAAACATTTAATGTTACAATTTAATCTCCTTGTGACTAACTTCCGAGCACAAATAGCGTTCGTCGTTCTAGCAGTTATACATGGGATTAATTACTATCGTAGTTATCATAATCATAATTCGTTGCTAATCTGGCTTTAAAAATAAAACATTTATCTATGTAATTTCTTATGGCGATAATCAATATCTTGCACATACCTATTTTATTTTACAATATTGGTGTTTCACCACAATCTCTATAGCCAAAGTCAACGTGCACGTAGTACATACTTGCCGTTAAGCACAGAGACTCTGGCGAAAAGAGAGGTAAGGCATAGCATACTTTTTAAGCTGCTAGACTGGGGAAATACCTACCTCCTTACACCTTACAGGATATCGCAGTCAAAAAACAAATCCCTTGAGGGTTGTTGTGTCCCTGCGAGTGAGTGAGGTCATCAGTAAGAAAGAAAGGAAGGAGTATAGGCTGTCAACGGATCGGCCACCCCTTGGTGTTGCTGATCTCCATGGGCAGTGGTGATTGCTTTCCATCAGGTGACTCACATGCTCGTTTGCCCCCCGCCTAATATAAAAAAAGACTGGTGGAAGAGAGGTCGAGCATGAGTTTGAGGAACTAGTTTCACAAAGCACCGCTGGAAAAGAAAAATACCCTTGGGTGTTTCTGCGAATGACTGAGGTAAGATAACCAGACGTGACGAGATGCTGTATTAGCAGTGGGAGTGCGAACGCGCAAGCAACACTTCGTAACGTTGTGTGCGTCTATATGGTTATACGGGTACCGCTTTACATCAGGCGGGCCACACGTCTGTATGGAACGCGTCAGCGTAGAAAAAGCAACATAATTTACGAATGGTCGTTGGGTTGCCAAAAAAAAATTCATTAATAATTTTCACATTGGCTTACTACTACCAACTACGTACATAACAGTGGGTTACATTTTGATGGGATTTTTGCTTGAAAGAATTATTACAGTAGTATAAAAAATAATAATAAAATGTAGCATTTTTTAGATTTTTCCGACTATTTATTTTCAAACTGGGTCGGGTGGCAAACAAGCATATCGACGGTTAAAAGGTACTAGGGCATAAGCGACATTTTGATCGAAAATGAGTTATGAATGCCATCCTACTTAAAATTTTCCGTTCTTTCTAATGCGCTTACTCCCATGGCTCTACGATGACTTTTTTGTCGTTTATGCCAAAGCAAAAAACAGCGTTTTCGAAGTATGCCTCGGAGTAACCGACGAAATTCTAGGCCTTTTTGCCCTTAAGGTGCTTGTACCCCTGCAAAAATGGTCTCAGTTTTGGTTGACGGTCGCTAACGCGTTTTTACTTTTAACTTGAGTAGACATTCCGGGCGCTTACGGCTCTTTACTATTAGCCCCTGTTTTGAAACCTGGAACTAATGCTCCTTTACCTTTCTCATTAGAATTAATAGGCGTCGGTTATACCTTACTACTTTTTTTTTGTTTACAATACAGTTGTTGCTTATTCGCAATTACTAAAATTCATTTGTTATTGAACTGTCGGTTATGCCTTACTACTATTTACAAATTAACAATATGGTTGTCGCTTATACGTAATTACTAAAGTCTAAGTTCATATTGAACTGTCGATTATACCTTACTACCAATTACAATATTTCAATACTATTGTCGCTTATTATTCCACTTCCATTTGCTATTTTCATACAACTCCGTCGCTTGCGATATTTTGTATTACTTGGTTGTACTCAAGCGGATATTCAGCAAGTCGCTTATACCTTACATCCTCCTGTCTCTTTCGCTCAGTTGTTCTTACCACTTATATGCTGATGATTTCCAAATATATGTGCAGACAACGACAGAGAATGTGAACAACACTGCAATTGAAAAATTAAATGATAACCCATGTAATGTCAGCTCCTGGTCTAGAGATTTTGGTATACCTGTAAAACCAGCTAAATGTGTGCCATGATTGATTTCAGCTCTGTGTCGCCTGTTATGTTTGAATATACTGTCATTTCGTTCAATAATACTGCCAAAAACCTAGGTCTTTATATAGATTCCACTCTTAGTTGGACCTCGCAAATAGCTGAGATGAGTCGTGCGGTCATATCGGCATTGAGTTTCCTTAATCGGTTTAGGAACTTTCTTCCTTTACCTTCATTACAGTAAAACCTAGGTCTAAATGTAGTGTAATGTATTTCCAGATCTAAATGTAGATCTCAATAAACTGGACCGACTTATCAACAACGCTATTCGTTTTATCTACTGTCTTCGCAAATTTGATCATATCTCTTCATATCGGTCTCAACTTAAATAGCTTCCTGTTCATCAACGGAGGCAACAGAGATTACTCTGCATACTTCTCACTATTCTAACTAGTCCTCTCTCTCCGGAATACTTGAAATGTAAATTTCAATTTGTGACTCTCACAGCCTTCCACTTCGTTCTGACAATACTCGTCAGCTTTACATTCCTCTTTACCATTCTGGCTTCAAGTCTGATTCCTTCACACTGCAAGCTTCACGTCTATGGAACGAGCTGCCTGAATGACTTAGAAGGATCTCAAATAAATTCAATTTTAAAAAGAAAATCCACGCTTATCTTTTGCACGGTTTAACGAAGAACAGAATCATTATCTTCCTATATTATCTATCTATGTATCTGTATGTATATTTATAATAGTGATATATTCTTATGTATGTTTATTGTATTTGAATGAGTAATATCGTTTATTCTATTTATTTCTCTAAGTTGAATAGTCATTACATTATATCTATTTCGTAGACACTGTTCTATTTTATTATTTTTGTTATCTGCTTTAGACCCGCATTCGTGTATTTGTGCTATTCCAAAAGGTTGACTGGTAGAGAACGCTTTTAGCGTTAAGTCCGCCTTTTGTACCCTTATGTAATTTTGTGGTCAATAAATTTTAAATACATTATACATAAAATACATTATAAAACATCGATCAGGCCTCCCCAACCCGTCTGGCCAGCAGGCCAAATCCTCCTGTCTATGACGGACGAGAGAGGGTCGTGCTCATGTAGTGGAGACGAAAATGACCTGATGACGATAAAAATTTAAATAAAAATAAAATCAGTCGGCTTAAATCTTTCAGTCGGTAAACTTCAGTAATATTCTCCTATCATTTATCCTAAGGTTGTCTAGAAGAGATTTCTTTTTAGCAATAAGGCCTCCCATTGTTCGTTAGATTAAGTTTGAAATTAGTTACTGTAACTCAATTTTTAATATGCAATGAAGAATTTTGTATTTCGATAGATAATGAGTTTATATAATACAGTATAGTGATGGGTAATCCTTTAAATGTACCCAGTTACTTAACTCTTGTTTTAAAACAGAATCCTGTTGGTTGTTGTTCTATTATTTTTTAAGACCTGACAATTAATTTAATCCACGTTACTATTTCTTTACTAGCTGTTAACACCTTCGCCCGCGTGGTCATTATTTTAATGAAACTTTTTTCCTATAGGAATAACATGGATAAAAAGTAATCTACGCCACTCTCCAGACAGAAAACTATCCACTGTTAAAAAATCATGTTGGTATCTAGGTTCATTTCGACGTAAGAGAAGGACAAATGATTACAAAGTTTATTTTTTCCCATGGGATTAAGATGTTTTTCCGGAATAAAAATTCACCTATATCACTCTCCAGACCGTAAACTATTCCCGTTCAAAAAATCATGTCGGTACTTAGGTTTCTTTCGACGTAAAAGGACAAATGATTACAAGTTTATTTTTTCCCATGGGATTAAGATGCTTTTCCGGGATAAAAAGTAGCCTATGTCACTCTCCAGACCGTAAACTATCCCCATTAAAAAAATCATGTCCGTACTTAGGTTCCTTTTGACGTGAAAGAAGGACAAATGACTATAAACTTTATTTCATCCCGTGGGAATAAGATGTTTTTCCGGGATAAAGAGTAGCCTATGTCACTCTCCAGACCTTAAACTATTTGCAAAAAATCATGTTAATCCGTTTGTTACTTTCGACGTGAAGAAATACAAACAACAAGCAAACAAACAAGCACACTTTCGCATTAATATTATTATGGAGTTTCAGTAAACTTACAGCTAGCTTAAGTGTATTTTAACATTACAGTGGTATTGATGGGCAATTAAAAGGTTTCACATATAGCACTCGAAAAAAATATCAACGGTAGTACTTAAATAAACATTACAAAATGATTCTAAAATCAGAGGAAAAACATTTTAGCTAATGATCGCCTCAAATGAGCTCATATTATAGAGATACGTCTGCTTATATTGTTGGATATTCTCGATTTCCATAGGGTACATAAATCTTGATAATGTGGAAGTACTACATTACCTATTTTTAATTCATCTACCAGTGTCGTTAATGTCTAATAACCTCACAATATTATTGCTAAGCTCTGTATCTTATGCTTTATTAACTTTTGGCGCAATTATGTGAATATTAACTTGTCCTCCTCTACCCAATTAAGTTATGATATAGTCATGTTGTTTATGCCCTATTACTTATTGGTACGAGGATATCAAATGTAGTTAAGTCTTCTATGCTCTTGGTATTTTTACATGTTTAAGTAACTTATGCTGAATTACCTCACGAGGAAAATAAAATCAATTGATCTAAGCGACATAAAACCACATAAAACAACGTATAATTATATTAATAAAAGTGCCCATTTATGCCTTTATATTTTTATTCTACAGCTGTTTTGGTTTTATCAATAAAAGATAATAAATAAAAAAGTTATATCCATTTTTCTGCAATTTCAAACTTTGAACTACTTTCCAGAACAATTTGGTTTTGGTCGCTTATACCCTATAACCTTTTAACCGTCGATATGGTCCCCTTAATGTGAAGCGGTTACCGTAGCCACATTAACAACATTAAATATTAACCCCGCTGCTAAAGCAGCAACTCCTTCTCTCATTCACAGGAAAACAAGAACTTTAAAAGTAATGTTATTTGGCTGCGGGATACTTGTGAGGTGGATCTATTTCCCCTTTAACGCATCTTACAAAATACGCTATGCTCTTCCTCTCTTTTCGCCAATTAGCAGAGTGCACCACGTTCAGGTAGGGCTGATTTTGGTACAAAAATGAACAACTTACATAAATATGGTATATTTTTTAATAAATTCATCCTTTTAAAGTGGACTTTCACACCAAACTTTGATCGACCATAAAACAATAAAAAGTAATAATAAGTTGCATCTGTGCGAGAGAGCGTGCGAATCTGGGTGGGCTCCCTAATATTACTTGAACCGACTAACTAACTAACTCAAACCCGTTCAAATAAATGCGACATTTTACACATCCCTACATTGACAGGTCCGACAGACATTAGCTTCTTCGTGTATGGATTCAGTTTACACTTTATATTGTACTGTCAATCACTAAGGTGCGGGTTATAATAACGAAACAATAACATATAAGAACTAATAATTAAACCCGAGTGCTTTTTGTGTCCGTCGATTTGTTGTGGCGAGTTGGAAGTTGTGGCCGACACGACACTGGGATATTGTGGCTATTATTGTGGCCATTGTGCGTCCGTAAAGGTGGTCGGCCGGCAACAATACGCGCCGCTACGCGTTTCGGTGAAGCCCGCGCGACCAGCGACACATGCCCGCCCGCTCGCCCCAACACCGTGAAATTGGATTTTAACCCGTATAATGTCCGCGTAAACAGCCGTGATTCTAACGTAGATTTTAACCTGTGTAACGTAAATATTAGTACGAGTACAGCGCTATATCGGTTTTATTTGTGCACGGGCTAATCCTGGCCGAGGATCATCGTTGCATCGTTGTGTGTACGCGTATATACCAATCGTGTCCAAAATCAACCCATTCACAGGCTACTGTTGACGTTGCTTAACTTGCACGATCGATTAGACTGAATTGATCATTCAAGTTAAATAACGTGAACGCCAGCCTTTTTTTATACTTCTTCGGGTGGCAGACAAGCTTACAGCCCACCTGATGTGAAGCGGTTACCGTAGCCATATTAACGCTCGCAACATAAAATATCGTTAGCACGCCGCCACCCCCGCCGCCAGCGCAGCATCTCCTTCCTTTCAAGTGACCTCACTCACTCGCAGGAACACAACAACCCTCAAGGAAATTGTTATTTGGCTGCGGTATTCTGTGAGGTGGAGTTACATTCCCCAGTCGGGTAGCTTACAATTACGCTCCTTACCTCTCTTTTCGCCAGAGCTTCGTTTGTCAGTCAGCAGGGTGCACCGCGTGCAGGTGAAGTTGGCTTTGGCTCAAAGATGGTGATGAACGACTTACACCCCAAATAGCCTGTCTAAGGACGGATTAATTGATCTCGAGCTCCTTTTTGTTTCAGAAGGCATGTTAAATCAAGCACCAAATCCACCAAACCGCAGTTGAACAGCGTAGTAGAATACGCTCTAAACTATATCCCTCCGATTGAAAGGAGATCTGTCTGATCAGCAGCCAGTAGGATGAAATGGTTTGATACAAAAGAACCCTGGGAGCCTTCTACGAAATGAAAATTTGATTTTTCGCCCGAAAAGGGGCTCTTGATCGCTTTATATACTTACCACTAGCTGTTACCTTCGACTTTAGCCGCGTGTTCATTATTTTGATTTAAAAAAAAATCTCGTTTGAATAAGATGTTATTCCGTGATAACAAATTGTCATTCTCCAGATCTTAAACTATTTCTAAAAAAAACATGTCAATCCAATGGTTCCTTTCGACGTGAAAGAAGGATAAACAAACAAACAAACGCATTTTCACATTTATAATATACAAAGTATGTCTTAGAGGGGGGTGAGGTCAGCTCTAGAGAGCAAGGAAAGTAGCTGTACTACACAGATGACAGATTCCTCATAGCAGAGAAAACAAATTAATTGCTCGTCATAATTATCTCAACGTGAACCACCGTGTCACGGGCTTTATTAAAATCACGAGCGTGCGGCCGCGAACAATCGTCAACGAGACTGGGGGCGCGGGGGACGGGGTTCACCTAATGTTTAATCTAATTGTACTGCAGTGGGAGTGGGTTTAGTACGAGTGAACCCTGTTATGGTAGAATGATTATTTCAGTGGACTGTATTTTTTTATTAATAGGTTATGCGAGTGCGTTGCGATATGGTACAATTGAGGGGGAACAAAGGAACACATGGGACTCACCTCCTTTTCTTCTTTGTCTCCAACTCCTACGATGAGTTGTCGTTCGCCCAATGCTAACGTGCACGTGGACGTCTCTTCCTTTTTTCACCTTACATTTAACTTAAAGTACAACACTTACACATACACTAAGTTCAACAACTGAGTAATGTTTTTATCATCACAAGCGATGAAATGCGGGTTAGTCTTTTGCGTTCACAACAGCGGATTATGAATCAAATGCGAAATGTTCCTCTGGTTTGTTGCGAGGGTTGCAATGCGGTGCTTCCTTTCTACACCAATGTCCGGCGGCTACACACGTTGCACTGGCTCGTTGCATAGCATATAGCGGTTATGATTTTACGTCCCACATGTAGGTAGGAAGGAAATAAAAAATAGGTGGAAAGTGGGTAGGAAAATAGGTGGATGCACTCATTGGACAATAGGCGGCGCTAGTAGGCGCAAACATCCCCCCCCACTTGAAGGATCCCTTCAAAAAAAGACCATATGCGAGACTAATCGCGATATGAGCGATGCGAAGGATACTAACACTAATGCGATATATGCAAAATAAAATGCGAAATAATGCGGGGAAAACTATGCGGGTAAACTATGTTAAACTATTCTAAACTAAAACTAAATGCGGGTTTACTAATAGCGAATCACTGGCTAGGCAGTGGACACAAGCGGACAGCTGGACGCAGATACGAACCAGCCGAAGTTCTAACGCGGGCTACTCTAATAATGCCGTCCTTGGCGGGATATACTTCCTCAATGACACCTAATGGCCAGTGAAGAGGGGGTGCGTTATCGGTGACAACAATCACGATAGTGCCTACAGAGATGGGATTAGTTGGAGTGTTCCATTTTTGTCGAGCTGTCAGAGTGTGCAGGTAAGAGTTTCTCCATCGCGACCAAAATGACTGAACCAACCTAGTTACTAGTGAGTGTCTTTGATTGAGATCCACTTCATTTTCACCAATAGTGGGTGCAGGTAAATACTTTAATGGCGTTAATGTCAAGAAATGCGCGGGCGTTAAAGCGAGCGGTTCCGAAGGATCGGACGACAACGTGCGACACAGAGGTCGACTGTTCAATACGGCTTCTACCTGTGTGAGTACCGTAGAAAGCTCCTCAAACGTAAGAACTTGGTCTCCTACAACTCTGAACAAATGAGTCTTAACACTCTTAACGTTGGACTCCCAATTTCCCCCAAAATGCGGTGCGGCGGGTGGATTAAAATGCCATTCTATGCGATTTTCTGCTACTAAGTGCGCGAATTCAGAATTAAAACGTTGCGATACTAAAAACTTATGCAATTCGTCTAAATAACGTTTAGCTCCTATAAAATTGGTTCCGTTATCGGAATATAAATGCGATACAGGGCCGCGACGCGATAGAAAGCGTTTGAAAGCTAATAGGAAGCAAGCACAACTTAAGTCTGACGCCAACTCAATATGTACCGCCCTAGTAGTTAGGCACACAAATAGGCAAATATAAGCCTTAAGGGCGTGCATACCACGGCCTCGGCGGGGTGTGACCTTCAGAGGTCCTGCAAAGTCCAAGCCCACATGAGCAAAAGCTTTGGCGGAAGGCGTGACACGACATGCAGGATGATTTGACATCTCGGGGAAGAGCTGTCGCGGACGTAATCTATAGCATTTATTACACTTGTGTATTCTGCTTCGAATTATATTGCGAGCGGCAAATATCCAATAATATTCTCTAAGTAGCGACATTAATAAATCAGGACCGGCGTGGCAATGAATTTTGTGATAATAATCAACGAGCAAATCCACTACGTGGTCTCTGCGCGGCAATATGATGGGGTGCTGCTGCTGGTAGCTCAAGTCAGAGTTTTGTAGCCTACCACCAACACGAAAAATTCCATTATCTATAAACGGTTTCAATTTTAAAAATGCGGGATTGCGAAGCGAGTTAGCTTGCAAAGCTTTAAGCTCGTTAGAGAAGTAGAAGCTTTGCAATTCTTTAATAACCTTACATTCAGCGAATCGTAAATCGGATGCTGAGATATATGAGCGATGCGGAAGTAATCTTATGAAGCGATACATATAAACAACACATCTCAACAGTTTAGACCAGGATGAGAACCGGTCTGCCAACTGTAACAGCATAGGCCTATTTAAAGTTTCAGAAACTACTAATACGTGCGTCTTTTCCTCTGGGGGCTTCGATATTCCGGAGGGGTCGAAGGGCGCGATTGGCCACTCGCTGGGGTCCGAAGAAACCCACGGCGGGCCACAGAACCACAGCGGATGATCAGCAATTTGAGAGGGCGTTAAACCACGAGACAAACAATCAGCGGGATTGTCAGTTCCGGATACATGGTAGAAATGCTCCGAGGATAAGTATGACTGAAGCTTCGTTATGCGGTTTGCGACAAATGTTCCCCAGCGGTGAGGTGACGAATGAATCCAACAAAGTGCTACGGTTGAGTCTGTGAATGCGAAAATATCTTTAATTGCGATGCGATTACTACAAGTATCGTGTACAGTGCGTATAAGTTTAGCTAGTAAGAGCGCGGCGCATAACTCGAGCCTAGCTAACGAAACAACCTTTGCGGGCGACACTCTGGATTTAGAGCACAGCAAGTGAATACTGTTCACCCCGTTATTATTGACATGAAAGTAAACAACTGCGCCGTACGCCTTTTCACTGGCGTCGGAGAAGCCTACAATCGTGACGTCACTACACTTCGTTATATCTACATAACGCGGTACGCTAATTTGGTTGAGCAAGGGCAACTCGATGCGATATTGATTCCAAAGTTTTACTATAAATTCTGGCGGTGTTTTATCCCAATCACACTTACACAACCAAAGCTCCTTGATAAGCAGTTTGGCGTATAAAATGACGGGTCCCAAAAATCCCATTAAGTCCCAAAATCTAGCGACACATGAGAGTATGTTGCGTTTTGTACATAATTCGTTTGGAAGCTTGACTTGCACGTAAAACAAGTCAGTGGAAGGCGACCAACACAAACCTAAAACCTTATGCGTTTGCGATTCGTCAAATTGCTTGTCAGACGAGAGGCAGTGAGAAGCCGGAAGAGCATCTAATACATTTTGAGAATTACTTGTCCATTTTACAAGATCGAATTGACCGGTCTTCATGAGCGTTATTAATTCCTTGGAAATGGCAGTACCTTCTTCTTCCGAACTAACAGAGTAAACTACATCGTCCATGTACAAGCCAACTTCTAAGACCTTCTTAGCGTTCGGAAATGCGGCGCCTTCATCCTCTGCGAGTTGTTTGATTGTCCTCAATGCATGAAACGGACTGGAACGGACTCCAAAACAAACGCGATTATACTGATAAGTGACGATGGGTTCCGTCGGTGCGAAGCGATATAATATTCGTTGATATTTGCGATCATCTTCACGAACTCCAATACATAAAAACATTTGCCGTACATCGGCCGACAGAGCGATAGCAAATAATCGAAAATTGATAATTATAGTAAATAAATTCCCTTGCAAATTCTCTCCATTATACAAAATATCATTTAGCGAAATAGATGACGTAGTCTTCATGCTAGCGTCTAAAACAATTCTTAATTTTGTGGTCGTCTTGTCGCTACGAACCACACCGTGATGCGGTATTACATATGAATGCGAAGAACTATCCTTATCTGCGGGCGCGGGTGAGAGATACCCCTTATCTATATAATCAAGTATGACTTGATCATAGGCTAACTTGTATGCGGGCGATGCGGTGAGCTTACGCTCCAAACACAAAAAACGTTTTTCAGCGGTTTTATAAGAATCACCTAGTGTGGAGGGATCCTTAGAGAACGGCAAAGCGACCGTGTATCTACCATCTTGCGGGTTGCGGGTTGTAGTGCTACGATAAAAATTCTCACACTCTTTGTCAGCGGGACTTTTAGGGGTAGGAGCGTCTATCTCCTCTAATTCCCAAAAGCGTTTCAAAACAATATCAAGTGAATCCGGGACAACACAACAACATGAAATAGTGCTGTTGTCAACGAAAGCGGTAGGTGCAGAACCAAATACAACATAACCTAGGGTGCTCTGTAAAGCGTGCGGCGAGCCTAAGCGACTTTCTACCCTTTGTGGTAGCCATAAATGCGAGAACAGCGATGCACCAATCAATAGGTCAATCTCTCCCGGTGTACAATATGTGTCGTCTGCTAAGGGCAACGAATCGAAATTTGACAACATAGATCTGTCGACATGGACACTTGGTAACCTATCTGTAATTTTATCAACAACTAGTGCGTCTAAACTATACGAAATATTTTTATTAAAGCGAGAATATATATTTATATTCAACAATGTGGAGACAGCCTTATTTCCACCTATGCCCTTAACTAATATATTCGCGGTGCGTTGATTTCCTCTTAAACCTAATCTATCACTAGCATTATTCGTAATAAAATTACTTTGCGACCCGCTATCTAATAAACATCGTAATATCTGTTCCCTGCCGTTCGAATCATAAACGACTACGCGGGCTGTACCCAATAATATTGTGTTTCGAGTAGCGGGTAGCGTAACACAATTCGCGGTTGCGACCGTAGGCTGCGAGACGTCGGTTGACGCCTGGGAGGTAGCGGGCGGCGCGTGCGGCGCGAGCGGTGTGCGCGGTGCGTGCGGGCGCGCGGGGCGGGGTCGAGTCATCGACGACTCCGTGTGCCTCTCAATATGCAACATAGTATGATGTTTGTTATTGCATATTTTACAATATGTCTTAGAATTACAATTTCTTATTCTGTGTTGACTACTTAAACAATTAAAACAATAATTTTGTGACTTAACAAAATTGTATCTATCTTGCGGAGGTAGATTGCGGAAAGCGATACACTTATACAAATGTTCATGCGCAGCAGAATTACATAGACTACATATCTTGCATGGACTAGCCGACTTACTCTCGGTTGACTGCGACTGCGTAACATTATAAGAAACTAGTGTTTGTTTCTGCGGTTTTTCAGTACTGCGTTGTGTATTCTTGTTTTGATGCGATTTTAACATAGGGGTTCTGTTTAATATTTTAACCTGATCACGTAAGAATGAAATCAAGCTATGAAATGTAGGTATGTCTGTACCTCGACAGTCCATTTCAAATGCGCGTGTAATATCTGTGTCCAGTCGTTTTAATGCAAGATACAAGAATATAAATTCCGATAGATTATCTAACTTAAGGTTTTTTAACGCGGCGACTGACGAC
This sequence comes from Hypsopygia costalis, assembly GCA_937001555.2. Classification (NCBI taxonomy): domain Eukaryota; kingdom Metazoa; phylum Arthropoda; class Insecta; order Lepidoptera; family Pyralidae; genus Hypsopygia; species Hypsopygia costalis. Next base: position 521,917 of record OW443336.2, on the reverse strand, counting down.
GCCAACTTATCTACAAATCCTTCCAAACACTCTGCGGTTGGATTTGACATAGGTTTTAAGTTGAAGATGTTATCTAAATACGTAGTTGCTTGGAACCGTACATCTTCATATTTATTTACCAATGTGGCATATATAATACCATAATTAGAAGCGACCGGGGTCAAACCAGCTAAGACCGACTTAGCAGGCCCCTTCAGTTTACTGATGAGATAATGCAATCGTTCTGCATCAGTAAGCGAGTTATTCTCATGTATAGTGGACTTAAAACTAGCGTAAAATAAAGGCCAAGTCTGTGGATCTCCCGAGAAATCCAAAATTTCTAAAGCGGGTAACTTTGGTCTAGCGCTCTTAATATCAATGACAGGCTTAGATTCACGCGTCATATTTACTTTTACAACTTGTCTCTTTATAAGGCAGTACAGGTCCTCGAAAGCTAACCATGTTTGATGGCTAGGCTTGAAATTAGGATCTAACTTTGATTGCAACATGTTAATAGATTCTATAGTCTCAAGGTAACTATTTCTAATAGAATCCAACGATTCAACTTTTGACAAAAATAACTCGATGGCGGTTTCATCGTTTATGTTTTGCGATGCTTTGTAAATAATTTGAACTCGCTCGAAATAAGCCTCACGTCTTGACAACAAATTATTCAATTGAAACTCCGTTTCGTTCATTTCAGTCTTTGCGATTGCGGGGTTAGGCATTTTTAACTATGTAACTATGAAATGTAACAATCAACGACACTAAAATGTGCGAATAGCGGGGGTATATGCACAATCAAAACTGCGGGCGATCGTAACTGCTAAATATGGGCGAAATTCTTATGCACACTCAAACAACAATGCGACTAATTGGAGAAAAATATCGTACCTACGTATATTATTATGCCAAATAATATGGAATGCGATGCGGTTCAATATCGAAAAAATACTGGAATGCGTGTAATGCGGTTCAATAACTAAATAATGGAATGCGATGCGATTTAATATCGTAACTTACAAATGGCGGGTCAACCACTAAAGATGGCGATTCTAGAATTCTCCAGAACAATCCGGTTCGTTAGGACCATGAAATGGGGGCGCGGGGGACGGGGTTCACCTAATGTTTAATCTAATTGTACTGCAGTGGGAGTGGGTTTAGTACGAGTGAACCCTGTTATGGTAGAATGATTATTTCAGTGGACTGTATTTTTTTATTAATAGGTTATGCGAGTGCGTTGCGATATGGTACAATTGAGGGGGAACAAAGGAACACATGGGACTCACCTCCTTTTCTTCTTTGTCTCCAACTCCTACGATGAGTTGTCGTTCGCCCAATGCTAACGTGCACGTGGACGTCTCTTCCTTTTTTCACCTTACATTTAACTTAAAGTACAACACTTACACATACACTAAGTTCAACAACTGAGTAATGTTTTTATCATCACAAGCGATGAAATGCGGGTTAGTCTTTTGCGTTCACAACAGCGGATTATGAATCAAATGCGAAATGTTCCTCTGGTTTGTTGCGAGGGTTGCAATGCGGTGCTTCCTTTCTACACCAATGTCCGGCGGCTACACACGTTGCACTGGCTCGTTGCATAGCATATAGCGGTTATGATTTTACGTCCCACATGTAGGTAGGAAGGAAATAAAAAATAGGTGGAAAGTGGGTAGGAAAATAGGTGGATGCACTCATTGGACAATAGGCGGCGCTAGTAGGCGCAAACAGAGACAAATAATGATAAGTAATTATTACAGGCGCATACGTCACATATGCAAAACAATTATTTGTAAATCATGCCTTTATCTACTAAACACATAAATCTGGGTATCAAAGTTGCCATTTCACCATAAGTTAGCTAGGGTGGCAAACAAGCGTACGACCGGCCTGATGGAAAGCAGTCATCGTAGCCTATAGACGCCTGTGAGATCAGAGGCATCACTCACACTATATCGACCCTGCAAAAACCCCATAGATTGATAGATAGAACACACTTTATTGCACCAGTATCACAATTACAAGAAACTTGCAAAATGAAAAGTACAAAAGGCGGTCTTATCGCTAAAAGCAATCTCTTCCAGACAACCTTTATAAGGGAAGACTCATAATCGTACTTTTTAGTAGTAATATTACTTTGTCAATATCAAAAATTCTTGACAATAAAATAAGGGAAAATTTCTACCATCTGGTAACTCTAGCCCTAGTGATATCTCCCCGGACGGGCCCAGGTGTGCGTTGACCGTCCATTGTTTCCCACAATACATATTACGTACACAGACAAACAGACTGGTGGTAATTGTGACCACGTGACCGTCGGGAATTAACGACTCGCCGCTAAGTTAATTAGGATTGGAGGAATTACAGCAAATTTGATTTAGGTAATAACAGTGACATTGCGCCTATTGTTAGAGCACGTGTAATTGGTTCATTTCCTACGTTTATCACTGGAGGCGATTGTAAGGGTGAAACTCTATTGGGGTAAAGAAGAAAGTAGAGTCTATAATATAAATATGTTGATAATGGTACCTACCTACATATTTCACGAATACCTTGAATAGGTGATTTGTAAAAATCTATTTACCACCTAACCTGACCTGTATGTCATGTGTTTTTTGCAAATCAAGTGAATAAATGAATATGAATATGAATATATGCGAGCTCGGTAGTCGAATGGTTAGCAATGGCCACTTTGACCCCGAAGTCGCAGATTCGATCCCCGCACAAGACAAATATTGGTGTGCATGAACATGTCTGTTTATCTTGGCCTAGGTGTTTTCTATGTATTCTATGTATGTATTTGCAAAAAAATAAAAAAGTATAATATCGGCTATCTAGTACCCATAGTAAAAGCCTTTGCTTAGTTTGGGATCTAGATTTCCATGTGTATTTTGTCTTATTTATTTATTATTTATAAGTAGAGACCTGTTAAATACATTTGGTGTGACAAGCAGAGAAGAAAAAGCATGAAACATACGAAAAAACATCTCATCTCCTTACCTCTCCTCTCCACCAGGTCTGTTCTAGATATCTCAAATGCAAGCCAAACCAAAGCTTCCTAGTCCTACCAATTTCTTCTGATTAAATTCGTTGTGAGTTCCAAGGCAACCGTATATTACCCAGCAATGGACTTCATTGTTAATCTTGGGTACACAGGAAATACAACGGTGGAAATATCTGGTGGGCCTGTCTCCAAACTGGCTATCCCAATCAGTTGGGATACTTGTTTTTTCTTTCACTCTTCCCAACATAACTAAAGTACAGTTTTGCAGACAATTATTTTTCAATAATCAATTTTTTTGTAAACAAATTGTCAATCTTACTAAACTTAAACTAAAAAAGACAAATTTTAATTGCATTATCTTATTACTAACAAGTTCCACATTTTTTTATTTTTTTATTCTACGTCGGGTGGCAGACAAGCATACGGCCCGCCTGATGTGAAGTGGTTACCGTAGCCATATTAACGCTCGCAACATAAAATATCGCTCGCGCGCCGCCTCCCCCGCTGCCAACGCAGCATCTTCTTCCTTTCTTCACTTTCACATGTTGGAAAAGCTGGAATAAAATTTCCATGTATCTCAACTGATTGGGATAGCCAGTTGGAATAGATAGAATAGACCGGAGGGTCTATTCTCCATCCGAATGGTATGTCATCCTCAAGAAACCTCCTGTAATAATAATAAGCGGTAATCTAAGATGTTTTATATGGTAATGGTTGCTCTTACTTTAACTTTAATATGACCGCGTCCAGCTACTTCCACTTTCATGAAATCATTTTTTTACTCTCAAAATCAGCTAGCTACATCCCACATTATTATGTCATCAAAACTATTTTATCTATGAATATGAATGTGATTTAATAAATAATAATATATGTTTAATAATAATAAATAAATATTGTCAGACAAATTACACAGCGCTATCTAGCCCCAAAGTAAGCGAAGCTTGTGTTATGGGTACTAGACAACTGATAAACATACGTAAATACATTTTTTTTTTAAATACACACTTGTGATATATAGAAAACACCCAGACCAAGACAAACAGACATGTTCATGCACACAAATGTTTGTCCTGTATGGGAATCGAACCCACGAGCGTTGGTGTCGAAACCGCGTCATTGACCTACGCCACCGAGCTCGCCAAAACTATTTTATGAATGAACGATGAATGATACACTATTTTATTCGTTATCAACACACACACACAAAACAATTGCAGCGGAAACAATACCGTGACAAATTTACACATCTGGGCGTGATAGTCTCTTCAAGCACCATTTCAAGACCTCGCGTTGTAGGTACTTTAGAAAACCTTGATATGCAATTGATTCCACAACTTTAAAGAGGAGGAACACCATTCTGAGAAACAAACACATTTCCCCAATCATAGATCTTTTAAATTTCATCTGCCTCTACGTACCTTTTTTTCTTATTATTTCTACAAATTAAAACTTAGACTTGAAGATACACGAGAAACTCTACTTTCGGTTTTTTATTTGAAATATGCCAATATTTTTGGCAGCTCAGTATCAATCACCATCAGCCTGGATATCGTTTTACAGAGAAAGTCTCGTCTCTAACTTTCAATGAGAGAGCTTTTGTTTCTTATTGTATTGCGATTGACGAATAATTATTCTATGTTGCAAGACAATAAGTTAGATTTCATATTGGCATGTATATGATGAATGAACAGATTATTATATTAATTTTTAAAAAAAGTTTGAACAAGACAAGACAAGATTGCAATTAAATTTTAATTACTACGACGGCTGTGTCACGAAAACCCACAGGGTTTATGTGCACAGCGAGCCATTCTTATCAAAATCAATTTATCAACCTTAGTTATTCATGTAGTAGTTATTTAATTTACCTTTTACTTTACATAAATCCAAATATGTATTTCTAGGAACAAAATAACATTATGAACAAGTATTAAGCAAACTGTTAATTTCTCGAATAAACGATAATATTATGGAGTTATTTATATTACATAATTATTTAGATAAAATTTATAAAACTAAAATTACATAAATTATATATTACAGTACAAAAACAAGTACTTAAAAAACACACACGCGCACACGCTAATGAATTATACATGTTATTACAATATCTCGATTTTTTAGAGATTTAAGTAAGAGTATAAGTTGATATATATTTTTTTTGTAGCCGCTTGATTTGAAGCGGTTATCGTAGCCATATAAAGTTGATCCGATGAAAGGATTAAGAAAGTTAGTGTCAATCTGTGAAGATTATGCTAATCCTCACGGATAGAAATATAACGTTGTGGAAACGGAAATGTTGATGTTCAGGGGCCTACCGCCTAGCAGAAGCCAATTAAAATGGAATATTTTGATTCGAAAAATAGGTCCTGCGTTTAAGCTATTGACAAACATCCTCAACTTATTGGGTAGTACTTCAAAGTATCTACCAACTAAGATAAACTCATGTACCATACATCTAAGCTGCAGTTTCAATATCACAATCAAAAAATACGATGGTAATCGGCTTCAGCGTAACCGGTAAGCCCTACCGCCGAAGCTGAAGCTGATTACCACCGGGTGTTTTGATTGCAAAAAGTGGTCTTAGGTTTAAGTATTCGACAAACATCTTCAGCTTACTCGGTGGAGCTCTAGGGTTTCTATCAGCTGAGCTAAACATAATTACCAGCAACGTAAGCAGTTGTTTTATTTTCGCATTTTTTTTTTTTTTTATAACAGAGGGTGGCAAGCGAGCATGTGGGTCACCTGATGGAAAGCAATCACCACCGCCCATAGAAATCAGCAACACCAAGGGGTCGCCGATCCGTTGCCAGCCTTTTAAGGGAAATATTGACTCTGTTCTTGAAGGCCCCCATGTCGTACTTATTTGGGAATACCGCTGAGGGAAGTTGATTCCACAACTTTACAGTACGTGGTAGAAAATGCCTTAAAAAGCGTACTGTAGTAGATCGCCAAATTAAAAAAAATCCGATGGTATTCGGCTTCAGCTTCTGCCACTGGAGCCCTACCGCCTAAGCTGAAGCATTACCATTGAATATTTTGATTCCAAAAATAGATCTTCGGTTTAAGTTATTGACAAACATCTTCAGCTTTATTGGTAGAGCTTCTGGGATTCTACTATTTGCTAAACGCAATTACCACTAATTTAAGCTGCAGTTTGATTTTCGCAAACAAAAAATACGGTGGGAATCGGGTTCAGCTTCGGCGGTAGGACTCCAGGTCGAGAGCAGGGGCCGTACCGGCTAAACTGAAGCCGATTCCCATCGGACTTTATGATTTCGAAAATCAAACTTCAGCTTAGATTTATGGTATGTACTTGTGTTCTGCGTAACTGGTAGAAACTCTATAGCTTTATCGTCAATAACTGAAACGTAAGACCTATTTTTGGATTCAAAGTATTCGAATACTAACAGAGCTACTACAGGATGATTGCGACATGCAGAGGGAGCGGAGGGCGCTTGTGGTCAGGAGCAACATACTGCACGAAGTGGGCCAAAGACGTAAAGAACACTTTGTTCAAATCATACTGAATGTCCATGTATACCTGCCAGCTGTGGTGGAATTTCACAAAAAATACACATAGTTCGATAATAGTTCAGTATAATTAAGCATTCCGTACTCTTATCGGCGTCGGGTCATGCTTGCGGAAGCGAGGGTTCCCGATTTCTGTCCAATCATACGATCTAGGATCGCATCATTTTGAAATCGATCTCCACGCAGTAGACTTTTCAAATTACAGGTTATAGGCACAAAACATTTCGATGAAAAGAGGTAAGAGGCCTTTCCGGTCTCATCTTTTGCACACACGAGATGTTAAATAGTAGCTTTTAAATCTCTCGCAGCTATTCTTCCGAATGAAAGTGTAATGGATGGCTTCGGAAGTATTGCGCAACGATAGATAAATTATAGCCTAATGATGCCGAGGCTAAGCATCTCCGTCGTTATGTGGAGCTGCAAATGATCGCTTCCAAATTAACGATTATGGTCGAACAGCACACGTCGAGGAAGACGGCCGCCGACCGAGCTCGCGATCAAACGCAAACATCATTAGTTGTGCAGTTGCTCTGTTCGTTACACGGACTACACGTGATTGATGCTCGGCAAAAAATAACGAACAAGAATTGCAATTACAAAAAACATGACGTGTGCGGTTATAATCTGTCAACAGTTACGACTGATCATTAAAAGGAGAATCAATTGCTCGACAATCACTTATCTTATCATCCTCAGAGCACTTCACAATTAAAAATACCTTCTTGTGGACATGTGTCGTTATTGATTTTATTGATTTAAGGCTAGGTAGTCGTGCAAAAGTAGGCATTCAGCGTTGCCGGCACCGCGCGAACTTATTCACGCGGAGGCAGCGGCGCGATGAACTCGCGTCACCCCGCCCGGTCACACAGTATAGGAATAAGCAGTAACTAGTTAATTTTAAAACTTCAGAAATGCACTTTTATATTTTTATAGTAGTGACAAGAGTTTCGTAAATAATAAGTAATGTAGGTTAGGTATAGAATATAAAAAAAAAAATAACAACCTGTTCGCGTTTCCTAGATTTGACTTGAGATATTAGAAAAGGAAACTAATATTACAGCAGAATCCATTGTTCATCTTTCTTGTCATATAGGAGGCATAAATGTGCGTATGGCAGGCCCGGTGTTTTTAAAAAACTATGAATGTCATGGTGATTCTTTTAAGAGTTTTTCTGTACATTTTTATTATAAATAAATAAAAGATAGTATTAAATAAAAAATATTTATTTACTCTTAAAATTGTTTAAAATATATTTCTCGTGAGCTTGTACCCGGGTGCAAATCTGACTGTAGTTCAGAAGATGATAGAACTATAGGCTCTACAGAATTAACATTTCGCATGTGTGGCTCAAGTGATGGCAAATCTGGGGAGTCTACATAATTTACATTTTCCTTGTCATCTTGTAAGGACAATGTGCTTAATGCTATTCCACGTGCGTGTCGACTATCAACAATTTCTGGCATTAAACACTTCATATAAAATTTGACCAACTTTTGCTCCATTTGCGTTTTCCAGAAGTTATCGTCCCTTTCGATGCGTTTTGTAAACAAGGGTTCGTCTCGATAAGGGATGTCTCCTCAGTATTTCTAAAACATAATGGTAAATAATTACATGTTTCGGAATAAAACATAATATTTTGTTTGGATGTACATTATCTAACTTTTTTATAGTTTTTATTATGCTAAATTAATAAACTCCCAAAAAAACTATATTAAATGCAATCAAATAAAATATGATTCTTACGTAAAAGTTAGTTCGTAGTGGAGCGTCTGGATCTAATCTCATAAAAGAATTCTTGGAAACGTCAGCTGTGTAGCTACACGTCGGAACATCAATGTGCCTGAAAATTTATCATATTATATTAATTATAACTGTCTATAATATATAATAAGTTATACGGGACATTTACCGAACTAAATAATGAACGCATTTGAAATAATTATTTTATCGCTTAATAATGTAAAAAATTTGATAATATAGAAATCAAATTGTACAGTATGTAAGAATACATCACAAAGCCTCTAAAAGTTCTCACAACACAGCAATGTCAAAATTGCACAATTATTTTTTTAACCGTGCAGAATGTATGTACCAAGAATATTTGTAGCAAAGATGGAAATGACAACGAAGAGCTGAAATAGATCCAGAATTCGTCTTTCTACACGATTGTTTTATACATTACAGCAAAATCACGCAGATTTTTCGGTTACGATGATACAAACACTGTTCAGTGTTATAATAGTGTCAGCGTGAAATTGATTGGTCGTACCAAAAAAAATCCTTTGAAAGGAGGTTACCAAGCAAGAGCTCAGCAGCTGTTGTTTCGTTTAACATTAAATCCGCATTTTCAGTCGTACACCTCTCTTTACATAAAAGTCCTAAAGGCAGGGTGATATTAATTGAAAGAAGGATAGCAAAAAAAAAATAAGAAAATTAAAAGAAGAACGAGTAGATATATGCAATCACTGACTTTTTATTAGAACTTTTTAAGATGAATAATTCTGTTATAATTATTGCGTAACTTGAACCGTTAACACAGCGCATGCAACGGAAGCTTTCAAAAGGAATATTTTTTTCCCATTTTGCAACATTTTTCATTGGTGCTCCGCTCCTATTGGTGGTAGTGTGATCTTACATAGCCTATTAGCCTTCCTCGAAAAATAGGCTATCTAACACTAAAATAATTTTACAAATTCGAATAAGTAGTTCTTGAGATTAGCGCGTTCAACCAAACAAACTCTTCAGATTTATAATATTAGTATAGAAGTATAGATAAGTCTGTCCGTCAGAAGTCCGTAAGTATTGGGTACGTACGTTGCGCCTCCTGACTTGACATGACTAAGCAAATATGTATAAACGGGACATATTAAATAAAACTGTTTAAAAAGCGCTGCGTACCTATCTCGATCTATGGTAATTACTTACCTATTTTCAGTTGAATCCGCAGATAACAGATTGATTATTCGCCGCTGTCCATATTAATTACTTCGGCGATGATGTCTGGTATTGGAGATTGCTGCATTGACCTACAATAAAACGCCAGGCAGATATGTACCGATAAAGACAAAACATGAATTATCAAAAATCATATCGTTCTTTAGTACTTACTGGATATTCTTATACTGTGGCATGATGGCCGCAAGTTTAGCCATAATATATTTTTGTAAATTATCAATCAGACTTTTTTTATACTACGTCGGGTGGCTGACAAGCATACGGCCCGCCTGATGTGAAGCGGTTACCGTAGCCTAATATGGCTACGCTCGCAACATAAAACACAGCACGCGCGCCGCCACCCCCGCTGCCTACGCAGCATCTCCTTCCTTTCTGATGACCTCACTCACTCGCAAGAACACAACAACCTTCAAGGGAATTGTTATTTGGCTGCGGTATTCTGTGAGGTGGAGGTACATTTCCCAGTTGGGTAGCTTACAATTACGCTCCCTACTTTAACTAAGTTGGCTTTGGTTCAAAGATTTTGATGAAACACAAATATATAAAACAATCTAATTTTAATATATTAAATACCACATTACATTAAAAATCAAACATCTACATAAAGGTACTTACCTCTTTGTATATCTTCGCAGTGCATTCTTTCTGTTAGTTATTTTTATTGCTTTGGACGACTTCTTTCGCTTACGTTGTTTATTGCCCATTAAGAATCACTTGAAGCACACAAATTTTTCAAAAAAAATACTGATGCGCAGGCACCGAGCACAGGTCCGTCGTCTATAAGCGCCAGCACGCGACTGATGGGCTGCCGAACCCCCGCGCTCTCATATTTAGTGGAAATTTGCACACAGTAAAAAATATATATATATTATTTAATCGTACTCTGCGAATTTGTCTGTAACTATTTGTTAGCTTTAATTGAGTACAAAAATTAAATGTATTCGTTCAGTATTATAGTCACAATATTGAAAAAACATTAACACAAAGGGGTGATTTTGGGATTTTTTTTTATCGAGTGAAGTTGATTAGGTCGTGACATTGAATGCGATTTTGACTAGACAAGATCCTTACCTAACACATATATTTTTTTCAGAATTTAAAATATTATTATCTAAGTCTCAGATGGTTTTAAAAAACTCAAATTTGAATCCCACCCAGCCTTAAATCAGCAAAAAAAATTTAATTCGAAAGTCAATAAAGCAGATTTGTATTCAAAAAGTAAAAGGTTTAACCGAACGTGAAAGTGGTTTGCAGATCAAAAACTACATAAATATAAACTGTGTGGCAGTTATGTAAAGAACCACGGCGAATTTACGGCCACATAGGCTTTGCTGTTCCGACACACGATCGGTTCAGCTCGCAGCGGACAGTCTCTTTCCCTTTTCACGATACTGGAACTAGTTCCCGCTGTTATCGTGACCCTGCTTTCAATTTTCATTGTAGACATTCCGTCGCACGTTTACGACTAGATATTTATAAGATAACCACAAACCACTCTTGCAAAGTCGAGCAATTTTAACGGTTGCCTTTGCTTAACGCAATTAGTTGTAAGTGGTTTATCCATAATTGAATTCAGCAAAATGCAGTATTAAATCACGTTGTAGATTTTCCAGCCGCATTTCGCTGGCCTATTTCCAATTTCGTAGAAACGGCCCGAGGTTGACCTGCACGCACGTGGCAGCGTGTCGTCGAGGCGCGGCGCGGCGTCGTCACAGTCGCGCGTCGCGGCGTCGTCTCGCGCTTTCTCGCGACATCGTGTCGAACTAATTCAATGAATTGATTTGGGAACTTGTCAGGTTCGCCGACCGCGAACGGTTTAATTCACTGAAAACCTGATTCGCTCGCCTGTGCAGGTTACTTGAAGGGTACGAATTTAAGACAAAAACATCAGATATACAAAAAGAAGTAGCCATTGATTGAACAGTCGCGGCGTGTCATTGTATAAATATGATCTCGGATGTGGATATCACAAAATAATAGAAAGACAGCCATGGTCCATATTCAGGACCATGGCTGTCTTTCTATTATTTTGTGAATTTCCTCATTACTGACAAACGAGAACTGTTTCTGTTTCAATGGCTACATTAGACCGTGAGATTGGGCGTTCTGCAGGTGTCATGGTGTCTAACGAGAGCCGCATTACAGAGTGTCCGTTATCACAAATCAATTCGAAACGAACATTCCGTGTTGTGAACAGAAAAAATAGACACAGCTTCATAAGTTTTGTTTGAGCGCCCTACTTCGAGGGGCGAGTGAAATGGCGATGAGTGGTCAATTCCGTGATGGAGTCATTATCTGGTCATCCGTTTGCGTAAACAGGCCAGTTGAGTCATCCACCGGCTGCTCCGCGCCGCTCCCACCCTAAGCAATTAAAATCTCGTCTCTCTGAACAAAAACTAACAATTTGACAATAATCGAAAAACTACAGTTGTCGCAAATAAATTGTGCTTAACAGAGCGAAGCAGCTCGAAGCGAAGGCTTCTGCTTTTAAAGGCGCAAGTTGGACCTCACGTGGAATGTTGTTAATAAATCCATAAGCCGCTTACGTAGCTTACAGATTACTAGCTATATACTTGCATCACACGCACATTACTTACACCGCTGCTAACATAGAAAAGCAGTTTTTTTTTAACTTTCTAGTGACTTTGGATAAAAGTCTAAAGCATAGTTCTTTAGCAAGAAATGTTTCTTACTTTCAACTGTTGTTTATTAGAAGCTGGGTCGTTGAATATCATGGTACACCACGCGGAGAAGAGGTTGACTTTGGTCTATGCGTTTAAAAGATTGATGAGTGAGTGTCTCCAGCCTGGGTTTAAGACAACATTGAACGCTAACTTGGATGTTAGAAAGATTTACTTTTTTAGTGTTTTATTAGAGACGTTTTAGAGGTGTAAGTGATTAGAGCTAAAGCCAAACTCACCTGCACGTGGGGCACCCTGTCGACTATCGAAAGAGGCTCTCGAACTCGACTGGCGAAAGTGAGGTAAGCTACCTGGGGGGAAGTACCTCCTCCACCTCTCAGTATACCGCAGCCAAATATGAATTCCCTTGAGGGTTGTAGTAATCCTGCGAGTGAGATTGTGAGGTAAAGAAATTAGAAAGGTTAATATGGCTACGGTAACCGCTTCACATCAGGTGAGCCACATGCTTGTCTGGCACCGACAATCGACGACATTTTTTTTATACTACGTCGGGTGGCAGACAAGCATACGGCCCGCGGCTGATGTGAAACGGTTACCGTAGCCATATTAACGCTCGCAACATAAAATATCGCTCACACGCTACCTCCCCCGCTGCCAACGCAGCATCTCCTTCCCTTCTGGTGAACTCATTCGCAGGAACACAACAACCCTCAAGGGAATTGTTATTTGTACAAAAAAATGCATGTATAGCGGATGACTTTGACCATAACTACACAATATTTCAACTCTGCAAAATATTTGTATATTTCTAGAAAACCTATCTTATATAAACGATCGAATCTTCTGTTAGTAAATTAAAATCCACTATGCTCCAATAGACAAAAATTTATTAATTTCTCAGGGTTTTGTCCGAAATCTTTTCATGTTAGATATGTTTTGAATAAGACATCAATTTATTAATAGTAAGTGAAATCATCGATGTACCACGTGTTCCAGGTGAGGCGACATCTGTGTGCGGCAGTGAGCACCGCTGTTGTCTCAGCTGCGCTCGCTCACTCACTCTACAAACAACATTAATTACATGAGCTGAGTCATCGCCAGACCCGCGCCCGTCACCGTCACTCAGATATTTATTATAATCACATTAATATCCATTATTGCTTAATACGCGACCGCGTCGCTGAATTCCAATTTCCGAAACCTCCCTTTGATAGATGATCGTACGACCGTGACATGTCCGATCACTCTTTAAGTCTTGGCTCTTCTTGGGCAGGGCTGCTAGTGTAGTGTTATAATATCTTTGGCAAGAGTAGCAAACCCAGCAAATCAGAAGGGAGAATTTGACTTCATTACTGTACTACTGATTGTACAGTCAAAGGTTATAACACACGCAAGTTAAGCAACGTCAGCCGTAGCCTGTCCATGGATGGGTTTAATTATCACGAGCTCCTCCGTGCTTCGGAGGTCTCGTTAAGCCGTTGGCTGTTATTAGATGATAATGACAGCAGTTAAGCAAACTCAGTGGCCTTCAAGCCGCCTAAGGCTTGAAAACACTGGCCTTCGCCAACCCGCAGCTGGGCAGCGTGGCGGAGTATGCTATAAACCCCTTCTATTGAGGGGAAACCCATATCCCAGTAGTGGGATGTATAAGGGTTGACGACAACTATCTTACCTTTAACACCGTTTACCATTAAGTATATATATATATACTTAATGTTAAAGGTATATATATATATATATATATATATAAATATAAAGGTGAGCCCGTTCTTGAGTTATAAAATTACAACGAAAAGTGGCATAGATTGTTATATATATATTGATATTACGATATTAAAAGTTTATTTAATTTATTTTGTAGCCCTGATTATTCTCAAAAAAATATGATATCAAATCAAAATTAAAGGTAAGGAAATGGCACTGCACTGCACTTATGACCCTTGACTCTACATTGATTTATATTCAGAGGAGTTATTTGAGCTGCCCTCTACCTCCTAACGCCGCCGCTCTGATTGACATTTATAGGAAATGTATTCTGCTTTAATACCAATATAATAACGTGTGCCTTATTTCGGCACTGCCCAGGTCTCAGATCTTGATTTTAACTAGACAAAAAATTAGTCGTTAATTTGTCGAAATTTGTCGCCCAAAGCAAAAAATTTGTCGGGGTCCCGTTAAAGAGTTATAATGTTTTTTTTGTGGCAGTGCCGAAATAAGCTTATTTAGGCACTGCCCACTCGGGATCTATTAAACTACAAAACATAGGGAACATATGATTTTCCCCAGAATTAGTCGTCAATTTGTCGAATTCAGACACCAAGTATCAGAATTAGTCGACCTCCCGTTAAAAAGTTATAAGTATTTCTTTGTGGCACCGCATTCGCCTTGGCATCAAATGTTTTTTTAAGTACGGTTTGCATTATATCTACTACTTGACGGTATTTTTCGGTTATGTGAAAATATGTTTGATGTTGATAATATTATTTCTTTTAGTCATTCATTTAAACCAAAATGCACGTAAGATTCCGGAAATTTAACAGAAATTGTCACTTGTACTCGTATAGCCGATTGAGAGCGATTTACTGCCATGCTCTATCGAGTAATAGATTGAAATGTAGTTTGTTGTTTTAGGTGGGTTTATCGATAATGTGATTTAATTTAATTTATTGTTATCAATTTCTGTAATGCGTGATCGTCATTCACACTACTTTCTTTAGTGTCCCTGAAATGTACTGTAATGTAGAAAAAACCCATCGAGATTTTCTCAGGAAATTACCTACATCATGTTAATAATAGAAATGGGTATAAAGACATTTTTACGGGAACATCCTCGATGTTGCAACCGTCCATAAGCTCTATCCGTACGTAGCTTATCATCAAGTGACTATTACATTGCCAAAAAATTATGACTGAATTTTGAACAGGCGCATTGATTCTAAAGCCTTTTGTATACGAGTGGAAATCTATTTCTGTACTTATGTGTGAGTAAAAAGGTGGTTCTCTTCTGCGGAAATGATGACATTAGATCCTAGTAACTGGGGCAGCAAACCGTGATCATTTCACCAGCGTGTGAGATCCGGCGCGACATTTGTGCAAGTTCTACAATTTATTGTGATGCAACGAATATTATCGTAACGAGCATCACGTATTCTCACGGAATCGGTTCCGTCCGACGTGTGTCGTTTACGTAAACGTATTGTCTGATCAGCGTGACGTGGGACGAACCTACTTACCGCCAACTTCTAATATCGGACTCGGTTATTGCGCGAAAACAAGAACAGTTTCCGCAACGTTAATTAGAAGCCAGTGTGAACTTGAGAACAGGTTGTTTAAAACGATGTTTCCTATCGAAACAAGTAGTCCTTTAATCATTGTATACGTTGTCGTTGTTGTCAATTCTTATTCATCCCACTGTTGGGATATGGGACGCTCAATCGAAGGGGTTTATACCATACTTCAGCACGCTGCCAACTGCGGGTTGGCGGAGGCCAGTGTTCTCAAGCCGCCCTAAGGCCACTGACTTGACTTAACGACTGTCTTCTAACGACAACAACCGGGACCGTAGGCTTAACATGCCCTCCGAAGCACGGAGGAGCTCGAGATAAATAAACCAATCCGTAGACAGGCTGTAATCGAGCTCCTCCAACTAACTAAAGTATATCATCATCATCAGGTCCATTTTAGTCTCCACTACAGGAGCACGACCCTCTCTCGTCCGCCCTAGACGGAAGGGGGATTTGGCCTACACTCCCCACGCTGGCCAAACGGGTTGTGGAGGCCTGATCGATATTTGATAATGTATTTCCCTTAGTCGCCTTGTACGACATCCACGGGAAGAGACGGAGCGATTCTATTCTAGTCTGCCAGAAACCACACGGCTACTAAAGTATATATTAAGGTAATTTTCTGTTAATATATAAACACCAAAGGTCTGGAACACATGCTTTGTCATTGTTGTCATTGATCTTATGATCAATGACAACCATGGCCAATTAGGAGTTACGGCATAACAGAAGGTTCACGTGAACGAAGTTCCCCGCAACTTCGAGCTAGTAAATAAATATTATTATTTCTTCTTGAAGAAGTAAGTACTATTACACAAAGAGGTGAAAGTACCTCACCGCCATCTTTGAGCCAAAGCCTACTGTCTAATTCCATATGCTCAATTTGTTGTGATCATATTCGTACAACAAATAAATTCATTGCTTCAGTATAAGGCTGTTGGCGAGAATTTTAATAAATGTCTATGCGTTCGGAGAAGTTTGGCTTTTTGCTTTCTGCTCCTGGCTAGGATACCTTTGGATACCTACCTACCTATATGTGGTGCACCCTGTTACTAGCCAGGCTCTGGTAATTGAGAGGTTAGGATACAGGGTAATTATAAGGCTGCCCTACTAAAGAAGTATCTCCACCTCACAGAAGACCACAGCTAAATAACGAAATTTCATAGAATCCTATAGTTACTGTGTTCGAAGGAGTGAGAGAGGTTACCCGAACGGAAGCAGTAGCTACGACACGATGGCAGCGAGGGTGGCGGCGCGAGAAGATACTCTATATTAATCGCTTTTTCACATCGGCCATCATGCCGTATTATCTGTCACCCGAAATAAAAAAATCTATTACATGTTTTGTGTTTCCATTTCTCGCTGGAGTCCGTCACGTACACAACACTCGGAGCAGCGGATTAAATATTTTTGTTTGTAAAAAATGGTAATGGTTGTTTTACTGGGCTGATGTTGAACTTCGTGAATAAACCTGACTCCTCGCGGACTCGCTATTTAAAAGTCAACGACTTCATAATGTAACTCTGTAACAGAGTCTTAATACCTACCAAAGGTATTAAAACTCTTTTGTTCGTATAATAATACCCACACACATTCATACATACACTTACACACATGTGTACACAAACACACACACACACCACACAACATTTCAAGAGCGGTATGGCACTGCGTATCGGCTAAGCTGACCTACTAGGAAAGTACCTCCACGTCACAGAATAACATTTCCTTTGAATGTTGTTGTGTTCCTGCGAATGAGTGAGGTCACCTAGGTCACCAGGAAGGAAGGAGTTGCGGCGTTGGCAACTGGAGTAACTGCGCACCGCATTATTTTATATTGCAAGCGTTTATATGACTACGGTAACCGTTTCACATCAGGTAGGCCATATGGTCTGCCACCTGACGTAGTATAAGAAAACATTCCTTCAGAGCAAGTAGAAAATACATAAGAGCAATACCTATTCTGTTGAAATACATAAATTTAAAATACTGAAAACTAAAATACTTAATGCTACAAAATAAATAATGAAATAATTTTGAAAGTAAGTAAGTTAGATTTGGGTAGTGACTTCTTCTTCCCTACGCCTAGATCTTGGTGGGGGAAGTGATTTTGTCCATTTTAAGAGTATTTTGATACAAATAACGAAGAGAAATAATATGATTTCCCGGAATAAAAAGTAGCTTATATAAACTATTACCTTAAAAACTCACATCAATCCATAATCAATTGATTCCTTTCGACTTGAAAGAAAGGACAAACAAATACATTTTCTTTAAGCGATTTCGAATAGAAGTATTATGTCCGGGAAGCTTCTTTCCCTGTATCTACTGAATTCCTACATCTGCAAACTAAGTAAGCGGTGAAAAGTATTTACCTATTTAACTATGTTTACCGTTTTGAGGAGAATATCTTATCCGTGCTTGTCTATTTTCGTGACTATTTGTTGGTTTGTTTAATGGAATAACCTGTAGCCGTCGACCGCCGCGGCACGTGCGCCTTGTTTTTACCTCGCGGTGGCGGCGCGCGCGCCGCCGCGGCCGGTCAGTTACGGTGTACTGCACTTTGCACCTCAACTGTTTTTAACCAGGTTTTAGGAAGATACGTGTATCTTACACTATGGATTTCCCGTAAAAGCTCATCATGGTGCGCTCACACTGCACCCTTACAATTCAATGTGCACGAGCATAAGCTGTGAACAGGTAGCCCGCTTCTGCGCGCTGGCTTATGTTATCAGCTGGGCTCGCTGGCGCACGCCCGGGTACATGCTGCTGAGCTGCTTCCCAAGCTCCTTCGTGCCGCATATCTGAATGCATCAGGGTTGCGAAGTATAACATTTTTTTTTTTTGTAAATTTACCCGTTATTCTAATAAGAAGCAGTTATTTAAATTTTACAAAAGTTACACCGATGCTATTATCTATATACAAATAATTAAATTGTCTGTAGTTCTGTACATAGCAGATAATTAAGAATAATAAATAATATGAGGGTTCTTTACAGGAACAATAGAAGCCAACACAATTATTTTTAGGATTTTCACGCAATAAATACAGAACGAAATTAGATGCAGTTGTGTTGCTGAAAATCTAAGTTAAAATCTGATGCATGTGTCATCTTGACACGCCGAGTAGAAGCTAAGTTAGGAAGGAGAGCTCACGTGAACAAAGTTGTGGTCGGTTACTAGTATGTACACATAAGCATAGATTTGAGATTTCGAGTTACTTAACGTCAATTGGTTCAAGTAACCAACATCAAACTAATCTCGTTTTATTTAGTTTTTCGACTCATTAGGCGGCCAAAGCAGCCACGGCAGTCGCATGCTACTACTAACGGTAGTGGGTGGGTGCCGGCCGGCAGTAGTTTGCATTAACTAATTGGTGGCGGAAGCACGCAAAGTAGTGTAGATCAAATTGCCTGTAAATTTAACTTTCGCAAAATAACACCTAACTATCATTAGGACATCCTGAATGTGCACACTCTGTCGATGGTACAACGAGCATGTGTTAATGGCTTCCAAATACAACAATTGGGGCAATGGCAATAAGTACCGTCTCGGGAGTGTATTCTTTGGTCTCGGTAGAACGATCGCGTTGTCAAAAACTGCCGACATAGCCCTCAAAGTTTGCAAGCTGAAGTGTAAGTTGACCGGCCACATCTGCCGAGTCAGTGATGGCAGACGGGGACGAAGGTTGTAGAGTGAAGGTTGGCGCGTGTGGAGCACCTAAGCGTTGAACACCTCTCTACCAGATCGTCAAAAAGGCGGCAGGAAATGGCTGGATGCAGAACGCGAAGGATTGCCTTTGGTGGAAAATTTGAGGAAGTCAGCAGTTAGTAGATGCAGGCGGAAGTTGATGATGATGAACATCGTGGTACAAAAGACAAGGTATTCTCTTCATAGAAGAGAGTACGTTACAAGCTGTGGTGTCAAATTTTGACGTTTCTAACAAAATACACACCACCTAATACAAAGTTGTGTCACTTGTACCATCAATGGTACAGTCAATGGTACTACTGATCTGGAGGGTAATGATTTAGTCCAGTTTCAATCACGTCAAGTCACAGGAGGAACATCCTCTGTTTTAGTGTACCAGGGATCCTTGAGGCTAACCTTGAATCGGACTGACAGAATGGCAGAGGCATACGAAATTATATATATGTAGTCTAACATTATGATTATTACAAGTGGAAAGACCTGCCGACGAGGCTCTGGTAAATGAGAGGCAAGGTTTAACAAGTCCAGACACGGTTTCTCTGTGATGTACGAGTATGTCGCCACTGGTAACATAGTGTGTGTTGCCAGTGAACGACGCCTCCTGCTGGCTGAAAGCCTCTTGAGGCATTGAGGTATGTCGGACGAGAAAATCTTTCCCAATTGTCTGAACGACGACTATTTTATTGAAGATGGTTGTTGAGGTTGGAAGATAAATAGACAGGTTCAAGTTCGTGTTGTCGTTTGTGTGAAGCAAACCTAGATAAATGTATTATTTATTTTGCGTCTAAAACACACACTAATACTTCATCATCATTATCAGGTCATTTTAACCTCCACTACAGGAGCACGACCCTCTCTCGTCCGTCCTAGACGGAAGGAGGATTTGGCCTACACTCCCCACGCTGGCCAGCCGGGTTGGAGAGGCCTGGTCGATGTTTGCTAATGTATTTCCCTTAGTTCTAGTCTGCCGGAAACCACATGACCAAATTACTTAATTACTTAAAAAATAATACAATCAAATGGAATGACACACATAATAAGTTGATGAAATTAGTATTCATTATAATTTAGGCATGTGTGTGCTGCAGTAGCGCAATATTAAGGAGGCGGCAGGCTAGCGATACTTTATGTTACAGGCGTCTATGTTATAGGCTGCGCTAACTGCTTTACATTGGGCGGGTCGTATGCGGGTCAGTCACCTGACAAAAAATATTATTATTGCTTCATTTTATAAAGTAATATAGTGGTATCCATAACAAGCTGGCAGGCATCAGTCAGGATGTTAGTTAATTTCCTAAAGAGCGGTGGGGCTTCCGACGCCGGCTTCCCGTCCGCTCGCCCGCGCCGGGGCGGGATTCGTGCGCGAGTAATTTAATATGTTCATTATATTAGGGTTCAACCTGAACCTGAAAGGGAGATGTAAATTCTTTATTTTGCATTAAGACTTATGGGTATTTTGACAAATGTAATGTTATTTATTTGACAAATAAATAAATAAATATTTCAGGACAATTTACACAGCACCATGTAGTCCCAAATTAAACGCAACGCTTGTACTATGGGTGCTAGACAACTGATAAATCTACTTAAATACATTTTTTTTTGTAAATACATACTTATAATTTATAGAAAACACCCAGACCAAGACAAACAGACATGTTCATGCACACAAATGTTTGTCTTGTGCGAGGATCGAACCCGCGACCTCGGAGTGAAAGTAGCCATTGCTAGCCATTCGACCGCCGGGCTCGTCAACAATAATATGTATGGAAAGATATTATTAACAATGCTAATAAAATTTATTTGCTGGACGCGGAAATATCATTACCATCATTAACCTTTATTACTATCGCAGCAATTTCCTTATATCAAAGAAACTTATATAATACATACATGCAACGAAATTTTCATCATCATAATCAGCTTTGGACCTTCCCTAATGCCTTCCGCATTATGCGATCCTGCGCTCATTAATGAGATTCATGAGAATAAATTGCAATGTTCCGATGTTTAGTTAAATTGCTATAATTTTATTCTGATAGAGTAGCAGGCGCTAACACTCGTATGATGAAGTTGATAAAATCAAATATAATGTTGATCCGAAATGTTTATACTTACAAATTAAATCTAATTATCACTGTATATTGATACTAGCGACTCGCCCCGGTTTTACATCGGTGTAATGTAGATACTTCTCTATATATAATATGCATGTACCTATTATACATATAAATCTTCCTCTTGAATCACTCTGTCTATTGATGAACCGCAATAAAATCCGTTGCATAGTTTGAAATAAATAAATAAATATTTCTGGAGAATTTACACAGCGCCATCTAGTCCCAAATTAAGCGTAAAGCTTGTATTATAGGTATTAGACAACTGATCAATGTACTTAACTACATTTTTTTGTAAATACATACATGTAATAGATTTAAAATACCCAGGCCAAGACAAACGGACAAGTTCATGCACACAATTATATATGTATGCGCAAAACATTTGTCTTGTGCGGGGATCGAACCGACGAGTTTGGAGTCAAAGTAACCATTGCTAGCCATTCGACCACCGGATTCTTAAAAAGATCTAAGCGTGCGACAGGAAGCGACTTAGTTTTGTACTATATTATGATAAGATAATGAGTTGTTAAAAAATACAGAACACATATAGAACAGAAAAAGCAACGCGCAAGTGATATTCCTGGTCATTCGATCGACTTTTCCTTACCAGGAATATCACTTGCGCGTTGCTACACGCAATTTAGCTTAGGAACTTTAGTGGCTCCCTCTCTGTCTCTCTCGGGAAGACAACAAATCACTGCGGTTTTTTTTATAAAGTAGAATTGATTCTGTAATCCGAAGTCATCAAGCAGTCTCGATGTGCTACATCGCTAAAATATAGACTAGATATATCTTGAAAATTCCTTCAAACTCTTACATAAAGTTAAAATGATATTGATACTTTGCACAACAGCTTTTTTTTAGCATATTGCCTTTCAGATCGATGATATTAAGTAGTTGAATACCACTTTGTTTCGTTTTCAGGAGCAACCACTCATATTAGCGCCTACAGTTTAAACGTTTTTTATATATAGGCGCTACGTATTTTATGTCTATGGATTTTTTGTAAGGCGAATTGAGTTTTTTTAAGTAAATCAATCACAAAATTTGCAATTCGCAATGTTCCGTTTACACGCATGTCACGTGTATTTTCAATTGCTGTATGTATATGCACACTTTCTATTTCACAAATAGCAAAAATAATAGCTACAGATGATATTCTTTTTTACACCAGGTCGGGTCCCAAACAAGCCGGCCCGCCTAATGTAAAGCGGTTACCGTAGTTTATAAACGCTGGGGATATTTTTACTATCCCGAAAACGCTCCATACACAAAAAACGCCACCACGTTATGACGTCACACCTTCCTATTATATGTGCATTAAATCAGAAATAAAATATTACGTTTATAAAGGCCCGTAACAAAAGGTATTTTTTTTTTATAATTATTTCATTCATTTATAATGGAATTTCCCCGCCAGCCTTTGATCGACCATAAAACACGCCGAACATAAGATAATAAAATTTCAAGATCGCAGATCGTTCTAGTTTTGTGTATTTTATGATACATATAAGTAGTTTTTATAAGTTCGGATCATTGGCAACTAGCCTATTGGGGCCTCGCTACTATCACAAGCTTTTCCTCACGTCTGGTAACACTCTGTCACTCACTCCCAGAAACACCAAATACAATCATGCAGCTTACAAATACGCTGTAGGCCGTACACGGTCGGCAGGTTGCACCCTGTGGAGGTAAAGTTGGCTCTAGCTTTAAAGATCGTGGTGAGCTACTTACCGCAAAATCTTTTGGATATTCTCGTACAGCCATACTTGCTTATCCAAAAAGTTGTCTGGTGGAGCGTTAAGGCCGCGTTTGTTGTCAATAATAATAAAGTTTAATTTAATATGAATAAATAAAGCGAAGTTAAAGTTAATTAACATAATTTCGTTTCAATTAAATTAAGAAAAGAGTTTGGTCACGACCGCGATTCAATTTTCAGTGTAATCGACCTTCGTAGGTTGCTTAGGCGCTGAAAACTGTATTGCATCGATACGTGCATATTATTACTTACCGTCGCCCATGTACTGCCCGCACCACCCGCCCTTGACCGACTGGTGTTGCAACTGTGTGATAAACTATGATTATTCATAGTTCAATTACTCTCGCGCCGCAAAAACTGTGACACAGTTCCTACACTGTATGCAGACAACATTTTTTACACAATTTGACTAACAACATCCTATCTGAATATCACCTAATAAAAGGCCGCAGTCAAATAATAGAAGGCCAGCCTTGAGAATTGTTCTATTCTTACAAGTAAGCGAGATCACCGCATCTAAAGATATGCTGCGTGACATTGGCAATACGCGGTACTGGTATTGCCGACCAGGGTAGACCAGGGAAGGTAGGGTAGACCAGGGTAGGCCGTGTTAGTGGCACTGGTACCGCCAAAGCTGAAATTGATTACCATCGGATTTTTTGATTGCAAAAATAAAATTTCAACTTAGATTTATGCTACTTGTGTTTAGCTTACCCGGTAGAAACAATGAAGCTCTACCGACTAAGCTGAAGGTATTGGGCAATAACATAAACGTAAGACCTATTTTTCGAATCATAATAATCGGTGGTAATCGGCTGCAGCTTCGGCGGTAGGGCCCCAGGAGCCCTACCGGCTAAGCTGAAGCCATGGGATTTTTTGATTGCGAATATCAAACTTTAGCTTAGATTTAGGTACCTGTCTTTAGTTTCGCTGGAGCTCTGCCGATTCGGCGGTATGGCCCCAGCACGGTGTGCATCACATGCAGGTGAAGTCAACTTTGACTCTAATAATGAAATTAACCACTTGTACTTTTATTTATTTTAATTGATAAATAAAAGTAATCGTTGTTGGACAAAGAACATCTTCACATGTCCACAACGCAAGTTCAATAGAGTTCAACGAGTATACATTTTGATATTCATATAATTACTTGTAGGTACTGTTTCGCGTTTACGGCATAATTAAGGTGTTTAGGAGATCTGGAAGGGATTTTTTGGGAGGCAGCCTGTATGTGTTTGTAAATATGTAGTAAACGATGGATATGAACGCATTACTCCAAGGAAGGACTTCCTAAACTTTAAAATGAACTGAACATTCTCGACATGCCTTTCATTTTATAGAACTCCATATGATTACAAATCATGGCACTGTAAAACTTCTACTACCAAAATAATATTTGCATTTGAAAAGCTGATACATACTCGTACATGTGTTAAATACACATTATTTACCAGAGTTAGGACGTAGTGTTGTTTGGTATGAAGAGCTCGATGTTGGCGATGCGCGTGTCAGTCTAATCGAAAACGCAAGTTAAGCAATGTCGACCGTAGCCTGCCTTATGATGGGTTTATTATCTCGAACTCTTCCGTGCTTCGGGGGGCATGTTAAGCCTTCGGTCCCGGCGGTTGTCATTAGATGATAGTCGTTAAATAAAGTCAGTGGCCTTTAGACGACTTGAACACGCTGGACACCGCCAACCTTCAGTTGATCAGCGTGGTGCAGTATGCTCTAAACCCCTTCGATTGAGGGGAGACCCGTGTCCAAGCAGTGAGATGAATAAGGGTTGACATCGTTCCATGGTCGGTCCGTCGCGGAAATAATATAATCTCTGCCCAATGACAATCAACAGGCCCTAGCCTAGCCATCGGGTTATTGTTGTATTGAATAAAAAATAAAAAAATGTTTTATTGTATTCTATTAGATAAAATTAAACATTTGTAGATAAATGTTCGAGAACAAGATCGTTAGGCTTAGAGGCGATATATATTTGCCAGCCGGCATTAATCGGCATTACAGAACAGCAAATTTATTAATTAAATATTAATTCATAAGCTTTGTGCTATGTTTAAAAAGGCCAGGCCTGACTGGTCGGATTTTAACGATCGCATCGCGATGTGAGCCTTCAAGAACAGTGTCTGTATTTGAGCCTTCAAGAACAGTGTCTGTATTTCCCTTAAAAGGCTGACAACGAATCGGCGACCTGTGTTGCTGATCTCCATTGGCAGTATTGATTGCTTTCCATCAGGTGACCCACATGCTCGTTTTCCCCCTCTCACATATAATAATAAAAGTGGATTGCTTCGGGTTGGCATTGTTTAAAGCATTTGCGGCCGGCTTGTTTCTCATTAAATACTTTTGAACCAAATACGGTGTGCATATATTACGTAATCCCAATTAGTTTTTGGTAAATGTATTTAGTGAACGTGGACTCTGGGGCCCTACCGCTGAAGCTGAAGCCGATTACCATCGACGAGCTCGGTGGTCGAATGGTTAGCAATGACTGTGAGCTTTCGGGTTCGATCCCCGCACAAGACAAATATTTGTGTGCATGAACATGTCTGTTTGTCTTGGTCTGGGTGTTTTCTATGTATTATTTACATATGTACGTATTTACAAAAAAAAAATGTATTTAAATATAATATCAGTTATTTAGTAGTACCTATTGTACAAGCTTGCTTAGTTTGGGTCTAGATGGCCATGTGTAATTTGTCCAGGAATATTTATTATTTATTTATTTATCGAATAATTTGATTCGAAAAATAGATCTTACGTTTTAGTTATTGACAAACATCTTCGGCTTAGTCGGTAGAGCTCCAGACTTTTTACCAGCCAAAACAAACACAATGACCACTAATCTAAGGCCTAGTTTGACTTTTGCTTTTAAAAAAATTCGATGGGAATCGGCTTCAGGTTCGGCGGTAGGACCGCAGGTTTTACAGTTTTTGCTACCATTGCATTCGATTTTGTAGCGTATTATCAACATTGTTCCCTGTAATTTTAGAACATTTAATTATTAATTTCAGCAACAAAACCTTGTATCGAGCACGTACAGTATTCAATATTTACGATTATGTAATTACTTTTAGCTGCTAGATAATAAACGTGGCCTGTCGATCGCGGTCGCAACAGCCTCACAATAGATCGGTTTTATCATTATTTCATTGCCAATGCAGGATTAAATAATAGCGTTGAGACACAAGAGCTGAAATCTGGCTGAAACATCGAGCCGCGTGGAGCCTCGGCCGCGCCCCGGTAACTGTTATCACTAGAAGACTGAACGAAATTAAACAGATGTTGACATCGTATTATTCTTCAAATTTAGTTTTCAGTTAGCCAATTTATTATTTTGTTAAATTGCCCGTTACATTCTTACATTGTTATTGTTTCTTTCTTAAAGCTGTCAAGAGAGAGGAGCTCGCGAACTGATTGTTCCGTACATATCTTACCATAAATCTAATCTGAATCAAATCTTGATGATTGCAGTTTAAAAATCCAATGGGAATCGGCTTCAGCTTAGCCTAGTGAATGCCTGAATACCAACCACGTTGGAATGGGGATACTCCTTCTTTGCGACCTTAACAAGCCCCCGACCGTCACTTATGGTTTTTGTGACAGTACCTCGCTGTCACCTCGATTTCACACAGCTGCATTCATCCCACTGAAAAGACACCTCTCTATCGAAGGTGTCATTAGAGCGCACTCCACTGCACAACTGGGAGTTGGCGAAGGCCAGTGTTTGTTTTCGAGCCGTTCAAAACTTAACGACTTGGCTTAATGATGTAGTGACGATAGACGGACAGACGGCTTAACTTGCTCTCCGAAGCACGGAGGAGATCAATTTAAATAAATTCATCCAAAGACAACCCGTCTGGCCAGCGTGGGGAGTGTAGGCCAAATCCTCCTTCTGTCTGGGACGGAAGAGAGATGGTCGTGCTCCTGTAGTGGAGACTAAAATGACCTGATGATGATGATGATGATCCAAAGACAGGCTACGGTGCGTGATCCATTAGACTGCCTAGCGCAATGGCGCCATCGAATTCAATAAGATCCCCACGCTACTGAAAACAAAAATCACTCGGATTCGCTGAAAATTGGACACACCTGATGAAACTAAAGGTAATTTAAAAATAGATTGAGCTAAAAATACCAAACAATTAGTTTCGCTGACATCCTCACAAAATGTTACTAAGAGCCAACGCAGCAAAAATCAACAAGTCATCAAGTTGATGTTGCAGTCGGGTGACACAGTTTCGTCGCAGGTTAACGACCGTCCTGCGACATCGTCCGCTGCAGGTGATGAACTGTCTATCAAGCCTGCGTCACCAGTGTCAACACGGTCACTTTGCACGACGCATGCTACCTGTTCCAACCCAGATGAAGAATATCGATGCTCCAAAGTCTGCGCCGGAAACATCTAAAACGCGTAAGGTCAATTTTGATCGTTTTAACTTTGTAAACAAAAAGAAGAGAAGAGTCCACCCAACAAGCCCGGAACTTAAACGGTACCGTTACTGCTGGAAATATAGCAATACTACTTTGTATTGCAAAGCTGCTGACTAATATAACACCCACACAAAAGGAAACCATATTTAAATATTACGTCGATCTCTCTTGTTAAGCGCCTCATACTCGTATAAGACGGCAGCACACATGATAGAATAGAGAGGTAAGCGTAATACATGGGTATGGTGCGACTCTCCGCTTTCCGCATCCAGCCGCTCCAGTCACTTTAAGGAGGTCGCAGGGGCGTCCAACGCTTCGTCATCCCGTAACGCGACTTCTTTTCTTTTCTCTCCCATCGGCCTTCTTTCAAATTGGCAAATGTAGCGGCTCACTGCCACTTCAGTTTGCTAACTCATGTGCTTTGTTTGGTGGTTATTGTACACTCACAAAAAATTACCTTATAATAGCTATATATAAGTAACTATAGCTTTGTGAATTAAATATCCCATAACAGAGAATGGTTATTGAAATAGTGTCGTCAAATTAATTATTGGTTACATACAACTATAGATAATTTTATTGCATAAACGTTTATCTAACAGAAGGACCTACGAGACGCATTGCTAAATGGCCTCCGCTTTCTGTCCATGAAATTTCTGTCCAGGGGCCCTACCGCCGAAGCTGAAACCGCTTCCCATCGAATTTTTTGATTGCAAATATGAAACTTTAGCTTAGATTTGTGTTAACTGTGTTTGGCTTAGCTGGTCGAAACTCTGGAGCTCTACCGACTGAGCTGAAGATGTTTGTCCGTAACTAAAACGTACGACCTATTTTTTAATTCAAAATATCCAATGGCAATCGGCTTCAGCTTCGCCGGTAGACCCCCAGAGCAGGGAACCCCCCGCACGTCTCCGCGGCGGATCCCTGCTCGCAGCCTGTGTACAATCATTTGGTATATTAAAAATTTGGTAATGCAATATTCCATGTTGCAGGATCGCAAGCCATTTTGTAGCAAATTGCACGTTTTAATTTCAAAGTCAAAGGTCGCGTGTTCCATGAATAAGTGTCTTTATACTTATTAACTTTTTATCGAAATAATACAAATCAATTTCACGCCAATAATGGGCGAAACTAAAAGTGGAAATTTCATTAAATTAATTGTACTTAGACAAAGATATATTCGGCACGGTCGCCGCGAAATAAATGAATCGAAATAATAGCAACCATCGGTGGCAGCTCTTCAACAGCAATCAGGGGACGGTCTACTTCTACAGCGGGAATATCGCGTCGCTCTGTTTTGGTTTAATAATTGAAGGACTTCATTATTAAAAAAAAATCGGATATCTATCTTAAATATCTAAAAGGAGAAACTGACTGAACATATATATATATATATATATATATATATATATTCATCACCTAAGGGGGTTAAACGGAGGTCCAAAGTTTGTATGGGGAAACAAGATTAGTTGAACTGTTTTATCCGTAACTTTACATATATCCTAATAGGTTTTAACATTTTTATTTGGCATCAAACAGTGCTTATGCGATCGCGGGCGGCTGCGACGGGAGCGGGACGGGTGTAGTAGTTGGGTGTTAGACTTGGCTTGGAAAATCTAAGATGCCCGAATTCCACGCAAGCGAAGCCGCGGGCAAAAGCTAATATTTTATATTTTGAGATGTAAGTCGCTCACAACGATCTTCAGGGCCATAGAGAACCTCTCCTGGTACACCCCCGACGAGCGAAAGAGGTTCTGGCAATAAAGAGGTAAAGCACAGCGTATTTGTAGGTTGCCTGACTAGGAAAGTACCTTCACCTTCATACTGCAGCCAACTAACAAGGCAGACAAGTATACCGCCCGCATGACGGGAAACGGTTACCGTACCTGCTGCCGAGGCACAACTCCTTTCTTCCTGTGACCTCACTCGCTCGCAGGAACATAACAGCCCTCAAGGCATTTCTTGTTTGGCTGCGGTATTCTTCTATATATACTTCGCCTTTCTTTTCTGGGTATACTTCGCTAGTCGGGCAGCTTGTAAACACGCTATGTCCTACCTCTTCATCGCCTGAGCCTCGTTAGTCTATCAGCAGGGCGCACCACATGCAGGTGAGGTTGACTTTGACTCAAAGATCGTGTTGAGCTATTTACACCCCAAATAGGCACACGCAATAGGGCGGCAGATTTTAGGACGTAAAATTTGAAGATTGAATTTTATTTGGTCGTCTCTCAGGAATCAGATGGATTTCTTGTCCCGGAGGAGCTCGAGATAAATACACCCATCCATAGACAGGTTGCGGTCGACACTGCTTATCTTGCATGTTCGATTAGACTAACACTCGCATCGACGCCATCGAGCGACTCTTGATGTTAATCAGTAACACCAAAAGGTAACGGTCTATGCGCTGTGCTGATTGCTTACCATTAGGTGACTCACATGCTCGTTTGCCCCTTCTTTTAAAAAAAACATTTAATATAATATTATTTAAATATTCAGTTATTATTCAGCAAAATAACTGAATATTGGGCAGAATGTACATTAAAATACGCACCGAATACGAACATTCGGTGCATCTGGTAAAATAACCTAGTAACTAAAAATTGTAGGGATAAGAACGATAAATATTTGACAGTTATTTGGGATATATCCCTGATGTGCAAATGTTGAATACTCTACTCTGTTAACTGATTGATAATAAACAAGTGGCAAATTTTGAGGAAGAGTTGGGCAATCACTTCTCCCCGATGATAATATATTGCAGATAAAATTAAAATACAAAATTGAAAATATATCTAAGTATATCCGATACTGGCAATGGGTTATTTCTGCAAATTGTCCACTTTATGAGGGCCCCCGCGGCAGCGGGCCATACATTTCTGAGTGTATGCCGCGGGTGCGGTGTATAAATACAAAGTAAACAATATATTTGCCTCGCGAAAGTAGCATGGCGAAATTAACAGGTATAGAACGGTCGATAACAATTTGTAATTACTTGTCATGTGACGACATCCATGGCGCATTTTAAATTACCTAAATGTCATTTGTTCATTCGGATAACGAAATAGTACTCGGACTGCATTATGTACGAGTATCTAAGTTAGACACATGAAAAAAAGAAAATTCTACCAGCCCCAGGTCTGTACAGAGGAGACATTTAAGAAAAAATATTATGAAAAGTTTTTAAAGAATCAAAAGAAAGAAATAATTAGCACCAAACTTAAACATTTAAAGTAGAGAAGGTACATAAACACAAACGTTTAGGGTGTAAATGGTTCATCAACATCTTTGAACCGAAAGCAACCTCACTTGCACGCGGTGCGCCCTGCTGACTGACAAACGAGGCTCTGGCGAAAAGAAAGCCAGGAGATAGCGTATTTTTTAAGGATATCTGAAAATAATTAAATTGTCGTGTTGCTTCTTTTTCACACCGGGACGACCGTGCGGCAACGAGTGGTCTTCAATGAATCCCGACGCTGTGGTATCCTGTGATGGCCACTTGTGCCACATGTGCCACAGCATTCCGC
Organism: Hypsopygia costalis; assembly: GCA_937001555.2. NCBI lineage: Eukaryota > Metazoa > Arthropoda > Insecta > Lepidoptera > Pyralidae > Hypsopygia > Hypsopygia costalis. The sequence goes on along the minus strand of OW443336.2, from coordinate 490,956 downwards.
TGAGTGATGGCCACATTGGTATCAAATGTTGTTCTGTTGCATACGTTTATTTGTTTTTTTTTTAATGAGAGGGGGCAAATGAGCATGTCGGTCTCCTGATGGAATCAGCAACACCAAGGGGTCGTTGCCAGCCTATACTGTTTCCTTTCTTTCTGGTGACCTCAATCACTCACAGAGAAATACAACAATCCTCAAGAGAATTGTTATTTGGCTGCGGTATTTCCTTTCATTTTGAAATAATATATTTTTTCTAATAAATAATATTTCATCATCATCATGATTAGGTCATTTTTAGTCTCCACTACAGGAGCACGACCCTCTCTCGTCCGACCCTGACAGAAGGAGGATTTGGCCTACTCTCCCCACGCTGGCAAGACGGGTTGGGGAGGTATTAATAAATAATATTTGGATCAAATATATAATTTTTTTAATGTAATATTTTCAAATTGAATAATACAACTAAAGGCCCTCTTAATAAGACCGTGCAACAAAATCTGTTCTTAGCTGACGTCTCCGACTTACGTGTATTCAATTTTGCAGCACATTCCCACAAATTTGAGCTTCATAGATCAAATAGCTTTCGAGATTTAGTGCTTTATATATGATATAGGATTATGTATAGTTAGAATAATACTTACTGCCAAAGTCCGTGTACGAGTGTGATGCCAATATTAAATTAAAGCTTGGAACATAACGATAACCGCTCAAGACACAAAAAATAAAGTCTCGTAAAAACTATTCACATACCTATCTACATGGGGCACACTAAAAGTTTTGCACTTGTAGCTAATCGGAACTATTTTAATATAGAATGTTATATTTTTTGAAACGTCTTGAAACCTTCTTAGTAATAAAAAAAAAATTGGCGGAAAATCATTTGTCAATTGTTTTTATCACACATCTAAGTTCTACGTACGCGACGAAAATGAATTAAGTCGAAAAGATTTTAGAGCGATGATTTTTTATGATTTTAAAAGTTCTCTCTCTCCGCAAGACTGTGCCGCTCGTCTTCAAAATGCTTTTGGGACAGAAGCACCTTGTTTAAGCACCGTGAGGCGATGGTTTGCTGAATTTGAGAGTGTTGGAACTGGCTAATCATAAAACACCTGTATTCTATTTATATGTTTTTTACCATTTTTTAAATTTGACATATTGTACTTTCAAATACACCATCTTCAACTGAAGACGTATTTTTCTTAGATTTAACCACAAAATATCTATTAATACCACAAAAATTACAACACGTTATCAGCACGAAGCTCTATTAATAGGTATTCAACGGTTTTCTAAAAGAAACGTTTGTGTTTGTGACCAAAAAGTTGTATCAATTGGAAAACGATTTTTCTTTCCGTCAACATGGCACACGGAACTGGAGATGGTACAAGTAAGTCGAATTCCTCGTCAATTCCTACATTCAGCCTTCGAAATAGAGATGGGTATCCTGCGTGGAAATTTAAAATGCGAAATTATTTAATCCACGAGGATTTATGGCAAGCAGTAGCTGGTTATCCAGATGATGACCAGACGTCAGCATTTCTAAAGAAAAAGGACGATTGGAAGGCACTTGCAAAGATATGCTTGTCAGTGGACGGTGAGGCCATCATCCATGTTAGATGCGCAAAAACTGCTGCTGATGCATGGAAATCTTTGCAAAACGCGTTTGAGGACAAGGGGATGGGACGCAAACTAGCGTTGGAGCGAAAGCTTTATAGAATGTGTTTATCTGACTACGAAAACTTAGAGTTATATATAAACGCCGTTCTGTCTACCGCACAAGACTTGGCGGATATTGATAGGGTGATAGACGACTCGTCAATTGCAGCTATACTTTTAGGAGGTCTTCCACCAAGGTTTGATCCTCTTATTATGGCGCTAGAGAACTGCAACGTTAATGTCACGTCAACAGTAGTCAAGACAAAACTTTTAAATGAAATATCCAAGGAGACGTCATCAAATAATACTGTTTTACAAACCAAAGCGATAAAGTGTGGACCGAAGAATAAAAAGGCAATTATTTGTTATGATTGCAAAGCCCCAGGACACAAACGGCCTGACTGTCCCCTACGGCAGAAAAAGACCGCGGAAGGCAAGATGAAGGACAGTGCTGCCTCCTTCACTGCACTTAATACGTCTGGCGATTCCAGCAACGTTTGGTACGTAGATTCTGGTGCTACTAAGCATATGACGTCACAACGGGATTGGTTTAAAAACATTTCTCTGTTTGAAAATGGAAAAGTTACCGTCGCTAACGGAGAACAAATTAAGTGTTGCGGGATTGGAACCATTTCGATTACGACACCTAAAGACGTAGTAAAATCTATAAATAATGTTGCTTTTGTACCTAATTTAAATGCTAATTTATTGTCTGTTCAAAAAATAGTTGAAAAGGGTTTTATAGTTGTTTTTGATAAAAGCGGTTGTAATTTTTATAAAAATGATAATTTTTGTTTTACAGGTGATTCTGTACTTCATGCTTCGCCCTGTGGAGGACTGTACACGCTTGACTGTACTGTCAATATCCCTCACAACGTGGACAATATTTGTATTGCGAACTCTATGCACTCTGACTGTCTAGACAGGTATCAACTCTGGCATAAGCGGTTAGGGCATTTGTGTCGCATAGGCATGAATCAACTTAAGAATCACGGGATAGGTGTAGACTATACCAAGGTAAACAAAAGTAGTTGCATCGCTTGTGTTCAAGGAAAACAGGCTAGAAAACCGTTTAAAAAATTAGCATCGTACAGTAAGGCAACATCTCCTTTAGAATTGATTCATAGCGATCTCTGTGGAGCGATGTCTACGACATCATTTCAGGGTAACAAGTATGTTTTAACTTTTATAGATGATTTTACACGCTTGATATTTGTTTATTTTATATCTTCGAAGACTGAAGTTATGAATAAGTTTCGTATTTTTCAAGCTTTAGTGGAAAATCAATTGGATACCCGTATAAAGTCCATTAGAACTGATGGTGGAAAAGAGTATGTAAATAAAGAGTTTGCTGATTATCTTTCTTCAAAAGGTATCGAGCATCAGACTACAACACCGTATAGTCCTCAACAAAATGGCGTTGCGGAACGCACTAATCGAACGATAGTTGAGAAGGCAAGATCGATGTTGGCCGAAAGCTCCTTACCTCAAGCATATTGGGAAGACGCATTTCAAGCAGCTGTTTATTTGAAGAATAGGTCCCCTCATCGATATTTAAACGGTCAAATTCCTCTCGATAAGTGGTGTGGACGAAAAAATGATCTCCGTCATCTAAGAGTCTTCGGGTGTAGAGCTTTTGTTCATGTACCTTCATGTCAAAGGAAAAAGCTCGACGTGAAAGCCGAAGAAGCTATTTTTGTTGGTTACTCGGAAAATCCCAACACGTATATTTTTCGAGACTGTAATAATCCTAGACACATTTTAAAGTCAAGAGATGCATCATTTTTTGAGAATTATTTTACACCTTTAAAAGAAACGGAGTCATCGAATCATCAGAATGAAACGTCACCGATGCTGATATTTGATGATAATTTTGTTGACGAAAAGGATGAATTTTATGATTGTACCGATTGTCCAAGTTCTAATATCGAACCATCTACTTCTGTAAGTCCAGGGTGCGTGAATGCAGATTGTCCGTCTACTTCGGTGAGCCCCGAAGAAGTTGAACGTGATTTAGACGTAGGCTTGGATCAACAGCCAACTGAGGAACCAAGGTATCCCTCTAGGTGTAGGAAACCTCCAGATTTCCTGACCTATCAAGCTTTAATATGTTCAAATGAACCAACGAGTTACTATGAAGCTGTTCATACTGAAGATGCTCATAAGTGGATGTCAGCAATGACCGATGAGCATAACTCACTAATGAAACTTCATACCTGGGAGCTTGTGAATAGACCAAATAATAAGAAGGTCATACCATGCAAATGGGTGTACAGATTAAAAAAGGATGCTTACGGAAGCTGTACTAAGTACAAGGCAAGACTTGTGGTGAAAGGCTTTAAGCAGACGAAAGGCGTGGACTACCATGAAACCTTTGCACCGGTCATCCGTCATTCTTCCCTACGCACTTTATTTGCATTGGCTGCTGAAATGGGTTTAAAAATGTGGCACTTAGATGTCGATACCGCATTTTTAAATGGAGATTTACACGAAGAAGTTTTCATGGAACAGCCTCCTGGCTTTGCAATGAAAGGACATGAAAACAAGGTATGTCTATTGCGTAAATCTCTTTACGGGCTTAAACAGGCATCTCGAGAGTGGAACAAGAAGTTAGATGAAACCCTTTTAAAAATAGGTTTTATAGGAACTCCTTCCGAACCTTGTGTATATACAAAACTTTTTGGTAGTGAACTTGTCATTCTAGGAATTTATGTCGATGACATAATTATTTACTGTAAATCTGACTATACTTTTGACATTGTCAAAAACGATTTGCAAAAATATTTTACTTTGAAAGATCTCGGTATATTGAAATCATATTTGGGATTAGAAATCAAATGTAGTGAAGATATTATCAAAGTAAGTCAGTCGAACTATATTTTGTCAGTCTTAGATAAATTTAATATGCGCGACTGTAAGTCGGCGAGTACTCCTTTAGCTCAGAAAAAGCTAGAAAAGATAACCGATGGTGAGTCACTTGAATTACCTTACCAAAATCTGATAGGATGTCTCATGTATCTAGCAGTAAACTCACGTCCCGATATTGCATACGCAGTGAGCTACTTAAGCCAATTCAATACATGTTTTACACGTGAACATTGGCAAGCAGCAAAAAGGATACTACAATATCTTAAAGGAACAGTAGATTATTGCATAACGTATAGTAAAACTGATGAATCCTTAGTAGGATATTCTGATGCCGACTGGGCAAATTGTCCAATTGACAGGAAGTCATACACGGGCTACGTGTTTAAGTTAGCTGGTGGACCAGTGGCATGGGAGGCGAAGAAACAACCTACGGTAGCGCTCTCGTCCACGGAAGCTGAATACATGGCACTGACGGCTGCTTCAAAGGAAGCAAGTTATTTGCGGCGTTTTATATCTGAAATTACAGGTAAATTACACTCTGTAAAGATATGGTCAGACAGTCAGAGTGCTCTAAATTTAGTACATAACCCCGTCCACCACAACAGGACGAAGCACATAGATACTCGTTTTCATTTTATTAGAGAGAAAGTGTCAAATAAGATAATTTTGTTAGAATACTTGAAAACCTGTGACATGCCTGCTGATGTTTTAACCAAACCGCTTGGGCCTGTCACACATAATAGGTGTATAGCTGGGATAGGGTTAACAAAATAATTATTTTAATTTGTTATTATTTTGTTATCCTTATTTTTTCTACCTCTTTTTTTTTAAATTCTTTATGGGGTTTTTAGATTAAGGGGGAGTGTTGGAACTGGCTAATCATAAAACACCTGTATTCTATTTATATGTTTTTTACCATTTTTTAAATTTGACATATTGTACTTTCAAATACACCATCTTCAACTGAAGACGTATTTTTCTTAGATTTAACCACAAAATATCTATTAATACCACAAAAATTACAACAGAGAGAGGTCGGGTTTCTTTACATGACGAATTTCGTGAAGGGCGGCCTTCAACTGCCGTCAACGAAAATAATGTGGCTACTGTTAAGCGGCTAATTGAAGAAAACCCGCGGATTACCTATGAGACAATTCGAGGACTATTGGGGATTGGTATGAGCCAAATTCAGAAAATTTTACTCGAAGAATTAAAAGTTCGGAAACTTTGTTGTCGTTGGATCCCTCATGAACTGACAGCGGAGCAGAAGCGGGCTCGCGTGGAATGGTGCTGACAGATGCTACTAAAGTACGACCTATGACATTGTCACAGGAGACGTGGATTTATTGTTTTGAACCCGAAAAAAAAACAGCAATCTTGTGAATGGGTGTTTGAAAATGAGAACAGGATAACAAAAGTGAGGCAGACGAGAAACGTTGATAAAAAAATGATCGCGTCTTTTTTCTCAGCTACGGGTCCCAATAAATGGTTCGATCGCATACAAAAATGTTTAAAATGTAAAGGAGAGTATTTTGAAAACCAATAAACATAATATTTTGGTTATAACATGTTGTTTTTTTCAGTTACGCAAAACTTTTAGTGTGAAATCGCTAATATCATTCGTTTCTAAGTGCACATTAGAACACTACCCCAGAGTGGGGTGGATGCTAACAGGGTAGCAAGGAGGGCGCGCGAGTGGCGGCCGACTCGGCGGCGCGTGACGGCGCTTGGGCAACGGCCGCCGCAACAAAACCGCAACCGCCGCCCTCCCGCGCGACACTCGACCATGCGCCATGCGCCCTGCCGCGCCGCCGCTGCTGCTGCTGCTGCTGCCACTGTTGCTTGCAGCCGCAAGCCCCACACATGCGGAAGACGACAACACCACAGTCAGTGCACCGACAGTACAAGATGATTTCAAAAATGACACCCTCGATACGATCACCCTCGCTAATGGAACCATTCTTCATATAGACCCCGCTAACGGCACGCTGGACGAGTCAGAAGACGATCACGAGCCCGTCGTAAGGAAAAAGCGAACATTCGGAGATATAGTGTTTAGAGGGTTAGCGGATGTCCTCGGTTATAACATTCAAAGAAAGCCACCACAGGCTGCTACATTTCCACCTCCTTTGGCGCCTGTACCGGGCCTAGACACCCCTCTACAGGCAGGTCCGGCGCCTGCCGCGCCTGCTCCACCACCGTGTGGCGCGCCTCGCGCCGCTGGGCCGCCGCCGTGCCGACCACCGCCGCCGCCACCACCGCCACCGCCGCCTCCGTGTCCGAAGCCTCGTGCGGTACCGAGACCTAAACCACGACCACCGCCGCCGCCACCGCCACCACCGCCGCCGCCTCCGTGTGCGAAACCTCGAGCGAACCCGGCCACCCCAGCTCCGTGCGCACCTCCTCCTCCACCGCCTCCTAAACTACAAGCAGACCAGAATCTTGAGACTATTTCTTCCAATTTTCATCTGAACTTCAATTTTGTGAGAAGTACCCCTGCGCCAGCGGCACAAGTCGCAGCTGAAGCCGAAGTCGAAAATGAACAGGCGTGGGTGGCGCCTATTGCGATAGAACCGAAAGCCGCCAAGCTCCCGTTAGCTCAGCCGCGACAGCCTCGAGTCTATGTAGATGCATTTGTTGTAAGAAATGGAGTTCCGCAGAAAGTCAACACCGTTGATGCTAAGGCGTTCGATGCCCAGCGACGCGATGTCGGTGACGATTACCTGGCTTACGACGATGAAGAGTCGCAACAAGCCGACGACGATTATGAAGACGCTCAAGAATCGCGAGACCAAACAGTTCAGCAGTTTGGAGCTGCCGTAGACCAATTCTGGCAGAAAAAAAAGAAACAAGCTAAAGTGAGACTCCCAGACTATCAAAGTGTCCATTTTGGTGATCGAGAATTATCGAATCAAATTCGAAGAAATAGTGGCCGTGAATCTCATCAAAGTTTACAACGCGATAATGGTAACAAGAACACTATTCACTTGCCACTGCCTGAAGCTGATGACGATTCCGAAGTGACTACTACGACAGAAGATCCACATCACCCTCTAAAACCGCGAGTCTTGCCCCCCACGGAGCACAACCCAGGTCATATCGACACGGTGACAGTTCGGGTTCCCCCTATTTACAGAGAAAAACGACCGCGTAAGCTCCATCGGGAACGGCCGGACCAACCTGACCGTGACGAGTACGGAAGTAATGAGGCTATCGATGAGGAGGAGAGACATCAAAGTTATCGTCAGTCGTCTGCAGAAGATGACAATATCGCGCGCTATTATGGTACAGAAGCACCTATCAAACGTCGACGTCGACGTAAACAAAGCCGTAAAACACGCTCAGCCGAACAAACAGAGAAACCCGAAGACGGTAGTGTAGAAGTGTTTTCCTATGATGATGTCGACTACTACGGAAAAAAGCTACCCATTTCTAAAGAAGAAGAATTTTTCAAAGGTTTGACCATACCGCCGCCGACAAAGGATCCCGATCTGGCGAGAATCGAAAAAGAAGAGAGTGGAAGCGGGCATTTCTTAGAAGACCACGAACGACTACGCGAAGATCCGGAGAGAACTGACAACTCGGGCCGGTTGAACGACTCGGGGCGGGCGGACAACTCCGGCCGTTCGGATGACTCGGGGCGATCGGATGACTCCGGAAGAACAGACGATTCTGGAAGATTCGATACGCAAAAGCGATCTTCTAAAAAAAAGAAACAGAGCGAAAATCTCAACCAAGAAGAAAGCCGACAACGGAGTGACAAGTTGAGTCCAAATGCACGCGTGCACGAGACGGGCTACCGTAGTAACTACGTGCGCGCCAAAAACGTGCGATTGCACGACCCGAGTCCTCCTGCGTCCTGACACCTGTCCGGCGACCTTCGCCGCAGAGCACCCGCCATAACTAGTTAGTTATTTAATACAAAATTATCCGCAGCAGACTGTGCGCCTGAACAAAGGTTGTTATCGGCAGTAAACATGTTGCACGTAAATGAACGAGACACGGTCTCGAAATCCATCTCATCGAATGGTTTCATGTGATCGTAATGCTTCGGACGCGTGTTGCATATTTTTACTCAATGTTTATAGTCTTGTATTTTTTATACCTAGATGTAAGTTTACTGTACTTATAAGTTTCTTAATAAACAATTTCGTAAATAAACAGTTTCATTATCAGTAGTGGCGAGCCGCCGAATCGATTGTTGGGGCGTGAAATTCGATTTGGCCGAGGCACGTCGAATCGGCGACAACGTCTGTCGGCTATATGGGTGAAGGTCCGCCGCGGCTCCGAGATGAAATAGAAAACGAAATAGAAACGCCCGCCATTGGCAACCGTTTCGAGATAAGTGCAATGACCTAAATGGTCCGCAAGGTAGTTTTTGCAGAGTTGCAATGGCAGTCGCGATCGCACCCTTCAACTCCGGCCTCGGCCCGCCGTCTGATCTGTACCCCTATGAATATTCATTATGGCTTTTCGTCCTCATTGTCATAGATCTCATAATAAACATATGTACGAGTATTTCATATGTGGATAGTCATAATGAAAAATATTTTCTTGAGAAGTTCGTATTACAGCATACTGTGAAGCTTATGCAAGCAAATTGTACCACACATGTTTATTGCGAAGGTAGACGTCCACGTGGAATTAGATCCGCGGAGGCATCGATTGTCGAATTGGCGCGGCCTTGACCGCGGCGAATGTGGGCCACCGTCGCGCCCCGTGGTTTCACTTATCTAACGACCGCCGCGAGCCTCCGACCGGAGACGATATCACGTGAAAACCATCGCTAAATGAACTCTCTTTACGTGCAATAATATACTTCAGTGGCCTTTACTACAGAGATATACATATCCGTCACGATTACATAAAAATATAATTATGTCTTGGTAAGAAATAGAATGACTTTAATAAAATTTTTACTTGTACGACGTTAAATCCCAAATCGTCATCATAATAAGCTCTGAAATTGATGTTAGTTGTTCATTTCTTCTCCCAATTCAAGAACCCTACCGCCTAAGCCGTCTGCCATCGATTTTTTTTTGATTCCCATAAATAGTTGTTAGGGTTAAGTTACTGACAAACACTTAAGTTTATCCGGTAGCGCTCCAAGTTGTCTACCAACTAAGCTGATCTTAATTGCCACTATTCTAACGGCTTCAGCTTCAGGACGCCAGTGCTAGATATATGCGATGCTTCTACGCTCTACAACTCTACTCTAAAGAACAAAATGGTAACCGGTTACAATTGTCTTGTGTACAACTATACCCATACGTTGGCTATAGATCTATACAACATATCATAACATCACATCACATCAAACGGTAAATGTAGAGCGTATGTACTATTGGTCATAGTACTCTGGCTAGGGTACTGGTACCCTGAGTGCACATACATATTTCCATCACTGACCCTTATATAGCCAGGATTAGCAGTGGCGACCACCAATAAGGCACTGAACAGTCAAATCCATCACTAGCGGGGATAAAACTACGACTGCCGCGGAACTTAAAGAATTTATTTAGATTATGATTCCTATTCCTACGCTGGTAGTTGCTTGTGGAAAATGCTGAAAATAGTAAAAGTTGTAGATTTGAAACTCTACTTTAAACTATTCCAATACTAGGAGAGACACAAATACGTGGAGAGTGTACTCGAAACAACGAGTTATATGTCATCTACTTATCTTTTGAGGGAGACGGAGCAAATCATTTGTTTTGCCCCGTCTCCCTCGAAAGATAAGTAGTTTCGACAAAATTTTATGTAGATAATCTATATAGATATATATAATATAATTTTATATAGAAATTCGACATAATTTTATGTAGATAATCGTAGTTTCGACATAATTTTACGTAGGCTTTATTTTAAACTGTTTTTTAGAGTAAGTTCTATCTAACACTGGTAAGTGGGTCAAATTTAACTTAATCTTCGGTTTCTGCTAAATCATAATCTATGTCTCTTCTATAATTTTAACATTGTACAGCCCACAGCAAACCAAGCATTAGGTACACTTTGATATTTGGATCTTACTTATTTCGACGGTTTAGAGAAGATGTTCGATGAGCGGTCTACTTTACACTCAATATAGTCGCATCTTTGGTACCTAAAAAATATACTCAAGAACTATTTATATCTCGTACAAATTCAACTAAATATTAATTTATAATTCAACTAGCGACCCGCCCCGGCTTCGCACGGATGCAATGCTGATACTAAATGTACTACAGAAGGTCTTTGCGCTTTGTCCTATCCAGTCCTTCCCCAGTTATAGGCACACGCCGCCGGCTCCGCGGCCGGTACCGCCACAGCCGTTATGTCCCTGCATTTTAAATGTGTAATATCTTCTAAACTATTCATTTAAATTACATGCTGTGAAGGGCCATATTGATCTATATTAAATGCGCAATGTATTTAAGGTACTTAATTGGATAAGGATTAATTCTGTATTGCTTAAAATCGCTTCGTAAATAAGGCATTATTTCTTGTAAAAAGCAAAGGATAAAATAACGGTTATTGTGTGTTACCACTAAGAGATAGACATATACCATCGCGAACTTTTTTGTAGACCATTTTAAGGTGAACAATACTGTACTACATTATTTTGATCTATCTCGTTGGGTTCAGCCAGCGTTTGCAATGAAAGAGCAAAAAAATGTGTTTATTTACGACATCACATTAGAAACCTCTAAATTATCAGTGTTTTTCTACTATGTTATGCATATATTATACATATAAACTTTCCAGTTGAATCACTCTATCTATTAAAAAAAACCGCATCATAATCCGTTGCGTAGTTTCAAAGATTTAAGCATACATGGGGACATAGGGACAGAGAAAGCGACTTTGTTTTATACTATGTAGTGATAAGGATTGTTTAGGAGCTCACAAATTGTAAAGATTAGAGTGGAAAAACTAAACAGCCTAAAAACGTAAAGGTTTTAAAAAAACCTTGAAAAAAACATTTACAAATACAACGATCGGGCAATTTTTGCATTTGAAAGTAAACTAGGCGCTGCACATTGACCGTGAGATTTTCTCCATAAAATTATTTCTCAATAGTTTGGATAACAAATAAAAATATAAAAAGAAAAACCGATTCATCGTGTGACTTGATACGTCATAGAAAATATCAATTTGATATTTATAAATAAACTAAATCGAAATTTCTGGACAATTTATACAGCGCCGTCTAGTCCCAAATTAAGCGCAAAGGTTGTACTATGGGTACTAGCATAAATGTACTTAAAGACATTTTTACGTACTTATAATACATATAATACACCTAGACCAAAACAAATAGACATGTCCATGTCTACTTGTTTTAGTCTAGGTGTATTATATACACAAATATTTGTCTTGTGCGGGGATCGAACCCGCGACCTCGAAGTCAAAATCGTCATTGCTAGCCATTCTACCACCGGCTCGTCATGTTTATGTAATTAGGTGAAATTAAAAAGGAATATTGAACGTTTCCAAAGAAAAGTGCATACGCAGGCAATGACATGAAAGATAACAGTACTGTTATTGGTACTAACATACAGTTATTAACATTATACTAGTAAAAATTAACTGTTATCGAAAATCCTTTGGCATAATTCAAAAATAGTGTCAGTGTCAAGTAGTGTTAATTTATTATTACTTATTTCAAATTGAATAGAGTCGCTTATTCATTGGTATGAATAAGCATTCTATTCAGTTATTGAATCCCAATAAGAGTTGGTGGTAAGCGGGCAGTTGTCATTGTGAATATTTTATTTTATACCAAAAACATTTAACATTGTTTATTAATACTGAATGTCTTTGTTTTACGCCACATATCGATATCTTTTTCATATGTCGTAAATCTTATTTTGTACGAATCGACAGTCATCATTTTCGGGTATTATTGACTTAATCTTGGCTTATTGTAGTTTTATATTCTGACCAAAGGGAAGACCTGAGCTGAAGAACAATATGTAACTAAATGAGCGCCTTGTGGCAAGGTGCTCAAAGGTTCTGCGTAGTGACTTTGCTATCTTTATATTTAAAGATACCTAGCAAAGTCACTACGCACAATCTTAGCCAAGAGATCAATATTATATATCGCGAGTGTTTCGTGCAATGGCTCAATTGTGCTACCTATTTGGGCTATTTGACTTACCTTGTATAAAGAACTTCTGACTACCTGCCCTAATTTTGACAGCATTCATGAACGACGTCGGAAATTCGGAATTCACTACGTAGTGCACTGGAGGCGGACGCTTTACGTACTTTACGACACAACCCTTAATCATTCCACTGCTGAGATACGGATCTCCCTTTTTTTTTTTTTTTTATACTACATCGGGTGTCAGACAAGCATACGGCCCGCCTGATGTGAAGCGGTTACCGTAGCCATATTAACGCTCGCAACATAAAATATCGCTCGCGCGCCGCCACCCCCGCTACCAACGCAGCATCTCCTTCCTTCTGGTGACCTCACTCACTCGCAGGAACACAACAACCCTCAAGGGAATTGTTATTTGGCTGCGGTATTCTGTGAGGTGGAGGTACATTCCCCAGTCGGGTAGCTTACAAATTGCGCTCCCTACCTCTCTTTTCGCCAGAGCTTCGTTTGTCAGTCAGCAGGGTGCACCGCGAGCAGGTGAAGTTGGCTTTGGTTCAAAGATGTTGATGAACCACTTACACCCCAACTTACACTTCAATCTAAGGGGTTTAGTTCTTTAAACGTCATCACGCTGCTCACTTACGAGTTACGTACTTTGGTAGTGCTGAAAAGTTCTTGCATCGACAGAGCAAAATACTGTTAGGTATTTGCGACGATGTTACAATTATATGAGTTAGTCTTACACAAGAACTTTTAGAATTAAAGAAATTTTTAGTTTTTAATTTACCAAAGACCTTAGTTTCGGAGTCGCGTTTTTCAAAAAGATCAAAGAACCAATGAGTTGATATTTTGCTAATTATTTGCCAGCAACATTCGTATAGAATTCGTTAAAGTTTCATTTTGTCCTCTACGGTTCAAGGTAACTTCATATCAGATTTCTCTAAAGACTTTTAAAAATGGTTATTCAAATTGCATGTATGTAAGTAATACGTTTAGTAGAAGCCAGTGTTCTCAATATTAGCGACAGATACTTCACATTCTATTTACAAATAAGATATAGCCATATAGGTTCACCTAACCTTATAAGTTCCTATGAGTTAATCAGATGACTATTACGCCATACGCAGTGGCTAGGAAGCCTGCACGTCGACTGCTCAGTGAGAGCGAGGAAAGTGATCGCCGTATATTTGGTAACCGTTGGTCGTGCGCGCGCATACCAACTCCTGCGCACAGGGCCGAACTTCGCCGACTTGGCTTAATTTTTGTTTGGGGCTACTAAACAGCCTAATCCCTTGTTTGTTGTGCTACTGATTTCACTAATACTTTTACATCGTTACTTGAAGTTTTTTTTTATCAACCTAATAAGATTTTACATAGCGATAAAATAATGCTTAAAAGAAAGTTTTATAATGATCATTAATAAATAAAGCGCAAGACCATGTCAGAAATCAGCATAACACAAGCCTGCCTTTAGTTAAGTACAACGCAATAAAACCTAAACAGGACAGCACTTCATGGAAATATTTAAATAATAACCAAAAACGTTTTGAGTCCGTCTCTGTTTTCACTGGTACAATTTTCTCCGGTTACGTTTGTTGATCAATTGGTATGCACACGGATCAATTGGTATGCACACGTGTACCCGTGTTACGGCTATGATGCCAGCGTGCATGCCGACACCCTCTACCGCTCCAAAATACACTGTCATGCATCGCAACACAGTCCAATGTCCGTCAGGAATATTCAGCGCAACTATTTCGATACATTCGTTTATGACTGCGAAGGAAAGCATTATCGCGTAAGGACGAAGTTCGCGGTAGGAGGGTCCGGCTCCCCGAGTGAAAACACCACGCTGGCTACATACTAATGTGAGGAACCACTCTAAGTTATAAGTATGGGTGACGGTCGGCGATGATACTCGGTTTCACAGTGGTTATTGTGTCGGGCAGGCGACCGCGCTAACATGAGGCTTGCACGAGTAAGTACCGAGTGAACGAATCTACGGAAGTGCAGTGCTAATTAGTGCATTTAGTGTTTAGTGGACTAACATTGAGGAATATATTTAATTCAACATGGTGCATGGTGTATTTCAGATCGCGTTGGTGTTGTGCGTGTGTCTATACGTGACAACTGCCGATGTAGCTCACTTAAGGGCAGCCAAGGCTCGACTGGCAGCTCGACTGGCGCACAAAGTCAAGCATCACAAGAGAGGAATATTATCTCATGTTCCACCGTACAAACTGGGGCATGACATCCCGCTGGTGACACATTCGGTGGTGAAGCCTCTGGTAGTGACGTACCCGCCGACATCCGCCGTTGCTGCTGTGAAGGTGCCCTTAGCACATCCCTTCATCCATCGCTACCCCGTGCCAGTGGGAAATAAAGTGCCAGTGCCCCATCCTCACTACGGTCTCAAGTTTCCCCATCATACAAAAACAGTGTTAGTGCCAAAACCTGATCATCACTTCCATCACCATCATCATCATCTTGAACCAAAACCCATTGTCCCAGTAGTTCCAGCTGCTCCTATCCCGGCTACGCCTCTAGTTCCTGTCGGGCAACCTACCGGTACCATTGCGTCCCCGATCCCGGCGCCTCCTCCTCCGGTCGCCATTCACCCGTCACCGGCTCTGCCCGCACAGCCCCTCCCTGTGTTCTCCCCATCAGTCCCAGTGCTACCTCCAAGTCACATTAATATCAAGCCTTTTCTTCCCGCAGCGCCTGTACCCTTTCAGCCCGCACCTGTGCCACTACCGCCATCGCCAATATTGCCGGCTCCTGTTATTCCACTTGCACATCAATATCCTTATGTCATACGACCAGGCAATGCGGTACAGACTTCGTACTTTGCTACCTATCCCCGATATCCTTTTCTTAACTATCAAAGCCCGCTCATTCCTCTAGCGGCACCGATCGCGCCGCCCTCTGTCGGACAAGTTTTATATGAACGACCAGAAGTGCCGTCCTTCCATTTGATTCCACAAGCAGCTGCTGGCGATGGAGTTGTGGAACACCCAGCGCCGGGGGTTCATGTCGAACCCACGCCGACACTAATACATCCGACACAACTGATACCTCACCCCTCCGTGCACCTACAGCCCGCGCAGCCAACTCAGCCGGTACTTCACCTGCAGCCTACCCAACCAGCCATTACCCACGATAACGGCTGGTCGCCGGTGCCATCGCATCCACATGATCTCGTTCCGACTTCACATCCCGAGGTCCACTTTTCAGAGCCGCACGATACTCCCCAGTTCACTCAACAGCAAGGGACACAAGTGTTTGAGCATCATACAGGCGATGAGCAGCAGTATCATGACTACCAACAGCACCTTCAACAACACATTCAACAGCAAATCGAGCAGTCCCAGTATGAACAGCATTTGAATAATCAACACCAGTTGGGTCAAGAGTACGGGGTACCCCAGCAAATAGGTCAAGAATATGGACAACCAAATCAAGATTTTACTCAGCATGCGCAAGATTATGCTCAGCATGCTCAAGAGTACGCTCAGCATGGGCAGGAATACGCTCAGCATGGACAGGAGTTCGCTCAGCAAGGGCAGGAGTACACTCAACATGGTCAGGAATACGCTCAACATGGACAAGAATACACACATCAAGATCAGGAGTACAATCTGCATCAACAGCCAGGCCAGGAGTACGGCGTACCTCAACCGGAAGCGCGAAGTGCGGAGGGTGAAGGCGAAGCGCAGCGGTACCACAACCACATACCGCTTGGGCTCCAGCCCCCGATCGATCGTCCGCTCGAACATTTCCGGTAGCTTACGAACTTCTGCAGTGTGTGATGTAGAGAGTGTACTGTAAAGACTATTGTGGATTGCTATTCGTATTGCAACTGTTGAGTGGTTTGTGTGTAAGATTGTTCAATATGTGATAATTGAGAGAGGTTGCTGTATAATTTATTATATTTAAATTAATTAGTTTATATCAGTGTACCTACTAAATTCAGTTGGTATTAGTAATCACCGATATTTACAATTTCTTGATTTGACGTTCAGCCTTTGAGGGCATTTACAATAGACATGTTTTACATATTTATATATTGCTAGTATTGCATAATGTTTATTCCCTTGGTTCTTCTGTTAACCTTTTGCTTCAAAACAAGTTCAATGTATCGAGTTATTATGTTAATTCTTAACACTTATTCGCTCTAATTCTATAAAGAGTTTATTAAAGTAGAAAGAAACTCATGTTAACTAATTTTTCGCTTGTCTTAATATGAACCACCGGCGGGCACCGTCGACTAAAGTACATGGTGACATGTTGTTATAAGTTCTATCAATTGGCTGAATTCATGCTTGCTTGCTTCGATCAAACTTGATCGAAGCTTGCTTGTAATTTTTATTTATCACATAAGTTGACGGACTAAGATAAATAAATGAATAATGATGAATCAAATTCATGATATTCAGGTATCTGATTCATTTTTATCACTGGGAAGAGTCAACGGGAGTTATAAATAAAAACAGAGCCAATGTCACAAAATCCCCTTAGCGCCAACATAATTTAGTGTCTCGTATAACCGGTAATTTATTCAGGTTATTTATTTATTATATAGACTGTACAAAATTGTTACATTTTGTATATAGTTAAAGGTATTTGTATAATGTTATTCTAATAGTATGCCTGTATGTTTTTATTGTCTAGGCCTAGACCAATAATAACATTCGACATTCTTTCCAACTAAAGTGACGCCATGACGCCACCGTTACTTCTCTTCAAGTTAATTGTCATGTAATTCTAAATTGTTTGTGGTTTGAAAAAATAATACGTTATTATTCGAGTTCCGTATAAACGAATTGTCTTTATATATTGTTGTAAATACGTCGATTGTATTATATTTTATTGTATATATATATATGACTAACAAAGGTAATTAGTGAAATATAAATAATTTATTTTGTTACCAAAAACTTGTTTTTTTCGCACTGTCTTGACGCCATAGAGAGAGACATGGAGAAGAATCTCGGCAGCTGCGGCCGGTAGTGACACCCAATCCATGACCACGACCGCTCTGGCAAGAGCGAACGACTGAGTAGAATAAAGTCTAGCAGGTTAGACCTTGGACTTATCGAAATCCGTGTTTAAAAGTGTATCATCATCGGGTCTACTGTGCGTAACAATTATTTAATGCACCCAGGTGATTTTCCACATGCGTTGCGTTGCGTATGGCAACATAAGCATGCGGCCAACGTGATGTAAAGCTATAACCGTAGACTATAAACAGTTTTATAAGTGTTGCTCGTATGCTGACATTCTCCCTGCATTTGCAGGGAGAATAAGGTCACCGGATAAGGAGATGCTGCATTTGCAGCATCTCCTTATCCGGTGACCTTACTCACACGGGGAAACACAATCCTTAAAAGAAGAGTGGAGACTTCTGTAAGAGATACTTCCCCGGACGGGCTCGACATGTCTTAACTCTCTTTCGTCTTGTTAGCTGCTGCTATGCTATGCAGGTGAGGTTGGTTTGGGCTCTAATGTTGACGTTGAGTTAAAGTTGACCCCCTTACACCCCAACGTTACGGAACAGAAAACTGATCTTAATTACGCCATATTTATCAATCGACCTCAATGGTCGAGCCGCTAAATGGTTGCTGTGTTAACACCAAGGGTCGCGGGTTCGATTCGCACATTAACATGTAACAATTGCATGATGTGAGAATCTATGGTGAAATGAAACAAAACTAATATTTGGGTATCTCTACCAGGTGCCAAACTAGTATACGTCCCGCCTAATGTAGTAACGTAGCCATAAAGAAACTTGCAATATAGCCGCGCCATCTAGTTCCAAACTAAGCAAATCTTGTACTATTAGGGGTACTAGATAACTGTTAGACTTTTTATTTTGTTAGACTGTTAGATAACTGTTAAATATGTTTACATAGAAAACACCACAGACACGTTCTAGCCCACAAATATTTGTCTTGTGCAGGGATCGAACCCGCGACCCTCTTCTCATAGTCATACTAGTCCTTCCTTGCTAGCCATTCGATTAGTGGGCTAGACAAAATACAAGTAATATTGCTACATCTCTTTACATATGGTGACCTCACTCACTCGCAGGAGTACAACAATCGGCAAAGGGATTGTTATTTCGTTATTATATTTAGAGTATGGTATCACCTTAGTAAAAAACAGATATAATAATACAAACAGACAGTCATCATCATCATCAGCATGTATGTAGTATGTATGTGTCCTCTACTGAATATAGAGACCTACCCCAATGCTTTCCACCATATGCGATCCTCCGGCTTTCCGCGTCGCTCGATCTAGAGAGGGGGTGCCCTACGCTTCGTCGCCTCATACGTGGCCTCCACTCTAGGACTTTCGTCCCCTATCTGCCTTCGCTGACTCGGCAGCTGGGACCAGCCCACTGACACTTCAGCTTGCTAACTCTGAGAGTTATGTTAACCACTTTGGTTCTCTTATATTACCTACTACAGATATTTCAATTTTATCTATTATAAAAATCTCGTGTCGCGATTTTTGTGGTCGCGCTTCTTCGAAACGGCTCAATCATTTTTTATCAACAGCGAAAAAAGCAGAACAACATTTGCCGGTAGAGCTTTTTTTATAAGTGTATAAAAGACATGATTTAATACTAGTGTGTGACATGGTGTAACCAGATATTGGTCATTATTTGCGGGAGTGTGGCGGGGCGTGGCGCGGCAGCACAGCGTGGCGATACGGCGCGACACGTGTGGCCCAAATCTCGCCGTTACACGTTTCATATGCGGTACAGTTGCAAGATTGCAAAGTTTATTTCATGTTATAGATAATAATAACAGGTTAGCGCTAAGTAATAAACATTTTATAGACCAACACTACGAGTAAGATTAAATAATTAAATGCGAACGTTTAAAAACAATATAACCAAGCATTAGCAAATAAAATTTGATTTTCTGTACTAATTTAAGGTTTTTTAGGGATCTTATAGCCAAATGAAAAAACGAACGAAACTCAGTGTGTCAGTCAAGCAATTTTCGTACTTAGTGCGTATTTTTTTATATTACATCGAATGACAGACAAGGCTACGCAACAACTCGTCCTGTGGAGACCGCACTCATTAGCAGGAAGGAACACAACAACCCTCTAGGGAATTGAAATGAAAAATTAAAAAATATTTATTTCACAGTAAACACATACATCGAGTCATTTACGCTATGGACCCACACACTAGGCGTGCAAGCCTGTATCGTGTGGCCCATCAGAATTCAGAATTGTTATTTCACTACGGTATTCTGTGAGGTAGAGTTACTTCCCCAATCGCGCAGCATACAAATACGCTGTACCCTACCTCTCTTTTGCCAGAGCCCCTCTCGCTAGTCGGTAGGGTGCACCACGTGCAGGCGGTTGGCCTTGGCTCTAAAAATCGTGGTGAGTCCCTTACATTCAAAACGTATATAAATTTAATTAAAAAAGAGGCGTGTAACGTAAATAAATTATTCCTCCTCTCATTATCTAGGACTTTTCTCCCTCATCTGCCATCGCTGTCTCGGCAGTTGCGGTCAGCCCACTGCCACTTCAGCTCGCTGACTCTGAGAGCTATATCGACCAATTTGGTTCTCCGTTGAATTTCTACGTTCCAGATTCAATCCCTTAGAGAAATTGTAAATTTTGATTTAACATAATGATTGGTGATGATTGTTATGAAACTTATATAATAATCTTGCCATTTATTACAAAAAATAAATTATATTCAAATACAAATAAGAATTAATCAGAGTCAAACTACGATCACGGAAAAAAACAATCAAATAAAAACAGTTACATTAAGCGTGAGAATAAGGTCATCCGTAGGTACCTAAAAAGGTACTGCATTAGCAGCGGGGCATCTATAAACTACAGTAACCATTTCACACTAAATAATAATAATTAACCTTGTTTTATGGCAACCCGATCAAAATGGGTGCGTCCACTGACCACTGCAACCGCCGGCCGGCCACACGGTCCACACACCTATAAATCATAAGGTAAACGCGGCCGCTGGACATTATTTTTGTGTAACGGATTACTTTACGGTTTAGTAAGTAGGTTAGATTCGAACGAGTTAGAGATTAGTATCACATTTGTGAAATATATGAATCACATCGCCGGGCCACGGAAACGTAGCAGAAGTGTTTGTGGAGCAGCATTGTCACTTCGTGCTCCGAACGAGCATTCGTTCGTTCGTGCATAAAATAACATTTGCACCTGTTGGGGTATCGAACACTTCGATCACTAATATTAATGATCGAAGATCGAACAGCAACAAGCTGAGAATATTTGAACCAAAAAGTACAGAACTTTTTCATTCACTACGAACATTTATTACGAGCATTCGTGAACACGAAGTGAAAACGCAGCTGGCTCAACACAACGACAGCCCCTCTTTTTTTCTAAGTTGGCAAACAAGCATACGACATGCCTGATGGTAAGCAGTCATCGCAGCCTATGGACGCTTGCTATACCAGTGATAATACTCACGCGTTGCCGATCCTATCAAAGACTCTTGGGAAAACATCGGCAGGTAATTCATTCCACGACCCAAGAGCTTGTGGAAGAAAACCTCTCTGGAATAGCGGTTATAGCGCATAGCGGTTCCAGGAGAGCGGAAATTCATCGTCACACATTGGAGCCAAGCTGTCACCCTCGCTACCAATTAACAATATCTTGGACGACTGTTGTTTTCCTGCGAGTGAGGTTGGTCGGTAGACGTGAGTTGATGATACGTTCGCAGCGAGGGTGGCAGCACGCAAGCAAAATAATTATATTGTAAAGATTATGCTTGATATGATTATATCTATATTGTAAAGATGGACTAAAACTGCATTACTTCAAGCGGGCCGTTTACGTGACAAAAACTAAGGTAAAGGGGTACGATAATTAAAAACACTTTATATTGATATTCATAAACTTGAACAAACGTGCACAGAATTTACATTCATGTAATTATGCACTGAACTAACAGTTTAATACAACTTAGTATCACAGTTTAATGACAAGCCGATTAAGTTAACTAAACCTTGTAACATTGAACCACATAATGGCGAGTAAAGACCATTATATCACGCGCTTATCACACTTTGACGATAACCGCCGTGTATTAATACATGAACAAATATATAAAACTAACCGAGCAATTCTTATGTTATATCAAGCTACGCCCGCGGCTTCGGCGGTATGAATATTGGTTATTAGAAGGCAGTCTACGTCCTTCCTCGGGATATAATCTATGTGCATGGCAAAATTTTCTTCAAATCAGTTCAGACGTTTAGACCGTGAAAAGGGAACAAACAGACAAATTTTTTCATAAATACATAAATGTTTAAGACACACGCACACACACACATTCGTTAATAAATACATAAATGTGTAAGACAAAAATACTTACACATTTATGTATTTATTAACGAATGCAGTTGACTCCAATGCTTTCGATGGGTTCACAATATACGAAAGTAAGAGGGTAAAAAGCCGATCAATCAGTTGTGGGATAATTTGTTGTTTTTCCTATAAAAAAACGCCCAGAAAAGCTCGGTTGGTATTTAAATAGAAATGCCGTAAATAATTGCAATCTGTTGAGTAGCAACTCGACAACAGGCCAAAATACAAGTCACTTTGACACGGTCGCACGGGAAAAACTCAAGACAAGTTCTTTATTGATCGAATTTTGCCTAACTATTTTTGTTATATAATACGACACGACGATTTGAAGAACGAACCTCGCTAAGGATTGCCATGAAATTTACAATATCGGAGTTTACAAGAGCGAAAACTCGAAAGTTTGTAAGTGATTGTGTATGTATGTTTGTTACTTCTTCACATCTAAACGGCTGGAGAGATTTTAATAAAATTTGGTAGGTATGTAGTTAGCTGACACCCTGGATTAACACATAGGCTATGTTCAACTGCGGGAAAATGTCTTATTCCCATGGGAAATCACAGTAAAGTTTGTATGGGGAAACAAGATTAGTTGGACTATTTTATTCGAAACTTTACACGAGTACTTCTATAGATAAATGAGTCAACACGTGTTTCAGGATTTTTCAAAATTCAACCCCTAAAGGCGTAAAATGGGATGAAAAAATCTAAAAATCGTCATGCGTATTGTTTTTATAATCACACTATCACACTAATATTATAAAGGCGAAAGTTTGTGAGTGAGTGTGTGTGTATGTTTGTTACATCTTCACGTCTAAACGGCTGGAGAGATTTTAATAAAATTTGGTATGGAGTTAGCTGACACCCTGGATTTGCTTCTAAAAATGTGAATAGTTATTATTTCACGTCAGTACACAATTTATTTTCCCTAATAAACCGCGGGTAACACCGCGGGGCACAGCTAGTTGTTTTCATATTTTGACACAAATGACGCCGAGGAAAGCTCAGGTTATGTTTTTACTGGTAGTTACTCGTACTTGTGGTCGACGGAAATTACGAAAGACTGCAGATCTTGCGCATAATTTGATCAAATAGAGGAAACGAGCTTTTTGTATGTCGCCTAAGATGTGAGCAATCGTTTTTTGTAGGCCTTTACTGCTGCCTCATATACAAGTAGGATAACTGGCGTTCTCAGTGTATAGGGCACGTAGTATTATTACTTATACTGTGGTACGTTTGTATGTCTGCAGAGAGAAGTTCCAACCTACTAAGTAAGGTAATAATCGAATTATTTTATATAATAATAGTTTTATTATATGAAATAATTCACGTAAAATTTTTTAGGTTCATCTTTTTAGGTTGTTATGACAGATGAAATATTTTTGTTTGGCAACCCAAGCATCATAACTTATATACTTCTTGAAGAGCCGAGCAAAACTCTATCTCCTTGATTCCGAACTTTGCGTACTTACCCCGCAGGGGTACACAGGGAATCTGTAGGGGTAAGAAAGCTAATGAATAAATAAATAATGCAGACCAATAAGATGCAATCTAAGGAAAATGGTAAATCAGTGTTCTTTATTGATTGGTGTATATAACAACATTGAAGAGTTTACAAAGGCTACTCTATTTGTAACAGACCTGAATTTCCATGTATTTTCTCTATATACTCTATATCTTTATAAAATAGGTTTGGTTGTTTGGCAGTAATAACAAAAATACTCTCGTGGACTGACGATTAAGTCGTAGTAGAGTATATAGTGAAAGAACTTGTAGAGTTAGGTATCTTAAAGGGTTTGGTTCTTCGTGAGATCTGAGTTGTTGTTGTATGAGAGAAGTACGAGTACGTTGTTATAGTCCATTTAATAAATCCTTTTAATAGTCTGGGAAGCTAAAATTGGTTTGCTCGGAAAACTTTTGAGTTTGCAATAGATAAATGATTTCCCAATATAAACGTAACCCAGAGTCCAAGCTCATTCCAAAGTCAATTTTATAAATCAAAGGTAAATAGTTTGCATTATGATTAAGCTTGTCTTTAATACATAAAAATCTTTCACTAGCTCTGTCATTGTTATTGTAGGATTTCGATTTTACTAACCCGTTTTTTACATCCGAAATAAATGATTATTTATTTATTTATTTGGACCCTAAAGGTAAAATCCTATTTCATTTTTTTTATACCACTAAAGTGACAAACAGGCATACGGCCCGCCTGATGGAAAGCAGTTACCGTAGCCTATGAACGCCTGTAACTCCAGAGGCATCACACGCGCGTTGCCGACCCTATGAAAACCTCTTCACGCCCTTTTTCAAAAACCCCATGCTGTAGTCTCCTGAGAAAACCTCGACAGGCAGTTCATTCCACAGCTTGACAGTACGTGGGAGAAAAATTCTCTGGAACCGCAATGTACACGACCACTTAAGCTCCAATGTGTGAGGATGAATTCCCTGTCGATGGCGAGCGGTGCGACTGTAGAAGGAGGCCGTGGGCATCATGTCAAACAACTCCTCTGAACACACCCCATTGTACAATCGGTAAAACACCCAAAGGGACGCAATTCTCTGGCTTGGACAGGCGTCGCACAAAAACCGCCGGCATGTTTATTAACTAATTTGAAGAAAAAAAACTTTGTTCCAATCTTCGAATCCTCTTACACTTACAGCAATTTTTTACCACTTAAATAACTATAAACATATCGACTATCTACCAGAAGCTAAATATGAATACACTTATATTAAAGGTATCAATAAAATCATTTGGCAGAAACAATACCACCGGGTGTTGTGAAGCGATTGTGATATGTGCGCGGCGTGCGAGCGGGCCGCAGGTTCGACGAAGCTTGAGGTACGTATAATTATACCCTTATAGTGTGGCCCAGTGCCATAATAACCGATCAGTATACCAATTTCAATGAAACAACCATCCAAACAAACATATTATTTTACTTGGCACTGTAGTTTAGGTAGTTTGTCGAGAAGCCAAACTGTTTTTTTTTTATTTGCTGATGCACTGAAATAAACAGCGGTCATAAATCCTTTAAATAAATAAATAAATATTTCTGGGCAATTTACACAGCGCCTTCTAGTCCCAAATTAAGCACAAAGCTTGTGTTATGGGTACTAGACAACTGATAAATGTACTTAAATACATTTTTTTTGTAAATACATACTTATAATACATAGAAAACACCCAGACCAAGACAAACAGACATGTTCATGCACACAAATGTTTGCCTTGTGCGGGGATCGAACCCGCGAGTTCGGAGTCAAAGTGACCATTGCTAACCATTCGACCACCGTGCTCGTCAAGTCCTTTAGTTTGTATAGAGTTTAGTAACTGGCTCATATATTTGTCGTGTAGGACACTACTTAGGTATGTTAGCGTAGGTACAGAGCTAGGCGCTGGGGGCCTAGGTCCGGCCGGAGTCCGCATAAAAGGCCGGTAGGGCCCGATGCGGGAATAGTCTCTTGGAAGCCCTCGTTCGCCACCACTTGACAATATGAAGGCTGCTGTAAGTTTTTTTTTAAATATCCTTTCGAATATAAAACACATATCTATTCAAGATATTTATAAATATATGTGATTAACGTCGTTATGAGAGTTTATTGGAAATTTGATATCATGCATATATTTTACTATTTTTTGAAAATATAATAAATTTCTAAAAATAGCTAGAAGAACTTTCCAATCAATATTTGTGTAGGTGTACTAGTAAAAATAACAACGAGTTGTTTACTATTAAATAGAATATTATTAGTGGAAAAAAATAATAATAATGTTTAACGTTTCTAGTAATTGCAATGAGTATTATAATAATTTAATTTTAACTGTATCAATAACATTTTCGTTATTTGTGTAATCAACATGTATATTATTATCTCTAAACGGATTCAAGACAGTTTAGTAAAAAAGTAAATGAGAACAATTCAGAGATCGTCTTATAGTTAAGTTTAGTTTTA
This sequence comes from Hypsopygia costalis, assembly GCA_937001555.2. Classification (NCBI taxonomy): domain Eukaryota; kingdom Metazoa; phylum Arthropoda; class Insecta; order Lepidoptera; family Pyralidae; genus Hypsopygia; species Hypsopygia costalis. Next base: position 464,996 of record OW443336.2, on the reverse strand, counting down.
CACAATTTAGTTAAATACTGATTTGCTTATCATACATACACAACAGTAAAACAAAGCAGCACATTATCTTCTCTGTAATTCAGATTTGTATATATGGGAACATTTTTCATCTTATCCACTAACTTTTAAGTTTCGTCAAACTTATGTGAAAGACTGTTTTTCGAAATATCGTCAACAAATAAATTACTAACGAATTTGCTATCAGTCGTGTTATCAGTTTGAACCTAGGACCGTGCGAACCGAGGTGTTTCCCCACCGCCAATCTTTACACCTACACTACAATCACGAGCGACATAGTGAATTAAATCACAGTATCTCAACGTTATAGAATTACGGGAACATAATTTTCTACCTACATATTACAGACACAAAACTTTCGATTTTTAGGTTTATCTATTTTAGTATAATTCGAACTCATGGGAATGATTTTTTTTTTCAAAGATTAAATTTATTGTAATGATAAAAATTAACTAACTAACGTAAATTGTGCGAAATTTTGCTGCTAAATCTTGTTTGGTATACCAACCAAGATTTACTGTCACATCGCATCAATTTTCTAACACTGTTATAACAGTTCTAAATTTAACGTCAGTCACAGACACGTCCTTCATCCACCATCAGACCTCGTCTACTATTAGACGGGCTCGACATTCAAAACAGACACGACATACAAACTTTGAATAATAATAAATGTTTTATTTTCTCACCCACCAATATACTCACGTCTAATATAACAGTAAATAAAATGTTCGAAGTCCACCTAAAGTCTGTTTGTAAAGTCGATAAATTCCTAGGCTAGTTATAGACTATATTTTTATATATCATATTTGATCAGGAATATAGTTTAATTTACCCACTTTACACAATACATTGTGATTGATATTTTACTAATTCTGAAAAATAAGTTTAGGTTCGTCAAAGAATACCACCGCTTTACCTTCACAGACGAGTGCAATTAATACAGTCGCGGAGAAATTATCATTGTGAAGAAACATACCACAAACCTGTATATAAAATTAAATAATATGACAGTAATATCGCCATTATTAACTCGCTCGTGAAGGTGATTCCTTATAGAGACATTATAAAAATAAAAAAAACACACGCTAAAATCTTTTTTGTGTATATGACTTCAAGACATGTTACGGTGCATGATCTGACTAGTTGATTGTTTTGCAAAGTTGACATACTGCCGCGATGTATTTGTTAGAATCACGAGCAGTTCCCGCGGCCGCCGCCCATCACGTTGTAATACTTCTCTGATAATTTCCAGTTCAAACAATATAACGCATTTACCAATATACCTGCATAACCGATGAATGAGATCTGGAAACAATAAAATATACGAAACAATAGACAATCGATATAATTTCAACTATTGTTTTGTTGAGCTCCCAACTCGTAGTGCAACTGGCTTTATGTAGTGGGCACTGGGTCAAACCTTATAGCATAAAAACCATACACTGGTTTGGTCAAATATATACTCGTATTTTACTAAAGATATAGTGTAGTAAAAAATACCTTGAGCTTTCAAGATTTCTCTCTTGTTATGGTAATATCATGAATTAACACTACTTCCAGCTTTAGTAACTCAGTCATAAGGATATTTCATATTAAAATGTTACTCAACGTTTAGCAAATGACAATATCATATTCTCTTTCATATTATTCATGAGTGTCATAACACTTATAATTCATGCTTCAAAACACAACTCACAGAGCATTGTAAATGTTGCAATTAATGTGCGCATTAAGTCCTGTTCCACCAGTAAATGTCCTCTCGGTACCAACTTCAATGACATGGAAGTGGTATTTATCACCAAGGCCGGCTGAACACGGACCGCCGTCTCTACTGTGTGGTTCGTCTATTTATGTGTGTGATTTCCTATGTCCAAACACGGTCCCCGCCGTCACGGCAGCAGACTATGCATGTAACAAATAACCTAAATTTCTTTGTTTCTTAAGCTGTGCGTGTTACTGCTGGTGACGGCCGTAGTGCTCGGCGCTGAGGAGAAGAAGAATGAGAAGCGAGGAGTGCTAGGACTCGGGTACGGCGTGGCCGCTCCCGCCGCCGCGCCGCTGCTCTCCCACGGCTACTACGGCCACGGCCTCGGGCTGTACGGCCACGGGCTGTACGGCGGCGGCCTGTACGGCCACGGCCTGTACGGCGGCGGGTACTACGGGCACGGGCTGGCCGGCCACGGGCTGCCCCTGGCCGCGCCCGCGCTCGGCCACAGCGTGTACTCCTCGCCGCTGCTCGGCCTAGGACATGGATACTTCCATTGAGTCGTACTGAACGGTGTCATGTCGATCGCTAGTGCCAAATTAGTCTTGTGTGGTTCTATTTTGTCTAAAGTTGATTATACAATATAATTTACTGGTCGTGTTTGTTTTCTTTAACTTGCCGCGAATACTAAAGTATATTGATTAGCAAAATCTATGCTTGTGCGGGTCTATGATTTCAAGTGTATGATGTTGTAACCGGAAACGGCGCGCGCTCGCTCCCGGCACCGGAAAATTGCGACAGCTGATCTTGTGGAAAATGTCGAAACTCGACGAATAATGATTTATACGAACTCAATAAGGGTTACAAACTTAGTAGATGTCCTGTTTTCAAAAATGTGTGTGAAAACGATAGTTTTGTTTAAAACCTTTTTAACTTATTTAGCATTCATTTTAAAAAAGGGGCTGAATTCGAATTACAACTTACATCATTGTGTAATGTGCATGTTTTTCCTGTTAGAGCACGACGTTCCACGAGTGCTCTACATCCAGCATGCCGCCATTGCCGCCATATACTCGTGTGCACGGAGCACGTAATACGTGAAGCTTTGAGCAATACCATTGATTCATTGACCGCCAACCCATAGTCGGAACTTTCGCAATGCGAACGATATTGAAGCAATGCGATACCATTAGGACTAAATATCTAATTTATTAAATATCGAGATACATAGTTCATAACATTGCTACCGAAGAATTTAATTAACACTTCATTATAAAATTCTATTATAAATGTTTACCTAGCTAATGAAATAGTATAACGTACCAACCAATTTAATAAATAAAATAATTGTTACTGAGATTTAAAAAAAAAAAAATTTAAGATCCCCTAGTGTCACGTTGTTTTAATACTTGGAAATCTTAAAGTCAATTGAATTGGTCGGTTGAAGGTGTATGATTATAAAAGAAATTCGAGTTACACCATTTAATTCAATAACAGCTGGACCGATATTTTATGTTCTTTGGTTTTTGGATTTGTCTCCATCCCGAACAGCAGAATATAATATATAAAAATATATATGAGAAAAATAAACGGAAAAAAATATGATGAAATTGTCAGAACAAGGTTGGTATGGGATATATACAGGAAGAGATGGAAACCGAGAAGATTGAGGCACGGCGAAGCGTGGGCGGGCCGACATTTATGACTTCCTTGCATCACATTATCCTTGCATTACATTTTAATATGGTCTTTCTGCAACCTGGTGGCAACGACGCTCTAACGTATAAGTTCCGCAATCACTGATTATCATACCACACACGTTGTAGAATTAAGGGCAAATGAAAAGTCTCAAATAGTACCTGTAAGTACATAGTATAAAGAACAGTACAGTAATGCGCAAATAATATAATCAAATGTTACTTTGAAATTAACAAAAACGACACTTCAAAACATTAGATAGAGTCGATGACCGCTACCTAATTTGTACTCCATTTTCCGACTCATAAGAATATTCTTGTATAGTATTATTACTTCTTTATAATATTAGTTACTAGCGATCCGACCCCGATTTGCCCGTATAGGAAATACTAGCTGTTTCGTCCGCGTAGCCATTATTGAAATAAATTTATTAATATCACACGATTTTATTTTTATCTCGGAAAAACATCTTACGTCCACGGGTTTTTTTTATTTTAATTAAAAGCTTTATTAAAATGAATTACATTTTATTTATTTAAAAAGTTTTATTCAAATAATAAAAAGTTTTATAAAAATTCAACTATATTACAAAAATCTATCAATAAATTTTATCTTATGAGCAGTTTGCGGGATCTACATATCACCTAACTTAACTGGACAAATAGAGAGAAGCGAATACCTACGTATTTGTCCAGTTAAGTTTGTTTATTACTATTTAGTAATTTCGGCAAGTATCCTTCAAAGGTAGCCGCAACACTGAGGCATGTGTGTACAACTCGTGGTCTATATAAAAAGCGGATCTATAAAGGTGCCAGTGCACCGCGCGTCACGTGGCCGCAGTCGGCCAGTTGCACAACAGCCGACAGTTGCCAGTTACATGCGTAGAGCAACTTTACTTTTATATATAAGTGACATGTTTACATGGGAACGCGAGCAACATGTGTCACTTATATCACAAACACATAATTTATAAAGCCATTCGCACATGTATAACTTGTGATCGATCAACTATCTCATTGTGTCCAAAATCTACAGCAGTTATGATGGTGCCACTAACTCAATTGTTAATCGACTAAATAATTAAAAAAAAACCCACATCGATCGACTTTTGTATAAAATTTAAAAGTTGTAAACTGCTCTATGTATTGCGGCGTATTGACGAGAGCACGCACGGAAATCAATTCATTTCCATCGATTAAACGTCGACAAAACATCGTTAAAATGTTCAGTCGATATGAAAGATATCTGACTCTATATTCTCTTTTCTATATAATTTTAGGTGATACGGCAAAATCAGTTCTGCTATAAATTATCACCTACTATACGATATATTCTCATATCTACCAAATATACACAAAAACAACGATAAAAATCGGTCATTTCGGAGGAGCGTAAACACAACACCATGACACGAGATTTTTATATCTATAGAAGACTAGCGGCCCGGTACGTGCTTCGCTACGTTTAATGTGAAATACTAAAAAAAATAATTGGAACATCAATTTTATTTATTCAAACAAAAAAATATTTTATTAATTGCTAGCTATTTTAAAATTTAATCCAAAACATTTGGATAAACAATATTTTTTGTTTTTACATTTTGAGCATGAATAAACAAACGGCTGGGGGGTACCGACTCTGGAACAGGCAACATAAAGTCGAAGCACGTCTAAAATGAAATGACCGCATGAATTACAAAACGACATGATTGTACTGTCAACACTGAAAAAAGTTTCAATTTGACAGCAAATTCCCCATTAGCAAAATGATCCGTCATTTATTGAATTCATTTGTTACAAAAAATGTGATAAATGAAGAACCGCTCTACGGATTTTGTGCAAACTTCACATAAACCATCTACTAAATAGTCCGAACAAAGCCTAAACATTTGGTTTGGATAGGTGAGCCCGTTCTTGAGTTATAAAATTACAACGAAAAGTGGCATTGATTTTTATATCTATTTAAGATAAGATAAGATAAGATAGACTAATATAGATAAACATTAATAAATATCAGAATACTAGCTGATCCGACAGACGTTGTCCGTCTTCCAGTTGGTTTCGCGAACACTGTCTAATGTTCTGTCAAACGCCATAAAGTGACATTAGAAGAAATAGTATAGTGGTTAAATTTTCTTAAATTTTCTAATTTTCATTTTCTTGAACCTTCTCCTGACAATAATAACAAATATAACAAAAAAAGAATTCGCGAAATCGGTTTAGCCGTTCACGCGTGATGCGAAGACATAGGGAAATAGACATTCATTTATATATATATAGAAGATATAGGTTCTATTTTTTCGGTTATTTGAATAGTCATTAATATTAATATATCTATTTTCTAGACCTTATTTTCTTTTCATCTGCTTTCGAACCTCATCGTGAATTTGTGCTATTCCCAAAGGTTGACTGGTATAGAGTGCTCATAGCGTTAAGTGCCTCCCCAACCCGTCTTGCCAGCGTGGGGAGTGTAGGCCAAATCCTCCTTCTGTCAGGGACGGACGAGAGAGGGTCGTGCTCCTGTAGTGGAGACTAAAATTACCTGATGATGATGATGATAGGTTCTATTGGCACAGAAAATAAAACATATTCTAGAAATAACATTATAATAAAGTGTTGCGTGCATTCTCTCTCTACGGTTGGACCAATATTGATATTGACATTTGAAACAAAGTGAATAGTCTGGTCAATGAATGCTCACAAGGGGAGTGTGGATGGAAAAGTCGAAAGCAGAAATTTTGACTTAGTAACTTTGTTTGGACTAGTTAGGAGATAAACATACTAAAAGTCCTTACCCCTCCGAGGTGAGCCCGAGGGGGGGGAGCACAAAGAAGGTCCCGTTTTTTGGTATTTTGCTTACTTCTCGAAAACGGTGCTTCTTACGAAATTTTGTTGTACTACATAATAAAAGCTAATTAAATTCTCTACAACTTTGTCTTTTGCACTTTGAATCTATCTTCTATCATTGCCAAGCTATGAGCTTCTAAAAGTGGTCGATTTTCAAAAGTGTATTTTTTTCTCTGGAGCACATTGTAACAGTGCAGTACAAATTTACTAAAATCATTTCTTATTTTTACTTGGTAGTTCTGCTTATAGCAAGGACTCCACCAGACCATGATATTATCTTTGTCAAGCCTAACAGAGGTAAAGTACCTACCACCTATTATTCAAGTCAGGAATTGCAACAGCTAGGCCTGAAAGACATATTATTTCTACACGCCTTCTAGGGATGCGAAACTACTTCTACTGCAGTTCGGAGAAGCAAAGTTAGTTTTTGTAAAATGTACTTGAAAAAACCTGAGCTCCGTCAAGCCGCAGAGGTATTTTCGAACCCCACTTCATCGCATGCTGACATAAGAGAAAATGGAAACTTATGCTTTTTAAGTTGGTATTGAGCGAAACAGAAGGAGACCTCTCTTAATAACTAAAAGAGTGTAGAACACATTTTTGAAAATCGACCACTTTTAGAAACTCATAGCTTGGCAATGATAGAAGATAAATACAAAGTGCAAAAGACAAAGTTGTAGAGAATTTAATTAGCTTTTATTATGTAGTACAACAAAATTTCGTACGAAGCACCGTTTTCGAGAAATAAGCAAAAAACCAAAAAACGGGACCTTCTTTGTGCTCCCCCCCCTCGGGCTCACCTCGGAGGGGTAAGGACTTTTAGTATGTTTATCTCCTAACTAGTCCAAACAAAGTTCCTAAGTCAAAGTTTCTGCTTTCGACTTTTCCATCCACAAATTATTCGTTGACTAGGCTAGTAGGCAGCCGCAGACATTCTGTGGGAAAAATGTTATTTGCAACACAAAAATTAACATAATATACAGACTGACTATACATCACTATATTAAAACTAGCGACCCGCCTCGGTTTCGCCCCGATAGAACTCTATTGGTTGCGCGGCGCTCCCGGCAGCATGGAGTTCTTCAAAAAGGGCGTTAAGAGGATCTTACATGGTCGGCATCAGGCGAGTAGTACCTTTAGTGTTGCACGCGTCTATAGGCTGCGTTAACTGCTTTCTTTTCATCAGGGAGGCCGAACGCTTGTTTCCGTCCCGTGGTATAAAAATCATATTTTTTAACCACAACGGTAAGCTTGTTCCAGGGATAAAATATTTGTACTACTCATTCAACTTAACCACGCCAGACATCCGTCACTCTACGTATATGTACATCTATTTTATAGTACGGAAACTTCTCCGCATGAGCTCAAATAGCACTCGCCCGGTTTATTAATTACATCTTTATAATTTCAAAAGTGCCTATGATCGGACTTATATTTTTATATAAAAGACTTGAACCATTTTTGTTGTCGTTTTGATATATAAGGACATCATAATAATATAACTATAGGTGAAATAATTATTTTAGCATATAAACTTCTCGAGATATGATTAAATGGAAATTTTGGACTATGCCGAAAACGCTCCATACCAAAGGCCACCACGTTGTGACGTCACACGTATTGTATACGTATCCTATACACATGCATTAAATCAGACGTTGTTGTACGACAGCATGTTAAATATTCCGTTTATGTAGCTACTGTCGTAACGAAACTTATACTATTTTTATAGCTTTTCCAAACGTGATATATTTTTTTAATAATTTTATTCTTTAACTGCACTCGCCCATCAAACTTCGATCGACCAAAAAAACACGTCGGACACAAGTTATTAAAATTTTCAGATCTCAGATCGTTCTAGTTTTGTGTATTTTACGTTACTGTTTTATGTAACTGTGTAATTTTAGAACATATAATGTTATTTCAGTAGCCCATTGACCATTGTCTATATTTTAGCAATGACTAAGTGTTGTAATAATAAAACTGATTTTCGAGTGAGATATTTCCTTACCAATTATCATACGGGCGAGAATAAGTTTATTTGTTTGTATGTTCCGCTTGTTCCGATTGCTATGAAAATATTCATACAAGTCACACTTCACAGAAGTCCAAAATAAATAGTACTATACTTTTTATCACAAAAAATCGCTGTTCTTGAGGGATGATCAAACGGTTGTCTTTTGGCGCGAATTAATTGAGATTGTTTGTTTGTTCCGCTTTTACGTCTTAACTAATGAACCGATTGCTATGGAATTTTACATATATCGTATAGTAATATCCCACCATAGTTTTAAATAAATAATAAAATAGGAGGTATATTTCCGTAGTGATGTGTATGCACAGACAGAGTAGGTTATAGTTATCATAATTATGTATATTTGACTATTTTACGAGTGTTACGTCCTCGTGTCGCGTATATATCCGACATATAATGATGATTTGAATGCCTCTCAATTACATCACAGTAGGTTAGTAAAACACCTATAATGAATATTTATTAACTCGTGTATTAAACGCAGCCCTTGTACACTAAAATATACAGTATTAACTATACTGGATTATATATATAACTGTATAATATGTATATATAAATATACATATATCCAATCCAAATCCAATCTCACCTGCACGTGGTGCACCCTGCTGACTGAAAAACTAAAACGAGACTCTGGTGAGAGAGAAGTTGGGCGACTCAGCGCATTTAAAAGCTGCCCGACTGAAGAACTACCTCCACCTCACAGAATACCGCAATTAAATAATAATTCTCTTGAGGGTTGGGGTGTTCCTGCGTGTGAGTGAGGTCACAAGGAATGGCCAATGCAGCAACACCTTCCGTGTTGCTGCATTGACCGCGGGGGTGGCAGCGCGGAAGCGATACCGCTTCACATCAGGCGAGCCGTATGCTTGTTGGTCATCCGACGTGGCATAAAAAAATCTTCGTGACTCCGTCTGTAGATCTTACTAACTCACGTGAACACAACGAGCGCAATATTTTGAGAGACGGAGGTACTTCCCCAGTTGGACCCTACCCTACCATGCCATACCTCCCATTGGCTGGCAAGATGCAGTGATATTAGCTTTGTCTCTAAAGAAAAATGATAATGAGGCATTTGCGCCACATCCATTAAATAATTAATAATTGATAGTTGATATCGGCGAAACTTGGCGAAATTCATCTAAATATATTATCTAAAATGAAAAAAATCGCCTACCCCGCCTAGGTAGGACTCGACCACGACTATTATTGTCAAATGATGAGGTTCACTTCATTAATCCACGTTGTTCTATTAGAGTGTACGATGTGTCTTCATGATTGTTCGAGAGTGCAAATGTTAGCGAGTAGGTCAGCTCGCTCGAAGTGTAAGGTCGGCGGCTGGCATTCAGCGCGCCCACGTCACCCACCGCGGCGCTGAGCAGGCAGATACGTTACTCCTGGCCCGTATTCTAATAGTTCATGAACTACGTGTTTCAATTTATCGTTTACATTTACATAGTATACTTGTACCTCTGCCGTTATAATATTGAGTGAACGTATACCCAATCACTACACATAGACGAATGTTTTTGGAGACCAATTCAATCAAATATGGACAACGTTTTTAGAGATTGAATAGTTATTATTTTTCCTTACTCGTAAGCATCTTGGGCACTGGTAGGGTAACATTGACGACTGGTTACTATTCTTAGCGTGCTGGTAGCTTCGCAATGTACTCGCCCGTTTTTACTCTACCCGTGTACGCCAGGATTTTTATACAACTAAAGTGGCAAACAAGCATAGCTGGGCATTAACTCGTTAATCCGTTAATCGTTAATTAACGAAGTTAACATTTCGAGTAACGGATTAATTTTTAAGTTAACTTAAAAATATTTTAACGGACTCATTAACTTTCGTTAAATTTCCCAAAGTCCGTTAATCGTTAATCTAGCAATAATTTGTGTACCTACTGACAGTAATAGTTTGCGTCCATGCAGTGTATGTATTTATAAAGAAAGAGTGGTCTGTGTGAAATAAAACCATAATATCATGGAATCGGACTCGAATTCCACTCAGACGAAAATCCATGGCCACATTTGAGTGACTATATTATCTTTGTATCCAGATCGGGAGAACAAATACTTTTTGAGTGTAAACAATGCTTTCAACAAAAATAAAAGCTCATATATCGGGCCTCAACAATCTCAAACAACACATAAGAAAAGTGCATACAATTTGAGGTGGGGTCAAATTGGGGTAAGCCAAAGATGAGAATCGCTCGTTCCGATAATAATGATGATAACACCTAACCTCAAGCAAAATAAGTACCTCAAGCAAAAGTAGCCCAATTCATAGCATTTTTTTTTTGTTTCAAACTTTTTAATACATGTTGTCGATAGTTGTGGGTCCTGTTAAATTCTAGAATCGTCATTTTTTATAAGAAGATGTAATTTTTATTACGTGTTAACGGATTAAGGATTAAAGTTAACTTACGTTAAATTTTCTGAAATGTAACGCTTTAACTTTTAACAAAGTTAACTTTATCAGTAAAGGATTAGCGATTAACGAAGTTAACTATTTGATTAACGATGCCCAGCTATGCAAACAAGCATACGACCTGCCTGATGATAAGCAGACATCGCAGCTTACAGACGCTCACAACATTAGAAATATTAGAATTATTAAAGTTGCTATTTTGTCTCAAGCACGGAAAAGTATTTTAAAGTCCAAAAATGATATCGCGAGCTATTTGCAATCTCAAATGAAGGAATCCTGTAAACCACATGTTAATAGAATCTAATTTGGACGCCATAACACGGCAAACAGTTTTGCAATAACATATTCTAATTTATACTCTAACATTATATAAAAATTCTAACGAGATATCGCTATATGCCCAGACGAATATATTATGAATTTCATAGACTGTATGTTTCTTCACGCATTTTCTACTGACCCGATTGGAATGAAATTTTACCTACATTTTATTTAAAGTCCAGAATAAATAATAGATTACCTCTTATCCTGAAAAAAAAGCTGTTTCTGAGGTTTCAAAAGTCTAAACCTAACATTCAGCGCCAGAATATCCTCTCGGCATTCTGTCCGCAAAAACTCTGCTCTAAGTAATTTTGTTGATTAGACATTTTCCTCAGGCGTTAGAAATAACTTGAAACATGAAATATAGGCTTTTTACTTGAAGACTCCGAAGTTGTATTTGTTCCGGAACACTATTGAGGGAAGTTGATTCCACAATTTCACCGTTAGTGATATAAAATGTCCTTAAAACCGTACGGTCGTAAACGACCATTAGATTACATTAGAAAAGGTGGCATGGATAGAATTTCAACTTATTGCGTGTAGTACAATAGTGGAACTCAGCGACTGGAATTAAATTGAACAGCTCATTCATGGAAGTCTCGAGGTATAATTTGTAAAGCACACAAAGTGAGGCGACATCTCTGCGTGTAGGCAGCGTGTCACACCGGTGGTGGGAGATCACTGGGTTACCGGCAATCCGAACTGCTCTACGTTGTATGCGGTCGGCGTAAAATACCGTCTTGCTTTACTGATCATAAAATAACGTCTTCCTTTACTGATTGGTGTCCAATCTTTAAAGAAGCCAATTTGGCCTTACACTTCAAGTGCCCACGAAACTGAACATTGTCAACACCCAGGATACAAATTCCAGAGGCAACGCTAAGGGGGATGCCCTCTAATCGTGAAGTTACGACAAACTGGAGCTTCCTTGTGGTAAAAGCGCATAATTGTGTATTTGAGGCATTTAATTCAACTAAAATTTTTGTACCCCAATTCCAGACCTGTTCTAGTGATGACAATTTCACTTTTTTTTGAGGTCTTACACTTTTGTTTGAGGGTTGTTGTGTTCCTGCGCGTGAGTGAGGTCACCAGGAGCCAAGGAGTTGCTGCGTTGAAACCGGGAGTGGTGATGGTTTATGTTGCTACGGTAGCTTTCTCACAGTCGATAAAAGTCCGAGGTCGCGGGTTCGATTCTCGCACAAGTCAAGTATTTGTGTACATGATTATGTCTGTTTGTCTTGCCCTAGGTGTTTTCTATATATTATATGTATGTATTTACAAAAACAATATATTTAAGTATTGTATCAGTTATTTAGCACCCATAGTACATGCTTCGCTTAGTTTGGGGCTAGATGGCAGTGTATTATATATAACTGTTTATTGTATTTAATAACAATCTCATAGAAATAAAGATGCTGAAGGACGAAATATTGCACTGTAGAGCAGCGTGCGAATATGATAATCTCTGCGTCACCTGATAGATAACCAAATCGGTTGCGACACTGTGATTCGTGGTAATATTTACGTAACATATAATATAACACGCCGATTTGGAAGATGATCTAGTTTGTCAAGCAACTCTTCCGCTGGCTCTACATACTTCTACATATTTTTTTATATGAGAGGGGGGCAAACGAGCATGTGGGTCACCTGATGGAAAGCTATCACCGCCGCTCATGGACCAAGGGGTCGCCGATCCGTGATGTGGGGGTACTTCCCCAGCCGGGCAGCTTAAAAAATAAGCTATGCCCTACCTCCATTATTAAAAGGAAATTTCTATTGATGAACCACTTACACCCCAAATAACACACAATCGCCATTTTGTAGCGGCAGCCACATTGGATTCATTTTTCGAATGGTATTTAGATAATTGTGCATTGTCACGAAATCCTGACGAGTGTGCAAAAATTCAACACTTACTTTTACTTGTAAGGTTTTGTTACAGACACCGCGGTGATACTAAACAAAAGCTTGTAAAATATTACCACGGTAGCTTCTTTAGGTAGGTACAAACGTTTACATAATAAAACAAAGTCCCTATCTGTCTGTTTATCCGTTCACTCCAAAATCACGCGACTTATTTTAAAGCGATTGTCAGAGAGAGAGAGCAGGTGGAGGTACTTCTCTTTCGCTAGAGTTCTAGCGAAAGAGAAGTACCTCCACCTGCCTGCGAGTGAGTGAGATCACCTGACGTAAAGAGATGCTGCGTTAGCAGCGAGAGTGCCAGAGATTAATATTATTTATATACAAGCTGCCGACTAGCTAACGAAACTTCGTTAGCTAGTCACATGCACGTGAGGTTGGCTTAGGCTTTAACATTATATAAATTATATATTTATTACAATGTTAATTTTAAACCATACTATAATTAAAAATATTTTATGTAGCCATATTCATTCTCTAAAATTTCTAGATGTTAAGGAAATTTTTATATCATAATTGACGAGCACGGTGGTCGAATGGCCAGCAATGGTCACTTTGTCTCCGGGCCGCGGGTTCATTCCAAGCACAAGATAAATACTGGAATATTTATTTATCCATACTAATGTTATAAATGTCAAAGTGTATTTGTTTGTTTGTTTGTCCTTCTTTCACGTTAAAAGTAACAATTGGATTGACATGAGTTTTTACGGTCTAGAAAGTGACATAGGCTTCTTTTTATGTCGGAAAATCATCTTAATCCCATGGAAAAAAATAAACTTTGTAATTATTTGTCCCTCTTTTACGTCGAAAGAAACCTAAGTACCGACATATTTTTTAACAGAGGATAGTTTCCGGTTTGGAGAGTGGCATAGGCTAATTCTTATCTAGGAAAAACATTTTATTTCCACGGGAAAAAATATACACAAATCAATGGCAGCTCCCCTGGACCACGCGGGCGAAGCCGCGGGTAACAGCTAGTATATAATAAATGCGTGTTTTATTCGAAACCAAAGGTAAAGTAGGTGTTACTGCACTGATGACCCTTGACCCTTGACTGAATGCAGACTACCTTCAAACCAAAGAACAAAATGTATTCATAATTCATTTAATCTATCATAAACATGTTTACCACTTTGGTGTTATAATATGATCACTATAATACATCCATGATACGCCTTATTGTCGTGTGAACATAAAATTTATATCGACTTATAATAATTATGATAAGTACATTTAGAATTTCACATATAAATTTAATGGTGTGTATGTCCGTAATAAGTTTTTTTTAGACTACGACGGCTGGCAGACAATCATACGGCCCGCCTGATGTGAAGCGGTTACCGTAGCCATATTAACGCTCGCAACATAAAATATCACTCGACTCACTCGCAGGACCACAACAACCCTCAAGGGAAATGTTATTTGGCTGCGGTATCCTGTGAGGTGGAGGTACATTCCCCAGATCGGGTAGCTTACAACTACGCTCCCTCTCTTTTCTCCAGAGCTTCGTTTATCAGTCAGCAGGGTGCACGGCGTGCCGGTGAAATAAGAAAGAAGATAAGTATGTCAAAATTGAATTTATATATTTATAATATATATGCATGATATTGAATGAAATTTTCTTTCTCCAGAGCTTCGTTTGTCAGACAGCAGGGTGCACCGCGTGCCGGTGAAATAAGAAAGAAGATAAGTGTGTCAAAATTGAATTTATATATTTATAATATATATACATATATATATATATATGATATGAAATAAATGATATTGAATGTCAATAATTATAGAAGTCATGTTAGCTTAACATACAATTTAATCGTTAAATTAATTATTTAAAAATACTCTGATGTCATAATATGCTTTTTTATATGAGAGGGGAGAAAACGAGCATGTGGGTCACCTGATGGAAAGCAATCACCACCGTCCATGGAGATCAATAACTCCAACGGGTCGCCGATCCGTTGCCAGCCTATACTCCTTCCTTTCTTTCTTTCTTGAGACCTCACTCACTCGCAGGAACACAACAACCCTAAGGGAAATGTTATTTGGCTGCGGTATTCTGCGAGGTGGAGGTACTTCCCCAGTCGGGCAGATTAAAAAATCCGCTATGTCGTACCTCTCTTTTCGCCAGAGCCTCGTTTGTTAGTCAACACGGTGCACCACGTGCCGGTGAGGTTGGCATTGGTTCAGAGATGTTGATGAACCATATACACCCCAAAATTGCTTTTTCAGCAAGGGAGCCACTGAGTGGAGTTCTAAAATGTTTACAGTCATTCATTGATCTATTTCAAATCCATATATTTTAACCAATATTTATCTTTGGAAAGGATCTTTGAAGCTCGTCTTTCCTAATGGTGATGCTCTGAACTTTAAGACCACAGCTTAAAAGCATATTATATTTAGATAAAATGATTTATAATCATTATTGATCATTTCGACCGAAATTTATTTAAAAATGCAAATAACAAAACTGATATCATGTGATTCAACATTGAACCATAACTCGTCGTATGTTATATTTCAAAACGCGTCTCCCCGCGGCTGCCCCCGCAGCAGCCCCCGGCAGCCCCGCGGCAGGAGCTCGTCATGATGTACCTACCCGCCGCGGCGAGGGACACATTGCGACACTTTCCTTCGTTTTCGAATTAATGGCCCAAAGTGCGTATAAATGTGTCCAAACTAGAGCGAGCACATCACAACTTACACGACTACAAGCCGGCAACAACACATCACTAACATGAAGCTTTTCGTAAGTTTATATAAGTATTAAATTCCATCGATATTTAGCTTCGGCATTTTTAGCGTCTAATAAAACGTTAGTTGTACTACGCGACTTCGATTGTGTGGGATTTGGCTTTTAAATAATGTATTTTCATCATTCTCAAAGAATACAAAACTTTAAGTCTTAAATTAGTCCTACGTTTTGACGTAATAGTAAATAAAGAAACAAACACTCTTTCAAATAATAATATTAACTAAGTTTTGCCTTTTATTTAGTTTCGCCGCGGTATCCTTATACGAATCTTCCAACAACACTAATTTGGTTCTCGTGACAATGGACGATTACCTAAATGCCACCATTTTTAAACCAATGTGGTCGCTGCGACAATTGGATTTTTTAAATAATAACAATGATGTTTGACATTTTTGCTAATAAAAGCTTCTTTAAAAATATATTTTTTGTTTAGTCTTGTTTTAAAATAAACCTTGTTCTAACGACAGTTATGTATCGTCCATTTTTTTTTCGCAAAGAATATATTTTTAATCCAATCCAATCCCATGTTGTGTACATTTTAACTTGAAATGTCACGTGCTCTAGATGTTTTGTAACGCCGCGCGCCGGCCGCCGGGGGTTGTCTCTGACAGCCACATTAAACTCAATGTTCGCTAGTTAACCCACTTGTGACTTGTGAAATGCCATTTTATTAGATTAGCCTATTCACTACCAAACAACTTGCGGGTATGTGGGAAGATTTTTATCATAAACAATACATTCTTGCACCTCTTGTAAGATGAAATTTTCTTTTTATATTTTCAAATGTCATTTGCACTAACATGCGCCCTAATGAATGTTTTATGTTTTCCAGATTTGCGTACTAGCCATCGCAGCGACCGCGTGCGCGTCGGAACAATCCAAGCGCGACAAGCGAGGCTTCCTCTCGTCGCACTCCAGCCTGTTGCACGCGCCGCTGCACTCGGAACCCCTGCTGCATGCGCACTCTTTGAGCGACCACCACCACCACTTCGACGACCACCACCTGCACCTGTCACACTCCGCTCCTCTCTTGTCTTCGAGCTACCACCACGCCCCACTGAGCTACCACGCGCCAGCTCTCAGCTCTTACCACGCTCCGGTCTTGAGCTCGCACCACTCCCACGGACTGAACTCGTACCACGCCCCGCTGTTGAGCTCTTTCCACCATTCCCATCATGCCCCAGTGCTCAGCTCCAGCTACCACGCCCCCGCCCTGACCTCACACCACGCTCCGTTGTTGTCCCACCACGCTCCGTTGTTGTCCCACCACGCTCCCGTAGTGCACGCGTCCGCCCCGAGGTACGCCTCCGGATGGTGGTAATCTAATAACTGTATTATAGCCAAATAAAATGTGTTAGTTAATTCATAATAACGTTTTATTTCTCTAACTACTCCAATATTCTTATCTTTAAGATAATATTAATTAGAATACATGAAATCGTAACTTGGTATTGTATACAATACAAGAATGAGTTCTCCAAAGATTGACTGGTAGAGACCGCTCTTAGCATTATGTCCGCCTTTTGTGCCGTTTTTCTATGGTCAATAAAATTTAAATAAATAAAGAAAGAGATGGTTGGATTGTGTGAGAGATGATATGGTAAGAAAGGGGTAACGGGTATATTATTCTGTGGTAACGGTAGACACGATGGCTGACAGGAGTAAATGAGAGAACAAAACATACGGCGGCGACTTCGAATAATGGTGAAAGGACAAGCTAGCGATGAAGTAATTATACAAATACATCTATTATTAAATTAGTTAAATAATGTTAACTATGCCTGTATATTAATAAGCAAGTATCACTATCCAATGGCACGTTACTTCATCACCAGCCGCGCGGCCATAGCGATACCAATGAACTGATCTATCAGATTTCTAGTTGGAAAGTTGGACTATTAATATGATTAAACTCATGCGAAGCGACCTTCGAACAGATGCTCATAAGTATTAGACTATCAAATCGATGCCGGCCTACTTCACATAAGTCTAAGTTCCTACCACATTTGGTTTTCATTATGATTTTTAATGATCTCCGATCGCATATTCATCGAACATAAAAATGTTAATCAGTAACTTGGAGATGTTGCGAAAGGACCTTGTCGATGGCTTGTTTACGTCGGTCGATGGTCACTGCAGCGACTGACTAAAGTACTCGCAGCGTAGCGGGGCAAATATGATGTGCCCCCCCCCCCCCCCCCAATTTTTTCCTAAAAATTTAATTCCAGTAATGACCCAGGGACTTCATCGACTAAGGTAAACCAAAATTTGTTTTTCGCGAAAAATTCAAAAACCGTCGTTTCCTGTTTGATCTGTAAGGTTTCTCTTAAATCAGTATAATTGTTCAATGGTATTACAAACTGAAAGCTCGTGTTATATGGTACTCTACTAGTGTGTATATCACAGTTATCGGGTTCCTGTAATATTTCTGAACATATTGCCGTTTGTCAAAGCTGTAATATTACGTATTGCATAAGCGGTGACATTGTAAAAACTTAATGAAAAACTGTCTGAATATATGTCTGAATCTATATAATAATAGCTTAACGATGAATACTAATATGCTCTATATAGACTGGTATCCGGGGACGTAGAAATTATTTAAAAGACTTCTTATGTTAGAAATTTTGATAAGCGTCTTACACCTTAATAAATAATAGAAAGAAAAAAATAATTAAATACTTGCTTCATACCATTGTTTACATTAGGCAAACCATATGCTTGTTTATCACCTGGACACCCGGCTATGGAATATGTACTCGTTCTGTCTTGTAACTGGTTACGAAAGTTTAGTTACCTAAGTGGAAGAAGGGGTATGTGCGATGTATTTTATATATTGTAATTATAACAATAATAAACCAAAAAACTGAACCGTCGCGAAGCGCCTGGCGGATCAAAACATATCGACTCTACTTGGCATATCATTTTTCACATCAAAAAAACAATTTATAATTTGAATAGTTTCAATTTAAATTTATAATGGAAATTAAACAATATGTCAAAAAATGAATAACTAATGAGCCAGTCTCGTTGTGAGTGTTTTAATTTCATACAAATATAACATTGTTGGTTTTCTGTTTGTAATTTCCTACGTTTACTTTTGAGAACAGTGATGTGCGAAGCCCACTTCTCCCCCAAATAATTTAAATTACTTTTTTTATACCACGTTGAGCGGTAAACAAATGTACTGCCCGCCTGATGTAACCGCAGTCTAACGACGTAAAATATGGTTAGAGCACCGCCACTACTGCCGCCAACGTTGTCAGCGACAGTGGACGTACGTGTAAAACCCATGTTGTAGTCTCCTGCGAAAACCTCGGGAAGCAGTTCATTCCGCAGGCTGATAAAACTTGGGAGAAATCCTCTCCGAAACCACACAAGACGTGACCTCTTCACATTTTTTCACCATTGTGACATATATCGACGACGGTGTAATGTTTGCCTGCTATCACTTGAATTTTGTGAATGGCCGTGTGGTTTCCGGCAGACTAGAATAGAATCACTCCGTTTCGTGGATGTGGATGTCGTACAAGGCGACTAAGAGAAATACATTATAAAACATCGATCAGGCCTCCCCAACCCGTCTGGCCAGCGTGGGGAGTGTAGGCCAAATCCTCCTTCTGTCTGGGACGGAAGAGAGAGGGTCGTGCTCCTGTAGTGGAGACTAAAATGACCTGATGATGATGATGATGACTTGAATTTTAGTGATGGCCTCTCGACCCGCTGCGATATCGGAAGCGCGTATCGATCGATAGCGACGTACAATATGCACTTGAAGTGTAAGTTAAACTTAAAATAATACATAAAAGTCTGTCTATCGACCTATGCAGGCTAATAGACAGGTTGTAATGAGATTTAATCTGAAAATAAATAAATAAATAATAAATATTGTCACACAAATTACACAGCGCCATCTAGCCCCAAAGTAAGCGAAGCTTGTGTTATGGATACTAGACAACTGATATAAGGTAAGTAAATAGCTTGAGTTCTAAAGAGAACATTCCTGATCTAAATGCGAGCGGAAATGCTAGAAGACGCTAAGGACGCTGTGCTAGGAAATAATGATAATAGAGTAAGATAAAATTCAATCAATACATTTTTGCTAAATTGAAGATATGCCAGTGTTATATTGATATTGAGTGACTTACTGTAACAAAACGCAGTGAAATAATAAACCATTGAGCCATAAGCTAACTATGCGTCAATGATTAATAGAGGTGAACATTTTTCTATTAGTATTTCAAAAACAAAAGCCATTTGTCTATCTCTAGGGGGCCGGTGACCTTACTGATCACTCGAAGGAACATAACAAATATATTTGACCTCGACCTCCTATAAGGTAAGTAAGAGATTCTGCTTCTTGTGTCTAACCAGCTGGATCAGCCTGTTTTGTCAAATCGCTGTGTCTTACCTCTTCTTCTAGGGTCACCGCCCTAGCGAGATTGGCCTGAGTCCTAGATTATGGCAAATCCTGTAAAGCTTATGTTGTGTGTGAGTTTTTGGTAGCTCCATCGTAGGTTAAAGTCGTGGATTACCCTTATTCATCCCACTACTGGAATACAGGTCTCCTCTCAATCGAAGAGATTTAGAGCATACTCCACCACGCTGTTCAACTGCGGGTTGGCGGAGGCCAGTGTTTTCAAGCCGCCCTAAGGCCACTGACTTGGCTTAACGACTGTGTTCTAATGACAACTGCCGGGACCGACGGGTTAACGTTAAAGTGCTGTTGTTTGGTCGTGTCGCATATTATCACGCATCTATCACCCAAAATTGGCAGTTTTATGCAGTGACGAGGTAGTTGGGCATCAATATTTTGGATGTTGGCTGGGCTGGTCTATCCTTAGACTTATTATTCTGTTGTCTTCTTTGGGAAAGGTGGATGAAAAGCGTGATTGTATCGGTACTGTCTCGGTGAGTGAGCTATAAGTTTTTGTTGTAGCAGTGTGTAGCAAATACCATTATAAAGAATTAAAAGAATGCAAAGTTTAGGACCCCGTGAATCTAGAGCCACATGTTATACTGAATGATGGCAGAGGCCCCGACGGCGACAAACCTTGGGAACGCTGCCTGCGTCATAAATACTCGTACCCTGTCAAGGGATCAAGTATTTTTAGAATAATTTTAATTGAATTTGTAATTACGTATTGATTGTACGATGAATTTGGGGATATAAACAATGAACCTTTTTTTAAAAAAAACTACACGGGCCCATAAGCACGGCAAAAAAATGAATTTAAGTTTGATTTGATTGGCTACTTAATGGTAGTCAATCAATATGCGACTATATCTATCTAAGTATCTACCCTAGTATAATACATGTATATAGGTACCCAACAAAACAGCGGAAAATTACGAGAAGCAGTCTGATGAACACGTGAAACAAAACAATGAACCTGTTTGATGTTATCGGCATCAGTGTCATGTAGCAGAACGTATTGCACTGACGATGTGGTCCACCAACTCGCGGGTAAGTTATCAAACGATGCAACACAGACTGGTCTGTGTTGCTATAATATAATAATAAACTTCAAAAACAATTTTTTATCAGAGCAACTTTTGGGGTGTAAGATGTTCATCAACATCTTTGAACCAAAGCCAACTTCACCTGCACCCTGCTGGTGAAGTTGGCTTTGGTTCAAAGAAAACAAACGAAGCTCTGGCGAAAAGAGCGGTAGGGAGCGTAATTGTAAGCTACCCGACTGCGGAATGTACCTCCACCTCACAGAATACCGCAGCCAAATAACAATTCCCTTGTGGATTGTTGTGTTCCTGCGAATAAGTGAGGTCACCAGAAAGGAAGGAGATGTTGCGTTGGCAGCGGGGGTGGCGGCGCGCGAGCTATATTTTACGTCGCGAGCGTTAATATGGCTACCGTAACCGCTTCACATCAGGCGGACCGTATGCTTGTCTGCCACCCGACGTAGTATATAAAAAAAAACATTATCCTGCACAATGATAATGCAATAAGTAGTTGCTTGTTATTACAATAACTAATTAATTATACAAAATTAAATTAATTTTACAAAATTAAAGCCAAACTTAGTCATCACAACGACTCAATACTGGCAACGTCATTCACTCGCAGGAACAGGACCTCTGCTTACGAAGTAACTATTAAATTTTCTGTGCCACTCCTGCAATCTTCTATAGCAGTGTTTTTCAAACTGTAGGTCGCAACCCGCAGAGGGGTAGGCAAGTTACATTCGGAGGGAGGAGAGGAGAGGGGAAAAGTAAAGGGCCGCCAAACATTTTTAACCTGTTAACGGGGTTCCGTATTCAAAAAGATTGAAAAACACTGTTCTACAGCAAGAACAACTCTATAGGTAAGAGCTTGCTATCTGCTATAGCTACGCTATGGCCAACTTCTCTTCTGCCATATCCTCGTTTGTTAATCAACAGGGTGCAACACATCCAGATGAACCTTAGCTTTGAATAAAAGATGGTCGTAAGCTATTAACTAATACGGTTAAACTTAATAGGAATAAAGCTCTCCAATGCGTGAATGCTCGACTTCAAACGAGATCTGCCACACCTTCCAATAAAAACAAAATCGTTTCACACAAAAGATGAATGATGATAATCATATTCTAACTATACATTTATAAATAGTATATTGCGATTAATAAATATTAATCTGTGAATCACCTTACGAGTATTGGCCCATTCTTGGCTTTTCTACACACAGATTATATTTATTCATTATATTAATACTATTCAAAACAGTATACAAATGTTGCTATACTGGTTTTCCTAGTGTAGTTCATTAGACTATGTTGTGAGCAAATTCTCAATGTCGACTGTGGGTTTTGGTATATATAAGGATGACCACACTAGTTGCATTTGTACTGAGTCGTGAGTCGCAGCCAAGCTTACCAAAATGAAATCTCTAGTAAGTCTATTATTTATTTCCAACAAAATAAAAGTCGATTAGAATATTCGGACTGTTCTCTTTGGCATCCAGTTTAAATTAAAGGAGCTTTTAATTGATGTGCTTGTGAAGCTAAGTCTAAAAAGATATAAAGCTAGAAAAACATACTATATATATATCACTAGTGAGACTCTACTAACTGCCTTCAGATGCCCTATGGGATATCCGCAAGTAGTCCAATATTTACTTGCAAGATAAATATATGATTTGAGGTTCTAAATTTTAGTTTAGTAACTGTAGAAATCCTGTCTAGAAGTTCCCAAGAGATTATTGAATGGGGTTCTTTAAAAAGGGCGTGAAGAAATTTTTAAAGTGTAATGGCAAAGCGCGAGCGATATCCCTGATGTTGCACGTATTCATAAACTGTGGTAACGGCATCCAGCGGGCCGTATCCTTGTTTGTAACCTTAGAGGTATAAAATTTATGTCATTTGACGCCGTGAAAATAAGTTCCCAAGTAGAGCTTTGTTATTAACAAGCTATTGACCAGTCTACCTGAACATTTATCACTTAAAGTAATTTTTATTTTTCCGCAGGCGTTGTTGACGGTCCTCAGCGTCCTGGTATGCTTCGCCAGCGCTGGTTTCCTCGGAGGATGGTCGGGAGGCTATAGGTCCTACGGACACGGCCATGGATATGGTGGCCATGGATACGGTGGCCATGGGCATTATGCTCCCGTGGTCGTCAGGCGCGTCGTGTACTCGTCTCCGTCGCACGGCTGGCACGGGTACAGCGGCGGCTCTAGAAGCTACGGAGGCTACAGCGGAGGCTATGGAGGCGGTTACGGCGGCTGGAACAGCGGATGGTGGTAAATTACCACTACCCTTTAAGTAACATAATGCTATAGCAATTTTTAAATAATTGTTAAGACGTTATTAAAGAACCAGGCTATAGCGGCAGTATCAGCAAAATATGTTGCTCAATTTTTATTATACGAGATTTTTCTTCTTCTTGGGATGCCTTCGAAAATCAACTAAACGAGATTGAAACAATATATATTTTGTACATAAATAAATACAAATTTTATATATCTCACAAAACTCAGCAGTCAGCACAACTACTCCTGTTAATTTTGACTATGTATTTTTGGTTATAAAAAATTTCGCAGTATATTTTTATTAAGAAAAAATATTATAGTCAAGCATTACAATATTATCAGCTCTGTTGGTAATTAAATACTAGCTTTATAGATCACGCTACATCTGAAATTATGGAAAAGACGTCGTCAGAGGTAACCTTTTTCTATAAAGTACACAAAACACTTGTTTACAACAAGTCGTCTACAGTATCTCGCAATTGCCCCTCGTTTCCGCCAACTGCACCCAATAATACTAGAAGGTCGTTTAAAATTAACCGCATGTAATCAGATATTATTACCTCTGTGATATTTTGTTTAAGCGTTATGAATACTAATAAACTATTAAAACACGTACTTTAGTACTTTTATTTACATACTCCTATGTACGAGACAAGATGAGCGTGGGCATAATTATTCATGGGGCTGATAGCTCAATGAACAAGACTATAAAATAATTCGCATGAAAGAAGACATTATCTTTTTATTAGAATAAATTTCTAAACATCATAATTATAAAGTTTTATTATATAACTAGCGGCCCGGTACGTGCTTGGCTACGTATAAAGTGAAACACTAAAAAAATTTAATTGAAACATCAAATTCATATATTCAAACAAAAAAATATTTTATTAATTGCTAGCTATTTTAAAATTTAACCCAAAACATTTGGATAAACAATATTTTTTGTTTTTCCATTTTGAGCATGAATAAACAAACGGCGGGGGGTACCGACTCTGGAACAGGCAACATAAAGTCGAAGCACGTCCAAGATGAAATGACCGCATGAATGACATAACAACA
Source organism: Hypsopygia costalis (assembly GCA_937001555.2). Classification (NCBI taxonomy): domain Eukaryota; kingdom Metazoa; phylum Arthropoda; class Insecta; order Lepidoptera; family Pyralidae; genus Hypsopygia; species Hypsopygia costalis. The sequence continues at coordinate 440,453 of OW443336.2, read as the reverse complement.
TGATTGTACTGTCAACACTGAAAAAAGTTTCAATTTGACAGCACAATCCCCATCTGAAAAAAGTTTCAATTTGACAGCAAAATCCCCATTACCAAAATGATGCGCCATTTATTGAATTCATTTGTTACAAAAAATGTGATAAATGAAGAACCGCTCTACCGATTTTGTGCAAACTTCACACACCTTCTACTAAATAGTCCGAACAAAGCCTAAACATTTGGTTTGGATATATTTATCTAGACATTGTGCATAATTTCATCTGCATCGCTAAACTTTCAGTGTGCTGGGTAATCTCGAAGAGACTCCTGATGGAATAAGCCCGCTATTGTACAAAAATAGAAATTAACTGTCTGTATTACTTTTATAGTACAAAAAAGTATTTTTTGTATTTACAAACAATCAAACAAAGTATATTACTTACACGAAAATTACATCTAATATATTTGTTAACTATTATCCAAATTACATAACTACTTAAAGTTCAGTTTAAGAACAGGGTCGGCAACGCGTGAGTATACTTCTGCTGTTGCGAGCGACAATAAGCTAAGATGACTGCTTATCATCCGGCAGGTCGTATGCTTGTTTGTCACTTTAGTCGCAAAATAAGAAGTTTCCCATTGATAGATGAAGAACTTATTAAATTCAGACAAAATAGACGAAAAAATGCGGTGGGTTTGTTTATTCCAAAATTTCTTTGTTTATTCCAAAATTTACGCCTCTGAGTTTCAAACGAGCTAGTTTTTGTAGATACCTGTCTTCAATATTGTATACGTCATTACAAATACTATGTTGAAAGTCACCATCTACACCGTTTGTGCGTATCTTTCAAAGTTCAAAGTCAACGGTCACAAATCGTTTTCTTCTCTCTAACTTTCCTATCTCATTTCTACATCTGAAACGATTTCAGAACTACAGGAAAAATGGACACGAGAAAATTTGTATATCGTGAAAGTCTCTACAAAAAGGGAATCAATACTTTTTCTCCTAACTTCTTCATCTCTCTCGTGTTTTTCGCTAACTAAACTCTACCAAGTTTTCCCAGCTATCCATTTTTCATCACGATTCACTATTGAATATTTAGTCACGGTCTCACTTTAATGTGAAAAACAATATATCTCTATTAGGTTACCTATTCTGCCACGTTAGTCGGTCATATAGCAAATTTTGTCTCTTAATCAATTCTACAACGCATAACATTGTACTGCGTGATCAGCTTTTTTATTAAATTAGTATACCCCGAAATTGTTTCCATTTCAAATATTTCAAATAAAAAATTATAACTACTCTCTATGGGTATATTATGTATAGAATAAATAGGGAATGATTAAGTTTTCACCTGTGTACCAATTCTGTTAAATCTTGGCACACTCAAACATAATGGAATTCACGATCATGTGATTAAACGCTGAAAAAAATTTTTTTTTTATTTTTATCAAAGGGATGAAAATAAGAAAGAAAAGGATCGCTACTGAGACAAAATGTATATTTCATTTTCAGTTTTCTTCAATATTTTATAATCAATATTCGTTCACATAGAGAAGAGAAGAAGTCATAGCTCAAGCTTCAAAGCAAAGCAGTTTTCGTTTCGCTTTGTCAGTTCCGCGCCGTGAGATTTTACATTTCACCAGGTTTGCTCAGAGATGTATCAAAGAAAGGCAAACAAAGACGACTATTACAAGAAAGAATAAACAATTTTAATACAATAAAGTTTAATTTTAAAGCACTTGAATTTATACACACCCACAGAGATATTTTAATTTGGTTGTATAAAAATGTTAAGTTTTTTTATTAACTATGGCTAAAGACATATTATGAGCATAATAAACTCAGCTTACATTAACATCGCATGGATTTAATTAAGAAATAAATTTCAATAAATAATGCACAGTTTATTATTAAACATAGCCTAGGTATCATAAATAAATATCTAAATTAAATTAAACCATTGGATTGCGAAACAATATCGGAATCGGAACAAAGGTGAACGGAACGAGGCTTCGCAATGTTAATTATAATAATTTTGCGAGTCCGCCCACGGCCGCGGACCTCCGCCGCACAATTATCACATTATTTGCCTTAAACTGATGACACTCCCTTAACAGTAAATGTGGACCACATTTTTTGACTTGAATTAATCAGCAAACTACAGTGAATTATACCACAACACCGACAAAAATCATACAATTATTTTGCCAAAATGAACATCGGTATGCTAAAAATGACCCAAATTAATTTTATCGAGGTCTGTAATTAATGAAAAGCCTATTTGAGTAGTGGCTTAATACTCAAAGGAAAAACCTACAAATATAAAAGAATCCTCTGGTGGGAATTGTAAACTGCGAGATAAATAAGTGTTGTTGAAAAATGCAAACGCTAAATATTGTCGATAGAATTGCTCTAATGTTTCACAATGTATTTTCAATTCAGTATTAACACGTTTTTGCACATTATGTATTCGTAACAGAGGCGGCGAGCTCATGCAGCGGATAGATTGACAAATTGAGGTGTTACTGTATGTAAGCCTCGCCGCACACCAGCACACGCGGCAGTTTTCAAAACGCCACTCTTAAAGCTGCAAGTGTGTTACTACCGCTAGAGACCGTAGTATCATAATAGAAAAGATTAATTTCAAGTTAACTAAGAGAAAGGTGGATGAAGGGGTGATTTTCTGGTGGTAGCGGTCATAGTATATACTGTATATATAGTAGGATTCGTGGCGTAAAGCACAAGTTCGTCTAAATTAAATATTCCGGTACATACAATCTAAAGTTCGTAGTATGAATTCTAGATCACTGATTGAATACTGTTTATCTGAAAAATTACCAATTTTTTTGATGATACATTACATACACAACAGAATATTAATATTATGGTAATCATTTTATATGACTAAGGAGGCCTACGTTCAGCAGTGAACGTTCTTCCGCTGAAATGATGATAAGTTCTTCATTAATTGAAGAGCTCATGGCGTCGTTACGCTTGTCTGTCTGCTAGTGGCAGACAAGCATACGGCCGGTGGGCCGTACATCATGAGGTGTGATGTTACCGTAACCATATTGACGCTCGTAACTCCTTCTTTTCTGGTGACCTCACTCACTCGCAGTGACACAACAACCCTCAAGGGAATTGTTATTTGGCTGCGGTGTTCTGTGAGGTGGAGGTACATCCCCAGTCGGATAGCTTACAAATATGCTGTACCTAACTTTCTTTTGCCATGGTCAGCAGGCGCCTGCACCACGTGCAGCTGAGGTTGGCTTTGGATCTAAAGATCGTGGTATACCTCATTTTCATTTTAATAGGTATATTAAATTAAAGTTCTTGTAAAAAATATATAAAAATACATAGAAATACAAAGACAAACACAGTATTTCTCTTGTGTGGAAAGCAAACCTTTCCTATTGGATTTGATGTTAAAATTACCAGTTGCTATACAATAACTACTGAGCTTCCAATATATGACATCAGCAGTTCCGAACGTGGTGACGGGCCGCGGCGTTTTGTGGCGGTTGCAATAGCCCCGTAAGCGGAGAGCCTAAATCATGACCCGAGCGCACTGCAGCAGGTTGCCGTACGTGCGAATATTCGTGAACGAGCCGAAAACCTGTTGTGCCGATATGATATCTCTGGCCACGAGATCATTCATTTAGTATCATGTGCATCCATTACTCAGTTATTTCGCCACGCGCTGACAGCACGTAAACAAACCCAAATAACAGTGAGTGTTTATGCCATAATGTAAGCACTTTGACTAATTAACGGTCTCGTATCCTTGGAATACATTTAATTAATAACACTACATATATTTAAAGATTAATTAATTATTCAGTTAGAAGTGCCTGATTCATAATATGAATTAGGCACCTCGTAACTGAATAATTCAATATATTATATTGAATATTTAAATTTAAAAAAATGTGGGTTACTTACGTGTGGGTTACGTCGTGTGTAGTTGGATACCTCGTGTATAACTAGCATCGAATATACGTCAAAATAATATTTGTCTCTGTTTAAAGTTTATAAAATGCTCGTCACCGTATATCGGAACACTAATTCACGTCATCATTATCATCGCTCAAATGTTTTCAAAGTCGCAGTTTGAATTAATTCTAAGTGAATTCATTCGATTGATGAATTGATGAGTTGATGAGATCATCAACTCATGAAGTAATGCTAAGTGAATTTATCTCATCAACTGGGAGAGCATTCCAAAGCTGCGCTGCATAAACAGTAAAGGTTTTGGTATACGATTGAGAACTGGGGATAGGAATGACGGAATGAATTTGTTTTTATATATATAAATATAAAAGTAACGATAAAGGAAAACAATGTCAAATAGTAGATGTATACATATTACAATAATATGTATGTCAAAGTAACTACATGGCATATTGTATATTATGTATGCACACAGTACATACTATGTATAATAATAATAAAAAAGGTTAACATGAACACAATTCGACGTACATTAAACAGTGCGTGAATTGGATTGATACAGAACGTTGCGCTTGACACCCTGCGCTGAAATTCCGCCAAACATTTTCAGCGAAATTCATTGAGCTTATAAAATCATCCGGTCGTTCTGTCTGTCCGTTTCCATGAAACTCAAAATTTAGAAATTCTGACTTCGGATTCGTGTAGAGCATCAAAAAGTAGTAATGTAAAGTGACCTTGGTTTTCCGATATCAATTCGGGATTATGAAAAAAAAAAATTCGCTATGGTGGCGCATGCTGCGCATCCGATGTTTATCATTCATATTGTTTATCAGTTCTATAATATGCTTTTTTACATCAAGTCAAGTCTGCCAACCCGCAGTTGGGCAGCGTCATGGACTGGGATGAATGAGAGTTAACGACATTTTTTATTACAGATTTGAAAAGCTTTTTCCGCAAATCAAGAACTGATTTTGGCAAATTATTATAACAACGTATAAAGTTTACTACGAAAGAATTGTTAATCCTACCAAGTCTATGTTTTGGTATCATCCATTTGTGATTGTTTCGCAAATTGATAACGCCACTACAATCACTTTTATAATTTTTATTGACGTAGCTATAAAATCACCCAAAGTGGTTCGCTGCTTGCTGCACGTACACATGCGAACGAGCATGTCAGGCGCGAGCGCTGCATGCCACCGCAATGTCAAGTTCATACATATTTGAGTTCATCATTATAACATAGCGTCGATCACGGCGCGGTCATACAATGGCAGTTTACAAATAGACAGCCATCGAATAATTTCATTTCTATACATTAGTATTATCTATCACTTAATTTGGCCCCGCACTTTAGTAGGTACGACCGTAACACGACCGTAGCACGCCCTGTATAATATCTCTGCATTAGTGCGTGGCCAAAAAATTTGCCTCTACTACAGCAATAAAATGTAGTTTTACTCGCATAATTTGTGGTTATTTTTTAATTTGTACGATAAAGGTCGACGATTTGTAAAATATAGCAATCGTCTTCACTACATTGCAGTTGGTCCTATTCCAAGTTTTGTTACATCACAGAATTGCGAGCCTCTCGCCCAGTAAACTAACCAGGCAAGAGGACCTTTACGACTCTCAGGCGGATTGGTAACAAGTCCTACTCCCCTTTCGCCTGCAAGCAGACTACTTAAGCACTCATAAGGAGTTTGGAACAGGGATATTAAATAACGGAGACCTGCTAGCTCGATGACGATCATCTATAATGCGAAACTGGAAGCATCCACGTAGATAACAGGGTGCCGAAGGATTGAAAAGCATAGGATTCTTCGTTCCCTCATTGGTAAAATATCTAAACGCGCGCGGTATTTAGAAATGTGAACCGAGTTAGAATTTACACAAACTTAATACGAACCTTATGCACGTTTATAATGCGTATAATTTATTAAGTAACTCCTCCGTTGGATCCAAATAAGCCACGTCGGCATAATCGATGAGTGGAAGGAGAAGACTACATGCCAATAAAGCCTTAGTGACTTAGTGTTGACAGGGAGAAATCTAGATGTCGCCTCAGGGAGTAGAGGGAGGCAAAGACCTTGCGGCTTACTTCGTTTATTTGATAAAGTTTGATCAAGAATGATGCTCAAGTTTTTAACTGTTGAGGAGTAAGGAATGATGTTATTATAAAAAAGCGGCCAAGTGCGAGTTGGACTCGCCCATGAAGGGTTCCGTAGCATCAAGTAACATAATATAAAAGTTACGATTTATGATGTACTAAAAAAGAACTACTTACTAGATCTCGTTCAAACCAATTTTCGGTGGACGTTTGCATGGTAATGTACATCATTTTTTTTTGTTTTATCATTCTCTTACTTTAGAAGTTACGGGGGGGGGGGGGGGGGAATTTTACCACTTTGGAAGCGTCTCTCGCGCAAACTATTCAGTTTAGAAAAAAATGATATTAGAAACCTTAATAACATTTTTGAAGACATATCCATAGATACCCCACACGTATGGGTTTGATGAAATAATTTTTTTTGACTTTCAGTTCTAAGTATGGGGAACCCCCAAAATTTATTGTATTTTTTTTTTCTATTTTTGTGTGAAAACCTTACCGCGGTTCACTGCATACATCTAATTACCAAGTTTCAACAGTATAGTTCTTATAGTTTCGGAAAAAAGTGCATACGGAAGGACAGACAGACATGACGAATCTATAAGAGTTCCGTTTTTTGTCATTTGGCTACGGAACCCTAAAAACAATGTCCAGCCAAACGACATTAAAGTTTTGCAATCTTGATATGTAGTAAGGGCTATCGATAATAAATTGATTGAGATTTGGTGGGATTTACCTTCAATCCAAAGTCATTACCATTTAGCAATGGCGGAACTTAGGACTGGCGGAATTTATTGATTACGGTAGTGGCATCGCCGAGATCATCAAGCGAAGCAGCCGTATTAATTTGGAGATCGTCAGCGGAAAGAGGATGTGAGGGAAACAGTGAGAAGTTATATTATTAAAAAAACATCGGACGCGCAGCATGCGCTACCATAGCGAAATTTATTTGTTTATTTTGGCCATTTTCCCGAATTGATATCAGAAAACCAAGGTCACTTTACATTACTACTTTTTGATGCTCTACACGAATCCGAAGTCAGAATTTCGAAATTTTGAGTTCCATGGCAACGGACGGACAGACATATTTTTTTTATTTATTTATTTTGGTCACTTTCCCGAATTAATATCGGAAAACCAACTTTACATTACTACTTTTTGATGCTTTACACGCATCCGAAGTCAGAATTTGGAAATTTTGAGTTTCAGGACGGACAGACAGAACGAAATTTATTGAGATTTTATAAGCTCAATAAATTTCGCCGAAAATAGAGAACGGAATTCATAGTACTAGTTATATAGTTCTATAATAAAAGTATAAGATGTTAGAGAGGTGGGAACCTGATGGATGATACTAGATTTCCGAGTTGCTGCGCTGGCAACGGGGGATAACGGCGCGCGAGCGATATTTCACGTTACGAGCGTTAATATAGCTACGGTAACCACATTACATCAGGCGGGTCGTATGCTTGCCTGCCATCCGACGTATTTTATATACTACGTCTAAGGCTACCCACAGCTTACCAGCATAGACACCAGCTTCTCACACGACGTAATGTACCTACTATTATAGGTATATTAGATTATTTATTGTTGTGAGAAGGAATGAATAAATTTATTATTATTATTTATTTATAGTTGTGTGATCAATAAATCTATCACATTTTCTTATACTGCACCTAAATCCTGTGTAAGTAATATCTTAAATCATTATAATAATGAATAACTTGACCGTTGTGGTTCCGCTCATAAATCATTTAGCAGTTGTTTACGGCCGTGATATTGGACATCTCCAATATTATTTAAATTTATTTAAATGACCAATTACTGCTCACTGAATTAGATAATACTAAGCCAAAGAGCCGACCGCCGAGGTCCTACCGCACACACGTCCGTGATATATATGGGTCAATGAAGGAATTAACAATGTGGTTTGTTTATTTTTATAATCACGTTATTTATGACGATGATATAATACACACACATGATGATGTCACGAAATTAAATTAAATTCAAGATCAGGTGATCACTACAGGTGCGAACCTATATTAAACTGCAACAACGGCAGAGGGGGCAGAGGGAGGAAGAAATCTGTCACCCCACAGACCAACAGCAATAAATTTGTAATTTGTTGCTGTGGGGTGTAAGTAGCTATTCACCATTTCTGAACTAAAGTCATCCTGACCTCCAAATTTTTCAATTAATAATTTAATGATCAAGATATTAGACTTTGGTATGCCTTACCTGTACAAAACTTTAGTTTCTTTAATATATGGACACTCATGGACAAATTTAGAGGAACGAAAAAAAACGGTTTAATACCTCCTGTTGTAATTATCTTGCGTACTGGCCACACACTAGTAAATCTTATTAAAAAAAGAAACTTTTGGAATTTTCTTTTTTTTTCGAATTTCATTTGTTTTTATGTAATTATTGCGTAATAATGTGCTCTTCATATTGCGTAAAATTTTGCCAACTTCTAAATTTAAGTTTAAACAACCCGGTGTACTACAGATTTTGATACTCGTAATGATTGGGCCACATGTTTGTGGGTGTCCAGATTCAAATAAAGTAACAGCTCTAGCAACTGAGTGACGTTTAGATGTGGCATTCTTAGTTTATTTGCACTAACAATTCACCCTTATCACGAGGCACAAGGAACAGAAATGTAAACAAAACCTACACACACTACAATATTACATTTTTGTTCCGTGGTACACCGGGTTGTCAAGAGGTATCGGCACACCGGACAGTATACCAGATTCGCAGGACAGGGACGGAAACGGAAGCATGAGCTTTAACATTAAATTCAATTATTTCTCCTAAAAACATTTTTTTAATAAGAAATAATTGAATTTAATGTTAAAGCATGAGCTTTAACATTAAATTCAATTATTTCTCCTAAAAACATTTTTTTTATACAACGTCGGCTGCCAACAAACAATACTGTATTAGTAATGATACTAATACAGTTATTTTATAATTAACACAATTAAAAAAAGGAGGAGGTACTATGTTCCATTGTATCTACTTTTTTTATGTATGTTGTTTGTTTTCTCCGCCAATTGTTAACTGATTTTCAAAATTCTTTTTATGTTCGAAAAAGGGCAATTCAGCGGTGGTTCCGTATAAATTTCATTATGATTTGATTCCACAATCTGGAGATATTTTGATAAGAAAAATAATAGTTTACATTTTCAAGCATTTTAAGTGATAGTGCCGTTTTCGAGTAAATTTCATTAGAATCTGATCACACAGTTTGGAAAGATATTGTTTTTAATTTAAAAATAGTGGACATTTTTAGGCGTATTAGGTTTTGTCGTCTGTGTTTATGAACTTCGAAATTCTTGTTATGTTATGTTAAATTTTATTGAGATCTGATTATGGAATCTAGAGATATTTAATTAATATGTGAAATAAAAGAATGGCTCACGACTTATCTCTGTGTCGACACGCACAACTACTCTATCATGCTCAGAAATAGGGAGGGGAGGGATAGGAGGGGAGGGAGGGATAGCTCACCGAGGGAAAGAGAGAAAATATAAAAATTGATTAAAGATGCTTTTCTTTTCTTTTTGCCGGTGATCTTATATAATAGTGTTTAATGTAAGTTTGTCCCGTGTTGGACATAAAAAAATTCAAAAACAAGTTTTTTTTTTTAAATAAAAGGCAAGGTCAAGGTCAAGGTTTTTGGGGTGTAAGTGGTTCATCAAGATCTTCGAACCAAAGCCAACTTCACACTGACTGACAAACGAAGCTCTGGCGAAAAGAGAGGTAGGGAGCGTAATTGTAAGCTACCCGACTGGGGTACGTACCTCCACCTCACAGAATACCGCAGCCAAATAACGGTTCCCTTGAGGGCTGTTGTGTTCCTGCGAGTGAGTGAGGTCACCAGAAAGGAAGGAGATACTGCGATGCCAGCGGGGGTGACGGCGCGCGAGCGATTTTTTATGTTGCGAGAGTTAATATGGCTACGGCAACCGCTTGAGATCAGGCAGGCCGTATGCTTGTCTGCTACCCGACGTAGTATAAAAAAAAGAAAGGTCAATATGCAGGTATACACTGAAAATCACAAAATAATAATAATCCAGTAAGAAACCAATCCCATGCTAAAAATTGAAAGATTTTTTAGAAAGCGTTTAGATTCGTCAAATGGTTTAGGCTGTAGAGCGTGCCGAACACAGACATTTATCTATGTCTGTAGTGTCAATGATTATACATACATATATTATCTATACATAACTGTGTTCGAAAAACCCACCCTTCTTCGGATGTTTGGTAAATAGCAACACAACATTCTGATGGTATGTAAATTGTCTATTTTTGGACTTGCTGATACCTCGAAAGGCATGGTTTTTTTTCAACTAGACATGACTCTTTCTTCTGATACTGATATTACTGCTATATCTATTCAACACAACGAATGCTTAAGACATTATCTTTATACGTCTGAGACTGCCATTTTGACCCCGACCATAAACAAAGCAAAGTAGCTAGAGCGCAGCACAAAGCTTTGTACCTGCCATAGAGTTCTATAATCCAAACCTAGAAAGAATACATACACATTAAAAGAAACTGAGAGACATACAAATCGGTTATCTATGGCTAACAAAGGCCACTGTATATGGGATGGTGCACGAGACGGGCAGGCGGCGACGTCGCGCCGACCCATGGGAACTGTTCGCTGGCGTTGCAAAACTGTACCACCAACATTTGGCAATAACTTTTAACAGTGTACATGTGTATTTTATTGTAAATTTGTAACACAATATATTATGAAACTTGATGGAGTTTCGATCGGAAATTTCAGTTACAATTTATATTGCATTCGTTTTGTCGATTCGGGTATTTTCATTCGGTGCTTCGATCATCCATATTAATGATCAAATACCGAATGTCGAATATTCGACAACAATAACGATGTTTGTCTTTACGTAGAGACAACAAAAACGAAAGTCTGAAGTTTGGGCTGAAATTTTGATTTTTGGAATGGGGCTCCTGGTATACCAAAGGTATTCTAGTGATGTAGGGCGATGCAGGGAACGTAGCTGCGGTGACGCTGGTGACGCGGACGCCGCGAGGACGCGAGGAAGCGTTACGCAACTATTCGCACGCGTCGGTATATATGTTACGGGGGCGTTCCACATGCCATCATTCACCAGCTGTGTCTCCCGCACACCTACCAAACACCAACAACATGAAATTCTTCGTAAGTACCTGTTACAAAAAATACAGACCACACAAAATTAGAACATATCCAATTATCATTAATTCTAATTTACTCATGTTATCAACCAACGAAGCCAACTGAGTTATTTCGATTATTGTACTGATATAGATTTAAAATCTATATCAGTACAATAATTGCTTACTCAAAATATGAGTAGCTCACAGTGAACAAAAGAAATTGTATATTATTTGTAAAACAAATAAATCATTGTAGCTATATTGCAACTTTTGTTAAGTGTCCATAACAATAATTAAAAAGTAAAAATTAAATAAATTATAATTCAATTAAATTTGCGAGCATTAAATAAATATAATGCCATTAAAAGGTATAACCAAGATACATAAATATCACAATGCCGTCTAAAAGATGACCATCTACGTACATTCACACATTACTTTTCTGTTATGTTAGTTTATTACAAATAATTTCCGAATTGCAGGTAGCTCTCTGTGCGCTGGTCGCCGTCGCGGCGGCAGGGGAGATCCGTGAGAAACGCGGTTTGTACGGCGGCTGGGGCGCGCCCGCCATTAGCTACTCCGCCCCAGTCAGCTATCACCAGGCTCCCGTCGTCCGCTACCACCAGGCTCCCGTCGTGCGCTACCACCAGGCTCCCGTCGTGCGCTACCACCAGGCTCCCGTCGTGCGCTACCACCAGGCTCCCGTCGTCCGCTACCACCAGGCGCCCGTCGTTCGCTACTCGGCACCTGCCATCCATTACTCCGCACCAGTGATCGCGGCCGCCCCTCGCGTGGTAGCCGTCAACAAGGTCGTTAACGTGCAAAAGGTTGTGTCGGTGCCGCAGGTGGTCAACGTGCGCAAGGTGGTCTCCGTGCCGCAGGTGGTGACCGTCAACAAGGTGGTGGCGAGCCCGAGCTACGTGGCGCCCGCCTACTCCACTTACGCGGGCGGCTACGCCAACGGCTGGTGGTGATCTGTTCTAGTCAATTGTTTTGTTTAGGTTCAATTAATGTTGTTTATTTTTTATTTTGTACATACATATCACAAAGTGAATATACTTTTTATCCAAAACATTGTCGTATTATTTCAATTAAAACAAATAAACAAAATTTAAACATATTTTTGACGATGTAAGCCTGTTGAGTGCTCTTGATCCCATAGCTGCGAAAAGTACCAGGTCTATGGTCTATGTAGTATTGTACAAAAATTTTAACTTATCTGTAGTATACCAATATTACATATACAATGCTATTCAATGTTTAAGGCACAGATATTCAATTACTATATTGAATGTAGCTTGCTCATACATTATGTTTGGAAGGATCTTTCATTGAACGAACATTTTTGGCTTAAATACAAATGAAGTTATTTCTTATTTAAATGAAATGATGTCGCAAAAAACAATTAAATAAATAATAAGTAAAACTAAATAAAGATCAGTAGTAACAACTGGGTAATAGTTATTTAATTGTTATTTGTTTTTATTTGGCGACAATAATTCATTCACTTAAGAGATAATTTCGTTTGAATCTTAGCCAAAAAAAATTCGTCCAATGATAGATGCTTCCAAACATAAACTATACTACAACGTCTGTTTGATTCCATCATTCACAATGGGACCGCACCAGTCGCGTGGACCAGGAGTTTGGTCGTCGTGTTCTTCAAAAAAGGTGACAACCTTATTGAAGATTTATAGACCGATCTCACTCCTGACCCACGTGTATAAGCTGTTTTCAAGGGTTATCACGAATCGTCTCACTCGAAGGCTTGATGACTACCAGCCACCGGAACAGTCTGGGTTCCGTAAAGGCAACAGTACCGTGGATCACATATATACATTGCGGCAGATTCTGCAGAAAACCACAGAGTACAATTTGCCGTTCTGTGTGGCATCAGTGTGAATGGCGAGAACATCTCACACGTTCGGTTTGCCGACGACGTGGTCATAATGGCTGAATCGCTGGAGGATCTCAGTCGTATGTTGACCGATCTCAATGTTGCATCTCTATCCGTGGGGCTGTGGATGAATTTCGACAAGACGAAAGTCATGTACAACGATTTTGTCATCCCTAGCCCGGTTATCGTAGAGAATGTAGCTATTGAAATGGTTAAAGTCTATGTCTACCTCGGACATTCCATACTGCTTGATTTGCTTGTAGATACAGGCTGATGATGATGATGACAAAAACCTTATTCTATTATATTTTTAAACATATTTTTAAAGAGAGGTAGGGAGCGTAATTGTAAACAACCCGACTGGGGAATGTACCTCCACTTCACAGAAAACCGCAGCCAAATATCAATTCGCTTTAGGGTTGTGTTCCTGCGAGTAAGTGAGGTCACCATAAAGGAAGGAGTTGATGCGTTGGCAGCGGGGTGGCGGCACGCAAGCGATATTTTATGTTGTGCTCGTTAATATGGCTACGGTAACAGCTTCACATAAGGCGGGACGTATGCTTGTCTGCCACCAGATCTAGCAAATAAATATATTCATTCATTCCATCTAGAAAGGTAAAAATATCTTTTATAAAAAACGCAAGATGTGTAAGTGTCTACAGAGGTTAATTTCATTTCATTTGATTTTACATCTGGCAGTAAATAGCTCACCGTTATTTTTAGAGACAAAGCCAACCTCAACTATTATTAAGCGGAAGCTGTTAAATTTTGTAAGAAATTCTGCAGCAATTAATCGGTAATATACATGAAGTACAGTAATATTTCTACAATACACTAGCGTTAAGAATATGTTAATTTTAAATTCTATTTCGTATAAGTGAACTTTGTCTTTGTGAGACAATTAATTCTTCAAATCTGTTTACACGGGGTGCACCCTGACGATTAACAAAAAAGGCGCTGGAGAAAGAAAGATAGAGCTTGCCGAGCTTGATTGGGGAAAACCATTAAATAACAATACCCTTGGAGATTATTGTTTTCCTGCGTGTGAGTGACGGCATGTAAGCATCTTGAACTGCAAAGGGTTACATACTTCAACAAGTCCAGGTTAATGAATCAAATCAAATGTTGACCTGTGACATCGCAAACAGATGTATGGTTTTAGTATATTTTACATTGTACAAAGAAACATCAAAATCAAGACTATTCCGTTAAAAGTCAAGTACGAGTATATGAAAAAAAAATATTCGCCGGTTTGAGAATTCCGCATCTTTTACAACCTTTTATTTAGTTTCACTGTAGTGTCTCTGATCAAATCACGCGAGTTAAATTTGACACACTCACCAGTGTCCCATGTCGCTGAAATTTAGCATACTTGTTTGGTTCTCGTTACAATGGACGATTACCACTAAGGTGCGAACGTGGTGACGAATGAAACCAGCTTAATCCTGAGTAGAACGGAACTATACTTGATTAATATTCTCTTAAAAATAAATGGGTACATAGATTAAACATAACATAGAACTTACAATAGGTACATCAATACATATAATAAAACAGTAGGAACCGCGTGTCTGTACATTTGATAAAATTAACAAAAAATGAGTGTGGGCGATAAAAAAAGAGTAACAGAACACAAAAAAGATTTTTTTGTCTGTCTGTCTGTATGTACTCGCTAATCTTTAAAACTACTGAACAGATTTTTACGCGGTTTTCACTAAAAGATTAAGGTCATCCCTGAGCAACATATAGGCTTTGTTTCATCAAAATCTGATGTCAGATTAAAAAGTTATCGTCATTTAAAGTTTAAAGAAAATTTTTCTTTATAGAAAATCACTCATCACAAAATCTAAGAAACTACAAGTGCTAGGAGTCTCAAATTTTGTATGGGGGTTCCTTTCAGGACGTAGATGGTCACTAAGACGGGAATTTTGAAAATTCAACTCCTAAGGGGGTGAAATGGGGGTCCAAAATTTGTATGGGGAACCAAGATTAGTTGGACTATTTTATACGAAACTTTACACGAGATCTTCTGTAGATAAATGAGTAAACACGTGTTTCAGGATTTTTCAAAATTCAACCCCTAAAGGGGTGGAATGAGGTGCAAACGTCTGAAAATCGACATGGGTATTGTTTTTATGGTTTATCGGGTCGCTGATTCCGAAAACAACAGCTATTTTATAATACTTATAATAATCTAACATAATCGACGTGACACAAGAGCACTCCTGTGGGGGTGCGATGGGGTTGAAATGTTACAATATCAATATGGGTGTTGATTCTATGGTTTTCTAAAATGTCAATTACGAAAATAGCATCGATTTGAAAACGTGGACACGAAATTTCCATCTCGGTATAAAAATCCAAGATTTGGAACACCTGATGCAGAACCATAATGGTTCAGCTAAACTATAAGAAATATAAAAATGACGCCTTAGCAAAAGTTGTTCAGCCTGATGAGTATAAATAGTTTAACAAAATATTGATTGTATTGTAAAAAAAATAACCACACGCAGTGCTACTTTTATTCTTACCTGCTACAAGTTAGACGCAATAGTCTTATTTATTATATACTAGCTGATGCCTGCGACTTCGTTCGCGTGGACTTAATGATTCCGGCGTATTAATAAAAATACGAACTAATCTAGATACATAAGAAAATATTTTTTTTATTTAACATTGTAACCATAGTTTAAAAATATATATAAAATAAATTAAGGGAGTCTTTCCTTCGAGAGCTAATATAAAAAGATCTGAAGCGTTACAACTCTCGAGAAAGCCACGTAAAGTTGGCCATGCGAAAAACGACCAGTCCTAAGCTTGACCAGCGAATTTTAGTGATTTCTTTATTGTCATAGCAAAGCAAGTGGTCACAGAGAACTGTGTACGTTTAAAATTAAAATGTTTTTTTTTTTAGAAGAGTGGTATACGCGGAATTAATACAGTTTCACCGGCACCACTCCCAGTGAGAATCTCAACTTCAATTATATTTCGCTGCCAAGCATTGACTTTACTTCAGGAAGGAGATCTTCCCCAAATTTTTTAATATTCTTGGTAACTCTTGGGCACGTAAAATTATATCTACAGCTTCTAGTGCCTTACTGTTGGCCATTTCGCATTCATCTCAAACGATTAGACAGAAATCCTGAAACACCTTCGCTTTGTCACAGTTTCGTTTCACAGAGCATGTCGGTGTTTCAATTCTGTTTAAATCGAGTATGATATTGAACATTGTATTTGCGTCCTTCCGCCTAGTAATAATGTGGCTGCAATGCCTGGCGATGCTGCTGCGAGATCTTATTTTGGCGCCTGATTTCAGCGTGGATTGCTCTCGTCAGGTATGTTTTTCAGTCCCTCCTGGAGCATCTAAGAAAAACAGTTTCCCCTCGTTACTTAAAACACTTTCCACCACCAAATCAAATAAACTCTGATCTTGCTACATAGCGTCCCGCAAATGCACATATTCTTCTGGTTTGTGCGAATATATACCAATCGTTCCATTTCAATTTTAGCGTACACGTCTATAATAAACTGACTAAATAGACCACGTTACCTTTGTAAATAAAATAAAATGATTGCGTCTAACTTGTAGCAGGTAAGAATAAAAGTAGCAGCTCGCGGTTTTTTTTTACGATACATTCAATATTTTGTTAATCTATTTATTGTTATTTTAAGTAACTTTTTT
Organism: Hypsopygia costalis; assembly: GCA_937001555.2. Classification (NCBI taxonomy): domain Eukaryota; kingdom Metazoa; phylum Arthropoda; class Insecta; order Lepidoptera; family Pyralidae; genus Hypsopygia; species Hypsopygia costalis. The sequence continues at coordinate 423,641 of OW443336.2, read as the reverse complement.
AGTTCTATTTGCTATTATAGCGTGTTTTTTTTTACTTTTTTTTTAAACTATAATTTATTGTAAACACGTGTTGTTTATGCAAATAAATTTAACTTTGTTCTGCATCATGTGTTCCAAATTTTGGATTTTTATACCTCAACAAAAAATCCTCATCAGGCTGCACAACTTTGGCTAAGGAGTCATTTTTAAATTTTTTATAGTTTACCTGAACCATTATGGTTCTGCATCAGGTGTTCCAAATCTTGGATTTTTATACCTCAATAAAAAATGGTCATCAGATTGAACAACTTTTGCTAAGGCGTCATTTTTATATTTCTTATAGTTTACCTGAACCATTAAGGTTCTGCATCATTTGTTCCAAATCTTGGATTTTTATACCTCAACAGAAAATGCTCATCAGGCTGAACAACTTTTGCTAAGGCGTCATTTTTATATTTCTTATAGTTTACCTGAACCATTAAGGTTCTGCATCAGGTGTTCCAAATCTTTGATTTTTATATCTCAACAGAAAATACTCATCAGGCTGAACAACTTTTGCTAAGGCGTCATTTTTATATCTGTTATAGTTTACCTGAACCATTATGGTGCTGCATCAGGTGTTCCAATTTCCAGAATCAATTATACCCTATATTTTGCCCAGGATTAACAGCTATATAACAAAAAAAGTTTCATTCGAATCCGTCCAGTACTTCCAGAGATTAGCGTGTACAAACAGACAAACAGACATACAGACATACAGACATACAGACATACAGACAAACAGACAAACAGACAGACATTTTTTTTTAAATTCTTACTCTATTACTATATCTCCATCGCCTCCAATTGTTTTTTTGTAAATATCTTCAATGTACAGACACATTATTTTTACTGTTTTATTATATGTATAGATATATATATAATAATATATAAAATATTATATATATATATATATATATATATATATATATATATATATATATATATATATATATATATAAAAAATAAATAAAACTATTGCGTCTAACTTGTAGCACTCGATTTATATATTATATATATTATATAATGTAATTAAAAATTATTTGCAAATAACTAACTCCACGCGTACGAAGTCGCGGTCGGCCGCTAGTACTTAATATTACCCTTACACCTATAAGGCGACATTTTCAAAACAATATGACGGCTGCCAGAAAATGGCGATTTATATTTTCCGCATTAACGCGCATGACATTTTATGTGTATCAAATGAAAAGGCTTGATGAGCGGAACACAGTAAGTAAACGTTTTAGTTCTTATATACCACGTCGGGAGGCGAACAAACGTACGACCTGCATACCCCGCCCGCCTGATACACGAAACGCTTACCGTACGCATGTAAGCGCTCGCAACATGAAATATCGTTTGTGCACCGCCATCCCGTCGGCAACGCAGCAAAGCCTTCCTTCCTGGTGACCTCACTCACTCACTCACACACAAGGACCTATTTGGCTGCGATATTCTGAGAGATGGAGATACTTCCCCAGTCGGGCAGCTTTTAAACACGCTGAACCGCCCTAACTTTCTTTCGCCAGAACTCGTTTGTTCGTCAGCAGGGTGCACCACGTGCAGGCGAGGTTGGCTTTGGCGCAAAGATGCTGGTGAACCACTTACTCCCTGTAATATCGGGAACCTTCCGGGAGCACAAGGAAACAACCGTATGCAGGGCTGGTTATTTATTAACTGATTTACACATATACATCATAGTACATCAATATATACCACACTCCCCAAAATATGTATTCTTGTTTTCAAACACAATTGTCTTGAGAGATAAAAAAAAACCGGCCAAGTGCGAGTCGGACTCGCGCACGAAGGGTTCCGTACCATTATATTTTATTCTATAAAAACGGCAAAAAAATCACATTGTTGTATGGGAGCCCCCCCTAAATATTTATTTTATTCTATTTTTTAGTATTTGTATTTATAGCGGTAACAGAAATACATCATCTGTGAAAATTTCAACTATCTAACTGTCATGGTTCATGAGATACAGCCTGGTGACAGACGGACGGACGGACGGACAGCGAAATCTCAGTAATAGGGTCCGTTTTACCCTTAGGATACGGAACCCTAAAAAGTATCTAATTTGACTTAGGCAAAGTAGCTACAGCGTGCGCTCTCAGTACCGAGGTTTTAGGATTCACCTCTGAGGGAGGATTTCATCCATAGAAATATGAAGTTTCACCGATTTTCTATGATAACTACAATAAAACAAAAAAAAAACAGCGTATTTTTTTCCCGTATTTTGCCGAGACTACATCACTAGTTTGCAAAAATCTGTAATTTTCCGTACAAAATACAGCTGATGACGTAAGGAAGTTCAAATCAAGTGCAGGTCGCTTGATATAATAATAATAAATGTTATGGCAGGCGTCCGTCCCTCTTCTGTAATAGCCCGGTATTAAGTTCACCCAGATCTCATCTCATCTCATCTCCATAGCCCATTTATTTTCCATCACACTTCGCAATAGTCTCAACGCCTGCCGAGACCTGCTCATGGGTATATCGTTCCATTGATATATCCTGGAGCGGGTCACGGCCGGCGTACAACATTACATCAAACTTCTCAAAGGGGCCTCTACGTGTTGGATCTATATCCCCGCGTATGCCTATCAAATGACCGGGCTTGACCCGTGAATTAAGAGATATACAATAATAATAATAAGTCCGCAGGGCAGCTTTGTGGCGAGCTGTTGTGTGAGTAGCGACACCACGGACCCGAGTCTCCAGAGAGTCGGTCAGGGCCTTCGTCTCCGACGTGTCTTCATCGGTCGGAGTGTAAACACAAGAAGGCCCGCAGGACTCTCAGCTCTGGCTTGCCTTTATTGGCCGTTCAGAGAGGAGCCGCTAGAGCTATATGCTCCAGGGGTGGAAGTGTTAAAGGGCATCACGCCGCGAGTAACTTCGGAGAAAGCGCAGCACACCTCTCGACATCCCTGAGTCACTCACACCGGTGTTGCCCCCGGCCGTTTTCCTGGCATTTCGGGGGCCCATCTAGTGAGTGGCAAGCCACCGCCTGCCGCATATAACTAGCAATAAAAGCAGTTATGGCAGGCGTCCGTCCCTCTTCTGTAATAGCCCGGCATTAAGTTCACCCAGATCTCATCTCCATAGCCCATTTATTTTCCATCACACTTCGCAATAGTCTCAACGCCTGCCGAGACCTGCTCATGGGTATGTCGTTCCATTGACATATCCTGGAGCGGGTCACGGCGGGCGTACAACATTACATCAAACTTCTCAAAGGGGCCTCTACGCGTTGGATCCATATCCCCGCGCATGCCTATCAAATGACCGGGCTTGACCCGTGATTAAAAAGAGATACATATAATAATAAATATTGTCAGACAAATTACACAGTGCCATCTAGCCCCAAAGTAAGCGAAGCTTGTGTTATGGGTACTAGACAACTGAGAAAAATACGTAAATACATTTTTTTTTGTAAATACATACTTATGATACATAGAAAACACCCAGACCAAGACAAACAGACATGTTCATGCACACAAATGTTTGTCCTGTGTGGGAATCGAACCCACGAGCGTTGGTGTCGAAGCCGCGTCATTGACCGCTACGCCACCAAGCTCGTCATGTGAACTTGCCTACGTCACGGGCAAGTCTGTCACGGGAAAAACATGCCTAATTTTACTGTACCATGGTTTTATCATAAGCGTAGGATATAAATGTTTTACTTCAGCAAGGATTTAACAACATTTTCTATATTAAGATTTTATTGTACCTACCATATTTTAATGTACTTCAATATTTTGCATGCCTACATTTTTAAGGCAATGTACAGTTGCCAAACAATTTACTACCTTGGCCTGATAGGATATTTATATAAATGACTGTATATGCGCAAATAAACAATTTCATTTCATTTCATTCTCATTACCAAGCGGTGACAGCGCCTGCTGTAATTTCATCGTCTCAGTTTTCACACTGTGACTTTGCAAAGTTAAATGTTAAATAAGTTAACGTTTGCAAATAAAAAAAATAAAAGATTATTATTAAAATAAATATAAAATGGTATTGCACTACGAATTGAAATCCGAATTGAATAGTCATCATTTGTTTAGGACTGACATCCTATAGTATCTTCGAGAATTGAAAATTAAAAGACAGAGGTGATGATTGTACGACTTTGTATTCCACCAACATTATTTAGCAAAAAACAATATAAATTATTGTATGTAATGAAGCAACGATGGATAGCTGCATGCAACTATTGCTATCTAATAACGACAGCCATCAACATCATTTCTATAATCTTTTGTTTATTTATCTTATTATTTTGATTCTAATCTTACAACTGAATATTAAAATAGTTTGATCACGAGGAAGAAGAGTAGTAATATTGATTTGGATGTGGATTTAGAAAAATCCAATAAGGCGGATTCCAAAACATGACGAAGGAGTTATTTTTATGCACACCATGATATGGATCTTCCTCCTCTTGTCTTGTTTCCTCATTAAATCCTCCTTCTGTCTAGGACGGACAAGAGAGGGTCGTGCTATAATGTAGTGGAGACTAAAATGACCTGATGATGATGATGATATGGACATCAAATGAAATGAGTTGCTGAAAATAATACGATAAAAATAATACGATAATAATAAAAGCTTGTTTTTAAAAAGTCTTCTTCAGTTAATACTTAATTAATATATGTATGCAAATATTTTAATAACACATGGTCGATAAATAAGTATACAACCCGTTTGATCGAAAACGGTTACCGCCAACATGAGTCTAGTTGTAATTTTGAGTATTGGTCCTTATGCGTAAAAAGGTCCTATGATTAAAGGCTTGTAAGACCACCACAAGGAATTAGCTCGCGCGTCACCCTCGTCACCAGTGGCGGATCAACGTATAAGCATTATAAGCACGTGCTTGGGGCCCTTGGTTTCCAGGGGCCCCTATCCAGGTTATATACCAAACTATAGTAAATTTAATTAAAAACAATTGAGCCATGAAAAAATGAGACGGACAAAAAACAAACAAACACCCTTTCGCATTTATAATATTAGTCAGGATTCCTATCTTCCAAATTCAAGCTACACAGGGCCCACATGAGCTCTATGCTTAGGGCCTCAGAAAGTCTTAATCCGCCACTGCTCGTCACCACCCTCGTTGATAACTCAGCGCTACTATTGATGTTATGTAACAAATTTATGTAAATGATATCCTTGATAGTTTTTTGACAAGCAGACATATGGTCTGAAAATATTTTTTTGGCTTCTATTGTTCATCATCATTATCAACATCATCAGTCAAAAGACGTCCACTGTTGGACACAGGCCTCCCCATAGACTTCCACAATGATCGGTTTTGTGCCGTTTGCATTCATCGGCTCCCTACGATCTTTATCATATCGTCCGTCCATCTAGTGTCGGGACGTCTTACGCTGCGTTTACCAGGACCTTCCTGCCCCATCGGGCGTCAGTTCTGTGGGCTATGTGGCCTGCATACTGTCACTTTAGGCTGCTGATTCTTAGAGCTATGTCGGTAACTCTAGTTCTACTCCTTATATACCCATTCTACTGTGCACAGAGAATTAGTGTTGCGATTCAACGAGGCAACGGGGCGAGCAGTTTGGGAACTTTGCCTACGGGCGGCGGTTTACTAGATTACTTTTGATTTTAGTTTATTTTAATTAGTTTTAAATTTAGATGTATTTATTTAATTTTATCTATTTTAAGTTTACTTTAAGTTCATTTTACTTATAACAATGATATTGTATATTTTTTTTCCATTCTTGAGTGTATAACGTAGAGATTTACTACTATATTCTTGAAATATCAGATATAGTCCGTTATGTTTTTAAAAGTCTTAGATATTATTTATATTCGCAGTTATTTTAGCTAAAATGTTCTTCTAGCCGCGCCTACATATTAGCAATTTATATGCTATTTTATCAGCATTAATTCAATGTTATACATACAGTTAATGACCCTGCGAAGGAGCCATTATGTCGAGATGTGGACCAGTTACGTCCGCGTCCGTCACTGCCCCGCGTTGGGCAATCATTCGCACAACCACTATATATGGTCCGCGCGCGCGGACTGGGGCATCACTCATCAGCCGTATCCTCAGGACATCAAAAATGAAATTCCTCGTGAGTAATTTACTCATATCCATTTACAATCACAAACACTTTCGAGTACTTACTGTAATTTTGGTTATCAGTCAGTTATCATTAACGCTCACAATTAAATTTAACTCAACTGTCCGTCCCAACTAATTGGTAAACAAATCTTAAGTACATATCGTTGTTTAAAAAGTACAACTTATTGTTTAAAAAGAATAAAAAACAAATAATTTTTGCCAGATTTTGTTAATTGATAGAAATTAGGATATCTGATATCCTAATTTCTATCAATTAACAAAATCTTTTATTTGTTGTAATTTCATTACAAATAGATACCCCCTTATAATCGACATCGCAGTAGAATTATTCTTATTCTATCTAAAAATATTACCCACTAGCAGTGCCCCGCGGTTTTGCCCACCTTTTCGGCTCCATGCTCCATTGGTCGTATCGTGATGAAATAGCCAATAACTGTCACCAAGAATACGGCTACAAAATACAAAAAGAATTACTTAACAAACAAACATTTATCTCATCTAAATTACTAACAATTTGAAATATACAACAACAACAATACTATTACACAAGTATAAATTATATTATGTAGTAGCTAATGAAAGTATTATTTTGTTACTTACTTATAATTAACGTTCAAAACTACAGGTAGCTTTCTGTGCGGTGGTAGCCGTCGCGATGGCGGGTGAGACTCGCGACAAGCGCGGCATCTACGGCGGCTACGGTGGTCTCGCCTACGGAGGCTACGGTGGTCTCGCCTACGGAGGCTACCACGCGCCAGCCATCAGCTACTCAGCGCCGGTGGTCGCCGTCAAGAAGGTAGTCTCCGTGCCGCAGGTGGTCGCCGCTCCGGGCTATGTAGCGCCCGCTTACTACGGATACGGCGGGTACGGCTACAACCCCGGATACAGCTACGGACTCGGATACGGACTCGGCTACCGCGGCTACTACGGTTCCGGTTACGGAAACGGCTGGTGGTGATCTGTGCAATCTAGTCTACAATGCCTGAGATGGGATAGTCATCAATACATAGTGTAAACATAGTCAAAGTCGAAATATAAAGAAAATACCAAATTTATCTAGAAAATATGAATCCAAATCTATTTAATGTTCTTCATTTCTCTAACTATACAAATATTTTCTTTCTTTATTCTTTATTGTTGTAAATTTCTGATAAAAATATAATAAACTTGAAAACATATTTTATGTATTCATAAATATTTGTTCATATACTTACATATCTCTATATCCATTATATATTTGTACAACGAACTACTCACCACAATCATGTCCAATACAAACTTCACTTTATACACACGAGTATGTATTTATAACGCAACCAATGAATAAATATTTTTAATTTAATGAGCTGCATTTTATTAAAATCTGCTGGTACCCGCGACTAATTTCAATAATGTGAATGATTTTTTTTTTCAGTTGAAATAGTTTATTTTTCAATCTATGTACAGCCCTTAAAACTCCTTTACCTTCTTGTGAAAATTCCAGTAAATTCGGATCAGCAATCCGAAGACCACCAAAGACAAACAGAATTACCTCTCCAATATGTATTTCGATTCGATTGTAGTACATTATATCTACTTTTTTTTGTTTAATTCGTACATATATTATTCATGTTATACCATTACCATTACCATTTAAGTTTTGGAAAATAAATCATCTTAAAAATTCGTATAAACTTGATAATTTTTAGAGCACTAGATTAATATAATACTAGCTCGGGCAATAAATATCATATCATTAACTTAAATGGTTTAACGATTCCAATTTAATTAATTTATCACCGTGTGCATGTTGTTGCAAAACCACTGAACGCGTTGATGTCTTTACTATGGCGCAGAGTAATTTATTTACTCGCGTACTAACTGTGACACACCTCCTAATGTAATAGTGTATCCACACATGCCGCCGGCTTTGCTGCCAGCTTGTAGGCTGGCTTTAGCAGTGACTTACGGCGCGTGCCGACGTCGGCCATGTGTGAATACGCCATAACGCGAACTGCCAGTATGTTCGAGAGCGAAAAAAACATTTACATAATTAATCATGATAACTACTTCAAACACGATCGATCTTGATGATATGAGAGTACTATCAGTTGAAAAATTTAATAGTATTGAAAGTTGACTACTGATGGGAAGATTTGCGAAGGTAAGTCAGATGCTGGGGTCGTTAACGAACCAAAACCAACCTCACTTGCACCTGATGCACGCTGCTGCCTGAAAACAAGGCTCTGGCGAAAAGGGAGATTTTGTGTTTATTCCAGTGAGTGAGGACACCAACGCGACAGGGGCCCACCACACATTCCCACCATTGTGTCTTCTATGTAGCCAGGATTAAAAGCGGCGGCCATCAAAAAGGCAATGAACAATAAAATCCATTGCAGTCCCGGGAAAACTACGGCTGCCATAACGAATTTTATCAGAAGAAATTAGTAGGAGTAGAGAGCTTTGAAGTTAGGCTTTTCCACTTGGCAATGTTAGAGACAGCAATATGCCCAATAAGAAATTGCTGGTCAACCTCACTCCATGGTTGATTAAATATACACTATTGGGAACCTACAACTGTGAGTTTGGCCGTGCGGTTTCCGGCAGACTAGAATAGAATCCCTCCAACTCTTCCCGTGGATGTCGTACAAGGCGACTAAGGGAAATACATTATAAAAAGGGCGTAAAGAGGTTTTTACAGGGTCGGCAACGCGCACGTGATGCCTCTGGTGTTACGGGCGTCCATAGGCTACGGTAACTGCTTTCCATCAGGCGGGCCTGTATGCTTGTTTTCCACCTTAGTGGTATAGAAAAAAAAAAAAAAAAAAAAACATCGATCAAGCCTCCCCAACCCGTCTGGCCAGCGTGGGGAGTGTAGGCCAAATCCTCCTTCTGTCTCGGACGAGAGGGTCGTGCTCCTGTAGTGGAGACTAAAATGACCTGATGATGATGAACTATGAGTTATCACCTACATATATTGATTCCAGTAATATGACACTCGCACAGAGGGTACGGTACAAGTTTGAAAGAAAATAATTTGGCTTAAAGTTTCCACTCGGCGGCGCTCGACACTTCGTTGTGTCATACGGGATAATAATAATAATAATGCCTCCACTCCAGGATTTCCTCACCCATCTGCCATCGCTGACTAAACAGACGTGGCCGGCCCGGCAAAATTAGTAAAGAGAGTGGAGTATGCTCTATTGAGACCCGTATCCCAGCAGTGGAATGAATAAGGGTTGTCGACAACGATGACGACAATAAAAGACTATTTGATTGATAAGAATGCCTGGAAGTATTTGTTGAATAAAAAGTTTAATAAAGTAATGACAACGCTGACGAAGCCGCGGGTAAAAGCTAGTCAATTATAAAAGTAAAACATTTTTAATACAGACTTTCTTTCTCCAACAAAGCTACCTACAGGCGCTCAAATAAAATAGGTAGAGATCAATACGAGTATAAAAACCGGACAAGTGCGAGTCATCGTGAGTTCCGTACGTAGTATCGTAGTAGATCATTATAAGTGTGATATTTTTCATTATAAAAAAGAAATAATGCATCTGAAAAAATTGGTTGCCTGTAAAGTCGGTATACGGGCGAAAGTTTTACGTGACAACGACTTTGAGTGGTAAAATGTTTTCGAGTGGAAGGGACGCATGCCTTTCACTTTTTATGTCTGTCTCTCTCGCTCTTAGAAGGGACGCGTGCCTTTCACTCGCTCTCATTGTAAGCGCATAACGTGAGCCAGTTTCTTGAAGTGTCACCCGGCTAACCAATTTATAAGACGTTGTCACGTCAAAAATAAATAAAATATTTTCTGCAATGTGCACATCATATGATACCACATTTGAACTATTTAGTAGCTTCAATTTGAAATTTCGACTCCCTATAAAAAATATAAAGCCCCTATTTTTCAAGATTTGTATTTGTAATTAACAAATGCACAGTTTTGAAATTTATTCTTGTACTTGTACGAGTAGTCTATATTGTTACTTGCCAAATTTCATAGTTCCAGGTCAACGGGAAGTACCATAAGAGTTTTGATTCAATTGAGAATGTGTCGAAAAATGCGTTTTTTGCTGAATAAATAATCTTTTTTTTTACGTAAACTTAGCACTTTGATTTTTTTATAACTTCATGGGACCATAAACCTGAGTACACAGTTCCAATTTTAGCTTGATACCTCCACGCATTCTCGAAATAGAGGGTCTTGACAGACAGACAGACAGACAGACGGATAACAAAGTAATCTTATAAGGGTTTCGTTTTTCCATTTAGGTAAAACCCTAAACAGTAGTAAAACGTTTCAAAACCATCTTCATTGTAATGTGAAAAAATAATCCCACCAAAAACATTCTGTAAAAAACTAGCCATGTCTCGATGGAGATGCTTGTTTATCTCTGAAAAGTAATGAAATCTAGACAAATACGATTTCTTTACACCAAGTTGAATATTTTTTGTAAAGGCGGTATGTCGATCTCTAATAGTTTGGTTGGGCTCTTGTGTTTTCTAATCAGAGTCACCAGGTATTCCAGATCTTCGATTATCCTAGTTTTTATAGTTTTCCCTTTATGTGGCCATTAAACCCTAACTCTGTACTAAATTTCAGCTCTCTGAGTTTATGGGAAGTACGAGTTCTATTTTGATGATCATGAGTGAGTGAGTGTCATATATGCGAAACTTTGCTTTCGCTTAACTTCGGAACTAAATGACCTACAGACTTGAAATTTTGGATTTTAAGTATGTGATTATAGCTTACTGGATGACGAAAATTTCTGAGTTCTGGTCTTATCCAGAGGTTCTCAAATAGGGGCCTGAAAATGCGGCGAAATGGTTCCAGTAAAGGATGCTACGACGGTGTTTGCTTCGCGCTCGACTTGGCGGGGACACTGCCGTGCCCCCACATTAGATACGCCACATATAATTGGGCTCATAAAAAACAGGTTCCGAATATTACGGCGATAAAAGGCTCGTTCAAAATATATTCGGCGTGGCAACGAGCGAGTGTCAATTTGTGTTTATAGCCAGATCTTGATGTGGCAATTTGTGAGCCGTTTGAATAATTCGCACTCGCAAAAGCGCACAGGCTGCGTGGTTTTGGATCAAATCGCTGACACCTTGTGTATTGAGGGTACTGATGTGGAACATCTAATCTAATTTCCGATTTATTAACGAGCGCGATGATCTATTGGTTAGCCATATTGACGAGGTAGCGGGCTGGATTCCCGCACAAGACAAACATTTGTGTGCATGAACATGTCTGTTTGTCTTGGTCTGGGTGTTATTTATGTACCTATGTATTATATGTATGTATTTACAAAAAAAATGTATTTAAGTATATTATCAGTTATCTAGTACCCATATTACAAGCTTTGCTTTGTTAGAGACTAGATGGCCGTGTGTAATTTAACCGGGAATATTTATTTATTTATTAATTTCGAAATGTACGTGCAAACTATTTTGTATTATCCGATTATTTAAAAGAAATCATATTGGCAAGTATGGGCATACTTCTATAATATTCTTGCCGCTATGGGTTAGCCGCTACGGCAAAAAAAAATGATTGAAAAATAAATATAGTTTAAAAAAACTTAAAAAACACGCTTTTAAAGCAGAAGAGGTTTATTGTTCCGATATGTTTGTTATAACCTTGAAACCTGATCGCGTTCAAAGTCCATTACGTAGCCTTTCTCACATGTGCAAATACGACTATGATACGATATTCCATCATGGAATGCCAGTGCCAATCTTCCGGCTTCATCATCAGACCTTGAAACCTAATCGTGGTCAAAGTTAATTACAAGACTTTTCTAAGAAATCCAAAAACAGCTATGATACGGTGTTCCATCATGACGTTCCAGTTCATATCTTCCGGCTCCATCATCAGATCAGTTCGACAGTACCATATTATTGTATTGTCATCAGAACTACATACAGTTGCCAATTTTCATTACGCTACGATCCTTCGAAGATGGTTAAATTAGTTGCCTTAGATTCCATTACATATAGTTAGTTACATACAGGTCGACCTAATAAAAGCGTATTAACAAGCATTTCTCTCTTCTCCATCCATGTGAATCCCTATAACTAAAACGGAGAAATAACGCAAATAAATTAATTTTGAATATAACAATTAAGTCAGTGGAATGAATTTACTGCTAAATTGACAAATTTGGGACACCACGAAATTTAAAAATTACATTCATATGTTTTGTAATTGCAGTGAAAAAAATTAACACCCCGGCATTCAAAATTCTCGATGCGTCGTATTAATAACTCAGCTTGTAGTTAGCACATGAAGAAGGCACATTCACGAGATTTTAAGTCATTCACCAGAATCTCTAGCAATACAATTGTGAAAAAAACATATTATTATGCATTTTTTCTAAAATGGCGTAAATATTTAACAACGTTGTAAAATACTACGCAAAACTAGAACGATCTGTGATCTTTCATTTTAATATCTTACGTTCGATTTCTTTTATGGCCGATCCAAGTTTTGGTGCGGAATTCCACTTTAAAAGGATGAAATTATTAAAAATTTCTATATTTACCAGTGGAGAAACATTAAAATACACTATTATACTTATTTGTTTCGATGCTACTTTTTATTTTTTATTACGCTATATTTTACATGGTTGTCGTATAAATTTATGATATACGACAGCTGTGTTAAATATTTCGTATAAACACTATGTATAAATATACACTATCTCTATCTATATACTATATATAGTATCGTAACAAATTTTATGCAAAATATGTATTTGTGACGTCATTTGGCCGTGTGGTTTTCAGCAGACTAGAATGAAATCACTCCGTCTCTTCCCGTTGATGTTGTACAAGGCGACTAAGGGAAATACATGATAAAACATCGATCAGGCCTCCCCAACCCGTCTGGCCAGCGTGGGGAGTGTAGGTCATATCTCTAAAAGTTTATAGTATACTGACAAAGTAATTATAATAATTATAATTATACTGTGTCGACCTAATACAACAAACAAGGCGTAGCGAAGCATTGTAAGTCTGAAATAAACTGTGCTTATACTCTATTAAATGTAGTAGTTTTAGCGTGATGTGCGTACAAACATAGAGTCAAAAATGTATTATTTTGATTTCTCTATATGAATGATTTCTTTCTTTTCTGGTTTGAATTCACTTTCCGAACGACAGTCAAGTCCATGCATCATTTGTCAGCGAGATGGAAACGGAGCTGGCATCGCGTGCGGCCGGGCGCCGGCCGCCATCGCGTGCCTGGCTGCAATAGTTCGCCGCCGCCCGCTGCGGACATCGAAAGTGACAACCGCCGCAAAAACAACACCGGTGCGTGCATCACTACAATGTTACCGCTGTGGCTTCCGAAAAACAAATATACTTACGCACATTCAAATCGATTGGGGTGTAAGTAGTTCAACATCCATTTTTAGAGCCAAAATAGTCCACCTGTACGTGGTGCCCGCCTTAGTGGCCGCGGGCACCACGTACAGGTACGCCTACTCATAAGCTCTTTTGCCTGGGCTTGGCAAAAGAGAAGTAGGACACAGAGACCTCACAGAAAATCGCAATGAATTAAATAACAACCCCCAGTTCCTGGAGGGTTGCGGTGTTCCTGCGAGTGAGTAAGGTTACCAACAAGCTTCTGTAATGTTGCTGCGATAGTAGATGGAGTAGTGACAATAAACAAAAACCACAATCAACCGGTGTTACTCTTTATTTGCCACCTAACGTAATGTAGAATAAAAACATATTTTTTAACGGAGAATTAGTAAGCTGAAATGGTACTCAAGCGCTCATATCTGTCGAATTAATGACGGACTGATGGATGAGGATAGTCCTGCAGTACAACCATCCAATCCACTTAAGGGACAATCAATATAGACTAGATGAACCGAATATATAAATCCACGAAGAGTTCGAACTCCTTACGACCTCGTTACGTGTATCAATCAACGTCACGTAAGTTAAGTAAGTCAGTCGTAGCCTATCTATGGACGGGTTCATTTATCTCGAGTCCCTCCGTGCTTCGGAGGGCACTTTAAGTTCTCCGAATGGATTTAGAAGATACTCCACCACGCTGCTCAACTGCGGGTTGACGAAAAGGCAGTGATTTCCAACCGCCGAAAGACCGCTGACTTGTCTTTACGACTATCATCTAATGACAACAGCCGGGACCGTCGGCTTAACGTGCCCTCTGAAGCACGAGTGAACTGGAGACCTGGAGTTTTCTAAGTATTACAAAAAAATATGTATTTACAAAAAAAAAATATACTATATCAGTTATCTAGTACCCATAGTACAAGCTTTGGAATTGGGATTAGATGGAGCCGTGCTTGAGCTTGTGAGGAGCTTGTCCGAGAATATTTATGTATATTATTCTATTTAGCTTTTTGGTATTTCAGTGTCGGTTATACTGTGTCTACGTTTTTACACGGTCAATTCATGTTCATAATAAACTAGCATTAAACAAATAAAAGTCAAGGCGGGATTGTTATAAACTTTTTAAAATTTATTAATTATGCTGGCGACATTGAATATCTAGACGTAAAAAACAAGTACAAAGTGTAAAGTGTTTTTGTAAGAAAAGTAAATCTAAGGCAAATATACGATTACAATATAAGTATGACATTCGAAATGATACATGCTCTGGTTAAATATATGGGAAAAGCACTTACATATCAGGAACTAAAATATTTAACAAGTTGCCAGAATATATTAATTTGCTTGAAGGTCTTCTGTTTAAAAGAAAATTGAAGGATTGGTTGTTATGTAGGTGCTTCTACAATCTAGATGAATATTTTAATAGAAAGTAGTAAATAGCTTTGACTAAATGAAATATGTATGTATAGAGTCACTGACGAATCACGATGATATTGTACGTCCGAAGCGGGCAAACTGTTGAGTCTAAAACTTGAATTATGACACCCATTGTTCACAGTTGACAATAAAGTATTATCTCATCTTATCTTATAGTGACAGATAAACACAAAGCCTAAATTGCTCGTCCGAGAAATTTGGAATTTGGTAGGAATCTTTGGAAAACGTTTTATTTTTTTTTATTATTTATTTATTTATTTATTATTATTTATCTCAAGTCAATGCATACACACATTTTAACAAGTTTTTTATTTAGTTTCACGGCGGTGTTAGTAATCTTGCAACTTAAATTAACTTAAACTTTCAAGTGTCCGATTAAGCTGAAATTTGGCTCACTCGCTGGGTCCTCGTGACAATGCATACTTAACAAAAATGCCGCTATTTCAATCCAATATGGCGGCCGCCACAAATTGGCGATTTATAATTTCCACTATTATTTTCCATTCTAACTCCTATGATATGTGTATCAAATGAAAAGTCTCGAATGTTTCGCTCATCGATATTTTAAGTTTATTTTTTAACTCGGCGGGAGCCGCATCCCATTTACAGACACGGATGGTCGCTACCTGGTCAAAAATACCTCAGAGAAACTCGTTTTAACTCTAATAAACTCTATTGTAAAAACTCGGAGATTTCTAAAAGTATTTAAATAAATAATTTTTTATCGTATATTATTTTTGGGGTGTAAGTAGTTCATCAACGTCTTTGAACCAAAGCCAACTTCACCTGCACGCGGTGCACCCTGCTGGCTGACAAACGAAGCTCTGGCGAAAAGAGAGGTAGGGAGCGTAATTGTATGTACTTGCCTTAATCTGTTTCTTACTCAACTACAGATTGCCAACTTCTCGACGTCTATTGATACTACTCTAGGCTGTGGTTGCCTAGACAATGCTCGGCGCTTCTCTACTAAAATGCACTATATAGAAAAACTGTTGAGATTAAGTGCATATGTAGGAGTACCTAGTTGATCCAAATTGGATACTTAGCGAACCACAAAATTTTGGATATTTAAATACACTTTTAAATACGCATCAACAATGTATAATATTAGAATATTTAATCATGATGCAGATTTATTTTTACCAAATGATGAATGTATTAATAAAAAAAAGCAAATATTTGCGCAATCCACCCCAAAAATGAGACGATTTTTGCAAAATTTGGCGGCCTCGCACGACGTCGCTTTTACTATATAACACAACTGCTTTCATGCTGGCACATCAGTTCCACATCATCTGCGCACTGCACTCCTCACAATGAAAACATTCGTAAGTTGCATTTGCTACATCTGAATTACATACGTGTAATATTGATCTTTAGTGTTCCGTACCCAAAGGGTAAAACGGACCCTATTACTGAGACTCCGCTGTCCGTCTGTCACCAGGCTGTATCTCATGAACCGTGATAGTCGGAAAGTTGAAAATTTTCACAGAAGATGTATTTCTGTTGCCGCTATAACAATTAATACTAAAAAACAGAATAAAATAAATATTTAAGGGGGCTCCCATACAACAAACTTGATTTTTTGCTCGTTTTTTCTCGATATTGATAACGGCAACAGGTAGACACTTGAAATATTCATAGAATATTTAGTTATATATTCACATTAAAAATAATCAAATTAAAATAAAACAAATATTTAAGGGGGGCTCCCATGATTTTTTTACCGTTTTTAATGATAATGATATGGAGCCCTTCGTGCGCGAGTCCGACTTCGCACTTGGCCGGTTTTTTTATGATCATCACTCGTTGGCACGTGAGTAATTTTGGGCGCAACTTTGCTAGTTTGCTTTATAGTATATTGGGGTGTAAGTGGTTCATCAAGATCTTTGAACCAAAGCCAACTTCACCTGCACGCGGTGCACCCTGCTGACTGACAAACGAAGCTCTGGCGAAAAGAGAGGTAGGGAGCGTAATTGTAAGCTACCCGACTGGGGAATGTACCTCCACCTCACAGAATACCGCAGCCAAATAACAATTCCCCTGAGGGTTGTTGTGTTCCTGCGAGTGAGTGGGGTCACCAGAAGGAAAGGAAGGAGATGCTGCATTGGCAGCGGGGGTGGCGGCGCGCGAGCAATATTTTATGTTGCTAGCGTTAATATGGCTACGGTAACCGCTTCACATCAGGCGGGCCGTATGCTTGTCTGCCACCCGAAGTAGTATAAAAAAAAAAAAAAAAAAAAAAAAAATAGTAAGTTTAATAAGGTATTCTTAATTTTATTTTAGATATGCGTGTTACTGCTGGCGGCTGCTGTGGCGGCAGCGCCGGAGCGTGGATGGCACTCGTCGAGCTCCAGTGACTTGAGCTGGGGCAGCGAGGAATCCAGCAGTGACAGTCATCAGTGGGCTCCTAGCTCGGACTCCGATTCACACCACAGTTGGGAGTCAAATCCCAGCCATGAGTGGGCCTCCAGCTCCGGTTCTGATTCCCACAACAAATGGGGCTCGGATTTGAGCACGGGTTCTGACGCCCACCAAACATGGGGCTCCGATTTGAGCCTCAGTTCTGATTCCCATCATAAATGGGGCTCGGATTTGAGCTCCAGTTCTGATTCCCACCAAAAATGGGACTCCAGCTCGGACTTCGGCTCTGGTTCTGATTCTCACCATGGATGGAGCTCGGATTTGAGCTCTGGTTCTGATTCTCACCATGGATGGAGCTCGGATTTGAGCTCTGGTTCTGATTCTCATCATAAATGGGACTCCCTCAGCTCCCAACTCGAGCATAAGCCCATCTCCACCACCAAACATATCACCATCAAGAAAATCGTCCACGTACCAAAGGTAATAGCTTCGAATGGAAATATAAATAAGTATTGAATGCAAGTTCACCCCTATATTCGTCCTTCTGCTGGGACACGGGTCACTCTATATGTAACTACTGGAGTTTAGAGCGCCCTCCCCATGTTATGACACCTAAAGCATAGAGGAATGAATAAATGAATAAACCCACCCATATTGAATCTACAGTCAACACAGCAGGGGCGCCGACTCCGTGGGTGCTCGGGGGCTCGAGCACCCATGAGAAATAAACAGTGGGTGCCGAGCACCCCCTGCGAATAGAGATCAAGAAACAGATCAGTAATGGCCTTTCAGGGATGGGCGCTTTTTCATTACCCGACGACCCGTTTAGCGCAGTGGTTTAGAGCACCGGTTGAGACGCAAGGGTCGCGGGTTCGATTCCCGCACCAACACAAATGTTTGCTGATGAAACAGATATTTGTGTTGGGTGTTTGTGGGTCTCACAATTCGTTTTTTTCGAGTCATCAAATGAGCATAAGCACCCATGAGGTTTTCTAAAAGCCGGCGCCCCTGCAACACAGTGTTTCTCATATTACTTTATTTTCAGGTCGTGGAGGAGAAGAAAGTGATATCAGTGCCCAAGTTAATAACCGTGCCTAAGGAGATCAAATTCACAAAGGTCGTGCAAGATCATGAGTACGACTCTCACTACAACTTTGATGACCACTTCTCCCACGAGCACAAGTCTCAGGAGTCCGGCAAGTGGTGGTAAACAGACTCACCATATATAGGTAGTTTAGTAACCAATTAAACGAACTGATTTCAATTTTAAGCACATTGTTTTACCTTACACCACCGCCGGTGCCTGCAACCAACTACCAGTTTTTATATATACTTTTTACCTGCCACCACACCAAGGTCGGGCAAAACCAAATGACACATTCTGAATCTTACATAAACGCTCTTTATCAGCGACTAACTTTGACTTCCCTTTCTAAATTTTTTCATTCAAATTATATTACAAATCGTCAAATTATTTCATTTCGAAGTATAAATTCAAAAGTAGTTTTCGCTGACATTTACGCAAAATCGCTACATTTTTGCAAGGCTGCACAAATTAGAATAAAACGTATGCAAAGTCTACCGACACCGTGGCGACCGTCGCCAGCTGGAAACTATGCATTTAGTTCAAGTTCGGCTCGCGTCGTCATCGCCGCGGGACGAGTCGCGCCGTCTACGACCGTTATAGAATTCCATTTTATTTAGTTATTCTTCGTTGCACACAATCCATTACATAATATTATACATAAGACGACCTTAATGCAAAAGCATGCTTTCGGACATCTATGATTTTTGTACGAGAGGTACCCTATTTTAAATATATTAACATACATACTCATATACATACTATAAGCTTTTTATATCTATATATACTTACTTTTTGGAGTGTAAGTGGTTCATCAATATCTTTGAATCAAAGCCAACTTCACCTGTGCACCTTGCTGACTGACAAACGAAGCTCTGGCAAAAAGAGAAATAGGGAGCGTAATTGTAAGCTACCCGACTGGGGAATGTACCTCCACCTCACAGAATATCGCAGCCAATAACAATTCCCTTGAGGGTTGTTGTCTTCCTGCTAGTGAGTGGCAGTGGCAGCGGGGGTGGCGGCGTGCGAGCGATATTTTATGTTGCGAGCATTAATTTGGCTACGGTAGCCGCTTCACATCAGGCGGGCCATTGTCTGCCTTCCAACGTAGTATTAAAAAAAAATACTTGCACATAAGTACCCAACAAGTAAATAAATGATGTAGCGCATATAGCAAGGAGCTGGCCACCGTTCAGCTCCAGGTAGTGCTAATATACTTGTTCTTTAAAATGAACCGTGACAGTGTGCTTTTATGTCCACTAGATATAGAGGCTGAAAATATCTTCATCATCACGTGGGACACCTTATGAGAAGTGTTTCACTGAACTTGCAGAAGATGCCCACTGGAGAAGTACCTCACGATATTAAAGGCTACAGTAAACGCTTCTCACAGGTGGTCGGTATAAGAAAATAAAATTGCATTTTTCTAACCGTGATCTACATACATTTTATCTTTGTTTATTTCCATCCTTTGCTACATATTAACACAGATGTGATCCAAAATCTCATTTGTCAACATATGTGGATTTATATGCCTTCACTATTGCGTGGCACTACCAGTAGTGTTATGGCAGATTTTTCTTTCACGTGACTCTACAATTCCTTTGGCTGAACAATCTAATTTCGTCGCAAATACGTAATAGTCTTTTATTTTTATACATATCTAAACCAATATCGGAAGTATTAATAGATCTCCCTAGTTTATATGGTTGCGATAACCGCTTCACACCGGGCGGGCTATATTCTTTTTTTTTCACCTGACGTATTATATATTAGTATAAATATTTTTTTAACTAATGGCAGTAATGGTCAAATTAATATTTTTGCACAATTTACACAGCGCCATCTAGTCCCAAATTAAGCGCAAAGCTTGTGTTATGGGTACTCGACAACTGATAAATGTACTTAATACATTTTTTTTAAAATACATACTCATAATACGTAGAAAACACCTAGGCCAAGACAAACAGACATGTTCATGCACACAAATGTTTGTCTAGTGCGGGAATCGAACCCTCGAAGACCTCAGAGTCAAAGTGGCCATTGCTAACCATTCGACCACCGAGCTCGTCAAATAAGAGCTCACCAAAAAAAAGTAGGTATATAACGTTATTTTACATCAAGTGCTAATATTGAAAGGG
This sequence comes from Hypsopygia costalis, assembly GCA_937001555.2. Classification (NCBI taxonomy): domain Eukaryota; kingdom Metazoa; phylum Arthropoda; class Insecta; order Lepidoptera; family Pyralidae; genus Hypsopygia; species Hypsopygia costalis. The sequence continues at coordinate 403,114 of OW443336.2, read as the reverse complement.
TCGGATGAAAAATTCATATATAATAGGTACGGGAAAAGGTCTTTTCGCATTATAGTATGTATGAACTTGTAATAAAATCTCTTTGGTTATACCATTTGTATCTGGCAGGTTTTGATATCTTTAAAAAGTTTAAATTTTAAAAAAGATAATTCCAAATTCAAATTAGGTAAATGTGTGATTTTCATTTGTTTTTTTTACTGTCAAGATGAGTGAATCTAATGAAGAAATTCGATTCATTTTAAAATTTTACTACAAAAAAGGTAACAATCCAACGCAAGCTGCGAAAAAAATTTGTGACGTTTATGGACCTAGTGCAGTGTCTGTGAGAGTAGCACAAATTTGGTTTAAGCGTTTTCAATCAGGAAATTTTGATGTGAAAGATGCACGTCGCTCTGGTCGCCCTGTTACGGATAAAATTGATGCCATTTTTGAAAAAATGGAGCAAGATCGGCATATCAGTAGTTATGACGTAGCTGAAGAATTAGGAATTGACCACAAAACAGTTTTGGCGCATTTGAAAAAAGCTGGGTACACTAAAAAGCTCGATATTTGGGTGCCTCACGATCTCACTGAAAGAAACCTAATGAACCGTGTACTCATTTGCGATTCTTTAGTAAGACGTAATGAAAGCGAACCGTTTTTGAAGAAGCTTATAACTGGTGATGAAAAGTGGATCACGTACGACAAGAACGTGCGAAAAAGGTCGTGGTCAAAGGCCGGTCAGGCTTCACAGACTCTGGCAAAACCCGGGTTGACCCGCAACAAGGTGATGCTGTGTGTGGTGGGATTGGAAGGGCATTATTCATTATGAGCTGTTACCGCCAGGCAGGACTATCGATTCTGAACTCTACTGTGAACAACTGATGAGATTAAAGCAAAAAGTTGAGAGAAAGCGGCCGTAATTAATTAACAGAAGGGGTGTGATTTTTCATCATGATAACGCTAGACCTCACACATCTTTAGCCACTCAGCAAAAATTAAGAGAGTTTGACTGGGAGGTGTTAATGCATCCGTCGTATAGTCCTGACCTTGCACCTTCTGATTTCCACCTGTTTTGGTCTCTTCAGAATTCTTTAGGCAATGTCAGGTTAACATCACGAGAAGACTGCCAAAACCACTTGTCGTGGTTTTTTAAACAGAAGTCCCAAAATTTCTATAGTAATGGGATCATGTCTGTACCTACAAGATGGCAAAAAGTTATCGAACAAAATGGCACCTACATACTTTAGTTAAATGTAAATAAACTTTATTAAAAAATGTTTTGAATTTTCATATAAAATACGAAAAGACTTTTTCCCCAACCTAATATATATTTTTGTACATATTACTTTATGAGATATAATCAAATATTACATTAATAAGAAAAAAATAAAACTAACATACCTACGAGTATCCATAATGTTCGTGATATTCATATATACATGGTATGTACATATGTGGTACAGGGCATGAACATCACGAACTCTATGGAACTACATGTCAAACTGAGTAGGAAAATGACAAAACAATGCCATAAAAAAATCGCCAGCTGACACGTAGGTACAGCATGTTCATAAAATCAATTACTTTTTCGTTAGAAAATAACAGAAAATTTTCCAACGTGTTTTTTTTTACTTGTAAATAGTTAAATCGTCCATAGTACATTAGTTATACTCGCCCTTAAAATATTTGCGCTTGGTGTAAAATTACCTTACATATAATATTCGTATATATGCAGACGTAACATTTACATGCAGCAAATTATTATAATTACAAACGGAATCTACTTTGTGAAAATAGTTCAATGGACTGTGTCAATTCCACACGGAAGGAAGGCTGACAATGCCTGCGATTACTTCAGCGCGCACGCGCACGCGCACGCGCCTGGCACGCGGAAAATGTGCACTCATGGAGCGACAGCTCTGTGCGCACATTGGTTTATTGGAAGTCGCAGAACCACCGGAAGTGACCATAATTTATTTACGTACTCGTTCATGCGTACTCCATACAGAAGACAAAATTTTGATATTCAATATACATAACTCGTTTGTATATTTTTTTATGATTAATGTAGATAATTTTGTTCATGATGATATCTGTATATTATGATCTAGCTTATCCGGAGAGATGATGCCGTAGGTCGTTATTATATTAAGCAGTGTCACTTATAATTGTAGACGTAATAACATTATATAGTATTTACACATGTCGTCAACCTTATTCATCCCACTGCTGGGATACGGGCCTCCCCTCAATCGAAGGGGCTTAGAGGATACTCCACCGCCCTGCTTAACTGCGGGTTGGTGGAGTCCAGTGTTTTCAAGCCGCTTAAAGGGCACTGACTTGGCTTAACGACTGTCATCTAAGGACTAATTAACAGCCAGGACGTGCCCTCCGAAGTACGGAGGAGCTCGAAATAAATAAACCCATCCATGGACAGACTACGGTCGACGTCGCTTAACTTGCGTGTTCGATTAGACTGACACGCATAACGACGTCAACGAGCTCCTCTTTACATATGTATAGATGTAATATTTGCTCGGTTAATATTCGTAGCGCAGGACGTACGACTAAATAACACCTAACTAATTAACTGTCGAATCGAATTTCATATTTCCCATTTCATGTTTATTTATTCACGTTATCACAACTTGGTACATGCACTGAGGTGGTACAAATAGGTGGTAACAATATTTTATAACAATATGTTAATGCGTTTTAAACGTATATAATAATTACAAGAAATACGAAATTAACAAAATTTTGGAAATATATATCTTGCAATTAAATGTCAAAGCAGAATTACGTGAGACGAGGGTTCCTGACCAAAAAATCCGATGGTAAATTGATGGCTTCAGTCAGCTTCGGCGGTAGGTCCCCAGGGGCCCGCCGTAGCTGATGGTCAACGAATACCATCGAATATTTTGATACGAAAAATAGATCTTGCCTTTTAGTTACTGACAAACTTGTTCAGCTAAGTCGGTAGAGTTCCAGAGCTTCTATCAGCTAAACTAAACACGAATCCCATACATCTAAACTGAAGTTCGTTTTTCGCAATCAATAATTCCAATGGGAACCGGCTTTAGCTCGGGTGGTAGGCCTCCAGAACGTACTCTGCTTGGTATAATATAAGAGTAACGGCAGGGTCAGTAAGCGATTTCATTATTAACAATTCAAATACTAACATTTTCAAATAAATCGGTAATAAATAATAGTGCTGAAAAATATATAAAAAAAATTGGAGGGAAATTGCACTTTTGTTCTGATATACCTCTAAGTCATTTTACCAAAAGTTACTTTTTGTGTAAATAGGATTACTTTGTGTGGTTTGTAGGTACGTCTTTTTCGAGGACTATTGCATGCCCTTAGGATATATATATACTCCAGGGTAACCTAATGTTAACTTCTATTCCACTTCGCATTAAATTAGAATACCTTACATAGGGAACACGTGACAGAGCATGCAATGTAAAAATATAACTGAACATTTTGAAGTTTAAAATCCTAGCGTAGCGTTTGAGCGTTTCTTTGTCTTTTTTTTTTCATCAAATTGAAATCATGCATCGACACAATTGATGATTTTGTAGCGAAACGTTAAGAGTATTCGATCGTTATTTATATAACTTTTCTGTGACTGAACGATTTATACGACTGTATAAATATATAATCTGAAGGCTTTTATATCAATACGTAGACGTAGACGGATATTATATTTGTCAACACCAAAATATCATGAAACTGATCATAATTGCATGTTTAGGACTGAGCCACAGGGAGCAGCAAGGTGTGACGACGCGAATCGCCCGCGATGTTCCGGTTGCACCCCTGAAACAGCAGCAGGGCGGGCGCCGCCGCCGCAGTCGAGCGACGGGCTGCGCGGCGCGCGCACACCGACATGGATCGCATTGTGAGTCCACGATAACTATTGTCTCTAAACCTACGGCCTACGACGCCAATAGGAAGGTACAGCTGGAGGATTCGCGGGACATAAAACTACAATCTCGGTCTAATAAAAATATTGAAAATTACAGTGTGCATACAGTGACAATTCATCAGAGAATAACTAATATTTGTAATGCAGTGTGTTATAATATAGATGATTAGATGTTCGATGTTCTGTAAAAGTGTACACAAAATTTACCCAAAAGCCAGTTTCAATATAAAGTGAAATGCGAATCATTGTTGGCTTGTCATTGATAGTCGAAACGATAGTGACAGTCTGTTTGCATTATACCTATAGTTATTATTGTCGATTATAAGACTAACGACGTCGTATTTGTTAGGTATTGTTCGTGGTGCTGGGTGCGGCGGCGCAGGCGACGGGAGAGCCGCTGGATGTGGCGCTGAGGCGGCGCAGCGAGGCGTTCGGCGTGTACGCGAGCGCTTTCCGCGGCCCCTACGAGCCCGTGGCGTTCGCGGCCATGCCGCTGCACTCGCCGCTGCCCGTGCTGCACGTGCTGGCCAGCGCGCCGCTGGTCGCGCCGCCCCACTGGCCCTACCGCCGCCCGCCCGGCGCCCGCCCGCCCGCGCCGTACGACCATCTCGCCTCGCCCTCCCACAGCCACTACAGCCGCGTGCCTGCACCGCTGTACGTGTCGTCTTCGTCGACTCCGTACGGCCACCGCCCGCTCTCGCCTTACGACCATCAACAACCGCAGATATACGCCGCGTCGTTAACGTATCCGATGTACGCCGAGTCTCAGACGCAACTCGAACAGCAGTCGACGACCGAGGAGCCCCCGACGGTGTTGTACGCGAGGCCCAAACCGCAAGGCGGGTACTCGTACTACCGCCGACCGGCGAAGAAACGAAACGTGCCCAAAAAACAGGAGCCGGTCATCATAAGAATACACAAGTACAAGGTGATCTCGAGGGGCCGGTGAACAAGACTCGCCGCTAAATAATAAATAATTGTAATATACATAATTACTACGTACTGTATTTTAATAAAACGTAATTTAGGTACTATTATTATATGCATGTAAAAAGTGTAAATGGTGTTTATATCTAATATAAGTAAGTATTTTAACTTTATACTCGTATATCTTTGTTAATATGGAAAAGTGTTAATTTGTGGGTCCTTTACGGTTAATACTCTGAACCAATTATGATTAATTGCAGTACAATAATAGCTTGAACCCAGGGAAAGGATATATTTTCGCCAATTGAACATAGGTGGTACCTACCGCGATAATGCGTGTGGGTGATAATTTATCTATCATTTGGCCCATATTGTTTTTGAAGTTTCTAGTACTTTCATGCTTCTTCGGAACTGCTTTCTCGCCAGTGCTCTCTTCGGGACATTCTCCTGCAGTCACGTCCGTCAAAATATAATTTCAAACGATATGGTCAATCGTTGGCTATGGGAGTATAAGGTGTTACTTACTTACTTTATATAACAGTAGCTGACCCGGAAACGTTGTTTTGCCATAAAAAAATAGATAACAACCTATTCTTAGACCTTCTGAATATACATATAAAATTTCATCAAATTCGGTCAAGCCATTTCGGAGGAGGAGTACGGTAACTAACATTGTGACACGAAAATTTTATATAGGTACATAGGTATATTAGATAGATAATAACCATGAAAAATATAACATATAAGCCGAGTTATGAACTGTGTGTCGTGTCGTGAATATGAAAAAATAAAAGCTTGTAATTACAGAACGGCATTGCAAAAAGGCTTCATGATTCGATTTTTATGGCTACATGGAAAATAGCTTGCGTGCTGCCATCCCTACTAAACAGCAAATTCTTCCTTCCTAGTGACATCACTTACTCGTAGGAATACGCCGCCCTCAAGACAACCCTCAAGGAAATTAATATTTGGTTGCGGTATTCTGTAAAGCAGTGATTTTCAAACTGTGGGTCGCGACACCCAGAGGGGGTCGCAAAACGCAAAAGTTTGTAGGTCATACGCTACAATAAACAAACCGTAAGCAGGCCTGATTATTGTTCAATATTTCATCAACTCAAACCTTTAATCAATGCTTTTACCAATGAAAGCTAATTTCTCTTCTTATTTTTTATGTCACCAAAATAGAAAACAAATGGTACTTTCATAGTCAGCTGAATTATTAAAGTTTTGATGAAGACGATGGGGGAAGGAAGGACGGGGTCGCCAGAATTTTTTAACACTGAAGGTCAAATTCTCGTAATTTTTCTACGATCGCAGATTGAAAGTTGACCGAATCGAGATTGAATTGTGAATTGACTAAAATTATATACCTACCTACTTGATTTCATTAAATAATTATTATTAATTCTTATCGTTGGCAGAGTAACATTCTTAGTTTCTTTAATTTTCGGTCATATTTCCATGTAATCCCACTTAAATTAAACTTTGAAGTTTCAAATTGTATTACGAGAATACCAAATTAGACACTTGTGAGATTGAGACTGGATCGGAACTGAATTTTGACTACATTTTAATTACGAGAATTGCCCCACAGGTTGTAAAGTACTTCGCCAGACTTGAAGCTTATAATGCTCGCATATCTTTAGCCAGAGCATCTTTAGTTAGGTATCTCAATGTCTTCAGAAGTAAGTCTTCAAACTGTGTGTTTAGCCGTGATTTTACCACGCCTATTTCGATACAGTAGGAGCACATGAGTAAAGACGGAACAGAGAGAAAGCTGTCTAAGATCTGCAAAATTTGTGCCTATTCTCATAGGGTTGACACCTTTGTGGGGAGTATTTGTGGGGTATAAGTAGCTCAGCATCACCTTATGAGACAAAGCCAACCTCACCTGCACTGCAACCTCACCTGAACGACAGACAAACATACGGCCCGCCTGATGTGATGCGGTTACCGTAGCTATATTTCTGGTGACCTCATTCACTCGCATGAACATAACAACTCTCAAGGGAATTGTTATTTGGCTGCGGTATTCTGTGAGGTGGAGGTACATTCCCCAGTCGGGTAATAATAATATTGTAAATTTTAATTTAGGTTAATGATAATATTGTATAGCTATATAAAAAAAGACCTATATTGACAGAGTTTCTTTCGGCATTTCTTCTCGTCAATGGTCATTCCGAAATGCTGGTAGATAAAAAAATATACCTAATTGTAATAGACGTGTCTAAGTGCCCGCGAGGGCCCACAGAATAAAGAATTTTGACTTTGACTTTGACTTTGGTAGCTTACAATTACGCTTCCTACCTCTCTTTTGGCCAGAGCTTCGTTTGCCAATCAGCAGGCTGTACCGCGTGCAGATGAAGTTTGATTTGGTTCAAAGATGTTGATGAACCACTTAGATCACCACCCAATAAGTTCTGCCGAAAGAGAGGTAGGGGGCCCATCAATAGGTCGACTAGGAAGTACCACACCTCACAGGAGACCACAAGACAGTCAAATAACATCTCTCTGGAGAGTTATTGTGATCCTGCGTCAGGTCACCAAAAAGAAGGATTAGCAGCAATAGCAGCCGGGGTATACGGTAACCGCTTCACATCAAGCGCGTCATGTGCTTGTTTTCCACCCGACGTAGCATAAAAATCCTTTACTGGTATGTCAACGACAATTCTTTGACTTCAGGTTGTGTAATATTAATAATAAAAAAAATTATTCACGAACATTTAATGTTTTTAAATATCAGTAATATCAATAATATCATCATCATCAGGTCATTTTTGTCTCCACTACAGGAGCACGACCCTCTCTCGTCTGGCACAGACAGGAGGATTTAGCCTACACGCTGGCCAGACGGCTTCGGGAGGCCGCCACTGATTGAATTACAGCTTATTAAATACTTTTTCTATTATTGTACACAGTACAGTAAATAACCATTTTGTCCCACTTTTATTTTTAACATTTATTCAATACTTTTATTCTCATACCTACTCGTAAACAACGTGGAGCGAACACCTATACGTGCACGACGCAAGCCCTGAGCTTGTCCACTGGCGAAGTCAGTTTGAACCAGTTTTTTCCAACCGCGGCGTGTACGCGACGGGCGGCCAGTGGACACGCACACAAGGCCACGCATGCTTATAGTAGTGTACCTAAACACCGCGGTTGAATGAAGCTTTCTCTCTGTACTTCTTTACTCATGTGGTAGGAGTATCGAAATAGGCGTGGTAAAATCAGGGCCAACTCTAATCGAAATATTTATAAAACAATAGTAAGTACTTTAATAATAATTAAAACTCACATGAGAAATCATAGTAGGTACTTTAAATTTATGAAATGAAACTAGTCGACTTTCCCGGCAAACCCGAATGACCCATTTAATTTCATTAATTCATTTACAACATTGGATGGAATAGCATCCGGCCCCCTCGACTCATTGATGTCCAGGGAAAATAGCGCTTTACTACCAAGGTGTGGTTGGTGGTGTTTGCGCTCTGAACATCGAGAGTCTAGATAGACGCAAAGAGAAATCCCAGGAGATCGGCCTTTTCCTTTTTTACCTTTTCCTTTTACGGTGTAGGCCACCAAGTTATCCACTCGTGTACACTGAAGATGCTTCGTATTAAGATAGTGCTAATACATGGTGCTTAAAATTAAATTTGTATCATTAAAATTAAAGAAGTAACTTTGTTCAAGTGTTTAAATCGCGATTTAGAGTTGTTCCAATAAGTCGTGCCATACATCAGTAACATTGCACAATCGATTTTACTGTACAGTTATTTTAATAGTAGATGAGGAACAAATAGATTCCTGACGATATTTTTCGGCATGCCCATGAATCGGGAATGAGATATTTATAATAATACAAACGGGCTTTAAGGACTGTGTTTCCAGAGGCGTAATGTTCTATTTACTTTTTAATAAAATAAAAAGCACTTTTTGACGAAATTATAGCAACGAGATTGTGCTTCTATTCCCTATAGTTAATAATAATTTAGGTACCCCGCTATTATATTGACTGTATGTTCTATTTTAAACAAATTTTCATAATCTAATGTATACTAGATGTTGTTCGCGCTTTCGCGTTGAAACATTAGTGAATGTGTGAAAATTCACGGCCCGAACAATATAATAGTATATTTTGCTCAGTCAGTATTATTTTTTTATTAGGCAATAATTACAAAAATATCAAAAACTAAAAAGTTATCCCAGCACTAAAAAGCTACCAAAATTTTAAAATCTTTATATCCGGCAAAGTATCCGGCAAACCAGTATTATAATTGTAAACCGGTAGCGAAAGTAGAAAAATTCTGCTCTTTACATGCTCCGCTGTCAGGCGACTCCTATTGTTAGGAACTTAACGGTAGAAGCCACTCCAAGTCTCGGTAAAGAGGAAGCCGTAAAGGTTACTTACTTACTTACTAAAAAACGAAAATTGGGAACCAACACATACTCTATGAATGGCTTAGAAAAAAATGCCGAAAATAGCTCACATTTTTATGTACAAATGTGCACATTTCACAATATGAGATAGTATTATTGATCACAAATTCACAAATGCTAATGCAAAGACAATAATATAGTTGTAAGTTATTATTAAAGAAAAAAAATATCGTTTTAGATACAATTTTCGTTATTGGAAATTTTGTATCGAATATCGGATCAAAAATATCGAAGTATCGCATTAAAAATATCGATATATCAATACATCGATACATTACTTTTTCAACAACCCTAGTTTAAACTCGGCTTCGGCTGAGTGAAGTGAGTGAATTGAGTGAAATTTAAAATAAATATGTATGTTGATGAAAATAAATTGGTGAAATGAAATCTATAAACAATTATATTCGGAATTCGTGTTTTTATGCAATCTAGTTTAAAATAGAACAAAATGCCTCGTGTTAAAATAGACTATATTGTTAGCTTCAGCAGTGAAGACCCAGTAAGTATTATAATTTTGTTTTAACTAAATAAATATTTTAATTTAAGTTTATGCCTATTTCAAAATCCTCCAAAATACCTGGTATAACCTCAACCTAATGTAGGATAGTATGACTATTACGACTGGTTTCCCGGCTCTCGCCAGTTGCCGGCCGCCTAACAGATTTTTTTGACTATGAAACAACAAACAATTTTTAATCGGGCAAACTTTGAATAATAATACTACAGATTCAATCATAATATATGAATAATGGGATCTGAGGAGTCATTTGCATATTTGCTACCAAGAACCATTTCAAGTCTAACAAAACACAGCTTGCCAGCTTTTTTCAGTACATAATAAACTTCGGTAATTTCCTTTGATATGCATGTAGTTAATATATTATTTTTTTAAATATATTATAATCTCGAATTATCGCCGGCAAATACATTGTCAATTTTGGTCGAAATCTAATTTGCAACCGGCTGGTTGTAAGTCAGTAGTAGTAATGATTTTCGTTTTGCTATTACTCCAGGAACCTTAATATTGTAAGCTCACAGTTTATAATATTTATATACCTACACCTACAATAAGTTTTTGGGACGTTATGACCAGATTACGGCCAATCCAATACTAATGTTCCAAGTTTAGCAGTCGTACGGTTGAGAACTAGCTTAATTTTTACCTTATACTGGTATAATGGCTGGAATAATTTTTAATTTAAATGTATTAACATTATTTTTCAGTTTAAATTTGACCTAATTGAATTTAATTTGAATAACATGAAAATTTGTGCAAACATTGTAACTTCTCCAAATGTATATTTTTTATAAATTATTGAATAAACATGAAAAAACTGATTGATATTTCATAAAATATTCAGTAAATTTGGCTTATATTCAATAAATAAAACATACAATTGGCATATTTTTTCATTAGTAGAAACTTGCTGATCTTCGGAATTACATTAGGTGGTCGCAAAACTTTACTCTTGTGGTTGGCTTATTGTTATTTAAAAATGTGAGTAAATTGTACAATTGTTTTCATAATTGAGTAACATATATAGTGAGGTGTAAAGTGTAATTTTTTGAATTTGTTTTAAGGACAATCAAGCCAACAACTTGTTGTTATCCGAGGTGAGCAAGCGGCGCTGGCTGTGTCGCGCAGGGGAGCCCTCGTGCTCTGTGGTGCTGCAGCTGTCGCGCTCTGTGCAGGTACTACGGCAGCAATGTGGACTGAAATCAGGAGCATAGTTGCTCAAAATGCTGTGAGACTGCAATACCTCACATTCTCATGTTTGCTAACTGTTGTGATACAAAACTCCTCGTGGGCTTTGTCCATAGTTATAATGAAATAAATACATAAAGTAGTCTCAAGTTACTTTAACTGAAGATATAAAACTACCTTCAAGAAATTAATTTTATGGTTGACTTGTGGCTTGATGTCTAAATTCACACAATTTTGTTGATGCATAAAGTAATTATTATTATAAGGAAGTGGTATTGACAGATCTCAGCAGTGCACGTGGGAGCTCACCATGCGGCCCTGGTGGAGGTGCTAGTGGGCCGCTCGGAGACACCTAATGAACCGTTTCAAGTGAGGAAATTATAGATATACAGCGACTTCTTCTGGCTGCGCCCGTGTGAGATAATATAAATATGAAATGAAATTATTTATTCTGCCATTGGGCCATTTTTTCAGTATATTGTATTGTTTTATTTATTTAATAATGTAATACAGCGTAAGACATTTGGGCGTGTGTTATGCGGGCAGGTGCTGGTGCCGAGCTGCGTGTTCGTGGGCCCGGCGGAGTCCCGCCGCGACGCCGCCGTCGACCGCGTGCGCTCCTTCACCGCCGACCAGCTGGCGCCCGCCGCCGCGCAGCGCTGGGACCGCGTGCGGCTCGTGTGCAGCCAGCCCTACAACAAACACTGCAAGGTACGGACGGACCGCGGCGGATCGTGTGCAGCCAGCCCTACAACAAGCACTGCAAGGTACGGACGGACCGCGGCGGATCGTGTGCAGCCAGCCCTACAACAAGCACTGCAAGGTACGGACGGACCGCGGCGGCTCGTGTGCAGCCAGCCCTACAACAAACACTGCAAGGTACGGACGGACCGCGGCGGATCGTGTGCAGCCAGCCCTACAACAATCACTGCAAGGTACGGACGGACCGCGGCGGCTCGTGTGCAGCCAGCCCTACAACAAGCACTACAAGGTACGGACGGACCGCGGCGGTTCGTGTGCAGCCAGCCCTACAACAAGCACTACAAGGTACGGACGGACCGCGGCGGCTCGTGTGCAGCCAGCCCTACAACAAGCACTACAAGGTACGGACGGACCGCGGCGGTTCGTGTGCAGCCAGCCCTACAACAAGCACTACAAGGTACGGACGGACCGCGGCGGCTCGTGTGCAGCCAGCCCTACAACAAGCACTACAAGGTACGGACGGACCGCGGCGGTTCGTGTGCAGCCAGCCCTACAAATGTTTGTTGTGTATTTATTTACACTATGTCATATAACATGAAGGAAGCGGTCGTTACTTTAAATCCCAAGTGTGACCGTGCGTGCGTGTGTGTGTGCAGTACGGGCTGTCGTTCGTGCACGTGTACTCCCCGGAGGAGGCCCGCGCGCCGCCCGCGCCGGCCTCGCCGCGGCCCGAGGACGAGGACGAGGGCTACCGGCCCGGCCAGCTGTTCGCGCGGGCACGCGCCGCCCCCGCCGCCGACACCGCCGACACCACCGACACCGGTAACACATCCTCGCCACGCTCCCCGAACTATTCGCGGGCAGAAATCAAAATAACGAATAACGTGTTCATAATGTTATTCTGTCGAATTGAACTACCATAAACCGGCCGAACACCTCCGTGGATACCGCATCCAACGTCCTATAAGATAACTGTTATATTAGCAAATGATATCGGGCATCCGTTTTTTTGCAATATGATCTGCGTATTAAAAGTGTTAAAATCGAACTTCGCGTCTATTGTTGTAATTATTTTGCTAGTACGGTACGGTAGTGTATATTGTAATCCGAGTGATATATTTTTATGTATTTATGGATGATCTTTCAGGCGCCCAAATAAGACGAGCCACGTCGCAGGCGTTGAAGAATATCACGGACTCCTCGACGACACTGGTGAAGACGCCTATTGCCAAACAGAAGACGAAAAGGACGACAAACAGCGACGAAACGGCGGGCGACGGGGCGACTAGCTCGGACCGAGGCGGCGACAGGCTCGCGTACACGGCCGACGACGACCGCCCGCACGACAGGATCGACCGCCTGCTGCACGCGACCGCGCGGGACGGGGACCGGGACGGGCGGGGGCGGGACGGAACGAACGACGACCACAGACGAAAGAAAACTAACGACGCAGCGAAACAAAACGACAGGCCGGCCGAACGGAGGAGCGACGACAGGCGGGACCGCGCGCCGCGCACGCGGCCGGGGACGAGCGCGCGCCCGCCCGCCCACGGCGGCGCGGGCGGCCGGCGCGACGACCGGAAACACGCCCACAAACGAGCTCGGTCCGCTGATAAACACGACAGCGGCGGTGAGTTGACGATTTTAACATAAACTAGCTGTCCCGGCGAACTTCGTACCGCCTAACAGTCAATGAATGTCGTGATGTACATATATATATGAACAAAATTTATGATTTCTTGAAATTAATACAATGAATAATAGAAAATAATAGAGAAGCACGATGGCGTGAGGCACGTGTCAGTCTAATTGTACACGCAAGTTAAGCAACGTCAACCGTAGCCTGTTCATGGATGAGTTTATGTTATCTCGAGCTCGTCCGTGCTTCGGAAGGCACGTTAAGCCGTCGGTCCTGGTGTTTATCATTAGATGGCAGTCCTTAAGCCAAGTTAGTGGCCCAACCCGTAGTTGAGCAGCGTGTTGGAGTATGCTCTAAACATCTTCGGTTGAGGGAAGACCCGTATCCCAGCAGTGGGTAAATAATAAGTTCAGTACTTTACAAAGTCACAAAAAAAGTACCAATTGACAACAATAAATATTTCAATCCACAAAACAAATCACAGACAACATTCGCGACGTAAAAGTGAGACCAATCGATTTGACATTTACATAACAATCAATAAATATTCCAATCCTTTTTAACTGGCACTATTTGTATGGGAAAACGTTTTTTCTTTTATTTAATTCTTTCGTCAATTTTTCAATGTTTTTAATACTTTAAATTTAAATTTCTGAACGCACGCATAAATATTTTAGAACCAATAAATATTTAAATCCACAAAACTGTTTTCAAAACAAATCACAGCCAACTTTCAAGATGTAAAAATGAGACCAATAGAGTTAACATTTGTTTTTAATCTATGACATTTGTTCTATAATGAGCTTAATATACATTTCTGAACGCACGCATACATTTGGCGTACGCACGTACGACAACGTCACTTTTGACAGCTACGATAACCACGAACATTTTGTATGGGAAAATGTTTTTTCTTTTATTTTATGTTTTCGAGAATTTTCCAATGTTTTTAAGAGTTATTCTGCTATTCGGGACGGAAACAAATCCAACAAATCAAAAACCATGGCAATCGGTCCAGCCGTTCTCGAGTTATAAGTGTTGTAACAAACACGACTTTATTTTATAAATATAGAAGATTTGATCTATAATACCATTGCTAGTAGAAGTTCCGTATTTTGTATGAAAAATTCATAATTTTAAATTTGAGTGTGTGCAGATGACGCGCTGCGGGCGGGCCCTTGGAGCGCGGCGCCGCACGCGCTGCTGGCGGGCGCGCGCGTGGTGCTGAGCGGGTACGTGCACCCCTTGCGGGCCCGCGTGCGGCGCGCGGCGCTGGCGCTGGGCGCCGCCGTGCTGCCCGCCTGGGGGCCCGCCGCCACGCACCTCGTGTACGTACTCCGCCTCCCTCCTGTCACTGAGCGGGTACGTGCACCCCTTGCGGGCCCGCGTGCGGCGCGCGGCGCTGGCGCTGGGCGCCGCCGTGCTGCCCGCCTGGGGGCCCGCCGCCACGCACCTCGTGTACGTACTCCGCCTCCCTCCTGTCACTGAGCGGGTACGTGCACCCCTTGCGGGCCCGCGTGCGGCGCGCGGCGCTGGCGCTGGGCGCCGCCGTGCTGCCCGCCTGGGGGCCCGCCGCCACGCACCTCGTGTACGTACTCCGCCTCCCTCCTGTCACTGAGCGGTACGTGCACCCCTTGCGGGCCCGCGTGCGGCGCGCGGCGCTGGCGCTGGGCGCCGCCGTGCTGCCCGCCTGGGGGCCCGCCGCCACGCACCTCGTGTACGTACTCCGCCTCCCTCCTGTCACTGAGCGGTACGTGCACCCCTTGCGGGCCCGCGTGCGGCGCGCGGCGCTGGCGCTGGGCGCCGCCGTGCTGCCCGCCTGGGGGCCCGCCGCCACGCACCTCGTGTACGTACTCCGCCTCCCTCCTGTCACTGAGCGGTACGTGCACCCCTTGCGGGCCCGCGTGCGGCGCGCGGCGCTGGCGCTGGGCGCCGCCGTGCTGCCCGCCTGGGGGCCCGCCGCCACGCACCTCGTGTACGTACTCCGCCTCCCTCCTGTCACTGAGCGGGTACGTGCACCCCTTGCGGGCCCGCGTGCGGCGCGCGGCGCTGGCGCTGGGCGCCGCCGTGCTGCCCGCCTGGGGGCCCGCCGCCACGCACCTCGTGTACGTACTCCGCCTCCCTCCTGTCACTGAGCGGGTACGTGCACCCCTTGCGGGCCCGCGTGCGGCGCGCGGCGCTGGCGCTGGGCGCCGCCGTGCTGCCCGCCTGGGGGCCCGCCGCCACGCACCTCGTGTACGTACTCCGCCTCCCTCCTGTCACTGAGCGGGTACGTGCACCCCTTGCGGGCCCGCGTGCGGCGCGCGGCGCTGGCGCTGGGCGCCGCCGTGCTGCCCGCCTGGGGGCCCGCCGCCACGCACCTCGTGTACGTACTCCGCCTCCCTCCTGTCACTGAGCGGTACGTGCACCCCTTGCGGGCCCGCGTGCGGCGCGCGGCGCTGGCGCTGGGCGCCGCCGTGCTGCCCGCCTGGGGGCCCGCCGCCACGCACCTCGTGTACGTACTCCGCCTCCCTCCTGTCACTGAGCGGTACGTGCACCCCTTGCGGGCCCGCGTGCGGCGCGCGGCGCTGGCGCTGGGCGCCGCCGTGCTGCCCGCCTGGGGGCCCGCCGCCACGCACCTCGTGTACGTACTCCGCCTCCCTCCTGTCACTGAGCGGTACGTGCACCCCTTGCGGGCCCGCGTGCGGCGCGCGGCGCTGGCGCTGGGCGCCGCCGTGCTGCCCGCCTGGGGGCCCGCCGCCACGCACCTCGTGTACGTACTCCGCCTCCCTCCTGTCACTGAGCGGGTACGTGCACCCCTTGCGGGCCCGCGTGCGGCGCGCGGCGCTGGCGCTGGGCGCCGCCGTGCTGCCCGCCTGGGGGCCCGCCGCCACGCACCTCGTGTACGTACTCCGCCTCCCTCCTGTCACTGAGCGGGTACGTGCACCCCTTGCGGGCCCGCGTGCGGCGCGCGGCGCTGGCGCTGGGCGCCGCCGTGCTGCCCGCCTGGGGGCCCGCCGCCACGCACCTCGTGTACGTACTCCGCCTCCCTCCTGTCACTGAGCGGGTACGTGCACCCCTTGCGGGCCCGCGTGCGGCGCGCGGCGCTGGCGCTGGGCGCCGCCGTGCTGCCCGCCTGGGGGCCCGCCGCCACGCACCTCGTGTACGTACTCCGCCTCCCTCCTGTCACTGAGCGGGTACGTGCACCCCTTGCGGGCCCGCGTGCGGCGCGCGGCGCTGGCGCTGGGCGCCGCCGTGCTGCCCGCCTGGGGGCCCGCCGCCACGCACCTCGTGTACGTACTCCGCCTCCCTCCTGTCACTGAGCGGGTACGTGCACCCCTTGCGGGCCCGCGTGCGGCGCGCGGCGCTGGCGCTGGGCGCCGCCGTGCTGCCCGCCTGGGGGCCCGCCGCCACGCACCTCGTGTACGTACTCCGCCTCCCTCCTGTCACTGAGCGGGTACGTGCACCCCTTGCGGGCCCGCGTGCGGCGCGCGGCGCTGGCGCTGGGCGCCGCCGTGCTGCCCGCCTGGGGGCCCGCCGCCACGCACCTCGTGTACGTACTCCGCCTCCCTCCTGTCACTGAGCGGGTACGTGCACCCCTTGCGGGCCCGCGTGCGGCGCGCGGCGCTGGCGCTGGGCGCCGCCGTGCTGCCCGCCTGGGGGCCCGCCGCCACGCACCTCGTGTACGTACTCCGCCTCCCTCCTGTCACTGAGCGGGTACGAAGCTATTTCGTCATTATGACCACTTCATCGGTGAATCGAAGGTGCGAGATGTATTCTTCGTTGACACCGAAGCCTCGTGTCTTCCAGTCCGACGTCTCAAATACGTCTTCCTTTGCAGCGGTGAACGGTTTCGGGAAGATGTATCTTCCAGTCGTACTCCTCGCGTTTGTGAGACTTTCGACGCTATATGAAAGAATGACTCGTCACGAATTTCAATGGACGTGGAATACAGACAGTGACGGGGACACGTCGCAATGGCAATAGTCGACAAGATCCCAAATTAAAGCATTAAATTTCACGATAACAAATAACTTTATTGATTTTCGAAGTCTGTAGTTGAGTAGTCGTTCTGATTGAAATCGTCGCTAGTCCGAAGTCCGAAGGCTTGTCGATCGCCTTCGTGGCAGTCGCCGGGAGACATGGGGGCCCGTCCCCGTGTGTAGTGTCCGGCGGCGATGCGAGCGAGGTCCGCGCGTGTTGCAGGTGCGCGTTCCCGAACACGCCGAAGCTGCGCGAGGTGCGCGCGGGCCCGGGCGGCCAGGCCGTGCCCGCGGCCACGGCCGACTGGGTGCTGCAGACGGCGGCGCTGCGCCGCGCGTTGCCGTGGCAGTGGTTCGCCACCGAGCCCGCGCGCAGGCTCGCCGCGCCCGCCGACTGGCAGCACGCGGCAGACGCCGACGCCGACGCCGCACACGGTAACTAGCGAGGGAGGCGCGGTGACGATAACATCCTTTCGTATCTTGACACATTTAATAATCGAAAAGCAAAAGACCCCACGACCGGCTCGCCTTATTAGTGATATGACCTAACGGCTAATAGTCCTGTTGGCTAGAGGACATGTCATCTCAATGCATATATAATACAGTTCTATGACGCAGACGAATGAGTAATTTTATAGCACGCTTTAATTTCTTTCGAGTACCTGGCCGTTTGAGCAAACGATTAAAACTTATTGAAACATTGTCAGTGTTTCAATAAGTTTTTAACGTTTTCTTTTTTATGACTAATGGTACTAGTTAATTCGGCGCGGAGGTGACTTCGAATCACTCGGCAAGGATAATTTGTGCGTTCACTCTAAATGTGAACTATGGAATTTTCATTTAAATATGTTCGCGAGATTTTTATGCTTAACACTTTAATTTTATGCGTCGCCTTTTTGGGGTGTAAGTGGTTCATCAAGATCTTTGAACCAAAGCCAACTTCACCTGCACGTGGTGCACCCTGCTGACTGACAAACGAAGCTCTGGCGAAAAGAGAGGTAGGGAGCGTAATTGTAAGCTACCCGACTGGGGAATATACCTCCACCTCACAGAATACCGCAGCCAAATAACAATTCCCTTGAGGATTGTTGTGTTCCTGCGAGTGAGTGAAGTCACCAGAAAGAACGGAAGGAGATGCTGCGTTGGTAGCGGGGGTGGCGGCGCACGAGCAATATTTTATGTTGCAAGCGTTAATACGGCTACGGTAACCGCTTCATATCAGGCGGGCCGTATGCTTGTCTGCCATCCGAAGTAAATAAAAAAAAAAAAAAAAAAAGTCGCCGTTGTCATTTTTTGCTCTTTTTTTCTGTTATTCGGAATCTGCTCAAGATCATTTTCGGTTTCGTTTCTGTATTCCGAATTCACTAGAGTACCTGGGGTTCGGGGGAACATCAAAATTGTTGTAATTTTCAGAGGCGGCCGCCGACGAGTCCGACACGGACGACGAGATCGAGAGAGCGGTGCGGGCACAGAAGCGAGCTCGGCGAGACTCCGGCTCGACGGACGAGGACACCGTGCCGTGGCCCGCCGCCGACGAGGCGGGGGGGGAGCAGGCGGCCGTGCCCGACGTGTTCGCGGGCCGCACGTTCGTTGTGTCGGCGGCGGCGGCGGGGGCGCGCGGCGGGGCGCTGCTGCCGCGGTACATCGTGGCGCACGGCGGCCTGCTCGCACAGGTGCGCACACTATATATGTATACAACCGCCCGCCGGCACACGCCTACACCACCGGCGAGCGTACCACTGACCGCTGGCCTGTTGTGCTTGTTCCAATTTATTTGTATAGTGTCGTCTCATAAAAGCATAAAGCAGATTAAGCTCCGCTCGGACCCGGGGGCCTACCGTCTAAGCGAAACCAGATTCCCACCGATTTTTTTTAATGCGATAATCATATTTTGACATAAATCTATATACATATAATAAAACAGTAAAAATAATGTGTCTGTACATTGAATATATTTACAAAAAAACAATTGGAGGCGATGGAGATATAGTAATAGAGTAAGAATTTAAAAAAAAATGTCTGTCTGTTTGTCTGTATGTCTGTTTGTACCGCTAATCTCTGGAAGTACTGCACGGATTCGAATGAAACTTTTTTTGTTATATAGCTGTTAAGCCTGGGCAAAATATAGGGTATAATTGATTTTGGAAAGTGGAACACCTGATGCAGCACCATAATGGTTCAGGTAAACTATAAGAAATATAAAAATGACGCCTGAGCAAAAGTTGTTCAGCCTGATGAGCATTTTCTGTTGAGGTATAAAAATCCAAGATTTGGAACACCTGATGCAGAACCTTAATGGTTCAGGTAAACTATAAGAAATATATAAATGACGCCTTAGCAAAAGTTGTTAAACCTGATGAGCATTTTTTGTTATTTTATTATTTTTTGTTAAGGTATAAAAATCCAAGATTTGGAACACCTGATGCAGAACCATAATGGTTCAGGTAAACTATAAGAAATATAAAAATGACACCTTAGCAAAAGTTGTTCAGCTTGATGAGTGGTCACCACCTTTTCACCACTAGGGGGCGCCACCAAATTACTGACTCGGGTGTAAATAATACAACAAGTACAGTACTAATATCGCTGGGTTTATTGCTCGCTTGGTTGCTTGCTAAAAATGATCCTTATAAAATAAGCTATATGCAAATCTACAAAACAATTTACAGCGCCAACTTAAATCTAAATAAACCGTACAGCGCCATCTAGTGACATTTGTATGAATCACAAAATATGATGTTTGTTGCTTTGTTTACATTTAATACTTATTATTTACTAAACCAAAGTACAAATAAATTTTTCGTATGTTCGTTTATATTTTTTAGGACACTTTACTATACAGATTAAACATACCGCCCACCAAGGACATCCTGCTTAATGTCCTTATATCTACCGCCCACCATTACACATTACTTTTTCTTTATCACGTCAGAGTGTCCTCTGACAATATTGACACACAATACTTAAAAAAAACTACAATAAAAAAAAATAAACAAAAAAGAATATTACAAATATTACTTAAGTTTATTGAGCGACTGGTAGAATACATAATTTATTCGTCGGTCTCTTAATAAGCGAATTTTTTGTGCGCAAAGTAACCACTCTGGTAATACTGTCCAAGCCGGCATGTTTTTCTGTCACTTTACCCAAAAGCCATCGACCCGGTGACAAATCATCTTCCTTCACCAATACTATATCTCCGATATTTGGTTCGGGATTTTGATTTGCCCATTTGTAACGATGTAAAAACTGGGTTAAGTAATCTTGCGACCACTTCTTCCAAAAATCTTGCAACATTCGCTGTGTTAATTGCCATCTCCTGAGAGTACTTATATTTGAATTTTCGTAATTAGCATCAGGGACCAGAAGCAAAGGTTCTCCTATCAAAAAATGACCCGGTGTCAATACCACTGATTCTTGTCCGTCTTGAATTTTTGACAAGGGCCGCGAATTTAAACAGGCTTCAATTTGGTATAACACAGTGCTCAGTTCTTCAAAGGTTAAGGTAGAGTTACCGATCACCCGTTTTAGATGGTGCTTGGTAGATTTGATACCGGCTTCCCAAAGACCACCAAAATTCGGGGCATGAGGTGGTATGAAATGCCAATCAGTTCCGTTTGTGGAGAGCCATTCTGCTATGTCTTGGGCAACTTTAGACCTTTCAATGCTTAATAACGTTTTTAGTTCCCTAGCAGCTCCTATGAAATTAGTTCCGTTATCACTATACAAATCGGAGCAGTGACCACGTCTCGCGACAAAACGTTTAAAAGCAGCTAAAAACGCCTCAGATGTTAAATCACTCTGTACGGTTTGAACACCCTTTAAATGAAACTTGATGTAAACTTGATAGTAATTTATTCTTGCTGATGACGAGATGCTGGTGAGACGGCTTTGGGTCTGTGAGCACGCGTGGTTTACTGCTACCGAACGCGAACTGCTGTGTGTACTTGATAATTCATATATATATTAGGCGCTGCCGCGTAAATTGCTGACATACGCTTGGCTCTAATATGGTAGAACCGTACATGCTCCCAGGCCGAAAAAATAACAAAAAATGATTAGTAATGACGGTGGTACAAGATGAAAAACAATGCTAGATATTAAGTATATGTTAGTAAATTTGATTTATATAATAAAATGCTACAAGGAATTAAATCTAACTCTATCGTCCACAATATACACTGAGCGTAACACTGGAGACGTTGATCGGTTTGTTTTTGTTTGATAATGGGTGGACCGGCATTGACACTATAACCACTTTGTAAGCATTGCTCACTTTTGCTATAGCGGACACTAGCACAACCCGGGTTCACATTACACTGTTTATCACTACACGAAACTTGTGATTCTCGTGGGCGAGCGGCCGCCCGCGGAACCTCATCCGCGGCCAGCGGAGAGGTTGTCTGCTTACTGCTTTGTTGTTATGCTGGCTGCTTTCTGCTACATCTCCATCGCATCACGATTGTGATTCCAACGACGATGATTACTCCAACTATACAATATTGTATATAGTGGATTTCATGGGCGGATATTTCGTTGTATAAGGGTATCGTCTGCTCCATTTTTTGCTGGATATCCGCCATTTGCTTGTCGTAATTATCTAATGTTTCATTAACTTGTGGGGGAGGTACCGGCACAGGAATATTAAATATATGGTTAAAAATATAATAGAAGAAATGCTTACGTTAGCCTTAATGTAGACGTTGCTCGCCACTTGCTTGTTAGCATAAACTGTGAAGTTCTTAGATTTTAGAATGCATCCTTCAGCAGTCGTCAATAGACCGGTGCTTGATAACTGTAATAGCGTAACTTGATCTTCGCACAATAGTTTTAGTTGGCAATCAGCGCAACAAAAATAAATATAATTATTAATGGCATGTAATTCCGTTCATGTGACTCACATCGCTCGCTGGTCGTTTTACAACGTCTGGTTACCTGATCTGTCAGACAAAACCCGTCGTCATCCTTGATGTTATAGACTGGGGTATTTAATGAGCATAATATTGTATTTGTATCTTGCTGTAAACACAAACGTCGTATGTCATTTTCAGACATCGGTAACATAGCGTCCTTTTTGATATTAATCGCTGCGTAGTTGGATACAGGTATGATGTGATGATGATGATCTCTGTTGTAGGGGAATTCGAGTTTCGAATATTAGGTAGTTAGTCGACATCCTTGCTTTTGTTTTTAAGAAATGATAGACCTTAGTTAAATCGATAGGGTTAATAGGTAAAAACAAATTTCTTGGAATTTGCCCGGCGATAATGCTTAATTGATGACGTAGCTGGTCGGGTGTCAATAGATGAAGACTCAGTTGTCCATTATAAATATCAGTCATTATGTGTAATAAAGTCTCCTGCATGTTATTGAGACGTATTAAAAGATTTTTCGCTATCATTGCTGACAATGTGAAATGGGCAATGAAGACGTATTATAAGTTTCACATTGTACCTTATTTAGTGAGGTTTCCAAATTGAAAAGTCTTTGATTTATAGCTTTATGTTCCTTATTCATTATATTTTCTGTTCGTTTCAATAAGTTAAACTCGGCTTCTACCACAGAAGTTTGATTTTTCCATAACGTAGCCAGATGTTCTTGATTTTTCTTGACAAGCTCTATGTCTTGTTCGTATTTTTCGGCAAACTGACTGTCTAAAATGCCAAACAAACTGTTAGCGATATATCCCACCCCATTGATAAGACCGCGTGTTGATCGCGTACGGGCTTGCTGCTGATTCATTAAAACACTGTCGTAATATTGTAGTTCCTCGAACCCGTGCCGTAATTGTAACATGATCGCTTCGCATTGTGATTGCACTCTTATCGATTTACAAGTGGTTTCAAGATAATTAATATTTTTATTTAGAACTTGAGACCCTTCGCGGTACGGATTCATGTCATAATAGACTATTAGGCGCCACTCGTCTCGAATTAAATACATGTTATTTATTTTGTCGAAGTACAAGCCTTGATTTGCTTGCAGTTGCGTTATGTTGTATGCACCTTCTGTGCTGGTAATAAGAGTCATTATGAACAGCATGAGTGAGAATACCATTTTAATAAAGTTTGTTCTTCTTGATTTAGATCCCGTTGCTTGATTAGAGTTACTTGCTTCTTGATTTGATATTGATTCCGTTTTTTGATCCCGCCGTTCAGGATGAACTGGCAATACTGATAGCTTTACTACGGGACGTTTCATAATACCGTTTTTTGTCTTCAACGAAACAACCCTGACGTATCCGTCACTTCCCGGGTGTAGTTCTACCACTCGTCCAAGAGCCCATTTTCCTTCTGGGAGGTTGGCGTCGTTAATCGTAACGACGTCGTTGAGTGTTATGTTGTCTCTCGATTGTCTCCACTTGCTGCGAGTCGATAATTGTGTTAAATATTCAGATCGCCAACGTTTCCATACGTCTGCGAATATTTTTTGCGTCAGATGCCATCGCGTCCTTAAGTCTATTTCTGTGTCATATAATGCCAATGATGGCCCATTAGTTATAAAATGTGCTGGTGTCAGGCAATCCAAGTCGTCTGGATCCTCTGTCAATGGACATAAAGGCCTTTGGTTGAGACACGCCTCTAACTGACAGAGTAACGTGCTATATTCTTCAAACGTGAGACGCTGTTCTCCTATTACTCTTTTCAAGTGATATTTTAGACTTTTAACTGCCGCTTCCCACAGACCTCCTGCTGACGGCCATGATGGTGCGTTGAAGTGCCAGTTAATTTGCATTTGGGCTATCTCGGACATAAACTCTTGATTAAAGGTCTGCTTAATTTCCTCATATTCCTGCTGGAGTATTCGGTTGGCTCCTATGAACGTGGTACCTTGATCACTGTAGATATGAGCTGGTACTCCCCGTCTCGCTGCCATTCTGCGCAGTGCGGACAGAAATGCTGTGGCAGTTAATTCAGTTACTAATTCTAAATGTATGGCCTTGTTCGCCATACACACAAATACTGCTATGTATCCCTTTGAGGTCTTGATTCCTCGTCCCTTGTTCGACTTGATATACACATGGCCTGTATAATCCAGACCGGTGTGTAGCCAGCA
This sequence comes from Hypsopygia costalis, assembly GCA_937001555.2. NCBI lineage: Eukaryota > Metazoa > Arthropoda > Insecta > Lepidoptera > Pyralidae > Hypsopygia > Hypsopygia costalis. The sequence continues at coordinate 378,770 of OW443336.2, read as the reverse complement.
TCTTGATGGACTGGTTACACGTGATGGCGGCATATCCGCCATAAGCTGAGGTTGGATGTTGGGGCTGTGTCGCCTGCATTTTACACATTTGCTAAGTCGCTGCTTGGTAGTCTTGATTCCACCAATTAGCCAGTACCGTTGTCGCATAAATGCTAATGTAACACGGGCTCCACCATGATATGTGAGCTCGTGGCATTCATCTATGATTAAATCGGCTAAGCGACAATTTTTGGGGATTAATATGGGGTGCTTCATATCCTTGCTAATATGAGCATTTTTTAGCCGTCCACCCACTCGGAGAACTTGCTCTTCATCCAAGAACGGGTTGAACATACAAAGCTTGCTACTACTTGATATCGTATCCCCCTTTTGTAAGTGTTGAATTTCCTTATAGAATTCTTCATTTTGCACGGAAATTATAATTTTTATTTTTGCTTGATGTAATTCCTTGATAGTAAGGTAAGAAGGCTTGCTTGCTTGTTTTGATGATTTGGTACGATAGATCCATGCTAAGACTCTCGATGCTTTTGATAGAGAGCAATACTTGCTTAATAATTGCTTGATAATGCTTTCTTCCTGATTTAAAGCAATTGCTGTTATTTGTTTAGTTTTTCTCACTTCTTGATCTGTGAGAAACACCATACTTGATTGATTTGGCGTCGTCTTTGATTCATCGAATGTTAATAGCCAGGTTGGACCCTTCCACCACAGTGAATGATTTTTTAACTGGGTTGCTGTAAGCCCACGGCTAGCGCAGTCGGCTGGGTTTTCCGCTGACTTGACATAGCGCCACCTCTCTGGCGGTATCACTTGAGTGATTTGCTTGATTCTGTTCGCGACAAATGGTTTCCACCTTTCGGGTTCACCATTTAGCCAACCTAGTACCACCATTGAGTCAACCCACCCGTAAATCTTGATATCGTAACTTGATAAGCAGTCTTTGATTTTCGCTATAAGTTTTGATAACAGGAGTGCTCCACATAATTCTAATCTAGGCAGTGAGATATTCTGGCTGAGAGGCACTAGTCTTGTTTTGCCGGCGATAATTATTACCGAAGAGACTCCATTATTTGTTGTTCTACAGTACGCTACAGCGCTGTAACCTCTGATGCACGCGTCTGAGAAGCCGTGAATCTCGATCTTGTTATGCTCAGTTGATCCAATCCATCTTGGTACTTGTAATTGATTGATGACCTTGATATCTTCCCGTAGATGTATCCATTCTAGCTGCATGGATGTAGGTAATTGATCATCCCATTGCAAAGCAGACTGCCAAACCTCTTGGAACAGAAGTTTTAATTTCATGGTAAGAGGAGATAGCCAACCGAGAGGATCAAATAATTTTGAGATGTCTGATAACAATGTTCGTTTCGTCGCCACTTGCTGAGACGACCCTATCCGTGATTCAAAATGGAACTCATCTTGCTTAGGGTTCCAGCCGAGGCCCAATGTTTTTGTTGACTCAGCTTGCGTGAAATTGTAGTTTAATTGTTCTATATCGCTGCTCACTGATTTGAGTACTTCTGGAGAGTTGGATTTCCATTTTCTCAAGTTGAATCCCCCTGATTTTAAAAGTGAAGTAATATCCGATACAAGCCGGCTTGCTGACTCGATTGAATGGCATCCATGTAGTAAATCGTCCATGTAAAATGATGTCTCAACTACATCCGGGGCTGAGCTGTTTTTATAATTACATTTTTCGTCACTTGCTAACTGCCTGAGGGTCATCATTGAGAGGAACGGTGCGGCGCTTTGACCGTAAGTTACGGTTGACAACTGGTACTGCTGCAAGCTGTCCGAAGGGGAATCACGCCAGATGATTTTCTGATACTTTTGGTCTTCCTTGTTTAACCAAACTTGTCGAAACATTTTTTCTATATCAGCAGTAAATGCGTACTTATACTGTCTCCACTTGATAATGAGACTCTGCAAATCCTGTTGTAGGTTTGGACCGCTCTCCATCATATCGTTTAAACTGTAACCAGAAGAGGTCTTCGATGATGCATTGAATACGACTCGTAATGCTGTAGTTGATGAGTCTGGCTTTAGTACATGATGGTGTGGGAGAAAGTATTCTGGTGTCTCGTTACCGCTGGCTGGAATCATATGGCCTAGTCTAATATACTCATTTATAAATAACTTGTATTCCCTTGCTATATTTTGTTGTTTATTAAATTTCCTCTCCACTTGGAGAAATTGTGCTATAGCTTTATTTTTTGACAATCCTAGGTGCTCTTGATAGTTAGGTTTGAACGGTAGCCTTACTTCATACCGTCCATCCTCGCGGCGCGTTGTGGTATTTTTGTAAAACTCAATAACCCTTTGATCGCTTGATGAAACTTCCGAGTTCTCCGCGACGTCCTCTATTTGCCAAAATTTTTGAATTTCGCTGATGTCATTTATAACGACGTTACAATGCAAAGTTTGCTGTACAGGCCCGCTTAAAATAAAACCTAAACGCGTTTGCTGCGCGATAGGCAAATTGGGACCTGCCCTATATATGCCTTCCAAAAGAATGTTGCTGTAGATGTCTGCTCCCAGGAGCAGGTCCACAGGGCTGCTGATGTTGAAGGAATTATCAGCCAACTTGACTTTGTCTAAGAATGCTAAATTGGATATTTTAAATGTCCGACTTGGTAAATTTTTTATTAAAGTGTTCATAATTAAGGCATCGCAATCGAATGTATAATCGCTATTAATAGAAAAACATTTTAATGTAACAATTCCCTTACAGTTATTCGAACGGTCTCCGATACCTGATACGACACCGCGACACTGTCTACGCGGGAGACCCAATGTCTGGGCTGCCCTCTCCGATATCAGTGATGTTTGTGAGCCTTGGTCTAAAAGGGCACGTATGTTGTGTAGAGATCCATCTTGGGCTTGGACCTTAATTATCGCTGTAGCTAACAAAACTTCCGGCATGTCGCCCTGTAGTGAAACATGCGTATTCCCCTGTACTTGCTCAGGTTGTCTAAAATATACGCTGTTTCTTGAGACTGATAGATTCCTGTTTTCTAACCTACTATAAACATCATGCAGGATGGTATTGTGATGCCCATTGCATTCCCGACAACGTTTTTCGGAAATACATGGTTTTCCTTGATGATCATATAAGCAATTTTGACATATTTTTTTGTTATTAATTACGTTTATTTTTGCTTGATCGGACATTGATTTGAACTTTGCACAGTAGTATAAGGCATGATCGGCAGTTTCGCAAATCGGACATGTGTGGTTCGCGGTTCTGCTATTCTTGCTGGTCGAGGCTTGCGTAACTCGGCTACTTGACGTAAGTATTTGCTTGACATAGTTAGGTTTTTTGTATTTCGCAACTTGATTGTAATTATAGCTAGGTTTTAGCGTCGGATTTTCTTGCTTTTTCCGGCCGCTTTCTAACGCTGTAAATTTTGCTTCTAAAAAGTCCAAAAATTCTTGTAACAAAGGCAGCTCCCTTGGTTGCTTTAACGATGCTACATATTCATTATGAGTATCGGGGTCCAACTTTTGAGACAATATATGGACTAATAATGGGTCCCATGTGCTTATATCCACCCCTAAATTTTTAATAGCATTTAGGGTTTCCAATGATGTGTCATGTAGTCTCTTGATCTGACTAGATGACTGCTGCTGCATTACGGGACAGTTAGTTAAAATATTGATGTGCGATGTAAAAATAAGTTTTTTGTTATTGTACCTGTGGTTAAGGATTTCCCAACAAGTAGAATAATTTTCGGAACTAATGTGGAGATGCTGTACTAATCGCTCGGCTTCCCCTTTAAGTTTTGCTTTGAGAAACTGCATCTTTTGGGAACTTGATAACGATGGGTTGTTGTGAATAGTCTCAGTGAAGAGGTTTTTGAACGATTCCCACTGGTGAAAATTGGAACTGAAATAAGGGAGCTCCAGAAGAGGTGTTGATTTATCCCTATGACACACCGACCACATTTTTTTGTTAATGGTCTTCTTGATATCGTTGTACGTACTTTCGTAACAAAAAAATGCTTGGTCATACTCTTGATTACGACCCTCTAATTCGCTATCGATCTCTAAATGAAGTGAATCTATTGCCGACCAACGTACCTGTATCGTATGTAGGAAGTCATCGAATTCCCACTTATCAGTTACCGTATCTAAGTCTATGCTGTTTATCGTTCTCTGGAATGCTCTAAAGTTGCTGGCCTGTCTCCTTAGCATTTCGTCCGTCTTGCTGTCGGTACCTCTCCCCTGGGAACCTGCTGACTGCAACGAGTACTCATTGATATTACCTGTGTGCGGCGTCGATGGTTTGGAAGCAGTTGTAATAGTTCCCGGAGACTGCTGAGATGACTCCCCTACACCTTGAAGGGTAGCAGGCTTCAAAAGGGGCGTCAAAGTTTTACTTTCCTTTGACACCGTTGTTGCTAAGAAGACACACTTGATATTGTCGTGTCTTGCTTTAGTTTGCTCGTATTGCTTGTTTATAAAGTAGGTATGGTCCTTGATCCCATACCCACACAAACTTACGTGATTGGCTTGAAATTCTTGCCAATAACGCTCTAGTTTTTCTAAGCGACTGCTGATGTATTCGGCAGTTTTCCGCTCTGCGCTATCCTTTTTAAAGTTGGAATACAGTTGTTCGATCGCCAAATTTAATTGGGATTGTTGAGACAGGAGATCTTCCATCTTAAGTTATATGATAAAAATAAGGAAAGATCTTACTTGATGCTATTGTCGCGAGCCTTGCTTGCCCACGACAGGTTTATTGATAGTTTTGATATGATGATTCCCGAAGCACAGTGGATGTCTTCTACGATGGCTGGTTCACCTCACTGTACACAGTCCGAAGTCCCGAATGTGCACTCGCGAGGTCCTGATACTCGAAGGACCAAAAAGAATGTACGGTTCGAACACCCTTTAAATGAAACTTGATGTAAACTTGATAGTAATTTATTCTTGCTGATGAAGAGATGCTTGTGAGACGGCTTTGGGTCTGTGAGCACGCGCGGTTAAGTGCTACCGAACGCGAACTGCTGTGTGTACTTGATAATTCATATATATATTAGGCGCTGCCGCGTAAATTGCTGACATACGCTTGGCTCTAATATGGTAGAACCGTACACACTCACTGCTTCTAAATGTATAGCTCTAGTCACCATACATACAAATAAACAGATATAACCCTTATATGCATGATGACCTCGGCCTTTCGATGTCCGGATGTTCATGGGACCAGCGTAATCAACTCCGCTTCTTTTAAAAGGTTTACCAGGTGTGACTCTAGCCATTGGAAGCTGACCCATCAATTGATTTTGTATTGTGGCATTATGTCTCGTACATTTGACACATTTCCTAACAAAATCTCTCGCCAATTGCTTGAGCCCAAGAATCCAAAATTTAGATCTTAGGTAGTTCTGCATGAGCTGTGAACCACCGTGCAAGGTTTTAAAATGTGCATCTGCTATTAGTAGGCTTGTTAAAAATGACTTCCTTGGTATTAATACTCGATGTTTTTGATCATAATCGAGCTCTGACTGTTCTAAACGGCCACCAATTCTCAGAATTTCTTTATCGTCTAAGAAAACATTGAAAGATTTTAGTTTGTTCTTTTTTGGCAGATCGATTTTACGTTTACAACATTTAATCTCTTCTACAAATCCTTCATTTTGACACTGTTTTATGCAAATATTCATCGCTTCAACTAATTCTTCTTTATTCAAGTAACTACTATAATTTCTTTCAGCAACAGGTTTTCTAATCCCCAGAAAACGACGACAATATGCTATTACCCGCACGAGTCTGTTAAGAGAAGAAAATCTGTCCCACAACGATGTCTCTACTATTACAGTATTGGTTTTCATCTCTTCCAATTGAGTTGTGAAATATTTTGGCTTCTTTGATGGTATCTCCTCTTCCATTAAAAATGGTGGTCCATTCAACCACAATGAGCTCTTCAATAATTCACTTGGCTTAAATCCTCTTGAAGCGCAATCAGCGGGATTGTTTTTCGACTGCACATGAGACCATCTGTCAGCATCAAAGGTTGTTAGTATTTCCGACACCCGATTGGCTATGAAAGTTTTCCATCGAGAAGGATGGCTGTTTATCCAGGCAAGTACCACTTCTGAATCTGTCCATGCATATATGTTTTGCTTGTCAACCATTAGCACTTTCGCTACTTCTGCTATTAATCTGGTTAAAAGCACCGCCCCACAAAGTTCTAACCGGGGTATGGTTACTTGTTTAATTGGGGCTACCTTTGTTTTAGCTGTAACAAGATTAACGTGAATTTTTCCTTCAGCATCTATCACTCGAATGTAAATTACAGCTGCATAAGCCATCTTCGAGGAGTCAGAAAAGCCGTGCAACTCCAACTTTCTGTCACCGTGCGTTATGTTCATCCATCGAGGTATTTTAATGGTTCTCAACGCTTCCAGTTCCTCACGGTAAGTCAACCATTCTTTTAATATCTGTGTTGGCACCTCATCATCCCAGCCAATGCCTGCTAACCACAACTTTTGAATAAGTATTTTGGCTGTGATGATGCAAGGGCTCACCCATCCCAACGGATCATATAATCTAGCTATACTAGATAAAATAACTCTTTTTGTTACAGGTTCCTGCGTCGTTGGAAGAGTCACTACATATTGGAAGGTGTCGTCGCATCGGTTCCAGGTAAGTCCCAAAATTTTCATTACTGTATCTAATTTGAAATTTAATATTCCTTCCTTTCCGTTTTCCTTGTCCTCTCCATTCCTATTAATTATATTTAGTAGTTCCTTGCTATTACTGGACCATTTTTGTAGCTCAAATCCCACTTTGCTTAATAACTCATTAATTTCTTCATAGACTTTAATAGCTTCCTCTATATTTTGTGCACCTGTCATTAAATCATCCATGTAGAAATCATTTACTACCCTTTTTGCAGCCAACGGATAAGCTTGACCTTCATCGTGTGCTGCTTGCTGTAACGCACGCACTGCCAAATATGGTGCTGATGCCGTACCAAAAGTAACTCTTGTTAATTCAAATTCCTGTATTTCTTTTTCAGGATCATCCCTCCAAAGAATTCGCTGATGGACTGTATCTCTCCTGTCTACTTTAACTTGGCGGTACATTTTTACAATGTCCGCCACTAAACTGATTGGATGCACTCTCCAACGCATTATGATATGGCGTAAATCATCTTGGAGAGTAGGGCCAATCATCAACTTATCATTTAAGGATCTACCATTTTTCCCCTTACAGGATGCATCGAACACCACCCGAACCTTGGTAGTATCCTTTCCTTCTTTTACTACGGCGTGGTGAGGTAAATACCCTGCCTTTTTATTCCTTTTCTCTTTATCTATCACCTCCTCCATATGATCAAGTTCCAAGTATCCATTTATGACTTCTGTATAATCTTTCTTCAACATTTCATTCTTGTTTAATTTTGATTCTAAGGCCTTAAATCTTTTTTCGGCTATGTCTCGTGATCCTTCAATTTTAAGGTCTGGATTACTGGTGCGAAATGGAAGTCTGACAATATATCGACCCTCTTCATCTCGTCGAGTGGTAAGTTTGAAGAACTCTTCACACTGTCTTTCTTCTTCTGTTAAAATTGGTTTTTTATTTTCAGGTTCAGCTTCCAGTTCCCAAAATTTCTTTAACAAGTCATTTTCGCCTATTTGCGTATGCATAACTACAATGCTTGATGATACAGTGCTGTCTTTATTTATTGTTCCAGACAAGATCCATCCTAAACTGGTAGATTGGGCCACAAGTAAGCCTCGAGGGTCTTTCATTATACCTTCTTTCAATATATGCGGATAAACCTCAGCACCCAACAAAACATTGATTTTGTTGGGCGTGTGGTATTGAGGATCAGCTAACATATCTACATTTATATCTACCCATTCTGCCGCGTTAACCTTTGCAACAGGGAGAAGGGTTGTGATAGACCTTAAGACATAAGCTCGAATTTCGATTTCAAAGGTCGGATCTATTCTAGACTTTACTTTAATCATTACTGTGAATTTAGAAATTAAGCCTTTATCTCCGCCTATTCCCTTAATTGTCTGCCTAGATGGCATCTTCTTTAATCCTAGATACTGCACAGTGGCTTCCGTAACAAACGATGCTTGCGAGCCCTGATCCAACAAAGCCCTGACCAACCTATACATCCCATCTTTGGACTCAGCCTTAATAAGCGCCGTTGCTAATAAAACTGTGTTATTCACTTCCCCTGTCGAAAAACAAGACGTTATGGGTTTGATCACAGTTTCAGATGGAGTCACTGCGGTATTAGTCAAATGAGTCTTTTCCCTCATTATAGGCGATGTTTCAGATCTCGGTACACCATACTCAGAAATACTCTCAGGATGTAGCAATGAATGATGGCGACGTTTGCAGATTTGGCACTTAACCGGATTTTTGCAAAATTTTGCCGTGTGATTCACTCCCAAACAATTAAAGCAAATTCCGTTTTCTTGCACAAAATTACGCCGAGCTTCCTTGCTTTCACCCGCAAATTTCTTACAAAATGATAATTTATGATCCCCATCACAGAATTGGCACAATACTACTTTCCTATCGTTTACAATATGGAATGCCTGATGACCCTTAGCATGGGCTTTATTGGGTTTAGAGTCCAGAAATTCCAGTGCTCGGTAACGATTAGTTAAAAATGCTTTAAAGTCCTCTAAAGATGGTAATTCCTCAGACACTGGCAAACTAAGCTCCCATTGTTTTCTGGTCTCCAAATCCAATTTCAAACAGATAATGTGTATTATAATTATATCCCAAGTACTAATGTCAATTCCCAAACCTTTTAAAGCATTAAGACATTCACAGGTGGTATCCAAAAGATCTTTGATTGAAATAGATGATTCAGTAGTTAAGTTTCTCTGACTCAATAGTCTTTTCAGTACACAACTTGCCAAAAAACGCTTGTTATTATATCTCTCCTCTAATTTAGACCATGATTCCTTGTAGTTATCTGCAGTTATAGGGATATGACGCAAGAGCTGTTCAGCTTCGCCAGTGAGATGTGCCTTGAGATAATGCAACTTTTGTACATCATCTAAAGAAGTATTATTGTGGATAAGTGACATAAAAAGGTCCCTAAAAGAAGGCCATTCTGTATATTTCCCAGAGAATGGGGATATGGATATTTTTGGCAATTTGGCATTACAACCATTATTATTCCCTTTAGCTTGTTGCCCTATAGAAGTTGATGGACCGAGAGACAAATCAAATTTAGACAACTTCTCTTTCAATTCTGATTTATAATCTATATACAACTCTTCGGTTTCATCATAAACATTTTTCACGACATATTCCGACTTCGAGATATCTACCTTACTTTTTTCTCCTAGAATTTTCCTATGCGTTTCATTAAATATTGACCACTGGCTTTCCAAATTTTCTAATCGTGTTTCTATATAAGATTTTGTTAAGCGTTCCTTAGAAGATTTTTTAAAATTAATTCTACCCTTGGCAATTTTAGATTGAATATCTAGCTGTATTCCAGTTAAAGACTCCATTTTAATTAACCAAATCTTATATATTAATAAATAAAAATAAAAAAAATAACAGTAAAGTAAACTAAATAATTTCAATAAACAATCTAGCAAGTATGTTAAACCGTGCACAAATCCTAAAATTTTAGAAGTCCAGTAGTGTTTTCCAAAATTTTACAAGTCCCAAGGTAAGTTGCAAAAATATTCTAAGTCTAAAAAATATTTGAAAGGTTTTACAAGTCCCAGATACAATTTCCGAAACTATTCTAAGTCCAAAGTATTCAACAAAAAATTACAAGTCTCTGATAATATCTTTAAAATTTTTCTAAGTCCAAAAAGTTATCAAAAATTTTACAAGTGTTTGGAATGTAACTCGATAGAAAATTGGGCATAGATTCGGGGTATCAACCAAATTCTTAAAATTATTCTAAGTCTAATATTCCATATAAAATACTACACTAATATTTAAAGTTAAAATGTCTAAGGAAATAAAGTTCAATTTTGCTTGTAACACTGACACTTGTTCTTGAATGCTTGTAAGGTTCAAAATGGCTTGATAAAATTTAAATTAAAAATGTACTCACGATTGATCACTTCACTCACTCACTTCCTGACGATGGTGCTACATGCGAGTGACACCGTCTGCGATATACCAGGATTCCACCAGATCTCCAGGCTCCACTGCTCCTCTTCGAAATTCCTCCCACTCGCCTCCTGCCGCGGCCTGCAGCGCCTTCCGCTCTGACGTCACGGCTATGACGTCGCTGAAAGGGGTGCTCTGAACAGCGATCCACTGTCCAGTGATTGACGACGGGTTGCGGGGGTTGGTAGTTGCTCCACAAACTACCTGAATACATCCGGCTCGAAGGACCAAAATAGTCACCACCTTTTCACCACTAGGGGGCGCCACCAAATTACTGACTCGGGTGTAAATAATACAACAAGTACAGTACTAATATCGCTGGGTTTATTGCTCGCTTGGTTGCTTGCTAAAAATGATCCTTATAAAATAAGCTTTATGCAAATCTACAAAACAATTTACAGCGCCAACTTAAATCTAAATAAACCGTACAGCGCCATCTAGTGACATTTGTATGAATCACAAAATATGATGTTTGTTGCTTTGTTTACATTTAATACTTATTATTTACTAAACCAAAGTACAAATAAATTTTTCGTATGTTCGTTTATATTTTTTAGGATACTTTACTATACAGATTAAACAATGAGCATTTTCTGTTGAGGTATAAAAATCCAAGATTTGGAACACCTGATGCAGAACAATAATGGTTCAGGTAAACTATAAGAAATATAAAAATGACGCCTTAGCAAAAGTTGTTCAGCCTGATGATCATTTTCTGTTGAGGTATAAAAATCCAAGATTTGGAACACCTGATGCATAACCTTAGTGGTTCAGGTAAACTATAAGAAATATAAAAATGACGCCTTAGCAAAAGTTCTTCAACCTGATGAGCATCTTTTGTTGAGATTTGGAAAATCCAAGATTTGGAACACCTGAAGCAGAACCATAATGGTTCAGGTAAACTATAAGAAATATAAAAATGACGCCTTAGCAAAAGTTGTTCAATCTGATGACCCTTTTTTGTTGAGGTATAAAAATCCAAGATTTGGAACACCTGATGCAGAACCTTAATGGTTCAGGTAAACTATAAGAAATATATAAATGACGCCTTAGCAAAAGTTGTTAAACCTGATGAGCATTTTTTGTTAAGGTATAAAAATCCAAGATTTGGAACACCTGATGCAGAACCATAATGGTTCAGGTAAACAATAAGAAATATAAAAATGACACCTTAGCAAAAGTTGTTCAGCCTGATGAGCTTTTTTGGTTGCGGTATAAAAATCCAAGATTTGGAACACCTGATGCAGAACAAAGTTAAATTTATTTGCATAAACAACACGTGTTTACAATAAATTATAGTTTTTAAAAAAAAGTAAAAAAACACGCTATAATAGCCAATAGAACTAAAAAAGTTTTTAAGTAACTTTTTTAGTTCTATTTGCTATTATAGCGTGTTTTTTTACTTTTTTAAATCTATTTATTACAATACATAGATAACAATAAATAGATTAACAAAATATTGAATGTATTGTAAAAAAAAAACCGCGGGTGCTACTTTTATTCTTACCTGCTACAAGTTAGAACGATTGGTATATATTCGCACAAACCAGAAGAATACGTGCATTTGCGGGACGCTATATAGCAAGATCAGAGTTTATTTGATTTGGTGGTGGAAAGTGTTTTAAGCAACGAGGGGAAACTGTTTTTCTTAATTGCTCCAGGAGGGACTGGAAACACATACCTGACGAGAGCAATCCACGCTGAAATCAGGCGCCAAAATAAGATCTCGCAGCAGCATCGCCAGGTATTGCAGCCACATTACTACTAGGCGGAAGGATGCAAATACAATGTTCAATATCCTACACGATTTAAACAGAATTGAAACACCGACATGCTCTGTGACACGAAACTGTGACAAAGCGAAGGTGTTTCAGGTTTGCTGCCTAATCGTTTGAGATGAATGCGAAATGGCTAACAGTAAGGCACTAGAAGCTGTAGATAGAACTTTACGTGCCCAAGAGTTTTCAAGAATATTATTAAAATTTGGGGTAGATCTCCTTTCTGAAGTAAAGTCAATGGCAGTGCAATATAATTGAAGCTGAGATTCTCACTGGGAGTGGTGCCGGTGAAACTGTATTTATTCTGCGTATACCAGATCCACCACTCTTCTCCAAAAAAAAATCCATTTTAATTTTAAACGTACGCAGTTGTCTGTGACCACTTGCTTTGCTATGACAATAAAAAATCACTACAATTCGCTGGTACTTTACATGGCTTTCTCGAGAGTTAGTGACGCTTCAGGTCTGTTCATATTAGCTCCCGAAGGAAAGACTCCCTTAATTTTATTTTTTAAACTATGGTGTATATGTTAAACAAAAAAATATTAATTGACTTTTAACGTATAACAAATATTTTCTTATGTATCTACATTAGTTCGTATTTGTATTAATACGCCGGAATCATAAAGTCCACGCGAACGAAGTCGCGGGCATCAGCTAGTTAGTAATAATCGTGTTTAACTCTGTCGACAATTATTACTATATGGTTAGCTGCAGTTTGAGTTTTGCATTAAAAATCTGATGAGAATCGGCTTCGGCTTCCGCGGTGGGGCTCCGGGCGGTGCGACGCCGTCGTCTCTTAGTTCTCAGAACACTGAGGCGTGTTATGATGTTGTCAGGGCTCGGCGGAAGACGACGAAGTCGTGGACTACGCGGTGTGCGCGCCGGGCGAGCGGGGCGGCGACGGCGTGCGGCGCGCCCTGCGGAGGGTGCCCGCGGCCTGGGTGTGGCGCTGCCACGACGAGGGCCGCCTGCTGCCGCCCGGGGACTAGCCCCGCCGCGAACAACTGACGTTGTAAATACTCAATAATAATGACGATATTTTGACTAAATTTGTTTATTATTTCACCTCGCACATCTTTAGGACCCAAATACCTAGTCACTTCCCTAGATAGAATATTATGTTCCTAATAATATCCTATCATTCAATGTGGAAAAAGTGACCAAACTGTAGGTTCGGACTCTGTACAGCCACAGAATTAAGTCCTACCAGTAATAAGACTCCTTTGTTCTTGATTGCATGCCGCCACTGTGTATACCTACGCACAGATACTTGGTCAAGAGTCAGGGTTGCCGCAACAAAAACTACCCAAATATTTTACAAAAGTTTTCATTTACAAGACGAAAAAAGAACAACTTTTATTTAATGATTAAATGTAGTAATTATTATTAAAGTGAATAAGCAATTATTTACGAGTAACACGTACACCCGTTCCGATTAAAGAGTGCAAACTAAAAGGAGATTTTGCATTGCGCTCGCCAACTCTGCTCACATCCTCGCGTAAACTTTTAAGCTATCTGACAAATTTTCAAGTGAGAGGAAATCACTGAACGAAATTTTTTTTGTGACCAGGTGACGTATAATCCACCACGGTACGGCCAGCTGACTTTTTTATCTTCGAATAATTAACTATCATTTAACAAATTTTCAGTCGGGAGGAAATGCTTGAATTTTTTTTACGTGATTAAGAGACTGCCGCTGCCCAACCCGCGCCCGGAGCGGTAGCCGACGTTTACCACACGGCATAACACAACCACAGTATAAGTAATAGTACTATGCAACTCTGAAGTATTTCACGAGTTATCGCTCGAGAGGAAATGACACGAAAGGTCTATAGCTCAGTGAATTACTTGCGTTTAAGCAAGTCAATGGTATTCAGCTATCACCCAGGGTGAGAGGAGTGACAGATAATTATAATATAAATAAATATTTCTGGACAATTTACACAGCGTCATCTAGTTCCAAATTCCAATTGCAAGGCTTGTGTTATGGGTACTAGAACTAGACAACTGATAATGATAAATGTACTGATAAACACCCAAACCAAGACAAACAGACATGTTCATGCACACAAATGTTTGTCTTGTGCGGGAATCGAAACCGCGACCTCGGAGTCAAAGTGGCCATTGCTAACCATTCGACCACCGAGCTCCTTTGTTAAGACGACTAAAAGTAAAGAGACTGCATAATATCATAATAAGTCTTAAATATGTATGTGAGATATGAAGTTAAATTACTACGAATTTCCATCCAGAAAAGCTAATTTTAATTGCTTTTTGAATAAATATTTGAACGGAACTATTCTTGATAGTCGTGGAATGTTGTTACATCACTTAATAGCTTGGCAGCGACAACCAGTGTAGCGGCAGTGCGATGAGACAGTACCAACAGTGGTGAGGAAACATTGAGAATTTTAGTTTTAGAGGAACTCCTGGTTTTTACATTTCATGAGGATGAGGCTCGCACCGCACTGTTGTTTTGGAACTATTACTGTAGGTATAGGTGAAACTTGTAGCGTAAATAACAAATCGCATTTCTTTCGATCTCAACTGTTTTATTAAAAATAATATGTTAAGGGTAATGAAACCAGAGGTCGCGAGTTATGTATGACTTTGAGGTCGGACGCAGTAGTCAGTGTTGTGTCTAGTACTGGACGCGCACAGTGCGGGTGAGGGCGGGCGGTCACTGCGACGTCAGCAGAGTGAGCTTCTCGTTGAGTTGCAGCTGTGTCTTGATGAGCTGCGCCAGGGTCACCACCTGCCGACAAATATTCATATTACAACCGAGCAGCTTCCATTAATGAGCTGGTTCAAAAAATAAATTTTCATATATTTGTATGAATCATTGCACATTAAGGTGGTTACGGCGCATTAAAATGTATGTAGATATACTGAAAACAAAACATATGCCGTGGAAAATTTCAAAAATCCTTTAATACTCAAAATAAACGGCCACGTCATTACGGCTACATAGCAGAGTAGTGGGACTCACCATGAGCAGGTCCTTGACGCCGGAGGCGAAGGCGTCCGCGAAGGTGTCCTTGGCGAGGCTGGGCACGGAGTGCACCAGCTCCAGCAGCTGGCGGCCGGCGGCGTCGTGCGGCGCGGCGCGCTCGGCCAGCACGTCCTCCACGTAGACCAGCACCTGCTCCAGCAGCACGGCCAGCCGCGCCGCCGCCGCGCCCACCTGCGCCAGGTCCGTGGCCGGCGACACCTGGCGCGCGCCCGCCCCCGCGCCCGCCCCCGCCGCCGCCCCCGCGCCGCCCGTCGTCTTCTGGCACAGCTGCAGGCCCACGACCTCGGGGTCGTAGGCCGTGAGCGACACGTCGATGGCGGTGAACATGCAGCCCTGCTTGCCGCGCGGCACGCCCAGCGCCACGCACACGTAGGCGCGCAGCCCCATGCGCGCGCCGCCCAGCCCCGTGTCCACCGTCACGTGCACCGGCTCGCGGCACTCGCGCGAGTAGTACTCGTGGATCACCGACGAGTGGTTCGTCACCTCGTTGCCCGTGGCCCACCAACCTGCGCATGCACCGTACTATACTGCACTTACACTCAATATACTATAATTCATGGATATACACAAGAAAGAAAGAGATTAAAAAGATACACAAGAATTTTTCATCATTTTGAATGTCATATTGACATGTCTTTTATGATTCTATCTTATAGAGGAGAACATGAGGAAAACTTTGGTTATGTGATAAATTTTCATATAGGCTATAGTTTCAATGATATTTGACCTTAAATTTGACTTTTTTTTTAAATGATCCACCGGCATATGCCCTAACAGGTTAGAATTGCCTAATAGTCAAGTTATGGCAGGAATTAGCAAAGCGGGCTTCAATATTAGTTTTAGAAGCACTCAGAAAAATGTACGAAAATATTTATTGTTTATTCTACCTCTAGGTCTCTAGCTAGTGTAGGTATGGGTGCATCAGAGAGTTTGAAATTGTCAGTACACTAAACTTAGTGATGTCATTGAGATCCACAGTATCCACACCACAACACATACAGTTGTTGTGTGAGTAAGGTAACCAGAAAGAAAAGATATTTGATGTTGAATCCACCACGCTACACATCAGGTGGGCTGTATGTTTGTCTACCACCCAAAATAATTACAAAGTTTGTAGGGACATGGGACACTTTTTTTTAACTCATACATTCATGTTACATTACATACATTCAAACATCCCAACAGTCAATTAGCTCAAGACCAATGACCTCGTGACAAGTTCGCACAACTTATTGTGTGCAGCCCTACGCAGCCTTTCCGACAATGACCCAATTAATGCCGGTGTGTTGTGTGCCCCAGCAGACATAACAAACATGTTGCACTTTATAAATCATACTTGGGAAGAATTATACTTTATAGAGTGGACTAGGAATTTAAACCAGATTAAATGAATTAATATTCCAGGACATCACACATCTCTCTAGTCCCACAGTAAGCAATGCCTGTGCTATAGGTACCAGATAATTCATAGAATACTTACATAAGTACTTTGTAAGTGCATACATGTAATACAGAGAAAACACCCAGACCAAGACAAACAGACTATTCATAGACACAAATGTTTGACTGGTGTGGGAATCAAACTCGCCATCTTGAAGTCAAAGTAGCCATTGGTTTCATTCAACCACCGAGCTCATCAATGATAAACATCAAAAATTGCTACAGAACTAATCTTATTTTAGAAAGGGCCGAGTGCTGCAGCACCAGTGGCACGTCAATCCTCTTGGATCTTTTGTGCAGTCCCTGTACAAAAGATACCTGCTACAGAACCAAACATGACGGCAAGCTGAATTAACAGAATGCCATCACATTTAAATTAAAAACCTCCTGAAATTCAATACATTATAACATTGCACCTCGCCACTACCGGGCCATCTCCATTAAAAAAATAGTTATGTTCTCTAGACTTAGCTCATTGATTACTCACCAACTATACTTTCGGAGGCATTCACTCGTCTGTTAAGTTCATACACATCCATTGCATAATTAAGTTCTGCTTCTACCTGGTCTGCATGCTCTTTGTGAGGCACGCAGAAGCAATTGGTTACTTCCACCACTCCCTTGTCCACCGTACCTGCAGCATTGTAATCATAACATAACCTCTATGTCTCACGCCGGAGGCTCACAATATAAAGGTATTAAAGAATTAATAGCATCAGATAAGCAAAGCCGATAGGACAAAAAAAACCCGATATAGTTTTCCGGACAAACAAACAAAATAAATTTAAAATTCATTAACAAAAGCCACATGACATGGACATCCGAAATCATAAGACGGTAATTGTACACTTGGACGACTACGTTGCAAAAATAATAATTACCCAGTAATGTGCCAATAACACGATGTGAATCTGCATTTCTACGTTCGTATGCATCAACTATTTGGAATAATACTACTGGATGAACCTTGACGGATAGATTTAACGCCATTTTGGTTTTGCAAAGAAAATAAAGAAATGTTTTTTATACATTTAAAATTATACTGCCCTGGATACTGGGCCTTTTTATGAATTCCACTGACATGACAATGCGTCCGAATGACCAAATGGCGTGGCTGTTGCTTCCAAGAGCTGCGGCGGCGGTGGATACCGGTCACCTCTGGTGGCCAGCCACAGGCTGCAAGGAGAGGCTGCGAAGGAGAGCATGAGTGCCTTGCATTATGAAAGGCGAAGAAGCTGTTTATTATTATTTATTTCAATTTTCGGTGCAATAATCCAATACAAATACTGAAACATACGACTCACCTGATACAAAGCGGTTATTTTCGTTACCGTAGCCTATAGACGCAATACATAGAGCATTGTTGAGCGCCGACACCCCCGCTGCTAACCCTGTATCAGCTCTCTCACTGGCAGGAACAACAATCCTCGAAGGTATTGTTAGTTAGCTGCGATCTGCGAGTCGAAATGAATTCTACTTTCTGTCGGCAGAGCCTTGTTAGGTCGGCAGGATACGACCACACACTACCACAATTACCACTTGCAGGCGAGCGTGGCTTAAGCACGAAAGGTGATGGTAACTGTTTGGGAACGCAGCCGAGAGAACGCGTCCTCTCGTTTTCCCGCGTTTATGGTGTGCGGTCGGACTGTCAGATTAGTGTATTGCGTAAATGTTCATTTGTGTATCTTTATGTGTTTAATAAAAGTATTATTACTTTAAAAGCAGTTATCATTCATAATATAGTGATAATAAAAACATGGTGTAAGAAGTGGTTAGATAAAATAGAATCATGTCTTCTGAGGAATATAAACGCTTGTTGGAAACACAAACTGAGCTCATGCAAAGCATGCAAACACAAATAGGGTTTTTACAACGGCAATTACAAAGCCTAAACAGCCCGACGAACACGGTTAGCGTACCTTGGCCACCACCTTTAGAACCCGATGGAGATTTATTTGAAAATCTACAGGTATTTAAAAACGCCTGGTGCAATTATGTACAGGCGACGGGTATGAGCAAATGGGGGACTGACAAAGAGGAAACAAAAGCTGGCCTCCTCATTAGCGCAATAGGTAGCGCGGCGATGAAAAAATTTATGGAATTTGGATTGACCCCAAAGGATAAAAAAGCAGAACAGGATATTTGGAAAAAAATTGACGAGACAATCGCAAAGAAAAGTAACGTGATTTATTCTAGGTTCATTTTCAATTCAAAAAATCAAGAACCAGGAGAGTCGTTTGAAGAGTATCTTCTATCCTTACGTAAATTAATAAGGTCATGTAAATATGAAGGAATGGAGGATGAAATGCTTAGAGACAAAATTGTGACCGGGATACAGGACAGTAATACGAAAAAAGAGTTATTAAGGAAAGAAACGTTAAACCTAGAGGAAGCATTAAATATATGTAGATCAGCCGAGTCAGCAACAAGTCAAATAAAGTCTCTAAGTTGTGAGGATACAGGTGCAATCAATAAAATTGATAAAAACAGAAAGCAGCAATGTAAGTTTTGTGGAGGTTATCACATATTTAAAAAAGGAGCCTGCCCAGCATTTGGAAAGCGATGTGAGGGCTGTAATGGTAGGAATCACTTTAAAAAAGTATGCAAAAAGCTGCAATTGACTAAGGTTCATAAAATTGGAGAAGGTAATGATTTGGACAGTACCGATGAAGACATGTGTATTGCACAGGTACGAAATAATCAGGTAACAGGTCATGTTGAAGCCCCATTATATTTAAAAATCAATGATTCTTGGGTTTCTATATATTGTACTTTGGACACAGGTGCCCGGGCATGTCTGATGGGTGTAGATTTCTATAAAAAGCTCACAGGTAATAAGGACTTAAGCAAGCTAAAACCCAGCAAGAACAGGTTAAAATGTTTCAACAATATTGATATTAAAGACTTTGGTACAACACTATTTGAATGTAAAAGATATAATCAGCAGTACAGAATTAAATTTCACATTGTTAATACTAATCATGAACCGCTACTATCAGAGAAAGTATGTTCTACATTGGGATATATAAAATATTGTAATTCAGTAAAATTTGTATCCAATGATATTGATCGCAGTCATGCAAAAGTTCTTTTAGACAAATACAAGGACTTGTTTGAAGGGTATGGTACTCTGCCAGGAGAAGTAACTTTGGAAATTGATAAAACAATTCCTGCACGTATTCAGCCTGCTAGAAGGGTACCAGTGTGTTTACGAAGAAAACTTCAAACAGAGTTGGAAAATCTGGAGAGGGATGGAATAATTGTTAAAGAAAGAGATCACACAGATTGGGTAAATAATATTTTAATAGTTAATAAAAATTCAAAATTTCGCATATGTTTAGATCCAATTCCTTTAAATAAAGCATTAAAGAGGCCTCATTTTCAATTCACCACGCTAGATGAACTCCTACCAGAGCTAAGTAAAGCTAAAGTTTTTACAACTGTGGATGTTAAAAAAGGTTTTTGGAATTGCATCTTAACACAAGAAAGTAGTAAGTTGACTACATTTTGGACACCTTTTGGGCGTTACAGATGGCTTCGTCTTCCATTCGGCTTGAGTTCATCCCCGGAAATATTCGAGCAGAAGCTATCCAGCCTCCTGAAAGACCTGAAGGGTGTTGAGTTGCTGGCGGATGATTTACTGATATATGGAGTAGGGGAAACTATTGATGAGGCAGTAACTGATCATAATAGAAAATTAGAGAAACTGTTTCAGAGACTAAGGGAAATTAATTGCAAGCTAAATTTCGAAAAAGTTAATCTATTACAAACATCAGTAAATTTTTTTGGTCACGTTCTATCCAAAGATGGACTGAAAGTAGATGAGGCAAAGGTTGATGCCATTAAAAATATGCCTACTCCAAAATCAACTAGTGAAGTGATGAGATTCTTAGGCATGATTAGTTATTTAAGTAAATTTGTTAAAAACCTTAGCATACAGGCTACCAATCTTAGGAGATTGACGAGAAAAGATACAGAGTTTCAGTGGACTGAGGTGGAAGAAAATGAATTTAATAATTTGAAGAATATTATTGCCAACCTTCCTACATTAAAATACTTTGATGTGAATAAAAATGTTGTCATAGAATGTGACGCTAGTGAATATGGCCTGGGATGTGCTTTGTATCAAGATGACCATGTCATATGCTTTGCCTCGCGTACTCTTACTGCTACTGAGAGAAGATATGCTCAAATTGAGAAAGAAATGTTGGCTGTAGTATTTGCCTGTACTAGATTCAACCAATATGTAGCAGGAAACCAAAAGATTGTTGTTAAAACTGATCACAAGCCCCTGGTGAATATTATGAACAAGCCTTTAGTAGAGGCACCAAAACGATTGCAAATTATGCTTTTAACTATACAAAAATATAATGTTGAACTACAATTTATTCAGGGCAAACAAAATATTGTTGCAGATACTCTGTCTCGAGCACCACTAAGTGATGAATCAATGCCAGTTAATTTGGATAAACAATTAAAAGAGACAAAAATATACAAGTTAATTAGTCAAGTCTCTGCCATCAAATACTTAAAAATATCAGATCAGTTAATAGAAAAGATTCAGATGGCTACTAAGACCGACCAAAACTTACAATCACTAGTACAATATATAACGGAAGGATTTCCAAAATATATATCAGATTTGCCAATGGCTTTAAAACAATACCATGCCTATAGTGGTGATCTATCTATTACTGAAGATTTAATATTTAGACAAAATCAAGTACTAATACCAGAGTCTTTGAGAAATGAAATGACGGAAAAAGTCCATGTTAGTCATAATGGTGCTGCAAGCACTTTACGTTTAGCAAGAGAGAATATGTTTTGGCCTGGCATGAGCAGAGACATAAAGGAATATGTAGCAAAATGCAAGTTTTGTGTAACCCACTCAGTGTCTCAACAGCAACTACCACTTATTAGTCATGATGTGCCTAAATATCCATTTCAGTATGTATCAATGGATGTATTTTCAGTGAGAAATATAAAATTTTTGGTAATGGTGGATCATTACTCAGATTATTATGAGCTGGATAGATTGTCGACACTATCAGCAGGTGAGCTAATACAAATTTGTAAAAAGAATTTTGCTCGACATGGCATTCCTCAAAGAATATGTACAGATAATGCAACAAATTTTGCCAATGAAGACTTCAGGCAATTTGCAAAGCAATGGAATTTCGAACATGTCACTTCGTCTCCTCATCATCCGCAAGGAAATGGCAAAGCAGAAGCTACAGTTAAAATAGCAAAGAAACTGGTATTACAAAGTGTAGAAAACAAAGATGATTTATGGTACAGTTTGCTGCATTCAAGGAATATACCAGGTGAGGAGGATAAAGCTAGTCCGGTACAAAAGATATTTTCTAGAAGAACTAGAACAGGTTTGCCATGTTTTCTCAGCCAGTTAAAGCCCCAAGTAATATCAGGAGTATCATCATCTATAAAGGAGAGGAAAGAACGATATAAAAAGAGCTTTGACAATAAAAGTAAACAATTGCCAAGGCTGAATATAGGTCAGAATGTGGCAGTGCAGATACATCCAGAAGTTAGCAAAAAATGGACCTTGGGCAAAGTGTCTCAAATCATTGATCATAGATCTTATATTATAAATGTGGATGGATCATACTATAGAAGAGATAGAGTACACATAAAGCCATATAAAGGGAATCTAGATGCAGATAATGCTCAGAGAAATTCAGCACTAGATAAGCTACCTATAGAGTCTTCCTTTTCAGCTTGTAGTGTTCCAGGTTTCAAGTTGACTACATTCCAACCGGATGAAGGCTATAGTGCTTCTGAGCCTGTGTGCCAGCAGTCTCCACCTGCTACTGTAATGGTGACACCTGAAGGTCTAGCAGATGCTGCAGAACCAGAGCCAACACCTTCATTTCAACAATCTTCCTCCGATATAGCAGTGGGCGCGTCGGAGGGCCTAACAGATGCTGGGGAACCAGAACCAGTACCAAGTACTATTAGGCGCAGTGGCCGAATTCGGAATACTCCGGCACATCTTCGGGATTATATGACTATGTAACTTTCTTCAATGAGAAGGGGATGTTTGGGAACGCAGCCGAGAGAACGCGTCCTCTCGTTTTCCCGCGTTTATGGTGTGCGGTCGGACTGTCAGATTAGTGTATTGCGTAAATGTTCATTTGTGTATCTTTATGTGTTTAATAAAAGTATTATTACTTTAAAAGCAGTTATCATTCATAATATAGTGATAATAAAAACAGTAACCCTCTTAAGCCGGATCCGCAGCACCATGTTATCGTGTTTGCAAACACCTTTTTTGTTACTATTTTACTTATTTTACATTGTTACTATTGTTATCTAACCGAATAGGGGCGTGACCTAACAGTTATGTTAGAAAAAATACAAAAACATGTTTGCCGAATCGAATAGATAACATCCCCGTCGCCTGTGGGGAGGGGGAGTAACCCATTTTGTGTTAGCGCGCACTGGAGGAAGACGTAATTATCGTTGGAAAGTGTATGTTGAATTTGTGCGATTTCTCTTTGATTTGTGATAGAGTGGAATAAAGAAAAAACTTAGAGATTAATATGTGATACATCATGCTGGCGTAACTGTCTCCAGTCGCTAAAAAGCGCAAAGTCACACCTAATCTCATGTCAAGAGGAATCACTGGTAAAATTAATGATAACAGCTCTTGAAAATTACTTTCCGAACATCAAAAAATAAATTGTCATGTTTGTGTACGATAGCGCAATAAATGAATATTGTAAGAGGTACTGGGCCGATCACAAGTAAGAACACAATGGCGTAGGTATAGTAATGCTCTTTATTTTGATTGTTACAAGTAATGTACGACAACTAAACTAACTAAGCCGGTCCACGTGTCCCACGGGGTGGAAGCTCATGTACACGACTATATTATTACAGTAAGTAGGTATTATTAGAGGTCCGCAAGTCCCAACGTGGATGGAAGCAAGCGTACACAGCTAATAAGCGCTAACTAGCTGAGGATCCCAAAACCACCAGTCATAAGTTCACCTAACGTACTACTAGAGTGAACGTATCGATAGCGCGTTGTACAATACGCGCGGCGCCATCTGTTGGCGCTTGAGCTGAACTAAAAAGTATGGCTCGTTACAGTCTCCCCCTAGGTCTCCGAAGGCGTCCCGACGAGGAAGACCGCTTAATGGTTCTTGCGGGGTCGTCCTCGTGGTCGGCGCACTTGGTTGGAATTAGAAACAAGTGGCGTGGTCTTGTGTGGCCGACCTCGTTTTCGGATTGGTTGGAATGGGGTTGGCAAATTCTCCGGACCTTGATAAGCACGCAGTGCCGACGCATGGTAAATGCCCACTGGTTCGTCAATAGCCTCAGGACTGACAATTTCAAATGAGCTGGGCCCGTGTCTTCTTTTAATGAGGTACGGTCCATCGCGTCGTGGAGCGAACTTGGCACTAAATCCTTGACTGGACTTGCTTAAGGGGTGTGACTCCACTAAAACGCGATCACCCACTTGGTAGTTAGGGCATGGTTGACGTTTTTTATCCATGTACTCCTTACGCTTTTCCTCGCTCATCTCCTGACATTCTCGTGCTTGCTTAAGGGTTTCTGCCATGCCCAATAGTCTAGGAGTTATCTCCGGAATAAAGCATTCGCTTTGTACAATCTCACTCAAATCGTGCTGTACGTCATCAGGTGTTCGCAGGTCTCTCCCGAAAGTTAGGAAAGCTGGAGTGAAACCAGTTGCTGATGATTTAGCGGTGTTCATCGCAAAGCGGATAGCAGGTAATTTCTCAGACCATGATGCATGTTTGTCTGCAACAAGGATTGCCAGTTGAGTCTTCAGATCTCTGTTTCTTCTTTCAACCGGGTTAGCTTCCGGGTGGTAAACAGGAGTCAGTCCATGTTTTATGTTCAGACAGAATGTGAGTTGTTGCATAACACTGCTCACGAATTGGGACCCATTGTCACTAATCAGTCGGCGTGGTGTTCCATAACGTAAGATTATTTCATTTATGAGTACTTTGGCGCACTCTTCAGCAGATGCTTGTTGGAGGGGAAATAACTCAATCCAGCGAGATGTCAGATCCTCCACTATAAAGATCCACATATGATTCCCAGTAGTGCGTGGTAACGGTCCGAAAAGGTCAAACGCTATGACTTCAAACCGTTTATTTATAGCCGTCGTCTGAAGTAGACCTGTAGGTTTTTTGTTCGATGGTTTATACCTTTGACAATCTATACAATTGCGCACGTAGGTCTCTATCTCCAGTAATATCGCTTTGCTATACGCTCTATGGTTTTCTCACTTCCATAGTGTCCGGCCATTGCTCCATTGTGGTAGGCAAGTATCACGTTAGCTTGCTCTTGCTCAGGTACAACTAACTGACACTCCTCCATTTCCGTATCAGGATCGTAGCGATATAATAGACCATTGCTATCTAGATAACCCTTTTTACTCCAATACGTTGCATCTTCTACATTACTGCCTTCAAGTGCTTTGATTATCTTTTCTATTTTATTATCTTTCATCTGTTCTTGCCTTATTTCAGCTGCGCTTCTTCTCGGCAAATCGACAACTATGCTGCATAATACACAGTCTTCTTCTGTTTCAGGTTTACAGTTTGGACGGGATAGTGAGTCTGCAACAACGTTGGTTCTTCCGGTTATGTAATTTATGGAGATATCATATGGTTGCAATTGCAGAGCCCAACGAGCCAGGCGACCTGTGGGCGATTTCAAGGACATGAGCCACTTGAGAGCTTGATGATCAGTTTGAACAGTGATGGGAGATCCCTCAATGTACCCTCGAAACTTATTTACAGCCCATATCACAGCCAATGGCTCGCGTTCGGTTGTAGAATAATTTCGTTCCGCGGGCTTGAGTAATCGACTTGCGTACTCGATAGGGTGTTCATTTTCCTTCTCCCCCTGCACCAAGACAGCCCCTACGGCATAGTTACTAGCGTCGGCCTTTATGATGTATGGTTTTGTATTATCTGCTTGGGCTAACACTGGAGCAGTTATCAGAAGATCTCGCAATTGTTCGAAAGCTCCTCTCTGTTCTGCTTGCCACGTCCACACAGCATGTTTCTTAGTGAGCCGCGTTAGTGGTTCAGCTACCTTTGCGAAATGGGGAATAAACCGTCGGTACCACGAGCACATTTGTACGAAAGATAAAAGATGTTTCAGAGTTCTTGGCTCGGGCATATTGCGAATTGCACTGACCTTTTCTGAGTTCATTTCTAATCCATGAGGCGTTATGTAGTGCCCAAGGTATTTTATCTTAGAACAGCAAAAGCGACACTTCTCTTTGTTAGCCGTCAGGTTATACTCCTTCAGACGGTCAAACACGTCTTGCAAATCTTTAAGATGGTCAGCAAAAGTTGACGACAAAATTATAAGGTCATCGAGATATATAAGGAGTTTTACGTGACTTAGAGATATCTTGAATCTATCCATGAACCGCTGAAACGTAGCAGGTGCGTTGCGCAATCCAAACGGCATGCGTAGGAATTTGTAGACACCGAATGGCGTCACGATAGCGGTCTTTATTTGTTCTTCATTCCTGACCTTTATTTGCCAGTACCCTGCGCGCAAATCTAAACAACTCATAAATGCAGTTTGCTTGGCATTATGAAGCAGATCGTCAATGCGAGGTAGAGGATACACATCTGGTGATGTTATTGCATTTAACTGTCTATAATCAACGCAAACTCGCACCCCGCCGTCCTTCTTAGGTACCATTACCACAGGAGCAGACCAGGGCGATACGCACGTTTCTATTACTCCTTCTGAGAGCATTTTTGTTACTTCATCTTTCAGGATTTGAGTTTTAACAGGAGATAGCCGATAAGGTGGCACAGCAGTAAGCCGATGGTTTTCTGTATCGATGACGTGCTCTATTTGTGCTGTGGGTTTACCGTTAGAGATAAACACTGTCTCGTTCCTTTTCAGAAGTTCCTCTAATTTACTCTCTGAATATCCAGAGCCATTTTCAATGTTTACTGATGCTATGTCAGTGGAAGGAAATAGGTCGGCTAGTCGTGGACTTAAGTCGACTTCTGCATCACGTATAGCTCTTTCCGCATCGCGATATAACACGTCCAACACTGGTGAGTAGCCATCAAATAGAATGGTTCGTGGCCGCTTAGCAGGCGAAGAGAGGTCCAATCGAAGTAAAGGACCATAAGGACGAATTAAACTAGCCTCAGTAACACTGCCTTCAGGTAAACTAGGAGATGAACAGGCTTGCGTCATGATCAAAATTCTCGTCGTATAACTCATGGGTTTCGTCTGTATCATCGATAAACTGCCATGTGAATTGAGGCAGGTTTAAAATCATACCAGCATCTTGGATAAAACCGACACCTAATAACGTTCGGTTGTTTCGAGACTCCGGCAAAACCAGGAAAGTCGTATCTATGACGCGGTTACATATCTTCACAGGCAACGTGGCTGTTAACACATATTGTAGCTTTTGGATCCCATCAGCTAAGGTGACCAAGACACGCTCTTCAGTATAGAGGCAGTATAGATCGTAAGATGCGACACTCGATTTCGCACATGTGTCTATATATGCGACTTGATTCACCCCTTCGATTTCTACAAAGAACACAGGCCTGGGTCTTGCATCAGTTTTCAGATTTATAGAACAGATGTCTGTTTCTTCGACCGATGAAGTCCGTTTCTTAGAGCTGCATGTCGGGCAATTGCTTCTGAAGACACCAGGAGCACCACAACCATAGCACGAAAATTTTGGTGTCGTAGGAGAAGGAGCTTGGGTTTCCACAGCTATGGACTTAGATAAGGTAGGTTCCAATGATTCCTTTTGAGCTGAGCCTTTCTTCTTAAGGCACTGATCTATTGTGTGACCAACATTTCTACAGTATCGACATCTCGGCTTGAATTGTCTGGTAGCTTACTGAATGACAGGAGCGTCTACCGACTTTATCTTTTGTTCTGTTTTCCCTTTTTCCGTGTTCTTGTCTTTTAACCACTGCTCAACCTCACGTGCCTTTTTTAGAAGGTCGACGTATGAAGTTATTGAACTTCGTGCCATCTTCTCTCTAATATTCAGACGTAATTGGCCAAACATCATATCGATCTGCTGAGACTCGGTGTGCTCTGGCTTTGGCAATTGGGAAAATAACATCCGTTTGTGAGCTACAAAAGTCTCAGTAGGTGTATCAGGCGACTGCTTCTCATTAACAATTTCTTGATATAGGATGTATGCAGGCTTCTTCGGCGCGAAGGCATAGCGAAGACGCTTCTCAAAATCATCCCAACTGGATACGTGACCCTTTACACCGTGCCACCAAATTCCGGCTTCCTTCTTCAGCAGCAAGGGCAGACCAAGAATAGCATCTTCATCGCTTATCTTCTCGATTCGCTTGAATACGCTTACGGCTGCCAGGAATGTTTCCACTGTCTCAGGATTTCTTTCTCCATCGTAACTACATGTACATGAAGCAAAGCTGCCACTTTTAGGTGATATAGTGGACAACAACTGCTTAAACTGATCTTCAGTGAGAGACATAGCGTCGCTTGTATGAGGTTTCAGCTTCTTTTTATTAATTTTGACAGTTGTAGTACGACCAGTCCTTGTGACAAAAAATGGTGCAGAGCTGCGTCGTCGTGCCCTATCTTCCATGCAATCAGTCCCCCTTCTTGTATATCCGTAGTGTTGCACCACGTTGGGCCGCCAGTGTAAGAGGTACTGGGCCGATCACAAGTAAGAACACAATGGCGTAGGTATAGTAATGCTCTTTATTTGGATTGTTACAAGTAATGTACGACAACTAAACTAACTAAGCCGGTCCACGTGTCCCACGGGGTGGAAGCTCATGTACACGACTATATTATTACAGTAAGTAGGTATTATTAGAGGTCCGCAAGTCCCAACGTTGGTGGAAGCAAGCGTACACAGCTAATAAGCGCTAACTAGCTTAGGATCCCAAAACCACCAGTCATAAGTTCACTTAACGTACTACTAGAGTGAACGTATCGATAGCGCGTTGTACAATACGCGCGGCGCCATCTGTTGGCGCTTGGGCTGAACTAAAAAGTATGGCTCATTACAATATTGTATTTTACCACATAAATGATGGTAGTACTTTTATACTGATAAAAAGCAATTCGTGCGAAATTATTCCATAACCATTCCAAAATATTCAAAAACGTTAATGTTCAAGTTTTCACTTCTGCCGGCACTCCCGGAGCGCAACCCGTTTTTTAGGAAACCTCAAAAGGAAAAACGGAACCCTTTTAAGATCACTTTGTTGTCCGTCTGTCTGTCTGTCAAGAATTTCTACGTCGAGAATGCGTGGAGGTATCAAGCTGAAATTTGAACTGTATACTCAGGTCTACGGTCCCATGAAGTTGTAAAATAATCAAACTGCTGAGTTTACGTAAAAAAAAGTTACGGCCGTTTATTCAGCAAAAAACGCATATTTCGACATTCTCAAGAGAATCAAAACCGTTGACCTAGAACTATGAAATTTGGCAAGTAACATCGCTATAGACTACAAGTACAGGAATAAATCTCAAAACTACTATACATTTGTACATAGATCTTAAAAAATAGTGGGTCTATATTTTTTATAGGGTGTCGAAATTTCAAATTGAAACTACTAGTAAAACGTAGTGGTTACATTCTCTTTGCTACTAGTTCAAATGGGGTGTCATATGAAAGGGATTGATGTACACATTGCAAAATATATTTTGTTTATTTTTTTCGACGCATTATTTCTTATTTATAATGAAAAATATCAAATTTAATATTGATACTACGTACGGAACCCTCGGTGGGCGAGTCCGACTCGCACTTGTCCGGTTTTATTTTTTACGAGTACTAGCTGTTTCCCGCGACTTCGTCCGCATTAATATCAGTTATCGTGGTATTTAAGTCCATAGGAAAGGTAAGGAAATCAAGCACTTAACATAACCGTATATGTAAGAAAAAATAAATATGGTGAATAATTTATGTAGGTACCTACTAATTTTATACCTGCTTTCAAATTTTATTCATAATTAAGTACTTGTGATTACCTACTGATTAATAACATATTTTTTGGATTACTCCTTCGCAAATATTGCATTAATTGGAAACAAATTTAAAATTTTATGATTACCATAAAAAAAAGGTTATAGTAAGTCAATCCTAAGAGACAGACATATGCTGTCGCAGATTTCGTTTAGAACTTATAAAGAGGAACAATTCCGAGAAACTGTTTACGCAGCGCACGCAAGGAAAGCCCTCAAAAAAGACATATTTTTTCCCCATTCCTCATTGGTGCAACATTTTTCATTGGTGCTCCGTTCCTATTGATGGTAGCGTGATGTTATGTAGCCTATAGCCTTCCTTGAAATATAGGCTATCAAACACTAAAATATTTTATAGAAGTACTCATGTAAAGTTTTGGATAAAATAGTCTAACTTATCTTGTTTCCCCATACAAACTTTGGACCCCTGTTTCACCTCCTAGGGGATGAATTTTGAAAAATCCTTTCATAATGTACCCCTATACGTCATAAGGAACCTACGTGCCAAATTTGGAATCTCTAGACTCAGCGGTTTGGGCTGTGCGTTGATATATCAGTCAGTCAGTCAGGACTTTGAATTTTATATATATATATATATAGATTATATACTTGTGATTACTGAGATTAGCGCGTTCAACTAAACACACTCTTCAGCTTTATAATAATAGTATATATAGTATGGGTTAATTATATATATATATTATCTATACTAATATTATAAAGCTGAAGAGTGTGTTTGGTAGAACGCGCTAATCTCAGGAACTACTCATCCGAATTGAAAAAAATGTTTTAGTGTTAAATAGCCTATATTTCAAGAAAGGCTATAGGATACATAACATCACGCTACCACCAATAGGAGCGAGCACCAATGAAAAATGGGAAAAAAAATATTCCTCCTGAGGGCTTACGCTGCGTAAATCTTAAAAGATAGACATATGCTGCGGCGGACTTTTTTTTAGAACTTTTCAAGAGCAACAATTCCACCATACATGATTTTTGCGTAACTTTAACCGTTTACTTTACGCAGCGCACGCAACGTAAGCCCTAGAAATAAATATTTTTTCCACATTTTTCATTGGTGCTCCGCTCCTATTGATCGTAGCGTGATGGTATATAGCCTATAACCTTCCTTGAAATATAAGCTATCTAACACTAAAAGAATTTTTCAATTCGAACCAGTAGTTCCTGAGATTAGCGCGTTCAAACAAACAAACCAAACTCTTCAGCTTTATAATATTATACTAGCGACCCGCCCCGGCTTCGCACGGGTGCAATGCTGATACTAAATGTACTACAGAAGGTCTTTGCGCTTTGTCCTATCCAGTCCTTCCCCAGTTATAGGCACACGCCGCCGGCTCCGCGGCCGGTACCGCCACAGCCGTTATGTCCCTGCATTTTAAATGTGTAATATCTTCTAAACTATTCATTTAAATTACATGCTGTGAAGGGCCATATTGATCTATATTAAATGCGCAATGTATTTAAGGTACTTAATTGGATAAGGATTAATTCTGTATTGCTTAAAATCGCTTCGTAAATAAGGCATTATTTCTTGTAAAAAGCAAAGGATAAAATAACGGTTATTGTGTGTTACCACTAAGAGATAGACATATACCATCGCGAACTTTTTTGTAGACCATTTTAAGGTGAACAATACTGTACTACATTATTTTGATCTATCTCGTTGGGTTCAGCCAGCGTTTGCAATGAAAGAGCAAAAAAATGTGTTTATTTACGACATCACATTAGAAACCTCTAAATTATCAGTGTTTTTCTACTATGTTATGCATATATTATACATATAAACTTTCCAGTTGAATCACTCTATCTATTAAAAAAAACCGCATCATAATCCGTTGCGTAGTTTCAAAGATTTAAGCATACAAAGGGACATAGGGACAGAGAAAGCGACTTTGTTTTATACTATGTAGTGATAGTATAGATAATTACACAAGGAGCAAGTCTTAAGTGACAAACAAGATTAAGCGTGGCGTGGTCCGCCTGATAGTAGCCGTATCGCCTATAGATGCTTATAACACCAGGGCTCTTACACGCAGGTTTTTTAAAATCCCTTGTGAATTTTAAGAAAAATATTGTCAAAGCCAATAAGTAAATTAAATTTTAATTTAAGGATTAAAATAACATAAAGACATCACTAATTTAATAGCAACCAGTGTATTTAAATAGTACTTATCTACTTCAACAGTTTTATAAACTATCTACATTTCTAATCAGTTTTTCGTAGTAGGCGCTGGAGTAGTATGAATGCGGATTCCGTGCATTTCAGCAATTTGTTCCTTTAAAGAGTCTGTCACTAAGCGATGCTGCTTCACCCGTGACAACCCTATGAATTCCTTTGCTTCGACACTGACCTGTAACACAAATTGCTTATTAATCAATTCATAGTTTATTTAGTGCAATTAATCAGTTTTATTTTAACTGATGGGAAATTAATAACACTGAAAAAAATAGGTTACAAACTAAACCCTGATGTACATGGTGCTCCCTGCCGTTAAGAGAACGAAGCTATAGGGAAAGAGAGGACATGTCGAACCCAACTGGAGAAGTATCTCATTTCACACATATTATCATCATCTCACAGAATAGTCAAATAACAATGCATTTGAGCATTGTGTTGCTGCGAGTGAGTGAGGTCACTACACAGCATGTTGCTTTTACAGCAGAATACAAGGAACATTGCCAGCCTGCTAGCAATGTTCCTTGTTACTGCTTTACAACAAGCGAGGTGCACCAGATTGCTTATTTGGTATGTGGAGTGGGAATAAAAAAAGGATAAAGGACATAGTCTAATGTATATTATTATATTACCTCAAACATTGCACCACAACCACCAGAAATATCCTCCACGCTGACATATGTAATACCAGGCAAGGAGCGCTTTAATGCATCAGACAATTGTTGCTCCTTTGACTCACAATTGCGTTCAAAAGCAGTGCGTGTATGTGCACCATCCTCTCCGCTGCCCGCGCCGCCCACCGCGCGAGTCTGCAAAATACCGTTCCACACCCATCAATATCTTACATTATTTTGCCAATGGGCCCTTATAGGATGTGTCATACTATTGATACTGGTGATTGTTGGCACTTGGTGGAACGTTTTCAACATTTTGATATAATATAACCACTTATCTAAATTTATTTTACTCCTCTTAATTAAATTTATTTTTACTTAGCTTTTAGGGCATTATCAAGGATTTTAGTTGGCAATTGTGTTTCTAAAAATAGTTCATTGGTAGAATAGAGAAAACCAAAATGTATCATATAATTTTTTTAGTAATTTGAGACACCCATGCAGTAAGGGGATATTAGGCCATCATAAGTATTTTGCAACTAGAAGTACCTACTCTGGATTAAAATAAATAAATGCAGTAGCTATTTAATACTTAGCCTGCTTCAGATATGTTCAGAAAAAAATTCAATTATAACCTCTAAAGCTCATTTATACATAAGATAATGATAAATTAAACACAATTATTTTCATGGGTACGATTTTAAATGTATTAAGATATAATTTATTCTCACCAATTTGCTCCGGAGAGGAGCTAAAGATTTCCTGAAATGTTGCAACATTATATTTGATTGTAAATAATTAGTTCTACTTTAAGTTAATAAAGTAAATCATTTTTTGGAAACATTTAGTTAGGTACACGATAAATTGTCTAAAAATATAATCCCTAAAATCGACTCCAAAATTTATAGAATTGTAAATAAAATCAATTTTCGCTGTACTTTTTTTTTTAAATCGAATCGAAATGTAATTTTCTTTGGTTAATTCCTCTGTCATATATTTTACTTTTTCCTTCAGCTTTATTTTGTTTTGGTAACCACTCCTCAGTCGAAGATTATTTTTGTTATGATAAAATTTATTATTTGTCCCGATTAAAAATAGCAGCAGTAAAATGCACTCTCCCTTCAAGGACATATTCCCTTATGGTCGATCATCAATAAGGGTATTTGCCAAAAAATATCAGCAGTAAAATGTACTATTGGTTTTGCTGTTTAGTTATTGAAAGACATTCTTTTTAAATTTTTTTTTATTGATGAGAGGGAGCAAACGAGCATTTGGGTTACCTGATGGAAAGCAATCACCACCGTCCATGGAGATCAGTACCAAGAGGTCGCCGATCGGTTGCCAGCCTTATAAAGGAAATATAGACTCTGTTCATGAAGGCTCACATGTCGTAATTGTTCGGAAACATCGCTGAGCGAAGTTGATTCCACAATTTCACTGTTCGTGGTATAAAATGTCTTATACAGAAAGCGTACAGTGGTAGAATGCCAATTATCAAGATGATATGGTTGGAATTTAAATTTATGGCGAGTTGTACGATACTGAAACTCAGAAGCAAGTATCAAATCGAACAGCTCCCCGTGATATAATTTGTATAATTTAGTTACTTAATCGTAGTAATTTAATAGAGAAATGTCATTTTGCCATTGAAAAGTTCAATTGAAAATAAATTGAATATATATATTATAAACAAACGAACATTCGTAAGCGTATTACGTACGCTGCGTCCCGCCGGATCAGAAGTACAACTGAGAAGTACTACTGGTAGAACAAATGATACAGCCCGTGCGTGGCAGCCCTTGCGATAAGTTCCACATTCGACTCAGAGGAGAGGTGAGGTCGCCTTGTGCGAGTGTCTGGGAGAGGCCATACTGTATGTAGTACTTACTATTACTTAAACTGTGGTCACGGTCTATTTCGAAGGGAAGTACTTACAGTCGGAAATAAAATGGTAATGCGGCACTGTCTAGTAGCATGGAAACGAGTTGGAGAGACCGTTATCAAAACATCGTTTTTTTTTTCGAACTTCGGAAAGGAAGGAGTTTAGAGCATACTCTACCATGCTCAACTGCGGGGGTTGGCGGAGGCTAGTTGTTTTCAAGCCGCTCAAATGCCACTGACTTGGCTTAACGACTGTCATTTAATGACTACAACCGGGACCGACGCGACGCTTGCCCTTTGAAGCTCGGTGCCTAAGAGAAGAAGCACGCTGTATATACTGATCGCTTACATTGATCACATTTTCATGAAGTCGTCAACATAAACATCAAAATTTCTTAAATAACTCCAAATACTCTTTTTAATTGTATCAAACGTTCATTGAATATTTTATTTCGTATTTTGCTTTATTATTCAGTGAAATCAATTTCTTCGTCCACCCTTATTCATCTCACTGATTGGATACGTGTCTCCCCTCAATCGAAGGGGTTTAGAGCATATTCCACTATGCGGCTCAACTTTGAATTGGCAGAGGCCAGTGTTTTCAAGCCGCCTAAAGACCATTGACTTGGCTTAGCGACTGGCATCTAACGACAACAGCCACGATCGACGGCTACGATAGTGAAATTATAATTTTGATAGTTCAAAATGAGATCACTTCCTTTGAGTATTAAGCCAATAAGTGGCTTAATACTCAAAGCATCATTTCACTCGATTTAGTAATCAACTATACGATTTTGGTCGTGCTCTTTAAAGGGCTCTTTCGACATTTATTTTCAATATTTTGTATCCACCGATATTTATGCCGGTAGATTTTTGATATCGTTATATATATATGTTTTAATGGTAAATATTATATATATTTAGTTAAGTATATTTAGTTATAATAATAAATAAATATGTTTTAATGGTAAATATACTTTTGGGCCTCAATATGTTGAGTATTATTATAGGGATGCACTCACGAATAATACTCAACATATTGAACATATTGAGGAATATGTTGAGTATTATTCGTGAGTGCATCCCTATAATAATACTCAACATATTGAGGCCCAAAAGTATATTTACCATTAAAACATATGAATTGAACATGCATCCCTATGCATGTTCAATTCATGAAATATTAGATCACAAGAATTCTTGACGTGAACTTAGTGAGCGCGGTTGTGTTTAAACAAATTTTCATAATTTAATGTATGATGATATTGATTCATTAGAGATAGTGTATGGTGCAAGTAATATTTGAGTGCATAAAATTAGTAGAATCTATTACTAAAGGTGTTTGAATCGGGGCTGGCTGTCGAGTCATTCCAAGTCGTGCAGAATAGCAGATAAATTGCACTATCGGTTTTATTGTTGTCTTATTTCAAGTAATGGAGGAACAAGACATCAAAGATTCTTGACGACATTTTTCAACATCTCCCTGAAGCAGGGAATAAGATAGAGAAATAATACAAAACGGGTTCTAAAGAATATTGATTCCAGGGCCGTAAAGCCATTTGATAAAAAAAAAACACAAATTTCACAACACATGAACTGTCATGAACTCAATTGTCAATTTCATCTTCATCATGCATGAATTTCATTCAAGAATATAAGTCCGTCGTACTTGTTTTTTGTTTAATTTGTATATCTAGAGGTATTATTTTATTTCCTGGCGGAAAATCTGATTAAGCACGCGCAGCAAAGTATAAATAGTTTTGGTCAGTGGGTAGCTTTATTAATTATTCGCACGGTTTTCTCAGCAGTGGTTGAAACTGAGGTTTTTTTTACCACGTGCGTTATTTTCATAAACCGCACGCACCACAATTAATTGAAAGATAAACCCATCCTGTCTGCTATGCAGAGACCTCGATAAAGATGCCTCCGTTTAAAGATGGGTTGCTCAAAAGGAAACTCGATTCTTCGGGGTCGAAAACAACAGAAAATGATGTGTCCAAGGAAGAGGTAAGAATTGGGTTTAACATACTTTGTAATACATTGTTCAGTAGAAAAGAAAATAAAAGGAAAGTCATATCGTGTAGGTAAGCGAACCGGAGTCGGACGAGGAGCTGTTCCGGGGCCCGCTGGACGCCGCCGACGACAGCGGCTCCGAGGACGAGCCGGCTAGTGGCGCACATTCTGATCAAGAACAAGACGTAAATATTTTTTCATATTCGTAAACCACTTGAAAACATCTTTAATTGAAATTGGCCCCTTGAGTGAATTTATGTAAATTAGAATACATAATAAAAAAAAAAATAACCTGTATCACAATCTTTTTATTATTTTAAAATTTTGGATATCCATTGTAAAAAACGATACAGCTAGTGCTTGCTTGCAGGTTTTATTGTTTGTGAGTAGAGTTGCCATCCGTCTGGGTTTACCCGGATTTGTCCTAGTTTGAAGGATGTCTGAGCAGAGTTTTATTTGCTCCGCTTTAGGCTGCAAATAACCATTTTATTACAAAAAAAGAATAGTACTAGTAATAAAAATACTGATGATATGTACGGGTTTTAAGATTCAAATTCTGGAGTTTTCATGGATCTTGTCTTGGTTGCTAGCGTTTACAGATGGCAACCCTGCTTGTGAGAGATCACCATTATCAGGTTTGAATTTGCTGGACCCAGTTGTTTCTTTTTTTTGTTGATTGCGGACCGTGTAACATTTTTTATAATGTCAGAAAATGCAGAGTATTCGTAACAAAATAAAAGGCTAAAAACACAGAGCTGAGTAATAAAATTCAATGTTTGAATAACAGTACAAATTATTACAGGAGGTCCTTTTTGATGACGACGTCGATTCCACCCTCGGTGACGAGGATCTTGGTGAAAGTGTATCGGATAACTCATCAGTAAGATAACTCACTGAATAATTTTTTACAAAACAACTTGATGCTGAACAATTTAAGACGATGATTTATATAAAAATATTGCAGGATTTAACAGACTCTGAAGATGCTGACTCTGAAGAAAGTGAAAATGATAGTGACAAGGAACAATCGGCTGAGGGCAGTGAAGACAGCACAGACAGTGGGGCAGAGTCAGGAGTGGGCCAGGTGCAATCCAGTGACGAGACCGACGATAAAACGGAACTTCCACTTAAAGATAATAAGCAAAAACAGAAACAAAATAAGAAAACAATATCTGAAAACATTGATCAGCAGAAGACTAGCGTTGACTTGCTAACTGATCAAATTAGAGAAACTAGTGTCAACATTCAGCCTGTGAGTCAGAGAGGTGAGTGTACTTGGCTTTTACAGATTATAACTACTAAAATTCAACATTATTACGGCCCATATTACCACTGCAGAATATTACTACAAGTTATTTTAAAATAGCGTACAACTTCCAGGTCATGCAGACACATTTCAGTAACATTTTTAAATATGTGATGAAAGCATCTCTGTGACTTTTGTACTAGCCAATTCTCTGCGCCTTTTTTATCAACTCCTTTTTAAGTTCCAATAAATGTAGGTAGAATTAACTGGATAAAATAAATAGATCGATTAATCATGATTAATTTCCATAAATAATTAGTCTAAAACTGTGACACTTTTCATATCTAGGGAGCATATGTCGTTTCCACTTTTTATTTATTAAAAACAATTCAGCCGTTGTAAGTGTAAGGGTGGGGTGTGCGTGTGTGCAGACGAGTACTCTTCGGGCGACTCGTCGGACGAGGAGGACCGTGTGAACACGGCGGGCCGCGTGCCGGCGTGGTGGTACCGCGAGTACCCGCACGTGGGCTACGACGTGGCCGGCCGCCGCCTGCTGCGCCCGCCGCAGCGCGACCGCCTCGACGACTTCCTCAGGTCAGTGACCTCGGCGGGGGCCGGCGTGGTGTACCGCGAGTACCCGCACGTGGGCTACGACGTGGCCGGCCGCCGCCTGCTGCGCCCGCCGCAGCGCGACCGCCTCGACGACTTCCTCAGGTCAGTGACCTCGGCGGGGGCCGGCGTGGTGTACCGCGAGTACCCGCACGTGGGCTACGACGTGGCCGGCCGCCGCCTGCTGCGCCCGCCGCAGCGCGACCGCCTCGACGACTTCCTCAGGTCAGTGACCTCGGCGGGGGCCGGCGTGGTGTACCGCGAGTACCCGCACGTGGGCTACGACGTGGCCGGCCGCCGCCTGCTGCGCCCGCCGCAGCGCGACCGCCTCGACGACTTCCTCAGGTCAGTGACCTCGGCGGGGGCCGGCGTGGTGTACCGCGAGTACCCGCACGTGGGCTACGACGTGGCCGGCCGCCGCCTGCTGCGCCCGCCGCAGCGCGACCGCCTCGACGACTTCCTCAGGTCAGTGACCTCGGCGGGGGCCGGCGTGGTGTACCGCGAGTACCCGCACGTGGGCTACGACGTGGCCGGCCGCCGCCTGCTGCGCCCGCCGCAGCGCGACCGCCTCGACGACTTCCTCAGGTCAGTGACCTCGGCGGGGGCCGGCGTGGTGTACCGCGAGTACCCGCACGTGGGCTACGACGTGGCCGGCCGCCGCCTGCTGCGCCCGCCGCAGCGCGACCGCCTCGACGACTTCCTCAGGTCAGTGACCTCGGCGGGGGCCGGCGTGGTGGTACCGCGAGTACCCGCACGTGGGCTACGACGTGGCCGGCCGCCGCCTGCTGCGCCCGCCGCAGCGCGACCGCCTCGACGACTTCCTCAGGTCAGTGACCTCGGCGGGGGCCGGCGTGGTGTACCGCGAGTACCCGCACGTGGGCTACGACGTGGCCGGCCGCCGCCTGCTGCGCCCGCCGCAGCGCGACCGCCTCGACGACTTCCTCAGGTCAGTGACCTCGGCGGGGGCCGGCGTGGTGTACCGCGAGTACCCGCACGTGGGCTACGACGTGGCCGGCCGCCGCCTGCTGCGCCCGCCGCAGCGCGACCGCCTCGACGACTTCCTCAGGTCAGTGACCTCGGCGGGGGCCGGCGTGGTGTACCGCGAGTACCCGCACGTGGGCTACGACGTGGCCGGCCGCCGCCTGCTGCGCCCGCCGCAGCGCGACCGCCTCGACGACTTCCTCAGGTCAGTGACCTCGGCGGGGGCCGGCGTGGTGGTACCGCGAGTACCCGCACGTGGGCTACGACGTGGCCGGCCGCCGCCTGCTGCGCCCGCCGCAGCGCGACCGCCTCGACGACTTCCTCAGGTCAGTGACCTCGGCGGGGGCCGGCGTGGTGTACCGCGAGTACCCGCACGTGGGCTACGACGTGGCCGGCCGCCGCCTGCTGCGCCCGCCGCAGCGCGACCGCCTCGACGACTTCCTCAGGTCAGTGACCTCGGCGGGGGCCGGCGTGGTGTACCGCGAGTACCCGCACGTGGGCTACGACGTGGCCGGCCGCCGCCTGCTGCGCCCGCCGCAGCGCGACCGCCTCGACGACTTCCTCAGGTCAGTGACCTCGGCGGGGGCCGGCGTGGTGTACCGCGAGTACCCGCACGTGGGCTACGACGTGGCCGGCCGCCGCCTGCTGCGCCCGCCGCAGCGCGACCGCCTCGACGACTTCCTCAGGTCAGTGACCTCGGCGGGGGCCGGCGTGGTGTACCGCGAGTACCCGCACGTGGGCTACGACGTGGCCGGCCGCCGCCTGCTGCGCCCGCCGCAGCGCGACCGCCTCGACGACTTCCTCAGGTCAGTGACCTCGGCGGGGGCCGGCGTGGTGTACCGCGAGTACCCGCACGTGGGCTACGACGTGGCCGGCCGCCGCCTGCTGCGCCCGCCGCAGCGCGACCGCCTCGACGACTTCCTCAGGTCAGTGACCTCGGCGGGGGCCGGCGTGGTGTACCGCGAGTACCCGCACGTGGGCTACGACGTGGCCGGCCGCCGCCTGCTGCGCCCGCCGCAGCGCGACCGCCTCGACGACTTCCTCAGGTCAGTGACCTCGGCGGGGGCCGGCGTGGTGTACCGCGAGTACCCGCACGTGGGCTACGACGTGGCCGGCCGCCGCCTGCTGCGCCCGCCGCAGCGCGACCGCCTCGACGACTTCCTCAGGTCAGTGACCTCGGCGGGGGCCGGCGTGGTGTACCGCGAGTACCCGCACGTGGGCTACGACGTGGCCGGCCGCCGCCTGCTGCGCCCGCCGCAGCGCGACCGCCTCGACGACTTCCTCAGGTCAGTGACCTCGGCGGGGGCCGGCGTGGTGTACCGCGAGTACCCGCACGTGGGCTACGACGTGGCCGGCCGCCGCCTGCTGCGCCCGCCGCAGCGCGACCGCCTCGACGACTTCCTCAGGTCAGTGACCTCGGCGGGGGCCGGCGTGGTGTACCGCGAGTATCGTGCGGCCGCGTCTACGAGACACGGCTATCGTTTTAATCGAACGCCGCTGAAAATTTAAGACACCGTGTCTCTGTATCGTATGTCATCACTGGCAACAGTGGCAACACACACTGGTCCCCTTTGTCATGAGGCATTGAAGTATTTTGGACGAGAAGATCTTTCGCTATTTCCCGAACGCTGCCCATCCGAGTGACTATCCTGACCATATGCGTCCCTTTGCGTAGTCTACAAATTGTACAATGTGGTGTGTTCAGAGGAGTTGTTTTTCATATTGCCCAAGTCCTCCTACAGTCGCACCGCTCGCTATCGACAGGGAATTCATCACACACACACATTGTGTGGTGGGGTCACATACAGAGGTTTTGCCTAGCGTACTGTCAAGCCGTGGAATGAACCGCCTGTCGTAATTTTCTCGGGAGACTACAGCCTGGGGTTCTTTAAAATGGGCGTGGTATAAAAAAAAACATCGTGCTGCTCGACTACGGGTCGGTGGAGTCCAGTGTTTACAATCCGCAACTTTCGATTGCAGGAAATGCGAAGACCCAGATTTCTGGCGCACGGTGCGCGACCCCAGCACCGGGCAGGACGTGCGGCTGTCGGCGGACGACCTGCGCCTGCTGCAGCGCCTGCGCCTCGGGCTCACGGCCACCGAGCACCGCGACG
This sequence comes from Hypsopygia costalis, assembly GCA_937001555.2. NCBI lineage: Eukaryota > Metazoa > Arthropoda > Insecta > Lepidoptera > Pyralidae > Hypsopygia > Hypsopygia costalis. Next base: position 337,742 of record OW443336.2, on the reverse strand, counting down.
AGTACCAGGCGAGTGGGGACCTGCCGGCACACGGCACACGACCTGCCCGGCTCGTGCTCATTGTAACGTGTTCCGTGTGCGCAGCCCTGGGTGGAGTGGTTCTCCCGCGAGGTGCTGGCCACGCCGCTGCGCGCCTTCCCCGAACACAAGCGCTCGTTCCTGCCGTCGCGCTCCGACCAGCGCCAGATCGCCAAGATCGTGCACGCGCTCAAGATGGGCTGGGCCAAGACCAGGAAACAGATCGCCGACGAGAGGAGGAAAAACAAGGTAACTAGACGGCGTCGATTATTGTATAATATTATTTAAAATATATTGTATTTGAACAGACCTGTCCTCGCGGTTTCATCTGCGCGATCTCACTGCTGAGACAAAAAAATATTTTGATAGGTCAGTTTATTGGCAAGGCCTACTTTCTGCCAGGGTTGTTGCGAATATCAGGGTCAGTATCAGCAACGATCGATGCTGATTTTTAATGCTGACATGTACGTCGTAACGTGTTTGTAAAAGATGGAAACTTGCGGGAGTCACGTGGAGTTTTAACATGTTTTAACCAATAACAGACAGTTATACAAAACAAGCTGCAACTTCCCTCATTCTTGTTGCATTTTTTCCATGCTCTATTGTTTTTATTTATGCCAGAATTTATAACATGCGGGACACAAAACTTGTTGATTGTCGTGATCAACATACGCAATACTATTGGCGATTTGAACCCTGGCACGTCATTCCAGAGCACTACGCCGCACAGTATATTATTATGCTCAACAGTACATGCTTTTCATTTATATTTTTTGAAAGTCTACTATAAAGTAGAATATATATAGTAGGGATATAATCTACAAATTACATAGCTCGTGGTCGCAAGTCTCGTTTGTGGCTCGTATTAAAAAAAATAGAATCTTAAATTATTATATTATATTGGGAGTGAGCTACGTTTCGCAACCCATGTTGCTAATTTGGTACGGAGTAGTTTATTTCGTCTCAAAGATTTTACAAAATCAGACATTTTCTGAATGAGGATGTTCGCATAACAATCTGTGAATCATTGGTTTTGACAAAATTCAATTATGGGAATTTAGTTAGTGGTTCTCGACTGTAATCTAGAATTCGGCGTTTAATCGAGAGTGCAAAATGCTTGTTTTATATTTTGTTATAAGATTCATTCGCGCGCTCATATTACACCATCTCTTAATAACACATTTACGCTTAATATGGCATCCAGGAGATATTTGCATCTTGCGTGTCTGTCATTCGATATCTTTAAATATCACAAGCCAGAATATCTAGACTCTAAACTTCGTTTCAGTTCATTATTGCACGAGTCCGACGCGCTTTTTACTGGCGAACTATTCTCATAAAACGATGGCATTCGAGAGTAGTTAACATTCCACCACCTCTACGAATGCTGAACAGTAAATTAACTTTTAAAAAAGAATACAGATTTTAGGTAGAGAAAAACAGAATTTAGGTGTACCCGATATTTATAGGCACATATGATTCTTTTTGTTTTTTTTTAACACTATATTGCACTTAAGTTTATAAGTAATTATTATAAGACTGTAAAGAACTAATTATGTGTGTGTTGGAGATACAAATAAATGTTTCATTCGTTCTTATATATGTTCGTGCTGGATTCTCAATAATTTCTTGGTTCTTTCCCAGAGTGACACACTTGAACAAATCATGACTGTCATTTACATTAAGATTAATTACTACTTATTATATTTCAATTCATACGCTCGGTATCCATTTTACAAATTGATCATATAGTAGAACGATTTTATTGATGTTTCTCGACTTTCGGGCAAAGATTTTCAATAATTTCTTATGCATCTGCATGATCAATATATAACTTGTTCCACAGTCTGAACTAATAAATAAATAAATCACTCGAGAACATTTTGCGTTTTGAATGTTTTACGTGTTCAACACTACGTTAAAATACATCGCGACGTTAAATTCAAGAGATTTCAAAGCGTAGTATACTGCTATTAATTAAAACCAGACCAGACAGAATAAGACGATAACGTTAGACGTGATGACGTATAACAATGTAATCTCGTCGAACGTCATCGTAGCATGGAACTGTGGAGACGTGGACTGCGGGCCGGCGCCGGTCGAGTGACTTTCGTGTGTGTTGCAGGAGAAGAAGTTCTACGACCTGTGGGGCGCGGCGCGCGGCCAGGAGGAGCCGTCGCAGGGCCCGCGCCGGCACATCCCCGCCCCGCGCCGGCCGCCGCCCTCGCACGCCGAGAGCTACAACCCGCCGCCTGAGTACCTACTAGACGCCGGGGAGGCACGTACACTCCGCACTCCGTCCACTCGACTCTATCATTTTTGTTTCCGATTCAACGGTCGCAATATCCCGTCAATAGTCCGTATCTGAAATGTTTTCTTAACGATGTCTATACAGACGAAGCTACCGTTTGAACCGTGTTCATCAAATTCGAGAAAAGTGTCAAATGGAAGTGGATTTATCCAAATTAATATTTGATTCTTTCGTCCGAATCGGAATAGTCTTTCATAATATATGCTCAAATATAGTGTAGTAAGTATACTCTCTGAAAATCAAAGAGAAGTTGAGCAACTTTATTTTTATAAAGTCGGCGCACTTGCAGCTACGGACCGTTAACCCCTTACCTAGACTTCGATCGACGGGAAGTCATTTCGCCGTCCGACCCCTTCATCGTCGATCGTGTCTATCGCGGTATCGCCGAGTGACGAGGTGGCGGTGGTCCGTTGCAGATGAAGGAGTGGAACAAGCTGAGCGAGACGCCGTGGAAGAGGAAGTACACGTTCCTGCCGCAGCGGTTCCCGAGCCTGCGCGCCGTGCCGGCCTTCGAGCGGTTCACGCGGGAGCGCTTCCTGCGCTGCCTCGACCTCTACCTCGCGCCGCGCGCCATCAAGATGAGGGTGAGTCCCGTGTCCGGCGCCGCGGCCGGCCCCGCCCCGTGCCTCTCGTGTGACTCACCGCCTCTCCCCCTCCCCCCCGCAGCTGACCATCTCGCCGGAGCAGCTGGTCCCGCGACTGCCTTCTCCGCGCGAGCTGCAGCCGTTCCCCACGGCCGAGAGCCTGCGCCTGCGCGGCCACGAGGGCTGCGTGCGCAGCGTCGACTTCGACCCCAGCGGACAGTACATCGTCTCCGGCAGCGACGACGGCACTCTCAAGGGTACGCGCACTCACGATGCCTTATTTTTTTTATAACCTTGTCGTTTAATGTATTTATTAGAGATGTGCCGATTATGATTTTGATCGAGTTAACCGATTAGTCGGCCGTATCCTCGGATACTCTGATCACGATTTCGGGAATATTTGATGATTTCCGTGACATATTTTTTTAAATTTTTGTATGCATTTTAGTAAGGAATGCATATAAAGTTAGAAGCCGGATAGTCTGCGCATTTTGCCGGCTAGTCGTCGTCTACGAAACCGGCCGGATCGTCGGCTTCACCGACCAGGAGGGACATCTCTTTTGTATTTATATAAATTTTAAAATTATATATATAAGCTGCGTTTCGCTCTAATTTTGAAATAGTGATCCGTTGAAAGGTTCTTTATGTTAGCTTCCTAGTGGAGTTAATATTTTGGAGCGTTCCGCCTCCGCGCGGCACTCGCGGCGGGGGGCGGGGGTGCGGGGATGTGAGAGCGTAGTCCGTGTCGTGTGCAGTGTGGGAGACGAGCACGGGCCGCTGCCTGCGCACGGTGCGCGTGGCGGAGCGGGGCGCCGGCGAGGAGGAGGCGGGCGTGTCGTGCGTGGCGTGGTGCGCCGCGCGCGGGCTGAGCCTGCTGGCGGCGGCGGCCGGCCGGCGGCTGCTGTTCGTGAGCCCGGGGCCCGCCGTGGGCGACCACCGCGTCGGCGCCGCCAGCGACCGCCTGCTGCGGGACGCGCCGCCGCCCGCGCACGGTGAGACACACACACACGCGACGTCCACATCGTAACTAGTACCTATGTAATGTTGGTGATCGCCGTTGAGGCCCGAGCCTTTAGGCGAGGGTCTCGAGAGAGCCGAGGACGGTCATCGTCGATACGCACGTGTATCATACGACTTTTTCAACACACTTGTGATGAAATTAATAGGTACTAAAAAACTAAAACGAGTTGCGAAAAATTTTTCGCAATGGCGGGAAAAATTCATCAGTTTTTCTATGCGCGCGCATCTAACGATGGCGATCGGTCATAGACTAAAAGAATGAGTTTTCTTTTTATTTTTTTGGATTTATTATTAGCATTTTAGCCACGTACGAAATAATACGGGGAATTTAAAGTTTCCTTTCTCACTGAGAAACCAAAAGTTATATTACAGTGAAAGTTTTATTTATTAAACACGTACAAGTTGAAATTTTAATGCAACTAAAGTTGATGAAATGAGCAAGCAATCGGTGCATTAATGTATTTGTACTATTGAACACGATCTTTTTTTTTATCGAAACTTTTTTAAGAATTAACTCAACCAATAAAATAAAATAAAAACTATAACTCACTTGTGAATAATAGTAATGAAAAAGTCACAGTTTTATTACAAGTGTCAATATGTGCCTATTGCGGTGAAATTAGAGCCACTTTATGAGCAAGTGTGTTGAAAAATTATTTTTCTGCCATTGGGGCCCTTGTGGGCACTTAGACGCGTCTTACACGTTTTATAAATATTTTTTTTTTATCTTAATGTTATAATAAAGTACTTGTACTGTTCCACGCAATTACATTTTTATTTTTACCGACCGGTTTCACCGCTAAGGCATTATCAAGGTAAGCACATGGTGTTTGTGTTTTTACTCTACTAACTCTAGTAAAAAAACAAACACCATCTACTTACCTTTTTTTTTCTTCATTAAATATATTAACGTGGAACAGTACAAGTACTTTATTATAACATTATGATAATAATGTTCCATCGAGTGCCAACAATCAACTTTATTTTTTTTTAATAAAAAATTAAGTTACTTCATATAATATAACGATTACAATTTAATTTGTATTAAATATCTTATTAACATATCGAGTATTTGATTTAGGTAATATTACATGTCTGTTCTGACTCATTCCATACATCATCGTCACAAGGAAATACTGAAAGCTTTCATATTTTTATTTATCGTCTGTGCCAAAAGGTAAACGTATCGGTGGTTTTACGAACGAGACCGACGAGGGAGGTCTAAGTTTACATAGAATCCCAGCGCTGCTGCTGCGACATCATCTGCCGGTGTACCGGTCCCTTCTTCGATCGCAGGAATTTAGAACGTACTTCACCGAGCTGCTCGACTACGACTCGGCGGAAGCCATGGCCACTGGCTCGATTTAACGACTGTCGCAAAGAACTCTAGTTAAATAAACCCCCCCATGAACATGCTATAATTTATATCGTTTAACATGCTTGATCGGTTAAAACTGAAGGGATTCTCTTCTTTAATACTGAGACTCAACAACGACTGTCTATCATGCCGGAAATTAATTTCCATACAACATTGCGGGCGCGTTTCTTACAAATTCAAAAAAACACGCTGACAATGTAAGTACGTAAATTAATTGCCGACGCGCTCGATATTTAGGAAATCTGTCGTCCATCTCTGTCGTATAACCGGTGTCGTCTCGTTCCGATTCAGGAGATTTAATGAGCAACGGATGTCGTTGTTGTTTGTACGTAAATACTTTGTTGTTCTGTATACAAAAGTAATGATAATATTTCCGCGCACGTCTGAGAACAATGCATGCTGCGACTAATGTAGAACATATGCAATAGTGGAGACTTGTCGTGTTCCAGTGGAGGAGCGCACGGCGGGCGTGGCGCGGTGGGAGCACGTGACCGAGGAGCAGTGGGCGCACGGACACCGGCTGGCCGTGGCGCACTTCAGGACCCTCACCAGCGTGAGTTATATCACCTGCCGTCACTGTGTACAAACATTTTCATCACAATATACAAAATCTTATTCAAGTTGTAATGCCTGTCTGTTTCGACTAATAGTTGTTATTCAATAAGTTTAGTGTTATCGACGAAAAAGGCTAATCTTATGTAATTGTGGGCCGCTATGCCTAAGTGCATAGCTGGGCACCGTTAATCAAACAGTTAATCGCTAATCCGTTACTGAAAAAGTTAACTTCGTTAAAAGTTAAAGCGTTACATTTCAGAACATTTAACGGAACTTAACGTTAATCGTTAATCCGTTAACACGTGATAAACATTGCATATTATAAAAACTGTTGGTTCTGGAAGTTAACAGGTTAGAAACAAAAAAGACGGGTACGATTATTAGAGTGTGCATATAGGCATGTTGACAAACTATGGTTTTTTATTCATTAGGATTAAGATTCATCTGTTGTATGTGAAGAACGTTTCGGCTGTTGTATATCCTTGCCCGTGGAGAAAAAACGTTCAACTGCAGCGTTTGAGGGTATAGCAGTATTACCACTGAGCAGGTCAAATATTCCAAAACAGTTACAATATTATCTCCAAAAGTCCTGTCCTGTTTATTATCTAGGTGCAACAGATGGTACCTGTTCTGACACATTCATATATTGCGCTGACGTTGCATTAGGTCGAAAACCTATAGTTAATAACAGACGATGCGATTGGTGGAATGATACCCTTATTAGGTTGCGTAGGCATTTTCGTGCCGCTAGACGTAAAATCTCAAAGTTAAAGAAACGTAACATCGAAGGAGAAATTTATCAAACCGCTCTAAGTGACTTGCGTATTGCTAGATCTCACTATCGCGCTGCTGTTGAAAAATCCAAAGGTAATTTACTAAAACGTATTGTAGAAAGATTAAATAGTGAGGGCCCGTGGTCTCCTCTATATAACGAATTTAAAGCAAATAGGCGGATTGATCAGGCATACGTATCCAATATAAAATTTAATAATTCACATACCCTTGGTGTAGAAGAGACCGCTGAGACAATTCTGCATGCGTTAATTCCTGATGATTGCGCCGATAGTGACAGTGACTACCATCGTGAGGTTAGGAGCGCGGCGGATATGTGCCCTTCCACTCCAATATCAAATGTACCGTCGATGGATGAGTTTATGTCTATTGTTAAAGCTTTGCCTACAAATAAAGCCTCCGGTGATGATAAAATTTCGAATAGAATGATTAAAGAAGCTTGTAAAGTAGCCGCTGAACCTATCTTAATAATACTTACTCGGTGTATTGTAGAAGGTCATTTCCCTGGCATTTTGCGAAGTGGTGTTATAAAAATAATACCAAAAGGCGGTGATAAACCACCAGACGATCCGAAGTCCTACCGTCCTATTACTCTGCTGCCGTCGTTGGGTAAGCTGCTTGAGCGCTTGGTTGTGCCACGGTTGCTGCCCGGTGGCCCACAATTTCATAAAAATCAGTACGGCTTCACCATTGGCAAGTCCACTGTTGATGCTGCGCTCGCAGTGCGCAAAGTTGTTGAGCTCTCGGAGAGCAAGTATGTTGTAGCTATTTTCTTAGATATCTCAGGTGCCTTTGATAATGCTTGGTGGCCAATGTTGTTGCTGAAACTTAAGGTGAGAGGTTGCCCTAGCAACATCTACTCTCTCATTCGATCGTACTTTTTGAATGGTACAACTAAATTAAAACTTGGCCATTATGTTGCTTCAAAGGTGCTCACGCAGGGCTGCCCCCAGGGTTCAGTGTTGGGACCGTATCTCTGGAATATCGGTTTTGATGATTTTTTTAGCCTACCCTTACCGGAAGGGTGCTCGTTAACTGGTTACGCTGACGATGGTCTCTTATTAATCAATGCTAATTCAAGATCTAGCATAGAGAAACTAGCCAACACTAGCCTAGGCTTAATTTCAGATTGGGGTTATCGTAATCGTCTCGACTTTGCGCCACATAAAACATATCAACTCTTGCTTAAGGGAAATTTACAGGTTTCACCGCGATTTCATTTTAATGGAGTATCAGTTGCTAATAGAAGTTCGGTTTGTTACTTAGGTTTGCTTTTGGATAGAAATTTTAATTATATTGAGCACATGAAGCAAGTAGGTGAAAAAGCAAAAAAGAATTTCTATGCCTTAACACGAATTTCTACCTCTACGTGGGGATTAACTTTCAAAACGTTAAAAACTATTTATACCGCCACATACTTAGGTTGTGTTACGTACGGTTCACCTGCGTGGGCAGATAGGGCTACTATAGGTGCAGCACGTCGTAAATTGCTTCAAAGCCAGCGCCTTGCTCTGATATTTTTATGTAAGTCGTATAGAACTGTAAGCACCGAGGCACTACCCGTGCTAGCAGGTGTGTTACCGGTAGACTTAGAAGTACAACGCCGCGCTTCAATGTACTATACATCTAAAAATATGGTCCCTGATTTCTTGAAAACGCGTGATCGTGAAAAAATAGTTAGACTGTTCAAACCTATTAATGAAGTATTTGAAACATTGCTGTCTGAATGGCAGGAAAGGTGGGAAACTTCTACCAAAGGACGCCACTTGTATCTGTTCTTTCAATCGGTAAGAGATAGATTAAAGAAAAAGTGGTTAGAAGTCGACCACCCCGTTGCGCAATTTTTAACTGGACATGGCAATTTTAAAGCTAAACTCTTTTCGTTTAAATTAGTGCCGTCGCCCTTATGCGAATGTTCTACTGCTAATTCTGAATTCGATCAAACAGCACACCATGTTCTCTGGGAGTGTGATCTTTGGCAGCGGGAGCGGGATGACATGTTGAATTCATTGCAAGTTGCATCCGGGGTAGTATACTATTCAGATTTGGTAGCAACAAGGGAGAATTACCAAGCGTTCAGACGATTTTGCAATTCATATTATTGGAATCGATGTGTTAGGTAACAACTCAATGTTTTAGGTCCCTAATAGTGTTAGAAACTTAAAATCCGTGGTGCACGGCAGTTGAGCTTCACTTGACTAGCCATCTCTTTAGGCTTTTAATGCCTTATTTGCCATATTGCTGTCTCTCACATTGCTAAGAGGGGAAGTCAAATTCCAAAAGCTTCCTACTCCTACTAATTTCTTCTGATTAAATTCGTTGTGAGTTCCAAGGCAGCCGTAGTTTTACCCCTGGGACTGCAATGGACTTCATTGTTCATTGCCTTTTTTGGCGGTCGCCGCTGTTAATCCTGGCTACACAGGAGATACAGTGGTGGGAATGTGTGGTGGGCCCCCATACTGTACGCTATCTATCCGCTGGGACTGGACGGAATTTTATAATATTGGCGCATGCTATATTACAGTATTATATTTAATAAATAGATTTGCGAATATCCGTTCCCCGAGGAATGCCGCATCATTTAACGAGTCTTTCGACTTCATGTCTAGCCACATTTTGACGAGACTTTGATTTGTGGCTCTTAGGTTTTTCTTTAGACTGAAGGACAGAATTACTCACGGTGCTACCTCCGCCACTTAAACTATCTCCGACCTTCGAACTTTCGACAGCCAAATAGTGTCATTTCACTCGCGGCATGCGCCGCGCCGCTCTAATCGATTGGGTCAAGCGTAGTAGGTACATGTCAGAGCGGTGTGCTGGATTAACGATTAACGGATTAACGAGTTAATGCCCACCTATGCCTAAGTATAAGAACTGGTACCTGTAACAAAAAAAATGTTTTTTTAATTAGTCAGACAAATATTTTTTTTAAATATTATTGGATGAAAATTACAATTGTAAATATGTTCTTGTAGAAACTAGAAAATCATATACCTCGATAATGCCGTAAAAACGAAACCGGACGGTAGAAATAAATTTAATTAATATCGAAATGTCGAAAAAGTCCCACTGAGTGCCAACAATCACCAGTCACGTACATTATTAATATTTTATTTTTATCTACTCTCATACTAAAATTACTTTTCGATACAGCTCTTTATGGACAACTGTATCGAATTTTTTTTTTCCATTTCGATACAGCAGCAAGCAGGTTGCAATGCAAATGCATTGCAACTTTGTAAAAAAAATCTACATAATCTATGAACGTATGTAAATTTCAGTATGAGATTAGATAAAAGTTTTTTCCTTTCACAAAGTCACACACGATATAATGTGGGCATTTTTTTAAATAATTACTTATCAAACATTTACAATACTATTTGTACATTTCGTTCGGCGCACATGTATCATGCTCCGAAAACATGCTCAGTGCTGAGATTCTTAACAAAATGTACGTCATACGAAATTAAAAGCATAATAACAAATATCATACTTATAATGTGCTTATAGTTCCACTCAAAAGACTATTATAAAGATAAATATTAACGGAGCGGCCGTTCGCATGTGAAGAGCCGCCTCCGTGTCGAGCGAGCGCACTTTGACGTAATCCCTGAATGTGTGTGTGTGTGTGTGTGGTGCAGATGTCGTGGCACGCGCGCGGCGACTACGTGTGCGTGACGCTGCGCGAGGCGGGCGCGCGCGCCGTCGTGGTGCACCAGGTGTCGCGGCGCGCGTCGCAGCTGCCGCTGGCGCGCGCCAAGGGGCTCGTGCAGTGCGCGCTCTTCCACCCCTCGCGGCCGCTGCTCTTCGTGGCCGTGAGTACCCGCGCTCTCTCGATACTCTCGACACTCTCCGGGTCGACGACCAGATGTGCCCCGATGACGATCGTTTCCCCGCAGACGCAGCGCATCGTGCGCGTGTACGACCTGGTGAAGCAGGAGCTGGTCCGCAAGCTGCAGACGGGCGCGCAGTGGATCAGCGCGCTGGCCGTGCACCCCGGGGGGGACAACCTGCTGGTCACCTCCTACGACCGCAAGTGCATGTGGTGAGTGTCCGCCGGCTTCCGAGATTAGCGGCTTTAAACTAATAATCTTTGTGTGAGTAGTGACTTGCACGGGCATTTTCAACAGACTAAACACAACTAAAATCACGTGGACATTCGCGATAAATTTACTTTTAATTTAATGTATAGCGATATTGATTCATAATAGAGATAAGTGTATAATTCAAGTGATCATTAAACTACACATAATTAGTGGAATCTTCGATAAAAACTATTTAAATCGCCGCTGTCGAGTTCTTCCAAGAGTCGTGTAAAAAAGGAGAAAAATTGCAGTGTTGATTTTGTTAACTAGTGGATTCCTGGTGATATTTTTTGGTATATATCCTTGAATGACGGTGAACTTATGCAAATTAACTTGATAATCGCAAAAATAATATTCGATTGAATAGTGATTGCCAAACGAAACGAAGAAAGACTCTATACTAAAATCTAGAAATTGGCTGGTTTAATCAAGGATCATGTGATTTTTTTCGACTATTATATTTCTGAGAGTCTCATTTTTTTATGTTTCTTTCTTTCTATGTTTACGTAATATATGAACTAATGATAAACCAATAGCATTTCAACATCAACACAAGTGTAGGTACCTGTATCGTTGCACGAAATAAATTTTTGGGTGTGCCTTATTTCGGCACTGCCCAGGTCTCGGATCTTGATTTTAACTAGACAAAAAAATTGTCGATATTTGTCGCCCAAAGGAAAAAAATTGTCGCTCTTTCGTTAAAGATCTATAAGGATTTTTTTGTGGCAGTGCCGAAATAAGCTTATTTCGGCACAGCCCACTCGGGATCTATTAAACTACATAACATAGCGAAGATATGATTTCCCCGTGTGCATTATTTCGGCACTGCCCATGTTTCAGATCTTGATTTTAACTAGACAAAAAATTAGTCGTTAATTTGTCGATATTTGTCGCCCAAAGGAAAAAAATTGTCCCTCTTTCGTTAAAGAGCTATAAGGATTTTTTTGTGGCAGTGCCGAAATAAGCTTATTTCGGCATAGCCCACTCGGGATCTGTTAAATTACATAACATAGCGAAGATACGATTTTCCCCAGAATTAGTCGTCAATTTGTCGAATTCGACAAAAAGTTATAAGTATTTCTTTGTGGCAGTGCCGAACTAAGCCTTATTTGGCACTGCCCAATAAAACTACACCTAGCGAAAATCTGATTTCACCCAGATGTTGCCTTGAATTTGTCGGAAATAAAACGCAACTGGTCGTTGCGTAATTAAAAAGTTACACGCATTTTAATAATTCTCCTAATAAGTATAGTCCGAGATCTTGCATCAAAATTATATCATGCACAAAATGCAACAGTAAAGTTTTATTTCCTTCCTTTTTCAGAGTCTGGCAAAGTTTGTCAATGCATGCAACTGTTTTCTGATCTACGAATGCTTTAAGTGTTCTTTAACACTACATTAGTTGCTTTTTACGATAGCCATATTTGAATGGGGTCGTATTATTCTACTCTGCCTACGTAAGGCTCTCTGACTACAACGTGAATTATTAAAATACGTGTAACTTTTTAATTACGCATTTCCGACAAATTTCGACAAATTCAAGGCAACATCTGGGTGAAATCAGATTTTCGCTAGGTGGTGTAGTTTTATTGGGCAGTGCCGAAATAAGGTTTATTTTGGCACTGCCACAAAAAAATACTTATAACTTTTTAACGGGAGGTCGACTAATTCTGATACTTGGTGTTTGAATTCGACAAATTGACGACTAATTCTGGGCAAAATCATATCTTCGCTATGTTATGTAGTTTAATAGATCCCGAGTGGGCTGTACTGCCACAAAAAAACCTTATAGCTCTTTAACGGGAGAGCGACAATATTTTTCCTTTGGGCGACAAATTTCGACAAATTAACGACTAATTTTTTGTCTAGTTAAAATCAAGATCTGAGACCTGGGCAGTGCCGAAGTAAGGCACGCAATTTTTGGATGTGTGTAAATTCAGACATTGTGAACCTCTAGTTCATGACCTCAAGCCTACTAGTGCGGCAATTTAAAAAATCATTATGGTGGTTTGACAGCAGCGTGTCATTTTTTTTTATTTAATTATTCAGTAATTTGTCAGCGGAGGCGATGTCCTTCTGTGTATATGGGCCGCCCGCGCCGATGGGCACATATTCGAAATTTCATTAGCACGTGATAAAAGCAATGTCGGCGGGCGTGTGTGCCGTGTGCAGGTTCGACCTGGAGCTGTCGGCGCGGCCGTACCAGACGCTGCGGCTGCACGGCGCGGCGGTGCGCGCGGCCGCCTTCAGCGCGCGGTACCCGCTGTTCGCGACGGCCGGCGACGACCGCGTCGTGGTGTCGCACGGCGCCGTGTACGGCGACCTGCTGCAGAACCCGCTGCTGGTGCCGCTCAAGCAGCTGGCGGGCGGCGAGCGGCGCGGCGCGCTGTGCGTGCTGGCGCTGCGCTGGCACCCCGCGCAGCCCTGGCTGCTGGCCGCCTGCGCCGACCACTCGCTGCGCCTCTACTCGTGACCGCGCCCTCTAATCTCCATTATATGCTGTTCCGTTTAATCTAATTCGTTTTATTTCACCCCCCGGTGGCATTCATTCATTTGCTATCGAACGGAATAAAGTCTAAAAGTCTAGTCTCATACTTCTTGTTTATATATTTTTGGGAGTATTAAACTCCAAAAAAAGAAATACGAGGGGTAGTCTGCGATATTCTCTTAACGCTTAACGATATCGATGGTAATGATTATGCCTCGCTAAGGAAACAAATTAAACCGCCCCAGTTGTGTGCCTTATTTCGGCACTGCCCAGGTCTCAAATCTTGTTTTTAACCAGACAAAAAATTAGTCGTTAATTTGTCGCCCAAAGGAAAAAAAATGTCGCTCTCCCGTTAAAGAGCTATAAGGATTTTTTTGTGGCAGTGCCGACATAAGCTTATTTCGGCACAGCCCACTCGGGATCTATTAAACTACATTACATAGCGAAGATATGATTTTCCCCATTATTAGTCGTCAATTTGTCGAATTCAGATACCAAGTATCAGAATTAGTCGACCTCCCGTTAAAAAGATATAAGTATTTTTTTGTGGCAGTGCCGAAATAAGCCTTATTTCGGCACTGCCCAAAAAAAATTCACCACCTAGCGAAAATCTAATTTCACCCAGATGTTGCCTTGAATTTGTCGGATATAAAACACAACTGGTCGATGCGTAATTAAAAAGTTACACGTATTTTAAAATTCACGTTGTAGTCGGAGAGCCTAACGTAGGTAGAGTAGAATAACACTACCCCATTCACATACACTAAAGAACACCTAGAGCATTCGTAGATCAGAATACACTTGCATGCATTGACGAACTTTGCCAGACTCTGAAAAAGGAAGGAAATAAAACTTTACTGCTGCATTTTATGCATGATATAATTTTGATGCAAGATCTCGGACTATACTTATTATGAGAATTATTAAAATGCGTGTAACTTTAATATTATTAAAACTCACGTGAGACATTATACTAAATTAATTAGATAAATTAAACGGGTCACTCACGTCTTTTTGTCGGGAAAGCCGACTAGTTTCGATCTCAAAAGGAGACCTTCTTCAGGGCGAATGTCCAGACACGTCCACCCTTTGTCTCTCGTGCCGGACACTGCGCGCCGCACGACTGGAAAGGGTGGTGGGGGGTTGGTGCGTTGATTGGTGGAGCGCTGCCTTCGACGATGACGTAGTGGCAGCCGGTGGATCCAATTCTTCTATCTAGATTCTAGATAGAAGAATTGGATCCACCGGCTGCCAGATAGATAGAAGAATTGTGCCGCGTGAATTGTGGGCAGTGCCGAAATAAGGCACACGCCCCAGTTGAGTTTAGTACTCTTCTTCTTTTTTAATTTAATGGCTCCATTGTTTTCGTTTTTCCACGATGATTTTGCCAATGTCGAGGTTGAGAAATACACGTTCAAGTTTAGTACTCGCTCGTTGCTCAACGCTAAGACAAAACAGACATAGGTTTCATTCATTAAAACTAAAATATCACATTGTAAAAAACCTTTAGTCGGCGGGAAACTTCATAGATACGTAACAAACTATTCAACAAAGCATTTCATTGATTGCAGTTCATAGGTCGCAGGTTTCCCGCGTTTTGTTCTAGTGTTTTTCATTTTTTATTAATAGTTTTATGACCCTAGATGCCAGTATTTTAGAGTATTTGTAAAAGCAACATTAAACAAAGTAAACAAGCAAATATCTTTAATTAATGACATGCTTTCATATTGCAAGCATATTTTTTAACGTATTACGTAATCGATTTACAGTGCTACAAGGATCTAAATGAACGTGACTTTCGGGTTGCCAATTAGGGAAAATCTCCTTACTTCAAGGGAATTTTTACATATCCTAATTAAGACATTTAAAATGCTCAATCTTAGCTGGGCAGAAGTTAATTACTTTAAATTAATTCTGTAATGAACACCATATTATAGTATTTTAGTTAAATTTATTAAATAACGATACGGCCTAGATAAAAAGTTAATTAAAATGATTATAGTCATTTCGTACCTATCTTGGCGTGTAAGGGGTTCATCAACATCTTTGAACCAAGGCAAATCTCACCTGTACGTGGTGCACCCTGCTGACTGACAGACGAGGCTCTGGCGAAAAGAGAGGTAGAGCAAAGCGTATATTTTAAGCTGACCGATTCCGGAAGTACCTCCTCAAATAAAAAATCTAACAACGATCTGTGAAATGAAGGAATGAGGAATATGTGAAATAAAAAAACAACATATACAATTTAGCTTTTATTTATATATTACATAGGATACATACATATTTATTAAAATATGGTCATCAATCATTTATCTATTTATTGTTCATTATGAACAATTATTTTGCACGAATGGAACTTATTAGAATCCACAAGGATTTATGAAGAGACACGTCATAAAAAACTCGTCAATCTTTCTTCATAAAACTCCAAGATCAAAATCATCCATTATGAGTTTATCTTTTCTTGTTTTCCTGTTCTTACCAGGTGTAACAATTTTACTGCATGATGCCTTAGCCAATGTGCCTTCTTTGACAATGTTTGATACAGTGTGTAAAGTAACACCTGAAAATAATTTAAATTTACGTATAACAATAAACCAAATAAAACTTTTTACTGTGGAACAAAGTGGGAATTTAAGGTAAACACACATGTCTGGCAACATTTACCTGTAGCAGCAGCGACTCGCTCGTTAACCTTTTCAAAAGGAATTAATGGGCCGTTGTTTTGTTTTTCTTTTACAAAAATCTCTTTCACCTTAAGCACAACCTCCCTGACACCACTTCATGAAACTTTCGGCATGATAATCGTACTATATTAACAAAATATACTTTAAAATCGCACCACAACATTCAACGGTGAAGAACTGTCAAAAGTGACGTCTTACAAGATGGCGGCTTTAGTTCCGTTTTCTGCCACGTTCATTTAGATCCTTGTAGCACTGTAGGTATGTATGATTGATTATTCAAATAATAGAATAGCAACATCACTAAAAGGACAAGAACTTTGGTACCATTTGATAAATTTGCTACTATTTCAGTAGATTTAAACGTAGCAGGCATGTTACGTTCTAAATAAATGAGTTAAGCCTCCTGTCCTATTTAATACACAAATGTTTAAAATAATTTGAGATAACGAATTTTATAAAAATTAGACAGGTTTATGATTTAATTTTATTATTCGGCAGATTTTTTAGATATTTCAATAACTTTATATTAAATTCGTTTTGTTCAAACGAACGACGGCACAAACTTTAGTTCCCTATGCATATTTTTTTTTGCATAGAATTTTAAAACATTTAGTAATATAGCATTAATATATTTACACATAACAGCGTACGCATAATTCTCTACAAATACGCATAATTATTTTAAGATTAATTTCAATAATCACAATAATATTTAAGCATGTCATTCTAAAGCATAAATTTACTTACGCATAATAATAATATTAAGTAATCAATAGTCAAGCGAAACGAGTGAACCTCGACTTGCTTTATGATGGAAAGGTGAGATAAACACACCCACAATTTTTTCCGGCTTCGAGTTCTGACAAACATCTCATAGATACTTTATATTTACGGCGAGAGAGATTATTTCTCTCTCGCCGAGCTGCAGATTACACTCCTGCCCGTTTTGAGCACATTACCACCAATTCACCCTAACACAATTAAATTGAAAATAATACGAAAAACGACCGCCGATTCTAAGAAATGACACAGTACATACCAACTTGACGTGATTGACAACCGTTAAAAGGAGTGTTGCCAGTGATCATAGTTTTTCGTACCATTTCACGATTTTTTTTTTTGCAAATCTGTATGATTGTTTGTTTCCATGCAAACTTTATTTAATCCATACCAGTATTATGAATGCGAAAGTGTGTATGTCTGTCAGTTATCTCTTCACGCTTAAACCACTGAACCAAATTAGACTTTCGTCTAAATTGGTTCAGTGGTATTATGACAGGTTAATGCAGCCACCTAATACCGCGCGTGGCCTGACACGCACATACGCCGAAACCACTGAACCGATTTTGATGAAACCTGTCACAATTAAAGACCCCGACATGCTTGAGGTTTGTGTCGAAAAAAAAATTAATATCGATCATGTCCATATGGAATACATTTTCCATTGAAATCAATGGGAAAACATACACTCAGCGAATCGACTCACTCCACTCAACTCGGTTTCGGCCCCGTGATCTAGAATCCGGGCTAGTTTATAGCACATAACTTTAACTAAAGGCCATTGAGTGAGAGCACGTTCTAGTTCCAAGAGTTTAGATTTGTTATGCTCTGTCCCATAATTAAATGAGTTTATATTTGTAGAGATGATAGATAATCCCCCTAGAACTGAGACCACATAATTATTTTCGAAAAAATATTAATTTCAAGATCTTTAAACCGATTAAAATGTCTTGTGAGCAAATATATCCACATAATTCCATCAAAATTGGGTTAACATTTTGCTAGGACCGCGTATATTTATTTTCATGTTAACGCTTGTTATTCAAGGAAGTTAGAATAAAATTGAATTTATCGCTCTAAGTTTTCGGCATATCAAAATTTCATCAAAATCTGATCTGCTGTTGAGTGAGCTCAATTATTGTGTTCCATACATACATACAAAATTTACTAATTACAAATAAATATCAACTCAATTGTCGTGAGTAGAACTTGCGGAGCGTGCAAATTGCCTTAAAAATCAAATAATATGACTAAAATAAAACCAAGCATGGTTACAGCAGTAAATTTTCGAATTATCTATACGGTTTTCATTGTACTTAGTATTTTTTAATGTATAGAATTAGGTGTTTTGTCTAATTTGTTCTGGTAGATTTTTGTAGGTAATCAGTTCTGAATTTAAGAACGGTAACACTGCACAAAAGTTTACCTTTTTTTTTGTAGTTCGTTTTCGCTGTTTGTTCGTGTAGCACGTATGGTCATTCGGTCTGCCCATTTCAGACCTGTCTTTATTTTGTGTGGTGGCGAAAGGAATGAATAACGCTTGTATACATTTTCATTTACGAATCTATTAAAGGCTACTTTTATACTTTGTGTTATGATGAGCTTTGGATTCGATTTAGGCCGTTAGCCGTTACTTGTTGAAACTGACGCGCTTCGGATTGTTGTACACACACCAGTAGGTAGACGATAAATAGCAGTGATTTTATTATTTGTGTTATTTTGGTTAGTGGAATCTCATACCGGACGCACCGGCGAATGCTATATTTGTATAGTGAAAAAGTACAATAGTGGTAGACAGCGGTCGGTCGGCGCGGTGTGCGGTAGTGATGTGAAACGCGAAGCCGGCAGCGGCAGAGGCACGGCAACGACAGCATGGCGACGGGCGGCGCCACGCCGGAGGCGCTGGACGAGCGCGACGTGGAGCCCCGCACGCCGATGAAGCGGCTCGGCTCTACGAGGAAACTGGCCGCGTTCAGCAGTAAGTGCACACCGACGCGGTCTTTGGGCAGTGTCGAGAAACAGACAGACGCGACAGCGGCCGCCAGTTGCGGCCTACATGCTGCGAATAATATTATGAAATAGGTGTTAGTCGCTCACCAATATCTTTAGAGCTAAACACACTTGGTGCACCCTGCCGACAAACGAATGAGGCTCTGACAAGAATGGGAATGCGCATATCGAACCCCGACTGGGGAAGTATCTGTACCTCACAGAAGACCACAGCGAAATAGAAATTACTAGAGATCTGAAGTCGGAGACAATTTGTAACATGGTGTTTTAATTTAAATGCTTCATACAACCCTCCAGGCCTCTAATAATAAAGCCCTTTATTCTGAAATCAGTATTACATATAAATACTGATTTCAGAATAAAGGGCTTTATTATTAGAGGCCTGGAGGGTTGTATGAAATTTCAATTGTGTGAGCGATTGAGTTGCTGTGTTTTTGAGGTTCTGTATTTTACAAAAATAAGATCAAACATTAAAAAGGTCTGTTATCGGCTGCGAAATTAACTTTTTTAGGTATAAAATATTTATTTCGAATATATAAATATTTTATTGATAAGAATAACAGCACATTTGCTTATAAGCGACGATTGATTGCAGACAAGATTGGAATACAAAAAAAAGGCAAAATATGCAGAGTCAGTGTACAGTACAACATATAGGAGCGCCTGAGTGTGCTTTACTAGATATTTTACACGCATAAGCAGCACGGTGCACCTGCACCTTACCTACGCCATACAAAGTCTGTGTACTATATGTACGATGCCAATTGTTCTTATCGTCTTTTTGTGTAAGTGGAGGCTTTTGATAGCTACATGCCTTTATTTTATTTAAATAGTTTATTTCGGCCAACTTTGCCAGAACATTATAAATATTTTAAAAAATGGAGTAATTGACCTTTCCCGCCTAGGTGGGATTTGGATCCACGACCTCTCGATCGATATGTATGCAAAAATTCATTACCAACCAACCAAGAGGTGTTGGTTCAAATCCCACCTAGCTGGGGGAGGTGAAATTTTCCATATTTTAGTTCTGTTGAAGTTAGATATTAATTATATCAATTATTTTGCAGACATCATATTCTCCAATGAAGTTGTTTGCCAAGTTTACATTAATGTACCTAGTATTGTCCAGCCAGTTAACAGATTATTTTTAATATTGTGCCAAATATATGAATAAAATGGGGTGTGGCTGTGTCATGGAAGGCCTGTGTTGTATGTGAATATATTATATACACTAAAATTATCTCAAAATGGCAACGCTTTCCTCTCCCCTGCATGCAATGTTCCATAGTCCTCACTTACCGTAATAAATTCTTTGTTCCTTCATCTATCCAGTGGTGTGATTGAATTCTGGAAGTAGAGTATAGATTTGAGAGTACAACGCCAAACTGTTTCCAACAATTTTGTATCATTAGATTTTTTTATGGTCTCCGTATGGTAGCAATTTTAATGACATATTCACATCAAACGAAAATGCAAAACTGATCCATACAAACTTCATGAATTATAAATTTATAGATTCAACAAGAAATAATAGAAAAATCGCAGTTGTGGAATATATTCAAAATCTCAATTTTTTAAAATTTAATAAAAGCAAATATTAGGTTGGGGAAAAAGTCTTTTCGTATTTTATATGAAAATTCAAAACATTTTTTAATAAAGTTTATTTACATTTAACTAAAGTATGTAGGTGCCATTATGTTCGATAACTTTTTGTCATCTTGTAGGTAGAGACATGATCCCATTACTATAGAAGTTTTGGGACTTCTGTTCAAAAAACCGCGACAAGTGGTTTTGGCAGTCTTCTCGTGATGTTAACCTGACATTGCCTAAAGAATTCTTAAGAGACCGAAACTGGTGGAAATCAGAAGGTGCAAGGTCAGGACTATACGGCGGATGCATTAACACCTCCCAGAAAAGATGTGTGAGGTTTAGCGTTATCATGATGAAAAATCACACCCCTTCTATTAATTAATTCCGGCCCTTTCTCTCAACTTTTTGCTTTAATCTCATCAGTTGTTCACAGTAGAGTTCAGAATCGATAGTCCTGCCTGGCGGTAACAGCTCATAATGAATATCTTCCCTTCCAATCCCACCATACACACAGCATCACCTTGTTGCGGGTTAACCCGGGTTTCGCCAGAGTCTCTGAAGCCTGGCCGGTCTTTGACCACAACCTTTTTATGCGCTAAAACTGTTATGTGGTCAATTCCTAGTTCTTCAGCTACGTCGTAACTACTGATATGCCGATCTTGCTCCACTTTTTCAGAAATGGCATCCATTTTATCCGTAACAAGACGACCAGAGCGACGTGCATCTTTGACATCAAAATTTCCGGATTGAAAACGCTTAAACCAAATTTGTGCTACTCTCACAGACACTGCACTAGGTCCATAATAATCGCAATTTTTTTTCGCAGCTTGCGTTAAATTTTTACCTTTTTTGTAGTAAAATTTTAAAATGTATTGAATTTCTTCATTAGATTCACTCATCTTGACAGTAAAAAAAACAAATGAAAATCACACATTTACCTAATTTGAATTTGGAATTATCTTTTTTATATTTTAAACTTTTTATAGATATCAAAACCTGCTAGATACAAATGGTATAACCAAAGAGATTTTATTACAAGTTCATACATACTATAATGCGAAAAGACTTTTTCCCCTACCTATTATATTGTCCATTAAAGTTTTCATTTACGTGGCAGTCACCAGTTGCTATCAGAAATGACTTCTTGTTTTGCTCCAATTACAACAGGAAACTTAATATCACAAGCACAAAGTTCTTAATGCATGTGTACAACAAGGTTTTTGTGAGATATGGATGATTTAAGTTATGATAGACAAGTCTGTTAGTGGATTCAAGCATTCAACTGGATTTTTATCAACCATTTTTGATTAAATTTGTCAAATATTAATATTTTTATAGTTAAATTATGCTTTAATATGTTTCCTATTAAGTATAATGTTTTTTAAATTTGTTGTACATTGGCTGACACGTCTGTGGCTGCGCATTGCTTCTACTCTAATGCATTAACTGAAAATGAGCGTTTTTCTCTCTGGGCAAGTTCAACGCTGAGTTGTTGCACGTTTGTATCGCTGCAGCACACGGTGCGGCGGGCGGGGCGGCGGTTGTGATCCGAGTTCTGATTTAATAGTAGTAGTATTGTCAACAGCGGATTTTCCTGAAGGCCAACTAGGCCCGTGTCTAGGGCGCCCTAAATGTTAGAGGCGGCCGCAGCAGGGTATTACCGAAGAGTAATTCTCACTAATTACAGTCAGCCATGGCGGTTTTGCAAAAAATAATTATGTATATATATTTTTTTTATACTACGTCGGGTGGCAGACAAGCGGCCCTAGCCGTAGCCGTAGCCATATTAACGCTCGCAACATAAAATATCGCTCGCGCGCCGCCACCCCCGCTGCCAACGCAGCATCTCCTTCCTTTCTGGTGACCTCACTCACTCGCAGGAACACAACAACCCTCAAGGGAATTGTTATTTGGCTGCGGTATTCTGTAAGGTGGAGGTACATTCCCCAGTCGGGTAGCTTACAATTACGCTCCCTACCTCTCTTTTCGCCAGAGCTTCGTTTGTCAGTCAGCAGGGTGCACCGCGTGCAGGTGAAGTTGGCTTTGGTTCAAAGGTCTTGATGAACCACTTACACCCCAAAATAGTTATGAAATTGATAAATAAGAACCAAGATACTATATACCTAATTAGAAATAAGGAGTCAGCTAATAAGAACCAAGATACGGCCTAAGGCGGCCACGATACGACCTGGGGCGTGGAAGACACGGCCCAGGGCGGCCAACACTACAAATCCTCCTCGTGACTATTGTATGTCTCTGTATCGTATGTGTTTCAGTGTACAAATAAAAATATTATCTATCTATCACTTTTGTGACGGTGTATTTTCAGTTATTGCCTCTGAGTAGGTGCTGGGCGAATCCAAACGACACAGATGTGTCAGCCATGGTCAGCCACACGTGAGTAATGTTTCTCGTATCGCAAGCGTCCATAGGCTGCGATGACTGCTTACTATCAGGCAGGTCGTACGCCTGTTTTGTTTATCACCCTATTTGTATAAAAAAAATGCTGTAAAGGTCTCACGGAGCCCTATTTTCAGCTTTAAATTAAAATTATAAATAATTGAGATAAAGCCCGAGAATTTGGAGTACTTTATTGGAAATTTCTTCTTTTATTGAGATCTTTTTGTTTTATTTCGTAAATGTTAATAGTTTCTGAGTTATTGACAAAAAACGAAATGGCTTTTTTTTCAACTTAATTTGTTAGTAATTTTTGTCGTCCTAGAAAATCCTTACAATACATGTTTGAGATATCATTCCGAGCCAAATGAGCTCTTGCCTTAAGAATTATGACTATGTAACACGTCTTTGATCTCGTTGACGAGATTTTAAAGAATATATGTATTTATGAACTGAAAGAAAATGGGAGGACTTATTATCCTGGGTGTAACACCGGTCCTACTCACTTGACTAAATGTAGTTTTATTACTTGACATCTCATTCATCAAAATCGAAGCTTAGGTGTCATTACACCAAAGCACTTAGGCGCCGAATATCAGTTCAACCAAATGCGAATATTCAGCCGAATTATTCGGTTTATTTTTGCTCAGTAAACATGAGGTTCATACAGACTTGCGAAATTGTGAGTATCGCCGTTCCCTCCCTCCGTCTCGCCACAATCTCGCCGTGCGAGCGTGCGACACACAGTCTGCTGTGTGTAATCAAAAATATTATAACTTGTGACAATTTCTTAAGGTTGTTTGTTTGCTGTTTTTCTGATATTTTGCCTGGATACATACCGTTGTGCCTACAATCATTATGTAAGGTCAGTCGATAGTTCCATGCGAAATATGAGAATAATTTCAATTCTACTTCTGTGGATTTGAGGACGCAGAATAGCCTATTTGACTAACATTTTTTTCGGTTTGATATGAAGAGACGTCTCCATAATATAACCATAGGTGAAAGAATTACTTCGATAGCACAAAAATCTCTCGAGATATGTTTATTTGAAAATCACAATTTTTGGACTGTCCCAAAAACGCTCCATACAAAAGACTACCGAATTATGACGTCACAGGTTTGTATTTTGTATGCATCAAATCAGAAATTTATGCGACAGCTATGTTAAATATTACGTTTATGTAATTAGTGTCATAATAAAAGTTATAGCATTTTTTATTGCTTCTCCAATGGATTTTTTTTTTTTATAATTTCATACTTTTAGAATGGACTTTCCTGCCTAACTTTGATTGACCCTAAAACAAGTCGGACGGAAGATATTAGAATGAAAGTTTGCAGATCTTTATGGTTTTGTGTATTTTACGATATTGTTAAATAATTTATACAATTTTTAAACATTGGAAAATAGCCTATTGTGCAAGATGAGTGTAGTAGGTAGCGCAGGGTCGACGACGCACGAGCCGCCCTTAGTGGTGTAACAAGATGTTTGTTTCCTAATTCAATCCATCAACTGGTGTAGCTAACGAGTGGTGCGTGCGTTGTATCTGGCGGGTCCGTTTAATGGGGCGATTGTCTTCCAAGTCATTTATGTTTCCGCTGCGGAGGGAGCATCATCCTGCGACTAACGACCCGGTGATGCAATATCGTGAGAGTGGCACAGACATTGGCTGCATCCTGCCGCCGCCCACCGCCCACGGCAGCCGTCCAACACTTCTTGCATTTTGATATTCCGAATCCCTCTCGGATAATGGTGGAAACTAATTTGGAAAAAGACTTAGATAGACGTGGCTGTTTCCTAACTTCTCGTCTCGCCTTCACCTTTTCTGTTCACGCAAATTTTAAGAGCACAAAGGTCGCCCGAAGGTTAATAAGGATGTATATATATTAACCTGCCCTGTATTTCGGAGGATACTTTAAGCCGCCGCGCCGGCCTGCAGTTGTAGTTAAACTATTGCTGTTGTCACCTTTGTGAAGTCAGTGTTTTGTGCGGCTTCAAAACATTTGTTTATCTTCCGCAGCGTGGCCAACTACGATCTCTAAATCCTTCAGAAACATAGGAGGGGTTAACCGTATTCTAGCAACGGAATGAAATATGAAATCGGCGTCATGAAAACGTCGTTACGTTTTTTTTTTTATTATACTACGTCGGGTGGCAGACAAGCATACGGCCCGCCTGATGTGAAGCGGTTACCGTAGCCATATTAACGCTCGCAACATAAAATACTGCACCCCCGCTGCCAACGCAGCATCTCCTTCCTTTCTTTCTGGTGACCTCACTCACTCGCAGGAACACAACAACCCTCAAGGGAATTGTTATTTGGCGGCGGTATTCTGTGAGGTGGAGGTACATTCTCCAGTCGGGTAGCTTACAATTACGCTCCCTACCTCTCTTTTCGCCAGAGCTTCGTTTGTCAGTCAGCAGGGTGTACCGCGTGCAGGTGAAGTTGGCTTTGGTTCAAAGATCTTGATGAACCACTTACACCCTTAAAACGTTTAATGCAATACTCATTCAGTTGGCGGACGTCTACGGTCTACATCACTCACTCACGTAAAATGACGACACTTTCAGTTGGTGGACTCACGACACTGTTATTTGATCGTGTATATTGTACTCGATTCTGGTCGGCTGAACATGGGCTGAACCAAAAGGGAGCCGCAACATGTGTGCCGGGAGACGGCACACATGGTCCGCAAATGGCGCAGCGCCGGGCGGGCGGCCCGCGGCGGGCGGCGCGGCAGGCGGCGGCCACGACGCCGCTTCCTGTATTTACGTTACTCCACCCACTCTAAATACAGAGCGATTCATCGCACTACACCAGTGTTTTTCAACCTTTTTCTTGATGCGACCCCCCTGGTATAAAAAAATATTTCGCGACCCCCTTGACCCTTCGGTTTTTTTTATCATTTATGTGTGTATGTTACTGAATTACCAATATTCATTCCATACAACGTATTTATGGTCTCCATGATTAGGATATAAGTACATACTTATCGGATATAAAAACACTTACAATTACGTACATCGGATACGTCGCCATACGGTACGTACGCACGACTAATGCCGATGCCTGCCGCCCGGCGAGTGTGGAGTGGTGGTGGTGGCTTATCAGTTGTTGAGAGTGAACGAGCGAGCGGAACACAACGAACGATGCGGGGGAGGGGTGCGGGACGATGCGAAGCGATACTCGCTCGGTTCCACGTCAACAATCAATTGTTTAACGACCGTTAGAAATTGTTTTTAACTTATTGTAATAATTACGCATTTGTAGTGATTTGTCATAGTTTAAAATGGATAAATTCCTGAAAAGATCAACAGAACCGTCAACTTCTGGTGATAGTAGTGGAAGTAAAATAAAGAAAAAACGTCTTTATGATGACAATTATTTGAAATTCGGGTTTACTGTGATTGACAATAAACCACAGTGCGTTATTTGCTTTGAAACTTTATCAAGAGAAAGCATGAAGCCATCGAAGTTAACACGCCACCTTAACACAAAACATCCAAATGAAAAAAATAAGCCCGTGGATTTTTTTGAGAGAAAATTGCAAGCTCTTCAACATCAAAAAACTGGTATAGTACAAATGTCCAACCTAAATGAGAAAGCGTTGCTGGCTAGTTATCGAGTAGCTTTTCGTGTGGCTAAAGCAGGAAAACCTCACACTATTGCTGAAAATTTGATTTTACCAGCTATATTAGATATAGCAGATGTTATGTTTGGGAAACCAGAGGTTGAAAAACTCAAAAGTATACCTCTCTCTGACAATACCGTTCAACGCAGGATAAGCGATATGGCCACTGATGTTCGTGATCAAGTCATAGAAAAAATAAAGGCTAGTACTTTTGTATCTTTGCAATTTGACGAATCCACGGACATTGCGGGTTGTGCGCAGTTTGTAGCTTTTGTGCGTTTTGAATCCAGCGATGAATTAATAGAAGAAATACTATTTTGCAAAGCCCTTCCCACAAATACTACAGGTCAGTGTTTGCATAAGATGTTCCTTGAAGCTACGCAAGATATGGATATCGATTGGGCAAATAAATGCATTGCTATTTGCAGCGACGGAGCAAAAGCGATGACTGGTGCGAAGAGTGGATTTATTGCTAGGCTGAAAGAACAGATGCCAAACGCTTGTTGGGTGCATTGCTTTCTCCACCGCCAAGCTCTTGCGGCCAAAGCCTGCCCACAGGAATACAGCCAAGTTCTAAATATTGCTATAAAGATTGTAAATTCTATTAAAGGAAAAGCGTTGCAGACACGATTGTTTCGGATTATTTGTGAAGATATGGGGGCACTCCACCAAAATTTACTTTACCATACAGAGGTTAGGTGGTTGTCAAAAGGTAAAGTACTGGCCAGAGTTATGGAACTTCGTGCTGAACTTTTAATATATTTACAGCAGGCAAAGTCAGAATACTCTGAATTCATTTGCGACCCGGAATTTCTTTTGAAATTAGCTTTTCTTTCTGACTTATTTGAGCATTTAAATATCTTGAATAAAAGTCTTCAAGGGCGAAATGAAAATGTCATCACTGCAAAAGACAAAATACGTGGCTTTACAAAAAAAATTGACTTGTGGTCGTCGTCTTTGAACCAAAATAACTTTGAAGCTTTTTCGTCGACACAATCTTTTACTGAAGAAGTCGGTTGTGAGGTGAACATCAAGACATATATACCTGGTATGAAAATGGTGTTAGATAATTTGAAAGAAGAATTGTGTCATTACTTCTCAGAGCAAGAGATATCGGAGAACACTGGGCAGAGGTGGATCATAAACCCATTTTTAAATGCAGCTATAAATGAGGCTAGTTTACCAAATAAGCTCAAAGAGAATCTGTTAGAAATATCTGCCGATGGGATGTTACACCTGGAATTCAAGTCTTCTAATTTGGATACCTTTTGGCTAATGAGAAAAACAGAATACCCGGAATTGACAACTGAGGCTTTGAAGTGTTTGATTCCATTTGCCACCTCGTACTTATGCGAATTGACATTTTCATCGATGGCCCAGATAAAAAGTAAGCAAAGAAATCGCTTAAATTTGGAAAACGATTTAATTCTATGTGTCGCAAAAACAGATCCACGATGGGATAAATTAATCAATAAAAAACAAGCTCAACCTTCGCATTAACGCGCGTCGTCGTATTTTTTGTTTATAACATATTAAAATGTTTACGAGTTTGTTATGTTATGTTGTTTGTTATATCCTTTTGTTAAAATTATCTTACAGTAAGAGTAATTTGAAAGTTAGAGTCTTACTTAATAAATAAATATTAATTGTCTTTATTGTTTTTTTTTTCTAAAGTACCCGACCTCTGGCGACCCCCCTACAGAAGCTTCGCGACCCCCCAGGGGGTCGCGACCCACAGGTTGAAAAACACTGCACTACACAATGAGGAATAGTAGTTTTAATACTACGTCGCCGCGTCGTCGGGTGGTAAACAAGCATGACCTGAATGATGCGGATGTGAAGCGGTCCCAATATAGCCTTAGTATTTCAGTTACCCATTTCTGTAGCTGCTCTATATGGGACTCGCCGTCATTTGCAGAGCCGATGTCAGCTCGTGGTTGGCTCCGAACAATACTCTGACGGAAGAGAAAAAGATTACTGCGATATTGCATTGGGCGGCCTGACGGGGGAAGAACATCTTTCATATCGTGACTAGAGAGGATTGTTGGGTCCTTGCGACGCGCCAGCGACAGGCACTCGTTGTGCCGCCTGCATAAATCATCTTAGCTAATCAACATTGTGTGGCAAACTCTTTTTATTCCTTAGAAGATTTCTTCCTATATTTTGTGATTACTTTAGAATTTTTGGCCCCCTTGGTTTAATAGGCTACTGTATCATATATTCCCACCCGACGTTGTGTAAAACAAAGCTGTGAACAAACCCGCGCGTCGGCCGTGTCTTGTTATCAGCCGTTATCGGCAGCATTCCACAGCAGGCCCCGGCCACAGGCCACCGCGGCGTGCAGTGTCAACAAGAATGGCCCTGTCCGAGTTTTGATCGCTACACAAGCTTCTGTTCCCGACTTCTGCCCAGTGAAACTGCACCGTCTACACTTCGTTTGATTCGTTGGTCATCTTGTTCTGTGTTCATACTGTTCATATCATGTATCGAGAGCAATTCTAAAATAATCAAACAAATCACAAAGCCTTTTACATTTGTTTGCCAACGCACCAATGCACCGACTATTTAGAACCGGTAGGTCTTTTGTTGTGAACTGCATTCGATTCTATAATAAATTGCCCGATACAGTCCTTTTCTTACCTGAAAATATGTCCAAGAAACATATGAAAAAGACTATTAGTAAAAGAGTTTACTAGGGAATGGATGAATACCAACGTTACGATGTATAAGAAACGACATAGAAAGAATCAGCATAGACATGTAATAAATAACAAGTGCCCAAAAAGACCCAGTGGCTCAATAAATAATTTCATTTCATTTTAGGATGTATTCTGTCATGGTTATGTAGTGTAGTTTATTCGTCTGTCGTTGTTTTGTACCTCCTACACGGATAAACCTCTGTCTATGCTTTACATCAGGCGGATCGTACGCTTGTTTAGCACCCGGCAATGTATAAAAAAAAAGTTACAACTACTTAGTTGCCAACGTAGTTATATAACTAACTGTAGTTATACTTTTTTTTTTTATACTACATCACTATCACTACATAGTATAAAACAAAGTCGCTTTCTCTGTCCCTATGTCCCTTTGTATGCTTAAATCTTTGAAACTACGCAACGGATTATGATGCGGTTTTTTTTAATA
Organism: Hypsopygia costalis; assembly: GCA_937001555.2. NCBI lineage: Eukaryota > Metazoa > Arthropoda > Insecta > Lepidoptera > Pyralidae > Hypsopygia > Hypsopygia costalis. The sequence goes on along the minus strand of OW443336.2, from coordinate 308,270 downwards.
GATAGAGTGATTCAACTGGAAAGTTTATATGCATAACATAGTAGAAAAACACTGATAATTTAGAGGTTTCTAATGTGATGTCGTAAATAAACTTTTTGCTCTTTCATTGCAAACGCTGGCTGAACCCAACGAGATAGATCAAAATAATGTAGTACAGTATTGTTCACCTTAAAATGGTCTACAAAAAAGTTCGCGATGGTATATGTCTATCTCTTAGTGGTAACACACAATAACCGTTATTTTATCCTTTGCTTTTTAGAACAAGAAATAATGCCTTATTTACGAAGCGATTTTAAGCAATACAGAATTAATCCTTATCCAATTAAGTACCTTAAATACATTGCGCATTTAATATAGATCAATATGGCCCTTCACAGCATGTAATTTAAATGAATAGTTTAGAAGATATTACACATTTAAAATGCAGGGACATAACGGCTGTGGCGGTACCGGCCGCGGAGCCGGCGGCGTGTGCCTATAACTGGGGAAGGACTGGATAGGACAAAGCGCAAAGACCTTCTGTAGTACATTTAGTATCAGCATTGCACCCGTGCGAAGCCGGGGCGGGTCGCTAGTATTATATATAAATAATAAGTAAATATTTCTGGACAATTTACAGCGCTAACTAGTCCCAAATTAAGCGCAAAGTTTGTGTTATGGGTACTAGACAACTGATAAATGTATATAAATACATTTAACATACATAATTGTAGCTGTAGTTGAAATACTCTCGTCATTATTTCTTATACCTTTCCGGTTGACATAGTTCATATTCCTGTTCCATTTCAGTCGTTCATATACATTATGCTGCCCACATGACGGATTTACAATTTTTGAGAAAGAAATGTGATATAAGTGTGTATTAGTACGGAAACTTGAGTCGAACTCGCGGGCACGGCTCCACCTCGCAGTCATCACCGGTTGTTTTTTAAAGCTGTGTGTTAAAAGTGCATAAGGCATGGGTTGCATACTCGCCGCGGCGGAGGCCGGACTGTCAACAGATAGTAACTTTGTCACGGTTAACATTCTTCCATACTCGACGAACGAGATAAGTAGCGTGTGACATTTTGAAAGAGTATATGCTATTTGTTGTTGGGCTTTTTAATTGCCAGCGACGACGCAGGCGAGTGATGGCGAGATATTAGTTGGCCGATGTGTTCCTATTAGCGCGGCCACTTCGCCGCACAAAGGCGAGCAATCAGGGTAATGGCACCGATCACTCGCCACTTGGTCCGGCGGCCGCGACCAACTAACTGCTGGTAATTATTCAGTGTGACGTCATCGATGTTGCTAATTGTCCTGTGTACAGTACGTAGCGATGATGTGATGGCGACGCGCCGTCACTCGCACGGGATTAACGCTTGATAGCATAAGCTAAATTACTAGACAATGGACACATGTGTACACATCTTAGTTTTTTTATGACAAACGAGCTTACGGCCCGGCTTATGTAATGATACGGTAACTACACCGTAGCCTGTAGATGCTTGTATTACTTGGAGTACTGTTCGCGAGCTGGCATTTCCGCTGCTAACGCATTCGGTGAACTCACTCGCACGAATAATCCCGTCCGGAGTATAGAACTATCGTTATTTGGCTGCGGACTTCTGTGTGGTGCTCCTGTAGCCTTCTCCAGTCAGGACTGACAAAAAAAATGATCTACAGGCAATTTGATCTACACTACTTTGCGTATTTCCGCCACCAATTAGTTCATGCAAACTAATGCCGGCCGGCACCGACTACCGTTAGGTTGCGAAAGTAAAATTTACAGGCAATTTGATCTACACTACTTTGCGTGCTTCTGCCACCAATTACTAACTACCGAAAAAATATATGTCGCCAAACTACTATGATTATTATTCAGTTGATTTGTTAGTTAAGTGACGACCTACGATAACAGCTATGCATGTGGCTCGCGAGCGGTCATCCTCGTGCCAAATAAGCGAGTTGGCGAGGGTGTAGGGCGAGGTGGTCGCCGCGCGATGCGGCCGGCACAAAGACAGCGCTGCAGCGGCCGGCGCTGGCGTGGCGGCGGCGTCGGCGCCCGCGTGATTCAGACCCCGCTAAATATAGCGCGCCTGCCTCTACGAACTCGCCCCGCTTACCGTTCACTAATTCACAATACTTCAATGCAAAGTCGATAGCAGAGATACACCATAAACGTTACTTTATACGGGATTCCTACGAGGCAAATAAAATAATTTAATTTTTTTCAGTAATTATAACCTTCAAACTTGTCTCAGTTGAGAAGGTTTACTGAAAATCCATCACGTACCTCAGCTCGATGTCCCGACTAGCTAGACTATTAGGTGAAATTGTCCAGTGACGGTCGCCGTGTGCAGTGACTGCACGCATCCGGTTCACGTGTCACGTCACGTCTCGTCACGGCCTCGTCTCTCGCTGGCGAGGGCGCCGCGCTGCGTTAATTACTCGACGGACGGCCACAACCCTCGGCTTCGCCCTATTCGAAATGAAGCGGAGCGCGTCACCCCGCCGATGACGTGACCCGCATGTCGCTCCACTTCGAAATCGGAAACAGTATTTTTATAGATATTCATATTTTGATAGTGGAGCCCGCTGAAGTTTCCCAACGATCCACCAACGACCGATCACCTAAAATAAATAAGAGTTACGTTCCTATTGCCGCACCGACGCAACTGCACCTCGATATATCACAAACACTTATATATTCAGCGCCAAAGATACTTTAATATACGGGGCGAAAGGTGCGATTCATCCAGGAAGGAAGTTCCGCAATGCGCGTTAATAAATGATGAGTAACGAGGGTGATACTCCTCGAGGAACATACCCGAAGGGTACGTGATATTCGCGAATACTTAATATAATAATTACAGATGTGCCGACTATGATAATGCCGACTAGTCGATTAGTCGGTTGTTAAGAGGCCGACTAATCGGCAAAGACGGTAAACGGTTTTGGGGCATTCGACAATTTCCGTGACGCTTCTTTTACAGCAGATTCGCGTGCGAGCATGTCGAAATGTAATTCGTATTTTTGTTCTTAATTTTTGCTTTTGTACGAATCGGAGTGGTGACACTACTGTTGTTGTTTTCTTTTCAGTGAAAGAAGAAATTTTCATTTTTTCTATAAGCATTTTATTGGGAAAAAGGCATACAAAGTAACAAGCCGAATAGTCGGCGACTAATCGCTGACTACTCTTCACCGACTAGTCACACGATAGAACATCTCTAATAATTACTATCACCTATATCCCGGGTCCATCTAATGATTTCGGGGCTCATCTAGTGAGTGGCGAGACAGCGCCTGTCGTAAATAACGATCAGTAACGGTAGTTATAGCAGGTGTGCATATCTCTTATGTAATAGCCCATTACATACCTACTCTACGCAGATCTCATCTCCATAGCCCATTTCATTTAACATATTTTGCAATAGTCCCGACGCCTGCCGAAACCTGCTCATGGACGTATTGTTCCATTGATATATCCTAGAGCGGGTCACGGCCGGTGTACACCTTTACATCGTCTCGCTCAAAGGAGCCTCTCAGCGTTGGATCCATACACCCGCGCACGCTATCAAATGACCGGGCTCGACTCGTGATGCAAAAGAAATCATACAGCGAGCTTGACTCATTCATTAATTCTTTTAAATTCTGTAGGGTCGTAACGTCGTCGTAAGGTGTAGGACCTGTGCAACTTGCAACCACACGGATCGACATTTCTCTCTACATGAGATCTCCTCCGGCCTTTAATGACTGTCTCGAATACAGGGATAAGCTCCTTCATACATCGTTATATTTTAATGCCTCACAATAGAGAGGAGGCCTTTTCACAAACAATAACCCTCTGGAACTTATATGGATCTCACAATGAAAGTATAGAGAACGCCCCGACAGGGCGCGGGCCTCTAGCACTTACAAGTAACAATGATGAGTGATCGTGTCCAGTGTTTCCTCGTAGCTGGCTCCTCGAACGGTCGCCAACGTCATAACGTGTTCCTGCAGCACAATACAATTACCTATAGTAGTGCGTGTCCGTGTGTGCATTTATTTACTAGTCGGGCCGTGTGCCGCGCCGCGTGGCAGCAGTCGGCAGTAGTCTGGCCAGTCTGGCGTCGCTCGCTTCGCACCATTCGCCGCCGCGCCCGGCCTATAATATTTGTTTTTATTTTAGTACCTATAAAATCTTTCACATTGGAATATTTTTCACAATCACAGGTATAATGAGCAAAAGATAAAAATAACAAGAAGAGATCTGACTTCAGATGTATATAATAGATATACAAAAGCTGGAGTGTTATGTTAGGTTAATTTTACGTTTTGACGTGACAACGTCTTATAAATTGGTTAGCCGGGTGACACTTCAAGAAACTGGCTCACGTTATGCGCTTACAATGAGAGCGAGTGAAAGGCACGCGTCCCTTCTAAGAGCGAGAGAGACAGACATAAAAAGTGAAAGGCATGCGTCCCTTCCACTCGAAAACATTTTACCACTCAAAGTCGTTGTCACGTAAAACTTTCGCCCGTATACCGACTTTACAGGCAACCAATTTTTTTTACTGTATTATTATATCACTATGATGAAAAGAAGCATACAATCTGCCTGATACGCCTTTCTTGAAGAAGCACACATTGTTATAGTTTCCTGGGACAACCTTGGCTTATTATTAGTCAAAAACGTTAAAAGTAAACAAACGTATGGCCAACTGGCCGAATAAATGTTGGGTAAATATGTATGGTATTAGGCGAATAGTAAGAATATAAAATACGGACACAATGCTCCAGCATTTCACTGCATACAGTATCCAATTCAAATATTCACAAGCGTTCAACGGTTCAAGTAAATATTAGTTTGAGTAGCTCAGGCAAAACGGGCTATAAATATGAAATGAAGTCGTAGGATGGTGTTCGTGAATCGTGATTACACATCGATCGGTGTCTACCTATAATGTATGTAAATGTTCGATCGGCAAGCGGAGCACGCCGCCGCCGCCGCCGCCGCCGCCGCCGCCGCCGCCGCCGCCGCCGCCGCCGCCGCCGCCGCCGCCGCCGCCGCCGCCGCCGCCGCCGCCGCCGCCGCCGCCGCTTCCGCCGCGGAGCGAACTGCGCGCGGCCACTGCACAATGTATGCACTCGAGATGAGCTTCACCAACAATAAATTGACGATGATACGCGCGGGTGCCATATGGGAAGGCTGTGGTCAGAGCCAGTCGGTCTGTGACGAAAATGAAACCATTTCGGAACAGAATATTGCCTTGACAGTTCTACCGATTGTATAATGGGTGTGTAAACCGCTTACCATCAACAGGGTATTCATCCTCGTACTTTGAAATCGCAATGGTCGCGTACAGTGCGGTCCTAGGAGAGACTTTTCCTGCGCCTTCGGCTGGGGTAACCGCTTCTATCAGGCGTACCGTATGCTTTTTTGCTCGGACAAATCAGTATAGACGCCCCTCAGTGCAATTACGCACGTACGCTGTTGCAAGTTGTTTAGTGTTTACTAAGTTTTAGTCGTTTGTATTTAGTAAGTTTGTTTTCCAGTATTTAAGCGACCACCCCCCGCCTGTTTTGTATTAGTGCTCGTAATGACAGCGTATCATAAAAATGATTGCTCTCCCGTTGATGTTCTGGAGTTGGCCGATTGCCATCGTGTGAAATACTAACAACCAGCCGCCGAACTCGGGACGGCGCTTCTTTCAACTTCCGATCGAAATATTTACGGACAATGAAGTCATTGGCACGCCGCTGACCGGGAACCACGAAAGCGGGCATTTCTTTTTCTTATATGAGAGGGTGGAAAACGAGCATGTGGGTCACCTGATAGAAAGCAATCACCACCGCCCTTGGAGATCAGCGACGCCAGGAGTCGCCGAGGAGTTGCCAGCCTTTTACGGAAAATAAAGACTGTTCTTAAAGGCTCCCATGTCGTAATTGTTCGGAAATGCCGCTGAGGGAAGTGAATTCCACAGTTTCACCGGGATGTAGCCTGCTCTAGCAAATATCTTTATTCAAATAAACAATACATACAAGTCAACTATAAAACTAAAGTACCTACCTAAAATTAAATACTAAAATAAAACTAACCTAAAACTAAAATAAATGTAAAAAGTTTGGCCCATGTGGCATCGTTCCCAAGATGCTAGCAGCATTACCTCGCTGGATGGCTAAACTGATCCTTTGGGCGAGGAATGTGCCAGATCTTGGGTCACCAGTTACGTCGACCAATCTTTTTCCTAATTCTTTTACAAACCTTTTTGTGCTGGGATCCCATGGACCAAGGGTTTCGACCCCGAATGGAACAAATGAATATTCGGGGCTGATAACACTGTTATTGAGGATGCAAATGATTACCAATAAATTGATGTGTTTAGGCTCTTTATTTTTGTGACAGTAATATAGAAACAAGATGTATCAAAAACAGTGTCAAGGTAAAAGTATAAAATGAAGCCGGCCAGTGTTTAAAGCCAGCCAGTACCAGAACAACTGTATTTGTTGATCTTAAGTCGCTCAGCCGCGGCGTCAGCGCAATTTCTCGTTCCTGCAAGATGAGAAGGAGCCAAGGTGTCTACGCATGTGGCGTCCCACATCAAGGCTCTACCCATCGTCCAGGGAACGAGGGACATACCGTCAGGCCTCTTGCCATCGTCACGTACGATACCTTGCGGCTCTAAGATAGCCGGTACATTAACGCTGGCAAGAGAGCGACGGATAATGTCGTTAAGAGTGGCGTGACGAGATAGACGACCGGCACTCCTAATACAAGACAGCCCATGGTGTCCCAGTTGGTCGACGTCGGTGCCACATGGCCTGCTCTTGACTTGGGAGAGAGGGACAATGTGTAGAATGTGGTGTGCGACTGTGCGTGCACCCGCAATAAGCGGTGGTGTGGCGATGTATGTACGTTCTGAATCCGATTGAGAGGCGCGTGTCTCAGCCACAAGATGAATACATGAAAATTAAGATTGGCGGTCTTTAAGCTTCGATCATTAATACAGCCTGTAGAGGCAAAAAACCTCATGTATAGTGGGATTTAAGCGTATTTTTAATAGATATTTCTCTCATCTTCTGCCCTTTGCCTTTCATTCCAAGTCCAACATTTTTTTTCATCCACCTGATGTAAAGCGGTTACCGTAAGTTACTTGTGCATACAAATAGTCTTGCTCGCGCCCTGGCAACGGCAGCATCTTGCGTCCGTTGACCTCATGCATTCACATGAACACTCCTCAAGGATATCGGTATCTAGCTGCGGTCTTCTGTAAGGTGGAGGTACTTCCCCAGTTGTCTAGGGCGACATGCCCTACCTCTCTTTCGCTAGAGCCCCGTTAGCTAGTCCGCAGAGTGCACCACGTGCAGGTGAGGTGGGCTTTATGATGAGCTACTTACACACAAAAATATTTTTATTGCTTTGCTCCTTACTTTCTTCAAAATAGAGCAGGAGAGAGATAAAAAACACTCCCGACAACCGATGAATATCTAATAGTACCTATACATCCATCCATTCTTTCACAAACTCACAATTATAAATATTATTAGGATCTACGATCCCGTGGTGATGCACGCCTGATGCGCCTCGAGATGCTATCTCCTTCCCTTATTTAAAAACTAGCTGTTACCCGCGGCTTCGCCCGCGTGGTCCAGGGGAGCCATTGATTTGTGTATATTTTTTTTTGTTGTAATTTTTTTACTTCGTGGGATGAAACCTGTTAAAAATGAATATAAACTTTATTTTTTCCCGAGGGAATATTTTTTTTCCTGGATAAAAAGTAGCCTATGTCACTCTCCAGCCCGCAAACTATCCCCTGTTAAAAAAAATCATGTCGGTACTTAGGTTCCTTTCGACGTGAAAGAAAGACAAATTATTTTAAACTTTATTTTTTCCTGTTGGAATAAGTTGTTTTTCTGGGATAAAAAGTGGCCTATGTCACTCTCCAGGCCATAATCTCCAAAAAAAATATCATATCAATTCGTTACTTTCGACGTGAAAGAAGGACAAACAAACAAACAAACACACTTTCACATTTATAATATTAGTGTCGATAGTACGGATTGCTGTTTATAATACAGAAGAAACATTGCTCTGTATTCGGCAGTCTGCCATTGTCATCAGAACCCCAAGCTTCATACTCGATACTAACTGTGGTGTTTCAACGCACCCATAGTTTGACCTCCTGAGACGACGTCTTTATTCATTGTCATTTTAAATTTTAAAACCGTGCCGTGTGGTAAACTTCAACGGTGTAAATAAAAAAGTAAACAAATGCCAATTATTGTGAACGATTGCCCTACGGTTACAACATACTCGTAGCTTGGGCTTTTCACGCGTCCTCTTTTACAGTTCCTTCTGTCCTTCCTCGATATGTACTGATTGTTAATGCACTACACATTCAACAGTAACCGATATTGAGTAATAGCAATTTGTCAAATGTTACGTGGAAAGGGAACAAACATCTAACCATAGTTCCATACAAGCCGGCAGAGCGAGGGCAGGCAGACTCGACTCACGCCGCGCGTCACGCGGCACGTGCGGAAAGATTTCCTATTTTCGTCTGTTCTTTGTAAACTCAGTGCACCGTTCATTTGTCATTTAAAGAGTAAAGTTAACATTGTAAATATAGAACCGAACGAGTGTGTCTCGCGCCTGGAAGACGCTGGAATGAAGTGTTCGCACGCGTAGCGTCACTACATTCGCGTTGCACACGCATAACATGACCACAGCGTAAATATTACTACACGTAATAATTTTACCAGTCGGTCAACATCCATTATGTTATCGTTATAGTTATTATGTTAAGAATTAAGGGACACCATTCCGACTCGAGCTGTCGACTCGACGGCATTTAACCGTATTCTGCTCGGGCAGCGTCTACGTGTAGTATATTTGTTATTTGCTGTGTTACCTCAAAACTATTTCCTAAGTGAACCGATTTTGATTTTTTTTTATATTAGAGAGCTGGTACTTGTCATGTGGTCGAGGTCCAGTTAAATGTCATCAAGTTTTTGAGTTACTTTTAATTACCTATGCGTATTTTGTAATTTAGTGACTTCGAATATACGGAAGATGATGTCATTTTATTACTTGTCGAAGAAGTCAAGAAATTAAAAAAAAAAGATATGCCTATGTAGAAAACGCTATTTATTTCTTTTTTTTTATCAGTTATGTATTGGCGCGATTAACTATTGGTGTGGTGCGATGTGCGATAGTATAGTATATGTACATTAAAATTACAATGAGCTACTAGAATAACTAATAACCTAAACAACAGTACTTACCTACCAAAACGAAGCAGCTAATAAAAAATAATGTTACAGTTGTGACCATAATAGGTTTGTATCCCATTTTTTTTTTCGATTTGTTATTTAAAGACGTCACAATACTATAAATATAGGTGAAATAACTTCGATTGCATAAAAACTTCTCGAGATATGATAACTTGAAGATCACCATTTTGGACTATCCCGAAAACGCTCCATACAAAAGGCCACCACGTTATAACGTTAAATATTGCGTTTATGTAGCCAGTGCCGTAACAATTACGTATTTTTTATTGTTTCTACAATTCTTTCCCACCAAACTTTGACCGAACATAAAACACGTCGGACAGAAGTTATTAAAATTTTAAGATCGCAGATCGTTCTAGTTTTATGTATTTTACGTTACTGATGGAGAGTTTTTATAATTTTGTATAGTGCGCCCAATTTATCTATTAATTTGGACAAAATAAGAACTAAATCAATTATTACTAAAGTGACAGTTCGAATTTACAGTTTCTTCGCCACTAGCGCCACCGGTTACTGAACAGATAAGTTATAACATTGGCAACTAGCCTATTATATTATTTTTCATTTTCTGTCAAGCCCGCTGGTGCAAATTCAAAAGACTGCGACAGACGCGGCGGTCTCTCGTCTTTCATGCGGGTTGTGCTACCGTGCACAGGGTGATTATAGTAACACTGTGCCGCGACACTGCGTGCATCGTGCACCGCCTGCACCGGAGCGGTCGCGCCTCTCGCCGCGGCGCCCTTCACTCTCGATCGCGATCTTTATCTTCCCGGAACAAATTTAATATGTAGATACTCGCCTATATGTTATATGTGTACATACTATTATATAAACAAATACATCTATGGCCCATCTTCGACCTAAAATATATAACTGCTAGCCGATCCGTATGCATTTATTTCAAACCGAAAAAGTATAAGGTACAAGTTCGTGGTTAATTGCGATGCGATCCAGCCGGCATGTCGAGTAATCCGGTTGTGAAGGGTCGCGGGCGGGCGCCGGCGGAGGCTGCGCGGCGGCGGGCTCCGGCAGTGTGGCCGCGCCGGCGGAGGCTGCGCCATGTTCCAGTGCATCGTGACGCCGCGGGACGAGGGCCGCGCGCCCGTCCGCGCCGCCCTGCAGCCCGGTATATACTTCCCCCGTACTTGTTGTCTACTTCGCAGTCCCCGACTGACGGCGAGTCGTATACTTGTGGCAGCTACGTTCGCTTCCCTGAGCTTTGTACGCGAACTCCGTCGTCGCCGTCTACGTCGACCGTCTGCCGATCGTGTCGTACGAGAGCTCGACTCGAACGGCGGATATTATTTTTCACCGAAACGAATGTACCTAATCACAAAGCATCGTCCCGTTCTCGGTGTGTGAACCCGGTGTGCGGTGTCCCGGCGCCCCGGGCCCGGGGCCGGCAGTGTGTAGATTTCGGTTGAATTGTGTATTGAAAACAAAGCACGCCGGCTGCAGCCGGCCGCAGGTAGCGCCGCGGCGGCCCGCTGCGCCCGCATCGTTGCACCTTTTATATGCGCTCGGCATTATAAAGACTGCAAAAACCGTCGAGAATTCGTTGTATTCGGCCGATCAGATACTGTCGCTTTATGAATAGGCACACAAAAACACTCTACCTGCGCGGTAAGGCCGCGACGCTAAATGTGATGTGAAGAATGAATGAAACTGTGACTACTAACGAGCCCGGCAGCCGGTCGCCGGCCCCCCCCCCCCTGCCTCGCGGAAGCGCCGCTGGCGGCCGGCCTCGCACACAGGGCCCCTCGCGGCCCCTCGGCCCGTCATCAACTAATAACGGCTGGTGTGTCGGTGTTCCCCGCCCCGAGTCCCGAGTCTCGAGTCCCCATCGCTCCGTGAACGTTCCCGCGGCTCACATGCACATCGTCAATTATCCACAGAACAATAAGCCCCATTTAACGGTACTTTTTTGAACACGCTTCCTGAGAGCATGCCCGAGCAAACGAAAGTTAAGTTGTGTTCTGGTACGGCGTACAGGTAACTCGCAGGCTGCCGGTAATCGATTGGCTAGGCCGGTTTGGAATGAACTAGGATCACTCGACGCTTAGCAAGTTAGGTATCAAAAACTAATAGCGATTTGACTAAATGTTGTGTAGCATTTCATCGAGTGAGAGCAATGAAAGAGCTAGCCGTCTTAACGAATGCCTCATTTTAACTGTTAGCTGAAATGATGTTAAACAGACGAATAAAACAGACAAAACACGATATAAATTGCCTAGTAGTAGCAGCGTGTCGGAGATGCGTACTGATCACCTAATCAACGAGATCAGCTACAGCAGCCTCGAGACGCTGGCGACACCGACGGTGTCACTCGCTCTTTGCCATCCACCGTCATGGTACAGGCGGCAGAATAGGCGTACAACTGCACGTGCACCGGGACGCGGTCCTAATCTGCGCTCATGTGTCACACAAAACGACCATAACTCGACCAAAACAATGAACTAGGCATTATTTACTTTATTATAGTTAATTATCTGTGAAGCGACTGTAAGGTCGCCATTGACAACAAATTAGTCATCTTGAGTCATGTGAACGTCCGCACTGTCGTCCATATTCTGTACGACGACAACAAATTGAACTGTGACTAAAGAATGGTTCGAATACAATCGACGCACATGACACGATCAATTGAAACGTTTGCATTTTGATTACATTGTACCGGAGCTATCTTCTTATTTGTTAACTATACTTTAAAGAGGAAAGAGTCGTTCGTTTGTTCGGACCATTTCTAATAACTTTACCGAAGCGAAGCCCTGATTATCGAGTAGGGAGTAGCATGTGTTTTATTTCAGTGATAACAAATACAAAGGTCACGCAGCTGGCCGCACTCTACCTACCGTCTGTCTACATGCTATACAAAGAATTTTGTAAACATTTTTTTTATTTTAAAACATTAAAATTGTTAAACAATAACAAATATAAATAAAATACATGTAAATATTCCATGATACAAGTTACCCGCTGCCATCTAGCCCCAAACTAAAAATTTTATTTTGTAACCTACCTGACCGCCGCAACTTCGTCCGCGTGTGAGAGAGACAGGGTTGGGACTGTTGGGAGCGAAGCACAGGATTATCATTAAAATGGTTATTGTGAGCCAATCTTAAAAGATAGACATATGCTGTCATAGACGTTTTTTTTAGATCTTTTTAGGAGTAACTTTAACTGTAACTGTATACGTAGCGCACGCAACGGAAGCTCTCGACAGGCTTCGCTCCTATTGGTCGTAGTGTGATGTTATATAGCTTTCCTCGATAAATGTGCTATCCAACACTGTAATATTTTTTCAATTCGAACCAGTAGTTCCTGAGATTAGCGCGTTCAATCAAACTCTTCAGCTTTATAATATTAGTATAGATACGCATATATAACATATAGAAAACATCCAGACTAAGAAGACAAACAGACATGTTCATGCACACAAATATTTGTCTTGTGCGGGGATCGAACCCGCGACCTCGGAGTCAAAGCAGCCATTGCTAGCCTTTTGACCACCGGGTCACAAAGACCGGTCACTGGAAAATGAAGAATAATTACTGTGCCTGTCACATTTTTCTTAGGAAGATCAAGTATCCGAGAGACTAATGCGAGCTATCGAAAACTACAATACCTGCACTACTAGCTGGAAGGTGTTCACAGATTCGCCTCCAAGCGTCAACCTCTTGCTTCCTCTCACCCTTCGTAATCAATGGATCCCACATTAGCTCTATCGCACATAATAATATCACATATACATATATATTATTATATGTGTTCCGAGTGGTCCCGAGGGTCAGTCAGTACATCCGGTCCAACGCCCGTCGGACTGTAATCGTTTGCATGTGTCAAGAACATCAGCTAACGTATGAGTTGCTCAGATTCCTCTGGATAGGGTTATCGAAACGTTATACCTATCGAGGAAGTTGTCATGTTTATTATGCCATTAATTTGCCCAAATCTTGGGAACACCTCAACAACCTCATGCGATGGTGTGGTCATATGTGACTTCATTTGTTATAAAAAGCCTACCTGAAGATTTTTTTAAATTCCGTCTCTATCTCCGAAGATTGGAGCATTCAAAACACAATTAAACTCAATATAATGTACTCGTAGCGTTCGTATTAATAAAAGAGAGCAAGCAACCGACGAGCTGCCTGGTAACTAGCGGCGAACATAAAGTTGGAATTTTACGTAAACTTTGACGTAAGTGTGTATTAAGAAGGAATGTTGGAAATTCGTCCCCCGAAGTGGTTCGATTATACGGGTGAAAGTTCGTGTGACAGTCCACGCAGACGAAGTCGCGACCTCCAGTACATTACTAAAAGTCATATTCAAGTGTCGCCTGGAACAGCCGGACCAGCGCGGACAGCCTGGGCTTTAATCTTACAGCAGCGGCTGCTTTTTAAAATGTGCTCGAAACGACGTCCTGGAAAAGAGATTCCATCTGACAACGTGAGGTTTTCAGTATTAATTTTATTTATCATTATGCAGCGAAAATAAATAGCACTACATTTTTATTTTTCCTTATATTCTTTATATTAGTATCCGTAAAAAAAATATATTATACTTAATTAAAGTAAATATTTTAAAAAGTATTGACGACATTCAGCTGCATATTTGTGATAATTTAAAGTTTAAAATCTGCGCATCGCACCTGGCGGGGTGGCGACAGGTGCGGCCGCCTGCTCGAGACGTGTGATTCGGATGCGAGCGCGTTATCGCCCGGGAGCGGTGCCTGCGGTGCTGGGGCATCGAGTTGTGTGAATTATATATGATTATCGTAATACACGTCGAGAGTAACGTATTCTATGCTGGTTTGCCACCCGATCGCCCGAGCGGCCGAAGAAGTTAAATATATAATGTGTTCGATTCACTAGATCCACTGGAGGAGGGCCTTCGGGGGTCGATAAATGATATTATGAGGTATGGAATTTGTCAATAATAAGATGTGTTCATTGCAACGGATTTATTACTACTCTCTTTTAATACATTGAAGTTTTGACTTATATACTAATATAAAATATAAAGGTGTTCACACACCACACCTCCACAGCATTTGAAAAAAAAAATATAATTACTTAGATTAATATTTTTTTTCCTTTACTTACATAAGTACATAATTTTTAAAGGTAAACAAATTTTGATTACATTCATAATAAAGTATACATAAAAATAAAATAAAGTAAATTAATTATTATTAGGTTACATTTTATATGGTTTGGTCCTGTTTTTATGAACAATGTCAATTTTATTATTTTTTATTATTTTTACATTTGGTGACATATCTTCTAATACAACATACGGACCATTATATATTTCTTGCAATTTATTTCCAATTTCATTTTTTACTAAAATTAAATCATTAGGTCTATAGATACGTGTAGTTACATTTATATCATATTTTTCTTTCCTATTTTGTTTTGACAATAATAAATTCTCTCGTGCTTGTTGTTGTGTTTTTTGAAGTCTATATTTTAAACATGGTGCATAATCTTCACAATTATACAAAGGCTCGGCTTGTTTACATAAATTAGAAGGCAGATTACATTTCTTTCCAAATACAAGCTCGAATGGAGAAAATTTAGTAGATGTATGCACACTAGTATTATAGCTGAAACACCAGAATGGTAGCCATGTGCTCCACGTCCTGGGTTCATTATCTGTTTGTATACGCAAGTATGCATTTAAATGCTTATGTGTATTTTCTAAAGATCCTATCGATTCGTGGTGATAAGCGGTTGCTGTCAGGTGATCGATATTTAACAACTTACAGACGTCTTTCATAGTTGAAGATATGAACTCGGTACCTCTATCTGACGCTATAGCACGAGGTATGCCATACCTAAGTATAAAGTTTTCTACAAAAGCTTTTGCTACGCTAATACTACTCTTATCTTCTAATGGATACGCTTCTATATATTTTGTAAGTTCGCATTGTATTGTTAAGATATATGCCTTATTATAATAATCTCTATCTATGGGCCCAACTATATCTAAGTATAATTTATCAAAGGCCGATTGAGCCGTTGTCGTAACAGTCATCGGTTCCTTTAAGGCGGCAGAGTGTTTTTGTTTTTGACACTTGCTGCACTTCGATACAAAGTTATTTATATCCTTGTCCATTTTTGACCAAAAATAATAGCGCTTTATATTATTGGTCATTCGTCTTATGCCGGCATGGCCGCTAGTCGGCAAAATATGAAAGTCGTTTAAAATTACTTTTTTATCGTCATCATTCATTATTCTTTGTCTTCCATTTAATAAACAAACTCGTGGCCCGGACCACATTTTATTTTTATTTATTATATCATACAACCATTGTATGTATTTCATATTATTATTATCTTTCACGATATATATCTCTTCTATATTTTTTTCTTTACAAAAATCTGCCAGACCCCTCACGAAAACGTCTCGCGTCAAACATGATCGGGAATCGGGACTTGTATATATTATCAGATCCTTATCACATAAAGTAAACAAGGTATCACTTCTCTCATTACATTCATTCCTCACACTTTTCATTGCCTCCTTATCGATAAATACTAACTCGACTGATTTCTTTGGCTTACTTAACATTTCCACAATATTCGGGTGATCAGTCCGTATATCGCTAGAAACGCTAGTATAAGAGTTATCTATTGGATTTTCACTATTTTTATACTGCTTTCTAGTCATAACATTCACAATATTTTCTCTCATTCCTTTCAACTCATCTGACGTCAGAATCACTCTGGATAACGCATCTGCAGCTACGTTATCTCTGCCTTTTATATAATTTATTTCAAAGTCATATTCCTCCAATTTCAACCTAAACTTCGTCAAGCGGCTAGATGGGTTGCTCATATTAAAAAGATAAATGAATGGACGATGATCTGTAAATATTTTAAATTTTGTGCCATATAAGTAAGGTCGAAAATAATTAATTGACCATACTATTGCCAGTAACTCTTTTTCGATAGTAGGATAATTAACCTCAGCTTTATTTAAGCTACGACTCGCGTATGCAACGGGCCTATTGTCACTATTACATAATATAGAACCGATTGATTTCCCAGACGCGTCCGTATAAAGTCGAAATTCCGATGAAAAATTGGGAAACTGCAATAAGGGCGGGGTCATGAGTGATTGCTTTAAGATTAAAAAGGATTTTTGACATTCATCCGTCCATATAAATGGTACGTTTTTCCTACATAAATTATTCAATGCAATTACTTTCTCTGCAAAATTTGGTATGAAACGTCGATAATAATTTGAAAAAGCCACAAATCGCTTGACTTCGTCAGCAGATTTTGGGACTGGATATTCTTTAATTGCTTTGATTTTATCCGGATCCGGTTTAATACCATCAGCCGTAACCGTATGTCCTAAATATAAAATTTCTTTTTTCAGAAAATGGCATTTTCGCGGGTTAAGTTTTAAATTTACTTTTCTGAGCCTAGAAAATACGTCTATTAAGTTTTTATTGTGATTATCTAAGTTTCTGCCGAAAATTATTAGGTCGTCTAGGTATACGAAACACTTGTCGTAATTAAGACCTGAAAGTGCAACTGTCATTACTCTTGAAAAGGCACTCGGGCTAATTTTTAACCCCATAGGTAGGCGCTTCATTTGATATTGTTTATCAAATGTGAAAGCAGTACATTTTCTACTTTCTTCAGTTAATTTTACTTGATAATAGCTCGACTGAAGATCTAGGTGGCTAAAATAAACTGCACCTGAAAGTGAATCAAGTATTTCAACAATATTCGGTAAGGGAAATCGGTCATCAGAAATTTTATTATTTAATTTCCTATAGTCTACCACAAGCCTAAACTGTTTTTCGCCTTTTCCAGATTTTTTGGGAACTAGAAGAATAGGGCTAGACCAGTCACTGATGGTCTCCTCAATGATATCGTCTTCAATCATTTTATTTATTTGCTTTTTAATTTCTCCTAATTGCGTTTTAGGTAAACGATATTGTTTGGTATAAGCGGGTGTCGAATTTGGTTTCAAATAAATATTTTGTTCGCAAATATTCGTGGTTGTCAGCCTATCACCCTCTAAATGAAATATATCACTAAATTTAGCACATATTTTTTCTATTTCTATTTGTTCTTCTTTATTTAGTTGACTCAAATCAAGTTCCGAAAAAAGATTTCGTACTCGACTAGCGTTGTTAGTTTCATGTTGAAATGTTAATAAATTGTAATCGCTTAATTGTCCTAAATCTGGGCTAAAATAGCTTAACCGTACTTCATCTTCACGTGTGTTCAATATTTGTATCGGTATTACGCCCTTATCCGGCCTAGATATCATTCCAGCTACGAAAACTCCCTCGCATAGCTGTTTAGGATATACTACGCAATCATTTTTTGCTCCTACTGATACGTAATGAATCGACTCTGAACGGGGCGGAATAATTAAATAATTGTTACTGCCACTTTTTCCCATCAACAAAGGTAAAATAACTGACTCATCATAATAATTTAACTGTAAAGTATTTAACTCAAAGTTTAAAATACTTTTGTATTTACTTAAAAAATCTTGACCTAATATTCCATCACTCACACAACATAGGTTCTTAAAGACATAAAACTTGTTTTGAAATTCCTTTCCCATAAAAGTTAAAGTTAGATAAACAAAACCTTCTGAGTAAAGTTCTCCACACACTCCGTATATTCTTACACGCTCATTACGGAATGGAATGTTATGCTTTATCAGCGTATCATATTTGATTGCACTGAGTGATGCGCCCGTATCTACCAACCAAGTATAATTTGTATCATTGAGATATAACTGAACTGAGTTATAATTATTATAATGACAAATAGAATTATTGTTAGGCACGAAAAAACTGATTTAACTGGGCTTCCGAACTATTACTATTAGGCATGTTTTGACTTTCAGCCTCTACCTGTTCTGTATTCTGTACCGATTGATAATGATGTATTTGCATATTATCCCGATTAAAACCTCTTCTACGATTCGTATTATAATATTGTCCGCGCGTAGAATGCCCACGCGGTATATAGCCACGCGTTGGAGACCCACGCGGCCCACGAGTAGGGTATCCACGTCCTCCATTGTTATTATTATTATAGTACAATCGACCGTGAAATCCATGACCTCTCGAACTGTTAAACGAAGACGGCTGGCGAGTTCCAGTAAATTTCTGTGAATAAAAGCGGTTGTTACTCTTACCTCTTTGAAAGTTCATAATGCTACCATCCGGCACACACGATAATTCCTCGTCCTTGGCACCCCTTATAGCGTCCTTTAGGGTGCTATAATTTCTTGCTGCAATTACTGTTCTTAAATGACTATTTTGCAAGCCGTCGGCGAACCTTTTAATCGCCAATTGCTCATTCAGTGGTTTCAAAATATCAAATTTACTACTATCGCCATCTGCTTGCGAAATAGTCAATTCAGAGAATAAAGATTCTATTTCTTTTCCGTAATTATCTATACTCCTATGATTTTGTCTAGCATGCAATAATTGTTGTTGCAAGGCCGTAAATGATTTTTTGACAAGTAAATGTTTTTTCATATCATCAACTAATGATTTAACATTGTTATAACTTTGTGACATCCTTAATGTAGCTGTCTCAGAGAGTCTTGTTTTAAGAATAAAATTGATCAGCAACTTCTTATCACCGTCTCCTATCATAGAGTCATACATTTCTATTGCCGAGATCAGCTGTTTTGTGACCTCTTCTTTACCGTTCATGACCGGCAATGAGGCCACAGCCGTTTTTAAATCAAATTTTTCCATTGTTTCAGTTTCTGAGTCATACAATTTTTTAATACTAAAAAACAATGATTCAATATTATCAGATAAAATATTCAATGTCTCTAAATCCTTTGATTTGTAATTTTTAACATTACCTTAATATCTTTTAATATACAATTAAATTCGTCATAAATATTATTAGATTCTAAATATTTCTCTTGGCAAGCCTTCGACGAGCTTCGCCTGCTAGGACCAGCTTTAATTAAAGATTCTTTAATTTTATTTAATAGTTCATAAAAATCTTTTAAAATAGACTCCATTAATTGAAATAAACTTTATATCATTAAAGAAATAATCTTACTTATAACTTATAACTTATAATTATCATATTTAATTTTTTTTTTTTTTTGATAGGGTTGATTTGTAGTATACCCATTATTTAATTATCTTGATACATTTGTTATAGAAATTAATTAAAACTAAATAGGTAAACATAAGCGCTAGGGGCGCGCTGGCAGTGGGATTATAAAATAAGTATAATTGAAAATGTTCATAGTTCCGCAAATCGATTACCGGTTTCACACGCAAATTCACTGATTTAACAAATTTTTACTCACATTTTATGCACATGGTACACTATTGTGGTTACACATCACCTCTTCGCGATTCCTCCTCCACGAGACTCGCCGCAGGAACGCCTGGTTGACTTCTTTCCTTATCCATTGTTTATGGCACTTTTTGTACAAATACCATCCACCAAATATGAATAACGCCAAGGCGACGATGGTGAGAACCGCCAGTAAAATATTAGTAATGTCCAAGTGCGATTTTAACTGCTCGATTGACGCATTATTTGTACCTCCACCGGCACTATTTTGGGCAACAACGGTTTCCTCGACGGATTGTGACGAACCCATATTATTTATTTTATTTTATTTTTGATATATAAAAATTTGCACTGTATGAAAGTGTTCGTTTGCACCGCACTTCAAATTGTTCTATATCACACATTTCGAAGATGCACGCGCCGCATCTCAAATGGCAGCGGTCGCCATATGAGGTATGGAATTTGTCAATAATAAGATGTGTTCATTGCAACGGATTTATTACTACTCTCTTTTAATACATTGAAGTTTTGACTTATATACTAATATAAAATATAAAGGTGTTCACACACCACAATATTACTCAACCGGTTTTCGTATCGGTACGGTATATATATTGACACAACATATATTTTTCCATAACGTTCACAAGCAAAGAACTGAACCATAGCGAGATACAAAAATATAAAGGTATAGATAATGGATCGTCCCCCCGCAGCCATCCGCGCGCAGCTGGCGGAGCAGGCGCGCGTGCTGGAGGCGCGCGCGGAGGCGGCGGCGGGCGTGGCGCAGGAGCTGCACGAGTACTGCCGGCGCCGCGCCGACCTGGAGCACGAGTACGCGCGCGCGCTGGACAAGCTGGCGCGCGGCGCGCAGCAGCGGCACCGCGACCAGCGCGCGCGCCGCGACCACTGGCCGCTGGCCGGCGCCTTCGCGTGCTGGGCCGCGGCGCTGGAGCACACGCGCGCGCTGGGCCGCGAGCACGCCGCGCTGGGCGCGCTGTACGGCGGCGCGCTGGCCGCGCGGCTGGCGCGCGCCGCCGACGACGTGGCGCGCCTGCACCGCAAGTGCCGCGACCTGGTGGCCGAGCGCCACGACGAGCTGGCCGCCGCGCTGGCCGACGCGGCCGCCGCGGGCAAGGCGCACGCGCACGCCGCCGCGCACTGGCGCGCCGCCGCCGCCAAGCTGCGCGACGCGCGCGACCAGCGCACCGCGCTCGCCGCGCAGGACCCGCCGCGCCCCAAGAAGCTCAAGGCGCTCGACAAGGAGCTCGAGAAGGTACGCCCCTCCGTCCCCGGGCGCCCCGCGCTCCGTCCCCTCCGTGTGTAACGTCCCGCCTCGTGTTGCAGCGGCGCGCGCGGCACAGCGAGGCGCGCGCGCGCGGGCTGCGGGCGCGCGCGGACTACGTGCTCAGCCTGGAGGCCGCCAACGCCACGCTGCAGCGGTACTACCTCGACGACATCGTCGACATCATGCTCGTGAGTCACACGCCCACTCTTATTTCTAAATATCGTCGTCGACGCTATACGGTGCCTTTTTATTAACGTTATCTTAGATATGTTCCTTCGACATATTTAGAGGTAATATCTCCTCTGTATCCCACTTGTCTGTGTCGGTTGCAGTGCACGGAGGTGGGGTTCGAGGCGGTGGTGCGGCGCGCGGTGCGCACTATGGGCGCGGCGGAGGCGGCGCGCGCGGCGGCGGCGGGCGCGGCGGCCGGCGCGCTGCTGGCCGCGGCCGACGCGCTGGACGCGCTGGCCGACCGCCAGCGCACGCTGGACGCGCACGCCGCCGCCTTCGCGCTGCCGCGCCCGCTGCCCGCGCCGCCGCAGCCGCTGGCCGCCGACGCCGAGATGCGCGAGCTGCTGGCCGGCGCGGCGCCCGACTCGGACGCGGCCGCCGACGCCGCCGCCGCCGACCTCGCGCAGCGCCTCGCGCAGCTCGAGGCCGGCGCGCGCCAGCTGCGCGCCGAGTGCCGCGAGAGCGCCAAGACGCTCGACGCCGCCGAGGCGGAGCTCGTGCGCCAGATGGAGGGCGAGGACGCGCAGTGGGAGCCGGCGGCGGGCCCGGCCGCGCCCACCGGCGACCAGGAGGACTACTACCTGCACAAGTTCCGGTCGTACGTGGCGTGCGCGGGCCGGCTGGCGCGGCTGGAGGCGCGCGCGGCGGCGGCGCGCGGGCTGCTGGGCGCGGCGGGGGCGGCGGCGGCGGGGGCGGCGGAGGGCGCCGCGACGCCGCCGTCGCCGCCGCGCCGCGCCGCCGCGCGCCTGCGCCGCGGCCAGTTCGCCGCGCCGCTGGGCCGGCGCCTGCCCGCCGTGCTCACGTCCTGCGTGCGCGTCATCGCCACCTACGGCCTGCACCACCAGGGCGTGTTCCGCGTCTCCGGCTCGCAGGTACGCTCGCCTCGTCGAACCGACTTAAACTGCCACTATACGCATATAAAAATATCTCCCTCATCCCCCCCCCCCCCCCCCCCCCATAGCAGAAAGTACCAGTGCTACGTCCAGCCAAAAGAAGAAAGGTTTCTACGCCATCCCCAGAGAGAAGTAAGGTGACAAACCAATTCACTTTTCTTCCTGTTGACCAGGAGGAAAATAACGAAGCTAAAAACCCATATAAAGGTCGCGAAACCACCACCAATAATACTCTACAGAATTTAAGACCTCACCAAACTCACTGAACTTTTAGAAAGGGTCACTAGTAAGTCCAGCTTCATATTTAAAGTAATAAATCGACAGCAACTTCGCGTTCATAGTGTTAATGTAGAGACATATAACTCCATTATAACAGCTATAGGAGACAAGGGACATATTAAACGTATGTTCAACTGAAAAGACAAAGGGCCCTTTAGAGTTGTAATCAAGAATCTTCATCACTCCACACCTATAAACATAATAAAAGAAACTCTAGAAGAAACAGGAAATACAGTGATCGGCCAGATAATAAATGCAAGGTACGGCCCCGAAAAGAAACCTACTAACACATTTTTTGCAACCCTAGAACAAAGTCCTAACAACAAAATTGTAAAGAGCGTGAAACATATCCACCACCAGTCAATTATTTTATCATCGAAGAACCAAGGAAACGGAACACAATAATTGAATGCCAAAAATGTCAGCTAAAAATTATTGTATCTAAAAATTATTGCGTCCTTTCCGATGCGTGAAATGTGTACAATGACACAGAACAGCTCACTGATGAGTTTTTTAACACACTTGGAGTACGCTTTATTGCTCTAGGTGACTGGAATGCAAAGCATGTATACACTGGGCCTCTAGACTTACCAGCACGAGAGGAAGAGAGCTCAAGAAATCGATAACCAACAACAACCTGACTACAATCTCAACATCTGAACCAACGAATTGGCCGACTGACAGAAACCGGCTTCCTGATGTCATCCACTTCTTCATCGTTAAGGGCTATCGAGACTTTCTCATCAAATACAAACCTGTCTAGATTCGAACACCAACCACGTTCCGGTAATTTTGAGCATTGGTACAACAGTTTTGAACATGGAACATAACACAAAGCTCTACAACAAGCGCACGGACTGGAATTCGTTTCGGGAATTGGTCCAAAAGAGACTAGATATGAAAGTAGCTCTAAAAACCAAGTCGGACGTCCATCATGCTGTACGTGAAATAACATCTGTTATTCAAGAGAGTTGTTGGATGTCTACCCCGGAAAATAATATTCGCCCTCAGAGCACAACATGTTCTGATCACATACGACAAAAGATATTCGAAAAAAGGAGACTGCGTCGAGTATGGCACACCAGCAGACATCCGAATGACAAAAAAAACCTAAACAGGGCAATTTGTGAGCTGAAAACCCTTATTAAGGAATCTAACGGAGCTGCCTTGGATACATACCTGGAAGGTTTAACAGCCACAAGCACCACCAATTACTATGGAAAGCCTGTAAAAACCTAGATTATAGAGATAGACCTGGCTGAGATGCCTTCGCGAGGCATCTCCGCCAGGTCTTTATTCCGAATGACGCAGCGCAGAATGAGGATGAAACATTCATTGACTCGACTTTAAACCAGGAGCTTCAACTAGACCCACCCCTAAAACTAGTGACTCCAAGAGAAGTAATCAAAAACCTTGTGTCACTCAATAATAATAAAGCACCAGGGTATGACCTTATTGACAATAAGATACTGAAAGAAACGCTTCGCAAAGTAGCCGTTTATTTAACCAAGCTGTTTAACACAATAATTAGAATTGGATACTTCGCAAACCTATGGAAAGTTTCTAAGATTTTAATGATCCATAAATCGGGCAATCCTATTCACGAGGTTACATCATACAGGCCAATCAGCCTCCTGCCGATAATGTCAAAGTTACTTGAGAAGTCGCTCCTGCACAGAATGATGAATGTTATATGTATGTATAAATGAAAAACTAGTCATTCCTGAGGACCAATTTGGTTTTAGAAAGCAAAATGTTACAATTGAACAAGTAAATAGAGAACAAGTGTGCAGAGAAATTAGGAAAGCAATGGAAAAAAAGAGTACTGTTCATCAGTTTTTCTCGACATTCAGCAAGTTTTCTACTTTCTGGCACAAGGGTTTATTATAAAAAATAAAATCCGTGTTACCACATGCATTCTATGATACCTATCTTAAAATTCTATTTATCTGACAGAATTTTCCCAGTGATGGAGAAGGACCGTACCTCAAGTTTCTATGAAATACTGGCAGGAGTTCCACAGGGGTCTGTGCTTGGACCAATTCTATACACACTTTATACATATGACTTACCTTATATTCCTGGAGTAACTGTTGCAACTTTTGCTGACGATACAGGGACAACTCACCATCCCTGAAACCGACAAGATCCCATCCCATCCCTGAGACCGATAAGACGACTCAGAAAGCGGCGTGATATATTTGATGCGAAGATGGTTTGAATACGCGCAGGTGGAGATGCAGGCGCTGCGCGGCGCGTTCGAGCGCGGCGAGGACCCGCTGGCCGGCGTGCGGTCGGCGGCGGACATCAACTCGGTGTGCGGGCTGCTGAAGCTGTACCTGCGCGAGCTGCGGCCGCCGCTGCTGCCGCCGCAGCTGCAGGGCGCGCTGCTGCGCGCGGCGGCCGAGCGCGACGACGCCGAGTTCGCGCGCCGCCTGCGGGCCGTGCTGGCCGCGCTGCCGCTGCCCGCGCTGCTCGTGCTGCGCTACCTGTTCGCCTTCCTGGCGCACCTGGCCGCGCACGCCGACCGCAACATGATGGACGCCTGGAACCTGGCCATCTGCCTCGGGCCCACGCTGCTGGCCGCCTGGGGCGAGGGCGGCGCGCAGCTGGCCGCGCAGAACGAGGTCAACGAGCTCGTCAAGAGGACCATCCTGCACCACGCCGCCGTGTTCCCGCAGGACGTGGCGCCCGACGCGCTCTACGCGCCGCCCGCGCCCGACGCCGACCCCGACGCCGACGCCGACCCCGGCGCCGACGCCGGCTCCGGCCCCGGCGCCGACCCCGACCCGGACCCCGACGGCTTCGACGACGACGACGACGGTACTAAACGACAAATAAGCGACCGCTACATATTATAAAGTTCGCAGCGACAGTGACGTGTGGCGTGTGGCGTGTTGCAGACGAGACCAGCGACGACGGCGACAGCGGCGACTGGCCCGCCGACGGCGACCGCCGCGACCGCCGCGACCGCCGCGACCGCAGGTAACATACCTAGTCATCTTGGCTGTTATACGTCTGACATCTCCAATGACCTCGGTCATTTTCTTAAGATAAATGCTGTGTATACTGACATCAGCAAAGCGTTTGATAAAGTTGATCTCAATAATGATCAAAAAACTAAAGTGGTCGGTGTACATGGTGCTTTGTTGGATTGGTGTAGTCCTTATTTAAGCGACAAATCTCAGAAAGTTGTAATTTATTTTTACGAATCGAATCCTTTTCATGTTTGCTCGGGAGTCGCTCAAGGTTCTCATTTAGGCCTTATTTTCTTAGTTTTTATAAACGACCTGAAACATGTGCGTAATTCAAAATGTTTATTGTATTCAGACGTTTCAAATATATTATATGTCACAGATAACTGGTTAAAATAGCCGTTCAATCAAACAGATAGCCCTTTGACTGAACAACGCCATTCAATCACACGGCTATACGTCGTTTAGCCGACTTGTTGACTGCAACGTTCAACACTACAGCTAGACGACGCTTAGCCAAGTGGTTAAATGGCAAATTAACTAAGGTGACCATTAGTTTAGTATGTAATTTGAGAGAATAATAATACCTACCTAATAAGCAAGCGGAGTTCTGGGACGTCTCCGGCGCTGAAGGAAGTGTGGCTGCGGGCTTACAAAAAACACTCTAGTATCGATCCGGCAAGTCTACGTGAAGTCGGAGTTGGCAATATTTATCTTATATGACGGGGGGCATCGCCCCCGAGCCCCCCGGAATGGCGGGCTGCGCCCCTAGTTTATGTATTTACTACTTTCTTTCTGAAAAGTATCTTGAAACAATCACAAACACCGGCTAGTTGACGCCATATTGAAAAACAAAACGCACCTAGCGCCGCGGTGGTGAGCGCTGAACTAATTAAATTAGACGGCGGCTTTTGAATCAGCTGGAGTGTTGAACGTTTTGAGCGACTCAAATATTCAATTAAAAAGTTAGAACGTGTGATTGAATGGCGTTGTTCAGTCAAAGGGCTAGCTGTTGGATTGAACGGATATTTTAACCAGTTATCTGCGACATATATATTAGACTGTTCGTAGTTATAATGACTCATTGTCGTTGCAAGAGGAGCTTGACTAAATAGCCGCCTATCATAAACCTAGGTCACAAAGGACCAAACTTCCATTTAGTTTAGATAAATGCAAACATACCTATATAGAAATAGATTTATTTCAACAACATTTTTTGGCCCACCCTCAGGTCATTGCTGAGATCACGATGATCTCGGCCCTGTCTTTCAGTGCAGGCCAAAAGTGACAACACCACATACATATCAAATTAACAAAAAAAAAAAAAAACTTTAATTGTGATGAATGCAATTGCGGGTTTAGTAAAAACTAAATAGCGCCATCTATTGAACGTTTATGGAAACAGTTGGCGCCTTATTTCGAATGCTTTTCAAAGTAGCCTAGAACTGCTAAAAATTGGCGCAAAAATTTTTCATTTTCTCTAGCACGCACGACGCATGCGCATTGCATTAAAATAGTAATTACTATTATTTCGTTCAGACATGGATGCAAAGGACGGTCGATACTACTAAAAGTGCCTAGAGAATTATTGAGAATACTAGAAGTCGAGAGTCAGATATGCCGACAGTGTGATAGATACAAGTCTTTTCTTTTATTTTTGTTGCAAGTGTTCACTAAAGTAGTACACGTCCCTCGGGGGTGCGCTCAAATTACATCCCTCGTGGCCTTTCGGAGGTCTCGTCTAATGGCTTCTTGTAATCGATCTCCGAATGCACACTCGTGATGTAATTAGTGCCGGGCGGGCCGGGGAGTAATGTTCGTTGCTTTATGAAGTGTCCGTGGTGTTGCAGCGCGGACGCGGCCGGCGAGCGGCGGCTGTCGGCGGACGCGGCGCACGTGAGTGCTTTTTATTTGTGTATGTAGTGAAGCGAAGTAAACGTAAGGGTTTATGCGTTCCCTTTCATCATGAAAAACACGGTAGGTATCGGTCGATTTCGACGAACTTGGGTTGCTGTGAGACATATTTAATTAAACAACGTTTAATTTTGATTATTTTCCTTTCTTTTCCTTTCTGTAGTACCCAATTTCAATACTGTTTAAATTTCCTAAAAATGAATAACACACCGACTCCCGCGACTACTCCCGACTTTACTGAAACCACACCGCCAAACCGCACCCCCCGATCGTGTTATCATTCGATTTTTTGGCCGCCCCGCGTATGGAATTACAGAAGACAATTTATATTATACTAGCTGTCCCGGCGAACTTCGTATCGCCTAACAATCAATGAATGTCGTGGTACATATTAGCTGAACTAAATTTATGATTTTATGGAATTAAAACAATGAATAATAGAAAATAATAGAGAAGCTCGATGGCGTCATTGCGCGTGTCAGTCTAATTGAACACGCAAGTTAGGCAACGTCGACCGTAGCCTGTACACGAAAGGGTTTGTATTACCTCGAGCTCCTCCGTGCTTCGGAAGGCACGTTAAGCCGTCGGTCCCGGTTGTTATCATTAGATGACTGTCGTTAAGCCAAGTTAGTGGCCTCTAGGCGGCTCGAAAACACTGGCCTCCGCCAACGCGCAGTTGAGCAGCGTGGTGGAGTATGCTCTAAACCCCTTCGGTTGAGGGAAGACCCGTATCCATAAAAACTGAAGATTTCATAAAAATAAAGATTTCCTTATTGTTTAATAAAAAAATAAAAAAAATGTCATGTTTTATTTTTTAGTTTTCAAATCGGTTTTATCGTTTTGGTGAATTGTAATTGTCATTTCTTTCGATGTTGACTCTGATTTGATTCTTGCGCTCGGACCCCATGGGCCAAGCGTTTTCACCCCAATCGATTTGACATTTTTCAATTTTCAAAACAAATCACAGACAACTTTCGCGACATAAAAGTGACACTAATCGATTTGACATTGTGATATTTGACATCCAATTAATATCGCAATCCTTTTTCAACCGACACATTCATTTGTATGGGAAAATGTTTTTTCTTTTACTTTATTCTTTCGTCAATTTTCTAATGTTTTTAATAGTTATTCTGCTATTCGGGACAGAGAGAAATCCAACAAATCAAAAAGCACGAAAATCGGTCCTGCGGTTCTCGAGTTATAAGCGTTCGAACAAACACGACTTTGTTTTATATATATAGATTCACGTAAAAACAATCGGCACCTCCAGATATCACTGCGGCGTACCGCGACGGTATCGACGTCGCCGGTCAGTCTCCGCAATATGTTTTACGTAACAGTAGCTATATAATTCGTTTAACATTCATATGAGCGAAATGCGAAACACGTATCTGCTGAGAACGTCCAGTCCAGTCCGGAGTGTGTGTGTGCGCCGGCAGTGATGTGTGTGTGTGTGTGTGCAGCGCGCGGGCAGCCCGCCGGCGCCGCGGCGCGCCGACGCCGCGCCCGACCTCGTGCTGGGGCTGCCGGCGCGCCCCGCCGCGCCCGGGCCCGCCGCCGCCCCCGCTGCCGCTCCCGCCGCCGACCCCGCCGCCGCTCCCGCCCCCGCCCCCGCCGCCGCCCCCGACGAGGACGCGGCCGACAACTTCGCCCACAACAGAGACACGCTCAAGAAACGAGTGCTCGCCAGGTACCACCCGCCGCTTTATATCTCCGTTCTTACGTCGCCCTTTTCTTTACGAACATATTTATTATACTACGTCGGATGACAAACGAGCGGGCGGCTCGCCCGACGGGAACTTTTCCGAATAAGACATTTAGTGACCTTCGCCGCCCTCTCTTCTCGGTGTTTCCTTCCCACGCGAGAACGCGACGACTGACTAGGCCTTTATAAATTGTCATTTAGTTACTGTCTTCCGAGAAGTGGATCGATCGAGTAAAAGCTGCAAGGGGGAAACGAGACGTAGTGAGGAATAAAAAAAAACATTTTTTATCGTATAGTCGACATTGATTGATACACATTATTTTAATTTTTTATTCTTGGTAAACGATACTAACTAATGAAAAAATATGGAGAAGAAGCAAAATCGGTATGTTCTATAGTCTCCTTCTACCTCAACGAGAGACGAGTGTGAGTGTCGTCGCTCGGTTCGAATATTTTTTATACACATCTGTCAAGCGGACCGCAACGATTCATTTTTTAAAATGAAGACTTCTTTAGGCGTGTTGAGCGTTTTTTGAAATGGAGGAAAAACCATCGAACTCGCGACACCGTTACCGTAACCGTCGCCGGTCTATTTCGTGCGGTGCGAGGTTTCGCCCGTCGCATGCTCGCCTGTGCGCTATCGAACCGTCGGTCGATCTTTAATCTCCGCAAAATATTTCCTGAGGGTTAAAAAAATACAACCGTAATCGTTCAAGTTTTCACTTCTGTCGGCACTCCCGGAATACGACTGTTTTTTTTACTCACAACAATATCGATTTAATAAATTGAACGATTAAATAGTCGAGGGTACCGAGGACGTCCCGACGCATTCTTACGAGATGTTATGTAATTGCAGGGCGAGCTCCCCGCCGGCGCCGGAGCCCGAGGCGGCGGCGGCGGCGGCGGCGGGGGCGGGCGGCAGCCCGGTGCCGGCGCGGAACACGCTGCGCGTGGCGGCGCAGTTCGCGGAGCTGACGCTCACGGGCGGCTCCAAGCCCGCGCCCAACGCCAAGCCCGCGCTGCTGCGCCGCCCCACGCCGCACCCGCACCACGCGCGCCCCGCGCCCGCGCCCGCCCCCGCGCCCGCCCCCGCGCCCGCCCCCGCGCCCGCGCCCGCCGCCGCGCCCGCCGCCGCGCCCGCCGCCGCGCCCGCCGCGCCGCCCGCCGCCGAACACGTGCTATAGAGGCCGGCGTCGCCGCACATTATTTGTGTACCGGCCGCCGTCGCCGGTGTATATTTTTCTACAACTAGCGCCGGCCCGCCGGCCGCGGAGCCCGCCAGCCTGCGCTCCAGGCGGCGAGTCGTCCCGTTGTTGTATCGGCGCGGCCGGCTCGGTCGTCCTGTACGTCGGTGCTGCGTATTCATTGTATTCTTCTGTATCGATAAATTATACGAATTTTATTGTGAATTTTAGATTAGTTAATTTTAGAAAATATGCTCTATTTTATTATTCATTGGGGCCGCTGATGAAAACGACGTCATCGAGGCGCCCTCAAAATATTATGTGTGATATTTCTGTTTCATAATATTTACTGTACCACGTTCAAATGTACAGGCGATGAGTATACTCGTATATGTATGGCATTACGACGCCTCTACTGTACGTGTGATATAAAGCTACGATGTTTTTTGCATTCGTGATGATGATAAATGGTGATAACGATCGTGGGAGTGATGAATAAAACCACTCACTTGAACGGTCAATAGAACGAGTAGTCGAGGTGCTTCGACGATTGACAAATGCTACTGAAGCAATATTTTGCTATCGACCGCGCGGCCGGCGGCCCGCCGGACACTGCGGGACACTCGGAGACTCACTCCGGGAGACGCAGGAGAGTACACTAAAATTGGAACGCCCCTTTCTTAATAGCTCGTGTATTTTTGTATGGAAGAAGAAACCGCGTCGGTGGTAATTATAAATTGAAGTCCGTTTCTATTCTCTTATATGTCTCGCCGCGGGCTCCCGGCCGCATCGGTTCTATTGTATATTCTAGTGTATAGTACGGCTACGTTATGAAACAGAAATCGTTGCGAATCTCTACGTAGGAAATATACTCGTAAATGTAAATATCGTAAAGTTTTCGGTAATTATACACAATTATACAGTTTTAATTGTGAGCGTGTCGTCCGGCGCCAGCGGCCGCGGGGCTCCGGGGCGGGCCGCTGGCGCAGTTTTCATTCTAGGAACAAAGTGTACGTCGAAAACATGACGAGAAACGCGAAAAGGACGGTTTTTGTTTAGTGTCGATCGTATAGTAATATCTATACAAGTCCTATCGTTCGATAAACGATAGGACTTGTATATTTAATTATTTTTGATTCTTTAATCGTCACTTTGCAGACGTGTCGAGAATATTACAGACATAATGTAGTTCTCACATAACTTCTAATCTGAATCCGACGGTGCAACTTTAGTGCCGTTTTGGACGACAGCTTGGAGTAACAAAAGGCGACGCTATGCATTTTAATCGTCCTTTTCGTGTAAAGGAGGTGAAAATGTATTTTGGCTCGAAGTGTACTGTTGTAATCGCGTGTGGGGTGGAGCGCAGAATAATATTTTTATATTATTATATGAAGCGGAGCGACGACTCCCAGGTCGATGATCGTAATCGTTTAATCGATATCGAAACGGACTCTGAGTACGTCGGTGCTGCAGGAGACTGTAGAGTACGAGATTCCTCGAGGTTTCGGACGTTACATATCATGTCAGTTCTTTTTAACTGCCGGAGGACTTCTGCCCGAGAAGCGATGTGTACGAAGGCGACGCGTGCGCGCCGTCCGCTCGGCCATATTGTACATTGTAACCTCGGTCGTGCTATACTTGCTGTATCTGTGTACTCAATAAACCAGTATTAATATAGTGTCGTATTTTATTCATCGCCCACTCCCCGGCCGGCTGCCCTGTTCTCATTGGCCGAGCGTTCCGCGAACCGTACATTCGGTGGGCCAGCGTTCGTATGCGATCGCGAATTAGATGGTAAACGGGCATTCTGCCCGCCCGACAGGAACACGTTACAGAAGCTCGGCTTTGAATGTGTGTAAAACAAGATGTACCGCTCGCGCGTCGGCACCCCTGCTGCTGACGCAGCGACTCTGTCGAAGTCGCTGCGTCTACGACGCAGTAACTCCGGACACTGATATTTGTGGTCAATGAAGCTTTTAAATAAATAACATTGCCACATGTCCACATGAACCGGGCCGCATGCTCGTCTATCACCTGACGTACTATAAAAAAACTGACATCATTTTTACACTGTTTTACCAAAATGGACCGAGTGATTGGGGTGTAAGTGATTCATCAACATCTTTGAACCAAAGCCAACTTCACTTGCATGCGGTGCACCCTGCTGACTGACAAACGAAGCTCTGGCGAAAAGAGGTAGGGAGCGTAATTTGTAAGCTACCCGACTGGGGAATGTACCTCCACCTCACAGAATACCGCAGCCAAATAACAATTCCCTTGAGGGTTGTTGTGTTCCTGCGAGTGAGTGAGGTCACCAGAAAGGAAGGAGATGCTGCGTTGGCAGCGGGGGTGGCGGCACGCGAGCGATATTTTTTGTTGCGAGCGTTAATATGGCATCGGTATCCGCTTCACATCAGGAGGGCCGTATGCTTGTCTGCCACCCGACGTAGTATGAAAAAGAAGAAAAAAAAGATTCATGAGAAAGTTTAGCTAGGTACCTTTATATAATTCACTTAAGGTTTCGTGTAAACTGGCTGACATGACGATGATGTCGAAAAGAACGAAGACGTCGAGAAAAATCATGGCGACCGCGAGCTTCACGGGGCTGCACGGGACGAACATAAATTCACACTGCATTGTCAATACAGAACATAAGGGTTTCTACGATAACAAAATTCACAAATAACTTACTAAGTGAATGTATACATAATGCGACCAATTTTCAGTTTCACACAGGCTCCCAATCTTTTTTCTTATATTAGGTATGTACTCGTACTACTGGCCAACAAGCGTACAACCTGCCTGATGTGAAGCGGTTATCGTAGTCATATAAACGCTCGCAAAATGAAGACTCGGTCGCGCGCTACCACCCCTGCTGCCAACGCAGCAACTCCTTCCTTTCTGATGACTTCCCTCACTCCCAGGAACAACACTCAAAGTAAAAACTACAAACAAAATACCAAAAACATGCAAACTCAATTTTGTATTTAGCTGTTAATTTCACTCTCAGTTGGTACTCCCTCTGTTATAAATTCGCCTACCTTCACACGCTTTCATTCAGTTTATCCTATCCTCTATCGCCGTAGACGTTGATCGAAGCCGTAGACAGAAAACTATAGACAAATTTATAGTTTCCATTTCATCGCATGCACACATACAAAATAGCAACATACGTCATCGTCATGATGCAGAGAAATGAGACAGATTGATTGAGTTTTTTTTTTTAAGCTGCTGTTTTTTATTTTTTCAAAAGAAAGCATCATGTGCAAAACCGATAACACAGAGCCAAGAGATTTCCATCACATTCACACGAAAAAGAGAAATTTATCGTCATCATCATCATCATGTAAGGAAATGAGACAGATGACACAATTTGTTATTTTTAGTGTCCGACCGAATGTTCGGTTTCGGTTTCGGTCGAGTTTCGGCAAAAAAAGCTAGTTTCGGTTTAGTTTCGGTTTCGGCGGCAAACCTGCCGAAACTGCGACCGAAACCGAAACTGCATTCGGGAGTTCCCGCGCTGTGCTCGGCCATGTTCGGCTCGGTAAATTCCATTCAAGCGACGAAGACATTTTGCCGCGTCTACGTGCCTAATCAGGTCGTGACTTGTTTGTGTTTGCATTGCGTTTTGTTTGTTGTTTGTGAGTTTTCGTGTGATTTATTTTCAATTCGGTAAGTTTTATCATTGTGATATTGTATAAGAGTAGGTAGTAAACATCGAAAAATAATTTAGTATAACAAACTAATGCACAGATTATAGTAGAATCAAGTTTAACATAACTATCTGAATATTTTGTGGTTAATTTAACTCATTTACTCATTTTTTGGGGTGTAAGTGGTTCATCAACATCTTTGAACCAAAGCACCTGCACGCGGTACACCCTGCTGACTGACAAACGAAGCTCTGGCGAAAAGAGAGGTACGGAGTGTAATTGTAAGCTACCCGACTGGGGAATGTACCTCCACCTCAGCCAAATAATGATTCCCTTGAGGGTTGTTGTGTTCCTGCGAGTGAGTGAGGTCACCAGAAAGTAAGGAGATGCTGCGTTGGCAGCGGGGGTAGCGGCGCGCGAGCGATATTTTATGTTGCGAGCGTTAATATGGCTACTGTAACCGCTTCACATCAGGCGGGCCGTATGCTTGTCTGCAAGCTGACGTAGTATAAAAAAAATCATTCGCTAATGCTGTACGTAAACAAACAATAGTTAGGTACTTGGTACTTACTATACGTATAGTGCATTTTAATAAATAAATAATAAGATTTAGAGTTTCAACGTTCAATTCTATTTTCTTTGGGGTGTAAGTGCTTCATCAACATCTTTGAACCAAAGCCACCTTCACCTGCACGCGGTGCACTCTGCTGACTGACAGAACAGACAGATAGAACGAAGTTCTGGCGAAAAGAGAGTTAGGGAGCGTAATTGTAAGCTACCCGACTGGGGAATGTACCTCCACCTTACAGAATACCGCAGCCAAATAACAATTTCCTTGAGGGTTGTTGTGTTCCTGCGAGTGAGTGAGGGCACCAGAAAGGAAGGAGATGCTGCGATGGCAGCGGAGGTGGCGGCGCGCCAGCGATATTTTATGTTGCGAGCGTTAATATGGCTACGGTAACCGCTTCACATCAGGTGGGACGTAAGATTGTCTGCCGCCCGACGTCGTATAAAAAAAATTTATAACCAAGTAGCAATTATAACGTAACGTATCGTAATTATAAGAAAAGTACCTACAGTTAGATAATTGTTTCGTAAAAGTTTCGGTTTCGGTTTCGGCCGAAACTGAGACCGTTGCCGAAATTCGGTTTCGGTTTCGGTCGTAAAAACCAGTTTCGGTCGGACACTAGTTATTTTACATCGCGAGCTGGTTGTTTCTATGGAAAGCTAAATAATAACTAAAAAAAATGAAGTTTATAATCATTTGTCCTTCTTTACTTCGAAAGGAACCTACGTACGGACATGATTTTTTAACGGGTATAGTTTACGGTCTGGAGAGTAACATAAGCTATTTTTTATCCCGGAAAAACATCTTATTCCCATGGGATAAAAAATAAACTTTGTAATCATTTGTCCTTCTATCATGTCGAAAGGAACCTTAAGTACCGACATGATTTTTTTAATGGGGATAGTTTCCGGTCTGGAGAGTGACATAGGCTACTTGTTATCCAGGAAAAACATTTTATTCCCACAGGAAAAAATAAAGTTTATAATCGTTTGTCCTATCTTTCTTGGCTTCTCCCATGGCCAACTACATATATTAGGTTGGGGAAAAAGTCTTTTCGTATTTTATATGAAAATTCAAAACATTTTTTAATAAAGTTTATTTACATTTAACTAAAGTATGTAGGTGCCATTTTGTTCGATAACTTTTTGCCATCTTGTAGGTACAGACATGATCCCATTACTATAGAAATTTTGGGACTTCTGTTTAAAAAACCACGACAAGTGGTTTTGGCAGTCTTCTCGTGATGTTAACCTGACATTGCAGAATTCTGAAGAGACCAAAACAGGTGGAAATCAGAAGGTGCAAGGTCAGGACTATACGGCGGATGCACTAACACCTCCCAGTCAAACTCTCTTAATTTTTGCTGAGTGGCTAAAGATGTGTGAGGTCTAGCGTTATCATGATGAAAAATCACACCCCTTCTGTTAATTAATTCCGGCCGCTTTCTCTCAACTTTTTGCTTTAATCTCATCAGTTGTTCACAGTAGAGTTCAGAATCGATAGTCCTGCCTGGCGGTAACAGCTCATAATGAATAATGCCCTTCCAATCCCACCATACACACAACATCACCTTGTTGCGGGTTAACCCGGGTTTTGCCAGAGTCTGTGAAGCCTGACCGGCCTTTAACCACGACCTTTTTAGCACGTTCTTGTCGTACGTGATCCACTTTTCATCACCAGTTATAAGCTTCTTCAAAAACGGTTCGCTTTCATTACGTCTTAGTAAAGAATCGCAAATGAGTACACGGTTCATTAGGTTTCTTTCAGTGAGATCGTGAGGCACCCAAATATCGAGCTTTTTAGTGTACCCAGCTTTTTTCAAATGCGCCAAAACTGTTTTGTGGTCAATTCCTAATTCTTCAGCTACGTCATAACTACTGATATGCCGATCTTGCTCCATTTTTAGGGTTCCGAACCTCAAAAGGAAAAACGGAACCCTTATAAGATCACTTTGTTGTCCGTCTGTCTGTCTGTCTGTCTGTCTGTCTGTCTGTCTGTCTGTCTGTCTGTCTGTCTGTCTGTCTGTCTGTCTGTCTGTCTGTCTGTCTGTCTGTCTGTCTGTCTGTCAAGAATTTCTATGTCGAGAATGCGTGGAGGTATCAAGCTGAAATTTGAACTGTATACTCAGGTCTACGGTCCCATGAAGTTAAAAAAAAATCAAACTGCTAAGTTTACGTAGAAAAAAGTTACGGCCGTTTATTCAGCAAAAAACGCATATTTCGACACACTCAAGGGAATCAAAACCTATAGGGTACTTCCCGTTGACCTAGAACTATGAAATTTGGCATGTAACATCGTTATAGACTACAAGTACAGGAATAAATCTCAAAACTATACATTTGTAAATAGATCTTAAAAAATAGGGGGTCTATATTTTTTATAGGGTGTCGAAATTTCAAATTGAAACTACTAGTTCAAATGGGGTATCATATGAAAGGGCTTGATGTACACATTGCAAAATATATTTTATTTATATTTTTCGACGCATTATTTCTTATTTATAATGAACAATATCAAATTTAATAATGATACTACGTACCTACGAGTACGGAACCCTCGGTGGGCGAGTCCGACTCGCACTTGTCCGGTTTTTTTCAAAAATGGCATCAATTTTATCCGTAACAGGGCGACCAGAGCGACGTGCATCTTTCACATCAAAATTTCCTGATTGAAAACGCTTAAACCAAATTTGTGCTACTCTCACAGACACTGCACTAGGTCCATAAACGTCACAATTTTTTTTCGCAGCTTGCGTTGCATTGTTACTTTTTTTGTAGTAAAATTTTAAAATGAATCGAATTTCTTCATTAGATTCACTCATCTTGACAGTAAAAAAAACAAATGAAAATCACACATTTACCTAATCTGAATTTGGAATTATCTTTTTTAAAATTTAAACTTTTTAAAGATATCAAAACCTGCCAGATACAAATGGTATAACCAAAGAGATTTTATTACAAGTTCATACATACTATAATGCGAAAAGACTTTTTCCCCTACCTATTATGTGGCATGTTCGCGTGTGTCCAATTCCCAGAATTTGTACAGTTTACCAGATGCAAATGGAGAAACATACAACATTGTTTACAATAGCGTATTGACATGACGCGTTGTGTGTATTATACGCAATAGTAGTTTGTGTATAATACGCTACCTATAGTATGTTTTGTATTATTATATATATGTTTTGTGTTTGGTTTTCGATCCATCGGCGTCAGAGGGCACGGGTTCGATCTCCGCAGAGGGCAAACATTTATGTAGTGAATTTTTTTTTGTCTTGAGTGTAAGCGTTCCATCCATACTAATATTATAAGTGTTAAAGTAAGTAAATTCGTTTGTTAACAGTTAAGGCGTGAAGAAATAACAAACAAACGAATTTACTTACTTTAACACTTATAATATTAGTATGGATGGAACGCTGCATAGTTACCTACTATGCAGCCGATCATCATTAAAATTTGTACAATTTGGTACTACTTATTATAATAAAAAAAATACAGCAAGAAAAAAATATACACAAAACAATGGGGTGCAAGTGGTTCATCAACATCTTTGAACCAAAGCCAACTTCACCTGCACGCGGTGCACCCTGCTGACTAGGGCATGTAATATCGGAAAGTTTTCAATTCCGATACTGATTTCCGATATTAGATCTCAATATCGGAATTCCGATATTAATATCGGAATTTCACAAATGCGTTATACATCTACGGGTTTTATACAGTAAAAATAATATTTTAGATCAAATTCTTTAATTTGGTACAAAACTTTGTGGATTTATTTAGTTTTTTTTATTAAATCACAGATTTCTAGACATTTTCTTACATTACTAATTAAACGGACTCATAATCAACATAAATAACATATCAAATGAAAATATTGAAGCAAAATCAACATTTAGGAATAGCATTTGTACCATAAACTTCGCATCGTCACAAAATCACTGTCATCGAAAACATGGGCCATCGAAGACTCTAGTGGCAATATAGTGACAGAACTGGATAAAATCTCATAGATTTGGAAAGGTTATTGTCAGTCCCTATTTGAAGATCCACAATGCAAGAACTTTCCCAGCGCGGAGCCTGAGAGTGAGGAACTGTAGCCCCCCATACTTATACGAGAGGTTGAAGCCGCTATAAACTACCTCAAAAACGGAAAAGCGACGGGAAGAAATGCAATCCCAATCGAAACTATACGCGCCATGGGAGAGCACGGCTCGCAAATTATACACACCATCTGTAATAAGATATAGTCTTCACCCCGTTACACAAAAACGGGTCAACGAAGAAATGTCACAACTACCGCCTTATTGCACTTATATCACATTCTAGCAAGATCTTGTTACATATTCTAAATGAAAGGCTTAAAGCTTATCTGTCTAAGGAGATTGCTCCGGAACAGGCTGTTCATTGTTCGTCAAATTGAGAAAGAAGGCTCGAGAATTCAACAAGCCAACTTATTTCTGCTTTGTTGACTTCTCCAAAGCGTTTGATTCGGTGAACTGGCCAAAGCTCTGGCCAAGTACTAAGACCAGAATGATGATCGTGGATCGCGCCAACAGTAACATGGCAGAAGTAACACAGATCACAAACCGTGAAGTGGTCCAGTCCTATGTATACCTTGGCTCTCTTGTAATGTACAGCGGTGGCTGCGTGGATGAAGTAAAGAGACGCATGTCTATAGCTAGAAGCGCAATAGCTAGGCTGAAAAAAATATGGAAGAACAGGAACTTAACTAAAGCCACTAAAACCCGGTTCGTAACAAGTTTAGTCTTCCTCATATTTTTATACGATGCAGAGACGTGGACTTTACGCGAAGTGGAAAAGAAAAAGATAGACGCTTTAGAGATGTGGTGCTGGAGACGAATGCTAGTGGAGTAGTGGAGTATCGTTGACCGAACATCTCATAAATGTCTCCATACTTCAACAAATCGTCAAGCAGCGATTATCTGCTCTAGCACAATCGCGTATACTAAAATTCTTCGCCCACGCCTCAAGACGCGAAGGTGACTCCATCGAACGCCTTGTGGTTCAGGGTAGAGTCGAGGGTACAAGACCTCGCGGCAGATCTCCCATGCGGTGGACCGACCAGATAAATCTGCCGTGGGCTGCCCACTGCATGAGTGCATCAGAAGTGCCTCAAATCGGACGAGATGGCGGGATATTGTGAAGCGAGCAACTACAACCCTTAATCCTCTCTCTTGATGACCACGACCACTCTGTCAAAAGACTAGGTTTATTTTTTAAAAGGCACGTTTTTCTTTGCAATACATTCTCAAAACGACAAAGCTTCAAGCATTTTGCCGAATAGTGAACTTCGTATTTTATTACAAGAATAACCGGCCGATGAAAAACACGCTCACTTTCAACACTGGTAGGCAAAACTCATAAAGGTAAGTGTAGGCCTGAGTCAGATAAACTCCTATTTCACCTCTGTTGCCGTATACTACTTTTTTGGTTATTACACATCCCAAAAGACCAAATTTGTCTGACGAGGATACGGTTCTCGTCTTTTCTTTGCACTTTTCCAGTTCCTTCTCAAGTTCCTGTTGGAGGGTTAACTTACTCGTTGCAGCGAGACGATCTAAGGGTTTATCGGAATCTTCTTCATCGGAAGATAATAAAGCAGTTATCGTAGACTACATCTCTGTTTCGGTGACGGCGATGGTGCTAGTTGGATTTTCTTTATATTTAAGGCGTTTCAACATGTTTACAACAACGTTACATATTGGCTCACTTGTGGGTTTCGGAAATGTATCATATTTCCGACGCTGTTGCTTGTGGCGCGCTTATTCACTTTATTTAAAAACAAAAAAAAAACTAAATTTGTGTGACTTCGATATTACGATATTGGGTCACTCAGTATCGGAATTTATAATATCGGAAATCGGTTCCGAGATTCCGATATTACGATATTCCGAGATTCCGAGATTCATGCCCTACTGCTGACTGACAAACGAAGCTCTGGCGAAAAGAGAGGTAGGGAGCGTAATTGTAAGCTAGAGGTCACCAGAAAGGAAGGAGATGCTGCGTTGGCAGCGGGGGTGGCGGCGCTCGAGCGATATTTTATGTTGCGAGCGTTAATATGGCTACGGTAACCGCTTCACATCAGGCGGGCCGTATGCTTGTCTGCCACCCGACGTAGTATTAAAAAAAAAAAAAAAAAACAATGGCAGCTCCCCTGGACCACGCGGGCGGAGCCGCGCGTAACAGCTAGTAATAAATTCGTATCTATAATCTTGGAGTAGAAATCTCCAGCGATGTCGATTCGTTGTCACCTGGAGAACATCAAACTGGCGTCGAAGAAAGTGCGCTCACGAAACAAACTCGCGTCGCAGGCTTTTGTTTTACAAAACTCAACTACTGCCGCATACGGAGTACTTTTGATATGTATTGGCGGGAGCACCCAGTTACCGGCTAGCAGCTTGTGCCTCGATTCACTGGCTAGCTGTTGTGAGGATTATCTACAACCTAAGTCTGAAAATTAGAGACTTTGCGTTCAATTAGTTATATCTTAATAATATAATATAATATAATAATAAATATTTCTGAACAATTTACACAGCGCCATCTAGTCCCAAATTAAGCGCAAAGCTTGTGTTATGGGTACTAGACAACTGATAAATGTACTTAAATACATTATTTTTTTTTGTAAATACATACTTATAATCCCTACGGATCAGTAGTACCATTGACTAGTACCATTGATGGTACAAGTGACACAACTTTGTATCTCTAGTACCATTAAAGAAAAGTCAAGATATTCCCCGTGATAACTGATGGAACTAATGATACAATTTTGTATCTCTAGTATACACAGAAAACACCCAGACCAAGACAAACAGACATGTTCATGCACACAAATGTTCTCAAATGATTCACAAAATGGAATCGAACCCGCGACCTCGGAGTCAAAGTGGCCA
Source organism: Hypsopygia costalis (assembly GCA_937001555.2). Taxonomy (NCBI): domain Eukaryota; kingdom Metazoa; phylum Arthropoda; class Insecta; order Lepidoptera; family Pyralidae; genus Hypsopygia; species Hypsopygia costalis. The sequence goes on along the minus strand of OW443336.2, from coordinate 267,084 downwards.
TTGCTAACCATTCGACCACCGAGCTCGTCGATTGTACATCTTCCACCGATTGATTTATATCTTCTACCTTGTGATTGAATATCTTCTACCGATTGTACGATGGGATATGGTCAGAGGAGTTGTTTGATGCGGCTGGCTGTTTGCTTGAAGGCCAGTGCCTCCTACAATCCTACTGTTACTGTACTGTTCGGTGGGAGAGGTTTTTTCAGGGTCGCCAATGTGTGTTCGTGTCCCTGATGTTATATTTTTTTTTTTTTTTTTATACTACGTCGGATGGCAGACAAGCATACGGCCCGCCTGATTTGAAACGGTTATCGTAGCCATATTAACGCTCGCAACATAAAATATCCTCCTTCCTTTCTGGTGACCTCACTCACTCGCAAGAACACAACAACCCTCAAGGGAATTGTTATTTGGCTGCGGTATTCTGTGAGGTGGAGGTACATTCCCCAGTCGGGTAGTTTACAATTACGCTCCCTACCTCTCTTTTCGCCAGAGCTTCGTTTGTCAGTCGGCAGGGTGCACCACGTGCAGGTGAAGTTGGCTTTGGTTCAAAGATGTTGATGAACCACTTACACCCCATATTAGTTTGCCATCTTAGTCTTAGTATATAACTGGCAAGACAGACGGTCACACAGATATCGAAATCGGTCCCTACCAGGGCAGGCCTCTAGGAAAAATATGGGACCGGGTCAGGAGAAGAAAAAAATTGTCGCATTTGAACGGAGACATTAAAAATATTGTGTATAATTCTAAATTCGCTCAAAAAACAAGCAATCTTAACAATTTCATAAGTACTTTATTACAATCCTATGTACACGTTAGATTATATTCACTAATTTATAACTGTTCACGTTCACGAGGACCAGACTCTACACTCGAGGAAAACATTATGTCAAACGAATTTAATGTTCTCATTGTAACGTGGCGGCTAATGGATTCGGTATATAACCTAGGTAATTGTAAAGAAGAACGTAAAAAGGTTTACAACAGGCGTGCTCAACTTAATGAATAAATTGAAGAAAATGCTCTTATTTCGACCGAGAAAAAATCATTATAACATATTAGTAACAGTAATAACAAGAAACAAAGCAAGCGAGACAAACAACATAATATTTTTGTTTCTCAGCATGTGAACATTGGTAGATAGCATACACATTTCTGAGAACCGCCGACATTTGCATTTAATAGTGAATGTACAGTGAACCACTCGTGGAGCGTTACACTTGTACTGCATAAGGATTCAGCGAAGCAACCACACGTAGGTAGCGTCCGTAGCAGCGCGCGGTGTAACGCCGCGCTACAGCGATAATATCGGCGTGCTGGTGAAGTTTAGAGTCCGGTCCCCGAGCCTTACGCTCTGTGTCAACATAAAACGACGCAAAATATTATTACATATAAATTTATTTAGGTACTTAATTACTAAATACTACTTGATGTGTACTTTTTGTTACTTGTCTTATTATGTAAGCAGTCACACCTCGAAACAACCATAAAGGCTCCACCGAAAAATCTAATCTCATACTGAAATTTAGAGATTAAAAAACTAAACACAGAACCTTAAGAGCCATATTACATTTTGACTGTGATTTTTGCGTAAAATGGCCAATTTTGGCGTTCTTGATCTCGGAAACAAAAATACATTAACAATGTTGACTTATTGAATAGTACAGAATAGCTATTGGCGTAGTACATAGCGGCCTCGCTTTTTGTAAATTTTGCTTAAGTTTTTAAATAAACCCAAAATTGCAGAGAAAGATTTTCATAAAATGCGCGCATTCACTATTTTGAGCTCCTGGATTGAACTACTGTTCCAATCAAATGAAATAAAAAAAATAGAATGTTATTTGTTATATAGTCGTATAGTACATAGCGGCCTCGGAATTTTGAAATATCATTGATTTAATATAGAAAAAAAACATTCTTTTAATCAAAAAAACTTCGAAAATCGCTTTAAGTAAACTGTTAATTTCTCGAATAAACGATAATATTATTGAGCAAAATTTATACGAGAATAATTGTTACTTCATGATGAATAAACTTTGTAGCATGAATTTATTATCTTATTTCAATAAAAACGATAAATATAACTTCAAAATTACTACAAAAAACGATGCACCGGCGGCCTTCGCGGGTTTAGTACTGCGCGAGAGCTCGTCAGCGTGCAAATGTAATAGGGCTCTTAATGTCAGTCTTGCACAAGACATCAAAATAAATTTAAAAAATTATATACTTTTCGATACAGCTCTATAGAGGCAACTGCATCGAAAAATAACTTTTTTTTCCATTTCAATACAACTTCAACCCTGGATTCAGGTATATTAAGGAGTTGCAATGCAAATGCATTGCAACTTTGCAAAAAAATTCTACATAATCTGTGAACGCGTCGCGTATGCGCACCACGCATGCTCGAGCTGCAAATGCATTTATAGGTAAGAAATAAAGCTGTTAAATTATCTTCATGATTTTTTTTTAAAATAATGATTATCTATTTCATGAGATTAGATAAAGTAGTGTATGAAACTGCACATAATTAGGTCTTAAAATACTCGTGTGATGCTATTATCAAATTCGCCTTCGGCTCATTTGATAAACTCACACTCGTATATTAAGAACCCCTATTATGCAACAGTTTCATAGCGTTTTTATTTTATTTATTTATTTAGTTTTTGCGATACTTGTATTGGTACATACTTTCTTTTTATACCGGTTACATATATTATATATGTACTTACATGCACGAGAGTGTGCTGAGCACATACAATTGATTGTTGATAATTGTTGAGCTCGGTTCGCTCTCATACTGCATAGAGCATACTAACGACGTACGGGTATGGTCACGCGAGGAGCCGTGTGTTGAAGGCCTTAATTGTTCCGCTTCGACAGACAGACACAACACGTGCACAATATGACACACTTCCACAGGCTTTCGTAGTCAATATACTTTACGGACGGTGCTTTGCCCGTGCACTTACTTACTCAATAGGACAAGTACCAAAAATAGATAGAGTTTAGTAACAATGGCACGACAATTAGGTCTACCAGCGTCGCTGTCGCGCCGGGCTCGCGTCGGGGGCGGTGGAGCGCGCGTCCGCCGCACCGCTCGCGGAAGGTGAGTCGACGGTGGACATTGGCTCTACAGAGTTTTGGGCCGGTGCATATCTCCCATGCGTTTTTGCAGATTGTTTTTTTTTTAACTATAGCCACTCTAGCCAAGATATATGCCAAATTGACTTATACGACACATTCATATTGCCGATTCAACCTTTATTATACGAGTAGATACTATCAATGGTAGCATTTGGCATTTTATACTGTGGTTTAGATACTTTGGACTCCTTCTATGTTGGTTGAGCCCCGATTTGAAATAAACTGTGAAAACAATTTTAAAAAGCGAAAAATATATAATTCTCTCATAAAGTGTACTCGGGGGAAGGAGTTCATCAACATCTCAGAACCGAAGCCAACCTCATGTGCACGTGGTAAACTCTGCTGATTGACAAACGAGGCTTTATCTCAACGAGAGGTGCCCTACCCCTCTTTTTTGTCTCTTGTTTGTTATAGAGTATTTTGTAAGCTACCTGACTGGGGAAGTCTCACAGAATAACCCAGCCAAATAACAATGCACTCGAGGGTTGTCGAGTCATATATACGGCTACGGTAAACGCTTCACATCCTGCGGACCGTATGCTCGTTTCCACTCACGTAGTATAAAAAAAGTACAAAGTCGGCATTACGAACGGTTCAATCGAAGGCAATCGGACATCGATGTTATCATTAACGACACGTCTGTTTTACTACTCGTATTTACAATAAAATCGTTAGAAGCCGCGGCTCTAACGAAGTCTGTGAAATCGTTCGGCCGAAGTTCAGCATTAACAGTTAAAAATAAAGAGGTCGGCGGCGCGAACTCGGCCGGCTCGAACTCGTCGCCCGACCCGTCCGACGCCTCCAGGTACCCGAACAGGCGGCCGCGGGCTCAGTAGCGCAGGCAGTGGTCGTGGTGCGCGGCGTGGTGCAGCGGCGCCGCGTTCTCCTTGTCGCGCGCGTAGTGCGGCGCGGGCGGCGGCGGCGCGAACTCGGCCGGCAGCGGCGCCGGCTCGAACTCGTCGCCCGAGCCGTCCGACGCCTCCAGGTACCCGAACAGGCGGCCGCGGGCTCAGTAGCGCAGGCAGTGGTCGTGGTGCGCGGCGTGGTGCAGCGGCGCCGCGTTCTCCTTGTCGCGCGCGTAGTGCGGCGCGGGCGGCGGCGGCGCGAACTCGGCCGGCAGCGGCGCCGGCTCGAACTCGTCGCCCGACCCGTCCGACGCCTCCAGGTACCCGAACAGGCGCGCCGCGCCGGCCGCGCGGGCCTCGCGCCGGCGCGCGCCGCCCGCCGCAGCGCCCGCGCCCGGCGCCGGCGCCGCGGCCACGGCGGCCGGCGCCGGCGCCGCCGCCACGGCCGGCACGCGCAGGTTGCGGCTCTCGATGTGGCTGCGGACACACGAGCGTCAGCGCGGGCCCGGCCGGCCGATTGAAACCGAGACTTGTGTCTGACGTTGAGACGTCTCTTGGCTAGACTGGACTTAGTCCGGCTGAATCCCTCGAAGACACAAGTTTGTGCGTTTACCGCAAAAAAGACCCCATTTGTCGTAACTCCGTCCGAGATTGGAAGGTACTCCCCTGACTATCCATTGCTCCAGGTTGTTGACATATCGAGCGATGTTCAGTTCCGTGGTCACTTGGAGTGCAAGGCCAAATTGTTATCTCTAGGGAAATAGGCTTGTTGCCCATGTTACAAAATTATAAAAACTCTCTATCAGTAACGTAAAATATATAAAACTAGAACGATCTGCGATCTTAAAATTTTAATAACTTATGTCCGACGTGTTTTATCGTCGATCAAAGTTTGGTGGGAAAGTCCATTTTAAAGGTATGAAATTATAAAAAATAAATATTACCATTGTAGAAACAATAAAAAATACTATAACTTTTGTTACGGCACTGGCTACATAAACGCAATATTTAACATAGCTGTCGTACAAATTTCTGATTTATTGCATATAAAATAGCATGGTGTGACGTCATAACGTGGTGGCCTTTTGTATGGAGCGTTTTCGGGATAGTCCAAAATTGTGATCTTCAAGTTATCATATCTCGAGAAGTTTTTATGCTATCGAATTAATTATTTCACGTATATTTATATTATTGTGACGTCTATAGATAACAAATCGAAAAAAAAAATGGGATACAAGCCTATTGGCATCATCTGTAAAGCCAGAAGGTATTTTCCACCACAGCATCGCCTTCAACTCTATAAAGCCTATAAGTTAGGCCTCATATGGAATACTGTTCACATCTCTGAGCTGGTGCTGAGGCGTACTTACGCTTCATTTGACCGCATACAGTGAAGAGCTGTTCGAATCGTCGGTAACCCAATGATTTCTGATACGCTGGAGTCTCTCTTACATGCAAAGATGTTGCATCTCTTTGCGTATATAAATTACACCACGGGGAGTGCTCGGATGCGCTATTTGATTTGATACCTGCCGTAATCGTACAACTCGCCATAAATTAAAATTCTATTCACATCGCTTTTTAAAACATTTTCTACCACGAACTATGAAGTTGTGAGTTGTGGAATCAATTTCCTTCAGAGGTATTCCCAAATAAATACGACATGGGGGCCTTCAAGAACAGAGTCAATATTTCCCTTAAAAGGCTGACAACGAACTGAAAAAGCGATCCCTTGGTGTTGCTGATTTCTATGGACGGTGGTGATTGCATTCCATCAGGTGATCTACATGCTCGTTTGCCCCCCCTCTCATATAAAATAATAACGAGCACATGCTCGCTTGCCATATATAAAAAAATATACAAAATATAATATTAAAAAAACTCACTGGGCGTCGCGCAGGTGGTGCGCCAGCTGGTGCTGGTCGTCCGCGAGGTACGGGCACTTGGCGCAGGCCTTCTTGTTGTGCACCTTGTGCACGTGCGTGGCGAGCCGCTCGGCGCGCGCCGCCTTGTACTCGCAGAGCGCGCACGCGAACGGCTTCAGGTGCGTGTTGAGGTGCCGCTTCAGGCACCAGTTGTCCACGCCGGACCACGTGCAGTAGCAGCACGCGTAGCGCCGCTCGCCCTGCGACCGCCGCACGAACGTCAGTAAACGTGCACCGCGCGGGCGGAGCGGGCCGGCGGGCGGCGGACTCACCTTGCGGCGCGCGGCGGCGGGCGCGGCGGGCGGCGCGGCCGGCGGCTTGTGCGCGCCCGCCGCACCGCTCTCCGCCTTGGCCAGCGGCGCGCGCTCCAGCTTCACGGCGGCGGGCGCGGGCGGCGCGGCGCGGTACTCGAGCGGCGCCACGCCTGCTACGCCGGCCACGCCGGCCACGCCGTTCACGCCCGCCACGCCCGCCACGCCGGCAACGCCGGCCACGGCGGCGACCGGCAGACCGGGCGCGGGCGCGGCGGGCGGCGGCTCGGCAGGCGGCTTGGTGTAGTAGTGCAGCGCGGGCGCCGGCGGCTGGGGCTTGGCGGGCGCGCGGCGGATGCGGTTGAGGTCGTACGGCTGGTCGCGGTGCATGCGCAGGAAGTGTTTCTTGACGTGGTCTGCGCGGTTGAACTGCTTCTGGCACAGGTAGCAGTGGAAGGGCTTCTCGTCGCGGTGTATGTTCTCGTGGCGCGTGAAGAGGTCGCGGCGGTCGGTGGCGTAGGGGCACGAGCCGCAGGCGTAGCGCTTGCCGGCGTCGGGCGCGGCGGCGGCGCCGGCGTCGGGCGCGGGCGGCGCGGCGTCGGGCGCGAGCTGCGCGCGCCGCTCGCTGCGCGCGGCCTCCACCTTGTTCTTGAGCCGCTGCAGGTAGCGCGTGAGGTCGTCGAGCGCGGGGTTGTCGCGCAGCAGGTGGTCGGCGGCGGCGGGGTCGGAGTGGTGGTCGCGCGCCAGGTGCGTGCGCACGCCGCGCGCCCAGCCCGACGCGAACCCGCAGCCGCCCACGGGGCAGGCGAAGGCGCGCGCCTGCGAGTGCGTGCCCAGCCAGTGCTCGGCCAGCCGCGCCAGGAAGCCCACGCACTCGCAGTCGGCGCACTTGAAGAGGCGCTGCGCGGGGTTGTAGGCGGCCACGCGCGAGTGCGCCCAGGCCAGCGGCTCCTCGGCCGCCGTCCAGCGGTCCTCGGCGCCGGGGTCGATGCGCGGCGCGAAGTTGGCCTGCAGGATGCCGGGCGGCGGGAACCCGTTCTGCATCAGCGCCGCGAGCCCCCACGCCGTGATGTGCTCCTCGGGCCGCAGGTCGTCGTCCAGGTCGCGCTCGGCCGCGGGGAACTCCACCACGCCCACGGCCGCCTCCTCGCCGTACAGCTTCTTGGTGATCTCCTTGAACATGTCCTCGCAGTCCAGCGTGAGCGACGACACGCCGCCCACTCCCGCGCCGCCCTCCATCTCGACCGGCGCCCTCCTACTTGTCCTGCAATCGAGCACGTTTATTTGTCATTTGACCTTTGCTTTTTATTTTATTTTTTATTTTATAATATAATAATGATTTATTTTTGTATGGTTGGCCTTACCACCGGAATCCGTCGCGGAATTCAGAAACTGAATAAAGACTCTCAATCCCCGCCGCACGGAATTGCAAACAAAACACCTATTCACCGCACACATGCAGATTTTTAGATTTAGATTTTTTCTGACATAAATACTGACGAGTATGAAGAATCTAAGAATCTGAATTCCGGTCGCACATCTATCCATACATTTGTAAGCAGCGAACTCAGATAGCAGCATTTATAACTTCAGTTTCTGAATTGAGTGACGGATTCCGGTCGTGTAAGGCCGGCCGCGGTACGAATACGTGCGCGCTTGTCCACTTTCCTGTTGCCCTACCGTACCGTCGTCGGCCATATCTTGAGCGGCAGCGATAAGACCTTCTCGCGATGCATAGATATATTTAATATTCTTACACAGAATGTTGTATTTATCTCCAGTTTCGATGTGATCTTTGGTACGTCATTCTTGTTACTGTATTATCTATGGCGATTCTCTATAAATTCTTTGTTTATAACCATTTATGTATCTTCGAATAAATATCCTATGCCTGTTGCATGTTATTTTCTAGTTTTATACTCGTATTGGTATTTATTTACGTCCAAAGTGGCCTAAAAATTTATGTCAGAAATAGAGTTTTTGAGGCTTATAAATTCCTGACTAATATTTTTTAACTGTGACAATGAGCAACGAGCCTAGATTATGTTGGGACAAATCCATATCATTGTAACCGGACGGAGCCTTAAGACATTGTCTTCAAACATATGCCATTGATCCTTGCTCTGTTTTTGTAATTCGCGCTGTGCGGAGATATCTCGGTGAGCCATATCAGGGTGACGGACTAGTGGCGGTACGGACAACTGTCTATATTCATATTTGTTTTTGGAAACAGGCTTACCTCTGTCCCTAAATACCTTTAGGGACAGATACTATTACTATTATATATACTATATTTACCACGATTATATATTATATATGATATATTAGGGATTACTATATCTGTACCCAGATATAGAAAATTATCGCGGTTCTCTAAACTATCGCATTTTAGTTTTTTTGGGGTACCTCCCCTACACGTAAAATGGGGATGATTTTTTTTTCTGCACCTACCCCATGGTGTGTGGTGTCGTCGGATACGTCTTTTAGATTGGGAGTGTGGGAAGATCATTTTTCGATATAGTAATCTGTTTGCGAATTATTTACATTTAACGTGCAAATTTTCCCATTTGCATTTTGTCTCCCCCCTCCCTGTATCAACGAAACTGTTATATTTAGAAATGTGAAAAAAATCATGAAAGTAGTCCATATAGTGAATTTAAAAGGAAAACTATCACGGCTAAGTAGACTTTACAAGTTACTGAGTAAGTAATAGCCGACGAACTTATAAAATGTATTGCAAGACGAATAGAATTGTGTAGTACATTACCAGAGGCTAGATGGCGCTTTAGTTATATGTTCACTTTAAAAATAAATAATAGAGAAGCTCGATGGCGTCGTTGCTTGTTAGACTACAGGCCCGTGTACAAAAAATTGTGGGTCATTTGAACCACCAGGTGACCTATCTAGAACGATATAAGGGCATAAAATAATAAGATTCAGCACTATGCCGTCACTTGTAAGCTGTCCAACTGAGTGCAGGTGAGAATTCAAAAGTACAGGTAGAGTGAGTACATTTTGGTCATATGATTTTGTACGGCATTCTTACCATCGATAGATCCATGAAAAATAATAAGAAAACGCGCAGTGCCGTAAAAAAATGGTGCGCCACAAAGTCGGATTTTTTTTTGATTTTCCGACAATTTCCAGGGTAAATTTGGTCATTTGATTTCGTACGGCATCAGTTTAATACTGTTTCAATACAGCTTCTAATCCATTATTCCGCAACGCCGTACACAAATCATGCGACAATGGGAAAAAATCGAGGGTTGCAACCCCCTCTCTTTCCGTGGTCCAGGGGGTGATTTGAAAAAGTACGGCATCGGTTCCAAAACATTATTAAGCACTCAAGAGTACTATTAAAAATAATGCCGTCAAAAAATTATGGTTCATTTGAATGTATATCAATAATTATCTTAATTTCATCGTATACTTGATTTATAAAGCTGTAAAGTCATTTGATCCTGTACGGGAACTTTTTTTTTAACATGATATTGTATAATACAATTGTTATATAGTATTGCCGTTCAAAAGAAACTGTTCTAGAAAAAAATATAGAGAAATACAAAAACTGTAATTTTTCAAGTTATTGCAAAAGTTTAAATGCTCATAGAATAATGAAATATAGCAATTTTCTACATTTTATCCCTTGTTTTAAATAGTATTAAGATAAATAAATTAGGAAAAGATGATGCCGTACATTTTAATGCAGACCATCTCTTTTAGGCTGATGAAAACGACGCTACCATTTTAAGGGTACTTTATGGCCATCTGATACTGTACGGCATTAACATATTTTTGAAAAGAACTATTGATAATATGATAAAATCATTATGACGTCTAACTGAAGTGAAACGGCGTGTATATTATATCCAAGAATTGAAACTGTCAATCCCAGTATCTACAGTTTTGTATACTTTTTGGTTTTTAATATATACTTCAAACATTATTGATACATATATATAATTGATTTGTTTCATTGTAATGATGTGAATAAATAAACCAACTATTTTTTAGAGAAATTATATTGTATGATGATAATAAAAAAAATTAAAGTATTCAGTATCGGAATCAGACGCTGAGTTGTTGTCGGAATCATCGTCTTCATCAACGTCCTTTGGGTGTAAGTGGTTCATCAACATCTTTGAACCAAAGCCAACTTCACCTGCACGCGGTGCACCCTGCTGACTGACAAACGAAGCTCTGGCGAAAAGAGAGGTAGGGAGCGTAATTGTAAGCTACCCGACTGGGGAATGTACCTCCACCTCACAGAATACCGCAGCCAAATAACGGTTTCCTTGAGGGCTGTTGTGTTCCTGCGAGTGAGGTCACCAGAAAGGAAGGAGATGCTGCGATGGCAGCGGGGGTGGCAGCGCGCGAGCGATATTTTATGTTGCGAGCGTTAATATGGCTACGGTAACCGCTTCACATCAGGCGGGCCGTATGGCCGTAAGGCTTGTCTGCCACCCGACGTAGTATAAAAAAAAAAAAAACGTCCGAATTATCTTCTCTAACATTTTCTGAAATATGAATCTATATATATAAAAGAAAGTCGTGTTTGTTACAACACTTATAACTCGAGAACGGCTGGACCGATTGCCATGGTTTTTGATTTGTTGGATTTGTTTCCGTCCCGAATAGCAGAATAACTCTTAAAAACATTGGAAAATTTTTGAAAAAACAAAATAAAAGAAAAAACATTTTCCCATACAAAATGTTCGTGGTTGTCGTAGCTGTCAAATGTGACGTTGTCGTACGTGCGTACGCCAAATGTATGCGTGCGTTCAGAAATGTATATTAAGCTCATTATAGAACAAATGTCATAGATCTATATATATAAAAGAAAGTCGTGTTTGTTACAACACTTATAACTCGAGAACGGCTGGACCGATTGCCATGGTTTTTGATTTGTTGGATTTGTTTCCGTCCCGAATAGCAGAATAACTCTTGAAAACATTGGAAAATTTTTGAAAAAACAAAATAAAAGAAAAAACATTTTCCCATACAAAATGTTCGTGGTTGTCGTCAGCCTGGCGCAACTCAAGGTAAAAAAACGACTCTATGAATCGGAAGCGAATTTGGTACAAATTCTGATTGTTTTCGCTCCCATTTCATACATTTAGAATTAACACTATTTGTATGGCACATCCGTCTCTTAAAACGTAGTGGTTACATTCTCTTTGGTTGTCGTAGCTGTCAAATGTGACGTTGTCGTACGTGCGTACGCCAAATGTATGCGTGCGTTCAGAAATGTATATTAAGCTCATTATAGAACAAATGTCATAGATTAAAAACAAATGTTAACTCTATTGGTCTCATTTTTACGTCTTGAAAGTTGGCTGTGATTTGTTTTGAAAACAGTTTTGTGGATTTAAATATTTATTGGTTCTAAAATATTTATGCGTGCGTTCAGAAATTTAAATCAAGCTCCATAAATCTATATAATATATTATTTAAAATAATGTCGTGTCTTGGTCGGGAAAGTATTAAAACATTGAAAAATTGACGAAAGAATTAAATAAAAGAAAAAACGTTTTCCCATACAAATCGTGCCAGTTAAAAAGGATTGGAATATTTATTAATATATTATTGAATATTTTAAAAATATTGAAAGTTGCCTGTGATTTGTTATGAAAATTTAAAAATGTCAAATCGATAGGGGTGAAAACGCTTTTCCCATGGGGTTCGAGCGCAAGAATCAAATCAGAGTAAACATCAAAAGAAATGACAATTACAAATCACCAAAATGATAAAACCTATTTCAAAACTAAAAAAAAATAAAACAAAACGTTTTTTTTTTTTAAAAAATTAACAATTAGGAAATCTTTATTTTTATGAAATCTTCAGTTTTTATGGATACGGGTCTTCCCTCGACCGAAGGGGTTTAGAGCGTACTCCAACACGCTGCTCAACTGCGGGTTGGCGGAGGCCAGTGTTTTCGAACCGCCTAAAGGCCACTGACTTAACTTAACGACTGTCATTAAATGATAACAACCGGGACCGACAGCTTAACGTGTCTTTCGAATCACGGAGGAGCTCGAGGTAATATAAACCCATCCGTGTACAGGCTACGGTCGACGTTGCTTAACTTGCGTGTTCAATTAGACTGGCACGCGCAATGACGCCATCGAGCTTCTCTATTATTTTCTACTATTCATTGTTTTAATTCCATAAAATCATAAATTTAGTTCAGCTAATATGTACCACGACATTCATTGATTGTTAGGCGGTACGAAGTTCGCCGGGACAGCTAGTATATTATAACAAAAAACCTCAACAAAAAAATTATAACAAAAAACGTCAACAAGAAACTTTTCACTGGCCGCAAGTGTATTTGGAACTCAGCGGGACGTAGACGCAGTGCGAGAGGCAAGGGTCTACTCAGTAGACCCTTGCTTGCCTAGATCAGTAAACTCTACTGATCTACCAATCATGCGTTCGATACGATACTTCCCGCCATCGCGCCGCGCACGTACTACCAATGAGACCTAATATTCGCTACTGCGCAGTCAAGTCACTTGCTCAAGAAGTTTGCCGGGAATTGATATGTAAATTATATTTATTCAATATTTTTATTACTTTTTTATCAATATGAACTTTTATTAAGTACAAATAAACTATCTAAATGCCGTATAAAAAAATATCGTGATGAATTTCACCTTACATTTCGTTATATGGATTTTTTATTGAGTTTTTTTTTTCCTTTGACCTTTGGACCAACGAAAATGTACGGCATGTGAAAAAATATTACCTATGCATAAAATATTTTCAAAATAAATTAATTTTATGTTGTGTCAAATCACCCCCTAGACCACGGAAAGAGAGGGGGTTGCAACCCTCGATTTTTTCCCCTTGTCGCATGATTTTTGTACGGCGTTGCGGAATAATGGATTAGAAGCTGTATTGAAACAGTATTAAACTGATGCCGTACAAAATCAAATGACCAAATTTACCCTGGAAATTGTCGGAAAATCAAAAAAAAATCCGACTTTGTGTGGCGCACCATTTTTTTACGGCACTGCGCGTTTTCTTATTATTTTTCATGGATCTATCGATGGTAAGAATGCCGTACAAAATCATATGACCAAAATGTACTCACTCTACCTGTACTTTTGAATTCTCACCTGCACTCAGTTGGACAGCTTACAAGTGACGGCATAGTGCTGAATCTTATTATTTTATGCCCTTATATCGTTCTAGATAGGTCACCTGGTGGTTCAAATGACCCACAATTTTTTGTACACGGGCCTGTAGTCTAGTGTTGGTCTAATCGAACACACAAGTTAAGCAACGTCGGCTGTAGCAAGTCCATGGATGTGGTTAAAATAAATAATTAAATTAAAATAAATCAAATATTTAAAGGGGGCTCCCATACAACAGACATGTTTTTTTTGCCGTTTTTATAGATAATGGTACGGAACCGAAGGGTTATATAGGGGTTATATAAGTGCGTGAGTCCGACTCTCACTTGGCCGGTTTTTTACTTTATATTGCATCTAAGCAATGGTTTATATGTGAACTCAAACAGACGTGTATTGTAAGTATGTTTTTCCTTACTACTTTACTTAATATGTTTTCGTCCTCTACCCAAAGGTTGCCTGGCACAGACTGCATGTAGCGATAGGCCGCCTGTTGTCTTGATGATTGTTGTTACTACATTGTTATCCTGTATTTGGTGCAATGAAGTGCAACGGATTGTATTGTTGTATATCTTTATTGCATAAAAACAGTTGTAATACACAGATTGATAAAAATGTTGACATGCAATTTATACAAAGGCGGACTTCTAAAGAGATCTTGTCCAGCCAACCTTTGAGCATTTTAAATGACACAGCAAAAGTATACATACATGAAAAAGTAAAAATTCTACCTATGTAGAAGTACTAATATCACCAATTCAATACCACATCATATCCACAACCGTACAATTTAAAGATATTAATTATATAAATTTTGATTACAATCTCAATTATCCAAAGTGACGAACTCGTCGCTTTTAGGACCTGTCCCGAGACCGGTGTCCCAAGACAAGCGAACTTCTCCAGTATTATTTTCTCCAGTATTTTATTGTATTGTAATATCAATTTTCACAATTATTTATTGTAGGTAACATAATTTAACATTGCATTAAGCCTTCAAAAAGTATTTGATTAGACTACGTATGTGTCCGGCTGTCATTGGCCATGTCGACGTAAGTCTTTCTACGCAAACAAACAAAGCACCACGATAAATGATTATGTCCTTTCATCGAATATATTCTTCTCTTAGCCCAAAGGTTCGATGGGGGCGAGTTTGCATGACGTTTTACTTACCTAGAACATTGTAGATCCCCAGCGCAACTCAATTCTACCTAATTCTACAGTTCCGATCTTATTCTGATTTTTTTATTCTGTACATAAATGGCGTTAGTGGTTTAAATCGAAGACAATGGACAGTGTGTCACGTCGCGCGAGTGCCGCGGTACTGAAAAGATGACTTTGGTCTGTTTAGCGTGCAAGGTACTCATTGATATAATGCATTATTGGTAAATATATCAAATTTAATGCATCGGTTATTTTTAAGTGTCGGTGAAACATATATATGGCGGGTCCGAGGCGGGGAGGCGACACGATTATGTCAAACGATATTTCTGAACGTCGTCAGATGTGATAATAATAGGGAATTCTGAATGTCATTTGTAATTGCATCCTTCCAAATTATCGTATGAACCGGCGGCGGCGGAGGGATGCGGGAGCGACGCGTAATGAGAACACGGGCGGCCGCCGGGTGCGGGGGTGGCTCGCCCTCCGCCCCCGGCGGCCGACCGGGCCGGGCCGGGCCGGGCGGCCGGGCGGCCGGGCCGGGCGGCCGGGCGGCCGGGCCGGTCGGGCCGGGCGGCCCGCGGCGGCTGGCGCGAGCGGCGGAGAGCCGGCGCTGCCGCCGCGAGCACCCGGAAGCGGCACCTACCTCCGCCGACGGTGCAGTGCGGGCGATCGATCGCGGGCGGGGCGTGCGGCGGCGATGCAGCGGTCGATACGCTCGCGGGCCGGCTGTGGCGCGGGCTCGACAGTCAGCACCGGGCGGCGCGCCGGCCGCGACTGACGCCACCCGCCGACCCCTCCGCCGCCCGCCCATCGATCGCCCGCCCCCCCGCCGCCCAATGAACCCATTCACTAACGCGCGTATTGACCGAGTACGTGCCTACGCAACCGAGCCTTCGCTCCCCTTTGTCCATTGTTTCTTCTACTGGCGGCTTCGAGAACGGCGGCGCCTGGCGCCTCTACGGCAGCGTGCGCGCGCTGCCCGCCCGCCTCGCGCTGCGTTCCGATTTACAGCGACTACTTCCCGGATTAAGAAAGATCAAATAATATCATTAACATTCATCTTTGCAGCGAACTGTATAAAGTGTAAAGGCCGCTCAGTATGTACGCCTCGCAGACCTCACACGCCCGGTGGCATCGTCGCCACCGGGCGTCTGCATTTTTATTAACAAACAGTCTTCCTGTGCAGATGTGCACGCCGCTCGGCGGGGTGACGCGAGCGTAATTAATAGGCACGACACCATACTGAACATGCGTGGGCATAATAATATATCGATGGTTACGTTTCTTATCGTTTGCAATACCAGAAATATTGCTCGCGTCGTATAACATCATTCATTCGCATGAACACAATAATATTTTTATTTGTCTGCGGTCTCCTGTGAGGTGGAGGTACTTCCTTCCAGTCGGGCTACAAATTTCCTGCTCGACTCTAATTTATAAACCGATGAACAAAAGTAGTGCTACGCCGTAGCCGCTACGCACTCTGGATTATTGTTATTGATGACCATGTGATTGTGGAGCAAATATACAAAGCTGCTACATCACGATTCATGACCCACGAGCTGCCTCCTGACTGATACTTTCACTTTCGTGGAATCTTAACGATGTTTGTGGTATCTGACGAATCTCTACATTATTATTATGTCGGTTTCTACCTCTAGTTTAGAAATAGTATTATTGGAACTGTTTTTATGTATAGAAAATAAATGTGAGTTATTTAAAGAGGTTGTCAACGTGTACAACTTCGGAAAAGACTCGATGCCCTAACAGCAATTGTCGAAGATGTTATCTCGACGAGTCGTGTCGAACGGGCACTAATATCTAATATCAAAATTCATGTCCATATCACGTGTGACCTTTATGACAAAAACAAAAATAATGCAGGCAGCCTCCCCCGCCCCCCGCGCCCGTCCACGGCCCCCGCGTAGTGTGCATCGTCTGTAAATCTCGCAAGCCCGTGGGCGGGCTCGCGATGCCCACTCACCAACAAATGGCCTTTCGATGCGGAAACCATCGTAACCTTGCTCCGTGGCGGTCCAAATACTGCTGAGGTAGGTTATTTCTTAGTGTACCAGCGCAGATGTGCAGGTTCCATCGCGTTTAGGGTAGAACCATGTTGAGACAAGACAAAACACAGTATCCGCTGAATGTGAAGTGTATGTTTAAGTTACTGTATGTAATTGATGATCTAAAAATACTAGAAAGAAAGTATTAGTAAAGATCTAAAAATACTTTTTTCTTTTCTTCTTTATATTCCGAAACACTACACAAAAAAGATAAGTAAAATAAGATTTTGATTCATAAAAATGTAAGACGTGACAAAGTGCCCTCGAGATGAAATGATTCTGTAACTGCATGGGCATGCCGCCCATGCAGTTACAGAATCAGTAGTAGTTTGCATGAACTAATTGGTGGCGGGAGCACGCAAAGTAGTATAGATCAAATTGCCTGAAAATTTGACTTCCGCAAAATAACACCTGAATCAATGAACTATCGAACAACATCTAGCCTACCCCAAATGCCAACCCCACCTGCACGCGCCTTGATGACACCTCGGCGACGGGTCCAACTCTTGGGACCGTGGTGCTCCCTGCTAGATAACGGACGGGGCTCTGACGACCGAGTAAATGGCGGGATATCCATTACCCCACCAGGGCCTCCGGATTCTGGTGGAAGAGGTTTCAGCGACCTTGGAGGTTAGTCCCTTCTTAAAAGATTGGCGTAGAAACTACTGCGCCTATGTTCCCAAGAAAGTTATCATGGTCAGACGAGCACATAGAGTACGTTCGCCATGCGAGCCGACTAGCAACCGGCGCCGATCTGCGTCCGGGGTAGGCGGTGTGAAATTGGCTACCGGCCATGGGTTGGCAGGAATCCAGGCCTCCCATGGATACTCTGCTACTTGAATGTCACTGAAGCTGCGTCAAATCCAGAAGATAGGTACTTGGAATAGATGTTGGTCCCATATAAATTTGGAAAAAAAAAATTAACCCTAAGGGTAGGAAAACAGAGGATGATTGATTGTTCACTCACTGATTGTAATGTAAAACCACGCATAACTTTTCACAGAGTAGTCCGATTTTGATAATTCTTTTTTTATTGGAAAGGGTATACCCCGAAGTTAGTGCCAAATAAATTTTGAAAACAAAAACTCAACCCTACGGAAAACAGGAGATGATTTATAGTTCATTCACAGATTTTAATGCTGAGTTGTGTATTACAAAAAAAAAAAAAACAAGTTTGGTGTGCAAAGTGGTTCATCAACATCTTTAAACCAAAGCCAACTTCACCTGCACGTGGTGCACCCTGCTGACTGACAAACGAAGCTATGGCGAAAAGAGAGGTAGGGAGCGTAATTGTAAGCTACTGGACTGGGATATGTACCTCCACCTCACAGAATACCGCAGCCAAATAACAATTCCCTTGAGGGTTGTTGTGTTCCTGCGAGTGAGTGAGGTCACCAGAAAGGAAGGAGTTGCTGCGGTGGCAGCGAGGGTGGCGGCCACGAGCAATATGTTGTGTTGCGAGCGTTAATATGGCCACGGTAACTGCTTTGACACAATTATAGCGAATTTGGAAGGACAGAAACATAATCTCACGCAAAACAAAGATTAACCTCGTTCGCACCCTTGTGTACTCAGTCTTCCTGTATGCCTCGGAAACCTCGACAGTGAAATCGGCCGATCGTAAGCGTATAGACGCTTTTGAAATGTGGTGTTGGCGGAAGATGCTCGCCATACCGTGGACGGCACATCGGACTAACGAGTCAATTCTGAAGGAGTTAAAAGTTACTACCAGAATTTCCACCATCTGCCTGCGCAAGATTCTCGAGTACTTTGGTCACATTGCCAGGAAACCTGCGGACAATCTTGAGAGACTCGTAGTCACTGGCAAGGTGGAGGGTAAGAGAGAACGAGGCCGCAGCCCGACTCGTTGGTCCGATCAAATTCGAGGTTCCCTCACCATGTCAGTCCACGATGCTTTAAAGACTGCCGGAGATCGACATAAATGGCGCAATATCATCAGAGAAAAGGTGCTTCCTGGTGGAGGTCACGACCTTCAAATCTGAGGATAACGAAACATGGAGGAGGAACTGCTTCACATCAGGCGGGCCGTATGCTTGTCTGCCACCCGACGTAGTATAAAAAAACACTCGGGGACTGCCATAGCATTTCTTATCAACTTATAGTACGATTTTAATTGATAATGCATATTAAAATTTTATGCATAAATTGAAAACAATAATTGTCGTATGAAACTTTTTTCATTTTAATAAATCATTCTATTTACAGCACATGACTTCTTGTGTCAAGCGATTGCTACGTAAAACGGAACGTGGGGTTTTAAAAACTCTCAGCCATCAGCGCGCGGCCATCCCATTTTTTGATACAACGGTACATAGGTGCTATGGTACTAGGTAGGTACCTATTGCATTGTTAGCGTGCTAGTAGTTTGCGCGCCATCTAGCTATTTTTGATTAAAACAGAAAAGCATAATTAAACAAATTGAACCTTCGTGTACTGATTTTGTTCAATCAAACTCCGATTTCGTTCCGTTGAATAAATTTTATCAAAAAAAAATTAAAAAAAAAAATTATCCCAAAATCAGTAATGTCAAAAATAATGATGTCAAAATCGAATGTCAAAAATAATAATAGCGAAAAAATTAAAAAAAAGTCTTAAAGTTACAAAAAGAGTAATGACCGCATCGATGCGCGAACGTAGAAACGAAACGATAGTTCAAATTTTGGTCACACATTTACAAGTGCGCCATTGACACGATGATACTCACTGCCGAAATACGAGTATGGGGGGTGTAAGGATTTTTTTGCGTAAAGGAATTTCTTGATTCGGTCGCCACGCCAAGCCCGCGATAAAAGCTATGCAATAGCTTAAAAACCTCACTAAAAATGAGCTTCAAAGTAATCAAAAATTAAGCCTGTAGTAATTAGTACATTACAGCCACATAAAATTATAAAACAAAAAACTTTTTAACAAAAAAATTAAACCGCCGAAAAAAATGAAAAGCAAAAAATAATAAACTTTGTTTTTATTGACCTTAATGACTAAGTTCTTAAACTAATTTAAGTACATCTAAGTAATTTTGAGTCGGCTCCAAACAATCAATGAACAAAGATTACTAAATTACCTCAAATTTAAAGAAATAAAAATAACCAAATCAAATTTAACAATGCAACGTGAAATCTCCAACGATAAACAAAAATATTCCAAAAAATGCGTGTTTGGCGCCGACTCAAAAGTACTTAGATGTACTTAAATTAGTTTAAGAACTTAGTTATTAAGGTCAATAAAAACAAAGTTTATTGTTTTTTGCTTTTCATTTTTTTCGGCGGTTTAATTTTTTTGTTAAAAAGCTTTTACCTATTATATTCGGATATGGTATTTTTTTATAGAATAGGGAAAGTCCAAATTAGTTAACAAAATTGGCGAGTGATTAGTGCGCTTGCCCTCTGGGTCTCGTGCGTTCTGGTCGCTCACCAAAGCCGTTCAAGGTAACTTCTGTCAGTCCTTGTTTCTGCCATTGCACGGAGTGGATGACGCTGGCTCACAATGCAAGGAAAAAGACCGATCTCTTGGGATTTCTCTTTGCGTCTAACTCGACTCTACATGATCAGGGAGCAACACCGCCAACCTTCCCACGGTGTGAGAGCTCTATCCCAGAAATTAAGTTCTCGCAAAGACCTGTCCGTAGAGCGCTCTTCTCCCTGGACATCCATAAGTCGAGTGGGCCGGATGGCATTCCACCTAATGTTTTAATAATATGTGCTCCAGAGGTCGCTCTCGATTTTGACACGCCTATTCCGGTACTCCTATTCACTTCGCGTGGTCCCCAGCTCATGGAAGGAGGCTTTGGTTCACCCGATTGCTACAAAAGGTACGTGCTCAGATCCGTCCAACTACAGGCCCATGGCGAAAATTTCTATATTTTCCAAAATCATGGAAACTATCATTAACCAATAGCTGGTAGCCTACTTAGAAAATCACCAGCTGATAAATGATCGCCAATATGGCTTCCACCGTGGTCGCTCAGCTCAGCAGTCAGTGGAAAGCAAGGTCGAAGCTTTGTCTGCTAGTCTGGACATAGCAAAAGCTTTGGATCGGGTGTGGCAATAAGCATTACTTTCCATGCTTCCTTCTTTTGGGCTACCTGAGAAACTTTGCATATGAATTGCCAGTTTTCTATTGGTGGCGGAAGCACGCAAAATGATGGACCTAGGTCAAATTGCCTGCTCTGTACTGTCTAGTCACTAGCCCAAGAAGCCTAATGAGTAAAGAAACGGAACAGAGAGAAAGCTGGGGGTTGATACCTTTTGCTCGTACAAGAGGGTTAGGGGAAAAAATAAAAATAAATGTACATTAATAAAATGTATTCGACAATCTTTTTCTATATGTACTGTGTTTCAACTGCCCGAGCAGGAGATGCCACTTCTATTGTAACTTTTTTTTTTTGCTTCCAGCCATTTAGCATGTGGCTTTATTCATCATTCAGTGTAATGCATTCGATATTTTGTGGACAAAACCTAGGAGTGTTATCAATATTTGTAGGGTATAAGTGGCTCAGCATCACCCTATGAGCGAAAGCCAATCTCACCTGCACGTGGCAACCTCCCTGCTAATAAGTTCTGGTGAAAGAGAGGTAGGGCACAGAAATAGCCCGACTGGGAAGTACACAGAAGATCGCAGTCAAATAACATCTCTCTGGAGTGTTATTGTGTTCCTGCGTCAGGTCATCAAAAAGAAGAAATAGCAGCCGCATAATGTGCTAATAATGCATGCTTTTATACACTGTTCCTATATCATAACAAATGCATAAAAACCATATAAAAGTTCTGTAATAGTATTTTCTAAGTTTACCAGTAGTAGATTGAATCACCTGTCAAAAGTTAAACATCTTGATAGAAGCTATAGCCTAGACGACTAGAAGCTTCATAGCCTCCGCAGCCATTTTAGAGGGCTGGACTTTTTTGCTGTTAGTTTAGGTCAGGCTTTTGACAGGCTTATAAAAACCTACCGCCAAGTAGTCTAAATAGGTCTGGCCTAAAGGGCTAAAAGGCGTTATAGGCTTTTAGCCTGTAAAGCCTTTAAATTAATAGGCTAGGCTAAAAAAAAGGCTAAAAGCCTATAGGCCCCGGGAACACTACTTATAACTCGAGAACCACAGAACCGATTTTCATGGTTTATGATTTGTTGGATTTGTCTCCGTCCCGAATAGAAGAATAACTATTAAAAATATTTGAAAATTGATGAAAAAATAAAATAAAAGAAAAAAGCATTTTCGCATACAAATGAAAGTGTCAGTTGAAAAAGGATTTGTCAAATCGATTGGTGTCATTTTTATGTCGCGAAAGTTGTCTGTGATTTGATTTGAAAATTGAAAAATGTGAAATCGTTTGTGGTGAAAACGCTTGGTCCATGGGGTCGCAAGAATCAAATCGGGAGTAAACATCAAAAGAAATGACAATTACAAATCACCAAACGATAAAACCGATTTCAAAACTAAAAAATAAAACAAAACGGTTTTTTTTTTATTAAACAATATAAGGAAATCTTTATTTTTACGAAATCTTCAGTTTTTATGGATACGGGTCTTCCGGTCTTCCCTCAACCGAAGGTGTTTAGAGCATACTCCACGCGCCGCTCAACTGCGGGTTGGCGGAGGCCAGTGTTTTCGAGCCGCTTTAAGGCCACTGACCTGGAGTAACGTTTGTCACCATCCGATGAGATGTTTGATTTGATATCTGCCGCTGAATTCCACTATCGTACAACTCGCCATAAATTAAAATTCCATCCATATCATCTTGATAATTGGCGATCTACTACAGTACGTTTCCTAAGACATTTCATACCACGAACAGTGAAACTGTGGAATCAACTTCCCTCAGCGGTATTTCCGAACAACTACGACATGGGTGCCTTCAAGAACAGAGTTTTCATTTTCCTTAAAAGGCTGGCAACGGATCGGCGACCCCTTGGTGTCGCTGGTCTCCATGGGCGGTGGTGATTGCTTTCCACCAGGTGACCCACATGCTCGTTTGCCCCCCTCTCACATAAAAAAATAATAATCTAATGATAACAACCGGGACCGACGGCTTAACGTGCCTCCGAAGCACGGAGGAGCACGAGGAGCTTTTAATATAAACTCATCCGTGTACAGGCTACGGTCGACGTTGCTTAACTTGCGTGTTCAATGAGACTGACACGCGCAATGATGCCATCGAGCTTCTCTATTATTTTCTATTACTCATTGTTTTAATACCATAAAATCATAAATTTAGTTCAGCCAGTATATACCACGACATTCATTGATTGTTAGGCGGTACGAAGTTCGCCGGGACAGCTAGTATTAATAATAAAAAAACTTACCTTTGCACGAACATTCAAAAATGTTTTTAAATATCAATATAAAATGTACAAAACAAGAAAATAGTCTCCGCTGAAATTATTATGTACATACTACGAGGGTCATTTGAAAAGTTCTTAGCCTAACACATTGAGATATAATCTCAATGGCCTAACATAGGTACTTAATGAAACCACACGATTTTGAGTTTATTTTTATTTTTCAACATACTCTCCTTCGCCCTCCCGCGCTTGTGCGAGACGGTCGAACTAATCTGTCTGTGCGATTTGATATTGCAAATTAAATAATTCTCTTAATTTGTTTCGTTAAGTGTGTGGGCATTTCGGTGAATTTTGTTCATCTGATCTGAACTTATCATTTCCGCGTTAAATTTTGATCATATTTAGGTTTTATTTGTTAAAAAGTTGATACAGTGATTATTATTCGCAAACTAGTAGGTACAACAACAAAAATTTTTTGTGCTGCTTCGTGACTAACTACGGCTGCATCACTCGTTGTAAAACAGGTTTGGCCCGTAAAAGGTACGTAATAATTTCATATTTTGTTATTATAATACTGGTTTTTATTAGTGTTAATTTTAGTACAACAAAAGAAATACGTAAATCTTTCAGTGTTGTCACTTTATAAATTTACCCCAGAATCGGGGAAAATTTTATTTTGATAGGTAATAGTTTTATTCCTGCTAACTCGTTATATAAACAAAATGTCAAGTAATACCGATGATCCTGGTGGCACGACACCAATTTTTGGTCGTAGTAATTTGACGCCGCGATCACCGCCGGCAACTAATGCCAAGCGAACATTAGGCGATATATCACCAACCCACTTATCACCTGATGAAAAGCGACTACAGCGGTCAGCAAGCACGGAAAATGTAGACAACTTAAGCCTTAGCACCTCGGCTGAAATTCTTGATTCAAATATTGATTATGTTGAATTTGTTCGCGAATCTTCGGAATGTCTGGAAAAAATTAATGAGATAATTATCGGGCAAACCTCGCGAATTGGTGTAGCAAATAAATCGACAATAATGGCCATGACCCAACGAGTTACCTCACTAATATCGATGCTAGCCATAAAGTCAGCCACAGCGGAAAAATACCTCGCCATTTCTGAAAAAAAGCTCGCGATTGTCGAACGGGATTTATTATCCTTAAAATTAGAGTCCAAAAATAACCCCGTTGCGCCTGTAACTAAGGCTAGCGAGTCGTACGCCGAAAAATTGAAACTTCGCTTGCCAAAGCAAATTAAGCCGGTTCAAACTCGCGAGCCTGTGCCTTGCATAGTAGCTTATCCAACAGAAGAACGATCCGCGGAGTTAACAACATCCGAAGCTACTAAGGAGGCACTTATGAAAGCAATTAAGCCATCCGATGATGGGTTTCAAATTGTAGGAGTCAAGAAAACTGCGAAATCCGGTGTAGTAGTACGCGTTTCTAATGACGCTCAAATTAAAAAGCTGCAATCAATTCAAAGCATAAAATCGGCTGGACTTAAGCTCGAAAAGCCTAAAGGACGCCGCCCGCGTATTATTATAAAAGACATTCCAGATACAATGGACGACACTAAGTTTTTAGCCGCGTTATATAATCAAAATATAAAAGACGAATTAAAAATTACATTTTCGGAATACCTAAAAGACATAAAAATCGTGCGTCGTCGTCCTACTGCCTACGGCAGGAAGTGGGTGGGAGTCGAAATCTCCCCGGAAATACGCAAACACCTTATTTCGACAAAAGATAAGATTTTTATAGATTTTGCCACATGTAGATTCGTGGACGATATAGAAGTCGTGCGTTGCTTGAAATGTCAGCAGTATGGGCATGTCAGCAAATACTGCTCGGCAAATAACTCCACCTGTGCCCACTGTGCCGAAGCACACGACTCCCGGGAATGTCTGAAGAAGTCTGAAGCAGACTTCAAACCTACATGCGCAGCATGTAGGCGTCAAAAAAAGACTGCTGACCACAAGATCGGGTCAGAGTCTTGCCCCACATACGCAGCACGGTTAGAATTCAATATTTTAAACACCACCTATGGATAACGTCGTAATTGGACAACTAAATCTACACAACGATAAAATTGCTACGTCTGAGTTGGATAAGCTCGTTGCGGACTATAAGCTCGATCTTGTTTTAGTTCAGGAGCAGTACCAAAGATCTCAATTAAACAGTAAATTTATACAACTTAATAACAAGTCGCGCGCGGGTATATATGCGCCAAGGGGCGGATTTACTATAACATCAATCAATCACCTAATGTCCACTCACTGTGCGGTAGCTGAAGTAACATCTCCATATTTGAGAGTATTTGTAGTCAGTTGTTATTTTCAATTTTCTGACCCTGTGGGTTCGCATTTGTATCATCTACGAAGAGTATTGCATGCTCTTACTGGTCATAAGGTTATTATAGGAGCAGACGTAAATGCATCATCACCATTATGGCACGGCAAGTTGAGAGCGACCGATGCCGACAGACGCTCTGCTGTTGAAGAGTTCATTGCTGAAATGCATCTTCATATTCACAATACCCCTGAAGCACCACCTACTTTTAGTAGCCCAATGGGCGAGTCTTTTATTGACGTCACACTTTCTAGTGCAGACGTCCGAATACAAAACTGGCGCGTTCTTCCTGAAGCTTCTTGTAGTGATCACCGTCTGATTGTGTGTGAGTTCTCCCCAGTTGTTGATAACTTAAATCCGCAACAGTTAATAGGTTTTCAATATAAAACTAGGAACGCCGACTGGGCAAGCTTTGCTTCACTTTTCGCTTCCCGCGCCAAAGATTTTACTCGTAGTGAACTTACAGTCACGGAAAGTGTTAAAATTATGTCTGACACATTCGTATATTGCGCTGACGTTGCATTAGGTCGAAAACCTATAGTTAATAACAGACGATGCGACTGGTGGAATGATACCCTTATTAGGTTGCGTAGGCATTTTCGTGCCGCTAGACGTAAAATCTCAAAGTTAAAGAAACGTAACATCGAAGGAGAAATTTATCAAACCGCTCTAAGTGACATGCGTATTGCTAGATCTCACTATCGCGCTGCTGTTGAAAAATCCAAAGGTAATTTACTAAAACGTATTGTAGAAAGATTAAATAGTGAGGGCCCGTGGTCTCCTCTATATAACGAATTTAAAGCAAATAGGCGGATTGATCAGGCATACGTATCCAATATAAAATTTAATAATGCACATACCCTTGGTGTAGAAGAGACCGCTGAGACAATTCTGCATGCGTTAATTCCTGACGATTGCGCCGATAGTGACAGTGACTACCATCGTGAGGTTAGGAGCGCGGCGGATATGTGCCCTTCCACTCCAATATCAAATGTACCGTCGATGGATGAGTTTATGTCTATTGTTAAAGCTTTGCCTACAAATAAAGCCTCCGGTGATGATAAGATTTCGAATAGAATGATTAAAGAAGCTTGTAAAGTAGCCGCTGAACCTATCTTAACAATACTTACTCGGTGTATTGTAGAAGGTAATTTCCCTGGCATTTTGCGAAGTGGTGTTATAAAAATAATACCAAAAGGCGGTGATAAACCACCAGACGATCCGAAGTCCTACCGTCCTATTACTCTGCTACCGTCGTTGGGTAAGCTGCTTGAGCGCTTGGTTGTGCCACGGTTGCTGCCCGGTGGCCCACAATTTCATAAAAATCAGTACGGCTTCACCATTGGCAAGTCCACTGTTGATGCTGCGCTCGCAGTGCGCAAAGTTGTTGAGCTCTCGGAGAGCAAGTATGTTGTAGCTATTTTCTTAGATATCTCAGGTGCCTTTGATAATGCTTGGTGGCCAATGATGTTGCTGAAACTTAAGGTGAGAGGTTGCCCTAGCAACATCTACTCTCTCATTCGATCGTACTTTTTGAATGGTACAACTAAATTAAAACTTGGCCATTATGTTGCTTCAAAGGTGCTCACGCAGGGCTGCCCCCAGGGTTCAGTGTTGGGACCGTATCTCTGGAATATCGGTTTTGATGATTTTTTTAGCCTACCCTTACCGGAAGGGTGCTCGTTAACTGGTTACGCTGACGATGGTCTCTTATTAATCTATGCTAATTCAAGATCTAGCATAGAGAAACTAGCCAACGCTAGCCTAGGCTTAATTTCAGATTGGGGTTATCGTAATCGTCTCGATTTTGCGCCACATAAAACATATCAACTCTTGCTTAAGGGAAATTTACAGGTTTCACCGCGATTTCATTTTAATGGAGTATCTGTTGCTAATAGAAGTTCGGTTTGTTACTTAGGTTTGCTTTTGGATAGAAATTTTAATTACATTGAGCACATGAAGCAAGTCGGTGAAAAAGCAAAAAAGAATTTCTATGCCTTAACACGAATTTCTACCTCTACGTGGGGATTAACTTTCAAAACGTTAAAAACTATTTATACCGCCACATACTTAGGTTGTGTTACGTACGGTTCACCTGCGTGGGCAGATAGGGCTACTATAGGTGCAGCACGTCGTAAATTGCTTCAAAGCCAGCGCCTTGCTCTGATATTTTTATGTAAGTCGTATAGAACTGTAAGCACCGAGGCACTACCCGTGCTAGCAGGTGTGTTACCGGTAGACTTAGAAGTACAACGCCGCGCTTCAATGTACTATACATCTAAAAATATGGTCCCTGATTTCTTGAAAACGCGTGATCGTGAAAAAATAGTTAGACTGTTCAAACCTTTTAATGAAGTATTTGAAACATTGCTGTCTGAATGGCAGGAAAGGTGGGAAACTTCTACCAAAGGACGCCACTTGTATCTGTTCTTTCAATCGGTAAGAGATAGATTAAAGAAAAAGTGGTTAGAAGTCGACCACCCTGTTGCGCAATTTTTAACTGGACATGGCAATTTTAAAGCTAAACTCTTTTCGTTTAAATTAGTGCCGTCGCCCTTATGCGAATGTTCTACTGCTAATTCTGAATTCGATCAAACAGCACACCATGTTCTCTGGGAGTGTGATCTTTGGCAGCGGGAGCGGAATGACATGTTGAATTCATTGCAAGTTGCATCCGGGGTAGTATACTATTCAGATTTGGTAGCAACAAGGGAGAATTACCAAGCGTTCAGACGATTTTGCAATTCATATTATTGGAATCGAAGTGTTAGGTAACAACTCAATGTTTTAGGTCCCTAATAGTGTTAGAAACTTAAAATCCGTGGTGCACGGCAGTTGAGCTTCACTTGACTAGCCATCTCTTTAGGCTTTTAATGCCTTATTTGCCATATTGCTGTCTCTCACATTGCTAAGAGGGGAAGTCAAATTCCAAAAGCTTCCTACTCCTACTAATTTCTTCTGATTAAATTCGTTGTGAGTTCCAAGGCAGCCGTAGTTTTACCCCTGGGACTGCAATGGACTTCATTGTTCATTGCCTTTTTTGGCGGTCGCCGCTGTTAATCCTGGCTACACAGGAGATACAGTGGTGGGAATGTGTGGTGGGCCCCCGTCCCATACTCTCCTTCGAGCTCAAAACACTTTTTCCATCGACCCGGTAAGGCTTCGATACCCGTTTTAAAAAAAAACTTCGTCTAACTCCTCAAAATAAGCGTCCACGGCGGCTATGACCTCTTCATTTGTAAAAAAATGTTTACCACCTAAAAATTTTGTCAGCTTTGGGAACAGATAAAAGTCGGACGGTGCTAAATCCGGTGAATATGGGAGATGAGGTAACAATTCGAAGCCACATTGATGGATTTCTGCAATGGATTGCACAGAGGTGTGAACGCGCGCATTGTCCTGATGAAACAAGACTTTTCTTCTCAATAAACCTGGACGTTTTTCTTTGATTTCTTCTCTCAAACGACGCAACAGGTTGCAATAGTAACCGGAGTTTATTGTTTCACCCTTTTTTAAAAAATCCACGAGAATTATACCCTTTGCATCCCAAAAAACGGATGCCATGACTTTGCCCGCCGATAAAACCACCTTTGCCTTTGTGGAGACAAAATATGCATTCATCGGCACGGCGCGCACGCATCGTAGACACCTCAATACTAACCCACCGACGCGAGCGAAACTGACTATATCTACGTGCGACAGAGACAGCGATAACAACAACATGCAGCCTCTCTTTCTTCAGCTGATACATGAGCAAGGCGCTGATTGGATATTTACTCGTTCTACTTATTATCTATTTACCTTATAAAATATTGTATATAAGAAATCAAAATTAAAATTATTCGACAGTCGTACACAAGCAATTGGAGTCTTATTTATAACCTTCTGATAACAAATACAACAGTGGTGACCACCCGACTTGAAAATGGACAAAACTGAAGTTCAAGCCGACGTTCCGGTTCAACAGCAACTCGATCTCGCAGCGATTTCGTTAGGCTCAAAATTACTGCCATTTTGGCGGGAACAACCTGACGTCTGGTTCGCGCATTTTGAAGCAATTGTAAACCCACTGAAGACCGGCGACGAACAAAAATACCGCTACGCGTTACAACAGCTACAGACAACAGATCTCGGTCATTTAAGCGACATACTTCTTAATCCACCAACTAGTGGTAAATATGACGCTTTAAAGGCCCGTCTACTCTCCGTATACGCAACGTCAGAAGTCAAGAATTTTCAAAAACTCATCAGCGGACTTGAATTGGGAGACCAAAAACCGTCACAGCTGCTACGAAGAATGCGAGAACTTGGTGGCAACATGATCACTAACGAAGGCATACGTATTGAATGGCTAAATCACATGCCTCCATACGTACGTGCAACGCTGTCCATCAACAAAGAAGCATCACTCGACACTCTCGCAGCCATGGCAGACAGCATGCTGGAGTTTAGCACCGAGCCCATCACAGTGGCAGCAGTATCGTCATGCCCACCGCCGTCACAAGCACATCCTACGGACCTCAACACGTTACTGAAGATTTTTGAAAAACTCACATTCGAGATTGCGGAACTACGTACTGAAGTTTCGGAGTTACGTACGCGCCACCGACCATTTCGACGACGACCGCCTTCGAGAAGCCGCTCACGCTCAAACAGTCGCAGTTCAAAGAAGCCCGGAGACACTGATTGGGAATGCCGCTACCACTTCAAGTTTGGAGACAAAGCAAGACGATGCGAATCTCCGTGCTGCCGAAGAAAATATCATTCGGAAAACTAGATGCGACACCGACTGTGGCGGACGTCGGTGTTCCCAGCAGAAGCAACCGCCTATGTGTTTACGACCGCTATTCGCAAGAACGATTTCTCGTCGACACCGGCGCTGAAATTTCCGTATTGGCCGTCAAATCGAAGCGAAAAAAGATAGCTTCAAACTACAAGTTATATGCAGCAAATGGGACGACAATAGAAACATATGGCGAGAAGACATTGAAGCTCAATCTTGGTTTACGTCGCACCTTCACCTGGACATTCGTCGTAGCTGACATCAAGAAATCTATTCTCGGCGCTGACTTTCTCCGACATCACAACCTGCTGATTGACCTGCGAAGAGAAAAGCTGATTGACAACGTCACGGAGCTATCCGTTAACGCTCCCATCAGCCGCAGCGAAGTGCCTGCTGTCCACATCGTCAACCAAGCTCATCCATACCACGATCTCTTGGCGAGATTTCCGGATATTCAGCGACCATTATCAATGAAGAAACCACCGAAGCACGATGTAACTCACCGCCTACAGACAACTGGACCGCCGTTATTTGCAAGACCAAGGCCGCTACCAAGAAGTGAAGAAAGAATTCGAACGAATGGTTGAAATGGGAATTTGCAGACCATCAGACAGCCC
The DNA here is from genome assembly GCA_937001555.2 of Hypsopygia costalis. Classification (NCBI taxonomy): domain Eukaryota; kingdom Metazoa; phylum Arthropoda; class Insecta; order Lepidoptera; family Pyralidae; genus Hypsopygia; species Hypsopygia costalis. Next base: position 236,489 of record OW443336.2, on the reverse strand, counting down.
ATGGGCAAGCCCACTACACGTCGTTTCAAAGAAAAATGGCCAGCTACGTATATGTGGAGATTATCGCCGACTCAACGCAGTTACAACGCCAGATCGCTACCCGCTGCCCAGTATTCAAGACTTCACCTTATTACTGCACAACAAAAGGATCTTCTCCAAGATAGACATCAAAAAAGCATACTACTGGATACCTATGCATAGCAAAGAAGACATACAGAAGACTGCCGTGACTACACCATTCGGACTTTTTGAGTTCATGGTCATGACCTTCGGACTCCGGAATTCCAGCTCAAGCTATCAGCGATTCATGCACCAAGTACTTCAAGGACTAAGCGAATTCACCTTCTGCTACGTCGATGATCTACTGATATTTTCACCGGATGAAGAGACACACCGAGAGCACCTACAAAAAGTCTTCGAGCGACTAGACGAGTACGGCATAAGCATCAGTACAGAAAAATGCGAATTTGGAAGAAAGAAACTCAATTTTCTCGGTTACGAGATTTCAGAAGAAGGCATCCGACCACTGGACGAGAAAATTGAAGCCATTTCATCATATCCAAAGCCGAAAACCATCGAAGAACTTCGTCGTTTCCTTGGCATGTTGAATTTTTACCGACATTGCCTACCACATCAAGCCGATAAACAGCACGAGTTAAACAAGCTACTTCACAACATTAAAAAAAAAGACAAGACACCGATACAATGGACACCGAGCACAGAAGAAGCATTCATACAATGTCGAGAAAGCATCAAGAACGCCACACTGATGTCACACCTGATACCAGGCGCCGAGCTGTCTATCATGAGCGACGCGTCTGACTGCAGTATCGGAGGAGTCCTACAACAAAAAAACAAGAATCAATGGCAACCAATTGCATTTTTTTCGAAGACGCTGAGTGAAACACAACGCCGATATAGCGTGTATGACCGCGAATTACTCGCTATATACACCGCTATAAAACATTTTAGAAGATACATCGAAGGAACTCCGGCAATTGTATACACCGACCACAAGCCACTCACTTATGCACTAACTCAAGCACCAAGCAAGAATGACACACCTAGAAGAGAGAGACAACTGCAATTCATCAGCCAATTTTGCAAAGAAATCAGATATGTACGTGGACAAGATAACACAGTCGCAGATGCGTTATCCCGCATTTCCGAGATTGAACTTTCTTCAAGCATCGACTACAACACAGTATCACAAGTACAACAAGTATGCAGCGAGCTTCAAGAACTGTAAAAGAAAAATAATCTCAAGTTTGCCGACATACAGCTTCCCGGATTTACACGACCGATCACCTGTGAGATGTCTACGTCATCACCGCGACCATACCTACCTGCCGCAGTCCGCGCAGCTGCATTCAAAGCGCTGCACAGCCTGAGTCATCCCGGTATACGAAGCACAAGAAAACAAATGACTGAAAAATATTTTTGGCCAAGCATGAATAAGGACATCACAACTTGGACAAAAAATTGCCTTGAATGTCAACGCTGCAAAATAAACCGGCACACAGTGACACCACTGGGCGAATTTCAAGACAGTGCAAGACTGCAACATCTGCATGTCGACGTTGTCGGACCCATGATGCCTTCAGAAGAAAACCAGTACATCGTGACAATGATCGACCGATGCACGAAGTGGCCAGAAGCGATTCCTGTACGAAACATCACTGCTGAAACAGTTGCCCGAGCCATATATGACGGATGGATAAGCCGCTTTGGATGCCCACTACGAATTACCACCGACCAAGGACGCCAATTCGAGTCAGAACTATTCAACTCGTTAATGAAGAGACTGGGCGTAACGCGCATAAGGACCACTGCTTACCATCCAATGTCCAACGGCCAGATCGAGCGATGGCACCGCAGTCTGAAAACATCGTTAATGGCTTATGGAAATACCACAGATTGGTCTAAAAACTTACCTACAATTTTACTGGGACTACGTGCTGCGATCAACAGAGACAACAATCTAAGTCCATCACAGTACATGTACGGGTCAACACTACGCCTACCAGGTGACTTCTTCACACCTACAACGTCAAAAGAAGAACCTGCCGAATTTGTACGACGCCTCACAGAAACGTTGTCATCGATCACACCGAACAAGCCGAACAGAAACACAAGCCGAGCCATTTTCGTCCCTACAGACATCAAGACATGCACACACGTCTTCATGCGAGTCGACGCAGTCAAAAAGCCACTTACACCACCATACGAAGGACCTTATGAAGTCATAGAACGCCATGAAAAATTTTTCAAGATCAAGCTGCCTACTCGACTTGCAACAGTGTCGTTAGATCGCCTCAAACCCGCACACATGCCGAACGAAGACGAAAACTCGAAACACGAAACTCGAAACCCTATAACTGCAACACAGCCGACGACCGCTCCTGCGCAAGACAGAACATACACTACGCGAGCCGGCAGAGTCATTCGTCGTGTTGTACGTTTCACTCGAAGGGGGGTACTGTGGAGACAAAATATGCATTCATCGGCACGGCGCGCACGCATCGTAGACACCTCAATACTAACCCACCGACGCGAGCGAAACTGACTATATCTACGTGCGACAGAGACAGCGATAACAACAACATGCAGCCTCTCTTTCTTCAGCTGATACATGAGCAAGGCGCTGATTGGATATTTACTCGTTCTACTTATTATCTATTTACCTTATAAAATATTGTATATAAGAAATCAAAATTAAAATTATTCGACAGTCGTACACAAGCAATTGGAGTCTTATTTATAACCTTCTGATAACAAATACAACACCTTCTTTGGGGTGGGCGATCCTGCTCTTTTCCATTGTTTCGACTGTTCTTTTGTCTCGGGTGTATTGTGGTGAACCCAGGTTTCATCCATGGTTATAAATCTTTCAACAAATTCTATTGGGTCAGCTTCATATAACTCTAAACAGTCGCGAGAAGTTGTGAGTCGGTTGCGTTTTTGTTCCACTGAAAGCAGTCGCGGTACCCACCGCGCAGACACCTTAGAGAATCCAAGTTCAGTAGTAATTATATGATGTGTTCGCTCAGATGAGATGCCTACAGTCTTAGCTATCTCCTCGACAGTCAATCTTCGATCAGATAAAATTAAATCACAGATTTTTTCTTTGTTTTGATCAGTGGAAGCAGTCGAAGGCCGGCCACTACGGGGCTCATCTTGAATGGTCTCACGACCATGTTTAAACTCTGCCACCCAGTTTTTAACAGTCGCATACGGAGGAGCGGACTGACCCAAAGTAGCAGACATGTCTTCATGTATAGCTTTTGGAGTTAAACCTTTCAAATTCAGGTATTTTATCACTGCACGATGTTCAATTTTATCCATTTTCAAAAATAGCTCTGACTTGACTTACGGTATCACGTGTAAACGAACAATGAGTGACTGTGAATAAACTAAACTGTGCATACTTGTTGCTAAATAATGTAACTACAAAATGAGGGTAGTTATAAAAAAAAACAATGACTTTAACCATGTTAGGCTAAGAACTTTTCAAATGACCCTCGTATAAAACAATTACCGACTTTTAAATAAACAACTTACTTACACGTAGTATATTTTAACGTAGTTTTTTATACATCATACTGCTAGATATGTTTCAAGGATAGCCGTGGTCGTATGCCACCTACTGTAGCTAAACAGATTCATTATAATAATGAAATTAAATCAAAGTAATATATTATATAGTATAACATAATAGTTCTTGTACGTTCCCAAGATATATTATTAGAAAATAATGGTTCACGGTTTATGCACAAGGTAATGGAAAAATTCGCCTGCCCCCCCTAGGTGGGATCCCACATAGGGGGGGGCAGGCGAATTTTTCCATTTTTCAAAAAATATTTATCTGGCAAGTTGGCCAAGACAACTATTTAAATAATAATAAACCAATTTTCGGTGGAAATTTGCATGGTAATGTACATCATATATATTTTTTAGTTTTATAATTCTCTTATTTTAGAAGTTACAGGTGGGGGGGACACATTTTACCACTTTGGAAGTGTCTCTCGCGCAGACTCTTCAGTTTAGAAAAGTGTGATATTAGAAACCTCAATATCATTTTTGAAGACCTATCCATAGACGTATGTACGGATTTGATGAAAAAATAATTTTTGAGTTCTAAGTATGGGGAACCCCCAAAATTTATTGTTTTTTTTTTTCTATTTTTGTGTGAAAATCTTAGAATACATACTCGTATACCTACTTACCAAGTTTCAACAGTATAGTTCTTATAGTTTCGGAAAAAAAGTGGCTGAACATACGGATAGACAGACAAACAGACAGACATACAGACAGACATACAGACAGACATGACGAATCCATAAGGATTCCGTTTTTTGCCATTTAGCTACGGAACTCTAAAAAAAATTAAAATTGGTTGCCTGTAAAGTCGGTATACGGGCGAAAGTTTTACGTGACAACGACTTTGAGTGGTAAAATGTTTTCGAGTGGAAGGGACGCATGCCTTTCACTTTTTATGTCTGTCTCTCTCGCTCTTAGAAGGGACACGCGTCCACGACACGCTTACAATGAGAGCGAGTGAAAGGCACGCGCCTTTCACTCGCTCTCATTGTAAGCGCATAACGTGACCCAGTTTCTTGAAGTGTCACCCGGCTAACCAATTTATAAGACGTTGTCACGTCAAAACGATAAACGTAACCCATACAATTAAGGTGTTACGTTCATTTATTTATTAATACAGCACTTGTACGTTGTTACCTTCCTCATTTATTTTTGCTTTTGAGATACCTGCAATAAATTTAACTAATAATGCACATTATCGCAATGGCGATGAATAAAACACAGAAAAGATAGACAAGCATTCATCATGATGATGTATAATAGTATAGTCTTAAGGGTCGTCTCTTAAGACGTACAGATACGAAAGACAGGATTAAATTAGTACGAACGGCAGCGTGCTGCGGGCGGCCGCGAGCGCGAGCGAGATGTGCGCACGTACGTACGTACTGTACGACCGGTCGCCGCAGAGCGCGTCGACAGAGATGTCGTTTTCATAAACCGGCGACGGAACAAAGAATGGAAGCGCCGATTCACCAGCCGGCGGCGAGACTCTACATGAACGCGAAATCGAGGCTCGGTAGCGGGTACGTCTCGTATTCATAAGGCGGGCGTTCAGAACGAAGACTAGGGTACTAATTTAGTGTTCCGTGTCGGCGCAGCCGGTTAAGCGAAATAATCGTCCTGCTGAACTGTGGCATCCGACATATTGCGTTATCGTTAAAAAAAACCAATATCGATTCGATCGGGAACTGACGGCATCCCGCCGAGCCGGTCGTCCGGCGGCGGGCGGCGGGCGGCGGCGGCGGCGGCGGAGGGCGGCGGCGGAGGGCGGGCGGCGCGCGCAGGCGGGGGCCGGGGCGGGCGGCGGCGGCGCGCGGCGCGGTCGATGGTCAGTCGCGCCCCGACCGCGGCCCGTCCCCGTGCAGCCCTCGCCGCCGCCGCCGCGCCCGCAGCCGCCGGCCGCGCGCTCGCCGCATGCCGCGCCCGCGCCCGCGCCGCCGCTAGCGCCGGCGTGGCCGGCGAGCCGCCCGCCGCCGCACCGACCGCCCGCCCGCCGCCGGCAGGTGAGCGAGCCGCCGCCGCCGCATCGATCGCCCGCCGCCCGCCGCCGCCGCCGGCCGCGGCCGGCTCGCGAGGACGATTCCTCGAGGAGCCCCCGGCCCCGGACGCCCGGGGCCCGCCGCGTTCCGCTCGACGCGCTCGCGGCTCCTATGAACGTTTGCAGTTTCGAATTACGATCGATCGGTTCGACGAATGTAGTGAGTTCCGGTGACATATATATTTATCGATAAATTACGAGCGCGATGAACGCCGTCATCGCGGCGGTCGCGGCGGGGGCCGCGTTCGACGGCGTCGTCGTCGAAGCGAGAAAAGAGTAGGAAATCAGGAAATGCAGTGGAGGATGTGCGGTGCGCGAGTGCGTCGCGGGCGGCGGCGGCGGCGCGCGGTGTGTTTACGGGCGGCGCCGACCGATATAGCGGTCGGTAAACACGCGCGCGCCGCCTCAATGGGAACGCGCGAACTATAAATACGTGCGCGGCCGCGCGCCGCCGCCCGCGACCGCCGACCCTCACCTACTACCCTCCAAACTGTTGTTTATTTTCGCGGGCCGACGTTGTGCCGCGCGCGTGCATTTCCCGCCCAGCTCTACATGTGCGCCGGCGCCGGCGACCGAGCTTGCTCTCGTAATATTATAAGACAGGCGAGGAAGTGACGAATGACGCGGTATACTCGAGCAGGCGTGGAGCGCGATGCGGTTCTCCGATTCCATAGGACGGAACCCTAGGTTCCACAAAATGCAGACTCATCCCTGTGTCCTCGTGTATCCCGGCACTCGGCACCCGCTGAATGCTGGAACTGTCGTTTGGTATTCGGTAGACATAAGAGTTCCCACCGAACAATTCACAATAACTATTATTAATAACACTCGTTTACGACGCGACGTTGTTTGTTGACATATTCTGGTCTAGTTCGCACTTTTGGATGAGACGCGACCTCTCTCATAAAGAAGGCAATGGAGATGTCATATTCTATGCGGATGATAATTTTGTTAAGAAACTGTTGTATGTATTTACACAACCTTGATCTATATGACAATTTCTATATACGCGAGCCTGCCGCTCCACTTGACCTCGGAAGTTGAAACACGAGTATTATGATATTCTCGTGATTTTTCTGCTTCCACTTTACAAACTATCGACGACTTGTAAACAATAGCGTTACAAGTAATAGCTCGGCCTCTCGGCCTCCCGCCGCGGAGCGACGGAGCTCCACACAAGTCGTGTGGAGCTGCCAGTAACCGAACCACACGTTAATATATTATATATTTTTTATTTTATTTAAAAACTTTATTGGTCATAAATATATGTAAAAGGCTACAAAAAGGCGGCCTTAACGATAAAACATTTTCTACCAGCCATCCTTCGGGACTAGCAGAAATTGACGAATGCTGTCCTGAAGACGCAAACAAAAACAGATTTAAGTAATAAAATAAAATATAGTACTTCAACTGATAAAATAGTATTTATAATTAATTACCTACTACTACAGAAAGTGAAATAAACATAAACATGAAATAAACATAGATAGCGTAATTATATATTTAATTAACTTCCGTCTGTCTGTACGTTCCCACTGTTGGATATAGACCTTTCCCAAACACTTTTCACAACAGTCAGATGATGACGATGATCGAAGTTGGAGACCATGGGAGTCATCGAGATACTGAAACTTGCATGATGAGTATTATGGAGACAGATTAGTGAGATCAGAGGGAAATGCACAAAGCAATCGATTACAATGTGACGAATAGGAAGTCGTTTGAGGTGAGACCGGTATGAAGAGACATGATCAAAAATGAAACGGATAACGTGATCGATGAGCCTGATGAGATGATGTAACTTATTGAGAAGATCTACATTTAGGTCTGGATAACAGACATCAGAAATGAAAAAGAGCAACATTAGTGCTAATTGGAAGAAAATTTCTAAACCCTAAAATACTGAGGTCACCAGAAAGAAAGGAGTTGCCACGTTGGCAGCGGGGGTGGCGACGCGCTCACGATATTTAATGTTGCGAGCGTTAATGCTACGGTAAACGCTTCACATCAGACGGGCCGTATGCTTGTGCCACCCGACGTAGTATAAAATAAAACCGATTAAGGGATGTTAATGCCGACATGAGTGCTAGCTTCACCTCAGCGATGTGCGATGTCCGACTAAGAACGGGGTCGATATGGAGACCAAAGTTTGTAATGTTACGGTTATACAAGGTATTTCTATAATAATATATTGATTCTGTAAATATAAAAAACTTGTTTAGTATTGTAATTACTTAATAGGTAGATGGCGCCACACTGTGACTCGCGCAGTAAAATATAAAATACAAAAATTCGTCACCAACACAAACCTTCCTGGTAGCTCAGTTGGACGAGCACTCGATCGGTCATCGAGAGGTCGTGGGTTCAAATCCCACCTAGGCGGGGAGGTGAATTTTTCCATTATTTAAATATTTATAATATTCTGGTAAGTTGGCCGAAACTGCTGAACTATTTAACTTTACGAACTATTTAAAATAATAATAGTTTTATTTTTTTATACTACTAAAGTGCCTATACCTGCCTGATGGTGAGCAGTTACTTTTTGAAGAACCCCATGCAGTAGTCTCCCGAAAAATCCTCGACAGACAGTACATTGTGCTTGCGTTTTCAGGGAGACACATAGTTTTTCTGAGATGTGAACTATGTGTCTACTTGGTCGTTGTCATATCTCGGTCTTCTGGTACTAACCCCGAGAGTGGGTTTGGATGGATGGATGTTTGTTTTCTGGATGAAATTGCTACAGGATAGATTATAGTCTGGAATAGCACATATGCTACTCTGTATCCCGGAAAATTGTACGCTTCCGCTGGGATACATTTGTTTTTCATAAAGCGATCGCCATGAGTTTTTGCAGTGGCAGGTAGTTTACGGGAGACACAGACTAGTTTTGGTCTCGGTAAAATGTCCGGCTCTCGTGGGATAGATTTGTTATTGATTTTCACCGAATAAACACCGCACTTCTTACCAATATTATAAATGCAAAAATCTGAATGGAAGAAATTGGGCGCAGATGCAGATTCCAGTTTGAAACAGCCCAAAGGCAAATTTTTATCCCGAAAAAGAGGCATGGTCCCGATGGGATAGCATAGCAATATTTTTTAAATATCGTGAAATGAGTAAAGCAAGCGAATTTTCCTCAAGAACATTTGATCAGTAATAAAATTATAAATTCCTATGTATACACACAAGTGATAGCTAACGTCAGTACCTCTGTCTGTCTCATTGAATTTCTAAACTCCTCGGAGTGACGTCACATAAGTTATAACTTAAGGTTGGCGTTCCAATTCTACTGATTGGAAACCTTGATGCGCCCGGACTACGCAGCGGCACCAGGGGCCCTACAGCCGAAGCTGAAGCAGATAACCATCGGATTCTTATTTTTTAATATCAGACTTCAGCGTAGATACATAATTGGTGGTACATAATTGTGTTTAGCTGAGCTAGTAGAGACCCTAGTTCTAGCGACTGAGCTGAATATGTTTGTCAATAACTGAAACGTAAGACTTCCCTGTGCACCTGCCGTGTCTTTTCTCTGCACCGCCCTATGGTTGCCTGGCAGAGAATGCATGTATTATTAAATAAATAAATACGACCTATTTTTCGAATCAAAATATTGGATGGTAATCGGGTTCAGCTTCGGCGGTAGGGCCCTGGTTTCATATCACAGAGCTGGCCAGTAATTATAGAAACCACCAATATTACAGGAGCTAGGATTAAAGTAGAGACCGGTTTAATTCCCTGAATACTCAGTTCTGAATAACTTGCCATTTCTTCTCATCTCTCACATTTCTAAGAGGAAAAATTACAAAATTTTCAACTCCTACTAATTTCTTCTGTTTAAATTCGTTCCAAGGAAGCCAAAAGTTGTACCCCATGGACTGCAGTGGACTTTAATTTAAGTCAATATTAAGCGAAATTACGCTTAAGATTGGCTTTTCAATTTACTTAATTATGAAAAATAATAATTGTAAAGCGTCTTAATAGCCTCAAAACCGTTTAATTTAGTTTTATTCTCAAGCTGACCATGAATGACTGCGCCTAACAAGAAGTTTTTTTTATCGTCCGGACATCCACACTGGTCATATTCAGGCAGTCATTCTCACACAGTTTAGGATTTATGAAGTCACCTACAAACATACATACCGATCAAACTCATAACTCTCCTTTTTGCTTTTCTAAATATATAAACATTTAGAGCATTACAGAAGAATACGGGACAGAAGTCCCGTATGCGTATAAAATATAAATCTCGGTTTAAAAAGAGGTCACTTTGTAATTTAATTTTTTGTTAAAAAAGTTAACAATTCGTGTAAGCCGTTACACAAATTGCTAACTGTCATAATGAAGCTCATTACATGAAGTGTTAGGTAGTCGAATATTACATTCATATGTTTTGTAATTACTGACAAAAATCGAGATTCCTGGCATTGGAAGATTTTAAGATTTAAAACACTGGACTGGAAGACCCGGAGTATCAGCGTGAAACATGAGAACATGTCAATTCGTCGGTGCTGATAACGTGGTCATTATCGTTGGCGGATCTCAATCGAATGCTGTACGATCTTAATGCTGCTTTCAGAACTCTGGGGTTTCGAAAAACGAAAGCCATGTACAACGACTTCGTCATTCTTAGCCTGGTAGACAGCACAAAAGCAGCTATTGAAGTGCTTAAATTTTACTGAATACATCTACTTCGGGCAGTCCATACTGCTGGTCCGGAGTAATTTCAACAAAGAGGACATCGATAGGAGCATTTGACTGGGCTTGCGAGGAGGAAGCGAGCAAACAGGCCGGGCACTAGACACCAACGTTAGCACTGTTCAAATAAACGTCAGCGACGGCTGCAGAGTTACTTCGGCCCACATTGTTTTCATTGCTGGATTCAATGACGACGACTATACAAATAAATCATGTGTCTTGCATGAACATGCTTCTGTTGCATTTTTTCTATTTAGCAAATTATTTTGAAACCCATACTATCTTATAATGTTCTATTTTACTGATATCACAGATAATATAATACTCGTACTATGGCTACCGGTAATAATAGTCGTCGTCAATGCTTATTCATTCAAGAGTTAGGATACGGGTTTCCCCTTAAACGAAGGGGTTTAGAGCATACTCCACCACGATGCTCAAATGCGGGTCGGCGGATGCCTGTGTTTTTAATCCGCGTAAAGTCCACTGCCTTCGCTTAACGATCGTCATCTAGTGACAACTCCGGAGCACAGGACCTCGAGATTATTATAGAAATTCGTCCACGGTCGAGGTCGCTTAACTTGCGTTTTCGAATAGACCGACACGCGCCACGACGTCATCGAGTTATCGAGTCTAACGAATAGTAAGCGAAAAAGCGGGACTCCAACGAGGTTCGTCGGCAGAGCTCGTCGGAGGAGCGAGGGGCGGCGCGGGCGCCCGGCGCCCGGCGAGACGATGAGAGCGCGTGTCGTGTTGCAGATGTGCAGCCTGTCGGCGCTGGCGCGCGGCTGCCGGCCCGCGCCCGCCGCCAAGCCCTGCTGCCTCTGCTGGTGCTGCTGCTGCTCCTGCTCCTGGTGAGTGTCCGCGCCTCCCGCCCCGCCCCCGCCCCCGCCCCACGAGGGCACACCCTGCACCGTCCCTCGGCCTTGCGCCGTCCACTTTCGTTTCGCGAAAATAATATTTAGAATTCATTTAGAATATTTAGACTAATGAATCCTGCAACACCGTTCGCTGGGTGTGCACTCGTGGGCTGTACGCGTGGTGGTAGTCAGATTTTTGTGGGCATGATTTGAATCGATTTAATCGCAGTTGTGTTCATGCAGGGCTAAGTGGTAAGTACAGTACGGAACCGGTGCCGTTCGCCCGGCCCGCGGACGCGCCGACGCTGCGGCCGGCTGACCGGGCCTGGCCGGGCGGGCCGGGCCGGGCGGGCCGGGCCGGGCAGGGCCGGGCCGGGCGGGCCGGGCCGGGCAGGGCCGGGCCGGGCCACGCTCGGCGGACACCGCTCGCTGTCACGGCTCGTGTCGTATGTAACGGTTGGAAAATATACTGACAGACAGTGATACAGGTCTGACATAGTAATTATATATAGACAGATACTGGTTTAATAGAGATGAGCTGTAACCGCTGCTTCTTTCGCGTAATTAACATATTTTATAAATGCGGTACAGACTGCAGCACTTATTACATACAACGCTGCACCCCTCCGCAAACAGCGCCGCCGCGCGCCGGCCCGCGCCCCGCGGCGCCGTAAGTGGGTACTCTCACGACAGACTTCGCCGCTCACATGATCACATGCAGGTAGTCGTCGGGTGTACGGCAATTATTATTCCGTAAATATAACAGAAATAATATTTTTTCTTCCAACTATGCTTTAATTTCATCACAATCACACTAAAAACTCAGTACAAAACGAGTCTTTAATGCTCTAGAGCAATAAAAATGTATGAAATTTCATTATTGCACAGTTTTTTTTAATCGCACCAAAAGGTGCCAATCTCAATGGATTAGCTCTATTCAGCCAGCCGATATCAATACTTTTTTTTCGTACGTATTATTCGTTTCTATCCTACTTGTACCAAATTTAAAAAAATATTGCTGCTAACTCTGAGTTAAAAATGAACGAAATTTAAAAAAGTGATTTGGCGGGATCTTTGTTAATTTTGCTTGACAATATTTTTGGAAACGATAAAAGTGTGATACTATCTGATTTTGAATGCTTCGGCTTCGAATTAAAATGGAATCATCTAGCGACACATTAACTCCGGAAAACATTCTAAATGAAGCCGACAGTGTTATAGAAACTTCTATTTTAACTGTTTGATATGAGTTTCTTTTATCTACTATTCCTATAGGTATTAGTTGAAAGAAAAGCAGATTATGCACCTCGCCTTAAGTAATTTATATTGCCCTCGTGCCTGTTAGATTAGAGCCCTCGCTAACGCTCGGGCTCTAAATCAGGCACTCGGTGCAATAATAAATTACTTTGTGCTCGATGCAATAATCTACTATTATGGTGTTTGCAATAATCTACTATTATGGTGTTTGGAATAGAAATCCATTTTACTACAGCCGCATTAGCGCTGAAATTCAGCAATACAATCAACAATATAGCTGTTGTTATTTTGTTACCTACAAATATTTGGATCCGATTGCGATTAGAGGGCGGCGAATAAAGTTTATCAGAGTTTGATCTACGAACCTGACGATGGATGTGAAATCCTTGGACTGACATCGAAAGTATGTTACATTACAGGCAATTTGATGTGCACTACCACCCGCTACCGTTAGTAGATGCATGCGACCGCCCTGGCTGCTGAGGTGTTGATGGTTAGAACGACAGCCTACCTAAGTAGTACCTGATGATGCCTGTAGATGCCACGCGTAGAGGCGAAACACGTGTCGCAGAGACGACCGCAGCAGCTGGAGCAGAGACGACCAAAGCAAAGTCAAAGTCAAAAATATTTATTGCATAACTAAGTGTACGTACGACCTTAGGCTTGTTTACGCACTTACAACTAGTCACCTTTGACAGGAAGAGCAACAGACTTTAGGCGCGCGCGCGACTATATATAGGACTATATATAGACTATTTATAAATATAGGAACTTAGTTATAAAGAATACAATTTTTATTCGTTCATCGTTATTTCATACGTCTATCAAGATTTACATTCCAATTTATCATCATTTATTTTAACAACTGTATTGGATTAATGTCATAATTTAATATTTTAATATCATATTTTCATTTCAATGTTAATGTTATATGTAATATTTTTTTTATTATTGAATATTTGAATATAATAATTAGGTACCATTTTTTCCTTACATATTTACTTCATTTCTTGATATTCATTTACAAAATAGAAACATTTAGGATTAGATAGTCTTTTATCAAAGTGTCTATATTTACTGGCCTCCTCTAGCAATTTATTAAATAATTTTACAGCCATGTAGTATGGGCTACAGCTTTGCATTTTAATACGAGACGGTGGTAGATATAACTTACTTTTATTACGCGTATGTATCTTGTGCATTTCGTGTTGCTTTTTGAATAGGTTTGGGTTTTTGTGTACAGAGGAGCATATGTCGTGTATGTATATAGATGGCAATGTCAGCACCTTGAATTTAACAAAGAAGGGTTTGCAGCTTCGTGTATTGTCTAATTGGGCTATTATTCTGAAGCACCTTTTTTGAAGAATAAATCATTATTTCACATCTACACTGTTTCCTTTCCCCCACAGTATTACTCCATATTTAAACCAAGATGCGTAGTAGGTCGATAATGCTGTTTCTATGTTTATACTCTGCTTGATTTCGAACAGTGCTAATGTGATTTTTTTTTAAAAGGCAGCAAAAAGTCGTTTATACAATCATTTAGATAATTTAGTTTTAAGTTTCTCAACATGACTTTCCCGATTTAAATTAGAGTCTATAATATACCTAGTAGGCTCAACTAATTTATTTTTTATATTTTGGAAAACATCCGCTATGTTAGGTCTGTTATTGTATGGCCTACATACATGAAATACATTGCTTTGCTTTACTAACCAGCAGTCATGGTAGTCGAATGCGTCTACTAACGATAGCGGGTGGGTGCCGGCCGGCAGTAGTTTGTATGACCTAATTGGTGGCGGAAACACGCAAAGTAGTGTATATCAAATTGCCTGTATTTTAGACTTTCGCAAAATAATAACCGAATCAATTAACTATGTTACATGAACCTTTTTACGAGTAGAATTAGAGCCACGCAGTTAGAAGTAAACACGTTGATAGATGAAAACTTCCGTTTATGTTTTGAAGACTATAATTATGAACAGGCAACATGAACGACCGCCGAAGCTGCAGCCCATTACCATCGGAATTTGTGAATGCGGAAATAAAACTACTGCTGACATTGTCGGCAGTTATGTTTAGCTCAGCTGGCAGAAGCCCTGGAGCTCTACCGAACAAGCTGACGATGTTTGTCAATAACTTGAACATAAGACCAATTTTTGGAACCAATAAAACCGATGGTAACCGACTTCAGCGTCGGCGGTAGCGCCCCTAATTCTTGATGTACCTGACTGTTATGCGTGTTATTAAGAGTATATTAAGAGTAAAGGAATTACCTCACAGAATACCGCAGCCGAATGACAATAGGCTAGATGACAATTTTTTCTTTAGATTTGTTATGTAAGGACGTCATTATAATATAATTTTCGGTGTAAGACTTACTTCGATAGCATAAAAACTTCTCGAGATATGTAACTGACTGATAGATAACTTGAAAATCTCAATTTTGGACTTTCCCGAAAATGTTCCATACAAAAGACTACTGAATTATGACGTCACACTTAGGTATTTTGTATACGTTAAAACAGAAATTTGTACTATGTGTTATATACGAGTGTAGCTAGTGCCCTAACAAAAGTTATAGTATTTTTGATTGTCTTTCCAAAGTTAATATTTTTTTTTTATAATTTCATTCTTTTAAATTGTTCTAGTTTTGTACATTTTACGATACTGATAAATATTTTTTATAATTATTGATTGTCATTTAGCCTATTGTCTTGAAGTTTTTTTATGTTGTGTGTGCACTCGTAAGGAAGTAGTATAGCTGTGTTGACAGCGGAGGTGGCGGTGCGCGGCTCGTACTCGTAGTGTAGTTTAGTTAAGGGGTTAAAATAGAGAAACTGCTGTGAAACTAAATAAATGCTACGAGCTTATATAACAAAATATTTTTGAACCTTTCTGCGGATTATTGGGAATCCCGAGTCGCGGGCGAACGCTAGTCTGTATATGAATGGAATAATCGCCGCGTGCGTAGAGAAGGTCCCGGCGGCGGTGGTGAGTGGTGAGTGGCGAGTGGTGAGTGATGACGGTGCGTTGTGTTGCAGCCTGGCGGCGCGCGGCTCGGAGGGCGGCCCCGGCAAGAAGCCGCGCGAGCCCGGCCCGCAGGACCCGCTGCTGCCCGACGGCGACGCGCCGTGAGTATACGCCGCGCCCGCCGCCTCCGCCCGCGTCAGCCGCCCGCCCGACCTCACCGCCCCTTGTGTTGCAGGCCTTCGCTGGAGGAGATCCAGAGCTGGGGACAGTCGTTCGACCGGCTGATGCGTAGCGCAGGTCAGTTGCCGCACACCGCGTCTCCGCACGCCGCTCGCCGCGCCCGTACGCCCGTACGCCCGTACGCCCGTACACCCGTACGACCGTACGCCCGTACGCCCGCCGCGCTCGAGCGCGGCCCCCATTCGTACTTCCCCGCAGCTGTTCGGTAGCGATTCTCGAGTAGACCTCTCCGCCGCGACGCTGCGTCCTCGACTCCCGCGTGCGAATTAGATATGGTTGTAATGTGCCAGTAAGCATTTTTACAAATTCTTATGACGACGATAATATGCCGATAGCAGACTCGTGAACTAGTCGCCTCGACCTTGAGCATGTGATGCTCGAGGCAAGGTCGTCCGTTTACCGTATTCAAATAATATGCGCTGTCGAGCCCGGAGGCCGAGTGGCTGAGAGCGGAAGGTTCTATTTCCGCGAAAGATAAATTATAATGTATGAACATGTCTGTTTATGTTGGTATACTTACGTAGTACTATTGATTAAATATTTATTTATTGTTTTAAATAGGTGTTTTTTTTTTACAAAACAAAAATGAAATGCGGGAGTTATCTGCGACTAACGGATATGACCACAAAGTGTAAGGGTGAGGCCAGACGAGCGTAATTTTATGAGTTGTGAGGCGCGTAATTCACTCCAGTTTTATATAAATGTACGGCGACTATAATGATTTCGCCATTTACACGAAACCGGTGTGCATTACACGATTCACGTTCATTTGGCCTCACCCTAAGCGATGTAGATAAAGTGGGCTTGAGGCTGGTGCATGCAATATTCGCCTGATTTTAGTATTCAAGTTTTACGAATACCTCGCGTTACACTATTCGATTTTTTCGAACAATTAGACTTTTTTTTTAATTATAATTATCTATTTAGCTTTTTAGAAAAAAGAAATAAGAATATGAAACAGTTTAAAAAATACTCTTTTAAAACTCAACTTCTCACGTTTGTAGAGCTTCAATGCCAACTCCATTTCTAAGCTCATATTTTGGTCTCCTCACAGTCCTCACTGTATTAAATACGCGATTTAAAAGAATATGCCCATAACTTACAAAGTTTAGTACAATGTATTCAGAAATTTGACAGTGTATTCTAAACAAAATCTAGAAGGCTCGAATTTGCTGCAAAATAACTAAAAACTACAAAGCAGAATTAAGTAAATAATGTGACTGATCTGTTATCAATTTTTTTTTAAATGTTAGTAGTAATGGTAGAACACCAACTCGGATGACAATTTGTTTACTACAGTTCTAAATTGTCCACTTGTACCTACGACGGGTTCCCTACGCGCCTGTCTCATCAAAACTTTGAACTACCCCATATTTCGACATGTTTTTTTCTTTCAATCATTTAAAAAGATATTCAAATGTTATGCATAGCTTGCTTCACTCCCAGACTTGTAATTCTTTTTTATGCACAGTACGGTTGGCTGGAAAAAATCTGTCGAATAGACAAGCTCGCCTTTGTATACTTGTCTGTTCACTTGTTCCGTATTTGTTGTTATGCAATAAAAAATATATAAATTTGCCTAAGATTTGGACTTCCACAGCCTTCTCGAGAATCTTCTCTTGGAATGTCTCAGACCTAGTTTGCTGGAGGCAGCGCCACAATCTTTCCACAGGGTCAAGCGAGAGAGGCTTCTAGGTATGCCACATGGAGGCTCTGGAAATACAAAAGCAGTCACAACACCCGCTCTGTCCAATTCATTGCCCATGTGACTTTCATGCCCTTCCATGACTACCTTGTTCGTCTGTCCAAGGTTGTTTACGATTTCAGCACACAGTAGTTGCTACGCTTCTGCAAGTGGATTGCTCTTAGTCCACCTCAGTTCAATGTGCCATCTTCAATAGTGTAGCTCCAGTTTTGTATCAAGTTTCGTGCATAAGCAGTGTCACTTAAAACAATTATTTCAATGAAAAAAAAATTTATTTAGTCACGTATAGTGCCACAAACTTATCTGACCCGGTGGCCAAATTTAGAACTAAAGCCGCCATCTTGAAATGTCATTCACGAACGAGTCAGGTTAGTATTTCCAGGTACAATTAATTTATTTACCACGTATACATATTCCATTGAGGTGTATTTTTTTAAATACAAATATATCTTTTTCTATACATATAATAAAAAAATCGTTAACGAGTTGTTTCTGTGCAATATTACTCTCTAATATTATATAATAGCTATGATCGCGACTTAACGTGGTGCATTTTTAAAACTAATCAACAAAAAAATAGAAGGCAATTGATATTTAATTGAAACACCACAGTACACAATTAATCAGTATATCAATGCTATTCTTATAACAGTGTATATATTTCTGTGATTTTAGTGTTTCCTCTGAAACGGGCGGCATTTCGTTTAATGACAACAATTAATTCGATCGTACCGCCCCCGCCACCGGGCCAGATAAGTTTGTGGCACTGTACGATGTTTCGAGAAGAAACCTCCTGGATGTTTGGACATCCTGCAAAGGTTTTTACGACGAAATTCAAACATTTAGAACATTATATTTTGGACAAAACAAAGTGTGACGTCGAAGGCTGAATCGAAGTTAAGCATATTTTTTGTTAGCTAAATGCATCAAAATGATTTCCTTTTTTTTTGGATACGGGTCTCTTCAAACGAAGAGATTTAGAGCATACACGAGAGCGGAAAGGGTAGGGTAGACGGCACTGCACTCGCTACCCTTGACTGTACGTCTCTGGCTACGTGGGACCATCTTATACTGGAAGTGTTACGGTCTACACGCTGTGGTCCGTACTATCTGCAGTCTACAACCTATCGATTTTATTACATCCGTTTCACTCAACACGCATATTCTGCAGATTGGCTGTCAATGATCAATAGGTAATCGTGTGAAGTGAATCAGGCGCGTTTCGGATCGTAGCACTACGCGTAGCACAGTACTGTAGCACAAAGTCCTAGAGCTAGCGCGTAGCCTTCTCGTAGCGTTCAATGGGCATGTAAACGCTACGTTTACATGGCTTTCCAGACCGTAGTACGTAGCATATCGTAGTACGTAGCATGCCGCTACGAGGTGCTACACAGCCGCCCTGCGTAGTACAATAGTAGAAATGTTGTTGGTAATTCGCATCCTGAAGTAGGTACTTTTCCGTGCACCTGCGCTTGTGGCTCAAAAATTTATTCGAATTGTCATCGAGTCGCGCCCGCGACATGCGCTTTCTGACTCTGTTGGATCAGTCGCAGGCCTTCTCACTGCACCACGGCTCTAGTTATTTTCATACGAGTACTATTTACATATTTAATCTATAAAATCACATTGAAATACTTAATATTGTATTGCAAAAAAAATAAATAGCAAATTGGATATTTGTTTTATATGTTTGATAATATTTTTTTGCATTTTCTCTTTAAAACGGAATTGCTATGATACAATTTTGTCCGTTTTGTTCGCCGGGTGTTACGTATGTGTAAACAGAAATGACTTAACTATGCCCTCAATGCATATATCGCCATGTTTATACAACCATGTCGTTGCGATTAACTTTTCGGCTACGTTCCGTACAGTCATAGGACGTTACTTTAATACTGAAGCATGTATGATGACGAGTACAGCGGTGCGGTCGTTCGTTGCAGCCGGACGCAGGGTGTTCCGCGACTTCCTGCGCGGCGAGTACTCCGAGGAGAACATCATGTTCTGGCTCGCCTGCGAGGAGCTGAAGCGCGAGACGGACCCCGACGCCGTGGAGGAGAAGGCGCGCTTCATCTACGAAGACTACATCTCGATCCTGTCGCCCAAGGAGGTGTCGCTGGACTCGCGCGTGCGCGAGGTGGTCAACCGCAACATGGTGGAGCCCACGCCGCACACGTTCGACGAGGCGCAGCTGCAGATCTACACGCTGATGCACCGCGACTCGTACCCGCGGTTCGTCAACTCGCCGCTGTACAAGGCGCTGGCGCGGCTGTCGGGCGAGCCCGCCTCGCCCCCCGCGCCCCCCGCGCCCGCCGCGCCCCCCGCGCCCGCCGCGCCCCCCTCCTGTACATAGCCTCGATATAATTTAATTAAACGGGTACTAATTTTGTATATAGCTAGGTTAAGAGTAAGAGTAGGTACGCGCGGTCCGCGCCGCGGCAACTTGGCTGGTCCACCGCCGCCCGCGCCGGCCGGGCCGAGGCCTCGTCTCGCGCCGCCGCCGTCGCCCTCTTCCGTTTCCTTGTCGATGCACTTTCTAGTTAGAAGCAATAAAAGGTGGACCAATTAAGTTTGCCGGAGAGTCAACGAATAAAATGTTCATGTAAGATTGATTGTTTCAATGGCGCTCGGCGCCCGCCGCTCGCCGCGAGCGTCGCGCCCGGGACTTTTTGTTTTCTTTATACTACCTGGGGTGGCGAACGAGCATACGGCCCACTTGATGTGCAGCGATTACCTTAGCCATTTAAGCTATGCTTATATGGTTACAGCGACTCTTTCGTTCCTCCTGGACCTCGAGGAAATTGTTATTTGGCTGTGGTATTCTGTGAAGTGAGTACTTCCCCAGTCGGCTAATAAATACTCTGATCCATTCATCATCAGGTCATTTTAGTCTCCACTACAGGAGCACGACCCTCTCTCGTCCGTCCCAGACAGAAGGAGGATTTGGCCTACACTCCCCACGCTGGCCAGACGGGTTGGGGAGGCCTTATCGATGTTTTATAATGAATTTTCCTTAGTCGCCTAATACGACATCCATGGGAAGAGACGGAGTGGTTCTATTGTAGTCTACCGGAAACCACACAGAGCCTCGTTTGTCAGTTAGCAGGTTACACCGCGTGCAGGTGAGCAAAGTGCAAAATGAACTTTTGTGAAGCTGTATGTGTTCGATACCAAAGACGAAAATCAAATTTCTGCTTCCCTAGATCCCTATACCAACGTGAGCTGATCGAATATTTTTAAGAAGATATTGAAATCTTTTTCAATTCTTTGAAGTAATGTGCATAAGGATAAATAATCAGACAAGACAACAGACACTATCAATACTAGACAAATACTTTCGACCTTTATTTGGTTTTTTAAACATCTCTGGATGCTCATTTACAAAAAGTCCAGCTTCTAATATATATAAGTATATAGATGGTAAAGTTAATATACCTAATTTGCAGTTAGCTCTAACGCACTTCTTTTGTGTGATGAAGGCTTTGTACCGATGGGTTGAGTATACTCGTACCATAAAAGTGTCCTCTAGCGGAGAACTTGGGCGTGAGACAGGCTAGTAAGGCCATTTTTTCACATGTTGTCTTCCGTAGAGATTAAAGGGCATATTTATTTAATCTTGTGCAGATATTATTTAGATGCCTTTTCCGGTTATAATTACTATGCAACGTAACACCTAAAAATTTAATTTCTTAATGTCTTCACTGGGTCATCGTTCGATTTAATACTTATTCATTTTCGTGCCGTATATTTTTATACTCATGTCGTCAATCGTAATTAGAATGCTCAAATAACTAATATTTGCAGTTTTAAGGGTAGGTAATTTTCATCGCCAACATTCTCGTCGTAATCTTCATGGACAATTTTAATATTTTGCTTATTGTACTATTTACGTAAAAAAATCTTATACCCCTTGACAAGATGAGTATATATCAAGAGTATTTATAAATCAATCAAATAGTAAGTTTCGTTTGCAAGATACAGTGTTTTGAAGTTCTAGATCCCACGAAGGCAACGTGATGGTTTACGAAAGTAACTCAATAACTTCACAGTCATTAATTTCTCAAAATACTACAGTTTGTGAGACAATAACAAGTCAAACTCATTTTGCATAGTTTAACAGAAAATCAAACTTGTTTTGCATAATTAAATAATCAAATCATCATCATGGACAACCTCTATCTATCCACTGCTGGATAGGCCTTCCCCAAGACTTACAACCAAATGCGATCTTCAACATTCCGCATCCAGCCACCTTCACCCGCTCTGGCCGTCTGACACTTCGTCGTCCCACGCGCGGTCTCCGCTCCTCCTGCTGTGAACTGAAGGTGAATTTTTCAATTTTTAAAATATTTTTAACATTCTGGCGAGTTGGCCGGATTCAACTATTTAAATAATAATCTATAATAATAAAAGGCTTTGTCCTCACTGACTGACTGACTGACTGACTGACTGACTGACTCACTAATCAACGCACAGCCCAAACCGCTGGGTCTAGAGATTCCAAATTTGGCAAGTAGGTTCCTTATGACGTCTAGAGGTACACTAAGAAAGGATTTTTTTAAATTCATCCCCTAAGGGGGTGAAACGGGGGTCCAAAGTTTGTATGGGGAAACAAGATTAGTTGGACTATTTTATCCGAAACTTTACAGGAGTAATACTATAAATAAATGAGTAAACACGTATTTCGGGATTTTTCAAAGTTTAACCCCTAAAGGGGTAAAATGGAGTGATAAAGTCTGAAAATCGTCATGGGTATTGTTTTTATGGTTTATAAGGTCGCTGATTACGAAAACAACAACTATTTTATAATCCAACATAGCCGACGTGACATAAAGTCACACATATGGGGATGCGATGGGGTTGAAATGTCATAATATCTAATATCAATATGGGTGTTGATTCTATGGTTTTATGGGACGTCAATTACGAAAATGGCATCGATTTGAAAATATAACATAGTGGACACGAAATTTTTTGAGGCTTGGTGGAATGGTTGTTCATAAAAAAGGGGATGTTTATGGGTAACTGATTAACTTTTGACCAATGCCCAGCCAAGAAATGTCTAAAAATGTTATATTTATATTTTAATTAACTCATCACTAGATGGCGCTATACCTAGCATTTGTACAGCGCGCTATGGTTTCGTTATTAAGAAAAGGGTATATACGAGAGATGGCCGTGTGGTTTCCGGCACACTAGAATAGAATCACTCCGTCTCTTCCTGTGGATGTCGTACTAGGCGACTAAGGGAAATACATTATAAAACATCGATCAGGACTCCCCAACCCGTCTGGCCAGCGTGGGGAGTGTAGGCCAAATCCTCCTTTTGTCTGGGACGGAGGAGAGAGGGTCGTGCTCCTGTAGTGGAGACTAAAATGACCTGATGATGATGATATACGAGAGATTATTTCAAACTATGGGGTTATCCATGACGGTTCATCGCTCACCTCATCCCCTTAGTTACCCCCGGAAGTTGTCCGCGCGCGTAGGGCGTAAAAAAAACTGCGTCCTTGAAATGAAGCGACATCTGGTGCCAAAAACTTATTGAAAAAAAATATTCTAAGTACCAACTTTATGGGGTATACCTACTTAATATCAGAATTTCAGTATTATTCAAACAATGACGTCAAAGTTGCCTAAATTTATACTTGTGGAAGGTGTG
The DNA here is from genome assembly GCA_937001555.2 of Hypsopygia costalis. Lineage (NCBI taxonomy): Eukaryota > Metazoa > Arthropoda > Insecta > Lepidoptera > Pyralidae > Hypsopygia > Hypsopygia costalis. The sequence goes on along the minus strand of OW443336.2, from coordinate 213,456 downwards.
ATGATGCCCCATACCATTATAGCTGTGGAAAGTGATGGAGCTGGTCTGTTCCGCTCCATCTCCTACTACTTGCATGGAACGGAGGTGTATCATCAGGAGGTTCGTGCCACCATTGTTCACGTATTCAATAACTGGAACGATGAGTCACAGTTGTTGAGTGAGGACAGTAAGAGATGCGCTCTTGGGGAATCTCTCTATATACCCCGCATTCCCATTATTCCATCAGACCACCCCGTTCAATTTAAGAGACTTCAATTGCCCATAAAGGTATGTTTTTTTTTGTTGTTGTAACAAAGCTCAGGGGCAGTTTCTAAAGGTCGCTGGGGTTGATTTGAGACAGTACTGCTTCTCTCATGATCAGTTGTATGTAGCTTACTCACGAGTACTCTCTTATGCCTTGCAATTTTGGCTCCTGGTGCGAATGCCAAAAATATTGTTTACGTCGTTGGACGTCTTAACCTAAATGGTGTATGTATATTTGGAATAATGGTCAATGCGAAACAGTCCTTTAAGGGGAAAAAATGAAATATCTGGAATGTTAGCTGTTGTTCCCGCAGCGAAGCACGGGCACTTTGCTAGTTATTTAATAAGTATGGTGTTAAAAAAATAGCCTAATTTCATCTGCACCGATGGACTGCCATGCCTCGCCTGCTATGTGTTGAGTGTATTAGTTAATAGGTAGATGGCGCCACACTGCGATTTCACAGTAGTAAATATAAAATGCAAAAATTCACCACTAGGCGGAGGGAGTGAACTGTGCGCTTGCGTCGCCACGTACTTCCTGGAAACTAATGCCAGCCGGTATAGCCTACCCAATACTGTAAGTAGATGCATGCGAATTCTATGACTGCTTCTGTGGCCTCCTTCCCAGCAGCTAGGGCTCTAAGCCTCTTCAGTGGGCGCATATGCTAAAAATCGGTACCTTCGTAGATAAAACGGACCTAGCCGAAAATTCCCATTTTTTCATAAATTTCTGAAAAATTTAGGTGGGGCGTTTTAAATTAAATATTACAAATGTCTCATGTGAAATGCCCCCAGCACCGCTGGGGCTGGTGGCTTCTGGGGCGGCTGGGGCGGCTGGGGTGCTCCGGCCGGTAGGCCACCAAATTGACCTCTCGACGCGATGAGGATGAGGAGATGAGGAGGAATTGAGGTACATCAAATGTCAGATTTTGGGACTTTCGGAAATCCAACGCCAGGGGGAGGACACCGTGGTCCTTGAATCTCGCAACCTCTTTTACTACCACGAATGAGACCAGCTCTCTCGGCGGTGTCAGGTTCCTCGTCCATAAAGCCCTCGTCAACAACTTAGTGGAAATCCCCGTCCAGTGTGTAGCATATCTCGTACTAAGATGGAGAGATACTCTCTCAAAGTAGTACAGCATATGCTGTATCGACGATCGACACCCGGATGAAGAGGTCGAGACCGAGTATTTTGGGGTGTAAGTGGTTCATCAACATCTTTGAACCAAAGCCAACTCCCGCCCCACTGGGGAACGTACCTCCACCTCACAGAATACCGCAGCCAATGAGCCAAATAACAATGCCCTTGAGGGTTGTTGTATACCTGCGAGTGAGTGAGGTCAAAAGAAGGAAGGAGATGGCGCGTTGGCTGCGGGGGTGGCGGCGACGCGAGCGTTAATATGGCTACGGTAACTTCACTTCTTCACATTAGGCGGGCCGTATGCTTGTCTGCCACCCGATGTAGTATAAAATAAAATAAAAAAAAAGTACGAAGATACACAAAGACCACACGTCTTGTCACTCCACCAAGAGCCACTTCACGATTGTTGTCGTGGACTTCAATGACAAGTTACGACAATGTACAAGAATGCGATGAATCGCCAATCGGAGGATTTGGTTTGAGGTCAAAAAATCACAGGGGACAAAATTTGGCCCTCTATATGGAGGATTTCGATCAGCATTTAATGCTGATCGAAATCCTCCATATAGAGGGCCTGTTTTTGATAAATTCTTTGTTAAAAAAAACCGGATAAGTGCGAGTCGGACTCGACCACCGAGGGTTCCGTAGGTACGTAGTATCATTATTAAATTTGATGTTTTTCATTATAAATAAGTAGGTGGAAAAGTGACTAACTACGATTTTGGCCAAATTCACTTTTAGCCATTTTCGTGATAACCAATTCATAGCGCATATTTCAGTCTGACAACCATCTTTATACCTCTTTCCGATTCAGAAATATCATCATTCTTCTATTTCAAACATTGAGATATAAGTATATACTGCTTATATCTCAATGATTTCAAATGGAAAAATAATTAAGCCTAAAATAATTATCAAAAATGTGTAGAAGGAAAAATAATTACCTCAATATAAATTCAATAACTATGATTTACAATCAGCGAAGTGTTGAAGCATAACTTCAATAAAATGAGTTATTTAGTTTATGTAGCTGTCAAAATGTGTTAATACAATTAATCAAGTTCAAGGAAAACGAAATAACTTGATTTATTTATTTCTGCCATTCGAAACTCTAAATGTCACACACTTCCAATTATGAATAATTAATTGCTATTGTTTATTTTTCCCTCACCAAAATACCAACTAAATGCAGAATTATTGCAATGTGGGAAAACTAAACAACTAACCCTAATGGGGAGCTAACTATAGCATATTAATTAATAAATAAATATTTCTGGACAATTTACACAGCGCCATCTAGTCCCAAATTAAGCGCAATGCTTGTGTTATGGGTACTAGACAACTGATAAATGTACTTCAATACATTTTTTTTGTAAATATTTACTTATAATACATAGTAAACACCCAGACCAAGACAAACAGACATGTTCATGCACACAAATTTTTGTCTTGTGCGGGAATCGAACCCGCGACCTCGGAGTCAAAGTGGCCATTCCTAACCATTCGACCACCGAGTTCGCCAAATGTAGTTGTGGGAAGGATTAATACTTTTTTATTTTTTTGTTTAAATAAACTTTAAGAGAGTTTAGTTCGATTCGCTGTGTGGCTTTTGTCGATTACGAGCAAGCCTTCGACTCCATCGAAACTTGGTCTGCTCTGGAATCCTGACAGCGATAAGTAGACCAGCGCTATAAGTGTTAAATCAGTGCGTCCCCACTATGACCTACGGTGCAGAGACTTGGACGCAAAGTGGTCGATATCGCTCTCAAAGTCAGCAAGCTGAAGTGGCAGTGGGCTGGCCCCATCTGCCGAGTCAGCGATGGCAGATGGGGGAGGAAAGTCCTAGAGTGGAGGCCACGTATTGCTTATACAATGCACAGCTTACAAATACGCTGTACTCTATTTTTTCCTGTGTCAGAACTTCTTGTGCTAGTAGTAATAAAATTAGAGATAGTGGATATTTAAACATATTTACTCAAAGATTCATTAAAATGTTTAGTTGACGCTGTCGAGTTGTTCTAAGAAGTCGTGCAAATCTTTAAAATGGCACTTCATCGATTTTGCCAGTTACAGTGCCACAAACATATCTGCCCCCCTAGCCAAGTGTAATTCGTAGCGAAACGAACGTTAGATAGATCACATGACATTTGTCAATTCTCATACTAAAATGTTCGATTTTGACAAATGTCATGCGATCTATCTAACGTTCGTTACGCTACGAATTTCAAGTGTAATTCGTAGCGTAACGAACGTTAGATAGATCACGTGACATTTGTCAATTCTCATACTAAATAGTTTGTAAAATATAGCTCGATCTCTGCGACATATGTCAATCTGACAATTTTAGGGTTGTCAGGATATAAAAAAATGTCGATAGTAATAGGCCTGTAAACAAAGTTCTAAAATTATAAAAACTCCCTATCAGTAACGTAAAATACATAAAACTAGAACGATCTGCGATCTCAAAATTTTAATAACTTATGTCCGACGTGTTCTATGGTCGATCAAAATTTGGTGGAAAAGTCCATTTTAAAAGTATGAAATTATAAAAATAAATATTACCATTGTAGAAACAATAAAAAATACTATAACTTTTGCTACGGCACTAGCTACATAAACGCAATATTTAACATAGCTGTCGTACAAATTTCTGATTTAATGCATATAAAATAGCGTATCGTGACGTCATAATACTGTAGCCTTTTGTATGGAGCGTTTTCGGGATAGTCTCGAGAAGTTTTTATGCTATCGAAGTAATTCTTTCACCTTTAGTTATATTATTGTAACGTCTTTAAATAACAAATCGAAAAAAAAATGGTCTACAGGCCTATTATCGACGTTTCTTACTATTGTCGATGCTAATGTAACATAAAATTGGGTTTAATTAAAATTACAAATGTTAATGTGAAATACGTTTATTGTCTTAAAGGAGTACACCCCAAATCTATATCTGAATCAGTTTCAGAATCAGTGTCAGAGCAATCCTGTAAATTTATAATGAACTCTTGTTCGCAAATGTTGTCACATCGCACGTCCCGCTCCCAATCTTCTTCTATTATTTTTCTGCATTTGCTTTTCACCTCTAAAATTAAATGACAAATTATTTTTAAATTAAGTTTTATTTAAAAATTGATAATTTAAAGTCTGTGGTCACGATGATTCATCGTCCATCACTAAGCAGGTCGGCATGTCCATAAAGTATGATATTGACAGGTATGACAATACCTGTCAATATCATATTTTATACAAACATGTAATATTAAGAAATTCAAGACTTCATAGGCGCGATTTTACTGACAGCTGTCACAGAGATCAAGCTATCTTTTACAAACTGTAAAATGTTCGATTTTGACAAATGTCATGCTAACGTTCGTTACGCTACGAATTTACACTTGGCTAAGGGGGCTCGCCCGGTGGCGGGGGCGGTACGATCGACTTAAGTGTTAACGAAATGCCGCCCGTTTTAGAGATAACATTAAAATCAAAGAAATATATACACTGTTAAAATAATAGCATTGATATACTAATTAATTGTGTTGTGTGGTGTTTCAATTAAATATCAATTGCCTTCTATTTTTTTGTTGATTAGTTTAAAAATGCACCACGTTAAGTCACGATCATAGCTATTATATAATGTTACAGAGTTATAAACAACACAGAAACAACTCGTTGACGATTTTTTTATTGTATGTATAGAAAAAGATATATATGTATTTATAAAATACACCTCAATGGAATGTGTATACGTGGTAAATAAATTAATTGTACCTGGCAATACTAACCTGTAGCGTTCGTGAATGACATTTCAAGATGGCGGCTTTAGTTCTAAATTTGGCCACCGGGTTAGTGGCAATCACAGAACAAAAAAAACAGTTAGAAATCGTATGATGACCTATTAGTATGAAAACCTTTGTCGCCAAACTCAAACATGTAAAGCAAAATATTAACGTGTTACTACATGCATGTTTGTGCTGTGATTGGTCTAAAAATACTGTAAAAAATGACATATATACAAAAAAAAAGTTAGTTCAAATTCAACCTAATGCAGTTATAACACGGTTCATAAACAATTGAATCCCGAACAAGCATCTAGTGAGCAATAGCTGTACTTCTTATTATGTCAGATTCTAAACAGTATAGCTACTCGACGCTAGGTGGCGCTACTCATATTGATTTTAATATTATGACTTCTGTCCTTGACTTAAGGCCGATATTTGAATGACTGTACTACACGAATGTCGATGTCACTATTTTCGATAGTGATGTACTAACGAGGAACACCAAGTAACACCGAATACTACTACCGGAGTAATGAATATCTACCTATTACAATTTTTGGTACCATAAAATTGTATATTTTTACAATTTACAATCTTCTTCAACTTACAATGTATGTATGTATATGTCTATATGTATGTCAGTGTGTAACAATGTTTGTTCGGGTGGAATCTTGCAACTCAATTTTGAGACAGATCTTCACGGATTGAGCTGAAATTTTGTAGTACACGTTTAGTTTGGATGACAATGCATGATAAACGTAAAAGCTGTCGTAGAAGCTTGTCCCAAAAATGATTTTTTAAACAAACTTATTAATTATGATGATTAAAGGTAATACTTCACACTAATATAATAATAATTTGGGGTGTAAGTGGTTCATCAACATCTTTGAACCAAAGCCAACTTCACCAGCACGCGGTGCACCCTGCTGACTGACAAACGAAGCTCTGGCGAAAAGAGAGGTAGGGAGCGTAATTGTAAGCTACCCGACTGGGGAATGTACCTCCACCTCACAGAATACCGCAGCCAAATAACGGTTCCCTCGAGGGCTGTTGTGTTCCTGCGAGTGAGTGAGGTCACCAGAAAGGAAGGAGATGCTGTGTACGTAAGCAGATTTTTCCAACCGCGGCGTTTATTCTGCATAGATAAGAGCGTTGGGTGTAAATAATTGTAATAACAATTATTTACCCCCAACGCTCTTATCTATGCAGAATAGCAAGTAATCAAAACTCTTATGGATATTATCGGAAGTAGTTAATAGTGTGCAGTAATTCGAATTCGAGTTATATTTTATTTATATTATGTCAAAGCTACAAACTACTAGCGTTTCGGATCAACTACTGATGAGATGAGAAGAAACGCCGAAAGAAACTCAGTCAGTTCAATATCGGTCCCTACCATGCCTGCCTATATTTAACATTTCTTACAATTATACTATGTTCATATGATCTAATATTGTTTTCACAATTATAAAATTATACTAATAATCAAGTAAATAAATACTGACGATACATGAGTCACATCACTAATCGATTAACGCTAGAATGTTCTAAACAAGCGAAGTGGAGTGCGTTAGAAATTTGACTTTAAAAATAAAGAAATAAGGGTTACTTTAGTTTGTTCGCATTTGTGCATTTTAATGAATATGCTTAAATTCTAATAAATAATAAAAATAATGAGAAATATTACTTACCGATGGTATGAAATGCCACCATTAGACACATTATTTTTGCTACTATTATTCTTACACGATATTATGGCACAAGAAGGCATTTTTATATTTTTTTTTGTTTTTTTGCTATGATTGTTTCCGCGGCTGTGACAAATGACGACTGAGATATGCGACGATCGAGATATGCCAAATTGGAGTATATTGACCTACGCGGGTAACGCCCACTTACTAATTCTAGTGTTCTTTGTGTTCGGTGGTGGCAATATACTGAGAAATTCGTGGATTCCTGACGTATTTTTTGACATATCCTTAAAGCCGGTACGATAAATTTATACAAAACTTGATAATGGCGAAATAATCTTCCATTGAAGAGTGCTCGCCAGATTAAAAGACAAGACAAGACTATGTTTCTTAATGTAATAGAAATTCTGAAAAGATTCTGAAGACCGAAAAGAGTAGACAATAATTAAATTGGGACTGATATTTTTCCACATCTGGCAACACACACTTAGAGTACCGCCAAAAATTTTATACATTTATTTGTGTACAAAGAGAATGTAACCACTACGTTTTAAGAGACGGATGTGCCATACAAATAGCGTAAATTCTAAATGTATGAAATGGGAGCGAAAACAATCAGAATTTGTACCAAATTCGCTTCCGATTCATAGAGTCGTTTTTTTACCTTGAGTTGCGCCAGGCTGTTTGTGTAGTTCATGTAGTTACTGCTTAGATTAAAACAATTTGTTTTAATCTAAGAGTTACTGATAATATTTCTTGGATTGTTAATTATAATTTGTAAAATATTATCCTTGTTTACAATGATTAAGCCGATTCTCAGTGGTTTGAGGGCGAAGTTTAAAACGTTTAGCGGATTTACATACCAGTAAAATTTTGTCGGATTTAGAGGATATTTACAAAAGAACAGCGGCTTTGACCGGTGTATTTAGGGTTGCCATATCGAAAAATCTAAAATTCTGGATAACATTTCAAAATGTCGGGATTTCGGGGTTGTTATCTGGAGAAATTAAAATTTATGAGTCAAAATAACGCGCGCTATGAGCCGCCTGAGGTCCGAGCATCGCGTGTGCCTTTTTCAAATTATTATTGCGGTAGAATATCATGATAGATAAGATATTTGTCGGGAGATTTTGTTATTTTTCGGGAGTCTGGACATCACATAAAATGTCGGGAGAATCCAGACGATTCCCGACCATCTGGCAACCCTAGGTGTATTTACACTTGAATCATCTATATTAATAAAAGGCTTTGTCCTCACTGACTGACTGACTGACTCACTAATCAACGCACAGCCCAAACCGCTGGGTCTAGAGATTCCAAATTTGGCAAGTAGGTTCCTTCCTTAGGACGTCTGTATGCGGTCCCAAAGTTTGTATGGGGAAACAAGATTAGTTGGACTATTTTATGCGAAACTTTACACGAGTACTTATATAGATAAATGAGTAAACACGTGTTTCAGGATTTTTCAAAATTCAACCCCTTCAAGAGGTAAAATAGAGTGAAAATGTCTGAAAATCGTCATTGGTATTGTTTTTACCTCTAAGAGGGTGAAACAGAGGTCCACAGTTTGTGTAGGGAAATTAGATTAATTAGACTATTTTATCCTAAACTTTACACGAGTACTTCTATAGATAAATTAATGAACACGTGTTTCAGGATTTTTCGAAATTCAACCCAAATAAAAAGGAGTAAAATGGGGTCAAAAAGTGTGAAAATCATCAAGGATATTATTGTTTTTATATTTTATCGGGTCGCTGATTACGAAAACAACAACGATTTTAAAATTCATCGTGGCTGACGTGACTATCATCATGTAATTTTTTTAAACTTTGGTTTATCCTTTTTAAGCTGATCGAATAACACTTGTGTGTTGACTGAAGTGTTATCCTAATAGGTTTTTAAATTTGTATTTGGCCTCAATCAGTGCTTATAAGTACAATCGCTGGCAGCCGACGCGGCGTTCTTGCATCCGTATTTAATACAATTAAAGGTACTACTTGAAGGTAGGTGCGTTGCGTGTTAGACTTGACTTAAAATAAAAAGAAATGTCTAAAAATATTATATTTATGTTTTAATTAACTCATCACTAGATGGCGCTATACCTAGCATTTGTTCAGAGCGCTATGGTTTCGTTATTAAGGAAAGGGTATATACGAGAGATTATTTCAAACCATGGGGTTATCCATGACGGTTTATCGCTCAACTCATCCCAGTAGTTACCCCCGGAGGTTATTCATCGCGCGCGTAGGGCGTAAAAAAAACTGCGTCCTTCAAATGAAACTACATTTGGTGCAGAAAACGAATTGAAAAACCTATTCTAAGTACCGACTTTATGGGGTATACCTACTTAATATAAGGATTTCGGTATTATTCAAACAATGACGTCTAGATTGACTAAATTTATACTTATGGAAGCTGTGATGATGCCTCATACCATTATAGCTGTGGAAGGTGATGGAGCTGGCCTGCTCCGCTCCATCTCCTACCACTTGCATGGAACGGAGGTGTATCATCAGGAGGTTCGTGCCACCATTGTTCACGTATTAAACAACTGGAACGATGAGTTGTTGAGTGGGGACAGTAAGGGATGCGCTGTTGAGGAATCTCTCTTTATACCCCGCATTCCCATTATTCCATCAGGCCACCCGTTCAATTTAAGAGACTTCAATTTCCCATAAAGCTGTTTTGCTATGACCATTAACAAAGCTCAGGGGGCAGTCTCTAAAGGTAGCTGGGGTTGACATGAGACAGGACTGCTTCTCTCATGATCAGTTGTATGTAGCTTGCTCAGAAGTAAGTTCTTCTGGAAGCCTTGCATATTTGGCACCTGGTGCGAATGCCAAAACTATTGTTTACCGGGACGTCTTAACCATTTAGGTTAAGACGTCCCGGTAAACAATAGTTTGAGTTAGGTGTATGATTGTAATAACGGTCAATACGAAACAGTCCTGTATGGGGAAAAAATGAAATATCTGGAATCTTAACAAAAATAGACGCAAATCAGGAGTGTTCCCTTGGCGAAGGACGGGTACTTTGCTAGTATTAAACATAATATAACAAACATCAATATATGCAAAAAAGTAATACGAGGAAACTTTAACAAGATTTCATCTTAGATTAAAACAAAAAGGGGAAGATACGGTACCTAGTCACAGCGCATGAGACAACAAAACTGCGTCTAGCTGACGCACCATCGTCAGTCATTAGCGGAACCTTGTATCGTGAAGATGTTTCACTGCGCGTTTGAAAACTTTTAATGCGTCTCCAATCGTCAGAATGTCTTCTTGTTCATTTAACAAGTGCCTCAACCATTCAGGAAAACAAAAAAAGTCTACTGGAATTACGTTTCATGCGTAAACTAAGTATTTAAAAGAATTTAAAATTATATTAAAATCAATTTCTTTGAAAAATATTATGCAATGGTTTGTTAAAACGAGATAGAATATACGAAAACGCGCGAGTGTTACATATGGTGGGTGCGTACCAGTGATTGATATTGTTATTTTTTTCGCACTACAGTTTGAGCACGCATTCCTGTCTCTGTCATTGATACAATATACACGACAATTTGAATGTATCTGTGGGAGTAAGTTTTTGCATGTAGTTGTAATTAGCACAGTTGTCGAATAATCGATGTAAGGACATACCGTAGCTTCTCCTTTTTGTTTTAATCTAAGGATTTCATAGGTATTTTTAAATGTTTGGTTGAAATTGATATATTTTTTTTTTTATTTAATTTTATTGTTGACATTGATATTAAGTAATTGTCTTAATTTTTTTTTTTCGACATGTTTTATAATATTAACGAAATTTTATGTAAAATAAACATCTGCATGTATGAAAATACTGAAAGTGTGATTCTAAGGATTATAAATAATTACACCATTATGTACCACTTTTAACGCAAATAAATTGTATTCTATTCTATTCCATTCCATTCTATTATATTCTATTCTACATTGTTTTGGAAATAAAATGACGAACAATTATAGCGCGACTGTTTGATTTTGATACATCGAGATTTTGTGTTTAGCACAAACATTTTATGGACGAATGCATGAATGCAGATAATAAAAAAAAATACTTGATCAACAATACAAAAGATTTTCCAGGAAATTTTTGCTACAAAAATAGCCTACCTCAGTTTTTTTTATGTTCTATTAAAGTATATTGTTTTATTTCATGGTATTATAATATATGTACCCTGATTAATTGCTATTATGTACTCTATCTATTCAAACTCTGCCCCCCGCAGTTGAGCAGCGTGGTGGAGCATGCGTAAACCCTTTCAATTGAGGCGAGACCCATAACCCAGCAGTGGGATGAATAAGGGTCGACGATGACGACTATATCTGTTAATTACTAAAGTAATAACTTTATATTATCTCTCTGATTATAAATTCGCTCTAAATTTTTCTAGGGTTAAAAAGAGACAATAGCAATTTTAAGATATAAAAAAACAACAAATACCTTATTAAATCAATAATGGTCAAGTATCAAAATTTTACTGTCGTAGTAATCGAAGGCCGCAACATCGTGCTCAATTTGCGACTAAACCCGGAAAGCTGCAGTCTCCGACGAATGGCGCCATATCACCAAAAACATCACATCACAAAGTTTTATTCCATCCATCTACTCCTGTATCTTAAAGAGTGCATCCATATGCGAGACGTGCACAGCAGACTACGCTCCTTTTCACATTCACAGTACTCATGCGTACAGTCAGTCTTTCGCGGCGGAAGTTATGTTAAGGTATTGCAATTGGTTATGGGTATTGTTATCATTCACTAAAACGTATCTTTCACTAAAACAATATAATAGGTGGGGGAAAAAGTCTTTTCGCATTATAGTATGTATGAACTTGTAATAAAATCTCTTTGGTTATACCATTTGTATCTGGCAGGTTTTGATATCTTTAAAAAGTTTAAATTTTAAAGAAGATAATTCCAAATTCAAATTAGGTAAATGTGTGATTTTCATTTGTTTTTTTTACTGTCAAGATGAGTGAATCTAATGAAGAAATTCGATTCATTTTAAAATTTTACTACAAAAAAGGTAACAATGCAATGCAAGCTGCGAAAAAAATTTGTGACGTTTATGGACCTAGTGCAGTGTCTTTGAGAGTAGCACAAATTTGGTTTAAGCGTTTTCAATCAGGAAATTTTGATGTGAAAGATGCACGTCGCTCTGGTCGCCCTGTTACGGATAAAATTGATGCCATTTTTGAAAAAATGGAGCAAGATCGGCATATCAGTAGTTATGACGTAGCTGAAGAATTAGGAATTGACCACAAAACAGTTTTGGCGCATTTGAAAAAAGCTGGGTACACTAAAAAGCTCGATATTTGGGTGCCTCACGATCTCACTGAAAGAAACCTAATGAACCGTGTACTCATTTGCGATTCTTTACTAAGACGTAATGAAAGCGAACCGTTTTTGAAGAAGCTTATAACTGGTGATGAAAAGTGGATCACGTACGACAAGAACGTGCGAAAAAGGTCGTGGTCAAAGGCCGGTCAGGCTTCACAGACTCTGGCAAAACCCGGGTTAACCCGCAACAAGGTGATGCTGTGTGTATGGTGGGATTGGAAGGGCATTATTCATTATGAGCTGTTACCGCCAGGCAGGACTATCGATTCTGAACTCTACTGTGAACAACTGATGAGATTAAAGCAAAAAGTTGAGAGAAAGCGGCCGGAATTAATTAACAGAAGGGGTGCGATTTTTCATCATGATAACGCTAGACCTCACACATCTTTAGCCACTCAGCAAAAATTAAGAGAGTTTGACTGGGAGGTGTTAATGCATCCGCCGTATAGTCCTGACCTTGCACCTTCTGATTTCCACCTGTTTTGGTCTCTTCAGAATTCTTTAGGCAATGTCAGGTTAACATCACGAGAAGATTGCCAAAACCACTTGTCGTGGTTTTTTAAACAGAAGTCCCAAAATTTCTATAGTAATGGGATCATATCTGTACCTACAAGATGGCAAAAAGTTATCGAACAAAATGGCACCTACATACTTTAGTTAAATGTAAATAAACTTTATTAAAAAATGTTTTGAATTTTCATATAAAATACGAAAAGACTTTTTCCCCAACCTAATATATATATATACATATAACATATTAATATTGTTGTTATCTATGAATAGTAAAATGTACCTACGTGTGCTTTTTGTGTGCCTCCTTTCAATGACTGAAAGGTTGACTGGTAGAGATCTCTATTCGGGATAAGACCGCCTATGTATTACCAGTACTATTACTTATACTGTGGTATTACTCTATCTATATTGTTAAGAATTGTATTACAGAACTTACCAACAAACTCATCGTGATTCACAATGATTACCATGACCATTCTGTCCAGAGTGTACTCTTATCTCAAATCGATCGTACGAATCGGTGCTTCTAAGATCGATTCAATTCAGTTCAATCAATTTATTTGCAATAATCATTCTATGCATTGTTAGCCATTTATTGCATCATGCCATATCTCCACCGTTAGGTGTGCAAACTATCATAATAAACCATTAGATTACATTAAACATGTTGGTATCATTTACAAAACGACAAAAACATATTTATTATATTACAATGTTACGTTATTAACGTTTACGAATATTACAATTTATATGTCAAACTATCATGGCAAAATTAAATCACTTATTACACGTGTCATGTTCTTATCATTTAAAAATTCATAAGGCGTGTCAATTAGTTTTTTCAAATTATTTAGAAAGGTACGTAAGTACTTATGTACTCAATTGCCTTTAGGAAACTGGCACTTTATTATAAATCTTAATTTGTTCATGTTCAATTCATGCAGAATATACTATTACTGAACAAGGTTCTACAATTTGCTGATCATAATATATTCTGGTAAAATATCGAAGACATAAAATCGACATGTCGAAGATCGATTCGAGTAGTAGTCCGTTATTAAAATATAGCGAACATAAGCTTCTCAATACAAATCAATATTTAAAATATGGAAAAATTCACCATTCCCGTCTAGGTGGGTTTTGAACCCACGACACGACCTCTCGATGATCGGTCGAGTGCTCTTCCAACTGAGCTACCAGGAAGGTTTGTGATGGCGACTACAAAGCAGAAAATCTATAATACAAAAATTCGTCACCACCACAGACCTTCCTGGTATAATATACCTATGGTGGTGGTAAATAATAATTATTCAGGTATTAGGTTATTACTAAGAAAACGACTACTACGGTTTATAATTTTTAAAATTATTTTTGGCGATATATGAGAATGAAGAATGTTACTAGGTATGTATGCCAAATCGCTTGAAATGTTGTCTCAGTAAAGCCTGTATGTATACAAACACACTAGTTTTTGTTGTAGTCAAAAATACCTAGTAGTTTTGACTAGTAGTTAGTACTCAAGAGAATACCCAGCTTTTTGGCAGCGATTTGGGCCTTAGCCTCAATAAATGAACCAAAATTGAGAGTGGGCGTGAGCGAGATGCCAAGAAGCTCAAGACGACCGGATATCGGAATCGACACATTTTGGAAAGTAGGTGTCAGGTAGAAGGGACTCAGTTTGGCGGTAAAAAGGCACGCTTGTGTTTTTGTGGCATTGAACCTTACCAGATTAGCCTCACCCCATTCTGAGACGGCTTGCAAGGAGAGGTTCAGGCGCTCCACCATGGACTCCCTAAGTGACTGAATTTCCGGTCCCCTAGCTCGAACGTTGGACACATAGCTCTCTACAACAGTGCAGTCATCAGCATACCCTATTATGCTGGGCTTTAGTAAATCGTTGACGTGTAACAAAAAAAGTGTTGCAGAGAGTACCGACCCCTGAGGGACTCCAGCGTTGACAACCATTTGATCGGACGAGCAACCATCAATGACCACCCGAATCGACCGGTCCCTCAGAAAGTCTGATATCCAAACAAAAAAAGCCAGGGGGCAGGCCATAGGATGGAAGCTTACTAATAAGGCTGTCGTGCCAGACCTTATCGAATGCCTTAGAGACATCCAGAGAGACGGCAAGTGCTTCCCCATGTCTCCATAGCCAAGCTCCAGATGTGCGTTGCATACGCTAGGAGATCTCCAGTAGACCGGTTACGGCGGAACCCATATTGCTGGTCACTGAGAAGATCATTTGGTTCGACGTATGCCATGAGCCTGTTGTTTATAATGCGCTCCATAGTCTTGCACAGTATGGAGGTGACTGATATGGGTCTATAATTCGACGGGTCGGCACGACTACCTTTTTTGGGCACAGGCTGCACGTTGGCCAGCTTCCAAGACCTAGGCACCTGTCCAGTCAACAGTGAGAGACGAAACAGTCGCGTGAGTACAGGAGAGAGCTCAGGTGCGCAGGTTTTAAGCACTATAGCTGGGATACCATCAGGTCCACTGGCTTTGTTCACATCTAGGCTTTGCAGCATTTTACGGACCTCCTTCTGGCGAATACGTATATTGGACATGAATGTCTTAGGTGCGAGCAGTCTAGGAGGTATTTTGCCAGTAGTGTCTAGACATGAAGATTCCGCAAAAAGAGAAGCAAATAAGTTGGCTTTCTCTTTAGCAGTGTGAGCCAGTGTCCTATCGGCTTTCAGCATGGGGGGGAGTGAGGGACGGCAAAAGTTCGATTTGACCGACTTAGCTAGGGACCAAAACGCCTTACTACCAGCTGGGTATGAGGCCAGTTTATTCCCAATACGGCTTATGTGGTCAAATCGAGCCTTTTTTAGAGCTTTCTTACAGTATTTGGCAGTTGCATTGAAGGCTCTTTTCTTCGCACTGAGATCCCCAGTCTTGCGGTTTCGAGCGTCAACCCATGTCAAGTAGGCCTCGTGTTTGTACCTTTCGGCACGTACACACTCGACTCCAAACCAGGGATGAGCTTTGCTAGACAAAGACACGTCAGAGAAAGGGACATAATATTCCATCCCCTGACGTAGCACATCCTTCACAGCGTCCGCACAGACCGAGGGATCATCTTCTGATGATCCCTCGTCTGTATGCTTCTCTTCTGAGAAGCATACAGATTGCCAAGGATAAGATGCGAAGAGTGACCGCATCCCATCCCAATCCGCTCGATTGTATCGCCAAAGCCTCTGTGTAGTCCTAGGGCTGGTATCAGGTGGGGAGTAGACGGACACAGATTTCACCAGACAGTGGTCGGAACTACCTAATGGTGATGACACCGATACCGAATAGCGGTCTGGGTCAGTGGTCAGGAAAAGGTCCAGACAATTGGCTGTTTGGCCGTCAATATCTGGAACCCTCGTTGCCCCCTGGACCAGCTGGGTGAGATCTAATGTTATGGCGAGTTTCCGTATTTCTCTTCCAGGATGGCCTGTTAACTGAAATGGGAAAAGCCATTCTTGGTGGTGCGCGTTAAAATCCCCCAGTAGTACTAATTGAGCCGAGGGGTGGGTCTGTAGAGCAGCGTCTGCCGCCACACTGTGGTAATCTGTAAGCCTAGTTGTCTCACTGTCTCCACTGTGCTGCCGGTAGACACATGCATAGACTATTTTGTCTATGCCTGTGTCCACCAGAACCCAAAGAACGGAGAAACTGGGGTCTTCAAGATGTCGAAGGCGCTGATGACAAATGTTATCCTGAACGTACATACGCACGTGGATGAAAGTTGTGCTCCAGGGTAAACCCAGGGTAGGAGAGGTACGCTACGTCGGAAGGCCTTCGTATTTGAGTTTCTGTGAGAAACAAGAGTGCTGGTTTTTCAGTCTCTAGGTGGTGGTGGACTGCGACGAGATTTGAGTGCAGACCTCGGATATTGGAGAGGTGCACTTTGAGTGAGAGGGAGTGCACCGCTGTGTAACTTTTCTCTTATTTCTATTTTTTGAGTTTTTGTGGGAGTGAATAGGTAGGAAGACGGCAGTGGAACGAGGTTTCATCGCATTAACCCTCAAACACACACGACTCAACCACACCGATGGAAGACTGGTCCGGAGACTGCGGGGACGCCCGAGCCCCCCCGGGGATGTCCACAGGGCCCTCTCAACCGGTCGCCAATCGGCACCGTGGCGCATCCCGGGATTTTTCGTGAGTTGGCGGGGCAGCCTTTCCTGTATGGCTAATTCCGTACTTGGGCCCCCTACTAACTACGGTTGGCCAGCGGTGCACCGTGCCTCGGATCCCGCTACCCTCCGCAACCAGCCCTCCGGTGCGGCATCTGTAGTGTGTGTCAGATTGGTCATACAGAGACGAGACAGCTGTTCCGACCCGTCCTCCCAATAGGCGACACCAACCATCGTACCGGAACATGAACAAAAAAAAAAGTCATTTGGCGGTACGGCTTTGACTGGTGGGTGGTCACTAGCCGCGGCCGAAGCCTGCCACCGATATCACCTGATTAGCACCACCTAGGGACCACGTGTAGGGATTCAGTTTTTATGGGTAATCTCCTACGGACGAGGGTGATTCAGTCCCCAAAATGGCACTTTCGGTATTACTGTTGACTTACTACAACTAATGGAGGAATAAGAAGTTTTTTAGTATGTCCCTTATGCCGGGAATAAGATAAAGATATAATACAAAGACGGCTTCTAAATAATGTTGATTCCAGAGCAGTAAAACTATTTGATAAATGTAATGACACTGATAGTGTTATGTCATGTCATGTCATGTCATTAACTATCTATCTATATATGTAACTGACGGCTGACGTGACGTGAGATTTGTATGTAAATTTCCATTTTCTTTATTCACTCGTAACGCAACAAAAGTTATCGTTAGTAATAAAATCGCGACCATCGTCATCAAAAACGTCGCGAAGGCAAGGTAGCGTCGAGCGTGATGTAAAGGCCCGCGGGGACGAGCGAGCGCATATGTCCGACTCACAAGCTGACGGCCCCCAGGCCATGAATGAGAAGAGAAGACCTTTCTTCTACCCAGACAGCAGTAGCGACACAGAAGAATACAGAAGGGACGCAGAGGAGCGGCGAAAGAGGTTGTCTAAGCGGAACGGTCCCAACGTTCGCTCAAGATTGCCGTGTACGATGCCACCCAAGATGCAGAGCCCCAATACTCCCACGCCATCGACGTCGAACACGCAGGAGGCGCCGAGGAACGCGCAGAAGGCGCAGTACCAGCTGTGCGACGACCGAATAACGCTCGTGGTGGACAACACGCGGTTTGTAGTGGACCCTGCGCAGTTCACCGCGCATCCAAACACCATGTTGGGTAGAATGTTCAGCTCCGGTGAGTGGCGCTCGATCGCTGGCACCTCGTGTTTTGTCTCAGGACTGCACTCTTACTGGGACGACTCACAGGACATGTAGTCATCACTCATTTATGGAACATTGTCCGATCATGTGTAAAAAGATTAATCTTGAAACCCCTGATTTCAAAATTTAATCTTTTAAATACATATGGTATACATTTTTATGGATACACTAGCTTTACCAGTGACATTGTTGCTTGGAATTCAATAATAAATGGTAAATTTCATGGGGTTAGTATTTTTATATGAAATTATAAGTCTTTCTCTAAAATAAAAGTGGCTCACGCCATAACATCAGTTTTCTGCAAGTAAAATTGTTGTCAAAATCAGACCAGTCTTTTGGGAGATTAGGCCTGAACAAACACCAGACAGACAGACAAAAAAATTTTAGTTATTTTTTGTTATGATAAGAACCACATACATAAACTTTAATATGCATCTAGCAAATATCTGGTATTTTGACATTACAAACTTTAAAATGTAGTACCTATATGCTAAACAAATGAATCCTTTGGTCCATTTCATGGTGATGGGTGTTACATGGGCGTTACATTTGTACACATCCAAACTGTCATAATTCATAAATTAAAAAAAAATGAGTTCTTACATTAAAATCATTAAGCTTCTTACTATCCACACAAAATGTATCGTTTGTATGAAATATTGTAACAAATTGTATATTACACAAATGATTTAAAAATAAGTGGTAACTTGTACAGTGTGTCTGGGATGGAACTAGTGACAATTTGACACGGGTCACGACTCTATATTATCGCTAGTTTGAGCTAGTAGAAAATAAATTTGATGTATTATAAACATGTAGTATAAATAAATGGCTGCCATTCCAATGGGGACAGGTATGAACCTAAACACATCCAATGGGTGTTTTTGCCGATGGGATTTGACGGCCGTCGGTTCTTATGGATTCTTATGATGGGAAAAAATGGTTTCATTCTCGTATCTCACTTGAATATATATATATATATATATATACTCTTTCATTCTCTTCCCTACGCTCTTCACAAGTCTACCTATGTAGCTAGATGTAGAGCGTAGAGAAGAATCCTAAGTCTATGGGGAAAACGAAACATCTCTTCTGTTTTGAAATTTAGTACTGAAACTAATAAAAATAATGTGTATCAGCATTTAATAAATGAATTAGTCTGTCAAGTTTATTTTATGGCGGGCAGGGCTGGAGTTCGCGCACCCCAACGAGCGCGGCGAGTACGAGGTGGCGGAGGGCATCTCGGCCACGGTGTTCCGCGCCATCCTGGACTACTACCGCGGCGGGCCCATCCGCTGCCCGCCCGCCGTGTCGGTGCAGGAGCTGCGCGAGGCCTGCGACTACCTGCTCGTGCCCTTCGACGCCGACACCGTGCGCTGCCAGGTATTTCCAGCATGTCTCTGGAGCCAGGAGAATTATGAAGAAATAATACAAAAATCTGACTCTATTATTATTTCCAACGGGGACGCCGGCTGTCGGGCGGGTGATCAGCCTTACCTGAGGCCATTTCACCCATTTCCCCTGGTCCTCCCTTTTGGGGGAGGATGTGGGTTTATCCGGCAATCACGGCGTTCCGTCGAACCTACCTGTTTCCTTGCAAAAAAAAATCTGACTCTAAAGCGCTTACTTATATCTAGGGATTTAAAACCGTTAATTGAATTCATCCTGTCAAAAAATTTAACAGTAAAAAGAGGTCATCGATGAGTTTTAATATACTTTCCTCCCGCTAAAGCGGCAGGGTCACAATGAAATTTCATATACTTTTTCTTCCCGCATATTTGCATACTTTCTTCCTCATTTTCGAAATAATAAGTGAGCACTTTCTGAGTAGATATAGTACAAATATTTTTTTATATAACACTTGCTTTGTAATCAGTTCTTACTATCACCACAGTATAAGTTGCTGTCATAGTGATAGGAAAGAAAGTTGCTCATTTATTCCCTTTCAAAATTTCCGGGATATAAAATTACATGTAAATCTAGTGTCGTCAACCCTTATTCATCACACTACTCAGACGGGCCTTCGCTCGGGGTTAGAGCGTACTCCACGCTGCTCGGAACTGCGGGGTGGCGGAGGCCAATGTTTTCAAGCCACCTAAGGACTTGGCTTAACGGTTGTCATCTACTGACGACTACCGGGACCGACGACTTAACGTGCCCTCCGAAGCACGGAGGAGCTGGACATAAATAACCCCATCCATAGATAGGCTAGCGTCGACTTACTCCTACTAATTTCTTTGATTAAATTCGTTGCGAGTTCCAATGCAGCCGTAGTTTTACCCCCGGGACTGCAATGGACTTCATTGTTCATTGCCTTTTTTGGCGGTCGCCGCTGTTAATCCTGGCCACACAGGAGACACACTGGTGGGAATGTGTGGTGGGCCCCCGTCCCGACGAACGCGATTTAGGATCAAGAAGAAACTTAATAGCGCCATCTACTGAACAAATTCGAAAAGTATTTTTTTTTATTTGAAATGAAATTATTTATTCTGTCATTGGGCCCTTAGACCAGCGCCACACTTTTTATAAATAATATTCGTATTCATTTTTTTTTGCAATACTTTTTGCTTTTGTTTCTGAATACATTGCTTTTGTTTGTTTTTTATTAAGAGCCATATTACATTTTGACTGTGATTTTTGCGTAAAATGGCCAATTTTGGCGTTCTTGATCTCGGAAACAAAAATACATTAACAATGTTGACTTATTGAATAGTACAGAATAGCTATTGGCATAGTACATAGCGGCCTCGCTTTTTGTAAATTTTGCTTAACTTTTTAAATAAACCCAAAATTGCAGAGAAAGATCTTCATAAAATGCGCGCATTCATTATTTTGAGCTCCTGGATTGTACTACTGTTCCAAACAAATGAAATAAAAAAAAATAGAATGTTATTTGTTATATAGTCGTATAGTACATAGCGGCCTCGGAATTTTGAAATATCATTGATTTAATATAGAAAAAAAAAACATTATTTTAACCAAAAAAACTTCGAAAATCGCTTTAAGTAAACTGTTAATTTCTCGAATAAACGATAATATTATTGAGCAAAATTTATACGAGAATAATTGTTACTTCATGATGAATAAGCTTTGTAGCATGAATTTATTATCTTATTTCAATAAAAACGATAAATATAACTTCAAAATTACTACAAAAAACGATGCACCGGCGGCCTTCACGGGTTTAGTACTGCGCGAGAGCTCATCAGCGTGCAAATGTAATAGGGCTCTTAAATTAAAAGTAATGTGCGCGCGAGATGTTTGAAACGCAAGACAGCAATCTCTAGCCTGTCTACTACTCCACTAGCCACTATCCCCGGCTTCGCCTCGCATGAACACAGTACGTGGGTAAAAAGTATCGTATGGGTTATTTTTTTCATACTACGTCTGGTGACATGTATCGCTCGCGCGTCGCCACCTTCGCTGCTGACGCAGCAACTTCTTCCTTTTTGATGACCTCACTCACTCGCAGGAACACAGCAACCCTCAAGAGGATTGTTATTACTTGACGAGCTCGGTGGTCGATGGTTGGCCACTTTGACTCCGAGGTCGCGGGTTCGATTCTCGCACAAGACAAACATTTGTGTGCATGAACATGTCTGTTCGTCTCGGTCTGGGTGTTCTCTATGTATTATAAGTATGTATTTACAAAAAAGATGTATTTAAGTACCTTTAGCAGTTGTCTAATACCCATAACACAAGCTTTGCGCTTAATTTGGGACTAAATGGCGCTGTGTAAATTGTCCAAAAATATTTATTTATTATTATTTATATTTGGCCGCGGTATTCTGTGAAATGGAGGTACTTCTCCAGTCGGGCAGCTTACAAATACCCTACCTCAGGGTGGGTGCACCACGTGTTGGTGAGGTTGGCTTCGGCTCTAAACATCGTGGTGAGCCACTTACACTCCAAAAAGCAATACATATTCTGTATATGTATATACCAAATGTCATCTAAATCCGTGGAGTCGTTTACTCATGAGAGAGTAACAAACATTCACCACCTTGACAAAACTTTCTCATTTATAATAGACTAGCTGATACCCGCGACTTCGTTCGCGTGGACTTTATGATTCCGGCGTATTAATACAAATACGAACTAATGTAGATATATAAGAAAATACTTGTTATACGTTAAAAGTCAATAAGTTTTTTTTATTTTTTTATTTAACATTGTAACCATAGTTTAAAAAAAATATAAAATAAATTAAGGGAGTCTTTGTTTGTTTGTATTAACTTTATTGTTCAGATTACAACGAATGAGTACATGTAAAATAAAGCGATACAAAGGCGGACTTATCCCACACGGGGATCTCTTCCAGTCAACCTTAAGTCTTTCCTTCGGGAGCTAATATGAAATGAACTGAAGCATTACTAACTCTCGAGTAAGCCACGTAAAGTTGGCCATGCGAAAAACGACCAGTCCTAAGCTTGACCAGCGAATTTTAGTGATTTCTTTATTATCATAGCCAAGCAACTGGTCACAGAGAACTGTGTACGTTTAAAATTAAAATGTATTTTTTTGGAGAAGAATGGTATACGCGGAATAAATACAGTTTCACCGGCACCACTCCCAGTGAGAATCTCAGCTTCAATTATATTTCGCTGCCAGACATTGACTTTACTTCAGGAAATAGATCTTCCCCAAATTTTAATAATATTCTTGAAAACTGTTGGGCACGTAACGTACTATATACAGCTTCTAGTGCCTTACTGTTGGCAATTTCGCATTCTAGTGCCTTACTGTTGGCCATTTCGCATTCTAGTGCCTTACTGTTGGCCATTTCGCATTCTAGTGCCTTACTGTTGGCCATTTCGCATTCATCTCAAACGATTAGACAGCAGTCCTGAAACACCTTCGGTTTGTCACAGTTTCGTGTCACAGAGCATGTCCGTGTTTCAGTTCTGTTTAAATCGAGTAGGATTTGAACATTGTATTTGCGTTTTCCTCCTAGAAGTAATGTGAGCATCTAAGAAAAACAGTTTCCACTCGTTGCTTAAAACACTTTCTACATAGCGTTCCGCAAATGCACGTATTCTTTCTGGTTTGTGCGAATATATACCAATCGTTCCATTTCAATTTTAGCGTACACGTCTATAATAAACTGACTAAATATACCACGTTACCTTTGTAAATAAAATAAAACGATTGCGTCTAACTTGTAGCAGGTAAGAATAAAAGTAGCACCACGCGGTTTTTTTTTACAATACATTCGATATTTTGTTAATGTTATGTTAAGTAACTTTTTTAGTTCTATTTGCTATTATAGCGTGTTATTTTTACTTTTTTTAAACTATAATTTATTGTAAACACATGTTGTTTATGCAAATAAATTTAACTTTGTTCTGCATCAGGTGTTCCAAATCTTGGATTTTTATACCTCAACAAAAAATGCTCATCCGGCTGAACAACTTTTGCTAAGGCGTCATTTTTATTTTTCTTATAGTTTTCCTGAACCATTATGGTTTTGCATCAGGTGTTCCAAATCTTGGATTTTTATACCTCAACAGAAAATGCTCATCAGGTTGAATAACTTTTGCTAAGGCGTCATTTTTATATTTCTTATAATTTACCTGAACCATTATGGTTCTGCATCAGGTGTTACAAATCTTGGATTTTTATACCTCAACAAAAAATGCTCATGAGATTGAACAACTTTTGCTAAGGCGTCATTTTTATATTTCTTATAGTTTACCTGAACCATTATGGTTCTGCATCAGGTGTTCCAAATCTTAGATTTTTATACCTCAACAGAAAATGCTCATCAGGTTGAATAACTTTTGCTAAGGCATCATTTTTATATTTCTTATAGTTTACCTGAACCATTATGGTTCTGCATCAGGTGTTCCAAACCTTGGATTTTTATACCTCAACAGAAAATGCTCATCAGGTTGAATAACTTTTGCTAAGGCGTCATTTTTATATTTCTTATAGTTTACCTGAACCATTATGGTTCTGCATCAGGTGTTCCACTTTCCAAAATCAATTATACCCTATATGTTGCCCAGGCTTAACAGCTATATAACAAAAAAAGTTTCATTCGAATCCGTCCAGTACTTCCAGAGATTAGCGTGTACAAACAGACAAACAGACATACAGACAAACAGACAAACAGACAAACAGACAGACATTTTTTTTTAAATTCTTACTCTATTACTATATCTCCATCGCCTCCAATTGTTTTTTTGTAAATATATTCAATGTACAGACACATTATTTTTACTGTTTTATTATATGTATAGATATTATTATTATTAGGAAATTAGTAGGGTAAGGGCACGATAGTAGGATTTTTATTTAAAAGCTATATTTTATTGAATGGCAAAATTTTGGAGTCGTTCGTTCGGATAGGGTCGTATGTAAATCACTCCTCAAAATAGTAGTCGTCTAATCAGGGGTGGAACTATACAAGCAATCTGTCAGATTGCAATTTCCTTGGGGGTGGTCGTGATTCTGCGAGGGAGCGGTCACCAGGAGGGTAGGAGTCGCCGCGTCGGCAGCGGGGGTGCGTATATGTCGCTAGACGCGTGGCGCGGTAGTATAGAGCGGGGCGGGCAGCGGGGGTGCGTATATGTCGCTAGACGCGTGGCGCGGTAGTATAGAGCGGGGCGGGCAGCGGGGGTGCGTATATGTCGCTAGACGCGTGGCGCGGTAGTATAGAGGGGGGCGGGCAGCGGGGGTGCGTATATGTCGCTAGACGCGTGGCGCGGTAGTATAGAGGGGGGCGGGCAGCGGGGGTGCGTATATGTCGCTAGACGCGTGGCGCGGTAGTATAGAGGGGGGCGGGCAGCGGGGGTGCGTATATGTCGCTAGACGTGGCGCGGTAGTACAGTAACGAGCGGGCGGGGGGGGTGCACAGAACCTGCGCGGGCTGCTGCACGAGCTGTCCAACGAGGGCGCGCGGCGCCAGTTCGAGGCGTTCCTGGAGCGGCTGGTGCTGCCGCTGATGGTGGCGTCGGCGTCGCGCGGCGACCGCGAGTGCCACGTGGTGGTGCTGCTGGACGACGACGCCGTGGACTGGGACGAGCAGTACCCGCCGCAGATGGGCGACGAGTACTCGCAGACCGTGCACAACACGCCGCTCTACAGGTTCTTCAAGTACATCGAGAACAGGTACAGGAGAACATCCCATCCCATACCGGACGGGGAGCTCTATTTATACATTTTAAATCGACTATTTAAATAATAGTTTTATATTTATATTATATATATATATATACATATATATATATATTGTGCTTTTTTTGTAACCATCAGGATTTAAACGAGAGATAGTATTATGCCTACTTGTTACGTTAGTGAAGAAATATGGTGTCCCATTATCATTAACGAAGTTTGAAAAAATAAATAACGAAATCAATTAACTTGCTTCAGTATAACACGTGCCGCGTTGTCACATGTCGATAATAACAATAACAGCTGTACGTAAGTAGCGTGGTCCCGATTGCATTATTTTCTTTAAAATGCGTTGTAATCAAAATAGGATAGCTAAAAAAATGTAATCAAACGTAAAACTAACCGTAAGTAGGTAATAAATAACATACAACTTACATGAGAGCAGATGATCGTTCTCATTGTATTGTATCAGGTCATTGAACTTTTCGTCACACTTATTACTACAGGTTTTGGACTGCCAAATTAATGTAATAATGAATGTGTTTGTTTATGGAAACATCATAAAAATACGATACGATCTTAGTTATTAAAAATAATGCAATCACATAACATGTTCTACAATAACTAGGCGTGTTTAAAATGTCATTCAACTTATTTACACAAAATCGCAATTAGCCACTAATTCACAAAGTTATTGCACATGCCCACCTTGGCGTTCTATGCACAAGTACATTAAGTAAGTTTTCTGAAACTGATCGAGGTTTATTCTCGTCCACCGGAGTCGGGCCAAACTGTCCACGTTCCCGGAACCTATACACGGCATCGAGGATTGTGTGATGGCTCACTCGCACACCAAACTTTTGTTCGTGGTACGAACGAACGCGGTACGCGGTACACTCGCGACAACGTGCAACTTTTCGTAAAACTGCGGCGCGGCGCCTAGACATGATTACGTCAACACACGCACGATCACGGTTAACGCTGTTTGCTTCCGTGAATCACAACAGGGAAGACTTTCTTGATTTCTTGTAAACAAATACTAATACTAACTACCTGGCGGAAGCTGCATGAGGTCGCACAAGAGCCTCTATCCAGAGCGTTTATGCCGCCAAAGGGTTTCCAAAGGGAACCAATGATATCTTGTTCAAGAACAAGAACTCTACGGTTTGCCACTGTTAACGAATTACCCTTATGTACTTAATTGCCGGAAAGAAGAGGCGTTCAAAATGTCGGTGAATGTCGTCTCTCCTCGCTGCTGGCGCATGTTTTGTCTGAGTTCGACAAACTGGTACTTTGAACAGACTGTTTAATGTAGAGCCACCTACCTGCTAGTCGTGCTGCAACTCCAGTTAGAGCGCCAATCTGTGTAACCTGCTTCCCGTAACATCGCTTAACTTGATTTCTCAGCAAGACAAAAAGTCTTTCCTGTTCCAGCGCCCCAAGCTTTTACAATCAAATATCGTAATTAAAAGCACATAGTTTACAGTTCAGCTCAGAAATAGAGACAACTTGAACGATCAATAATTTATTTTTTTGTTTTACGTGCATTTATAAAAGCGTGTTTTTCTAGTGTTTTTTAAAATATTAATTTATTTTCAAAACAAAATTTTAATGGAACGCCTCAGAGCGAGGTCACGCCGCATGAGTCATGTTTTGTCGTGCGTGCAGCCGGCTCCGTCGAATTATAACACGTTGTCACGTCAAAAATAACACTTGGATCACAAATTTCATTTACCATCGAAATCGGCATACGTAATACTACTCCCCTTTTTAATCCTGGCAGATAACTCAAAAGCTCCCTGTGTATATATATGTACATAGATACTAGATAATGATGAATAACATACTGGACTAGATGATGGGAATAATTTTTCGCGTGAAAATTTTGTTGTGTATAGATCGATGTGGGCGATGACCGGCGATGACCGTATATATGGTTCGTTCTATATATCTAATTCTGTAGATTGCATAATTAAAATAATAATAAAATTAAAAGTAAGCAGGTAACAAATCCTCCTGTCTGGAGCGGACGAGAGAGGGTCGTGCTCCTGTAGTGGAGACTAACATGACCTGATGATGATGATGAGGTAACAAATCGGATGGCGCCCGCCGACGCCGACGGGCCACTTTGAAACGTCAATAGCTCTTTAATTATACAACCTACAGAAATGATTTTGCCGACGATTTAAGGATAATAATACTTAATATGAAAATCTAATAATTTTAAACAAAAAAGAAATGCGGAGTGGGGAGCCAATTTTTAAGTTGACAGAGAAAACATTAAATTTTGAGGAATTTTGAGCATAAAGTCGCCAAAGTAAATTAATTTCACATAGCGGTGTTATTTATTTGTACAAAATTCAATTCGTAAGTGATAGATAATATTGTCCGTTTTAAATTGACGTCTTTTTTGTAACCGTAGACTTTCTAGGTCGGCAATGATTATTTTTTAGCCAAAGATATTATTAGCAAAAATTCCAAATGGCTACCACTCCAAAGGGCAGGGGTATACGCCCCCCGAGGGGGTGTTTTGTGGCTCTAAATTTTGTCGTTAGTTCCATCCGGTCACACCGTATTCGATATTCCGAGCTCCGTAGTCGGGGGCTAAGGCCCATACAATATATCGAAACGGCGGTATTACACGTTTATATTATGAATGGGCGTCGTCGCAGGGACGTGGCGAAGCAGGTGATGAAGGAGCGCGGGCTGAAGAAGATCCGTCTCGGCGTGGAGGGCTACCCCACCTACAAGGAGAAGGTGCGCAAGCGGCCCGGCGGGCGCGCCGAGGTCATCTACAACTACGTGCAGCGGCCCTTCATACACATGTCCTGGGAGAAGGTGAGTCGCGCCGCCCCGCCCCGCCCCGCCCCCGCCCGCCCCCCGCCGCCGCTCACCGCCCGTCTCGTCCGCAGGAGGAGGCTAAGAGCCGGCACGTGGACTTCCAGTGCTTCAAGTCCAAGTCGGTGACCAACCTGGCCGAGGCCACGGCCGACCCCGCCATCGGGCCGCCCGCGCCGCGCGCCGACCTCGCCGACGGGACCGACGCGCCCGACGCGCCGCCCGACGACCACCACGAGCCGGCCCCCGCCCCCGCCCCGCCCCCCGCGCCGGCCCCCGCCCCCGCCCCGGCCCCCGCGCCCCCCGCCGCGCCGCAGTGATGGCCGCTGGGCGCGCTGTGCGCCTCGGCGGCCGCGTGCTGGCTGGCCGCCGCCTGACGCCGGCCGTGACCGTGCGGGACGATTCCTTCGCCTTTTGCGAATTACGTTCCTGCGATTGTTCGCTACGCGATTGCGAAATTACGAGATACGTATGTTTTGAAAAGATGCGACAGGGAGTCGCCCGACTAAAGATAGATGTCTTCTCTTTAAGATTCCACCGGTGTGCGTGTGGACCGGTGTCGCGAACGCTCCGAGATATGATCGGCTCAGTAACGCGCTGTAGGAATAGCGATATATCTGGATTTTAATTTCTACTTTCAATTTAGGTAAACTATGTATGATTTATTTTGACCGCCCCTGCGCGTCCGCGGCGCGCTCTCGCGAGCGTCCATCTTCCGAACGTCCCGCCGTGTTCGACGGACGCCGACCGCTCGTCGCAGTACACGGCGGAGGCGCCGCGCCCGCTGTACTCCGTTACATAATACGGACAGTGTGATGGCGACGCGCGGTAGCCGTGCTGTTACAAAATACAATGGTTGCAACGTAACTTTTTAAGAATATAAACTGTTTTCTATAAAAATCACACAAGTATTTTTCTTTACACTCCGACGCATGTATAACCCTCTCTTGTACGTAAATATCTTAATATATAAAAATTTCGTGTCACGTTGTTGTCCACGTTGGAATTCGAAACTACTGAACCGATTTAAATCAAATTTTGCACACGTGTGCAGTTTGATCCAACTTGAGACATGGGGTAGTTTTTAACTCGATGACATTTTTTTCTGTTTGATTTTTTATTTAAAAACGTCACAATAATATAACTAAAGGTGAAAGAATTACTTCGATAAGCTAAAAACTTCTCGAGATATGATAACTTGAAGATCACAATTTTGGACTATCCCGAAAACGCTCCATACAAAAAGCATACAGTATTATGACGTCACGATACGCTATTTTATATGCATTAAATCAGAAATTTGTACGACAGCTATGTTAAATATTGCGTTTATGTAGCTAGTGCCGTAACAAAAGTTATAGTATTTTTTATTGTTTCTACAATGGTAATATTTATTTTTTATAATTTCATACTTTTAAAATGGACTTTCCCACCAAACTTTGATCGACCATAAAACACGTCGGACAGAAGTTATTAAAATTTTAAGATCGCAGATCGTTCTAGTTTTATGTATTTTACGTTACTGATAGAGAGCTTTTATAATTTTAGAACATTGGTCACACGCCCTTTGCATTGCAACCTGTTTAAAAAACCTGTATCCAGGGCTGAAGCTGCATCGAAATGGAAAAAAAGTTATTTTTCGATACAGTTGTCCCTAAAAGAGCTGTATCGAAAAGGAACTTTTTAATACAGTTGCTCAAAAAGTGGCGTATTGCAGGGACGTATAGCGTTCGCGATGTGGGCTATTACATACTCGAGCTTTTTCTTTACCTTTTCCGAACTCGTGCGTTCTCTTTCCCAACTGTCAAAATAATGTCTACTAAAAAGAAACAACCACGAAGTTTTTACTAAAAAAAAAAATCCTAGAAGTTTTTATGATTCATGCAAATATTTCTAAAAAGAAACTACTAATTTGTTACATTACCAGATTTAATGATTTGATTCAAATTAGGTTAGGTTTCATTTCATTTCATCTCATTAAATTTCATTTTCATTTCATATCAATAAAAAAATTCTACTGAAGACTTGGCTGTATGGGCATAGTTCCCTTTGCCTACCGAGAATGGGTGAAGAAAACAAAAAAAAAATCTCAGCATATATTATTTTACGATTGGCGCCATTTTCCAAAAATTTTCTTTGCGATTAGTTATTTGAGTTTATTGTGTTTTTATTATTTTATTAAATTGCTTCATTTTTTCGCAACTGTAATATTCAGTACACGTGCGGAACCGTCATTGGAACTTGTTCCGACTGTCAACCCTCACCTTCGACTGCGCCTCGGCTCGGGTAGACATTTGTCGGAACTCTGCAATGACAGGCTTTCCGCACTCGTAATGAAATATACTATTTTAAATTTATTTTGATGTCTTGTGCGTAAAAGACTGACATTAAGATTCTGTGTTTAGTTATTTAATCTCTAAATTTCAGTATGAGAGTAGATAAAGTATAAATTATGACTAGATATAGATAAGACTGTCAACTTATTTAATTAAAATTGTTATAAAACAACTGTTATAAAACAAGTGCAAACATATTTAATGTTTGCACTTGCTTTGTGATATCTTCTGTCTACCTGACAATAGCAGAGAAAGTTTCTATTTATACCCTCTCAAATTTCCGGAACGAAAAGTAGTACGAGAATCCATAACCTCCTTCGAAATCAAGGAGGTAATAAGTATACCTTTACATGCCTTTACCGACCTGGTTTTTTAGGGTTCCGTACCCAAAGGCTAAAACACTACCGACCCTATTACTGAGACTCCGCTGTCCGTCAGTCCGGACAGGACTCCGGTCCGACAGACGGACTGTCTATCACCTGGCTGTATTTGGTTAACCGTCAAGTTGAAATTTTCACAGACGATGTATTTCTGTTGTCGTTATAATACCAAATACCTACTAAAAACTGAATAATATAAATATTTAAAGGGGCTCTTATACAACAAACCGATACCTCCAATGAACACTACGCCAACTCAAAACATACACAACACATCCATCATACACACCGCTTATATGAGTTATAAATTTACTTTGCGGTTTGTATTTGTCGATTTTGTTGTGTCTGTCTGTCTTTTATAAATAGAACTCAGGTAGCATAATGTAACTGAAGTAATGAATCGATTTAAATAAAAATTGGTTGCCTGTAAAGTCGGTATACGGGCGAAAGTTTTACGTGACAACGACTTTGAGTGGTAAAATGTTTTCGAGTGGAAGGGACGCATGCCTTTTTATATTTGTCTCTCTCGCTCTTAGGCGGGACGCGTGCCTCTCACTCGCTCTCATTGTAAGCGCATAACGTGAGCGCGTTTCTTGAAGTGTCACCCGGCTAACCAATTTATAAGACGTTGTCACGTCAAAAAAGAAACCTATCGAAATTTTAGTTGGCGTAGTGTTCCTTGGAGTCGGAGACATCGATACGTGATTTTTTTGCTCGATATTGATAACGGCAACAGGTAGAGAAATATTCGCAGAATATTTAGATAAATATTCACTTAACCCTTATATTAATTTGGCAGAAAGAATAAAGTTGCAGATTGATATTACTTTCACTGTTTTATATTTGTTTTCTGGGTTCTAACGGTAGTTGGTGTTGAAATATCAGGTGTGTTGGATGTTACAGAAACTATTATACATTTGTTAGTGATTTGGCAATGTTCGGCCCGGTGGACATAGGTACTTCATATTGTATTTGGCATTGTCCGCTGTGCCGGACAAAAAAAATCGTACTTAGTCGTAGAACACGACTTCCCGCGCTCGCAGTGGCGTAGCTACCGTAGGGCAAGGCCTCCAAGTTCAGGGTGGTTCAATCGCTTACAACAGGCAGGACTAAAAGTAAATTTAAAGAAATGCACCTTTCTACAGGAAGAAATTGAATACCTTGGTCACATCGTCAACCGGGAAGGTATTCGACCGACAAAAACGAAACTCGATGCTATTTCTAAAGCCTCACAACCCACTAACGCTAAAGAATTGAGATCGTTCCTAGGATTAGTTAATTTCTATGAACGTTTTATTCCACACCTTCATGGTGTATGCGCTGATTTATACGAATTGATTAGCGGTAGAAACAGATGGCATTGGACTGAGCATGAAAACAACATTTTTGTAGCTACAAAAAAAAAGTATTATTGCATCAAAACCATTGATAGCTTT
This sequence comes from Hypsopygia costalis, assembly GCA_937001555.2. Classification (NCBI taxonomy): domain Eukaryota; kingdom Metazoa; phylum Arthropoda; class Insecta; order Lepidoptera; family Pyralidae; genus Hypsopygia; species Hypsopygia costalis. The sequence goes on along the minus strand of OW443336.2, from coordinate 181,272 downwards.
TGTCGAGGGTCGTCCGCTTTATTTAGCTTGTGATGCGTCAGAGAAAGGTGTGGGCGTCGTGTTGTACCACAAAGACGTTAAAGGTATTGAGCAACCTATAGCGTTCGCGTCCAGAAAACTACGCAGCGCTGAAAGTAGATATTCAGTAATAGACCGTGAAGCCCTGGCTATTCTTTTCGGTATAAAAAAATTCGATCAATATTTACGAGGCACTAAATTTATTTCGCTTCTGACCCGTGGTTACACTGATTTGTTACACCGGTGTAACCACTGAGCACACTTATGACCGATAGTTACACTAATGTAACTATCGAGCATATCTATTACCGGTGGTTACACTCAAAGTAAGTTTCGATGATAATAGGTGTCCACTCACGCACATGTTACAAAAAGGATAAAGTTTTATTTGTCACCCAAAATATGTAGAATAGCGTAGAATAAAAAATCAAACCGAAATGACAGATAAAAATGTCTTGTTGAAATTCACCCAAATTTAAATCCCTTCTTCCACTTAGGTAACTAAACTTTCGTAACCAGTTACAAGAGAAGAATTTTTTTACGCTGTTTGGTAACTAGTTGTGAGAGAACTATTATTTTTTCCTCTTTTGTAACTTTTGATAGTTACGAACGTAAACTAGTCGCATTTCGTGAATCAGTCACATTTTTTTTATTCCACGTCGGGTGGGAAACAAGCATACAGCCTACTTGATGTGTGTATAAACGCGCGCAACAAATGTTACTTGTGTGTTACCACCCCGGTTGCTGGCGCTCCTCGGGAGCATCAGAAAACTACCATTCTACAGGGATTTGTTATTTGGCTGCTGTAGAGGTACTTTTCCAGACGGGCTATCGTCATGGCCTACTTCTCACTAACCTTGCCTCCTTGTTATTTAGTAGGGAGTACCACGTATTTTTATATCACTAAGGTGACAAACAAGCATACGTTCCGCCTATCCGATAATGGAAAGCAGTTACCGTAGCCTATGGACGCCTGTAACACCAGAGGCATAACATGCGCGTTGCTGACCCTGTAAAAACCTCTTTTGAAGAACCCCATGCTGTAGTCTCCTACCTCCTCCTAATAGATATTGAGCCCCCTAATCCACAAAATAAAAATACCACAGTATAACTAATAGTACTTACATACGAAATAGGCACTCTCCGCAACTGAAAGAAGTTTCCTCTCCCGCTCCCCCATTTAAATCCGCGGGCGCAAAATAGTTTCAACTCGCTTAACGCTATAGAACGCTTCAGGTCGCTATTCATTTGTTTTCTCACCTCCAGCTTAAGTGGCCAGGTTGTGATAGTGATATACATTATAATCACATAGGGTCCCTATGTGTCCCTATGATAGGGACTTAAAACCTTTTTGTTTGTAAAGTGTTAGTACAGTACGTTCTTCATCTACGTTTGAAGATACATAACGCATCTTTTTGAAACACGCGAGTGACTGCTTAATCTATTGGGTACCTAAAGGTATTAATGAATGTTCATGTTTTGTTTGTTAATAAATTTTATCATATAAGTGTTTTTAATTGTATACACAGCCATTTTTATACTTAACACATCCCAAAACCATCCTTAACACATCCCAAAACCATCCTTAACACATCCCAAAGCCATCCTTAACACATCCCAAAACCATCCTTAACACATCCCAAAACCATCCTTAATACATCCCAAAACAATACTTAACACATCCCAAAACCATCCTTAACACATTCCATAACCATCCTTAACACATCCCCAAACCATCCTTAATACATCCCGAAACCATCCTTAATACATCCCAAAGCCATCCTTAACACATCCCAAAACCATCCTTAATACATCCCAAAACAATACTTAACACATCCCAAAACAATCCTTAACACATCCCAAAACCATCCCTAACACATCCCAAAACCATCCTTAATACATCCCAAAGCCATCCTTAACACATCCCAAAACCATCCTTAACACATCCCAAAACCATCCTTAACACATCCCAAAACTATCCTTAACACATCCCAAAACCATCCCAAACCCATCCTTAATACATCCCAAAACAATACTTAACACATCCTAAAACAATACTTAACACATCCCAAAACCATCCTTAACACATCCCAAAACCATCCTTAACACATCCCAGAAAAGCTTTTTTACTAGCCCCATTAGGATCTTTTTAACTATCAACTATTTCTATTTTAAATGTGACCACTGGTAATAAGTGTGCTCAGTGGTTACACCGGTGTAACAAATCAGTGTAACCACGGGTCAGAAGCGAATTTTATTTTGGTTACGGATCACAAACCCCTCATTCATATTTTAGGAACTAATCGAAACCTTCCTAAATTAGCTAATAATCGTCTGGTGAGATGGGCTTTACTGATTGGTAGCTATCAATATGACATTTGCTACCGTAAAGGAGAAAATAACATCATAGCAGAATGCCTTTCCAGATTACCAGATAACGATGAAAAACCTTCGCGAAGTGAACGCGCGGTATACAGAATCGATTCAAAGCTGATAAGTACCAAATTAACAGACCTTCACTTAACAGAAAACCATATCAAAACTAGCACAACCAAAGATCCTGTTTTAAGAAAAGTAATACAGAGTTTGAGAACTGGTTGGCAAGATCTCAATAACGACATCAAACATTACTACCGCAAACAAGATGAACTTTCTATCGAAAATGACATTCTAATGTGACAGGGACGAATGGTGATTCCAGAAAGTTTACAAAAACAGATTTTAAATTACCTTCATCGTGGGCACCCTGGGATATCAGCTATGAGAGCTCTTGCCCGTTTTTATGTATGGTGGCCCTCCATGGAGGAGGAAATTGATACATTTGTAAAATTATGCCGTGGCTGTCAACAAAATCGCCCATCCAGTCCAGAACTACCAATTTATTCTTGGTCCGTTCCAGAAGAAGTCTGGGACCGGATACATATAGACTTCGCTGGACCATTTGAAGGTTTTCAATGGCTCGTCCTATGCGACGCCCTCTCCAAATGGATAGAAATAAGACCAATGAAACAGATCACATCCAAAGGTCTGACTTCAGTATTGGGTGACATTTTTTGTACATTTGGACTACCTCGTCTAATCGTATCTGATAACGGCCCCCAGTTCACTTCCCAGGAATTCAAAGATTTCTGCAATAATCAAGGCATTTTACATATAACGTCATCACCATATCACCCTCGAACAAATGGGCTGGCAGAACGCCTTGTCAGAACATTCAAAAACCGGATATCTGCAGGTGCTGGAACTGAGCTCAAACAACGGCTTCACGAGTTTTGGTTTACATATAGAAACACCCCTCATTCTACCACTGGAAAGTCCCCAGCCCAAATGATGTTTGGCCGTCAACTTAACTGCCTCCTTTCTAACATCCGACCCAATAAAAGAAGAATGCTACAGTTCAAACAAGTGCAAGCAAATTTAAATATATCCACGCCTGAGTACTCACCTGGTGATAATATTTTTGTAAAAACAGGTCTTGAAAAGAAATGGCAACCTGCTACTGTCACGGCAAGGAAACACAGATATTCCTACATCGTAGAAACTTCTGATGGCGTGGAAAGACGGAGACACGCTGATCATATTCGATCAAGGCTAACCGAAAGACCATTAACACCAGTGAACCCGAGAACCCTGACCTCAGAGAATATATCACAGGATGTAACTTACGCTACCCGCATGTATAATGCAAACAGATTTGGCACCCCTGTAAGTGATTCCATACCCGATGCGCACCTTACTGTACCAAACACATCTTTGTTGTGCTTTTAGCACAGCCTCCACTTCCGCCTCAGTGAAAGGTGGGTCTGCGGGCGGAAGGTACTCGTCCGGATTCCTGCTCTCGACAAGTTGTCTGAGCTGCGTATGGTGTGGTTTGTCTGTGGATACAGCGTCCTCGGGGTAGAACGTTTCGGCTAGAAGATTCGCCGATTGTTCGGGACTTAGCGTTTTACCGTCCGAACCTCTCAGGAGCATATCGTCCTCCCTCCTGGCCGTTCTTCTGAGGACTCTGTATATTCCATCCCACACGCTTTCTCTGTCCTGTGTTGAGCAGAATTCTTTCCAACTATCAGTCTGGGCCTCTGCGGTCTTTTGAGTGTATTCCGCTTTTGCCTCGCGATAGTCTTTTAATACGGTTTCTATTCTGGTTGGGGCCGCGTTTCGGCGCTTCTTGCGAAGCACGTCATTTTTCAGATCCTGGAGCTCTTGGGTCCACCAGGGTGGCGTTGGCTTGCTTTTTCCTCTACCTACTTTGGGAATGGCGGATTCGCACGCTTCCTCAATTGATGCTGAGTAGGCTTCGATTAGGGTTTCCAGGTCCTCCACACCTTTCACCGCCTCGATTATACCGACATTGATGTTTTTCCTCTCTAGGGAGTCGTGTAATTGTCGACCGAATTCCTCCCAATTTGCCTTTTTTGTGTTATACTTCCTGGTGGTGGGTGGGGGGCGCTGTTGCAGCCTCTCTCCCAACACCAGTGCGTATGTAATGGCATTATGGTCTGAAGTGATGAGGGTTCGGTCAACTTTCCACTCTTTAATTCTCCCTAGGAGTGGTGCAGAACACGCTGTTACGTCTACTACGCTTGAGTAGAGTCTGCCTTGTCGGTATTCTTCGAAGGTTGGTGTGTTGCCGGTGTTTAGGATCTGGAAATCCATTTCGTTGAGGAAGGAGTTGTACTCTTCGCCTCTCTGGTTTTCAGACGAGCTTCCCCACCAATGGCTCCATGCGTTCACATCTCCCCCTATGATGATGTTTGGCGTGTGTAATTGGTCACATACCGCTTTTGTACGCGCAATGTACGGGTCGATATCTTGGTCTCCCTCGTAGTAGACGGACACTACTCCAAGTCTCATTGTTCCGGCCTCTAGTGTGACCGCTGCCTCGGTTTCGGTGACCAGTTGAGGGTCATGAATGACCCTCAAGCGGTCCCCGAACACGAATATCGCAGCCTTTACTGGTTTTTGCCTGTTGAGGGTGCACTGGATGACTTTAGTGCCTGGGAATTGCTTCACTATGCCTGTTGAACCCACGTAAGGCTCTTGGACGAGTGCTACAGCTATTCCCTTATCCTCGGCTACTTTTAGTAGCTCGGCTGTGGCCTGCTTGGAGCGCCTCAAGTTTGCTTGGATGAAGCGCAACCTTGTGTGTCCTGTACTCGGGAGAACATCACCCGCATCATCTTCTGCGTCAGCAGTAGGCGATCTTGGACCGCGCTATATTGTCCCATATTTGTCGCTGGGGGCATATATCGCTATATGCCATATGGGGTGGGGCGCCTTCTTCTTGCTTTGCCTTTTTGCAGTTCCGGCATCTGGGGGGCGGTTCTCTTTTCTGGCCGGGCAGACCTGCCAGGAGTGAGCACCGCTGCAGTAGTTGCAGTGTTGCTCAGCCTCCTTGCAGAGTGCCTTTGTGTGGCCGTAGCCCAGGCACCTTGTGCATTGAATGAGAGGCGATTGGTCCTCGACTCGGTTCCTGCCGAGACCGATATGGACCGTTTCAACCTCTGTCATGCGCCGGTGCAATTTTGGCGAGACCTCCAGAACTGGGTGGCATTGTAGCCCGTTTCGGGCGCGTCTCCTATAGCGCAGGCGGACAACGTCTTCCTCACCTGTGAGGCCTTCGAACAATTTCTTGTTCTGGGCCCTCAGGTTCTCCAGGATCTCGTCGTCCTTGTAGTAGTCCATTACATTCACCAAACGGACGAGGGGGTTGGACGTTTTTGCTGTTGTGACTGTTAGTGATTGGTTTTTTTTAATTTGGGTGCGAAGGCGGTTTACGCCCTCCTCCGTGTCGCAACTTAGAACCACCTTATGATTCTTGGCCTTTCGCACCCTGTCCACAGTTACTCCTGACTTAAAGTCTAGAGTGTTTCTGATCGTCTCTATTACCTTGTCCCCGGTATTGGTGGGGTCTGAGTAGTATTTTCGTTTTCTGGTGTTTTTTCTTTTTTTCCTCCTGTTCCCGTCCTTTTTTGGGAAAACCCCCGGGGCCAATCGACAGGTCGTTTTGAGACGATTCGAATGAGCCCAAACACGGCTCTGTAGCGTCAAGATTGACGGACTTGGGACCCGGGGGGGTGAGGTACTCAGAGAAAGGGGGGGGAGGAAGATTTCGTGGGGAGGTTAAAAGTGGGGGTCAACGTGGGGGTCAACAGGTATGGTGGGGGTCACCGGGTATGATGGGGGTCAACAGGTATGGTGGGGGTCAACCGGTATGGTGGAGGTCAAAGGGGTACTGGTGGAGGCCGGGAGTGGGTACAGAGGCCGTCCTAGGCTGGTATGGCGAGGCTTAGGGGGTTCCCGGTGGGGGTCACAGATTGGGGATAAGGGAATTTAGAGAAGCGTCCTGGTGTCCCCTTATATTGGGTCCAAGAACCAGCTCTCTACGTGGAACGGTTTAGGAGTTCCCTGAGTACCTTCCGGTCTTCGTAGTTTTGGAGTCAGCGTCGATGATCCGAACTCCTCGGGGCGTCAGAGGTGTCTTCAGTTGCGTCCGCGGTCGCTGTGACGTCGGGTCGGCGGCGCCGGTCTGGCGGCACGTGTCGCGGACACGCGGTGACCCAGATTTTATGGGGCAAAAAGGGGTACCTTTAGACACCTCTATCTCCTTTGGTCTTCGACGTAGCGGCTTGTGTGGCACCTCGTTGGACAGCTAGGATGGTCGGCTGCACGTTGGTAATTATTAAAAATTGGGGTATCTCACCAATAAGCCGCTATTCGTCCTGGGAGTTTGGTGGTGAATAACTCCGTAGTCCTTCGGGATACAGCGTTGCCTCCAATGTCCCTTGTAACGAAGGTTAGGAACTATCACTTTTTCCACTTTTCACTTTTGTATGAGCACTTGACGATTTTTACGGGATTTTTTGTTGCGGAGCGACGTGGTCTTAGTGTCGTAATCGAACGAGTACTGGTTAGGTTAGGTTTTTTTTTTTTTTTTTTTTTTTTTTTTAATAAAATTTCAATCTACAGGCTCTTTGGCCCGTACCTTTTTTGATTTTAATATTTACATATTTGTTAAATTGATTACATTTGTTAATTAATATTACTTCGCTCCGCTAGCGTTCGTTATAATTATAGTTATATGTCATACGTAATGTTGTGTTAGTTATTTATGTTTGTTACCCTTTTTTTTTTTTTTTTTTATTTAATATTAATATTTTTATTATTTAGTTGTCTTTTTCTTTTATTCAATTTGTGCTGTTTGTTTTTTGATATATATATTTTTTTTGAGTTGCTCTTTTCTCTTGGGTATTATTATATTTTTTTATTTTATTTTATTTATTATTTTTTTTTATTTTTTTTATTATTGTATCTCTTTTTAATCACGGGTCAAGCCCGGTCATTTGATAGGCATGCGCGGGGATATGGATCCAACGCGTAGAGGCCCCTTTGAGAAGTTTGATGTAATGTTGTACGCCCGCCGTGACCCGCTCCAAGATATGTCAATGGAACGACATACCCATGAGCAGGTCTCGGCAGGCGTTGAGACTATTGGGAAGTGTGATGGAAAATAAATGGGCTATGGAGATGAGATCTGGGTGAACTTAATACCGGGCTATTACAGAAGAGGGACGGACGCCTGCCATAACTGCTTTTATTGCTAGTTATTTGCGGCAGGCGGTGGCTTGCCACTCACTAGATGGGCCCCCGAAATGCCAGGAAAACGGCCGGGGGCAACACCGGTGTGAGTGACTCAGGGATGTCGAGAGGTGTGCTGCGCTTTCTCCGAAGTTACTCGCGGCGTGATGCCCTTTAACACTTCCACCCCTGGAGCATATAGCTCTAGCGGCTCCTCTCTGGACGGCCAATGAAGGCAAGCCAGAGCTGAGAGTCCTGCGGGCCTTCTTGTGTTTACACTCCGACCGATGAAGACACGTCGGATATGAAGGCCCTGACCGACTCTCTGGAGACTCGGGTCCGTGGTGTCGCTACTCACACAACAGCTCGCCACACAAGCTGCCCTGCGGACTTATTATTATTGTATCTCTTTTTAATCACGGGTCAAGCCCGGTCATTTGATAGGCATGCGCGGGGATATGGATCCAACGCGTAGAGGCCCCTTTGAGAAGTTTGATGTAATGTTGTACGCCCGCCGTGACCCGCTCCAAGATATGTCAATGGAACGACATACCCATGAGCAGGTCTCGGCAGGCGTTGAGACTATTGCGAAGTGTGATGGAAAATAAATGGGCTATGGAGATGAGATCTGGGTGAACTTAATACCGGGCTATTACAGAAGAGGGACGGACGCCTGCCATAACTGCTTTTATTGCTAGTTATTTGCGGCAGGCGGTGGCTTGCCACTCACTAGATGGGCCCCCGAAATTATATTATTATTGTCAATTATATTGTATATATTATATATATATTATTGTATATAATATTATTTAATTATATTATATTATTAATTGAAATTATATTATTATTATTATATTATTATTATTATGTATCTCTCTTTAATCACGGGTCAAGCCCGGTCATTTGATAGGCATGCGCGGGTATATGGATCCAACGCGTAGAGGCCCCTTTGAGAAGTTTGATGTAATGTTGTACGCCCGCCGTGACCCGCTCCAGGATATGTCAATGGAACGACATACCCATGAGCAGGTCTCGGCAGGCATTGAGACTATTGCGAAGTGTGATGGAAAATAAATGGGCTATTGAGATGAGATCTGGGTTAACTTAATACCGAGCTATTACAGAAGAGGGACGGACACCTGCCATAACTGCTTTCATTGCTAGTTATTTGCGGCAGGCGGTGGCTTGCCACTCACTAGATGGGCCCCCGAAATGCCAGGAAAACGGCCGGGGGCAACACCGGTGTGAGTGACTCAGGGATGTCGAGAGGTGTGCTGCGCTTTCTCCGAAGTTACTCGCGGCGTGATGCCCTTTAACACTTCCACCCCTGGAGCATATAGCTCTAGCGGCTCCTCTCTGGACGGCCAATGAAGGCAAGCCAGAGCTGAGAGTCCAGCGGGCCTTCTTGTGTTTACACTCCGACCGATGAAGACACGCCGGAGACGAAGGCCCTGACCGACTCTCTGGAGACTCGGGTCCGTGGTGTCGCTACTCACACAACAGCTCGCCACACAAGCTGCCCTGCGGACTTATTATTATTGTATCTCTTTTTAATCACGGGTCAAGCCCGGTCATTTGATAGGCATGCGCGGGGATATGGATCCAACGCGTAGAGGCCCCTTTGAGAAGTTTGATGTAATGTTGTACGCCCGCCGTGACCCGCTCCAAGATATGTCAATGGAACGACATACCCATGAGCAGGTCTCGGCAGGCGTTGAGACTATTGGGAAGTGTGATGGAAAATAAATGGGCTATGGAGATGAGATCTGGGTGAACTTAATACCGGGCTATTACAGAAGAGGGACGGACGCCTGCCATAACTGCTTTTATTGCTAGTTATTTGCGGCAGGCGGTGGTTTGCCACTCACTAGATGGGCCCCCGAAATGCCAGGAAAACGGCCGGGGGCAACACCGGTGTGAGTGACTCAGGGATGTCGAGAGGTGTGCTGCGCTTTCTCCGAAGTTACTCGCGGCGTGATGCCCTTTAACACTTCCACCCCTGGAGCATATAGCTCTAGCGGCTCCTCTCTGGACGGCCAATGAAGGCAAGCCAGAGCTGAGAGTCCTGCGGGCCTCCTTGTGTTTACACTCCGACCGATGAAGACACGTCGGATATGAAGGCCCTGACCGACTCTCTGGAGACTCGGGTCCGTGGTGTCGCTACTCACACAACAGCTCGCCACACAAGCTGCCCTGCGGACTTATTATTATTGTATCTCTTTTTAATCACGGGTCAAGCCCGGTCATTTGATAGGTATGCGCGGGCATATGGATCCAACGCGTAGAGGCCCCTTTGAGAAGTTTGATGTAATGTTGTACGCCCGCCGTGACCCGCTCCAAGATATGTCAATGGAACGACATACCCATGAGCAGGTCTCGGCAGGCGTTGAGACTATTGCGAAGTGTGATGGAAAATAAATGGGCTATGGAGATGAGATCTGGGTGAACTTAATACCGGGCTATTACAGAAGAGGGACGGACGCCTGCCATAACTGCTTTTATTGCTAGTTATTTGCGGCAGGCGGTGGCTTGCCACTCACTAGATGGGCCCCCGAAATTATATTATTATTGTCAATTATATTGTAAATATTATATATATATTATTGTATATAATATTATTTAATTATATTATATTATTAATTGAAATTATATTATTATTATTATATTATTATTATTCTCTTTATTCATTTTATTACAACTTATCTATATTGTTATTATTAAAATTATATATACATATAAAAAAATACAATGTTAAAAATAACAATATAAAAAAGGCATACAAAACCGAGGCAGGAAAGGCCTAAACCTATTCCTGTATCGGCTAGGACTCCAGAGTAAGGAACCGGCGCACTATACGAGCTGTATCGAGTACGACGGCCTTCTGAATTTTACTCTTGAGCCAAGTGCCAAGCGAGAGCTTCTTAAGGTGACGATCGAAGCTCTTCGTTATTAAGCCGTGAACGGAGATCACCACCGGAACAATAATTGCTGAATCCACGCGCCACACGTCGGTAATCTCGAAGGCCAAATCGCGATATTTCATCAGCTTTTCATTTTCGGCCTTAATTAGATTACCGTCATGTGGAACAGTGATGTCAACAATTATTGCACGTCGCGCCGACCAATCTACTATTACAATATCAGGTTTATTCGCTAGAATAGTCCTGTCTGTAATAATAGATCGGTCCCAGTAGAGTCTGGCATGGCTGTTCTCAAGAACTGGCTGTGGATTGTACCTGTAGTACGGCACCTCAGATTCGATAAGACCATATTTCAGGGCAAGCTGTTGGTGTACTATCTTGGCTACTTGGTTGTGCCTGTGCAAGTACTCGGAGTTAGCAATCATAGAACAACCGGAGATAACATGTCTGAGTGACTCTCCTATTATTATTTTTATTATTATTATTATTATTGTTATGTATCTCTTTTTAATCACGGGTCAAGCCCGGTCATTTGATAGGCATGCTCGGGGATATGGATCCAACGCGTAGAGGCCCCTTTGAGAAGTTTGATGTAATGTTGTACGCCCGCCGTGACCCGCTCCAGGATATGTCAATGGAACGACATACCCATGAGCAGGTCTCGGCAGGCGTTGAGACTATTGCGAAGTGTGATGGAAAATAAATGGGCTATGGAGATGAGGTCTGGGTGAACTTAATACCGGGCTATTACAGAAGAGGGACGGACGCCTGCCATAACTGCTTTTATTGCTAGTTATTATTTATTTATTTATTTTATTGTTATTATTACAATTATTATTATTATAATACCATTTATTTAATATTTTTCTCTTTTTTTTACATTTTTAAATATAAATATAAAAAAAAATACATTTAAAAATATAAAAAAACAGGGGCACCCGCCGGTAGTGGAGCGAAGACTCAAACTACCGGTGGTCAGGGCTCCAGAGTGAGGAACCTTCTCACGATGCGGGCCGTGTCCAGGAGAACCGCCTTCTGTATCTGGTTCTTGACCCAACTGCCTAGCGAGAGCCTCTCGAGGTGATGGTCGAGGCTCTTAGCTATAAGTCCGTTTACTGATACGACTATCGGAACAATAATCGTTGAGTCCACATGCCACATGTTGGTAACCTCGTGGGCCAAGTCCAAGTACTTAGAAAGTTTCTCTTTCTCGGCCTTAACGAGGTTTTATTATAATTATTATTATGACATTTATTTATTTTTAATATCTTATTTTATACATTTTTTAATATATAATATAACAAACAAAAAATAAATTAAAAAATATAAAAAACAGAATCCCCCCGATAGCGGGAACAAGGTCCAAGCTATCGGTGGTCAAGGTCACAGAGACAGAAACCTCCTCACAATACGTGCCGTGCTGAGAAGGACAGCCTTCTGTATCTGACCCTTGATCCAGCTTCCCAACGCGAGCTTCTTGAGATGTTGGTCGAAGCTCTTGGCGATTAAGCCATTGGCCGTCACAACTATCGGAACAATCACTGTTGAATCGACGTCCCACATGGCAGTAATCTCATGAGCTAAATCAAGATACTTAGATAATTTATCTTTTTCAGCTTTCACAAGATTAACGTCATGTGGGATAGCGACATCAACAATGACTGCTTGGCGCGTTAATCGATCTATTATCACGATGTCAGGTTTATTGGCTACAATAGTCCTGTCAGTGATAATAGATCGATCCCAGTATAATGTGGCATGGTCATTTTCGAGAACTGCTTCCGGCATATACCTGTAGTACGGTACCTCGGTGATCACAAGACTGTTAACAATTAATGAAAAGGAAGCATGACTACAGCGAGTCACGTGACTTCCGGCGAGCCGACAGTGGGGCGAGGCGAGCCGATAGCGGCCGAGCCATCGTCTCTTCACTTGGGCAGCGACATTCGAGCGTGATGGACAGTTCTCTTAGCATTATTCTTGTGCTAGTTAATTATTTAAATCATTAGTTACCTCTTGTTGATTATAACGCTTTTGTTATACGGATACGTGATCCATTTTTCTTTTTAAAAAAACGAATTCCAGTCCTGGTTTATAATATCAGAAGTCGGATTCACCTCGTGTCTTTTTCCGCTTAGTGGCTTTAGATAAATTTTTAACGGTTTTTATTTTTGATTTGTTTCAACTAGTGATTTTCGTTTAGTTCGGTGTTAACTTACTAGCGTTTGGTATATTAGTGAGTTTAGTAAATACTTTTAACATGGGGCGTACTTCTAAATCAAAGAAGAAGCGTCACCATCGAAGGTCACGTTTAGATAGGTCCGTTAGTGAAATTCATGATAAGAGGCGACGTCACGGCAGTCCACATGGCCGTCGTGACGGTCCTCGCAGCCAGGCGTTAGATACCAGTTAGGCGGTAGACTGAGTGCGATTGAGGATAGATTGTCTATCTCTTCCTCATCAGTATCAGTACCGTTGTGTCCATCACGTGAATGTCATATGCCTCATCAGCCGGTGTCGACCGAATCCAGCGGTGTAGGCGGTAAGGCGAAAGAAACAAGCGCGACGGTTTCGCAAAAATCTACCTCTGACGACGGTAAAGACGTAGCTGACAAGATTGTGGACGAGTTGTCATCTTTGATTCAAGTAAGATCCAACCATTATTATATCTGAAATTTTGATCAGTGTGTTCATGATTTCGATGTTTGGTGTGCTGAGGTAGAACGTGGACGGGAATCGAATCGCTGGGATGACCACGAGTGTCTATCTCGTATTGGCGGTTGTCTTAGGGGTGACGCACGCACGTGGCTCATTGATTGGGTTACTTGTAATCATTCCAGGAGCCTTGATTCACGTGCTAGACACCGTGATTCATGTTCTACTCGTATACGTGGACGACGTAGCTTTTCTAGCAATGTATTAACTCAACAAATGCAACAAATTCTAGATCGATTGGCATCATTGGAAGGACAGCGTTGGTCGTCTCCACCGTGGCCACGTGAGCTGAGTGGCGCTACGTCTCCGGTGACGCCGCCGCTGCAGCCGCCGTTGGCAGAGACTGTGCCGATGGTGCTGCCAGTCAGTGCTCTGCAGCTCTGCGCCGGGGCGCTCCGTGAGTGCAGCGCGACTGATCGTATAATGGATGCTGTGCGATCCATCAATACTACGGTGAGATCTAACCATTCTTAATATATTTCGAATTCCGATCCTACATTTGGGGCTAATACGTAGAAATGTTAATTTTAAATCACTGGCGTGATAATGAGTGTCTGTCTCGCATTGGCTATTAAAGCCTCTGTGCCATAAGAAGCCACATATAGCAAACATTTGACATAAGGTCGGGTACGGCCAAGTACTAGTGAAGTTAAGAGCTGTAGTAAATATGTACAGTCAGTTTATGTACCTAAGCACTTCTATTGTATCAGTTATTGTAAGTCAAGGTCAGGTACGGCCGAGTACCAGTGAACTTAAGAGCTGTAGTAAATTTACTATTACTGGTAAAAGTAAAGCGTGTTGTTTTGGACCTTGTTAAATATTTGAATTGCTTTACTCCGTATTACATCATTAAGATGGGTTGTATACGATTCAACAAGGGATAAGGCTTGAAATATGCATCTCGAAACCGATGCATGGTGATATTTCAACTACTCAAATTTCACTTCTTGATTGGTGTTGAAGGTGATTAAAGGCAGCTTTTTAAGAAGCCTTTGGAAACAACGGGTTTCAAATGGGGTCGAGTTAAAACGACGCGGAAGAAACTGCGAATTTATGCAATGAGAGATTTTGTTATTGTTAGCAAGACTCAGAGTTCCGTTAAACTGATTTCAGTATGAAAGACCCGTGTCGAGTAGTCGGAGAGCTTCTACATCGCCGCTACGAGTTGGAGCCGATAGCGGGCTTCACCGAGAAGCGCGCACGGCAGATGCTGCTGAACACATGGTCCAGTGGCGCGATGAATGGGCGCCGGACGCGTGCGCTGCGTTCTTGGGTGGCGGTGAACTGAAGACCGTCCATGTCTGCGTGGCGCTGCCATGGACTGACAACCAGCATGTCTGCGTGGCGCTGCCATGGACTGACAACCAGCATGTCTGCGTGGCGCTGCCATGGACTGACAACCAGCATGTCTGCGTGGCGCTGCCATGGACTGACAACCAGCATGTCTGCGTGGCTCTGCCATGGACTGACAACCATGTCTGCGTGGCTCTGCCATGGACTGACAATTACCATGTCTGCGTGGCTTCGCCATGGACTGACGGTATATTTTTAGGTCTGCGTGATACTACCACAGCCTGATTCTTGAGTTGGCGTGGTACTGTCGCCTTCGTCCACATAGGTAACTAAACTTTCATAACCAGTTACAAGAGAAGAATTATTTTTCGCTGTTTGATAACTAGTTGTCAGAGAAGAATTATTTTTCCACTTTCGTAGATCAAATCAGTTCCATATTTGTAACCAGAGATATTATTAGTTTATATGTATGTTAAGGATGGTTTTGGGATGTGTTAAGGATGGTTTTGGCATATGATAAGGATTGTTTTGGGATGTGTTAAGAATGGTTTTGGGATGTATTAAGGGTGGCTTTGGGATATGATAAGGATTGTTTTGGGATGTGTTAAGGTTTGTTTTGGGATGTATTAGGGATGGTTTTGGGATGTGTTAAGGATGGTTTTGGGATGTGTTAAGGATTGTTTTGGGATGTGTTAAGGATGGTTTTGGGATGTGTTAAGGATGGTTTTGGGTTATGATAAGGATTGTTTTGGGATGTGTTAAGAATGGTTTTGGGATGTATTAAGGGTGGCTTTGGGATATGATAAGGATTGTTTTGGGATGTGTTAAGGTTTGTTTTGGGATGTATTAGGAATGGTTTTGGGATGTGTTAAGGATGGTTTTGGGATGTGTTAAGGATTGTTTTGGGATGTGTTAAGAATGGTTTTGGGATGTATTAAGGGTGGCTTTGGGATATGATAAGGATTGTTTTGGGATGTGTTAAGGTTTGTTTTGGGATGTATTAGGAATGGTTTTGGGATGTGTTAAGGATGGTTTTGGGATGTGTTAAGGATTGTTTTGGGATGTGTTAAGGATGGTTTTGGGATGTGTTAAGGATTGTTTTGAGATGTGTTCAGGATGGTTTTGGGATGTGTTAAGGATGGTTTTGGGATGTGATAAGGATTGTTTTGGGATGTGTTAAGAATGGTTTTGGGATGTATTAAGGGTGGCTTTGGGATATGATAAGGATTGTTTTGGGATGTGTTAAGGTTTGTTTTGGGATGTATTAGGGATGGTTTTGGGATGTGTTAAGGATGGTTTTGGGATGTGTTAAGGATTGTTTTGGGATGTGTTAAGGATAGTTTTGGGATGTGTTAAGGATGGTTTTGGGATGTGTTAAGGATTGTTTTGGGATGTGTTAAGGATGGTTTTGGGATGTGTTAAGGATGGTTTTGGGATATGATAAGGATTGTTTTGGGATGTGTTAAGGATGGTTTTTGGGATGTGTTAAGTATAAAAATGGCTGTGTGTACAATTGAAAACACTTTTATATGATAAAATTTATTAACAAACATAACTTAGATTAAGCAGTCACTCGCGTGTTTCAAAAAGATGCGTTGTATCTTCAAACGTAGAGTATACTACTGTACTAACACTGTACAAACAAAAAGGTTTTAAGTCCCTACCCTATGTGATTGTAATGTATATCACTATCACAATCTGGCCACTTGAGCTGGAGGTGAGAAAACAAATGCATAGCGACCCGAGGCGTTCTATAGCGTTAAGCGAGTTGAAACTATTTTGCGCCCACGGGTTTAAACGGGGGAACGGGAGAGGAAACTCCTTTCAGTTGCGGAGAGTGCCTATTTCGTATGTAAATACTAATAGGTAGGGGAAAAAGTCTTTTCGCATTATAGTATGTATGAACTTGTAATAAAATCTCTTTGGTTATACCATTTGTATCTAGCAGGTTTTGATATCTATAAAAAGTTTAAATTTTAAAAAAGATAATTCCAAGTTCAAATTAGGTAAATGTGTGATTTTCATTTGTTTTTTTTACTGTCAAGATGAGTGAATCTAATGAAGAAATTCGATACATTTTAAAATTTTACTACAAAAAAGGTAAAAATTCAACGCAAGCTGCGAAAAAAATTTGTGATTATTATGGACCTAGTGCAGTGTCTGTGAGAGTAGCACAAATTTGGTTTAAGCGTTTTCAATCCGGAAATTTTGATGTCAAAGATGCACGTCGCTCTGGTCGCCCTGTTACGGATAAAATGGATGCCATTTCTGAAAAAGTGGAGCAAGATCGGCATATCAGTAGTTACGACGTAGCTGAAGAACTAGGAATTGACCACATAACAGTTTTGGCGCATAAAAAGGTCGTGGTCAAAGACCGGCCAGGCTTCAGAGACTCTGGCGAAACCCGGGTTAACCCGCAACAAGGTGATGCTGTGTGTATGGTGGGATTGGAAGGGAAGATATTCATTATGAGCTGTTACCGCCAGGCAGGACTATCGATTCTGAACTCTACTGTGAACAACTGATGAGATTAAAGCAAAAAGTTGAGAGAAAGCGGCCGGAATTAATTAATAGAAGGGGTGTGATTTTTCATCATGATAACGCTAAACCTCACACATCTTTAGCCACTCAGCAAAAATTAAGAGAGTTTGACTGGGAGGTGTTAATGCATCCGCCGTATAGTCCTGACCTTGCACCTTCTGATTTCCACCTGTTTCGGTCTCTTAAGAATTCTTTAGGCAATGTCAGGTTAACATCACGAGAAGACTGCCAAAACCACTTGTCGCGGTTTTTTGAACAGAAGTCCCAAAATTTCTATAGTAATGGGATCATGTCTCTACCTACAAGATGACAAAAAGTTATCGAACATAATGGCACCTACATACTTTAGTTAAATGTAAATAAACTTTATTAAAAAATGTTTTGAATTTTCATATAAAATACGAAAAGACTTTTTCCCCAACCTAATATTAGTTATTCTGTGGTATTTTTATTTTGTGGTGTAGAGGGCTCAATATCTAGTAGAAGGAGGTAGGAGACTACAACATTGGGTTCTTCAAAAAGAGCGTATGAGGGTTTTACAGGGTCGCATGTGATTCCTCTGGTGTTACAGGCGTCCGCTACGGTAACTGCTTTCCATCAGGCGGACCGTATGCTTGTTTGTCACCTTAGTGGTATAGAAAAAAAAAAAAGTGGTACAGCCTACTAAATAACAAGGAGGCAAGGTTAATGAGAAGTAGGCCATGACGATAGCCAGTCTGGAAAAGTACCTCTACAGCAGCCAAATAACAAATCCCTGTAGAATGGTAGTTTTCTGTGAGTGAGTGAGGCTACCAGGATGCTCCTGAGGAGCGCCAGCAACCGGGGTGGTAACACACAAGTAACATTTGTTGCGCGCGTTTATACACACATCAAGTAGACCGTATGCTTGTTTTCCACCCGACGTGGAATAAAAAAAATGTGACTGATTCACGAAATGCGACTAGTTTACGTTCGTAACTATCAAAAGTTACCAAAGAGGAAAAAATAATTCTTCTCTCACAACTAGTTACCAAACAGCGAAAAAAAATTCTTCTCTTATAACTGGTTACGAACGTTTAGTTACCTAAGTGGAAGAAGGGGTACTGTCATGGACTGAGTATGGAGTTGTACGGGGCATAGCGATTGCATTAAAAAACTAAATGCGTTTGTTATGCGCACAAATGCTAGAGATCCTCTGACATTTGTGATATCATGTTAATGTTATTATTTACCTTCTCTTACTTATAATAGTGGCCCAATAGTACAATAAATAATAGTTTGGTCATAAAGTAATATCGCCCTGCGATAGAGATTGCTGTAACGAATAGATTCATACATTCATTTGAAACTCCTTCTAAACTTGGTTCATAGTTTAACATGCGATGGTTTGAGTGCACGCTTATAATCATATGATGAAACCAATAGAGCTTTTGATGTATTGCTATTTTGTAACAAAACGTATATTTCAGAAAATGGTGGGACTCTGCTGGTAGTCTCCTACAGCCCAAGGAGGTGCTTCCCCAAGATCATGCGGTCGAGCACGCCTCGCAGTCAGGAGAGGCCGTGTTAACAATTAATGAAAAGGAAGCATGACTACAGCGAGTCACGTGACTTCCGGCGAGCCGACAGTGGGGCGAGGCGAGCCGATAGCGGCCGAGCCATCGTCTCTTCACTTGGGCAGCGACATTCGAGCGTGATGGACAGTTCTCTTAGCATTATTCTTGTGCTAGTTAATTATTTAAATCATTAGTTACCTCTTGTTGATTATAACGCTTTTGTTATACGGATACGTGATCCATTTTTCTTTTTTAAAAAACGAATTCCAGTCATGGTTTATAATAAGACCATATCTCAAGGCAAGCTGCTGATGGATAATCCTGGCTACTTGATTATGTCTGTGCAACTACTCGCCGTTAGCAAGATGAGAACAACCGGAAATTACATGTCTGAGGGATTCCCCAGGTAGATGACACGCTCGACATATATCAAGCGTGCCATCCTTCATGATATATTTCCGGTAGTTATTCGTCTTGATAACTTCGTCCATAATTCCACAGACAAAACCTTCGGTTTCCCCAAAGAGGTCCCCGAAACGTAGCCAAGTTACGGAGCTAACAGGATCTACATCAGGTCCATGTAGCGCCTGGTAGAACCGTCCATGCAGTTCTTTGCCTTGCCATATGGTTCTGCGATCATCAATACTTAATACTACAGGTTTACGCCAGTTCTCGTTAGCTAAAGACAAAGGAGTTAATCCACGATCGATACCACCCACATCCCTATGCATCTCCACGTCAGTTTGTAGGAAATATTCCCTATTCTCGATTATGTAGGGTTTTAGCATTTAAAAAGCCTCGACCGCCACATTTTCGAGGGATATACAACCTCATTACTGATGATCGTGGATGATGCATACGGTAAGTGGTTAATATCGTTCGGACTTTCCGGTCAACAGCGTCAAGATCAGTTTGAGTCCACTTGACTTTGCATGACCCAACCATTGTAAGCACGCACTTTATTGCCCCCTGATAAAAGACTAGTAAGTACTTTTTTCAGGCGGCCAAAGAAACGTTCTTTCAGTGATTGCTTCATGTCTGTCTCAGTAATTCCCAAATTTTCAGACATACCCAAGTACCTGTAGGTCTCAGTTTCCGAAAGGGATTTCAAGCGTATAGTATCTGAGAGTTCGAGTCTCTCAGATACTAATATCTTCCCCTTCTTTACATGTATGACCGCACATTTGTCTATACCAAATTCCATTTTAATAGATTTACTAAAGTTTTCAGTTACCTAGTAAAGCCATTAATTGGACTTTGCTACATGCAAAGAGTTTCAAGTCATCCATGTATAGAAGATGAGATATAGCCTGACCTCCCCTTCGCAATCTGTAGCCTAGCTTTGAATCCTCTAATAATGTGCTTAAAGGATTCAAAGCTAAACAAAACCACAAGGGACTCAAACTGTCACCTTGGAATATACCCCTTTTAATCTTAATTGGTTCGTCGTCCCCACTGATAGACCGGGATCCTGGATAGATAATTAATATAACGTAAAATCATAAAATAAAGGCATAGCTGAAGTTAATAATATATTTTTATTGACACACGTCAAACCATGGCTAGTCATACAATAGATTTTTTAATATGAAAGAGTTTGTAACATTCCTCCCCTCTCACCTTAGGTCACATCTCCTCTATAAGGCGGCGAGGAGGTCTGGTCGTGCGTTGTGCACGGTGCAACACTGGACCTGAGCTATCACCTGAATGTGGTGTCACGAAGCCCGTTCCGTTTAAGGATGATGGTGGGGTACTCGTTATCGGATTTAGAGGCTCTAAAGAGTGATTGTCTGAGTCTCGATTTGTCCCTGAACATGGCAGCATTGCAGGCAACAAGTTTTCAACTTCAGTGGAAGTGGTTCCTAGCGGTGAGCATGAAGTTGCTGATGACGGCTGATCGGGCTGACTATTTACAGGTGAATTCAAAGCTGGTGTTAAACAAGCAGCTGGCAGCTCTGGTAATCGAGACCGAATGTGATCAGCGTGGCGTCGTTTCTCTTCCCCACTGGGAGTAGTGACAATATAAGAGTACTTGTGAGTACGTGCTGCGACTGTAGCAGGTTGCCATGTTTTTTCCAAATGAGTCTTTATAAACACGCTGTCCCCAACCTGGAAGTCTGGAGAAGATGCGGCTATATTTTCCTGGACTTGTTGATACTGTAGAATCCGTCTGCGGTTAGGTCGAATATTAGACAATAAACAGTTTAATTGTCGGCCAAACATAAGTTGGGCCGGAGATTTACCAGTCGTGGCGTGAGGAGTATTTCTATATGAGAATAGAAATTCGTAGAGCTGCTGCTTAATACTCCCTTCAGTGGACGCCATTCTGGACTTGAATGTTCTTACAAGACGTTCTGCAAGTCCGTTTGTACGTGGATGATACGGAGCCGACGTCACGTGGTGGATTCCTTGACTTTTACAGTAGTTCTTAAACTCACACGATGTGAACTGTGGTCCATTATCCGATACAATCAACTCTGGAAGGCCAAATGTGCAAAAAATTTCATCAAGAACGGAACATAAATTTCGTGATGTAGTGTGTTTCATAGGTTTAATTTCGATCCACTTTGAAAGGGCATCGCACAGAACCAACCAATGCGTTCCTTCAAAAGGTCCTGCAAAATCAATGTGAATTCTTTCCCAGACTTTTTCAGGAATTGACCAAGAGAACACAGGAAGCTCAGGATTGTTGGGTCTGTTTTCTTGACATCGACGACATCCCTTAACAAAGGTGTCTATGTCTTCTTCAAGGGATGGCCACCAGACGTAAAAACGTGCAAGAGCTCTCATGGCGGATATTCCTGGGTGACCTCGATGAAGATAGTTTAGGGTGAGAGAGCACAAACATTTGGGTATTACAATTCTGCCTTGCCACATCAGAATCTTATTTTCAATGGACAGTTCGTTTCTTTTTCTAAAGTAAGGTTTGAGATCGTTATTGTATTCCAGTTCTCGCCAACCAGTTTTCAAACATTGCATAACCTGGACCAAAACTGGGTCTTTGAGTGTCTTCTCCTTAATAGAATGTTCTGTTAGATCAAGATCTGTCATACTATTTCTTTGAAGGCGTGAACTAATTCTGTGAACTGCTCGTTCGATGGTAGATGGTTTTTCATCTTTATTTGGTAGCCTTGAAAGACAGTCTGCTAGTATATTATTCTCGCCCTTTCTGTACATGATTTCATAATTGTAACTCCCAATCAATAAAGCCCATCGAACAAGACGATTATTTACCAATTTGGGTAAATTACGTTGGGTTCCTAAAAGATGTATTAAAGGTTTATGATCTGTTACTAAATAAAATTTTGTTCCACGCAGATATTGATCAAACTTTTTTATTCCGAATAAAATAGCCAAGGCTTCACGGTCAACGACGGAATACCTGCTTTCAGCGATTCTAAGTTTCCTGGAAGCGAAAGCAATTGGTTGTTCAATTTGTCCGTCTTTGTGGAAAAGTACAGCTCCCACTCCCTTTTCCGAGGCATCACAAGCTAGGTAAAGAGGTCGTTTTTCATTAAAAGTCACTAAAGCTTTTGAAGCTGCGATACATGCTTTGGTTCGTTCGAAAACTTCATTTTCATATTCAGTCCATCGCCAAGGTTGTCTATTACCAGTCAAGGTGTGAAGATCCGAACACAGACTGTGTAAATTTGGTATGAACCGTTCATAAAAATTTACTAATCCTAAGAAAGAACGCAGTTCTTTCGTATTCGTAGGAGGTATGGCTTTAGTTATAGCTTCAATTTTAGCCTTAGTTGGACGTATTCCCTTATGGTCGATTATATGACCAAGATATTCTATCTCATCTTGAAGAAAGCAACACTTTTTCAAGTTTACTTTAAGACCTGCCTGTTGTAGTCTGCTAAAAACAGAAGATAATGTCTGTAAATGTTTTGTTAAGTTTTCTCCCGCTATAGCAATGTCGTCAAAATATACGGAGACATTGGGAAGATCTCCAAGTAGCTTGTCTAGATAATGTTGAAATATAGATGGCGCTGTTGCAATCCCAAAAGGCATTCTATTGTATTGGAAGTATCCTTTATGAGTTGACAGTGTTAAATATTTTTTTGAATCTGGAGCTATTTCAAATTGAAGATACGCATCTTTAAGGTCTATCTTAGAAAATATTTTACCGTTCGCTAAGTTTTGTCGCAACTGGTCGAATATTGGAACCGGATGTAAGTGCTTGATTAAAACAGGATTGATAGTACTGCGATAATCACCACAAATTCGAATTGTGCCGTTTGGTTTTATAACATTGACTGTAGGTGTGGCCCATTCTACGGGCGTTATGTTAGGGTCGACTTGATGAATAATACCTTCAGAAACCAAACGTTCCAATTCAACTTCTATGTTCTTTTTCATGCTGAACTTAATTGGTCTTGCAGGCAAGTGTACTGGTTCAGCTCCCGCTTTGATATGTATATTAACCTGATAACTGTTAACTCTGCCCAATTTTCCGTCAAATAGTGTAGAATATCTGTCTAACACTTGTTTTAATGTTGTTACTCCGTTATTCTTAATCGAGTACACTGGCTTTGGAAAGTTCATACCAAACATTTCGCTCCAATGCAACCCGAAGAGCATAGGATTAGCATTCTTCATTACAATAACTGGTAGTATTTTCTGCTTGTTTCCAACTTCCACGGTCACATCTGTCAGGCCTTTAAGTTTCAATTTGTAGTTACCATAAGCTTTTAATGTTGGTGCGGTGGTCAGCATCGGCGAACCTATTTTTTTCCACATTGTTGTGTTAATAATAGAAAATGTTGAGCCCGGGTCCCAATCCATTGTACACTTGATGCCATTGATAACTGTATCTATTCGTTTGCAATCTTTAATGCGCTTGTCACTCAAACTGCAGACAACGTCGTCCTCGTCTTCGCTTTCGCTGGAATGTGATTCTGACTGTGACGATTGTGAGGACTTCCCCCTGTGTGTTACTCTATGTGACCTGTGTTTAACATTAGACTCGTTTGTAGTCTTCTTTGTTCCCGAGGTAATGTAAGCTTTACCAGTTTTAATACAACAGCTTTCGAAATGTCCCTCAATATTACAGTGACCACAAATATGGCTTTTTGCTGGGCAGCTATCGATAGGATGTCTCTCGTGTTTACCGCAACGTAGGCACTGGGTAGTACTTATCTTGCGAGGAGAGTCGTTTTGTCGTTCTGTCTGTTGCCGATTGGCTGTTTTTCGTTTTGAAAAGGAAGGTCTCTTAATTCTTTTAATATTTCTTTCAGGCGTATCCTGTTCTGCTCTTTCTCGCGACTGGGCTATGGCAAAAATTTGTGCAAATGTTACCTCTTTTGTTTCACCGTTACAGGTTTCTAGTAGTTCTGGCCATTTTTGTTTTAGATCTGTCTCCAGTTCCACATGATTCAAGCCGGTTGCGAAACGGTCTCGTAATTGGCGTTCTAATAAATTATTGTCATAACCACAGTCTTTACTTAGCTGTTTCAGTCTATTAGCGTAATGCTCCATGCTTTCCTCACTCATTCTGATGCAGTTCCAGAATTTTGTTAAAGCTCTGTATCTTGTTGTTTTGATTCTGTATAAATCCAATAATTTATCTTTGATGTCCGTATATGTACTGTTATTGTAATTCGGCGTCAATGCTATCTTGACTTCATGAAAAATGTCGGGCGTTAAGCAATTGAGTAAGAGGTCTTTTCGTATTTCTTTCGAGATGGCAAATATTTGACATTTTGCTTCAAAGCATTCTATGTATTCTTCAACCCTACTGTCTGGATGAAATTTTTCTAAATCAAAACTTTTAAAAATGGCTAACCTTTGTATGGTACTACTATCATGTGATGTTGTGGTACTAGACGTAGATGTTGGTGTTCCATTCCGTACGGGTTCCGTACGTTGTGATTGTATCGTCGTCACAAGGACTTGAAACAACTGTGTTAATTGTTCCTGTTGAGCACGTAGAAATTCTTGAAATTGTTCTTCATTCATTTTTTTCACGTTTCCTTCGTCGCCAATTAATATAACGTAAAATCATAAAATAAAGGCATAGCTGAAGTTAATAATATATTTTTATTGACACACGTCAAACCATGGCTAGTCATACAATAGATTTTTTAATATGAAAGAGTTTGTAACAATAATAATAAATAAAAATAAAATAAAAACCATTTATTTCAGACAACATTGCAATGCATACAAATTTACAAAACAATAAGTCCATAGAATAGATACCTTAATCTACAAATATATATATATTTATTACTTAATTCTACTTAAAACTAGATTACACGTTGAGTCGGCGACGTGTATCGCATTATATTCGGCAACCGACCTCGGAACTTCCGAAATACGATGCCCTCCGGCCAAAAATCTTCCTTCAAAAATGTTGAAAGATGGTGGGTCGGTACTCTCACCACAAATGAGTTGAAATTCACATTATGGCGAGACTCCAACCGCTCAACTCTTAGAATGAACTTGGTCTTCATCCGCACGTATTCTACAACCTCTTCTACCTTTGTAGACCAGTGCAGTCGTGAGACGTATAGCTGCGTCGACGGTATTTCTGCACGCAGCTGGCCTGGTTCAGTCGGTGCGGTACCGCAAAGATTGCGGCTGGCGGGCTTATAGAGAAGGACTGTTCTCCATTGCCCCATACATGACTTTAGGAAAGTGCATAGAGTTGTATCTATTTTATACAACTCTAAGACCTTTATAAGCCATGTATGAGGCACCGAATCATAGGCCTTCTTGTAATCTATCCAGCATGCCGATAGATCTTTGTGGTTTCGACGTACCTGCTGATTAATGGCCATGTCAATAAGGAGCAACTCCTTGGTACCACGAGACCCATTCTTACATCCATTCTGAGTAGCAGACATAACATTATTTGTATCAATATGATGCGTAATTTTGCTTCTCAGAATGGATGTAAGTAGCTTATAGATGGTTGGTAAGCAGGTAATCGGTCTGTAGTTTTTGGGGTCCGTGGTACTTCCGGATTTATAAAGAAGGTGAGTGACACCAGTGGTCATAAAATTGGGGAGAGAACCGGTATCTAACGCATGTTGGAATTGATGCGCTAAACAAGCATGTGAACTTGGTAGCCATTTTAGCCAATAGTTTTGCAATTTGTCCGGTCCTGGCGATTTCCAGTTAGCCAAGGACCGAACAGCATTGACTACATCTTCTTTAGTGATGGCTACAGTTGTCATAGGTCTTATTGATTCACATGCTTGTTCAATCGTTTCAATCCATACATCGTCAGTGTGACTGACAGGCATCGACCAGATGTTTCGCCAGAATAAATTCATAGCTTCTACATCAGGCAGATGCATATCAGTCACACTTTGTCCGGGTCGCTCCCAAATTCTATACACCTTCTTCTGGTTGATTTGAAACATGCGATTTTGCATATATCTATCAACACGTTTTCGATATCTACGTATGCGGTTTGCCCATGCATAGACTTTTTGTTTAAATAAGTCTATACGTTCTGTGACCCGAGACAAATATTCCTGTGGTACAATATTAGTTCCAATAAATGCTCGGGTCACAAAACGCATAACCCTAGGGCGGTTGTTACCAGCCCTAAAACTAATAAGTTTACCAATGAGAACCCTGGCATCAGCTATACGCTTCTCAATTCTATATTGCCATGCAGGTTTTTCGTGAGCATATCGTGTGGTTCTGTCACAATTTGGAAATTTAACATGAGCCACACGACATGCAGCAACCGCTGCACAATATAAAATTGAGTACGTATCTACCAAGTTTTCACTGCTATCAAAATAGTTTGATAACAGTGAATCCAAGGCTCCCATTAGTTGCCTATTTTGTCTATTCATGGGCAAACGCGGTATATCTGGTCTATCGTGAATTGGTACATACCGATACTCAGCAATCGCATGCTCCAAAGAGCTCCTTAATTCATTATACCTGTTCCCCACAGTGTTAGCCGTATCACTTGCCTCTTCTCCGTCAAAAAATGTGGGTTCAGGAACATTGGCAATGATATCTCTTGTATTAGATTGACTGTGTGACGGTTCTGAAATGATACGACTATCCTGTACTTGGGAACGCAACCTGTCAAGTGTGGCATCATCCACCAGATGGCAGCGTTGGATGGCCCTCGCTTGATCCGATAATCGTTGGGCCGAGACGTTGAGCGCTGGTTCAAGAGCCTGAAACACAGGCTCAGCACACATTATTATTATTATTATTAAATTATTATTACCATTGTTATTGTTATTGCTACAATCACTATATCATAATCATTATAATAATTATCTAATTACAATCATTACACTACAGTTATTAAATCACAGTTATTTATTTGTTCTTACGATTTGAAGTCCTAGAGAGCAGATCCTAAGTCTATGTTTTTATGAGTTGCGTCACATTTGGGAGGGGGAGGGGCAGGGGCGGTCCGCGGCTTTCTGGGCCTGATTTATTTTGGCCATCACCACTTCGTCTCTGCTCCTCATTGCCATTTTGAGGTTGTGGTCTATGATTTTATCCGTTGTCGCATTCTCCGCACGCGAAATTAGGCGGGCAGTTGCGTCGTCTGACGTGTCATTTGTGTAATTAACACAGGTCTCTGTGTGTATGGAGACTGCGACAACGGCGTGAGGGACACTTTGGAGTAGGTGGGTTGGTGTGGGTAATGCACGCACTATTATCACTGACTCGTACGTCAGTCCCTGCGCTTCGTGTATGGTTAGGGTACGAGATCCCGGATTTACTCCGTATCCCTGGCTGATCAGGTGTTCCTTTTCAGCCTGGGTGTGGACAAGATATAGGGTGTTGTCCTTTTTCGGGATCTGCGTTCCCATGGGCCGCTTCAGCGATAGGGATTTCGCACGAGTTTTGGACGAATATATGCCGCTGTAAACCTTGTTGAGGGCATACGCTACGTCTTGTGGGCTTCGGTGCGTGCATAGGAGTTCTTTAGGTGCAGCAACCAGCAAGGTTGGTCTATTGTAAAGCAATGGGAATAGGTTGTGTCGGTCAATGTAGGGTAGTTGATTTATGTCTCCGATCATCAGGATATCCTTAGCACCGGCTAGGTGTGTTGCCATAACTATGGATCCAAAATGGTTCATGAGGGCTTCATCCACCATCAGGCGTGTACATGTTGTACCCTCATGTGTGCCATTTACCAGTAGGGATGCCATAGTTCGCACTCTTCTCTTGGCGCTTTCGCCGTATTGCTGTGCTAGTTTTTCCCTGAGATCGAGAGCTGCTTCCGTAGTTGTTGTGACTACTATGTCTTTCCTTACATTGAAGTTGGTAATACACAATAACCCAGGTTGTCTTCCCGCAGCCCGGGACTCCGTTAACCCACGTGATAGTAGGCGCCCAGCTATCCAGGTTTACGCTGTCCAACAGACTCCCCTCTATGGTTTTTGCCATTTCGAGGATTCTGTCGTCCAACATCACTTTGGTGCATTTGGCGACCACTACCAGCGGGTCATTGGGTGGTGTTTTGAAGATGCATCCCCCTGATCTCGCTGATTCTTCCTCGTCCAGGGGCACGAAACCTTCGGATGCGCTATAAGCTGCCATATACGATCCTGACATATTTCCTAGTATAACTAGTTTTCTGTCATTATCGTATATCGCTGCCTTAGCTTCGCTCAATCTTGCTTGTAGAAGTCTTTGAGATAACACAGAGTCACGGTGATAATTTTGCAAGATGGTTTTGCAACATTCGGTGTTGACTTTCATCGTGGCTCTGGTGACCGCCACAAACTCGATGAATGCGTTTACCATGTGGTCTCGTGGTCCCCGGACGGGCGAAAACTTGGGGAGCATCACTTGTCCCATGTCGGCCTTGGTGCGGACCTTACCTGGTGGCTCCGATTTCTGTCTAAGATGTTCGGAGACGTCTTCCGTTTTGTGACCTTTTTCCACTGACTTTACTCGTTTCCTGCTCAAGGGGATCGATGCGCATTCTGGAGAGGGTCGTCAGCAGCGAAGGTGAATTTTTCGCTTTTCTCTGATTCGCTCTCTGCATTTCCAGACATCTTTCCTGCATCAATCGTTGTTGTAGCTTCTCTGATCCACTTACGTTGGGATTAACAACCGAGTGATTCCAGGCCTCAGCGGGAATCAGTTCGGCGCCATGATCTTGGGCTTGGGCTTTTAGGAAGCTCACGTCTTGTCCTCTGTCCTCATACACCACGATCTCGTGATGTTGCGAGGCCTGTATGGCTCCTGAGTAGTACCTGGTTTTTCCGCTGGTAAAGCCCACTATCATGGCGTCAACGCTGATAACTCTAGCTTGTCTGTCTCGTTTCCCCGCTCCCGTCAGCACTGCGCACATCTTTTCGAAACCTGTGACTTCATCGTCGGTGGAGAACAGTGCGACAGTTTTGTTGTTCTTTCGCACTATTCTACACTTCTGATTTCCTACGGTCACGAGGGGGAGTTCGTTGTAGTGTTTGCGCTTCATGGTGGTTTTGTTTGTGCTGCCGTTTAGCAGGGCTCCAAGTCCCGGTGAGACATGTACAGTACTTTTTGTCCTGTCGTTGCAGAAGGCAATCCCTGCTCGTTCCGAATTTTCATCCATGAACAGGGCGACTCCCCTTACTCGCAGATTTGGCTGTCCCACTTCACCACAGTGGAGCAGGTCAAAGATTTTGTGTATGGGTGTTGTGTTTGTGTCTATGATTTGTGTTAGTGTTGGTGTGGTGGGTGTTGGTGGTTGTGGTGTGCTGTTTGTGTGAGTCGCCGTTTTCGCTACTTTCTCGATGTAGTCGAGCAGTCTGGGACGTGATTTCTTGCACTCCAGAATATGTGGGATGTTTTTCTTTGTGAACTCCAGATCGATGGAGCACTGCAGGTTAAATCTCTCGTGTTGGAAGCGAGTCGAACAGGATGTGCCACACCGACTCACTGACGAGGGGGTCGCACTCGCATGCTGGGCTGGGCCTGAGTTTGAACCTGTAGAGGTACTCCCCGAAGCCGCCGTGCCCGGTCAGGATCTGCACTTGTAGGCGGGTCAATTTCGTTCCTCTTACGATGCGGTAGGCTGTGTGCACATCTGGGAGGAACGCTCTTGTTATTAAGCCCATTTCGGAGGAGTCGTAGCGGGCTTGCCATTTCTGGACTGACTCCTCTCGGATCTTTTTCCTGACATACGATAGTGGGACCTCCCTGTGCCTTTCTCCTTGGCTGCTGTTTTTACCAGTTCGTCCGCTCTCTCGTTTCCTGGTGTTCCTGCGTGTGCTCTGAGCCAGAAAAGCCTCACTGTTCTGCCCTGCTTTCCGATCCGAGCAATGTCCTCCTTCATGGCCGCAGCCAGGGGGTGGAGCAGCTTTGGGTTAGCCAGTAGCTCGAGCGAGGATCTTGAGTCGCTGAGAATATTGACCGTTTCTCCGTTACTGTCCCTTGCCCTGACTATGGCCCTGTGGAGGGCGTACATCTCTGACTGGAAAACCGTGCAGGTTGGGTCGAGGCCGAAGGTCTCATTGGTTACCTCTCTTCCGCCCTCCCACCACGTTAGGGCCGCCCCGACTTTTCCCTCCATTTTGCTTCCGTCTGTGTATATCTGCGGTCCTGCAATATGGTGGGTCTCTTGGGTCGAGGGGTCCATGTCTTCGAGGAGCTCGTATTCTGTTGTTATTTGTGTGGCAGGGTGCGGGAAGTCATGGAAATGCACCCTTTTTTCGAGTCTCCTACCTGGTGGTAGAAATGCGGTCGAGAAGTCCCTCTTGGCCTCGTAAAGTGTGGCATTTTCTTGGATTCTCAGGTCCAGTGGGAGCGTTCCAGATAGAACCATGGCTGACGTTAGTGATGTAGTTCTGTAGGCCTTGCAGATTTTTTGGGCAAAACCTCTCTGAAGCGCCTCCAGCTGTTTCCTGTTCATCTGGAGTTGTGTTGCCTGTGACCAGGCGCACGCTCCGTACGTGACGATTGGTTCTACGACTGCTACATAAATTGTCCTGACAATTTCCCCGTTGAGTCCCCAGGTGACCTTAGCTGCGCACGCCAGTTGTTTGTAGATGGCGGTGGCCTTTTTACATACTGCCGCCACGTGCGATTTGAAGTTAAGGTTCCTGTCTATTATGAGCCCTAGGATTTTGATTTCATCTACCAGTGCCAGTTGGGTGTTTGACATGTGAATAACTGGGGGGCTGAACTTCAACTTGCTGGTTAGCAGCATAGCATGTGTCTTATGCGCTGCGAAGTTCAGTTTGTTCTTTTCCCCCCATTCTACAATTTTGCTTAGCACTGGATTGATGGATTCCTCCATTTGGGCTATGGACTCCCCGGAGAACACCAGGACACCGTCGTCCGCAAACGCCTGGCAGTATACTTCCTCACTCGACAGCTCTTGTAGCAGGGGATCCAGTATGAGGTTCTAGAAGGTCGGCCCGCCGATGGATCCTTGGACGCAACCCTTCGTGGTATTCCTGTCACTAGTTGCCCCTGCATAATGCACTGTTATTTTCCTTCCTGTGAGGTATGAGTTTACCGCCTTGTACAGATTTTTTGGACATTTCCTGGTCACAAGTTGATGTTTAAGAGCCGGCCACCACGCGTTGTCGAAGGCTCCCTCTATGTCGAGCGAAACTATTATGACCGTTTTCCTCTTGTTGAGTTCGGTACGGATGTGTTTCGTCAGGTCATAGAGGGCATCCTCGGTTCCGCGCTGCGGCATGAAGCCGTACTGTTTTGTGCTGAGAGTTGGAAGAAGGTGCCATTGCAGCCGTCCCACTAAAAGTTTCTCTAAAGTTTTCCCCATAACTGATAGTAGGCCTATGGGTCTGTAGGACTTAGGGTGGGTATAGTCATCTTTTCCTGGTTTCTTTAGGATGACTACATGGGCTGTTTTCCACAGCTTGGGTGTTAGAGTTATGAAGTGATAGAATATAATAGCCGAGATTTTCTTAGAAATATTTATTTTACTAAAAAGCAAACTAAACTTCACGAATAACCATAGCGCAGTAACAATAAGAAACGTTGCTTAGCAACTAACGTAAATAATATCTTCTATAGATTCTAGTAACTAAGGAGTCCACATGGAGTGCAAATTTTACCAACTTCAATACTCCCTCTAAAATTTTACCGTCTAACAATCATTTTTTTTAAACACATTCTTTAGCAAATTACAAATATATTTAATAAACAAAAGCTCTGGTTTCTGATAAACGTAAAAGCTTGAGAAGGCAGAGATTTTGTTAGAATATCTGCTAGCTGATCCTTACTTTGAACATAAATAACTTTTATCAACCCCAATTCTACCTTTTCTCTAATAAAATTAAATTTCACATCAATATGTTTTGTTCTTTTATGACATACAGGATTATTTATCAACTTAATGGCACTTTGGTTGTCAATACGTAAGGTTATCGGTTCATAAAATTCACCCAATTCTGTCAACAACTGTTGGATCCATAGCACTTCCTTAATAGATTTACTATAAATGAAATATCAGGTCTGGAAACAGAACATAAAAATAACAACGAACCTACAGCTTCTCGATATGGAAAGCTTATATCACATACATCATCATTATCTAGTTTTTTTAAAACAACATTAACATCAGCAGGAGTACTAGTTGGATTAGCATCACACATATTAAACTTGGCAAGAATTTGTTCAATATACCCTTTCTGATGTAAACAAATACAGTCATCTGTTTTAACAAGCTCAATTCCAACAAAATAAGACAAGTCCAGTTCTTTAATTTTAAAAACCTGCTTTAAATAGTCAATTACTTGTTTGACCAGGTCCTTATTTAAAGACAAAACAAGTGCATCGTCTACATATATAATCAATAATACTTTCACTTCATTAAAATTTGCTATGAAAACACAATTGTCTGCCTGACATTGAACAAAACCATATTTCTTTAAAAAATCTGTGAACTTTTTGTTCCAGCATCTAGGTGCCTGTTTTAAACCATACAATGACTTATTCAATTTTAAAACATTATCTTTACTAATTGGAACACCATCTGGGATTTCAATATAAATTTCCTCAACTAGATCACCATTCATAAAGGCAGTTTTAACATCAAATTGTTGAATTTGAAATTTATATTTCGCTGCAATACTCAAAACTACCCTTATTGAATCATATCTAATAGTCGGAGAAAATACCTCTTCATAGTCAATACCTTTGAATCTGACGAAAACCACGTGCAACAAGTCGAGCTTTAAATCTAACAATCTTACCATCTAAGTCTTTCTTAATAGTAAATACCCATTTTGCAGTAAGTGTTCTCTGAACAGATCTCTTAAATACAGTCCAAGTATCATTTTCATCCAATGCACTAAGTTCTTCACTTATTGCTTGAGACCATTCAGATTTTTGAGAACATTTCATCGCCTCTTCATATGTCGTAGGTATTGTCAACTCAACAGTATTCGCTTCAATTATTTTCTTTTTACGAGGTCTTAAGTTATAACGATCTACTGTCTGCACTTCTGGAGCTAGTTCACAAAAAGCATCATCATTATTACAAGCTTTGCTGTTATGTGCTGCTGAAGAATTTTCTGAACATATGATCTTATTCTGACATGCATCTTTCATATTTTTTAACGAAGTCTTTTTCTGAGATGCATTTTCCATATTTGCTTCTTGTTTCTTTTCTACGTCTACGTATATCTCTACTATATTTTTTCTCACTTCTGGAATTTTCTCTTCATTAAACACCACATTTCTGGATATTTTAACTTGTTTAGTTTCTAGATTATACATTTTATAATTATTATTGTCATATCCTATTAATACCATTTTATCACATTTTTTGTCCAGTTTTGTTCTTAACTGGTCAGGAATATGAACATATCCTTCACTACCAAAGACCTTCACATGGCCCAAATCAGGTTTAACACCTGTCCACAACTCGAATGGAGTTTTATTAGGAGTTTGACTTGAAGAAGTTCTATTCAGTAAATAGACAGCACAGTTTATAGCTTCAGCCCACAAGTTTAAAGGAATGTCTCGAGCATACAACATTGAGCGAGCACTTTCAACAATTGTTCTAATCTCTCTCTCAGCGCGACCATTCTGCTCAGGTGTATACGGTGCTGTACATTCATGAGTAATTCCATTAGTATCTAAAAAATTTGAAGTACTTGTTTACATATTCTGTTCCATTATCAGTGTGTAAAATTCTTACGTTATGCATATATTTATTACACACTATAGCATTGTATTTACGAAAATAATCGAATGTATCGCTCTTGTTTCTCATAAAATATACATGTCGATAACTTGTTGCGGCATCTTTAAATAACAGAAAATATCTCATACCTTGAACTGAGGTGTGGCTCATTGGTCCACACACATCGCTGTATACTAAGTCACCTGGCTGTATTTCTCCGCGTACAGATTTGTAAAATGGAAAACGACATTGCTTACCATAAGCACAAGCTTCACAAGTGAAATCAGTCTCATCCTTATTGATTTTCAAACCTTCAACTATGCCATTTTCATTCATATTTTTAACTTGTTCCAAGTTCAAATGACCTAATCTTTCATGCCATCTTTTCAAATTGGTCTCGCTATTCTGTACTAAATTACAAGTGCTTGAAATTACAGTTTTAATATTCAATTCATATAAATTGTTCATTTTCATTTTAGCGCTCATTACTACGTCATTTTCTTTATATAAGGTGCTTTTTTTGTATTAGCCAGGAATTTAATGGCAGATAGTATTAAGCCTACTTGTTACGTTAGTGAAGAAATATGGCGTCCCAATATCATTAATAAGCTTTGAAAAAATAAATAACGTAGTCAATGAACTGGTTTCATAGTGCTTAATACATTCCGCGCTATCAGATGAAGTCGATAATAACAATAACAGCTGTACGTAGGTAGCGTCGTCCCAATTGCATATTTCCTTTAAAATGCGTTGTAATCAAAATAGGATAGGTAAAAAAATGTAATCAAATGTAAAACTGATAGGTAATAATAACATACACTTACAAGAGGGCAGATGATTGTCCTTATCAAGGTCATTGAACTTTTCATCACACTTATTATCACAGATTTTGAACTGTCAAATTAATATCATAATAAATAAATAATAAATATTGTCAGACAAATTACACAGCGCCATCTAGCCCCAAAGTAAGCGAAGCTTGTGTTATGGGTACTAGACAACTGATAAACATACGTAAATACAGTTTTTTTTTGTAAATACATACTTATGATACATAGAAAATACCCAGACCAAGACAAACAGACATGTTCATGCACACAAATGTTTGTCCTATGTGGGAATCAACCCCACGAGCGTTGGTGTCGAAGCCGCGTCATTGACCGCTACGCCACCGAGCTCGTCGAATAATGTATGTGTTTGTTCATGGAAACATCATAAAAACACTTAGTTACGATGTTAGTTTTCAAAAATAACGCAGTCACATAACATGTTCTACAATAACTTGGCGTGTTTAAAAGCTCATTCAAATTATTTACACAAAATCACAATTAGCCACTAATTTATCCACGTCTACATACATGTTTTACCACTTTTTTGCCATGGAATGTCTACGGAAAAAGTCCACTACCGCTTTCTGTAACTGATCGAGGTCTATCTGTACTGAATTTCGTACAGATATTCTGCGTGCGCATTTACACTCGCGACAAGAAACCATACCATACCATTTCGAGAAATTTGTACATTTCGTAAAACTGCGGCGTATAGGCATGATTAGGTCAACACACGGACGAATCACGGTTAACACTGTTTTCGTTTCCTTGGATCCTTTCTTCCTTCTTTCTCGCGGCGCGAGCGCTGTTGCCGTGCCGCCCGTGCGGGGGCGGGCGGCAGGAGATCAAGCGACAGACATCGCTGCGAAGCGGCGGCGTTTACAAAGGGCGGCCCAACGTTTGAGTAAACTTTGACTTTACCGCGGTTATCACCGTGTTCGGAAAGCGTTTGGCAGCTCGTGACGTAGCCTTTCGGCACGGGTCATACCCGAGCGCATTGACCACGCCGTCTAGACTGCGACACAGAGGGATGGTTCATACAAAGTAAACTAATCTTTTCATGATGCGATTTTATTTCCTAAGAGAAAAAAAATAACACGTGGGGCACAAATTTCATTTACTATTTTGAAATCGGCATATGTAATACTACTACCCTTTTCAATCCTGGCAGATAAATCAAAAGCTCCCTGTATATCAAAGCAATTGTGTGTTTCTTGACAATAGTAAAACCTTTGCGCATTATCATACCTTCTGAAAATAAATTCCGTCGCAAGCTTGGGACATATAATACCTCGTCTATAATACTCGTCTCCCAGCGCCCTTCTGCAAATCTTTTTATAAATATTTTTCCAATTCCACAAACTTCTATGGATTGATTGTTTCCAAGGCTCAACGACTTCTGATTACAGTCTCGTAGTTCTTCGAAGAAATCTCTTCTAAACGTCATGTGTGCCGATGCACCACTATCTAAAATCCAAGTATTCTGTTGTGCATCGTTTGGATTACTGTCCTCTACATTGAATGCTATCATTGTACTTTCGGAATTAGATTTCCTAAATCTCCTTGGAACACGACATTCTCTAGAGAAATGCCCACGCTTTCCACAGTTATAGCATTCAAAACGGTGTTTTATGTTTCTATGTGAAGTTTCGCCTACTTCACAATCATTCACTTCTTTTTTCTTTGACTTAGTATTGGCCACTACTAAAGCATTTTCTTGGTCTTCTTCATTATTAAGACTAGCTTCTTCGTCTAATAATCTAGCAGTCAAGTTAATTACAGTTTGCTGTTTAGAATCCAATGACATCCAAGCTTGCCTAAGGGATCTAAACTTAGGAGGTAGTGTCCCCAAAATTTTAGTAATAATTGCCATGTCACTAATCATTTCACCGCTTTCTTTAAGCTGCTTAGCTAAATTTTCTACTTTTGATATGTGCTGCGCGACACTATCATTTGGCGACATTTTGTACTGATAGAATCTCTCATGTACTAACATTTTATTCAATTCACTTTTCTGTTCGTATATAGACTCTAACTTTGTCATGACTTCTAAAGCGGTTTCCCAATTTTCTATTAGCGTTATTTGCTTGAGGTCCATTGATGAAGTGATAATGAACATTGCTAGACCATCATTTTTGAGCCATTCTTTGTCTTCAGTAGTAGGTCTTGGTTCAGAATAATTAATACCTTTCGCCTTTAAAGCACATTTTATTTGGAACTTCCACTGCCGAAAATTGTTGCCTTCAAATTTTTCAACACTCATCGACCGGGCATCCATTATTCTCGGATCAACAAATAATTCGATGAATCTATTTCCTTTTACTTTACTGATCTTCAGCTATACATGTGAACATATGAGCATGCGGCCCATAACCTGTTAGAGTTATGAAGTGATGGAATATAATAGCCGAGATTTTCTTAGAAATATTTATTTTACTAAAAAGCAAACTAAACTTCACGAATAACCATAGCGCAGTAACAATAAGAAACGTTGCTTAGCAACTAACGTAAATAATATCTTCTATAGATTCTAGTAACTAAGGAGTCCACATGGAGTGCAAATTTTACCAACTTCAATATTGGGGAAGTAAGAGATGGCGAGGCATTTATTTACGATCGCTATGAACACCTCCTTTTCGCTGCGGATTGCCCTGGCGCAAATGTCGGCTGTGAATCCGTCTGATCCTGGAGCTTTTTTGGGATTTTGTGCTCTGAGCACTGCTTCCACTTCTGCCTCTGTGAAGGGCGGATCATCTGCCGGCAGATCTTTGTCCGGATTCATGTTCTCCACTCGGAGTCTGAGTTGCGTGTGTGGCGGTTTGTCTGTTTCTACGTCATCATCTGGGTAAAAAGTTTCGGCGAGGAGGTTAGCCGATTCTTCGGGGCAGAGTGTTTTGCCTTCTATATTTCTCAGGAGTATATCGTCTTCTCTCCTGGTTGTTCTCCTGATGACTCTGTAGATTCCATCCCACATGCTCTCCCTGTCCTGTGTTGAACAAAATTCTTTCCAACTCTCTGTCTGAGCCTCGGCGGTTTTTTGTACGTATTCCGCTTTGGCTTGGTGGAATTCTTGCAGTACTGCTTCTACTCTGATGGGGGCTGCGTTCCGGATCCTGCGCTTTTTCCTAAGCACGTCATTTTTCAGATCCTGGAGCGCTTGTGTCCACCAGGGTGGCGTGGGTTTTCTTCCTCCTTGGCCTATCTTCGGGATTGCGGATTCGCACGCCTCCTCGATTGCTGATGTGTAGGCTTCTATTAGGACTTCCATCTCCTCTCCACTCTTCACCTTCTCGATCGCACCGACACTGATGTTGTGCTCTTGTAGGGACTTGTGTAGTTGTAGACTGAATCCTTCCCAGTTCGCCTTTTTGGTGTTGTACCTCCTAGTCGTGGGGGGGGCGCTGCGGCTGCAGGCGCTCCCACAATACCAGTGTGTAATGGCGTTGTGGTCAGATGTGGTTAGGTTTCTGTCTACTTTCCACTCTTGTATTTTCCCTAGCAGGGGGGCTGAACATGCGGTAACGTCCACGTGACTCTTGCATAGTTTGCCCTGTCGGTACTCTTCAAAAGTTGGTGTGTCGCCGGTGTTGAGGATTTGGTAGTCCATCTCGTTCAGGAAGGAATTGTACGCCTCACCTCTCTGGTTCTCCGACTCGCTCCCCCACCAGTGGCTCCATGCGTTGATGTCTCCCCCTATCAGGATGTTGGGTGTGTTCAGGCTCTGGCATGCTGCTTTTGCGCGTTCGATGTAAGGGTCGATTTGCTGGTCTCCTTCGAAGTAGACAGACACAACTCCAAGTTTTAGGGTTCCGGCCTCCAGTAGTACCGCTGCCTCCGTCTCGGTGACAAGCTGTGGGTCTTGAATGACCCTGAGCTTGTCCCCGAATACTATGATTGCGGCCTTTACTGGTTTTTGCCTGTTGAGGGTGAACTGGATGATTTTAGCGCCTGGGATTTGCTTAACCATGCCAGTCTTGCCCACGTAGGGTTCCTGGACTAGTGCTATGGTTATCCCTTTTTCCTCCACTACTTGCAGTAGTTCGGCTGTGGCCTGCTTGGAGCGTCTCAAGTTTGCCTGGATGAAACGCAATCTTGTGTGCCTTGTCGTATTCTGGAGACGATTCCCTTCATCGCCTGTTGCGTTAGCAGTATGCGATCCTAGACCGCGCTATGCTGTCCCATATGTGTCGCTGTGGGCATACATCACTGTATGCCATATGGGTTTCTCCTTCCTCTTGTTTCGCCAGTCTGCAATTTCTGCATCTGGGTGGGCGGTTTTCTTTCCGGGCGGGGCACTCTTGTCAGGAGTGGGCACCACTGCAGTAATTGCAGTACTGCCCACCCTCCTTGCAGAGTGTTTTTGTGTGCCCGTAGCCCAGGCACTTGGCGATTGGACGAGTGGCGATTGGTCCTCTACTCGGTTCCTACCTATCATAGTAGCCTAACATATCTGCTCCACAAACTCGCGCCTACATTAAGTATTGATGCATTAGTCACTGCATATTATGGACTGGTTGAGTCTACCCTTAGATATGGGATAATTTTCTGGGGGAACTCAACTGATATTCAGGTAATTTTTAAACTGCAAAAGCGTTGTATTAGAGCCATGTTTGGGCTACAATCAACTGATAGCTGTATGCCTTACTTTTCTAAATACAAAATTCTAACACTTCCGTCACTATACATTATGGAGATCGCATTATTTGTTAAGAACAATCCACATAAATTCCCAAAAATGTCAGATTATGGGACTAGAAGTCGACGTGATAATTATAGACTTTGTAACCACTCCGCCAAGACTGCGATGATGCAAAAGAATGTTTTATGTATGGCACCTAAAATATTTAATAAAATACCCAACTGTTTAAAGACGTTGAATAATAGTATGTTCAAAAACCACTTAAAGAAACTATTGACTGAAAAATGTTACTACTGTATTCGTGATTTTTTAGATGACAAATATTTGTAAATTAGTTATGTAGTATTTGACATGAAAACTATTTCTTGCGACATGTGCTCCTTTTATTTCACTAAATTTGTACGCCGGCAAGGCAAAATATGAAGGACAATCTTACTCGTATTATTATTTTAAACATCATAACTGCATGCGATTGTATGTATATTACTCATATTTTATGCAAATAAATATATCTTTATCTTTATCTTTATCTTTACCTAGACCGATGTGGACGGTGCCCGCTTCCGTTAGGCGCTTGTGTGTCTGCGGCGAGACCTCGAGGAGTGGATGGCATTGTAGAGTGTTCCGTGCGCGTCTCCGGTATCTGATCCTCAGGACCTCCTCTTGTTGCCCTTCGAAAAGGTGTTTGTTTTGGGCTTTGAGGTTTTCCAGGATCTCGGAGTCTGTTAAGTAGTCCATGACGTTGACTATTCTGATGAGGGGGTTTGACATTTTGGGTAAAGTTATTTGAAGCGATGTGTTTTTTTAAATTTCGTTCTGGAGGCATTTTTTGCTCTCCTCCGACTCGCAGCTGAGCACGACCTTCCGGTTTTTTGCTTTCCTGGGTTAGGTTAGGTTAGGTTAGGTTAGGTTAGGTTGGGGTGGGGTGCTAAGGCCGGAAAACCTCCTCGTGTGCTCGGGACTGTTGTTGACCCGTCTTTGTTGCTGGATACGTCCGGTGAGAACGACGTGTTAGCAACAGCCTGAGCCTGGTGCACCCTGGGCAACAACGGTCAGTAACTTCTCTTCGCGGAGATCTTGCTGACCGTTGGCCAATGTTCTGGCAGTGGAGGAAAGCGCAGTACTCGTACTGCGCTTTTGGTCGTCTGCGCCTCCCGTCCCTCTGAGCTAGCAGAGGTCACGGTGAGGCGCACAGTGGAGGAGCGCTCCCCAGTGTAGGTAGCGAGGGGTACACTGGGGTGCGATTTGTCGAGGAAGAAAACCTCGTTAAAAAAATTACAGAGGCGGGGGGAGGTGAAACCGAGGCCGGGAATGTCTTATGACGCCCGGAGAGCCGGTTTCATCATACCCATACAGACGAGGAAGAAAACCTCGTTAAAAAATAACCCTTGGTGTCGGCGTGCCGTATGTCTCCCGGTGCGCTACTGATCGAGGAGGGGGAGAAACTCGGGTTCCCCAGGAGGAGGGTCCTCACGGACAACCGCCGGCGGGGTCGCGGAGGTAATGCTTTCGCAGTTCCCGTGTCCCCGCCAATCGGCGGAGGGAAGGAGATCGTGGGGTTTTAGTCGGTATGGCTGCCACTGGTCATGGCAGCAGAGTCCGACATAACCACGCTTGGGCAGCGTGGTATCCTTAACGGATTTCCCCACGTAAAAAAAAAAAAAAAAAAAAAAAAAAAAAAAAGGTTGGGGTGGGGTGCTAAGGCCGGAAAACCTCCTCGTGTGCTCGGGACTGTTGTTGACCCGTCTTTGTTGCTGGATACGTCCGGTGAGAACGACGTGTTAGCAACAGCCTGAGCCTGGTGCACCCTGGGCAACAACGGTCAGTAACTTCTCTTCGCGGAGATCTTGCTGACCGTTGGCCAATGTTCTGGCAGTGGAGGAAAGCGCAGTACTCGTACTGCGCTTTTGGGCGTCTGCGCCTCCCGTCCCTCTGAGCTAGCAGAGGTCACGGTGAGGCGCACAGTGGAGGAGCGCTCCCCAGTGTAGGTAGCGAGGGGTACA
This sequence comes from Hypsopygia costalis, assembly GCA_937001555.2. Classification (NCBI taxonomy): domain Eukaryota; kingdom Metazoa; phylum Arthropoda; class Insecta; order Lepidoptera; family Pyralidae; genus Hypsopygia; species Hypsopygia costalis. The sequence continues at coordinate 140,105 of OW443336.2, read as the reverse complement.
CTGGGGTGCGATTTGTCGAGGAAGAAAACCTCGTTAAAAAATTACAGAGGCGGGGGGAGGTGAAACCGAGGCCGGGAATGTCTTATGACGCCCGGAGAGCCGGTTTCATCATACCCAAACAGACGAGGAAGAAAACCTCGTTAAAAAATAACCCTTGGTGTCGGCGTGCCGTATGTCTCCCGGTGCGCCACTGATCGAGGAGGGGGAGAAACTCGGGTTCCCTAGGAGGAGGGTCCTCACGGACAACCGCCAGCGGGATCGCGGAGGTAATGCTTTCGCAGTTCCCGTGTCCCCGCCAATCTGCGGAGGGAAGGAGATCGTGGGGTTTTAGTCGGTATGGCTGCCACTGGTCATGGCAGCAGAGTCCGACATAACCACGCTTGGGCAGCGTGGTATCCTTAACGGATTTCCCCACGTAAAAAAAAAAAAAAAAAAAAAAAAAAAAGGTTAGGTTAGGTTGGGGTGGGGTGCTAAGGCCGGAAAACCTCCTCGTGTGCTCGGGACTGTTGTTGATCCGTCTTTGTTGCTGGATACGTCCGGTGAGAACGACGAGTTAGCAACAGCCTGAGCCTGGTGCACCCTGGGCAACAACGGTCAGTAACTTCTCTTCGCAGAGATCTTGCTGACCGTTGGCCAATGTTCTGGCAGTGGAGGAAAGCGCAGTACTCGTACTGCGCTTTTGGGCGTCTGCGCCTCCCGTCCCTCTGAGCTAGCAGAGGTCACGGTGAGGCGCACAGTGGAGGAGCGCTCCCCAGTGTAGGTAGCGAGGGGTACACTGGGGTGCGATTTGTCGAGGAAGAAAACCTCGTTAAAAAATTACAGAGGCGGGGGGAGGTGAAACCGAGGCCGGGAATGTCTTATGACGCCCGGAGAGCCGGTTTCATCATACCCAAACAGACGAGGGAGAAAACCTAGTTAAAAAATAACCCTTGGTGTCGGCGTGCCATATGTCTCCCGGTGCGCCACTGATCGAGGAGGGGGAGAAACTCGGGTTCCCCAGGAGGAGGGTCCTCACGGACAACCGCCGGCGGGGTCGCGGAGGTAATGCTTTCGCAGTTCCCGTGTCCCCGCCAATCGGCGGAGGGAAGGAGATCGTGGGGTTTTAGTCGGTATGGCTGCCACTGGTCATGGCAGCAGAGTCCGACATAACCACGCTTGGGCAGCGTGGTATCCTTAACGGATTTCCCCACGTAAAAAAAAAAAAGGTTAGGTTAGGTTAGGTTAGGTTGGGGTGCTAAGGGGTGCTAAGGCCGGAAAACCTCCTCGTGTGCTCGGGACTGTTGTTGACCCGTCTTTGTTGCTGGATACGTCCGGTGAGAACGACGTGTTAGCAACAGCCTGAGCCTGGTGCACCCTGGGCAACAACGGTCAGTAACTTCTCTTCGCGGAGATCTTGCTGACCGTTGGCCAATGTTCTGGCAGTGGAGGAAAGCGCAGTACTCGTACTGCGCTTTTGGGCGTCTGCGCCTCCCGTCCCTCTGAGCTAGCAGAGGTCACGGTGAGGCGCACAGTGGAGGAGCGCTCCCCAGTGTAGGTAGCGAGGGGTACACTGGGGTGCGATTTGTCGAGGAAGAAAACCTCGTTAAAAAATTACAGAGGCGGGGGGAGGTGAAACCGAGGCCGGGAATGTCTTATGACGCCCGGAGAGCCGGTTTCATCATACCCAAACAGACGAGGAAGAAAACCTCGTTAAAAAATAACCCTTGATGTCGGCTTGCCGTATGTCTCCCGGTGCGCCACTGATCGAGGAGGGGGAGAAACTCGGGTTCCCCAGGAGGAGGGTCCTCACGGACAACCGCCGGCGGGGTCGCGGAGGTAATGCTTTCGCAGTTCCCGTGTCCCCGCCAATCGGCGGAGGGAAGAAGATCGTGGGGTTTTAGTCGGTATGGCTGCCATTGGTCATGGCAGCAGAGTCCGACATAACCACGCTTGGGCAGCGTGGTATCATTAACGGACTACCCCACGTAAAAAAAAAAAAAAAAAAAAAAAAAAAAAGGTTGGGGTGCTAAGGCCGGAAAACCTCCTCGTGTGCTCGGGACTGTTGTTGACCCGTCTTTGTTGCTGGATACGTCCGGTGAGAACGACGTGTTAGCAACAGCCTGAGCCTGGTGCACCCTGGGCAACAACGGTCAGTAACTTCTCTTCACGGAGATCTTGCTGACCATTGGCCAATGTTCTGGCAGTGGAGGAAAGCGCAGTACTAGTACTGCGCTTTTGGGCGTCTGCGCCTCCCGTCCCTCTGAGCTAGCAGAGGTCACGGTGAGGTGCACAGTGGAGGAGCGCTCCCCAGTGTAGGTAGCGAGGGGTACACTGGGGTGCGATTTGTCGAGGAAGAAAACCTCGTTAAAAAATTACAGAGACGGGGGGAGGTGAAACCGAGGCCGGCAATGTCAGCGTGATATCCTTAACGGATTTCCCCACGTAAAAAAAAAAAAAGGTTAGGTTAGGTTTTTTTTTTTTCTTTCGATGTCCGGATTCCTCTGACATAATCAGATATTTTGTTATTTTAATTTATTGTACATATATTGAAAGTTTCCTTGTCTAACATAATGTGATATGATGTGATTTTATTCAATCTATTTGTATTTATTTAGTTATTTAATGATTTTATTTCTGTATATATTATTTTAGCGCAATGTTTTAGTTTCTTTTATATTTCCTATTTAACAGTACATATATATCGTATACTATATTATACGTATAATGAACCTATTTCTTCGTCTTATTTTTATTTATTACCTCACTCGCTATCTCCATACAGTATTTTAAAAATTTTCCTCTTAATTTGTCGTCTTCAAAAATGGTGCTTATATTTTGCTCATTAATTTCTATGTCCATGTCCATTTCCGTATAAAATCGTTTTGCTGCGTACTTGGGGCATTCGATTAGGAGGTGTTTTACCGTCTCGTCCTTTGCCGTATCACAGATGCAGGATGGGCTTCCCACGCATTTGAACCGACAGAGGTACTCGGCAAAGCCTCCGTGCCCTGTCATCACTTGCACCAGTTTTGGCTCCAATTGAGTTTTCCTGAGCACCTTATACGCGCGATCGGCGCTAGGCAGAAACAGTTTTGTGACTTCCGCTGTCTGGCTCGACTCGTTTCGAGTGGCCCATCTTTTAACGGTTTCCATTCGAAACTGCCGTTTCAGAAACGATACTGGACACTGATCGTAGTCGGGCGCAGTTTTTGAGCGGAGTGCGGCTTCTTTGGCTAACTGATCAGCCCTTTCGTTCCCTATAACTCCCATATGGGCACGAATCCAGAACAGTCGAATCTTCTTTCCTTGTTCTTTGAGGAGCATTATGTTCCTTCTCGTTGCCGCAACTATAGGGTGGGATGACTCCAGGCTGACGATCGCCTCAAGAGCCGCTCTTGAGTCACTGAGGATGTTATTCTCACGTTCGTTCCCTTTTACTACGACTGCAGTAGCGCGTTGCAGGGCATACAGTTCCGCCTGGAAGACGGTACAGAACGGTTCCAGCTTAAACTTCATCGTCTTGGTCTCGCTACCGTTTTTCCAGCAGGATAACGCCGCTCCGACTTTACCTTCGAGTTTGCTTCCGTCCGTAAAAATTTGCTGGCCTATGATGTTATGGCTCAGCAAAGTTTCTTCGTCGGTGTCTTCCAGGCATTGATATTCAAGGTCCACCTTAGCTGCCGGGTGTTCTGCCTTGAGGAAGCTTACCCTTGCCTCAATCTCTCTTCCACCTAGCTCTTCCTGCGGCCTGCCTCTTTTAGCCTCGTACAGGCAAGCCGCTTCTTGTATCCGTAGGTCCAACGGAAGCAGCCCAGCCAAGACTAGAGCAGCATTTAGAGAGACAGTTCTGTATGACCTGTAAATTTTTTGGGCGAAGCCCCTCTGAACAACATTTAGCTGCTTCTGTACCATTATTTTATCCGTCGCTGGTGCCCAAACACTTGCGGCATACATCACTATGGGCTCTATTACAGCGGCGTATATCGTCCTGGTGATCTCGGGGTTCAACCCCCAAGTTACTTTTGCTGACCTTGCAACCATCTTGTAAATGTTTGCGGCCTTTCTGGTGACGTTTTCTACGTGCCTGTTGAAAGTCAGTTTCTGATCGATGGTAAGTCCGAGTATTTTCATCTCCTCTACCATTCTTATGTCTACCCCTCCCATGCTCACGCTCGGGATGCCGTATTTTAGCTTCCTTGTCACAATCATGGCCTGCGTCTTTTGAGGTGCGAATTTCAGCTTATTACTGACACCCCAAGCATGAACATAGGATAGAGCGTCATTAGCCTTCCCTTCAACAAGCTCAGATGTCTCCCCCGAAAACACCAGCACGACATCGTCCGCAAATGCTTGACAATAGAAGCCCCTTTTCTCAAGTCCGTTCAATAGGGGGTCTAGCAACAAGTTCCAAAAAGTTGGTCCCGCTATGGAACCCTGGACGCAGCCTTTCGTTGTACTTCTTGCAGTCTCTTCCCCAGCGTATCTTAAGCAGACCTTCCTGTCTTTTAGGTAATTTACTACCAGCTTTCTTAGATTGGAGGGGCACCCCTCCTCTGCCAGGCGGCATTTGATGGCAGGCCACCATGCACTATCAAATGCCGCCTCAATGTCTAGAGATATTACTAGACTTATAAGTTTCCTTTCCGTGGCACATTTTATACGCTGCACCAAGTCGTACAGCGCGTCTTCCGTGGATCGCTGTGGGACGAATCCATATTGTCGGGGATTAGCTCTTGGCAAGAGATGATATCTTAACCGGTTTACCAGCATTTTCTCAAGAGTTTTCCCCAGCACAGACAGTAAACCAATTGGTCTGTACGACTTGGGCTGCGTATAGTCTTCCTTTCCCATTTTCCTTAGCACCACTATTATTGCCAGTTTCCATGGTTTCGGGAAGTGAGAAAGTTGAAGGCATTTATTTGCTATACTGAGGAAAAGTTCTGCATCCAACAAGATGGCGGCCGCACATATATCCGCTGTAAAACCATCAGGGCCCGGGGCTTTTTTAGGGCTGAAACTGAGGATCGCTTCCTTCAACTCAGCCATTGTGAATTCCGGGTCCGACGAGCTCTCCTGCACCGTTTCCGCATCCATTCGGTTTGCCTGCGCTCTGGTTTTCCGGTGGTCCTCATTATCGTTTTCTTCCAAATCGTCTGGGAAGAATGTATCTGCAAGAAGGCTCGCCGAATCCTTCGTGCTCAGTACAGTGTCCTCTTTTATTAATAGTTTATCCTCCTGTTGATTCCCAGCTCCTCTTATTACCCTATACACCCCGTCCCACATACTTTCCTTTTCCTGTTTGCAGCAATACCACCCTTCAATTTGTGCCTCCTCTGCCTGCCGTTCATATTCTGCTTTCGCTTTCAGGTATTCGACTTTCAAGCTGCCTGCGGCTGGGGGCAGCACACGACACTCTTCGCTTCTTCGTGGTCATCGTTCGCTTCAGACGTTCCAGCTCATCATTCCACCAGGGTAAGTTGAATCTTTTTATTTTAGTTTTTAGTTTATTTATTGTTTTTTCACAGGTATTTTTTATACATTCTATATATGTTCCTACCATTTCCTCTAGGTCTTCTTGTGTTTTAATTTTTTCTACTTCTATTTTACTTACGTTTTTAACTTGTAATTGACTTAGCAATTCTTTGTTAAAATCATCCCAGTTAACTCTTTTTGTATTATATATGCGTGTTGTTTTCCGTTTTTTGTGGCTTCTGTCTTTATTAAATTCTATGTCAAAAATTATAGTGTTGTGGTCTGAGCTGGTTATCCCTGTATCTACTCTCCAATCGTGCACCGCTCCCAGCAACCCAGCTGTGCAGACAGTTACATCTACATGGCTTTTGAACCTTTTTTCCTCCCCTATAGGTGTCAAAAGTGGGTTCCCCACCCACATTCAAGATGTGGAAGCCGATTTCCTCCAGTGTACCCGAAAGAATTTCTCCCCTGTAGTCTTCCCTCTCACTCCCCCACCAGGTGCTCCACGAGTTACAGTCCCCTCCCATTATGACTCTACCCATTCCGATTTCTCCCAGCACCCATTTCACCTGTTCCAAATATGGTTCTATCGGTAAGTGGTCCTCAAAATATACCGACAAGTCTGCCACACTCCAACTACTGGTTCTAAGTATAGCTACCGCGATGTTCTCGGATGTCAACTTGGGATTTTCTTCGATCTCTATAGTTTCGTCAAATACCACTATGGCAGCTTTGACGGGCTTTGTTCTTCCTGAGTACTTTTGGACCACTCGTGTGCCCCGGTGCTGAGCCAACTCTCCCTGGGCTCCCACATAAGGTTCTTGTACGAGGGCAAAACAGACCTTCCTGTTATTGGCTTCCATCAGCAGTTCTTGTGTTGCCAATTTTTTCCTTTGCAGGTTTGCCTGCATTACCTCATATCTGCGGGTTTGGGGAGGGACTGAAACATCGCTTGCATGGTCCACCTCAGCAGTACGCCACTGTCGAACGCGCTAGGCTCTCCCATTTACGCCTTACTGGGCACTGCCCGTCGAAGGCGTTATGGTCGGCCCGATCTTGCTTCGCCGCTCGACAGTTACGGCATGATGGTATGCCACCGGCCCTGTGGTCTTCACAGCCTACCCGCTTATGCGGTCCACCACAGTGGCTGCAAGTCTCCACTGTCTCAGTGCAATACTTGCGGCTATGGCCATAGCCCAGGCACATGGAGCACTGAACCAGTGGAGACTGGTCTTCCACTTTTGCACGCTGTAAGTCAATATGCACCTGTCCAGCCGACGTAAAGCGCTGCCAAATCTGAGGTGAAACCTGCATGATCACGTGTCCTGCGTGGGGGTTCCTTGTTTTACGGCGATACTTCACCGACAACCTCTGGTCCTCCTTGGGAATATCCTTCATCAGGTGTCCATTCTGGCTGTGAATTGCCGCTACCACATCGTCATCGGAATTGTAGGACATCACGTCTTTTAAAATTATAGTACTTATTTTTGACGCTCTCTGCGTGGAGCGATGCACCAGACGCCTTAGGTTAGGTTAGGTTAGGTTAGGTTAGGTTAGGTTTTTTTTTTTTTTTTTTTTTTTTTTTATTATAGCTGCCAAGTACTGTTGCTATTTATAATGCAACAATCTTATTCTTTTAATTTTATATCTATTATTTTAATTTTCCTGTATATTGAACCAAACCTTTTATTTATGCAAATCTGTAACTAGGGCTAAATTGTAGAGCCATTGGCTCTGGCTGCGCATAGCAGCACATCTGTAGCAAATTTTAAAAATGTTCCCCTTTTGTTATTGTCTTCCATTATTAAATGTATGCTGTCTATTGTTATTTGTGTATCTATAATTATTTCTGTATTAAACCTTCTCAATGCGTACTTAGGACAGTCTATTAATATGTGGCTGACTGTTTCCTCCTGCTCATCGTCACATGTGCAGAAGGGATCGGCAGCCAGCCTAAATCTATGTAGATACTGTTTGAGGCCAGTATGTCCAGTGAACAATTGTGTCAATAAGTTATTCAGGGGTGTTTTGTTTAACACCCTGAAACTTTCTCTACAATCTTTAAAGAAAATTTTTGTGACACTTCCGGTGGACGACTCATCGTATTTGATTTGCCACTTTTGCAAAGTCTTTTCTCTGATAAGACGTTTTGCGTGGGATAAGGGAAATTTGTCATAAACTGGTGACCGCTTATCTTTGAGAGCTGCCTTTTTGGCCAACTCATCAGCTCTCTCATTTCCACTTATACCCACGTGAGCCTTGATCCAATATAGATCCACACTGGAACCCTTATCTCGCATCTCCTCGATCAATAGCTGGATTTCTCCAACTATTGGATTCTGGGGTGTGACTTGGCGGATAGAGTCCAGTGAAGACCGTGAGTCGCTCAGGATGTTGTAATGTCCGGGTGTTTTGTCTTTGATTTTGATCTGCAGCGCTCTACATATAGCAATCAACTCCGCCTGAAAGACGCTACAGAACCTCTCCAACCTGAAAGAGTGGCTAGCTGTTTCCCTGTTGCCCTTCCAGATACTGATGGCAGCACCAACCTTACCTTCGATTTTGCTGCCATCAGTAAATATATGTGTGCTATCAGGGTCCAGCTGGTTTACGTCGTCTTCAGACGTAATAAAGCCATAGTTTAAACTCTCTCTTTCTGCTGGATGTTTTAGTTGGAAAGGGTTCATCCTATTTTGGAGCCGCCTACCAGGCAGTTCCGCCAATGGACCTCCTCTCTTAACCTCATAAATTGCTGCCTGCTCCTCCACTCGGAACTCTAGTGGTAGAATTCGCGACAGTAGGGAAGCAGACACCATTGAGGTTGTTCTATGAGCCTTACTTATCTTTATGGCGAATTGTCTCGTCAATTTATCTAGCTTTTTGCTATTTAATTTTGACAGAGCGCTGGATCCATATACATTTGCTGCGTACAGTACTATGGGCTCTATGACGGCCAAGTAAATGGTACGAACTATGTCGGGGTTCAAACCCCAATTCGCCTTTGCCGCCCTGGACACCAATTTAAATATATTGGAACACTTCCTAATTACTGTATCTAAATGTTTATTAAAATTTAAATTTTTATCTATTGTTAAGCCTAATATTTTTATAGAATCTATTATCTCCAATTCCTGTCCAGACATAATAATTTTTGGTTTATTGTATTTTAGTTTTTTTGTGATAATCATAGATTGAGTTTTGTGGGCGGCGAATTTGAGTTTGTTCTCGTAGCCCCACTCTGCAATCACCGCCAGCGCCATATTGGCCGCATCCTCCACCTCTGTCGAGGACTTACCGGAGGATATGACCAATATGTCGTCAGCGAATGCTTGCACATGAGCCGTCAAATTTTCCACTCTCTCCAGTAGAGGATTTAGCAGAACGTTCCATAATAATGGACCGCACGCCGAACCCTGTACACAGCCCTTGGATGTGCTCTTGGAGATTTCCACACCCGCGTAATTTAATTGCACTCCGCGTTGACTGAGGTAGCTGTTGATCAGCATAATTATGTCTTTACTGACCCGCTTTTCCATCAATTCTTTTAGTATGGCTGGCCACCACGCATTATCAAACGCGCCTTCCAGGTCTAAAGATATAACCGCAGTTATTTTCTTTTCCTTCAGGGCGTCTCTGATCAGCATGGTGGCATCGTATAGGGCATCCTCAGTGCTCCGCATCGGCATAAAACCATATTGGCGGGCACTCAACTTTTCCGAGGAGCCTAAATACCATAAAATTCTGTTGGCCAAAAGTTTTTCTAATACTTTGCCCAAAATCGGTAGTAGTCCGATTGGGCGGTAAGCTTTGGGCAAAGCATAATCATCCTTTCCAGGTTTAGGTATCACAACGATCCTGGCAAACTTCCAGCTTTTTGGGAAATGGCCTAATTCCAAGCATTTATTAAATAATGCCTGGAAGATTAAGGGATCTGCTCTGAAGGCCGCCAAGCAAATATCGGCAGTAAGCCCATCCTCACCCGGCGCCTTCTTTGGACTCATGTTTTCCAGGATCGCTGTGATCTCCGTTAGCGTGAAAGGGTGTGAGTTGTCAGGGAGCAGGTTATCAGAAGCCAATTCTTTAATTGATTGCTCAACCCGTCCCCTCACTCCTTTTTGGAAGGGGTTATCAGCCTCTTTGTCGTCATCTGGATAAAAAGTATCCAATAGGAGCTTAGCTGACCTCTGTGGATCAAGTACAGTGCCATCCGGAGATTTCAATAACTTCGTGTCTTGATTCTTCTTGTCACACTTTTGAATAACTCTGTATGCGCACTGCACATATTTTCTTTGGTCTGCTTTGTGCAAAAAGTCTTCCAACTATTAGTAATAGAGTTTTCTATTTCTCTTTTATATTCTGCCTTTGCCTGTAAATATTGTTTAATAATTTCTGGTTTCCTTATTTCATTAGCTTTTTGAATTCGATGTCTAATCCTTTTTACTTCCTTTTTCCCTTTTTCTAATTCATCATTCCACCAACTATTTGTTTTATTTATACCTGATTTTATTGGTTTTAAAGTTTTATCACATGCTGTTGTAATTGCCAAGGTTAGTCTTTCTGTTGTTGTGTCTAGTTCATCTGTGTCTTTAATTCTATTAATATTTTCTAAATTTAGATCTTTGTTAGCAAACTCGTTAATTATTTCCCTTGTCAACTCCCTCCAATTTACCTCTTTCATATTATATTTTCTTGTATTATTTTTTGTGGTTTCTTCCTTTTCTGTATCGTCCAAATTTATTGTAAAATATATTCTCCTGTGATCTGTTAATATGTTGGAAGACTCGTCGACGCGCCAATTCCTAGTCTTATTTAATAGAGTGTTAGTACAGACAGTAATGTCCACGATGCTGGAGTACAATTGCTTACCTCTGTATATGTGAAACGTTGGTAAGTTCCCAGAGTTTAAAACATTAAGGTTGAGCTGATCAATTAGTTCCATAAATTCAGCACCCCTTTTATCCTCCGATTCGCAGCCCCACCAATGGCTCTTAGCGTTAATATCGCCTGCCAGATAGATGTGAGGGGTTCCCAGTTTCTCAGCAACAAACGAGATCCTATCAATGTACGGTTTTAGGTCCTGATCACCTTCCAGGTACACATTGATCATTCCAATTTCCATCCGATTATAAGTGAATTTGGTAGCAACAATATTTTCGTTAATAAGGTCGGGATTGGTATAAACTTTAATATTAGGGTCTAAAATAACGATGGCTGACTTAATTGGATTGTCGGGAGCACCTTTAGTACCTTGAATGATGTGGTATTTGGTATTTTGTAGGTATCCCTTGTTACCCACATAAGGTTCCTGCAGAAAGAGAATGGAGGTTCCGTTTGTTTCCGAATCCTTGAAACACTCTTTGGTTGCTGCGAATCCTCTGCCTAGATTAACTTGGGTTACTTTCAATTTTGTATTGTTGCCTTCGGCTAGCAATACTGAGTCATGTCCCGCGCCAGCTTATCCCATCTGATCCATTCTGGACAGGCATTACTATACGCAGCGTGATCACTATCGTCTGGGCGGCCCTTTGCGTTGCAGTTGCAGCACCTGGGAGCCCGTTCAGTTCTGTCACATTGTCGTGTGTCATGTTTACCGGCACAATAACCACATACCACACCTTGACTGCAAGTTTTGGCAGTGTGACCGAAGCCCAGGCATCCAAAACATTGCACAACTGGTGTTTGGTCTACCGCTCGTAAAACCTGGAAGCCGATCTTAACTCTTTGACCCTGTAATTTGGCCCATATTTGGGGCGCGACCTCCAAAATAACATTATGGACCAGATTGTTTCGTCCCTTCGTCTTTCTTCTTATTTTTATCTCGTCACTCTGCGAGGTCGCGTCACCAAGAAGGTTTTTGTTCTGTTTGGCAATTGCCTCTATGATCTGATCATCTTTTGTATCTTGAGTCACTCCAATTATTTTTATCAAAGGATTCCTTTTGTTATGCTTAGAGACCGTGAGCTGTGCGTCTCCCTTCCGAATAGCCTCATGAAGAAGTTTCCCTTCTTCTTCGGAGGTGCAGCTAAAGAGAACCCTTTGATTCTTCATTTTTGTTATTCGGTTAACTCCTACTCCAAGCTGGACTATGTCTATGCTTCCCTTTACTTTGCCAATAACTTCGTCGCACGTGTGTAAAGGATTGATAGACTCGACCAGGATGTTATATTTAGGAGTCTTTGTCACCTCAGAGTAGGTCCTCTTTTCTGAATATGTGTTTGTTTTAATTTGGCTTCCCTGTCTATTTACTTTATTATCAGTAGGTGTTTTCATGCTTTCTTTTAGTGATTTTATTTCTCCTATTATCATTTCTTCTCCGATGGTTTGCTGGTGATTATAACCCATCATCCCAATTATATCATCCTTCATAATCGACATATGTTCTAGCTGGTTATTAGAAACTTCCTTTAATTGTTCCTTCATTACCTCTTTTATTTGCGTTATAGGTTCTTTCTCTAACAATTGTTTCTGTGTATCCACTGTCTTCTCGAGAGTTTCCTGCATAACTTCTGTTCTTTTATTAACTGCGTCTATTGTGTTTTTTATTTGTTCCAGGTCCTGTTTGTTCTCTTTCCAGGTAAGTTCGTTCGTTTTTAATTCGTTTTGTATTGTTTCAGAAGTTAGAACCAGTTCTGCGGTCTTGTCTCCAGTGAGGGTAAGTACTTGTTTGATGTCTGTTATTTCTTTGCTAGATATTTCTTTATTTTTCAGATCTACTTCTTGCTGTTTTGTTTGTATGTCCATTATTGTTGGTATTATAGTGTTTGTTTTTTCCTCAACTTTATGTATTGTTTTTTTAATGCTTATAATTTCTTCTTTCAGGTTATCGATTGTCCCTACAACATCTTGGGCTAGAATAGCTCTTTGAGACTGGATCTCTTTGTTCATCGCATCGAGTGTTCCTCTGAGATCAGCTATCGTCAATGATTCAATAATCTGGTTAAGCTTGATGGAATATTCTTTTTCGCGTCTTATTAGTAGTTCCTGAGTCCTAGAGTGTGCTTTCTCTATCTGCAGCTTCAGAGTTTGGCGTGATTCGTTCATGCGTAAGACCATCTCGTACAGACCTTGCAGAGAGGTGATAACACTTTCTTTGATTGTCGTCTTTAGGTTTCCCGACTGCTCGAGTTGTTCTTTAGCTTCCTGAAGAAACCTATTCGCCGCAGCTGGCATTGCCGACATTGGGGTCTCCACATCGCCGAGTGACGTTATTGACGATCGTCTCGACCAGGTTATAGATGGTGTTGGAGAGTAAGGCTGGTCTTCAAAAGGGCACTCTGGTTTTTTGACTTCAGCAGGAGCAGCAACATCGGTTTCCTTGGAGACGTCTTTGGAGCATGTCTGCCCCTTGGTGTCTTCCGGAGGGTTTTGAGGAACTGCTTTTAAAACTTTCTTCCTTAAAATTTCAGATTGAGGCTGCTGTTTAAGTTTTATTTTCAGGGGCTTCGGGGCCGTGCGGTGCGAAGAATCAGAGGCAGATGACTCGGACTTCGGCATCGCAGCGACTCGCAACCAGGTAAGTTCGCAAAAAATGGTAAGTTTTGGTTAGACTATAATTTTTGAGGGGGGGGAGGTGGGGAGTTGGTACTTGTAGCTATGGTAAGGGACGACAAGGGAAGGAATAGGGAGCAAAAAGCAGCAACAAGGAACGAACAGTTTCGCCACAGCAAAGAATCAAATTTTTGAAAAGTCGAATTTTGAACCAAGTTTTGAGGGATAAAGGGGGGGGTTGGAACTTTGGACTGTATAGAAAGATTACTCGGGGTGGTACTTTTAATCGAACGGCACTTTTTGTTTTTGTCCAGCGGCAAAAATCAAAATTTCGACATGCTCACGTTAAGGTATTGCCTCTATAAAAAGTGACTTCCAGCGGTGCTGGAGTTGCAGAAACGGTGCTATTTGGGTTTATTAGGGCTCTAAAGCTTAATTCGACAATAAAAAATTTTTACCAGTTTTGGACCCCTATTTAGGGGTTGGAGTGAGAATTTCCGAAAAATATTTTTGGAGCCTTTGAAGGAGCCCAAGAGGTACCCTTAACGCGAAGAAAGTGGATGTCGCCCTTACAGGAGTAGCCCTAAAGGTAAAGTTGGGTTAGGTTCGGTTAGGTTAGGTTAGGTTAGGTTAGGTTAGGTTAGGTTAGGTTAGGTTAGGTTAGGTTAGGTTGGGGTGCTAAGGCCGGAAAACCTCCTCGTGTGCTCGGGACTGTTGTTGACCCGTCTTTGTTGCTGGATACGTCCGGTGAGAACGACGTGTTAGCAACAGCCTGAGCCTGGTGCACCCTGGGCAACAACGGTCAGTAACTTCTCTTCGCGGAGATCTTGCTGACCGTTGGCCAATGTTCTGGCAGTGGAGGAAAGCGCAGTACTAGTACTGCGCTTTTGGGCGTCTGCGCCTCCCGTCCCTCTGAGCTAGCAGAGGTCACGGTGAGGCGCACAGTGGAGGAGCGCTCCCCAGTGTAGGAAGCGAGGGGTACACTGGGTTGCGATTTGTCGAGGAAGAAAACCTCGTTAAAAAATTACAGAGGCGGGGGGAGGTGAAACCGAGGCCGGGAATGTCTTATGACGCCCGGAGAGCCGGTTTCATCATACCCAAACAGACGAGGAAGAAAACCTCGTTAAAAAATAACCCTTGGTGTCGGCGTGCCGTATGTCTCCCGGTGCGCCACTGATCGAGGAGGGGGAGAAACTCGGGTTCCCCAGGAGGAGGGTCCTCACGGACAACCGCCGGCGGGGTCGCGGAGGTAATGCTTTCGCAGTTCCCGTGTCCCCGCCAATCGGCGGAGGGAAGGAGATCGTGGGGTTTTAGTCGGTATGGCTGCCACTGGTCATGGCAGCAGAGTCCGACATAACCACGCTTGGGCAGCGTGGTATCCTTAACGGATTTCCCCACGTAAAAAAAAAAAAAAAAAAGGTTAGGTTAGGTTAGGTTAGGTTAGGTTTTTTTTTTTTTTTTTTTTTTTTTTTTTAATTCTAGTCCCCCTGCCGTAAGCAGAGTCATTTATTTACTTTGTTAATTTGTTTTGGTTTATAGTTTCTATACTATATTTGTTATATTTTAGTTTTTCGTTTTCATTTTTCTATTTAATATATTGTATTCTATATTTATATCTATTGTATCTTTATTTTGTTAATTTATCTTCCTACTTCTTTAATTTGACTTTCTTTTTGTTCTAAATTTATGTTTTAATGTTCAATTTGTTTCTATATTTAGTTATTATTTACTATTTATACCTTTTGTTTATTTGTTTGTCTATATATTTTTAATTCATTTGGTTTCTATTTCTATTTTGTTTTATTTGTTTTTGTGACTTGCTATTAACTTTTAATTTGCAACTTTTCATGTCGTTCTGAGAGCTCTACATAATTAAATGTAAGTCCAAAACTTTTTACTTGCTATTTGTTTCTACCTATTACTTTTTCTGTTATTCTTCTTCCGAAAGTTAAAAACAAGTCCCTATCAGTTTTATTGGCCATTATTTCCCTTAGATTTTCTTCTTTGAGTTTCTTACTGAGAAGGCACTCCAGTTCGTACCTTTCCTTTCCAAATACAGGGCAGTACAGAAGGACGTGTACTACTGTTTCCTCTGTCCCAGGCTCACAGATGCATGATGGGTCCTCCTTACATTTAAAGCGACTTAGATATTCGGAGAACCCACCATGCCCTGTTAGCATCTGCGTGACTACGTTGTCGAGCCTTATTCCTTTTAGAACCTTGTGAGCCGGCACCACCTCCGGGAAAAAGAGTTTAGTCACCCCGGCGGTGGTACCCGCCGCATACCTCCGGTTCCATTCGTCAAGCGACTCCAATCGTATTTGTCGCTTGACGAATGAAATCGGGCATCTATCGTAATCCGGCTTAGTCTTCTTGTGGAGTGCCGCTTCTTTAGCCAGAGTGTCAGCTCTTTCGTTCCCCTCTAAACCCGCGTGTGCTTTAATCCAGAACAAAGACACAGCTTTGTTCTGGTCCGTGCTAGATCTTAGATTGCATCGGATGGCTTCGGATAGCGGGTGAGGGGAACTATGGTCGACAATGGTCTCCAGAGCCGACCTGGAGTCGCTATAGATGCCGAAGGAGCTGTGACGGCTACGCACAATTTCCTTAGTTGCTTCGAATATGGCCAACAGTTCCGCCTGGTAGACCGAGCAATGGGAGTCGAGCTTAAGCTTTCGGGCCTTGGTTTCGGTTGCGCCGTGCCATATAGATACGGCGGCTCCGACCTTACCCTCCAGCTTACTCCCATCGGTATAAATGCGGACCGCTTGGTTGTTGTGGCGGTCTACTTGCTCCTGGTCTTCCAGACATATGAACTGCAGGCTCATATTTTTAGCAGGATGAGGTTTGTCTGCAAGGATCGTTTTAGTCTCAATCTCCCTATGTCCCAAAACTGGCACGGCTACTCCCCTCCTTGCCTCGTACAGAGTGGCAGCCTCGCGTATTCGCAAGTCGAGAGGCAGTAGCCCGGCCAGTACTAGTGCGGAATTAAGGGAGACCGTTCTATACGCCCTGCAGATCTTTTGTGCAAAACCTCTTTGCACCGCACACAGCTCCTTCTTAGCACCTATCTTCTCCGTCTTTGCTGCCCAGGCACTAGCCGCATACATGATGATGGGCTCCACAACGGCGGTGTAGATGGTATGTATCACTTCTGGGTGCAGGCCCCAACTGGCGTTGGCCGCTTTCGAGAGCTGCCTATAGACGGCAAGGGCTCTCTTACATACATATGCAATATGTGCAGCAAAGGTTAACCTGTCGTCTATAAGCAGCCCCAGGAGTTTGATTTGCTTAGACATCTCAATGTCGACCTCGCCCATGACCAGGTGTGGAGTGTCATGCTTTAGCTTCCTGGTTATAAGCATGGCTTTGGTTTTTTGGGGAGCAAAACGTAATTTGTTCATCCTGCCCCACTCCTGGACACAGGCGAGCGCGGCGTTGGCTCGCTTCTGCACTTCCCCTGCTGTATCCTCGCTGAAGACTAAGACGACATCATCCGCGAAGGCTTGACAATAAACGCCTCGCCGATCCAGCTCCCTCAGCAGAGGATCCAGCAGAAGATTCCATAAAATCGGCCCGCCAATTGAGCCCTGCACACACCCTTTGGAGGTCTCTCTGCGGTGTTCTGCACCTCCGTACCTGACACACACACTCCGGTCACGCAAATACCCATCCAGCATACGACGAAGGTTTACAGGGCATTTCTCGTCCGCCAATCTCTTCCTGATTTTAGGCCACCATGCGTTGTCGAAGGCTCCCTCTATGTCCAACGAAACAACTGTAATGAGTTTCTTCTCATCTAGTTTCTCCTTTAAGTGTTTCACTAGGTCATAGAGGGAGTCCTCCGTACTCCTTTGGGGCATGAAGCCGTATTGGCGGGAGCTAATAGTAGGAAGGACGTGATACTTCAGTCTGGCTACCATCATTTTTTCCAGTATCTTCCCTAGCACTGGCAACAAACCGATTGGCCGGTAGGTCTTAGGATCAGTAAGATTGTCCCTGCCCGGCTTCGGCAATATCACGACTGTGGCCTCCTTCCAGATAGTAGGGAAGTGGCCCAGTTCCAAACATTTGTTTGCCAGTGCCAGGAAGATCTCCGGATCATGCTCTATGGCCCGCTTACAAATATCGGCCGTGAGGCCGTCTGAACCCGGAGCTTTCCTGGGGTTGAAAGTGTCGGCCGCGCTTTTGAGCTCCTCTTTAGTAAACGGTGGGTCATGACTTTCGTCATAGACCCACTCGTTTGCTTGCTCCGCTTTCTGTCGTATCAGCCTGTGATGTTCACTTTCCCCCGACTCTTCGTCCTCCGGGTAGAAGGACTCCGCCAGCAGTTTGGCAGACCCATGGGCGTCCAGACTCTTCCCATCCTTCTCTAGCATCACGTCCTCCCTTCTAGCAGCAGTTCTACGTATGACCCTGTATATCCCAGTCCAGAGTCCCTCTTTATCCTGCCGTTCGCAAAAATCCTTCCAACTCTGGACTTGGGCCCTCCTTGCTCGCTCTTCGTACTCAGCCTTCACCTCCAAGTACTCTGTGACGACTTTATCTCTTCGTACGGGGGCTGCACACCGTATTCGCCTTTTCTTGGTGGCTACAGTCTTTTTCAGGGCTTCGAGCTCATCGGACCACCATGGGACACTTATTCGGTCTTCTTTTTTCTTCTTCGGCATGGATTTATTACTTGCTTCTATTATTGCTTCATTGTACTCTTTCGCTATTTTATCAATCCCTTCTTTATCCAAAATTTTTGCTATCCTAGCGACGTTAATATTTTTATCTTGAAATTGTTCTGTCAGTATTTCTTTAAATTTTTCCCAGTTTGCTTTCCTTGTGTTAAACTTCCTTGTGGTCCTTTTTATTTCTTGTCCTTTAATTTTAGTTTGTCTTATGCCGAAAAGTATCCCATTGTGGTCCGAACTCGTAAGACCCACGTCTACCTTCCACTCGTCTATCAGCCCATATACGCGTTCGGAGCAAGCCGTCACGTCCACAAAGCTAGAGTACCTGGTATTTCCCCTAATTACGTCAAATGTTGGGGTATCTCCAACATTCAGTACGTGCAGGCCCAATTCATGGAACATTGCGGACGCCTCCTGCCCTCTACCATCCTCTCTAGCGCTCCCCCACCAGATACTCTTAGCATTGGTGTCACCGCCAATCAGTACTCCTGCAGGCTCCACTTTTTTCCTCATATCCCTGATCTGCTCCAAGTAAGGTCCTATGGGTAAATCCGGTTCAAAGTAGAACGAGGCCACGATGATCTCCCAGTCACCGACGTATATTTTTATCGCAGCGATGTTATTCGTGGTGTATTCGGGACATTGAGTGACTCTCAAGTCCCCGTCAAACACCACGATTGCCGCCTTAACCGTCCCGCCCCCAATACCCGTGTACTGGAAGACCCTCGCGGCCCCGTAATTCTTCATCTTCCCAATCCCCCCGACATACGGTTCCTGGAGCAGCGCAATGGATATGTTGCGTCTTCCCGCCTCCTGCATGAGCTCATCTGTGGCCAATCTCTTCCTTTGCAGATTGGCCTGAACCACCAGAAGACGCTTTTCCATGGCAAACTTGCACTGATTGGCGGTAACTTTACCATCCTGGACGCCCTTAGCAGTATGCAACTGCAGCTCTGGCGATGCCGTCCCATCGCCGCCTCACTGGACAATCCCCGCTTAGGGCATTATGCTCTTTCTCGTCCAGCTTGGCCCGCATGCAGTTGCAACACTGTGGCGTCAATCCTGCCAGCCAATCCCCACAGTCCTTCCTGAGATGGGCGCCCCCACAGTGGCTGCAGCTCTCTACCTCTTCTTTGCAGAAGCGCTTGCTATGGCCATAACGGAGGCAGAGGGAGCATTGGACGAGTGGTGAATGGTCTTCCACTCTAATCCTTTGCAAGTCTACATGTACTACTCCCGCCCCCGTCATGACCTTCCATAATTTTGGGGACACCTTCAAGACGACGTGGTTGGTCAGGGGGTTGCGTGTTCGCTTTCGGAAGCGAACCTCCATTCTGTCCTCATTCTCTTTGAGGTGCTTGAAGAGCTCCTTACTCCGCTTCCTGAGATCACCGAGAATCTCCTCATCTTTATTGAAGTTGAGAACATCTTTCAACACTACTAGAGGATCCTTGTTCTTGATGTCCTCCACTTTGAGGAGATCCCCAGCGCCCTGTATCCTCTCTCTGAGCTTCTTCCTTTCTTCCTCTGTTCTGAGCCCCACAATCACCTTTCGGTCCCTTCCTTTCCTCACTCTCTCCACGTTTATCCAATCATCGTTGGCCTTTACCGCTGTCCTTATTTTGTCCAACACCTCTTCTCCCGTCTCTGTTTCATCTGTGGAGGTGACCACCACCGAGTGCAGCGCTGTACGCTCTACGGATTTATTCCTTGCGGTTCCCGCCGCAGCCTCAGCGTACGTGGCCCTCTCCACAGCGTCCCTCTGTTTCTCTATACTGCTCTGCAGTTCTTTCATCTTGTCGCTACTTTCTCTAATTAGTCTGCTGTGCTCTTCAAGAGAAGAGAACAGCCTCTCAAAGTCTTCCTTTTCGGGTCCTTTTTCCGTTTCCATCCTCTTTGTCGTTTGTCCAATTCCCTTCCTATTCGTTTGTCCATCGTCCTGTTTATTCCCAACCTCGCCTTCCCTGACCAAACTATACAGCCGGTCAATTGCTTGTAGTACTCCTTCCTTAATGTCGACTCTAAGGTTCCTTGATTGGCTGAGGTGGGCCTTCGCCTTGTGCAAGCAAGCCCTTGCCTCAGCCACCCTAGAGGTATAGGCAGATCTTGGTGGCGAAGTTTTCATTGCCTCCTCTCCCACTCCACCACTGGGGCAATTTTCCTTCGACAAGGTCAGCTTGGTCCTGGCATTGGCTGGCTCAGTTGGGGTAGTCGCTCTTGTAGGAGGTGTTTCTTTGTTAGGTTTTCCCTCGGTCCCTGTCATTTCCCACTCCGTAATACTTTTTCTTACACTTTGTGCCGCTTTGGCTCCGGCCTTCTCGGTTTTCTCCGGCGTCTTCTCCTTCACTTGCTTGGCCGGGGTTCTATCAACGGCAAACATGTTGGGGGACGCGTCAATTATAAAAATAAATTCTGTAAAAGGTCAAGAGTAACTTACTCTACTCTGTATATATAATTTGTCAAAAATGGTTAGAACCAGATTCTTCACTCCCTCCGTTCCTGTGATATTTTTAATTTAAAGTCAATAGTTTTTTATTCATATACAGATTTTTTATATCAAAATAGGTTTCCTTATATATTTTCCAATATATGTATGTCGTGTTGTATATGTATATGTGTATATACGTCTTAGTATATAATCTGAGATAAGGCTATAGATGTTTTAGCTATTACCGGTCCAAAATATTTGTTTTAATCATGAACTCTGAAATTATAATTTTTTAAAAATCTAGATATTTTAGTATGTAGAGCCAGCTAAGAATTTTCTCTAGTCCAAAAATGTAGGGCTAGGAGGTGCAGTTTTAACCGCAAAAGAATTGGTCTTCCACTCTCTCCTGTCCACCGCTGTCACAATTTTATGTCAAAAATTTATTAACCTAACTCAATTTTCTGTCGAAATAAGAGTTTTTATATATGTTTCCAATATATATTTGTTCAATTTGTGATGTATTTGTGTATACACATAGCCAAGATATAATGACGTTTTAGAATTTTCAGGACACCAGGTCCGTAGGGGTCCGGTTAGGTTAGGTTAGGTTTTTTTTTTTTTTTTTTTTTTTTTTAATATCTTGTCCCTCTGCCATGAGTAGAGAATTTATTTATGTATATATATTTTAGCAACAGAGTTTGTATTATTTGTATCATTGTACTAAATGTACATTATTTGCTATTTAGTTTAATCATTTTTAATTTGTTTTACCTTCACTGTTTTCTTTTTCTGTTTTATTTACTGTTGAGCACACTACATTCTAATATGTAGGATCAGCAGCTTTTCCTTGTCTATTTATTCCTTTCTATAACTTCTTTCACTATTTTACAACTATATTCTAACAGCATTTTCCTGTCATTTTTGTCTATTATAATTTCGTTCAGCGTGTTTTTTGTGACGTTTTTTCTTAATCGGCATTCCAAATCAAATTTTTGTTTTCCGTATACCGGACACTCTAACAACAAATGGGGTACTGTCTCAGGAACACCGGGCTGGCACTGGCATGATGGGTTCTCCTTACACTTGAACCGATGTAAATATTCGGAGAACCCACCATGCCCTGTCAGGATTTGTGTGAGGGTGTTGTTTAGTTGGAGGTTTTTGACAGTGCTATACGCGGCGACCGCGTCCGGGAAAAACAACTTAGTCACCCCCGCCGTTTCTCCGTCCTTGTATCTACGATTCCACTCGTCAAGCGTATCCTTGCGGATCTGTCGCTTGACGAATGAGATCGGACACCGATCGTAGTCCGCCCTTGTCTTGCGCGAAGCTGCCTCTTTAGCAAGTGCATCAGCCCTTTCATTCCCCTCTAATCCTGCGTGTGCCTTTATCCAGAATAAAGAAGTTTCTTTATTCTGGTCTTTGATGGCTCGAAGATTCCTACGAATTTCTACCGCAATTGGATGAGGGGAATTGTGGTTGACGATAGTCTCTAGCGAAGATTTTGAGTCGCTGAATATGCCGAAGCTTTGCCTCTTGCTACGAAGCACCTCACTAGTTGCGTAGGATATGGCCAGCAATTCTGCCTGGTAGACCGTGCAGTGCGGCTCCAGTTTAAATTTCCGTGCTTTGGTTTCGGACCCACTATCCCATATGGATAGCGCGGCCCCAACCTTGCCTTCTATTTTACTGCCGTCCGTGTATATCTGGACCGCCTGGGTCTTATGGCGGTCCAATTGCACTTGGTCTTCCAGGCATATGAATTGCAGGCTCATATTTGCAGCTGGATGTGGGCAGTCCGCAAACGGCGTTTGTTTCTCAATTACTCTGTCTCCCAGAGTAGGACTATTCAGTCCCCTCTTGGACGCGTATAGGGCAGCCGCCTCACGCACCCGAAGATCGAGCGGAAGCAACCCCGCCAACACCAAAACAGAGTTTAGAGACACGGTGCGGTAGGCCCTGCAGATTTTCTGTCCGAATCCCCTCTGCACGATGTTAAGATGCTTTTGTACGCATAGTTTATTTGCTGCAGGGGCCCAGACGCTGGCCGCGTACAGCACTACTGGCTCAATCACTGCTGTATAAATCGTACGGATGACTTCAGGGTGCAGACCCCAGTTTGTTTTGGCGGCTCTGGAGAGCTGCTTATAGATGCCAAGGGCTTTTTTGCACACATGTGCAACATGATCATTAAATGTCATTTTGTCATCTATAAGCAGCCCCAGAAGTTTTATCTGTTTTGAAAGGCCAATGTCGACCCCGCCCATGGTCAGGTGAGGTGAGTCATGCTTCAACTTCCTAGTTACTACCATAGCACTAGTTTTTTGTGGCGCAAACTTCAGCTTATTCATAACCCCCCACTCCCGCACAAAGGCGAGGGCGGCATTGGCCTGTCTCTGGATTCCTGCTGCTGTATCCCCGTCAAATACTAGGACGATATCGTCAGCAAAGGCCTGACAATAGTCTCCGCGTCTCTCCAATGCTTTTAGTAAGGGATCAAGCAACAGGTTCCATAAAATGGGACCGCTGATAGAGCCCTGCACGCAGCCTTTTGTGGTCTCTCTGCAATGTTCTTCTCCCGCATATCTCACGCGAACACGTCTATTCTCCAGGTAGCTATCCATGAGCCGTCTGATGTTAACCGGGCATTTTTCCTCTGAAAGTCCACGCCTGATGGCTGGCCACCAAGCATTATCAAAGGCTCCCTCTATGTCTAGGGATACCACAGTAATAATTTTTTTCTGGTTTAATTTATCCTTCAGATGTTGTACTAGATCATAGAGGGAGTCCTCGGTACCCTTTCGCGGCATGAACCCATATTGACGGGCGCTCAGATTAGGCAGGATGTGATACTTTAACCGTGCCACTATCATTTTTTCCAGGATTTTACCCAGCACTGGCAGCAGTCCAATTGGTCTATATGACTTCGGACTGCTGTAATTTTCCTTTCCCGGCTTCATTAACGCGACTACTACCGCTTCTTTCCAGATCGCTGGAAAGTAGCCGAGCTCAAGACATTTATTTGCCAGTGCTAGGTAAATTCCGGGATCCTGAAGCGGGATGCTGTAAACAGCTGAGTAATCTCCTCTGTCTTTTGTTCGCTTTGCTTTCCTACTTCTATATTTTGTTTCTCCTCTCTTTGTTGGTTTGTGTCCTGAGTCCTGTCCATTTCTCCTTCTTTAACCAGTTTATACAGGCGGTCTATCGCTAATATCACTCCGTCCTTTATGTCCACCCTTAGATTCTTAGATTGACTAAGATGAGCTTTTGCCTTGTTAAGACATGCTCTTGCCTCGGCTGTTCTAGAGGCATAAGCGGGCTTTGGAGGTGAACTTTTCGCAATCTCTTCTGCTGACGTTCGGATGGCATTTTTTGCTTTAGGAATTCCTGCCTTAGTCTTGATTTTTGGGAGATCCGTCGATATCACGGACTTATTAGTGGGCGTCACAGAGTTTTCTGTAATGGCCGGTCCATCCGATTTTGCCGACTCCCACTCGGTTATACTTCGTCGTACATTTGAGGTCGATTCGGATACCACCTGGTCAGTTTTGTCAGGGGTCAAAGCTTTAGCCTGTTTGGCTGGTGTCCGATCCATGGCGAACATAACTGATGAGGGACGCGTCAAGTATAAATTTGTAATATTATAAGGTTTGTATAAGTTTTATATATTATAGATATATATATGTCTCTAGTAGAGTTAATAATGCGTATGGAATTTTCCTGCGCTTATTATATATACTTATATGTATGTACAATACACCTATGTACACTTCGTCAATATAAATAAGATATCTAGTGACTTCTCAGAAGTTTTATTCAAAAAATCGGCCAAGTAAAATTTTTGGTACAAATTTAGATTTTTCACAGTGAAGGACACCCCGGGGAGATTTCCACCCTTAGTGAAAGATTACTCCAGGAGGCAACCCGCGACGGATGGCACCACAAAATCTCCGGAATTCCGAAAAAAGTCGGAAGAGCAGGTGCTCACGTCACGGTATTGCCTCTACTTCCTGTGGAGTTGAAGGGTGGAAATTTGCAGAAGGGGGTGTCTTAGGACCTAAAAAGATGATTTCCGGTAAAAAAACAGAATAAAATTTTTTTCCGGTTTTTTTAATTTTTTGAAAAATCGGAAAGTGATTTTTCAAAAAACTTTTTGCGGGAAGGTAGAGCTTCCTATTACACACCGAAATCGTTAAATTGGTCTATATCTCCTATGCCAGGGTACCTACAAGTTCGATCGGTTAGGTTAGGTTAGGTTAGGTTAGGTTAGGTTAGGTTTTTTTTTTTTTTTTTTTTTTTTTTTTTATACTATATTCCCCTAGCGTAACCAGGGACCTTGGCTACTATATCTCTTTCATACCAGTTCTCGCTTTTATGCCTCTCGTACTTTTATTCAACATACTGTTCTTTCTTTCATGCATCATCATTTTTACCTCAGGTCTGGGATCGACCTCTAATACTAGCTAATTTTTTATCTTTATTTATTACTGGGTAAATAATATACGCTTTATTCTTTATTGGTTCTATTACATTTTCTCTTATTATATTTTTATCTTTGTATACAGTGTATCTTATTTCTATGTATAACATACTTAAGTTCTACTTAAGTGGTTTCTACTACATTTTTGTTCTTATTCTATTCTTATATTTACTTACAATCTGTCTTATATATATATATATTTACTTATTGCTTGCATTTCCATAATCAAGTCACATTTTTATATTCTAATTTTAAGGGACTTAGACATTAGGTTTTTCTTTTACAACTTACAATCTACAAGACGACACGAGTTTCTTATTACTACTACATTATACTACAATTGATATAGGTTAGGGGTAGTTTCCTACTTTTTGTTATTTACTTATTTTTCCTGTTACATTACATTTGTATGTAGAGATGCATACAAATTAATGAACTCCTTGTTGCTTTCTGACTTGTTTGCCTGTATTTCGTCTATTTGTTTTAGAACTATTTTAAGTTTTGGTTCGTTAGCTTAGGTGTGCATTCTTTGCCTGACGTTCGACTTGCACTATTATCATCATGATAGTAGCGCGCCTTCGCGGTCTTGCCGAATTCAAAGTTTGCTCCTGTGTTGTGCTCGCTATAATTGTCCTAATTTTTGTATAAATTTTGACAGTTATTGCCTTGTTTGTTTGTCCAGCTATTCATATGCGACGGTGGACCTCGCTATCGCATCCCACTTCCTGCGGATGGGGCAGTCCATGCTGAACGCATTGTGGTCGGCCCTCACCAGCTTTGCCCTCGCGCAGTTCCTGCACGTTGGTGTCGTGTCCACCCCCCACCCGGGGCACTCCGACCGGAGATGCGGACCTCCGCAGTGACTGCAGATGTCCGCTGTCTCCGTGCAGAGGCGCCGGGTGTGGCCGTACTCCAGACACCGCGAGCACTGCACCAAGGGAGACTGGTCCGCCACTATCACCCGTTGTATATCAACGTGGACTGCCCCCGCCTCAGTCAGCCTTCTCCACATAGTCGGTGATGTTTTTAGAACTGCATGGACCAGGTTCGGGTTTCGCGTCTTCTTGCGATATTTCACTTCGAGTCTCAGATCTGGATCGTTTATATCGTGCGTTATTTCTCCGTTTTGTCGTCTTATTGCTTCAACTATCTCTTCATCCGTTAGAGTGGCAAAGACCCACTTAAGCACTACCAACGGATCTTTGTTTCTTGCTTCCTCTACATTAAGGCCGTCTATCTTCTCTATCTGCTCTTTTGCTTTTTTCCTTTGTTCGATATCTTTGCAGCCAATTATTAGTTTTGCGTCTTTCGCCTTTCTGATCTTGTCTATTTTGACTCCTCCTTCTGCTGCTTTCATACCCTTTCTGAGCTTTTGAAGCACTTCTTCTCCTGTTTCTAATGTGTCCTTCGACGTGACCATCAGCGAGTGCAGCGCCGCACCCCCCACCGGCGGTCGCCTAGGCGGGGGGCCCGCCGCCACACTCGCGTATGTCAACATCGGCAGCTCTTCTAGGTGGTTGTGCTTCTCTATCATCGCTCTCAGCGTTCCAATTTCGTTTTTATTCTCCTCTAGTTTCTTGCTGTGTTCTTCTAACTTCTGAAGCAGCTTCTCTTCCAGGGTCAAGGTTTTTTCCTCCTTTCCTTGTGTGTGTGTTTTTTGCTCACTTGTGTCAGTTTCCGTGCTTTGGTCTTTCTTTTCCACTTCTTTTCTTACTTCTTTTTGCCTTTCTGTCTCTGTCCCTTTGTCCTTTTTTTCGGTTGTCCTCTTCACTTCTCTTTCCGTCTCTGTTTGCTTATCCCTTCTTTCCACCTTCCTCTCCGCAATTTTTTCCGTTTCCGTAGCCTTGTCCTTCTTCCTGACCTTTTGGGCTCCCTCACCTTTTCCCCTCAGGTCGTGTCCGACCTCATAGAGCAGCCTTTGGAGCTTTTTGAATAGCATACTGAGTCCACTCCTCACCTCAGTCTTCATATTCTTTGACTGCTCCATGAGGTCTCTTCCTTCCTGGCACATGTCGATAGCCGTGACAAGTCCCGGGTTCATTTCCGGCGTTTCTGTCTCTTCTTCTTTTGTGAAGGTCCTTTGTCTCGAGACCTTGGTCTTTTCCTCCTTTGACCTTTCAAAGTGCGCAACCTTATCCAGCATCTCCGCGCTCCTCCGCCTTCCTGTTCCCGTTGAGGGGCCAGCCCTCGTTGTCTCCCGTTCAAGTGGCAGTTTTGAACGCGGAGGTGTGCGGTGACACGCCATTTGACTATGTGGCAAATAGCTGGTTTCTTAATTTGATTGGTGTAGAGAAGGAAGAAAGTATACTTTAAAAAGAATTTGTAAAATTAATTTAAAATAAAATTAGAATAAAATAAAATAAAAATTATCTAGTAAATTTAAAATTGTAAAAATTTAGGCGATATTATTGTTTAGGCACAATTGATAAACTAAATAAAGTAAATTAAATTTCTTTGTTTCCAGATGGGGTCAATGGATGCGCGCTTCTTCAGCAGCCGGGTCTTCGTGTTTGAAGTGGTAAGTATTATCTTAAGTAATTCCTAACCTCCTTCTTTTTCAGATGCGGCTCTGCACTGCTTCCTTGCCCCGCCAGAGTTCGTTGGGAAATTCTTTTGGGGGAGAGTCGGACTCCGTCGACTCTACTACAACCTGGTAGAGTCCCAGGATGGGTTTCCTGGGGTCGCCCCAACTGCTGTGAGTCCCTCCTGTTAAATACTCACCGCCGAACTCTATTTCCCCTCGGACTCTACCTAGAGCAATTGCTCATACAAAGAATTTTAGCTCTCGGCGAGCTAATAGATTTGCCGAAAACCCCGTGTCTCTAGGCCTGATGGTTGCCGAGTTATAGAATTTAGAAAATTTTTCGTAATTTTAACTTACGTAATTTCAAACCGAAAATGACCCCCCTCAATTTTGATCCAAAAATTTTGAAATTTGGTTTGCTTGTAGAGATCCGAGAAAAAATATCCCCCGCGGTGTCACAGTCAATATCCCACCCCCCGTTTTTGAGTTTCACCCCTGCAAAATTTTTTAATTTTTTCGGTTGCCCTGTACTAGGTATTTAATTTTTTTTGCGGGCAAACCAGGGTGTGCGGCTTGTATTCGTGGTTCCTGATATGTTTTCTGTGCCTGCGCCTATTATTTCCACCCTTAAAAGTTCGTATAATTTCCTTACTATTGTATGTAAAGGGGGGAAGATTAACTGTCTACCTATATATCTGGGTCAAATTCAATACTTAAAATAATATTCTAAAAATATGTCAATAGACTCTTCTAGTCTGTTGTAACTTACGTATGATCTAAGTTTTATAAATAAATAGTAATGTAAAATTTTTGAAAAATTTTACGGTGTAAAAAATTTTTTGCCTCTATGTAGAGCCGCCGTGCGTTTTAAAAATCTCTTTTAAAAAAGTCAGTATTGTTGTTTAGCTATTTCCTAGCTAAGTCCATTCAATGTTCAAGTCAAAAAGCAACAAAGAGTTTTCGAGCTCTACGTAGAGTCGACTCTTTGTGATGGGGTGGTAGAGCCGACCCGTCCGAGTTTAGTGTCGAAAACCACGCGCCGATAGGACAAGCGGTTCCCGAGATACGGATTTTATTTAGTTTTTTGAATTTTTGTTATTCGTCAGTTAGTCAGTCAAAAAGTCCAAATTTAGGGGTAGGGGGTTTGTAATTTAGAAAAGGGTTTAGGTTTCGTAACTCCAGAAGGTTTTTGAAAGGGGGGGTCGGGTTTTTGTCTCTTTTCTGCGTTGGTGCACGTGGTGCACCCCGCAAAAAAGGGGTCGATTTTTTGTGGTGGTGTGGTAGGGGTGGACCGTCCGGGTAAAATGTCGAAAACCGCGCACCAACAGGACACGCGGTTCCCGAGATACTGATTTTATTAAATTTTTTGGAATTTTGTTACTAGTCGGTTAGTTTGTTAATGATCTATAGAAGTTTTAAAGGTTTTTTTCAGGAAAAAGTCCCGTATCTCTGGAGTCGCCTGCCGCGCGTGGGATAGACAAATGTCATTCGATAGGGGGTTTCCTCCCCTATCCAGGGGTATACAACTTTTAATTTTTTGGAAACTACCCCTGGCCGAAAAGTACTTATAACTAAACCTTAATACAAAATCTTAATACTAATAAAGAACTCCAGCCCTATTCCGCTTCTCGGGATAAAAGGGTGTAGCGGACGAACCGCTGGCGTCCCGATGGTGGTTGAAACGGGCTTTTGTCTGCAGGAAGACAGCGGAGAATGTGAGCACTCCGCTGTTTAGGCGACGACCCCCGTCAGCCCCCTATGGGGGTGTAAAAGCCCGTTTTATGTTTGTTTTACGTTTTTCAGATGGTTTTTATGCGTTGGGATAACTCCCTGCAGCGGCCAAACCACTCGCAGGAAGAACGGTCTGACAACTGTGGTGGATTGCGGAGGGTATGCTGTGTTCAGCTGTGTAACCTTCAGGTCAGGGTCACAATCCAAACGCCCGTCACGATGGGCTGAAGTCCGGTCGATTTTAGACTACGAAAAATGTTGCGCCAAATGTTATCTTTCAGTAAAGATCCCCTAGGTGGTGTAATTTTCGCTTCCGGCAGATCCTGTTTACAGTCCTAGATGCGGGAAGGACTGGAGATGAAGACGACCTAGTCTCTTCCCAAAATTTTTGTTGCGTTAGGTCGTCCTAGCCGGAGGCAGCAGAAAATCGGCCCCGCCTCGGCCGCGCGCATAAAAACTACGGCGCGCTGCACGGGAAACGGGATAGCTCCGAAACTACTACTCTCCGGCTGAATCCAAAAGCGTCCCCCTGTTTTGGGAGAAGTGGCCTATCCAGCTATGCTAGCCATGTCTCCGGCGAGGTACTGGTTTGCCGGATATTGGGGTCGAAAGTACCGCACTAAAAAATTTTTTGCAAATCGCGGCACCGCTCACTGTTTTTGTGATTTCCTATGCTACTATGAGTCCGAATCGTCTGAATTTCACTACACTAATTCTTTACTAGACACTAAATAATAATCTATTAACACCTATTCTAATTTCTGTCTATTTTCAGTTTTTTGAGTACATAAAAGTCACACTTTACTCACTGGCCGCCGGGACTCGGGAAAAAGCCGGAAAGAGACTACTTTCCCGGTGTCTGCGGATGATTTTGAGCACTGCCTGGAGATGTTTGGCGACAGTACTATCCTACCGTGGTGCTGGATCGGGCCGGCGAGCTCGGGTTCGAGCTCCAGCCAGGCTTCCGGTTTCGGTCTTTGGTCAATAACTCCCGATTCTTACGGCGAAAAAATCCCAAATTTATACCACTAATAGTGTCCACTTGTTAGCACATTTTAAGCTAATAAAAAGTATATGTTGTCGATTTGTTTTTTGAGTTATTTTGAAAAAACTGATTTTTTGCAGTATTTTTTGCACTGTTCCTATCACTACTCACTCAGTTTTTGTCGAAAAAATCCCGGATTTCGACTGGGCACTCTCGATGGGATACCGCACACAATCACAATTGCAGTTACACAGTTTTTCACTAGTTTTCAGAAGTTATAAGCGATTGTTTGCGCGCGCGCACCCGGGTTCGCGGTGTTTTCGCGGGTTTTTGTTTATAACTTCGTCAAATTTGGTCCGATTTTTATTCTGAAAGCACTAAAAGATAGGTAATTCCAGCGCGCACCTGGCGATATAAAACACTGGTACTTTTTCTCAATTTTTGCGTTTTTCACTGATTTTTTGCTGCGGAGCGGCGTAAAATCGTGACGCTCGGACTCACGGCGCGGGCGCAACTAGGTTAGGTTAGGTTAGGTTAGGTTAGGTTAGGTTTTTTTTTTTTTTTTTTTTTTTTTTTTTTTTTTTTTTTTTTTTTTTTTGCCATGTTCCTCTGCATGGGCAACAGAGACTTTGTTATTACTATTCCACATTCATACTAGTTCTCGCTTTTATGCCTCTCGTACTTTTATTCTACATACTGTTCTTTCTTTCATGCTTCATCTGTTTTACTTTAGGTCTGGGTACTGACCTTCCTACTACTACTTGCTTGTTTTATTTTAGGGTAAGTAAATAGACACATTTATTTAATCTTTCTTGTTAGTTTACATTTAAGTTCTTAATCTATTCTATTTCTAGGGTACAGCTATTTCTATTTTATTCTATTTTAATTAACATGGTACCTTCTCTTAAACATTTCATAGATATAGGGTTTTGGCTTCAACATTGCCAGTAATAGCATTAGGTTCTGTTTTATTTACATTGAATCTGAATTTCAACATCTACAGTTTTTGTATTTATATAAATAGGCTTACTTATTCTAATCTAGTTAATCTATATAAATGCCTAGGTATTGCTAAGGGCAGTTTCAATATTTTTGCATATTTAACAGACATACGCATAACTAGTATTTTGTCCATTCTATACAAATATACACAATATTTGAGAAAAGACTTTTTGTTGCGTTTTGACAAGAAATTTTTTGCTCGAATTCTAGTCATTTTAATACGATTGCGGTTTAATATCTGTGTATTCTATGTTTGTGTTTATTTTATTTGTTTTAATATAGCAGTATGGTGTATTCCTCTATATGTCGCTCAGCTTGCGTTCCTATTTTAAAAATAGAATCGCGCCATCTCGGACTTTGCTGAATTTCAAGGTTTACTCCGCTAGTTTCTATAAGCTATATAATTGCCATTATTAATTATTAATCTCAGCAATTATTGCAATTGGGTCATCTTAGTTATAGGCAACCGTAGATCTTGCGATCGTGTCCCATTTTCTGCGGATCGGGCAGTCCATGCTGAAGGCGTTGTGGTCTGTTCTGTTCAGCTTCGCGATGACGCAGTTCCTACATGATGGTTGCAGGTCCATTTTCCACTCGTCGCACTCCGTGCGGAGATGCGACCCACCACAGTGGCTACAAATGTCCGCTGTTTCCGTGCAGTAACGACGTGTGTGACCATACGCCAAACACCTTGAGCACTGCACCAAGGGAGACTGATCCGCCACAAGTACCTTTTGGATGTCTAAGTGTACTGCTCCTGCCTCGATCAGTCTTTTCCACAGTGTCGGGGAGACTTTTGCTACTATATGGACTAGGTTTGGGTTTCGGGTTTTCTTTCTGTATCTAATTTCAATTTTCATGTCAGCGTCGATGAGACCGTGCGTGAGTTCCTCATTCTGCAACTTGATAGCTTTTTCTATCTCTGTGTCTGTCATGGTGTTGAAAACCCACTTGAATACTACTAATGGGTCCTTATTCTTGGCTTCTACCACATTCAGACCTGCTATCCTATCTATTTTATTCTTTGCTTTTTCCATTTCGTCTCTGTTCTTACATCCGATTATTATTCTTGCGTCTTTCGCTTTTCTAATTCTTTCTATTTTTAGCCCTCCTTCGGTTGCCCCGATTCCTTGTTTCATTTTCTGCAGGACCTCTTCTCCTGTATCCATTGCATTTTCCGATGAGACCATCAGCGAGTGCAGCGCCGCTCTCTCGGTTTGCCGCTTGTTAGGTGGTGTTACCGGAGTCGCCGCTACGCTCGCATAGGTCATCATCGGTAGTTCCTCCAGCTGTTGTTGCCTGTGCACAGTCTCTCTCAACATTTCTATTTCTCTTTTGTTTTCCTCCAGTTTTTTGCCATGGTCTTCCAAAATTTTTATTAGTTTTTCTCCTATATCAGTGTTCTTCCCTTCCGTTTCCTGCCTTATAGGTTTAGTTATAGTTGTTTCTGTTGCTGTACCTTGGTCTTTTTTGTCTATTTTCCTTGTCTCTGTCCCTTTATCCATTTTTCCAGTCTTCTTCTTTATTACCTTTTCGGTCTCCGTCTGTTTGTCTTTCTTTTCTACTATTTTTACTACAATTTTCTCTGTTTGTGTTGTTTTGTCCTTCATTTTTTTCTGTCTTGTGTTTGGGACATCCATGCTCTCGCTCAGCATGTCGCCTCCGACATCGTAAAGATGGTCCTTGATCGTATCGAAAAACTCCCTTAGACCACTTTTAACTTCTGACTTCATGTTTCTAGATTGTTCTATGAGGCTTTTGCCTTCATAGCACAATTCTATTGATCTTATTAGTCTGTGGTCCATTTTTGGGAATCCGTCGTCATCGTTGGAGTCGTATTCACAGTCTGAGTCCTCTTTTTTGTCTTCCTTTGTGAATGTCCCTTGCCTGGAGACCCCTATCTTCTCTTCGCTTCGTCCCTCAAAGTGCGCTACTTTTCCCTGCATTTCTGCACTTCTCTTCCCGGTCTGCGTTCCTGTCGAGGGGCCCGCCCTCGATGTCTCTTGTTTTGGAGGATATTTTGTCCTCTGAGGCGTCCTTTGAGTAGACATTTTCCTAGGTTGCGCGAAGTTCGCCGCGAGTTACCTAAATTACTTAAACTATTTTGGTCAACAAATTTTAATAAATAAAAGGTATAATAATAATTAATTAAAACAGCACTAAATAATTAAATTTTTCTAATCTATACTATTTGTTTTTATTTCAGATGCAGTCAGAGGAGGCGCGATCTTTCGGCAGCTGGATCTTCGGAGAGAAGTGGTAAGTATTATTATTAAATAATACCGACTCACCTTCTATTTCAGGTGCAGCTGCTGTGTTTCCCTTGTCCTGCCGAAATTTTGATAGCAAATTGTCACTAACGCCTGATCCTTTTGATCGGCAAAATTAATTTTTTTTATCCTGAAGTTTTTTCTACTGCAATGTTGCACCTGCCCCTACCACAATTACCATAGCAAATAATTTTTTGTTGTGCCTGGTGATATTATTCGGCAATTTTAATCCTAGATTTATTTTTAGTTCCGAGAAATAGTTGGGTGATATGGTTTTTTATTTTTGGCAGGCAAACCCAGGTGTACAGGTTGTTTTTATGTACCTTATTTGGTGCTCTGTACCTGCGCCTATAACTTCCAGCTTTAAATGCTCACGGAATTTTGCTCATTGGGTATATGACCGGGGGGGGTTCCTTGGTCTGAATAATACCAATTATATAAATAAATAATAATAAAATATTAAAATTTTCTTAATCTATTTAGTTTTCTGTGGAGCTAATAGGCTCCTCTAGTCTAGTTATTTTGCGTACTATTTACACGGTGTGACTATAAATAGGTAAGTAAACAAAGATTTTTATTTTCCAGATCGGGAGAGAAAAAATTTTTTTTTTTTTTTTTTGCTCTATGTAGAGCCGTGGTCTTATACCTTTTTTATTATGTTATCTAGCTATTACTTAGCTACGTCTAGTCAAAAGTTTCGTCAAAATGCAACAAAAAATCTTCGACCTCTACCTAGAGTCGTCTCTATGGTGTGAGGTGGTAGAGCTGGGTTTTCCCAGTCGGGTGTCGAAAACCGCGTGCCGATCCGACAAGTAGTTCCCGAGATACGGATTTTAAAAGGTTTTTCGGATTTTTATATGGAGGGGTATAAGTAGTTCGTACAAGTCGATGATTTCTGGATTTCGGGGATTTCGGATTTAGGAAAGAATTCCGTACCTCAGGCTGAAAACCACGCTCCGATCGGACAGGCGGTTCCTGAGATACGGATTTTATAAAATTTTTTGTGTTTTTGAACAGGGACTTAGAAAATTTTTCAAATGTGTAATAGGGAGCTGAGACTCGAGGTTGGGTTTAGCTAATAAAATCCCAGAGATTTGGTTCCTGATGTCGTTAGTGGAGGTTACCGCGATCTTTTGTTCGTTGGTGCACCTGGTGCACCCCGTACTCCACTCGAGTCTCAGTATGGGTTGGGGTTGGGGAATAAGTCCTGTATCTCGGGCACCGCTCACCGCGCGCGGGATCGACACACGTCGTTTTGTAGGGGAGGTCCTCCCCTATCTGGGGGTATATAATTTTTAATTTTACGGCAACTACCCCTACCCGATTAGTACTTAAAACTAACTTAAATTTACCTAAAATTACGATATTGTATGGCGCCGCTGTCCCGCCTGATTACTATTATATATATAAGATGAATATAATATGTTTATAATATACTATACACAATAACCACTCGGTATGTACACTCTGCCCAGTGTAAAAAAGTATAATATAGTACAAATGGTGCACCGTCGGCCCGCGCGCTGCTCCGCTGTCGCGTCGTGTCGCCCCGTCCGGCGCGCCGCCCCCGGGATAAACCGGTATGGCGCGCGAACCACGGGGGTCCCGAAGGTGTTTCAGGCGTGCTTTTGTTCGCCGAAGAACAGCGAACAAGACGAGCACACCTCTTTTAGGGCGACGGTCACCGTTTGCCTTCTGTGGGGGTGTAAAGTCCCGTTTTCACCAATTTTTGTTGTTTTATTTGGCGGTTTTATGCTCAAGTATACACCCCTATGGTGGCCAAACCGCTACCGATAGGTCCGATCTGATTGCTGGAGCGGATAATAGGGGTTGCTGGGTACCCGCGAGTGTAACTTCTGGGCTGGAGACCCAGATGGGGTGAGCGCCACGGTGGATTTATGTGCACCCTTTTTTAGTTCTTTAAGAATAAAATGCGTTTTCTTTTATGTTTCAGGAATGACTCCCCTGGAGGCGTGTTACTGACGTCCGGCTGATTTTGATGACAGTAGTCGACGCAGGGATGACTGGCAGAGAGAACGACCACAACTCTTCCCAAGAAATTACCTGCATCCGGGCACCCTGGCCGGAGACAGCGGGACTTCGGCCCCGCGTCGGCCGCGCGCGACTAAACTACGGCGCGCGGCACAGGAAGCGGGATATCTCCGAAACCACTGCCGTCCGGCTGGATCCAGAAGCACTCCCCTGTTCTGGAGGAAGTCGCCCACCCTGTTGCGCTCGTTACACCCCCGGTGAGCCCCTGGTCTCCTCCGTACGACGGATGAAAGGTACGACACCGGGCCTTCGCCGTCGCCCACGGCGCCGCCCACTATTTATGCGATTTTTATCACTTTTTATGTCCCGATTTCCAAAAAATTTTGTATACTAGTTCTGCAATAGATACTACTTTAGGATCACTTAACACTTTTAATTATTTTTACGAAATTTTTAACTTTTTTTATGCTCTAAAGTCTCACTTACTTGGCGGCCGTCTAATTTCGGGGAAAATCGATGACGAGACCACTTTTCCGTGGCGCGAGATCGATTTTGAAAGCTGCCTCGGAGTCCTTGGTGGCAGGGCTATCAGACCGTGTAGTTGGAACGGGCCGGCGAGCTCGGGTTCGAGCTCCAGCCAAGAGCCCGGTTCGGTCTTTTGCTGATATCTCAATGATCTTGCAGAGGAAAAATCCCAAATTTTGGTCACTAATTCTAGTCGACACTACACACGTTTTTAAATTTTAAAAAGTATATGTTACCGCTTTAGTTTTTCCGAAATTTTTAATTTTTATGTTTTTTGCCACTTTTTATGCACTTTTTGTGTCGTAACTCTGTGTGTTTTGGTCTGAAAAATCTGAAACTTTCACAGAGTCTTCCTCTGTTGGTTCCGCACACACTCACAGTTCCAGATTCACGACGTCCCACTGAAAATCCAAAGTTATGCGCGTTGGAATGCGCGGGCGCGCCCG
Organism: Hypsopygia costalis; assembly: GCA_937001555.2. Classification (NCBI taxonomy): domain Eukaryota; kingdom Metazoa; phylum Arthropoda; class Insecta; order Lepidoptera; family Pyralidae; genus Hypsopygia; species Hypsopygia costalis. The sequence continues at coordinate 104,101 of OW443336.2, read as the reverse complement.
GTTTTTGATTTGTGCTCGGGTTTTTGGTCCATAAATTCGTCACTTTTTGTCCAATTTTGACGCCGAAAACACCATTGGATGCGGAATTCGAGCGCGCATCCAGCAATATAACACACGCGTACTTTTTCACACTTTTTACGTTCTTGGCGATTTTTCGAACGCGGAGCGGCGTAAAAGCGTGACGCTCGGCTCAGGCGGTACGGCGCGACTGGGTTAGGTTAGGTTAGGTTAGGTTAGGTTAGGTTAGGTTAGGTTAGGTTAGGTTAGGTTAGGTTGGGGTGCTAAGGCCGGAAAACCTCCTCGTGTGCTCGGGACTGTTGTTGACCCGCTGTTCTCTCTGGATACGTCCAGTGAGAACGACGCGTTAGCAACAGCCCGAGCCTGGTGCACCCTGGGCAACAACGGTTAGTAACTTCTCCTCGCGGAGACTTTGCTAATCGTTGGCGAATATTCTGGCAAACAGTGGTGGATGCACGGCGTCTTATACCATCCTAGACGGCCGCGGAAAGTTGGAGTCAAATATGGGTTGCGATTAGTTAGTGCGACCGGGGATGGCCGAAAGGTTAATCCAGTGCAGTAATACCGCAACCTCCTGACCCTATACTGGGGTCGCACCGGATTCCCACTGACCGGTGTTCTGGCCAGGGTCGGGAGATCGGGGGTCTTGGCTTAACTGTCTGGGCCGCGAGGAAGAAAACCTCTATAAAAAATCACCCCTAACCCTTATGCAGTGTACGAGCCACTACAAAATTTGCAGTGACTCGTACACTGCACGGACCGGTGGGTACCGCGCCGATAGGGGAATCTTGGCTAGGGGGATGACTAGTCTTAGCGCCAACCCGGCGGACCAGGCAATCCGTCCGGTGTATTCTGCCCTGCCCCGGGAATGGGCGTCACCCCGGGGTCGACCTATTATTCGACCCAACTCGTGGGATCAAGTATGGATACACATAAAACAACAAAAAAGGATGATGATGTGAGTAGAGACGTAGAAGGAGAAAAAGTTGAAGCACCGCTTAGCCCTTATGTGCTAATAACGCGGCTCGAGGATGTAGGCACGGAGCGACTTAGGTCAGACTCAATATCCAGCATGGTGTCCTTCCAATCGGGTGAAGAAGATCTTCGCTTTGAAACACCCTCTCGGTTCTGGTTAGGATCCACCCCCAGATACTGGTCAAAGACTGGAACGCCAAGAGTGATAAAAAATAGGCGAAAACGCTCACGAGCAGAGAAGGAAAAAGATGTGTCAGAGTCGGAGTCTGCAACTAGTGGCAAGTCATTTAATACACCTTCAGAAGCTGAAGGCATTCCCAAAGCGAAAAGGACTGTCCTAGCTGCTGAAAACACAGAAGTAGAACAGGCGGCCGAAGGATGTACACAGGAGACTGACACAATTCGCTCTTGTGGCTCGGCGTGCTCTAGTTTACAAGGTGAAAAATACGGGACTCAAACCGATCTGTGCGCTGTTGTAAATAATAACCTGGAGACGGTGCTAAAGGTGGCTAAAACATCTGGTCACTTAAAGGGCACTTATCAGAAGCTGTTAAAGGAAGCTGTCTGTGCTATCCGTGACGCAACCGAGAAACTACAAAGTAAAACTATTGTGGAGGAGACACGCCAACTACAGGAGCAAAATCGCCGTCTGGAGACAGAAGTAGCAGTACTGCGTAGTGAGCTGAAAGAGATGCGGGCTATGTTGATGGGTAGTAATTCCTTAGAGGAATCATCTAACTTGCCCCAACGTAACCGGCCGCTCCAAAAAGAGGATACCGGTAAAACACCAAACCTTGAAGAGTTTGCTCAGACTATTATGGTCGCGGTTGGAGGCATGATGGACGCCAAACTAGAAGCATTGGAGGACCGGCTACTGCCGGAAAAATCGTTTCGTCCGCCATTGTCTCGGAGCAACAAGGACACTCCCAAGAGTAGCACGTCTTACGCTGCAGCAGTGTCTGCCCCACCTTTGGCTGCGGATTCCCATTCGGTCACGGGACCAGAAGAGGTGCAGATCCCTGCACCTACCCCGGAAAACACACCTACACCGGTGATACAATTCGTGTCTAAACAAAAAGACGACAAGAAGACGAAGAAAAGAAAAACTGGTAGGAAATCCTCTTCGCAAATACCTCAGGAACCTACAGATAATCCACAGATGGAGCAACCAATGCCGTCTAATGCTCCACCGAATGTAGGATGGACTGAGGCCAAGACACGTAAAAAGGCGAGAAAAGAAAGGAAGAAGGAGGAAAAGCAGGAAGCTGAGATGGGACAACACAAAAAGAAAAATCCTGGTAATCTGCGACCGTCTCGTACAGCCGCTGTGGTTGTTACATTGCTGCCGGGGTCGAAGGAAAGGGGATTGACCTATGGCAAAATCATTAGCGATGCAAGAGCGCAGATTAATTTGGACGAGTTAGGGATTCCCTACATGAAGCACAAGGTTGGGATTACTGGTGCTCGCGTTTTCGAGGTCCATGGGGAAGCCTGTGGAGAAAAGGCTGACACTCTAGCCGACAAGCTTCGGGAGCTCGTGGACCCACAGCTGGTTAAAGTTAGTAGACCTACTAAATGCGCCGAACTACGTGTAACGGGTCTCGACGACTCTGCTACAAAAGAGGAAGTGGCTGCCGTTGCAGCCTTGGTCGGAGAATGTTCGGCGACAGCTATCAAGACCGGAGCAATAAACTGGAGTGCCTCTGGTTTGGGATCCATATGGTTAAGCTGCCCAGTCGGAGCAGCGAAAAAGTTAGCGGAACTCGGCCGCATTAAGATAGGATGGGTGACGGCTCAGGTGAAATTGCTGGAGCAACGGCCCCTGCGCTGTTATCGGTGTCTGCACACAGGGCATGTAGCGAGCCAGTGTACATCAGAGGCAACTAGGAGTAGCTTATGCTATAATTGCAGCCAACCGGGCCACAAAGCCGAGGAGTGCATGGCTATCAAGCCGCACTGCGTTCTTTGCGCCGAAGCGAAAAAACCGAAGACAGACCATAGAATAGGCAGCAAAAGCTGCACTATCTCACCAAGAAAGATGGGACACGCCCTACTAACAGACAGGCGTTCCGAGCGCATGACGAGTCGCCTAAGTGGTCGACCAGATTTAGAAGAAATGGATGTCAACCCACAACAATGAACCATGCCACCACCCATTTCCTACAGGCGAATCTCAACCACTGCGCCAGAGCTCAGGATCTCTTGCTCCAGAGCATGGCGGAGTGGTTGACTCATATAGCTATAGTTGCGGAGCCCTACAGTATTCCCACCAGAGACAACTGGATTGGGGATCTGGAGGGATCGGTGGCTCTAGTCTCTAATACAGGCGCTGGCTCCCCGCCCTTCGAAAAAGTAGCGAAGGGTCGGGGAAGCGTCTCCGCTGTAATAGGAGGTGTCTCTGTTATTGGGGTCTACTTTTCTCCAAATCGGGGGCTAGCCGAATTTGAAACTTTCCTCGACGAGGTCACCGCCCTGGTGAGGCAGAGTGGCCCCAATCCAGTGCTGGTCGCTGGGGATCTCAATGCCAAAAGTTTGGCATGGGGATGTCCAGCGACAGACGTACGTGGAGAGACCCTAGAAGAGTGGGTGCTGTCTACGGGATTGACGGTCTTGAACCGGGGGACGACGAGCACATGCGTGCGCCCACAAGGCGAATCTATCGTGGACGTGACATTGGCGAGCACCCAACTCGCACGCCGTGTCCAAGGATGGAATGTCATGGAGAACGTAGAGACACTGTCAGACCACAGGTACATTCGCTACGACCTCGCTCCGTTATCTGGGCAGACGAATTGTACCGGACCGCCCCCTACAGGGGAAGGCCCTCGCTGGGTGCTTAGGAGACTCGATAACGAAAAACTGTTGGAGGCAGCAATGGTACAGGCTTGGGTCTCCCGTCCCCGCGATCCGGTAGAGATGAACGTCGATGACGAGGCAGACCGGATTTGCCAGGGCATGAAGAATATTTGTGATGTGGCTATGCCTCGTGCTAAACCGCGCCAAGCCCGACGACGGGTGTACTGGTGGAATGATGAAATCGCACACCTGAGACGCGAATGTGTCGTGGCCAGGCGCCAGTATACCCGTAGCCGGAGAAGAAAACATCGGGACGAGGCCTATGAGGTAGAGCTATACGCCGTCTACAGGCTCCGCACTAAGACGCTATACACCGCTATCAGCCGCGCTAAATCAGAAGCCTGGGAGGACATGTTAGACACTTTGAACCGGGATCCGTGGGGGAGACCTTATAAGATGGTGAGACGGAAACTACGTCCCTGGGCTCCCCCGGTGACACGAAGCATTCACCCGGAGCTTCTGCAACAGGTAGTAGAAGGCTTATTCCCGGAAAGGGGGGTACACGTACCTCCTCACATGGAGCCAACATCCAGGGACGACGTAATGTTCGAGGACACTGAGGTGCCTGAGGTGACAGAAAAAGAGTTAGATGATGCGGTGTTTCGACTCCAGACCAAGAGTGCCGCTCCGGGGCTAGACGGTATCCCGGGCCGAGCGTGGGTTCTGGCACTGAAAGAATTAGAACCACAAATGAGAGGGCTCCTCACAGCTTGCATGATACAGCGCCACTTTCCGCGTAGGTGGAAGCCCGGCCGGCTCGTCCTTATTCCAAAGGACGGACGTCCGGCTGGGTCGCTATCAGCGTACAGACCCATCGTCCTGCTGGACGAAGGTGGTAAGCTGTTGGAGCGGATTATGGTGGATCGCCTGGTTAAACATTTGGAGAACGTGGGTCCTGACTTAAGTGGCGCCCAGTACGGATTCCGCAAGGGCAGGTCTACCATAGACGCAATATTGCAGGTGAGAACCCTAGCGGAAGATGCTGTTGCCCATGGAGAGACGGTGGTGGCTGTATCAATCGATATAGCAAACGCTTTTAATACTCTCCCCTGGAGCTGCATCATAGCGGCACTCAGGCATCATAGGGTGCCCCGGTACCTACAAGAATTGGTAGAAAGCTACCTGACGGACAGAGAAGTCGTATTTCCAACACGGGGCGGGCACGGCAATAGACCGATGTCGTGCGGAGTTCCACAGGGGTCGGTCCTCGGGCCTCTCCTGTGGAACATCGGGTACGACTGGGTACTAAGGGGGTCATATCTGCGAGGCATCAGCGTCATTTGCTACGCTGACGACACCCTCGTTACCGCCCGTGGTAAGTCGTACCGACAAGCGGCAATGATTGCTACAGCAGGTGTTGCACAAGTAGTAGGAAGGATTCGCAGGCTCGGATTAACAGTGGCTCCTCATAAATACAGAGCCCTATGCTTTCATGGGCCCCGAAAAGGCCCACCTGCTGATGCGGGGCTGGTTGTCGGCGGTGTCTCGGTGGCTGTCGAGTCGACGATGCTATACTTGGGCATCGTCCTCGACAGTCGCTGGAACTTCAAAGAACACTTCCGACGACTGGCTCCTAAGCTGATGAGTGCTGCTGCTGCACTTGGAGGGATCCTTCCTAATCTGGGCGGACCACGTGTCGCCTGTCGACGGTTGTATACGGGGGTGGTGCGGTCAATAGCCTTATATGGAGCGCCAGTTTGGGCGGACGGTCTGAACGCCCACAACAGGACGTTGTTGCGACGACCGCAGCGGGCCATGGCTAATAGAGCAATAAAGGGGTACCGCACCATCTCATTCGAAGCGGCGACTGCTCTGGCGGGCACCCCGCCTTGGGATTTAGAAGCGGAAATACTAGCCATAGCTTACCGGCATAGACGAAGAACAGACCCGGAAGACGATGAAGTGTCACAAAACTGGCGCGCTGTTGCATATGATGCACTAATTCGGAAGTGGGAAGAGCGCTTAGAAGATCCAAAGGCTGGAATTCGCACCATCGATGCCATCCGGCCAAACCTTAAAAGATGGATAGAGAGAAAGTTTGGCGTTGTGACCTTTCACGTTGCGCAGGTCCTTACTGGACATGGTTGTTTTGGTGGGTACCTGTGCAACGTGGCGAGAAGAGAGGAAACAATGGTGTGTCACCAATGCGGCGCGGCCGAGGATACAGCGCAGCACACGCTTGAGGAGTGTCCAGCATGGAAGAAAGAACGAGAGACACTGGTATCACTGGTGGGCACGGATCTCTCCCTTCCTGCGATCATCAATTCAATGGTTGGGAGCAGGAGTGCATGGCAAGCTGTAGTCACTTTTTGTGAGACAGTAATCCCGCAGAAAGAGACTGCGGAAAGGATGAGAGAGGAAGATGCCGACTCTCAACCCATGCGTCGGAAGAGAATCGGACGAAGACGCTTGGCTGAGAACCGGCGTATACCGCCTTAACAGCGGCTCGTGCAGCGGTATAAACCCGCCTGCACTCAAAGGAGCCTTTTAATAAGGTCACTTAGTTAGACAGCATGCCTGATCTCTAGCATGCATCAGAAAAGAGGTCATCAACACGTAGAGCTCGCACAGCGGGCCAACGCCGGCGAGGCAACGGAAGTGATAATACAGCCGTTCCCGGAGCTCGTCACTCAGGCGATGAGAAGGAAAACCGGTGGGGTTTTAGTCGGTAGGTCTTCCCGATGGGATCCACTAGGGATCCCTCGCTAATCGGGAAGGAGTCCGACATAACCACGTCGTCGCCCTCTCGACGATGTGGTATGCATGAGCATTTCCCCATCGATAACAAAAAAAAAAAAAAAAAAAAAAAAAAAAAAAAAAAAAAAAAAAAAAAAAAAAAGGTTAGGTTAGGTTAGGTTAGGTTAGGTTAGGTTAGGTTAGGTTAGGTTAGGTTAGGTTAGGTTAGGTTAGGGGCAGGCCCCACAAGTGTTGTTCAGGTACGTCCTCGTCGTCTGCCCTGGACCCAATTCCATCGGTGCGCGGTAACGCAGTGGCCGGTGGATTGGTGACTAAACCCTGAGCAACAATACTTTGGGAAGTGATTGTGAGAGTCACGTGAGAACTTACAATGGAAACTAAAAATTTAGACGTTAGTGGGAGTGTTGATGGTGGATACGAAATCAGTGGCGGAAAAATCACTGTCGGGGCTGCATTGAGCCCCGTGGTGATAATTGAAAGGTTGGAAGATAGTGGAGAGCAGTCTGAGGTGGAATCTGTCAGCAGCATGGTGACGATTCATTCTGACGATCATATGGAACAGGATGAGGGCGCTAACTTGAATACAAGAAAGCGAACACACGCGGAGGTTGGCGATTTAGAAGGTTCGACAGCTAACAAGATTGCAGCTGCAGAACGCAAGAAAAAGACTGCATACAAAAGCAGAGGTCACCGACCAATCGCCAAAGCTGGGTCTCTGACCCCTGATGAGAATATACAAACGGTGAAACGACTCGCAGAGCATGCTCGGGAAGCCCGCTGGTTGAGTTCGACTCGCCTGTCAGAGTCCTCTGTAACTGATGAAGAGGCGGCCACAAGAGCTGACTTGTGTGAGGTAGTAGAGAAGAATCTGGAAACGGTTCTGTTAGTCGCATCCAAATCTGGCAACCTGAAAGGCACCTATACCAAGCACCTAAAGGAAGCTGTAGGCGCAATTAAGGTGGCGACTAACGCACTGCAATCAAGAACCATTACAGACGAGACGCGACAATTGCAGGCGAATAATCGCCGCCTGGAAATGGAGCTTGTAGAACTGCGAAAAGAACTAGCAGAACTGCGGTGTGTGGTAGAAAGTGGAAGTCGAAGATCTACAGAACAGGATCAACGTGAACCCAGCCGACCACCAAAAAAGGGAGGATTGAGTGGACCGCAAGAAACGGAGGCACTGCTCCATACCGTCATGGTCGCGGTTGGCACAATGATAGACGCAAAACTTGCGGGTCTAGAAGATAGACTATTACCAGCGAAAACATATCGCCCACCATTGGCGGCCGATGGCGGAGGCAGCGCCCCCAAAGCAGTATCGTATGCTGCTGCGGTGAACGCTGCTGCGGCATCTCGGCCTACAGAAGCCGCCATAGCAACTAAGGTGTCGTCGCACTCCGTCCTATCCGTGGAGCCCTTGCCACAACGAGTGAAAGGCAAAGGAAGAGGTAAACGCACAGCGCTTACCACAGTAACCATTGCCACACAGCAAGAACCGGAGAAGTCGCCATCAAGCACAGCATCGCTACCTGCTACTTCTGCCGAGAAATGGACAACGGTTAAGGCGAGGAAGAAAAGACAAAAAGAGCGTAGAAATGAGCAAAAGAAAAGAGAAAAAGCAGACAAGCCCAAAACGAGGACAGCCAAGTTGATCTCTCCACGCACGGCCGCCGTCGTCTTAACGCTGCTACCGGGCGCCGAAGAGAAGGGTGTTTCTTACGCCAATATATTAGCCGAGGCTAGGGCAAAGATAAACCTGACGGAACTCGGCATTGCAGACATGCGCTGTAAGCCGACAATTACGGGTGCACGAATGCTTGTGGTAAAGGGAGAGGCTAATACCGGCAAGGCAGACGTTCTAGCGGAGAAGATACGTGAATTGGTCGGCTCTGACATTGCCCGTATATCTAGGCCCGTAAAAAGCGCAGAATTACGTATCTCGGGTCTGGATGATTCAACCACCAAGGACGAAGTGATTTCTGCCGTATCCACAGCTGGAGAATGTCCCACGATGACGATCAAAGCGGGAGAAATAAATCGCGGGGCTTCTGGTATAGGGTCAATTTGGTTAAGCTGTCCTGTCGCGGCAGCCAAAAAGCTGGCGGATGCAGGCCGCCTAACTGTAGGGTGGATGTCGGCGCAGGTCCGGTTATTAGAGGCGAGACCGCTACGATGCTTCCGGTGCCTACGCACTGGACATGTCGGCAGCAAATGCACCGCAAACGAAGACCGTAGCAACCTTTGTTATCGTTGTAGTAGGCCTGGGCACAAGGCAGCTCAGTGTGTAGAAGAGAAACCTTACTGCGTCCTATGTGCTGCCGCCAACAAACCTGCGGAGCATACCATGGCTAGCAAGTCTTGTGCCGCTCCACCTGGCCAAAAGATGAAGAGATTTGTCGGTGCTTCAAACGCCTCTACCTCGAGTCGCCCAGCTGAGTCAATCCAGGAGGAAGAAATGGATGCCTGTCAATAATGGATCACATCTCCACCCATTTTCTTCAAGCAAACATCAACCACTGCGCTAGAGCTCAGGACCTCTTACTTCAGAGCATGGCAGAGTGGTCGATACATGTAGCAGTAGTCGCCGAGCCATATAACATCCCCACCAGAAGCAACTGGGTTGGAGATCTTGATGGCTCGGTAGCCCTCGTTTCCCGTACGGACCCCGGCTCCCCACCCTTCGAAAAGGTAGCGAAGGGTAGGGGATGCGTCTCGGCTGTAGTCGGAGGAATCTCAGTCGTCGGAGTTTATTTTTCACCAAACCGAGTTCTGGCAGATTTCGAGGTTTTCCTGGATGAGGTCAGTGCTCTAGTGCGGCAAAATCACTCCAACCCCGTGCTAGTTGCTGGAGATCTCAATTCCAAGAGTGTGGCTTGGGGATGTCCGGCGACAGATGCACGCGGCGAGACCCTTGAGGAGTGGATTGTATCATCTGGGCTGGCGGTGTTAAACCGAGGTACTACGAACACGTGCGTGCGCCAGCAGGGTGGATCAATAGTGGACATTACATTTGCAAGCCCTGCGATTGGCCGTCGTGTCCAGGACTGGAGAGTTTTGGATGGTGTGGAGACGTTGTCAGACCATCGTTATATTCGGTTCAGCCTGTCTTCGCTTACAAACGGTCCTAGCCCATCCACCAGCAGAACGGGCCCGCGCTGGATGTTTAAACGGCTTGACAGGGAGCTCCTGAAAGAAGCTGCCATTGTAGCGGCTTGGGTCTCACCCCCTGGCAACCCGATGAATTTAGACGTGGATGCTGAGGCAGATTGTCTGGGAGCAACAATGGTCGACATAAGTGATGCAGCCATGCCACGTGTCAAGCCACAAACGCCGCGGCGACAGGTGTATTGGTGGAGCGAAGAACTGAGCCATCTGCGTGAAATGTGCGTTGCGGCCAGACGCCAATACAGCCGCAGTCGACGAAGAGCCCACCGAGATGAAGATAGAGAGACTGAATTGTACGCAACTTATCGATCTTGCGTCAAGGCGCTCCAAGTAGCGATAAGTCGGGCTAAGTCGTCGGCATGGCAGGAAATGGTAGAATCTCTGGATAATGACCCATGGGGAAAACCGTACAAATTGGTAAGACGCAAACTGCGCTCCTGCGCCCTGCCTATAACTCAAAGTCTTCAACCAGAGTTTCTTGAGTTAGTAGTGGAGGAACTGTTTCCTACACGAGAAAATCATGTGCCGCCGCTCATGTCACTTCCAACAGCGTTAGTACAAGAGACCGAAGCAAGTGTAGAAGTTCCAGAGGTCACCGAAGCGGAATTAAAAGCAGCAGTTGACAAACTAAGGGCAAAAAATACCGCCCCCGGCCCAGATGGTGTCCCCGGTCGTGCCTGGGTTCTGGCGCTAGAGGAACTCGGGCCGCAAATGCAAGTTCTTTTGACCGGCTGCATGGTGAGGAGACGTTATCCACGTCGATGGAAAACGGGCCAACTAGTTCTTTTGTTAAAAGACGGGCGACCGACTGATTCGCCGTCGGCCTATCGCCCCATCGTTCTGCTTGACGAGGCGGGCAAGCTTTTCGAACGTATCATAGCTGCCCGCCTCAAAGAGCATCTCGAGGTTGTAGGTCCCGGACTGAGTGACGTCCAGTATGGTTTCCGCCACGGCCGGTCCACAATAGATGCAATTGCGCGGCTGCGATCTCTTGCTGAGGAGGCCACATTCCAAGGAGAGGTGATGTTAGCGATATCACTCGACATAAAGAACGCATTCAACACCATTCCCTGGAGTTGTATTATAGCAGCGCTCAGATATCATCGGGTGCCTCGATATTTGTGTGAGCTGATAGAGCACTACCTATCTGAGAGAGAGGTGACATTTCCTATGCGCGGTGGTGAATTGGGTCGAAAGTCAGTGTCGTGCGGCGTTCCACAGGGATCGGTTCTAGGGCCTCTTCTGTGGAACATCGGGTACGACTGGGTATTGCGAGGATCGCTTCTTCAGGGAGTTGGACTCATCGCATATGCGGACGACACGCTGGTGACTGCCCGCGGCCGATCCCACCGGCAGGCGGTTATTCTAGCAACTGCTGGCGTTGCTCAGGTAGTGGGCCGCATTCGACGATTGGGTCTCGAAGTAGCCCTCCGTAAGACAGAGGGCATAAGTTTCCATGGGCCGAGAAACAAACCCCCTGTCGGAACGCGGCTTGTCGTCGGGGGTGTGTCGATCGCTGTAGAGTCGACGATGCGTTACCTAGGTATCGTCCTCGACAGCCGTTGGAATTTTCGGGAGCACTTCCGGCGACTGGCTCCAAAACTAATGGGAGCAGCGGCTGCCCTGAGTGCACTTCTCCCGAATATGGGGGGACCCAATGTCGCTTGCCGCCGCCTCTACATGGGGGTAGTGCGGTCGATGGCCTTGTACGGCGCGCCCATTTGGGTTGATGCGCTGACAGTCCATAATAAGCCACACTTGCGAAGGCCGCAGCGGGCGATGGCGATCAGGATTATGAGGGGATATCGCACAGTCTCTTACGAAGCGGCTTGTGTCGTCGCCGGATGCCCGCCATGGGACCTGGATGCTGAAGTTCTGGCGGCTGCGTACCGACAAAAGGTGGAAGCCATGGAGGAAGGAATTCCCCCATTTCCGGAGGGGATCAGTCGTTGGAGAGAGAGAGCTCGTAGAAATCTTCTCCGGAAATGGGCCGAAAGGTTAGAAGAACCAGGAGCCGGTCGATACACCGTCGAAGCGATTCGTCCGGTGCTAGAAAACTGGGTTGAAAGAAGATTTGGGGTGGTGACTTTCCGCGTTGCGCAGTTACTTACGAACCACGGTTGTTTCGGCAGGTATCTATGCGTTGTGGCTAGAAGAGAAGTCTCGACAGTGTGTCACCAGTGCGGTTATGCTGAAGATACAGCGCAACACACACTTGCTGAGTGTCCGACGTGGCAAGCAGAACGCGCGACGTTGTCCACAGAGGCGGGGCCCGATCTCTCGCTTCCGGCTGTCGTCAACTCCATGGTTAGGAGCGAGATTGCGTGGCAGGCGATGGTTTCCTTCAGCGAGAGTGTTATTGCCCAGAAGGAGGCGTTGGAAAGAGTACGAGAGGAGGACATTTTCTCTCATCCGATCCGCCATAAAAGAGTCGGGCGGAGGCGGCGGGCCGAGGACCGCCTCCTTCCGCCTTGATGAGGGCCTCTGGACGATGGGTAGGGGAATCCGTCGTCCGTCAGAAATAGGTCCTCAGGAGGGTGGCGTGTTCATTGTTCCAACACGCCACTGAAAGACGAGCCCGGACACTAGCCGGTATAAAGATGAGTCCGCAAGTAGGCAGACAACCGCCGATGGAGCCCCGGAGGAAATACGAAAGTCGTACCCGGGACTTCATCACAAAAGTGGCGATAAGGAACACGGTGGGGTTTTAGTCGGTAGGTTTGCTCCGTAGGGTTTATTCTTCTTCGAGCAAAAGTCCGACATAACCAAGTCGTCGTCCCCTCGGCGACTTGGTATGCATGAGCATTTCCCCATCGAAAACAAAAAAAAAAAAAAAAAGGTTAGGTTAGGTTAGGTTAGGTTAGGTTAGGTTAGGTTAGGTTAGGTTAGGTTAGGTTAGGTTAGGTTGGGGTGCTAAGGCCGGAAAACCTCCACGAGTGCTCGGGACTGTTGTTGACCCGTCTTTGTTGCTGGATACGTCCGGTGAGAACGACGTGTTAGCAACAGCCTGAGCCTGGTGCACCCTGGGCAACAACGGTCAGTAACTTCTCTTCGCGGAGATCTTGCTGACCGTTGGCCAATGTTCTGGCAGTGGAGGAAAGCGCAGTACGAGTACTGCGCTTTTGGGCGTCTGCGCCTCCCGTCCCTCTGAGCTAGCAGAGGTCACGGTGAGGCGCACAGTGGAGGAGCGCTCCCCAGTGTAGGTAGCGAGGGGTACACTGGGGTGCGATTTGTCGAGGAAGAAAACCTCGTTAAAAAATTACAGAGGCGGGGGGAGGTGAAACCGAGGCCGGGAATGTCTTATGACGCCCGGAGAGCCGGTTTCATCATACCCAAACAGACGAGGAAGAAAACCTCGTTAAAAAATAACCCTTGGTGTCGGCGTGCCGTATGTCTCCCGGTGCGCCACTGATCGAGGAGGGGGAGAAACTCGGGTTCCCCAGGAGGAGGGTCCTCACGGACAACCGCCGGCGGGGTCGCGGAGGTAATGCTTTCGCAGTTCCCGTGTCCCCGCCAATCGGCGGAGGGAAGGAGATCGTGGGGTTTTAGTCGGTATGGCTGCCACTGGTCATGGCAGCAGAGTCCGACATAACCACGCTTGGGCAGCGTGGTATCCTTAACGGATTTCCCCACGTAAAAAAAAAAAAAAAAAAAAAAAAAAAGGTTAGGTTAGGTTAGGTTAGGTTAGGTTAGGTTAGGTTAGGTTAGGTTTTTTTTTTTTTTTTTTTTTTTTATTAAATAAAACTACAACTACAGACACTTGGTCCGTACCTTTTTTAAATTGATGAAATTTTTGTTATTTTGTTTATTTATTCTACTAAATCTCCGCGCTTAAACATCTCTATTCTTATTTATATTAGTCTTATGTTAGTTAGGTGTATGTATAATTAAAATGTTATGTTTTTTGCATGCCTCTTTTTTTATTTTTATTTATTTTTGTTTTTTTTTTTTTTTTTTTTTATTATTATTTTTTTTTTGTGTTAGTTTTTTCATTATTGATTTATTTATTATTATTATTTTTTTTATTTTTTTTTTTTTATTTTTTTTTTTTTCTGGTTTGGGTCTACTGTAGTCCATCTCTTTTTAGGTCGAGTTTTTTTTTTTTTTTTTTTTTTTCTTACTTATCATCTATATACATTAGTATTTATGATTAATCCGTGTATTCGTGTGATGTCGGCGAGCGCGCGTTTCAGCGTCTCGGACTGAGGCTCTCTTGTGAGGTTTCTCGTTTTGTGAGCGCGTCAGCGCGCTCTCCCCGACATCACCGTTACTTTCATCTTATTTATGGCGAGTTAAGAAAACAGAAGGCACTGCCACGGCTTGCGTCTCCTTCCCTCGCTGTTTGGTTGGTATTGTCATTCATGGTCATGTGTTTTTATGAGGTGGAGGTGGAGGGACCGTCATCCGGTCTCAGCCATCCGAGTTTGGTGGCGGTTTCCCTATCCCCCGCCCTCATCGCCATCTTCATGTTATAGTCCCTGATCTTTGCCGCCGTAGCAGTCTCAGCCCCTGTGATAAAATAGGCTATGGCATCTTTCGCTACATTATCACTGTAGTATATACAGGACTTGGTGTGCCGGGAGACTGCGACGACGGCATGAGGGACGCTTTGTGTGATGTCTGATATGTGTTTTGTTGTACGTACAATCACCACTGACTCGCTCGTTAGACCCTGCGCTTCGTGTATGGTTAGAGTGCGAGATCCCGGGTTTTTCCCGTATCCCTGGCCGATAAGGAGAACCTTCTCTGCCTGGGTGTGGACCAGATATAGTGTGTTGTCCATCCTGGGGATCTGCGCGCCCGTATACCTTTTCAGCGACAGTGATCTTGTGCGTGCCTTGGACGAGTATATGCCGCCATAGATTTCTCTAAGCGCATACGCTACGTCCTGGGGGTTCCTGTACGTACAAAGGAGGTTTCTCGCTATGGTCGTCGTGAGGTTGGGTCGGTTATACAGCATTGGGAAGAGGTTATTCCTGTCAATGTATGGGAGTTGATTTTCGTCTCCGATTAAGCTGACGACTGTGGCTCTGGCTACTTGTGCTGCCATTACTATGGATCCGAAGTGGTTCATAAGGGCTTCGTCCACCAGTAGGCGTGTACACGTCTCGCCCTTATGTAGACCGTTTACTAACAGGGATGCCATAGTACGCACTCGTCTGCAATTACGGGTTCCGTAAGTCATAGTCAGTCTCTCTTTGACGTCGTTTGCGGCCTCGATTGTCGTTGTCACTATGATGTCCTGTCTTGGGTCAAATTGCGAAACCACCCATTTTGTCTTTCCGCACCCTGGGACTCCATTAGTCCATATAAAGGTGGGGGTCACCCAATGCACCGGGTCAACGCCTTCGAACAGGTCCCCGGATATGGTGTTAGCCACTCGGATTATCCTGTCGTCCAGCATTATCCTTGTGCACTTTGCGACCACCACTATTGGGTCTTCTGGAGGTGTTTGGAAGGTCATCACTCCTTTCCTAGCCGATATTTCTTCATCTAGGGGCACGAAACCGTTGGTTGCACTGTAAGCGGCCATGTACGACCCGGACATATTGCCCAGTAATACTGAGCCCCTGTCGTTGTCGTACACCGCTGCCTCAGCTTCGCTTAGTCTCTTTCGTAGCAGTGTCCGCTCCATGTCACTGTCACGCCCGTACATCTGCCGAATGGTTCTGCAGATGTCCGTGTGTACACTTCTCGTGGCTGTTGTCAATGCTACGAATTCGATGAAGGCGTTTATCATATGGTCCCGTGGCTCCCGTACCGGTCTAAGTTTGGGAGTTTTGACTTGTCCCATAGATGCTTTGGTGCGGGGACTGGTGGGCGGCTCCGATTCTTGACGGGGGACTTTCTTAGTGATCAATTTGGCCGCTTTCTCCATTGACAAGGCCCTCCCCAATGCGCCCACTTTTTTGCTCACGACGCCCGAGAACGCGTTTGCCGCCTTGCTGAGGGCCGTCAGTAGGGGGGAAAGTTGGTGTTCCGGTGCCCTCTGTTTTGCTTGGCACCTCTCCTGCATCTTGCGCTGCTGTAACCTCTCCGATCCGGTTAGATTTGAATTGACTACCGGGTAGTCCCAGCAGTCAGTAGGGATTAGTTTGGTGCCATGTTGCAGGGATTGGGCCTTAAGGAAACCGAGGGACCGACCCCTGTCCTCATACACCACAACTTCGTGGTGTTGTGAAGCCAGGAGCGCCCCCTCGTAGTCCCTAGTCCTCCCACTTAGGTACGCTACAACCATGGCATCAATACTGATGATTTTCGGTGGCAGAGATTGTTTTCCGATGTCCAGAAGCACCTTGCACATTTGTTCGAACTCCGTGACTTCCTCAGTTGCGCAGAACAGTGCGATAGTTTTGTTGTTCTTTCGCACTATTCTGCACACCTGGTTTCCGATTGTCACTTGAGGGAGTTCGTTGTAAGTTTTGCGTCGCATGGTGGTCTTGCGGGTGCTTCCGTTCAAGAGGGCGCCGAGGCCCGGGGAGATGGTTACGGTGTTCTTAGCCAATGCATTACAGAAGGCAATTCCTATCCTCTCGCTGCTATTGTCCATGAAGAGGGCGACTCCTCTGAGGCGCAGTCCTGGTCGTCCCTCTTCACCGCAGGTCAGCAAATCGAACTCATAGGGGCGTCGCGAGATTGGTTGGTTTGTTTGAATCCCGACGGGTGTTGTTGTTGCGTGGACGTCGAGCGTACTATTCCTTGTGGACACAATTGAGGCAATGTGGTCCATGAACCGAAGGAGTTTTGGGCGCGACGTTTTACACTCCATAATCTTGCTGATGTTGTATTTTTTGAGCTCCAGATCAATAGAGCACCGTAGATTGTGTCTTTCCCTTTCGAAACGGGGGCACTCAAGCAGGATGTGCCACACAGACTCGCTAGTGTTCGGATCACACTCACATTCTGGGCTGGGCCTAAGGTTAAACCTATGAAGGTATTCGCCTAGACCGCCATGCCCCGTCAGGATCTGCGTTTGCAGGTGCGTAATTCTGGTTCCTCTCACGACGCGATACGCTGTGCTTACGTCGGGGAGGAACACCTTTGTCACAGCACCTGTCTCGGAGGAGTCGTATCGGGCTTGCCATTTTTGGACAGACTCCTCTCGGATCTTTTTCCTGACGTATGAGAGTGGGACCTCGGCGTAGTCCGGGTTGTTTGTTTTAGTGGTGGCCGTTTTTGCTAGCTCGTCCGCCCTTTCGTTCCCCGCGGTTCCCACGTGTGCTCTAAGCCAGAAAAGCCGTACACTCTTGCCTCGCTTTCTGATGCACGCGATGTTCTCCTTTATAGCTCTGGCCAGAGGGTGGAGCATTTTCGGGTTACTCAACAATTCCAGCGACGATCTTGAGTCGCTCAGGATGTTTACTGAGTCCCTGTTACTCTCCCTCGCCCTAATCACGGCCCTATGGAGTGCGTACATCTCTGCCTGGAAAACGGTGCAGGTCTGGTCGAGGGTGAAGGTTTCGTTAGCTGTTTCCCTTCCGTCTTCCCACCATGTCAGCGCGGCGCCCACTTTTCCTTCCATCTTGCTGCCATCAGTATAAATCTGAGGACCAACAATCTGGTGGATCTCTTGGGTCCGCGGTTCCATGTCCTCCAGGAGCTCGTATTCAGTTATTATTTGAGCAGCTGGGTGAGGGAAATCCTGGAATTTCACTTTTCCCTCTATCTTTCTGCCCGGAGGTAGGTATGCGGAAGAGATTCCCTTCTTTGACTCGTAGAGTGTTGCGTTTTCCTAGATTCTCAGGTCCAGAGGAAGCGTGCCAGATAGAACAAGTACAGATGTTAGTGACGTTGTTCTGTAGGCTTTGCAGATTTTCTGGGCAAAACCTCTCTGGAGCGCTTCCAGCGGCTTCCTGTTCATCTGGAGGTGTGTTGCTTGAGACCAGGCGCTTGCTCCGTACGTGACGATCGGCTCGATTACCGCGACGTATATTGTTCTGACGATTTCTCCGTTTAACCCCCAGGTAACCTTTGCCGCACACGCTAGTTGTTTATATATGTGGGCTGCTTTTTTACATATTGCCAGCACGTGCGCGTTAAAATTAAGATTCCTGTCTATTACTAGCCCCAGGAGTTTGATCTCTTCAACCAATGTCAGCTGCGTGTTCATCATGCGAATTTGGGGTGGGTCGAACTTTAGTTTGCGAGTGAGCAGCATCACCTGGGTTTTCTTTGCTGCAAAGTTCAACTTGTTATGTTCCCCCCATTTCGCAACTTTATCTAGCACTGCGTTGATGTTATCCTCCATTTCGGCTATTGATTTCCCGGAGAAAACCAAAACCCCGTCGTCTGCGAACGCCTGGCAGTAGACTTCCTCACGCGACAGTTCCTGTAGCAGGGGGTCCAGTATGAGATTCCAGAAGGTCGGCCCGCCGATTGATCCTTGGACGCATCCCTTCGTGGTTTCCCTACCGCTTGTAGCCCCTGCGTAATTTACTGTTATTTCCCTTCCCGTGAGGTATGAGTTTACCGCCTTGTACAGATTCCGTGGACATTTCCTGGTCGCAAGTTGGTGTTTTAGAGCCGGCCACCACGCGTTATCGAAGGCTCCCTCTATGTCCAGTGAGACTACAACGACTGACTTCTTCTCGTCCAGTTCGGTTTTGATGTGTCCCACTAGGTCATAGAGAGCGTCCTCCGTGCCGCGCTGTGGCATGAAGCCGTATTGTTTAGGACTTAGAGTCGGGAGGAGATGCCATTGCAGCCGTCCCACCAGGAGTTTTTCCAAGACCTTGCCCATCACGGAGAGTAGGCCGATCGGTCTATAGGATTTTGGGTGGGTGTAGTCTTCCTTCCCAGGTTTCCTAAGGATGACTACATGGGCTTTTTTCCACTGTCTGGGAAAGTACATCAAGGCTAGGCATTTATTTGCTATCGCCATGAATACCTCCTTTTCGCTGCGGATGGCCCAGGCGCAGATATCGGCTGTGAATCCGTCCGATCCAGGGGCTTTTTTTGGGTTCTGTGCCTTCAACACAGCCTCCACTTCCGCTTCGGTGAAAGGTGGATCGTCCGGTGGCAACTCTTCGTCAGGATTTCCGCTCTCCACCAGTGTTCTGATTCGCGTGTGATGAGGGTTATCTGTGGATATAGAGTCATCTGGGTAGAACGTCTCGGCCAGTAGATCGGCTGACTTCTCTGGGCTAAGTGTTTTCCCGTCTGGGCCCCTCAGCAGCATGTCATCCTCTCTTCTGGCTGTTCTTCTTATGACTCTATATATTCCGTCCCACACGCTTTCTCTGTCTTGTGTCGAGCAGAACTCCTTCCAACTCTCTGTTTGGGCCTCAGTGGTCTTTTTAGCATATTCCGCTTTGGCCTGGTGGTAATCTCCCAATACGGCTTCTTTCCTGATGGGGGCTGCGTTCCTGATTCTGCGCTTCTTACGAAGCACCTCATTTTTCAGATCTTGGAGCGCTTGCGTCCACCAGGGTGGTGACGGCTTCTTCCCTCCTTTACCCAGTTTTGGTATCGCTGCCTCGCAGGCTTCCTCAATTGCTGAGGAGTAGGCTTGGACTAGGTCTTCCAGTTCTTCCCCGCTTTGTACAGCCTCGATTGTACCGACGTTGATGTTGTGTTGTCCCAGGGATTCGTGTAATTGCCGACTAAAAGTACCCCAATTTGCCTTTTTTGTATTATATCTCCTGGTGGTTGGGGGACGATGCGGCTGCATCCTCTCCCCCAATTCCAGGACGTACGTTATGGCATTATGGTCTGATGTAATTAGGGACCTGTCGACTTTCCACTCTTTAATTTTCCCTAGGAGGGGCGTGGAGCAAGTTGTTATATCTACTATACTCGAGTAGAGTTTGCCCCGTCGGTATTCTTCGAAGGTTGGAACGCTGCCGGTGTTCAAGATCTGGTAGTCCATTTCATTGAGAAAGGAGTTAAAGGCCGTCCCCCTTTGGTTCTCTGACGCGCTCCCCCACCAGGGGCTCCATGCGTTGATGTCCCCCCCTAGCAGGATGTTCGGTGTTTTGAGGTTGCGACATACCGCTTTTGTACGTTGGATGTATGGGTCCAAGTCTTGGTCACCCTCATAGTAGACGGACACTACTCCAAGTCTTAGGGTTCCGGCCTCCAGCAAGACCGCGGCCTCCGTCTCCGTGACCAACTGCGGATCATGTATGATTCGCAGCCCATTCCCGAAAACGAAGATCGCGGCCTTAACGGGTTTTTGCCTGTCGAGGGTGCACTGGATGACTGTAGTGCCCGGGATTCGTTTAACCATTCCCTGTGAACCCACATAGGGTTCTTGTACTAAGGCTATGGTTATACCCTTGTCCTCGGCTACTTTCAGTAGCTCGGCTGTGGCCTGCTTAGAGCGTCTAAGGTTGGCTTGGATGATTTTCAACCTTGTTTGTCCCGTCGTACCAGTTGGGTCTCCGCCCGCATCATCCTTATCGTCAGCAGTATGCTATCCTGGACCTCGCTATGTTGTCCCATACGAGTCTCTGTGGGCATATATCGCTATATGCCATATGGGGCGTGCCGTCTTCCTGCTTGGCTTTTTTGCAGTTTCTGCATCTCGGTTCCCTGTTCTCCTTTCTGGCGGGGCACTCTTGCCAGGAGTGAGCACCACTGCAGTAAATGCAGTACTGCTCACCTTCCTTGCAGAGCGCCTTTGTGTGTCCGAATCCCAGGCATTTGGCGCATTGCACTAGCGGGGACTGGTCCTCTACTCGGTTTCTACTGAGACCGATGTGGACCACGCCCGCCTCGAGCAGGCGCTTGTGGATCCGGGGTGACACTTCCAGAACCGGATGGCATTGCAGACAATTTCTGGCACGTCTGCGATAACGAAGTTTTGCGAGGTTTTCGTCCCCTTGGAGCCCTTCAAAGATCTTCTTGTTCTGGGCTCTCAGGAACTCCAGGATCTCCTCATCCGAGTGATAATTCATCACATTTGTAAACCTTACCAGGGGGTTGGACATTGTCGCTTTTTTGACTGTAAGTGTTGAGTTAGTTCGAATTTGCGTGTGGAGTGCGTTAAGGTTCTCCTCAGACTCACAGCTTAGCACGACTTTCCTATTTTTTGCCTTTCTCACCCTATCAACAGTAACCCCTGTGGTTTTGAAATCCAGGGTCTGCCGTATCGTCTCTATGACGTTGTCCCCGGTCTTTGTGGGATCCGTCGCTGACACGATAATAGAGTGGTTAGGCCTCTTGGGTTTGGCCGCTGCTGCCGCATAAGTTTGTTGGGTTGGCCTTGGTATGCATGTCTGTGCTGGCTGAAGAGGAGCACCTTCTTTCGTCTTTAGTGCCGTGTTGATCCACACCAGCGACTTATTTAGAGCCTTGGACTGGCTTGTCACTTCAGCCACACCAGCTCGTAGAGGAGTTATCAGCTCCTCCAACTGTGCCGCTGTTTCTGTGAACGCCATTTCAGCTCCAATGGCCGACGCCGGCGGAATCTGACCGCTGTTTATGAGGCCCAGATCTTTGACCTCCTCCAGCTCCTTTAGGATCGTGTTTGTTTTATTGACTATCGGAGCTGCCACTTCCCTCAGTTCTTGTCGCACTTCATCCCTGGTGGTCGGTGTTGAAGTTGGAAGGCTGGTCTTTATGTCCCTCATGTCCTCGCGGAGAGTTTTGAGTTCCTCTCGCAATTCCTTAAGGGTCTCTGCCATCAGGTCTGAAGCGCTGCGTTGGCTCTCCTCTAAAATTGGTTGGGGGCTCATGCAACTTTTATTTGCCCCTTTGAGGTCCATCTTGAGGTAGTGGAGCTCCGTCTGCAACTCACTGAGCTGGTTTTTTATTTGTTCGAGCTGGTCACTCGCTGGTTGGGCTTCTTTGTTTTTGGGGAAGGTCTCTTGAACCGGTGGCTGGTATTTGGGGGCTACTTTTATGTCGAGCTGGATGGCCCTGACGGTCTTGTTAAGGCCATCCATCTCGACACTCAGCCAGTCTTGAACATTTGTCACGGCTTTTTGTGCCCCCGCCAGAGCGTCTTTGTGCTGGTTCTGACGCTCTTCCATTTCCTGCCGTAGGGCCCACAGTTGTTTATTGTGGGCTCTTTCTATTCTTACCGCCTCCCTTGCCGCCCTACTTCTTTCTACCTCCAGATTCAGGCGATGCCTGTTTCTGGAGTCTGCCAGCGACAGGACCAGCTCGTACAAGTTTGACAGCTGGTCTACGGCAATCGCCCTCAACTCTCGCTTCAGTGTTCTTGACGCTTCAAGCGCCCGCTTTCCCTCCTGGAAAAACTCTCTGGCCCGTTCTGTGGCCAGATCTTTACTGACACCCGTTCGCAGGCCTAGGGGTGGTAGCACGCTGTGTCTACCACTGCCTGCGCTCTCCACGTCAGTCCAGTCGCCGTCCGACTCCTGCTCATTTGCATCGTCCCGCATTAGCCCAAGATCCCGAAGATCTACTTCGGTATCTTCTGGGTCTCTATCAGGGACTCCCTCGCCATCTTCCACCACTTTTAGTGGTGTGGTGGATATCACCACGCTATAATGGTCTTTTCTTGCGTGGGCGATAACAATTGGCTCGCGAGCGTCGTCGGGCAGGTCCCCCGAGTTTTGGTCGGTTGAGGTTTGGCGGGCGCCCGTTGCCCCAGTTGCTTGAACAATGTCCAGTTCAAGATCACTCAGTGTTGTATCTCTGAGTGACTGATCCGCTTCCAGGCAGCGATCCTCGTCCATCGTGTTTGGTTAGGTTAGGTTAGGTTAGGTTAGGTTAGGTTAGGTTAGGTTAGGTTAGGTTTTTTTTTTTTTTTTTTTTTTTTTATATATAAGTACATTCCCTCTGACGGAACCAGAGACTGTATTTACAGTTGGGTATGTGGACCTGTTTGTTTTTGTATTACGTGCACTTGTCGTGCTTTGTCATATTTTTGTTTTATTATTTATGTCTAAATTTATAATTTATCTATTATAATATATCTATTTATTTTGTGCTGGTTGCTCTACATTATGACATGTAGGCTCAACATCATATCCTATCTATTTATTCTTTATGATCACCTTTTTTATTATATTTTTACTGTAGGTTATAAGTAGATTTCTTGTGTTTTTGTCCGCTATTATTTCATGTATATTTTCTTTTGTAATCTTTTTGTTTATTCTACATTCTAATTCATATCTGTCTTTTCCAAAGACGGGACATTCTGTGAGAATGTGTGGGACGGTCTCTTCTGTGCCCGGCTCACAGATGCACGATGGATTCTCTTTACACTTGAAACGATGCAGGTATTCAGAGAATCCACCGTGGCCCGTTAGAATCTGGGTAAGGATTCCATCAAGTTGGATGTTTTTTAACATTTTATAGGCTACAATTGCGTCCGGGAAGAACATTTTTGTTACGTCTGCTGTTTCGCCATCCACATACCTCCGGTTCCACTCGCCAAGCGATTCCATACGGATTAATCGCTTCACAAATGAAACCGGGCATACGTCGTAATGCGCTTTGGTCTTTGAATTTTTCGCTGCGTCCTTCGCGAGTATGTCTGCCATTTCGTTCCCCTCTATCCCTGCATGCGCCTTTATCCAGAATAAAGTTACTTCTTTATTCTGGTCTTTACTGGCTAAGATATTCTTTCGAATTTCTGCTGCTAGGGGATGAGGGGTGTTCCAGCTGATAATGGACTCCAAAGATGATCTGGAGTCAGTATAGATTCCGAAGCTTCGCTCCTTACTTCGTAGGATCTCCCTCGTAGCGTAACATATGGCCAACAGTTCCGCCTGGTAGACTGAGCAATGCGGTTCTAGCTTCAATTTTCGGATTTTGGTTTGGGACGCGCCATTCCAAATGGATAGCGCAGCCCCAACCCTGCCGTCAATTTTGCTACCATCCGTAAAAATACGGATGGCTTGCTTATTATGGTCATCTACCTGCTTCTGGTCTTCCAAGCTTATGAACTGCAGGCTCACATGACTCGCCGGATGAGGTTTATCCACGAAGGCTAGCCTTTTTTCAACCTCTCTGTCTTTCAGCACTGGTAGGATTTCTCCTCTTTTCGCTTCATATAGTGCGGCCGCCTCCTTTATCCGCAGGTCAAGTGGCAGCAGCCCTGCCAGCACCAGTGCCGAATTTAGGGAGACAGTTCGGTATGCCTTGCATATCTTTTGAGCGAAGCTTCTTTGGACCATATCAAGGTGTCTCCTTACGCACAATTTTTCTGCCGCAGGTGCCCATGCTCCAGCAGCGTACATTATTATTGGCTCAACAGCTGCCATATATATTGTTCGGATCACCTCTGGGTGCAGCCCCCAACTGGCATTTGCCGCTCTTGAGAGCTGCTTATAGATGCCAAGTGCCTTCTTGCATATGTGTGCAACGTGGTTATTAAAAGTCAACTTGTCATCCACAAGCAGCCCCAAGAGCTTTATCTGATTTGTCAAACCAATGTCGACCCCGCCCATGGTTAGGTGAGGTGAGTCGTATTTTAGTTTCTTGGTCACGACCATTGCATTCGTTTTTTGTGGCGCAAACCTCAACTTACACTTTTCTCCCCACTCCCGTACATAGGCAAGGGCGGCATTGGCTCGCGTTTGGATCTCTGCTGCTGTATCCCCGTCAAACACTAAGACTATGTCATCGGCGAATGCCTGGCAATATTCGCCGCGTACTTCTAGCTCCTTGAGCAGTGGATCCAGCAGCAGGTTCCAAAGAATTGGGCCACCAATGGAGCCTTGCACGCACCCTTTATGTGTCCTTCTACGATGCTCCTCACCCGCGTAACGTACAGATACCCACCTATCATCAAGGTAACTATCCATTACCCTTCTGAGGTTTACTGGGCAGTCTTCTTCCGCCAGTCTTTTTCTTAATTTTGGCCACCAAGCACTGTCGAACGCTCCCTCTATGTCCAGGGACACCACTGTAATGATTTTCTTTTGGTTAAGTTTATCCCTCAGGTGGTGTACCAGGTCATAGAGGGAGTCCTCTGTGCTTTTTTGCGGCATGAAACCGTACTGGCGGGAGCTCATTCTCGGTAGGATATGAAATTTTATCCTGGTGACAATCATTTTTTCCAGGATCTTACCCAGCACTGGCAGCAAGCCTATTGGCCTATAGGATTTCGGGTCTGTGTAGTTATCTTTTCCCGGCTTTGTTAATATTACGACTATAGCTTCCTTCCAGATGACCGGGAAGTAGCCCAGTCGTAAGCATTTGTTTGCCAGTGCCAGGTAAGCCCCTGGATCACAATGGATAGCGTGAATACAAATATCGGCCGTCAGGCCGTCTGACCCGGGTGCCTTCTTCGGGTTAAAAGATTCAGCCGAATTTTGGAGTTCTTCAAGTGTAAATAACGGATCATGCTTTTCATGATGAACCCAGTTGTTTACCTCCCCAGCCACTTTCCTTACAACCCTGTGGTGTTCCATCTCTGTATCCTCCCTGTCCTCCGGGTAGAAAGTCTCCGCGAGGAGCTTTGTCGAGTCACCGGCGTTTAATATCCTACCATCCTGTTCCAGCAATCTGTCCTCGCACCTTACTGTAGTTCTTCCTATTACTCGATATATCCCCTCCCAAACCCCCTCTTTATCCTGCTTTTCACAGAACATTCTCCAACTCTCAATTTGCGCCCTCTTTGCACTAATTTCATATTTTTCTTTTGCTTGCAGGTACTCTGCGACGACCTTTGGCCTACGAACCACAGCTGCGCATCGGATTCGGCGTTTTTTGGTGGCGACTTTCTTTTTCAGCTCGTCAAGTTCTTCGGTCCACCATGGCACGGTAAGTTGACTTTCTTTTTTCTTTTTAGGTAAAATTTTGTCACATGTTTTTATAATAGTTTTGGAATATTTTTGAATTATGTTTTCTAACTCTTCTTTATTTGCAATTTTTTCTATTTCTTCTACTGTTATGTTTTCTTCTTGCAATGATTGGGACAATTTCTCACGAAATTGTTCCCAATTTGCTTTTTTGGTATTGTACTTTCTAGTTGTTCTGTATATTCTAGTTCCTTTTGATTTAGTTAATCTAATTCCAAACTTAATGCCATTGTGGTCCGAAGAACTCATGCCTTCGTCAACCCTCCAGTCCTTCACCAGATCGAGCATATTCGCAGAGCAGGCTGTCACATCGACGTGGCTTGTATACCTTTTATTTCCCCTGATGGTATCAAAGGTTGGGGTTTCTCCAACGTTGAGTACCTGCAGGCCCATTTCTTCGAGGGCGCCGGACATTTCTTCCCCTCTGTAATCCAATGTTGTGCTACCCCACCATGTACTCTTCGCATTCGCATCGCCCCCCACCAAAAGTTTTGCCGGTCTAATCGCATCCCCAATCTCCCTGAGCCGCTCCAAGTATGGCCCCATCGGCTGGTCAGGCTCGAAATAGAAGGAGACAGCGACAACCTCCCATGCACCGGTCCGGAGCCTCACCACCACTATATTTTTCGTAGTGAGGTCCGGGCACTGAACAACATCTAGATCTTCATCGAAAACCACAATTGCGGCCTTTACAGTCCCATCTTCCCGACCGGTGCACTGATAAGTTCTCGCTCCCCTGTACTCCTTCATCCTTCCAGCCCCACCAACATACGGCTCCTGGAGCAGCGCAAAGGCATATCGTCTACTATGGGCTTCAAGCATGAGCTCGGTCGTAGCCAGCTGTTTCCTCTGGAGGTTGGCTTGTGCTACGATATAGGTTTTTTCATTTTGAGTACGGGGTACAGTTTGTGTGCCATTGGCGCCCTTAGCAATATGCCACCGTGGCCCTCGCCAGTGTGTCCCACCTTCGCCTAACTGGACAGTCCTGGCTTAGGGCGTTGTGCTCCTTTGCATCCAGCTTTGCTCGAGCACAATTACAACATGACGGTGCCACGCCAGCAAGCCAATCCGCACACTCCGCTTTTAAGTGGGGTCCCCCACAGTGGCTGCATTTTTCGGTCTGTTCTTTGCAGAAACGTTTGCTGTGTCCGTATCCGAGGCATAGCGAGCACTGTACCAGGGGTGTCTGGTCTACCACCCGGATCTTTTGTAGGTCTATGTGCACCGCTCCCGCCTCGGTCAGGCTCTTCCAAATGCTGGGGGAAACCCTCAAGACTACATGGCTGGTTAGTGTATTTCTTGTCCTTTTGCGATATCGTACTTCCATTCGGTCGTCATTCTTACTGATGTTTCGGAAGATTGCTACGTTTTGTTTTCGCAAGGCAGCCAGTATATCGTCGTCAGTATTAAATTGCAGCACGTCTCTAAGCATGACTAGTGGATCCTTATTTTTGATATCTTCTACCTTGAGGTGACTGATCCGCTTCCAGGCAGCGATCCTCGTCCATCGTGTTTGGTTAGGTTAGGTTAGGTTAGGTTAGGTTAGGTTAGGTTAGGTTAGGTTAGGTTAGGTTAGGTTAGGTTAGGTTAGGTTAGGTTAGGTTAGGTTAGGTTAGGTTAGGTTAGGTTAGGTTAGGTTAGGTTAGGTTAGGTTAGGTTAGGTTAGGTTAGGTTAGGTTAGGTTAGGTTAGGTTAGGTTAGGTTAGGTTAGGTTAGGTTAGGTTAGGTTAGGTTAGGTTAGGTTAGGTTAGGTTAGGTTAGGTTAGGTTGGGGTGCTAAGGCCGGAAAACCTCCTCGTGTGCTCGGGACTGTTGTTAGCTCGTCTGTCTTACTGGATACGTCCGGTGAGAACGACGCGCTAGCAACAGTCTGAGCCTGGTGCACCCTGGGCAACAACGGTTAGTAACTTCTCCATGCGGAGACTTTGCTAACCGTTGGCTAATGTTCCGGCAAACAGTGGTGGATACACGGCGTCTTATACCAATCTAGACGGCCGCGGAATAATGGGGTCAAAGATGGGTCGCGTTTAGGGCGAGCTGGTAACCGAAAGGTTAATCCAGTGCAGACGATACCGCAACCTCCTGCCCTTTAATGGGGTCGCACCGGATTCCCACTGACCGGTGTTCTGGCCAGGGTCGGGAGATCGGAGGTCTTGGCTTAATTGCCTGAGCCGCGAGGAAGAAAACCTCTATAAAAAATTACCCCTAACCCTTATGCAGTGTACGCGCCACTATAAAATCTGTAGTGACACGTATACTGCACGAACCGGTGGGTCCCGCGCCGATAGGGTAATCTTGGCTAGGGGGATGACTAGTCTTAGCGCCAACCCGGCGGACCAGGCAATCCGTCCGGTGTATTTTGCCCTGCCTCGGGAATGGGCGTCACCCCGGGGTCGACCTATTATTCGTCCCAACTCGTGGGATAAAGTATGAATACACTTAAATCGACAAAAAAGGATGATGAAGTCAGTAGAGATGTAGAAGGAGAGAAACCAGAAGCACCGCTTAGCCCTTTTGTGCTAATTCGGCGGCTCGAGGAGGAAGGAATGGAGCGACTTAGGTCAGACTCTATATCCAGCATGGTGTCATTTCAGTCTGGTGAAGAAGAACTACGTTTCGAAACACCCTCCAGGTTCTGGGTAGGTTCCACCCCCAGATACTGGTCAAAAACTGGAACGCCGAGAGTGATAAAAAATAGGCGAAAGCGCTCACGAGTAGAGAAAGAAAAGGATGTGTCAGAGTCGGAATCTGCAACTAGTGGTAAGTCATTTAACACACCTTCGGAATCTGACGGCATTCCTAAAGCAAAAAAGACTGCCCTAGATGCCGAAAATACAGAAGTAGAACAGGCTAGCGAAGTATGTACACAGGAGACAGACATAATCCGCTCTTGTAGCTCGGCATGCTCTAGTTCACAGGGTGAAAAAAATACCAGTCAAACCAATCTGTGTGCTGTTGTGAATAATAACCTGGAGACGGTGCTAAAGGTGGCTAAGACATCTGGTCACTTAAAGGGCACTTACCAGAAGCTTTTGAAGGAAGCTGTCTGTGCTATCCGTGAAGCAACCGAGAAGCTACAAAATAAAACTATTGTGGAGGAGACTCGCCAGCTGCAAGAGCAAAATCGCCGCCTTGAGACAGAAGTAGCAGTACTGCGTAATGAGCTGAAAGAGATGCGGGCTATGTTAATAAGCAGTAATTCTTTTGAGGCATCGACTAATCTGCCTCAACGTAGCCAGCCACGCCAAAACGAGGAAACTACCAAAACACCAAACCTTGACGAGTTTGCCCAAACTATTATGGTCGCGGTTGGAGGCATGATGGACGCCAAACTAGAGGCATTGGAGGGCCGACTATTGCCGGAAAAATCGCTTCGTCCGCCATTGTCTTGGAGCAACAAGGACGTTCCTAAAAGTAGCACGTCTTACGCTGAAGCGGTATGTGGCCCACGCTTGGATGCGGACTCCCACTCGGTCACAGAACCACAAGAAGTGCAGACCCCTACACCAACACCGGTGATAGAATCCATGTCCAAACAAACAGACGATAAAAAGAAGAAGAAAAGAAAAACTGGCAGGAAGTCCTCTTCGCAAATACCTCAGGGACCTACAGATAATCCACAGATAGAGCAACCAATGTCGTCTAATGCTCCACCGAATGTAGGATGGACGGAGGCCAAGACACGCAAAAAGGCGAGAAAAGAAAGGAAGAAGGACGGAAAGCAGGAAGCAGAGGTGGGACAGCACAGAATGCCTAAGCCTTCCAATCTGAGGCCCCCACGTACAGCCGCTGTGGTTGTCACATTGCTGCCGGGGTCGAAGGATAGGGGATTGACCTATGGCCAAATCATTAGTGACGCAAGAGCGCGGATTAATTTGGACGAGTTAGGGATTACCTACATGAAGCACAAGGTGGGGATTACGGGTGCCCGCGTTTTCGAAGTTCATGGGGAAGCCTGTGGAGAAAAGGCTGATACTCTAGCCGACAAGCTTCGGGAGCTCGTGAACCCACAACTGGTAAAAGTTACTAGACCTACTAAATGCGCCGATCTACGCGTGACAGGCCTCGACGACTCCGCTACAAAAGAGGAAGTGGCTGCCGCTGCAGCCTTGGTAGGAGAATGTTCGGCGACAGCTATCAAGACTGGCGCAATAAATTGGAGTGCGACTGGGTTGGGATCCATATGGTTAAACTGCCCAGTCGGAGCAGCGAAAAAGTTAGCGGAACTCGGCCGCATCAAGATAGGATGGGTGTCGGCTCAGGTGAAATTGCTGGAGCAACGGCCCCTGCGCTGTTATCGGTGTCTGCATACAGGGCATGTAGGGAGCCAGTGTACATCAGAGGCAATTAGGAGTGACCTATGCTATAACTGCAGCCAACCGGGCCACAAAGCCGAGGAGTGCAAGGCTATCAAGCCGCACTGCGTTCTTTGCGCCGAAGCGAGAAAACCGAAGACAGACCATCGAATAGGCAGTAAAAGCTGCACCATCGCACCAAAAAAGATGGGACGTGGCCTACTAACAGACAGACGTTCCGAGCACTCGACAAGTCGCCTAAGTGGAAGACCAAACTTAGAAGAAATGGATGTTAACCCACAACAATGAACCATGCCATCACACATTTCCTACAGGCGAATCTCAACCACTGCGCCAGAGCTCAGGATCTCTTACTCCAGAGCATGGCGGAGTGGTTGATTCATATAGCTATAGTCGCGGAGCCCTACAGTATCCCCATCAGAGACAACTGGATTGGGGATCTGGAGGGCTCGGTGGCCCTAGTCTCTAATGCAGGCGCTGGCTCCCCGCCCTTCGAAAAAGTAGCGAAGGGTCGGGGAAGCATCTCCGCTGTAATAGGAGGTGTCTCAGTTATTGGGGTCTACTTTTCTCCAAACCGGGGGCTGGCCGAATTTGAATCTTTCCTCGACGAGCTCGGCGCCCTGGTGAGGCAGAGTAGCCCCAACCCCGTGCTGGTCGCTGGGGATCTCAATGCCAAAAGTATGGCATGGGGATGTCCAGCGACAGACGTACGAGGTGAGACCCTAGAAGAGTGGGTTCTATCTACGGGATTGACAGTATTGAACCGAGGGACGGTAAGCACATGTGTACGCCAACAAGGGGAATCTATCGTAGATGTGACACTGGCGAGCACCGAACTCGCACGCCGTGTCCAAGGGTGGAGTGTTATAGAGAATGTAGAGACACTCTCGGATCACAGGTACATTCGCTACGACCTGTCTCCGATTCCTGGCCGGACAAATTGTACCGGACCGGCCCGTATAGGAGAAGGCCCTCGTTGGGTGCTTAAGAGGCTCGATGCGGAAAAGTTAATGGAGGCAGCAATGGTACAGGCCTGGGTCTCCCGTCCCAACGATCCGGCAGAGACGAACGTCGACGTTGAGGCAGACCGGATTTGCCAGGCCATGGAAAATATTTGTGATGTGGCTATGCCTCGTGCTAAACCGCATCAAGCCCGACGACGTGTATATTGGTGGAATGATGAAATCGCGCATCTGAGGCGCGAATGTGTCGCGGCGAGGCGTCAGTATACCCGTAGCCGGAGAAGAAAACACCGGGACGAGGCCCATGAGGCAGAACTATACGCCGTCTACAGGCTCCGGGCTAAGACGCTGTACGCCGCTATAAGTCGTGCTAAAGCAGTTGCCTGGGAGGATATGTTGGAAACGTTGAACCGGGATCCATGGGGGAGACCTTATAAGATGATAAGACGAAAACTACGCCCCTGGGCTCCCCCAGTAACACAAAGCATTCACCCGGAGCTTTTGCAACAGGTGGTAGAAGGCTTATTCCCGGAAATTGGGGAACACGTACCTCCTCATATAGAGCCAACATCCAGCGATGAGGGTTTGCGCGAGAATACCGAGGTGCCTGAGGTGACAGAAAAAGAGCTTGCTGATGCGGTGTTTCGACTCCAGGCCAAGAATGCTGCCCCGGGGCCAGACGGGATCCCGGGCCGTGCGTGGGTTCTGGCACTGAAAGAGTTAGAACCACAAATGAGAGGACTCCTCACAGCCTGCATGATTCAGCGCCACTTCCCGAGAAGATGGAAGCCCGGCCGGCTTGTCCTTATTCCAAAGGAAGGCCGTCCAGCTGGGTCGCTAGCAGCGTACAGACCCATCGTCCTGCTAGACGAAGGTGGCAAGCTGTTGGAGCGGATTATGGTGAATCGCTTAGTCAAACTTCTGGAGAACATGGGTCCTGACTTAAGTAGCGCCCAGTACGGATTCCGAAAGGGCAGGTCTACCATGGACGCAATAATGCAGGTGAGAGCCCTAGCGGAAGATGCCGTTGCCCATGGTGAGACGGTGGTGGCTGTGTCAATCGACATAGCAAACGCTTTTAATACTCTCCCATGGAGCTGCATCATGGCGGCACTTAGGCATCATAAGGTACCTCGGTATCTACAAGATTTGGTAGAAAGCTACCTGATGGATAGAGAGGTTGTATATCCAACACGGAGCGGCCACGGCCGCAGGCCAATGTCGTGCGGTGTCCCGCAGGGGTCGGTCCTCGGGCCTCTCCTGTGGAACATCGGTTACGACTGGGTACTAAGGGGGTCATATCTGCGAGGTATTAGCGTCATTTGCTATGCAGATGACACCCTCGTTACGGCCCGTGGCAAGTCATACCGACACGCGGCTATGATCGCTACGGCAGGTGTTGCGCAGGTAGTCGGAAGGATTCGCAGGCTCGGACTAACAGTGGCTTCCCACAAATACAGGGCCCTATGTTTTCATGGGCCCCGAAAAGGGCCACCTGCTGCGGCGGAACTGGTTGTCGGCGGTGTCTCGGTTACTGTAGAGTCAACGATGCTTTATCTAGGCATCGTCCTCGACAGTCGCTGGAACTTTAAAGAACACTTCAGGCGACTGGCTCCTAGATTGATGAGTGCTGCTGCTGCACTTGGAGGGATCCTTCCGAATCTGGGCGGGCCACGTATCGCATGTCGACGCTTGTATACAGGGGTGGTGCGGTCGATGGCCTTATATGGAGCGCCGGTTTGGGTGGACGCTCTGAATGCCCAGAACAGAGCGCTGCTGCGACGACCGCAGAGGGCCATGGCTAATAGAGCAATAAGGGGGTACCGCACCATCTCGTTTGAGGCGGCGACTGCTCTGGCAGGTACCCCGCCTTGGGATTTAGAAGCGGAAACACTGGCCGTAGCTTACCGGCATAGACGGAGAACAGACGCAGAAGAAGAGTCACGAAACTGGCGCGCTGTTGCATATGATGCACTAATTCGGAAGTGGGAAGAGCGTCTGGAAGATCCAAAGGCTGGAATCCGAACCATCGATGCCATCCGGCCAAACCTTAAAAGATGGATAGAGAGAAAGTTCGGCGTTGTGACCTTTCACGTTGCACAGGTCCTTACTGGACACGGTTGCTTTGGTAGGTATCTGTGCAACGTGGCGAGAAGAGAAGAAACTATGGTGTGCCATCAATGCGGTGCGGCCGAGGATACAGCTCAGCATACGCTTGAGGAGTGTCCAGCATGGAAGAAAGAACGAGAGACCCTTGTAACAAAGGTGGGCACGGATCTCTCCCTTCCTGCGATTATAAATTCAATGGTTGGGAGCAGGAGTGCATGGCAAGCTGTAGTCGCCTTTTGTGAGACAGTAATCCCGCAAAAGGAGGCTGCGGAGAGGGTGAGAGAAGAAGATGCCGACTCCCTACCGATACGTCGTAAGAGAATCGGTCAAAGGCGCTTGGCTGAGAACCGGCTCCTGCCGCCTTGACAACGGCTGCTGTAGCGGAAAGTTCAACCCGCCAACTCTCAAAGGAGCAAGCCTTTTTAATAAGACTGTCTTGATAGATGGCATGCCTGCTTTATAGCATGCAACACAAATGAATCGCATTAACACGAGACAAGAAGAGTCCGCACAGCGGGCAACCGCCGGCGAGGCAACGGAAGTGATAAAACAACCGTTCCCGGAGCCTCGTCCCACAGGCGACGAGAAGAAAAACTGGTGGGGTTTTAGTCGGTAGGTCTTCCCGACGGGAGCCGCTAGGGATCCTGTTAGGGAAGGAGTCCGACATAACCACGTCGTCGTTCACCCGTCGATGTGGTATGCATGAGCATTTCCCCATCAATAACAAAAAAAAAAAAAAAAAAAAAAAAAAAAAAAAAAAAAAAAAAAAAAAAAAAAAAGGTTAGGTTAGGTTAGGTTAGGTTATTTTTTTTTTTTTTTTTTTTTTTTCAAGTAGGCCAATCGCAATTCGCGCACATCCAAGTTCGACATGGAATTAATGTTGTCCTTGGATGTGCGCGCATCGGCTTACTTTGTAAATTAACAAGTGTTCCTCTGGCATGGGGAGGGCCGAGTCCTTTTTTATTCTTTATTTATTTAATTACATATAACAATTATGTTCTATTCTAGTTACACATTTCTTATAATTATCCTTAATATTCTATACTTATATTTTTATACAATATTTGTTACATTTATTTTATTATGCTTTTAACATTATTGTTTAAGTTTATCTATAATGTCTTTTATCACAAAATTATGGTTACTCGTTATATATAATCTA
Source organism: Hypsopygia costalis (assembly GCA_937001555.2). Classification (NCBI taxonomy): domain Eukaryota; kingdom Metazoa; phylum Arthropoda; class Insecta; order Lepidoptera; family Pyralidae; genus Hypsopygia; species Hypsopygia costalis. Next base: position 70,120 of record OW443336.2, on the reverse strand, counting down.
TATATATATGACAGTATTACCCTTATTTACCATTTTTATTTCTTATCACTACTTGGTTGGCAATCTTTTTACAAAAGCTTATAAAACTCTGTCTATTTTCTTTACTTTCAATAATTTTATTTATACCTTCTTTCTCTATTTTAATCCCTAATTTTATTTCCAGGTCCGTCCTTTCCTTGTCATGTGCTGGGCATTCGGTTATAATGTGCAGAATACTCTCGCCTTTTTCAGGGTCGCAGACACACGCCGGGTTCTCCTTGCACTTGAAACGGTGCAGGTACTCCGAGAACCCGCCGTGTCCCGTCATCACTTGCACTGTCAGTGGGTCCAACTTCATTTTCCTTATGATGCCATACGCCTTTATGGCGTCTGGCAAGAACACTTTTGTCACCGACGCGGTCTCTCCACTTTTATAGCGCCGGTTCCATTCGTCAAGCGACTCCAGTCGGATTTGTCGCTTGACGAACGAAACCGGGCACTTGTCATAATCCGATTTTGTTTTCTTTTGCGTGGCGCACTTAGCTAGTTCATCCGCCCTCTCATTTCCCTCTAGCCCTGCGTGCGCTTTGATCCAAAACAATTTAATTGTTTTGCCCATTATCGTGATCTTTTTGATATTGGCTCTCGCTTTTGTCGCTAGTTGGTGGAGGGAGTCTCCGTTAATAACGGTTTCGAGGGCGGATCTAGAGTCGCTGTAGATGTTAATATTTTTCGCTCCGCTTCGGAGAGCCTGCTCTGTTGCCTCTGATAAAGCCACCAATTCCGCCTGGTAGACCGTGCAGAAAGGTTCCAATTTTAATTTCCGGGTACTTACCTCCGCGCCATTATTCCACGTAGATAATGCCGCTCCGACTTTCCCGTCCATTTTACTTCCGTCTGTGAATATTTTGAGACCATCGTTATCGTGTTGGTCCATTTGTGCACGGTCCGCCAGGCATACGAATTTCAACTCTATCTGCTCAGCAGGGTGTGGAGTATCAATAAATGGTACCGGTCGGTCAACTTCTCGGTCTCCCACTATTCGCTGTGATAGCCCTCTCTTGACCTCATACAATGAGGCTGCTTCTCTTACTCTTATATCCAGCGGCAACAATCCGGCGAGTACCAGCGCAGAGTTGAGTGACACTGTCCTGTACGCCTTTATAATTTTTTGTGCAAATCCCCGTTGAACCAAGTTGAGTTGCTTCTGCACGCCCAGTTTTTCGGTTGCTGGTGCCCATGCACTAGCCGCGTACAGGACTACAGGTTCTACTACTGCCGTGTAAATGGTCCCAATAACCTCGGGCCCCAGACCCCAGCCTACCTTTGCCGCTCTTGAGATCTGTTTATACAGGTTTTGCACTTTTCGGCACACGTTTGCTACATGTTTGTTAAACGTTAGCTTGTCGTCGATAGTAAGACCGAGAATCTTTATTTCCCGAGACAGTTCCACGGCGACCCCGCCCATGCTCAGGAGAGGTGAGTCGTACTTTAGTTTGTTTGTTATGACCATTGCTTTTGTCTTCTGGGGTGCGAATTTAAGCTTATTTCGGACTCCCCACTCCCGAACGTGCGCGAGGGCAGCATTGGCCTGCGTCTGGACCTCCAGCGCCGTGTCCCCCGAGAATATTAGGACCACGTCATCAGCGAACGCCTGACAGTAGTCACCACGCTGCTGCAGTTCTTTCAATAGCGGGTCCAGGAGCAGATTCCAGAACGTTGGACCCACTATCGATCCTTGCACGCACCCTTTTGTGGTGTCTTTGACACACTCTGCTCCAGAGTATCGGACTCGCACTTTCCTTTCTGACAAGTAGTTGTCCACTAGGCGCCTTAGACTAACGGGGCATTGTGTGTCAGCGAGCCCACAACGCACTGCTGGCCACCAGGCGCTGTCGAAGGCTCCCTCTATGTCCAGAGATACCAGTGTTATAAGCTTTTTGGCTTTTAGTTGTTCCTTTATTCGCCTTATCATGACATAGAGGGAGTCCTCAGTACTGCGCTGCGGTGTGAAGCCGTATTGGTGTTGGCTCATTCCCGGCAAGATATGCCATCTAATCCTTCTAACGATCATTTTCTCCAGGATTTTCCCGAAGACAGGCAGTAGACCAATCGGCCTGTAAGATTTTGGGTGCGTATAATCATCTTTCCCTTGCTTTCGCAGCACTGCGACCACCGCTTCCTTCCAGATGATGGGGAAGTAGGCGAGCGTCTTGCATTTATTGTATAGCGCTAGAAAGAGGTCTGGATCCAGGGTGATTGCCGCCTCGCAGATGTCCGCGGTGAAACCATCGAGTCCGGGAGCCTTCTTTGGATTGAAGCTTGACGCAGCCCATTTTAGCTCCTCCATTGTGAATACTGGATCACATGACTCATCATCTGTCCATTTATTCACTTGTTCGGCTTGCTCTCTTACTGATGTATGTTCTACGTCATCACCTCCCGTCTCGTCTCTTGGAAAAAAGGTGTCTGCCAGTAGGATCGACGATTCCTCCCCACTGAGAACAAATCCATTTTGTACGAGTGGCACGTCCTCCTCTCTCGCACTCGTGCGGCCTATCACCCTGTAAATCCCCTCCCACATTGTCTCACGATCTTGTCTCTCACAGAAACACTTCCAGCTATTTGTCTGAGCCCTCCTTGCTTCTTCATGGTAGGCCTCTTTCGCTTGTAGATACTGGTCTACGACCCATGCTCGGCGGACCGGCGCGGCACATGAAATTCTACGCTTCTTCTTGGCAACTTCTTTTTTCATTGCTGCTAGTTCATCATTCCACCAGGGCAATCTCACCCGAGCCCCATCCGTTCTGACTTTGGGCACCGACACTTTGCAAGCTTCAGTTATGGTTGTAGTTACTTTTTCTACCATATTTTCTAGCTCTTCTTTGCTTTTTATATTTTCTATCTCGTTTTTATTTATGTTTCCTTGCTGCCAGAATTGGGTCAGTTTCTCACGAAACCGACACCAATTCGCCTTCTTCGTGTTGTATAGTCTTGTCGTTCTTTTAGTGTCTGTGCCTTTTGCCTTCCCCAAATTTAGCTCGAATAGGATTGCCCTGTGGTCCGATCCCGTCACTCCTGCTTCCACTCTCCAGTTATCCACGTGCCCCAGCATGTCCATCGAACATGTCGTTATGTCGACACAGCTCGTATAGCGTTTTCCCCCCCTAATAGTGTCGAAGGTGGGCTCAGAACCTCGGTTTAGGATCTGCAGATTCATGTCTTCGAGCGCTCCCGCCAGTTCTTCGCCTCTTTTGTCCACTCTCCCACTTCCCCACCACGTGTTCCAGGCGTTCATATCCCCACCCAGTAGCACTCGCTTTGTCCCTAGTTCGCTAAGCACCTTCTCCATCCATTGGACGTACGGTTCGAGAGGTTTGTCCCCCTCTAGGTAGACCGACACCACTCCTATCTCCCATGCTCCTGTCCTCAGTTTCGCTACAACAATATTGGGCGTCGTTAGAGTTGGACACTGAGTGATGTCGATACTATTGTCGAATAACACAATAGCAGCTTTATTGTCTTTGACATTTTTTGCACATTGTATCACTCTGAACCCCGACGGAACAGTCATTCTCCCCGCACGTCCAATATATGGTTCTTGAATCATTGCAAAAGCGAACTTTCTTTGCACTGCTTCAACCATCAGCTCAGCCGTTGCCAACTTGCTTCTTTGAAGGTTGGCCTGGACCGCTCTATAATTGCTGCTACCCATGTTTTTGCCAGGAACCACTTTAGCAGTAAGCCACTGTTGATCTCGCTAATGCCTCCCATTTTCTTCTCACAGGGCACTCCGCGTTGAAGGCATTGTGGTCTGCTTTTTCCATTTTTGCCTTTTGGCAGTTACAACAGCTAGGGGGTGCCTCAGCCATCCAGTCTGCACAGTCTGCTCTTAGATGTGGGCCGCCGCAATGACTGCACGCATCCAAGGACTCCCGGCAGAAGCGTTTTCCATGGCCATATCCCAGGCAGCGCGAGCACTGGATTAATGGAGACTGGTCAGCCACTCTAATCCTTTGGATATCTATATGCAGGGCCCCTGCCTCAACTAAACGATTCCAGATTTGCGGGGAAACCTTCACTACCACATGTGCAGTCAGTGGGTTTCGAGCTTTCTTCCGGAATCGTACCTCCATGCGGTCGTTATCTTCGCTGATGCCTCTTAATAGGTGTTTATTTTGTGCTCTGATTGCCTGCAGTATGTCCTCGTCTGTATTGCTTTTGAGGACTCCATAGAGGATGATTAGTGGGTCCTTGTTCTTAACTTCTTCCATGTTGAGTGATCCCCCAGCTTTTTCAATTCTGTCTTTTACTTTTCGTATGTCTTCTTTATCTCTACATCCCACAATTACTTTCCTATCCCTTCCTTTTCTCACTTTGTCTATGCGTACCCCTTCCTCCCTTGCGTTCACTACTTCCTTTATTCGTTCCAGTACCTGTTCTCCAGTCTCTTTTTCGTTCTTAGACGAAATAATCACCGAGTGCATGGCCGTCGGCTCTACCAGCCGGCTTTTTTGTGGGCCAGCTGCCACACTTGCATAGGTGACCCTTCCCTCTTCTATCTGGTGTTGCTTTTGCATGGTCTCTCTTAGTTTCTCCATCTCTTCTTTTGTTTCCAGCAACATCCTGCTATGTTCTTCAATTATTTTCTTCAACTCTTTTCCTCTCTCTTGTTCACTGTTTGATTCTTGTTCTTTATCCTTTTTATCCCCTTCTTCCGGCTTCATTTTCCCTTTTTCTTCCTCTAGTTTCTTGGTCTTACGTGGACTCTTGTCCCGGTTTGTCTTTCCTATCTCCCCTTCCCTAACTAGTTGATAGAGTCGTTCCATTGCCAGTATGACTCCATCCTTAATATCTGACCTCAGATTTCTGGACTGGCTGATGTGTGCCTTCCCTTTATTTAGGTATGCCCTTGCTTCAGCCAACCTGGATGGATATGCAGATCGTGTCGCGGTCGATTCTTTCACTTTCTCTTCAGAGATCTCTCGAGCATCCCTCTCCCTATTTACAGCAACACTCGTCTTAGATTTTGGGGATACGCTCGAGGCCATGGTAGTCATCGGAGGCGTAAAGGCGTTTGTCTGTTGATCGTTTTTCCCCTTCTCCCACTCTCCTATACTTTGTCTAACATTAGATGTCTTAGCAGGGCCAGCCCGCTCCTCTTTGTCCGGGGAATTTATTGCAATTGTGCCCTGTTTGGCGGGAGTTCTACTCATTGCGAATGCCATCACGATGTGCTATACGTCAATGTTTTGCCGTTTGGCCCGTCAGTATGCAACAGCACAACTGGTCAATTACGGAAAGGACGGACGAGCGCAGAGTAAACTACTTGTTAATAGTCAAAAGTTGAATTAATATATAATACTTTAATAAACCCGTAAGTAGTAAAATATATGTATAAATTGAACTAAGAGTCAATTTACTTAGTCTACTAAAGTAATCTATTATAATATAGAGTCTTATAAACTACGAGATCCTATTTAGTATCTCTGTGTTAGTTAATAACAAATTTAAATACTAAATAAAGTTTTTTAAAATTGTAGAGTCGATCTCTATTTACTCACAGCTACAGGGTAGCAGTTTCTTTTATAAGTCTAGATTGATTTCAATCGTTCCCACGGTCAAAATCTTCGGTTATAGGAATAGAATTTTTTCAGACTCTACGTAGAGCGGATATTTTTAGCTCTTTAGATAGAGCTCGTAAGGCCCTTCCTAATGATACCAAACACGGCCAGTCCAGCCCTAGGGGTTCCCGAGATACAGCCCTCCAAAATTCGAAGGACCAAGGACCAAAATTTTTGGTCCTAGCTATATCTCTGGAACCAGTAGTCGGAATATATCCGTGTCTGGTATCACCGCACTGTGCTCGTCGAGCTCTATCCGCTTCCGCGACTTAATGTCATAAAAATTTTTAGCTCTAGGATCTGCTTCAAACACAAAAAATTTTATAGCCAAAGCTATTTACTTATGTCCTAAAAAAGTCTCGTCGTCCTACGACCACTGGATCCGAAGATATCGCTATTTTAAAATTTCCAAAATGGCCGCCCACCTGTCAAAGTCCGAATTTAACTTGCGATATCTCCCGAACCAGCGGTCGCAGACCAGTGGTTTTTGGGTTCATACAGCTTGGTTTTTTCCCCTCCTCTCGGCAAAACCAACTTCAGGAGTCCAAAAAATTTTTGGGCGGAATCCGCCCAAAAGTTAGCGATCCGGGAAGAGAGGATCACCCTGAACCCAACAGTCAAATCCGCAACTCTCTACGACCACCGGTTTCGGAGCTATGTCCGTTTAAAGAAAACCAAGATGGCGGCACAACTGTCAAAGCGTGGTGGGAAATGCTTATAACTCCTCAACCGTCGGTCGCAGCGAGCCCGGACTTTCACTGGGCACGTCAGCTTCACCCGCTCCACACTTTCAGTCTGGTTTTATCGTCAAATAAAAAAATTTTCCCCAATTGGGGTGTAAGTGGTCGAATATAAATTTCTACACAGTAGTACACAATATGCTGAAAACGCCGTGTTTCTAGGACGAGCGGTTCACGAGCAGTGGTCGTCTAAAAATTTTGGTCCTAAATTACCAATTTGGTCCTAAAACTCAACTCTCTTGTTTCTTAAGCTACAGGATCGGTGTTTGGGCTCCGTCCAAGCGTAACGGTGTCAATAAACACCCCCCCGTGGTCAAAACTGAATTTTTTGCTATTAATTTTGATTTATTTCCAAAAAACAATAAAAATTCCACAGCTTGTAAACCGCCAATCCAAAAAATTTGAAAAAATTATCAAAAATACTATAAATAAGGTTCTTTAATATGACATAAAAAGTTTTTAAATTTTTGAACATTTATATAGGTAAATTTTATAAAACAGAAATTTTTACTCTTATAATTATGGACAAAAAAGTATACAATAAAAAATTTTAAAACTGCTGGTAATGAATCTACTAATGAGCGCGCCAAAGATAGCAGTTGAAGTTTTCCGAATTTTTATATAGATTACGAGTAATAATGTGCCAAAATCGTAAAGTAAAAGTCGTTATTATAATTTTTCCAGAGAAGACAAAATTTTTCTTTTTGTGGATTATTGAAGCCCGTAGATGGTACCTGGTATCTGCCAAATCTCAGCTCCGTAGCACTGCAGGATCCGTGACCACGTGGCCACGTGGTTGATGTTTTTCTTTGATTTTCGCGGAGATGGTGATTTTCCCGGATCAAATGACCCAGGGATCCGATGAGGGCCAACAAGCTGCACCCGTTGACACTTTCCACGTTCACCAAACTACACTTGTCACTGCACTAGAGCTGTTTTTGTGGTGGTTTTAAGTGCCACTTTGTGGAAAATCGTTTTCCGCGGGTCTAAGGAACGCGTGCGGCTATTTTACGAACTGCCAATGTATGGCTCACGGCAAGACGAATCTAATGACACCAAGAACACCCCCGTAGCTTCACAACTTCCACTTTTATGATTTTTTGAAATGGGAGCACGTGCGTTTCACTGCGTACCGGACGACGGACCGTACGAAACTGGTTAGGTTAGGTTAGGTTAGGTTAGGTTAGGTTAGGTTAGGTTAGGTTAGGTTAGGTTAGGTTAGGTTAGGTTAGGTTAGGTTGGGGCAGGCCCCACAAGTGTTGTTCAGGTACGTCCTCGTCGTCTGCCCTGGACCCAATTCCATCGGTGCGCGGTAACGCAGTGGCCGGTGGATTGGTGACTAAACCCTGAGCAACAATACTTTGGGAAGTGATTGTGAGAGTCACGTGAGAACTTACAATGGAAACTAAAAATATAGACGTTAGTGGGAGTGTTGATGGTGGATACGAAATCAGTGACGGAAAAATCACTGTCGGGGCTGCATTGAGCCCCGTGGTGATAATTGAAAGGTTGGAAGATAGTGGAGAGCAGTCTGAGGTGGAATCTGTCAGCAGCATGGTGACGATTCATTCTGACGATCATATGGAACAGGATGAGGGCGCTAACTTGAATACAAGAAAGCGAACACACGCGGAGGTTGGCGATTTAGAAGGTTCGACAGCGAGCAAGATTGCAGCTGCAGAACGCAAGAAAAAGACTGCATACAAAAGCAGAGGTCACCGACCAATCGCCAAAGCTGGGTCTCTGACCCCTGATGAAAATATACAAACGGTGAAACGACTCGCAGAGCATGCTCGGGAAGCCCGCTGGTTGAGTTCGACTCGCCTGTCAGAGTCCTCTGTAACTGATGAAGAGGCGGCCACAAGAGCTGACTTGTGTGAGGTAGTAGAGAAGAATCTGGAAACGGTTCTGTTAGTCGCATCCAAATCTGGCAACCTGAAAGGCACCTATACAAAGCACCTAAAGGAAGCTGTAGGCGCAATTAAGGTGGCGACAAACGCACTGCAATCAAGAACCATTACAGACGAGACGCGACAATTGCAGGCGAATAATCGCCGCCTGGAAATGGAGCTTGTAGAACTGCGAAAAGAACTAGCAGAACTGCGGTGTGTGGTAGAAAGTGGAAGTCGAAGATCTACAGAACAGGATCAACGTGAACCCAGCCGACCACCAAAAAAGGGAGGATTGAGTGGACCGCAAGAAACGGAGGCACTGCTCCATACCGTCATGGTCGCGGTTGGCACAATGATAGACGCAAAACTTGCGGGTTTAGAAGATAGACTATTACCAGCGAAAACATATCGCCCACCATTGGCGGCCGATGGCGGAGGCAGCGCCCCCAAAGCAGTATCGTATGCTGCTGCGGTGAACGCTGCTGCGGCATCTCAGCCTACAGAAGCCGCCATAGCAACTAAGGTGTCGTCGCACTCCGTCCTATCCGTGGAGCCCTTGCCACAACGAGTGAAAGGCAAAGGAAGAGGTAAACGCACAGCGCTTACCACAGTAACCATTGCCACACAGCAAGAACCGGAGAAGTCGCCATCAAGCACAGCATCGCTACCTGCTACTTCTGCCGAGAAATGGACAACGGTTAAGGCGAGGAAGAAAAGACAAAAAGAGCGTAGAAATGAGCAAAAGAAAAGAGAAAAAGCAGACAAGCCCAAAACGAGGACAGCCAAGTTGATCTCTCCACGCACGGCCGCCGTCGTCTTAACGCTGCTACCGGGCGCCGAAGAGAAGGGTGTTTCTTACGCCAATATATTAGCCGAGGCTAGGGCAAAGATAAACCTGACGGAACTCGGCATTGCAGACATGCGCTGTAAGCCGACAATTACGGGTGCACGAATACTTGTGGTAAAGGGAGAGGCTAATACCGGCAAGGCAGACGTTCTAGCGGAGAAGATACGCGAATTGATCGGCTCTGACATTGCCCGTATATCTAGGCCCGTAAAAAGCGCAGAATTACGTATCTCGGGTCTGGATGATTCAACCACCAAGGACGAAGTGATTTCTGCCGTATCCACAGCTGGAGAATGTCCCACGATGACGATCAAAGCGGGAGAAATAAATCGCGGGGCTTCTGGTATAGGGTCAATTTGGTTAAGCTGTCCTGTCGCGGCAGCCAAAAAGCTAGCGGATGCAGGCCGCCTAACTGTAGGGTGGATGTCGGCGCAGGTCCGGTTATTAGAGGCGAGACCGCTACGATGCTTCCGGTGCCTACGCACTGGACATGTCGGCAGCAAATGCACCGCAAACGAAGACCGTAGCAACCTTTGTTATCGTTGTAGTAGGCCTGGGCACAAGGCAGCTCAGTGTGTAGAAGAGAAACCTTACTGCGTCCTATGTGCTGCCGCCAACAAACCTGCGGAGCATACCATGGCTAGCAAGTCTTGTGCCGCTCCACCTGGCCAAAAGATGAAGAGATTTGTCGGTGCTTCAAACGCCTCTACCTCGAGTCGCCCAGCTGAGTCAATCCAGGAGGAAGAAATGGATGCCTGTCAATAATGGATCACATCTCCACCCATTTTCTTCAAGCAAACATCAACCACTGCGCTAGAGCTCAGGACCTCTTACTTCAGAGCATGGCAGAGTGGTCGATACATGTAGCAGTAGTCGCCGAGCCATATAACATCCCCACCAGAAGCAACTGGGTTGGGGATCTTGATGGCTCGGTAGCCCTCGTTTCCCGTACGGACCCCGGCTCCCCACCCTTCGAAAAGGTAGCGAAGGGTAGGGGATGCGTCTCGGCTGTAGTCGGAGGAATCTCAGTCGTCGGAGTTTATTTTTCACCAAACCGAGTTCTGGCAGATTTCGAGGTTTTCCTGGATGAGGTCAGTGCTCTAGTGCGGCAAAATCACTCCAACCCCGTGCTAGTTGCTGGAGATCTCAATTCCAAGAGTGTGGCTTGGGGATGTCCGGCGACAGATGCACGCGGCGAGACCCTTGAGGAGTGGATTGTATCATCTGGGCTGGCGGTGTTAAACCGAGGTACTATGAACACGTGCGTGCGCCAGCAGGGTGGATCAATAGTGGACATTACATTTGCAAGCCCTGCGATTGCCCGTCGTGTCCAGGACTGGAGAGTTTTGGATGGTGTGGAGACGTTGTCAGACCATCGTTATATTCGGTTCAGCCTGTCTTCGCTTACAAACGGTCCTAGCCCATCCACCAGCAGAACGGGCCCGCGCTGGATGTTTAAACGGCTTGACAGGGAGCTCCTGAAAGAAGCTGCCATTGTAGCGGCTTGGGTCTCACCCCCTGGCAACCCGATGAATTTAGACGTGGATGCTGAGGCAGATTGTCTGGGAACAACAATGGTCGACATAAGTGATGCAGCCATGCCACGTGTCAAGCCACAAACGCCGCGGCGACAGGTGTATTGGTGGAGCGAAGAACTGAGCCATCTGCGTGAAATGTGCGTTGCGGCCAGACGCCAATACAGCCGCAGTCGACGAAGAGCCCACCGAGATGAAGATAGAGAGACTGAATTGTACGCAACTTATAGATCTTGCGTCAAGGAGCTCCAAGTAGCGATAAGTCGGGCTAAGACGTCGGCATGGCAGGAAATGGTAGAATCTCTGGATAATGACCCATGGGGAAAACCGTACAAATTGGTAAGACGCAAACTGCGCTCCTGCGCCCTGCCTATAACTCAAAGTCTTCAACCAGAGTTTCTTGAGTTAGTAGTGGAGGAACTGTTTCCTACACGAGAAAATCATGTGCCGCCGCTCATGTCACTTCCAACAGCGTTAGTACAAGAGACCGAAGCAAGTGTAGAAGTTCCAGAGGTCACCGAAGCGGAATTAAAAGCAGCAGTTGACAAACTAAGGGCAAAAAATACCGCCCCCGGCCCAGATGGTGTCCCCGGTCGTGCCTGGGTTCTGGCGCTAGAGGAACTCGGGCCGCAAATGCAAGTTCTTTTGACCGGCTGCATGGTGAGGAGACGTTATCCACGTCGATGGAAGACGGGCCAACTAGTTCTTTTGTTAAAAGACGGGCGACCTACTGATTCGCCGTCGGCCTATCGCCCCATCGTTCTGCTTGACGAGGCGGGCAAGCTTTTCGAACGTATCATAGCTGCCCGCCTCAAAGAGCATCTCGAGGTTGTAGGCCCCGGACTGAGTGACGTCCAGTATGGTTTCCGCCACGGCCGGTCCACAATAGATGCAATTGCGCGGCTGCGATCTCTTGCTGAGGAGGCCACATTCCAAGGAGAGGTGATGTTAGCGATATCACTCGACATAAAGAACGCATTCAACACCATTCCATGGAGTTGTATTATAGCAGCGCTCAGATATCATCGGGTGCCTCGATATTTGTGTGAGCTGATAGAGCACTACCTATCTGAGAGAGAGGTGATATTTCCTATGCGCGGTGGTGAATTGGGTCGAAAGTCAGTGTCGTGCGGCGTTCCACAGGGGTCGGTTCTAGGGCCTCTTCTGTGGAACATCGGGTACGACTGGGTATTGCGAGGATCGCTTCTTCAGGGAGTTGGACTCATCGCATATGCGGACGACACGCTGGTGACTGCCCGCGGCCGATCCCACCGGCAGGCGGTTATTCTAGCAACTGCTGGCGTTGCTCAGGTAGTGGGCCGCATTCGACGATTGGGTCTCGAAGTAGCCCTCCGTAAGACAGAGGGCATAAGTTTCCATGGGCCGAGAAACAAACCCCCTGTCGGAACGCGGCTTGTCGTCGGGGGTGTGTCGATCGCTGTAGAGTCGACGATGCGTTACCTAGGTATCGTCCTCGACAGCCGTTGGAATTTTCGGGAGCACTTCCGGCGACTGGCTCCAAAACTAATGGGAGCAGCGGCTGCCCTGAGTGCACTTCTCCCGAATATGGGGGGACCCAATGTCGCTTGCCGCCGCCTCTACATGGGGGTAGTGCGGTCGATGGCCTTGTACGGCGCGCCCATTTGGGTTGATGCGCTGACAGTCCATAATAAGCCACACTTGCGAAGGCCGCAGCGGGCGATGGCGATCAGGATTATGAGGGGATATCGCACAGTCTCTTACGAAGCGGCTTGTGTCGTCGCCGGATGCCCGCCATGGGACCTGGATGCTGAAGTTCTGGCGGCTGCGTACCGACAAAAGGTGGAAGCCATGGAGGAAGGAATTCCCCCATTTCCGGAGGGGATCAGTCGTTGGAGAGAGAGAGCTCGTAGAAATCTTCTCCGGAAGTGGGCCGAAAGGTTAGAAGAACCAGGAGCCGGTCGATACACCGTCGAAGCGATTCGACCGGTGCTAGAAAACTGGGTTGAAAGAAGATTTGGCGTGGTGACTTTCCGCGTTGCGCAGTTACTTACGAACCACGGTTGTTTCGGCAGGTATCTATGCGTTGTGGCTAGAAGAGAAGTCTCGACAGTGTGTCACCAGTGCGGTTATGCTGAAGATACAGCGCAACACACACTTGCTGAGTGTCCGACGTGGCAAGCAGAACGCGCGACGTTGTCCACAGAGGCGGGGCCCGATCTCTCGCTTCCGGCTGTCGTCAACTCCATGGTTAGGAGCGAGATTGCGTGGCAGGCGATGGTTTCCTTCAGCGAGAGTGTTATTGCCCAGAAGGAGGCGTCGGAAAGAGTACGAGAGGAGGACATTTTCTCTCATCCGATCCGCCATAAAAGAGTCGGGCGGAGGCGGCGGGCCGAGGACCGCCTCCTTCCGCCTTGATGAGGGCCTCTGGACGATGGGTAGGGGAATCCGTCGTCCGTCAGAAATAGGTCCTCAGGAGGGTGGCGTGTTCATTGTTCCAACACGCCACTGAAAGACGAGCCCGGACACTAGCCGGTATAAAGATGAGTCCGCAAGTAGGCAGACAACCGCCGATGGAGCCCCGGAGGAAATACGAAAGTCGTACCCGGGACTTCATCACAAAAGTGGCGATAAGGAACACGGTGGGGTTTTAGTCGGTAGGTTTGCTCCGTAGGGTTTATTCTTCTTCGAGCAAAAGTCCGACATAACCAAGTCGTCGTCCCCTCGGCGACTTGGTATGCATGAGCATTTCCCCATCGAAAACAAAAAAAAAAAAAAAAAAAAAAAAAAAAAAAAGGTTAGGTTAGGTTAGGTTAGGTTAGGTTAGGTTAGGTTAGGTTAGGTTAGGTTAGGTTAGGTTAGGTTAGGTTTTGGGGCAGGCCCCACAAGTGTTGTTCAGGTACGTCCTCGTCGTCTGCCCTGGACCCAATTCCACTCGGTGCGCGGTAACGCAGTGGCCGGTGGATTGGTGACCAAATCCTGATCAACGAGACTTTGGGGAGCGATTGTGAACTTTAAACTTTAATCTTATGTCAACTAATACTGTGACACTGTCTTCTCCAACAAATTCGGAGTTGGGCAGTGCCCTGTTTTGGTCGCTTTCGGATACGGACGATATGTCTGACAAGGACCCGAAAGCTGGGGGTAAACCCCTGAAATTGACATTCCCATTGAACATCGGTAGGAGAAGCCGGTCGCCCATCGCCGACGTGGCTGAAGTAGTACCGGCGGCTGAGGCTCCGGCTGGCGAGGTAGAAGACAGGGGGCGAGACAACCGGCCCACCTATAGCGATATTGCGGCGGGGAGCGCGGCTCCATTGCCATCGGGGAGCGTTACTTGGCCGGTACTTGCGGCTAAGCGTAAGAGGTCCAAAGTGGGCCATCTAAAGGAGTTGGAAATGGAAGCGCCGCAGGCTCTCAAAGTTTCCCGAACTAAGAAGGGACGTGGTGGGTACGCTCATCATGTCGGGATGTCCCAGGCCCGACGGGAGCTGCATGATTTGGAGTCTGACACTGACTCGGACGAGACCGCCTCAGAGGGGGAGAAGCAGTCTGAGCGGCGTCCTGCCAAAGTCTCAGGAGATAGGAACCTCAAGGCCTCCATGGAGTCGCTTTGCGGAAAGGCGGAGGCAAGCGCAGATTCGATATTGTCTGTTGTCGGAAAATCTGGCAATATGAAGGGGACGTGCATTCGCGACGTCAAGAATGCGACGCTGTCGCTATTGGATGTCATAAGGGAGATGGCGTCCCGTTCCTCCTCAGATGAGATCCGCCGGCTGCGGGCCGATAATAAGCGGCTCCGTAGCCAGGTGGAATCCATCGGCAAGGAGTTGAAGGCCCTACGTCAGGCCTTCTCCGAGCGGGGAGCGGCGCGGTCAGAGCAGTATGAGGTCGCCTTGGAAGAAGTACAGTCGGAGCCGGAGGCAAACTACTGTGAGGAGGAGATTGGGCAACCAGAATACTGCCCGCCCAAGGTTGTACCTGCTGGAGGTGTCTCGAGAAAGGAGTTCTTAGAGTCGATGGAGCACCTCCAGCGGGAATTGATGGAACACATGGGTGGCGTAATCTCCGCCCGACTAGACGGGCTGGAGGTGGACGGGCGGCTGCTGCCTGGTCAAAGCCACAGACCCCCGCTAGCCTCGGATTCTGTTGGCCAAAGAAAGCGGCAGCCGCTGATGAAACGTCCGGTGCAGAATCCGCCTGCGAACACCACCCTCGCCCCGCCGGCTAACCTGCCTAAGGAGATGAGGGAGAGCGGGAGGAAGGCTGCGCTCTTAAAAAAGCCTGTGCAAGCCAGCGCCCCTTCCACGACCGGGGCTATATCAGGATCATCACCACCGGATCCAAACGAATGGACTAGGGTGGAGAAAAAAAGGCGAAAGAAGACGGCCCAGCAGCCTACGAGAAAAAGTGGGGGGACCGGCGAGGCGGTAAATAAGCCGAAGAAGAAGAAGACGCCCAAGGCGCCGAAATCGCTGGCGGTAGTGGTCGCTTTGAAACCGGAGGCAATTGAGAAGGGCCTCACATATGGGGAAGCGATCGCCAAGGCGAAGTCGTCGATCAACCTTGGTGAACTGGGGATCGGCCCGGCTAAATTCCGTACTGGAATAACGGGGGCACGGATCATCGAGCTCCCAAAGGAAACATCCCCGACCCAGGCGGATACCTTAGCCGCTAAAATCGGAGAGGCCCTGGGAGACTCGGCTAAAGTGACGCGCCCAACAAAAACAGCGGACATCCGGGTGGTCGGTATCGACGACTCCGTGTCTGCTGAAGAGCTATGCCAGGCACTCGCACAAGCGGGGGGTTGCCTGGCACACCAGATAAAGGTGGGAAAAATCCACACTGGTGCACGGGGAGCTGGGGCGGCGTTTGCCTCGGTTCCCGTGGAGGTGGCCAAGCGGCTCGAGGTCGCTAAAAATATTACAGTTGGGTGGAGTTCTGTCTCCATCCAACTACAGGAGCAAAGGCCAATGCGGTGCTTCCGCTGTATGGGTATAGGCCACCCGATGCAGAGGTGCCCCTCCGCCAAGGATCGCAGCGAGTTGTGCTTCCGTTGTGGATCCGAAGGGCACAAGGCGGTCGATTGCACGGCGACGCTGAAATGCGCCGTCTGCACGGACGCCAAAAAGCCGGCGAACCACCGCATGGGGGGTATCAACTGTAACCCCCCGCCGATTAAGGGCCGCATGGCCTCGTTAAAAGTGAACGCGCCGCCGCCAGCGCAAGCCTCTGCGGTGATGGTGGAGGAACATATGGAGACCACCAATGGTTAACGGCCCCATAAAGCTCCTCCAAGGGAACGTCAACCACTCCCCCGCAGCACAGGATCTACTGTGCCAGACAGCGACGGAGTGGGGTGTGGGGCTAGCGATCGTGGTAGAACCGTACTTCGTCCCGCCACAGTCGTCGAATTGGTTAGCGGCTAATGACGGTTCTGCCGCCGTCATGAGAGTCTCAAGCAGAGTAGCTCCCCCCATCACCCTAAAGGAGAGGGGTGCAGGCTATGTAGCGGTATTGTGGGGGGGAATGCTGGTGGTCTCCACTTACTTTTCTCCTAACCGCAGCAGGGCGGATTTCGAAGACCACCTGGCTGCGTTGGAAGGGGTTGTTCGAAGGGCGGCCCCTGTGCCGGTGCTGGTGGCGGGCGACCTCAACGCGAAGTCAGTCGCGTGGGGGTCCTCCTACACCGATGTTAAGGGTGGGGATCTGGAATCCTGGTCTCTGTCCCTGGGGCTTCAGATCCTAAATCGGGGTAACACCCCTACATGTGTTCGTTGGCAAGGGACTTCTGTGGTGGATGTTTCATTTGCCACACCCTCCCTGGCCGGACGAATCACTGATTGGCGGGTGGAGGACGAGGTGGAGACCCTATCGGACCACCTCTATATTCGAATAGAGCTCTTGACGACAACACCCCGCAGGAGCCGGACGACTAGGGGCCCGGCAGCGGGCGCCTTCCCAAGGTGGGCGCTCACGAAATTGCGCCCGGAGGTAGCAAAGGAGGCGGCGATGGTACGAGCATGGGCTGAAGTGCCCCCCAACCTCTCCGGTGATGCTGACGGCATGGCAAAGCTATTTGCGGAGGATATGCAAGTCGTCTGCCAAGCTGCCATGCCTAGAGCGCAGACCTGCTCTAGCAGGAAGCAGGTATACTGGTGGACACAGGAGATTGCCGACCTGCGTGCCACTAGCTGGAGGGCACGGCGCGCCTATCTTCGCTGTCGAAGGCGCGCCAGAACCACGCCTGACGAGGAGGCAAATTTCCGTCGGGTGTATAAAGTGGCCAAAAAGGCCCTCAGTGTGGCCATCTGCAAGGCGAAGGAAGAGTCCCGGGAGCGCTTCATTCAGCTCCTGGATAA
The DNA here is from genome assembly GCA_937001555.2 of Hypsopygia costalis. Taxonomy (NCBI): domain Eukaryota; kingdom Metazoa; phylum Arthropoda; class Insecta; order Lepidoptera; family Pyralidae; genus Hypsopygia; species Hypsopygia costalis. Next base: position 53,162 of record OW443336.2, on the reverse strand, counting down.
TGACCCGTGGGGACGTCCGTATCGACTGGTTAGGGGGAAGTTCAAAGCTGCAGCTACCTCCACCTCGGAGATGGAAGAGGGGCTACTGAACCAGGTGCTGATGACATTGTTTCCTAGCCCTGGTCCGTTTCAGCCCCCCAGAATGGTCCCTCCGTTGGCTCCAATGGAGGAGCCGGCGGCGGCTCCCCCTCCCATATCGGATGCCGAGTTTGATGCAGTGTGGAACCGATTCCGGCGTAAAAGAACTGCGCCGGGACCGGATGGGGTACCGTCGAAGGTCCTAACTCTCGCTCTGGGACCCCTGGAGGACCGATTCAGGGCGGTGCTAAACACTAGCATCGCCACGGGACGCTTCCCCAGCCAGTGGAAGCCGGGTAGACTTTGCCTGTTGAGGAAGGAGGGCCGCCCTGCCGACTCCCCTACTGGATACCGCCCGGTGGTGCTGCTTGACGATTCCGGAAAGTTCCTTGAGAAAATCCTGGCATCACGAATCGTCAAGCATCTCGAGGGCGCGGGGCCGGACTTGGCTCCGAACCAGTTTGGCTTCCGCACCGGCCGGTCCACGGTGGACGCGGTGACCCTCCTAAAAGGTTGGACGGAGGTGGCCACGGCTCGGGGTGAGACTGTCATTGCGGTGTCGCTAGACATCCGCAACGCCTTTAACAGCCTCCCCCACGAATGTATCACGGAGGCACTCCGTTTTCATCGAGTGCCCCCGTACCTACGAGCCATCGTGGAGGACTACCTACAGGGCAGAACGATCATCTACGTGGGCCCGGACGGGCGGGTCCGCTCGTGGGCGATGACGGCGGGTGTTCCTCAGGGGTCCGTACTGGGTCCTCTGCTGTGGAACCTGGGCTACAACTGGGTCCTGCGGGGCAGCGTCCTACCAGGGATGGAGGTCGTCTGTTTCGCCGATGATACACTTGTTGCGGCGAAGGCGAAGAGCGTTGAGGATGCGATTCGACTAGCGTCAGTAGGTGCGTCGCTGGTCGTTCGTCGCATCCGCATCCTGGGCCTGGATGTAGCCCTAGACAAAACGAAAGCCATGATGTTCCACGGCCCACGCCGCAGGATACCGGCGGGGCTCCGAGTCCGCATAGAGGGGGTCCACATACCGGTTGAGGCACATTTTAAGTACCTCGGCCTGGTCCTTGACCCCCGATGGAATTTTGAGGAGCACTTCAAGCTCCTCGCTCCACGGTTGAGTGCCGCCGCGTCTGCACTCGGACGAGTCCTCCCGAACGTGGGGGGACCGGGATCGGCTTGCCGTCGGCTGTATCATGGAGTTATACGGTCGATGGCACTCTACGGAGCCCCGATTTGGGCGGAGTGCCTCAAGCCCGGTACCGTGGCTGTTTTGCGGCGTCCTCAAAGGATCATCGCGAATCGAGCCGTCCGAGCCTACCGCACGGTGAGCCACGGCGCGGCCTGTGTACTCGCAGGACAAGTGCCGTGGGATATAGATGCACGCGTCCTGGCGGAGGTGTATCGACACAGGGTCGCTGCCATTGAAAGGGGTGAACGGCCCACTGCGGAGGAGGTGCGGCGGGTTCGGGCACTAGCGCAGAGTGAGGCGCTAACTCGCTGGGATGCGGCTCTCGACCTTTCAGCTGCCGGCCGCCGGACGATTGAAGCGATTCGTCCGGTGTTAGAAGAGTGGGTGGGGCGCCGGCATGGCAGCCTTACGTTCCGCATGGTGCAGGTTTTGACCGGACATGGGTGTTTCGGTCATTACTTGCACCGTGTCGCACGTCGAGAGGAAACGCCGCAGTGTCACCACTGCGGTGCAGCCGACGACACGACCGAGCACACACTAAGAGAGTGCCCGGCCTGGGGACAACAGCGCCACGAACTGGTCGCGGCGCTAGAAGGCGGAAACCTCTCGCTGCCGAGCATAGTCGAGACAATGCTCCGCGGCAAATGGGAAGCTGTTGCCTCCTTTTGCGAGGAAGTCATCTCGCAGAAGGAGGCAGCGGAGAGACAACGGGAGGAGGACCCTCAGGCCGCTCTTCCTAGGCGCAGACGCACAGGTAGGAGAAGGCAGGCGCACACCCTAGGTGTTCCTGCCTGATTTCCCTACCTGGAGGATCCCTTGCTGCTCGGCATGGCGCGAGCTGTGCCGGCCAGCGACGGATATCACGGCGGTAAACCCCTCTGCAAGAGGGACAGCGGAAGGGACTGCGAGAGGAGCGCCTCAGCATTCTCCCCCGCAACAGACGCGGAGCTATTAGATAGGCATTAGGCCCCTAATTAGCCTCCAGCACAGGCCGTCCTGTGCACGTCTGCGAGATTACCTATAGTACCCTAGGTAATCTCTACCGTGACGTCCCCGGTAAAGCCGGGAAGCTGCCATATACGGACATATGGAGAAATCCCCACATCGGGAGCCCATATGGCCGTACTCGTCAGCTGAGTGGGTATTTGCAGGGTTTTTTAGCGGATAGTGTCCGGAGCACCTGTAAGCGTGGGCAGGGGACTTATGCCCTCTGCGCATACTTGCAGGAAGCCCGGGATGAGTTCCGTTCGCTGGTGGCCCCTTAAGGGCGTCAGTGTCGATAAATCGAGGTTTTGCCTGCATAACAAAAAAAAAAAAAAAAAGGTTAGGTTAGGTTAGGTTAGGTTAGGTTAGGTTAGGTTAGGTTAGGTTAGGTTAGGTTAGGTTAGGTTAGGTTAGGTTTTTTTTTTTTTTTTTTTTTTTACTAAATTAAACTACAATCTACAGGCTCTTTGGCCCGTACCTTTTTTTGTTTGGTTTGTTTTTTTTTTTTGTTTGTTTATTTTGTTACGCTCCGCAATTACATCGTCCTTATAGCTAATGCTATGTGTCATTTTAGTTCCTTAAAATTAATGTCTAGTCCGGTGTTTTTTTTTTTTATTTTTTTTATTTTTTTATTATATCATGCTGTGTTCATGCAATTTTTTTTTTTTTCTTTTTATTTTTTTTTTTTTTATTTTTTTTTTTTTTTTTGTATTTGCTTTCATGCTGTATGTTTTTGTTCTGTTGCGGAGTTGCTCTTTTCTCTTTCCTATTTCTCTCTTTTTTTTTTTTTTTTTTTTTTTTTTTTTATCTTTACTGCTATTTTTACATGCTTGCTTGTGTTGGATTGAGGGACGCGAGCTGACCTGTCCCTCCGCGCAGCACCCGTTCACGAGTTGACGCAGGAGGCAGCCATCGCCGAGTTCGACCATGTTTTAGGGAACTCAGCGACCCGCCCCCCGCCGCCGCTGCACGTCTGGACATTTTAGTGAGCATGACTGCTCGGGTCCCTCAATCCTACATTTGTTTTGTTATTTTTTTTTTCTTAAGGAAATAACGAAGAGAGAAGGCACCCCGGCGTTTAGCCCTGTTTTCTTTAAGTAAGGGGGTGGTTGTGTTGGAGGAGGAGGAGGAGGGACCTCCACACTGGCTTTGCTCTCTGAGCATCGCGGCAGTTTTCTCGTCTCGTGCCTTCATCGCCATTTTTAGGTTGTAGTCCCTTATGTTGTCCGCTGTCGCAGCCTCTGCTCTCAAGATGAAAGTGGCTGTGGCATCATTTTGCGAGCAGTCTGTGTAGTATACACAGCTGCCGGTATGTCTAGAAACCGCGACCACGGCATGAGGGACACTTTGGAGGAGGTGGGATTTTTTGGACATTGTGCGTACAATAATCACTGACTCACACGTAAGGCCCTGTGCCTCGTGTATAGTTAGAGTGCGAGATCCCGATTTTGTTCCGTATCCCTGGCTGATAAGGAGTGCCTTTTCAGCCTGGGTGTGGACTAGGTAGAGGGTATTGTCCTTATTTGGGATCTGTACTCCTGTATACCGCTTCAGCGACAGGGATCTGGTGCTTGCCTTGGACGAGTATATGCCACTATAGATTTCTCTAAGGGCATACGCTACGTCCTGTGGATTTCTGTACGTACAAAGAAGGTTTTTGGAAATAGACGTCGTAAGGTTTGGCCTGTTGTAGAGCATTTTGAACAGGCCGTGTCTGTCGATATACGGGAGCTGGTTGTTGTCACCGATCAGCAAGGCTTCGCTGGCTTTGGCTACCTGGATCGCCATGACTATGGATCCGAAATGGTTCATAAGGGCTTCGTCCACCATTAGGCGTGTACACGATTGGCCCCTATGTAGTCCATTGACTAATAAGGATGCCATAGTCCGCACTCTTTTGTTGGCTTGTTCTAAGCCAAACCGCTTAGCCAGTTTTTCCTTGAGATCTGTGGCGGCCTCAGTTGTAGTTGTTAAGATGATGTCCCTCTCAGGGTCGGTTTGGGACACCACCCACGTAGATTTCCCGCAGCCGGGGACTCCGTTGACCCATGTGATACTGGGTTTCACCCAGTGCTCCACGGTTCCGCCTTCGAACAGTTCCCCCGCTATGGTTTGAGCCATTTCGAGGATTCTATCGTCCAGCATTACCCTGGTGCACTTGGCGACCACCACTATCGGGTCCTCCGGAGGTGTGTTGAAGATGACTCTCCCTTCTCTGTCCGTTCTTGTTTCGTCCAGGGTTACAAAGCCGTCGGTGGCACTGTAAGCTGCCATGTATGACCCCGACATATTACCCAGGATTACTAGGTTTCTGTCGTTGTCATAGATCGCTGCCTCAGCTTCGCTTAGTCTCATTCTTAGCAGTTCCCGCGACACCTGAGAGTCGCGCCTGTGATACGCCTGCAGGATGGTCTTGCAGGTGTCTTCGTTGACCTTACGCGTCGCTCTGGTCACTGCTACAAACTCGATAAATGCGTTTACCATATGGTCTTGTGGGCCCTGGGCTGGTCTGAGTTTAGGGGGGGTCACTTGTCCCATTTCTGCCTTTGTGCGAGGACTCGTGGGCGGTTCCGACGAATGGCGAGGGGGTATCTCCGTGGGTTTAACGGTCGCCGCTTCCATCGACAGAGCCCTTCCTAACGCTTTTTGTTTTTTGTTGGTGGGTGTGAGGACTGATTGGATGCACCTGTTGAAGGTCGTTATCATAGAGGAGAGAATGTGTCCAGTCGGTTTGTCCTTCTGCTTCGCGTTGCATTTCTCCTGCATCATCCGTTGTTGGAGGCGTTCCGACCCACTGATGTTGGGGTTTACAATCGGATGATCCCAGCAGTCTTTGGGTATCTGTATGGTGCCAGGGTCCCGGGGTTGGGCCTTAAGGTAACTCAGGTTTTGTCCCCTGTCCTCGTATACCACGATTTCGTGGTGCTGCGAGGCCAGGAGAGCTCCTTCGTAATCCTTAGTTCTCCCACTGAGGTACCCCACGACCATGGCATCGATACTGATGATCGTAGCAGGATCGACTCTTTGTCCTAAATTCTTCAGCACTGCACACATTTGCTCGAATTCGGTGACGTCGTCATCCGTGCAGAAGAGCGCGATAGTTTTGTTGTTCTTTCGCACTATTCTACACGTCTGATTTTCGATTGTCACCTTTGGCAATTCTTCGAACAACTTGCGCCGCATGGTGGTCTTGCTGGTGCTTCCGTTTAATAGGACTCCGAGTCCCGGCGAGATCGTCACCGTTTTTCTTGCTGCCATAGCGTTGCAGAAGGCAATCCCTACTCTCTCGGCGTTGTCGTCCATGAACAAAGCGACTCCTCTCAAGCGCAGTCCTGGTTGTCCTCTTTCTCCACAGAGTAGAATGTCAAAATTGTATTTTGTTGTGTCAGTGTGTGATGTGTCGATGTCTTGTGTTGTGTGTGGGGTGTTTGTCATTTCCGGGGTTTGCGTCGTCATGTCCGAGGTGGGGGGAGTGGGGGCTGGGTAGGTGCTGTTTCGCCGCGATGCGACTGAGGCCACCCTGTCCATGTAGGCCAGAAGCTTTGGGCGGGACGCCTTGCACTCCATCAGCCTTGGGAGGTTGTTTGTTGTGAGCTCCAGTTGAACAGAGCACTGTAGGTTGAATCTCTCGAGCTGGAAACGAGGGCACTCGAGCAGGATGTGCCACACTGACTCGCTGATTTGTGGATCGCACTCGCATCCTGGGCTGTTCTTCAGATTGAACCTGTGAAGGTACTCTCCGAAGCCGCCGTGTCCTGTCAGGATTTGGGTCTGGTGTTGGGTCAGTTTCGTTCCTCTCACGATGCGGTAAGCTGTGCTCACATCTGGGAGGAGCGCTTTAGTGACCGAGCCCGTCTCGGAGGAGTCGTAGCGTGCTTGCCATTTCTGGACCGACTCCTCTCTGATTTTCCTCCTGACATATGAGAGTGGGACCTCTGCGTAGTCGGGGTTTGCGTTGGTACTTGCAGCTGTTTTGGCAAGTTCGTCCGCCCTCTACTCTAAGTACTCGTTCGATTACGACACTAAGACCACGTCGCTCCGCAAAAAAAAATCCCGTAAAAATCGTCAAGTGCTCATACAAAAGTGAAAAGTGGAAAAAGTGATAGTTCCTAACCTTCGTCACAAGGGACATTGGAGGCAACGCTGTATCCCGAAGGACTACGGAGTTATTCACCACCAAACTCCCAGGACGAATAACGGCTAAGTGGTGAGACACCCCAATTTTTAATAATTACCAACGTGCAGCCGACCATCCTAGCTGTCCAACGAGGTGCCACACAAGCTGCTACGTCGAAGACCAAAGGAGATAGAGGTGTCTAAAGGTACCCCTTTTTGCCCCATAAAATCTGGGTCACCGCGTGTCCGCGACACGTGCCGCCAGACCGGCGCCGCCGACCCGACGTCACAGCGACCGCGGACGCAACTGAAGACACCTCTGACGCCCCGAGGAGTTCGGATCATCGACGCTGACTCCAAAACTACGAAGACCGGAAGGTACTCAGGGAACTCCTAAACCGTTCCACGTAGAGAGCTGGTTCTTGGACCCAATATAAGGGGACACCAGGACGCTTCTCTAGGACCCCAATCCCATACTAAATTCCCTTATCCCCAATCTGTGACCCCCACCGGGAACCCCCTAAGCCTCTCTAGACCAGCCTAGGACGGCTTCTGTACCCACTCCCGGCCTCCACCCGTATCCCTTTGACCCCCACCAGAGCTGTTGACCCCCACCGCACCCGTTGACCCCCACCATACCCGTTGACCCCCACCACACCCGTTGACCCCACCACACCCGTTGACCCCACCTCACCCGTTGACCCCCACCAGACCCGTTGACCCCCACCACACCCGTTGACCCCTCGTTGACCCCCACGTTGACCCCACGTTGACCCCCACGTTGACCCCCACTTTTAACCTCCCCACGAAATCTCCCCCCCCTTCCCCTCCCCCTCTCTGAGTACCTCACCCCCCCGGGTCCCATTTCCGTCAATCTTGACGCTACAGAGCCGTGTTTGGGCTCATTCGAATCGTCTCAAAAAGACCTGTCGATTGGCCCCGGGGGTTTTCCCAAAAAAGGACGGGAACAGGAGGAAAAAAAAAATATAAAAGAAAAAACACCAGAAAGGAAAATACTACTCAGACTCTTGAAGAAACTCTAGTCTGCAACGGTTTCAGCAGCAACGCACACCACCACAGCGCTAAACTAGAGAAACTAAGTAATACAATAGAGTAAAGTAGAGATGGCATCACCGGCGAGCAACCCTAGCACCTCCTTCGTTGCGAACGCTGGAGGGGAGGAGAATGAACCGACACAGGTCAAACCTGGTCAGGTAAGTGATTCGACTTCATCGCCAAAATCCACACAACCATCCCCATCCCCTAAAAAGACGTCGGAAGGAGCAGACGGCCCTTCCGATAGCACACACAAACAAACCGAAACAACACAGCAGAAAGACCTGCCAGGGGCAAGACTCGTTGTCTCGCCGAAGCGGTACAGACAAAGCACGGCAGCAATAAGAAAGTCAAGCGGCGCACATAAGGGAACACCCGAACTGTGCCGCAAGATTGCCGCTAAGAAGGTGCTGTCTCAGAAAACCGCAACGGGGGGCATGAGAAGGGCAGTATCCGTTAAGAACGCCAGAGCGGCAGCCCGCAAAATTGCCCTCGACCAGGGTAGAAGCATTGAGGCCACACCACAAGACCAAACCGGAAGCGCAGGGCCTGCTCCCGAACCGGAATCCACCGGCGGGACTCCCACACAAGTCGCCCACGCTGTACCAAAAAAGGACCATTACAGCGTGGTCATCTCCACCACCCCAACTAAAGAGCTCGTGGAGATTAGTGACAAAGTCCTAGAGGACTCACTGGCCGCCATCGATAAGGAGTTGCGCGACCTAGGAGTCCAAAGGGACGACTGTGGAGAGTCCGAAAGTGAGTGGACTGACACCGAAAGTGAGACCACCGGTAGACCAAGTCTACTACCGCCTATTGGGTCTCGCACAGGCGTCAGTAAAGACCTGGTTACGGAGAAGGCGAGGGAGTGCTTCCTGCAAGGTAAAGAGGCACTGGAACAGTCTAGAACACTAAAGAGGGAGTTAAGAGTAACCGCCGTAGAGCAAATGAGCAACCTTTACGAGCTGGTGCTCTCCCTGGCTGACTCACGTAATAGACACAGAGTCAACCTCGAGATCGAGCGGACGAGAGCGGCCAGGGAAATGGTCAAAGAACAAAAGGCTCACATCACCCAGAGGGAGCAAGATAAAGAGAGTCTATCCAACATCAAAGACTCTCTGGCTGAAAACCAGAAAGCCTTAGAAGCATTGCAAAGGAACCTAAACTTCGAGATGGAGGACTTGAACAAGACAATCAAGTCCATCCACCTCGAGGTGAAGGAACTCGCTGCAGAAAAGGCCACGCAGCCCGAACTCCCTCGTCAGCCCACCACGACAACAGACTACACACCAGCTCTGAAAGAAATAAAAGATATGCTTGGCGGTTTGCAGACAGAGGTGCATTACCTTAAAATGGACGCCAAATGTACAGCCCACAAACATATCAGCCCGCCTCGGACTCCCGAAAAATCAGAAACCACGGAACTGGCTAATGAATCCCTCGAAACCATGCGCGAGGAGATGAAAAGGCTTCGAGAAGAGATGGAAGGCATGAAGAACAGCCTCCTCCATTCGAAGCCCGCAACCAGGGAAGAGGTGCGAGAAGAGGTCCGAGAGGCAACGGCGTCCGTAATCAGTAAAACCGTCAACATACAGAAGGAGCTCGAAGAGGTCAAAGACCTGACCCTCGCCAGCGGCGGCCCGTCCTTGGGTGTTGGGGGTCTTGGAGCGGAATTGGCAATAACCGATACCGCGACGCAGTTAGAGGAGCTTATAACTCCACTAAGAGCAGACGTCGCGGAGGCAGCCAACCAATCCAGGGCGCTCAACTCAACCTTGGTATGGATTAACTCCTCTCTCAAAAAAGATGCGCCCCCACCTCAGCAACAAATACACCAGAAACCACAGCCGCAAACGTACGCAGCGGCCGCCAGAAAGACCCCTAGGTGCAAACCTAACCACAGCCTGATCGTCTCCTCGACGGACCCCACCAATACCGGGGACAAGGTCATAGAGACGATCAGAAACACTCTAGACTTTAAGTCAGGAGTAACTGTGGACAGGGTCCGGAAGGCCAAGAATCATAAGGTGGTTCTAAGTTGCGAAACGGAGGAGGGCGTAAACCGCCTTCGCACCCAAATTAAAAAGAACCAATCCCTAACAGTCACAACAGCAAAAACGTCCAATCCCCTAGTCCGTTTGGTGAATGTAATGGACTACTACAAGGACGACGAGATCCTGGAGAACCTGAGGGCCCAGAACAAGAAATTGTTCGAAGGCCTCACAGGTGAGGAAGACGTTGTCCGCCTGCGCTATAGGAGACGCGCCCGAAACGGGCTACAATGCCACCCAGTTCTGGAGGTCTCGCCAAAATTGCACCGGCGCATGACAGAGGTTGAAACGGTCCATATCGGTCTTGGCAGGAACCGAGTCGAGGACCAATCGCCTCTCATTCAATGCACGAGGTGCCTGGGCTACGGCCACACAAAGGCACTCTGCAAGGAGGCTGAGCAGCACTGCAACTACTGCAGCGGTGCTCACTCCTGGCAGGACTGCCCGGCCAGAAAAGAGAACCGCCCCCCCAGATGCCGGAACTGCAAAAAGGCCAAGCAAGAAGAAGGCGCCCCACCCCATATGGCATATAGCGATATATGCCCCCAGCGACAAATATGGGACAATATAGCGCGGTCCAAGATCGCCTACTGCTGACGCAGAAGATGATGCGGGTGATGTTCTCCCGAGTACAGGACACACAAGGTTGCGCTTCATCCAAGCAAACTTGAGGCGCTCCAAGCAGGCCACAGCCGAGCTACTAAAAGTAGCCGAGGATAAGGGAATAGCTGTAGCACTTGTCCAAGAGCCTTACGTGGGTTCAACAGGCATAGTGAAGCAATTCCCAGGCACTAAAGTCATCCAGTGCACCCTCAACAGGCAAAAACCAGTAAAGGCTGCGATATTCGTGTTCGGGGACCGCTTGAGGGTCATTCATGACCCTCAACTGGTCACCGAAACCGAGGCAGCGGTCATACTGGAGGCCGGAACAATGAGACTTGGAGTAGTGTCCGTCTACTACGAGGGAGACCAAGATATCGACCCGTACATTGCGCGTACAAAAGCGGTATGCGACCAATTACACACACCAAACATCATCCTAGGGGGAGACGTGAACGCATGGAGCCATTGGTGGGGAAGCTCGTCTGAAAACCAGAGAGGCGAAGAGTACAACTCCTTCCTCAACGAAATGGATTTCCAGATCCTAAACACCGGCAACACACCAACCTTCGAAGAATACCGACAGGGCAGACTCTACTCAAGCGTAGTAGACGTAACAGCGTGTTCTGCACCACTCCTAGGGAGAATTAAAGAGTGGAAAGTTGACCGAACCCTCATCACTTCAGACCATAATGCCATTACATATACACTGGTGTTGGGAGAGAGGCTGCAACAGCGCCCCCCACCCACCACCAGGAAGTATAACACAAAAAAGGCAAATTGGGCGGAATTCGGTCGACAATTACACGACTCCCTAGAGAGGAAAAACATCAATGTGGGTACAATCGAGGCGGTGAAAGGTGTGGAGGACCTGGAAACCCTAATCGAAGCCTACTCAGCATCAATTGAGGAAGCGTGCGAATCCGCCATTCCCAAAGTAGGTAGAGGAAGAAGCAAGCCAACGCCACCCTGGTGGACCCAAGAGCTTCAGGATCTGAAAAATGACGTGCTTCGCAAGAAGCGCCGGATCCGAAACGCTGCCCCAACCAGAATAGAAACCGTACTAAAAGACTATCACGAGGCAAAAGCGGAATACACTCAAAAGACCGCAGAGGCCCAGACTGATAGTTGGAAAGAATTCTGCTCAACACAGGACAGAGAAAGCGTGTGGGATGGAATATACAGAGTCCTCAGAAGAACGGCCAGGAGGGAGGACGATATGCTCCTGAGAGGTTCGGACGGTAAAACGCTAAGTCCCGAACAATCGGCGAATCTTCTAGCCGAAACGTTCTACCCCGAGGACGCTGTATCCACAGATAAACCACACCATACGCAGCTCAGACAACTTGTTGAGAGCAGGAATCCGGACGAGTACCTTCCGCCCGCAGACCCACCTTTCACTGAGGCGGAAGTGGAGGCTGTGCTAAAAGCACAAAACCCGAAAAAAGCCCCCGGCTCGGACGGATTCACAGCCGACATCTGCGCCAGAGCAATCCGGAATGAAAGTGAAGTATTTATGGCAATCGCAAACAAATGCCTAGCCTTATCTTACTTCCCCAAACTCTGGAAAACAGCTCATGTAGTCATTCTCAGAAAACCAGGTAAGGATGACTATACCCACCCAAAGTCTTATAGACCCATCGGCCTGTTATCGGTGCTGGGTAAGACCCTAGAGAAACTCTTGGTGGGCAGGCTGCAGTGGCACCTTCTTCCAACTATCAGTCCAAAACAGTACGGTTTCATGCCACAGCGCGGAACCGAGGACGCCCTATATGACCTCATGAGACACGTAAGGACAGGATTAGAGGAGAGGAAATCCGTCATTATTGTTTCATTGGACATAGAGGGGGCCTTTGATAACGCGTGGTGGCCGGCTCTAAAACAACAACTTGCGACCAGGAAATGCCCACGTAATTTGTACAAGATGGTGGACTCATACCTCACAGGAAGGAAGATAACAGTACACTATGCAGGGGCGTCTAGCGAAAGGGAAACAACGAAGGGATGTGTCCAAGGATCTATCGGAGGACCTACCTTCTGGAACCTCATTCTGGACCCACTGCTACAGGAACTGTCGAGTGAGGAAGTTTACTGTCAGGCGTTCGCAGACGACGGCGTTCTGGTATTCTCCGGGAAATCCATAGCCAGCATGGAGGATAACATCAACCAAGTGCTAAGCAAAATTGTGACATGGGGGTACAAAAACAAACTGAACTTCGCAGCACATAAGACGCAAGCAATGCTGCTAACCAAAAAACTGAAGTACAGTCCCCCAAACATTTGCATGTCCAATACACAGCTGGCCTTGGTTGATGAGATCAAACTCCTAGGGCTCATAATAGACAGGAACCTTAACTTTAAGTCGCACGTGTCGGCCGTTTGTAAGAAGTCAGCCGACATTTATAAACAGCTAGCGTGCGCAGCTAGGGTTACCTGGGGATTGAACGGAGAAATAGTCAGAACAATCTACGTCGCGGTCATCGAGCCGATCGTCACGTACGCAGCAAGCGCCTGGTCGCAAGCCACACTGCTCCAGATGAATAGGAAACGGCTGGAAGCGCTTCAGAGAGGATTTGCCCAGAAAATATGCAAATCCTACAGAACCACGTCACTAACATCAGCACTGGTTCTATCTGGTACGCTTCCGCTGGACCTAAGAATCCAAGAAAACGCCGCACTGTACGAAGCCAAGAAAGGCATCTCGACCGCATTCCTACCTCCCGGAAGAAAGCTCGAAGGAAGAGTGAAGTTTCAAGACTTCCCGCACCCAGCAACTCAAATTACAACTGAGTACGAGCTCCTCGAGGACATGGACCCCCCGACCCAGAAAGCCCACCAGATTGTCGGCCCTCAGATATACACTGACGGCAGCAAGATGGAGGGCAGAGTCGGGGCGGCACTAACATGGTGGGAGGGCGGACGAGAAACAGCCCATGAGACCTTCGGCCTCGACTCGAGCTGCACTGTTTTCCAATCCGAAATGTTTGCACTCCACAGGGCCATAGTCAGGGCAAGGGACAGCGGAAGGGAGATGGTCAATATTCTGAGCGACTCAAGATCGTCTCTGGAATTATTGGCGAACCCAAAGCTGCTACACCCCCTGGCTGGGGCCATGAAGGAGAACATCGCTCGGATGGGAAAGCAGGGCAGAAAAGTGCGACTTTTCTGGCTCAGAGCACATGTGGGTTAGGTTAGGTTAGGTTAGGTTAGGTTAGGTTAGGTTAGGTTAGGTTAGGTTTTTTTTTTTTTTTTTTTTTTTTTTTTTTTTTTTTTTTTTTTAATAAATTAAACTACAATCTACAGGCTCTTTGGCCCGTACCTTTTTTTGTTTGGTTTGTTTTTTTTTTTGTTTGTTTATTTTGTTACGCTCCGCAATTACATCGTCCTTATAGCTAATGCTATGTGTCGTTTTAGTTCCTTAAAATTAATGTCTAGTCCGGTGTTTTTTTTTTTTTTTTTTTTTTTATTATTTTTTTTTTTATTATATCATGCTGTGTTCGTGCAATTTTTTTTTTTTTTTTTTTTTTATTATTTTTTTTTATTTTTTTTTTTCGTATTTGCTTTCATGCTGTATGTTTTTGTTCTGTTGCGGAGTTGCTCTTTTCTCTTTCCCATTTCTCTTTTTTTTTTTTTTTTTTTTTTTTTTTTTACCTTTACTGCTATTTTTACATGCTTGCTTGTGTTGGATTGAGGGACGCGAGCTGACCTGTCCCTCCGCGCAGCACCCGTTCACGAGTTGACGCAGGAGGCAGCCATCGCCGAGTTCGACCATGTTTTAGGGAACTCAGCGACCCGCCCCCCGCCGCCGCTGCACGTCTGGACATTTTAGTGAGCATGACTGCTCGGGTCCCTCAATCCTACATTTGTTTTGTTATTTTTTTTTTCTTAAGGAAATAACGAAGAGAGAAGGCACCCCGGCGTTTAGCCCTGTTTTCTTTAAGTAAGGGGGTGGTTGTGTTGGAGGAGGAGGAGGAGGGACCTCCACACTGGCTTTGCTCTCTGAGCATCGCGGCAGTTTTCTCGTCTCGTGCCTTCATCGCCATTTTTAGGTTGTAGTCCCTTATGTTGTCCGCTGTCGCAGCCTCTGCTCTCAAGATGAAAGTGGCTGTGGCATCATTTTGCGAGCAGTCTGTGTAGTATACACAGCTGCCGGTATGTCTAGAAACCGCGACCACGGCATGAGGGACACTTTGGAGGAGGTGGGATTTTTTGGACATTGTGCGTACAATAATCACTGACTCACACGTAAGGCCCTGTGCCTCGTGTATAGTTAGAGTGCGAGATCCCGATTTTGTTCCGTATCCCTGGCTGATAAGGAGTGCCTTTTCAGCCTGGGTGTGGACTAGGTAGAGGGTATTGTCCTTATTTGGGATCTGCACTCCTGTATACCGCTTCAGCGACAGGGATCTGGTGCTTGCCTTGGACGAGTATATGCCACTATAGATTTCTCTAAGGGCATACGCTACGTCCTGAGGATTTCTGTACGTACAAAGAAGGTTTTTGGAAATAGACGTCGTAAGGTTTGGCCTGTTGTAGAGCATTTTGAACAGGCCGTGTCTGTCGATATACGGGAGCTGGTTGTTATCACCGATCAGCAAGGCTTCGCTGGCTTTGGCTACCTGGATCGCCATGACTATGGATCCGAAATGGTTCATAAGGGCTTCGTCCACCATTAGGCGTGTACACGATTGGCCCCTATGTAGTCCATTGACTAATAAGGATGCCATAGTCCGCACTCTTTTGTTGGCTTGTTCTAAGCCAAACCGCTTAGCCAGTTTTTCCTTGAGATCTGTGGCGGCCTCGGTTGTAGTTGTTACGATGATGTCCCTCTCAGGGTCGGTTTGGGACACCACCCACGTAGATTTCCCGCAGCCGGGGACTCCGTTGACCCATGTGATACTGGGTTTCACCCAGTGCTCCACGGTTCCGCCTTCGAACAGTTCCCCCGCTATGGTTTGAGCCATTTCGAGGATTCTATCGTCCAGCATTACCCTGGTGCACTTGGCGACCACCACTATCGGGTCCTCCGGAGGTGTGTTGAAGATGACTCTCCCTTCTCTGTCCGTTCTTGTTTCGTCCAGGGTTACAAAGCCGTCGGTGGCACTGTAAGCTGCCATGTATGACCCCGACATATTACCCAGGATTACTAGGTTTCTGTCGTTGTCATAGATCGCTGCCTCAGCTTCGCTTAGTCTCATTCTTAGCAGTTCCCGCGACACCTGAGAGTCGCGCCTGTGATACGCCTGCAGGATGGTCTTGCAGGTGTCTTCGTTGACCTTACGCGTCGCTCTGGTCACTGCTACAAACTCGATAAATGCGTTTACCATATGGTCTTGTGGGCCCTGGGCTGGTCTGAGTTTAGGGGGGGTCACTTGTCCCATTTCTGCCTTTGTGCGAGGACTCGTGGGCGGTTCCGACGAATGGCGAGGGGGTATCTCCGTGGGTTTAACGGTCGCCGCTTCCATCGACAGAGCCCTTCCTAACGCTTTTTGTTTTTTGTTGGTGGGTGTGAGGACTGATTGGATGCACCTGTTGAAGGTCGTTATCATAGAGGAGAGAATGTGTCCAGTCGGTTTGTCCTTCTGCTTCGCGTTGCATTTCTCCTGCATCATCCGTTGTTGGAGGCGTTCCGACCCACTGATGTTGGGGTTTACAATCGGATGATCCCAGCAGTCTTTGGGTATCTGTATGGTGCCAGGGTCCCGGGGTTGGGCCTTAAGGTAACTCAGGTTTTGTCCCCTGTCCTCGTATACCACGATTTCGTGGTGCTGCGAGGCCAGGAGAGCTCCTTCGTAATCCTTAGTTCTCCCACTGAGGTACCCCACGACCATGGCATCGATACTGATGATCGTAGCAGGATCGACTCTTTGTCCTAAATTCTTCAGCACTGCACACATTTGCTCGAATTCGGTGACGTCGTCATCCGTGCAGAAGAGCGCGATAGTTTTGTTGTTCTTTCGCACTATTCTACACGTCTGATTTTCGATTGTCACCTTTGGCAATTCTTCGAACAACTTGCGCCGCATGGTGGTCTTGCTGGTGCTTCCGTTTAATAGGACTCCGAGTCCCGGCGAGATCGTCACCGTTTTTCTTGCTGCCATAGCGTTGCAGAAGGCAATCCCTACTCTCTCGGCGTTGCCGTCCATGAACAAAGCGACTCCTCTCAAGCGCAGTCCTGGTTGTCCTCTTTCTCCACAGAGTAGAATGTCAAAATTGTATTTTGTTGTGTCAGTGTGTGATGTGTCGATGTCTTGTGTTGTGTGTGGGGTGTTCGTCATTTCCGGGGTTTGCGTCGTCATGTCCGAGGTGGGGGGAGTGGGGGCTGGGTAGGTGCTGTTTCGCCGCGATGCGACTGAGGCCACCCTGTCCATGTAGGCCAGAAGCTTTGGGCGGGACGCCTTGCACTCCATCAGCCTTTGTAACGCGTGAATTTTTAATTGTGGCACTAATTTCAGGCTTAAATACATATTACATTGTTTTGGGAATGTGTAAACATTTCTTGTTTACGAAGAGAGATGTTGACTTTTCGTTTGACAGTCTGCTGTTCCGACAGCTGATCTAATTTTGGCTTTTGCAGGATTGAGGACCCTGGAAGCCCGCACTTGTTGATAGTCGGCCCGAAGGTTTTGTTTCTCATTCGTAGATTTAGATATTCGTTAATCATCTTTTTTAAAGGGATATTGGAGTTGCTGAGAGGAATTGACGCGCGAGTTGGATTTTCCCTTGAAAGGAAACCATTTGGGAGATTTTCGTTTACGAATGGAATAATCTAGCCTATTGTTCTAATCTTAATTTTAAAGTAGTTTTGATTTTTCTACTCGTGTTTGTTAGCTGTCGTGTTTTGTGACGGAAGGCAAGAAGCCTGGAGAGTTCCATTCGTGAATGGAGTGCGTGATTCGGCTTCCGAATTCAAGTTGTGATGGTCGCTTCTGTTAGTTTCAGTAATGTGTGATTTGTTGAAGGTGGTTGCCAAGTTTACGAAAAGACGCGTTGGCGTTGACACTAGACTAACGTATTGTCGGTGGCGGAAGCGTGCAATAGATTTATTGAATTTCTAAAAAAAATAATTTTGTTATTGTTAAAAGGAGGTATCTTTAATGTTCTGGAAGATTCCATATACATTGTGGAGTGGGGATTGGTGGCAATGACAAAACGGGTCCGCGCGCTCGGGGCGGCCTTTTTCTGTCGTCGGGAGCACCCTAGTCGAAGTCACCAGACCCTCGGAACGTCGGCAGGACACGTCGAAGACTGTGATTCCGGGCACCCGAATTCGACGTCAGCCCGAAGCGCCTGACGAATCAGCCCGACTACGTCACTCCGGGTTCGACGTGCATATCCTGTCGCGTTCCCCTTGACGGTGCTCCTCGCGCAACCTGCAGCGCGGGCATCAACGCGCTTTCTGCGGCGCCATTTGGCCGCGCTATTCCCCAGGCCGTGGATCGAACCTCCAGTCGGGAGGTTTTTTAATATACCCTCTTCCTCTTCACTCCGGTCGTGAGACTGACTGCGCAGTGGTGACGTGGCACGCAGTCCGAGCCACTCCGACACTCGGGTCAGCTTGATACAGCGGCTTCAAGACCGTATCGCTCGCATACAGCTAAGTGGTGTTACCGATCGAGCAATTTATGTGGACTTTTGCCGTAATAGTGAATTTCTGTACCAAACCATTTCTATTATGATCGCAATAAGAATGTAGGCTTTCTGACTCATCGCCCTGAGAAACTAAATTGTAACTTGCTCTGCCGCTGCTTTTAATTACTGTATTTTTGACCTGGCATAAACAGGTCTGGCGCCCATTAGATATTTTGTTAACTGAAAATTGTAAAATTAGCTGTTAATATATATGAAATGTGAATTTGTATGTGGGAGACAATGGAGAGGTTTTGAACCACAGGAATAAACTCTGTCTGGCGATTTGTAACTTTCATTTACCTCCCACCCTCAGAATTGTGTACTAAACTTATACTGAGAGAGCGCTTACCATAAGCGGGTCTCTTACCTTACTGTTACTTATACTTCAATTTATCTACTTACTTACTTTTCCTTTTCAACCAACTAAAATTTTAAAACATTACAGTGGCGCTTAACTGGTAAATCTTATTGCGATCATGCCTTAATTTTATGAAATTGTGTATTGGTTTTGTATTGATTTAACCTAATATTTATTGTGTTTAACCTATGTTTAAAATTTACTGTGCATTTTTTTTAGGAAATTTTTTTTCCATACTGTGTAACTACCTGCGTTTTAGTATAACAGTGTAACTTATTGTAGCAGTGTAACAGTGTACCACTATTTTAGCTTACTTATTTTGAAATTCAGGTGTAACTTATTGCGGCAAATACTATTTTAACTGAAATTTAATTTTTTATAGTGAGAGGGTATATTTTTTTTAAATTCAAGTGTACTCAGGGGGAACACATATTTTTGTTTAACGCTTAAGTTTTTTTTAACTTTTAAATTTTAACTCTTTATCAGGGCATACTTCTGTAGAAATTCAAGTGAATTTAATTTATTGAGGGCATATCTGTCTTGAAATTTGTGTGTATTTGTAGCGATCAAATATTTTTTCTGAAATACTTGAATACCTGTTTATCAACGGCATATTTATTGTGAGACTCAAGTGTAACTTGTTGCGATCATAATTTTTTATTATTTACATAAAAGTTAAACTTAAATTTTAAATATTTGAAGAAGAATGGCTCGCGATACACTCCTTATATTCCATACTATTATTACAAAGTCGGTTCTGGTGCGGTCGGGTGAATTTATTTTATAGGGCAGAATTTAGTTTCCATAGTGCAGGAAGTGGCTGTCCTCGGGGGTAATTTTTTAAACAGTGTTGACAGTGAGTGCCGCATGCCAATATTATTACACAACCTATAGTATTGGTATAGAAGTATATGAATATTGATAGGGTGGATTTTTTTTTCTGAAATTATGAAACAATTGTGATTTTTTTTTGAAATTTACATGATAAATTCACTTAAGAAAGTTCACAGTTGGATTTTATCTTGATTAGTTGATGAGTTTGGTAGGGATTTTTTTTTACAAAGCATCATTAGTACAAAGTGATATTTTTAACCGACTCAGAAATAATGGTTCTAAATTTGGTTGTAATTTTTTTTATATTTATTGCTTCATCACTTCCGACATTGGTGGACGGATTTGAAGATTTTTTTATTTTTTGAATAGTGTACTTCCAGATTGGTCCCATATTTTTTTATATCATGGAGTTCGGTTCTTATAGTATTTTTAAATTTTTATGTGGTGCTTAAATTTAAAAAGATTTTTTTTGGTTATAGTTATGAAAACAATATTGGTAGGCATGCGGTTAGGACACCCTTTTGACTTTTGGCTGGGAGATGCTTTTGGCTTGCTTCTGGGGAAGGCTTTTCACTTACATATACTCATTTATGGTGATTTATAGGTGATCTTTGTTGTCACTATTTTGACATAAGTGAAGCGTATGTAAAATATATGTTAGTATTTATTGCAGGAAAAATATATTTTTTTAATGAAGGGTTATTTACAATACTATTAATTATTTTTTTAATGACCAGTAATATTTTTTTAATTTGACATTACTTGAGAAAATATATTATAATTTTGGATGTGCTCACAATTATTAAATATAAATATTTGAGAATTTTAAATGGACTTCCTTAGTTGAGTATGTAGGTGTAGTGGGTGCTTCAGCTTATAATATTTTTTTTTGCTAAGACAGGGTTTGAACAACCAGGCAGAATTAGTTTGATTAATCTAGTCAACTAATTTTACCGGGACGGATAGATTTGTTTGTTTTTTTTTTGAGATGATGTTATTGGGTATTTGGTAGTTTGCTATTTTTTTTAATGGTGCATAACTAAAATGTACATTTTATTCCATGTGTCCATTCAGTACATTCCATTTTATTAACGTCATATAGGCGATTGTATTCTTTCCATTTTTTCAACGACCAGGTTTTCAACAGGATTTTCTTCGACGGGGCTTTATATATTTTTTTTTCTTTTAATTGAGTCATCTTAGAGATGAAGCAATTATTTTTAGGGGACGTTAGGAAAACGTGTCTTATTTTTCTTTTTGGTTCCTTGAGAGACTAACCTAGCTTGAGTTGTCATTGGGTAGGCTGGTGTTTATAGGGTTGTCTACTTTGTTTTAAAGACAATTCGTTCCTTTATGTTTTTACCTGTCTATCGGCAACTCCTAGGACTCATTGATCCATAGGGGTATAGTGGTGCCTTTTTCATCACTTTGTGCGGGTGGTTTATATTCAACAAACCAAATACCCGGACGTGTAGGGAATAATTTTGAGATGGAGAAGATTTGTCCTGGTCGTTGGAATTATTAGGAATGTATTACTGTATGGATTAAGCAAACCAAATACCCGGACGTGTAGAGATTAATTATGGTTAGGAAAAGATTGGTCCTGGTTGTTGGAATATTTTAGGAATGATCACTGGAAGAATTAGGCAAACAAGTCAGTACAAAGGACTTGCACTGACTTGATTTTTTTATATTTTGAGTTTAAATTATTTTAGGTGGAGGGAAGCTTACCATCAGGTGGATTTGGTAGACTGAGCGAGGAAAGTTAAAAGACATGTATATTTATTATTTATATGTTCAGTATATATTAAAATACCAATATTTATTTATTTACATTGAAATATATTTTATTTATTTTAATTGTCATGATTGCAATAGTACAAGCGGTGCAGGCTACTTATAAAATAAAGCCATAAGCCTTAGTATACAGACTTTAACCTTTTTCATGAATAACTTTAACTCAAGCGAGTGAGTCCTTGTAATTTGTAAACTAGGACTCAGGTTATTCCTTCATACTTAATGTGCATCTATATCAGAGCGGTGTCATAACTCATTAAATAAGCCTTAATATTTAGGATACTAGATGAACATTAACTACATTTACAACTTTTTTTGGGGTTTTCACTCATAACTTATTGGTTAATAAGGGGAAGCTTTTAGACTACGAGTTATCTCTAAAATTGAATAGAGTAACTCAATACATCTTAAGTGGGTAAATTATCTAATAAGGAGTTAACAAATTTTATAATTTAGTCCCATATATACAAACTTATTTATGTCATTTTAATATTTATGGATGCAGGTATGCTGGTGATTAGAGGTAAGAATGATAGAGAGACAGTGTGATTGATTGATTTGATTAAGAGAAAGTATGAAAAGGAAGTTTGTAGTTGTTGTGGATTGGGTAGCGAGTCAGTGTATACTATTTTTTTCTTCAGGGGTCTACTTTAAACACTTTAATTTTATTTTCCTGATTTCTCTAACCATGACACAGACCATGTATGATAGGAGTATGAATTTGGTTCGAGATTATATTATAGTATTATAAAGTATTTATTTCAGACAACAATAGCCCAGTTACTTAGTTTATTTATATTCATCCCATGTCATATATCATATCCGACCTACCTATCTTTCTACCAAATCGTCGCATAGGTTTAGTTTTTTTTTATAATATTCGTAAAGGCAGAGTATTGTTCATTGGTTTTTTCGTTTCATGGATGGCAGTATTGTTTCAGGAGTATACTGCTGGGGACAGCAGGAAATTTGCAGGAGCAAATTTTTCCTGGCTTGGGGGATATTGTAACGCGTGAATTTTTAATTGTGGCACTAATTTCAGGCTTAAATACATATTACATTGTTTTGGGAATGTGTAAACATTTCTTGTTTACGAAGAGAGATGTTGACTTTTCGTTTGACAGTCTGCTGTTCCGACAGCTGATCTAATTTTGGCTTTTGCAGGATTGAGGACCCTGGAAGCCCGCACTTGTTGATAGTCGGCCCGAAGGTTTTGTTTCTCATTCGTAGATTTAGATATTCGTTAATCATCTTTTTTAAAGGGATATTGGAGTTGCTGAGAGGAATTGACGCGCGAGTTGGATTTTCCCTTGAAAGGAAACCATTTGGGAGATTTTCGTTTACGAATGGAATAATCTAGCCTATTGTTCTAATCTTAATTTTAAAGTAGTTTTGATTTTTCTACTCGTGTTTGTTAGCTGTCGTGTTTTGTGACGGAAGGCAAGAAGCCTGGAGAGTTCCATTCGTGAATGGAGTGCGTGATTCGGCTTCCGAATTCAAGTTGTGATGGTCGCTTCTGTTAGTTTCAGTAATGTGTGATTTGTTGAAGGTGGTTGCCAAGTTTACGAAAAGACGCGTTGGCGTTGACACTAGACTAACGTATTGTCGGTGGCGGAAGCGTGCAATAGATTTATTGAATTTCTAAAAAAAATAATTTTGTTATTGTTAAAAGGAGGTATCTTTAATGTTCTGGAAGATTCCATATACATTGTGGAGTGGGGATTGGTGGCAATGACAAAACGGGTCCGCGCGCTCGGGGCGGCCTTTTTCTGTCGTCGGGAGCACCCTAGTCGAAGTCACCAGACCCTCGGAACGTCGGCAGGACACGTCGAAGACTGTGATTCCGGGCACCCGAATTCGACGTCAGCCCGAAGCGCCTGACGAATCAGCCCGCCCGGGACGGTCCACATAACCTCGTTCGATAGAACCGTGGACTACGTCACTCCGGGTTCGACGTGCATATCCTGTCGCGTTCCCCTTGACGGTGCTCCTCGCGCAACCTGCAGCGCGGGCATCAACGCGCTTTCTGCGGCGCCATTTGGCCGCGCTATTCCCCAGGCCGTGGATCGAACCTCCAGTCGGGAGGTTTTTTAATATACCCTCTTCCTCTTCACTCCGGTCGTGAGACTGACTGCGCAGTGGTGACGTGGCACGCAGTCCGAGCCACTCCGACACTCGGGTCAGCTTGATACAGCGGCTTCAAGACCGTATCGCTCGCATACAGCTAAGTGGTGTTACCGATCGAGCAATTTATGTGGACTTTTGCCGTAATAGTGAATTTCTGTACCAAACCATTTCTATTATGATCGCAATAAGAATGTAGGCTTTCTGACTCATCGCCCTGAGAAACTAAATTGTAACTTGCTCTGCCGCTGCTTTTAATTACTGTATTTTTGACCTGGCATAAACAGGTCTGGCGCCCATTAGATATTTTGTTAACTGAAAATTGTAAAATTAGCTGTTAATATATATGAAATGTGAATTTGTATGTGGGAGACAATGGAGAGGTTTTGAACCACAGGAATAAACTCTGTCTGGCGATTTGTAACTTTCATTTACCTCCCACCCTCAGAATTGTGTACTAAACTTATACTGAGAGAGCGCTTACCATAAGCGGGTCTCTTACCTTACTGTTACTTATACTTCAATTTATCTACTTACTTACTTTTCCTTTTCAACCAACTAAAATTTTAAAACATCACACCTTGGGAGGTTGTTTGTTGTGAGCTCCAGTTGAACAGAGCACTGTAGGTTGAATCTCTCGAGCTGGAAACGAGGGCACTCGAGCAGGATGTGCCACACTGACTCGCTGATTTGTGGATCGCACTCGCATCCTGGGCTGTTCTTCAGATTGAACCTGTGAAGGTACTCTCCGAAGCCGCCGTGTCCTGTCAGGATTTGGGTCTGGTGTTGGGTCAGTTTCGTTCCTCTCACGATGCGGTAAGCTGTGCTCACATTTGGGAGGAGCGCTTTAGTGACCGAGCCCGTCTCGGAGGAGTCGTAGCGTGCTTGCCATTTCTGGACCGACTCCTCTCTGATTTTCCTCCTGACATATGAGAGTGGGACCTCTGCGTAGTCGGGGTTTGCGTTCGTACTTGCAGCTGTTTTGGCAAGTTCGTCCGCCCTCTCGTTTCCTGCTGTTCCCACATGTGCTCTGAGCCAGAAAAGTCGCACTTTTCTGCCCTGCTTTCCCATCCGAGCGATGTTCTCCTTCATGGCCCCAGCCAGGGGGTGTAGCAGCTTTGGGTTCGCCAATAATTCCAGAGACGATCTTGAGTCGCTCAGAATATTGACCATCTCCCTTCCGCTGTCCCTTGCCCTGACTATGGCCCTGTGGAGTGCAAACATTTCGGATTGGAAAACAGTGCAGCTCGAGTCGAGGCCGAAGGTCTCATGGGCTGTTTCTCGTCCGTCCTCCCACCATGTTAGTGCCGCCCCGACTCTGCCCTCCATCTTGCTGCCGTCAGTGTATATCTGAGGGCCGACAATCTGGTGGGCTTTCTGGGTCGGGGGGTCCATGTCCTCGAGGAGCTCGTACTCAGTTGTAATTTGAGTTGCTGGGTGCGGGAAGTCTTGAAACTTCACTCTTCCTTCGAGCTTTCTTCCGGGAGGTAGGAATGCGGTCGAGATGCCTTTCTTGGCTTCGTACAGTGCGGCGTTTTCTTGGATTCTTAGGTCCAGCGGAAGCGTACCAGATAGAACCAGTGCTGATGTTAGTGACGTGGTTCTGTAGGATTTGCATATTTTCTGGGCAAATCCTCTCTGAAGCGCTTCCAGCCGTTTCCTATTCATCTGGAGCAGTGTGGCTTGCGACCAGGCGCTTGCTGCGTACGTGACGATCGGCTCGATGACCGCGACGTAGATTGTTCTGACTATTTCTCCGTTCAATCCCCAGGTAACCCTAGCTGCGCACGCTAGCTGTTTATAAATGTCGGCTGACTTCTTACAAACGGCCGACACGTGCGACTTAAAGTTAAGGTTCCTGTCTATTATGAGCCCTAGGAGTTTGATCTCATCAACCAAGGCCAGCTGTGTATTGGACATGCAGATGTTTGGGGGACTGTACTTCAGTTTTTTGGTTAGCAGCATTGCTTGCGTCTTATGTGCTGCGAAGTTCAGTTTGTTTTTGTACCCCCATGTCACAATTTTGCTTAGCACTTGGTTGATGTTATCCTCCATGCTGGCTATGGATTTCCCGGAGAATACCAGAACGCCGTCGTCTGCGAACGCCTGACAGTAAACTTCCTCACTCGACAGTTCCTGTAGCAGTGGGTCCAGAATGAGGTTCCAGAAGGTAGGTCCTCCGATAGATCCTTGGACACATCCCTTCGTTGTTTCCCTTTCGCTAGACGCCCCTGCATAGTGTACTGTTATCTTCCTTCCTGTGAGGTATGAGTCCACCATCTTGTACAAATTACGTGGGCATTTTCTGGTCGCAAGTTGTTGTTTTAGAGCCGGCCACCACGCGTTATCAAAGGCCCCCTCTATGTCCAATGAAACAATAATGACGGATTTCCTCTCCTCTAATCCTGTCCTTACGTGTCTCATGAGGTCATATAGGGCGTCCTCGGTTCCGCGCTGTGGCATGAAACCGTACTGTTTTGGACTGATAGTTGGAAGAAGGTGCCACTGCAGCCTGCCCACCAAGAGTTTCTCTAGGGTCTTACCCAGCACCGATAACAGGCCGATGGGTCTATAAGACTTTGGGTGGGTATAGTCATCCTTACCTGGTTTTCTGAGAATGACTACATGAGCTGTTTTCCAGAGTTTGGGGAAGTAAGATAAGGCTAGGCATTTGTTTGCGATTGCCATAAATACTTCACTTTCATTCCGGATTGCTCTGGCGCAGATGTCGGCTGTGAATCCGTCCGAGCCGGGGGCTTTTTTCGGGTTTTGTGCTTTTAGCACAGCCTCCACTTCCGCCTCAGTGAAAGGTGGGTCTGCGGGCGGAAGGTACTCGTCCGGATTCCTGCTCTCAACAAGTTGTCTGAGCTGCGTATGGTGTGGTTTATCTGTGGATACAGCGTCCTCGGGGTAGAACGTTTCGGCTAGAAGATTCGCCGATTGTTCGGGACTTAGCGTTTTACCGTCCGAACCTCTCAGGAGCATATCGTCCTCCCTCCTGGCCGTTCTTCTGAGGACTCTGTATATTCCATCCCACACGCTTTCTCTGTCCTGTGTTGAGCAGAATTCTTTCCAACTATCAGTCTGGGCCTCTGCGGTCTTTTGAGTGTATTCCGCTTTTGCCTCGTGATAGTCTTTTAGTACGGTTTCTATTCTGGTTGGGGCAGCGTTTCGGATCCGGCGCTTCTTGCGAAGCACGTCATTTTTCAGATCCTGAAGCTCTTGGGTCCACCAGGGTGGCTTTGGCTTGCTTCTTCCTCTACCTACTTTGGGAATGGCGGATTCGCACGCTTCCTCAATTGATGCTGAGTAGGCTTCGATTAGGGTTTCCAGGTCCTCCACACCTTTCACCGCCTCGATTGTACCGACATTGATGTTTTTCCTCTCTAGGGAGTCGTGTAATTGTCGACCGAATTCCGCCCAATTTGCCTTTTTTGTGTTATACTTCCTGGTGGTGGGTGGGGGGCGCTGTTGCAGCCTCTCTCCCAACACCAGTGTATATGTAATGGCATTATGGTCTGAAGTGATGAGGGTTCGGTCAACTTTCCACTCTTTAATTCTCCCTAGGAGTGGTGCAGAACACGCTGTTACGTCTACTACGCTTGAGTAGAGTCTGCCCTGTCGGTATTCTTCGAAGGTTGGTGTGTTGCCGGTGTTTAGGATCTGGAAATCCATTTCGTTGAGGAAGGAGTTGTACTCTTCGCCTCTCTGGTTTTCAGACGAGCTTCCCCACCAATGGCTCCATGCGTTCACGTCTCCCCCTAGGATGATGTTTGGTGTGTGTAATTGGTCGCATACCGCTTTTGTACGCGCAATGTACGGGTCGATATCTTGGTCTCCCTCGTAGTAGACGGACACTACTCCAAGTCTCATTGTTCCGGCCTCCAGTATGACCGCTGCCTCGGTTTCGGTGACCAGTTGAGGGTCATGAATGACCCTCAAGCGGTCCCCGAACACGAATATCGCAGCCTTTACTGGTTTTTGCCTGTTGAGGGTGCACTGGATGACTTTAGTGCCTGGGAATTGCTTCACTATGCCTGTTGAACCCACGTAAGACTCTTGGACAAGTGCTACAGCTATTCCCTTATCCTCGGCTACTTTTAGTAGCTCGGCTGTGGCCTGCTTGGAGCGCCTCAAGTTTGCTTGGATGAAGCGCAACCTTGTGTGTCCTGTACTCGGGAGAACATCACCCGCATCATCTTCTGCGTCAGCAGTAGGCGATCTTGGACCGCGCTATATTGTCCCATATTTGTCGCTGGGGGCATATATCGCTATATGCCATATGGGGTGGGGCGCCTTCTTCTTGCTTGGCCTTTTTGCAGTTCCGGCATCTGGGGGGGCGGTTCTCTTTTCTGGCCGGGCAGTCCTGCCAGGAGTGAGCACCGCTGCAGTAGTTGCAGTGCTGCTCAGCCTCCTTGCAGAGTGCCTTTGTGTGGCCGTAGCCCAGGCACCTCGTGCATTGAATGAGAGGCGATTGGTCCTCGACTCGGTTCCTGCCAAGACCGATATGGACCGTTTCAACCTCTGTCATGCGCCGGTGCAATTTTGGCGAGACCTCCAGAACTGGGTGGCATTGTAGCCCGTTTCGGGCGCGTCTCCTATAGCGTAGGCGGACAACGTCTTCCTCACCTGTGAGGCCTTCGAACAATTTCTTGTTCTGGGCCCTCAGGTTCTCCAGGATCTCGTCGTCCTTGTAGTAGTCCATTACATTCACCAAACGGACCAGGGGATTGGACGTTTTTGCTGTTGTGACTGTTAGGGATTGGTTCTTTTTAATTTGGGTGCGAAGGCGGTTTACGCCCTCCTCCGTTTCGCAACTTAGAACCACCTTATGATTCTTGGCCTTCCGGACCCTGTCCACAGTTACTCCTGACTTAAAGTCTAGAGTGTTTCTGATCGTCTCTATGACCTTGTCCCCGGTATTGGTGGGGTCCGTCGAGGAGACGATCAGGCTGTGGTTAGGTTTGCACCTAGGGGTCTTTCTGGCGGCCGCTGCGTACGTTTGCGGCTGTGGTTTCTGGTGTATTTGTTGCTGAGGTGGTGGCGCATCTTTTTTGAGAGAGGAGTTAATCCATACCAAGGTTGAGTTGAGCGCCCTGGATTGGTTGGCTGCCTCCGCGACGTCTGCTCTTAGTGGAGTTATAAGCTCCTCTAACTGCGTCGCGGTATCGGTTATTGCCAATTCCGCTCCAAGACCCCCAACACCCAAGGACGGGCCGCCGCTGGCGAGGGTCAGGTCTTTGACCTCTTCGAGCTCCTTCTGTATGTTGACGGTTTTACTGATTACGGACGCCGTTGCCTCTCGGACCTCTTCTCGCACCTCTTCCCTGGTTGCGGGCTTCGAATGGAGGAGGCTGTTCTTCATGCCTTCCATCTCTTCTCGAAGCCTTTTCATCTCCTCGCGCATGGTTTCGAGGGATTCATTAGCCAGTTCCGTGGTTTCTGATTTTTCGGGAGTCCGAGGCGGGCTGATATGTTTGTGGGCTGTACATTTGGCGTCCATTTTAAGGTAATGCACCTCTGTCTGCAAACCGCCAAGCATATCTTTTATTTCTTTCAGAGCTGGTGTGTAGTCTGTTGTCGTGGTGGGCTGACGAGGGAGTTCGGGCTGCGTGGCCTTTTCTGCAGCGAGTTCCTTCACCTCGAGGTGGATGGACTTGATTGTCTTGTTCAAGTCCTCCATCTCGAAGTTTAGGTTCCTTTGCAATGCTTCTAAGGCTTTCTGGTTTTCAGCCAGAGAGTCTTTGATGTTGGATAGACTCTCTTTGTCTTGCTCCCTCTGGGTGATGTGAGCCTTTTGTTCTTTGACCATTTCCCTGGCCGCTCTCGTCCGCTCGATCTCGAGGTTGACTCTGTGTCTATTACGTGAGTCAGCCAGGGAGAGCACCAGCTCGTAAAGGTTGCTCATTTGCTCTACGGCGGTTACTCTTAACTCCCTCTTTAGTGTTCTAGACTGTTCCAGTGCCTCTTTACCTTGCAGGAAGCACTCCCTCGCCTTCTCCGTAACCAGGTCTTTACTGACGCCTGTGCGAGACCCAATAGGCGGTAGTAGACTTGGTCTACCGGTGGTCTCACTTTCGGTGTCAGTCCACTCACTTTCGGACTCTCCACAGTCGTCCCTTTGGACTCCTAGGTCGCGCAACTCCTTATCGATGGCGGCCAGTGAGTCCTCTAGGACTTTGTCACTAATCTCCACGAGCTCTTTAGTTGGGGTGGTGGAGATGACCACGCTGTAATGGTCCTTTTTTGGTACAGCGTGGGCGACTTGTGTGGGAGTCCCGCCGGTGGATTCCGGTTCGGGAGCAGGCCCTGCGCTTCCGGTTTGGTCTTGTGGTGTGGCCTCAATGCTTCTACCCTGGTCGAGGGCAATTTTGCGGGCTGCCGCTCTGGCGTTCTTAACGGATACTGCCCTTCTCATGCCCCCCGTTGCGGTTTTCTGAGACAGCACCTTCTTAGCGGCAATCTTGCGGCACAGTTCGGGTGTTCCCTTATGTGCGCCGCTCGACTTTCTTATTGCTGCCGTGCTTTGTCTGTACCGCTTCGGCGAGACAACGAGTCTTGCCCCTGGCAGGTCTTTCTGCTGTGTTGTTTCGGTTTGTTTGTGTGTGCTATCGGAAGGGCCGTCTGCTCCTTCCGACGTCTTTTTAGGGGATGGGGATGGTTGTGTGGATTTTGGCGATGAAGTCGAATCACTTACCTGACCAGGTTTGACCTGTGTCGGTTCATTCTCCTCCCCTCCAGCGTTCGCAACGAAGGAGGTGCTAGGGTTGCTCGCCGGTGATGCCATCTCTACTTTACTCTATTGTATTACTTAGTTTCTCTAGTTTAGCGCTGTGGTGGTGTGCGTTGCTGCTGAAACCGTTGCAGACTAGAGTTTCTTCAAGAGTCTGAGTAGTATTTTCCTTTCTGGTGTTTTTTCTTTTATATTTTTTTTTTTTTCCTCCTGTTCCCGTCCTTTTTTGGGAAAACCCCCGGGGCCAATCGACAGGTCTTTTTGAGACGATTCGAATGAGCCCAAACACGGCTCTGTAGCGTCAAGATTGACGGAAATGGGACCCGGGGGGGTGAGGTACTCAGAGAGGGGGAGGGGGGGGGGAGATTTCGTGGGGAGGTTAAAAGTGGGGGGTCAACGTGGGGGTCAACGTGGGGGTCAACGTGGGGTCAACGGGTGTGGTGGGGGTCAACGGGTGTGGTGGGGGTCAACGGGTGTGGTGGGGGTCAACGGGTGTGGTGGGGGTCAACGGGTGTGGTGGGGGTCAACGGGTGTGGTGGGGGTCAACGGGTGTGGTGGGGTCAACGGGTGTGGTGGGGGTCAACGGGTGTGGTGGGGTCAACGGGTGTGGTGGGGTCAACGGGTGTGGTGGGGGTCAACGGGTGTGGTGGGGGTCAACGGGTCTGGTGGGGTCAACGGGTCTGGTGGGGTCAACGGGTGTGGTGGGGGTCAACGGGTGTGGTGGGGGTCAAACGGGTGTGGTGGGGTCAACGGGTGTGGTGGGGTCAACGGGTGTGGTAGGGTCAACGGGTGTGGTGGGGGTCAACGGGAATGGTGGGGGTCAACGGGAATGGTGGGGGTCAACGGGTGCGGTGGGGGTCAACAGCTCTGGTGGGGGTCAAAGGGATACGGGTGGAGGCCGGGAGTGGGTACAGAAGCCGTCCTAGGCTGGTCTAGAGGGCTTAGGGGGTTCCCGGTGGGGGTCACAGATTGGGGATAAGGGAATTTAGTATGGGATTGGGGTCCTAGAGAAGCGTCCTGGTGTCCCCTTATATTGGGTCCAAGAACCAGCTCTCTACGTGGAACGGTTTAGGAGTTCCCTGAGTACCTTCCGGTCTTCGTAGTTTTGGAGTCAGCGTCGATGATCCGAACTCCTCGGGGCGTCAGAGGTGTCTTCAGTTGCGTCAGCGGTCGCTGTGACGTCGGGTCGGCGGCGCCGGTCTGGCGGCACGTGTCGCGGACACGCGGTGACCCAGATTTTATGGGGCAAAAAGGGGTACCTTTAGACACCTCTATCTCCTTTGGTCTTCGACGTAGCAGCTTGTGTGGCACCTCGTTGGACAGCTAGGATGGTCGGCTGCACGTTGGTAATTATTAAAAATTGGGGTGTCTCACCACTTAGCCGCTATTCGTCCTGGGAGTTTGGTGGTGAATAACTCCGTAGTCCTTCGGGATACAGCGTTGCCTCCAATGTCCCTTGTGACGAAGGTTAGGAACTATCACTTTTTCCACTTTTCACTTTTGTATGAGCACTTGACGATTTTTACGGGATTTTTTTTTGCGGAGCGACGTGGTCTTAGTGTCGTAATCGAACGAGTACTGGGTTAGGTTAGGTTAGGTTAGGTTAGGTTAGGTTAGGTTAGGTTAGGTTAGGTTAGGTTAGGTTAGGTTAGGTTAGGTTAGGTTAGGTTAGGTTAGGTTAGGTTAGGTTAGGTTAGGTTAGGTTAGGTTAGGTTAGGTTAGGTTAGGTTAGGTTAGGTTAGGTTAGGTTAGGTTAGGTTAGGTTAGGTTAGGTTAGGTTAGGTTAGGTTAGGTTAGGTTAGGTTAGGTTAGGTTAGGTTAGGTTAGGTTAGGTTAGGTTAGGTTAGGTTAGGTTAGGTTAGGTTAGGTTAGGTTAGGTTAGGTTAGGTTAGGTTAGGTTAGGTTAGGTTAGGTTAGGTTAGGTTAGGTTAGGTTAGGTTAGGTTAGGTTAGGTTAGGTTAGGTTAGGTTAGGTTAGGTTAGGTTAGGTTAGGTTAGGTTAGGTTAGGTTAGGTTAGGTTAGGTTAGGTTAGGTTAGGTTAGGTTAGGTTAGGTTAGGTTAGGTTAGGTTAGGTTAGGTTAGGTTGGGGCAGGCCCCACAAGTGTTGTTCAGGTACGTCCTCGTCGTCTGCCCTGGACCCAATTCCACTCGGTGCGCGGTAACGCAGTGGCCGGTGGATTGGTGACCAAATCCTGATCAACGAGACTTTGGGGAGCGATTGTGAACTGTAAACTTTAATCTTATGTCAACTAATACTGTGACACTGTCTTCTCCAACAAATTCGGAGTTGGGCAGTGCCCTGTTTTGGTCGCTTTCGGATACGGACGATATGTCTGACAAGGACCCGAAAGCTGGGGGTAAACCCCTGAAATTGACATTCCCATTGAACATCGGTAGGAGAAGCCGGTCGCCCATCGCCGACGTGGCTGAAGTAGTACCGGCGGCTGAGGCTCCGGCTGGCGAGGTAGAAGACAGGGGGCGAGACAACCGGCCCACCTATAGCGATATTGCGGCGGGGAGCGCGGCTCCATTGCCATCGGGGAGCGTTACTTGGCCGGTACTTGCGGCTAAGCGTAAGAGGTCCAAAGTGGGCCATCTAAAGGAGTTGGAAATGGAAGCGCCGCAGGCTCTCAAAGTTTCCCGAACTAAGAAGGGACGTGGTGGGTACGCTCATCATGTCGGGATATCCCAGGCCCGACGGGAGCTGCATGATTTGGAGTCTGACACTGACTCGGACGAGACCGCCTCAGAGGGGGAGAAGCAGTCTGAGCGGCGTCCTGCCAAAGTCTCAGGAGATAGGAACCTCAAGGCCTCCATGGAGTCGCTTTGCGGGAAGGCGGAGGCAAGCGCAGATTCGATATTGTCTGTTGTCGGAAAATCTGGCAATATGAAGGGGACGTGCATTCGCGACGTCAAGAATGCGACGCTGTCGCTATTGGATGTCATAAGGGAGATGGCGTCCCGTTCCTCCTCAGATGAGATCCGCCGGCTGCGGGCCGATAATAAGCGGCTCCGTAGCCAGGTGGAATCCATCGGCAAGGAGTTGAAGGCCCTACGTCAGGCCTTCTCCGAGCGGGGAGCGGCGCGGTCAGAGCAGTATGAGGTCGCCTTGGAAGAAGTACAGTCGGAGCCGGAGGCAAACTACTGTGAGGAGGAGATTGGGCAACCAGAATACTGCCCGCCCAAGGTTGTACCTGCTGGAGGTGTCTCGAGAAAGGAGTTCTTAGAGTCGATGGAGCACCTCCAGCGGGAATTGATGGAACACATGGGTGGCGTAATCTCCGCCCGACTAGACGGGCTGGAGGTGGACGGGCGGCTGCTGCCTGGTCAAAGCCACAGACCCCCGCTAGCCTCGGATTCTGTTGGCCAAAGAAAGCGGCAGCCGCTGATGAAGCGTCCGGTGCAGAATCCGCCTGCGAACACCACCCTCGCCCCGCCGGCTAACCTGCCTAAGGAGATGAGGGAGAGCGGGAGGAAGGCTGCGCTCTTAAAAAAGCCTGTGCAAGCCAGCGCCCCTTCCACGACCGGGGCTATATCAGGATCATCACCACCGGATCCAAACGAATGGACTAGGGTGGAGAAAAAAAGGCGAAAGAAGACGGCCCAGCAGCCTACGAGAAAAAGTGGGGGGACCGGCGAGGCGGTAAATAAGCCGAAGAAGAAGAAGACGCCCAAGGCGCCGAAATCGCTGGCGGTAGTGGTCGCTTTGAAACCGGAGGCAGTTGAGAAGGGCCTCACATATGGGGAAGCGATCGCCAAGGCGAAGTCGTCGATCAACCTTGGTGAACTGGGGATCGGTCCGGCTAAATTCCGTACTGGAATAACGGGGGCACGGATCATCGAGCTCCCAAAGGAAACATCCCCGACCCAGGCGGATACCTTAGCCGCTAAAATCGGAGAGGCCCTGGGAGACTCGGCTAAAGTGACGCGCCCAACAAAAACAGCGGACATCCGGGTGGTCGGTATCGACGACTCCGTGTCTGCTGAAGAGCTATGCCAGGCACTCGCACAAGCGGGGGATTGCCTGGCTCACCAGATAAAGGTGGGAAAAATCCACACTGGCGCACGGGGAGCTGGGGCGGCGTTTGCCTCGGTTCCCGTGGAGGTGGCCAAGCGGCTCGAGGTCGCTAAAAATATTACAGTTGGGTGGAGTTCTGTCTCCATCCAACTGCAGGAGCAAAGGCCAATGCGGTGCTTCCGCTGTATGGGTATAGGCCACCCGATGCAGAGGTGCCCCTCCGCCAAGGATCGCAGCGAGTTGTGCTTCCGTTGTGGATCCGAAGGGCACAAGGCGGTCGATTGCACGGCGACGCTGAAGTGCGCCGTCTGCACGGACGCCAAAAAGCCGGCGAACCACCGCATGGGGGGTATCAACTGTAACCCCCCGCCGATTAAGGGCCGCACGGCCTCGTTAAAAGTGAACGCACCGCCGCCAGCGCAAGCCTCTGCGGTGATGGTGGAGGAACATATGGAGACCACCAATGGTTAACGGCCCCATAAAGCTCCTCCAAGGGAACGTCAACCACTCCCCCGCAGCACAGGATCTACTGTGCCAGACAGCGACGGAGTGGGGTGTGGGGCTAGCGATCGTGGCAGAACCGTATTTCGTCCCGCCACAGTCGTCGAATTGGTTAGCGGCTAATGACGGTTCTGCCGCCGTCATGAGAGTCTCAAGCAGAGTAGCTCCCCCCATCACCCTAAAGGAGAGGGGTGCAGGCTATGTAGCGGTATTGTGGGGGGGAATGCTGGTGGTCTCCACTTACTTTTCTCCTAACCGCAGCAGGGCGGATTTCGAAGACCACCTGGTTGCGTTGGAAGGGGTTGTTCGAAGGGCGGCCCCTGTGCCGGTGCTGGTGGCGGGCGACCTCAACGCGAAGTCAGTCGCGTGGGGGTCCTCCTACACCGATGTTAAGGGTGGGGATCTGGAATCCTGGTCTCTGTCCCTGGGGCTTCAGATCCTAAATCGGGGTAACACCCCTACATGTGTTCGTTGGCAAGGGACTTCTGTGGTGGATGTTTCATTTGCCACACCCTCCCTGGCCGGACGAATCACTGATTGGCGGGTGGAGGACGAGGTGGAGACCCTATCGGACCACCTCTATATTCGAATGGAGCTCTCGACGACAACACCCAGCAGGAGCCGGACGAGTAGGGGCCCGGCAGCGGGCGCCTTCCCAAGGTGGGCGCTCACGAAATTGCGCCCGGAGGTAGCAAAGGAGGCGGCGATGGTACGGGCATGGGCTGAAATGCCCCCCAACCTCTCCGGTGATGCTGACGGCATGGCAAAACTATTTGCGGAGGATATGCAAGTCGTCTGCCAAGCTGCCATGCCTAGAGCGCAGACCTGCTCTAGCAGGAAGCAGGTATACTGGTGGACACAGGAGATTGCCGACCTGCGTGCCACTAGCTGGAGGGCACGGCGCGCCTATCTTCGCTGTCGAAGGCGCGCCAGAACCACGCCTGACGAGGAGGCAAATTTCCGTCGGGTGTATAAAATGGCCAAAAAGGCCCTCAGTGTGGCCATCTGCAAGGCGAAGGAAGAGTCCCGGGAGCGCTTTATTCAGCTCCTGGATAATGACCCGTGGGGACGTCCGTATCGACTGGTTAGGGG
Organism: Hypsopygia costalis; assembly: GCA_937001555.2. Lineage (NCBI taxonomy): Eukaryota > Metazoa > Arthropoda > Insecta > Lepidoptera > Pyralidae > Hypsopygia > Hypsopygia costalis. The sequence continues at coordinate 17,987 of OW443336.2, read as the reverse complement.
GAAGTTCAAAGCTGCAGCTACCTCCACCTCGGAGATGGAAGAGGGGCTACTGAACCAGGTGCTGATGACATTGTTTCCTAGCCCTGGTCCGTTTCAGCCCCCCAGAATGGTCCCTCCGTTGGCTCCAATGGAGGAGCCGGCGGCGGCTCCCCCTCCCATATCGGATGCCGAGTTTGATGCAGTGTGGAACCGGTTCCGGCGTAAAAGAACTGCGCCGGGACCGGATGGGGTCCCGTCGAAGGTCCTAACTCTCGCTCTGGGACCCCTGGAGGACCGATTCAGGGCGGTGCTAAACACTAGCATCGCCACGGGACGCTTCCCCAGCCAGTGGAAGCCGGGTAGACTTTGCCTGTTGAGGAAGGAGGGCCGCCCTGCCGATTCCCCTACTGGATACCGCCCGGTGGTGCTGCTTGACGATTCCGGAAAGTTCCTTGAGAAAATCCTGGCATCACGAATCGTCAAGCATCTCGAGGGCGCGGGGCCGGACTTGGCTCCGAACCAGTTTGGCTTCCGCACCGGCCGGTCCACGGTGGACGCGGTGACCCTCCTAAAAGGTTGGACGGAGGTGGCCACGGCTCGGGGTGAGACTGTTATTGCGGTGTCGCTAGACATCCGCAACGCCTTTAACAGCCTCCCCCACGAATGTATCACGGAGGCACTCCGTTTTCATCGAGTGCCCCCGTACCTACGAGCCATCGTGGAGGACTACCTACAAGGCAGAACGATCATCTACGTGGGACCGGACGGGCGGGTCCGCTCGTGGGCGATGACGGCGGGTGTTCCTCAGGGGTCCGTACTGGGTCCTCTGCTGTGGAACCTGGGCTACAACTGGGTCCTGCGGGGCAGCGTCCTACCAGGGATGGAGGTCGTCTGTTTCGCCGATGACACACTTGCTGCGGCGAAGGCGAAGAGCGTGGAGGATGCGATTCGACTAGCGTCAGTTGGTGCGTCGCTGGTCGTTCGACGCATCCGCATCCTGGGCCTGGATGTAGCCCTAGACAAAACGAAAGCCATGATGTTCCACGGCCCACGCCGCAGGATCCCGGCGGGGCTCCGAGTCCGCATAGAGGGGGTCCACATACCGGTTGAGGCACATTTTAAGTACCTCGGCCTGGTCCTTGACCCCCGATGGAATTTTGAGGAGCACTTCAAGCTCCTCGCTCCACGGTTGAGTGCCGCCGCGTCTGCACTCGGACGAGTCCTCCCGAACGTGGGGGGACCGGGATCGGCTTGCCGTCGGCTGTATCATGGAGTTATACGGTCGATGGCACTCTACGGAGCCCCGATTTGGGCGGAGTGCCTCAAGCCCGGTACCGTGGCTCTTCTGCGGCGTCCTCAAAGGATCATCGCGAATCGAGCCGTCCGAGCCTACCGCACGGTGAGCCACGGCGCGGCCTGTGTACTCGCAGGACAAGTGCCGTGGGATATAGATGCACGCGTCCTGGCGGAGGTGTATCGACACAGGATCGCTGCCATTGAAAGGGGTGAACGGCCCACTGCGGAGGAGGTGCGGCGGGTTCGGGCACTAGCGCAGAGTGAGGCGCTAACTCGCTGGGATGCGGCTCTCGACCTTTCAGCTGCCGGCCGCCGGACGATTGAAGCGATTCGTCCGGTGTTAGAAGAGTGGGTGGGGCGCCGGCATGGCAGCCTTACGTTCCGCATGGTGCAGGTTTTGACCGGACATGGGTGTTTCGGTCATTACTTGCACCGTGTCGCACGTCGAGAGGAAACGCCGCAGTGTCACCACTGCGGTGCAGCCGACGACACGGCCGAGCACACACTAAGAGAGTGCCCGGCCTGGGGACAACAGCGCCACGAACTGGTCGCGGCGCTAGAAGGCGGAAACCTCTCGCTGCCGAGCATAGTCGAGGCAATGCTCCGCGGCAAATGGGAAGCTGTTGCCTCCTTTTGCGAGGAAGTCATCTCGCAGAAGGAGGCAGCGGAGAGACAACGGGAGGAGGACCCTCAGGCCGCTCTTCCTAGGCGCAGACGCATAGGTAGGAGAAGGCAGGCGCACACCGTAGGTGTTCCTGCCTGATTTCCCTACCTGGAGGACCCCTTGCTGCTCGGCATGGCGCGAGCTGTGCCGGCCAGCGACGGATATCACGGCGGTAAACCCCTCTGCAAGAGGGACAGCGGAAGGGACTGCGAGAGGAGCGCCTCAGCATTCTCCCCCGCAACAGACGCGGAGCTATTAGATAGGCATTAGGCCCCTAATTAGCCTCCAGCACAGGCCGTCCTGTGCACGTCTGCGAGATTACCTATAGTACCCTAGGTAATCTCTACCGCGACGTCCCCGGTAAAGCCGGGAAGCTGCCATATACGGACATATGGAGAAATCCCCACATCGGGAGCCCATATGGCCGTACTCGTCAGCTGAGTGGGTATTTGCAGGGTTTTTTAGCGGATAGTGTCCGACGGAGCACCTGTAAGCGTGGGCAGGGGACTTATGCCCTCTGCGCATACTTGCAGGAAGCCCGGGATGAGTTCCGTTCGCTGGTGGCCCCTTAAGGGCGTCAGTGTCGATAAATCGAGGTTTTGCCTGCATAACAAAAAAAAAAAAAAAAAAGGTTAGGTTAGGTTAGGTTAGGTTAGGTTAGGTTAGGTTAGGTTAGGTTAGGTTAGGTTAGGTTAGGTTAGGTTAGGTTAGGTTAGGTTAGGTTCCCCCCAGAATGGTCCCTCCGTTGGCTCCCATGGAGGAGCTGCCCGTGGCCCCCCCTCCCATTTCGGACGCAGAGTTCGATGCGGTGTGGAACCGGTTCCGGCGTAAAAGAACGGCGCCGGGACCGGATGGGGTCCCGTCGAAGGTCCTTACCCTCGCTATAGGAGGACCCTTGGAGGACCGATTCCGGGCGGTACTAAACACTAGCATCGTCACGGGACGCTTCCCCAGCCAGTGGAAACCGGGCAGACTTTGTCTGCTGAGGAAGGAGGGCCGCCCGGCCGACTCCCCGACTGGATACCGCCCAGTGGTGCTGCTTGACGATTCCGGAAAGTTCCTTGAGAAAATCCTGGCATCCCGAATCGTCAAGCATCTGGAGGGCGCGGGGCCGGACTTGGCTCTAAACCAGTTTGGCTTCCGCACCGGCCGGTCCACGGTGGACGCGGTGACCCTTCTAAAAGGATGGACGGAGGTGGCCACGGCTCGGGGTGAGACTGTCATTGCGGTGTCGCTAGATATCCGAAATGCCTTTAACAGCCTCCCCCACGAATGTATAACGGAGGCACTCCGTTTTCATCGGGTGCCGCCGTACCTGCGCGCCATTGTGGAGGATTACCTACAGGGCAGAACGGTCCTCTACGAGGGCCCGGACGGGCGGGTTCGCTCATGGGCAATGACGGCGGGTGTTCCTCAAGGGTCTGTACTGGGTCCCCTGCTATGGAACCTGGGTTACAACTGGGTTCTGCGGGGCAGCCTCCTACCAGGGATGGAGGTAGTCTGTTTCGCCGACGACACCCTAGTTGCGGCGAAATCGAAGAGCGTGGAGGATGCGGTTCGCCTAGCCTCTGTTGGTACGTCGCTGGTCGTCCGGCGCATCCGCCTCCTGGGCCTGGATGTAGCCCTGGACAAAACCAAGGCCATGATGTTCCACGGCCCACGCCGCAGGATCCCAGCGGGGCTCCAGGTCCGGGTGGAGGGGGTCCACATACCGGTTGAGGCACATTTTAAGTACCTCGGCCTGGTCCTTGACCCCCGATGGAGTTTTGAGGAGCATTTCAAGATCCTCGCTCCACGTTTGAATGCCGCCGCATCTGCACTGGGACGAGTCCTCCCGAATGTGGGGGGACCGGGATCGGCGTGTCGTCGGCTGTATCATGGGGTTATACGGTCGATGGCACTCTATGGAGCCCCAATTTGGGCGGAGTGCCTCAAGCCCGGTACCGTGGCTCTTCTGCGGCGACCTCAGAGGATCATCGCGAACCGGGCCGTCCGAGCCTACCGCACGGTCAGCCACGGCGCGGCCTGTGTCCTCGCAGGACAAGTGCCATGGGATGTAGATGCACGCGTCCTTGCAGAGGTGTACCGACACAGGGCCGCTGCCATAGGAAGGGGTGAACGGCCCACTGCGGAGGAGGTGCGGCGGATTCGGGCACTAGCGCAGAGTGAGGCGCTGTGTCGCTGGCATGCGGCACTCGACTCTTCAGTTGCTGGCCGCCGGACGATTGAAGCGATTCGTCCGGTGTTGGAGGAGTGGGTGGGGCGCCGGCGTGGCATCCTTACCTTCCGCCTGGTGCAAGTTTTGACCGGACATGGGTGTTTCGGTCATTACTTGCAACGTGTCGCACGTCGAGAGGAAACGCCGGAGTGTCACCACTGTGGCGCAGCGGACGATACAGCCGACCACACACTAAGAGAGTGTCCAGCATGGCGACAACAACGCCGCGAACTGGTCGCAGCGCTGGAAGGAGGAGGTCTCTCGTTGCCGACCATAGTGGAGGCAATGCTCCGAGGCAAATGGGACGCCGTTGCCTCCTTCTGCGAGGAAGTCATCTTGCAGAAGGAGGCAGCGGAGAGGCAGCGGGAGGAGGACCCTCATGCCGCTCTCCCCAGGCGCAGACGCGCAGGTAGGAGAAGGCAGGCGCACGCCTTGGGTGCCCCCACCTGATGACACTACCTCGAGGATCCCTTGCCGCCCGGCATGGCGCGAGCTATGCCGGCCACCAACGGATACAAAGGAGGACAGTCCCCTCTTCGAGAACATCCCGCAAGAAGGGACAGCGAGAGGAACGACTCTGTAGTCTCCCCCGCAGCAGACGCGGAGCGGTTGGATGGGCACTAGGCCCTCCAAATCAGCCTCCGGCACAGGCCGTCCTGTGCGCGTCTCCGGGATTACCTATAATACCCTAGGTAATCTCTATCTTGACGTCCCCGGTAAAACCGGGAAGCTGAATACAGACATGTGGAGAAATCCCCACATCGGGAGCCCATATGTCCGTACTCGTCAGCTGAGTGGGTATTTGCAGGGTTTTTTAGCGGATAGTATCCTTCGGAGCACCTGTAAGCGAGCGTAGGGGACTTATGTCCTCTACGCATGCTTACAGGAAGCCCGGGATGAGTTCCGTTCGCTGGTGGCTCCTTAAGAGCGCCAGTGTCGATAAATCGAGGTTTTGCCTGCATAAAAAAAAAAAAAAAAAAAAAGGTTAGGTTAGGTTAGGTTAGGTTAGGTTAGGTTAGGTTAGGTTAGGTTAGGTTAGGTTAGGTTAGGTTAGGTTAGGTTAGGTTAGGTTAGGTTAGGTTAGGTTAGGTTAGGTTAGGTTAGGTTAGGTTAGGTTTTTTTTTTTTTTTTTTTTTTTTTTTTTTTTTCTGGCCAATCGCAATTTGCGCACATCCAGCGGGTGTATAGAAGCCACTGGGTGTGCGCAGATCGGCTTACCTCAGAAATATCTAGTTCCTCCGGCGTGGGGAAACCGGAACATTTTTTACTTTTATTCTTTATTTAACTTTCAGATTTTACAAACTTATTCTAATACATATTTATTCTTATTCTAACAGCTTATTTCATCTTATTGCTATTTTTAACATTTTACCCTTATACCTTCTTATATTTATTTTTATTACATTTATGTTAGGCAACTTGATATATATATCTGTTATTATATATTTATCAGTATACCTTTATACTACCTATTTCTATTTATGACCTTACTCGCTATTTCGGTACAGTATTTTAAAAACTTATCTCTATTATCTTTATTTTCTATAATTTTGTATATGTTTTCTATAGTAATTTTTTCATCTAGCTTATGTTCAATTTCAAATCTGTCCTTGCCATATACAGGGCATTCTACAATTAAATGTGGTACATTTTCCATTTTTTCGGGATCACATATGCACGACGGACTCTCCTTGCATTTAAATCTATGCAGGTATTCGGAGAACCCTCCGTGCCCCGTCAGAACTTGCGCCAAAATGGGATCCATTTTAATTTTCCTGATCAGAGAAAATGCCGCTGCGGCATCCGGGAAAAACACTTTCGTAGTACCGGCTGTACCTCCAGTCCCATATCTCCGATTCCATTCGTCAACTGACTCCATTCTGATTTGTCTCTTGACGAATGAAACCGGATACCTATCATAGACCGGTTTTGTTTTCCGAAACGCGGCACCCCTTGCAAGCTCATCTGCTCTCTCGTTTCCCTCCAATCCTATATGCGCCTTAACCCAGAATAATTTAATTATTCTGCCCAATATCTCGATTTTGACTATATTGGCTCTCGCCTTGATTGCTAGGGGATGGAGGGACTCTAGATTTACCACTGTTTCGAGAGCTGATCTTGAATCGCAGTAAACATTGCAAGTATGTGCCGCGCTTCGGAGGGCCACCTCCGTCGCCTCAGTCAGAGCGAGAAGCTCCGCCTGGTAAACCGTGCAGTAATTTTCCAGTTTAAGTTTTCGATGGCTGGTCTCCTCGCCACCGTTCCATATTGACAGCGCAGCACCGACCTTTCCCTCAATTTTGCTACCATCAGTAAATATTTGTAGCCCATTACTGTTCTGCTGTTCCATTTCTGCACGGTCCGCCAGGCATTTGAACTCCAGCCCCTTCCGGTGCGCAGGGTGCGGCGCGTCGGTGTATGCTACTGGTTTTTCGATTTCTCGGTCGCCCGTTATGCGACTGGATATACCTCTCCTTGACTCATAAAGATAAGCTGATTCCCGTACTCTAATATCCAGGGGGAGAATCCCGGCGAGCAGGAGGGCCGCGTTCAATGAGACGGTCCTGTACGCTTTAGTAATTTTCTGTGCAAATCCTCTCTGTACCGCACCAAACTGTCTTTTTACTCCCACCTTAGATGCTGCTGGTGCCCACACGCTTGCCGCATACAGGATAACGGGTTCCACCACTGCGACGTATATGGTCCTGACTATCTCGGGCGACAAGCCCCAACTCACTTTTGCAGCCCTTGATATCTGCTTGTACAGGTTAACTGCTTTTCTACAAACATTGGCAATGTGTGTGTTGAATGTCAGTTTTTCGTCTACGGTGACTCCAAGGATCTTTATGTCCCGAGACAGTGCTATGTCCACACCGCCCATGGTCAGGAGTGGAGAGTCATACTTCATTTTATTTGTTATCAGCATTGCCTGTGTTTTATGCGGCGCAAATTTAAGTTTGTTTCTGACTCCCCACTCCCGAACATGAGCGAGAGCGGCATTTGCCCGTCCCTGAACTTCCAATGCTGTGTCACCCGAGAACATCAAGACCACATCGTCAGCGAACGCTTGGCAGAGGTCCCCCCGTTGCTCTAGTTCTTTTAGAAGCGGGTCCAACAGTATATTGGTTAGGTTAGGTTAGGTTAGGTTAGGTTAGGTTAGGTTAGGTTAGGTTTTTTTTTTTTTTTTTTTTTTTTTTTTTTTTTCCCATAGGCCAATCGCAATATACGCACATCCAACGGGTGTATAAAGTCCGTTGGGTGTGCGCAGATCGGCTTACGTCAGAAATAACTAGTTCCTCCGGCGTGGGGAAACCGGAACTTTTTTAAGTTTATTTTATTTTATTTATTAGACTTTGCAATTTTACAGCTTTCTTATACTATTACATTTTTATACTTATGATCTAATTAACAAATTTTTTAACTTATTTTCATGGCTTTCTTTACAGTATAACCTTACACCTAACATATTTTAAGCTTATATATATATGGAAACTTGTTTATATATATATCAATATACATCTAACAGTTTACCATTTGTTACCTATTTTTATTTATTATCTTATGTGCAATTGTTATACAGTATTTTATGAACTTATTTCTATTCTTCTTATCAGCTATTATTTTACTTATGTTTTCTACAGTTATTTTTGCGTCTAAACTATATTCCACTTCCATTCTTTCTTTCCCGTAAACAGGACATTCCACGATAATATGCAGTATGCTTTCTGATTTTTCAGGGTCGCATTCACACGAAGGGTTCTCTTTGCACTTAAATCTATGCAAGTACTCAGAGAACCCTCCGTGCCCGGTCAATACCTGGACCAGTATGGGGTCTAAACTTATTTTCTTTATTATTGAATACGCGTCGGCGGCGTCCGGGAAATATACTTTAGTGGTTCCGGCCGTATCTCCACTCTTATATCTCCAGTTCCATTCGTCAATCGAGTCCAAACGGATTTGTCGCTTGACGAATGAAACTGGACACCTATCATAATTCGGTTTTGTTTTGCGAAACGCGGCACCCTTTGCGAGTTCGTCCGCTCTCTCATTTCCCTCCATTCCTACGTGCGCCTTTATCCAGAATAAATTTACTATTCTGCCCAACATTATGATCTCGTTTATATTGGCTTTTGCTTTAACTGCTAATGGGTGGAGGGACTCTTGATCTACTACCGTCTCGAGAGCGGACCTCGAGTCGCAGTATATACTACAAGTGCGTGCCGCGCTTCGAACAACAAGCTCTGTAGCTTCGGTCAGGGCCAGTAATTCCGCCTGATAGACCGTGCAGAAATTTTCCAGCTTCAATTTTTTGTAACTAATCTCTGCACCACTGCTCCACACAGTTAATGCAGCTCCGACTTTCCCTTCTATTTTGCTGCCATCGGTGAAAATGTGCAGCCCTTCATTGTTGTGCTGGTCCATTTGTGCACGGTCTGCCAGGCATGTAAACTCCAGCCCCTTCCGTTGAGCGGGGTGTGGCAAGTCGGTGTATGCCACAAGCATTTCCACCTCCCGATCACCCACCACCCGCCGGGATATGCCTCTCTTTACTTCGTAAAGAGACGCAGCTTCACGAACTCTGATATCTAAGGGAAGCAGCCCGGCGAGTAGTAGGGCCGAGTTTAATGAAACCGTCCTGTACGACCTAGTTATTTTCTGGGTAAATCCCCGCTGCACCGTATCGAGCTGCTTTTTAACTCCTATCTTAGACGAAGCCGGTGCCCATACGCTCGACGCGTACATGATCACCGGTTCGATCACCGCCACGTATATGGTTCTGATTATCTCAGGCGACAATCCCCAACTGACCTTTGCTGCTCGCGATATCTGTCTATACAGATTTAAAGCTTTCCTGCAGACGTTCGTGATGTGGGCGTTAAAGGTCAGCTTTTGATCCAACGTAACCCCAAGAATTTTGATCTCCCGGGACAGTGCTATGTCAACCCCGCCCATGGTCAGCAGTGGAGAGTCATACTTCATTTTATTGGTAATTACCATAGCCTGTGTCTTGTGTGGCGCAAATTTGAGTTTATTTCTGACTCCCCACTCCCGAACATGCGCGAGGGCGGCATTTGCCCGTCCCTGGATCTCCAAAGCTGTGTCACCTGAGAAAAGCAGAACAACATCGTCGGCGAAAGCCTGGCAGTGGTCTCCCCGGCGATCCAGTTCCTGCAGCAGTGGATCCAACAGCAGGTTCCAAAATGTCGGACCCCCCACCGACCCCTGTACGCATCCCTTTGTAGTCTCCACTAGTGATTCCGCCCCCGCGTATCTCACCCGCACTCTTCGGCCCGACAGGTAGCTGTCTACCAGTCTTCTTATGTTCACCGGACATTTCGTTTCTGCCAGTCTGCACTGGATGGCCGGCCACCAGGCGCCATCGAAGGCCCCCTCTATGTCAAGGGAAACCAATGTAATGAGTTTCTTTGCTCGTAATTCTTGTTTGACATATTGCACCATGTCATAGAGGGAGTCTTCGGTACTACGCTGTGGCATGAAGCCATACTGGCGCCGACTCATTTCAGGCAAGACATGCCATTTGATTCGTTTTACGAGCATTTTCTCTAAAATTTTACCGAAGACTGGTAGCAAGCCAATAGGTCGGTATGCTTTCGGGTGCGAGTAATCGTCTTTCCCAGGTTTTCGGAGCACCACTACCACTGCCTCTTTCCACATAGTGGGGAAGCACGCGAGTCCTTGGCATTTGTTGAAGAGCGCCAAGAATAATTCAGGATCTAGGGTGATCGCTGCCTTGCAGATGTCTGCAGTGAGTCCGTCAAGCCCCGGCGCTTTTTTTGGGTCGAAACTGGACGCGGCCCATTCCAATTCTTCCATCGTGAATGGTGGATCAGATGGTTCATCATCCAACCACTCATTCACGGTTTTGGCTTTTTGTCTGGTCATTTTATGGACCGCGCTATCGTCCTTCGACTCGTCTCTTGGATAGAAGGTTGTCGCCAGGAGACTCGCGGATTCCTGTCCGCTCAAGACTTTTCCATTCTGGATAAGCGGTATGTCTTCCTCTCTGTCTTTAGTCCTAGCGATCACCCTATATATGCCTTCCCACATCGTTTCTCTCTCTTGCTTGTTACAGAATTCCTTCCAACTGGCGGTCTGAGCCCTCTTCGCCTCCAAGTGGTAGGCCTCTTTTGCCTGGAGGTACTGTTCGACCACCCATGCTCGACGGGCAGGCGCGGCACACGCAATTTTGTGCCTTTTCCTCGCCACATCCTTCTTCATCTTTGCGAGTTCTTCAGTCCACCAAGGCAACCTCACCCGACCCGCCCCCCGATTCAGCTCCGGCATGGACACTCTACATGCTTCTTCAATGGTCACCTGTATTTTCTGCACCATCTGTTCCAGTTCTGTTATGGTGTTTATTGTTTCCACTGCTGCCTTGCTGATTTTTTGCTCTTCCCACAATTGGGTCAGCTTTTCGCGGAACAGGTTCCAGTTTGCCTTCCTCGTGTTGTGCCGTCTTGTAGTCCTCTTGGTGTCCATGCCCTTTGCCTTCTCCAGGTCCAGATCGAACAGAATCGCCCCGTGGTCCGAACTTGTGAGGCCAGTCTCTACTCGCCAATTGGTTACGTGTCCGAGCATGCCCATCGAGCACGTTGTGATGTCGACGCAGCTGGTATACCTTCTCCCCCCCCTAATTGTGTCGAATGTAGGCTCAGACCCCCTATTTAGAATCTGTAAATTCATCTCCTCCAGCGCTCCTGCCAATTCCTCGCCCCTTTGGTCCACACCCCTACTTCCCCACCATGTATTCCAGGCATTTACGTCTCCTCCCAGCAGCACTTTTCTTGTTCCTATCTCCCTGATGACTTTTGCCATCCATCCAAGGTACGGTTCGAGTGGCTTGTCCCCCTCCAGGTACACCGACACCACCCCTATTTCCCACGCAGCAGTTCTTAGTTTTGCAACTGTGATATTTGGAGTTGTTAATGTTGGGCACTGGGTGATGTCGATATTGTCGTCAAATAGTACAATGGCCGACTTGTTTGGATTTTCCAAGCTGCCGGCACATTGTACCACTCTGACCCCGGGGTAGACTTTCACCCTCCCCGTACCTCCGATGTATGGCTCTTGGATCATGGCGAACGCAATTTTTCTATTTTTGGCCTCTACTATTAACTCGGCAGTGGCCAGTTTACTCCGTTGGAGATTTGCCTGGGCTACTCCAAACTGCCTACTTTTTGTACCGCTGGTGGTTTCGCCTGAGTTGCCCTTAGCAGTAGGCTATGGACGCCCGAGCCAATGCATCCCACTTTTTACGTACCGGGCATTCCTCACTGAACGCGTTGTGCTCAACATTTAGTAGCCTAGCCCTGACACAGTTTTTACAAGCCGGCGCCCCGCCCGCGATCCTATCGGTGCACTCGGCCCTGAGGTGTGGTCCTCCACAGTGAGTGCATAGGTCGGCAGGTTCTGTACAGAACCGCCGACCATGCCCATATCCCAGACACCGAGTGCACTGAAGGAGTGGCGACTGGTCTTCGGCCACAACACTCTGGAGGTGGTTAGGTTAGGTTAGGTTAGGTTAGGTTAGGTTAGGTTAGGTTAGGTTAGGTTAGGTTAGGTTAGGTTAGGTTAGGTTAGGTTAGGTTAGGTTAGGTTAGGTTAGGTTAGGTTAGGTTAGGTTAGGTTAGGTTAGGTTAGGTTAGGTTAGGTTAGGTTAGGTTAGGTTAGGTTAGGTTAGGTTAGGTTAGGTTAGGTTAGGTTAGGTTAGGTTAGGTTAGGTTAGGTTAGGTTAGGTTAGGTTAGGTTAGGTTAGGTTAGGTTAGGTTAGGTTAGGTTAGGTTAGGTTAGGTTAGGTTAGGTTAGGTTAGGTTAGGTTAGGTTAGGTTAGGTTAGGTTAGGTTAGGTTAGGTTAGGTTAGGTTAGGTTAGGTTAGGTTAGGTTAGGTTAGGTTAGGTTAGGTTAGGTTAGGTTAGGTTAGGTTAGGTTAGGTTAGGTTAGGTTAGGTTAGGTTAGGTTAGGTTAGGTTAGGTTAGGTTAGGTTAGGTTAGGTTAGGTTAGGTTAGGTTAGGTTAGGTTAGGTTAGGTTAGGTTAGGTTAGGTTAGGTTAGGTTAGGTTAGGTTAGGTTAGGTTAGGTTAGGTTAGGTTAGGTTAGGTTAGGTTAGGTTAGGTTAGGTTAGGTTAGGTTAGGTTAGGTTAGGTTAGGTTAGGTTAGGTTAGGTTAGGTTAGGTTAGGTTAGGTTAGGTTAGGTTAGGTTAGGTTAGGTTAGGTTAGGTTAGGTTAGGTTAGGTTAGGTTAGGTTAGGTTAGGTTAGGTTAGGTTAGGTTAGGTTAGGTTAGGTTAGGTTAGGTTAGGTTAGGTTAGGTTAGGTTAGGTTAGGTTAGGTTAGGTTAGGTTAGGTTAGGTTAGGTTAGGTTAGGTTAGGTTAGGTTAGGTTAGGTTAGGTTAGGTTAGGTTAGGTTAGGTTAGGTTAGGTTAGGTTAGGTTAGGTTAGGTTAGGTTAGGTTAGGTTAGGTTAGGTTAGGTTAGGTTAGGTTAGGTTAGGTTAGGTTAGGTTAGGTTAGGTTAGGTTAGGTTAGGTTAGGTTAGGTTAGGTTAGGTTAGGTTAGGTTAGGTTAGGTTAGGTTAGGTTAGGTTAGGTTAGGTTAGGTTAGGTTAGGTTAGGTTAGGTTAGGTTAGGTTAGGTTAGGTTAGGTTAGGTTAGGTTAGGTTAGGTTAGGTTAGGTTAGGTTAGGTTAGGTTAGGTTAGGTTAGGTTAGGTTAGGTTAGGTTAGGTTAGGTTAGGTTAGGTTAGGTTAGGTTAGGTTAGGTTAGGTTAGGTTAGGTTAGGTTAGGTTAGGTTAGGTTAGGTTAGGTTAGGTTAGGTTAGGTTAGGTTAGGTTAGGTTAGGTTAGGTTAGGTTAGGTTAGGTTAGGTTAGGTTAGGTTAGGTTAGGTTAGGTTAGGTTAGGTTAGGTTAGGTTAGGTTAGGTTAGGTTAGGTTAGGTTAGGTTAGGTTAGGTTAGGTTAGGTTAGGTTAGGTTAGGTTAGGTTAGGTTAGGTTAGGTTAGGTTAGGTTAGGTTAGGTTAGGTTAGGTTAGGTTAGGTTAGGTTAGGTTAGGTTAGGTTAGGTTAGGTTAGGTTAGGTTAGGTTAGGTTAGGTTAGGTTAGGTTAGGTTAGGTTAGGTTAGGTTAGGTTAGGTTAGGTTAGGTTAGGTTAGGTTAGGTTAGGTTAGGTTAGGTTAGGTTAGGTTAGGTTAGGTTAGGTTAGGTTAGGTTAGGTTAGGTTAGGTTAGGTTAGGTTAGGTTAGGTTAGGTTAGGTTAGGTTAGGTTAGGTTAGGTTAGGTTAGGTTAGGTTAGGTTAGGTTAGGTTAGGTTAGGTTAGGTTAGGTTAGGTTAGGTTAGGTTAGGTTAGGTTAGGTTAGGTTAGGTTAGGTTAGGTTAGGTTAGGTTAGGTTAGGTTAGGTTAGGTTAGGTTAGGTTAGGTTAGGTTAGGTTAGGTTAGGTTAGGTTAGGTTAGGTTAGGTTAGGTTAGGTTAGGTTAGGTTAGGTTAGGTTAGGTTAGGTTAGGTTAGGTTAGGTTAGGTTAGGTTAGGTTAGGTTAGGTTAGGTTAGGTTAGGTTAGGTTAGGTTAGGTTAGGTTAGGTTAGGTTAGGTTAGGTTAGGTTAGGTTAGGTTAGGTTAGGTTAGGTTAGGTTAGGTTAGGTTAGGTTAGGTTAGGTTAGGTTAGGTTAGGTTAGGTTAGGTTAGGTTAGGTTAGGTTAGGTTAGGTTAGGTTAGGTTAGGTTAGGTTAGGTTAGGTTAGGTTAGGTTAGGTTAGGTTAGGTTAGGTTAGGTTAGGTTAGGTTAGGTTAGGTTAGGTTAGGTTAGGTTAGGTTAGGTTAGGTTAGGTTAGGTTAGGTTAGGTTAGGTTAGGTTAGGTTAGGTTAGGTTAGGTTAGGTTAGGTTAGGTTAGGTTAGGTTAGGTTAGGTTAGGTTAGGTTAGGTTAGGTTAGGTTAGGTTAGGTTAGGTTAGGTTAGGTTAGGTTAGGTTAGGTTAGGTTAGGTTAGGTTAGGTTAGGTTAGGTTAGGTTAGGTTAGGTTAGGTTAGGTTAGGTTAGGTTAGGTTAGGTTAGGTTAGGTTAGGTTAGGTTAGGTTAGGTTAGGTTAGGTTAGGTTAGGTTAGGTTAGGTTAGGTTAGGTTAGGTTAGGTTAGGTTAGGTTAGGTTAGGTTAGGTTAGGTTAGGTTAGGTTAGGTTAGGTTAGGTTAGGTTAGGTTAGGTTAGGTTAGGTTAGGTTAGGTTAGGTTAGGTTAGGTTAGGTTAGGTTAGGTTAGGTTAGGTTAGGTTAGGTTAGGTTAGGTTAGGTTAGGTTAGGTTAGGTTAGGTTAGGTTAGGTTAGGTTAGGTTAGGTTAGGTTAGGTTAGGTTAGGTTAGGTTAGGTTAGGTTAGGTTAGGTTAGGTTAGGTTAGGTTAGGTTAGGTTAGGTTAGGTTAGGTTAGGTTAGGTTAGGTTAGGTTAGGTTAGGTTAGGTTAGGTTAGGTTAGGTTAGGTTAGGTTAGGTTAGGTTAGGTTAGGTTAGGTTAGGTTAGGTTAGGTTAGGTTAGGTTAGGTTAGGTTAGGTTAGGTTAGGTTAGGTTAGGTTAGGTTAGGTTAGGTTAGGTTAGGTTAGGTTAGGTTAGGTTAGGTTAGGTTAGGTTAGGTTAGGTTAGGTTAGGTTAGGTTAGGTTAGGTTAGGTTAGGTTAGGTTAGGTTAGGTTAGGTTAGGTTAGGTTAGGTTAGGTTAGGTTAGGTTAGGTTAGGTTAGGTTAGGTTAGGTTAGGTTAGGTTAGGTTAGGTTAGGTTAGGTTAGGTTAGGTTAGGTTAGGTTAGGTTAGGTTAGGTTAGGTTAGGTTAGGTTAGGTTAGGTTAGGTTAGGTTAGGTTAGGTTAGGTTAGGTTAGGTTAGGTTAGGTTAGGTTAGGTTAGGTTAGGTTAGGTTAGGTTAGGTTAGGTTAGGTTAGGTTAGGTTAGGTTAGGTTAGGTTAGGTTAGGTTAGGTTAGGTTAGGTTAGGTTAGGTTAGGTTAGGTTAGGTTAGGTTAGGTTAGGTTAGGTTAGGTTAGGTTAGGTTAGGTTAGGTTAGGTTAGGTTAGGTTAGGTTAGGTTAGGTTAGGTTAGGTTAGGTTAGGTTAGGTTAGGTTAGGTTAGGTTAGGTTAGGTTAGGTTAGGTTAGGTTAGGTTAGGTTAGGTTAGGTTAGGTTAGGTTAGGTTAGGTTAGGTTAGGTTAGGTTAGGTTAGGTTAGGTTAGGTTAGGTTAGGTTAGGTTAGGTTAGGTTAGGTTAGGTTAGGTTAGGTTAGGTTAGGTTAGGTTAGGTTAGGTTAGGTTAGGTTAGGTTAGGTTAGGTTAGGTTAGGTTAGGTTAGGTTAGGTTAGGTTAGGTTAGGTTAGGTTAGGTTAGGTTAGGTTAGGTTAGGTTAGGTTAGGTTAGGTTAGGTTAGGTTAGGTTAGGTTAGGTTAGGTTAGGTTAGGTTAGGTTAGGTTAGGTTAGGTTAGGTTAGGTTAGGTTAGGTTAGGTTAGGTTAGGTTAGGTTAGGTTAGGTTAGGTTAGGTTAGGTTAGGTTAGGTTAGGTTAGGTTAGGTTAGGTTAGGTTAGGTTAGGTTAGGTTAGGTTAGGTTAGGTTAGGTTAGGTTAGGTTAGGTTAGGTTAGGTTAGGTTAGGTTAGGTTAGGTTAGGTTAGGTTAGGTTAGGTTAGGTTAGGTTAGGTTAGGTTAGGTTAGGTTAGGTTAGGTTAGGTTAGGTTAGGTTAGGTTAGGTTAGGTTAGGTTAGGTTAGGTTAGGTTAGGTTAGGTTAGGTTAGGTTAGGTTAGGTTAGGTTAGGTTAGGTTAGGTTAGGTTAGGTTAGGTTAGGTTAGGTTAGGTTAGGTTAGGTTAGGTTAGGTTAGGTTAGGTTAGGTTAGGTTAGGTTAGGTTAGGTTAGGTTAGGTTAGGTTAGGTTAGGTTAGGTTAGGTTAGGTTAGGTTAGGTTAGGTTAGGTTAGGTTAGGTTAGGTTAGGTTAGGTTAGGTTAGGTTAGGTTAGGTTAGGTTAGGTTAGGTTAGGTTAGGTTAGGTTAGGTTAGGTTAGGTTAGGTTAGGTTAGGTTAGGTTAGGTTAGGTTAGGTTAGGTTAGGTTAGGTTAGGTTAGGTTAGGTTAGGTTAGGTTAGGTTAGGTTAGGTTAGGTTAGGTTAGGTTAGGTTAGGTTAGGTTAGGTTAGGTTAGGTTAGGTTAGGTTAGGTTAGGTTAGGTTAGGTTAGGTTAGGTTAGGTTAGGTTAGGTTAGGTTAGGTTAGGTTAGGTTAGGTTAGGTTAGGTTAGGTTAGGTTAGGTTAGGTTAGGTTAGGTTAGGTTAGGTTAGGTTAGGTTAGGTTAGGTTAGGTTAGGTTAGGTTAGGTTAGGTTAGGTTAGGTTAGGTTAGGTTAGGTTAGGTTAGGTTAGGTTAGGTTAGGTATAGGTTAGGTTAGGTTAGGTTAGGTTAGGTTAGGTTAGGTTAGGTTAGGTTAGGTTAGGTTAGGTTAGGTTAGGTTAGGTTAGGTTAGGTTAGGTTAGGTTAGGTTAGGTTAGGTTAGGTTAGGTTAGGTTAGGTTAGGTTAGGTTAGGTTAGGTTAGGTTAGGTTAGGTTAGGTTAGGTTAGGTTAGGTTAGGTTAGGTTAGGTTAGGTTAGGTTAGGTTAGGTTAGGTTAGGTTAGGTTAGGTTAGGTTAGGTTAGGTTAGGTTAGGTTAGGTTAGGTTAGGTTAGGTTAGGTTAGGTTAGGTTAGGTTAGGTTAGGTTAGGTTAGGTTAGGTTAGGTTAGGTTAGGTTAGGTTAGGTTAGGTTAGGTTAGGTTAGGTTAGGTTAGGTTAGGTTAGGTTAGGTTAGGTTAGGTTAGGTTAGGTTAGGTTAGGTTAGGTTAGGTTAGGTTAGGTTAGGTTAGGTTAGGTTAGGTTAGGTTAGGTTAGGTTAGGTTAGGTTAGGTTAGGTTAGGTTAGGTTAGGTTAGGTTAGGTTAGGTTAGGTTAGGTTAGGTTAGGTTAGGTTAGGTTAGGTTAGGTTAGGTTAGGTTAGGTTAGGTTAGGTTAGGTTAGGTTAGGTTAGGTTAGGTTAGGTTAGGTTAGGTTAGGTTAGGTTAGGTTAGGTTAGGTTAGGTTAGGTTAGGTTAGGTTAGGTTAGGTTAGGTTAGGTTAGGTTAGGTTAGGTTAGGTTAGGTTAGGTTAGGTTAGGTTAGGTTAGGTTAGGTTAGGTTAGGTTAGGTTAGGTTAGGTTAGGTTAGGTTAGGTTAGGTTAGGTTAGGTTAGGTTAGGTTAGGTTAGGTTAGGTTAGGTTAGGTTAGGTTAGGTTAGGTTAGGTTAGGTTAGGTTAGGTTAGGTTAGGTTAGGTTAGGTTAGGTTAGGTTAGGTTAGGTTAGGTTAGGTTAGGTTAGGTTAGGTTAGGTTAGGTTAGGTTAGGTTAGGTTAGGTTAGGTTAGGTTAGGTTAGGTTAGGTTAGGTTAGGTTAGGTTAGGTTAGGTTAGGTTAGGTTAGGTTAGGTTAGGTTAGGTTAGGTTAGGTTAGGTTAGGTTAGGTTAGGTTAGGTTAGGTTAGGTTAGGTTAGGTTAGGTTAGGTTAGGTTAGGTTAGGTTAGGTTAGGTTAGGTTAGGTTAGGTTAGGTTAGGTTAGGTTAGGTTAGGTTAGGTTAGGTTAGGTTAGGTTAGGTTAGGTTAGGTTAGGTTAGGTTAGGTTAGGTTAGGTTAGGTTAGGTTAGGTTAGGTTAGGTTAGGTTAGGTTAGGTTAGGTTAGGTTAGGTTAGGTTAGGTTAGGTTAGGTTAGGTTAGGTTAGGTTAGGTTAGGTTAGGTTAGGTTAGGTTAGGTTAGGTTAGGTTAGGTTAGGTTAGGTTAGGTTAGGTTAGGTTAGGTTAGGTTAGGTTAGGTTAGGTTAGGT